>OY728133.1:2042863955-2045763122 GCA_963277665.1 Viscum album
CAGGCAGTTCCTCGGGAAACACTTCAGCGAATTCCCTCACAATAGGAATTTCTTCAATGATGGTTTCTTCATTGGACTCAATCATCTGAGCTAGATACGTGTGCTCATAGGGTATTAATATTCATTCTTGAGATGATGGAGCTAAAGGAGATTCATCTTCCTCCTTACACTTGTAAAGAATCGGGGGTCGATTCTCCATATGGAGTGTGATTTCCCTCTCCCAACAATTTATGTTTGATCTATATAAGGAAATCCAATACATGCCAAGAATTGCATAAAATTCCACTAGACAGAGTATGATGAGGTTCACCGGGAAATTCAATCCACAGATTATAACAGGGGAGGACTTATATTCATGGGATGCATTGATTTCCCCATTTTCCGTACTCACCGACATCTTCACTTCCATGATTTGTGGTGGTGCTGGGATTGTTCTACTGAAATTTCGAGATATAAAAGAATTTGTAGAACCTGAATCAAAAATTACATTCTCTATTCTTGAATTAATAACTAGCGTACCTTTCACCACTTCGTTTTTAGGGTTCACTTCAGCATAAGTGATGGAAAAATCTCTTCTTTTCTGCCTTGGAGGTTGTTGGTTGCCTCCGAAAACCCTTGGTTTAGGGCACTGATTTGAAAAGTGCCCCGGTTCTTTTCAGTTGTAGCAATGAACAACGCGTTGAGGTTCGAATGGAGTGTTACTCTCCTCTGTCACAGCCTTAGGTCTTTCTTTCTGATAGTTAACAGTTAGGTGCCCTTCTCTTCCACACCTAAAGCATTTCATTGTCCCCTTGAGGCAATTTCCATGGTGTTTCTTTCCACACTTTTGGCAAGTGTGGTGCTGGATCTTCTTATCACCGTTGGATTTATCCATCAGACCGCCATCATTGAAGTCCACCTTACGCTTCTTGTCCCCATGATACCCTTGTGATTCCCCGATCTCCATTTCAACCTTGAGGACACATCGAACAATTTACTCATAGCTGTCGAAGTCACAGTTCGCTAATGCTTTCTGTAGGTTAGGCTTCATCCCACCAAAGCAGCGATCAACCTTGAATTAGGGGGTAACAACAAATTAGGAAGCATATCATAAAAGCCTTGTGATGTTTTCCTCGTACACTCCAATAGATTATTCAACATTTTTCTCGAGGGAAAGGAATTCCCTTTCCATCTTAAGCCGAAGGGTGCGTGGAAAATATTTATCGAAAAACATCTTCTGGAAATCCTTCCATTCCAACGCCTCGATCTCCTCCTCAGGCTTCGTATTTTTGATCAACAGCCACCATTGATCAGCTTCACCCTCCATACGATAATCCTCCAGGAGAAACTTCTCTTGTTTAGAACATTAAAGGATGGAGAAGATCATTTCAATGGAGTTTATACACTGTCCAGTGATCATGGGATCGGATGATCCACTAAATGTAGGAGGCCTTTGTCTCATGAAGCTCTCGATAGCGACTTGTTCCTTTTTAGGGGGGTTTGGACGTTCCTCTTGACCTGTGTTTCTATTCAAAGATTGATTTATCTGAGAGATAAGTGTGACAAAGTTCACGATTCCTGCTCCCATTGGATTGGGCATCTCATTAGTACAGTCATCACACTGATCTACACACCAGTTATTAGCCTGAGTCCTCCTATTACCGACCATTGGCTGGAATAAAAGGAAATTTAGGGGGTAACACATAAAGGGTAATCCAAAGACAAAAGTTGATGACTTATAAATAAACGTTTATTTCCTTAACTCATGAGTCTATAGGCTTCAATCTAGGATTTTCATGATCTACTATCTAAAATATATTCTTAGGGGAATTTTTTTAATTCCCTTAATAAGGGTTCATACTAAGCTTGTGAATTTATCAAAACATATCCCCCTGGAGTGTCGTAACCAAGAGTGCATCAAGTCCCGTTTTCGTGCACCAGTTCCCATTCGAGTCTAACTCAAAGCGGTGTTTTCGGGTTTTACCCCTAGGATACATCTGTGCCAGATCCGCCTCTACCTGCTCATATCCAGACAGGGATCTATTTGTTTGATAAATAACTTACTCAGTACTTAACAAAACTGAGGGATGTTTTTATTATACTTAGTCTTGTCTCTAAGTCTTTACTATGGTTTTCTAATCCTAATCCCAAAAATAACTAAACCTATCCTCTCATACCAACTATGACAACCCTGCTTTTATTACAAACTTAAACATGTTTTATTTCATAAACTATTCACTTGATACAACATGGAAGATCGAGAGGTCTAGTTTATTTGGGGCTTAGGATCATTACATAACAACTTAAAATATGAAGTACAACATCTTTATTTAAAACTTCTGTTACATGACCACTACATTCCCTCGTACTTAGTATTGCATGGGATAACCTGAGGACATGCATAAGAAAAGGGGTGAGCTATAAAGCCCATTAAGGAAATAAACATGGAATAAATGAGGAGTACAATACATGTTAGACAATAGGAATATCAATAGATCACAAGAGAAACATGAACATAAAGGCATGATAAAGCATGATAATCATAACATGAAAATGTTGCAACAACACTTAACATGGAATTAGCATGATCCAAGGCTCATTACACATAGAGCATGAGTAAATCCTCCTTGCACATGAAGAACAAGTAAACCCTCATTGAAATTTAATTAGCATGATTCAACAATCATTGCACATGAAGTATCATGATACTAAACTTTACCCAATGCATTAGGGCGCTATAAGGGTGCACCCTTCTTAAAAATTTCATTTCATGCATAAGTGTGCCACATGGATCATAAAACATAGATTCAAAAAACATAATCATTTATTCCAAGATAAAGGAATGTGGAATTAATACATGAAACTTTATAATCAATAAGTAAATGTTCATAAAGGTGAATACCCATGATGGATAAATGGGCATGGTATTCACTACACAATGGCATTGGCTTAGAAAATCGGTGCGATTTCAGCAGCGTAACGGCGTGACATAAGAATTCATAAAAATGATGGATGAGAGATAAAGGGGTTCCTCATCATATTTACATGTAATTTACAGTAAAGAGTTTATATATATACATTCCCCAACAATTGTAATGTAATTTAGATTCATGATACAAAAGTATTTCTTGAATGTAAATGAAGAGAGAGAGGTTCCTTTCGGAATTTCGGCATAGTAACGGGTGTACATGGGAGGAATTTAATGAGAGAGAAAGGGGTCTCCCATCATTAAAACATAAAGAGGGCCGTATTATGGAGGTTCAAAACCATACCCCAAAATTCATAATTGAAATTAAATGGGAAAAATAACTTAAAGAAAATTGGACAAAAATGAGAAAGGATGAAAAAACCCTTACTTGGAAGTGTGCTTCCAAAGGCTTGAGAGAGGCTTGAGAGAGGATTATTGGGAGCTCGGGTCACATTGGGAGGATTCTAGAGAGAGTAGGGAAGAGTTTGGAAGAACTCCAAAGGCTTTTAGTGAGGAGTAAGTGGGAGCTTGGGTGGGTTTTTATAGGAAAGGTGAGTGAATTCTTTATTTTTTAGGTTTGGGACCCCTTACATTAAACTAATCCAAACCACAAATCAGATCATGGTTTTTTCCCATGGTTTTTCGAAAAGGTAAGAGGAAAACAATTTTTTATAAGGACAAAGTCCGAACTTCTTAAAATAATAGGTTTTTTATGTGGAGGTGAGTCACACTCCCATGGAAAACAATTTAAAAAGACAAGGTGTTTAATAAGTCTTGAAGGGTCCATTAATGCTTTGAAAAGTAATTCAAAAAAACGCAAAATCACATTATTTTAACTTTAAAACATATATTGGCCGAACATAAAGCTTATAGTATTTTATTACATCATTATTGGGTCATTATGATGTCATAAACACATTATATATTTAAATAGTATTTAATTTTTACCCAAAAAATTGACTGGCTCGGAAAATTATGAAAAATTCACCGTTGGATAATTTCGATGTCCTGATTCCAGAAATAACATTTATTTTATCTAAATAATTTTCTAAATATGTTAATTTTCAATTTTAAAATAAAAAACCGATATTTATAAAAAATTCACGGGTTTTGACAAAAATCGCTTTCAAACCTAAATAAAAATTACAATTGCATTCATAAAATTATATGATCATTTATATATAATAAAATTAATTTAATAATAATAATAATAATATTTTATTAGAATATTATTTAATTCAAAAATCCCTTAATTTAATAAAATATAATTCTTAATTAAATAATAACTAAAAAACACTATTTACACTTTAAAAACTATTTAAAATGTATCAATAATGACAAGAATGTATATTAATTATTATATACAAAAAATAATGTACATGAACATAGTACTAGCGATTTTTTACATAACCCCTTAAAATAGCTGCATAATACCTAAGGGTGAGGTGTGCGATGGTGACAGTTCATGGGGTGGCTCGGATAACATTGCTCTAGTGGTAATTACTATCAACTTCCACTTTTCCCATAGACGGTCACATTCGAGCTTGACATGATGAATCTCAGCTTGGTCTTGGTCAAGAGCGAAGCCCAAAGATGCCACCGCTTTTCCAAGCTCCGACAAATGGGCTTCATATGGATCAATTCTACTGGATGAGGTCATCGCTTCTTTTGTCTGAGTAAATTGGATTTGTTAAAGCCCTATATTTATACTAATCATGTGATCACTGTTCAACATCTATAAAAGTAACGGTCACAATTCTTAATATAAAATCAAAGAAGATGAAATTTTATATAAACATTTTACATAAAGAGACATTTAATTAGATCAGGAGGGATTTCCATTAATGAAACTTTGGGTCATTACAGGATTCCTTTACCTTATAGTTTTAATTGAGGGTCCCATGTGGGATACCTTTTCTTACATGCTAACCTAAGTAAACCCTTGGAGGACTCTTTACCTGTGCACCATTTAAAGGATCCTGTGTAGGATTCCTCCGCTTCTTATATTTCTATTAAGGGTCCCATATAAGACACCTCTTCTTATATACCATTCTAAGTGTCCCATGTAGGATGCCTCTGTTTACTTACCATTGAGAATCCCATGTAGGATTCATCCTTTTACCTTAATATCAGAGGATCTCAAGTAGGATTCCTTTGATTGTGTGTATACTTTGAGGTTCCCTAGTACGATTCCGCTCATGTGTTTTCACTTGATGGACCTAGTGGGTTCCCTGATGTTTGACTAACACTGAGCTATTACATCGGGTGTGGGTAGATATGGAAGAGAGTGTCACCTTAGAACCCATACCAAACTTGTAATACTAAGAGGATATGGAATTAATGGTAGTTTTAGGCATTTTTCCACCCTCACACTCTTATTTAGGCATTCACTTGTTTAATGATGATGAAGCAATGATTACCAAAGGTTCTTTCTAGTTGGTGGCTAATGAGCCTAACAGAATGTGTATTTCTTTATCTTTGGGATACCTAAACATATTTCTTGGGATTTGTTTTGTTCATATGTTGTGATTCCTAGATATATTTCCAAGGATCATGCTTCTTATCCCTTCTTTTATTATTTTGGGATACCCAATATGTTTGGATGTTCTTCACATTCTTGTTGATGTGGTTGAGGATTATTCATATCTACTCTATTTATTGTATGTTGAGGATGATCATGTTCTCTTATAATTGACATGTTATGAGGAAAATTATGCTCTCTCAAATATAATTATACTTTTGGATGATTACTCTCTCCAGAGCGATAGGGATAATTATGTTCTCCATTATCAATTACTTTCCCTCAATGTTGGATGTATCATTCCATGTTGATGGATACTCGTGGATGATTAAACTCTCATGAATGATGGGGATGATTATGCTCTCCTTGATTGGAGACCTCGAGGGGTGGTAATGACGTCTCACTGGTGATCTCTCCTTAAACATTTACTGAGGTCCAAACCCTTAGGTATTATTTGAGTCATAATTTCATGAATTCCTATAATCCATAACCAATGGATCATACATCGGACTAGATTTACATGGCATGAGTGGAATGAAATCTATCTTAGTGAACATTTATAGGATTTTTTCCAATATATGGTGTCCTTATTTATAGTGATTAGAGGTGAGTACGGGTGAACCTAAGGCTATGACACTTATCTCCTTGTGGTGGTGTAGCTTACTCTGATACATTTCAGGTGCTTTACAAAGAATGTATCATAAATTGGGATTATAGATCTAGAGATAAACTTAATTATATATAGATTTATTTGTATGATATCTAGCTCAATTTCCTTTCACAGGATGTTTAGACAGTCAACAATACATACCCAAGGATCAACTGCTATTGATTTATGTTTTTTCCTTTCACCTTACTCATTTATATAAAAATATATATATATATATATATATTAGAATATTTATATATATACATATAAATGTAGATATACATGATGTTAAATTTCCCAGTTGACCGGGATCATAGACCAAGGGATTGACTATGGTTTCACTTGATATATTTTATTTATCTTTATCATTTGTACCTCATCTAGGCTGATTATATTTCATAATCATTCACTTATGTAAATAGATTTATAGGTTCATCATTGGGGTGTCGAACTGAGATTATTTATCACCCCTATATGTGCACCTCAATGTTCATGTAGACATTATGTTTTATTTTCAAGAGGATCATAGATGAATGGTATATGGGGTTAAGGCCCAAAGATGAATGATTGAATAGAGCCAGTTGTGTAGATTATTTTGATCAGGCTGGAGAAGAATTATAGTGTCATAGATATCGGGTATATGGCCTAGTTATAGTTATTAGTAGAGCCTTATACTTTTATTTCAGTTTTCATTGTGTACTTATTCATTATGGTCAGACAAGTGGGTTACTAGTGTTGTATGTATGACATGGTTGTTTGGGATTTTATATCATTTCATTTATTATTACAACATGCATTTATTTTAGTTATTTACTACTTCTTTACTCTATTTATTTACATATTGTATGATATTTAGTTATTTTTTCTATTGTTTACTCTAATATAAGGGCATAGTCTCTCCACAAATACATCATAGGCCCTCACTTCTAGTCGAGAGCCTCTATCATATGGAGAAGTGAACTTGAGGCCTTATGGTAAACTAGCTTAGAGAACCAATTTAGTGGTATCCGATTTGAGATGTTACAAAGTGGTATAAGATGTGTTTGTTTACTTTTGATTTACTATTTGGTTTATGGTATACATGAGTATTAGAAATGTTTCTAAACCTCTGATGGATATCATATTGGTGCGTCAAGAAAACTTGTTCTGGTAAGAAGTACTAGTTTCTAGGGATATGGTATTGTTGTCTTGATTTGTATTGATACATTTTTATATGATTTTATCTTTGAGTGACACACATGTTGTGTGGAAATTATGATTTATTATGTATTTATGGATCTTGGCCTATTGTAAAGATGTTGGGGATTAATTTTGACTCTTGTTTAGAAAAGTTAATTGGTGTCTCATGCATCATATTTGGCACATATGACTCACATGTTATAGGACTTCTAGTGTGTGATTTTACTGATTAAAGAGTACAATTGTTTGAAGTTTCAAAAAAACCTAAATTGTGTTTTATTGTATAGTTTTTTTTGTGTAATTCTACTCAATTGGGCTGACTTACATATATATTTTTTTCTAATGATAGGATATATGGATGTACATTGAGGCATTTTGTTGGGAAGATGATGACTCTATCTATATGTACAAGAGGTGCAGTGACCCTAGTAGGTTGATAGAGCACATGATTCCCAAATTTTATACACCTTGAAGGGTTTTTTTTGGTTTGGTTAATTAAAGTTATAGTAAAAACCTATATAGTTTTTCCTACATGTCTTGGAATGAAATTCTACTTAATTGACCATTGTTTGTGGTAATCTAGTTGAATCAATGAGTATGATTCTGATTGATACCAGAATGTTTATAGTGAACTGGACCTTGAGGGTGTATTACCATATGAATATTCTTGATTGGTGTTAGTTTGGTGTATCTTCTACATTGATATCGTGACCTCAAGGGATCATTTTCTTATAAGGACTCTCGATGAAGATCAGAGCCCTAGTAGGTTGATGTTTACAGTTTTTACCCTTTCATGATAGTGTGATCTTTGCCTTACTTATAAGGGTTTGATCATTTGGGATATGTGTTTTGGAATTGTGTCCAAGTTATGAAATTTTATGGGAGACCTAGAGGACCTTATTTTTGACCCAAACACTTTTATATTGATGTTGATTTTGATCTAGGTCAACTTGTGTGTAGGTTTATCTTGGGTTTATAGATTTCTTTTTAGGTAGGGAGCTAGGTTTTATACTCATTCTGAGAATGATACATGGTACATTCTCAGGTTTTTCAATATAAGTATGTTGATGCCTTAATTTTTTGATGAAGCACTTAGGGTGCTTATTTATCATAAGTGGATTTAATGGGTAAGACTATTCAGGTTCCAAGTCTAGTAAACTTGTAGTTGTGAATTTGATACTTATATTTGTTGAATGAATACATGTAGAAGGAGGACGTGGAATAAATCATTGAAAAGGTGAGGTTCCGGATGTTAAAGACGATTTTCAAGGGATATTCTAGCTTGTTTGGACTAAAAAACCATGTAGTATGGTCAACTTGGTTTTATTAGTAGATGACTCCCTGGAGTAAGATTTGAGGGATAAAGGTACATGTTGGTTATGCATGGTGTCACTTAAATCATAAATCAAGTATTGGTCTTATGAAATCCATGGACTAATGTTTTAATACTTGTCATGGGAATAGTTTCCTAGGAGTTGTGATTAAAATAACAAATATCCCTCTGTGGTATAGGATGCATAGAGAATGGATCAGGTTCCATAAGGTGTTTGAGCCATGGATAGACCTACACATACATTTTTTGGAGATGTGGTTTTAGGAGTTGGTTAAAGTCAACTGTATCCCATTTTCATGTAAACATGTCTTAGATAGAGCATAAAATTGTTGGTCATGTATTGTCTTAATAATAATCTATAAATCTTATTGTTTTTAATACTCACAAATACCCTTGTTTGTTTTATTGATGATATTACTTTAAGTGAGTTTCAAGAAGTAAATATTCTTTGTAATTTTTTGGTATTATATTCAAGTTTTTAATTCTCAATTAATATTCAAAAAAGTGTTCAGAAATAGTTTTAGTGTTTTAGAAAACAATGTCCATACCCTATATTTGTACGTGTAACATATGGAATGAACCCTACGTTTGACTAATGCACATATGGTTTATCATCCCAACACTGAAAATTTTTCATATGGATTGGAAACCCTATGTTTGTGTATGAATCAGCAACACTATGTTTGGATAAATGTATAGAATATCAACCCAACATTGAAGTCAGGAATCATTATTCATACCCTATGTTCGGAGAATGAATTTATGGTTAATCAACTGATCATTGGAAGGATGAACGTATGTATTAGGAACCTTATGCTATATAAAGGAATCCTACTTTATGAAAAGTAACCATATTCTATGCAATGGAACCCTAAAATATGTAAAGGAACCATATTCTACATAGTTAAACCCTACATTTGACTATTTGATAGTGGAATTTTAAAATCCATGATTTTATCTAAGATTCGTGAAACAGTCTTGATAGTATTAAAGGATAATTGAAAGATTATACATGACTAATTCAAAGGAGAATTATAATTGATTAAAATAATCATATTAAATGGAGAGAATCACTCATGTTCTTAAGGGAATTTATGACTCCCCTAGACAATTTGAATTTGAATATCTGTGTTATATTAGGTGTTTTTATGGGATATTGAATACCAAAGAAATTTGTTTTATCTATATATTATATGAAATTTTTTTGAAATATAAACATATACTCTCACATTCATATGCATATGATTGTATACATGGGAGTATATTTTATAGTTTTACTTAAATGAATGATCAACTCTATTATTTTTTGAAAGTGGCTACACTTTGGAGATATACATTTTCAACCTCATACTATTGTAAGATTACTATTATTGTTTGTTGCTATTAAAATTGAAGATCATTTGAAACCAAGATCACTTTTTGAGTTATTATTTCTTGAATACATTCATTTTTAAGAATAAGATCCATCTATTGTCAGTTGTTTTTGCTGCAATTTTGTAGTTCAACCTAAAAATCATTAAATCAAATGCTTTTGATTTAGTGTAGTTTTGAATAATTGGAATCAGTCATGGATGAAGTGACACCTTCCTATAATATGTTTTGGTTAATAGGTTCCCTATAAAAGAACTAAAAGGATCTATTTATCTTTATTGTAAATTTTTCAACTACTTGCACTCAGTTGTGGATTTAAAGGTCTAGTGATAAGAGGACATTTCTAGTGAAATTCACCAAGCTCATATAGAGAGAATTGGTGGTGTGGACTAGGTGATCTTTGTAACCTAAACCTATATAAATTTTTTGGGTTCATTATTTCTATTATCTGATACATATATTTCATACATAATAGAATAATTTATATCTTCATAAATAGTTAAGGGATTCAAAATCCATAATTAGTGAAGTTTATCGAAAAGACACAATTCACCCCCCCCCCCTATTATGTATTCTTTGTATTATTCCAACATAAAAATTGGTATCAAAGGAGAGATTTTGAAATAAATATACAGAAATATTAAATAGAATAAGGTCTATATAAATAAGATGGAAATGGTTGATGTGAATGAAGGGATTTCTATGGTACGTGCATCATATTTTAATGTTGAAAACTCTGGATGCTAGAAATAATGAATGATTATCTCCCTAAAGAATTTGGGGTTCAAATTTTACTCAAAGATCATTAGTCCTTATAAAATTCCTGAAATTATAGAGAATTGGGATGCAATAATAGAAGATAAAACATGATATTAACTCAAAGGTAATGAATGATATTATCTATGGACTTGGACCTGATGAATTCAATCGAGACTCACAGTTCCCTAATGCTTATGAGATGAGGAAAATTGTTTCAGTTTCTTATAAAGGAATAGATAACATCAAACAGATGAGGTATGCTACTACCAAACTAAAGTTTGACACTTTTAGAATGTTTTATGGAGAAATAATCACACAAATGAATGGAAGGTTAATATATGTTGTTAATAATATTACTTCCTTGGGAGATCCTATCATTCAATTAGATCAAGTGCTAAAGGTACTTGGAGTACTACCCTTAAAATGGAATGGAATATCTGCATCCATTTGAAAATCATCACCAGTAAAGAATTCAACTATGAAGTAAGTTATTGGAATATTTATTATTTATAAAGAATAAATGAAAGATGAATCAAAATATCCCAATTTAGTTAAAAGAGAAAATACTTTCCTTAAAGTGACATCTTTGAATCATGAAAGAAATTCAAAACAAAATAAAACTTTAGACTCCTCAGATTCTAAAATGGAAATGTCACAGTTAGCCAGAAATTTTAGTAAATTATATAAGAATAAAAAATCTTTAGAAAATCCTTTAATAAGGATTAAAGAGAATCTAGAGAAGTAAGATACTATAAATTCAAAAAATTGGGTCACATCCGACCTGACTTCCCCCAATTTAAATATGAACGAAGAAGGATGGAAAAAAATATCAAAAGAATGAAGATTATGATCATAAATTAAAAAAAGGAACTATGAAATATATGTGGAGTTTATTTGAAGACACCACAAGCTCTTTAAAATATGATTCAGAAAAAGATCCCCAAAAACTAGAAGCCAACATGTGATCTATGTCTAAGGAATAAGAAGAGGTAGAATCATATTACTCTTATGATTCTGATATTGGTAGCTACTTGAATAAAAAATTTGTTTCATACTATACAATATGAGAATATAAATATTATTCTTTTATAAACAAATATAAATCATTAAAAAATATTCACAATGTTGTTTTAGGTGAAATATACATAATGCTAAAACAACATCAATAACTAATTGATATATTCAATTCTTCTACATCAAACTGTACTGATCATCAAAAAAGGATAAAAGTATTGTAGGTTGAAGTATAATCTTATAAAAAATCTGCAAATACTTTTACTAAAGGAGAAAAAAATTCAAAATGAGATTCTTGGAAATAATTTTATTAAAATATAAAGATTTGGAAAATGAAACTAGGGTGAAAAATCAAAATTTCATAAAAATTATTTTTTGCTCATTTCAAAAAATGCTACCTGATATTATTGTAGAATAAAAGTTCATTTCACTAATAAATTTTATTTAAAAATCCTCAAATTAGTGGTATTAAAAAGTATTTTATTTCTAAAAATATGTTTAATGATGATAATACAAATTATGGAATGATAAGGAAGATCTGGATTCCCATATCATTACTCGCTGAAACTGCTAGACCTAATAGAATACGGGTACCAAAAAAACAAATATTTAATTTATATTGTAGGAAAAATTCCACAAGAATAAAAAAAATCCATATGGTATATATAGTGGTTATTCCAGACACAAGAGTGGAGACTCATCAAATTTCCATACACTAACTCAAATGAGTGGAGTACTAGTCACTTTCGGTGACAATGAAAAAGGAAAAATTGATGGAGTTGGGACTGTGGAAGATCCAAATATTATCACAATCCAAAATAAACTATATGTATAAGGGATAAAGTAAAAACTGATAAGTTTTTCTCAAATTTTTTATGATGGATTCTATATTGATTTTTTCCAACAATTCCTTCTTGGTTTTCAAAGATAAACTACTTAAATTTAGATCACCTAGAACTGATAATGTTTATAATTTTGATCTAAATTATTTGTATAACTAGGAAGTGAATTGTTTAACTCCTGAAACAAATAATCCATGGATATGGCATATAAGACTTGGACATTTCAATATATATGACTTACATAACTTTTCTAAGAAACAGTTAGTTTCTGATTTACCTAGTATTAAGTTTGAAAATAATAGATTGTGTAATTCATGTCAAATTGAAAAAAAAAATATTCTTTCAAATAAATTAAAAAAATTGCAACATCTAAACCATTATAACTTATCTATATAGATTTTTTTAGACCATATAGAGTAAAAATTTTGGTAGGTAAATTAAATTTTTATGTTTTAGTTAATGATTTTTCTAGATTTAATTGGTTATATTTTCTAAAACTCAAAAGTTAAGTATTCAATATTTTTGAAATATTTTGAAAAAAAATCAAAGTAAAAAATATTTTAAAATAATTACATTAAGAATTGATCATGTTATAGAATTTTTGAATTAATAATTTAATTTCTTTTTCTCAAATTTAGGTATTAAACTCACCTTCTACACTCCAAGAACACCTCAAAATTGTATTTTTGAAAAAAAAATAAATAGAATTATTTAAGAAATGGAATAGACTATGTTGAATGAATACAGTATTCCTACCTATTTTTGGGAAAAAGATGTAATCATAGCTTGTTATATCATGAATATAGTTTTAATAAGACCAATTATTAAAAATAAACACTATGAACTTTGGAATAATAAAAAACCTAAAGTAAAGTACTTTAAATTATTTAGATGCAAGGTGTATATCTTGAATATTACAGACAATCTAGGTAAGTTTGATCCAAAAGATAAATAAGGAACATTTTTAGGATATTCTTCTAGTTCTAAAGCCTATAGAGTGTTTAATAAATAGTTAAGAATGGTTGAAGAATCAGTTCATGTGATGTTTGATGAAACTGGCCCATAATTAAAGACAAAAATCAAATAGATAAAATTACTGATTTTATTGAAAAAATTGAGACTTGAAACCCCTAAATATGATTTTGGATAATAATATTAATAAAATTTAGTCTATTTTATAAGATCATAAAACTGAACAACCAGAAAGTGTCTTAACTAGATAGTCTAGAACCTTAAAGAACCATCCTCTATAAATTTTTATAGAGACCTAGACATATGAATAATAAATAGAAGAAATGTAGGAAACCTAGTTGACTTTTATTCCTTTCTATCTCAATTAGAACCTAAATCTATGGAATAATCTGTAGAAGGTTATAATTAGTTGTTAGTGATTCAATAAGAACTAAATCAATTAAAATGAAATGAAGTCTGGGATTTAGTGGAAAGACCATCAGATTATCTAGTAATATAAACTAAATGGATCTTTAGAAATAAATAGGATGATTAAGGGATCATAAAAAAAATTGATTATTAGCTAAATGATATAATTAATAAGAAGAATTATATCATGATGAAACATTTTCCCCTATAGCTAGATTAAGAGCCATTATAATCCTTTTAGCTTATGCATCTCACATGAATTTTAAATTAAATCATATGAATGTTAAATTTAACTTTTAAAATCGATATTTAATTGATGATGTTTATGTTGAACAACCTCCTAGTTTGGAATACCCTCATAAACCAAATTCTATTTTTAAACTTAATAAATCTCTTTATGGCCTTAAACAAGCACCTAAATCGTGTTATGAAAGATCAAGATCTTTTTTGTTGGAAAATGGATTTTATGTGGGATTAGTAAATCCTACTCTTTTTAAGAAAATTGTTTGTTCTAATATTTTATTAGTACAAATTTATGTTGATGATATTATTTTATGTTCAACTAATAAAAATTTATGTAATTATTTTTCAAATCTAATGAAAAAAAATTGAAATGAGTATGACGAGATAACTAAATTTACTTTTAGGATTTCATATTTATCAAAAATATTATGGAAATTCTTAAATCAAAGTAAATATATTATTGATTTATTGAAAAATTTTGGACTTTAAAATGGTAATTCTTACAAAAATACTATGTTTACTAATATAAAAATTGATTTTGATAAAGTGGGAAAATCAGTAGATAATAAGTTATATAGAGGTATGATTGGTAGTTTATTATATCTTACTACTACTAGACTAGACATTATGTTTTATGTATGTTTATATGAAAGATTTCAATACAATCTAAAAGAATCTCATATTACTATTTCTAAAAAAAATTATATATTTAAAAGGAACTATTTTTTAATCTCTACTTTACCCCCCAAAAACTAATTTTAATTTAATTCACATTTAGATGCTGATTTTGGAGGATGTATATTAGATAGAAAAAGCACCTCAGGAACCTGCCACTTTTTATGAAAATCCTTAATATCATGGTTGAGTAAGAAATAACATTTATTTGCCATATCAACAGATGAGACAAAGTATACATATGCTTGTAGTTTCTGTGCACAATTGTTGTGGATTAAACACACTATACTGGACTTTGGACTAAATTTTAATAATATACCAATATTATTTGATAATACTAGTCTAATAAACATTTTGATAAAACCTATAATTCATTGTAGGACTAATAATATTGATATAATGCATCATTTTATAAGAAATCATCTTCTTCAAAAGTATCTTTAGAATTTTTAAATACTAAACATCAATTAGATGATATTTTTACTAAACCACTTCCCACTATAAGTTTTAATTTTATTAAGGGGGATTTAGGATTATTTAATTTTTTAATAATTTTTTATCAAATTATTTCAATTATTGTGTTTATATTTTTTAATTTGTTTCTATTTTATGTTAATTTAGTTGAAAAATTATATATTTTTTTAAATAAATTTTTATTTGTATATAATTTTCATAACACATTTTTTCGAAATTAAAATTTTAATGATAACACCACATAATCGACACGCGAAACCAAAAACTAAACCATCATATTTCTCCTACTCTAATTCTTACTGTTTCTATACTTATAATTACATATCATATCTCATTCCAGTTCTCTAAATCCCTAACCCATAAAACATTTGGTAATATATCTTTCTTGCTTTCAAAATGATGATTATCTGAATGATCCTATTCACGAGAATATGATTAATCAAAAAAAATATTCAAGGAAAGGTAATTGATTTATCCTAGCTAAATGAAACAAATATGTTATTAAATACTATAATCATTTTTTAGGGATGGGAATTTTTTTTAGTGATAGTAATTCTCCATTTATTTATGATATTTATGTAAAGTAATTTTGTCTAAATGCTTCTTTTCGTATCAAATTTGATGAAGACATTGTTGTTTCTAATATGTACAATGAGTAATTTTATATTTCTTCCTTTCAAATTTCTAGGCTTCTGGTCTAAACCCATGAGGGGGAATCTTATTTTGATTTGATAAATATAGAAAATTAGATATTTAAGTCATAGGATATAATGAATTTCTTATTTGGAACTATAATTACCCAAAAGATGATGTCTAAAGACCTATATCCTGATCAAATGGTCTTGAAAAAGATTATTTAGTCAGTAATTGTTCCAAGGACTGTATAATTAGAAAAAAAGTTTAGTATCTTGATATGTATGTTCTATTTTATTAATGAACCATATCAAGCTGAATTTTAGTAGGTATATGTTGAGCTATTTGAGTTATTTTTGTTCTAAAGAAACTATAATGAATTTTTATCAATATGGAATAATTTTTATCTTTTAATTTTTAGACTGGGAAAAATTAAAGACATCACATTAGGTCAGAGATGTCATCATAGTAATGTTTTAAATGTTGAAACTATAATGAAGCTATGATATTTTTGGAGAAACTCTTACAATGGTATGATACCTGTTGGTATGATAAATCAAGATAGGATGATGAAAACTACTCATGGGGGTAGAGAATGTTACCATTGGTTGGATCTATTAGACCAAGACCAGATGAGGAAGATGAATCAAGATAAGAATATGGTATTTATCATAGAACAAAAATTTCATTAAATATTTTTGAGAATTTGAATATAACTGGATAATGATTTGAAGGAATATTTGAATCTCAAGTAGCTGAGAATGTTGATAATGATTCTCAAGGAGATGATCAATCTAGGGAATTTATTCCTAATGATGATCAATCTTCCCCTAAAAATCTTTCTTTTGTTGTTGTTGATTCAGTAGATGTATAATTGTCTACATTATGATAAAGAACATAAGTTCATGGAATGGATGGTTCAGAATGAGATCTATGTTTGGCTATAGTGGAGGCTAGAAAACCTTCAAGAACTATTTTTTTTAGAGTCTTATGGATCTTATGTTGAATATTTGGTTTTTAAAAATATTCTTTTGGATAATAATAACTTGTCTCTAAGATAATAGTTGGGAGTTGAGAGGAAAAAAATGAAGATTTTAGAAGTTAAATAGTGCTTAGGGCTGAGTTTGAGGCTCTTATGAGAAGTACAAGAAACTCTTATATTAATAGGTGACCATGAATAATTCATCATAATGTTTTCTGGTGAGTTCATATCATTGAAGTAATAGTCTATAATGAAATAGGATTTTGATGAGTTGAAGCAGATTTTGGGAAGAGAGTTTCAATCTTTCAGGGTAAGTCATCAAGCTTCAACCTCTTCTCAACAGACTCCTCCTAACTTGATAAGAATATTTGAGGCCACAACTATTGTGTTAGCTTATTTCAATGAAATACTACACACTCTTCAGTGTGACAGTACTCCATTGAATGTTCTTTAACAAAATAAAAAACATTTGATAAGTCAAATGACCTCTAATTATTCTTGGTTAGGGCTAGTTATTCATCAAGTGAGTGATAATTTTATTTCTTTAATTAAATATAAAGAAATAGTTAATGGATTTATTAAGGTGAATTTGGTTGAAAGTTTTAAGATCAGTTAGGATTTATAGAAGATTCTTCAGTAATGGATAGTTATTTTCAATAACCATTTTTAGTGTTCTTGGTGAAACTTCTTGATATTCATGGTGTTGTTCATACCATTCCTCATCTAGATTCACCCTCTAACAATGGATATTCTGACCAATAAATCCAATCTAATTGAAGATCCACTTTTTGAAGATTTATTTAGTTGATTTTGGGACGTAATCATTATTTTCAAAACATTTTATCTTCATTTCAATTTATGTTATTTTATATTTGTGAGTTTTATATCATTTTATGCTTTATTTTAAAAATTACACTACCATATAACATGTCTTACTTTTCTACTAAATATATTATAATATTCATCTATTGTTCTATGTAAAATCAAATGTGTTTTAATCCATTTTTCCTAACTTTCTTTTTAATTTCTCAAAAAGGGGATAAAATTGGGTAAACACAATGCATTCTCAAATTTTCAAGTATCATTTCCTATCATTGAAATAATTTTATGAACTAAAAATTCAATTTTTAAAATATCATTTTTTTATTACAAATATAATATTTTTTTTAAATTGATTTATTGTAGCGACCTCGGTTCCTAGGTGCCCATGGGGCATGTTGTACTAAAATAAATTATTACAAATAGATACAATATTACATCATGTCCCATTTCTATAGAAGATCGTGAGGCTCAGGATTCTGGGAAACCAGCTGCTTCGGAAAAACTTCTTTTGTACCAACCCTTTCTTGAAAATTTTAAAACAGAAACGTAGGGTGAGCAAAATATTCCCAGTAAGGGGTTTTAAAACATTTTAAGTAATTTCTTTCTCAATGCGGTCATTTTGAAAACCTTAAAACACTCCATTGAAAACAAGACATTATTTTTTTCTTAAAACATGTAAATCCTACATTCTTGAAAACCACTTTCACCGAAAAGAAGTACTTTCCTAAAATAAACCTCAAAGAAGACATAAATCAGAGAGCGCAAGCATGTGAAGAATGGATGATGCATAAATCATGATAAAATTACTTCATCTCTAAAAGAATGTGTGTAAAAAGGGAAAACATTCATATTATGATTTATCTATGCATAAAGTTCCTATGACAGTATACCACATGTATTAAGGTTCATATCTCATAATCTCATTCTCATAGTTACAGGAAAGAAATTCCAACTAGGGGATATCCTGTTAGTTGAAATATCCCCTGGTTGACCATTTATCATCACATGTGGAGGGAATGTATAATGCTAGACTTTGTCAAGACCTTGTGTCCTGACCATAGAACATAACTTAGTATGGGTCAAGGCTAACCGCCCATCCCGTTTACCATAGCAGCACAAGCCAAGGCTAACCGCCAAGACCATCACACATAACGTCTCATGAGACTCATCCTTTACCCAATACATTGGAACACTATCTGGGTGCACCCATATTATCATTTAACTCCAATACATCCCTCACATATTTGATGTGGTCTTTCATTAATAGGTTCACATTCATACATTCTTAATCAAAACCCCTTTTACATACATATTCATAACTTGAAACGGATCATGTCATAAATGAAAAAAGAACAAGACTTTTGGCTTCAGATTAAACAGTGATGTATATGAACTAAAACAACATACTCTTTCCCATGAAATAATAATTAGAACACTTAAAATAATGGATTTCCATGTAAAATTACATTATTTCCATTTATGATCCACTTTCAGTCTTAATGCTGACTTTAAGACATTTTTTTAAACCATACCATGATGGTAGTTAAAAACATAAACTAAATAAAACAAGAGGCATTTCTTGTCACTAAACAAAATTATAGGAATGGATGAGAATTCAAATAAACACCAAATCGATGTTATCCTTATAACTATCGTATACTTTAGATAAAATACTTTTTTTAATCTTATTTCGAATTACAATTATTCCACAATTATATATATATAAATACACGAAGCCGTGAATGTGTATATATGTTTTTTTGGTTCAATTAAATAAAACTCATTTGATTCATTAAATGGTTTACATGTTCATAAAGACATTAATTTTCTTAACATATATTCATCACTAAAAAAAGAAAAAAAAAGGTGGCAGATATGGTTTTATAAATATACATGGGATTCAACTTAACACAAAACAAGGTGTCCTCTTGTATGTGTATTGTGGACACCAATAAAATCATTTTGAATTCCTAAAACTCAAAAGAGTTTTCATTTGGAAATTATATGAAATATTATACATGATAACATATATATATAAATTGCATAATCACAACATAGTGGATAAAAATGTTGCTAGTATCATATATTTCATAACAATAACTTATCATTAATAAAAATTCCAATAAAACATACTCAGGTTATGATTAAAATTGTTATAAATATATATATATGTATATATATATATATATATATTTATATACACGTATATGTATAGGTGAGTTCAAATAAACACCAATTTTAATATCCATCCCTCTATGGATTTTACGCAACAGAGACATCAGCTAACCCCTAGAAAATATTAAACATGTAAGATTGAAAGTTTTATAAAACCTAATATATACATATATACAGAACCATAAATGCACAACGTGTAAACAAGGTATTTCATGAAGAACACCCAACAAAACAGACCCTTACGTTCATATTTTTAAAATGTTCTATAAGGTTAAGTGATACACTTGGTAAAACTGATATGAAGCGCCATATACACAATGTTCATATATGCATATATACTTATATAATCATAAACTGAAACCGTAGAATAAGAAAAGACAATGGTTTCCCTAACAGGCTCAGAGAGGAGGAGAAGGAAGTGAGTTCGTCAGAAACTCTAGAAGGAAAAGCGAAGGGACCGTCGTGTGCTACGGTGCAGCCCGAAGCAAACCCTCTTCTTCTTCAGTGCAGACCGGAGCTTACAAGTAGGGCACCTCCTTGAGAGAAGACACTGACGGGGTATCCGAGGCTGTGTATTAAATGGATGGTTCCAACCCGTGGAAAGAAAGGGTGACGTCGGGTCCACCGCTGGCCTGGGTGAAGAAAACACAACGCTGCCTACCCTACTAGTTTGTGTGCGTGAGGAAGAAGAAACTGTGGCCGGGAGGAATATCCATAAAGAAATTGGACGGCCTGGATTGATCAGGAGTCAATCGGGTGGCCCAGATGCAAAGCGGCATTAAAAATGAATGGACGGCCGCGATGGGGGTGTTGGATCGAGCGGTCCAGATTTGATGCAGCAGAAAAAAAAGATACACGGCTTCATTTTTATCATATTAAAATAAATTTTTTTATTTTATTCTTTTATTAAACTTATTATAAAATTTTTATAAAATTATTATTTAAACTATTATTATTATCTTAGTATTAGTCAAGGGTTATTAATACACATATATATTAAACTATTAATCCCCTATCTTTGTCATAAATTATATTATTATTTTCTTTTTTTTTTTAAACAATTATCTTAATTTATAATTACATGTAAAGATCTATATTCATTAAGGTTGTTATTAAAATTTGGTTACTTAATCCCATATTTAACATAATTTCAAAAGCATAAAATTTAATATGTTATCATAACATTACTAATTATTTTAAAGTTTTAAAATCATTTTATTATCTCCATTGTTTTTAAAGTAAAAAGAGTATTTGTGTAAGCATTAACATAATGATGCAAAAATTGTAATATAAGTATATCTAAAACCCATATAACAAATTAATTGATCGCATAGCTAAAATAGTGCTCTTTATAATAATCTTTAATACCATGTATTACCAAAATATTATAATTCATATAGTATGATTATTAATTTCTAATATGCACAAAAGTATAATTATAAGAGTGTAAACATATAAGTATAAATTTTTCCTTAGAACTTAGATCACAAATTAATCAGATTCATTATGTATTATTTAAAGAAAACTACTTAATTATTATAAAATTATTCATTTAGAAAAACCCTTAAGGCCATCGGTTTTAAATCCCAACGGTCATCTTGAAAAGACAACAACGGTAAAATTGCAATGGCTATGTGGAACCTTTATAAATATGAAGTCTTGGTATTCATATTTTGAAGTTGGATTTTCAACTAAGGATGGTTCTCTGCATTGCACTGGTACTCATCACGGCCACCATGGAACTAGCCATCCTGATGCTTATGATGGGTCCTAATGATCCACACTACGAAGTCAGGCTTGTTTTTATCCTGGGTAGAAATCTGGTGATCGTACTAGGGTTTTTATTTGGCATTTATGGTTAGTGAGATTTTCTGGTAACTCGGATGTTGTAAGACACTTCGGTGTCATGTTCTTAAATAAATAAATAAAAGATCTATTTGTTTTACCTTTTACATTTTGTTTGGTTAAAGAATGCTTTAATGGAACTAAAAATATAATTGTTATTTATAAGGCTTGAAATAAAACAGGGTGTTACATTATTCCCCCCTTCAAAGAATTGTTCCCTTGAAATTCTACTCATAAATAAAAGAAAACCCTCAGTTGAACAACATTACCAAAATGGTAGATTTGGCTTGGTTAACGGAATACCCAAGTTGGTACATAGTTCCTCCATTTCACTACACCAGATACACCTTGAGCAATAAGTCTTGTACTCCTGCTCATGTGTTCTACACACCAGATTCCATAGGGAGGCTCGTGCGGTGAAAATCTTGGAAATGTCTGCATGGAAAAATTCCCTAATGACCCACCGAGATACATCCCGCTCGAGATATTCAAGGGGGATTACGCGATTGAATATACTAAGGTTTAAGATTTGGAACATATTGGTTGCACTGAGCTGGCCATCTTGGGCAGCTATAAGGAAGCATGCCCTGGCAGAAAAGTTTTGCACTAGAGTAAAACATTAGAAGAGGCCTTCATAGTATCTCCCCCTTCGCCTATGGTAGGGGAGTTGGGCAGTGGAAAATAGTTGAAAAAAATGGTCATTCCCCTGACACAAACGAAGAATCTCAGGACTGTTAGATATGTCAAGAAGGCGTTGGCAAGACCCTCACAGTCGAAGAAAGGATGGATAATCCACCACGCATGTTATGATCAAAATAACCTCTACTAACTCATAAGGTAGAGATGAGATGTTTGTTTGACCAGCAATAAAAAAAACATACAAGAGAACTCACTTAACAACACTGTTAAGGTACAGACAGGAAAGGAAATAGGAAACTTTCAATTACACAAAAGTTTACATGACAAAGCCTGAGTTTACTAAACGAACACAACAAAGAGAGGAAAAACTCCCTAAATCCTCAAACCACACACAGGATGAACAGACGAGGTTAAACTCATGGGAACACCTATGACGCCTCCTGAGTTTAGCACTTGGGGTATGAAGTTGAGAAACGTCATCATACACCTGTTGCCTACACGACAATCGGGTGGACTCATTTTTTAACATCCTGAAGTCCATCAACTAGCCCCAAAAGCCATAGTGCAAAATATGACACAGGTAGGCTGCTCGGAGGTCTCCGGCAGCAGCAGCTTCTTGAAAAGGGTTATCGATCATAGTTCCAAATTCTTCAATAGCCATAAACACTTGAAAAGTCTCTCGTGGTACCCTCCCCGATGTGTATAAGAGGGGAATTGGGTCATCATCATAAAGAGGTAATCTATTCCCAACCACCGGTGTAGACTAAGCACCCTAGGTGAGTTCAACACATCATAAAAGTGCTTGCATGACATGTGAATATGGGTGTAATTAAGGAGTTCTCTCGGCAATCTAGGGACACGATGGTCTCTAGGGCTTCAGTGGGAAGTGGCAGTAGGTTGGTAGATACGTTTCCATCAGTCATCTGAAAGTTACAACATAATTATTTAGTCAATCATGGTTGTATATTCATACTACCTGGTTTTCCAGAGTTGCATGAACCCATCCTCTGATACCAACTGTAGCGACCCCGATTCCCAGGTGCCCATGGGGCATGATGTACTAAAAAAATTATTACAAATAGATACAATAATACATCATGTCCGATTTCTACAGAAGTTCGCGAGGCTTAGGATTCTGGGAAACCAGCTGCTTCTAAAAAACTTCTTTTGTACAAACCCTTTCCTGAAAATTTTAAAACAGAAACATAGGGTGAGAAAAATATTCCCAGTAAGGGGTTTTAAAACATTTTAAGTAATTACTTTCTCAATGCGTTCATTTTGAAAATGTTAAAACACTCCATTGAAAACAGGACATTATTTTTTCTTAAAATATGTAAATCCTACATTCTTGAAAACCAATTTCACAGAAAATAAGTACTTTCCTATAATAAACCTCAAAGAAGACAAAAATTAGAGAGCGCAAGCATGTGAAGAATGGATGATGCATAAATCACAATAAAATTACTTCAGCTCTAAAAGTATGTGTGTAAAAAGGTAAAAAATTCATATCATGATTTATCTATGCATAAATTTCTTATGAAAGCATACCACATGTATTAAGGTTCATATCTCATAATCTCATTCTCATAGTTACAGGAAAGAAATTCCAACTAGGGGATATCCTGTTAGTTGAACTATCCCCTGGTTGACCATTTATCATCACATGTGGAGGGAATGTATAATGCCAGACTTTTTCAAGGCCTTGTGTCCTGACCATAGAACGAAACTTATTATGGGTCAAGGCTAACCGCCCATCCCGTTTCCCATAGCAGCACAATCCAAGGCTAGCCGCCAAGACCGTTGCACAAAACGTCTCAAGAGACTCATCCTTTACCCAATGCATTGGAGCGCTATCTGGGCGCACCCATATTATCATTTAAGTCCAATACATCCCTCACATATTTGACGTGGTCTTTCATTCATAGGGTCTCATTCATACATTCTTAATCAAAACCCCTTTTACATACATATTCATAACTTGAAACGGATCATGTCATCAATGAAAAAAAAACAAGAGTTTTGGCTTCAGATTAAACAATGATGTATATGAACTAAAACAACATACTCTTGCACATGCAATAATAATTAGAAAACTTAAAATAATGGATTGCCATGTAAATTTACATCATTTCCATTTATGATCCACTTTCAGTCTTAATGCAGACTTTAATACATTTATTTTAAACCAAACCATGCTTGTAGTTAAAATCATAAACTAAATAAAACAAGTGGAATTCCTTATAACTAAATGAAATTCTAGGAATGGATGAGAATTCAAATAATCATTAAATCTATGTTATCCTTATAACTGTCGTATACTTTAGATAAAATAATTTTTTTTAAATCTTATTTCGAATTACAATTATTCCACAATAATATATATATACACGAAGCCGTGTATTTGTATATATGTTTTTTTTGTTCAATTAAATAAAACCCATTTGATTCATTACATGGTTTACATTTTCTTAAAGACATTAATTTTCTTAACATATATTCATCACTAAAATAATAATAAAAAGGTGGCAGATAGGGTTTTATAAATATACATGGGATTCAACTTAACAAAAAAAAAGGTGTCCTCATGCATGTGTATTATGGACACCAATAAATATCATTTTGAATTCATAAAACTCAAAACAGTTTTGATTTGGAAATTATATGAAATCTTATACATGAAAACATATATATATAAATTTCATAATCACAACATAGTTGATAAAAATGTTGCTGGTATTGTATATTTTATAACAATAACTTATCATTAATAAAAATTCCAAGAAACCATACTCAGGTTAGGATTAAAATTTTTATAAATATATATATGCATATATATATATATTTATATACACGTAGATGTATATGTGAGTTCAAATAAACACCAATTTGAATATCCATCCCTCTAAGGATTTTACGCAACATCGACATCGGCTAACCCCTAGAAAACATTTAACATGTTAATATTTATAGTTTTATAAAACCTAACATATACATATATAGAGAACTATAAATGCACAACGTGTAAACAAGGTATTTCATGAAGAACACCCAACAAAACATACCCTTACATTCATATTTTTATAACGTTCTATAAGGGTAAGTGATACACTTAGTAAAACTGATATGAAGCGCCATATACAAAATGTTCATATATGTATATATAATTATATAATCATAAACTGAAATCATAGAAGAAAAAAATAATGGTTTCGCTTACAGGCTCGGAGAGGAGGAGAAGGAAGTGAGGCCGCCGGAAACTCTAGAAGGAAAAGTGAAGGGACCGTCGTATGCTACGGTGTAGCCCGAAGCAAACCCTCTTCTTCTTCGATACAGACTGGAGCTTACAAGTAGATCACCTCCTTGACCAAAGACACTGATGGGGTATTCTAGGTTGTGTATTAAATAGACGATGCCAACCTGTGGAATGAAAGGGTGATGTCGGGTCCACCGCTGGCCTGGGTGAAGAAAACGCAACGCTACCTACCCTACTTGTTCGTGTGCATGAGGAAGAAGAAACTGTGATGGGGAGGAAGATCTGTAATGAAATTGGATGGACTGGATTGATCGGGAGTCGATCGGGCAGCCTAGACGCAAATCGGCATTAAAAAGGAACGGAAGGCCGCGATGGGGGTGCTGGATCGAGCGGTCCATATTAGATGTGGCGGGAAAAAAAGAGACGCGGCATCATTTTTATCATATTAAAATAAAAAAATTTATTTTATTATTTTATTAAACTTCTTATAAAATTGTTATAAAATTATTATTTAAACTATTATTATTATCTTAAGATTAGTCAAGGGTTATTAATGCACATATATATTAAACTATTAATCCCATATCTTTTTCATAAATTATATTATTATTTTCCTTTATTTAAAAACAATTATCTTAATTTATAATTATATGTAAATATCTATATTCATTAAGGTTGTTATTAAAATTTGGTTACTTAATCCAATATTTAACAAAATTTTAAAAGCATAAAATTTCTTATGTTATCATAACATTACTAATTATTTTAATGTTTTACAATCATTTTATTATCTCTATTGTTTTTAAAGTAAAAAAGTATTTGTGTAAGAATTAACATAATGATGCCAAAATTGTAATATAAGTATATGTAAAACCCATATAACAAATTAATTGATCACATAGCTAAAATAGTGTGCTTCATAATAATCTTTAATTCCATGTATTAACAAAATTTTATAATTCATATCGTATGATAATTAATTTCTAATATGCATAAAAGTATAAATATAAGAGTGTAGAGATATAAGTGTAAATTGTTCTTTAGAACTTAGATCACAAATTAATCATATTCATTATGTATTATTTAAAGAAAATTTCATAATTATTATAAAAGTATTCATTTAGAAAAACCCTTAAGGCCATCAGTTTTAAATCCCAACGGTCATCTTGAAAAGACAAAAACGGTAAAATTACAATGGCTATGTGGAACGTTTATAAATATAAAGTCTTGGTATTCATATTTTGAAGTCGGTTTTTCATCTAAGGATGGTTCTCTACATTGCACTGGTACTCATCATGGCTTCTGTGGCACTGGCCATCCTGATGCTTATGATGGGTCCTAATGATCCACACTACAAAGTCAGGCTTGTTTTTATCCTGGGTAGCCTTCCGGTGATCGTACTAGGGTTTTTATTTGGAATTTATGGTTAGTGAGATTTTCTTGTAACTCGGATGTTGTAAGACACTTCAGTGTCATGTTCTTAAATAAATAAATAAAAGAGTTATGTGTTTTACCTTTTACATTTTGTTTGTTTAAAGAAGGATTTAATGGAAATAAACATATAATTGTTATTTATAAGGCCTGAAATAAAACAGGGTGTTACATTAATGAGTTTTGTGATCATAAATAAAGTGGGATATTTTTGGGCATGTATTGTCTCAACAATACTCAATAAATCTTCTTGATTTTGATTCTCACAAATGCCCTTGTTCATTTTATTGTTGACATTAATTTAAGTGAGTTTAATAAAATTAATATTCTTTTCAATATTTTAGAATTATATTCAAGTTGTTATTCCGTAAGTAATGTTCGTCAAAGTGTTCAGGAAGCATTTTATAGTTTCTGGATACAACGTTCATACTCTACGTTAGTATGTGTAATGTAATGGCTCGGGTTTTTCCTGAATTTATTTTTACAAATTATTTGGGAAAATTTTGAGATCGGGAACTGAGACAATGCATTATTTTGAAACCTAGTGTCCCTAGAAAAAATATTTGTATAAAGTTTAGTTTTAAATTAAAAACGCTCAGGCGGATAACTTTTAACTTTAATATCTTTCAAACTGGTTCCTGAATCAGCAATATGAGGGAATCATTGCATCCAGAACAATTACTTAACCCTTGGAGGGTCCTAACCTCGACTGGTGCAGATCGAGGGTGAAATTTATTTTTTTGATGTAATTGCCATAAAAATATTTAATAAAAAATATTTTTATTGTCGCAGTGTGATTTTTATTTTAATATATATTTTGTCAGAATTTCCTAGGTTATTTCCAAAACCCTAGAAATCCTTTGAGGCAAGGAGAATGAGCCCCTCAAACGAACACCAACGAATTAGAGGATAGAGGTTAGAACTCGGATCAGAGAGTAGTGGATCCAATGAATCAAGGATCGACGATTGATGAACGATGACAATGTGATCACTCTCCATCAATGATAGAACAGAATATTTGTTGGGATAGTGTTTTAAATTATTTATTTTCCATGTTCTTTGATTTGAGCAATGAACGTGGATCAACCCATAAATAGGTTTTCCTACAGATCGATCGCGTATATGGGATGGTTTTTATTTCAGGAACTCATGGATCTCTGTGTGGAGATTATTCTGGATTTTTATCTTGATCCCTCTAACATAATGGATCAAGGATGAAATGAAAAATATTTGAGGATCATTCCTTGGGTTGTTTAATTGTTCTTTTCTCCCCCATTTTCTTTTTGTTCTTCATGGGATGATGAATGATCAATCATTGCACAACCACTTCTTGGCATAACAATCTGATAACATGAATCAATAATGGAGGTTGTATGATGGAAGAGAAATGGTGATAGTGGAAGATGGATCTTAGCGGTTATGGAAATATCACCACTCGAACTGATTTGCATTGGGAAGGATTGGGGCATGCGTCGAGTCTAATGGTAGTGATGTTGGTGACCCGGGGATCATTGAACTTCTTTCAGATAGGAAATCAGAACATTGGAGCGAGTCTGGTGGCCCGTGGAAGAGGCCACCCGCAGCGGCCGTGTATCGGTGTGGCAGGGATCGACTACCCACAGTAGTAGCTATTGGAACCCACAGCAGGTGTCGTGGGGTGGAGAGATGTGTCAGTCTACTTCATTGACCACATTGGTGCCACGTGTGAGATTTCTGGTCTGTGTGAGCAGACTAGCTAGACGGGGCAACATTCCCCCTTGTGCAAGGTGATGCAAAACAGGTCTGAGATGTGTGGTGGAGGAGGATGGCCCATGCAACGTGGGCCAAACCGGGTGAGTTAGGATGGGCTTAGCATACTTGGTCGACCAAATGGGTCGGGTCGGTGGACCCCAGGCCAGGTCAGTCCTGCCGGGTTCGACCAGACCCAGACCCAACTGACCCCCTTTCTATAAAATGCCCATAACTTTCAAACGGGGTGTTCGTTTGATGATCTGTCAATAGATTTGGGACCCTTGCGATGAGATGGTCCTTTTTAGATACTCTAAGTGATTTTTTATAATTTGTTGGGAGATATAATGTTTGAGGAGTAGTTCCTCCCAGTATAAGTATGCTTGAGTGAGAATCGGTGTATTTCGTAAAGGTGGGAATTCCCACGTCTGGGAAGAGGGTACATTTCCTTTGGGTAGATCCCTTTGAGGGTGTTACTCCCCTAAAGGACTAGGGTGCGGGTTCTCATAGATTTTCATGAAGGAAGAGTAGGTACTCCCCTATAGGACTAGGGTGTGATTCCTCTACATCTAGCATACATAGAGTCGGTACTCCCCTAACGGGTAGGGTGTGGGTTCTCTATTATAGGAGTCAATACTCCCATGTTGTTCCGGGGCATGGGTCCTCAACACATGAACTGATAGATCGGTAATCTCTTTTTTAAATGGGGCATGGGTTCTCTAGTCACTGAGTCATACTCCCTTATGGGATCAGCGTGTATGGCCTTCATGATTCGTACACCCATGTAAGATCAGAGTGTGGGTCCTCACTTACATAGTTTCACTTCCCCATCCTGAGTAGTGGTAGGTATTAGGTCCTCCCTTGGTATTGGATAACCCTTGGCTGTCAGACACAGTTACGAGGAGTAGACTCATCCACTTGATGAGAATGATACCTTGAAAGGAGCCAGTGCTCCCTCGACAGACATAGGTTAAGGACACTCCTTATTGGAGCGTAAGAGTTTTCATGATATGGTTTGGAGTAGAGATACCTCATCTATGTATAGTGGTGAGGGTGGGTCCTCTCCACTTGGGTTTCCTTAGTCTTGCATTGGGAACAAGACAGTGATGACTTAACCTCTAGTGTTGACCACTGGAGGTGGACCTAGTAAAATGTTCCCAATGGAACACATTCTCTTAGACATACCATTAGGAATGGTAGAGTTGTTCCCGATGGAGTGTACCTCTCATACGGGTTCTATCTAGGATGTCTAAGCTCGTGGAGGGTATTCTCCTGGTTTTATGTGTTACCTTTTGAGCGTATAATGAGAATCCTAATTTTGGCTATAAGTTTGGGACCTTGTGTTTCTTAGCATCTTAAATGAGTATATCTAAAGGTTCTTGGTCTATGTATGGGATATACCTATGTAGATCTGACTATGAATTTCATTTTGGTTTTTTCCTTAAGCTTTTCCTTTTTGCTTCTCGAGGTGCCCTACTGGGTATTGTTTTACTCACCCCTGCAAGGTCTTTTCCTGCACATATCATGTCTTGTGTAGACGGTCGAAATATTGATGGATCCCTAGGTGGGAAAAGACCAGGGGGTGCTTAACAAGTGCTAGACAGACCGAGGTGTATTCTAGATTCTTTTTAGACAATATTCAGAGTACCTATTTTATTTACAGGTTGCACTTGTACTACAGTTCTCTTTTCTTTTATGGGGTTTTATTCATGCCCAGTTCACATTGTTTCACCTTACTAACCTATTTTACTTTCAGTGGGATCCTAGTGGTCTAAATTTATGGTTTACTAGGTGTTTTACGTTTCAAATTTTGTGTGTGTGTGTGTGTATAGGTACATAGGAAATTCCTCTCATGTTAGTGATATGCCTACTCGGTGCTAGTCATTATCCCATATCCTATTGGAGGTGGGCTTGGGAGAGTCATATCCTAGACCCCTCTGAGATGGGTCATGATAGAGTGGTATCGGAGCTAGACGGTTCTACTTTAGGCCCAAGAGTCTGCAAGATTGGTTTGGGGAAATAGTGTTAAGTGTTTTGAGTTTGGATTTTAGGCCAGGGACTCCAATGTTGGTGCAGAAGCCGACATATCCATACACCAAGACTCTAGACACCTACTTTATGACTGAGTACATGAAATAACTAGTTGTAGGGAAATGAATGGAGCATGCATCATATAGGAATGGTTTTTTTTTCATGTCCTTTTCGAGTTACCTCTCCAAATATGATCTATTGACCATGGTTAATCTTGATCTATTAAAGGATACCTCCATGCAGGGAACCATCTAGGATTCCATCGTGCGACAATGAGGATGGTACACCTAGCGATGAGGCATCGGTACAAGGACCAGTATCGAAGATAGCCCCACTGGGAGGTGCACCAATGATGCCACCACCATTTAACCAGTTGTTTCTACCAGTTCTACTAGTAGAGGATGCACGTAGGCTCAATAAATTTTATGAGTTTCAGAGGCAACAACGTCTCAGGTTACAAGGATAGATAGATCCTCAGGTATTTGAGGATTGGCTGGAGGTGGTTACATGAGTTTTCCGCCTATTGAGCATACATCTTGACTATATGGTGGTCCTAGAGGTGATCCTACTTTAGGGATCATAAGGGAGGTGGTGGAGCTTGATGATCCAGAAACATGACGAGGGGACCCTCACCTAGATAGACTTTGAGAACCTCTTCAGGGAGGAGTTCTTTCCAGTGATGTTACACTCTGTGCATATACAAGAGCTATTGCACCAATAGCAGGGCATCATGATGATAGTATAGTACTTAGCAAGATTCACAGATCCTTCTTGTTACTCTATGGACATGATGCAGGACCTGTTCTTCAGTGCTCAAGCCTTTAAGTAGGTACTACACTAGGAGATCAGGGCATTAATGAAATCACATAGAATTCCAACACAGGTTCGGTTTCTGGAGATATCCCTGGTGGTTGAGAGTTTACTAGAAAATAAATAGATGGATGTGTCCCACAGTAGAGGTCATGAGACAGAGGTGTCTGCAGGAACTAGCAGATGATGGGTGATAAGACCGCAGCGTAGGAGGCATACACATGCATAAACTCATATGTGTGGGTCTATGGCATAGGAGTAGTGTCGATGACTATATCATCCATAGTATAAGTGGTGTTATGCTTGTGATGGTCAGGGGCATCTCTCTTGGGATTGTCCGACCCGTTGTGCTGTTGAGAGGGAGCTGGACGATGAGCCACCTTGGCAGAGACAGTGCTTGGAGTGGGGGTTTCACAAGATGGAAAGTGAGGTAGAGGATCTAGAAGAGTAAATGGAGGTGGCATACAGTTTGCAGTGTTTCCCCCACCACCGCTAGGTGGTTGTCACTAGGCTCCTAGAGCTGGAGGATGTGGGTGAGGATAGCTGCATGCGATCACGGCCTATGACCCAGAGGCTCTAGGAGAGAACCAAGGTAGGACCAATGTCTTTTATTTTTTTTGTCGTATTAATGGACCCAAGTTCTAGTTGTTATCCTTTTTCTGTCAGTTTTATTTGAGACTTAGAGGATCCAGTAAAATTGTGGACTTGACCCTCACGCTTAGAGACTCCTTCTAGAGGAGACCAGATGATCACACACTAGCACTGATAGTGTGACCCAAATCATAGAGGTAAGAGTTATTGTTGGGATATCTTAGTCATAGCATCAAGGCTTTACGACGTCATTCTTGGTTTGATCTACTACTGTTCAAGACTATATTGACTATTTTAGGTATAGATTGTGGTGTATCCATAGTGATGGAAAAAGGTTTATATTGTCAGTGAGAAGGAATCCTAGGTAGCACGAGGTAGACTCTCACATAGGAATTTTAGAGAAAGGGTTTCGTGAGACCCAGTGTTGAAGTATGGTGGGTGAAAACCTTATACATGAATGTTCTAGGTAAATTTTTGAGACGAAGCATTAGAGTGGATCCTTCCCTTTCCAGGGGAGTTTTTCCGAACAACTTTTTTTTTTGAAATCCCTAAGAGAGGGAGAGCCTTACTTTGAATTGTTTTGTGGTGGCATAGTTAGAAACCTTGATGTTTATGTAGTATGAAATGGTTTCTTACCATCCATACTTACTTAGGATTCCACTAGTGGGTGTGAAAATGTTTTCGTTTCGACATGTTTTGTGGCCATTGGATGTGTAGAAAGATGGCCTAGTAAGACCCAACGTTCACTTTTGGCCAGCCCATTTTCATTCATAAACACCCTTTTTGGGGAGGCTATGCTATATCTCATATAGGGGTGAATATGAGGTATGGGGTTACATCAATATTTGTGTTAGGTTGGCATGGAGGTGATCCATTACACCCCATTACTGTTGATGGACCATGGTTCTTAGTTCTTTCCAACTTTCATAGCTATGGAAACATGTGTCATTATCACATGATGTTGACCTAGTAAAAGATGGACGTGAAAGTGGTTGATCTTGGTGATTCCACTAAGTGTGTGATTATAGGGATCTCAGCTTTCTTCCCTTGAGAATGAAATTTTACTTGTCGGGGATTAAAATATTTAAGGTGGGGATAATATAATGGCTTCGGTTTTCCCTAAATTTCTTTTTAGAAATTATTAGAGAAATTTCTGAGACCGGGTGCTGAGACGGCACCAGATTCTGAGGTCCGGTGTTCCATAAATAAATCTTTGAAAAAAGTTTAATTTTTAATTAAAAATGATTGGGTGGATAAATTTTAACTTTAATATCTTTCAAATGGGTATCTAGATCATCAATTTGAGGGCACCGTCACATCCAAAACAACGACTTTACCCTAGGTGGGGCCTAACCTTGACCAACGTGGGTTGAGGGTGGAAGTTAATTTTTTGACGTAATCATTATAAAAATATTTAATAAAAAACATTTTTATTGACTCAAAATTATTTTTATTTTAATATGTCTTCTTTATAAATTTCCAAGGTTATTTCCATAACCTTGGGAATCCTTTGAGGCAAGGAGAAGGAGCCCCTCTGATGGACGCCAATGGATTGGAAGATCGAGATCAGAACATGGATCAGAGAGAATTGGGTCCAATGAATCAAGGATTAAGGATTGACAAACGATGATGACACAATCAATCTCCATCAATGATCGGACTAAATCCATATAGGGAAAGTGTTTTAATTTATTTATTTTCCACATTATTTTATTTGAGCGATGAAAGCGGATCAACCCATGAAGAGGTTGACCCGCATATCGATCACGTATGTGGGATGGTTTTGATTGAGGGAATTTTGGGATTTCTATCTTGAGATTATTCTGTTTTTGTTATCTTGATCCCTCTAATGGAATGGATTGAGGGAAAAATGAAAAACAATTGTGGTTCATTCCTTGGGTTGTTCAATTGTGCTTTTATCTCCAACGTTCTTTGCATTCTTCATTATATGACGAATGATCTATCATTGTGCAAGTTATTCTTAGCGCAACGATTTGATAACATGGATCTATAATGGAGGCAGTATGACAGAAGTGCGATGAAGATGGTGGAATATGGATCAAAGCGGTTCATGAAATATTTTCACTCAAACAGATTTGAATTGGGAAGGATCATGGAATAGATTGGGGCCCATAGAAGTGAAGATGGCGACCTGAGGATCACGGAACTTCTTCTGGATCGGAAATTGGATGATTGGATCGTGTCTCTTGGCCTAAGGAAGAGTCCACCAGTGTTCCAGCAATGATGGTGGCCATGGGCCGGTGTAGTGTGGATCAGCTACCCACATTGGGGATCAGCCACCCGTGATGGGGATCGACTACCCGCGATGGTGGTCATGGGAACCTGCAGCGGGTGCCATGGGGTGGTGACACGTGGCGGCGCCATGAGATCGGATGCACGCAGCTGAGCTACGTGCGATATTTATGGTCCGTTTTAACAGACCGGCTGGATAAGTGTGGTGCACCCCCTTGCATAGAGTGACGCAGCATGTGGAAAAGCCCTGTGCTGGAGGAGGTCGACCCGCGTGATGTGGGGTGGCCCGGTGAGCTGAACCACTCAACTAGCCAGGGCGAGCTGAGCCCGACCCAATGAACCAGGTCAATCTAATAGGTTGGGTCAAACCCAATGGGTTGATATGGGTAAAACCCGTTAGTTCAGGTCAGCAAACCTCAGATCGGGTCAGCCCAAACCTGGACCCAACTGACCACCTTAAACTAAAATGACCATAACTTTCAAACGGAGCGTCTGTTTGACAAGCCATATATGATATTAGGACCCTTTCTATTAGATGTTCCTTTTAGATACTCTAAATAATTTTTCTTAGAAGTTTTTAGGTGACATAGTGGTTTGAGGAGTAGTTCCTCCCAGTATAAGTTTGCTTGAGCTGGAATCAATGTGTTTCATAATGGTGGGACTCCCCACGTCGGGGAAGTGGGTTCATTTCATTTGGGTAGATCCCTCTAGGGGTGTTACTCCCTTGAAGTAATAGGGTGTGGGTTCTAAAATATATTCATGAAGGAAGGGTAGGTACTCCCCTATAGGACTAGGGCATGGCTCCTCCATATCTAGCGTATATATAGTCGGTAATCCCTTATCGGGTAGGGTGTGTGTCCCCTATTATAGGATTCAGCACTCCCATGTTGGTCTAGGGCATGAGTACTCCACACATGAAGTAATAGAGTCAGTACTCCCCTGTCGTACTGGGGTGTGGGTCCTCTAGTCAATGAGTCATACTCCACTATAGGATCAGGGTGTGGGGCCTAACTTACAGAGTTTCCCTTCCTAGTCCTGAGTAGTGATGGGGAGTGGGTACTCCCTTAGGATTGGAGCTCCCTTAGCTATCGGACACAGTTGAGAGGAGTGGGAACATCCACTTGAAGAGAACGATACATAGATAGGAGTTAGTTCTCCCTCAATAAACTAAGGTCCGGGCCACTACTTATAGGATCATAAGAGGTTTCATGAGATGGTTTAGAGTAGGGATCCATAATCTATGTATAATGGTGAGGTTGGGGCCTCTCCACTTGGGTTTCCTTAGTCTGGCATTTGGTGGAATACAATAATGACTGAACCTCTAGTGATGAGCTATGGAGATATACCTAATATGACGTTCTTGATGGAGCATGTTCCCTCATACATACCATTAGTAATAGTAGAGTTTTTCCCAATAGAGTGTACCTCTCATATGGGTCCCATCTAGGATGGATGAGGTCGCTGAGTGTGTTCTCCTGGTTTTATGTGTTACCTTTTGAACATGCAATGAGAATACTGATCCTGGCTATAAGGCTGGGACCTTATGTTTCTTAGTGTCTAAAATTAGTATATCTAGATGGTCTTAGTATATATATGGGCATATACCTATGTAGATATGACTATTCATTTCATTTTGGTTTTTCCCTTATGCTTTTCCTTTGTGGTTTTCATGGTGTCCTACTAAGTATTTTTTTACTCTCCTCTACACGATCTTTTCTCACACATATCATGTATTTTGCATACGATTGACATTTTGATGGATCCCTAGGTGTTTCAAGGCTATGTGGTTCTTAATGAGGGCTAGACAGACCAAGGTTCATTCTGGTATCTTTTCATATGATAGTCATAATACCCATTTTCTTTATAGTTTGGACATGTACTACAATTCTATTTTATTTTGTGGGTTTGTATTCTAGCCTAATTCACTTTGTTGCACTTTACTTCCATGTTTTACTCTGAGTGGGATCTTAGTGGTTTTCATGCATGCTTTAATTAGTGTTTTAACTTTCATCTTTTGAGTGTGTTTGTGTGTATACTTACATTGGAAATGCCTCGCATGTTAGTAATATGCCTACTCAGTGCTAGTCACCAACCCATGGCCTATTGGAGGTGGGCTTGGGGGAGTCATGACACAGACCCCTCTGGGACAGGTCATGGCATGTAATGTAAGGAATGAACTCTAGTTTTGATTAATGCATGTATGATTTATCATCCCTATGCTGAATAGCTTTCATTTAGATTAGAAGCCCTACATTTTCGTATGGATCGGCAACACTACATTTGGATAAACGTATGGAATATCAACCCAACATTGAATTCAAAAATCACGATTCACACTATACATTCAGAGAATGAATGTATGGTTAATAAACCAAGTGCTTGAAGGATGAAAGTATGGATTAGGAACCCTACTCTAGGAAAAGTAACCCTACACTATGAAAAGGAACCCTATGCTATGAAAAGGGGCCCTATGATATACATTTGAACCCTACATTTGACTATAAAACATGGGAGTTTTAAAATCCATGATTTTATCTAAGATTCATGCAATGGTCTTGACAGTATTATAGGATAATTTAAAGCTTCTATATGACAGATTTAAAGGCTTGTTATGACTGATTCAATGAACCATATTCAACTGAGAGAATCTCTCTTATTCTTAAAGGAAGTTATGACTCCCTGAGACAATTTTAATTTCAATTTCTGCATTCTATCAGGAATTTTTCTTGTATTTGGAATACCAAAGCAAGTTGTATTCTCTATATATTCTATGAAATTTCTTTTGAAATATATTAATATACTCTCACATTCATATGCATAAAATTTTATACTTAGAAATATCTTTTACATTTCTGCTATAATGAATGATCGACGCATTTATTTTCTAAAAGAGGATTAACTTTAGAGATATAACTTTTCAACCTTGTACTACTGTAAGATTATTAATACTATTTATTTCTATTAAAATTGAAGATCATTTGAAACTAGGATCACTTCAAAGTTATTATTTCTTTATGGCATTCATTTCTAAAGAATAAGATCAATATACTATTAGTTGTTACTACTATAATTGTGAAGTTCAACCCAAACCATCAACAAATCAAACACTTTTTATTAGTGTAGTTTTGAATTCTCGGGCTCAATCATGGATGAAGTGTAAGATTCTTGTACTATGTTATGGTTAATCATGTTAGATTTGGAGGCCTAGAACCAACTAATTTGTACTTTATTCATTAATAAATACCTTATCACATCTTGATTGTTCTTATGCGTGAAAATTCATGTGATAATTTCCTAAGGATAGCTGTTGCATTAAAGGTTCATAGTGGATCCCTTCTATGATGAGAACCTAGAAATTCCATAACACTATTCTTGAATATATTTTCTATGTCCGGATGATGTTATTTGAGGGACACAAATAATATAGGACATTAGGGGTTAGGAATCATAAAACTTTGATGCACCTTCTCATGGTGTTTTCCCTTGGTAATATCCAAGAGGATATTATGATAATGAGACCTGACTGTAGGAAATCCACATTTCATAGTGTCATTCGATGTTCCTCTATGCGGACGTGTGTATTGGTCCTTAGACTTTAAGAATATTATTAATGGGTATTAAAAATCAGTCACTTAGATGTATTGAAGAAAACTATGACGACACACTATTCGTAGCAAGGTAGGATATGTTGGGTGTGTCGTGATTAATACAAAATTAATAGATAATGCAAGAAAGGATTTGTCCCTTCTGTTCCATAATGGAAGTATATATCTTAGGCACTTTGAGGGAATTGATAGAGCCTAAATAAATCCATGTCCATGGAAATGGATGGGCGAGTTCAATTCCAAGAAGTCAAAGAAATAATGATCAAGCACATGGGTTGATGTCACCAGCATACAACCATCTTGATTCGAGATATCGAGAAAAATGGATTACATTACACGGTATGTGTTTGTTGGAGGTGACACGTCATTGTGGCGTTAGCTTCTTTCTCTATGGGTGCCTTGGTGTATTTCTAGACGCTAACCTTGGACTTTAGGCAGGCTCCACCTAATGCCACTGAGAGAGAGGCCTAGAGGGTCACACACTAAGTGTGTCCAAGTATCTTGGTCAAATATTAATTTAACAAGTTGAATAAATATTATTCCCGAATGTGGTTTAATAATTATTCAAGGATGCCTGATCACATTTATTTCGACACTAGTTATATGAGAGAATATATTTTGGGTGAAATAATATATTTATTAGAGATTAATGCAGTGATATTTATTTTTGAAATAAATAGCCATTATTCAAGGTCTAATAAATGTGGTCGATGAAATAAAGAAAAATGGAAAATAAAAGTACATGCCATGTATTTTTTTCTGGGAATTTATGAGATATAATATTATTTATTTAATTAAATAATATTAGGTGTAATTCAATGGGCACATGTCAAGTAATAATAATAGTCAACTGTTATTATTATAAATGGGGTATTACTAAGAATTAAATGAAATGAATAAATTATTTCAGGTAATTAATTAATTTTAATATTCTATATAATTAAAATCCCGATTATATAATTCTCATTAGCCTAGCCATTTTTTCTGGGTTGTGCACAATAGATTTGGAAAAATCTCTCAAGAAAAAATAAATTCTTTTTCCACCAAAAATGCTCTCAAGCTATGAGAGAGAGATCATCCTCCACCAGATCAAGGCGATTGAAGGAAGGCATCGCAAGTGAAGGTCACGCTAGCACTCGGAGATCCCTTTGGAAATGTCCAGAGATACATCGATCATGTGTGGATCACTAATAGATGAATCCTACACTTGGATTCTATGATGCAACAACAGATCACATCGGATCGTGACCGGAAACATCAACAGAGAGAGAATTCCATCAAGGTAATTCTTCTATTTAAATTAAATTAATTATAACCAACATATGATTATTTTCTCTATGTTTCTAGGGCTCCCATATTTTATTTCATTATTCATTATAATCTGAAGATCTGAAATTTTATTATCATGATGGATCTCAGATTAAACGTTGTTAATGGAAAAAATCAAGTTGGGTACACTCACCAACGCGCTTCCACTGCACCCGAAACCTAGAAATCTATTTCCTATAAAATAATAAGAAGTCTCTATTTTCCCTTTTTGTAAATGTGTCAACTTCTTACACTCATTTGTGGATTTAAAGTTCAAGTGATAGTAGGACCTTTCTAGTGAAATTTGCCAAGCTCATAGAGAGAGCATTGGTGGAGTGGGCTAGGGGATCTATGTTCCATAAACCACTATAAAATTATTGTGTTCATTATTTCTATTTATCCAAAACTTATATTTCATATAAAATAAAATACTACATATCTGCATAAATTATAAAGGGAGTCAAAATCCATAATCAGTTAATTTTATTGAAAAGACACAATTCACCCCCTCTTGTGTAGTCTTTGTAGTATTACGACCTAAAATATATGCCTTTTGATGGAATCTTATTGCACTCATTCTTAAATATGATCAATATATATATTGATATCATCTTGAGTGTGTTGAGTGATTTCCATCTCTACACTAAGATCCTTTTATTTTTAAATATATTTCCTAGTTAGTGATGGAACCTATCGATGTTGCGCTCAGGGATATGTATAAGGTTAGTCATTTAGTGGGGAGTGCATCATTAACTGTTGAGGGTGGTAACCCTCATTTTTAATTTAAATTAAGAATTTTCCATGACTATTTGAGCTTAGAGTTTGGTTTTAAGATGATGATAAGGGTATTCTTATGGTGGGGAGTATAAGATCAGTCACAGTTAAGTTTCTCCCATGTAGGATATAGTTGTTGATGTTGTGAGAATAGTTGTTGGATGTTCGAGATAACAAAAGTGTGCAAGTTCTCAAGATGAGAGCATAAATACTATTTTTTCCACCATGTCTTATTGGAGATGATAATGTTTATGGTGGTGATATTATATGGACCCATGTATTTTTGGATTGGAATTTTGAAGAGAAATTTAAATTTTTTGTTTTCAAATTCTTGTAAGTGATAAGATTGTCTTTTTACACTAGCAGATGATATCTGATAATTTTTCAAACTACACCTTTGGTCCCTAATAGTATTTTTACCCTAGGAAAATATTTTTATGGAATCATGATCCATTTGAATTTTAGAAGAATAATTAATATTTAATATTTAATTAATTAAATATTAATTTATTCTCATAGGTTCGTTTAGCCATATCATTTGAATGGGGAATCATCTTGGAATTTTAACTCCTACATTGAGTCCTAAACTAAGAGTTTTCCTATGTGTGGAATAAACTCATGTTGGGCATTAGGGATGAGTTGGTCCCCTTTTTCTTTTTCTTTTTCTTTTTCTTTTCTTCCTTTTCTTTTCCTTTTTCTTTTCTTTCTTTCTTCCATGGATTCTCACGAATTCCCCTCCATGGGTTCCTTTTCCATGATAGAGATAAGAGAGATATATAGAGAGATAAAAGAAGGTATATGAGAATATAGGTACCACCATAGAGCTTAGGATGTACCAGATCATTATATGGTAGTGATGGATCATTGAAATGGGCGAAGCTTCAAAATATTACATCCAAAGGTAGTCTATTTTTAATTTTTTTGTCAATCAATATAGATTTTCCATTTTAATTTTTTAATAACTTACCTTTACTTATTATCACCCCTTGAGGTTATATCTGTATCTTTTTGGGAGAAAATTGAGGTTTTGAGGTGATTTGTGGGGTTTCCTATTTTGAAATTTTGATCACATGGGGTTTAGTTCAGTAACACACGTCGTGTGTTCTTACTATTTAGGGAAGATGGTATTTTTAGAAGTAAAAATTGTGTATGTTTTATACATTATATGTGTTGGGACTTGTCTATGTATCTGATTACCTAGCCAGGAATCTCATATAGGGGAACATGGTTGTGTAGATTACACGCCCAGACCTTGTATGGGGTGCACGTCGTGTAGAGGTACACATCCAAGCTATTTACATGGTCAGACCATTTGAGATACATGATAAGTTATATTATGTAGTGTAAACACCTTTTATATGATTAAAACTCCATGTACATGGGCTTTCACAGGCCAATTCTGGAAAGAGTACACACTCAAGTGGGGATTTGGGGGCACACACTGTGTACTAGGGTGTACATGTTGTGTACTACCCCTTGCTACCGTTTTAGGGTTTTTCATAAATTTATGTCCATAAATTTTAATTTGAACCATGATTAGTCTGTATTGAGTATATTTCCACATATATCATGATGGTTAAACCTTTGAGGTGATTTGAGAAATCTTAGGTGAAATTTCAGGATTTTTCATAAACAAATAGGTTCTTCCTCCACTGATCGAACCTAGTTGTCTCCTGAGAGTGAGACCTTGATCTAAGATGGGCCATGATCCATCTCTCATGATTGGTTCTATTGTATATTTATTATTGAGTACATATCCATTATTAGATTTTCCCTTCTATCCTAGGTGGCTATGAGGTTAGTTGTTTTTGATGATCCTATGTAGGATTACACTACTTACGTTTCAACCTAGATGATAATGTATAGAATTCCTCTACTATATGGTTGTTACTAAGGGTCCCCTAATGGATAAATTTTCATACATGATGACCTAGGTAATCCCTTGTATGATCCCATTACTTCTACACAATTCTAAGGATCCCATATAGGATTCATATGCTTTTTATAATACTTTTCAGGGTCCCATGTAGGACCCCTCTTCCTATGTACCATTCTAAGGATCTCTTGTAGGATGACTCTACTTACTTACCATTCAGGATATCATGTAAGATTCCACCTTTTACCTTCATGGATGATAATCCCAAGTGGGATTTCTTTTCTTATATGTATACTTTGAGGATCTCTAGTAGGATGTCTCTCTTATGTTTTGACTAAAGGGTCTTAGTGGGTTCCTTGATGTTTAACTCACCCAGAGCTAGTATATTGGGTGTAGGTAGAGATGGTAGTGGGTGTCACCTTAGAACCCATGTCTAAATTTTAAGCCAGAGAGGCTATGGAAGTAGTTTTGGTTTTATGCATTCAGCTACCCTCAATCTTTTATTTATTCATTCACTTGTTTAATGTTGATGCAGCGTTTATTACCAGAGGTTCTTCCTAGTTGGTGGTTTATGTGCCTAATGTAATTCATCTTTATTTATCTTTGGGATTACAAAATATTTTTCATGGGATAAATCTTGTTCATATTTTCAGATTCCTGGATGTAATTATAGGGATCTATCTTTTTATCATTTTTTTATTCTTTTGGGATGCACATAAGTTCTTTTTGGGATCCCCTTTTTGAGCTTTATTTGTTTGGATGTTCTTTACATCCCTTTTGAGGCTGTTGAGGATAATTACTCTATCCTTAATTTATTGTATGTTGAGGATTATCATGCTCTCCTCTAACATGTGATGATGATGATTACTCTCTCCTTTATTTGATTATACTCATGAATTATTATTCTCTCCCAAGCGCTAGGGATGATTATGGTCTCCCTTATTGATTACTTGACCACAGTTTTGGACATGGTTTTCCATATCAATGGATACTTGTGGAGATTACACTCTCCCAAGTGATAGGGATGATTATATTGTCCCTTATTAGAGACCCCAATGGGTGGGCATTCTTGGTCACTAGTGATCTCTCCTTATACATTGGCTAAGGTTTAGACCCTTACAGATTATTTGAGTTGAAATTTTGTGCTTGCCTAAAGACCAATAATTATAGCTTAGACATCAGATTGTATTTACATGGAATGAGTGGTATTAATTCCCACTCAGTAAACATTTATAGGATTTCTATCAATATATGGTATCCTTCGTTATATTGATTAGAGGTGATTATGGGTGAACCCAAGTCTAGGAAATGTATACCCCTACGGTGATGTAGCTTGCTCATAGACATTTCTAGATTTGGAAAAAGAATGTATTATCAATTTGGATTACAAACCTAGAGATATACTTAATTATACATGGATATAATGGTATGATGTAGTACCCCCGGTTTCTAGTATGTAACCCTTGATGATTTTCATGTTTTTAAAGTTAAGGGTGTGGAATGGGAGAGTCGGGAGAACTTGGAATGATGTTTTGAGGCAAAGGGGAAGTCGCACGGGAGGCGCACGGTTTGTCTAAACCGTGCAGCCAAACCATGCGCAGTGGGTCTTGAAGGCAGTGGATTTTGCATGGTCAGTGCGCAGTTTTTCTAACCGTCTAGCCAAACCATTCAAGAAGGGCAGTCGAGGCAGTATCTAACGAATGGTTAGCGCACGGTTTGTCAAACCGTGTGAACTAACCGTGCAGGCACTTAAATGAGATCCTTAAATTGTGTATCTCATGCGTTTTCACCTCTAAATTACTCTTTTAAGCTTCTAAGTGGCTCTAACTTTCTATTTTGGATCTACTAAGTTCAAGGAAGGTTCTCCCATTGTTTTGAAGGTGATCTGAAGGCTTCTCTTGGTGAATCAAAGCCGGATTCTTGAGGTATGTCATCGTTCTTGACCGGTTTCTTAGATCTACTTTGATCTACTTATACTCTTCTCTCAATTTCTTAAATCTACGCCTGTTATGGGTAGATCTAAGTTTGTGGATTCCAAATATGATGAGACTTGGTCTTGATCTTTCTAGGATAATAAATCTAAGGAGTATCCTTGGTGAATAGGCCCGGTTTTCTTGTGCGTTCTTCGACCTTTGTGGTTTTCATCAAAACCATTGAGGTAGGAGGCTTCACTATCAACTCCTCTTTCTAGAATTGATTGTATTAGATTTAAATTGTTTTATTTGAATGGATTTGATTGTAAAAATCATATAATAAATCTTCTTTAGTGATGATTTATGGTTTTGATGAGATCGTGAAATCTTGGTGAATTGCTGTAAAAAGTGATTTGGCTTGTTGAATTTAAAATGTCGATTTTAAATTATGGATTTGCTAAAATTGTAGATGGTTTGATGAAAAATGGGTTTTCAATAAAATGGGTGTTTTATTGAAATGGTTTGAGATTGAAATGACGTTGATGGATTTGGTTTTCAATAAAAAGGGAGTTTTATTGAAATGGTTTGGAATTGAAATGGTTAATCATTTAAATGGTTTGAATTAGTTGAACACACTTGGTTTTTGACATGATGGTTGTGTGTGTTCACAGGCATGTGGTAAGGATAAGGGTTAGAAGTCTCCCCCATCAATGTTGGGATGGATAAGGGTTAGGGATCTCCCCCATCAAACATTCATATTGCATTCGGGACAAAAAAGGGTTAGGGGTCTCGCCCATCAGTGTTGGGATGGATAAGGGTTAGGGCTCTCCCCTGTCAAGCATTCATGTGCATTTGGGTTGGATAAGGGTAAGAAGTCTCCCACATCATGGTTGGAATGGATAAGGTTTAGGGCTTCTCCCCTCTTCCAGGTAGCATGCAGGGTTGGTTGCATGGGTTTGTGGAATGGTTGGGTATTCCAAAAAGGGATATTGTGAAATGGTTCTAAAGCTTGTTTAGTTATTTTTCAAGAAACATAACTTGCTAGAAAATTGGTTTCAATTGCTGTCGGAATGCCTTTGGTTATGAATGGTTTTGGAAACATGTTTATACTTTGTTATAGACTTCTTTTGAGAAAATTTTTTATATAAAAAAAATTATATAAATGTGGCTAACTCTTCTATCCTAGTGAAATGAGTAGGGAAATCATTAGGGAAAAGCTACTGAGTTTTATACTCACCCATGATTTGGCACATTGGTGCTTTTGTAGATGTTGCATTCTAGGACACAGGTAAAAGTAAATAATATTATTGCTAGTGTCTCATGGTGATACTTGGGAGATATTGCGGAGCTTGGAGCTTATGGAGAACGGAGTCGTGGTGTCTTTTTAGAGTCTTGATTTGTTCATCTGTTGTGTACTTTGACGCTTGTCTTGGTCTTCCACCGTTGTGTACTTGATATGGTTTGACAAAAATGAAGGTGTTTAGTTGTCACACTTTTTTTCATGCATTATATAGTGAATGTTTGGTTATTATTGGTTGGTTTATGGGTTGTTTCTAAAAGGGTAAATCATCCCCCAACTTGTATTTGAAACCCTTTGGCATTTATTTCCAGCCTTTGGTGTCTTGGGGATGTCACTTAAGGCCTATTAATGACTCTTTGATCTCTCAAGCCAATGAGAATTGGTGGGTCATTAAAAATGGTATCATCTTGTTCAGTCCTTGCCTAACAAGTGGTCATCGATGTTCTTAGTCTTGGAGTTGAAATTAATTCTTGTCTATTCCTTGGGTCTAAATCTTAGACAGGAGTAGGATTGTCGGAACATGAAATGTATAGCATAAAATGATGTAGCTAACCCATTTATGCTGAACTTTAAGTTACCAGGGTGTTGGGTACATAAGTGTTTTGGATACACTTCTATAATGTTGGAAATCTCATTGTCATGGGTTTATCCAATGAGAGGAGCATGACATGAAATGTAGAGGAATGACTTCCCAATAGGATTTCTTATCTCATTGTAAGGAATGAGTTATGATTTTGTGCATGGTTCCAATTTTTGAAAAATGCAGAAATTATTTTCAAGTTAATGACTGTGAAAACAAGGTATTTGGTGTATTTTGGAAATGGGTTGATTTTCAAAAAGTATGTTGAATGTTTATTAAAATGGTTGAACATGGAAAAAGTTGTTTTTGGAAAAACAATGTTGTGATAGATGATGTGATATAATTTTAATGTTAATCCATTAGTTTCTAGAGAGTGGTATTGATAGAGTTTGTTGTTGTTTTAGAAAATGGCACCCAGTAGGCATCGCCGAAACCAACCCGAAGAAGCTGCGGAAAATGTGGTTGCACTAGAACCACGTGTGAACCAGGAGGTAGTTCATAGTATTGTCCAAGATTTTTAATCTGTGGATACGGGGAACCGGAGGAAGAAACCAAGGCATGTGGATCATACCATCCAGTTCATGAAGAAGAATCCATCAAACTATCGGGGTGATGCTGAACTCGAAAAGGTGGAGGTTTGGATAAGTAGGATGAATCGTATATTCAATTTCATCGGCACACCATTGGATCTCAAGGTCAAGTTGGTGATGTATATGCTCGAGGATCTTGCACGTCAATGGTGGGATTTAGCGGTACATGCAAAATTGTATGAAGTCCTTACATGGGAGAATTTTTAAGAATTGTTCAACAAACAATTCTATCCTCACACATTCAAGATCCAAAAAACGACGGACTTCTTAAGCCTGAAACAAGAGAGTCTCTCTGTCACAGAGTATGCGGATAAATTCATTAATTTAGTCTGTTTTTCACCGTAGGTTGTGGAAAGTCCATCATTGAAGGCATGCATCTTTGAATCAGGTCTAAGGTAGGAGATTATATCGAATATTGTGGTGCTCTATATTATGGATTATACATAGATGGTGAACAGAGCAACTATTGATGAACATGATATCTCGGGATCGATAGGAGGAGGAATGATGATACCTATGGGAAACAGTTGGAACTCAACCATTGGGAACAAGAGGAAAAGGGATACCTATTTCCATGGTGTGAGTGTAAATCAGAACCAGACGGAGGGATATGTGAACCTTCCTCCATGACCCAGAGCAAAGCATGTTGTTTTCAATGTGGTTCGCTTGACCACAAAAGGTGAGATTGTACAGCGCAACCTAGAGCATGTCAAAATTTCAAGCATATGGGGCATCTACAACACTATTGTAGGAATTCTCCAAGGTTGGGGGCGCGTGACACTCCTCAGGCGTTGCAATGATCATATGATTCGACAGGACGTGGACAGCAAAATCAGTCTCATCAGTATAACATAGCTAGCTATGGTGATTCTTAAAATACCATGAATCCTCAACTAGGGAAATCTCAGCAAGGCAACAAGGAGAACAGTGCAGCGACGAAGCAATTGTTTAGAGATGAACAAATGATGGTCGATGATCAGGATGGACCATCTATGGTGAGAGGTCCAATTCTTTTGAATTCTACCCTTGTGCAAGTGTTGTTTGATACTGGTGCAATGCATTCCTTCATTTCTTCTCATTTTATTAACTTTCTATGTTTAAAACTATAAATGAGGCCTTTTGTTTTGAGACTAAAAACTCCTCTTGGTGAAAGATAATGTCAAGAATTTTTGTGTAGAGTAGGTTCTATATCTGTTAATGAAGCTGAGTTAAAATGGTAATTCTCGATGTTGGACATGGATGCCTATGACATAATCCTGGGTATGGATTTGTTGACAATTTTTAAGGCTCACATCGACTGTTATAAGATAACCGTTAGTTTCCATATTGAGTACAACATCGACCATCTCTTTAGAGGAGAGAGGATGGTAAAGAAAGATGCAAAGATCTTGTTGGCACCAATGGTGGGAACGATCTCTTACCAACTAGCAGCTTTGACTTTGGAATCAATGGAAGAGATTCAAGAAAATATTTTTTGAGTTGTTGTGGATCAATTTATAGATGTATTTCCCAATAACTTCTCATGGTTACCACCTCTAAGGGAAGTGGAATTTATGATTGATCTCCTTTTGGGGACTAGTCCTATTTCCCTTCCATCTTATAGGATGGAACCAACAGAGTTACGGGAATTGAAAGTGCAGTTAAAAGAGCTAGAAAGCAAGGGTTTCATTCAACCAAGTACTTCTCCATGGGCAGCACCGGTGTTGTTTGTGAAGAAGGAAGATGGAACTCTTCAGTTGTGTGTTGATTATCATAAGCTTAACCAAGTTACGATGAAGAATAGATTTCCACTTTCACGCATAGATGATATGTTCGATCAATTAAGGGGAGCTCAGTGGTTCTCCAAGATTGACTTGCGATCAAGATATCACCAATTGTGAGTTCAGAAGGAGGATATTCCAAAGACATCTTTTAGAAGTAGATATGGCCACTATGAATATGCAGTCATTCCTTTTGGTCTAACTAATGCACCAGCGGTATTCATGTCTTTGATGAATTGAATATTTCAGCGATATCTAGATTATTTTTTTGTGGTGTTCATCAATGATATCTTGGTGTATTCAATGAAAAGGGATGATCATGAGGGGCACCTGGAAACAGTGTTACAAATCATGAGAGATCATTGTTTGTATGCCAAATTATCAAGGTGTGATTTTTGGATACGGTAAGTACGTTTCCTTGTCCATGTCATTTCTAAGAAAGGCGTTTATGTTGATCCTGAAAAGATAGAAGTCATTATCTCTTGGAAACCATCGAAGAATGTGTTCGAGATACGCCGTTTTCTTGATCTAGCTGGTTACTACCGACCCTTTGTGCAGGATTTCTCATGACTAGATTCACCAATGATAGCTTTGACTAAGAATAATTCTCTCTTCCAATTGATGGAATAATGTCATAAATCCTTTCAGGAACTGAAAGTTCAGCTTAAATCGGCACCTATCTTGATCTCACTAGAATCAAGACAGGGGTATGTGGTGTATTGTGATGCTTCGGGATCAGGGTTGGGTTGTGTTCTCATGCAACGAGACCATGTGGTTGCTTATGGTTCAAGGAAGTTGAGGATGCATGAGAAAAATTACCCAACACATGATTTAGAGTTGGTTGTGGTCATCCATGCTTTTAAAAAATGGAGACATTATCTCTTTGGTGAGAAATTTACTATGTTTAATGATCAGAAAATCTTGAAACACATTTTCTCACAATGAGATTTTAATCTCAGGAAAAGGAGATGGATGGAGTATCTCCAAATGGTTGACTTTTACTTGATGTACACACCAAGGAAAGGTAATTCGGTGGCAGATGCATTGAGTATAAAGTCATATGCTCAGTTGGTCAAAGAAGCTTCAGACGAATGTTAGTTGATGTCGGTTTTAGCCGACATGCATGTGGAATGTGAAGACTGAGGTGATGTTGTTGTTTTCTTTTCACCTACACTTGTTCCTGATTTAGTAAAGATGATCAAAGAAGCACAAACATTTGATGCAGAATTTATGGTTATAAGTTCAAAACTCAATGGTGGGGAGACCATTGATGGCTAGAAACTTGATGGGGGTTCAGCTTTGTGTTTCAGAGATCGGATGGTTGTACCTAGGGTTTTTCAGGAACAACTCCTTCATGCTTATCACCATTCAATATGGGTTTTACACCCAAGTACATAGAAGATGTATAAGGCATTGAAGGCGCAGTTTTGGTAGGGAGGCATGAAAAGGAAGGTGGTTGAGTTCGTCTCACGGTGCATAACTTGTCAGAAGGTTAAAGAAGAGCATCAGAGACCAGCTGGTATGTTACAATATTTACCTATCCCGGTGTGGAAATGGGATCAGATAGAAATGTATTTTGTTACAGGTCTTCCAATAACGGTCTTAAAAAACGATTCCATTTGGGTGATAGTGGATCATCTAACCACGTTGTCCCATTTCATCCCTATTCATGAAACTCATACAGTGGAAGATCTTTCAAAAATATATTTCCGAGAAGTGGTAAAGAGTCATGGTGTACCAGTGTCTATAGTCTCAGATAGATATCTGAGGTTCACATCTCGTTTCTGGAAATCATTACAGTAAGCCCTCAGAACTCAGTTGACTATGAGCACGGCGTATCATCATCAGATGGATGGGCAATCTGAGCGGGCGATAAAGACTTTGTAAGATATGTTTCAGGATTATTTAATGGATTTTTGTGGCACATGGGAGGATCATATACCCTTTGTGGAGTTCTCATACAATAACAGCTATCAATAATTGATACGCATGGCTCCGTTTGAAGCATTGTATGGGCGTCTTTGTCGTTCTCCACTATGCTGGGTGGAAATGGGTGAAACTTCACTAATTGGGCTGAGACTTGTACAAGAAACAATGGAGAATATTTAGTTGATTAGAAAGAGGATGGAGAAGGCTCAGAGTTTTCAGAAATCTTATGCAGATCATCGTCGAAGACCATTGTCGTTCGTTGTGGGTGATCATGTCTTCTTGAGGATCTCTCAAAGGCTTGGACATTGTCGTTTCGGGAAGCAGGGAAAGGTATCTCCTAGATACATTGGTCCTTTTGAGATACAGGAACGGTTTGGAGATGTGGAATATCACTTGGCATTACCAACATGGTTTAGTTCAGTGCATAATGTGTTCTATGTATCTCATTTGAAAAAGTATCAGGCTAATCTGGACCATGTGATCAGATGGGATGACATTGACCTAGAGCCAGATGCTTCATTGATATATATCCCAGTACGGATTGTGGATAGTCAAGATAAAGTCTATAATGGAAAAATCATCGGTCTGGTACAGGTTTTATGGCAGCATGGTCAGATTCAGGAAGAGACTTGGGAATGTGAGAAGGAAATGAAAGAGCAGTGGTCGGAACTCTTTCAGTTGGCTGAAGGTTTTCTACTTTCCAAGGACGGAAAGACCAATGGTGGGGAGAATGTAGTACCCCTAGTTTCTAGTATGTAACCCTTACTTGATTATTTTCATGGTTTTAAAGTTAAGGGTGTTGAATGGGAGAGTCAGGAGAACTTGGAATGGTGTTTTGAGGCAACGGGGAAGTCACACGGGAGGCGCACGGTGTGTCTAAACCGTGTTTCCAAACTGTGCGTAGTGGGTCATAAAGGTAGTGGCTTCTACATGGTTGGCGCACGGTTTGTCTAACTATGTGGCCAAACCATGCGAGAAGGGCGGTCGAGCCAGTAGCTAACGCACGGTTAGTGCACAGTTAGTCAAACCGTGCGAACTAACCATGCTGGCACTTAAATGAGATCCTTAAATTATGGATCTCACGCGTTTTTGCCTCTAAATGCCTCGTTTAAGCTTCTAATTGGCCCTAACTCGGGATTTTGGTTCTCCTAAGATCATGGAAGGTTCTCCCATCATTTTGGAGGCGATACAAAGGCTACTCTTAGTGAATCAAAGCCAGATTATTGAGGTATGTGATCGTTCTTGATCGGTTTCTTAGATCTACTTAGATCTACTTCTCCTCTTCTCTCGATTTCTTAGATCTTCGCCCGTTATGGTTATATCTAAGTGTGTGGATTCCAAATATGATGATATTTGGTCTTGATCTTTCTAGGAGAAGATATCTAAGGAGGATCCTTGGTGAATCGGCCTAGTTTTCTTGTGTGTTCTTCGACCGTTTTGGTTTTCATCAAAACCTTTGTGGTAGGAGGCTTCACTCTAAATTCATCTTGATAGAATTGATTGTATTAGATTCAAATTGGTTTATTTGAATGGATTTGATTGTAAAAATTATAGAATAAATCTTATTTAGTGATGATTTATGGTTTTGATGAGATCGTGAAATCTTGGTGAATTGTTGTGCAAAGTGATTTGGCTTGTTGAATTTAAAATATTGATTTTAAATTATGGATTTTCTGAAATTGTAGATGTTTTGATGAAAAATGGGTTTTCAATAAAAAGGGTTTATTATAGAAATGTTTTGATATTGAAATGGCGTTGATGGATTTGGTTATCAATAAAAAGGGAGTTTTATTGAAATGGTTTGTAATTGAAATGGTTAAGCATTGAAATGGTTTGAATTGGTTGAACACACTTGGTTTTTGACATGATGGTTGTGTGTGTTCATTGGCATGTGGGGCGGATAAGGGTTAGGAGTCTCCCCCATTAGTGTTGGGATGGATAAGGGTTAAGGCTCTCCCCCGTCAAACATTCATATTTCATTTTGGATGGATAAGGGTTAGGGGTCTCCCCCATCAGTGTTGGGATGGATAAGGGTTAGGTCTCTCCCCTGTCAAGCATTCATGTGAATTTGGGTTGGATAAGGGTAATAAGTATCCCCTATCATGGTTGGGATGGATAAGGGTTAGGGCTTCTCCCCTATTCCAGGTAGCATGCATGGTTGGTTGTATGGGTTTGTGGAATGGTTTGGTATTCCAAAAAGGGATATTTTGAAATGGTTTTAAATCTTGTTTTGTTATTTTTCTAGAAAAATAACTTTCTGGAAAATTGGTTTCAATTACTCTTGGAATGCCTTTGGTTATGAATGTTTTTGGAAACTTGTTTATACTTAGTTATAAACTAATTTTGAGAAAATGTTTTATATAAACTATTTTTATATAAATGTGGTTAACTCTTCTATCCTAGTGGCGTGAGTAGGGAAGTCATTGGGGAAAACCTACTGAGTTTTATACTCACCCCTGCTTTGGCACGTTGTTTCTTTTTCAGATGTCACATTCTGGGACATAGGTAAAATTAAATAATATTATTGCTAGTGGCTCATGGTGATTCTTGGGAGATTTTGTGGAGCTTAGAGCTTGTGGACCACGGAGTCGTGGTGTCTTTTGAGAGTCTTGAGTTGTTCATCTGCTGTGTACTTTGACACTTGGCTTGGTCTTCTGTTGTTGTGTACTTGATATGGTTTGATAGAAATGATGGTGTTTAGTTGTCAATCTTTTGTTCATACATCATATAGTGAATGTATGGTTATGCTTGGTTGGTTTATCGGTTATTTCTAAAAGGGTAAATCGTCCCCCAACTTGTATTTGAAACACTTCGGCATTTATTTCCAGCCTTTGGCATCTTGTGGATGTCTCTTAAGCCCTAGTAATGACTCGTTGAGCTCTCAAGCCAATGGGAATTGGCGGGTCATTACATATGATATCCAACTCAATTCCCTTTTCATAGGATATCCTAGTGATCGAGATTATGGACCCAAGTATTGACTACTGTTGATTTATGTATTTTCTTTCACCTTAAGCATGTAAATACATATTTGTGTGTGTGTGTGTGTGTGTATGGGAATATATATATACCCATATAAATATGGATATACATGACAGAACATTTCCCAGTTGACCAGGATCACGGACCCAAGGATCAATATTGGTTTCACTTGATATATTTTATTTATCTTTATAAGTTGTGTCTCAGCTTGGATAGGTATATTTCATGTGTATGAACTTATGATATTATATTTATAGGTTAATTATTAGGGTGGCCTATTCAGATTATTTCTCACCCTTTTATTTTCAACTTGATGCATGTGTAGACATTATATCTACTTTTTAGGTTGATCACAGATGAATGGTGTATGGGGTTGAGGCCAAGAGTTTTATTATCAAATGGAACCACTTGTTTGGATTCTTTTGATCAAAATATAGAATCTTAGAAATTTCATGAAGACTAGGTATGTGTTTTGGCTCAAAGTTAGTAGTAAATACTTGTACTTTTATTTTAGTTTTCTTTATATACTTCTACATGTATGGTTGGCCTAGTGGGTGACTAGTTTTTTATGCATGACATGGATGATCAGACGTTTATATAATTTCATTTCTAATTACAACATTATCTTATTTCAGTTATTTACTACTTCCTAACTCTATTTATTTACTTCTTAGATGATGTCTAGTTATTAACAGTGTTTTTTACTCTGATATGAGGGAATAGTCTCTCCATGGACACACCCTAGGTCCTTGCTTCTAGTTGGAAGCCTCGGGCATATGGAGAGGCATTCTTGAGGTATTGTGGTGAACCCAATCGAAGAACCAATTTAGTAGAATTTGGGTTAGGATGTTACAACTTTCACTGCCCACAATGATAGCAATATAATTTTTTAGGGAGAATGGGATCTGTGATTAGGATGATCTGAACCTCCACTTATAGTTCTAGGTAGGTTTTCTTATAAGGTGTATTCCCTCTTATTAACTCTTTATGTAAAAGACGTATAGAATGAATTTTTTCTATGGTAAGTGAGTTTCCTGTAGTTCTCCCGGAGCATTTATTATTTTTACCTCATAAATTGAATGTGGATTTCACCATCGATTTATAATTGGGGACATATTCGATATCTCTTCCTTTATATCATATGTCCCCCACTAAATTAAATTAATTAAAGATATATTTGGGTGATTTATAATTCAAAATTTTCATTCACTTTAGCATCCCTCCTTGGGAAACACCAGTTCTTTTTTCAAAAAAATCCAATAGATCCCTTCATATCTGTATTGAATAAAAAATTTGAGTTGGGTCATGATCCAGAATAAAGACCCCTTTACACACATTGATTATATATTTGAATAACTTAAATGGGATTGATGGTTTTCAAAGATTGACCTCTAATTAGGGTATCACTATGCTAGGGTGAGTGAAGTGTATGTTCTCAATACCACTTTCTATAGTAAGTACATCTATTTCAAATAATTGGTAATTCCATTTAGATTGATAAATTCTCTTGTAATATTCATGGATCTCATGAACCGGGTTTTCCACAGATACCTCAAATCCTTTATTATGGTATTTTGGATGAAATTATAGTTTATTTTTTATCAAAAGAGGAGCACAACAAGTATTTAAGGATTTTTTAGGGAATATTTCAATACTAATATCTTTATTCTAAACTATCAAAATATAGTTCCTAAATCCATGATGTTAAGTTTATAGGACATGTTATCTCCAAAAATGGGATTTTAGTTGACCTAGAGAAGGTCAAGGAAATGATTTCATGGGAAGATCTAATGAATTTATTTGAAATCAAAATCTTTCTAGTCCTGGTGGGGTAATACAGATAGTTCACCGGATACTTATATCGACTTTCTTCACTAATGAAAATCCTCACCTAAAAAGGGGTGAAGTTCTCATGGATTCTAGAATTACTAGTGCCTTTTTAGGAACTTAATTGTTTGTTAACAACCACACCTATCATGATCTTACTTGAGGCTAGATAGGGATATGTGGTCTATTTTGATGCTTCAAGTAAGGGTTTGGGTTGTGTGATTATATAGGGAGACCATGTGGTTATGTTTGGATCTCTCCAACTCTAACCACATGAGAAGAATTACCCAACCCATGACCTCAATATTGTAGTTATGAAGCATGACCTAAAATTTTGGTGTCACTTTATTTTTAGGGATAATTTTATGTTCTACTTAGACCACAAAATTCTAAGATATATCTTCTCCCAAAAAGAGTTGAACATGAGGCAATGATGATGGTCCAAGTACCTTTGGGTGTTCGAATTGAATATCTTCTTCACCCTAATTAAGGTAAATGTTGTTGATAATTCCATAAGAAGGAATTTTCTAACCTAGGATCTGAAGGAGTCTAGCGTTGATTAGAATTAGATGGGGATTCTTGCTCTAATATACCTGGAATCCAAATAATAGAGAGGTGGTATGTTTCTAGCTAACATGTAGTTATCACCTTATCTTATAGAATATATTAATGATGAAAAAACAAAGGATTATTTGTTTAATAATTATACTTAGTTGATAAATAGTGGATAGGTTTTTAATGAATGTAATTTTTCTCCTAGATTAGTTTTCTACTTCAAGGTCCACTTTGGTGTATTGTTGTCTTTGAGGAATGTGGTGATGTAGAACTATCATTAATCTTATAGGGTTGTCCATCCAAGATCCAAAAAGATGTTTTATAATATGTGACACTGGTTATATTGTCCAGGTATGTGTCATGATATCACTAACTTTGTATCTCAATGTTATACTTTTCATCAATTCAAGATTGAGCACTAGAATCCCTCATGCTTTCCTCATCCCTTCTCATTTTAATCTATAAGTGGTATGAGGTATCCATGTATGTTTACATTGGTTTACCATGTAAACCTAGGGGAATTAATTTTATTTGGGTGGTTATCAATCATATGACCAAATACACTTATTTCATCCTGATTAAGGACTCATCCAAGGTAGAAGAACTGGGCAGGTTTTATGCCTAGTATATTGTGAGACTACATAGTGTTCCTTTTTCTATTGTTTATATGAGAGACCCCCATTTACCTCTTGATTCTGGGAAGTCATTTATAAGGGAGTGGGATTTCAATTTAAGATTATCGTGTAATACCATCCTCAAGAAGATGTCGAGATATAATGGTCAAACCATATTCTGAAAGATATGATTCATTCTAGTGTGTCGGACTTTGGAGGCTCATGGGATCACTATCTTGGTTTAGTGGAATTTTATTACAATTAAATTTATCAATCCTTGATCGGGATGGATCCCTTTAATGTTTTATATGGTCAACCATGTTATTCTCTTTTATGTTGCATAAAATTATGTGAGACTCCCTTAGTGGGACATAGCATCAAGAAGAATATGATCAAAAATATTCAGATAATAAAGTAGTGTTTAATGCTATCTAAAAGTTATTATAACTCTTATTTTGATCATAGACACTGAGACTTGGAATTAACAGTGGTTTATCGTATGTTTCTAAAGATAAAACTGCACTTGGGTTATCGCCATCTTCAAAAGTAGGAGAAACTTACACCGAGGTATGTCATGCCTTTTGAGATTACCACTAGGATTTGTAATGTGGAATACCGGTTAGCATTTCCTTCTTAGTTTATGTCGATTTATGATGTTTTATAATATCATAGTTGAAAGTTTTTAATCTATACCCTTATCATGTTCTAAGATAGGAATATCTTGAGTTAGAACATGATTTGTTAGTGATCGAGCATACAGTTCTGATTCTAGACTCACAAATGAAAGTGTGTTGAAGGAAATCCATTATTTTAGTTTGGGTTTTGTGGCAGCATGAAAATTATGAGGATGATATGTGTGAAAGGATGTCTTGGGTAGAGTATAAATATTCTCACTTATTCTATCATTACACAATGGGTTAACTTTCTAATGGTGTAATGTCCTATTGTGGGGAGAATTATTACACCCACTGTGACATTTTAATGTATTTTTCATTTATTTTTAGTTTTATTTTATAATGTATCTTTTTTAAGTGTTTTATTTGAAAAATGGAAATTTTGGGGAGATTGAGGGTTGAAAATAGTTGGTGCATGGTTAATATAAACCATGCACTAGCCCTAGAAAACTGTGCAGCTTGAATAGTGGAATTAGAATGCTCGTATGCTTAGGTGCATAGTTTATGAAATTTTGTATCCCAAATAACGTGGCCTCTAAGTGATGTTCTACAATTTGGTTGTTTGTTTAATTGGGTGATTTCAAAGCTGTTAGTGCATGTAAGGATTTCAAAATAGTTTAAACCCTGTGTAATTGGTTAGTAATTGTGTGCTTTGGAATGTGATGGTTTAATTTTTGTTCAAATGGTATTTCTATGGTTAGAGAAATAGGATAGATCACATGGTAATCCAAGGTACCTATCCAGGAAGACGAGGACAAATATGATATGACTAACCCACTCTACTTATCCAGATTATGTTACAATATTAACAAAGCTATAAAGATGTGGTTTCTTATCTCAAGCTGAATAATGAACCTTTATGTCCATGGTTGATCATCAAAAGTAGAATGATCCTAGGTTACCACTAACCCTAGATACTTAGGGATTTCACATGGTTTTTATGCTGTATTTTCACCTACTTTAAGTTATTATTGCTTCTCTACTTTCCTTTCAATGATAAATAATATTGTAAAAGTAAACTATTTTATTTATTTATTTCTTCCAAACCCAGAATATTTATTTGTCTTATAATGGCTATGAATGGAACACTTAGTGGGATAGTAATAGGAATGTGATATCACACTCTACATATACCCAATTGGTTTATTTAGAACTTGATTTTTTTGAGTTGGATAAAGGAAAGGTTTTATTTGGTGGTGTCGGGTATTCTTATTAGGGATATCTTTTATAAAAGGTGTTAATAGTGGTAACATGTTAGGTGTTTTCCCTCATACCACATGGATGCTTTTGTTCCTTTTATTAGTCCCCTCCTCCTTTATTATTTTCGGTTTTTTGTTATAAATTTTAATTTAACATGATACTTTCATGTTCTCTCTTTGTATAGCTTATAAAGGAAGATGGTTATGATGCTTTATGTAATTGTTGTAATGGAATTTTATTCATGTGTTGATTATTATTCATATGGTCCTAAAAAAGTTATTCAATTCCCAACTACTAGTTTCTATACCATGGGGATTGAGAAAACCCTTCGGTCCATGCCATAAGCTAGGTCCAGTGTCAGTTTAGGATGTTAGCATAGACTAGTTCATGAAAAAACTCTTGGTTAAGGATTCTCCAAAACCTTGAGGTAAATCTCATATCTCAATTAGATACAATGGATAGTGTAACTACATAAAGTATTACAACTTCTCTTTTGTATATATTGGATATTTCTTCAAGAGATAAATATTCCTTGATAGTAATGAAATGTGTTGACTGCGTAAAGAAATCAACTACCACTCAAATGGTGTTATTTCCTTTATATTCCCCTGGAAGTCCTAAAATGAAATCCATAGTTATGTTTTTTCCATTACCATACTAGTATGATAAATTGTTTCATTAAACCCTTATACATTTTTTGTTTATCCTTGACTTTTGTCATATAGGGCAATAGGATATCAGTTTTACAATCTCTGTCTTTATGTTATCTCACCATAAGTTTTGCTTCAGATCTCTTAACATCTTAGTTATTCCTAGTTTAATAGATAAGGATGAGTGATTAGCCACTAAAATAGGATAATATTCATTTTTTATATTATAATATTCAAGTTCTTAATCATTCATAAACACCATCTTTAGTGCATTTTACAAATTGAACATTAATTCACATTATAATTGTAATTCCTTCTTAAAATGTGATATTGCATGGTACATTTTGGAACACCTCCTAAAACACAAAATGATATTGATTTTATTTAAATATTTTATTTTTATATACCCCATTATATGAGGAAAAAATCATGATTTTGGAGAACTTGAATATTCTCTTTGGAAGACCATAAAAATGGGCCTTGAACCAAGAACATTCTGGGTGAAGTGAACTGAACATCAGCCCAATAACATTATTGTAAAGGAAAATATATGTCCTCAATGATTCTGAAATTTTAACTGGATATATATTAAATGATGAGGAAAACATCATACAACAGTTTCTAGAGATAATTTGTATTTTTAAATGGATTTCTAGGCAGCCCAAGTTGAAGATACAATTCTCGGCCATATTCTAAGGCACAAAAAAACATCCCACCATTTCAATCATATTTCAAAAAACTCCTTTTGGGATAAAATTTTAAAGTTTATCAAGGGATATCTGTATCTAAATATTTTTCTTTTATGGCCACCCAAATTATTCCATCAAGAAGATCATTTGGACATATCTATTGGAGTCATGAAAGTTGGCTCAGGTTTTTTTTCAAGGTTGGAAAAGTCTACTCTCCATTAACTTTCCACAAACCTAAGACTACCACCATTAATTGAGGTGAATTACACTATTGTAATATTGACCTAAGGATTCAATAAATCCTATTTAAGGAAGTGGTTTTGGAGGATTTAATCATATTTTTATCTTTGTTTAATTTTAATATTATGTTTCCAATTTTATATTGTAATCACATTTCTTCCATTGTAAGTTTCTTGAATTAACTTGGATTCCTAATAAAAGTTATTCATCTTCAATTTTCAATTTTTCTTCTTCTGACGTTGATAATTTGATCTCAGGGTTTGAACTTGTTTACACCAAACCTTATGAAATTATTCACACAATGGGGGAGTTTTCATTTTCTTTTTATTGTTTTTCACATATTTAATTCCTCCCTCATGAGTCTACATCCTGCATCCATTGATATAATATTATCAATGGAGGTATAACAATCTTATGGGTTGATCCATTGGAGTGTCAAGGGGATGTATTGGATGTTATTTATTTATCAATAATCATTCAATAATTTCTTTTATTTGATTTTTGCATTCAATGATCTTTTCTCTTCCTATTCCTTATTGAATTTTATCACCAAACTTTTCATGTGCTAATAAGATCCTTTACCTAGGATGGCTCATGGATATGATCCTCTAAGGTTATAGGTGATTATAATGAATTTGATAAGGGTTTAAACTAGTAAGTGATGAGGTTACATTGATTTCATTTAATGAAACTTTCTCAAGTTAATGAAATTGAAATATTCAAAATATGAATTCATATAATCCACCCCCAAGTAATAACTTAAGTTCAACTCATTATCTTAAATTTAATTAACTTAATTATGTTAGTTATATTTTAAACCCATCTAAAATCAACCAAAATTTGGCCACTTCATATCCAAAAATAGTCCATAGAATGCACGTGTCTATAGGTTTCTTCTTAGGTATCTGAGGATTTGACAACCTATGCTACACTACAAGTGACCTCTTAACCCTATAACTTGGGTAAATTTGGGAGAGACCAATGATCTATTCTCATCATACAAAATTACATCTTTATATATGGTTTTAATGGTACACATATCCAAGTTTCAAACCTTATATCTCTATATTTAGCATTTTTAACTATGAAATATTCTCTAACATTCTTTATGGATCCTCTTTATCTTTTTGAGCCTCCTTAATCCTCTTAATAATGTAATATTGATCATTTATTTGAGAAAGGTAGGATGAATATACTTTTATTATTCCCATGTATATCCTTTTCATGTCCAATAATATTAGATATATTTCAATCCTCATCATAGATAGGGTTATAAGATCATTTCTACTCAGAGCATATTCCACATTGCTTACCTTACTAAGATGGTAATTGATTGAACAATCATAATCCTTGATCAGCTCTAATCACCTAAGTTGGCTCAGATTGATCTCTTTTTGTGGTAATATATACTTGATACTTTTATGACCTATATATATATATCACACTTCTCCCTATAAATATAATTATGTCAAGTATTCAATGTAAATATTACTAAAACCAATTCTAGATCATGAATTGGGAAGTTCTTCTCATGGATATTTAATTGGTTGGAGTCATAGGCTATCGCTTTTTCATCTTCCATGAGTACTCAACCACATACGTTTTTTGATGAATCATTATAGATCAAAAATACTTCCCCAACTTGTGTATAATGTGAACATAGGTGTAGTGATTATCCTCTTATTTAAATCTTTGAATCTATCATTACATTCATCAGTATATACAAACTTTACTCCCTTCCATGTTAGCTTTTTTAGTGGGCCTGATATTCATGGAAGTTTTCTCAAAATTTGACAAAAGTACCCAGATAATATAAGTAAACTATGAATCTCTATTACATATTTTGGTTTATCCCATCTCTCAATTGACTCTATTTTTTAAATGATCTACGGGTATCCCTTTGTTGGTGATAACATGCCCCAGGAATGTTACTTAACCCAATAAAAACTCAAATTTATTCTACTTAAAATATAAATTTTCCTTTTGTATGGTATTCAGTATAGTATTAAAATTATTCTCATGTTCATCCTTTCTTTTAGAATATATAATAATATCATCTATAAATACTATCACAAATTTATCGATGTAAGAACTAAAGACACTATTCATTAATTCTATGAAGATAGATGGAGCATTGTTGAGTCAAAATGGTATCACTGTGAACTTATAGTTATCATACCTTCTATGAAAAGTAATTTTTGCATATCCTCCTTATTCATTTTTAATTGATAATATCCCAACCAAGGATCCACCTTAGATAAGTACTGGGATCCACATTTATAATCAGACAGATCACCAAGCCATAGAAAATGATACTTTTTCTATATTATTATCTTATTGAGATCATGACAATCAATACAGAGTCACATTCAACCATCCTTATACTTGAAAAAAAATACTAGTTCACCCTACAATGAATCACTTGGGCATATAAATACTTTATCTAGATTCTCCTCCAGTTACTACTTTTTCTCTTTAATTTCAACAATGTCCATTCTATATGGATTCTTCAATATTGGAAAATCTCTAGGTATAAGTTTTATCAGTAACTCAACTTGTGGAATAATTGGAAGACCAAGTATTTATTAGGGAAACACATCAGTGTATTCCCTTATAATGGTCATATCCTTAAAGATAATATTTTCCTTATTCTAAATCATTTTATCAAGATATGATTTCTCATAATGCAATAATATCCATGCTTGTGATGATGATTCCAAAGGAGATTCATCCTCCTTTTAGTTTTATAGAATCAAAGGTTAATTTCCTTATCCCTATAAATTATGTTTGATCTATATAAAAAATCAATACATACCTAGAATAGCATAAAATTATACTAAAGGTAGTATCATAAGGTTCACTAGAAAATTAAGCCCATAAATTTTGATAAGGGATGACTTATAGAATTGAAATGTGATAATTAGCCCATTTTCCATCCTCATCAATAATTAAAATTCCAGGTTTTAGGGTGGTGTTTGAATAGTTATAATATACTGTCTTGATATGAAATAATTTATAAAATAAAAATCAAATAGTGTGTTAAATATCCTTGAATGAATAACTAATGTAACTATCACCACATTGTTTTCAAGATCCACCTAAGCAGTTGTGATGGAATAAGATCACCTTTTATCTCCAGTCATAGGAGGTTATTGTCATTAGTTATTGTCAGAACCCCTTATATAATTTCATTGATTCACACAGTGTCCATTTTTCTTGCAGTTAAAACATTCGACAATATGATGAGGGTTGAATGGAGAATTCCTTTCTTCAATCACATTGGTGGGTTTCTACCATCAAATTATCTTGTCAAGTTCCCTTCCTTTCAAAACCTAAATAATTTTATTATCCCCTTCAAGATATTTTTTGGATTATTCATATAATACTTTTGACAAGTTGGATGTAGTAATTTATTTCCACCGAGATATTTCTTCATTACTCCTCCAGAATTAAACTCAATTCTCCGCTTCCAATCTCTAGAACATGATACCCTTGATATTTTATAATCTCAATTTTTAATTTTAGGTAACATAGGATAATTTCTTAATAACATTTTCAGTCTCAAATCACAAAATAATTCTATTGGTTCATCATTATCCCACTAAAGAAGTGTTCATCTTTACTTCAGTGTCAATGATAAAGTTTGAGGTATATCATGAAAGTCTTGTGTATTACACATCATATTCCTTGATGGATTCATCATCCTTTTTCTTAAGACCAAGGAAATCCCTCTACTTTTTAAGTTCAAGGAGTATGAGTAAAATATTTTTCAAAAAACATTTTATAGAATTTCTTCCACTCTATTGCTTTGATGACCTATTCAGGCTTCAGATTTTTATCAATATCCACTATTGATCAGCTTATCCTTCCATGTGATAAATATCCTGCACAACATTATATTTATCATAGAATTTAATTATATAGAAGTTATTTTCAATGGATTTGATCCATTGTTCCATGAATAATGTAAGAACCACTAAAATTTGGACTCTTTTAGATAAAGGTCTTAATCTCAACTTTCTATTTCTTTAGTGGATGTCAGTATTCCTCATTATTCAGGTTTATATTCAAAACATTAGTTAATTGAGAAATTGTTTTTATGATTTTCTTGATTCCTACTCAAATTGGGTTTTGAATCTCATTTGGGAAGTTATCACATTTCCGTTTCACATTGGTTATTAACAAGATTCCTTCTATTTATATCCATTGACTAGAATAAAGGTAAAATTAGGGATGAGAATTTTCAAACTATTAAACACATAAAAGGAAAACTGTGAACATTGGAGGGATATCTCAAAAATGAAATATATTCCTTAACCTATAAATTTATAGGATTCAATCTAGGTTATCCATGATCTATTTCTTAACGTAAAAGTTGTACATTTTTATTCCCTTTATAATAGTTCATAAAAAGCTTGTGAATTTACCAAATCATATCCCTTGGGAGTGTCAAAATAGGTTTCAATAAAATTATCTTTGTTTTGCACCAGGTGATGATCGGTTCAATTCCCATGCACCATTTTTAGGGTTATTAATCTAGGTAAAACTATACCAGATCCACATCCACCTATAGTATTTAGATAGGTATATTGTTTCTTAGAAATAATTTACTAATTACTAAAATTTAGGGATACTTTTTTATGTTTGGTCATATCCCTAAGGCTTTCACTAAGTTTTTCTAATCCTAATTTCCAAAAATAATTATAATGTCCTTTTATACCAACTATGACAGCCCATGTATTTTATACACTTTATTTCATGGATTATTACATAAAGACACACATAATACAATCATAGAAGATCAAGAGTCCTATTTTATTAGGTAAATTAGATATATATGGAAATAACTTACAATATGGATACATTGAAATTAATTAAAACTCTTTAATATTCTATAAAAATTCCATCACCGTTCTAAAACTGCATGGGATAACCTGAGGACATAAATAAAAAAGGGGTGAGATTTGAAGCCTTATAAGGGAATAATCAAAAAATAGAAAAATTTAAAGTTGTTCAAGTGATTAAAGAGGCATAAAATTATGAAATGGAAATTTGAGAATCATAATAATGAACATAAAATAATGGTATATTATGATAACATCATGGAAACATAAGGAATGTGCAAAAAATATAAAACATGACATCATAAACATAATTCAAGGCTAACCGCCTAGAAATAATAACATAATGTGGCTAAGATAACCTCCCATTCACCATAATGGTATCTCATGAGATAAAAACATTGCCTAATTCATTAGATGACTATGAAGTTCTAGGCCCACCCATCACATTCATATCACTTACATGCATTTGTGGCCACATAGATCATACAACATAAGAATGTGTTTCATCACTTTTAAACCAATTATTAAGGAGTGTGGGTTTCATAAATGGAATTAAAAAATCAATTACAGATATTTACATCTATTTTAATACCCTTTAGTGGAAATGGGTATGGTTATTCACTATGTGAATGTTTATCAAGGAAAATTGCAGGACAATTTCGGCAGCATAACGGGTGTACATAATGGTTCATGGAAAATTTTAATGGGAGTAAAAGGTCATATATAGTTACATTAAAATAATAAGGATTGTAAATGGGTGTGTAAAAAAATATTACAACATGAAAAATTCTAAATCAAAATTCTTATTATAAAGAAAGTACTTGAATAAAGAGGAGGAGAGAATCCCTTACCTTGGGTGGGCATTTCTAAAATCTTGTGAGGAGCTTCTTGAGATATTGGAAAACTTTTAGTAGGTATTTATAGAGGTATAGAGAGATTAAATTAATTCTAAATGGGTTTTTAGTGAATAGTGGGATTTTGGTGGATATTTATAGAAAAAGAGATGGGGATTCTTTATTAATTTCTAAACTTAGGTTTTGAAATATTTATAATATAATAGTAAAAAACAAAAAACAACCCATTGTTTTTTACCATGGTTTATACAAAATAGAAGTGGTTTAAAACATTTTATAATTCCATGAACCTAACATTTTAAAATAATACCACTGGTGATGTTCAAGTGAGTCATGTTAAAAAAGAATTGATTTTAAAACCTTACAATATAATATTTGTTTTGGAGGATTCATTAAAGGTTTATAAAATTAGTAAAATAACTTAAAAACAAATTATATTAAAGGGTAAATATATATTATATCATGTATTCATTTTATAGAATTTATTACAACACTTCTCAGCTATTATGATGTCATAACTCATACCTTATATTTATATCGTATTTAATTTTTTCCGAAAACTTTGACTATCTCAAAAAATTACCGAAAATTAATCATTATCTAATTTCTATGTGATAATCTGAAAGATGATATTTATTTTTCCAAAAAAAATATAAATATGAGAATTTTTACTTTTAAATAAAAATCTCTATTTACTGGGTAATAGTAGTTTTAAATACACCAAAAACATTATAACCCTTATAAAAATTACATTGGACTTCATTAAATTATATTATCATTTATATTTAAATAATTATTATTTAATAATAAATTTATTTAAAATAAATTTTATTTCTACAATTATTTAATTTATAAAAAGTGTGTCTTAATTGAAACTATATATTTCCCAAAAATATAATTCTTTTCTACGTATAAAAATATAATTTTTATCAAACTCGTTATATAATCATTTATAAAGTAATGATAAAATGGAATAAATATAATTATTATTTTATTTAAATAAAATATATAAATTCATACTGCTATGGATTAGATACATAACCACTTATTGTACTAGCATACACCCTAAGGGTGAGGTGTGTGATGGTGACACTTTCTTGGGATGGATCGGCGAACATGGTTTGGGTCGGGATCTCTATAAGCTTGAACTTCTACAATAAATGGTTTCACTCATGTTTAAGTGGTTAAATATAGTATTAGTCTTGGTAAAGGTAAAATCAAAGTGATATCATCTCCCTCAGAAGCACTGATAAATGGGCTTCATAGGGTATGATCCTACTGGTCGCATCTGTATCCATTGAATTTTATCCTAACCATTAATATATAAAAATCATAATAACATTGTAAAATGGCTATATTATCTATAGATATTATGATTAATGGTATGTTAAATATAATGTAATATATATTCTAAATTGACCAAATTATTACATGATTTTTATATGACTACATTACTTAATAAGGAATTTATTAATTCAAAAGAGAAATTTCATTTATAAATGTTTATGTTGTTATAAACATCAGTTTTCATGAGAAATAATTAACCTTTTTTTATCCCAAATAATCCTCTAATTCTATATAAGTGTAAGGTGAAGGATGAACCTCCTTTGTACACTTCTTCTCAATAATAGATGATGTTTCTTTATGAGCAAGTATATCTAACTCAAATGATTGAGACAAAGTATAGGATTACTCTTGAAGACATTACTATTGTAGGGGAATATATTGATGTATTCTCTAAAGAGTTACCTAGACTTCCCCCTAATAGATAGGTTGAGATCTTAATTAAACATATATTAATAGCTCTTCCAATAACCAATACTTCTTATAGAATGGTGATGCACTTATATTTTCTTAAAAAAAAATATAAAATATTTCTAATTATTTTTTATGATTTTTAATGAATATAAACATATAATTCATTGTGTTTATTAAAATTTTGGAATTTTAAATTAAGTAATAAATATAGATTAAAATGAATAAAAAAATTGATTTTTAAGAGTTTGAATTTATATATGAAATTATGTTACAATTTTAATATGTATTTTGAATGATTTTTAGGTAAAAAAATATGTCCAACCACAAGCTAGCCCCAAAACAATGGCCTATAAGACACTTATTAAGATTCATGAAGGAGTTGTCCAACCAAGCAGGTGACCAGAAGAGCCTGGCCAGGAGGTAGAGAAGGACCAATCCATGGGGAGAAGCCCATAGATCGTAGGTGATCCAAAGCTCGCACATGCCATGTGGGTCGACACGACCCATCTATATGTGTGAAGTATACCAGGAGACTATCCCCGAAGATAGATTCTGAGTTGTGTTCATCATTCATTATTATTAATACAAGTTCTCGACCACACTCAAATCCAATGTGGGACTTATTTTCATGTCTACTATTCATTACTTATAGAAATGTTGTCTTTTATACTGGATGTGTGACCCTCATTCTCGGACACACCTGATACACCTCCTTCACCACTAGATAATGTCGGTATATTGCTACAAATCACCATAAATTCCATGGAATCCACCTAGAAATCTTAGGATTAAGCCAATTTTCACTATTTAAGGTTGGGGTCTCTATGGATGATCTCAAGAACCTTGGATGACCTCAGAAACACCCACATTGATGAATAATGAATTCATAAAAAGAATTGAACCTCTTCCAGACACTATAAAGGTTAGGTGACTTAGAGGTTGAGCTGTGATGTTACACCACTATTGTAAAAAATTCAAGAAAACCATGTGTGATCATGCCCCATTTCTTCTATCTATTGTGCACTGGGGTCATGGGGATAAAGGAGATGAACTGGTGGAATATTATCACAAGATGTTATACTGTGAGGCTAAAGCGGTACTAAAGTGGATGGTGTGACATAATAACCATTGAGGCCATGGTATAGGTGAAGATAGAACTGATGGTAGATGTGTTACAATATAAATTATGTGGCATTTATACTATGAATACACACTGGTGGTGGATTATGAAATGATAGATGTGCTATTATTGAGGATCAGTGGTAGATCATGGTAATGGTAGTACCATTGCAGATGGTGCAATAGTTTATGTGTGTGATTTTGGTTACTTTATATATAGAATAAGCTACCTAGGAAGAAGAAGGATTGGCTATGTAGTCTTATGAACTTTCGGGAGTGGTATTGGTCCTTCACTGGAATTGAAATGGGGGTTTACTATAACATTTAAAAATTTTGGTATCATGGGTGATTTTGTGATCATATACTATTAAGGAATGGTAGATTCAACTACCATGAGTGTACTACCATCAGGGTTTAATGGTATAAACTAAAAGATATCATAGGAATTGATACAATTGTGAATAGTAATGGTATGTGTTCCCACCATCACTATGGAATACAAGTCAATGCTAAAATTTGGAAACATCTGATAATTCAGCATATTTTATATTGAAAATATTTTAATATATATATCTAGACATTGACCCAAGATAAGGGAAATATTAATGAGAGATATATGAGGTACTTCTCCCTATAAATACAAGGCTTGATTCCACTAAAAAGGAATTGAAGGATTGTAGATTGGGAGAAAAATCACTACGAATTTATTTTATTCCTTTATTTTTATTTCAATCAGGCATTCTACTCCTTTTACCTATATTTTTTCTTCTTTTATAAAGGGGGTATAAACCTTAAATGGTTGGTCGAAGGGTAGGTGACCTAAATTTGTAATTCTTGAGTCTAGTTCAATTTATTTAAATAAATTGATCTATTTTATTTATTTAAATGGTTTTCAATTCTAAATTATATAATTTAGATATGAATATTATTTTGTTTCCATTTAATTGTGGATTTTTCTATTACCTTGATTAAATAAATATTTCCTCCCTATTCTTGGTTTTTATCACACCGATTAGTTGATCCAGATTCAGGTATTGAAGTGTTTAGTGATTAATAAACATCTCAATAATTAATAGTGTTCTAATTTAGATACTTTTGAATTTCAACATGATTTGGTATTTCTTAATAAATTAAAGAATGATAATTATTGACTTCACGCATTGGAAGGAGAATAATCTATGCAAAGAAATTTTGAAGATTATTCTCATTAACATCAATCTTGATCAAGGATGAAAAAGGGAAAAGATATTGTTAATATTTTTTTAATTAGTTAATTAAAATGACATATTAATTTCAAAGGTACTATGATAGAATTACAAATATGGAAGCCAACCTAAACCCCCAATCACTTATCTATCTTATTTTGATTCACAAAACACTTTTTCCTTCCTTGATAGTCTTAGTAATTTTTTTATTTACTTTTGAACCATGAAAATAATATTAATGAAAAACTCCTTGGATAAAAAATTATTTTACTACTAATACTAAATTATTTAGGTAAAATTAATATCTTTTTCTACATCCCATGATAGGAAAGTGTCAAAACTTGGTTTCATTTCTAGGGAGATAGGTGCTAATATAACCTAAAAATTGCATGACTAGGACCTCTAATGAGGAAATATTTCACTTTTATCTTGATATAGATAGTATTTTTATAACAATTATTAGGAATATTAATATAGAGAATAATTTTGAAGAAATTAACTTAAAAGAATAAATTTAAACTTCAAGTGTTCACTCTGATCCCCCAAACATGTCATTAAATCTATGAAAAATTTTAACAGACTTGTGTTCCCCAAAATTTTCAAACCAAAAAAATTGATTAACTATGCTTATGAAACAAAATTATTTTGAAAAATGTGTCAATATGATTCCCATTTTTCCCAAATTTAATGTCCTTATAATAGAATATCCCAACCAGCACATTCAAGAGTTCATCTTTGTATGATTAATATTCAAACTCATAGAAGTAGTTTAGGAACATGTTAAGTGGAGGTATTTCCCCTTTTCACTTTATGGGGCTTCCAAAGAGTGGTTTTATAGCTTAAAAACTAGAGAGATCCATGAATGGTATGATCTCTGAATAAGTTTCATATAGAGATTATTCTTAGCCAATCAGAACATAGAAATAAGTAAGGAGGCATATGCTATCTGATAAGAAAATGGAGAAACCCTATATGAATGTTATGAAAGATTCAAAAAGTTGTGTGAAATTTTTCCTAATAAATCTATGAAGGATTATTACTTCATATTATTTTTATAACAAGTACTACTAGACAATGTGATGAACCTCTTGGATGCATTGATAGAATCTAAGGGACTAATCGAGAAGATAGCACAAAATTCACAATAGTTTGGAACAAGATTTGTAAGAGCGAGAGGTATATATAAGGTAAAACATATAAATCATCACTTTTAATTGAAAAAAAACATAAATAATTATCAATCACAGTAAGATAGATGGCTATGGAATAAGTGAATGAAAAACCTTCCCCACCTCAGGTATGTGGTTTGTGTTCATCACATCATCACTTCATTGGTCAATGTATAGAGATACAAGGTATGGAGAGCTATGAAAATTCATTAGAACCAAGAACATTTTGAAAGAATCAACCATAGAGATAAGTACAAGACCAATAGGTATTTGTAGTTCATAAAAACTAGGTTAGGCCTCCCTTTTATCCCCCTTTCTAGTAGCAATTTCAAAATCCACCCCCTTTCTAACAACCGTAAGAGAAATAATAACAAAAAAAACTTATGAAATACCTACTTTTCAAAAACATTACTATGGAAATATATCATTTAGTGAACCAATAGATAAATTAATTTAAGGAATAGATACTGAGGATTTCAAAAATACAATGAAGGATTCTTCAAACAAATTTGAGAATCACATGGACATGTTTTCTAGAAACCCAAGTAAACTTATAGCTTAAACAATACCAAACCCAAAATAAAGTATAAGTATTATCATAATAAGTATTGGAAAGGATATTCATCCAAAAAAACCAAAGAAGGATAAAGATTAACAAGAATAATTAAGTCTGTAAATTTTGGATAGATTCTGGAAGAACAACTCATTCAACCAAGAGAATAAGACAAAAATAAAGAAGAAGAATATGGTAAAATATTTAAAAAGTAAAGACCTAAAAATTCATTTTAAAATTATTATATGTATAATAAATTAATTCCCCTTAAATTCCATTAATTTTTTACCATACTAAATAATATTGGGGTAGATAAACTCGAAAGAGATATCCAAGAGGTATTTCAAAATGTTGAAATTAACATACCAGTCTTAGAAACCATTTGGAAAATTCCCAAATACACTAAATTCATCAAGGATATTTTTACCAAATTAAATATTCTTGATGTAAATAAGAGGATCATCTTAGGGATAAGTGTTTCAATAATGTTCATGACATTATTTCTTAAAAAAATAAAGAGATCTAGGGACATTTTCTATTCCCTACACCATTAGTTATTTGAAGTTTTTTTATTCTTTGTTTGATCTTGGTGATTTAATTAATGTGATGTATCATTTTTTTAAAATATTTTAAAATAATTAAATTAAATATCATAATAATTTTGGTCCCACTGTAAAATAGATCCACAATTTTTTTCAATTGGATTGTTAGGGGATGTACTTGTGGGAGTGGAAAGGCTCATTTTTTCAGTAGATTTTTATGTTCTCACCATGGAGGAAGATAAATCACCAAATCAATCACCAATAATATTTGGCTGACCATTCTTAAAAAAAATCCAATATGATCATCAATGTACATGAACAAACACTTTGGATGGATCTTGAAGACAGTAATGTGGACTTCAGGATCCTTATCTCCAAGAGGAGTCCTTCAATAAACCACTGACTCTTTAAAATATCTTATGGAAAATTTATTGATCCCATTTAAGACATAGATATTCTTAGAGAATTTTTAGCCTTAAGAGATCACATTTCTATTTTAATCAATAATTAAAAAGTGAATAACCAAAAAATTTGAAACATTGTTTACAATTTTCAAGAAGAAATTACTTATGATTTCTTTAATAATTTATTGTAAGAGGCTGATATGATTCCCTTTATTGAGGAAATTCAAGGTTTGGATTTATGGAATTTTAATTCAATATCATATCTAGAGTAACCCCCAAATCTGGTATTAAATCTCCGTCTATGTGATTTAAAATAAGTGTATCTTATGGAAGGAGAAAAGTTTCTAGTAATCAATACTATAAACCTATACAATGACCAAGAGTAAACATCAATTAACCTTTTAAAAAGAAAAATCCAAGCCATAGGGTAGATCCTAGGATAAAATCATAAAATAACACAAGGTATATTCCCATAGAATATTGTTATAGGGGTATTCCTAATATATTAGAAATATATAATGGAGGATAAACCCCACCATTAGGTTAGTACTAAAAAAATTAATAGATAATTTGTTGGTATCTTATATAATATACCTAGTTTCTGAATCATAATGGGGCATCCCTATTCATGTGGTTCCTAAGAAAATTGGTTTGATAATTTTGATAAATGAGAAAAATGAATTAATCCACATAAGGGTAATTAATATTTGGATAGTATGAATTTTCTATATAAAGAAAAATTAATTCACTATAAAATACCACTTATCCATCCCATTCATTGACCAAATGCAAGAAAGGTTATCCAGAAGAACACAATTTTGTTTCTTGGATGGATTTTCTATTAATTTTTAGGAACCAATTTCCCTAGAATACCAAGAGAAGACAACATTCACCTGTCCTTATAGAAACTTTTCTTATAATAGGATTCCTTTTGAGCTATGAAATACCCAGGTACATTTAATAGATGTATGGTAAGCATATTCCTGGATCATATTGATGATTTCCTAGAGGTATATCTATATGATTTCATTATTTTTAGAAATTTATTTATCATTTCTTGGGAAATATGGAAAAATTATTAATAACATGCATTGATAAAAAAATGTTTTTTTAATATTTAGAAGTGTCACTTTATAGTTTAAAATGGAATAGTTATAGAAAATATCATTTAAAAAATATTTGATGTAGATAATTCTAAAGTAAAAGTGATCAATTATTTTCTAATATCTAACTTGTGTAAAACATATTAGATCAATATTGGGCCATGTGGGATTATATATAAGGTCTATCCTGGACTTTATTAAGATTTCTATTACTCTTCTGATATTTCTTTTAAAATAATCTAAATTTGACTTCATTAATTATTTTAGGGTGGAATTTTATGAGATGAAGTAGAAATTTATCACCCCACCAATTATGAAACCCACAAATTTAGAGCACCCATTTGAACTACTTTTTGATGCATCATACCAAGATGTAGGAGTAGTTCTTTCCCAAATAATTGAAGGAAGTACATGAGTCATAAATTATTCCTTATAGACCTTAGATGAAACTTAGATAAATTACACAACTACTAAAAAATAATTCCTTTTTCTGTTTTCATTTGATAAATTTAGATCTTATTTACTCATAACTAAAGTGACTGTATTTTCTGATTATGTAGTACTTAGGTACTTAATTAATAAGGATTACTCCAAGCCTTGGTTAGGGAGATTGATTCTAATATTTAAATAGTTAAACTTAGAGATAAATAGTAACAATGTAGCTAAAAAACAGGTGGATGGGTAGCTTAGAAGACTTCCAAACAATGCCAAAACCAAAATTCTAGAATTAAACTGACTCAATGATGACATGTTGGGAGAAAAAATCTACATTATAGAAGGTTAAGTACCATGGTATGATTATATACTAAATTATTTGGACATATCTAGGGTATCATCTCACCATGACTCTAATCAAAATCACAAAATCAAGTCTAAATATAGATTCTATATTTTCTAGGATACATTTTTGTGGAAAATCTATAATGATAAAGTTGTAAATAAGTGATTAACATCAAGTAAAATAGAATATATATTTTATATTCTTCGTAAAATTTCTTTTAGAGGCCACTTTAGACCTCAAAGAACGTCTATAAAAGTCTGGTAATCTAGAATTTATTGGCCAAACTTGTTTAAATATTCTCCTGAGTTTTGTAAGAAATGTGTAAAGTGTCAATATTCTATAAATATTTATAAAATATAGAAGATTCCTAAAAAACCCATCCTCTTTTAAAAAATATTTAAAGTATGAGGTATTTATTTCATTGGACCATTTCCCATGTATTTTGGTAATTATTTAATTTTACTTGATGTTGATTATGTCTCCAAATTGGTGGAAGCTAATTCCACTAAGAATAATGATTCCAAAGTTGTATGTTATTTTTATAGGTCCAACATTTTTTATATGTTTGGAGTGAAAAGGGATATCATTAGTGACCAAGGGACTCATTTTTTCAAAATACCACAAATAAATATTTATTTTATTAACAATAAAAATGATTGGTACAAGGATAACACAAGAAATTAAAATAGAAAAGTCCACCCTGGAATCACAGAGGTCTGAATTAGTTAAGCTAGATATCATCAGCTAAGATTGGTCCCCTCAGAAGGAAAGGACCCAAGACATGAGAAAGAAAATTTTCTCACTTTTAGATATCTTGGAAGCAGGGAAATCATCAATTGTATTCACTTCATTCCATGTATTTAGGATATCCATGTGGTTTATCATGAGAACCTTTCATATTTAAACAATATAAGAAATATACCAAAGGGTCATTATAGTGTCATGAAGATAATTTTCAACAATCATATAGTCAGTCTCTATTATTAAAAGGTGAATATTTCTCTAATTTCATAAATGGAGACCAATCTAAGATGCATGGGATTCATCATGAAGTGATTCACCTCTTCCAAGGTATGCATAAAAATAAAAAATGAATGAGCCCCTCTAGTTTAAGACCACCCACCCCCCCAATGTACCCCATGTGGAAAGATCCATCTGTGTTTAGTTTTGGTCCCAAATGATGGGGATTCCACTAAACCCAATGCCCCTGACCAAAGATGATAACCCAATTAGGGTCGGGACTGGAGGCCAGAAGAGTTCTAAGGGAGGGTCAGTCTCTCAATACTTTCTGATCCTCATGATATAAATTAAGTTTATTTATTTTTGAAAATAATTATTTTACATGTACTAGTGAAATCTTTGTGTCGCACTTCATTCATCATTTTCAAGATGCACCAACATCTCAAAGAAATTATGATGTTCCTTTTCTTTTTCTCTAATACAAGAGTTCATGTGCCTTAAAAACATAGGTTGAGAAAGGACTGTCTTGTTATCTCTTTGGAAGCTAGGCCTTTGAATCCACAAAATGGGTTCCACACTGAATTTACCCACTCACTTTTGAAAAATAGGTTTCTAGGAGTTTCAACTTATAGTTACTTATATCACTAGAATCTTGAAGTGACGATGACTCCCATTTGATTTATATTATCCTCGATAGGAATCACATTGTTCCAAATACACCAAACCAAGAAGTTAAACTTAGAAAGAATCTCATTTCACTAGAGTACCTCACCCCAATCATCATGGTCATTGGAATCTATCTACAATTTATGGAACTCTTTTGTTGAAAATAATCCTAAATAATATCCCATGAATACACACTTGTCCATGTCATAGTTTAGCATAATGTTCTTAACGATAACCTTATAGTTCTCATTGATAATATCTTACATGAAGGTTGGGTTTTCACTTGCCTTTTTGAAAGTGATTCTAGTGTGGGACGCCCAAGAAAACCCAATTTTCTTGCTAGAAGTTGATGTCACCTCTCCCCACAGTCCAATGGGTATATTGTTATAAAAAATAAAGATAGTGTTGTATCATGATAATAATAGTATATTTTTTATCTCTTTTCATGTCTATATAGGTCACATAGCTATTATCTATATGATTTACCCAAATCATATTTTCCTCAATGAAATCCCTGGAAAACTTAGTATGCAATCCTTGCATTATCCCAAAGACACTCTTGATGTTGATTCCCCCTTGTATAGGGTTCTAACCATCCTACTCCAAGATGAATAGTGGTGTTTTCCATCCAATTGATAATCCCATAAGAAGTACAGCATTAATCTCTTAATGTTGGAGATGGCCATTTTCAGCAATTTGAGGGTATAAAGTGTGTGCATGGGGATCTAAGAGATAATTATATTTACCAAGGTATTTCTTCCTCCAAAAAATTGGAACTTTTTCTTCTAGTTAAAAATTTACTCTCTGATCCTATCCATAACCTTATCATGGTGCTAAATACAAATATGTTTTTGGAAAACTGGAACACCCAAATAATCCATAGGAAATATTCCAACTAGATGGATATGAGATTAAGGCTTAAATACAACTTATGGTAATACCAGACAACCTACAAGACACACATTCATATGATCCCCTATCAGTTGATTTGTGGAAAAATATTCATATGCTAGTGGAATTGGAGCACTATGAATATTGGGCTGTCAAAAAATGCATTTTAATTTTGTGAGTTCTAGAAAAGATAGAAACTCTAGTTACAAGAGCTGAAGGAAATAATAAGAGAGTATTTTAAAATTTCTATAATTTCAAATGAGAGAACCGTAGTGGAATATGACAAACTAATTCAACAAAATACCCTTTGACCATGATATCAAGTTCGGCTCTATAATTCTAGATTGATTTTAACTACTCATAAACATTATTTGAGGTGGGAAGGACCTTTTATAGTTACTAATTTATATCCATTTAGTTCCATTCATATTAAGAAATATAAACAAGTATACCCATTCACTTTTAATGGGAAAAGGTGGAAACAGTTCCATGGTAATCTACCTCAAGAACCAGTGGAGGAGCTCAAACTTCTCCATCTCATCTACTGATTTCTTTTCAAGTAGTTATGTTGAGCCAAAAAAATTAAACAAGTTTTATTCGAGGAGGAAACCTGATTTTTTTTTTTCTTAAGATTTAGGGGTTTAGGATAAAGTCACATTTTTCCTTCATCCTTTTAAAATTTAATAGAATGGTTCTTACACTAGTATGAGTTGATTTAGGAGCATCATGAAAGTATTCAACAGGAAGTACTAAATTAGGAGATGAGAGGATGAAAGATATATGAGAATAAGGAGTTCATTCTTTCATTCTACTTATATTTCTCTAATAATATGTTTGAAACTAAAAATTCTAGAAATTATGTTAAACTAAAAATTACACGCCCATACTTTAATTTCTTTCTTGACTTGAATTATCTTGGAGACATGAGTTTCTTAGGAACCCTATGACTAAATTTTTTATATTTCAATGATAATGATATTAAATGAGTAATATGGATAATTGAATCATTAGATTGAATCATGGATATTGAAATTATGATTCTTGATTTAAGGGAATTAATTTATTCATATAGATGAAATTTCCCTATTATTTCTCACACTTTGAATTTATAAAATTTATGTGAATTGATTTATTTTTATTATTCATTCCATGGTTGATTTTCCCAAATCAATTAATCCATTATTGAGAGGATTTCAAGACCAAATATTTCCTATTTTATCTTGATTATATTTCTTGAGTGATCTTGGGGCATGTCACCTACTATAAATTTCATTGGAACTTGTAAAATCTATGACTATACAAAAACACATTTAAAATTGTTGAACCTTTTTTCATAAATCCCTTATCCATGAAACCACCTTATATGTCTATCCTTATTTATCCATAAAGACCATGAAAGACCATGTTAGGAATGATCCACATTTAAATCCATTTTTATACATTCCCATCACCTCTTAGTATTTATAATTATATTTTAAATTTGAAGTGTGGGGGTGAGGTAATTCATTATTGAGGCATGTACTACATTTTATGGAAAATTTTGGGGGTGTCACATTGGGAATTTAGATAGTTTTTATTATTCATATTCAATTGATTTTATTTTTTTCCTTATTGAAAAAAATAGTAAAAATATAATGGGTTGTGACTTGGTAAAATAAAAATTCAGCATTTCTAGACTGATGGTTTTTATCATATGTGGTTATGTGGTGGATGTGAGATTCATTCCAAGTATATATTTCAAAGAAAATGTAAAAATTATATAAATTATTTGGAAAAAATGGGCAAAAATTAGATTAAATTCATGATGGTGGACATCATTTATCAATCTTTCATTGATAATAACCTTTAAATTAATAAAATAAAGTGGTATTTGTAAATTTGAATGGGAGAATTCCAATGATCTTTAACTTTTTGATTTCATGATTTTTACATTAGATAGAGACTACTCTTTGAGCATTAATAATTTTTAATATCAATTACTACCAACCCTAAGCCTCTGAATCATTATAACCTTGATTGTAATCCTTATTGATTTCATGTGTCTTTTGTCTTTATGAAGAGGATAAAGTAGTTCATTTACAATCCTATTTATAAGGAACATGTACTCATAGATTGAGCATAAATATACTTGAATGTGTATTATGAGTGATAAGTGAAAATTTTCAAAAATATAGATAGATCATGACTTGAAATGATTAATAATAATGAATTAAGAAGCTTAGATTATTGGAAACCAAATTGTTAACCTTTTTCAAAAGGGATAAAGTAAAATTCGTGGACAGATTTTTTCTTCAAAATGAGGGAAATTGAATAAATTTTTCATGTGGAACTTGAATTTTTGGTTTTACATTGATAATTATTCTATTTTATTACTTTTATATTCGAATAAAGGTAAAAATGGTTCCCTATTTAATTCAATGATGATATTGTATGCCTAAGGAAAATCATAGTTTAAGTTTTGGGGTATTTGATGCACTTATATTTTAATGAAATATTTTAAACACTTTATAATGATTTTTGATGATTTTTATTGAATTTTCCCATATAAATCATTGTTTTATTAAAATGTGGGAATTTTTAATTAAGGAATAAATATAGATTAAAATGAATAAACGTTTTCTGTTTTAAAACATTGAATTTATTTATATTATTTTTTTATAATTTTACTAAGTATTTTGAATGATTTTTAGGAAAAACAATATGCCTAAACTCCGAATGGCCCACAACCAACAGCCCATAAGACACTTATCCAACTCCATGAAGGATTCAAATATTCATGTAGGCCACTGGGAGAGCCCAAACATGCATCATAGAAGGACCAGGTTGTGGGGAGAATCTCATGGAGAATAGGTGTTCCAAATCCCACATAGGTCACATGGGAGGGTGTGGCACATCTTTAAGTGTGCAAGTGTATCGAGAGCCCATCCTCAGAGCCTGATTTTGATCTATGTTCACCACACCATGTTATAAATACATGTTCTCAACCATGATAAAATCTAATGAGGTAATCAAATTCATGTTTATTGTTTATTACTAATAGAAATGATATTGTTTTATGTTGGATACATGACCCTTATGCTTGGACACACCTGAGACGTCACCTCTGCAGCTCGACACCATTGAACCACCACTACAACTCACAATAGATGCAATAGACGCCACCTGGAAAGCTTGGTCTTGTGCTAATTTCACTTATGAAGCTCTAGGTCTCCATGGAAGATCTCAGGGACCTTGGATGACCTCGATGATTCCTACTTTTATGAAGAATAAATCCATATAAAGAATTGAGCCTTATCTGACCACTCTAAAGGTCGTATGACTCAGAGGTTAAGTTGAATCATTGAACCACTGTTGGAACATATTCACTAAAACCATAAGAGGTCATGAATTAGTGATACTATCTATTTTGAATAGGGGTTATGAGTATAAAGGATATTTATTCATGGAATGGTAGAATAATATGTTCTACCATGAGGCCTGAATGGTAGGGTTATGGATAGTGTGACGAAAGCACCATTGAAGAAGTAATATACATAGAGAGAGAACCAATGGTAGATGTGATACTATATATATGATGTATAATTTGTACCATGGAGACACAATAGATATGGATGATGACATAGTAGATGTTTTACCATATAGCACTGATGGTTGATCGTGGAAACAGTAGTTCCATTGTAGATGGTGCAGTGATAGATGTCTTCTACCATGGTTTCTTCACATATAGAATCTGCTACCTAGGAAGAATAAGGTTCGACTACATGGTCAGGTGGATTGTCTAGAGTAGTATCGAGCCTTCACTGGAATAGAAATGGGGGGTTTTTTATGATATTTAAAAATATAGGTGTCATAGGTGCTACAACGATGATCTATCATTGGGGAATGGTAAATGATGATATCATGAATGTGATAACATTAGGGTGTGGTGGTAGATATTGAAAAATATCATAGTAATTGATTACATAATGAACTATAATGTTGGGTGCTGCTACCATCACTGTGGAATACAAGTTAATGCTAAAATTTAGAAATGCCTGATAATTCAACACATACAATATGAAAAATATTTTAATAGATATATCTAGATTTTGAGATGAGATAAATGAGATATTAATGATAGAGATATAATTTAATTCTCTCTCTATAAATAAAAGTCTTTTTGAAAATAAAAATGAATCAATGGATTGGATATTAGAGATCAGTAGAATAACCACTATTGTTTCTTACTCTGTTTTTTCTACTCCTTTATTTTCATCCACTGTTTTTATTTAAATCAGGCCTTATAACCCTTAAACCTTCATTATTTTCTCATTGATGGATGGGTAGTAACCTTAATTGGTTTGTCTAAGGGGAGGTGACATAAATTTTTAATGCTTGATTCTAGTCCAATTTATTTAAATATATTGATCTGTTTTCTTTATTTAAATACTTTAGTGGTTTTACCCCTAATGTGCATGTGGCTCTGTGTATAAAATTTCTTTCCATTTTACCCCACCCCCAAACCTACTAATAATTATATATTTTTACTATTTACTTTATTAAATAAATATTTTCTACCTCTTATTGGTTTTTGATAACACTGATTGGTTGATCCAGAGTCCAGTAGATAAGTGTTTATGGATTACTAAACATGTGATGAGGAAACAGTGGTCTAATTTAGATACATGGAAATTTCAATACCTGGTTTTTATGGCCTGAGAAATTAAAATAATTATCATTTTTTTCACATATTTGAAGTAGAATAATCTAAGAAATTAAATTTTGAAGATTATTCTCATTAACATAAAACTTGATCAAGGGTGAAAAATGAAAAAAAATTATTGTTAATATTTTCATTTAATCAATTAATAAAAATGAAAGATTAATTTCAATGGGATTATCCATTACAAATAGCTAAGCCAACCTAAAACCCCAATCACTTATCTCTCTTATTTTTATTCCCAAACTACATGTTTCTTTCTTGGCATTACTAGTAATTTTATTATTTACTTTTAAACCATGAAAAAAATATTAATTCACTACTCCTTTGAGAAAAATTTAGTTTACTACTAATACTACATGACTTAGGTAAAATTAATATTTTTTTCGACACTTTATGACAGGAAAATGTCAAATGGACCCAATTAAACAGGAAGAACTAAAGAAGTAACTATAAGAGAATTTGGAAAATGGATACATATAACCAAGTGATTTATTAAGGGGTACATTAGTCCTATTTTTCAATAAGAAGGATGGGTTAATGATTCTATTCATTGATTACTGTGATATCAACAAGATCATGATAAATAATAATTATCCCCTTCCATGGATTGATGAGTTGTTTGATATAATACATGGGGCCCAATAATTCTATAAAGTGGACCTTTAGTTAGGATATCATTAATTAAAGATAAAAAGGGAAGATATTCCTAATGTTTTCTTTCATACAAGGTCTGAATACTATGTTTAAATATTTATTCCATCTAAACTCGCTAATGCTTTAGTAATATTCATGTACATAATGAATAGAGTACTTATAGATTACCTAAACAAATTTTTAGTAGTCTTTATAGATAATATTCTCATATACTTCAAACGAAATATGGAACATGAGGTGAATTTAAGTACTTTATTAATCCCTCTGAAAAAGGAAAAAATATATGAAAAGTATAGTAAATGTGATTTTTATGGAGAAAGTGCCATTCTAGGGGCATGCTATCATGATTATGGGGATATTTGTGAATAATTTTAAGAAAAAGGTGGTTGAGGAATGGCCTAGACAAAAATAACTAACTAAGATCTATATTTTCCTTATATTAGCTGGGTATGATCAGTGATTTTTTAGAAAATTATAAAAACTTTCAAAACTAATAACAAAGATGACTCAAAAATTAGTGAATTGTTTTTGGTCTGGTGAATGTGAATATAGGTTCAAATATTTGAATAAGAGGATAATCACTACACTTTCACTCAAACCACCTACCTATAATGAAGTATTTTTTATCTATATTGATGCATAAAATATGGTATAAGGTTGTTTCTTCGTAAAAAATGATAAATTGATATCATATGACCCTCTAAATTTTAAGGTTCAAGAGAAGAATTGTCTTAAACATGATATATAATTGGTTATAGAAATATTCACATTGAATATTTGGATAAATTATCTATGTACAATTGGTTGAGACATGTATACAGATCATAAGATAATTAAGTATATATCTACATAAAATAGATCAATATGTACCAATAAAGGTGGTTATATTTGATCAAGGATTATAGTTGTTCATCCATTAACATCCTAGGAAGGTGAATAAATTGGAAGATGATTTAAGTGACAAGGATCCTAAAACCTTATCCATGATGAGGATTGATAGAGATCAATTATTCTTAGACATGAAAATGATGTACAAGGGAATCATAAAGGAAGGAAAAATATCTTAAATTTCTCATATAATTTATCAACCATCCTATCTAGAGAAGATTAAATAAGAAAAAAGGGATGATGTAGAGAAATATAGAAGAAGGCGGTTGATATGAGGAAGGAGAAATACTCAAAACTAAATATTGATAAAGAAAAAGTTATAATATTTCAGATGTAACTATTCACACCATTAAATACTGATATAAATAAGGGAATGATGAATAATGTTAATAGCTCAATATTCTCCATGCACCTAGGAATCACAAAGATGTATAGAGATCTCAAAGAGCATTATTAGTGGGAAAATATGAAGAGGGATATTGTTTAATATATATATCAAAGTGCCTGGTATGAAAATAAGTGAATATAGAAAGGAAAAAGTTTGAAGATATGTTACAACCATTACCCATGGTGACATAGAAATGGAAAAACAATATTATGTAATTTTTCATAGGTTTTGCAAAAAAAAGGAAACAATTCCATATGGATCATGGTGGACCTCTTTAAAATGGTCATTCAAATACAATTTAAGAGGAATTATCACTTGATCAAATTTCATGGATATACATTAGATAAATGGTGAGGTTATATGGAACAACACTATCTATTATATCATATCAAGATCCAAGATTCACCTCAAAACTCTGTAAAATTATCCAACATGCACTGAACACACATTTGAACCTCATTACAACCTATCAACCTCATACTCATGGAAAATTTGAAAATATTAACCTAAAAATTGAGCATATGTTGATTGTTTTTTCAATGGTATTTAAAATGGGTTGGGATTAAAATCTTCCTTTTTTAAAGTTCTCATACAAAAATAAATTTCACGTGATCATTAAGATGGATTCTTATGAATACCTCTATAGAAATAAATAAATAACTCTAAAATTTTGGGATGAAGTTGAATGATGGAATATATTGTTACCCAATCTGGTAGAAGAAAGGATTTATTAGGTCAAGGACATTCACCGATAATCTCTAAACACATATTTTAACATCATTGAATCCTATCAACCACATAATCATGGAAAATTTGAAAATATTATCCCAAAAATTTAAGATATACTGATTTCTTTCTCGATGGACTTTAAAGGGGGTTGGGATTAATATCTTCTTTTTTTAAAGTTCTTATACAAAAATAAATTTCACTAGAAAATTTATAAGGTTCCTTATGAATCCCTATATGGAAATAAATAAATAACTCTATCATTTTTGGATGAAGTTGTATAATGGAATCTATTAGGACCCAAACTAGTAAAAGAAAGGTTTTAGAAGGTCAAGGCCATTTGGAAAAACATAAGAGTAAAAAAATTGGATATAAGATTTATATTCATAACCATAAATAAAATCTAGAGTTAAAGGTATTATATAACATGTTTTTTTTATATCTCTATGGAAGAGAGTAATGAGGTTTGGTAAGAAGGAAAAACTAGGCCATAGGTACATTTTCCTCTTTGAGATTCTTGATCACATCAGAGTTGTGTCCTATAAACTTGAACTCCCACCGAACTTGTGTGAAATTCATAATGTATTACATGTATCTCTATTGAAGAAGTACATACCATATCCATCATATGTACTAAATACAAAGGTGATATAGTTACAGAACGATCTCTCTTGAGAGGATTCGCTAATGAAAATCATAGACTATAGAGACAAAAATATACAAAACAAGACCACTCACCTAGTCAAAGTTCTTTGGTGGAACCATAAATTCAATGAGGAAAAATGGTAACCAGAGGAAGTTATGAAATAGAGTCACCCTAATATTTTCTCCTTAGGGTATGAAATTAAATTTCAAGGGTGAAATTTATAAAGGGGAGAAGAATGTAATGGACCAGAAATTTATATATATAATTTCCCTTCTATAAATTCATGTTTGATATATTTAGTAATTTAGTATAGTATAAAAAAATGACAACAATTTATTTCATTAATTGAGAAAATTGTATTTATTCAACAATTAAAACCATTAAAAGTCATAGTATTTCAATGAGAAAATAAACCGAAAAAAAATATAATAGGAAAATTTAGATCATCTCAATATCATAGGATTATTTCACTTGAGAACAATACCGTAAATTGAAATAGAATATCATTAATATAATTTTCTTTTTTAAAATTAAAGATATCAAACATTCACTAAAATTTAAGTAATAGATGAATAAATAAAATTGGATATATTTATAGGAAGTAGAAAATGATTATGAACATTGGGTATTATGACCATTGGGAATTATGACCATTGGGTATTATGACATTTGTTAATGGTTTTTTTACAATGAGACCATTTCGAATTGATGTATATTAAAGGTAATTAATATAATTAATTGATGTAGAAGGGATAAATAATGGACTTAAAAAATAGAATAATGCATTACAAAGCTTGTTTATCATATTTTGGGAGGGATATAGTTTCATTTGGGTTCTCACATGACCAAGACCAAGCATAGCTTCAACAAGTGATCCACGAGTATAACCGCCGATAGAGAAATTTTGTGTTAGCAGAAATCACCAATAGAATGATGTTATTTGAGACACCACATGAAAGTACCAACATCACACACCTTACTCTTAGGGAGTATGTTGATATAATAAGGGGTTACGTATTTGGACCTTAGTATTATAAAGCTATAATTTTCTTTTTAAAATTAAAATAGTTGTTTCTCCAATCCCATTTTTTATTATTATTGTCACATGATTATAAGATGAATATAATAAATAGATTAAACATAATTGTATTTTTGAAAAATACATAATCTCAAATAAAAAAACATTTCAGTAAATTCAATAATTTTAAATAAAATTTATTTTCATGAAATAGTTTTATAAATTTATATTTATTTAAATATAAATTATTATATAATTTTATAATATCCTAGGAAATTTTTATATGGTTATAAAGTTGAATATTTCATAAAGACTCTTAATTTTAAATAAATAATTATTTTTAATTAAAATTTAAAATTATATTATTTAGAAAATTATTTTGATAAAATAGATATCATTTTTGAAATTAGTATGTTTAAATTATCCAATGGTAATTTTTTTATAATTTTCTAAGACATCCGATTTTTTGGGTAAAAATTAAATATAGTATGGAAATATGGTATGTATTATGACCTTTTAATAACTTAAAAGTTATGTAATAAATTATATAAAAGGTTTTATCAAACAAAAATAGTGGTTTAATTAAAATAAGGTATTTTAATGTTATAATATTATTTTCTCATATTTATAAATAACCTTTCAAAACCTAAAGGATATTTTAAGATTTTAAAAACACTTCTTTATGAACATGACTCACTTATACATCATTAATGATATTATTTCAATTATTTTAGTTATTAAACTAATAAAATAATAAAAACAACTCCTCCTTGATAAATACCAAGGTAAAAACCACATTAATTCCAATAGTTTGGTATTTTTTATTAATTAGGTGTCCAAGATCTAGGTTTGGAAATTAATAAACAATCCCCCCTATTCTATTATAAATATCCACTCATTCTCCCATTAACCTAAACTAAAAATCATTGAATCGTGAAGATACTCTCATTTTATCTATTTGTATTCCTCCAAATTAGTTTCTAAAGTTCTAAAGATATCTTCCCAATCTTTAATATGCAACCTCTCAAGATAAGGGATTATCTCCCTCATTTTTCCATTCAAGTACTTTCTATGTAATATTCTTTTTGATTCCCAGTTGGTTATGTTTTCTTGTGTTTATAAACATTACTTTATTATCCAAATGTTTCCAAAATAATGAGTACTACCTTACCCACTAATTTATCCTTTTTATCAACATTTATGTACACTCATTATGCTATCAAAATTATCCCTTTATTTTCTATACCTTTATGTTATGAATACCAAAGCCTATTTTCATTCAAGGGTATTGACATAGATATAACTATACATAATTGATTATTTACTTACATGTATGAAACTCACATTCCGTAATCATGGGATTGAAATTATGAAATATGTTATTATATTATATGATCAATATGGCACACATAAATTTAAACATATGAAGGGTGCACCTTGATAGAGCTCCAATGTATTGGGTAATGTTTTCATCTCATGAGATGCCATGTATAGTGAATGGGTGGTTATCCTAAGCATAGTATGTTATGATTTCTTAGTATTTAACCTCAACTCATGCTTAAGATGTTACATTTTATGTTTTTTCCACATTACTATGATATCATGATCTTATGATGTCATTTTCTCATGCCATGACTCCATGTGAGTATGTATGATTATTATATCTTTATGTTATCATGGTATGTCTCCTCAATCCTACGTAATATATATCATCATGATATTCTTTCATTATTCCCTTACTGAGATTTATATCTCACCAATTTCTTTTTGTATGTCCCCAGGTTATTTGGTGTAATATTAATAATTCAAAGAAAACATGGAGTTCATTTTTGAGTTTAGATTAATGATGTTGTATTTTATATTAAGTTAAGGTTTTATGTATCTAATTTCTCTAATAAACTATTCATATCAATTTTCTAGGAATTTATTATGTGGATATTTATGTAAAAAATCATCAAATAGAATTTATTAGAAATATGGGTTTTTATGGGTAACAATGCCATAAACTAATTTGTTCAAATCATTCTAGGATTTGGATTCAGAAGGTTATTATCCCCTTAATTAATCCCTACTCCATCTACATTTTTTATATATAGAAAACCATTTTTAATATACATGGATTAGTTGAAGAAACATGTAAATATTCAAACTATATCTCATGATAATAAAACCATTAATTATAATCTCTTTTAATTTTTTTTTAACATCACCCTAACCACTAATGTTATCTAATCCTTCTATCTAATACCAATTATAACAACCCATATCATAAAAACCCCATAATTACATCACTTATAATAATTATTTCACTCATATTCAGAATATTTTAGGTTTATATATTTGGATAATTTAGAAAATCATTACATAAAAAAGTGTGTTCTTCTATAGAGTGTACATTTTTTCAGAAAAATGTGGATTTATGTTTATATACCTCCTTTATTCAAGACACTTTATCTTTGTTTAAGATGCTTCTTCAAGGTAGATAGATTGACCTAACTATAATTTCTACTCATACTTAAATCCTATGAAAAACTTTTCAAAATATGGGATGAGAAATAAAAATATTATTAGAGGATATGAAAATAAATAAAACCCATTAATCTAATGAAAAACATGAAAACCAATGAAATTTTTTAACATTTTTATAATAAAAATTTGAGCGCATAAATAAAACATATCCACGTGAGAAAATAAATATTTTTCTTAAACAAATCATTTTAAAACAATTAATGAGCAATTGAAAACCATGAAGTCGTCATGAGGAACATGATAAGTCATGAAAACATTTCGTTAAAAATCAAACCTTTTACCTTTAAAAAATTATAAAATTTCCTTATGTCATGAAATCAAAATATATGTGTAAAACCCCTTAGAAAATAATAGAAATAGGGATATTAGAGAATCATATTCATAACCCATTTTCACTCACATTTAAACCATGATAAAATAATTGATTCCCAATTAATTTCATAGAAGTAATTTATTTGTTTATCTCCCTTATTTTCTCCTTTGAAGACTAAATCATTACCCAATTCTTTGGATAGTTATACTAGGATTACATGTTTTCATGAGATATATCAAGCTCACGTGACATAATTATAATTACCAAGTACCATACCATGAAATAAATTTTTTTAATAGTTCACCTTTTCATTATAAAACCCTTGAAAAACTTATTTTAACTCATAACAAAATTACTCTTTATTTTCACATAAGAATAAGGCGAAATATCCTTCTTTTTGAAAATTCCTAAAAATGAAAAATTTCTAGAATATTGGGAATAGTATCTCTTTTGAAAACCCATATAAAATTGTAAAGGAATTTTATATTTAATAAGGACTATAATATTGTAAAATAGAATTCGGGTAGTATATGTTAAAAATAATTCTTTTCACACTTTCAAAAAATTCAAAATGACTCATATAAAAAAAATTAGAAGATAATTTTATAAAATTTATAAATAAAGTTAAATTAAATATAAATTTAACTTAACAAATCATGAAATAAAATTCAAAAAAAATTAAGAAATATAAATGCAGATAAGAAACTTTGAAAGGAAAATTCAAAACTTTTAAAAATGATGTTTTAATGAAAGTTCTCTTACCTTAAGTATCGTCTACCTTAGTACGGTTTATAAATCCTAAAAAATAAAAATATATTAGTTATATAATTTATTTATAACCTTTTAATGTACATTACATTATAATTATAACTTTTATTTCATTTATTGTCATGTTTTATTTAGTTACTAAATCAGTTAAGTTTACATATAACATTTAAAGGTCAGTTGTTTTATAACCTCAAAATAAAATTGATGTGTTTAACATGGTTAGGGGGTTCATAGTTACATCATATATAAAATCTTAAATATTTTATAATTAAAATTTTTTTACATTTAATATACTTTTAACACCATCCATGTAAGGTGGTAATGAAAAATTGTATACGATATTAATGGAGGTGGTAGTTTGCACGTACACACGAGAGATGATTCTATTTTTATACTGGGTGGGAATTAAATAAATTTTATTGTATTGTATTTATTAAGAATAATAATTACTTTATAAATTTTATATTAATTCATTTGTACCATCCTTATGATCATCTATGTGAAGAAATAATAAAAAATGTATCACATCACTTCAGGGATGTGGTAGTTCACACGTACGCATGAGTGACGTTATCATTTTTCAATGGATAGGATGGTTGAAAGGTAAGTAACATATAATATTTAAATAATCATAATTATTTATTAAATATAATATATTTTCATTTTATCCATCATTTTAACCATTCATATGAGACAGTGTTGAAAAATGAAACACATCGCTTAATGGAGGTGGTAGTTCAAACGTACACATGGGTAAAGTTTTCATTTCTCATAGGATGGGAAGAAGGTTTAAAATAGTTTTTAAATAGACATAATAACATTTTATTATAGTTAAAATATTTATTTAATTATTTTATAATGGTTAGAATATTTTTATAAAGAGGTGTAAGAAGAAATAATCACAAAAGAACTTGGTTAATAGTTATAGTTCTTATTTAGAAAACCTCATTTTCATTACACCTTAATCCTTTTTATGTTGACCTTTTGGTGAGACTAATACCTACAAGAAATGGGGGATTAAATTATAAATTTATTTTGTTAGGTATTTTTTGAGATATAGTGATTAATTTTTGTGAATAAGTGAGGAGAGTTGGTGCCCTTTTATGAGTGAGGGGAGTGGCACTCTCAGAATTAATCAATGTTTTAAAATAATATAAATTATTTTTCAAGGGAAAGTGGCTCCAAATTTATAAAATTTAAAATATAAGGTGATAAGGTTTAAAATAATAACATAATATGAAATTTTGTATCCTTATCACAAAGTTTTAACCCTAATTAACCAGTTTTACCCTTTACCGTGATGATAACAATTTACCATGGTTACAATTGATTATGAAAAAAATAAAATTAACCTCATTATTAAATATGAAAATCTGGATTCAAAATATGAAAAAAAAATATATTCAATGTTTATATGTTGAAGAAATTAATTTTAATATAATAAATAAAAATTCATTGAAAATGGTTTTTTTTATATAATGTGTTTTAAGCCTAAAAGTGAATTTATAAAAAATCAAGTATTATATCGATTTACACAGAATTAATTAGATTATTTTAAAAATATATGACTACATTTACTTTAAAAGTAATCCAAAATGGAATATTACTTTGTAAATACTTGAATAAAAATCAATATTTTAAATATTCAGCCAAAAAAAATAAATCATTTCAGAAAAATAAAAAAAAATCTCCTTAAGATATATTTGATTTTATGAATCTAAAAATGAATTAAATTTTATAAAATTTATAATATAAAATTAATAAAATATACTTTTAAATAAAACCATGTAATATATGGTTAAACAATTTATTTAAATAAAACTATTTATTTTTTAATTGAAATTTTAAACAAAATTATTTTTAAAACTATAATAAATATGAATCCATGAATACTTATAAATAATAAGATTTATTTATATTTTTGATTACCAGTTATGTCATGGTTTGTGTTTTAGAAGTGAAATCAGTTTTTAAAGAATTTTTTTTGAGGTGTAGGGATGGTTATGGGTAGTGGTAGGCCAGTTTGATAAGAACCCTTTAGGTGGGCTTGTGTGTGTGGGTGTAACGACCCAAAATTTTATCAATGGAATTTCTCCCTTATTATAGTAATTTAATATAGTATAAATTATATAAAATCAGTTATATCCCATAATAAAATCATTACAAATGATGAATTAATGAAATAAAAAGTTTTTCTAGATGTTAAGGAACTTGTACTAATGGAATAGTAACTTTACCTTAGGTATAGTAATATGACCCTTATGAATAGTAAACCAACAAAATGAATAGTAAAAACACCCATTAAAGTATAAATAAAATTTATGTATCTTGTAAATTAAATTATGATATAATTATATCATATTATAAGTAAATAAATGGTTTAAAAATAATTAATTAAGTGTTAGTATTTTTGTAAGTCATAAATATTTAATTACAATTTTATGATTAATTAAATAATTTAAAAGAAAATATATTTTTAGAAAATGTATTCATAAATTAATATTTTTATTTCTTATGATTTTAATATAATTTTATGAGACCTGAAATAATATTTCAAAGTGTTATAAAATAAATTATAATTTTAAAATCGATATTTTTTTCAATTAAATTATTTTTTTAATTAAAAATTTAATTTATCATAATTAGAAAAAAAATTATAAAATGGTGTACATTTTTTAAATCATAGTGTCGAAATTTTCTAAGGATAATTTTTTGGTAATTTTTTGAAATACTTCAATTTTTGGGTGAATAGTAAAAATATTGTTTTTCACGTAACCGGTATACATTAAATTAAATAATTCATGATGTAATGGTGACATAATCCATTATATAAATTTAGGTTTGTCCATGTATTTTTTATTTTCTTTTATGGTTCCTTAAAATACAATAAACTCATTTTATAAACCTAAAAATAACTTTCCAAAACCTAAATTCAAAAGTGATTCCTTAAAATATCATTTTCTCTTTCTTTTCACTTTCCTTTTAATAAATTAATTAATTATAATTATAAAGATTATTTAAAGTCTAAAAAATTTTATTATATTAATATATGATTTATATTTTCAAAAAAATGCTATTACAAGTCTATCCTTTGATATATTATTTTATTTAATATTATATTCTAAAACGACCCCTCCTCAAGTATAAATAACCCCTCTCCCTCCCCTTGGAAAACCACTCCTACCATCCATTAATTAGCCTGATATCTAAAATAATCCTCCTTCTCAATCCCATTATATTACATAGGCACGTTCTGAAGTCCTCCAACTCTAGTCATCGAGGGAGTTATAGTTTCGTGTAGGGGAAGCTACACCGAGGAGAGAGTAAGTCTCTATTAAATATTCTCTCTTTTCTTCTTATATTTTCTTTTTACCCTCTACCTTTCAAAAAAATATGCTAAAATTTTGATTATATAGTAATTTAACATTATATAAATTATGTTAACCCACTGTAATTATCATATTAATGAAAAATATAAATTCCATACTTTATTTTCTTGCTCTTTCAACAAGGTCTCGTAAAAAGTCGATTAACCACCGATGGAGACACTGCTAAAAAATTATTATAACTACCTTCATGCATGGATAGTATAAATTATATATAATATATTAATTCTAAATTACATTTATTTTTATCCTTTTATAACTAATTATACTAATTAAAAAATTACATTTAATAAAATAGTGAAATCGATACTATATGGGAAATTTTTAAGTAAAATATGATAACAAAATACTTCAATTTCATCAATGGAAATTAAGAAATATAATACAATGAATATAATTAATAAATATTTCTATAAAATTACTATAATTTTCTTCAGGATCATTTTTTAAAAAAACATAATTTTATAATTCAGGAACTGCAAAAGAGACGAAATTAAGTGGGAATTAAGGAAAGGGGATTTCTCAAACCCAATAATCTTTCTTTGGGTTTTCCCTCTTTAACCCCATTTTCAGTATGAATAGTCCTTAAAAATAATTCCTTCATCATTTTCTTATATTTTTTGGGATATAAAAGTTTTTTACTATAGTTTATTACAAACATAATGTTTTCCAAAAGAACTCTTCTTTCAAAATACACCTTTTACTTCTAACTCAAGGTTGATGATTCTTATATCAAGTATGGAATTCCCCCTTTAATTTGGGAAACCAAAGTTTATGAATGTATGATTATGAGATGAAAACCATTCCTTTACATGGGTTATTTATGTTCATTATTGATATATGTTCTATGTTCCATGCATGATAATGTAAATGTTATAATGTGACAGGAGTGCCTAGAATTATATCGCACAATGTTAATGTTATGATGTGACGAGTGCACCCATAATTATATAGAACTCCAATGAATTGGGTATTGTGAATAACCTCATGAGTAAAATGAAATATGTATGAACATGATGCTATATTTCTTCACAACTATGTGTGGTAGTTGACCACTAGGACATGATGTTTCATTTTTATGCATTTCCACATTTCAAGTCTTCTTTTAACGCTTCCTCTCAGGATAATGATCCTATACCTAGATTATGACAATGATTATTATCACCCCAATTTATATTATTTAATGTTATTATCTATCCTCTTATTGGGATTTTACCTCACCCTTTTTTTATGTATATCCTTAGGTGACTACTTGTACTAAGGAGAATTCAATATCCATTAAGAAGGTAGAGAAGAAGGAATTAAATAGATGTTTATGTTTTATGTTGTAAATGTTATGTATGAAACTAGTTTTACCAAGACACTAAACCTTTCTATCTTGGTCATGTAATGCTTTTATTATGTTTATCATTAAAATTATTTAATAGTAATGTAAGAAAAGTAGTGTTGTTGCAATTGGTATCAAAACAAGGTTTAGTTAATTTGGGAATTAGGATTGGAGAACCAAGATGAAAACCCTTAGTGTAAGACTAAGTATATGTAAGCACATAAAAAGATTTTATAAACATAGGGATCCCATAATAAATTATTTTAGTTCTATTTACACAAAGTAATAAATTATTTATTCATGAATTTTTTACTTATGTTTTGTTTAAACCTTTTCTATTTTAGAAAATGGTGGGAACCAGGAGAAACCAGGACGACAATCAGTGTGAGGGACAATGCAGCGATTGCTCGAGTGACATCCCAAATTCTTTTAGAGGTGGAGTTAAAAACATCATGGTGATTCTTAACCAACAATCTCAGGTTATGAACAATAACCTGAATAATTTAGAATATAATTTTTCACCTAAGTGGGGAAACTGGTTATCGAGTGTTTTATGCAATAACAGCCACTGACGTTTAGTGGATCTTCCAATCCACTAGTCATGGAAGAGTGGTTCAACTCAATGGGGAAGATCATTTCTATGATTTACTATTCTGGGATGGAATAGGTGACCCAGGCCATTTATTATCTAAACTGAGAGGCCAATTAATAGTGGGTGTTGATTAATAACACCAAGTCGAGGGAAGAAATTGAAGAGATAGAGTGGGAAGACTTTAAGATAATGTTTCTTAATAAGTATATCCTTTAAACTCTTCTAACTAATATGGAGAGAGGATTCATAGATCTAAAAAAGGGAATTAGAATCTTTCATAGCCTATGAAGAAAATTTCACAAGGCTTTTAAGGTACGCTTCAGGTATTGTTATCAATAATGATAGAATAATTGATAGATTCTTTAGTTGTGTAAAACCACACCTTTTAAAGGCTATAGAAATTCAAGACTTTGGGATTTATGAAGAATTCATTCAATATGCTCTCAAAGTTGAGATGGATTTTTGGATAATGGTCCCATGGATATGGTGATAACAAATGAAGGATGGAGTTTCAAGTTAGAGGATCTAATGAGAAGGGTGGAAAGAAAACTCAACCACCCGCATGCCAAAAATGTGGGAAGAAGCATCATGGAAACTGCCTCAAATGGATATAGAAATGCTTAAAGTGTGGGAGAGAAGGCCACAAACCTTATGAATATTGAAAAGATATGAAAAGGCAGGAAAATGTGGTGGAGTAAAGGAGATAACCACTCATGGTCCAATGCTGTAAATGTAGAGAGCAAGGGCACTATGCAAGCCAGTGCAATAAACCTCATGTTCTCAAGGGTAATTAGTGCCATCATCCACAAAATCCAAAGGGTAAATGGAAGGCTTATGCCATCACTACTGTGGAAGTGGAGCAAATAAAATGAAGTCATACAATGTGCACTTCCTATTCAATCAAGAATAGATAAATTCTTATTTTATTCTATTTCTATGCATTACTTTATATCTTGAAAGCATGATAGAACTAGAGAATCGAATCCTCAAAACCTTGAAGTAGATATATATATATATAAACACCAAGTGGTGTAATAATTTAAAACTAGGTGTTAGACTCTTCCCCTATTGGCATATGTGGTAATATTCTTCCAGAAAATCCTATGATACTTCCCTTGGTGGAAGTCGAAGCTATAATTGGAATGGATTGGTTCTCATTATATAGATCACATATCAACTATCGAGAAAAGATAATATATTTTCATATTATTAACCATCCCATAATCCTCAAAAAATTCAAGGAATATCATGAATCTATTTTAGAAAATACATCAATGGTATGGGTGTTGATTCCCTGTGAAGAAGTATACGTCACTCAAATGGTTAAGTCAAAGGAAAAGTGTCGACCTAACAGAAATTCACATCATTATGGAATACAATGATGTATTTCCCAAAAAGTTGCCCAAACTCCCCTCGGATTTTGTGGTAGAGTTCTCAATAAAACTCATACCCAGGTCTAATTCTATCTCAAAGTGTCCCTATAGGATGGATCCTATTGAACTGTATAAGTTAAAGAAGTAGTTGAAAGAGAATTTGGACAAAAGGTTCATATGCCCTAGAGAATTTCCTTGGGGTGTGCCAGTGCTATTTTTCAAGAAGAATGATGGATCAATGCATCTGTGTATCAATTATTGGGAACTCAACAAGATCACTATAAAGAAAAAGTATCCTCTTCCGGGTATTGAATAATTTTTTGATCAATTGTGAGGAGATCACTACTTCTCAAAGGTGGATCTTCATTCTGGATATCATCATCTTAACGTGAAGAAGTAATATATTCAGAATACTACCTTTCATATAAGGTATAAAAACTATGAGTTTTTAGTGATTCCCTTCATACTTACTAATGTCCCTGCAATATTCATGGATTTGATGAATTGAGCCTTTATACATTACTTCTAAAAGTTTGTGGTAGTGTTTATTGATGAAATTATAATCTACTCCAAGAGAAAGGAGAAACATGAAGAACATATAAGGCTTGTGTTGGAAACATTGAGGAAGGAGAAGTTGTATGAAAAGTTCAAAAAGTATGAATTCTGGATGCATCAAGTCACATTCTTGGGATATGTGATCACAAGTGAGAGAATTTATATAGACCCTTAAAAAATAAAGGTAATTTAGGAATGGCCCAAATCCTCTAGTGTCATGGAAATATACAATTTTCTTGGATTAGACAGGTACTACTGACATTTTGTGAGAAATTTCTCACAATTGTCAAGCCTGCTAACTATGATAATAAGGAAAGGGGTAAAGTATGTCTGGATGGATGGATGTGAGGAAAGATTCAAAGAGCTAAATAGAAGGCTAATAACTACACCTATACTAACATTAATAAAAAGTGAATAATTTTTTGTGATATAAATAGATTCCTAAAAATGATTGGGTTGTGTACTCATGAAAAATGATAATGTGATATCTTATGCCTCATGGAATTTGAAGATCTGTGATCAGAACTACCTAACACATGATCTGGAGCTAGCAGTTGTGATTTTTACCTCAAAAATCTAGAAGAACTACTTCTATGGTGAGACATGTGGTATATATACCGATCACAAGAGCTAGAAGTATATATTCACAAAAAATAAGCTCAACATGCATCAAAGTAGATGGTTAAATCTAATTAATTACTGTGACTGCTATATTCATTGTCATCCTGACAAGGTGAAAAAAGTTGCTAATTATTTAAGTAGAAAATCCTGCTACTCTATCCATGTTTTGGATTGAGAAAGGTCATATCTTCATAGATATGAAAAGGATGGATTTATAAATCATAAAAGTAGGGAATACATCCTACCTATCCCAAATGATTGTCCAACCATCTATCCAAGAGAAGATTAAAGAGCCACAAAGGGATGATCTGGAGTAACAAAATAATGTGAATGTAGTAAAGGAAGGGAAGCAATAAGATTTTAATATCAATGATGATGGTGTAATTCAGTTTGGAATGAGGCTTTATGTGCCTTAATCACCTGGAATAAAGAATGGGATGTTGGATGATGCACATAGCTCACTTTTCTCTATCCATCCTGGGAGTACCAAGATGTACCATGATCTCTGAGAACACATATGTTGGGACAAGATAAATAAGAATATTTATGAGTATATCTCAAGGTGATTGATATGTTAGCAGGTTAAAGAAGATCATAAAAATTATAAAGTGATGATGCAATAATTTCCTATACCCATGTGGAAATGGAAGAATTTCACTATAGACTTTGTCACAAGACTCCCAAATACATCCAAAGGAAATAATGTAATATGGTTTGTGGGGGACCAACTCCCCAAGACTGACCACTTTATTTCTATTTAGGAAGACCTCTCGCTTGAACAACATGAAAAGATATATGTGAAGGAATTGATGAGACTATATGGAGTTCCACTCTAGATTGTCTCTGATCGTGATCCAAGGTTCACACCTAAATTATGGAGGATTCTTTAACATGATTTGAGTACTGAATAAAATTTTTTCATAGCCTATCACCCTAAAATTTATGGGAAATATGAAAGGAATATTTAGATTCTTGATGATATACTAAGAGACTAATCTTTAGAATTCAAAGGTGGATGAGATCAGCATCTCCCATTGGTTTAGTTGTCATACAACAATAGATTCCACTAAAGTATTTTGGTGGCTCCATATGAATCTCTATATAGAAACCGATGTAGAACTCCAACCTATTGGGGTGAATTTGGTTAAAGAAAGCTACTTAGACCTGATCTTGTGAAATAGATAATATATAAGGTTCAAGTCATTCAAAAACAAATCAAATCTGCTCAGAGTCGGAAAAAGATATAGGCTGAAAATCATTGAAGGTACTTGGATTTTGACATTGGAGATAAATTCTTCTTTCTGATATCATCATGGAAGAGAGTCATGCGGTTTGGAATGAAAAGGAAGCAAAGCCTAAGGTACAATAGCCCCTTTGATATCCTTTACCGCATAGGATATGTGTCTAATCATCTTTTTCTACCACCAAATATGGCTTAATTTCATGATTTGTTTCACATATAACTCTTTAGGAAGTACATACCATCTTTATCACCTGAACTGAACTCGGAAGTGGTACAGTTGGAAGATGATCTCTCTTATGAAGAGCAAGCAGTAGAAATTATTGACTAGAGAGATAAGGTACTACGCAACAAGACAAACAACCTTATCAATGTGTTATGGAAGAACCATAAGTATAATGATTCAACTTGGTAACCCATGGAGGTGATGAAGGATAAGCACCATCACCTATTTATGTAAAATGAAATTTCAAGGGTGAAATTTTAAAATGGGGGAAGAATGTAATAACCCAAACTTTTATCAATAAAATTTCTCCCTTTTTATAGTAATTTCATATAGTATAAAGCACATAAAATCTCATAGAGTCCATAATAAAATCTTTATAAATTATGAATTGATGAAATAAGAAGTGTTTCTATATGTTAAGAAACCTATACTGATGAAATAGTAACTTTACCTTAGGAATAGTAATATGACCCTTATGAATAGTAAACCAACAAAATTTTTAGTAACCACACACATTAAAAGATAAATAAAATTTAAAAAACTTTTAAATAAAATTATGATATAACTATATCACAGTATAAGTAAAAAAGGTTTTACATTTTATTAATTAAGTGTTGGTATTTTTTATAAGTCATAAATATTTAATTGCAATTTTATGATTAATTGACTAATTTAAAAGAAAATTTATTTTCAGAAAATGTATTCATAAATTATTATTTTTATGTATTATGATTTTAATATAATTTTATGAGACCATAAATAATATTTCAAAGTGTTATAAAATTGGTTATAATTTTAAAATAGATATTTTTTTCAAATAAATGATTATTTTCAATAAAAATTAAATTTATCATATTTATAAAATTATTTTCATAAAATGGTTTCTATAATTAAAATAAACATGAAAAAATTATTCAAGGGTGTTTTTTTGTTAATTTTTTGAAATACTTTAATTTTCCAGTGAATAGTAAAAATATTGTTTTTCACATAATCAGTATACATTAAATTACATCATTCATGATGTAAGGGCGAAATAATCCTTTCTAGAACTCTAGGTTAGTCCATGATTTATTTAATTTATTAAATATTTCCTTAAAATACAATAAACTCATTTTATAAACCTAAAAAGAACTTTCCAAAACCTAAACTCAAAAGTGATTCCTTAAAATATAATTTTCTCTTTCTTTTCACATTCCTTTTAATAAATTAATTATTTAGAATTATAAATATGATTTAAAGTCTATAAATAATTATATTATAGTAATATATGATTTATATTTTCAAAAAACTACTTTTAAAACTCTAATCCTTGATATATTATTTTATTTAATATTTTATTCTAAAAATATCCCCTCAAGTATAAATAACCCATCTCCCTCCCCTTGGAAAAAAATCCTCTTATCCATTAATAAGCCTAACATCTACAAAAAAATCCTCCCTATCAAACCTCTTACAATACCTAGGGATTTTTTGGAGTCCTCCAACTCCAATCACCCAGGGAGTTGTAGTTTCATGCAAGAGAAGCTACACCGAGGAGAGAGTAAGTCTCTATTGAATCTTCTATCTTTTCTTCTTCTCCTTTCTTTTTACCCTCTCCATTTCAAAAAAATAGGCTAAAAAATTATTATAAATTAATTTAACATTATATCAATGATTTTAACCTACTGTAATGATCATATTAATGAAAAATATAAATGACATGCTTCACTTTCCCGTTCTTTCAACAACATCCTATTAAAGGTCGGTTAACCACCTACAGAGACATTTCCAGGAAAATTATTATAACCTCCTTAATTCATTGATATTATAAATTATTTATAATATATTAATATAAAATAACATGTATTATATTCTTTTGGAACTGATTATACTAATTTATAAATTACATTTAATAAAATAGTGAAATAGTTGCCAGACGGGAAATTTTTAAGTAAAATATGATATCAAAACGTTTCAATTTCATAAAGTAAAATTAAGAAATATAATCCAATGAATATAATTGATAAATATTTTTATAAAATTACTATAATTAACTTCTGGTTCATTATTTTAATAAACATAAGTTTATTATTCAGGAGGTGCAAAAAAGATGAAATTAAAAGGGAATTAAGATAAGTGGATTTCTCAAACCCAACTCTCTTTCATTGGGTTTTCCCTCTTTCACCCCATTTTCATCATGGATATTCCTTAAAAATAATTTATTCATAGTTATATTTTCTTTTCTGGGATATAAATTTTTTCTACTAGAGTTTATGAAAAACATAATGTTTTCCAAAATAACTCTTCTTTCAAAACACACCTTTTACTTCTAACTCAAGGTTGATGATTCTTATATCAATTATGTTATTCCCACTTTCATTTGTGAACCCAAATTTTATGAATGTATTCTTATTATATGAAACCCATTACTTTACATGGGTTATTAATATTCATGATTGATATATGTTCTATGGGGCATGCATTATAATGTAAATGTTATGATGTGATAGGAGTGCCTGAAATTATATAGCGCAATGTTAATGTTATGATGTGATGGGTGTGACCATAATTATATAACACTATAATGAATTGGGTAATATGAATAACCTCCTGAGTAAAATGAAATATGTGTGAACCTGATGCTAGATTTTTTTCACAACTATATGTGGTAGTTGACCACTAATATATGATGTTTCATTTTTATGCATTGCCACATTAAAAGTTTTATCTTAATGATTACTCTCATGATTATGATCCTATACCTATGTTATGAAAATTATTATTATCACCCCATGTTATATTTGTTGATGTTCTTAAATATCATCTTATTGGTATTTTAGATCACTCTTTTTTTATGTATATCCTTAAGTGACTACTTGTACTATGGAGAATTCAAGCGCCATTAAGAAGATAGAGAATAAGGAATTAAATTAATTTTTATGTTTTATAATTTATATGTTATGTATTATCCTAGTTTTACAAAGATACTAAACCTTTGGTTCTGGGTCATGTAAGGATTTTATGTTGTTTATCATTAAAATGATGTAATAGTAATGTAAGAAAGGCAGGGATTCTACAATGGGTGCCTATATAATATACTATATTTTCATTGTGGTTTTTTAAAAACCCCACTCAAGTTATATTCTTATTATTCTAAAATATTTTATGTTATAGTGTTTTTCTAAACATATAGGTTGGTGAGGGAATGGATGTTCGACTACTTCCTCTCCCATGCTCTCCCTTTAGGTGTAGTATATGAATACATGATATGATGTATTAGATTTATCATATAAAATATAACTTTATATAGTGGGATCATGAATTTTAGGAGTATTTCATAAGGTTTTAATTCTTCAAGTTCATGATACCTTACTGTAAAATATTATGTAGAGGAAGTGGGTATTGTTGTTATAGACCGGTGCCAATGAGAATGTTAAATATTGTGTGGGTTATGGAAGGTATAAATAAAGTCTATACCACATAAATTGTTAAATGATATATATATATATAGGGAAAATGAACAGGTATGTAAGGTATGGAATCACATGATGTTTTTTATTTGAGAGTGAGAGAGACAAATTAGTGAGGAAGTGGATGTGAGGTGCCTTCCTGATATATTCATTCTTTATTCTATTTGGATAAAATATTAGGTGTGTTATACTTGTTTATTTTAGGTTATATATAACCTATTTCATTCTCATGTTGGATCTTCTATTTATCCACTAAATCATTAGTATGTTTACTCCACATTTGAATGAGTGGTCATGAGGATGATACTATTGAGTAAACATGTATTATCACCCTTATATATGTAAAACTATTTTTTGGATTTTATAATGGATTCAAAAAATATTATAAACATTTTAGTATAATAAATATATATTTCTATCAGGGTAATATGATTATAGAATATTTAGAGGATTTTTAAGAAGTAAGAAACGCAAAAGAGTTCAGTTAGATCATATACCTTTTCTTCAAGAAACATCTTTTGTATTACACCTTAATCTATATTCAAGTGGTATTTTATGAAGACTAAAACCTCTAGGATGAGCAGATAAAGGTTAGTAGAGTAATTTGGTTGGTCCTGTTTGATTTAAAGATCTCAATTTGTGTGGATAGTAGAGGATAGGAGGTTCCCTTTTATATGTGATGGGAGTGGCGCATTTGTAATTATAAAGAATAATAAAATATAATAAAGTAACTCTCATGGTTAAGTGGATCCGAATTGGATCAAGTTTGAATATTGTATAAGATAATATCTAAATCCATTCATCCAATGGGATTCATAAAAGTTTTAAGGTTATTTTAACTCTTATCACTTTAGGTTAACCACTCAGAAAACGTTTTAACCATTACCATGGTTATGAATTTTTACCTCAGTTACTATTCCTAAAGACCAAAAATAAAATGAACACATTAATAAATTTAAGCATGGTAATTATAAATATAGAAACTAATTTATCAAATTCAATTTATCTAATAGGAATAAATCTATTTTAAAATAATTTCTCAAAATGAAATGAAAATTGTTTTAGACAAATGCATTTTTATGCATAAAAATAAATTTATTGTTATTAATTTCCTAGTAAAAACCAATATATGAATGCCAATATATTTAATTTAATACATTATATACACCATTAATTATAATCATTCATTCATATTGATTAATTAAGTGTATTAAGATAAAATACATTTTGCACAATAAAAAAATATTTCTGAATAATATTTCTTTTTTCCTTAAAATGATTTTTTTATTCATTCATAAATAATTTATAATCAATATATGAATGATTATTAATTTTTTCAAATTAAATTCCAATATTTTTCATCAAAATCCTAGTTCATTATTGATCAAGGCACATGATATATAGAAAAATGGAATAATTTTAAAATGGATATTTTAACATAAGATGATATTATTTTTAATATTTAAAATGTGTGTACTCATTTACTATGAATTAATCAATATTTTCTCATTAAGAAAAAATTTAGTATTTACTTTTAAAAATTTATTCAATCATATTCATACCCTCCAATCCAATAGTTAAATAATAATATTCACATTTAATAATAATATTTCAATAGTATATTATGGTTTGTTTATGCTCGATATTGCGTGTAAAGAAAGATATCAAACAATTTGAATTTATTTAAAGAGAATATATCATAAAATCTTAGGTTTATACAAGAGATTTCCATAAGTCATGATGAAAGGGAATGTAATATCAAATGAAAAAACAAATACTATAGAACAAGGTTATAAGATAATAACCATGATCCATGGATCATAATCATAAGCATATGACATTGAAACATGGAATGTCATAGAATCATGGAATATAAATAAATTATGGAACAAACTTAAGTATAAAAAAAATATTATATTGTGTAAAAATATTAGTATGTCCACCATTATATTGAGAAAAAATCGAAGTATGTCCACCCTTTATGTTGTGAACAAATCTAATCATGTACATGATTTATGTTATGAAAAAATAAAAGAATGTACATTTGTTATGTTGTTAAAAATTCCCATCATGTCCACCCTTTAAGTTGTGAACAAATCCAAGAATCGTCACGCTTTATGTTGTGAAAAATCCAAGTAGGTTTTATATTTATGTTGTGAACAAATCCATGTCCACCCTTTATATTGTGAACAAATAAAATCATGTACTTGATTTATACTGTAAAAAAATAAAATCATATACACACTTTATATAGTGAAAAAATAATAATTTCCACCCTTTAAGTTCTAAGAAAATCCAAGCACAACTATAAATAGGTCTTTTAATAGTGCTAAAACTCTCCTTTAACAGTGCTAGAAAAGCACCGTTAATCGCAGAAAAGATAAATGGGGGGTCCCCTTTATCAGTGCTCAAAATAGAGCTGATAAAGGGTCACCTTTATCCACACTAAAAAACACTGATAAAGGTCACCCTTTATCAGTGCTTGTTTAGCGCTGATAAAGGGCCATCTTTATCAGCTCTATTTTGAGTGCTGATAAATTTGTAATATATCAGTGATGAAAATAGCACTGATAAAGACCACCTTTATCAGTTCTAAATAAGTGTTGATATATTTTAAATTTATCAGCACTTAATTAGAGTTGATAAAGGCCAAGTTACCTGAGCAAACCTAGCACCTGCACACCTGAGATTTCACCTGCACACACAGCACAAACAACACCTACACACAAATCATAGAAGAAAAAAAATGCCATATACATTTACTTGAAATCATGAATACAAAAAAAACATACTACTATATAAATTTCAAACAATGTTTAATATGGTTAAAATTACAATTATCCAAAAAATAGTTAAAAACATTAATGTTTCATCCATTTCGTATCAGTGATCTGCTCTCAAAAAATTTCGTCCATAGTATTAGTTATCGAACAAAGCATTCGAACTCAGGAAAAAAATTCACCTATATAAGAAAACAAATATTATGTTAGTAATACAATAATAAAATAAATTAAACATTAATATGAAACAATACCTTAATAAAATTTTAATTGTTACCTGTTACAAATTTTACATGTCCATATTTCCTTGGATTGAATTAATATTTTAGAATAAGCTCAACATGATTCGTTTACTTGTAAATATTGTTTTGTTAGGATTACATGGATAAGAAAAGAAGTGGAAGAAATTTCAACAACAACATGTAATCCAAAAGGTTTCATTTATTGATAATAAAAAAAGGGAGGAATATCTATAGGTTATACAATATGACACATACATGATGGTGTATTCAATTTTATAGGATTATTCAATTTTAGAATAAATTATAACATTTTACTAGTGATACCACCATCCAAGATAGGTTATAAACCTAATAGTTACATATATCAGAAGCCTTTTAGATTGTACTCTCCCATGCCAGGTCAAAGGGAATGAGTGCCAGTGCATCTGCATCAGACATTGGGTCCAACCCTACTTGGACCCTTACCACTTATGCCTCTCTAAGGACCCCATAAAATATCTAATGTCTCCTTTAAGGTATGGAAGGAATGCATTTCTCAGTTTTAGAGAGGTACTAATGAGAACCTACACAATTAGATATGAGATGATCATACTGGTTCAATTTTCTCTTGATCTCCTAGTTCTTTAGTGTGATTATCCAACCCCCCCCCCCCCCCCTCCCCTCCTTGAGACAGCCCCCCTGGACAGCCCCCTCCCTACCCCTGGACACCCCCCCCCCCCACCACAACCACCACCACCACCACTCCACCTGCAGCCCCCCTCCCTCCTCCTGGACAACCCTCCTCCCTCCCCCTGCAGCCCCCCTCCCTTTCCCTGGACAGCCCCCTTCCCACCCCCTGGACATCCCCCTCCCTTCCTAAACAGACCCCCTCCCCTCCTTGACACCCCCCCCCCCCCCGAATTCTGGACACCCCCTCCATCCTGGACAACCCCCCCTCCCTCCCCCTATATCCCCCTCCATTTCCCTGTACAGCCCCCTTCCCACCCCCTGGATAGCCCCTCCTCCCCTTCTGGACACCCCCCCCCCATTCCTGGATACCCCCCCCCACTCATGGACACCCCCCACCCACCCTCCCACCTGGACACTCCTCTCCCTCTGGGACACCCCCTCCCTCCTATTTCTTTAGTGTATACCCATTAATAACCTTATTTATCCGACTATATTTTTATCATCTATTTGATAATGAAATAAATATTATTCATACACCATCATTCACTAATATTAATTATAAAATCATATATATTTTGAGGAGATACAGTTCAACAAATCAAGGAAAAACACCAAAAAAATATATTGGAGGAATATGAACAAGATTTCACATAATATTATCAAAAAAATAATTTAAAAATACATAAAGAAGAAACATAGAGATCCTATGACATAACCGGTGAACACCAATCCTATGGAAAGTGGGAGAAGGGATATATATATATATATATAAGTAGCGGGGATACATCTTCTAGAATTCAGTTTCTGGTAAAAAACATCTCATTCTGTAGATTTCATCTACATGCTAGGATTGAGGGTCAAAATTGATTTAGTTGAGAGTGTCCTCATAACTCTTCTAGATCATAAATTATTCCTTCAATCAAAGTCATATATCATCAGTAATTTTTTCAGCAGATGTATTCTACTACAACGTTGGTGTAGATAAAAAGTGTGTTTCTAAGAAATCTAATGCGAGAAAGGTAAATGATGCATATGTCGGGTCTTTATGACATTAAATAAGATATAATTGGCCTCAAATTGAACTGTAATATAATTATTGGTCCTTTACATGGGCTTGGAATTGGTTTGGTTGGTTGTAACTTTTTATTCCCCACTACAAACCCACTTCAAGATACTCTAGAAGTGATCTACCCATTGTATATTATCAGTATTGAATGGAATTGAATTGATCTCTACATGGACACCCCCTCCCTTCTGGAAATGCCCCCCCCCCTCCCCTATTGAACACCCCACTCATGGACACCCTCCTCCCTTTTGGAACCCCCCTGGATACCCCCTCCCTTCTGGACACCCCCCTCCTTCCTGGACACCCCCACCCACTTGGAGACCCCCTCTCACCTGGAGTCCCCCCTCCCTCCTGGACACCCCCTCCCTCTTGGACACATCCCTCCCCTTCTGGACACCCCCACTCCTCCCCCCACTCCTAGACACCCCCCACCCACCCTCACACCTGGACACCCCCTCCCTTCTGAACACACCCCCTCCCTCCCCTCCTGGACACCCCACTCATGGACACCTCCCTAGAAACCCCCCCCCCCCCCCCACCACCACCACTCTTGGACCCCCCTAGACACCCCTCTCCCTAATGGCCCTCCACCACCCACCTGGAGACCCTCTCCCTCTTGGACACCCCCCCCCCCCCCACACCCTTGGAAACCCCCAACCCAACCTCACACCTGGACACCCCCTCCCTCCTGAACACCCCCTCCCTTCTGGACACACCACCTCCTTTCCCTCCTGGACACCCCACTCATGGACACCCTATGGACACCCCCTCCCTTCTGGACACACCCCCTCCCTCCCCTCCGAGAAACCCCACTCATGGACACCCCCTCCCTCTTGAACACCTCCCTCCCCTCTTGGACACCCCCCCCCCCCACCACCACCACCACTCCTGGACACCCCCTCCCTCCTAGACACCCCCACCCACATATAAAGTAAAATAATTAGAAAATTGAAAATCCAAGATATTGGTTCCCATCAAGATTTTAAGATGATCGTGAGTGGAATGAATGATTATGCATTGGTTGAATTCCAAACTATTGACCATTGTAACACAATTAACTATAGCCTCCTCGGCTTCAATTATTGAATTCATTTGTATCATAAGAAATAAAATTTCGATTAATTATGAAAATGGAGGATTTTGGGTTAAAAAATGGACTTGAGTAAGAAAGGGGTGCGTGGCTAATTAAAAATATCATATTAAGTGCATGACTTGTTCAAAGTCAGGTGATCACATGACCATAATATGAGCACATAATCAAACGAACTTGGGATATTTATATGATTACATGACCCTTTAAGCTTTATGAAATCATGTAAATAATACAAGATTATACGAATCATGGTTCAAGTGAATTAACTTAATTGATTATGTGATTTGATCATGTGATGAGATCACATGATCATTTCACATGAAGAATTCATACAAAGGAGCTTATATGATGAAATCACAAGAAGAGGATTATGTGAAGTAGAGAAAAAACCTAATAATTCTCATAGAGCTATGAAATATTGAGTCATTAGTGAAATAGATTTCCTATTACCTCTGTGATTGAGTAGACACAGTGTCGTTGATCATCCTGAAAGGGCATGTCAAATGGATAGAAATATTCTAAAATAAATTAACCCTACAAGGAATAATGAAAATCAAATCAAAATTTAATTATATAATTTTTCGTTAAAATAGACATATTATATTGTAACATTACCTTTACATCTTTCCAAATGGTTTCTTTGGTCCAGATATAAGCTAATAAAAAATCTAATGATTCTTTGTGCACTTTACTACTGTTGGTTAGAAGAATGAAATATATATGAAATGAGTTTGTTATAAAAATTTATATTCTATATCCATGTTAATAATCACACCCTTATTTATTAGTTTAGGTATCAGTTTCCATTGATTAGCTGATAGGAAGAATTAGGGATATGTTCAACATTGAGATGGGTTGAATAGGTGTCAGAGAATATTTATCCAATTTAAAACCATTTTATCACTTTCCTTTTACTTATACACATTTGGGTTTATAGATATATAATTCTCTATTATCGCATTTTTTTGATTGAAACACATTTGAACACACAAAGAAGAGTACAAAGAAATTACAATGATAACATTTCAAAAGGAATGGTTAATCCTTGGTGTGTTTTGGATTCCATCAAGACCGCATAACCAACTTGTGGGAACATGTGATTATAAACGTATAGATATATAAAAATGAAACTCATGTAAGATGAATTATGATAGTGTATGGAATATTTTGAACATCTACATATTTACAAGGTGTCTTTATACTACCTCTTGACAGTGTAAAATAATGTCGGGTAAAAATAAGAGATAATTTCTTCCAATTTTTTCTTTTGTATATTATTAGGGAGTTTAATTGAACTCTTACTATTATTTTAACTTCATATAATCATAAAATAATCACTTTATCTAGTTATTTTATAACACAATAGTGGAAACACCATTTTCTTCTTCTTTGAAACAACAAATTGAAATGTTTCTCCTTCTCCTTCTCTTATTTAAACAAAAAAAATTATTTTTATAAATCCTAAACTAAAATACATTTTTCATATTCCCAACACATATTCTTACAAATTAGTGAAACAAAAAATTAATTATATATCTTCCCTCATTCTCTTAATCACATAGGGCTTATAAAAAACATAATTAGTGTTATGCATTCTCCAATACCATTGATACTTCTAGATATTAATATCTCGAATAATATTAGATATCATTCTTTTATTTTTTTCATTTAATATCAATAAATATATAAATTAGGATATAATTTCATTTATCTTATTTCTCTTCCTTTTCTTCTACTATATTCACTACATCATATTTGTTAATTTTGAATTACCATGATTCTTGTTAATTCAAAAATCCCAAAACATCAAAATCCTAAAGACATTTCATTAACTTCTCTGAAAACCTTCATCCATTAAAAATATCTACTAATGTATGTAAACATGTAATCCTTAATTATATTTTATCTTCAAAAAACTCATCATTTACTTTTTTTCATAAAAACCACCAAAATATCCTTTTATCCAAACTCTGCATATACTTTATTTCATGCATTTCATAGTAACATTTTCTCCTTGTAACATGTCGTGAAGTGCTCATAAATTATCTTTATTTATTATTTATTATTTTTAAAATTTTAATAAACTATATCCAAATATTTATTATAATTAATATAATCTATCCTAACATTGGTATATTTAAATTCATCTTATTTTAGAGTATCCTTGTGTTCATAGAAACTTTAGAATCTAATTTTCATAAGGGTTTCATAGAAATAAATTTCATAAGAATATTTTATTTCATATGATGTTATAGATTTCATATTAATTCTAAAATCCTTTCATAAGGTATCTCAATTTTCATATGAAGATCGCATTTAATATAATATAATATATCATATTAAAAAATCCCTTTTATAAAACTCTTCAGAACCTCTCATATAGAAATTCCCTTTATAAAATTATACATTATTATATCCATGTATTCCATACAAGTACAATGAGGATTAATGCCTTTTCCATTTCTATTCAAACTGCTTGACAACAAAGAAAACTAGAATAATTCAAAATAACTCTTGGCTTAGTATAATTTTCTTTAAACTGATCTCATCTATCTTTAGTAAAAACTCCACCTTAAATAACATAGATAATTTTATATATGTTTGAATTTGTTTGATTAATTAAAAAGAAACAAAAATAATGACATTATATATACTTAAAAATTCATCTGAATGATATCACATTAATTATAGTATTCTATGCTTGCAACCATAATGATGGAACTCCTCAATCATGTCCATCATAAAGAGATAATATTTTTCATTATATATTCTCTATGGATCTAAATTGATTGAAATAACATTTTCACTCAATATGAATGAGTCTCTAATAAACCAAATGTATGGTCTTCCATTTCCATTTTATAATTTCATGGAACATCAAAGTAACATCCAAGAATTTTTAAGGGATATTCATTCACTTAGAAAAAATAAACACCTTCTTTGGAACTCTTATTCAAAACAATCTTGGGTTCCTAATTTAACTTCCAAGCCATTATTATTCACTCTAATTATTCTTCAATATATATATGTCAATATTCACTAACACTCTTTGTTAATTGATGACAAACACAACACACAAAAAGTGAGATAAACATTGATAAGGTTAATAGATACCTCACAATGTATGTGAGGTGTCCCAACAATCCTCTAAACTCTTAGAGGATCTATGAAGGGAAATTAAAATTATGGAATTATTGTATTAAATTTCATTATAAATACCTATGTATCAAACTAATAAAATAATAAGATGTCCTGAGGTGCCTTTAAATGTATTGTTTAAATGATTTATTTTCAAGTTGTGTTTTCAAAACCTCAATATTTCATCATTAATGTGAGTGAAGAAATTTTTTATGTTAGTGTGCTTCTATAACTATATTATCTACATATTTCTCAATGATTTTCTTGACACCATATCTAGGGATTTTGGAAACATAGAAACATAAATAACTAGTTCATAAAAGTCTCTCATTAAGTTATTCTTTACTATAAAGACAAATCATTTCTAAAACCATTCTTCATAACCTAAGGATATAATACACAATAAAGGGTCATCATATATGATCAATAAGTGTAAAAAATGGAGATATCAATGATCATATAAAGACAACATAAGTTGTAAGAATTAACCTTCATTCTATTTGTGTACAATCTTCCATCAGGTATTCTTCCCATTCATTTCTAAACACATCTATATCATTTTGTGAATATGAGTGTTTGCGATAGTCATGGTTGTACTGAAAAAATATAAATACACAAAGTATTAATAAATATTTTAAATTAACTCATAATTATTTTCGAAAATACCTCTTCAGGGATGCTAGTTTGTTAATAAAATACGATCTCTTTTATAAATTTACAGACATAATAACCATAGCCCTTTCTGTTTGTTTGTTTTGGACACTTCAGAAACATCGAGAAAAATAAGTAATTTGTTTTGATATGTGTTTGGATAGTGAAATTTTATTATATATACCAGGATACTTTTCCATTTGTAGATCTTGTATGAATTCTTGTCCTTGGGCACTGGATTTATTCCATGCAGCAGATGATATTGATACACCTCCCTATCATAACATAATCCTCGTTAAAAGATAATATAAATTATATAACAAGATTTTTATTTCTAAAATTTTTGATCTAGTGTATTACAAATTAAAAAACTCCATCATGCGTGGTTGGTTTGTTGCATATCCATGCATTGAATCGAGAAAATAAATATTTAGAGTATACAAATTGATTTTAATAAGCATCCAATGCTGCCTAAAAACACAAAAAGGAATAAGTAATGAAAAAAATGAAAATATAGTTAATATTATTAAATTGTATAGTGTTACCCCTACATCATTGGTATTAAAAAGATTTTGTCATCTATAATTTTTTTTCAAACGATTTGAGAGGGGATGACATTATTGTAGCCTCTTTATCAGAATATATTTCTTATTTTGAAGAGGTGATGTGAGGACTAATGAGTCCAAATTTTTTTTCAGGGGGAAATACATTAAATTTTATCATATATATGCCTATAAAAAATATGAAATGTATTTAGTCAAAATTATCAGAGTATATCAGCTTTTGTAAAATAAAATCATGAAAACATACCTCAAGTATACATTTACAACTGAGGCACCTACCCATTCATACTTGAGGATTTCATTTACATTTTCAGCACTAATTAAATCTGATTGTTCCTCTTCGTACATACTTTTTTCAAAATCAACTTTATGAGTATTTTCATCTATCAAATTTGTATCCACATGAGCCTGAAATGATATTAAATGTGGATATAGAACGGGCAGCGTGAAGGTGCTCTCAGTAGACTATTTCAATCAGTTGGTTGATCCTTGAGATAGTTTTGAGCTGATATTTTATTCCACCCCTTCTCTTTGTCATTATATAATAACATTCATCGATTCAGACCTTTTTCATTAAATGTTAAAGGATCGAATTTAAAAGTAAATTGGAAATGGATACCTCCTTGTCGACATGTTTTTTTACAATAATTGACGGTCATGTGGTGAATGTTTCAACAGCTTTTTCAACCGTATGAATGTAGTCATAATTATTTGGAATAGGTAGCTTGGTACTCGTATCATTAGATATTTTAATTGACACTCTAAAATGATCTGTTGGAAGTTTTCTGTTATGTAGCATGTCGTTCTGTAAATTTAACACCGCAACCCTTTCTACAAAGAGATAAGTGGGAGTTGATAGATATAAATCACAATCATTTTCACCTTGTATAATATTAGTATAGGAAAGGTATCAGTGTCTATGTGATTCAAATTTCATAGAAACAATTATTAGAACATTGATTAACTCAGCTAAGTTAGGTGTTTTAGGGGAATGGCTCACCTCAAAGATGGTGGGGGTGGGGTGGGATCTTCACACATGGGATATTTTTGAGTTGTTTCTTCTCTTTTCCTCTCCCCCATCAAACTTTCCATCATCTCTTGCTATTATTGTAATTATTCTTAAAAATAGCTAATTTTTCTTGAATCGTTTTCATTTCCTCAGTTTGATCCTCCTCTTGTTTTTTCTTTTGAAAATATGTTCGGGGTGTCACCCCAAAACCCGTACCTCCAACGCGGCCATACAATTATGGCTGCTTCAAGGACACTGAAAGTATCTCTTCATCTGGTGTGGGTTTTGTTGATTCTTATGACAATGTTAGATTGAGAATATAGGAAAATAAGTAGTCGTTGTTATGTAATACCGATTTAAAGAAAATAAAATTTATATTATGTCATACTTACACATGTTTCCAACACTTTTTGTGTGTTTTCATCTATTAGTATCCCATATTTATTTACACAAGTCTCCTTCTATAGAACATGTCATGGTATGGATATGGCTTTTGATTTCGATTCATCAATCTACATATAAATATATAAACATGGTTATCATGTTGTTTTATGTCATGTAAAAGTAGTACGATAGATTTAAAAGACGTACCAATTTTTTCTCAAGTGAAGCGTACCCCATCCTTGCTTTATGGTAGGGGTACGCTAGTTTTATTTCACGTTCTTTATTTTTAGCACTCATTTGATGTTTCATAAATAAAAATTTTTCAATCGAAGTGATCAATACAAGCAATTTCAAACAATGTATTACCAAACACAATGTACTTGAAAAGTCTGATCTCCATGAAAGTTGCTAAACACATCCCACGCTCCTTGGGATATCAAGTGTGCATAAAGAGGAGGTGGGTGCAGCTTGATTTTCTCTTCAGCATCTTTAAGATGATATTTCGTTAAAATTGTGTGGAATCCTCTATGAATCCTTCCTGAAACACTTAATATGTATTCCTTGTGTGAGGCATATACTATTAATGCACTCTTCAATGGATGATGAAGAGTAAGTCAATGTTTTATTATTTTTTTGTTTTAATAAATTAAAAAAATAATGTTATAATGTTACCGTAATATCTTCCCACATTAGTGTCTTAAGCCTGGTGACAACATAGTGACACGACTGTACATCGATCGGCATGTGTTTCCAAGTGACATTTCTAATGTAGCTACTAAATATAGATTTGTTGGGGTTAACATATTGGCCTCGCTTATTCTATCCCACCTCCAATTTATGCCTTTTTCTTTTGCCTTAAGTATTTTGTCTAACACTATCAAACTATTTCGCTCTTGTTTTTTTTTGCACTATCAGGGTTTTATTTCCTACCATTTCCTTAGAAGAATCATCATTATGTTCCTTCGGAGCACTAGAATCATCACTGGGACCAGCAGCAATAGGTTGAGAAACTTGTTGTACCTCAGCACTGGGACTGACAACAACAGGTTGAGAAACCTATTGTTGCTCTACACTGGGACCAGCAGCAACAGGTTGAGAGACCTGTTATTCCTCAAGATTGGGCACATCAGCAGGTGAAAAAGTCATTATCTAAAGAAGTGGTTTAATATTTAATTTAGATTACATAAAATCAATAGATAATAGATAATAACATAACTTAACACAATTTATATTACAATAAACAAATAACATGATTATTTAACTCTCTCTTTTTTTAAGGTTGAAGATATTTTACCCCACTATCAACAATGTAAATCCCTTCATTGTGGTCTCCTCTTCCATAAAAAATGTTGTCTACATTAGGACCACTGAAAAATGATTGATAAGTCCTTATGAACGGGTCATCCTTCATTGAAAATTCATAATGAACCTTCTATTTTTTTGGTCGATAACAGAATAATTGACCAGTTTCGGTTTGCAGGGTCTGAAACATAAAATACCTGTGTTGCATGTGATTCCATTATAAACAGTTCGTCTTTCTCCCCTTTCTTACTAAAATAAACTTTCATGAATCCCAATTCATCTATTTTAATAGCACTCCTATTATCAACCCACTTGCATTGAAAAATTAGCACTTAGAAATTCGTATAATTCAACTCCCATGTTTTTTTGATAATTCCAAAGTATGAAATATTCGCATAAATTAGATTTCTATCCTTATCACCAAAAGCATGAATCGCTTCAGCCACAAGTGTAACCCCACTATTCTTCATGGTACTGTCTTCATCATGTTCATTAGTATAGAATGTATAACCATTAACTGCATAAGAATTGTAATATAATACATACACACTTGCTCCTTCGACTATCTATCGAAGTCATTCTGAAATTGAGTCTAGATTTTTATCTAACTTCTTCAAAATATGGTCCTAAAACCATCTTATAAACTATCAATTATGTGTATGTGATATCCATTTTTTATCCCTAGATGGATTCAAAGGCCTAATAATTTCTTTGTGGGTTTGAACATATGGGTCAACTTCGAAACTGTTATGAAAAATGTAAAGGTGAGCCTACTCCCAATCTGTAATATTGATTATGACAACCTCCCTTCCAAAAATTCCTTCACCCTCAAGTCACCCAGTGTGACGATATTTTGGTAGGCCAATGTTTTCCACACCAGACAGGTATTCGGTACAGAACTCAACAGCTTCCTCAACAATATATTGCTTCGCATTACAACCCTATGGCTGACTTCGATTTTTGACATACCCTTTCAAAATCTTCTTATACCGTTCAATGGGGTACATCCATCTATAATTTACAGGACCGCATAGTCAAATCTCTCTCACCAAATGAACCATCAAATGAACCGTCATATCAAAAAATTCTGGTGGGGATAATATTTCCAATTCACATAATAAAACGACAATTTCTCTTTCCATAGTTGGCAATTTTTCCAAGTCTATAACTTTTCTGCATATATCTTTCAAGAAGAAACAGAGATTCGTTAATGTATGGTGGACATTCTTTGGAAAACTGCAATGTAAAGCTATAGGAATTATATTTTTTATCAAAACATGGCAGTCATATGATTTCAGACCCTTTAATTTTAAATTTATCATTGACATGATGTTCTTGATATTTGATGAAAATCCCTCTGGACCCTTTACGTTATTCAAGAAGTTAAAAAACCGATACCTCTCCTTCCTGGAAAGAGTGTAAGCAGTAGGAGGAAGAAATGTTCATTTTTTACCCTTCACTAGTGCCAACTCTTCTTGTATTCTCATCTCAACCATGTCCAATCTAGCCTTAATTACATCCTTTGTTTTTGCCGGGTGCATTTAGCGACATGATGATGACACTATCGCATACATTTTTTTCAACATGTATAACGTCAAGAAAATATCTGACATATAGAAAATTCTAGTATGGTAATTCAAAAAAAAACTGATCTCTTTTTCCAACCAATTTTCATAAGGTTTTTTGAAAATAGTTTACCAAAATTAGTGTCCATATATTTTACTTTCTCAAACAATTTATCACCTGTTACTGGATATGGTGTTCTACATTCTTCTAAACTTTCGTCGAATGATGTCATCCAAAATCGGTACTTATTCCACCGGGGTAGAAATCTTTGATGTTTAAGAAACATGGTTTTCGATGAATGTTTCAACCTAATTGACTGTGTACCTAGTTCAAAAATAGGACACCCTTGAGTTCCTTTAATGCTATATCCTAAAAAATTTCCATAAGTAAGAAAGTCATTTATCGTCCCGTACAACATGGATTTCAAAGTGAAATCCTTGTTTTTGTAAGCATCATACAATGTAACACCTGAATCCCAAAATAATTTCAAATCCTCAATAGATGGATCCAAATAAACATCAATATCATTACCTAGTTTTTTTTTGTCCTGATATAAGCATAGATAACATGATGTATTTTCATTTAATGCATAACCATGGCGGTAAGTTATAATTTACCAACATAACTGGCCATGTACTATGACTGCTGCTTTGAAAACCAAGAGGATTCACCCCATCTGTAGATAACGCAAGATGAAGGTTTCTCGACTCATTTAGAAATTCAGGATACTCATGATCAAATCTCTTCCACTGAGGAGAGTCTTCCAGGTGACATAGTTTTCTATCTTTAATTCTTATATCTGCATTCCCTGTCAATTTTCCTACGGTATCCTCACTTCCATATAGGCACCTAAACATTGAAATGATTGTAAAGTACCATACAAATTTTGTAGTACTGGAATCATCTTTCTTATATCAATATGAGCCACACTTTGGGAATTATTTAAGTGATTTGTGATCATTGCAAAACATTATACAGTCATTTGTGTAGGCATGTATTCTTTCAGATATCATACCCATTAAGAATAGTATTCATTTTTCATCGTATGTTTGTCTTGGGAGCTCATTATCTTCTAGGATCATATCATTCAGGAGAGCAAGAAGTTCCTTAAAACTAGAGTCACTCCACCCATTGCCTACATTCAAATTATACAGCTTCAGTATGGATAATAATGTTATATATTTAGTGAAACCATCATACAATGTCATTTTTTACAACTCTTTAACTTCTCAAAAAAATTTGGACAATCACGAAGTTCATCTTCAACTGTCCTTGTCATTTCCTCAATACGATCTTTATCATCATTCACATCTGTAATCACATCCTCCATAAAATTGTCTTTATTGTTCACGCTTGTAATCATATCAGATGATCCATAAAACATCGTGTTATCCGAGCCACTACCTACATTCATTTTTCCCTATCTTTACTCCAACATGTATAACTTCAATCTATTCCATGATAGATCAGGTGTTCTTCTAACTCCTCTGGACTAATTTTTCTTCAATAACAACAGTGTAAACATGGAAAAAGGATTTTAGAAGGGTTGTATGCATGTTCTTTTACAAACTTGATAAACTCTTTGACGCCATCTTCATACTCTTTTGTCAACAGATTGGCATTCATCCATTATTTATTCATATTCATCCTATTTTATATAGTAATCTTAATATATATAAAAATAATTACACAAAAGATGTTCAACAAGCTATTTGGACTAGAATCTTTTAGTATCCCACATGTGATCTATATGCATTGTTGTAAACCGGTTTTTTAGTGTTTCTCTAGAAACATAATGTCTCTAGTCATAAACTATGGTACTAAACTAATAGATGGTATGATTTTCAGTAGAGTGCTTGTAGGTGGAAGGATTAATTACATGTTTTGTTATGGTTATTTTACTAGGGTGTCCATAAAGTGTCCCATAGAGTCCTCTAGTGAAGTAGTTTTCTTGGATTCACTAGAATTGCACTAGTAAAAAAGTGGTAGTGCCATTTAAATGGGTAAATTTTGGATTGATATTCAATAGTGGAAGAAATAATTAATGGAAAAAAATGGCATATCAATCATGCCAACAACTGCAACACCATACAAACACACAATCGTGTTCACAATTGCAACACCATACAAACCAAACAATCACAATTTCATATTTTTAAAAACATCCCTTGTTCAATTTTGTTTGTTAATTCATGAGTTATCACAGAAGTTTTATCATCCTGGGGCGTTCATTCTTAAGTCAAGTGTACATAAATTACCAATTTTTATATTCAAATGTTCAATATTAACCATCCAACATAAAATTCATTTAGTGCGCAAACAAGGACCACCAATGGCCATGATTTTCAGCGGGGCGGTTAGCCTATAAATTTCACATTATAACCATAAATATCAAACAGTAATAACATGAAAACAAGAGGAAACCAATGAGTAATAGGAGAAAACTCACTATGAAGGTGTCATTCAGTGTGCGGTAGAGGTGTGTTCACGGCAGAGGAGAGAAATGCAACAGAGGATATTTCCAACTGAAAAGAAAACATAAAATGTGAACTCATATGTTATACCTATCCAAAATAGGTCCAATGAAATTTAAGAATAGTACATGTCTAGTTAAACATTATTGAAACCTATATATGATGATCCATGAAACCCATCCATTCAAGGACACAATTTTTTCACTAAACACAACATCAGGTTCATGGTGATACCCACCATGATCTGGATCTAAAGTGCTCCCCACCATCGTAAACGCCTATTGTAACACATCATCCAGTAGTCCAACAACCCACTTGGTGTGGTTTAAAACTAACCAAACCAAAAATCATATGAAAAAACCATCCAAAATCTAGTAATATTTGTCATATTTTATTCCAAAGAGATTCAAACAAGTATCTACTACTTATGAACAAGGCCCTAACACGCTGAATTTCCCTCAAAAAGTCCCAGTCATACCTCAAAATGAACCCGTCATACCCAATATGAAGTAACCATTTCCCTCTATTGTATACAACATCTAATCTCAGGTAAAACACTACCACTAAATTTTTACATATGATTCAATCCTTGAATCATGTAAATAAATAGGTCTACCCCCTAAATAATGCGATGAATGGTTTTCACCCCCCAAATCACATGATAAATCATGATTTGCCTCCTGAATCACCTTTGGATCACATCATGATTATCCTGATCATTTTGTAAACATATAAAATTTATCTATTACATCATTTAAAATCTAAATATGGTATTTATGTGGGACCATATGAATTAGATTAACCAACTCAATGAAATACAAATTCCATATCAACCATCCAATAACCAGTCCCATTATACTGAAGACCCTTGTAACATGAGGGTCAAACCTCCATAGTGAATGATCCATCTATTATCATAGATATTTAATATATGTGATCATATTTATCATACCTAATCTCTAACATGAAATATCAAGTTCCACATATTCCACGATCACTGAAATATTATACCCATCACCCATTTAAATTCATCTGAAATGAAAGTCGCACCCTCAAAAACCATTAGCTCACTCCCCACTACATTTTTACCTTATACCACTTATAGATCATCACATAAACATGTTCTATCACCAAATGTGTGTTGATTATCCTAATACATGATCTTTTATCCAAAGAAACACCTGTCTGGGATTAACTCTCGGATCAAACATGACACTATATTTGATCCATTTGCAATTTATCCTCCACCATAGATTGAAATTTTCTATTTCATCCAAAACCCCAATAAATTGAGTCTAAAATAATTTCTTCAAATCTATTGGTCCTCAAATCAAACTTTACATCTCACTAACTTAAAATTTAAATGGGTACCACACATAACTGGCGTGTACCATTCTCACCTCATCGAATATAATGGGTGTACAATATTGTACCACCTGAACAAATTACATGACTCAAGAACCCACAAGTCAAACACCGTTTTTCTATACTAAAATACCATATTCATGAGATACTTGAATTAACCTGATCTATAAACTTACCAATGTACACCCCATGCAACCACACAAGCCAGTCTCCAAATAGTGATCAACAGCCCTCATTGTCGAAATAATGCATTTTTCAATAGGTGTAAATCTTTGTGATACCCTGAATTATCACCTAACTTAGAATAACCTAAGTCTTATATCATCTATATTAGTCTCACATGCCTAAACCCATGACCATTCTCGATGGTATGTCAATCACCAGAACAAAGAACCTCCATGCTACCTTCCAACAAGATTAACATTCTTAAAATTTGCATGAAAACCGCACTAATGCCTTTCAATTGGTATTGTCTCAACATCACATGTTTCCATACATAATATAATAGTTACTCCACTAAGAAACTCATAAAAAAATAGGGCTTGGAATCACACTAATCTTACCCTTGAAATAAACCTTGATAGCAAAAACATTGACACTCAAGGCACCCTTTTCAAAAATATTCTTAGGAAATGCCTATACAATCTCAAGTCAAAGAAATTACCCATACCTTCTACATTACCAATGTCTAAGGAATCACCATGAATATATCCCATAATTGGTATGACACCACTTATGATAATCACAACTCAAATCATATACCTTTTCTTCATGTTTCTAAAGAATTCACAATCCTAGGATAACCCCTAACATATTTTACCTTCATAAAACTCATTTAATATCATCTATAATACCTGAAACACTCCAAGAATATACATTTGTGGATGAGGCAGTGGTGGAAGAGGCAGCGGCGGTGGAGGTAGTGGCAGAAGAGGAGGATGGTTGTAGAGGAGGAGAAGGAAAAGGCAGTGGCAGTGGAGGAGGCAGAGGAGGAGGAGGAGGGGTCGGGTTCAGATTTCGCGAAGTCTTGAACATGTGTGAGAGAGGAGGGTCCTATTAGGGTTTTTTTATAAAATCCAATGGAACTTTTATCAGCACTAGTTAAAAGATCTGATAAAGGTATGTTTTATCAGCACTAAAAAAGCGCTGATAAAGTATCTATTTATCAGTGTTATAATTTTAGCGCTGATAAATAGGTGTTTTATCAGTGCTTTTTTAGCACTGATAAAGGTCGATCTTAATCAACGCTAAAAAATCACTGATAAAACATTGATTTATCAGAACTAAAATTATAGCACTGATAAATACTTATTTTATAAAAGTATAATTTTATTAATTTATTTATGTTCTTATATATTTATTTAAAAATATATATAGGTTAAATATTTATTTAATTATTAATAATTATAATTATAAATCGTATATATTTATAAATATTGGTATATAATTGTTAATTTATACGAAAAACATTATTTTTGAATATAAATATAATAATTTTATATAAATTAATAATAAAAACTTTTATCAGCGCTAATAATAATGCTAACAAATGTACCCTTTATAAGTGCTAAAAAATGCTGATAAAGGGTACACCTTTATCAATGCTTGTTTTAGTGCAGATAAAGGTTACCTTTATCAACTCTTTTACCTATTGTTGATAAAGGCACACCCCTTTATCAGCACTTACTAATTAGCACTGATAAAGGGCAGCGCTTCCCTTGCCCTGTTTTGTGATAGTAAAGTATACCCATTCTTTATTATCTCATGAGATATAAAACCATAACCAATGAATTGGAGGGTCATATAAGACCCAAACCATATTCATATATACATAATTATGCTATAAAATATGAAAAATTAAACATATCTTGAAAACATAGGAAAATAAAATGGTTTTTATTCTTTACATCATAAAGTACCCATGGAAAGAAAAATGGGCTTCACAACATTTATGAATTGTATCACTAAAATTGACCTCAAGAATATAAATGGTTGATACCAAAAATTCAACCACCCCAAAATAGATTTCATAAGATCATTTATTAGGTAATTCAATATAAATAAATTCAAATGATATAAAGCCTTTATATATAAATAGGAAAACTAACAGTGAAGCCTCATTTTTTAAGGCTTGAAAACTCCTTAAAAATGTTTTATTTAAAATAAAATACCGTGATCTTAAAAAAATTATCCATTAAAAAAAATTATAAAAAAAATATAAGATAAATATTCTTATATGAGAATAAATAGATCCACTAAATATTTTTTTCTGAAAAACACAATCCTTTAAAATCCATTTTAAAAACAAGGATTTGTTTTTAAAATAAAACTTTTACTTTTGGAAACTATAGTAATATTTACTATTAATTCAAAATCATAAGTAGTTAAAATCATTTGGAAAACTATTTTTAAACATGGAAAGGAAAATTTATAAAAAATAATGCTCATATGGGGAGAGGAACTATAAAATAGTGTTTTGGAAATATTTTTAATATTATCATAAAAGAAGAAGTTATGGATCACATTCAAAATTAAATTTCAAAAATGTGAAGCGAAAACATTGGAAAATATTTTATTTAAAATTAATATTAAATAATATATACTTGAAATTTTATATATTTTATTGAGTGTTAATATGGAATTTATGATAAAATGTTTTATTTGAAAGGATAAATTTTTTTTTAATATTTTGAAATACCTTTTTTGAAAACTCACATCAAAAAAAGAGTAGTAAAACATAATTTTTTGAAAGAGGAGAAGGAAAATATGAAGGTCACATGAGATAACACATCATTTTGTTTCCAAATATAAATTATAACATTAGTGTAAGGGGAAAATATTAACATTTAATAAAAATACCATATTTATAGAGGAAGAGAATTATTCTCAATATCATCGACATTTATGAAGAAATAAATCCATAAATTTAATTACACAAAAAATGAGGAGTAAATACATTATAATATCATTATTTAATAAAATAGAAGCATAATTTGAAACCATAGTAAAAAACATTCTGATTCGAGAAAAGAAGTTAAATCAAAAAGAAACCCTTATGGTGGTGGTAACATAAGAATCAAAAGAACATAAAAGGGATACCATGATATAGACATTAAAATATCATAAAATGAAAGATATTAATTATAATTAACATAAAAAAAGAATTTGATACACCATATAAAATAAATTATGGTTTCAAATATCATAAATTTCTTATGGAATTGAAAATAAATACTAATAACCCTTAAAACCTTGGTATCCATTAAATCGAATTTCATTTAAAGAAAGTGCAGGATACAAATCTTTAAACCCTATGAATTACATGAATATGGTAAAATATATAAATTATATAGTAATAAAAAATGTAAAAGATATAATTATGCACAATAAAAAATATGACTCAAGAAATTAAATTTTAGATAAATAACCCCTATCTTAAATCCCACTTACTCAAATGTTCTCTAACCACATTTATAACTTGAGATTTCTCTTGGAAATATCCTTATAAATGGATTCATTATTCTATATAATTGACACAAAAAACATATAAATATTGGAGGGGATTATAAGGATAAAAATTACATAGTTTAAAAATTAAATTCTGAGTAATAGGTGTAGCATGAAGTGGTGGAATTGATCCCCTTTCAAAAGTGAAGAGAAGGGTAATTTTGGAAGTACCCATTACATTTAAATAATGGTATGTCACTATTAAAGGTTCAAAGGATCCAAAAGTTTACAATAATGTATTTGGGGTAATATAAGTTTGAAAAATCATATTACACTCATTTTCACACACATTTTAAACATGTTTTGATTCATTTACCATTAGATTTTTTACACTTTACCATTTTGGTTTTTACATTGGTAACTAGTTTTTAAATAATTAATTTATATTTTATTAAAAATATAAGGTAACCCTTATTACAAAATTTAGATGTTATTAACCTAAATTTAAAATCAAAATAATATAAATAAATTTATAAATAATAGAAAATTATCTTTTAAATAAAAACATTTATTTTATAGAAAAAGTGATGTGTAGAAAAATTTTGTTTTTGGAATTAAGTGTACTTAATCTCATATAACATTAATTACCAATTAAATTAGTTATAGCATTTTTTTATACATGTGTAAATATAATATCATAGTCATTATATTAAATATATCAATTAAATTTATTAGACTTAAATTATACAACATTAATAAAATAATCCTTTTAAAATAACTCTTTCACCATTATCATGGTCAATAACTTCAACCTTATTATTCATGATTTTATGCCTAAAAATTAAATATACCTTATTACACAATATCAAAATTTCTATCTAGAATAAAAAATCCAATTTTTTAGATTTAATTTCTATAATTAATGAAAACTATTTTTTAATAAAAAAAGTTTTTTGAGTAAAACATTACTGAGGTTTCCAAAATGTTAAACATAGGTTTTGTAAATTCCACATTTATTTTTTAATTCTTAATTTAACTTTATAAATATAATTTTTAAAGGAAAAAGTTTTCAAAAATGTTTAATTCATTCTTGTATTATGATAATGTCATCAAAATGACGTCATTAGAAAAAATTGATTTTTTTTTAAAATTCACCTAAAAATCAATTATTTTATAAAAATCAAAAAAATAATATTTGGATAATCACTACTATAAAACAGGACATTAACAATGTTGGACTTTATTAGTGCTAGAAAAAAAAGCACCGATAATGCTTTTTTATAGCACTGATAAAGGTTTTTTTTTTCTTGTAGTGATTCTCCAAATATGAATTTTTGTGATTTTTATAAAATAATTGATTTTTAGGTGAATAATAAAAAAATCAATTTTTCAAATAACATCATTTTTATGACATTATCAAAATAAAATAATGAATTAAAATTTTTTGAAACCTTTTTTCTATAAAACTTATATTTATAAAGTTAAATAAAGTATTTAAAATTACTATAAAGAATTTATAAAACCCATGTTTAACATTTTGGAAACTTCAGTAATATTTTACTCTAAAAACTTTTTTTATTAAAAAAAATCATTAATTGAAGAAATTAAATGGAAAAAATTTAAATTTTTCATTCTAGATAAAATTTTCATTACCTTTATTTATAGAACTTAAACATTGCATATTGATTCATTGTACATAGCTGAAGAAAGGTTTTTTGGATAAGGACATCAAGTCAATTTTTAGTGTTGGTAGTTCCACAAATAAATATAATGTAAATTGTGTTAACGTTGGAAGTTAGTATTTTTTTAGGCTTTAGGATGTGTAGGAATCAGTTAGACCACACTATGAAACATGGTGTGATCGGTATGACTCAAAGTGCTTATTTTTATTTAAAAATTGGCATTAATTTTCGTAAAACAAGACAACTAGGATATGAATAACAAAGAAAAATATTCATATTGTATTTATACATTAATAAAATGATACATAATTCATTTTTGACTAGTAGGAATCATCCTCACCTCAATCTGATACTCCATGTTCCTAGTATGACTCAAAGTGTCTGTTATCAGTTTAAAATAAAAATTTTAGTTCAAAATGTGTCACTCAATGAAAACTAAGTAAATGCACTAATATTACCTTGATGATTTATGATAATTATTCAGAAATTATTTTAAGTTTAAGAATTTATTTCATGTCAAACTGATACATGATGTGACTGCTATGATTCAAAGTGCATGTTTCTAGTTTAAAATGAAATTTTAGTAAAAAATACAAGTGAAATATTCAAAAATAAGAAAACTCATTTGGGTTGTTTTGATAATTTAGGGAAAATCAATAAGTTATTCAAGATGTGTAGTAATCAACCACACCTCAATATGACTTACGGTGTGACCGGTTTGAGTCCAAGTGCATCATTTTATTTAAAATTGACATTAATTTTAGTAAAAAAGACAACTTACCTACTCAAAAATAATAAAACAAATTATTTTTATTTTTATACTTTAGGAAAAAATCCATAATTCATTTTTGATGTATGGGAATCAGCCACACCTCAATCTGATACACAATGTTCCTAGTATGACTCAAAGTGTCTGTTAACAGTTTAAAATTGGAATGTTAGTTAAAAAAGTGACAATCACTGAAAATTGATAAAATATTCTTACATTTTCTTGATAATTTAATAAAACTATTCATAAATAATTTTTTATGTGTATGAATTGGTCTAACATCAAACTGATACATGATGTGACCAATGAGTCAAAGTACATGTTTCAAGTTTAAAATTACATTTTAGTAAAAAATAAAAGTGATGTAATAAAAAATGAAAAAACACATTAGGATTATTTTGATACTTTATTAAAAAATCCTTAATTCATTTTAGATGTTTATGAACCATCTACACCTCAATCTGATGCACAGTGTGACCAGTATGACTCTAATTGCATCTTTTTACTTAAAATTGACATCAATTTTAGTAAAAAGGTTTAATAACCTACTCAAAACTAATAAAATACATTTTTATTGTTTTTATAATTTATAAAAATGATTCATAATTCATTTTTTACATGTAGGAATCAGTCACACCTCAATATGATATATAATGTGCCCGGTATGACTCAAAGTGTCCCTTATCAATTCAAAGGAAACATTTTAGTTCAAGTAGTGTCACTCACTGAAACCCAAGAAATGGTTCATGTATTATAATAATAATTTAGTAAATGACTCATAAATCATTTTTTATGTGTATTAATTGGTATCATGATGAATTGATAGATGATCTGATCGGTATGAGTCAAAGTGTATGTTTCTAGTTTAACATGATATTTTAGTAAAAAAGATAAGTGATGTACTCAAAATTGAGAAAACATACTCGGATTGTTCAGATAATTTTTTAAAATTATCCATGAGTCATTTTAGATGTGTGGGAATCATCCTCATCTCAATCTAACACACGGTGTAGCCAGTATGACTCCAAGTGCATCTTTTTATTTAAAATTGACATAAATTTTAGTAAAAAAGACAACTAACCTACACAAAACTAAGAAAAAACATTCATATTATTTTTATACTTTAGTAAAATGATACATAAGTAATTTTTATGTGTAGGAATCAGTTTCACCTAAATCAAATACATGATGTGCCCGGTATGACTCAAAGTGTCCGTTATTAATTTAAAATAGAAAATTTAGTTCAAAAAGTGTCACTCACTAAAACTTGAGCAAACACGATCATATTTTCTTCATAATTTTGGAAAATAAGTGATAAATTATTTTTTACATGTAGTAATTAGTCTCATATAAAAATTATACATGATTTGATTGAAATTAGTCAAAGTGGGTGTTTCTAGTTTAAAATGATGTTTTAGTAAAAAAGAAAAGTAACATACTCAAAACTAAAAAAATGCATTCGTATTATTTTGATAATTTTTAAAAATTATACATAAGTTATTTGAGACATTTATAAATCATCCTAACCTTAATATGATGCACAATTATACTGGTATAACTCCAAGTGCATCTTTTTATTTAAAATTGACATCAATTTTAGTACAAAGGAAAATTGGCCTACTAAAAACCAAGAAAATATATTTTGATTGTTTTTATACTATATTAAAATAATAAATAAGTCGTTTTCTACATTTAGGAATTAGATTCACCTTAATCCAATTCATTATGATCCCGATATGACCCAAATCATTTGTTATCAATTTAAAAATCAATATTTCAGTTTAAATAGTTCCACTCACTAAAAACCAAAAAAGCATGCTCGAATTGTATTGATAATTTAGGAAAATTATTCATAAATAATTTTATAAAGACCCGTAAATTTCAAGGAAATTATTTTTTCATAATTTTCTTTGGAATTTTACAAGAACGCAGTTTCTGACGGCACCTGATTCCGAGGCCCGGTGTGCCCGGAATCATTTTCTGAAGTTTGGCTCGGGTACGTTCAGTGAACGGACGAGCGGGATTTTCTAAATCTTGAACCGGTGCCCAGAATCGAATTATGAGGGCACCGATGAAATCGCAGCACTGGTATTTTCTTAGAAACGCCTCTTCCGGAGTTGCGTTTTCTCGGGGGTGGTTTTTATTTTTATTTTTGGGCTTAAAGTTATGAAATAAAATAAATTGTTCGACAAAATTTATTTTATTTCACTTTTGCCACTTGAAAGCCACTTAAACTGAGTTGAAACGCATAGGGTGTTATCCATTAATATCCTACCCTTTGGTAGGATATTTTTGAGGTGGGGCCTGCACAAGCCCCATCGTTTCTTTTCTGCTAAGTAACGCACCCGCGAAAACCCGTCATTATGAAAGTCACCTGACGCGTTTTCTTAAATTCTTAATAGACCATTTAATTGGGCGGTTTTATTCGTTGAATTAAATGGGTCATTACTTACCTCTTTTTCGTTTGTTGGCGTAATAATAAAATAAGACCAACACAACTTTTTGGAGGATTACACCTTGAGAGGTTTTTGACAGAGGTTCTTGAGCCTTCATCCTCCTTCGCGAAGAACGCGAAGAACGCGAAGAACGCCGGCCTCCGACGAAGAACGCCGAACCCGCGGAAATCGACGACGCGACGCCGTGTGCTGCGACGCTGATGTTTCCTATCCCGCGACGTTCTTCGGCGACGTTCCTTAATTCGCGGAAAGAACCTTTGATCATCCGTTGAGGTGAGTGTTTGCGATTATTTAAATTCCTTTGTGGATTTTTTTTTAGCTCAAGATGGATTTAATTATTAATTAAATCTTTTTGTTCTTGAACCTCAGAGTTCATCGACGCGACCCCCCTTCCGCGACGACACGACGCCGGATACCGCGATGACGCGACGATCCCCAATTCCGCGAAGAACCTGCGGACAACGACTTGATGAGGTAGGGATTTTGTTTTGGAAATGCCCTTAGTCCTGTGAACGTTTCTTTAAAATTAAAGAATCGATTTCAAATGAACAATTTTAGTTTATTAAAATTTCTGATTCATGTGTTGAATTATTTTCTCCCATTGTTGTTATCTAACGCGGAGGGTGCGGGCCAAACGAACACGTCCTGAAAACCCTCTGTCGTTCTTCGTGGTTGTGAGGATTCGGCGGGTGACGACAAAACGTGACGCAAGGGCAATTTGTTGATCCCGCAGTGAAGAACGGAACCCGGGAGGAATAACGGCGCAGACGGGGAGGAAAACGGACCACCGGAGCAACTCCGGTGGCCCGCGGAAGATTCCGGCGGCGCGGGTCGCCGCGGCTTCAGCCACGGCGGCGGCCTCCAGCAGACCCACGGCCGCGCAGGTCCGGCTCGCCTGCACGGGACGCGGCGACAGCCGCGTCCATTGCTCCAACACGGCCCCAACGCGGGGCCGCGGCACCTCCAGACCGCGGGGGCAGCGCCCCGCGGCGCACGGCCGTTCGGCCACTCGGCCGAACCGAGCCAGGCCGGTCCGACCAGCCGGGCCGCGCCCTGGCCAGACCGGACCGGGTTGGAAAGGGTCTGGTCGACCCGGTTCGGCCGACCCAGGGGGGTCGGGCCGGGTCGGCCCGACCCCGGACCCCCCGTCTTCGGACCGTTTTCGGTCAAATGCACGTAACATGAGCTACGGGCCTCCAAACGACCCGCCGTCAGCGGCAACGCGATCCTTGGATCGAGAAGGTCGTTTCGGTATATTGCACTTAAGGTTTCGGAATACTTTGGGTTCGTCCGGGTTGGTTCGTACACGAAACCAACCGGGCCCTCGGAGCGGAAACGCTCATATCTTGAGCTACGGACGTTCGATTGACGTGACGTCAGCTTCGTTGAATTCCTCTATGTGAGACGGATCTTTTGGCATACTCCGCCCGAGGTTTGGACACAGTTGGAGTATGGTCGGGTTGGTTTTGCCTTAAAAACCAACCGGGCCCCTGGGACGAAAAAGCCAATAACTCTCAGACCGGGCGTCCGTTTGACGCGCCGTCTGCGACGTTGAGTTCCTATTGACGATATGAAACATTTGGATACATCAACCTCGGAATTTGTGTCAGTTGATGTATCAGCCTCTCGGCTCGTGGAGCGGACCCTCCCGAACGAGCTTACTGTGTGCGGGAACGCTAGTGCTGGCTGCGACGTCGACGACTGTGCAGAGATCCTCAGTGGACTGCGACTTCGACGATTGTGCAGAGATCCTCAGTGGACTACGACGATGAAGACAGCTGGTCTTGTATCCTATGTGGGTCCTAGCTGTGCTGGTCTTGTATCCTATGTGGGTCCCAACTTAGATGATTCAATACTGGTCTTGTATCCTATGTGGGTCCCAGTATAGATGAATCAATGAAGACAGTTGGTCTTGTATCCTATGTGGGTTCTAGCTGTACTGGTCTTGTATCCTATGTGGGTCCCAGCTTAGATGATTCAATACTGGTCTTGTATCCTATGTGGGTCCCAGTATAGATGAATCAATGAAGACAGCTGGTCTTGTATCCTATGTGGGTCCTAGCTGTGCTGGTCTTGTATCCTATGTGGGTCCCAGCTTAGATGATTCAATGTTGGTCTTGTATCCTATGTGGGTCCCAGTATAGATGAATCAATGAAGACAGCTGGTCTTGTATCCTATGTGGGTACTAGCTGTGCTAGTCTTGTATCCTATGTGGGTCCCAACTTTGATGATTCAGTGCTGGTCTTGTATCCTATGTGGGTCCCAGCATAAACGAAACAATGAAGACGGCAGGTCTTATATCCTATGTGGGTCCCAGCTTAGATGATTTAGTATCCATGTCTGATCATCTCTTTCACCTTTTCTAAGAAGTATACTTGTGTGAGCTGAATCATGTGTTACTCTCCTTTGTGGATTGTGTTGAGCTATCCTATGTGGATACTGTTTACTCTCCTTTGTGGATTGTGTTGTTCTATCCTGTGTGGGTATACGTTTTTCTTTCCTGTGTGGACTGGGTTGTGCTTGGGCTCGGACGTTGGAGCCGAACGAGAATTGATGACTTAGGTCTATGTATGGGTGTATACCTAAGTAGTGTCGGTTGTTACTTCGTGATTGTATCTTTCCATTGTGGATTATCCTTTGTGGATTTCGGGAGACCTTCGGAGGTCTCTGGGTCCCTACTGAGTAGCTTATACTCACCCCTGCACGGGCTATGCCCGCACTTCGTTGTGTTGGTTGCAGACGACGGGCAGCGCTGATCGTGGTGGAGGCGTGCGGAGCAGGACGTTACCTGGAGGTAGACCACTGGGCGGGACGTACTCGGAGCGGACGGCTGGACCGAGGAGCTGTGGAGGCTATCTGTACCCACCCTTCAGGTGGGACCTTCATAGGACGGCTCGACGCTGCTGCTTTTCCTTTCAGTTGCTGTTTTCCCCTTCCAGTTGTACTTTACAGTTGGGCTTGTATTTCCGGCCCCTTTTACTTTCAGCACATCTTGTCACAATTTTTACTTAGTGTTTATTTTTCTGTTTGCTTACTCTGTGGTGCTTGTTTACTTTTCAAAGGCAATGCCTTCCCTTTTTCCGGGAATTACGCCTTAGTGCTAGTTGCCAGCCCCTGGCCTATGGAAGGCGGGCTTGGGGTAGTCACGGCACGGGCCCCGAGGACGGGTCGTGACAAATTGGTATCAGAGGGGTCGGTTCTACCGCAGACTCTGATCTTTCTTCTATGTGAAGCAATAGTGTTTAGCATATTGGGTGTGGTTATCAGTCCAGGGAGTCCAGTGTTGGTGTGGCGGCTGACGTATCCGTGCACCAGGAACCTGACTTCTGATTTCCGACTTAATGCACGAAAACACTGATGGCATGTGTGTTCAAGTTTTCTTTGTGATTACTTGTGTCAGCTCACCAGGTATACAGTTCTGACCGTGGCGCACCTGCTTCTTTTCAGGATAGCCCCACGACGGCAGCCAGCTAGGGTTCCGAGAGTGGAGCGTGATGACAGCTCACTGAGCGACGAGGCCTCGGTGCAGGGCTCCTTGTCAGCAGAGGCACCGGAGGTACCTTTACCTGCCGAGCCACCGATGCTACCAGCCCCAGCCGCGGACGATGCACGTCGCCTTAGCGCGCTGCACGAGTTTTAGCATCAGCGACCGCCCAGGTTCCATGGGGAGACGGACCCCCAGGCAGCCGAGGACTGGCTGGAGGCAGTGGTTCGAGTTTTCAGGCTATTGAGGACACTATCAGACCTCATGGTGATCCTCGCGGCGAGCCTACTGCACGCAGCAGCGGGCCGATGGTGGAGCTTGATGCTCCAGGTTCACGACGAGACATCTCTTCTCTGGACGGACTTTGAGAGCATCTTCCGCTCCGAGTTCGTCCCAGCCACCCTCCGTGCGGTGCGCATTCCGGAGCTTCTTCAGTTGCGGCAGGGCAGCTTGACAGTGGCCCAGTACTCGGCAAGATTTACTGATCTCTCGCGCTACTCCACAGATATGGTACGGGACCCATTCTTTCGGGCCCGGACCTTCGAACAGGGACTGAGGCATGAGATCAGGGCTTCGATGATCTCCCTCAACATTCCGACTCAGGAAGAGGTGTTGGAGAGATCCCTTCTAGTGGAGTGTTTTCTCGCCGAGTAGGCTCCAGTGACAGGGCCCCCCACAGGATGGCCCGTAGCAGGGTCTTCTACAGCTGGCAGTAGACAGGTGATGTAGAGGTTCAAACGGGCCAGACCATCAGATGGGCAGTCTCAGGATGAAGATTCGGTTGTGCGGGGCACCCGAAGGAGAGACATCTACACGAGGGTCAAGCATTGCTACGCATGCAGCGGACGAGGTTACATGGCTCGAGACTGCCCGACTCGTCTTACAGATGAGTAGCAGGTGGTATAGGGACCTCCCAGACAGAGGTTCGGCCACAGTGGTCCGCAGGATGCAGGCGGACGAGGCGGAGGAGCTGGCCGAGTAGCCGATGGTGGGAGACACTTCGAGGTGTTGCCACCACCACCACCAGGAGGTCCACCCCGACCGCAGGGGGTTGGTGGACATGGTAGAGCTCAACTTCAGGCAGCTGAGTCCTTCGATCATGGAGCTCTGGGAGCAAATGGACAGGAGCGGAACTAGTGGATATGTCCTTTGTACTTCTAGTTCCTTGTTGATATTGTGTAGCATCTTTGTATTATGAGCTGCAATAATAAAAGATGCATACCCTTGTGATGTTTTCATTCCTATCCTCTTTTGTGTTGTTACTAAGAGGTTCCAGTTTTGACTGTTGACTTGACCCTCACTTGTGAGACATCTACTGGAAGAGACCCAGTTACCACACACTGATGCCGACAGTGTAACTCAACCCTTGGAGGTGAGAGTAACGGTTGGATCTCTTGGTAGAGCGTCGAGGCCTTACGACGTCATCCTTGGTATGGATTAGTATCATACATGTCAGGATTGACGGTATTAGGCAAAGAACATGGTTCATCCAGGGTATGAGACCGGATTTCTCTTATTGGCAAGGAAGAAATCTTAGCACCTCTTGTAGGACCAGGAAGGTCCAAGTCATCCATGAGCGGATGGGGACAGCTCAGAGCCGGCAGAAGTCATATGATGACAGGAGGCGGAGGCCGCTGGAGTTCGAGGATGGCGACCACGTCTTCTTGCGGGTCTCACCTCGACGTGGTTTACTGAGATTTGGCTGAGGCGGCAAGTTGTCTCCACGTTTCATCGGACCCTTCCAGGTCCTTAGTGGGATTGGCGAGGTGGCTTGTCGCCTGGCTCTACCACCTCAGTCGCACCAGGTGCACGACGTCTTCCACGTATCTCAGCTTAGGAGATACGTGCACGACCCGACGCAAATCTTTGACCATGGAGAGCTGGTCTTTGATGATGGGACGACTTTTGTGGAGGTCCCAGTGGAGATCGAGGATCGACAGGAGCGGGTCCTACGTGGATGATCGATTCCTCTAGTTCACTTCAGATAGCAGCACGGGAACCTCCAGGAGAGCACTTTGGAGCAGGAGGCTCAGTTGCGTGCTCAGTACCGCCTTTGTATCCCTAAGTTTGTGGTGAAGATTTACGGGGACGTAAAGCCCTGTGGTGGGAGTAATGTAAAGACCCATAAATTTCAAGGAAATTTTTTTTTCTTAATTTTCTTTGGAATTTTACAAGAACGCATTTTCTGAAGGCACCTTATTCCGAGGCCCGGTGTGCCCGGAATCATTTTCCGAAGTTTGGCTCGGGTACGTTCAGTGAACGGACGAGCGGGTTTTTCTAACTTTTGAACCGGTGCCCGGAATCGAATTCTGAGGGAACCGATGAAATCGCAGCGCTGGTATTTTCTTAGAAACACCTCTTCCAGAGTTACGTTTTCTTGGGTGTGGTTTTTATTTTTTTTTGGGCTTAAGGTAAGAAATAAAATAAATTGTTCAACAAACTTTATTTTATTTCACTTTAGCCACTTGAAATCCACTTAAACTGAGTTGAAACGGATAGGGTGCTATCCATTAATATCCTACCCTTTGGTATGATATTTGTGAGGTGGGGCCCGCACGAGCCCCACCGTTTCTTTTCCGCTAAGTAACGCACCTGCGAAAACCCGTCATTAGGAAAGTCAACTGACGCGTTTTCTTAAATTCTTAACAGACCATTTAATTGGGAGGTTTTATTCATTGAATTAAATGGGTCGTTACTTACCTATTTTTCATTTGTTTGCGTAATAATAAAATAATACCAACACAACTTTTTGGAGGATTACACCTTGAGAGGTTTTTGACAGAGGTTCTTGAGCCTTCATCCTCCTTCGCGAAGAACGCGAAGAACGCGAAGAACGCTGGCCTCCGACGAAGAACGCCGAACCCACGGAAATCGATGACGCGACACCGTGTTCCGTGATGCCGACGTTTACTCTCCCGTGATGTTCTTCGGTGACGTTCCTTAATCCACGGCAAGAACCTTCGATCATCCGTTGAGGTGAGTGTTTGCGATTCTTTAAATTCCTTTGTGGATTTTTTTTTAGCTCAAGATGGATTTAATTATTAATTAAATCTTTTTGTTCTTGAACCTCGGAGTTCGTCGACGCGACCCCCCTTCCGCAACGACGCGACGCCGGATACCGCGACGACGCGACGATCCCCAATTCCACGACGAACCCGCGGATGACGACTTGACGAGGTAGGGATTTTGTTTTGGAAATGCCCTTAGTCCCGTGAACGTTTCTTTAAAATTGAAGAACCGGTTTCAAATGAACAATTTTAGTTTATTAAAAATTTTGATTCATGTGTTGAATTATTTTCTCCCGTTGTTGTTATCTAACGCGGAGGGTGCGGGCCAAACGAACACGGCCCGACAACCCTTCGCCGTTCTTCGTGGTTGTGCGGATTCGGCGGGCAATGAAAAAATGTGACTCAAGGGAAATTTGTTGATCCCGCAGTGAAGAACGGAACCCGGGAGGAACAACGGCGCAGACGGGAAGGAAAACGGACCACCGAAGCAACTTCGGTGGCCCGCGGAAGATTCCGGCGGCGCGGGTCGCCGGCGCGGCGGCGCGGGTCGCCGGCGCGGCGGCGGCGTCCCGGCTTGCCACCGGACGAGGCCGCCGCGGTTGAAGCCGTGGTGGCGGCGGCCACGTGGGTCCGGCTCGCCAGCACGGGACGCGGTGACAGCCGCGTCCGTTGCTCCAGCGCGGCCCCAACACGGGGCCGCGGCACCTCCAGACCGTGGGGGCAGCGCCCCGCGGCGCACGGCCGTTCGGCCGCTCGACCGAACCGAGCCAGGCCGGTCCGCACCCCGGCCGGACCGGACCAGGTCAGACCGGTTCGGGTCGACCCGGTTCGGGAAAACCCGGTTCGGCCGACCCTGGGGGGGTAAGGCCGGGTCGGCCCAGGCCCGGACCCCCCGTCTTCAGACCGTTTTCGGTCAAATGCTCGTAACTTGAGATACGGGCCTCCAAACGACCCGCCGTTAGCAGCAACGCGGTCCTTGGATCAAGACGGTGGTTTCGGTATATCACACTCAAGGTTTCGGAATACTTTGGATTCGGCCGGGTTTGTTCGTACACGAAACCAACCGGGCCCTCGGAGCAGAAACGCTCATATCTTGAGCTACGGACGTCTGATTGACGTGCCGTCGGCTTCGTTGAATTCCTCTATATGAGACAGATCTTTTGGAATACTCTGCCCGAGGTTTGGATGTAGGTGGAGTACAGTCGGGTTGGTTTTGCCTTAAAAACCAACCGGACCCCTGGGATAAAAAAGCCAATAACTCTCAGGCCGGGTCCGTTTGACGCGCCATCTACGACATTGAGTTCCTGTTGACGATACGGAACTTTTGGATACATCAACCTCAGACTTTGTGTCAGTTGATGTATCAGCCTCTCGGCTCGTGGAGCAGACCCTCCCAAACGAGCTTGCTGTGTGCGGGAACCCTAGTGCTGGCTGCGACTTCGACGACTGTGCAGAGATCCTCAGTGGACTGCGACTTCGACGATTGTGCAGAGATCCTCAGTGGACTTCGACGATGAAGACAGCTGGTCTTGTATCCTATGTGGGTCCTAGCTGTGCTGGTCTTGTATCCTATGTGGGTCCCAGCTTAGATGATTCAATACTGGTCTTGTATCCTATGTGGGTCCCAGTATAGATGAATCAATGAAGACAGCTAGTCTTGTATCCTATGTGGGTCCTAGCTGTGCTGGTCTTGTATCCTATGTGGGTCCTAGCTTAGATGATTCAATACTGGTCTTGTATCTTATGTGGGTCCCAGTATAGATGAATCAATGAAGACAGCTGGTCTTGTATCCTATGTGGGTCCTAGTTGTGCTGGTCTTGTATCCTATGTGGGTCCCAGCTTAGATGATTCAATGTTGGTCTTGTATCCTATGTGGGTCCCAGTATAGATGAATCAATGAAGACAGGTGGTCTTGTATCCTATGTGGGTCCTAGCTGTGCTGGTCTTGTATCCTATGTGGGTCCCAGCATAAACGAAACAATGAAGACGGTTGGTCTTGTATCCTATGTGGGTCCCAGCTTAGATGATTCAGTATCCATGTCTGATCATCTCTTTCACCTTTTCGAAGAAGTATACTTGTGTGAGCTGAATCCTGTGTTACTCTCCTTTGTGGATTGTGTTGAGCTATCCTATGTGGATACTGTTTACTCTCCTTTGTGGATTGTGTTGTGCTATCCTGTGTGGGTATACGTTTTGCTTTCATGTGTGGACCGGGTTGTGCTTGGGCTCGGATGTTGGAGCTGAACGGGAATTGATGACTTAGGTATATGTATGGGCATATACCTAAGCAGTGTCGGTTGTTACTTCGTGATTGTATCTTTCCTTTGTGGATTATCCTTTGTTGATTTCGGGAGACCTTCGAGGGTCTCAGGGTCCCTACTGAGTAACTTATACTCACCCCTGCACGGGTTATGCCCGTACTTCGTTGTGTTGGTTGCATACGATGTGCAGCGCTGATCGTGGTGGAGGCGTGCGGAGCAGGACGGTACCTGGAGGTGGACCACTGGGCGGGACGTACTCAAAGTGGATGGTTGGACCGAGGAGCTGTGGAGGCTATTTGTACCCACCCTTCAGGTGGGACCTTCAGAGGATGGCTCGACGCTGCGGCTTTTCCTTTCAGTTGTTGTTTTCCCCTTATAGTTGTACTTTACAGTTGGGCTTGTATTTCCATCCCCTTTTACTTTCAGCACAGCTTGTCACAGTTTTTACTTAGTGTTTACTTCTCTGTTTTCTTACTATGTGGTGCTTGTTTACTTTTCAAAGGCAATGCCTTCCCTTTTTCTGGGATTTACGCCTTGGTGCTAGTTTCCAGCCCCTGGCCTATGGAAGGCGGGCCTGGGGTAGTCACGGCACGGGCCCCGAGGACGGGTCGTGACAAATTGGTATCAGAGGGGGCGGTTCTACCACAGACTCTGATCTTTCTTCTATGTGAAGCAATATTGTTTAGAATATTCGATGTGGTTATCAGTCCAGGGAGTCCAGTGTTGGTGCGGCGGCCGACGTATCCGTACACCAGGACCCTGACTTCTGATTTCCGACTTAATGCACGAAAACACTGATTGCATGTGTGTTCAAGTTTTCTTTGTGATTACTTATGTCAGCTCACCAGGTATACAGTTCTGACCGTGGTGCACCTGCTTCTTTTCAGGATGGCCCCACGACGGCAGCCAGCTTGGGTTCCGAGAGTGGAGTGTGATGACATCCCACCGAGCGACGAGGCCTCGTTGTAGGGCTCCTTGTCATCAGAGGCACCGGCGGTACCTTTACCCGCCGAGCCACCGATGCTACCAGCCCCAGCCGCTGACGATGCACGTCGCCTTAGCGCGCTGCACGAGTTTCAGCGTCAGCGACCACCCAGGTTCCACGGGGAGATGGACCCCCAGGCAGCCGAGGACTGGCTGGAGGCAGTGGTGCGAGTTTTCAGGCTAGTGAGGACACCAGCAGACCTCATGGTGATCCTCGCGGCGAGCCTACTACACGCAGCAGCGGGCCGATGGTGGAGCTTGAAGCTCCAGGTGCACGACGAGGCATCTCTTCTCTGGACGGACTTTGAGATCATCTTCTGCTCCAAGTTCGTCCCAACCACCCTCCGTACGGTGCGCATTCAGATCTTCTTCAGTTGAGGCGGGGCAGCTTGACAGTGGCCCAGTACTCGGCGAGATTTACTCATCTCTCGCGCTACTCCACAGATATAGTACGGGACCCGTTCTTCCAGGCCCGGACCTTCGAGCAGGGACTGAGGCATGAGATCAGGGCTTCGATGATCTCCCTCAACATTCCGACTCAGGCATAGGTGTTGGAGAGAGCCCTTATAGTGGAGAGTTTTCTCGCCGAGCAGGCTCCAGTGACAGGGCCCCCCGCAGGATGGCCCGTAGCAGGGTCTTCTGCAGCTGGCAGTAGACAGGTGACGCAAAGGTTCAAACGGGCCAGACCATCAGATGGGAAGTCTCAGGATGAAGATTCGGTTGTGCGGGGCACCCGAAGGAGAGCTAGCTACACGAGGGGTAAGCATTTCTACGCATGCAGCGGGCGAGGTCACATGGCTCGAGACTGCCCGACTCGTCTTACAGATGAGCAGCAGGTGGCAGAGGGACCTCCCAGACAGAGGTTCGGCCACGGTGGTCCGCAGGATGCAGGCGGACGAGGCAGAGGAGCTGGCCGAGTAGCCAATGGTGGGAGACACTTCGAGGTGTTGCCACCACCACCACCAGGAGGTCCACCCCGACCGCAGGGAGTTGGTGGACATGGGAGAGCTCAGCTTCAGGCAGCTGAGGCCTTCGATCATGGATCTCTGGGATAAAATGGATAGGAGCGGAACTAGTGGATACGTCCTTTGTACTTCTAGTTCCTTGTTGCTATTGTGTAGCGTCTTTGTATTATGAGCTGCAATAATAAAAGACGCATACCCTTGTGATGTTTTCATTCCTGTCCTCTTTTGTGTTGTTACTAAGAGGTTCCAGTTTTGACTGTTGACTTGACCCTCACTTGTGAGACATCTACTGGAGGAGACCCAGTTACCACACACTGATGCCGACAGTGTGACTCAACCCTTGGAGGCGAGAGTAACGGTTTGATCTCTTGGTAGTAGCGTAGAGGCCTTACGATGTCATCCTTGGTATGGATTAGTATCATCCATGTCAGGATTGACGGTATTAGGCAAAGAACATGGTTCATCCAGGGGATGAGACCGGATTTCTCTTATCGGCAAGGAAGAAATCTCAGCATCTCTTATAGGACCAGAAGGGTCCAAGTCATCCATGAGTGGATGGGGATAGCTCAGAGCCGGCAGAAGTCATATGCTGACAGGAGGTAGAGGCCACTAGAGTTCGAGGATGGTGACCACGTCTTCTTGCGGGTCTCACCTAGACGTGGTTTATGGAGATTTGGTCGAGGCGGCAAGTTGTCTCCACGCTTCATCGGAGCCTTCTAGGTCCTCAGTATGATTGGAAAGGTGGTTTGTCGCCTGGCTCTACCACCTCAGTCGCATCGGGTGCACGACGTCTTCCACGTATCTCAGCTTAGGAGATACGTGCACGACCCGACGCAAATCTTTGACCATGGAGAGCTGGTCTTTGATGATGGGATGACTTTTGCAGAGGTCCCAGTAGAGATCGAGGATCGACAGGAGCGGGTCCTACGTGGATGATCGATTCCTCTAGTGCGCTTCAGATATCAGCACGGGAACCTCCATGAGAGCAGTTTGGAGCGGGAGGCTCAGTTGCGTGCTCAGTACTGCCTTTGTATCCCTAAGTTTGTGGTGAAGCTTTATGGGGACGTAAAGCCCTGTGGTGGGAGTAATGTAAAGACCCGTAAATTTCAAGGAAATTTTTTTTTTCTTAATTTTCTTTGGAATTTTACAAGAACGCAGTTTCTGACGGAACCTGATTCCGAGGCCCAGTGTGCCCGGACTCATTTTCCGAAGTTTGGCTTGGGTACGTTCAGTGAACAGATGAGCGGGTTTTTCTAACTTTTGAACCGGTGCCCGGAATCGAATTCTGAGGGCACCGATGAAATCGCAGTACCGGTATTTGCTTAGAAACGCCTCTTCCGGAGTTGCGTTTGCTCGGGTGTGGTTTTCATTTGGGCTTAAAGTTAAGAAATAAAATAAATTGTTCGACAAACTTTATTTTATTTCACTTTAGCCACTTGAAATCCACTTAAACTGAGTTGAAACGGATAGGGTGTTATCCATTAATATCCTACCCTTTGGTAGGATATTTGTGAGGTGGGGCCCGCACGAGCCCCATCATTTCTTTTCTGCTAAGTAACGCACCCATGAAAACCTGTCATTATGAAAGTCAACTAACGCGTTTTCTTAAATTCTTAACAGACCATTTAATTGGGCGGTTTTATTCGTTGAATTAAATGGTTCGTTACTTACCTCTTTTTCGTTTGTTGGCGTAATAATAAAATAAGACCAACACAACTTTTTGGAGGATTACACCTTGAGAGGTTTTTGACAGAGGTTCTTGAGCCTTCATCCTCCTTCGCGAAGAACGCGAAGAACGCCGGCCTCCGACAAAAAACGCAGAACCCGCGGAAATCGACGACGCGACGCCGTGTGCCACGACGTCGACGTTTCCTCTCCCGTGACGTTCTTCGGCGATGTTCCTTAATCCGCGGCAAGAACCTTCGATCATCCGTTGAGGTGAGTGTTTGCGATTCTTTAAATTCATTTGTGGATTTTTTTTAGCTCAAGATGGATTTAATTATTAATTAAATCTTGTTGTTCTTGAACCTTGGAGTTCGTCAACGCGACCCCCATTCCGCGATGACGCGACGCCGGATACCGCGACGACGCGACGATCCCCAATTCCGCGAAGAACCCGCGGACGACAACTTGACGAGGTAGGGATTTTGTTTTGGAAATGCCCTTAGTCCTGTGAACGTTTCTTTAAAATTGAAAAACCGGTTTCAAATGAACAATTTTAGTTTATTAAAATTTTTGATTCATGTGTTGAATTATTTTCTCCCGTTGTTGTTATCTAACGTGGAGGGTGCAGCCCAAACGAACATGGCCCGACAACCCTCCGCCGTTCTTCGTGGTTGTGCGGATTCGGCGAGCGACGACAAAATGTGATGCAAGGGCAATTTGTTTATCCCGTAGTGAAGAACGGAACCCGTGAGGAACAGCGGCACAGAAGGGAAGGAAAACGGACCACCGGAGCAACTCTGGTGGCCCGCGGAAGATTCCGGCGGCGCGGGTCGCCGGTGCGGCGGCGCCGGCGGCCGGAGGCGGCGGCCAGCGGACCCGCGGCCGCGCGGGTCCGGCTCGCCCGCACGGGACGCGGCAACAGCCACGTCCGTTGCTCCAGCGCGGCCCCAACGCGGGGCCGCGGCACCTCCAGACCGCGGGGGCAGCGCCCCGCGGCGCACGGCCGTTCGGCCGCTCGGCCGAACTGAGCCAGGACGGTTCGGCCGACCCAGGAGGGGTCGGGCCAGGTCGGCCCGGGCCCGGACCCCCCGTCTTCGGACTGTTTTCGGTCAAATGCCTGTAACTTGATCTACGTGCCCCCAAATGACCCGCCGTCTGCGGAAACGCGATCCTTGGATCGAGACGGTCGTTTTGGTATATCGCACTCAAGGTTTCGGAATACTTTGGGTTCGGCCGGGTTGGTTCGTACACGAAACCAACCGGGTCCTCGGAGCGAAAACGCTCATATCTTGAGCTACGGACGTCCGATTGACGTGTCGTCGGCTTCGTTGAATTCCTCTATGTGAGACGGATCTTTTGGAATACTCCACCCGAGGTTTGGACGTAGGTGGATTACGGTCGTGTTGGTTTTGCCTTAAAAACCAACCGGGCCCCTAGGACGAAAAAGCCAATAACTCTCAGACCGGGCATCTGTTTGACGCGCCGTCTGCGACGTTGAGTTCCTGTTGATGATACGGAACATTTGGATACATCAACCTCGGAATTTGTGTCAGTTGATGTATCAGCCTCTCGGCTCGTGGAGCGGACCCTCCCGAACGAGCTTGCTGTGTGCGGGAACCCTAGTGCTGGCTGCGACTTCGACGACTGTGCAGAGATCCTCAGTGGACTGCGACTTCGACGATTGTGCAGAGATCCTCAGTGGACTGTGACGATGAAGACAACTGGTCTTGTATCCTATGTGGGTCCTAGCTGTGCTGGTCTTGTATCCTATGTGGGTCCCAGCTTAGATGATTCAATACTGGTCTTGTATCCTATGTGGGTCCCAGTATAGATGAATCAATGAAGACAGCTAGTCGTGTATCCTATGTGGGTCCTAGCTGTGCTGGTCTTGTATCCTATGTGTGTCCCAGTATAGATAAATCAATGAAGACAGCTGGTCTTGTATCCTATGTGGGTCCTAGTTGTGCTGGTCTTGTATCCTATGTGGGTCCTAGCTTAGATGATTCAATGCTGGTCTTGTATCCTATGTGGGTCCCAGTATAGATGAATCAATGAAGACAGCTGGTCTTGTATCCTATGTGGGTCCTAGCTGTGCTGGTCTTGTATCCTATGTGGGTCCCAGCTTTGATGATTCAGTGCTGGTATTGTATCCTATGTGGGTCCCTGCATAAACGAAACAATGAAGACGGGTGGTCTTGTATCCTATGTGGGTCCCAGCTTAGATGATTCAGTATCCATGTCTGATCATCTCTTTCACCTTTTCGAAGAAGTATACTTGTGTGAGCTGAATCATGTGTTACTCTCCTTTGTGGATTATGTTGAGCTATCCTATGTGGATACTCTTTACTCTCCTTTGTGGATTGTGTTGTGCTATCCTGTGTGGGTATACGTTTTGCTTTCCTGTGTGGACTGGGTTGTTCTTGGGCTCGGACGTTGGAGCCGAACGGGAATTGATGACTTAGGTATATGTATGGGCATATACCTAAGCAGTGTCGGTTGTTACTTCGTGATTGTATCTTTCCTTTGTGGATTATCCTTTGTGGATTTCGGGAGACCTTCGGGGGTCTCGGGGTCCCTACTGAGTAGCTTATACTCACCCCTGCATGGGCTATGACCACACTTCGTTGTGTTGGTTGCAGACGACGGGCAGCGCTGATCGTGGTGGAGGCGTGCGGAGCAGGATGGTACCTGGAGGTGGACCACTGGGCGGGACGTACTCGGAGCGGACGGCTGGACCGAGTAGCTGTGGAGGCTATCTGTACCCCCCCTTCAGGTGGGACCTTCAGAGGACGGCTCGATGCTGCGGCTTTTCCTTTCAGTTGTTGTTTTCCCCTTCCAGTTGTACTTTACAGTTGGGCTTTTATTTCCATCCCCTTTTACTTTCAGCACAGCTTGTCATAGTTTTTACTTAGTGTTTACTTTTCCATTTGCTTACTCTGTGGTGCTTCTTTACTTTTCAAAGGAAATGCCTTCCCTTTTTCCGGGATTTACGCCTTGGTGCTAGTCGCCAGCCCCTGGCCTATGGAAGGCGGGCTTGGGGTAGTCACGGCATGGGACCCGAGGACGGGTCGTGACAAATTTTTGTAATATAGGAATCATTCTCACATATAATAAATACACAATGTTACTAGTATGAGTCAAAGTGTGTGTTTTTAGTTTCAAATGACATTTTTGTAAAAAATACAAGCGACATACTCAAAAAAATAAGATGCATTCAGATTGTTTTGATACTTTATAAAAATTATACATAAGTCATTTGTGATGTGTAGGAATCATCCTACCCTCAATATGATTCACATTGTGACCATTATGACTCCAAGCGCGTCTTTTTATTTAAAATTGACATCAATTTTAGTAAAAAGGACAACTGACCTACTCGAAACTAAGAAAATACATTTGAATTGATTTTATACTTTAGTAAAATGATCCATAAGTCAATTTTGACATTTAGTAATCAACCTCAACTAAATTTAATACATGATGTTCCCAATATGACTCAAAGTGTCTGTGTTAATTTTAAAATCAACATTTTAGTTCAAAAAGTGTCACTCAATGAAAACTAAGAAAATGTAATCAGATTGTCTTGATAATTTAGGAGAACAATTCAGAAGTCATTTATAGAATGTATGAATTAGTATCATTTCAAACTGATACACAATGTGACCGGTATGAGTTAAAGTTCATGTTTCTAGTATAATATGAATTTTTAGTAAAAAAGACAAGTCACGTACACAAAACTAAGAAAATGATTTCGGATTGTTATTATACTTTAAAAAATGATCAATAAGTCTTTTGGGATGTGTACAAATCAGCCAAACCATAATCTGACACACGGTGTGACCGGTATGACTCTAAGTTCATCTTTTCAATATATAAGTGCCATTTTAGCTTAAAACACGCATCACATTTCCAAAACCAAGAAAACAATCCAAGATTGTTTTCTCAACATTCTATCTGTTATTATTTAATTTATTTCCTTATAATTTTTATCTTATACTTATTTAATTAATTTTCATAGAGTTAATGCTTGAAAATGAACAATAAAAGGTGTAACGTGCAATTATTAGTCGCAACTTAATCTAATACATAGTTTTCCTAGTATGAATCAAAGTTTAGTTTAAAATTAACATTTTATGTTAGTTTATTTATTTATATTATTATTAAAATAATAATTTTTTTCTTATACAGGTGTGTTCTTTTCTCGAGATGGGGTGGTTTGTTTAACAATAGCATGAGTCGAGGTTATGATCAAAAGACAAATGAACATTGATGTTTTTGAATGTATGTAATAATTTATACTTATGTAATTATATAAACTAATGTTTCAAATATATATAATATTTTTTTTCTTTTATTTTTTTTTTAAATTTCATTTCATTTAAATTCTATATTAGTACATGATTTTTTTATATCTGGTGGTGTTTCTGGTGTTGCGGTGTGATGTTTCAGCACACTACATCGGTCCTACAATGTGCTATTACAGCATACTATAGTATAACAATTTATCAGCACTTTTAAAATAATTGATAAATGTTGTCTTTTATCGGTGCCTCTTAATGTGCTGATAAAATATTAGGTCTTTTAATCTCACTTTGGTAGACAGCACTCCTCTCGTGCTAATAAAGGCCATTTTTTAGCACTGTTAAAGGCATGTTTTGTAGTAATGAATTTTGATATGTGAAATTAAAAAAAAAAATAAGTTAATTTTATCATATTTATGTTATAAATATGATAAGAATAAATTTTAATATAAAAATATGTATATGGAAAACAAAACTATTATTAAGAAAAAGAAATGAATCTTGTATTAATATATATTTTACTTAGTTTTCATAAGGTTGTTAATTCTATTAATACCCCCTAATTTAATGGAAATAATATATTAGTCATATTTAATAATTGTAAAGTATCTTGGTTTTTATTTTCATTTAGTGTTTTAGGTAAGACAAGTTATTGAACATAGTATTAATTTAGAGAAAAATATATTTCAAAATCTTGGGTTGTTACATTCTCCCCCACCCCCTAAATAAATTTCATCCTTGTGATTTTAATTATGAGTTATTGATTAAAATATATATGGATATATAAAATATATATATGACTCAAGATATGATTTATAACTTGGGAAATATATCTTTTTCCAAGTAATAGGATTATTTATAGTAATGAGTTTTTTTCTTTTTTTACAACTATTTAAACCAATAGACTTTTTTATTCAGTATCTGGTCCCACAATGTATGATTTTCTTCTAAATGGTGTTCATTGTCATCCATACATTGATATACTATCATAGTTTTATATAAAATTTGATTTTCTTATCCATCGAATAATATTTCCTCTAAGTAGAGAGAACAATTCAATTTTTGAAAATCCTAATAAATTCATCTAAAGGATATATAATAAGATTTTCTCATAGAACATACCCATAAAATTCAACTTGTTATACAATACGTCAAGAAGTTTTCTTCGATAATCAAATCATCAAGATGGAAATTTAATGCCCTTAAAAAACTTCCTAAATACACTAGACCAAAATCCAATAATTTATACACAAATATAGAGTGGTGTATAACTATTACCTAATTATCATGATCCACTTTCTTATTTATGATTGTATATTATTTCCCTTATTCCCTTGATTTATAAGGTTGTTGATACCTATAATCCTTTTTAAAACTTAAGTCGGGGCATCTATTTTCATAATTATCAAACTCTGTGTATTTGATGTATTGAAGTGTGGATGGTGTATTAGTTGGTTCTCTAATACCTTACATTATATTGTATTACCTCTTCATATATATTCAAAAATTACAATCTTTATGGACAATTATTCTATAATAGAAACATTTTATTTTTTTCTTTTGAGACATTCCCTAGGCTTCTTCTTCCCACGTTTTTAACACAAATGAAATTGAATATTATTTTCTTCATCATTTTCATCACCTAAGATCCAATGAAACTCTATCCTTCTCTTATTTGGTGTGTTTGGGTGTTTGAAAAGACTCAAGTTTTTAATCATAACTCAATATAGTTGGGTGAGAATAGACACATTATTTTCAACACCAAATTTAATCCCATTTGGTTTCTCATTAAGACCATCACCACATTGTCCATCATATAAAATGTTATCTTGGTTTCTTCTTTCTCCATCCATTACTTGAATAAATGAAGTTAAAGATAATAATACTTAATTTTATATCCTTATCAAAAAATAAAACTATTAACTTAAAAGTAATAAATAATAAATGATATATATCCCTAAACTTATAAATTTCTAGGTTTAAATCTTGTTTATTTATTATTTGTCTCTTATTAGGTTCTCATTGTAACTTCCCACTACCCAAGTCCATTAATCAGTGCCTAGACCAATGGTACCTATTGTACCTTAGGAACACATCCCCATATTCTAGAGGTTTCTTACTAGTAGTGTGGGTCTAAGGTGGTACGGTGGGGAGACTATAACCACATATCAAAATAAAATAATGTCATAAATAAAATAAATCATATATATAATCCAAATAAATAACTAGTAAAACAACACCCTAGTAAGTTCTAAAAAATAATCAAATAATTTGTGTTATAATAAATAAGATATATATAACACAATTCAAAAAATTACACAACAAAACCCAAATACCAAAGATAAAACTAAAATGACCCTGAAAATGTCCCCAAGTCATATCCTAGTCCTAAACTCCCATGCACTATCTTAATAATCCAAACATCAAGTATCATCATTTCCCAATACCATACTTTAAGTCAAGTGTCATCTACTCAGGTACCCAAATACATGGCAACCTGATTAGGGTGTTATTATAGATCATTAGGACATAACCAATGTAGTCCATAAATATAACCATTCTAATAAAATAATTTCATGAAGGAGTGATACATTTAAAAAATTTAAATAGTTTAACAATTTACTTCCAATGCAGTAAAAATATATCAATGTTTGGGATCCCTGATGACACTCGAGATTAGTCTATACCACTATCAATCCTTAGGTTTATAAATTTAATTGACCATATCTACTTCATACAGTGTTAGGGTTTCTTTGATCACATATCAGTGAATATACCGACCATTTTATCATGACTGTACTTTGTGTTTTTTCCACATAAGTATCATGGACCACCCTAATGGGTGTTTTATTTAGAGTGTAACAGACCACCCCAAAGTGTTTTTTCATTATAGTATCATATACTACCACAAGGGTGTTTTAATTAGATTATTATAGACCACCCCAAGGTTGTTTTCATTAGAGTATCACAGACCACCCCATGGGTGATTTCATTAGAGTATCACAGACCACCCCAAGGGTGTTTTCATTAGAGTATCACAAACCACCCCAAGGGTGTTTTCATTAAATTATCACAAACCACCCCAAGGGTTTTTTCAATAGAGTATCATGAACCGACTCATAGGGAATTTTCTTAGTATTCATCATGGGCTACCACTTAGATGATTTTCTTTATAAATTATTACAGACTGCCTCATAGCTTTTTTTCTAAATAATATCAAAACCTACCCCAAGGTTATTTTCTATTAAAGCATCAAAACTACCCCCAGGTTCATTTTAATTCCCCTATATAATATAATTCAAAAACATTTTACCATTTTTATAAACAATACACCAACATCATTTCATTTTATGAAAACAATTTACAACATCTAATTATTCATTTAACAATAGGATATTACAATACTTTCATTCATTGTTCATTCAAGGATCATTATTACTATTTAACAATTCAATGTATTTATAATTCCATTATCTCATTCATCATTTAAATGAGGTTATATAAAGGATTTATAATTTTGTTCTTTCCAATTTAAAATAATAACTTTAGATTATCTATGCATTTAGCCTATATCAATTCATAATTTCCTAATTCAATTTTATGAGACTATAACAAGATTTGACAATACATTTCACAATCATCCTTGATTTTGAACTTTTCTTTCAAAATAATCTATTTATATCATGATTCCCTTATTAACCATTCAAATTTTAGTTTTTAAATTAATAGTGTTTGGAAAACTTTTATTCCAAGATTTCACATCATTTCACAAGAAGCTCCCTCAAGGTTCACTATTTCATTAGCCAAACAAGAATAAAATTTGTAAATAAGTAATTAATTTTGGGATTACCTTTCACATGGGTTTATATAATTTTTATAGGAGCATATAACTATTTAAAAGAATAATTAAACCATTTAATTTAAATTAGTTTAATGTGTGTCAAGGCTAGTATGACCACACCATAAATCACTTGAAAAATAAAGTGAGTCCATGGGATAACATAAGGTACCACCTACCTTAGCCTCATATAAGTTTACTCATAAAATACTAGCCTTTGGTTTGAGTTAAAATGGATGTAAATAAATAATAATATGAAAGTTCTAAAAATATGGAATATTAGACATAAATGTTGAGAGTTCACTTGACAGTAAGAAAAACAAAGAAGAGAAGGTAATAGAGTCATAAATTTACTACAGGATCTCTAATTCCTTAGATGAAATTTTATTCACCCAAGGGATGAGGGATATTCACCATGGAAGAGAGGGAGGAAGAATTTGGGTTATGGATAGGGGCTACTAGCTGAAAATTAGTGGAAACTGGGGGTTTTGGTTAAAAAAACATAAGATCAAAGTGGTAGTTTTCAACTTTTTAAGGGTCACATAGTATAGCCATGTGGATTTAAAAATCATGCACCAACCATGTGGTTATAACTTTCCTAAACACCCCTTTATCGCATGATCGTCCCATATGGTTTACTAACTATGTTCCAACCATGTGAATTGGCTATGAAACCCTTTATGAAATCTTGCACGAATCGTGTTCCAAGTCCCGTGTCCAAGACACCCCACATGATTCGCTATAAGATCCACAAGATTTCCCCCAAACCATGTTCTAACCATTCCAAACAATCATTCACTATACAAACTAAGCTGAAATGTTCTATATACTTAGGGTGCTACATTATTTCCTATAAACTATGCATACAAAACTATGCACCTAGTGAAGAAACCTCTAAAAACTTCCAAAATTAAATTGGATTATCTTGAGACCTATCCAAGAACCTGAGGCACCTCTTAGGCCTCAAAATATATCCAAAAAACTTATTTAATATGTTACCACTCTAAAATTATTGATCCAAAACTAATTTTAAAAAACAGAGTGTCCACTAAACTTGAAATTTAAAATTCCCCAGGAATTTATTAACTTGGAAATGGATGGGTTCTAATAACCTCATAACCTTAATTATTCTCATCCACAAGAATTCTCATCAACCATAAAACTACCAAACCTAACCTACACTAGTCACACAACCACAACTAGTTCATTTTATTATACTCTAAATCACTATATGAGCTTATCCAGTACGATCACAAACTCATGGTTCCCAACTCACCAAAACACAATCCATCGCCTAAATTACTTATTGAAACATTATGATAAAGATCCATTTCACTCATCTAACCTAATATATATCCTAAGAACCAACTAATTTCTTGTTTGGACTCTTTCCATCTTCACTACATGGTTATACTAAATGGGATAATTCTGATCTATGGGGATATCACCATCAAATTTTCCTAACAAAATAGAAACCTTTCACTCTAAATATGTATCAAGTTGGGTCTTTATTTCACCACATCCTACTGATCACTACATCACCCTTTAGACCTCCTTTTTTCAACTCTCCTCAAAATGATTGAACATACTCACTAATGCATTATTATATTGCCTGATCATGATGCCTTAACCTCTAAGGAATCTTGAGAACTTCTAAGCATAAACACCATAGGTCCCATATGGACACACTTATAGTACTCCTTGAGTGTGGAATCAATAGTTCCAATCATCAAAACATGCATGTCACTCCTCCTTATAAGGACCCAACCTTATTACATTATATAATCTTGAATTTAGTCAAGAAATCACTTCCTTTAACATTTAGGATCATTTAAAGTTTATATATTTAGATAATTTGTGCATAATACATTCATAACATTACACCTTAATATAGAGTGGATACCATAAAATATTATTCATTTCTTCAAAAATATAAAATTTTCAAATAAAACGTGATTTCATTGAAAATTATTCAAAAATTTAAATTGGATTCTTATTTGTCTTATACATCTTTATAACATATGAAAATCATTTAAAAACTTGGTATGTTCAAAAAAATATCATTAAGGGATATGAAAATAAGGAAATAACACGTTATTACATGAATACTTGTAACATATGAAATCATTTTCAAAAGACATACTTGTCGCCCATATATTCTTACTTTGTGAAATATGATCTTTAAAAAAGATCCCCACAAAAAATAAGAACATAAATAAGACCATAAAGTTATCTTGGGGCATTAATTACATAATCTTGTAACCCTCTCAGCTACCTTATAATTTGTAACCCTCACAGCTACCTTACAGTTTGTGTAACCATCGTAGTTACACATGGAGTAACCATACGGATGACCTCAAAATTACACATACCCAATGCATTAGAGGTAAATATATGTACCACCCTTCATCAAATACAATTCCCAAGAACTATAACATAATCATACAAAATGAATAATTCTATAAAAAAATTTATTTTGAATTCCGTAAAACAGAATTTAAAAAGAGGATTTTTAAAAGAAAAAATCCTTAAATATATCATATAATTGAGGTGAGACTTAATAGAGTGGATATAATATGTATATTAATTATAAATAATAATAATTAAATTTAATATATAAAAAATTAATCACACAAACAAATTTAATACCACATTAATATTGAAGTACAATGTTAACCCAAAGAATGGAAATCGGGTTAATAATTCTCTTACCTCGGGTCTGTCTTACTTAAAAATCTTTTAAACCTCTTTTATAATGGTTAAAATATTGTTATTAGTATTTTAAAGAAACATTTTCATGTTTATAGGATCTTATATGATCATTTTATAACATCATTTTACCCTTTAATTGTTAGTATTTTGTTCCTTCCATTTTTTCGAGTGCATTCTTTGCATGATTTCCATGATGGGTTCATGATGGATGTTCTTGTTGATTGGAAGTGAAAATAAATAATTGGAATGGAATAATATTTATATATTTATATTACTATAAATTATATAATTTATCATTTTGAATTCCAACATGATTATAATTCATAAGTTAAAACACTATTGATATTTGTTTAGGTCATTTTGGCTATTCTTCGATTGTAATGAACTCATTTTGTTTCATAAATTTATAACATGTGTACAAAATGATTCTAGAACCTTATATAATAAATAATACATAAATTATAATATGTTTAAACCATAAAAAAAATTCATGACCATTTTTTAAGGAAGTAAAATAAATTGAAATCACATTTTCCACGATGTCTGTAAATCAACACATCACAGACGATGTTTTAATTTCTTGAATAAGTGGAAGAGGAAAATAGGTATAATGGTTAATATTCCATGAAAATGATGAAATAAATAATATATAAGATACCGGATCATTAATTCCTCTTGGATAAGGGGAGGTGAGGAAAGAAAAATAAAAGAAAGGAATCTCGAAATAAAAGAAAAGTTGAGAAATCCCTTATGAAAATTTAGAAGCCTAACGACATCGCTTAAAAATTAATAAAATATTTTAATGAGAGAAAATTGGTATCTCATCATTATTACATAATATTTTCATTAAGTGGGATATGAAATGAAATATCCCAACATAATACAAAGGAAAAAAAAGAATAATATAAAATAAAATCTTGAAAAACAGAAGGGTGGTGTATTTCTTTACCTTTTAGAGTAACTCCTAAAACTTGAAGGTTGGGACCTTGGGGACTTGAGGACACCTTGGGAGGACTACTAGGGAGTTTAGGAGACCATATCTTTTTTTATTAGAAATTTGTAATTAATGGAATGAATTAATGGGTTGGTATTTATATCAAAAGTGAGAAAATATTTTATTACCTTCCAAGGGACACCTCATTAGTGGTATTTGCAAAACCATGGGTTTGACCATGGTATTTGCCCATGGTGTTGACCAATTGGAACACCTAACAAAATATTTCATTGTACACAAGTCTACCAGAAATATTACATCATTAATCATGTTATTAAACACAATGAAACTGAAAACAATATTTTTATTATTCACCAAAAATTAAACTCTTTCAAAAAAATCCCAAAAATTTACCCTAACCATTTTTTGATGTCTAGAATTAAAAAAATTAACTCTGATTTTTAAAAATAATTTTCTATATATTATTTATTTAATTTTTAAATAAAATCATCATTTATTCAAAAATAACAGTTCTAAATCTATAACTCTTTTTTTAACACCTTGAAAAATTAAGAGACATCTCATTATCTTATATCACTAACAAAATAAAATAATAATATGATTTACAATTCATTAGGGTCGTATTACTATTCATTAGGGTAGGTTACTATTCACCAAAAATCAAGTTGGTTCTATTAGACTCTAAATAACTTACCGATCATAATTGTATATGACTTTTTTTCAAAATTCAAAACATAGAAGCTACAAAATTATGTTTAAAGTATAGTTATGAATATCTACTTAAAACAAAGTTTCATGCATTTCAATTTACTTTTAAAACCTTGGGGTGTCACATTATCTGCACCTTCTGAAAATTGTGTCCTCACAATTTTATTTACTTATTAAAACAAGTGAGGGTATATTTACCTCATAGCATTTTCATACTTTCATGTTTTTTCTTAAAACATGTGGTTTCTCTACAAAACCATTACCTAGTGGATTACCTTATTCTGCAATACTTGTTCCCTTTTATCAAGAATCTGAACTGGTTTCTCTTCATAAGAAATTTTCTCTTCTAGATGAACTGCTTCTAGGCTCAAGACATGAGATAAATCTAGCACATAATTTCTCAACATCAAAACATGAAAAACATTATGTACCTGAGACAAACTCGGAGGAAAATCTACTCGGTATGCCACTGGTCTAACTTTCTCTAGGATTTCAAAAGGGCCGATGAACTACAGACTTAACTTTCTTTTCTTACCAAAATGCATCACACTTTTCCAAGAAAAGATTTAAAGTAAAACATGGTCACTTACCTCAAAATATAATTCATTTCTTCTATTATCTGCATAACTTTTTTGCCTGCTCTGAGCGGTACTCATGTGTTGCTGAATCATCTTCACTTTATTAGCCACTTCCTCTACTAATTCCAGACCCATTAACTTTCTTTCACCGACTTCATCCCAAAATTTTGGAGTCTGACACCACTAACCATATAATTCCTCAAATGGTACCATATGTATATTGGAATGAAAACTATTATTATAAGAAAACTGAACTTAAGAAAGATGTTTATCCCAACTTCCCTAGTAGTCCATTGAACAAGCTCAAAGCATATCCTCCAAAGTATAAATAATTAATTCTGACTGTCCATCTGATTGAGGTGAAAAGTTGTACTAAAATTTAATTTTGTGCCCAAGGAATTTTGAAGGCCCTTCCAAAAGTTAGAATTGAACCTAGGATCCTGGTCAGATACAATTAAAAGAGGAACTCTATGTAACCTGAAAATATCTTTGAGGTACAGTCGAGAAAATGGATCAAATGACATTATATCTTGAATGGAAATAAAATGTACAAATTTAGTCAGTCGATCAATAAAAACCAAAATTGCATTGTTACATCGAGAAGTCTTAGGTAGTCCCACCACAAGGCCCATGGATAAATTCTCCCATTTCCACTCTGGAACTGGAAAAGGTTGAAGCATCCCATTTGGTAACTTCCATTCTGGTTTAACCTATTGACATGTCAAACATTTCATGGTAAAATCTACAATATCTCTTTTCATTCCATCCCACCAATAGTACTCCTGAAGGTCTCTTTATATCTTAGAACTACCAAGATAAAATGAAAATAGAGAACTATGAGCTTCACACAACAAATCTTTCTTCAACTGGGAATCACAAGGCACACACAACCTTTTTCCAAATCTTAAAACACAATCTTATTCAAGGTTAAATTCTGGAAACTTACCCATTTTAACCAATTCTACCTTTTTTAGCTCATGGTATTCCTTCTTTGCTTGCTTAATTATGTCTGATAATGATGACCGCACTGAAACCTGAAACAAAATAGAGGTATTTCCTACACCAATAACTTCTAATCCAAAATTCATCAAATCATTAATCAAGGGATCATGTTCCAAATATAACATGGTTAATGATGCATGATTTTTTTGAATCAAGGCATCCGCCACTTTGTTTTATTTTCCTGAGAGTAATTGATCATGCAATCATAATCCTTTATCAGTTCAAGAAATCTTCCCTACCTCATGTTTAATTCCTTCTGAGTGAATATATATTTCAGACTTTTATGGTCACTATATATTTGACATTTGGCTCCGTATAAATGATGCCTCTAAATTTTCAAAGAAAAAATCATAGTTTTCGATTCCAAATCATGTATGGAATAATTTAACTCATGATTTTTTAGTTATATTGAAGCATAAGAAATGACCTTATTATTCTGCATCAAAACACAACCAAGTCCATTCAAAGAAGCATCATTATAGATGACAAACTCACCATTTCTGGATGGAAAGGCCAAAACTGGAGCATTCACCAATCTCTTATTCAGTTCCTGAAAAAAAAGCATCACATTATTCTGTCCAAATAAATTTAACCCTTTTTCACATTAACTTGGTTAGTAGGTTAGATAATCATGCAAAGTTTTTAACAAATCGTTGGTAATACCCTAATAATCCAATAAAACTACGAATCTCTTTAACATTTTGAGGTCTAGGTCATTCATCAACCACTTTTGTTTTGGCCGGATCAAATGGTATTTCATACTTATTTACAATTTTCCCAATAAAAGAAATTTGTTGCAAACAAAAATCACACTTTATGAATTTTCCATATAGTTTATTTTCCCTTATGGTTTGAAAAATATCCCTTAGATGTTTTTTATGCTCCTCTTGACTCTTAGAAAATACTAGAATTTCATCAATAAACACAACCACAAACTTATCCAAGAACTCATGAAATATTCTATTCATAAGATCAATGAATATATAAGGTTAATTAGTTAACCCAAACTACATAACAAAAAATTCATAATTCCCATATCTAGTATGAAAATATGTTTTTGGGATGTCATCCTTCTTCACCTTCAGCTGATGGTATCTAGATCTCAAGTCAATCTTAGAAAAGTATTGAGCTCCCTGGATCTGATCAAATAAGTCATCTATATGAGGCAAAGGATACTTTTTTTAATAGTTATTTTATTCAAAGCTCTATAATCAATGAAAAGTATCATGGAACCATCTTTATTTTTAACGAACAAAATAGGATCACCCCATGCTGAAGTTCTAGGATGAATGAAACCTTTATCAAGCAACTACTGTAACTGATTTCTCAATTCAAGAAGTTATATTTGATCCATATGATATGGTGGTTTTGAAATTGGATTAGCAATAGGAACGAATTTGATTGTGAAATTTACTTCCCAATCAGGTATGACACCAGGTAACTTGTTAGAAAAAACATCAAGGTATTCATTTACCACTGGTACATCATTAACCTGAATAATACCCTTGCTTTCAAAAATATGGGGAAGATAACTTTCATTTCCATCTCTCAAAAATTTCTCATCTTCCTGGTATATTATCAACTTTATGGGTTCATTCTTGCATAAAAACTGAAACTCTTTCAAAAAAACAACTTCTTTAGCTCTACATTCAATCAAAGAATGATAAACAGAAAGTCAATCCATTCCTAGAATGGAATCAAACTCTACTAAGGGAAAAATAACAAGATTTGTAGGTAAATTCTTTCCACACACCATAATATAAATATTATTATAATTCCTATTTGCTATAATATTTTCTATTGGTGTTTTAACAATAAGTTTTGGTCTCATTTTTTGAGGTGATATTTCCAATTTACCTGAAAATTCCTTAAAACTAAAAAAAAGTGTGTAGACCCCATATCAAAAAAAACTTTTGAAAAATTTGAGTAAACAAATAGATTACCTAATACCACTTCGTTGGATGGACCGATGTCTGCTGACTTAGTCATAAAGGATCTCACTACACCTTTTTGCTTATAGTCTGGCTTCTTTGCATCATTCAGATCTCTCTTTGGGTAGGCTTTTGCATAATGACCAATATCTCCGCATTTAAAACACTTTATAGTTTTCTTATCAAGATTATTATTAAGATACAATCTCAGGCCATATATCAAAACTTATCACATCGAAAACACTTCTTAGTTTTGTTAAGGCATTCCCCAGGGTGATTATTTCCACACATTTCACAAACTGGAAATTGTATTTTCTTACCATCAGATTTATTTGTTTGATTCTTACCCATCATTTTCCATTTGGACCTCTTCTTCTCCTTGTTGCCAAAATTCTTGTGACCATTAGAAAACTCCATCTCTACCCTCTCAGCACAGCGGACAAGTTTCTCATAACTTTTGAATTCACAGGAGGCCAACGCCCTTCGATACCTTGGCTTCAATCCTGGGTAAAAGTGGTTGATTTTCCTATCAAGTTCTAGAATAAGATTTGGAGGATACCTTGCCAGTCGGGTAAATTTTTCTTTATACATAGCCACTGAATATTCCTCATTTTTCTTTAATTCAAGTAATTTATTCTCTATCCTAAGTCGCACCACCTTAAAAAAATATTTTTCAAGGAAAAGACTGTTAAATTCATCCCACTCTACAGCATCAATATCCTCTCTATCCCTGATATTCTTTACCATTGACCACCACTAATCAACTTCACCTTAAAATATATATATATAGAAATACTTTTTCTTTATTATATGAACATCCCATAACATTGAATATCTTTTCAAGGGATTTAATCCATCCTTCAGCCACTATTGGGTCAGAAGATCCATTAAAAGTAGGAGGGTGTTGTCTCATAAAATATTCCACTATTGTCATGTTCTGTTGTGGTACCTCTGGTTATTCTCTTAAATGGATTCCACCCCCATTTATTTCCTATTTTAGATGATCCATTACTATCACAAACTTCTTGGCCCCAATCCCTACCATTCTGGGATGTAGATTCGAAAGGATATCATTCTGTCGGTGTCTCTCCTCTTCACCTTCCATCTTCCATCTATGGACAATCATTCTAAACAAACATATCTTAATTGAATCAACATGGTAATATTTAAATTCTAAAATATTTAAAATTAATAATAGATTAAAAATTACTTATGGTATTCTATTAACATCGTCCTAACCCCTAAAGTTATCTAAACCATCCTACAGTACCAACTATAAGGACCCGACCTTATTACATTAAATAGTCTTAAATTTAGTTAAGAAATGACTTCTTTTAACATTTAGGATCTTTTCAATTTTAGAGATTTAGAGAATTGGGACATAATATATTCATAACATTACACTTTAATACATAGTGGATACCATAAAACAAAATTCATTTCTTCCAAAATATAAAACTTTTCAAATAAAATGTGATTTCTTTGAAAATTATTCAAACATTTAACTTGGATTCCTTCTTTGTATTATAGATATTTATAAACTGTGAAAATCATTTAAAAACTTGGGATGAGCACAAAAATTTCAATAAGGTATATGAAAAGAAGGAAAGAACACATTAGTCCATGAATACTTGTAACATATGAAATTATTTTCAAAAGACATAATTGTCACCCATATATACTTAATTTGTAAAATATGATATTTCCACAAGATACCAAAAAAACATAAGAACATAATTAAAACCATATATTTGTCTTGTGGAATTACTTACATAATCTTGTAACCCTCTTGGCTACCTTATAATTTGTAACCCTCATGGCTACCTTACAATTTGTGTAACCATTGCAGTTACACTTGGAGTAACCATATGGTCAACATCAACTTACACATACCCAATGCATTGGAGAGAAATATAGGTCCCGCCATTCATCATAAAAAATTCCAAATAACTATAATATAATCATACAATATGAATAATTCTATAATAACATTTCTTTTGAATTCTGTAAAATAGAATTTTAAAAGATGATTTTTAAAAGAAAAGTTCCTTACATATATTATATAATTGAGGTGAGACTTAATAGAGTGGATAGAATATGTATATAAACTTTAAATACTGATAATTAAACATAATATATACAAAATTAATCACATAAAAAAATTTAATACCACATTAATATTAAAGTACAATTTTAACTCAAAGAATGGAAATCAGGTTAAGAATTCCCTTACCTCAGGTTCATCTTACTTAAAAATCATTTAAAACTCATGAATAATGGTTAAAAGAGTTTTATTAGTATTTTAAAAAAACATTTTCATTTTATAACATCTTATATGATCATTTTATAACATCATTTCACCCTTTAATTGTTAGTATTTTCTTCCTTCCATTGTTTCGGGTGCGTTCTTTGCATAATTTCAATGATGGGTTCATGATGGATGTTATTGTCGATTGGAAGTGAAACTCCAGAATTGTAATGGAATGATATTTTTATATTTATATTACTATAAATTATACCATTTATCATTTTGAATTACGACATGATGATGATTCATAAGTTAAAATATTATTGATATTTGTTTAGGTCATTTTGAAAATTCTTCGATCGTAAATCGACACATCACAGACGGTGTTTTAATTTCTTGAATAACTGGAAGATGATAAGAGGTATAATGGTGAATATTCCATGAAAATGATTAAATATAGAATATATAAGATACTATATCATTCATGCCTCTTGGATAAGTGTAGGTGATGAAAGAAAAAGAAAATAATGGAATCTCAAAATAAAAGAAAATTTGAGAAATCCCTTATGAAAATTTGGTAGCCCAACGGCATCGCTTAAAAATCATAAAATATTTTGATGAGATAAAAGGGGTATCTAATCATTATTACATAATATGGGAAGTAAGTGGGATATTAAATGACATATACCAACATAATACAAAGGAAAAAAAGAATAACATAAAATGAAATCTTGAAAAAGTGAAGGGCGGTGGATTTCTTTACCTTGTAGAGTAACTCCTAGAAATTGAAGGTTGGGACCTTGGGGGCTTGGGAACACCTTTGAAGGACTTATAGTTAGGTAAGGAGACCATATATTTGTTGTGGAGGAATTTTTAATGAATTCAATGAAGTAATGGGTTGGTATTTATAGCGAAAGTGTGGGAATATTTTATTAATTTCCAAGGGACACCTCATTAGTGGCATTTGCAAAACCATGGGCTTTCTCTCAGTATTTGACCATGGTATTAACCAATTGAGACACCTCATAAAATATTTTACTATATAAAAGTTTACCAGAAATATTACATCATTGATGATGTCATTAAACACAATGAAACTCAAAACGGTTTTTTTACTATTCACTGAAAATTCAACTATTTCAAAAAAATTCCAAAATTCACCCTAACCACTTTTCGACGTATAGAATTCAAAAATTAACTCCATTTTTTGGAAATAATTTTCTACATATTATTTATTTAATTTATAATAAAATATTTATTTATTCCAAAATAACAGTTTTAAATCTATAACTCTTTTTTAACACCTTGAAAAAATAATCAATATCTCATTATCTTATATCCTTAAAAAAAAAAAATATGATTTAATATTCATTAGAATCATATTACTATTAATATTAATATTAATTAAAGTAGGTTACTATTCACTGAAAAATAATCTGCTTCCATTAGACTCTAAATAACTTACCGATCACAATTTTAGATGACCATTTTTTAAAATTCAAAACATAGAATTTGCAAAATTATGTTTAAATTCAAGTTCTAAATATCTACTTAAAACAAAGTTTCATGCATTTATATTTGTTTTTAAAACCTTAGGGTGTTACACTCTTGAACCACACTTATTCATCACATTAACCCATAATAAGGATCAAGCTTGGATATACCATGCCACTACACCTCAAACCATCCACATTATCATTCTCACCATAGGAACATCATGATTTTCCCCCAAAAATCATTAGGAAACCATGCCTTTAATACTCTCATTTAACCCAAATCATTCTTCATCTCACACATGTTTTATCATCGATTTACTATTCAATAATTTCTACACATAACTAGCATGCACTACCTCAAAAAAATATGATCACAAGGTGTATTCTCTCATACCACCCAAACCATAATCCAAATGGTATAACACATATTCAATTCACAATCTCCTCAATGATCATGTTAAATTTAAATGGTTTCTCACTCCTAAAAAATATGATCACAAGGGGCTGATCCAATGCTATAAATTCATGTATTATCAAAACTTGGCTCATGCGTCTAAGATTCTAGACATACCTCCACCACATGTTAGTCTCACCAAGAAAAATTCACCCTCTACACTCTTCCAAATCAAGTAATTTCACCATGAAAAAACCATTTACTAGACAACCCATCACCCGAGAATCATTCTAAATCCCAAGAACCTAACCACACTCTCCTCACCCTAGATTCATCTATCTAGGGTTACCTTCAACCATCTTATTATAACTATACCAGTAATCGATAAGGCTAGGAATCAGAATGATATTTCCCTCCAAAAATATATTGATATCAAAATACCTTAAGTCATTAACATTCCTTTCCTTTAACTCATTAAATTTTATCCAAAAACATTGAGAAACTTGTACTTGAACACTCTTAAGGTATACTCCCAATCTCTACCTCACACAAACTACACTTCTCATGCATTAGTGTTATACACAAGCATTCGTCTATGATCCTCATTTCCAAATCGCCCATCTCAATCACCATAACTCATCAACTCCAAAATATCATGAGCCACACCTAAAATTCCACTAATCTCCTACACATAGTCCTATAGAACAGGTCTCACACATAAGTATACTAAAATAGTACCAAAAGACAGACCATCTGCCTACGTAGGGAACTAATCCTTATAGAGACTATATATATGAGACTACTTCTAAGGGACCAATTCCCAAGTAAAAACACAAATTACATCACACTCAAACCAACTACCCACTCTAGGGTTATCCCTAACTCACATTCCCATATAATAAGGGAAAAGAAGCATTAAACGTCATGTTAGTCACTTCTCTCATGCATTATAATGTAAGGTAATCTCATACCAGCTCTAGTTAAGCTAACCTACCCACCCTCAGGTTAATAATAACCCAAAAGGTTTACAAATAGTTACATCACACCAAAAATCAAGTCCATAGTTCAAATTAAACCCAAACCAGAAAATATATTCCATTATCCTATACATCCCAAATTATAAAGGTACCATAACCTGGGATCTATATATATATATATATATATATATCCCTTCCTTCCCATTCATAATCTTAATCCATGCAAATTATGACCTACACCAAAACACAATTTTGTTTCAATTTCAAATATCACACCTCAAGGATAACGATATCAGGCACACACCCTATTATTCCTTATTCCTCATATCATAGGGATGTATCATAACTCGAGTGCTCTGAAAATCTTTAACTAACCATAAATAGGTTCAAACACCAATTTACAATTAGTTACACATAATATATATATATTGGATTTACAGTTTTACTCTTCCAGTTTACATTAATTGGAATTTTCCATAACAAGGGCTTAGTTAAATGAAATTTCAAGTACAAGTTATAGAGGATAATGCTTTATAAGTTGTAATTTTAATTTTATATAGTTTTTTATACATAAAAATAAATATAATCAATCATATAATTTACTTTTAATCATTTAATTTTAGAAAAAAACTTTCATATATGAGGCTTAGTTAAATGAAATTCCAATTACAAGTTATAAAGTAAAATTCTCTATATGTTGTAATTGGAATTTTATTTAGCTGAAACCTCATAATAATCAATATAAATATCAAATAAAAATATTTTACTCAATTAGAGGACCGGTTAAGTAATTTGACACTATACAATTATATAGTAAAACATTGTATAAATGGTTGCATAAACTTTAAATAACTGACTTGTGCTATACTCCAAGAAATAAAATAGTCAATCACATGAAATCATGGAAAAGAAATGTGAATCATATTTCCCTGATATGATGCATGTTCACATGAGTAAAGAGTTCCAAATCACATAAATCACAACCTTATAATTATGTGTTTCTCTCAAGGTGAAATCTAACTAATAGAAAAAGTGAACAACTTGAACAACAATCCCATCCTTGTAAACATAGAATTCCCTCATACATGGGGTGACCCATCCCAAGAACATGTTACATACTATGTTTTGATGATAAATTATCTTATTTATACCTTTAAAAATAGTAAATCAAAAGAAAACGATTCTTTGATACCACTTTGTAATTTCCTATCACCTCATACCACTAATTGGTGCCTGAACTAGTGGTCGCTACTATACCTTAGGTGCAGCTCCCCATAGGCTAGAGGCTATTGACTAGAATTTTGGGTCTAAGGTGGTACAATGGGGATATAATACCCTCATATTATATTAAAAAAATATAAATAAAGTCAAGCATATACATCATTCAAAAAATAATAGGTAAAATAACATCTAGGTAAGTGTTGAAAAATAATCAAAAAAACCATTCAATAAAAAATGAGTTGTGTGTAATACATGTCAGTAAATCATACAAAAAAACTCAAAAATGAAAGATAAAACTAGGAATACCCTAAAAATTATCCCAATTCCTATCCTAGTCCCAAACTCCAATACTCTATCCTAGTAATCAAAATATCAAGCGTCATCCTTTCCCAAGATCGTACCATCAATCTAGTAGTATCTTTTTGGGTACCCAAGTTCCATGGTGGCTTGATCAGGGTGTGAGTAAAACTTAGTATTCCACCACCAATGGTTTCCATAAATATAACCAGTTCTATAAAATAATTTCATGAAGAAGTTATATAATTAATAAATTTAAACGATTTAATAATTTAATTTTAAAGTAGTAAATAACCAGTGATGCACAGGATCTATGGTGACACCCAAGATCGGTCTATACCACTATCGATCCTTATATTTGTGACCCTGATCAACCATACCTACTTTTATTAGTGTTGGGGTATCTCAAATCACGTCTTTGTGACTGTTCTAACCATAGAATAATGACTACTATTTTAGGTGTTTTCTATACAAACATCACAGAACACCACAAAGAATGTTTTCTTTAGAATATCACAGACCACCTCAAAGGGTTTTTTAATTATGGTATCATGAACCACACCAAGAGTTTTTTCATTAGCGTATCATGGACCAATCCAAAGGTGTTTTCATTAGATTATCATAGACCATCCCAAGTGTATTTTCATTATAGTATCAAAGATGACCCCATTGGTGTTTTCATTAGTATATCATAGACCACCTCAAGGGTTTTTTCATTAGAGTATCATGGACCACCTCATAGGGTATTTTCTTAGAATTCATCATGGACTTCCTCTTAGGGTGTGTTCTTTATAAATTATCATGGACTTCCTCATTGGTCATTTTCTAAACAATATCAAAGCCTACACCAAGGGTGTTTTAATTACCCTTTTTAATATAATTCATACACATTTTACAATTTCTTTAAAAAATCCATTTACACTATTTCATTTTTAAAAAAAACTAACATATCATTCTTTATTAAAAAATAGGCTATCAAAATCATTCATTGATTGGTGGTTTAATTATCATTGTTATGATTTAACAATTCAATGTATTTGGAATTATTTCATATCATTCATCATTTAAATGAGGTAATATCAAGGATTTATAATTCTCATCTTTTAATTCATAAAATCCACTTTATATTATCAAGGCGTTTGTCTCATTTCAATTTATAATTCATTACTTCAATTTGATGAGAGAATATAAAAATATTTAGAAATAAAATTCATGATCCTCATTGATTTTTAAATTCTATTTCACAATAATCAATTTATATCATAATTCCCTTATTAACCATTATAACCATAATTTTCAAATTAACAGTATTAGTCTAACTTTCATTCCAAGATTATACATCATTTCACAAGAATATCCATCAGGGTTCAAAATTTCATTAACCAAACATGAATCAAAGTAATAATCAAGGAATTCCTCTTAGAATTTACTTTCATTTGGGTTCATATAATTTTAACAAGTATTTTTATCTAATACATATCACAATTAAAACATTTAATTTAAATTAAGTCAATTCACAGTATGTTCAGCATGACCGCACCACACATCACTTGAAAAACGAAGTGATGATATGGGTTATCATAATTTACCACCTACCTTAGACTCATAGAGGTCTAATCATCCAATACCAACATTTAGTTCAAGCTAAAATATAAAGAAATGAAAAGGTAGGTGAAATCCTTAAAAATAGGGCATATTAGACACAAAAGGTTATATCTTGATTAATAGTGAGATAAACAAATAATAAAAAGTAACAAATTCATAGATATTCATTAGGTTCTCTAACACATTATATAGAATTTGATTAAACCAAAGGATGAGGGAGACCTACCATGGAAGAGATGTAGGGATAAATAGGGTCATATATAGGGGATATTAGAAAAAATGGGAGGAAAGGGGGGGTTGGGGTTAAAAACTCGTATGGAAAAATTAGTAATTTTCAATATTTTATGGTTTACATGGTTTTTTCACACGGTTTTTCAAATCATGTTCCAACCATGCAATCAACACTATCCCAAATACCCATTATCATAGGTTTGGTTTTCATGGTTTACAAAACATGTTCCAACCATGGAAATAATCCCTATAATATTCTAAAATAATTCACATGATTTGTATGAAATTGTGGGAAAATTGTTTAACAATACCGAGGTATAAGACACTGTATATGGTTCACAATGATTTCAACCCAGTTTTCCTCAAACTATGTGTTAACTATGCATGCCAATTATGTTCTATACTTAATAAACTAAAAGGTAGTCCATACTCAGGGTGCTACAAAGGTTCCCCTTAACTGTGAACCTAATATATAAACCTCTGAAAACTTAAAAAATCAAACCTAAAGATATTCAAACTTATCTGATAACCAATGGTACCTCTCTAGCCTTAAAACATATCCAAAAACATCTATCTCTCATATTATTGATCCAAAACATGGTTTTAAAAATAACCCATCCACCAAACTCAAATTTCAAAATTCCCCTATAATTTATTAACATCGAAAAGGATTAGGTTTTAATCTCTTTTTATATCATAAAAGTATGTTAAAATCTTTCCTAATGGTTCATAAATAGAATTTGATTAACCAAATATTATCTCTCAATAGTGTCTATCTAGGTGTTCAGTCTTAGGCCCACTCATAGTGTATCGAGTGAACATCAATTTGACACTCAACCAGCCTTTTTAGAGTGATTACCCCTAGGTTAATCTATGCCATATCCATATCCACTTTCTAGTATCCTAACTAGAATATAATTTCTAAGAAACCACAAAATATATACTTTACCAAAACTTCTAGAAGTTTTCCTATGGTTAGACTCATCCTTGGGGTTTTCACTAAATTTATCTTATTCTAATCCCAAAAAATTACTAAACTAATCCCTTAAAATAACTAAACTCTCATATAATACAAAATGAGGCTCCCCAGACCCACACTCCTAGGTCCAATTATAAAAATACTTTATTTAAACACTGTATTTGATACAGAGTGAGATAAACCTATATTTTATTTTAAAAAATTACCATAAGATAAACATTATAATTCATAAATCATCTCAAATTACAATAATATAAGTTTTAGTGTCTTTTAGGACTATTTACATAGTTAAATTATTTTGAAAAACTTGTGAACATTTCTCCATAATAGAACCATACTAGACTTCCTTCTAGACTTCTTATAGGTTACACTTATCTTCATAACATTGGGAATGGAAACATAAGAAAACTGTGAGCTCAAATACTTAGTAAGGGAAAACTCATCAACATGTTATCAAGGGATAGATCACAAGTATGGAATACTTGACATAACCATATGATAATTACATGAATTCAATAAAAAATTATATTAAATGAAATTCCAATACCTTTTAGGTATATAGTTTCAAAGAATTGAGACAAAACATTAAATAAAGAAATCTTTATCTTTTATCTAATGGATAGTTTTTCGACTATGAGAGAAACTGCTTAATCCTTTATGAGTCTTTAGCATCTCCTAAACATTATCCATATAAGAAACTCTTATAGATATTACATATTTTTCTTATATTCACAAATTGGTGTATGAAAACATAATGAAGGGGTGATCTTGGATTCCCAGTAAGGGAAACCATAAGCATTAACAATCAAACATCATAAATGGGCATAAGATGAGAACATGGTTATAATGAGGATATAATAAACGTATACCTAAAAATTCATGGATAATAAATAATGGAATAAGTCTTAGTATATCATAATACATGAATCAAAAGATTTTGGAAATGTAATTCAATAAACATGATCCATGAGAGTATAATCATATGTATGTGTCTTGAAAATGTAACATTCCCTTGAAACCTATAATAATAAATAAATTTGGAAAACACATAAGTATAGGAAAATTATAAAATTATGGAAAAACATTTCCATAATTCATGTTGTGAACAAATAAAATGCCCATGATTCATGTTGTGAATAAAACAATTCCCACACTATATGTTGTGAACAAATAAAGATCCCACGCTTAATTTCATGAACAAAAAAAATGCACATTGTTCATATTTTAAACAAAAAAAATGACCATGATTCATGTTGTGAACAAAAAAACTCCAACACTTCATGTTGTGAACAAATAAAATTCCCATTCTATAGTTTTCTAACAAAAACTATCCACGCTTCGTATTGTAAAAAAAAATGTCCACACTTAATGTTATGAACAAAAAAAATTCCACTCATAAAATACTTTTCTCACAAGATATAAATCTTTAATCAATGAATTTGAGGGATATATAAGGCCCCACTCATCAACAATATATACATATTTGTAGCACATGAAAACAAACATTCATCATATCATAAAGAACACCTGGAAAAATAATGGGTTTCTTAAACCTTTCATAAACATCACATAACATGAACTTAAGAAATAATAGGATATAAAAATCTCATTTTACAAAATGAAACATATTGTAATAACGTATAGAGGGTGATGAAAACATAACTTCATGAAGGATAAACCTTATAGGTTAGATATAAGTGAAATTTCAAAACTTTTCACAAAACCTTTTAAAACATTGTTATAAAATAATAAGTATAAATTAATTTCAAAGTAATTTTTGTGAAGATAAAGAGAATACTTTTTAAAAACATATTATAAAGATTTAAAAATAAAATATTCTTGAGAAGACATAAATGTTATCAGAAAATTTGGATTAAAAGACTAAACATTTTATTTTGAAAGAATGGAAGACCTTAAGAATATTTTGAAATTTATTTATCGAAAACCCACATTGAAAAAAAGAGATAATAAAACTTATCTTTTAAAAGTGTAACAGGATAGTATCAAGATCACATGAATTGATACATACTTTTATTTCAATACTTGAAAGGAAAATATTTCCAGTAAGTGAAAACACAGACTAGAAACTAAGATCCAATTATGTGATGGAGGTTCATTATTGATAATGTTATAATTTTAGGTGAGTGAAAACTAAAGTAGGAATATTTTTATGAAAAGAGACATTTTCCCTATAAATTATAAATAGGATATCATATAAAATGGGATATAAATTAATAAGGAGAATATTGAAGTCTTAAGTTCAAAATAAACTATATAACTCAAAGAAAGATATTTGAGTTACCAAAGTCCATTATGGGAAACATAGTTCATAAAGTAAAAAAAATTTGAAAAGGGGTTTATATGGTAAAATATAGATCCATAGAAGTTAAATAGAAAATAAAACATAATATAATCATAGGGAGGAGTTTACCCAACTTATAAGAAGAACCATTATAACTCAATGAATGAGAGTTAAGTTAACAAAAACCCCTTACAACTTAAGGATCTTTTAAACCAAAACATATTAAAAGAGAGATATTCAAATTGAAATTCAATTACAATGAATAAAAGTTATTTTATTATATAATATCTCAATTATGTCATATATGCACCACATAAAATAAATTATTTTTATAATACAAAATATTCCCCAAAGAGAGGAATTTGAGATGAAACCCCTTACCTTGGTCCTGATTCATTCTACACTTGTACCAAACATCATGAATAATTAAATTAATTAAATTAATTAAATAACCAAGAACCTTATTCAAAATTATAACCATTTATACTCCCCTTTTACAAAAATTACATATATATATATATATATGTTAGTTTTTACCTATTTTCATACATTTGGTGTTTACAGTTTTTCTCGTTTGCACTAGTTTCATTAGAGCAATGTCGGTATTTGTTATTCATTAAAATTTCATTATTCCGAGATAAATAATTTTAATTTAATGGATTAATTATAATGATTTATGATGTCTCAATTTTCTTTAATTATTTTTTAATTCTTTATACTTGAAGATAAAATTGACAACAAACATATTTCAGCTATTTTTAACCCATGAAGGGTGTTTTCTTAGCAAATAAATTAGATATTGGTATAACATTTACAAAAAAATTAAAACTATTTATTTACATAATTATATCATATTAAACTATTAATTATGTTTTCATAATTATATATGATATAATTTCATAGAATTGTTCAAGTAGGTGATCAAACTGACCCAAACATGATCATACCATGATTAGTGGATGATTATGTGATGTTTTAGTTTTAATATAATTATACCAATAGACAATTGATAGAATTTAGTTTTTCTTATTATGATATATCATAAATATAATGGACTAGGAGAATAATATGATTTATATAAAGCTATTACTTAAAATGAAGAGATCTTTTTCCTCTTAGTATGCTTGTTTAAGACGGTTCATTTTATAACGATCATTTATTTCCCATATCATAAATAGGATCTCAAATTTAGACATCAAAGGACCTTAATAATTTCATAAAAATAATATTTATCCTTTAAAATCATTATTGAGTCCATCCATGAAAGTTGATATTGAAAAATGGAATGCATCGCACCATGGAGGCGGTAGTCCACACATACGCATGGATGATGATTTACTTTTTCAAGGAGCGGGATAAAGAAGTAATATGGTTTTGTATTATAAAATAATAAAAGAGTTATAAATATCATAATTATATATTAAATTCCCTTTTGTGACCATCCAGTTTGGGTAGTGAAGTAAAATAAACTTGCTTATTCATGGAAGTGGTAGTCTACACATACGCACGTTACAAGTTTTAATTTTTATTAATAGAAAATGAAAATGGTTTTTAATGCCCATACCATAATTATAAGAACATATATTTATACTAAGTATACTAATTTTAACATTTTAATAAGGTTTAATGAAATTTTAAGAAGTAGGAGTGCTCAAAAATAAAAATAAACGATAAATATAGGTTAGGAACTTATACCTCACTTCTTAGATTATATCCTTTAAAAAGGGGGTTAAGCATTTTAGGGATGGTATTTTGAGAAGACCATAAACTCTTTAAGGTATATAATAATTCTTAATATAGTATTGGAAATATTTTAGGCTAAACTTCGGGAGTTTTGATGTGAGGGAAAGTGGGGAGAGGCGAGCCCCTTTTATAAGTGAAAAGGGATGACTTTTTTGTAAATACCTAAAACTTTTCAATAAAGGGAAGCCATAATAAAGAAATTGTAAAATCCTAGTTAAAGTTAAATCCATTTAATTTTATATAGTTTTACTTTTTTTAGGATCATCGAGGCCTTTTTCTTATTTTGGAGTTTTTACAGGACCTGGACAGTTCACTACCTGCAGGGCACATTCACGTTGTGAAGGTGATTCACAACATGAATATGTTTATAGGAAGATGACCCAAAATACATTCAGAGTATGAAAACAGTTTAGGAAATGAAACATGTTCACATTATGGCATAGTCATTCTGGGTTTTTTAATCCAAGGTGATTCCTTTTTCATCTCACATGCAATGTGAAGGATTCACACTGTGAATCGTGTATTCAATACATGATTCATTCACATCTTATAGGTTTTTATCTTGATGAAAGTCTTAATCCTAATTTATTCACATTTTATCTTCACCTCATTGAACCTTGGGATATTTTAGTTAATTTGGGGTGTGTATACTTTTTTTGAATCACTATTTTCAGTGTTGATCTTCATGGTGGTTGTGATGCATCTCTTTCAGTAAGCGGCCTATATTCTTCTTTATTTCCATTGGTCATAGAAATAGTATTTCACTATGTTTTTGGATTATTTTACCTTATAGTGATGTTTTTTTAATATTTTATAGAACTAGTATGTGATATTATCCTAGGGTACTTTTGTTTTTGGTGTGTTCAGTGTGTTTATCAAGGTATGTGTGATCTAACCTCTCTACTGTATTTTGACTATTGTGGATTTTGATTTTGAGATATGGGAGTCTTTGTTAGGGCCTCTTTTTCCCCTTAATTTCCTTTCAGTATTGATGTATCCTTTTTTAAGTATTATTCATCCCTGGTTGAGGTATGTGGTTCTTTCTCTAGAATTTATTTAATGAACCATGATTTATTCTATTTTATAAACTATTTTATAAATGAATTGACATTATGTTTTTGTGTGAATAAATTTATTTGCAATAAAATATTGTTTTCCCCATGGTTTTGGTAAAGTAAAATGAGTGTTTTCAAATAATTATGAAATGGGTTTTCAAAGAATATTTTATAAAAGAAATGTTTTATTTTAAATTTATTGTGAAAATACCTTTTGAAATGATTTGGGAAATAAAATACATGGGAAGCCTTGAGTACTTAGGTTGAAGTTGTAGCTTGGGTTCATCATCCATTTTATTATAGGTAGGTTCACTCATGGGTTGTTCCTATTCTCTATAGGTATATTGTTCTAGGTACTTGGTATTGACATCATTTGGTGGTCACTCATGGGGTGTTCCTCTATTCTCTAGGCCTATTGTTCTAGGGTCTTGAGTGTGCACTAGTCATTGATTGTAGTCTGAGTAGTCTTTTAGATTGACCTGTTGTGATCCTTGGCATGATTTACCTATGATTTGTAATTTAATATTTTATATTTTATATACCTAATTTAAATTTAATAAATTTTTATGGAAATTATGATTTTAAACTATTTTTCCTAACTTTTTTATAACTCTTTAAAAAGAAATTTATTTACCATGATTTTGATATAAACTATTATATCATTTATCATATCATGTTTTCTTTCATATGAGAATATTTGGATTGTTTTTATATATAATTTATATGGAACACCTAGGTGGGATCCTGATAATCATGTTTATTTCACACCTTTCACACCCGTTCAGTGGTGTGTAGACCTAATTATGTCCTTTGATATTGAAAAATTCAAGGTACTACAGTGAGGTAGTAATATTTTACATCATCTAGTTATGGGTAATTAGTGGTAATATGGTGGGATGTTTCCCACATTATCACATGGAGTAGTCATCTTTGTTTTAATATTCCTTTTTGGTTATACTTGTACTTTTTTTTCTAACTTCTTTGAATTTTATCGCTTCTAATATTTTCTTTCAGTTATGGAAGATATTTTTATGGTTAATATTTAACTATTTATTATTTCTATGTACATATATATTATTTTTTATCTAATTTAGGTTGGTAAAAAACATTCCTTCTAGTTATTTTTAATTCTCAGGTACTAGTTACCAGCCCATGGGGGTCATGAATTCCCTTCGGGTCTTGCCGCATTTTGGTTTGGATCCTAGATGGATAGGTTATCTAGGTCAAGATATAAATATTTGTCATTATAGAATGGTTATTCTTAGTATTGAGAAGTTTTTAGATGGGAGATATTATTGTAAGAACTTGATAGGTAGGTTATAGTGAGTTTATAACCATCTCTTATCGTGATGAGACTCAAGTTACCATAGGATGTTGGGATTTTGTCTTCTGTTTTGAGTTATTAATATTAATCTCAATTTTTTACTTATGGTTTTCTAGTTTGAACTGAGATTGACCCATTGTATAATCCCTTTATATTTTTTTGGTGTGTAGTGATATTCCTCTAAGACATCTCCCATGGGTTCTACAAGAGGATGCAACCAATGATCCTCAAGGGAATCAACCATTAGATCATAATCTTAAAGATGATATCATGTGATAATTTCATGTTATAGACCAAAATGTACCACAATTATATAATTCAGTTGTTAAGTTACAACCAAGAGCTGTAGGAGAAAGGGATCGATCTTGGGAGTTTTTACATGATAATCCACCACTATTTAAGGGTGCGAATGAACCTCAATAGGTGCAAGAATGGATGGATAAGATTGATCAGATCTTCGAATTCTTAGATACACTGGATAATATCAAGTTAAAAGTGTGAAATTTTCATACTTGAGGGTCCTAGTAAGCGATGGTGGGATTATATGGTGTAGGAGGATAGGCATGTGGGATTATAATAGAAGGGTTTCAAGTCCCTCTTATTCTGTTAGTTATTTCCAGAGTTTATGATGATGGAAAATTATTTGGATTTCCTATATTTATATAAAGGATATAATTCAATGTCATAGTACACCAATTAGTTCATAGATATGGTTCATTTTTCTCTAAAGGTTGTAAAGAATGATAAATAGAAAGTTTAGAAGTACCTATAGGGTTTAAAATTGGGTATTAGATCATAGGTATTTATATTGATTATTTTTACCTATACAGATATGGTATATAGGGATATGGTTAAAGATATGAACATGAAAGAAAATATTGGGAATTATTCCCCTTCTCTTCTACCCAGTGGCAGCTTCAGTGGCACACATGTAAATAATAGGGAGTGTCATGATAATCACAAGAGTGGTGGAGGTGGTTCTCAGTAGCAGGCCTCCTACGCACCATCAGTTATAGCTAGTAGTGTGCCCCTAACTTTCTATCAGTGAGGTTCGAGCACAAATTACATTATTGTTTTGTTCCTATGAATATGTGCAATGATTGTGGCTTCTATGGTCATATACAGTGATTTTTTAGGATATGGATACACCAAGATATGGTCAGGGATCATTAGATATAAATGCTACTATAAGAGAGTCAAAAACTTCAAAGTCTATCGGGATCCATCCATATACCTCATGAGTGAGGAACCTTCATGCAGTGGATGAGTTTCTAGGAGTGGTTGATTTGGGTTTAGCGATAGTGAGAGGTACCATTTTCATTGAATCTTATATATATACTTCTCTATTTGATATACGTGTCTCTGAGTAATTTATATCTAAATTTTTTTTTGATGTGTTAAAAATTCCAATGGATATCTTGACATTTATCATGGACTTAGAAACGCCTATTGGAAAAAAAGGAAAGTAGGGTTTTAGTATTCTTATTTTCTTCTATCTATGGCTGACATGGAGTTAGTATGGGATTTCATTGTTCTTGATCTTGATTGTTTTGATGTCATCATTAGGTCACATTGGATTTTTTTTATCATGTAATGATTTACTTGGTTATTACGGACTTCCCTTATGTTTCTCCAGATGACTTATTAGATATTCCTCTAGAGAGAGAAAAAGATTTTGTGATTTATCTAATGTTGAGTATGCATCCAATATCAATACCCTTTTATCGCATGGTACCAGTGGTGTTAAAAGATATCAATATTCAGTTGGATGATATGATAGAGAAAGGTTTTTTTTTTCACCCTGGTGTTTCATCACAGGAAGCCCCAGTGCTCTTTTCTAAGAAGTATGATGGTCCACTTCGATTTTTCATGGACTATCAGAAGTTGAACCAAGTTGTGGTTAAGAATCAGTATCCTTTTCCCCATGTGGATGACTTTTTTGTTCAGTAAAAGGGGTAAAGTAGTTTTCAAATATTGATTTTTGGTTGGGTTATCATCAACTTAGATTTTGGGAGTCTAATATACTAAATATGGAATTCAGGATCAGGTGTGGCCATTATGAATATCTTGTGATGCATTTTGGTATGAATAACACTCCTTCAGCTTTTATGACTCTAATGAACTGGATATTCCATTAGTATCCTAATACTTTTTTTTGTTTTTATATGATATCTTGGTTTATTTTAGGTCTGATAATGATTATAAGAACCATCTGAGTTTGGATTTAGAAATCCTAGGGAGTCACCATCTATATGTAAATCTTTCAAAATTTAGTTTCAGGATTCAAGAAGTGAAGTTCTTGGGGTATGTGATTTATGAGTGTTGCTTTCTAGTAGATCCTAAGAAGGTAAACACTATCATGTCATGAGAGGAACCACGAAATATATTTTAAATACAAAGATTCCATGGTATTTTTTCATATTATGTGTGGTCTGTCAAGGATTTCTCAAAGTTGGTATCACCTTTGACTATTATTACTAGTAAAGGGGTGAAATTCATATGGGATGAAAAGTATCATATTTATTTAGATTAGATTAAATGAACTCTAATATAATCACATATTTTGATCTTACCTAATCATGATAAGAGTTATTATGGTGTATTGTGATTCTTAGGGTGCTGGTTTTTATTATGTGCTTATGTAGGATGATCTTGTTATGGACTATGGATCTCTTCAGCTTCGGTCTCATGATAAAAATTACCCCACTTCTAATTTGTAGATTTCCGCAGTTATACATATGCTTAAGTGTTTATGGTATTATATTTTTGGGATAGATTCACAATCAATTCTAACCATAAGATATTATAAATGGGACAAGGTTTATATAGACTTCGTTGTTGGATTACCATGGACTCCATAAGGGAATAATGTTATCTAGGTGGTGAATGATCAGTTAACAAAATATTCTCATTTTATTCTAATCAGGGACACCACTAAGGTTTAAGATCTATGTAATCTGTATATATTGGATCTTGTGAGGTTACATGGGTTTCCCTTGTCCTTTTTTTATATAGGGATCCCATGTTTACCTCTTAATTCTAGAAGTGTCTCCAAGAGGTGATAAAGACTCAAGTTCAATTGAGTACAGATTACCATCCACAGATGGACTGTCTAATAGAGTGTTTTATTCAAAACCTAGATGATAGGCTTTGTTCATGCATTTTGTATTTCTATGTATTATGGGATATCCATCTAGGAATGGTTGAGTTTGTGTATAATAATAGCTACTAGTCATCAATCAGAATGGAACCCTTGGAGGATTTTTGTGGGCACCCATACAGATTAACTAATTGTTGTGAAGAGGTGGATACAACCTCCATTGTGGGATCAAGTCTTTTTCAGGATATATTAGTAATTATTTAGTATATAATTCATTGTCTAGTTATAGTGAAAAGTCATAAAAAATAATATAAGGATCATTGACACTGTCCTTTGTATTTTTCCATAGGTTAGCATATTTTCTTAAATGTTTCTCCACAGTTGGGTCATTATTATCTTGAAAAATAATAAAAGTTAGGTCCAAGATATATAGTACCATTTGAGGTCACTAAGAGGCTTATTATGGTTGTGTATTAATTGGAATTATTATCTCATTTATAGGTATTCATGATTAATTCCACATATCTTGGCTCCGGAAGTACAATCATGATCCTTCTGATGTTTTAAGTTGGGAAGAGATCAATTTTGATCTATAAATTTTAGTTATATGGAAACCAGTGGAGATCATTTATTCTCATATAAAATTATTATGTGGTAATTATATCCCATTGTTCATAGTTTTATAGATACATGCATCATATTCTCATGAGACTTAGGAGTGTGAATCATTGGTGAGGGAGCAGTGGCCTCATCTATTTCTAGATCACCCTTATTCAGTATGAATTCCTTGGGACAGAAAGTATTATGGTGGGGATATTGTAACATTCTGGTTAAAGTTACTTATCTCTAATTTTTTAAGAGTTCTACTTCGAGTTTTGATGAGCATAAAGGCCTTTTTATTCTTTCGAATTTTCTATAAGAAATGGATTGGCCACTGCATGCAGGAAACATTCATTCCATAAAGTTTATTCATGATATGAATATTTCATTAGGAATATGACATGAATTCTATTCATAGCATGAAAATGGTTGGGGCCATAAAAAATATTCACATCATGAATTGGTTTGTTAGGATTTTTTAAGTTGAGTTGATGTATTTTTCAATATACATGAAACTTGAAGGATTCATGTCATGAATTATGTATTCATGTTGTGAATCATGCATTTATAGCATAAATCATTCATGGACTATAGGTTTTTATCGTGATTAATGAATAAATCCTAATTCATTATCTTATTATCTTCCCTGCCTCAAACCCTATGACCCTCCATGTGATTTTGGGTGTCTTTTTTTCTTTTAGGTCACTTTGTTCCATGCTTGATTTCTATGGTGGTTACATTGTGTCTCTATTAGTAAGAGGCCTTTCTGCATATTTGTTTCAATTAGTCATGAAAATAGTGTTGCACTATTTTTTTGGATTCATTGTCATTGTGGTGATTTTTTTTTTTTTGATCCTTTGTATATCCTTTGTGTGAACTTCCCCAGATATCTATTTGGTTATGGTTTAGAGTGTGTGTTTATTGAGTTTTGTGTGATCAAACCTCTTCATTGCCTCTCACCTATTGTCACATCTCAATTTAGATCCCGAATGAATGGGTTATCCAAGTTGATATGTGATAAGGAAAGTGGCTCAAGAATTTTAGAACTAATATGTTGTGGAAGATATAAGGTTGAGAAATCCTTAACTATTTTTTCTCACCAATGTCTTAAACATGTTTCAAACCCTTTACCCCTTAAATTATTACTTTTACTATTTTATCCTTTACCACAGTAAATATTTTTTATCAAAGGTGATGTAATATTTATTAATAAAAATAAAATAGTACTTAATAGATAATTTATAACTAATGATTTTAGATTTTAAATCCATTTAATAAGATTAAATATCTAAAAGTGATAAAATATTTTTAAAATAATCAATGTATAATGTATTAAAAATAATTTTTTAAATAAAACTTGAGTTCTAAATGTATGATAGAAATGTATATGTAGATTGCTCAGTTACAATAGGGTTTGAATTGTAGGTTTCAAAACTTTGGTTTTTATCCTTGAGAAAATCTATTTTTAACAAAGTTAAACAAGATTAATTTACAATACCTCTTTAGTTCTTAATAAAGAAACTAAATTTATTAGTATTTGATAATATAGATCCAATAAATAAACATAAGACAAGTTTACTTGAGGAAATTTTTTACCTTAAAGTGTATAGAATCTAATATATCAGAGTTTGTACAAGTATAAGAAAGTTTAAGAAAGTTACACTTTATAACTTCAAAAAAAATGCAGTGGAAATAAAACTTTTAACAACAACAAGTAAACAAGTATAAGAAATATTTTAACCCAAAGATAAGGGTATCCAACAACCTTGGATAAATTTCCCTTTATTTATACTTTAAAGAAAGTTTGTCTTACCCACACCAGGGTAAGCCCTTGATACAAAGATCGGTATCTGTCTTTTTATCCCCTCAAGCCCTCAATTAAGTAGGTAATTAGCACCTATATATTCCTATACCTAGAAGACCTCAATTGATAACATTAATAATCAGATTCTCACTAGGCATGTTGAAAAAGTTGATCTCATCTTGAACAAGTTCACTACAAATTCACAAGGCAGGTTTGAGTAGAGCTCTCACAGAGTATCACTTCACTCCATAGTTCAATATCTCTCGACAAAATCTCCACACCTATTAAAATTATTTCAAATGGATTGCTATTTATAGGAAAAATATTCAACGGTCGACTTCTCCTCTAATATTCATATTTTTCCTTAAATTTTGGAGGGGTATGTACATGTGGAAATCATGTAACAATTAATTAGTAACAGGTTTGATGACATCGTTTTGAATAAAAAACTATGAGAACCATTACCATTCTTAAGAAACATTATCAGATTTAGGATCCTATAAAATGAAACACTATATTGAGAATATATGATAACTATAACAAAATAATTTAATCATATTCCTAAGATGGTGTAATTTAGAGTCTAAAAATATTGAAAATCATATTATAAGAAAACTGATAATTAGATTCTAATTTTTGTGAAAATTGGAGTCTGGTTTCTAAAAGAATAGGAGTCTGGTTTCTGAGAGAATTGGATTCAAATTTCTAATAGAATCAGAGTTTAATTTCTGATAGAATAAGATTATTATTTCTAAGATAATCGTAGTCTTGTTTCTAAGAGAATCGGAGTCTGATTTCTAATGAAATTGGAGTCTATTTTTTGACCGAATCGAAGAATGATTTCTAATGAAATCAGATTCCTCATTCCAAAGAAATCAGATTCTAAATATTAGAGAAATAGGATTCTAAATTATATAGAAATCATATTCTCAATTTTAAAGAAATCGGATTATCAATTCTAGAGAAATTAGATTCTCAATTTTAGAGAAATCAGATTCTGAATTCCATAGAAATCAGATTCTGAATTCAAAAGAAATTAGATTTTTAATTTTTGAGAAATTGGATTCTAAATTCTAGAGAAAACATATTCTAAGTAATGGTGAGGTTTTGAGTTATATAAGGATGTAATTTTTTGACTTGAGTAAAATATAGTAAAATTTAGTTATAAAAACATTAGGTAAGGCATTGAATATCATATTTTAATTTAAAAAAATTCTTATAGAAAGAAAATTTTCCTTAAGAAAAGTTTTATTAGAGAAATATAATTTTCCATAAGAAAATGTGTTTGTTATTTTTAAAACATAAAGGAATGTAAAATTCACATAAAAAATTATTGACTCAACAATATCTCCCTTTTTGTAAAGCATAAAAAAATCATAAAAGAATATAAAAGATTAAGGTTTTCATTTTTTAACATTAAAAGAAATAATTATCTCACATTTTGTTTATGGATCATGATGAATACGACTAACCCCCCTTAGGTTATGAAATAATTAAGGATTGTATTCTTGTCTTTATTAGATAAATAAGTCCCCATTACTTAATAATTTATTCTTTAAGTAATCTTCCCTTACTTAGGCACTATCTTCCTTTAACTTAATATTATTTTTTATTATTATTTTCTCTCCCTTTGTGATTTTCAAAAAGGAATGGAGGGAAAGAAAAAAAATGTACCAGAAAGGTTGGGAAAAATACAAGACAAAACAATGCAAAGATAACAAATTTTTCACAAATGAAATTATAACAAAAATCAGATTTGAAAAATTATCCATCCTTCTTTTTCTCTTTCAACATAAACTTTTTCAAAGTTTCCTTCAACATATTCATTTATTTGTGATCATCTTCAAACTTCTTGAGAAACTCTTACTGATCCTAATTTTTCATTTCGAGATCTTTGATTCTTGCTTCTTAAGACTTGACTATTTAACCTTGAGACTTGATCAATTCTTCCTGGTCTTTGAGTTTTTCAGCCATATCTTCCCTAATTTCCCTTTCCCTTTTTAGATTAAGAGCAACAGAATTTAGTTTCCTATTCAGATATTTGTCTTCTTGATGGTAGCTAGCTTGCTCTACTTTCAGTTTCTTTGAAAAAATTGTTGAGATATTATTGATCTTTTCATCAAATTTATCAAAATAGTCTTTGACTATGTTAGTGAAATCATAAAAAAATTTAAGATCATCTGTGACTAACTTCGAACACTTTATTATTTCTTTATAATATCTTATATAAGCATCATAACTAATCTAAAAATTCTTGAACTTGGATTCAATTTTGATGAACTTTTCCATAATAATAATTGTTGAATATGTCTTCTGATTAACTTTTTATTGAAGGAGTTGACTTATGGATTCAATAATGGGAAAGAAAGGGATGGATTTCACAAGATTATTCAAGAAATAAACCATAAAATCATGTCTTGATGAAGAATAAGACTCTGAAGCAGATTCTTTTATTGGTGAGGCAACATCATTTTTATCATTTTTTTCTTCTTATATGTTCCAACAACATCCTTCTTTATTTTTTCAACAATATATTTCTTAGGTAAATTGACAAAAAATCCTCTCCATTCTATTTCTTAGATATTTTATTCTCAATATTCTTAGTCTCATGATCCCCATCAGAAACTTGTATTATTCTATCATTATTATCATAAACTTATTTATCAACACCTTTATCAAAAACATTATTATCTTTGTTGTCATCAACTTATTTATCATCCTTTTCATCAACAAGTTGAACGATATTTTCATTACTAATTTCATCATCTAAAGGAACTTTATTGACCTCATCCTCCGCAATATCATCTTTCTAAATAAATTTTCCTTCTGAAATAATCCTTGTGGAGGAAACTTGGGGAGTTCTTATTGATAGCTTGTTAGAAGGTATTTTATTCTCTTCATATTATTCTACCATTATTATCACATATTTTATTTCCTCTTCTTATTATTATTATTTTTTTTGTATTTATTCTTCATAAACTATTGGTTTTTGGAAATAAAATATCCTTCTTTCCCTTATCTAGTACCAGAGTCTCGGTTACCACTAGTGTCGGAGGAATCATGGGTTCTTTAAAGAATTATTCTAGTACCTGAATTGTTTATATTCCTTATTTGTATCTACTAGAAAATATTGAATAATCTCAAATTCAGACATTTTCTTCTTTAAATTCTTTTCTTTGGATTACTTCTCAAGATCTTCATCTTCTTGAATTCTTAAGGTCTTATCCTCAACAGTATTTATCCCGAAAACAGCATCACCTTCCTTTTTCTTCTTTTTCCGCTCTATCCATTTGGATACAACCTCATCAGAAAATAATTTTTTTTCTTCTTGGTATTAGGTGGAGAAAATACTAGTTTAATGGCTGGTGTTTGTTCCTACAGATTTGGATCTTTGTATTTTCTTTTATTGGAATTTGGTTTGGATCATTCTCCAACTTCTCTTTTCTTACTAGCAGCTTGGTAATCTTTATCAAGAAGATCAAAGAAATCTCAATACTTTCCACTGAAGCCGATCTTCATCCTTCTCAAGGTAACATCACTTAACAACATAATCTTGAATGTTTTCCCCTTTTACTTTCATATAATTTTGAAGGATTCTAAGTATAAGACAATAATCTTAGACAGAATTGCATAGTTCATCATGATTTGAGATTTGATGGTTCCATTCTTAATTTTGCTGATGGTTAAAAGAATGTACTTAATGAGGTTTATCTTTCTTAAATTCACTAATAAGTCCATCATAATGATATCTCATATCTTTAGAGAGTCCTTATCTTCCTTCCTCAGAATCAAAAAACCTTGCATCCAAAGGGCTACTAGTATGTGGTTTTTTAAAATATTTTTTATCTTGGGTGTCTTCACTACCTTGATCCCAAGGCATTCAATAGTCATAATTTTATCAAAACAACCTTCCTCATCAATAAATTTTTTCAAGAAAAATATTTCATCTCCTTCATATGGTATATCCAAAATACTTGCAGCCTTATTATAATATAGAGATTAAGTTTTTTCATAACTCTTAAAGGAAAAAATTTCTTTTCCACCTTGTTCATAAAACAAAATGGTATCATAAAATTCTATTACTAAATCAGCATACACTAGATCCTGATTATTTTCCTTAGCTACACAGAGTCTTTCATATCCATTCATCTTTATTACTTTTCAAATTAAGGAGTTATTCTTGGAAAATAATTTCAAATCCCTAACATTTCCCTAAAGATTATCCAATATTTGATTTCCTTGTTGGAAATAATTAGAGTCTATGAGGAGATCTCAACGAACATTTGAAGTTTAAGGAAAAGGGGAAAACTAAATGGCACACTTGAAGGGTGGCAAAGCATTGGTGCAAAAACATTGAGAAAATCGATGTGGTGCATGAAGAGGGATCCCTTTATATAGGATTTGTGGTGATGGTCCATATTCCCAAGTCAATCCAATGGTTGATATAATCTCTATCTGATCTGACAGTTGATATTATTTACAAAGAAGGATTTATAGGTTACAATATTTTGAGGTTTTAAGGACAAAAATTGGATTTAAGGAAAGTGAATTCAATAAGGTTTTCTTAAAACAATGTTGAAATACCAACAAAAAAATAAAATTACAATGATATAAGTAAGGAAATATACCATCTGGATTTCTCAAAAATATTTTTTAGTATTGATAAGGTTCCTCTTATAAAACTTAGCTTCTCAAAAGTTTTATTAGGGAAATAAAGCTTTTTAGGTTCTGAAAATTTTAGGTTTTGAAAAAAAATTGGAAAAACAAATATAAAAGAATAAACATATGTAATCCCCCAATGAAAAATAGTATCTTAATGTTTAGATATAGGTTTAAAGAAAAGGTTAATATTTATGATTACCTTATAGTTATCATTCCTAACTTTTTTTTAATTTATTCAAATATATTGAAGGGTAATGTTTTTATACATATGTCAATATGTTGATCTTGCATTCTGATAAATTGAAGTATAATATTTCATTTAAGTGTGTTATCCCTAAGAAAGTGATGCCTTATGTCTATATTATTTGGATGAGAGTGATGTGAAAGGTTTTTTCTTAGGTAAATGGAACTAGTATTATCAAACATTATCTATGTTTTGGTAAAACACATGTCATAGTCTGTGAGTGTGTGTTGCATCCACAACACTTGAACAGAACAACTTCCAACTGCTACATATTCATCTTCAGTTGTGGAAAGTGATACTGAGTGTTATTTATTGCCTGAATAAGAAACTAATTAATCTCTTAAGAAATTAAAAGTTCCAAATGTACTTTTCCTATCCATTATACCTCCACCAAAGTCAGTATTTGAAAATATTTTTAAAACAAAATGATTTCCAAAAGAATAGAAAAGTCATAAATCTATGGTTCCCCTTAAATAGTGAAAAAATATTTTCACTACATTTAAATGGAATTATTTTGGATTATATTGATAAATTTCACATAATTATACTAAAAACATTATGTCTGTATGATTATCTATCAAGTATAATAGACTTTATATCATACCTCTAAAAGATGTTTGATCTATTAGTTTTCCAGGTTCATTAATATCAAGAGTTTTTGAAGTACCGATTGGTGTACTTATACTTTTAGTGTTGTTATATCCATACTTATTAAGAATATATTTAACATACTTATGTTGAGATATAAAATTTACTTTTTCTTTTTGAGAAATTTGAAAATCAAGAAAAAATGTTAACTCACCCATCATACTCATTTCAAACTCATATTTCATAAGATTCGCAAATGAATTAGTTAAGGATTACTTAGTTTATCTGAATATAATATCATCAATATAAATTTAAACAATAAAAACATTTTTCTTATCTTTATTTATAAAAAGGTTTGGATCAATAGTTCCCTTAACATAATTTTTTTGTAACAAAAATCCTATAAGTCTCTTGTACCAAGTTCTATGTGCTTTTTTAAGTCCATATAAAGCTTTGGTAAGTTTGTAAACATGTTCAGGATGTTTTTTGAATTCAAAACCATAAGGTCGTTCAATATATACTTCCTCTTGAACATATTTATTAAATAAATAACCCTTCACATCCATTTGAAAAAAGTTTGAAATTGAAAAATGTTGTAAAGGCCAGTAGAATACTAATAGATTCAAGTCTATCTACTGGACTATAAGTTTCTTTATAGTCTATTACTTCCTTTTGATTATAGACTTTAGAAACTAATCTTTCTTTATTTCTTACAATTATTCCATTTTCATCACATTTATTTCTAAATACCCACTTTACTCTAATTACATAAGTTTCTTTAAGTCTATCAACCAAGGTCCATACTTTGTTCATTTCGAATTCATTTTGTTAATCTTGCATAGATTTAATAGAATCATCATCACCTAAAGCTTTATTAGTAATTTTAGGTTCTAATTGGTAGAGATATTCTATATTATTTAATTAATTCCTTATAGAACTTCTATTCCTTACATGATGATTTACATCACCAATGATATTATCACTAGGATGATTCTTAAGAAGCAACTAATTTGGGTTTTGTAAAACCTATTCATCAATATAAGGTAAAAATATTCTAGGTTAAATACTTTAGGAACATTTTCTTGAGTATTCTCCTGATTAGAAGATTCTTCCATCAGAGGTTGATAATTAGTTTTTTAAAACAAATCTGAAGATGTAGGTTGGGGTTTTTTAAAAACAAAAGGATCAGTTTGATCAAATTTAACATGTATTGTTTCTTCAACAGTACAATAATATTTATTAAAAACTCTATAAGCCTTAGAAGTAGTGGAATAGCCTAATAAAATTCCTTCTTTGGATTTGGGTACGAATTTATGTAAGTTATATTTAGTATTCAAGATGAATACTTTTCATCCACATACTTTGAAGTAAGAAACTTTAGGTTTTTGACCAATCCATAACTCATAATGTGTTTTATTAAGAAAAGTTCTAATTAAAACTCTATTTATATTATAGAAAGTAGTACTAAAAAATTCATCCCAAAATTTTTTAGCAATATAGTATTCACTCAACATAGTTTTTGTTATCTCATAAAGAATACAATTTCTTCTTTCAAAAACACCATTTTATTGAGGAATTCTTGGAGATGAGAAGTTATGAGTAATGCCTTTGTTACTACAAAATGTTTTAAAAACTGAATTTTCAAATTCTCCCCCATGATCACTACGAATAGTTATGAATGGAAGGTTTTTATCATTTTTTACATTGGCTGAAAAATATTTAAAATAAGAAAAGGTTTCAGATTTTTTTTTAGAAAATAGACCCTTGTAAATCTAGTGTAATCATAAACTAAAACAAATATTTAGTATTTACCTCCAATACTTCTATTTTTTATTAGACCAAAAAGATCCATATGCACTATGTAAAATGAATTAGAATTTAAGACTTCACTAATTGATTTAAAAATTGACTTATGTTTCTTTCCATATTGACAAGTATCACATACTCTTAAAGAATAAAATCTAAGATCCGATAGATCCTTAACAAGACTTTTATTTGATAGTTTTCATAGGTTCTTGAAGTTAAAATGTCCTCATCTTCTATTCCATAACCAAGATTGGTCTTCTATTATAATAAGGCAGGGTAAGTCTTGGATCCTATGGTCTTCTAATTTAAGTGTATAAACATTCTCATGCATATGAGATGAGATAACAAACTCTTCCTTGAAATTATTTACTAGGAATCTATTATTCCTAAAAATAACAAGGTAAACTTCATCACATAATTGGATTATTCTTATAAGTTTGTTCTTAATACCTTTAACAAATAAAACATTTGAAATTAAAGCTTTTCCAAGAAGAACAATATTACCTATACCAACAATCTATCTTTGAGAATTATCTCTAAAAGCTAAATTTCACATTTCATATTAATAATATTTTCAAAGAATTTTGTTTTACCAGTAATGTACCAGGAACATCCACTATCCCTGTACCATGTATTTTTGTTGGAACTTCCTTTTTTTACTGAAAATAAAATAGTTAAACTTTCAAAATCCAAACTTTCTTGGATTCGGAAAAGTTATAAAATAAAAATTTGGGTATCTATATTTTCTTAGAAAAATGGGATTTAGGAAAACCTAAGGATTTTGTTTTATTAAAAGAATAAATTTTCTCCCAATTTCCACAATATTGACACTTAGTACAAAAAGAATCACTTTGGGGTACAAAATAGTTGTGACTAAAAACTGGTTTTGAATGAGAATAACCAAATCCAAAACTATTCCTTAGAGGAAAAAGTTGTGAATACATCTTATCAAACCCTTACTTTCCATGATTAAAGTTTAGAAAAAGCTTATTTAAGGAAAATATTTCATATTTTAGTCTGATGATTAAATTCTTATCCTCATAGACATTAGTCTTTGAATTTGAGTTTTTTTCTAAAACATTTATCTTGGAAATAAATTTTTCAAGATCCTTATAAAGAGTATTGTTTTTATAATTTACTTCCTTATGTTTTTTGGAAACATTTTCAAAATTAAGGGTTTTCTAATCATGATCTTTTGAAAGATCTTATACTCATTTTTATAAAATAGAGATTCTATAATTTTTCTTATTAAGTTTCTTATTGATCTTACTATTTTCATTCTCAAGTAACTTGGAAAACCTAGATACTTCTTCAAAATAAGGTAAAGTATTATATTATGATGAGGAATATTATTCATCCAAATATTCATAATATTCTTCATTAGGATAATTACTACTTAAAGAAATATTCATTAAAGATTCATAAATTTTTACCTTATCCATGAGACATTGATTTTCAGTAGAAATTCTTGTTATAAGACCAATATTATTCTGTCTAGAAGATTCGATATCTAAAGATTAATCTAAGGAGTCACCACCACTATCCCTCCATGTTTCATTATCTTTTATTACTTTCTTAGCCTTAGACTTGTATTACTTCTTCTTGTTTCTTTCTGATTTCATATACTTTCATTCTTTCCTTTTGAGCATAGGACTATCTGGTCTGATATGACCTACCCTCTTTCTTTCATAACAAGTCACTTCTAAATATTTATTATCCTTTCTATATTTCTTCTTATATCTATATTTGAAATATTTCTTTCCCACAATTTTGTTCATTCTTTGATTAATATTGGAAATTTCATTCTCAAAATTATCATTATCACTTGATTTAGATATAACAGTAGCTTTCATGGATTTTGATCTAGTAACTCTTTCAAGAGTCTTGTCTTTCATAAGATTTTATGTAGTAGTGAAAGAAAAACTGCCACTACCATTCTTTTTCTTATTGATCTCTATATCTCTCTTCATTTTAGTTTCATGTTAAATAAGAGTCTTAAATAACTCACCAAGAGTGATGTTTGAAACTTTTCAATTCTCATCAATCATTATTCTTTTAGATTCTCACTCATTGGGAATAATATATATTATCTTATCCATAAGAATATCATCGCCAATTCCTTTCTCACCCAAATATTGAAGGATGTGGGCAATATTTATAAACCTTTGTTGAACTTTTCATATAGGTTCTCTATAAGGAAACATAAAACCATGGTATTCAGCTCTAATCATATCTCTTCTTGTTTAAATAACCTTAGATATTCCAAAATGTGTAACTTCTAATTTATTCCAAATGCTATTAGAAGCTTCACATGATGAAATATGGCTATATATTTTCCTATTCATAGAACATAATAAAGTATTGTGAACCTTAAAATTAAGATGATACTCTTATTTTTCTTTATTGGTGAAGGTTTAGATTTCCTTGTAAAGAATCTTATAGTCTCTAGTTAATATAACAAAATTATCCACACTGGTATTGATAATTAAAGTCAGTATTAATCAAAAATTGGGGGTCTGGTAGGATTTAATTTGTTTATTGAACCAACGTTCATTCCTATCATTCTTAAAAAAATCATTTTCACAAAACGGTTTAGTTTCAAAATTTTATAAACCAAATTTTATAAGGAAAATCTTTAAGAAAAAACATGAACAAGTAAGTTTAAAGAAGTAATGTTGAGAAAGAAAACTCATATGTAAGTATAAGTATTTCAGATACCTCCTCTAATACTAATTATAGGATCTAAATGTTGGTTTATAATGCTCAATTAAAAGAGGGGTGAATTATAGGTTTAAAAAAATTCATTTTTATCCTTAAGAAAATCTATGTTTAACAAAGTTAAATAAGATGAATTCACAAGCCATCTTTATTTATTAAAAAAGAAAGTAATTTATTAGGATCCGATAATATTGATCCAATAAATAAACTTAAGACAATTTTACTTAAGGAAAGATTCTACCTTAAATCATATATAATCTAATATATCAGATTTTTTACAAGTATAATAAAGTGTAAGAAACTTACACTTTCTAACATTAACAAAATATAGTGGAAATAAAACTTCTAACAACAAGTAAACAACTATAATAAATCTTTTAACCCAAAGACAAGGGTATCCAACATCCTTGGATAAAGGTCCCTTGATTTATACTTGAAATAAAGTATATCTTACCCATACCAAGTTAATCCCTCGATACAAAGATTGGTATCTGTCTTACTATCCTCGTAATTCCTCGATTAATCAGGTAATTAACACATTTTTCTTCCTATCTTCAGAAGTCATCGATCAATAACAAAAGAAATAATATTCTCACTAGGTAGGATAAACAAGTTATTCTCAACTTCAACAAGTTCTTCACGGTAAATTTATAAGGTAGGTTTGAGCAGAGCTCTTGTAGAGTATCACTCTATTCCAGAGTTCAACAGCTCTTGAAAAAAACTCCACACATATTAAAATGATTTAAAATGGCTGGGTATTTATAGAAAAGATCTCAAATGGTCAACTTCTCCTAAAATGGTAATATTTCCCCTAAATTTCATAGGGACCTATACAGGTGGAAATCATGCAATGGTTAATTTTTGACATTTTTAATGACATCGTTTTGAATAATAAACTATGAGAAACATTATTATACTTAAGAAACATTATCTAATTTAGGAACTGATAAAATAAAACTCTACATTGAGGAGATTTGATAACTATAACAAAATCATTTAATCAGATTCTTAAGATAGTGTAATTTTGAGTCTAAAAATACTGATAATTGGATTCTAAGAAAACTGATAATCAGATTCTATTTTTTGTGAAAATAAGAATCTAATTTTTGAAATAATTGAAGTCTAATTTCTAAGAAAATCAAAGTCTAATTTCTGAGAGAATAGAAGTTTGATTTCTAAGATAATCGAAGTCTAGTTTTTGAGATAATCAAAGTCTTATTTCTAATGAAATCGGAGTCTGATTTCTGAGAGAATTGGAGTCTAATTTCTGAGAAAATAATAGTCTAATTTTTTATGAAATCAGATTCTCCATTACAAAGAAATCAGATTCTGAATTTTAGAGAATCAGTTTCTAAATTTTGGGGAAATTGTATTCTCAATTTTAGAGAAATCAAATTCTAAATTCTAGAGAAATCAGATTCTCAATTCTAGATAAATCATATTCTAAATTCCAGAGAAATTGGATTCTGGATTCTAGAGAAATTGGATTTTGAATTCTAGATAAATTGGATTCTAAATTCGAGATAAATCATATTCTAAGGAACTGTAAGCTTCTGAGTTAGATAAGGATCCGATTTTTTTTACTTAAGGAAAAGATGGTTAGATTTAGTTAGGAAAACGTTAGGTAAGGCATTGAAGATCATAGGTAAAGTCAAAAACATTCTTAGAGAAAGATAATTTTCCTTAAGAAAATGTGTTTGTGGTTTTTAAAACATAAAGGAATGGAAAAGTCATAAGAAAACTTATTGACTCAACACTAAATTGTAAAATATAAGTTTATAAATTAAAAACAATATATTTAAAATTATAAATTGGATTATAAAATATATTTTTTTTCTTATAAAATGGTTTCGTGAATTTCCGATTCATACCTACATACAAATAATGACTTAAAAGTCATGTTATTTGTAAAAATGGTATTTTTAACTATTCATTAAAAATCAACCCTTTTATAAAAACCTCAAAAATTAATCTTAAGATAATATTAAAATATTTAATCAAAAAATAGTTTTATTTTTTTCAAATTCAAATTCCAAAATTTATAAATTAGCTTTTAAATGAAAATACAATATATAAAGAAAAACTACTTTTATTAAAAATGATCTTTTTAAAATTCATGTGTTTTTAATATTATTTCATATATATTTATAAATAATATAATATTGATATATTATTATATAAATCCTATTAAAATTTTAACTATGATCAATTTAATTTTATTAAGTTAAAATACAGTACACTTTTTTTAATGGTTCTTTGAAAGGCATCATTTTTAAAATATTAATCAAAGAGAATAATAATATATAATTATTATAATTGATTATCATAATTTTTATACTAATGATTATATTATTCATGTAATTTTAATAGGTTGCAGTTTTTTAGCTGGGTGTTGGGTTAGATTGGTGTTTCATGTGACACAAGCTATTAAAGATAGTATTAATTTAAAGTTCTAAAATATTGGGTCATTACATTTTTCCCCTATTAAATAAATTGAATCCTTATAATTTTAATTATCATTTTCCTATTAAAGAAGATGAGGTTATTCTTAACATATTCTTCATTTGGGATATAACTTCTAATATGACATCTACCTTACTCTCTTAGGTTATACCAAGTTACTTATCTTTCCTAAAACAACATTAATCATTCCTACAATCATGTACCACAGTATTTATATACCCTAATAATATAATATCCATTACATACCATTAAAACCCATTTGAATCACTAAGACATTAAACTATAGAAAAATTATATATTCCATTAAAAATTAATTCTTATCTTCAACTACTAGTTTATAAATTCATATATTGGTGTATATATATATATATCATGATCCAAAAAATGAGAAAAGATTCACCAAAAATATCATGGATCGCCTTTTCATTAAATAAATAATCAATTCAAATGATATTAATAATATATAACTTACTTTTATCAAAATAAATCAACCATTTATTACCTCAATATCAAGAATATATTAAACCTAATATTTATCCACACCTCAATCATGTGTTATCCAATAATTATCCCCAAAAATATAACATTGTCATAAAATCACATTTTAAGGTTATTTGTACAATTTAATATATGTTTCCATACCTTTAAAGAAAAAATACTAAAGAATAATCCTTAAATATCTCATATGATCCCCATTAATCTTATAATGTACTATAATAACATCGATGAATGTCAATCTATAATGATAATAGATAAGAGTATCAATATTTAATTTCTATTAAGATATTAACCTCACTACCTTAGGTGAGACAAGGAAACTTTCTTTTCTCCATCGTAATAAGCATATACTAAAATTCTCAACATTTAAGTATACTCCCTTATTCGGTTTCAAGACATAGTGATTTATGGATACATACCTTTCTTAGATTCATTTTTGTGATCTTATTTCAACCAAATACTAAAACTAAAATGATCATGATAATATAAAACAAAATTAAATTAAAATATCACATTAATATGAAATCTCAATCCTAATATATATCCTCCAATGACACATTTATTTCAATCTATGATGCCTTTGTTTTAACTATGTCACACTTGGTTCATCCTAAAACTCTCTTGGTTCTACCTATGATTTTTAAGTTGTGCTCTCTCATTATTCTTAACCAAATCCATCAAATTAATTAGGAAATAAATTATTTATAATGGTTCATAAAGATAATTTTATTAACCAAAGCATATCCCCTAGGATTTTCTTTCCAGGTTTGTAGTCTTATGCTAACTTATCATGCACTAGATTGAAGATCAATTTAATACTCAACCAGAACTTTTGGGTTGATTTCCCTTAGGTATATATGTGTCACATCTACATCCAATTTATATTATTTAGATAGGTATGTAATTATTAGGATAACCACACAATCTATACTTTACCAAAACTTAAGGATGCCATACTATACTTAGACTTATTCCTTAGAATTATCACTAGGGTTTTCAATATAGTCCCCTTATCCTAATCCTCAAAATATTCAATACTGCCTCAATGAACCTAAAGGGTTATCTATACCTTTGAGATTATGATCAACCATAAATTATCAAACTTTGACGAAAGTTTTATCTCCTAAATTATCCCAAAATGATAACATAATAATCTATAAAGTTATCAAAACCATAATCTCATACCAACTATGACATCTCATACTGTAACAACCCGAGATTTTATAAGATACATTCTTTTTAATTTCATTCATATCTTCTATTGTACGACACACCAAGATTATCTTGCGCTATACGCAACACTGTATTAGCTTGCAGTATACGCAACACTTTTCTTGGCTCTTGTTACACACAATTTCAAGTTCATTTGATAGAAGTTATTCTATGCAACATTGAGTGTATATATATATATATATATATATATTCAATGTATAAATAAAATATGGTTGGATTCTGTTATACGCAACAACAGAGGAGTTGTGCACTACACGCAACCCTGACTTGGCTTGCATTACACGCAATCGCGACCTTCCTCGATAGCGTGTGTTGTACGCAATACCGGGTTTTACTAAACAATGATATATTATTATAATATTGTTATGAACTAGCCGTTATGAATAGTGTTAACTAAATTTTGAATTTTATAACATTATTATTCATCTTACACATTTCTAGAACATGGTATAAGAACAAAATAAATTTTTCAGGTAAAATAAGTATTTTTCAAAAAATGCAGTTTTACCGCCTTTTGATGACACACCCACTTTAAATCTAGTTTTTGACATGTTTATAAGTTCAATTTGACAAAATAAAATTATCCTTTTAAATCAGGATATAAAAATTTACATTAGATAAAGTTTTGATATTTTTCTGATAACTTTCATATTTTAATGAATAGTAAAAACACGCTATATTTTAATTAAAAACAACTTTTTTCATCGTAATATCTTATGTGGTTAAATTATAATATTGAATGGTTTAAAAGTATAAATAGAATATATTTTTACCATTTAATATAATGTATGTCATTAGCATTGATTTTACCTTGAATTCGTAGGTTAAATCAATTCAATCTTTTGCAATGTTCTAAAGAAAAACCCGTTTTCTTTCGACAAAGGGATTAATTTTAATTTAATTTTTGCAACTTTTTTGTATTGAATTTGGAAAAATGGATTCCATATTTGGAATCAGTGGATCCAAATTATGTTAATAATCTACTTTTTATTTTTGGGAATTATGAATAGTAACTACGGTAAATTTTATTTACCATAGTTAAAGGTAAATCGGGTAATTAAGGATAAATATAATATTTTAAAATTACCCTAACAAATGTCAAAATCCTATTGGATGACTAAAAGTAGACCCATATCACCTAAGTGTCGGATTATATTAATTTAATTAAATTTTTTCAATGAAAATAATTTAATTATTATTAAAACCAAAGAATGTGACAACATGTCACTTTCTTAAATATTATAAGTATAATAATTTTAATCTAGTGATAAACTTCATGAAACTTCAAACATTAATAGTATCCAGAAAGCTAATATAATTATCTACATCATAGGAATTTATTTAGAATTTTTAGTGATTAAATAATTATCATTTATTATGACACAAAGATGATGCAGTAATTGTCTTATTAATGAAATATTGACATAATTGATGTTATAAATGCCCAAATAAATGTAATTTGAGACTTTTTATGACTTACACTAATTTTATAGTTTAATATGACATGTTATTGTTGATTTAAGTAACTTGGTTAGAACTTATAATTATTTTATGAATTTCATAAAAATCATGTACCAAATAGTGTCAAAATTGACATAAATTTTTAAAACAAATATTATATTATTAATTGTTATTTTATTCCTAAAAATCTAAGGTTCGGCAAAATGACTTAGATAAGATTATATATATTAATAATAAACAACTTGGGGTTCTTTTGTCTTGATATAGTAATTTTATTAACCATATAGTGTAAGAAAACAAAAAGACACGGTAAAAGTTAAATTATTTAACTTAGAGTTAAATCTAAATGATAAGGTTAAAATAATAACCTAAACTTGTCTAAATCCTATTGGATGAGAGTATTTCGACCCATACCCACTTTAGCTTCTAAATAAGACCCTTTGGAACCATTATAAACCGAATTTGACCTTAAATATAAAATAATGTTTTGAGCTTTTTCTAAGGTGCCCCTCTCCTCCCTTATAAAAGGGCACCTCCTCCCTCTCCTCCTCACACCAATTTGAGAATTCAAGCTCGGACAAACCCTGAAAAAATCTCTTCTCCACTTCCATAGTATCATCCTAGAGGTCCTGGTCTTCTTAAAATACCATCCTTAGTTCTTTAAGTGGAGGTTAAGTGAAGGCGCGTCAAAAAGAGGTAATATCCATTACCGATCTTTTTCAATTTCATTCTTCTTCAACTTCTTCTTATTTAGTTGTTTCATGATAAAGTAATAACATAAGTATTTCTTATATACTTATATGTTATTATAAATATGAAACAACTCTAATTAACCTTCTATCCATCCTACGGAAAAAGTAAATCACCGCACGTGCGTGCGTACGGAATACCGTCTCCACGCCGTGGTGTAATCTATTTTCCGCCACCACCTTAATTGGATGGGTATAATGGTGTAATTAGTAACTATATATGATTATTATAAAGTGATATTAATACTTAAATAGTATACATACAATTCAACACAATTCCACGACCATGGGAACGATATCATCGCTCGTGCGTACGTACGGACTACCGTCTCCACGACGCGATGAGATTCATTTTCCATGTTAACCATTCCAGAATGATTATAAAGTATATATAATGAATAATAATGAAATATATGACATGTTAAATCTACTGGATTTATGTATATATATATATATATGTATGTCATCTACTTACTTCCATTCAAGACAATAAGGAAAGGAAAACAGCGTTCATGCGTACGTACGGACTACCGTCTCCATGAACGGTGTGTTTCATTTCATTTATCTATCTATTATATATATATATACTGAATATATATGATTTATAAATCATGTTTTATATTCTGGAAGTAAGTAAATCATGATATAAGTAATAATAATGTCAAGAACAACAAGTCCAAACACCTACGATAAATGAAACGATTTTACCCAAAACACTTCTTTAACATGGAATTTACAAAAGAACGGGTAATATAAAGTCATAAGTGAACCATATATGATATCATAACAATGAGTATGATTTTTTAATAAGTAAATAACATTATTTAAATCATTATACAGGAGGTTCAGACACTTACGAAGCATATCGGACCTAAGGTAAGGGAAATATCACAATCTCATTTTTATCCGAGATTGTTTATACTTTGGCATTTACTGGGGTGTATTTTATCATCCACATCCATGTTTCCTCAATATGTAATATTATTTCCATTCACCTAATATTGTTTAAATCCTATTTTACCCTTCGGTGAGTTTTTAGTAAAAGATATGAAAGGAATCTTTTGTCGTTTTTCGTACGAGGTACTTTTTGACTTTTCCAACAAAAGTACGAAGAATGTTTTTTTAACTTATACGGCATGAATGGATTTTTAAAACATTATTTCCAAGAAGATTCCCTTAAAATTTTTCATGTTTATTTTTAATCAAATTCTTTTAGTTTAAAATTGTATGACATTTTAAGAAAGGAAAAGTGTTTTTGAAGTAGAAATGATATTTTCCTCAAGAATGAAGTTCAAGTGTTTTATCAAAATTATTTTCCATCTAAGATAATAAAGGGTTATGTTTTTATCCCTATTATTACATTGATTTGATTATTTTGTGATGGAAATATTTTTATGAATTCCTTTATCGTATATGAATTGTTTAATTATGTCATGATGTTTATGATTCCCATTTTTATTACATGGGTTATGCAATGATGTATGGTTTATGATTTTGTGGGACACATAAGAATGGTATCATTATGAGATGGGTGGGACCTATATCTCCCTCCAATGCATTGGGTAAATATTTTATATCTCATGAGATAGACATGGCTGGAATGGTAGGTTATACCGGTTCAGTGAAACAGGACTGAAACGAGGGTGACTCGGTTCAGAAAGGGACTTTGTCCACTAAGATAGTCTTGGCAATGAGTCTTGACTAATAAGATATGATTCTCTATGATTATGTGTGTATGCCACAAAGTGTCATGTTTTAAGTTATGATTATTGGGATTTCATTTCACTACTATGATTTATCCCATGTTATGAAATTATGCTCTCTTTTGCAGGTTAAGATTTCCAAAATGTTATGTTCTTATGAATATGATGTGAGTGATATTTCTTTTATTTACCCTTACTGAGCATTTGAGCTCACCCTTTTATGTTTTCTTTTCCTCAGGATATAAAGAAAGGTTTTAGGTATAAAAAAAAGAAAGCTCCTTATGGGAGATGTTTAAGATCTTTCACCACGATTAGAAGATTATATTCCGAGTTTCCAAAGACACTAAACTATTACGATCCTTGTGTGTGTGTTTTTTTATGTACTAAGTATTCCACAAAAGTAATGTAATGTACATGTACGTCAAGCTTCGGGTCTCTACAGTTGGTATCAGAGGGAGGTTTAGTCAACCTTTGGAAACTAGGATGCGAGAGCTTTAGTGAGATCCCTAGAGATGTTTCTAAGGTATGTCTAGGGATGCCTCTAAGGTTAAGTATACGTATAGGTTATAGTCCTAGAATTACGCTAAAAATCTTAGAATTTAACCTAAGATGTTAGATATTGAGGGTACTTCCCCTTTACTATGTTGTTTTCTCTAGCATGATTTTTGCCTCTCACAGAATTATTTTTGTGTTTTAGTTAATGGAGGGAACCAGAAGGAATTCGGTTAACATTGAATCCAATGGACAAATTGGTGACTATGAGCAACAAAATTGTGTAATGCCTAGAGAGAAAGATATTGTGATTATGTCGAATCAGTCATCGTGATATATGATTAACAAGGTGAAATTTAGTGGTATGCCTAATTCATCAAAGAAGATGAAGATAGACTATTATGCATGTTAGCATGTTGAGGAGCATAAAGAAAGGAAGATTGAGATTTCTAAAGAAGGGAAGAAGAACCTTGAGGAATACATCAAATGGAGGGACCGATGTTATCTGTGTGGAGAAAAGGGTCATAGAGTGACAGTCTGTTATGGAGTTCAATTTATTATTTGTGGAGAACATGGGCATTACCCAACTCAATGACCTGACCTAAAAAGTTACTTCTAAATCAAGGAAGGACTTATTACAGGACAATAATTGAAGAGTATGGATTGAAGTGTCTATGTATTGGTATTCAATAATAATGTTGTTGAGGTACTTTTATTGTGTATTAGAATATTGTTGTATTATTCTATTGTGGTTTTCAATAATTTTAAGGTACCAGTAACCATGAAAAGTGATTCAAATATTTTTGAAAGCAGATGATATGCGCATAATGAAGGGATACGGAGAAAATGAAATGTTTGACAGTATTCATGAGCTCATGATTGATATAAGGACTAAGTGATATCATGGTTTGAGTATATATAATTTTGAGGATTTTGGTATGTGGAAAGTGTTAACTTTTAACTGCATTCATGTTTTCACTATGGTTCAATGGGTATTCATTTTTTTCAAGAGATTACATGATTATGGTATTCACATGACTGGAATGTGATGAACAAGATATATGAGGGATAAATGATGGCATTCACGTGATCATTTTCTCTATACTATGAGCTTGGACCGAAGTATTTTGGATAAGCCTAAAGATTGGAATGGATTTTGTTGGACATAAGTTAGTATTGTTTAAGGATAGAACCTTTTTTCGATATTATTGATGGGATGATATAGTAATGTAGTTTTAGAAAAAGGACAACCTACAGGACGGGTGACAGCCCATCGCGTCGGAAAAGGTTGTGGGAATCGAACCCACAACTGAAGTGCGACTGGCCTTTATCGCCTACCACTGGCCTACAGGAAGTCCCTGGTTAGTAGAAACTAGTTTTATTTTATTAAGCGGTATGATATATGAAGTATAAGTTCATTTTTGGAACCATATACGATTAATCTAACCATAAGATGGACTTATAACTTTTGCTAACCTTTTGTTTGAAAGAGATGGAATGACCCATCATTCTATCACATGATCTGCTAACACATCACGAATAACAAATTCAACATTATTTATTTAAGAGATAAATTGGAAATTGTCCAAATAACGACAAACGGTGAGACTATACCAAAATCACGAAAGTATTTCTTCTAATTCCAACTTCATCAACTTTAGGGAAATGATCTTGAAAACCAAAAAAATGTTGTCCTAGTGCTCTTATATCTGATTAATCAGATGATACCTTAGATCGTCACAAATTTATGGATTTGAGATTGCTGGCTTTTTCATAGCCATGTTCTCTACCACTCTCCATCAGAACTTGATGGTTAGATTTTTCTTCCATATCCATATTTTCACCTATGTTCTCCTATGTGGAAACCCCGTGATGAGTTAATTTGGGTAACTGTTACATTTCATACTTTATTTTTTAAAATCCATGTTTTGGTATTCTTTTTTACGATGTGGGTTTCTATTAAACAAACTTTCGAGTAGTAAACCATTTATAACCCTGACGAATTTCAAGGGCGAAATTCATTTTAAGGGGGGTAGAATGTAACAACCCGAGATTTTATAAGATACATTCTTTTTAATTTAATTCATATCTTCTATTGTAGGACACACCAAGATTATCTTGCGTTATACGCAACACTGTATTAGCTTGCAGTATACGCAACACTTTTCTTGGCTCTTGTTACACACAATTTCAAGTTCGTTTGATAGAAGTTATTCTACGCAACATTGACTGTATATATATATATATATATATATATATTCAATGTATAAATAAAATATGGTTGGATTCTGTTATACGCAACAACAAAGGAGTTGTGCACTACACGCAACCCTGACTTGGCTTGCATTACACGCAATCGCGACCTTCCTCGATAGCGTGTGTTGTACGCAATACCGGGTTTTACTAAACAACGATATATTATTATAATATTGTTATGAACTAGCCGTTATGAATAGTGTTAACTAAATTTTGAATTTTATAACATTATTATTCATCTTACACATTTCTAGAACATGGTATAAGAACAAAATAAATGTTTCAGGTAAAATAAGTATTTTTCAAAAAATGCAGTTCTGCCGCCTTTTGATGGCGCACCCACTTTAAATCTAGTTTTTGACATGTTTATAAGTTCAATTTGACAAAATAAAATTCCCCTTTTAAATCAGGATATAAAAATTTACATTAGATAAAGTTTTGATTTTTTTCTGATAACTTTCATATTTTAATGAATAGTAAAAACACGCTATATTTTAATTAAAAACAACTTTTTTCATCGTAATATCTTATGTGGTTAAATTATAATATTGAATGGTTTTAAAGTATAAATAGAATATATTTTTACCATTTAATATAATTTATTTCATTATCATTGATTTTACCTTGAATTCGTAGGTTAAATCAATTCAATCTTTTGCAATGTTTTAAAGAAAAACTCGTTTTCTTTCGACAACGGGATTAATTTTAATTTAATTTCTGCAACTTTTGTGTATTGAATTTGGAAAAATGGATTCCATATTTGGAATCAGTGGATCCAAATTATGTTAATAATCTACTTTTTATTTTTGGGAATTATGAATAGTAACTACGGTAAATTTTATTTACCATAGTTAAAGGTAAATCGGGTAGTTAAGGGTAAATATAATATTTTAAAATTACCCTAACAAATGTCAAAATCCTATTTTATGACTAAAATTAGACCCATATCACCTAAGGGTTGTATTATATTCATTTAATTAAATTTTTTCAATGAAAATAATTTAATTATTATTAAAACCAAAGAATGTGACAACATGTCACTTTCTTAAATCTTATAAGTATAATAATTTTAATCTAGTGATAAACTTCATGAAACTTCGAAAATGAATATTCTCCAAAAATCTAATACAATTATCTACATCATAGTAATTTATTTAGAATATTTAGTGATTAAATAATTATCATTTATTATGACACAAAGATGATGCAGTAATTGTCTTATTAATGAAATATTGACATAATTGATGTTATAAATGCCCAAATAAATGTAATTTGAGACTTTTTATGACTTACACTAATTTTCTAGGTTAATATGACATGTTATTGTTGATTTAAGTAACTTGTTTCGAACTTATCATTCTGTTATGAATTTCATAAAAATCATGTACCAAATAGTGTCAAAATTGACATAAATTAGTTTTTAAAACAAATATTATATTATTAATTGTTATTTTATTCCTAAAAATCTAAGGTTCGGCAAAATGACTTATATAAGATTATATATATTAATAATAAACAACTTGGGGTTCGTTTGGCTTGATATAGTAAGTTTATTAACCATATAGTGTAAGAAAACAAAAAGACACGGTAAAAGTTAAATTATTTAACTTAGAGTTAAATCTAATTTATAAGGTTAAAATAATAACCTAAACTTGTCTAAATCCTATTGGATGAGAGTATTTAGACCCATCCCCACTTTATATTTGAAATAAGACCATTTGGAACCATTATAAACCGAATTTGACCTTAAATATAAAATAATATTTTGAGATTTTCCTAAGCTGCCCCTCTCCTCCCTTATAAAAGGGAACCTCCTCCCTCTCCTCCTCACACCAATTTGAGCATTCAATCTTGTCCAAACCCTGCCAAAATCTCTTCTCCACTTCCCTAGTATCATCCTAGAGGTCCTTATCTTCTTCAAAGATCATCCTTAGTTCTTTAAGTGGAGGTTAAGTGAAGGCGCGTCAAAAAGAGGTAATATCCATTACCGATCTTTTTCAATTTCATTCTTCTTCAACTTCTTCTTATTTAGTTGTTTCATGATAAATTAATAACATCATTATTTATTATATACTTATATGTTATTATAAATATGAAACAACTCTAATTAACCTTATATCCATCTTACGTAAAAAGGAAATCATCGTGCGTGCGTACGTACGGAATACCGTCTCCACGCCGTGGTGTAATCTATTTTCTGCCACCACCTTAATTGGATGGGTATAATGGTGTAATGAGTAACTATATATGATTATTATAAAGTGATATTAATACTTAAATAGTATACATACACTTCAACACAATTCCACGACCATTGGAACGATATCATCGCTCGTGCGTACGTACGGACTACCGTCTCCACGACACGATGAGATTCATTTTCCATGTTAACCATTCCAGAATGATTATAAAGTATATATAATGAATAATAATTAAATATATGACATGTTAAATCTACTGGATTTATGTATATATATATATGTATGTCATCTACTTACTTCCATTCAAGACAATAAGGAAAGGAAAACAGCGTTCATGCGTACGTACGGACTACCGTCTCCATGAACGGTGTGTTTCATTTCATTTATCTATATATTATATATATATATATATACTGAATATATATGATATATAAATCATTTTTTATATTCTGGAAGTAAGTAAATCATGATATAAGTAATAATAATGTCAAGAACAACAAGTCCAAACACCTATGATAAATGAAACGATTTTACCCAAAACGCTTCTTTAACATGGAATTTACAAAAGAACGGGTAATATAAAGTCATAAGTGAACCATATATGATATCATAACAATTAGTATGATTTTGTAATAAGTCAATAACATTATTTAAATCATTATACAGGAGTTTAGGACACTTACGAAGCATATCGGACCTAAGGTAAGGGAAATATCACAATCTCATTTTTATCCGAGATTGTTTATACTTTGGCATTTACTGGGGTGTATTTTATCATCCACATCCATATTTCCTCAATATTTAATATTATTTCCATTCACCTAATATTGTTTAAATCCTATTTTACCCTTCGGTGAGTTTTTAGTAAAAGATATGAAAGGAATATTTTGTCGTTTTTCGTACGAGGTACTTTTTGACTTTTCCGACAAAAGTACGAAGAATGTTTTTTTTAACTTATACAGCATGAATGGATTTTTAAAACATTATTTCCAAGAAGCTTCCCTTAAAAGTTTTAAAGTTTATTTTTAATCAACTTCTTTTAGTTTAAAATTGTATGACATGTTAAGAAAGGAAAAGTGTTTTTGAAGTAGAAAGGATATTTTCCTCAAGAATGAAGTTCAATTGTTTTATCAAAATTATTTTCCATCTAAGATAATAAAGGGTTCTGTTTTTATCCCTATTATTACATTGATTTTATTATGTTGTGATGGAAATATTTTTATGAATTCCTTTATCGTATATGAATTGTTTAATGATGTCATGATGTTTATGATTCCCATTTTTATTATATGGGTTATGCAATGATGTATGGTTTATGATTTTGTGGAACACATAAGAATGGTATCATTATAAGATGGGTGGGACTTATATCTCCCTCCAATGCATTGGGTAAAGATTTTATATCTCATGAGATAGACATGGCTGGAATGGTAGGTTATACCGGTTCAGTGAAACAGGACTGAAACGAGGGTGACTCGGTTCATAAAGGGACTGTGTCCACTAAGATAGTCTTGGCAATGAGTCTTGACTAATAATATATTATTCTCTATGATTATGTGTGTATTCCACAAAGTTTCATGTTTTAAGTTATGATTATTGGGATTTCATTTAACTACTATGATTTATCCCATGTTATGAAATTATGCTCTCTTTTGCAGGTTAAGATTTCCAAAAAGTTATGTTCTTATGAATATGATGTGATTGATATTTCTTTTGTTTACCCTTACTGAGCATTTGAGCTCACCCTTTTATTTTTTCTTTTCCTCAGGATATAAAGAAAGGTTTTAGGTATAAAAAAAAGCTCCTTATTGGAGATGTTGAAGATCTTTCACCACGATTAGAAGATTATATTCCGAGTTTCCAAAGACACTAAACTATTACGATCCTTGTGTGTGTTTTTTTGTTATGTACTAAGTATTCTGCAAAAGTAATGTAATGTCCATGTACGTCAAGCTTCGGGTCTCTACACATACCAAACCATATGGTAATTACATAACTTAAATAAAATATAACAATATATATTTTCCAAATAAATTTTAGATTTAGAGTTTTAGATAATTAGGTAAAACCATTAATTAACAAAACCCATTCCCTTTTATCTAATAGAAATTTTTTTCCACTATAAGAGAAACTATTTAATTCATAACGAGTCTTAAACATCCCCTAAAAATTTTAAGCATGATAAAATCTTCTAGATATGACATAATGTTCTTATATCTATACCATATGTGATGGAAACATAAGAAAGGGGTGAGCTCATATATTCAGTAATGGTAAACATAATTGTTGGAAATAAAATATCATAAGTGATTATAAGATGAGAATATAGTTATAATTAGGATACAAGAGAAACTTATACCAAATAAAGGATAGATCATAAATTATGTAATACTTCTTGACATATCATACTACATGAATCAAAAGAGTATGGAAATATGAGTTAATAAACATAATATATGAGAGCATAATCATAGGCACGTGGCTTGGAAATGTACCATACCCTTAAAACATTTTATAAAAAAGAACTTTGGAATAAACATAAGCAAAGAGAAATTATAAGATTATAAAAAAAAATCATTCTTCATGTTGTGAAAAAACAATTCCCATGCTTCAGGTTGTAAAAAAATTCCCACACTTCATTTTATGAAGAAAAAAAATTCTTGTGGTTTATTTTGTGAACAAAAAAAATCCCAAGCTTCATTTTATAAATAAAAAAATAAAATGATTCATATTTTGAACAAAAAAATTACCATCTTTATAATATGAAAAAAAAAATCATACATTATATTGTGATAAAAACAATTTCTATACTAAATTCCTTGCATCATGAGATATAAATCCTTAATTAATTAATTTTAGGACTATATAGGACCTCACCCATAAATCATCTATACATATTTGTGTCACTTGAAAAAAAAACATTCATTATATCATAATGAACCCATGGAAAAATAATATATTTCTTAAGCTATCCAAAAACATCACATAACATAAAATTAAGAAATCATAGGATATAAAAAATATAATTTTACCAAATTAATAATATCATAATAACATATATAGTGTTATTAAAACATCACTTTATGAAATATAAACCTTGTATGGTATATATAATTGAAAATGTTAAAGTCTTCACAAAACCTTTTAAAACATTATTATAAAAGAATAAGTACAAATTAATTTCAAAAAAAATTTGAGGGAAATAGATTACTTTTGAAAACATTATTTTAAATTATTATTAATAAAATATCCTTGAAAATATATATAGGTTATAAAAAAAATTAGAGTGTAAGATAAAACATTTGACTTTAAAAGTATGAAAAATCATTAGAATATTTTGAACTGGCTATTGAAAACCCGCATTAAAAAAGTATATAACAAAATATATATTTTAAAAGTTGAAAATAAAATTATGAAGATAAAATAAATTGATACATACTTTTATTTTAATAGATGAAAGGATAAAATTGGTGGTAATTGAAAAAAAGTCTTGAAACAAAGTGCTAATTAAGATATAGAGGTTCATTCTTGATAACATTATAATTTTAGGTGAGAGAAATATCAAGTAGGAAGATTGGAATAAAGGAGACATTTTACCCATAAATATTAAATATAACATCATATAAAATATTAAGTAAATTAATAAAGATAATAATTAAGTTTAAAGTTCAAAATAAACCATATAACTCAAAGAAATATATTTGAGTAACCAAAGTACCTTAAGGGAAATATGGTTCCTAAAGTAAGAAAATTTTTAAAATGGGTTTATATAGTAAAAATTTAAGTCCCAAAAATTAAAATATAAAATAATAAATAATAAAATCATATTATAGACTTTACCCAACTTATAATAAGAAAAAATATAACTCATTTAATGAGAATTGAGTTAACAAAAACTCTTACAACTTGAGAATCATTTAAATAAAAACCTCTTTAAAGATAGAGAATTAAATTTAACCTAAATTACCATGAATAAAATTTATTTCACTATTTAATATCTCAATTAGGTAGTATATGCACCATATAAAATAAATTATATGCATAATAAAAAAACATGTCTTAAAAAGAGGAATTTGTGATGAAAACTCTTACTTTGGTCCTAATTCATTCTACACTTTCACCAAACATTCTAAATATTTATATTAAGTATATTAATTACATACCCAATAGCATAATTCAAAACTAAAAACATTTATAATCCCAATTTATAAACATTTCATGTGTGTGTGTTTGTGTATTATAGTTTTTACTTATTTTCCCACATGAGGTATTTATAGATTTTCCCATTTGAACTAGTTTCATAGGAGTGGTGTTGGTATTAATTCTTATTCCAAATTTCATAATTATATGTTAATTAAATTTATTATAATTTATTAATAATAATTATTTATTAAGTTTTAATTTTTTTTAAGGAGTGTTTCATTCTTTATCATTGAATATAAAATCGAGAACAAGAATATTTTCATGATTTTTAACCCATGAAGGGTATTTTATTAGTTAATGAATTAAATGTTGGTATAAACCTTACAGAACTAATTAAAAATTATTTACATATCTATGCCATATTATTCCATTAATTATGTTTTCATAATCATCCATTATATAATTTCATATCATTGTTCGATAGGGTGGTCAAACGGACCCAAACATGAACATACCATGATTAGTGGATTATTATGAGGTGTTTTAGTTGTAATATCATTATACTAGAATAATAATGATAGAATTTAGTGTTTATTAGTGTCATATATCGTAATTATTAGTAATTATGATAATAATATAATTCATATAAATATATTACCTAGAAATAATCAATCATTTTCTTCTTAGTATGCTTGTGTAAGAAGGTTAATTTTATAACAATCATTTATTTCCCATACCATTAATAGGTTCTATGATTTTGGAATAATAGAACCTTAATTATTCATAAAAAGTATATTAATATTTAAAAAAATATTATATATATCCATGAAATGAGGTATTGAAAAATGGAATGCATCATACCATAGAGGCAGTAGTATGCACATGTGCATAGAAGATGGTTTCATTTTTTAAGTAACAAGATAAAGAATTAATATTGTTTAGTATTATAAAAGAATATATTAGTTATAAATATCATAATTATATATTAAATTACCTTTTTTACCATCTATAGTGGGTGGTGAAGTAAAAATAATTTTTTTATTTGTGGAGTTGGTAGTCCATGTATACACACATTTCACATTTTCGTTTTTCTTAATAGAAAGGAAAAAATGGTGGTTAACGCTTATACCATCATTATAATAACATATAAGTATACTAATTATATTTTTGTGCAATTTTAATATTTTTTAATAAAATTTTATGAATAAGGAGTGTACAAAAATAAATAGAAATGAGAAAGAGAGATTAGGAACTTATACCTCACTTCTTGGATTATATCCTTTAAAAAGGGGGGAAATCCTTCAAGGGATGGTATTTTGAGAATAAAAAAACCTATTTCAGGTGTATTGAAATTTTTAGGAGAGTTTTAGATAGATTTTGAGCTGAAATTTGGTGTTTTTGGTGTGAGGGGAAGTGGGGAGAGGAGATCCACTTTTATAAGTTAAAAGGGATAGAATTTTTGTAAATACTCAAAACATATCAATATGGGAAGTCACTTGCAAAAAATGTGGTTACAAAATTTTATAAATAATGGGTTGGAGAATTTATAAGTTATATAAATCCTTAAATAAAATTTTTTACACATCTTTTAAACATGTTTCAATCCCTTTACCCCTAGAATTATTACTTTTACAATTTTAGCTTTTACCACAGTTATTAGTTTTTACCTAAGGTAACCAAATATTTATGCATAAAAAAACTGGCACTTATTAAATAATTTTAACCTAATGATTCTAAAATTTAAATCTATTTAATAATATTAATTTAAAAAAGTGATAAAATTAATTTTAAAATAATAATTTTATAATGTATTAAAAATAATGTTTTTTGAAAAAATATAACTTATTTTATAAAATGTAAAATATGAGTTTATAAATTGAAAAATATTTTTAAAATTATAAATTAATTTATAAAATAAATATTTTGTCTTATAATATGGTTTCATGAATTTCAAATTCATACCTATATAATAATAATATCAAAAAAAATTCATGTTATTTGTAAAAATGGTATTTTGCACTATTCACCTAAAAATCAATCTTTTTTAAAAAAATCACAAAAAATTGATATCAAGATAATATTTTAGTGATTAATAAAAAATGAATTAATTTTTTTCAAATTAAAATTCTAAAATTTATAAATTATCTTTTAAATGAAAATAGAATATATAAATAAAGCCCATTATAATTAAAAAATGACCTTTTGAACTTTAAGTGTTTTTAATATTATTTCATAGAGATTTATAAATAACTAAATATTTATATATTTTTTATAAATCATATTAAACTTTTAACTATGATGAATTTAATTTTATTAACATAAAATACAATACACCCTTTAAGTTGTGAACAAATCCAAGCATGTCCACACTTTATATTGTGAACAAATTCAATCATGTCCATGCTTTATGTTGTGAAAAAATCCAATAATATATAACATTTCAGTCATGAAAATCCTATAATTATAATGATTTATGTTTTGAAAAAATCCAAATATTTCTATTCTTTAGGTTTTTAACAAATCTAAATATTCCCTCCGTTTAAGTTGTGAACAAATCCATGTTTTTCCATGCTTCATTCACTCATGAGATATAAAACCATAACTAATGCATTGGAGGGAAATATAGGACCCCAATCATCATCATACATACATATGTATACCATAAAATATTAATCATTCAACATTTCATGAAAACCCATGGGAATAATGTGGGTTTCATTATTCACATCATAAAGAGTCTATGGAAAGAAAAATGGGATTCACAAAGTTTTCAAATGGTATCACCAAAATTTTCCTCAAGAATGTAAATGGTTGATACCCAAAATTCAATCACCCAAAAATATATTTAATAAGAATATTTAGAGGGTGATTCATTATAAATAAATTTCAATTATATAAATACTTTATAGATAAATAGAAAAACTACTTGAAAAAACCCTTTTATGAAAGGCTTGAAAACTCCATTAAAATGTTTTATTTAAAATGAAATGCTTTGATATTAATAAAAAATAAATTTTAAAATGAAAAGGTATTTTATATAAAAAATACAAGAGATATATTATTTTTGGATCTAAATGTATATTAATATGGCTAAATACAAGATGGTGGGTGAATTATAGGTTTAAAAACTTTTCTTTTTAACCTTGAAAAAAATGTTCTTTAAAAATGTTAAATGAATTGTATTCACAAAACCTATTAAATATTTAATTAGTGATCAGACTTAGCCCTCGGTTTCAACAAAAAAAATATCATAATCAAGTATATTTCGATATATAAGTCACAAGTCTATATGAGAAATAGATTCTACCTTTATAGTTTATAGAATCATATTGAGTATGTAGTGGTAACATAATAAAAGTTTAATCATATTTATATAAAAAAATGAATACATAAAGAATCATAATCATAATTGTTATGATATATCAAAGTAATAAAAAAATTATTGATTCTATCTTAAAGTGTATAGAATCATATGTAGAGTAATAATGTATTAAAAATGTAATATAGAAAAAAAACAATTATATCATAATCAAATCTATTATGATAAAAAAGATAAAAATTGAAAGATGAATATAAAATTATCACTTTCTATTATATGAAAAAAAAAGACTTGTAATAAAACAAGTAATGAAAATGGATACACTTCTTTTATCCCAAATAGTTGGGTATCCAATAACCTTGGATAAAGGTCCCTTGTTTTATAGTTACAAGAAAGCATATCTTTCTCTTACCAAATAAAGCCCTTGATATGATGATTGGTCTATCTCACTATCCCCATGATACCTCGATATGATGATCAGATTTTCTATCCTATTTTCTTCAGAAGCCCTCGATTCTAAGATCATATTTTCTCTGACTCGCTATACCCATGATCCCCCGATCTTCTTCACTCGATCGGTTATTATGTTTAAAAATATGAACTCAAAAAAGTTACAAGTACATGTAATAAGTAGTTCATTCTTGTAAGATTCATAGCTCTCACACGCTGATATTTTTTCAAATGAAAATGATCAGAACTTCACTCCAATGCCTCTACAGAAGTCTACCACTTCTTATCTTATTTCAAAATCCTAAAATGACTTGGTATTTATAGGCAAGCTTCCAAAAGTCATCTTGATCCTCCAACGGTCATATTTTCTAAGAAATGTTTTCAAGGGCTTTAACACTTGGAACTTCAATTATAATATTATAATAGAATACACAACTCCATTTTTATATACACCATTCACATTGTAAAATTCATTTCTTATATTAAATATAATATTTTTTGAGTATGAAAAATGTCATTACAATATATTCTTTAAGTATGAGTGTGATTTAATCAAAACCTTCATCAATCTGAATATTAATATTTTTTTAGTATGAAAGAAAAGATAAGAGATATTATATCTGATTTGATAAAACTGAGTATGATAAATCTGATTTTGATAAGCTGATTATGATTACTATCATATCCAGTCTCATTATGATTAATATATTATATCTAGTCTTATTATGATAAAAATAATAAAAAATTATATTTTTGTAACTCCTTAAATATTAATATAAGTAAGATAAAAGGATTGTTTTTTCTTATAAAAACATTATAAAACATATTGAATGAGTAAGATAATGAAATAATATGTTTTTGATTTCTAATACAGAAGTATGAAAAAGGTTATAAGAAAAACATTTAAATCAACATTCTCCCACTTTTTGGAAAGTGTAAACCAAAAAATTTAAGTGAATAGGAAAATTTGAATCATATTTATAAATAAAAATTATACTTATCTTCCCCTGAGTTTATAAATTATATGAATATAATAATGAATATGAATAAATCCAGCTTAGTATAAAAACTCCCTCTAAGGATCGTATTCATACTTAGAATGAAATTTGTCCCCCTTAATTAAAACATCTCCCCATTTCTATAAAATTCACACCCTTTGTGATTTTTAAAAATGAATAGGGAATAAACTTTGAGATACATGAAAATGGAATAGAGAAATAACTATAAAAAACAAAATATCAAATTATTTGATCATCTAAAATGAATAAAAGAAATTTAAATCAATTAATAATTGGAAGACATTCAAACAAAATGTAAGTAGATGAAAAAGTCTTTCAATGAAAATTGGATTAAAAATATTACAATAAGAGTTTAAGAAAATAAATTAATATTTATTCATTATAAATGATCTTAATATTGTCTTTAAATTCCTTAATTATTTCTTGTCTTCTTAAAACTTGGAAATAAATTCTTCTTGAGTCTGATTTTGGGTAACGCCTCTTCTTTAATTTGAATCTTTTTATCTTGCACCATAACCTTTTCCTATAAGAGTGTATTCTTATCTTCCTAGTATTTAATTATTTATAAGAAGACATCATTTTTATTCTTCAAACCAATAATTTCATCTTTATAAGACATGAATCTTGAAATCTCATGAAGAAAAAACATTACGATCTATTGTAAGTCTGAGAGATCTTGAGTCTTTTTTTATTGAAATTCTAAACTACTCAAGGAACCTTTCCCTATTTTCCATTTCTTTATAAAGACTAATAAAAATACCATAAATTTCATTTTAATACTTCTTAAACTTTTAAAAACTATCATCATGAATTTTGATATCATTATAAATATCATGAGGCAATTTGACAATATTATTTAGAATTTTCCTGTGAGCCTCGCCACATTATTTAAATATCTTAAAGTATACCTCCAAATGTATCAACCCATCAGTTAAAATTTTCACTAAATACTATTTTTTTATGTTGATTTTCAACAATCGAATCAACCTTGGTTTCCAATATGGGGAAGTAAGGAATTTATTTCTCCAATCTGTTTAAAGTGTGAAATATATAATCGAGTCCCTAGGTTGTGATCTTATTGGGAGATTCTAACTCTAATTAATTATTTCTGTAAAAGTTACAATTTCTTTTAGAACTAATTTCCTTTTTTATTTCTTTGACACTAATTTTTAAATCCTTTGTTAAACCTTACTTTCTTCATAAACCCCAATCGCATCAACAACAATCCTTTTACTACCTTCATATTTTGTGTTCTGATATTGTTCATCCTTTTTAAATGAAGATTCAACTGCTTGAAATGGTGGAGATTTTTTTTCCATTGACTGACATATTTATACATTAAATTTATCAAAGAAAATAATTCTTTTGAGTAATCCTAATAATTCCTTGATGAAATCTTATCGGAAGGAAGATCAGTATTTAATTTTCCGTCCTCTTCTTGATCCTTTTCAACATGATCAGTTTCCTACAAAACATTTTATTATTTCTATTCTTCTTCTCCTTATTTATATTATTCTTCTTCTTTAACATGATCTTATATTTCTTTGAACATTATTTCTTATTTAACACCTTCATGATATTTTTTTAGAATATCCAATTCTACAGCAACTTCTTCCATTTCTTTTCTAAAAAATTCATGAAGTTGTGACTCTGATCTCAAATCACTTTTTCGAACTAGAACTGATTATTTATCTATAATAACTTATTTTAATTTAACTCTAATAAAGGTAAAATCAACATGGAAAATATATGTTTCTTGAAAAGACAATCAAGCATTCAGATTTGGTAAAAAAACTTTTATATAATTAGTTTCTAGTCCTTTCATTAATTTTTCACATAATCAAGATTTTGATTGCTTATTTTTTTCCTTCTTTTCTTTTTCTTCTTTTTTTAAAACTTTCTCACCATATAACCCTAAAGAAAAGGATTCGGCCAGGTAGAGTATGATTTTAGTATCTCTTTATTTTCTTTCAACTTTTCTCCTTATCTATTCATCAACTACTTCTTTCAAGTATTTCTTTTGATTCTTTTATTTTGTTAGAGGAAGGGAATCAGCCTTTCTCTTTTGAACAACCTTATCTTCTTTCTTTTTATTATAAGAAGTTTCCACTTCCAATAAATAAACTTTAGTATACTTCACAAACAATTTTGATTCAAAATCAAAAACAAGCATCATTATTTTCATTGTGTCATCACTTATAAACACAATATTTTCTGTAAGAGTCTCAGACTTAATCGCAATGTTGAAGTGTTCCATGATAGATTTAATAATCTTACTAATAATATCTGAAAACATTATAATTTGAGACTTTATTGATCAGGACTTGATATTATTGATAGTAAAAATAATAAAACCAACTAAATTGATCTTCCTCATATTTACCAAGTAATCCAAAATAAAAATATCATATAATTTAAAAGTATCTCTATCTCACTTTCTCATAATTAAAAATTCTTGTATACATAAAGCTATTACTCTATTATTGGGGATAATATGGGTGACCTTACTAGGTTCATCATCTGATACATGCTTAAAAATTATTTTTTAGCTCGTTCTTTGATAAACGTACCCCTGGAATCTAGTAGTTGATGAGATGGAAAAAATGCATCTCCTTCATCTAAAATACCTAAGAAACCTACAGTTTCCCTAGGTTTTATCTTGTAAAACTTCTCATAGATATGGAAAGAAAACATATCATTTCTATATTATTTAAAAAAACTTTATATAATCATAAAAATATTTAACCAAATCTAAGTAAAATAAATCATAATCAATATCTGATTGTTCTAAACATAATTATTTCAAAACATAGAAATCTATAATCCTTCTAAGAGATGAATCATACATTTTATAAAAATATCTTTCTACTAACCTTTCCTAAAAAACAAAATATTTTCTATAATCCTTTATGGGTGACATTATATTTGGACTTGAAACTGAAGATTCAAACATTGAGAAATGGATTCAAATTCAGATACTTAAATGAGGCAACACTTCGAGGAAAAATTCTGAGACAACTCATGTGGGACAGGAGGGGGTTCCTCTTTATATAGGCACTCGAAATGATGATTGGTCTTCAAAAATGATTTGATAGATGATATTTGATCTAACTTATCTTATGGTTGAGAAAATATCTAAAGAAATATTTTTTTAAATAATTTAAACACTTTAGGTTTTATAAAAAAAAATTAACATATTGGGTGAATATGATTAATTTAAAAAAAACAAGTAAATAATATAGCAATAAAAAAGGATAAAACTAATCATAATGGAATAATGTTAAATTATAAAATGAAATAAGAATACCTTTTAGAGCGGAATCATCGATATTATAATTTGTTCTTCTTTTTTATAAAATAACATATTATGATTTTTTGAAAATAAACTAAATAGTTGAATTCATTAGATTTAAAAATATAGTACAAAAAATTTAATAACAATCTGATTATGAAGAATTGAGATTAAAACTTGAATATAATAGATTAAAATTAAACTCAAATATGATAAATTTTCTAAATCTGATTAAAATTTTAAATATGATAAATTTTCCAAATATGATTGAAAATTTAAATATGATAAATTTTTCGAATCTTATTTAAAATTAAAATACGATAAATTTTGCAAATACAATTAAAAATTTAAACATGATAAATTTTTCAAATCTTATTTAAAATATGATAAATTTTTAAAATCTGATTGAAAATTTTAATACGATGGAGTTTTTTGAAAACTTAAAAATTTTAAAAACTTAAGTTTTTTGGAAAATTAATTTTTTAAAAAAATTGAAAATAAAAAAAAATCATATGTAATCCCCCTATGAAAAAGATAAACTTAATGTAAGGATATTAGTAAAATAAGAATTAGATATGAATGACTACTTTACATTAATTATTTTTATCTTCTGTTTAATGTATTCAAATCTATCGTAAGGTAATAGTTTTGTAAAAATATCAATAAGTTGTTATTTCATTCCGATGAATTTCAAAATTATATCTCCATTAATGATGTGATCCCAAATAAATTTATGTCTAATATATATATATTTTTTTATGAGAGTGATGTGTATAGTTTTTACTTAAAGAAATGTAACTAGTGTTATCACATAGTATTTGAGTTTTAGTAAAACCCAATCCATAATCAGTGAGTGTGTGTTTCATCCACAACACTTGAGCATAACAACTTCTAGATGCCACATATTCTACTTCAGTAGTGGATAGTGTTACTGAGTTTAGTTTCCTGAAAACCAAGAAACTAATGATTCTCCTAAGAAATGACAAGTTCTGAAATTACTTTTTATATCCATTCTAAAACAACCAAAGTTAGCATCTAAAAAACTTTTTAATTGAAAATAATTTTCAAAAGAATAAAAAATCCATAAATTCATAATTCCCTTTAGATAACAAGAAATTAATTTTAGAGATTTTAGATGGGATTCATTTGTATTTTTTTGATATCTTTCACATAAGCATACTAAAAACATTAAGTCTGGGTGATTAGCTGTTAATTATAGTAAACTTCTTATCAAACCTCTTTAAATTTTTTGATCAACTGGTTACCTAGATTCATCAAGATCAAGTGCATTTGAGGTACCGATTGAAGTACTAGTACTTTAAGTATTGTCTTGTCCATACTTTTTAAGAATATATTTGATATACTTGTGTTGAAAAATATGGTTTTTGAGAAATTTTAAAATTAAGAAAAAATGTTAACTCATCCATCATGCTCATTTCAAACTCAGATTTCATAAGATTCGCAAAGGAATCTGTTAAATATTTTTGAGTTAATCTGAATATAATGTCATCAACATATATTTTTACAATCATAATATTTTTATTTAATTTATTTATAAAAATATTTGAATCATTATTTCCCTTAACATAATTATTTTATAACAAAAATCCTATTGATCTATCATACCAAGCTCTAAGGGCTTGTTTAAAGCTTTGGTAAGTTTATAAATGTATTCGGGATATTTTTTATCATCAAAACAAGGGGTTGTTCGACATAAACTTCATCTTATACATATCCATTAAGGAAATTACACTTCACATTAATTTTAAAAATTTTGAAATTAAAGAATGCGACAAATGCTAATAGAATATGAATAGATTCAAGTCTAGTAACAAAAGCATAGGTTTCTTCATAATCTATTCTCTCTTATTGATTATATCCTTTTTCTTAAAATTATTTCTTTATTTCTAATGATTATTCAATTTTCATCACATGTGTTTATCAAAACCCATTTAACTCCAATTATTGAAGTTTCTTTACGTCTTTTAACCAAGGTCCAATCTTTGTTCATTTCGAATTCATTTAGTTTATCTTTCATGGCCTTAATTAAATCCCCATCACCTAAAGCCTCATTGGGATTTTTAGGTTCAAATTAATAAATAAAGGAAATATTTTATTCTTCATTTCTTAAAGAACTTCTAGTCCTAACTGGTAGATTTACATCCTCAATGATATTATCACTAGGATGATTCCTGAGAAACAGTTGACTTGGATTTTGTAAAACCTATTCTTAAACATCAGGTAGAAAATATTCTTGAGTAAATACTTCATAAACTATTTCTTAAGTATTTTCCATATTAGAATAATCTTCTATCAAAGGTTGAAAATAAGTTTTGAAAAACACATCTGAGGATGTTGGTTGGGTTTCTTTAAAAACAAAAGGATCGGTTTCATAAAATTTAACATGTATTGTTTCCACAATAGTACAACAATTTTTATTGAAAACTCTATATTCATTAGAATTAGTGGAATAACCTAGGAATATACCATCATTATATTTGGGTTCAAATTTATATAAGTTATATTTCATATTCAAGATGAATACTTTTTATCCAAATACCTTGAAGTAGGAATCTTTTGGTTTTTGGAATGTCCACAACTCATAAAAAGATTTATTAATAAAGGGTCGAATTAAAACTCAATTTATAGTAAAAAAATGGGTACTAACCACTTTATCCCAAAAAAATAGTAATTTATTATTCACTCAACATAGTTCTTATTATTTCTTGAAGAATACAATTTCTTATTTCAAGAACACCATTTTTCATAGGAGTTATAGGAGATGAGAAGTTATGTGTAATTCCTTTGTTACTATAAAAAGTTTCAAAATAAGAATTTAAAAATTATCCACCATGGTCACAATGAATATTTATCAATGGAAGGGTTTTTTTCTTTTTAACATTGGCTACAAAGGTTTCAAAATAACATAAGGCTCCATATTTCTTTGCTAGAAAATAAACCCAAGTATATATAATATAATCATCCACTAAAACAAATACATAGTATTTTCCTCCAATACTTCTAATTTGTCTATTAATAAAAAAATAAATGCACGCTAACTATAAAGCATAAAAATTTGAGACTATTAATTTATTTAAAGCATAGTTTATATTTATTACCATATTGACAGGGGTTATAGACTTTTTAAGAATCAAATCTAAGTTTTGGTAGATCATTAACAAGTATTTTATTAGTCAATTTACATAATTTTATAAGTTTATATTTTCCTAACCTTCTATTATATAACCAATATTTAACTTCCATTGCACTGAGACAAGGTAATTCTTGGATCCTAAGGTCTTATATGGTAAGTGTGTAAACATTCTCATGCTGATGGGTAGAAATAATGAATTCATACTTAGAATTGTGTACTACATGTTTATAATTCGTAAAATTCACAAGGTAACATTAATCATATAATTGACTTATTCTTATAAGGTTATGATTAATTCCATTAACAAACCAGACATTTGAAATTAAATCTTTTCCAAGAATTATTATATTTCCTATACTAATAATTTATCCTTAATCATTATCTCTAAAAGTAACTTTTCCACCTTTCATCTTCATAATATTTTCAAATAAATCTTTGTTACTAGTCATATGCTTAGAAAAACCACTATCCATTTACTAATTATTCTTTTTTTTCATACTTCCTTTATTTTATTGAAAACCAAACAATTTGGATTTTGGAACCCAAACCTTCTTGGGATTGGAAATGTCATCAAGTATGATTTTTGGAATATGTATTTTTTTTAAAAAATTGGTTTTGTGGAAACCTAGAGATTTAACTTTATTAAGGGAAAAATTCTTTTTCTAATGTCTTACACTTTGAAACTTTATAAAAAAGGGTGAACTTTTAGAACAAAGTAATTGTTACTAAAAAGGGGTTTTTTATGTGAGTAAACCATTCCAGAACTAGTACCATAAGGATAGAGTTGTTTATATATCATATCAAAACCTTCCTTTATAAAAGTAAAATTTGACAAGAGTTTATTTAGAGAATAAATTTTAGTTATTATTTTAATAACTAAATATTTATCCTCACAAGTATTTGTTTCATAAGTGAGTTTTTTAAAACTATTTTGTATGAATTCTTTTCAAAAATTAATTTTTCTAAGTATTTTGAAATATTATCCTTCCCATAAATAGTCTTATCAAGATCTTTTGAAATATATAATACTTATTATATTAAAATATTAATCATTGAATTTTTCTTATCAAGTTTTTTATTAACTTTTTCAATTTTAATTTTCAAGGATTTTTGAAAAACGAGATAATTATTCATAAGAAGGTAAAGTATTATCCTATACTGAGGAATATTATTCATCTAAGGATTTAGAATTTTTCTCATCAGGGTAATTAGAACATAAAGAAATATTATTTATGTATTTAGTAGTACATACCTTGGCCATGAAACATTGATTTTCCAAAGTTATTTTGTAAAAGAGACCAATATTACTTTTTCCAGAATTTTCATTATCAAACGAATTATCTGAAGAGTCTCCTCCACTAGCACTCCATGAGTCATCAGATTTCAAAACTTTATTTCCTTTTGACTTGTAATAACTTTTATGATTTATATCATTATTCCTTTCCTTTATTTCTTTTATTTTTATCTTCAGAAAATCAATTTTTATATTTACATATTTCTTACATTCATAACAAGTAACTTTAAAATATTCTTTTTTCATTATTATCCTTTTTACTCTTCTAATAACAATACTAAAAGTCCTTTTTTAAAAAAATCTTGTTAATTCTTCAAAAAATATTTTCCAATTCATTTTCATAATGTTTATAATCACTTGAGTCTAATTTAATAACAAAATTTTTTTTTGGATGACTTTACCACTTTTTCAAGAGTCTGAACATTTATAGTTGTATGATATATAGTAGAATTAAAAGCAACACCACCATTTTTCTTATTTTCATTCTCTGTATATCTTTTTAAAATATTCTCATATTGTAAAAGAGTTCCAAATAAATAATCAAGAGTGACATTTGTTATTTTCCTTGATTCACCAGTAGTTGTTCTCTTAGATTCTCATTCATTGGTCATGATATTGATTATCTTTTAAATAGAAATTTCATCTTCTAATCCTTTATCTCCCATATATTGTATAGTAATTAAAATTATCATAAAACTTTGTTGTACTTTTAAAATAGGTTCACCATAAGGAAATTCAAATTCTTTATAGTCATCTCTAATCATTTATCTTCTAGTCTCGACAACTTTTGAAGTTCCAAAATGAGTAATCTATAAATTTTTTAAAATATTATTAGCTACTTCACATGAAGAAATTTTACTATATATGTTTCTTTCCATTGAACATAATAAGGTATTTATTACCTTCTAATTTAACTAATATTTCTTCTTTTCTTGATTGATAAAAGTTATTAATTATTTATCAAGAATTTTATAATCACCAGTCAGCATTACAAAAGTATTTACTTTTGTGTTAATCAAAAAATTCTTTATTCTATATCTCTATTATTCATAATAATTTCCATCAAATATTCATGGTCTAGTAGGATTTAGATTATTAATAGATCTAAAATTTAATCTTTCCATATTTCAAAAATAGATACAAAATAAATCTTCTCTACAATAAACATTAGTATAAAATAGTTTTATAAACAAAAATTTTATAAAACAATTAAGGATGACTTGAAATAGAAAATAAATAAATAATCAGAAAGTATATGAGTAGTGGAATCATGTAATGATACCAATTGTTGGATCAAAATGTATATGAAGATGGCTAAATACAATAGGGGTGAATTTTAGGTTTAAAAATATTTTTTTTAACCTTGAAAAAAACTTTTTTTAACAAGGTTAAATGAATTGTATTCACAAAACCTCTTAAGTATTTAATTAGTTATCAGACTTCGGCCATATGTCCGATAATAAAAATATCGTAATCTAGTAGACTTTGGTATGTAAGTCACAGGTTATTATGATAAATAGATTCTACCTTTATATCATATAGAATCATATTCAGTATGTGATGGTAACATAATCATAGTTTAATTGTATTCACAGTAGAAAACGAATACAGAAAGAATCGTAATCACAATGGTTACAATATATCAGAGTAATACAAAAAGTAGTGATTTTATCTTAAAGCATATATAATTTTATTCAGAGTAATTATTTATTCTCAAATTAATATAGAATAAAACAATTGTATCATAATTAAATCTATAAGATAAAAAATATACAAATAGAAAGATGAATATAAAAGTATCACTTTCTATTATATGCAGCGGAAATAAAAGACTTATAATAAAAAAAGTAATACAAATGAATACACTTACTTTACCCCAAAGATTTTGGTATCCAATAATCTAGGATAAATTTCCTTTTTTATACTTATAATAAAGTATGTATTTCTCTTACCATAGAAATCCCTTGATATGATGATCAATATGTCTCACTATCCCTTTGATCCCTCGATACAATGATTGGATTTTCTATCCTGATATCCCTCCAATACCTCGATAAGAAGATTGGATTTGATCATTCTCATTATACCTATGATGTAACGCCCCAACACTACTCACCCAGATTCAGTGCATTATTACATAACATTATCATGATCACAAAATATCAAGTCTCGAAAGACCGATTAGTTTAGTAGCCTTGGAAATACTAGATACATTCATAAGTTTTACATTACATTATAAAATGAAAAACTACAAAAAAAAATAGTCTCCATAGGCAACACTCATATCCCTTAGACTATCCCTACAGGTCAGTCATAATATACTTCTTCTCATCCTGGAAAAAATAAAACATAGAAAGGGGTGATCTCAGATGCTCAGTAAAGATAATAATATAGCAGAAACTTTCATAAATAAGCATAAACATTTAAGGCAATGTAAGACTAAAACAAAAGTCTTTTAAACTTAAACTTTAGCATAATATGGAAAAGATAAAATCAAATAATTTCATTTACTTATTCACATGGATATTCTACTAATCGAATAATTACATTCAATATCAATAGTCACATTCATAATGATGGAATGCATATTGCCAGACTTCATAACCACATAGTCAAGGCCTTATTCCAAGACTAAAAATAAGATTTTGTCATGGCCTTATTCCAAGACACTAGTTTGTCTCATGAGACCTACCGATGCATCGAGGAACTATAGTGGGCTCCACCTGTCACTTATTAAGTTCGATGCATTCCTCATATGAAAAGGTTTAAACATAATGTAAACATTCATATTAAAAATAGCATATGAAATGTCAATACATTATCCATAAACCATTAATGGTGTAAAAATAACACATCCATAGTTAAACATATCACAAAAACTTCAATATAATATGGAAGTTTTTTATCATAATAAATAAACTTCAAATAATCTTACAATCCATCAAAGAATGTTGACATAGACAAAATCAAAAAAAAATAGAGAAATATCTCTTTCTATTTTGAAATAATTTAAAAGTAATATAATTATAAAATAAAACATTTATTTTGAAAATATTCTTATAATCTTTTAAGGGAATCTTTGACGAAGTTATAATGATGGAAAATAGTCGCACCCGCCGTATAAGTTAAAAAACATTCTTACCTTAATTTTGTCGAAAAGGTCATAAGGTACCTTATTTGGAAAATGATAGAAAGATTCCTTTCAAAACATATAAGGTCAAATAAGGGTATAAATTACTTTAACCCATTTCTAGTAAATAGTAAAAAAAATTGAAATAAATTTTTTAGAAAACACGGATGTGGATGATAAAGAGGTCCCAATAGATACTCACTTATAAAACAACCTCAGATAATAAAGAGACTGTGAAATTAACCCTTACCTTGTACTTATCCTTGTTCGAGGGTAGGTTAACCTCCTGTATAATGGTGAAATAATTTTTATTAAATTATAAAATAACCATATACATTAATATGATATCATATATGATCTTCTAATATTACTTTGTTAATGATATTTCAGTAGTATCATCATTTTGGGTGTTAAGTGATTAGTTTTCCTTTATATGATTTGTTATGTAAGTAATGTTTGTTATAGATAAAATTTATCTTATTTATATTCATAATGATATTAATTCTTTAAACATTATTTTTTTAATCATCAAATAAAAATTATTCTTGAATGGATATGATGGGGAATGAATCTCATCGCATTCATGGAGACGGTAATACGTACATACGTACGAGTGAAAATATAATTCTTTTGATATTAAAATCATATATAATTGGATTTTATATCATATATAAAGAATAATTATCATTTTATATTAATTATTTACATCATTTATACTCATTATTATACCAATCCAAATGATGAAGTGTTTTAATAACAAACTACACCACGACGTGGAGACGGTAATCCGTACGTAGCACATATGGTGTCTTTATCATTTATAGGATGGATAAAATAATGAATATGGTTGTAAAATTTTTATAATAACATCACAGTATATATAATATACTGTATTTATTATTTTAGAATGGAAACAAAAAATAAATGGGAAGTGGAAGAAGAAAATAACATGAAAGAGGTGATGAAATATTTACCTCTTCTTCGGGTTCTTCCTTTTTATTTGATCAAAAGGGATCCTTAGGTTGGATTTATAACTAAAGGAAGTAATATAGGATGAATTGAGGATATTTGAGAGTATATTTGGGTACGGTTTGTCCAAGCCAAATGGCTTTTAAGGTGTGAATTTGAGAGAAGGGGAAGTGCCCTTTTATAAGAGAGGTGAGCGTTACTTTAGGAAAAGTTTGAAATATTATTTTATAATAAAATAATTTTCGGTTTCTAATGGCTCCAAAATGAATTATTTAAAGTCTAAGGTGGTTATGGGTCTAAATCCTCTTAACCAATAGGTTTTTGACAGGTTTAGGTCATCATATTAATCTTATCTTTTAGATTTAACTCAGTTAAATAGTTTGTCATTTACCATGTCTCTTTGTATTTTTAAATTATATGGTTAATAAACTTACTATAACATGACAAGTGGACCCCATGTGGTTAATTATTAATATATATAACCTTATATAAGTCATTTTCCCAAACCTTAGATTTTTAGGAATATTATATAAATTAATAATATAATATTTGTTTTAAAAATTCAATTATGTCAATTTTGACATTATTTAATAAATGATTTTTTTTAAAGTCCTAATAACTTTATTACTTCGAAATAAATTCATATTTTCAATAATAACATGTAATATTAACCTAGAAAATTATTTTAATTCATCAAAAATCCCAATTTACATTTTTTTGGATATTTATAATATCAATTATTTTAATATTTCATTATTAAGGAAATTACTGCGTCATCATTGTGTCATAAATAAATTAAATTATTTAATGTATAAAAATTATTAAAAAATATAATTATGTAATAAATCTTCTTATACTTCTAATTAATATTTATAGTCGAATTTATATTATGTATAACCCGATATTAAAAATGGTTTAGTTATTAAACTTTGAATTTAACTCTTTTAACTCTTCTTTAAATAAAATAATAATAAATGTCATAATCTAATCCAAGTGGACCTAAAGGATCATATTTTATTCCTAATTTTGTTTTTGGTCGAATTAAACTTATCCAATAGTATTAGGACATGTGTTAGGGTAATAATAATATCATTTTTACCCTTAATTACCCTATTTACTTTTGACCATGGTAAATAAAAATAAAAAGTTACTATTCACAAAAAATTATTTTCATCTTATTGAACCACATTTTACTTACTGATATCAATATTTTCTCTCGGATTTTTTAAATTCAACTCACTGAAGTGGTAAAATTAAGTTTTATGTGAATTTGCAAATGCCTCTAGGAGGTGGGTAAAAGATGGTAAAAAGTTCAATAAAATTTTATAAATATAATATTATTACAAAATGACTCTAATGAATTATATTGAACATATATAGGTATTATGTATCTATTTGGATCTAAAATAAATTTAAATAAATTAATTATTTATTTAATTAAAAAGTTGGTTTTAAACAATAACGCATTGTTTTTCACTATTCATCAAAAATTGAAAGTTTTCAGAAAAATACCAAAAATTCACCCTAAGATAATTTCGATATTCTGAATCCAAAAATGAAGTCCATTTTAAAAGATAAAATTTATAACATTTCAAAAAGTGTGTATTACTATTCATAACGGCTAGTTTTATTGGTCGCGGTGTGTTAGAATCTCGAAGTTGCGTACAATGCAAGATATTGCATTATTCAAAGGGAAACATAGCGTGGAAGCTTGGGGTATTACATTCTTCCCTCCTTCAAATAATTTTTTCCTTGAAATTTCTATAATACTACCACACAAAAATATTTGGGTGGTTCTTCATCATAATTTCCTCTGGTTCCCACGTTGTCTCTTCCATCTTATGGTTTCTCCATAGAACTTTTACCAGACGAGTCATCCAGTTTCGCATCACTTGTTCTCTTGTATCAAGAATTTTGATAGGCTCTTCACAATAAGACAGATCAGGTTCCAGTTCAATTTCTTCATAGGTAAGTACATGTATTGGGTCAGGCATTTATTTTCTCAAAAGTGATATGTGGAACAGATCATGAACTTTGGAGAGACTTGGAGGCATTGCCAAACGATAAGCTACAACTCTAATTCGTTCTAGAATTTCAAAAGATTCGATGTACCTGGGACTCAATTTACCCTTCTTACGCAAACATATAACACCCTTCTATGGAGATACCTTCAAGAAAACATGGTCTCCTACATGAAATTCCAAATCCTTCCTTTTGTTATCGATATAGCTCTTTTTCCTACTTTGGGATAAATTGATGTGGGTTTGGATAACCTTAACCTTTTCCACTGTTTCCTCAACAAGTTCTAGGCCTGTGAGTTTTCTTTCACCAACATCATCCCAACAAGTTGATGTGCGACATCTCTTTCCATATAACGCTTCATATGGTGCCATCTGAATACTTGAATGGAATATATTGTTATAGGAAAATTCTACCAGAGGTAAATATTGATCCCACATACCTTGAAAGTCAAGTGAGAAAGATCTCAACATGTCTTCTAAGGTTTGAATGTTCCGTTCTGATTGTCCATCAGTTTAAGGGTGGTAGGCAGTGCTCAAACGAAGTTCAGTATCCTGGGATTTCTAAAGACTTTTCCAGAATCTTGATGTAAAACGGGGATCACGATCAGAAACAATCGATAAGGGTACTTCATGACGTCCTAAAACTTCATTAATATATAGTCTTTCTAGATGTTCAAGTGGTAAATATTCTCTTATAACAAGAAAATGTGTTGAATTGGAAAGATGATCAACAATGACCCATATTGCATTATTCCTTCTAGGAGTCTTTGGTAGCCCCATGACAAAGTCCATCATAATATTATCCCATTCCCACTCAGGTATGGGAAGAGGTTGCATAACTTTTCCAGGTTGTTTCCTTCCAGTTTTCACTTGTTGACAAACCATACATCTTGACACAAAATCAGTGATCTCCCTCTTCATGTTGTCCCACCAAAAAAATTCCTTCAAATCTCTATAAATCTTAGTGCTCTTAGGTTGTATAGATAAATTGGAGCTATAAGCATCATAAAACAATTCTCTTTTTAGATCACGTATATCAGGAACACAAATTCTCTTCCCAAATTTCAAAATTCCATCTTCATAAATTAAGTCACTCAATCTCCCATCATTCATAGCCTTAATCTTCTTTTGAAACTCCTCATCATTAGTTTGAGAACTCTTTATCATTTCTAGTAAAGATGTTTTAGAAACCATTTAAAAAAGTATTTATGTTTCACCTTCCATGACTATTACCATATCCATTTTCACTAGATCCATGAAAATAGGATCCCTTCCAACTCTCATCTTGTTCAAAACTCCATGATCCTTTCTGCTCAAAGAATCTAACACCTTATTTTCCTTCCTCGGGTGGTATTTTATTGTGCAATCATAATCCTTGAGTAGTTCAAGCCATATTCTTTGCCTTATGTTGAGTTCTTTCTATGAGAAAATATACTTCAAACTCTTGTGATTGATATACATCTCACATTTTTCACCATAGAGATAATGTCTCTATATCTTCAAAGAAAATATTACAGCTTCTAACTCAAGATCATGAGTAGGATAGTTTTGCTCATTAATTTTTAGCTGTCATGATGCATAGGTAATAACTCTATAATTCTGCATAAGGACACAACCAAGTCCTTTCTTTTAAGCATCACTATAAATAACAAACCCATCGTTCCCTAATGGTAGAGTCAAGATAAGAGAATTGACTAATATTCTCTTCAGTTCTTCAAAACATTCTTCACACTCTTTTTCCCAAACAAATTTAACCCCTTTACATGTGATCTTGGTTAATGGGTTATCCAATCGGGAAAAAATCTGGAAAAACGCCGATAATAACCTGAAAAACCAATAAAATTGCGTACCTTAGTTATACTCCTCGGTGCTGGTCATTCTTGGATTGCCTTGGTATTCGAAGGATCAATAGATATTCCATCCTTAGAGACAATATGGCCAAGAAAAGAAATCTCTTGAAGCCAAAATTCACACTTGTTAAAATTCCCATATAATTCATTTCTTCTGAGGGTTTTCAGAATGGTGCGCAAGTGATTTTCATGATCTTCATAGCTTTTAGAGTATACCAGGATATCTTCAATAAATACCACTACAAAGTCATCAAGATATTCCTTGAAAACTATGTTCCTTAGATCCATGAAAATATATGGTGCATTAGTCAATCCAAAAGGCATTACTGTAAACTCGTAATGACCATACCTAGTTCAAAATGTTGTTTTTGGAATGTTTTCTTTCTTCACACACAACTGATGATATACATATCGAAGGTCAATCTTTGAAAATTATTGAGCTCCATGAAGTTGGTTGAATAAATCATCAATGTGAGGTAGGGGATAATTGTTCTTTATTGTTATAGCATTGATCTCCATGTAGTCAATGTTCAACCTCATAGATCTGTCTTTATTCTTAACAAAAAGGATAGGGGCTCCCCATGGAGAAACACTAGGGGGAATAAATCCCTTATTACTAAATTCCTATAGTTGTTTCTTTAGTTCCACTAATTTCATAGTGGTTATTCTATAAGGGGTATTCGATATGGGCCTTGACCAAGGAATTAAATCAATAGAAAACTCAGTTTCTCGTTCTGGAGGATGTTCTGGTAAATCCTCTGGAAACACATTAACATATTCTAGTACAATAGGTACATCCTCTATTCGAACATTATTTTCCTCACCCATAATTATTTAATTCTCATCCTCCACAACAATTGAATTTAGTAGAGCTACTGGGTGTGGATCTAGATAAGAATCAGGTGGTGACACTTCTGCTCTAAAGATAAGGTACTCCTTATCATCATCTAAAATTGTAACCTCCTTATTCTTATAATAAATTTTTGCATCATGGTACGAAATCCAATCCATATTGAGGATTATATCAAATTCAATCATGGGTATGACGATGAGATCGGAAGATAAAGAACATTTATATACCCTATTGGGAACTAATTCATAAAACTTTGTTGAGATGATACTTCCCTTAGTTGTTTTGACAAAAAACTCTCTTGTTAATTAAAATTGAAAATATCTAATTTTCTTAGAAAACTGGAAAGATATGAAACAATTCGATGATCCATAATCAAATAAATCATTGGCTAAACTTGAGGAAATCATTAAATTTCCTACCACCACGTCTTTAGAAGCTTCAACCTCAGCAGAGTGATTGCATAATCTTGGCCTTTCTCCCTTGGCCTTTTCTAAGATATGTTACCCTAGTTCTTAGGACATTTATTTGCATAATGCCCCTTTTCTCTACAATTGTAGCATTCAACATTGACAGCCTCTTTCTTCCCCTTGCAATCACGAGCTTGGTTTCCTTTTTCATCACACTTGTAAAAGACTCCCATTCCATTCAGGAAAGTACCAGGGTGTTTCTTCCCACATTTACCGCAATATGGATATTCAACTTTTCCCTTCTTCCCCTTATTTCGATTTCTAGAGTGTTCAGCAGATATCTTCTTCTCCTACTTTTCTTTAAAGTTGTAAGACTTAGAGAATTATTTTTTTGTCTTGATAGCACATTAGACAATATCTTCATATGATGAGAAGTATTGTGAGAATAATTCTTGATGGAGAAATGGTTTTAACCCATAAAATAAATGATAAATCTTACTTCTTGGGTTACGTATATAATCTACAGCATGCCTTGCTAACCTTGTAAAGTTAGCCTTATATTTTATGACATTCTCATCCTCCTTTTTCTTCAGACTCATAAATTATCTTTCCATATCTTCTCGATGGTCATGAGGAAAGTATTTTTCTTAGAAAATATCTTTAGACTCCCTCTATTCCATATTTGATACTTCATCATCCTCTTTTGTATTCTGAATCAATGACCACCATTGATCTGCATCTCCTGTGATGTAATAAACTATCATAAAAACTTTTTCCCTTTCGCTACTCCCCAAAGCGTGAAATATTTTCTCTAAGTAATTTATCCATTGCTCAATTACAAATGGATTTGTACTCACATTTAATTTTTGTATTGTTTACCTCATGAAGCAGTCTAACATTGATCCTCCACATTGTGGATCAGGGTGCTCCATACGAGTAAGGTTATTATTCATAACCTGAGTGAGTTGTCCCAGTATGGTGATAAGTTGATTAGCACCAGTTGCTTCACTAGCTCAACTATATTTATATTGAGTAGGATGGATATCCCTACATGGATTATGTGCATTGATATGGTTTCCATTCCTTCCACTATGCGCCATTTCTAAACAATGGCATACACTAGATTAGTTTATGAATCGCAATACATAACTCCAAACTTGTAAAACACATAACATAAATTGAACAGTTTATGGATATAATCCATAATCATAAAAATTTTATCTTTGAGGAATTATATACTCATAAACCCTTCATAATGGTTTTTAAAGAAAATTAGAATTATCCTAAGCATATCCCCCGAGAGTGTCGTAACCAAGAGTGCGGCAAGGCTCGTTGTCGTGCACCAGTTCTCATTCGAGTCTAGCTCAAAGCGGTGTTTTTGTGTTTTACCCCTAGGTACATATGTGCCAGAGATACATCTACCTTATCATATCCAAACAGGGATGTATTTCTTGGAAAACTCACAAAATATCTACAGTACCAAAATTCTAGGAAGTTCTTCTATACTAATCCTCAAAGTCTATCTTAGGGTAATGTTCTCTAATTATAGTTTTTCAAAATCTATCTTCCAAGGTTTGTACTAAAATTCCTCTGATACCAACTATAATTCCCCAACCCTAGTTACCCAGAGTCGGTTCATTATTACATAACATTGTCATGATCACAAAAGATCAAGTCTCGAAAGACTGATTAGTTTAGTAGCCTTGGAAATACTAGATACATTCATAAGTTTTACATTACATTTCAAAATGAAAAACTACAACAAAATAGTCTCCATAGTCCATACTCATATCCCTTCGACTATCACTATAGTTCAGTCATAATATACTTCTTCGCATATTGGGAAAAATAAAACATATAAATGGGTGAGCTCAGACTCAGAAATTATCTTTCCATATCTTCTTGATGGTCATGAGGAAAGAATTTTTCTAAGAAAATCTATTTAAACTCCCTCCATTCCATATTTGATACTACCTCATCTCCCTTTGTGTTTTGAATCAATGACCACCATTGATCAGCATCTCTAGTGAGGGGGTAAACTGCCATGACAAGTTTTTCCCTTTCGCTACTCCCCAAGGTGTGGAATATTTTCTCTAAGGAATTTATCCATTGCTCAGACACTAATGTATTTGTACTCCCATTTAATTTTGGTGGTTTCTACCTCATGAAACGATCTAGCATTGATCCTCCACGCTATGGATCAGGGTTCTCTATAGAGTTAAGGTAATTATTCATAACCTGAATGAGTTATCCTAGTATGGTGATAAGATGATCAGCACCAGTTGCTTCACCAAATCCACTATAATTATCCTGAGTAGGAGGGAAATCCCTACATGGATTATGTTTGTTGATAGGTTTCCATTCCTTCCACTAGGTGCCTTTTCTAAACAATGGTATAAACTATATTAGTTTATGAATCGAAATACATAATTACAAACTTGTAAAATACTTAACATAAACTGAACAGTTTATGGATATAATCTATAATCATAAAAATGTTTTCTTTGAGGAATAATATACTCATAAACCCTTAATAATGGTTAGTAAGGAAAATGAGAATTATCTTAAGCATATCTCCCAGGAGTGTCGTAACCAAGAGTGCAGTAAGGCCTGTTGTCGTGCACCAGTTCTCGTTCGAGCCTAGCTCAAAGCGGTGTTTTAGGGTTTTACCCCTAGGTACATCTGTGCCAGAGCCACATCTACCCACTCGTATCCAAACTAGTATGTATTGTTTGGAAAACTCACAAAATCTATACAGTACCAAAATTCTAGGAAGTTATTCTATACTAATACTCAAATTTTATCTTAGGGTAATGTTCTCTAATCAGAGTTTATCTAAATCTATATTCCAAGGTTTGTACTGAACTTCCTCTGATACCAATTGTAATGCCCCAACTCCAGTTACCTAGAGTTATTGCATTATTACATAACATTGGCATGATACAAAGAAATCATGTCCCAAAAGACCGATCAGTTTAGTAGCCTTATAAATATTAGATACATTCATAACTTTTACATTACATTATAAAATGAAAAACTACAAAAACATTATTTCCATTGATAACACTCATATACCATTAGACTATCCCTAAAGGTCAGTCATAAAATACTTTTTCACATCCTGTTAAAAATAAAACATAGAAAGGGGTGATCTCAGATGCTCAGTAAGGATAACAATATAGTGAAAAATTTCATAAATAAGCATAAACATTTAAGGCATGTATAAGACTAAAATAAAAGCCTTTTAAACTTGAACTTCATCATAATATGGAAAAGATAAAATCAAATAATTCCATTTACTTATTCACATGGATATTCTACTAGTCGAATAATCACATGCAATATCAATAGCCACTTTCATAATGATGGAGTGCATAATGCCAGACTTCATAACCACATAGTAAATGCCTTGTGCCAAGACTAAAAATAATATTTTGTCAAGGCCTTTTTCCAAGACACTAGTTTGTCTCATGAGACCTACCGATGCATCGAGGAGCTATAGTGGGCTCCACCCATCACTTACTAAGTACAATGCATTCCTCATATGAAAAGGTTTAACCATAACATAAACATTCGTATTAAAACTAGCATAAGAAATGTCAATAGTTTATCTATAAACCATGAATGGTGTAAAAATAACACATCCACAATCAAACATATCACAAAACCTTCAATATAATATAGAAGTTTTGTATCATAATAAATCAACTTCAAATAATCTTACAATCCATCAAAGAATGTTGACATAGATGAAATCAAAACTTTTTCTTAGAGAAATATCTATTTCTATTTTGAAATCATTTAAAAGTCATATAATTATAAAATAAAATATTTATTTTGAAAATATTCTTATAATCTTGTAAGAGAATCTTTGATGATGTCATAACGGCGGAAAATATCTGCACCCGCCGTATAAGTTAAAAAAAACATTCTTACCTTAATTTTGTCAAAAAGGTCAAAAGGTACTTTGTTTGGAAAATGATGGAATGATTCCTTTCATAACATATAAGGTCAAATAAGGGTATAAATGACTTTAACCAATTTTCTATTAAATAGTAAAAAAAATTGAAATATATTTTTTAGAAAACATGGAGGTGGATGATAAAGAGGTCCCAGCAGATACTCACGTATAAAACAACCTCAGATAATAAAGAGATTGTAAAATTAACCCTTACTTTGTACTTATACTTGGTCGAGGGTAGGTTAAACTTCTATATAATGGTGAAATAATTGTTAATAAATTATAAAATAACCATATACATTAATATGATATCGTATATGATCTTCTAATATTACTTTGTTAATGATATTTCAGTAGTAGCATCGTTTTGGGTGTTAACTGATTAGTTTTCCTTTATTTGATTTATTATGTAAGTAATGTTTGTTATGGATAAGATGTATCTTATTTATATTCATAATGATATTAATTATTTAAACATTATTTTTTTAATCATCAAATGAAAATTTTTCTTGAATGGATACGATGGGGAATGAATCTCATCGCGTTTGTGGAGACGGTAATCCATACGTACGCACGAGTGACAATATCATTCTTTTGATATTAAAATCATATATAATTGGATGTTATATCATATATAAATAATCATTATCATGTTATATTTATTATTTACATCATTTATACTCATTATTATACCCATCCAAATGATGAAGTGTTTGAATAACAAACTACACCACGATGTGGAGACGATAATCCATACGTACGCACGTACGGTGACTTTGTCATTTATAGGATGGATAAAATAATGAATATGGTTATACATTTTTTAAAATAACATCACAGTATATAGAATATACTGTTGTTATTATTTTTATAATGGAAACAACAAAGAAATAGGAACTGGAAGAAGAAAATAACTTGGAAAAGGTGATGAAATATTTACCTCTTCTTCGGTTTCTTCCTTTTAATTTGATAAAAAGGGATCCTTAGGTTGGATTTATGACTAAAGAAAGGACTCTACGATAAAGGGAGGAAATCTAAGAGGATATTTGGGCAGGGGTTGTATGAGCCAAATATCTTTGAAGGTGTGAATTTGAGAGAAGGGGAAGTTCCCTTTTTATAAGAGAGATTAGGGTCACTTTAGGAAAATCTTGAAATATTATTTTATGAAAAAATAATTTTCGGTTTATAATGGCTTCAAAATTAATTATTTAAAGTCTAAGGTGGTGATGGGTCGAAAACATCTCAACTAATAGGTTTTAGACAGGTTTAGGTCATCATATTAACCTTGTCTTTTAGATTTAACTCTTAGTTAAATATTTTTTCATTTACCAAGTCTCTTTGTATTTTTATATTATATGGTTAATAAACTTACTATAACATACCAAGAGAACCCCATGTGGTTCATTATTAATATATATAACCTTATCTAAGTCCTTTTTCTAAACCTTATATTTTTAGAAATATTATATCAATTAATAATATAATATTTTTTTTAAACTCAATTATGTCAATTTTGATATTATTTAATAAATGATTTTTGTTAAAGTACTAAAAACTTTATTACTTCAAACTAAATTCATATGTTCAATCATAAAATGTCATATTAACCTATAAAATTAGTGGAATTCATCAAAAGTACCTATTTACATTTGTTTGGATATTTATAATATCAAATATTTTATTATTTTATTATTTTGATAATTATTGCATCATCATTTTGTCATAAATAAATTAAATTTTTTAATGTCTAAAAATTATAAATAAAATATCATTATGTAGGAAATATTTTTATATTTTTAATTAATATTTATTGTCGAATTTATATTATGTATAACCCTATATTAAAAATGGTTTAGTTATTAAACTTTTAATTTAACTCTTTTAACTCTTCTTTAAATTAAATAATAATAAATGTTATAATCTAATCCAAGTTGACCTAAAGGATCATATTTTATTCCTATTTTTTTTTGGTTGAATTAAACTTATCCAATAGTTTTAGGACATGTGTTAGGGTAATAATAATATCATTTTTACCCTTAATTACCCTATTTAATTTTGACCATGGTAAATAAAAATAAAAAGTTACTATTCACAAAAAATTATTTTCATCTTATTGAACCACATTTTACTTACTGATATCAATAGTGTCTCTCGGATTTTTTAAATTCAACTCACTGAAGTGGTAAAATTAAGTTTTATGTGAATTTGCAAATGCCTCTAGGAGGTGGGTAAAAGATGGTAAAAAGTTCATTAAAATTTTATAAATATAATATTATAACAAAATGACTCTAATGAATTATATTGAACATATATAGGTATTATGTATCTATTTGGACCGAAAATAAATTTAAATAAAATAATTAATTATTTAATTAAAAAGTCGGTTTTAAACAATAAAGCGTTGTTTTTCACTATTCATCAAAAATTGAATGTTTTCAGAAAAATACCAAAAATTCACCCTAAGCTAATTTTGATATTCTGAATCCAAAAATGAAGTCCATTTTAAAAGATAAAATTTATAAAATTTCAAAAAGTGTGTATTACTATTCATAACGGCTAGTTTGATTGGTCGTGGTGTGTTAGAATCTCGAAGTTGCGTACAATGCAAGATATTGCATTATTCAAAGGGAAACATAGCGTAGAAGCTTGGGGTGTTACATTCTTCCCTCCTTCAAATAATTTTGTCCTTGAAATTTCTATAATACTACCACACAAAAATATTTGGGTGGTTCTTCATCATAAGTTCCTCTGGTTCCCACGTTGTCCCTTCCATCTTATGGTTTCTCCATAGAACTTTTACCAGACGAGTCATCCAGTTTCTCATCACTTGTTCTCTTGTATCAAGAATTTTGATAGGCTCTTCACAATAAGACAGATCAGGTTCCAGTTCAATTTCTTCATAGGTGAGTACATGTATTGGGTCAGGCATTTATTTTCTCAACAGTGATACGTGGAACACATCATGAACTTTGGAGAGACTTGGAGGCATTTCCAAACGATAAGCTACAACTCTAATTCGTTCTAGAATTTCAAAAGATCTGATGTACCTGGGACTCAATTTACCCTTCTTACAGAAACATATAACACCCTTCCATGGAGATACCTTCAAGAAAACATGGTCTCCTACATGAAATTCCAAATACTTCCTTTGGTTATCGATATAGCTCTTTTTCCTACTTTGGGCTACTTTGATGTGGGTTTGGATAACATTCACCTTTTCCATTGTTTCCTCAACAAGTTCTAGGCCTGCGAGTTTTCTTTCACCAACATCATCCCAACAAGTTGGTGTGCGACATCTCTTTCCATATAACGCTTCATATGGTGCCATCTGAATACTTGAATAAAAGATATTGTTATAGGAAAATTCTACCAGAGGTAAATATTGATCCCACATACCTTGAAAGTCAAGTGAGCAAGATCTCAACATGTCTTCTAAGGTTTGAATGATCTGTTCTGATTGTACATTTGTTTAATGGTGGTAGGCACTGCTCAAACAAAGTTCAGTATCCTAGGCTTTCTAAATACTTTTCCAGAATCTTGATGTAAAACGGGGATCACGATCAGAAACAATCGATAAGGGTACTTCATGAAGTCCTAAAACATCATTAATATATAGTCTTTCTAGACGTTCAAGTGGTAAATCTTCTCTTATAACAAGAAAATGTGTTGAATTGGTAAGATGATCAACAATGACCCATATTGCATTATTCCTTCTAGGAGTCTTTGGTAGCCCCATGACAAATTCCATCATAATATTATCCCATTTACACTCAAGTATGGGAAGAGGTTTCAAAACTATTCCAGGTTGTTGCCTTCCAGTTTTCACTTGTTGACAAACTATACATCTTGACACAAAATCAGTAATCTCCCTCTTCATGTTGTCCCACCAAAAATATTCCTTCAAATCTCTATAAATCTTGGTGCTCTTAGGGTGTATAGATAAATTGGAGCTATGAGCATCATAAAACAATTCTCTTTTTAGATCATGTATACCGGGAACACAAAGTCTCTTCCCAAATTTCAAAATTCCATCTTCATAAAAGAAGTCACTCAATATCCCATCATTCATAGCTTTAATCTTCTTTTGAAACTCCTCATCATTAGTCTGAGAACTCTTTATCATTTCTTTTAAATATGGTTTGGAAACCATTAGAAAAAGTATTTATGTTTCACCTTCCAGGACTATTCCCATATCCATTTTCACTAGATCCATGAAAATAGGATCCCTTTCAACTCTCATCTTGTTTAAAACTCCATGATCCTTTCTTCTCAAAGCATCTAACACCTTATTTTCCTTCCTCAGGTGGTATTTTATTGTGCAATCATAATCCTTGAGTAGTTCAAGACATCTTCTTTGCCTCATGTTGAGTTCTTTCTATGAGAAAATATACTTCAAACTCTTATGATCGATATACATCTCACATTTTTCACCATAGAGATAATGTCTCCATATCTTCAAAGCATATATTACAGCTTCTAACTCAAGATCATGAGTTGGATATTTTTGATCATAAAGTTTTAGCTGTCATGATGCATAGGCAATAACTCTAGCATTCTGCATAAGGACACAACCAAGTCCTTTCTTTGAAGCATCACTATAAATAACAAACCCATCATTCCCTGATGGTAGAGTCAAGATAGAAGCATTGACTAATATTCTCTTCAGTTCTTCAAAACATTCTTCACACTCTTTTTCCCAAACAAATTTAACCCCTTTATGTGTGATCTTGGTTAATGGGTTAGCCAATCGGGAAAAAATCTGGAAAAACGCCGATAATAACCTGAAAACCCAATAAAATTGTGTACCTCAGTTATACTCATCGGTGCTGGTCATTCTTGGATTGCCTTGGTATTTGAAGGATCAATAGATATTCCATCCTTAGAGACAATATGGCGAAGAAAAGAAATCTCTTGAAGCCAAAATTCACACTTGTTAAAATTCCCATATAATTCATTTCTTCTGAGTGTTTTCAGAATGGTGTGCAAGTGATTTTAATGATCTTCATAGCTTTTGGAGTATACCAGGATATCATCAATAAATACCACTACAAAGTCATCAAGATATTCCTTGAAAACTCTTTTCCTTATATCCATGAAAATAGAGGGTGCATTAGTCAATCCAAAAGGCATTACTGTAAACTCGTAATGCCCGTACCTAGTTCAAAATGTTGTTTTTGGAATGTCTTCCTTCTTCACACACAACTGATGATATACATATCGAAGGTCAATCTTTGAAAATTATTTATCTCCATGAATTTTGTTGAATAAATCATCAATGTGAGGTAGGGGATACATGTTCTTTATTGTTATAGCATTGATCTCCATGTAGTCAATGTTCAACCTCATAGATCTGTCTTTATTCTTAACAAAAAGGACAGGGGCTCCCCATGGAGAAACACTAGGGGAATAAATCCCTTATTACTCAATTACTATAGTTGTTTCTTTAGTTCCACTAATTTCATAGTGGTCATTATATAAGGGGTCTTCGATATGGGCCTTTAACAAGGAATTAAATCAATAGAAAACTAAATTTATCGTTCTAGAGGATGTCCGGGTAAATCCTCTGGAAACACATTAACATATTCTTGTACAATAGGTACATCCTCTATTCTAACATTATTTTCCTCACCCATAATTATTTAATTCTCATCCTCCCTAATAATTGAATTTAGTAGAGCTACTGGGTGTGGATCTAGATAAGAATCAGGTGGGGACACTTCTGCTTTAAAGATAAGTTACTTCTTATCATCATCTAAAATTGTAACCCCCTTCTTCTTATAATAAATTTTTGCATCATGGTCCGAAATCCAATCCATACTGAGGATTATATCAAATTTAATCATGGTTATGACGATGAGATCAGAAGATAAAGAACATTTATATACCCTAATGGGAACTGATTCATAAAACTTTGTTGCGATGATACTTCCCTTAGGTGTTTTGACTAAAAACTCTCTTGTTAATTCAAATTGAAAATATCTAATTTTCTTAGCAAACTGGAAAGATATTAAACAATTCGATGATCCATAATCAAATAAAGAATTGGCTAAACTTAAGGAAACCATTAAATTACCTACCACCATGTCTTTAGGAGCTTCAACCTCAGCAGATTGATCGTATAAGCTTGGACTTTATCCCTTGGACTTTTCTAAGATATGTTACCCTAGTAATTTGGACATTTATTTGAATAATTCCCCTTTTCTCTACAATTGTAGCATTCAACATTGACAGCCTCTTTCTTCCCCTTACAATCAGGAGCTTGGTTTCCTTTTTCACCACACTTGTAAAAGACTCGCATTCCCTTCAGGCAAGTACCAGGGTGTTTCTTCCCACATTTACCACATTATGGATATTCAACTTTTCCCTTCTTCCCCTTATTTCCATTTCTAGAGTGTTCAGCAGATCTCTTCTTCTCCTACTTTGCTTTAAAGTTGTAAGACTTAGAGAATTATTTTTTTGTCTTGATAGCACATGAGACAATATCTTCATATGATGAGAAGTATTGTGAGAATAATTATTGATGTAGAAATTGTTTTAGCCCATAAAATAAATGATAAATCTTACTTCTTGGGTTACGTATATAATCTGCATCATGTCTTTCTAACCTTGTAAAGTTAGCCTCATATTTTGTGACATTCTCATCCTCCTTTTTCTTCAGACTCATAAATTGTCTTTCCATATCTTCTCGATGGTCATGAGGAAAGTATTTTTCTTAGAAAATCTCTTTAGACTCCCTCTATTCCATATTTTATACTTCATCATCCTCTTTTGTATTCTGAATCAATGACCACCATTGATCTGCATCTCCCGTGAGGCAATAAACTTCCATGACAACTTTTTCCCTTTCGCTACTCCCCAAAGCGTGAAATATTTTCTCTAAGTAATTTATCCATTGCTCAGTTACAAATGGATTTGTACTCACATTGAATTTTGGTGTTTTTTTCCTCATGAAGCAGTCAAACATTGATCCTCCACATTTTGGATCAGGGTGATCCATAGGGGTGAGGTTATTATTCATAACCTGAGTGAGTTGTCCCAGTATGGTGATAAGTTGATTAGCACCAGTTGCTTCACTAGATCAACTATATTTATCTTGAGTAGGATGGATATCCATACATGGATTATGTGCATTGATATGGTTTCCATTCCTTCCACTATGTGCTATTTCTAAACAATGGCATACACTAGATTAGTTTATGAATCGCAATACATAACTCCAAACTTGTAAAACACTTCACATAAATTGAACAGTTTATGGATATAATCCATAATCATAAAAATGTTTTATTTGAGGAGGTATATGCTTATAAACCCTTAATAATGGTTTTTAAAGAAAATGAGAATTATTCTAAGCATATCCCCCGAGAGTGTCGTAACCAAGAGTGCAGCAAGGCTCGTTGTCATGCACCAATTCTCATTCGAGTCTAGCTCAAAGCGGTGTTTTTGTGTTTTACCCCTAGGTACATCTGTGCCAGAGATACATCTACCTTATCATATCCAAACAAGGATGTATTTCTTGGAAAACTCACAAAATATCTACAGTGCCAAAATTCTAGGAAATTCTTCTATACTAATCCTCAAAGTCTATCTTAGGGTAATGTTCTCTAATTATAGTTTTTCAAAATCTAGCTTCCAAGGTTTGTACTAAAATTCCTCTGATACCAACTATAATTCCCTAACCCTAGTTACCCAGAGTTGGTTCATTATTACATAACATTGTCATGATCACAAAAGATCAAGTCTCGAAAGACTGATTAGTTTAGTAGCCTTGGAAATACTAGATACATTCATAAGTTTTACATTACATTATAAAATGAAAAACAACAACAAAATAGTCTCTATAGTCCACACTCATATCCCTTAGACTATCACTGTAGGTCAGTAATAATATACTTCTTCACATCTTGGGAAAAATAAAACATATAAATGGGTGAGCTCAGAATCAGAAATTTTCTTTCAATATCTTCTTGATGGTCATGAGGAAAGTATTTTTCTAAGAAAATCTATTTAAACTCCCTCCATTCCATATTTGATACTACCTCATCTTCCTTTGTGTTTTGAATCAATGACCACCATTGATCAGCATCTCTAGTGAGGAGGTAAACTGCCATGACAAGTTTTTCCCTTTCGCTACTCCCCAAGGCGTGGAATATTTTCTCTAAGGAATTTATCCATTGCTCAGTCACTAATGGATTTGTACTCCCATTTAATTTTGGTGGTTTCTGCCTCATGAAACGATCTAGCATTGATCCTCCACGCTATGGATCAGGGTGCTCCATACAGTTAAGGTTATTATTCATAACCTGAGTGAGTTATCCCAGTATGGTGATAAGATGATCAGTACCAGTTTCTTCACCAAATACACTATAATTATCCTGAGTAGGAGGGAAATCCCTACATGGATTACGTGTTTTGATAGGTTTCCATTGCTTCCACTTGGTGCCTTTTCTAAACAATGGTATAAACTAGATTAGTTTATGAATCGAAATACATAATTACAAACTTGTAAAATACTTAACATAAACTGAACAGTTTATGGATATAATCTATAATAATAAAAATGTTTTCTTTGAGGAATAATATACTCATAAACCCTTAATAATGGTTGGTAAAGAAAATGAGAATTAACTTAAGCATATCTCCCAGGAGTGTCGTAACCAAGAGTGCAGTAAGGCCCGTGGTCGTTCACCAGTTCTCATCCGAGCCTAGCTCAAAGCGGTGTTTTCGGGTTTTACCCCTAGGTACATCTGTGCCAGAGCCACATCTACCAGCTCATATCCAAACAAGGATGTATTCTTTGGAAAACTCAAAAAATCTATACAGTACCAAAATTCTAGGAAGTTATTCTATACTAATCCTCAAATTTTATCTTAGGGTAATGTTCTATAATCAGAGTTTATCTAAATCTATATTCCAAGGTTTGTACTGAACTTCCTCTGATACCAATTGTAATTCCCTAACTCCAGTTACCTAGAGTCAGTGCATTATTACATAACATTGTCATGATACAAGTAAATCATGTCCCAAAAGACCGATCAGTTTAGTAGCCTTGGAAATATTAGATACATTCATAAGTTTTACATTACATTATAAAATGAAAAACTACAAAAACATTATTTCCATTGATCACACTCATATCCCCTTAGAATATCCCTAAAGTTCAGTCATAAAATACTTTTTCACATCCTGTTAAAAATAAAACATAGAAAGGGGTGATCTCAGATGCTCAGTAAGGATAACAATATTGTGAAAACTTTCATAAATAAGCATAAATATTTAAGGCAATGTATAAGACTAAAATAAAAACCTTTTAAACTTGAACTTAATCATAATATAGAAAAGATAAAATCAAATAATTCCATTTACTTATTCACATGGATATTCTACTAGTCGAATAATCACATGTAATATCAATAGCCACTTTCATAATGATGGAGTGCATAATGCCAGACTTCATAACCACATAGTAAAGGCCTTGTGCCAAGACTACAAATAATATTTTGTCAAGGCCTTGTTCCAAGACACTAGTTTGTCTCATGAGACCTACCGATGCATCGAGGAGCTATAGTGGGCTCCACCCATCACTTACTAAGTCCAATGCATTCCTCATATGAAAAGGTTTAAACATAACATAAACATTCATGTTAAAACTAACATAAGAAATGTCAATACTTTATCTATAAACCATGAATGGTGTAAAAATAACACATCCACAATCAAACATATCACAAAACCTTCAATATAATATGGAAGTTTTGTATCATAATAAATCAACTTCAAATAAGCTTACAATCCATCAAAGAATGTTGACATAGATGAAATCAAAACTATTTTTTAGAGAAATATCTCTTTCTATTTTGAAATAATTTAAATGTCATATAATTATAAAATAAAATATTTATTTTGAAAATATTATTATAAGCTTGTAAGAGAATATTTGATGATGTCATAATGGTGGAAAATATCTGCACCCGCCGTATAAGTTAAAAAACATTCTTACCTTAATTTTGTCAAAAAAGATAAAAAGGTACTTTGTTTGGAAAATTATGGAATGATTCCTTTCATAACATATAAGGTCAAATAAGGGTATAAATGACTTTAACCAATTTTCTAGTAAATAGTAAAAAAAATTGAAATATATTTTTTAGAAAACATGGAGGTGGATGATAAAGAGGTCCCAGTAGATACTCACGTATAAAACAACCTCAGATAATAAAGAGATTGTAAAATTAACCCTTACTTTATACTTATACTTGGTCGAGGGTAGGTTAAACTTCTATATAATGGTGAAATAATTGTTAATAAATTATAAAATAACCATATACATTAATATGATATCGTATATGATCTTCTAATATTACTTTGTTAATGATATTTCAGTAGTAGCATCGTTTCGGGTGTTAACTAATTAGTTTTACTTTATTTGATTTATTATGTAAGTAATGTTTGTTATGGATAAGAGGTATATTATTTATATTCATAATGATATTAATTATTTAAACATTATTTTTTTAATCATCAAATGAAAATTTTTCTTGAATGGATATGATGGGGAATGAATCTCATCGCGTTTGTGGAGACAGTAATCCATACGTACGCACGAGTGACAATATCATTCTTTTGATATTAAAATCATATATAATTGGATGTTATATCATATATAAATAATCATTATCATGTTATATTTATTATTTACATCATTTATACCCATTATTATACCCATCCAAATGATGGAGTGTTTGAATAACAAACTACACCACAATGTGGAGACGATAATAAGTACGTACGCACGTATGGTGACTTTGTCATTTATAAGATGGATAAAATAATGAATATGGTTGTACATTTTTTATAATAACATAATAGTATATAGAATATACTGTTGTTATTATTTTTAGAATGCAAACAACAAAGAAATAGGAACTGGAAGAAGAAAATAACTTGAAAAAGGTGATGAAATATTTACCTATTCTTCGGGTTCTTCCTTTTAATTTGATAAAAATGGATCCTTAGGTTGGCTTTATGACTAAAGGAAGGACTCTAGGATAAAGGGGGGACAGCTAAGAGGATATTTGGGCAGGGGTTTTCTGAGCCAAATATCTTTGAAGGTGTTAATTTGAGAGAAGGGGAAGTGTCCTTTTTATAAGAGAGGTGAGGGTCAGTTTAGGAAAATCTTGAAATATTATTTTATAATAAAATAATTTTCATTTTATAATGGATCCAAAATTAATTATTTAAAGTCTAAGGTGGTGATGGGTCGAAAACATCTCAACCAATAGGTTTTATATCGGTTTAGGTCATCATATTAACCTTATCTTTTAGATTTAACTCTTAGTTAAATATTTTTTCATTTTCCAAGTCTCTTTGTATTTTTATATTATATGGTTAATAAAATTACTATAACATACCAAGAGAACCACATGTGGTTCATTATTAATATATATAACCTTATCTAGGTCCTTTGTCTAAACCTTAGATTTTTACGAATATTATATCAATTAATAATATAATATTTTTTTTAAACTCAATTATGTCAATTTTGAAATTATTTAATAAATGATTTTGGTTAAAGTACTAAAAACGTTATTACTTCAAACTAAATTTATATGTTAAATCATAAAATGTCATATTAACCTATAAAATTAGTGGAATTCATCAAAATTCCCAATTTACATTTGTTTGGATATTTATAATATCAATTATTTTATTATTTTATTATTATGGTAATTATTGCATCATCATTTTGTCATAAATAAATTAATTTTTTTAATGTCTAAAAATTATAAATAAAATATCATTATGTAGGAAATATTTTTATATTTTTAATGAATATTTATAGTAGAATTTATATTATGTATAGATGTAACACCCGAGGTAAATAAAGAATATGACATTTTCATATTTATCCATATTTGTGAATAAAATATTAATATAACTTTAAAGGGGACACTATGCACGATGGCGTACCCAATACGCAACAATGAGTTTCTTGGGAATCTTGCGTTGCACTCTAATAATAAAATAATATTATTTTAAATGGTAGTTAACGCCAAACCATTGTAATGGCGGGAATTAACAGAACTAACTAAAAAATGATTATATATGTTTGTAAAATATTTTCACTCTTTACAATAAATGTTATAGGATTAAAAATATGAATAAATCCAATTTTAACGCGTAAACATTCCAATATTCTTTAAAAGGTCGATTAACCGCCTTTTGGTGGAGAACCTCATTTAAATCCACTTTTTGACAATTTTATGTGTTATATTTGACAAAATAAAATTCTTCTTTAGAATCGGGACATCAAAATTTACTTTGTGTAAATTTTTGGTATTTTTCCGAAAAAGTTCAATTTTTAATGAATAGTGAAAAATGTTGTTTTTTCTTTCAAAACCTCTTTTTAATATAATTTATTTATATGATTAGATTATCTTTTGAATTGGTTTTAAAGTGAAATTAGAATATATTTTTACCATTTAATCCAATAGTGTTCGTTGTAATTAATTTCACTTTGAAATCGGACTTAAACTAGTGTCAATCTTTTGATACATTTTGTTTCATAAAAACACGCTATTTGTTTTGACAGCGGGAATTAATTATTAAATTAATTAATGCAACTTATATGTCTTGAATTTTTTAAAATAGACAACATTTTTGAATTCGGAATATTAAATATATCTTAGGGTGAATTTTTGGTAATTTTCTGAAAAACTTCAATTTTTGATGAATAGTGAAACCACTAAGTGGTACTTATAAAAACTGATTTTTTCATTTAAATGAAATTTTGCCACCTTTGTGTTTTGAATTTCAAAAATCTGACATAAATGGTTGTCATTAAGAAGTAAAATGTGGTTCAATGGGATTAAAATAATTTTTTGGTGAATAGTAACTTATTATGTTTTTAATCGCGATTAGAGGTAATTAGTGTAGTTTAAGGTAAGAATAATGTTTTAATAAAATTAAATGACCTAGACACATGTCCTACCTTCATTTTATGTGTCATGGCCGACCAAGACAATCCATGGGTCAACTTGGGGACCCCATAGAGCCACTTTGGTTGGAAAATGACATAAATACCTTTTTATTTAATGTTAAAGTAAAAATGACACAAACATGAGATGTTTTACTAAAACAATTTTTACATGGGGTTATACAAGTCATAGTTTTTACTATAAATAATCATTGGAAAGCTAAAAGTATTTCCTACATCATAGTATTTTGTTTATAATTTTTAGACATTAAATAAATTAAATAATTTATGACATCATGATGATGCAGCGATGACCTCATTATTTAATGATTTAAATAAAATGGAAAGATAATGTAAAATCTAAAACCTACACATTTCCAAAACCTATTGGATGGGTGGATTTCGAACCCTTATCACCTTATAATCTAAACACATCAATGTGGGACCATTAAAATCTGAAACTCATTCTCAAATAAAGTAATATTTCTTTACTTTCCAAGAGTGCCCCTCCTCTCCTCTTATAAAAGGCCCCCACCTCTACCTCTTTAACCACACTTCCAAAGCCTTTGACTCGTCCAAACCCTTCCCATTTTGTCTCTCCACATCCCTATCTAACTCCTCGAAGCCTCACTTTGGGCATAAGTCTTCCCAAGGAAGACTTTGAGCTCAAACCAAATGGAGTTACCCGATTTTAAGGTGATGTCTTCACTTGAGTCCTTTTGTTTTATTTTGATTCTCCAACCCCCTAAACTCTTTTTATTCATTTATTTTATAACAACTCCAGTATATTCCATATACTAGTATGTTTTTATAATAAGGATTCAAGCTACACTTACACACACCTTCATCTAATGGTTAAAGAACATACTGTTTCTGTGGTTGGCGATTTTCTGCCTCACGAAACGATGATTCTTCAATATTCTTTTAACACCTTTAAAGGTGGACATTATGATGTCACTTTATTTTATATATGATATATATGATATATATGGTATTTATGTTTACTATATGCTTCGGTATTTTATATTTAAACCATACCTTTATTCTATTCATGTTGTGTAAATGCGATAATTTCATATGAGGAAGTGGTGACTACCGCCCCCACAAGTGATGTGACTCGTACATGCAATACATAGAAGGTATAAAAAATGAAATTAATAAACATAAGTGACCTATATAACATATATATTATACTTTAATTATAATATATATATATATATCATTTATTTTTAATTCCATTAATATTAAAAAGAAAAAAATGAAAGTAGCGTTCATGCGTACGTACGGCCTACCGTCTCCATGAATGGTGCTTTTAATTTTTTATCTCCAAATGATATGGAATAGTATAAAATGAATATTTACTGGATATATATAATATTTTAATCATTAATACTATTCTGGAAATTATTTACTTATAACTACATGGGCAATCATTTTTCAAACAAGTTCATTTTTGACTCATGTACCAAACATCGGCAAAAACGTCTGATATGAACTAACATTATTAAAAAATTATTATAACATTATAATATGTGATATGAACTGAATAATAATCTCTAAAGGTGGTACTTAGGCAATTATAAGTTGACCGAAGTTTATTATTCAGGAATATAAAGAAACAAACAAGACAAGTCAGACTTGAGGTAAGGGATCCGACTCCTCTCTTTCTTTTAAAGTACACTCTTTTATGTCATTCCTTTTAAAGATCATCTTTCTTGTTATTGGGATATTCTTTTATATTACACTTACTGTAATTTTTATGTTCATATGATGAGAGACCCTATTCTCTATCATCAATCCATTTTGGAAGTTTTGAGTGGCGCCGTTAGGCTGCCGAATTTTCATAAGAGATCTAACCTCTCTCTTTCTTTTTAAGTACTCTCCTTTATCTCACTTATTTTAAGCTCCTATTTTTTATGTTGGGGGATGTTCTTTTATATTCCTTTTTCTGTAAACTTTATTTTAATATGATGATAGACCCTATTTTCTCTCATCAATCCATTTTTGAAGTTTTAAGTGGCGCCGTTAGGCTGCCGAGTTTTCGTAAGGGATTTTTCATCTCACTTTTATTCCCGCGAGATTTATGCTACATTTTCCATAATTTCCTTTGAGTGGTGTATGTACTGAAAATTATTTTACTCATTGTGTAATATACTTTCATTTATTAGTATTTACATCATTGTTGTATTTTCCTTCTTTCACGGGGTGCATGTCTCGAAAGATACCCATGTCGGTAAGGGAACCTTTCACCCTCCTCTTTTTAAAAGACTTCTTTTGTTATGCCTTTTAATTCACATAATATTATGTGGGGATATGTTCTTATATATCCTTATTTATGTAAATTTTATGTCCAAGTGATGAGATACCCTTTTTATCTCTCATCAACTCATTTTCTGAATTTTGAAGTGACGTCGTTAGGCTGTCGAATTTTACCAAGGGAACTTTTTAACCCAATTTCGATTTCTTTAGGTTCAACATGTAGTTATTGAATATGTCATCCTTTTAATATGTGTGAATGACCTTTTATTTTTTTACACTTAATATCCACTTATATTGGGTGTATTTATATTTTTCACACATAATTTTGAGATTGATTTATCCTTAATTTAAGGATACCTTCTTTATAAGGGATTTCATCGCATTTTACATTTCTATTAAGACTTCATTGTTGTTATGCACCAATTCACTCTTATATGGTGTATATACTGTCCTTTTGAATATTATATCATGAATCCATTTATTCTCATGATATTATAAAGTTCTGATTAAATGTTATTCCTCAATTATTGTATTCAAGTGTCTCTAATTTTGGTAAAAACCCTTTAACCAAAATATCGCTTTAAATGTTTTAATGATTTGTTCTTATTAATATCCATGTTTTCAAAATGGTTTTAAGAATTTATTTATATGGATATTAATGGTTTCAAATGTTAAAAGCTTCAAGGTTGTATGGGACACTTTGATTCAAAAATCTCTTTATTAAATGTTTTAAATGGTTTTGAAAATGGTTTTTAGAATGGATTCATTATTTCAATATCTTAAAATGTTATATTGTTTTTTCAATGTGGGAATGTTATCTTTCCTTTATGCTTAAGTTATGTGCTATGATTATGTTATGGTTCTTGGGAATTGTTATGAAGACGGGTGGTTCCATGATAAACTAAGGGCGGGTGAGCCCGATATAGCTCTCCAATGCATTGGGTAACGCGAAGGAGTGAAACGTTAAGGTTTCTCTGAAGAGATTTATGGAATATACTGTGGTGGGTATTCCAAACATAACCAAGAGGGTTACTCCCTACGTAAGAATGTTATGAATGCCTCAATTTACCTTTTATGTCTTATTATTTCTATGATTTATTCATTATTTTATGAGGTATGTTAAAAAGAATATGTTTTATGAGTAAAGTATGATTTCATTGATTCTTATGTGTACAAGTACTCATGTTTCCTTTCCATATATTTTTATATCCCTTACTGAGATTTTTATGCTCATCCCAAGTTTTTGAAATGTTTTTCACAGGTCAAGGGAAAGGTACATGATATGATGATAGTTTCAAGGAAGTGTCAAGAAAGAATCCATGTTTTATTTTAAATATGCTTCCGTTGATGGAAAAAAATGAATACTATCTTTTATGTAACCACTTTGTTTAAATGTGGAATTTAATGCAAGTTTATGATCTAATTCTCTAAAACTCTAAACCTGAAAAGATCCTCAATGTGCAATCTTGTATTAACTCAAGATTAAGTAAGGTTTAAGGTCGGGGCCTTATAGTTGGTATCAGAGGTCGGTTTAGATAACTTTAGAGGTTAGGGTATGCTTTAAGCATAAGTGACATTACCATAGTGGTTAGGATTTCAGAAAGAGTCCTAGTTTTAGATAAAGTGAATAAGTAAGTATATCTTAGTGGTTATCTTCCTCATTAGTACATGATGGTTTTGTTGATATACTCACACTGACATTTATGTTTTTAGTGAATGGATGGATCTATCAGGCACCAAAGTGACAATAGGTTTGAAGGAAACTGTGGTGGTTCTCTGATTAAGAGACTGGATGAAATGAGGGATTCAATGAGGAAACTTGCGGTTGTTCTAAACCAACTATCAAGGAGTCATGATCAACCACTTGAACCATGGTATGTTCTATAATGCATCATTTATGAGATGACCAATCGATGTGGAAGTTCAGGTAATAATTATAAAGGTAACCATTAGGGTTTATATGATCCTTACTTTTGAGGTAATTATGGGTTATTATATGTTATGATGGAAAATGAAAGGTATGAGATAAACTTGAGGTTAAAATATGTTATGATTATTTTTGAATATTTTATCTCGTTTTGGGGAATGTTTTAAGAATTATATAGTTTTGGAAAAAGGACAACACGCAGACCGTGTGACAACCCGTCGCGTCGGACAAAGATGCGGGAATCGAACCCACAACCAAAGTGCGACTGGTATTTATCGCCTACCACTGGACTACGTGAAGTCCCTGGTTAGTTTGACTAATTATTTTTAGTTAGATGATTTTATGAATTAAGAGTAAGCTGGTTTTGGGTTATCTATGGAAATTTATTAACCTATCATGGAGGATATGTGATTAGGTTAATTACTTTTCAATACGAGACTTTAGGAGCAACTGATGTTGTTTGGAGATAAATGTTACGATTTAACTTGGAAGACTATGTGACTAAATCCTTCAAATATTTTGGTTTCAATCTTAGTTTGGTTTACTTTGAAGTATTTTATGGACAATTTGTTTATTGAATGGTCTTTGTTGAACTTTGGGTATTGTTAGATAAATTTTGGAGATTAAGAATAGATTTGTTTTTTTTAAAGGATTATACTTTTTGGGTATTATCTGATCTTGTACTAACCTTTTTTGTTTTGGTTTTGGTTAAGGTCTAAAGATATGGGAAGTATATAGTTCTCTTTTGTGGATTAGGTGATCCTCTAGAAGTTGATTATAGTACTCTTAATGTGAACAAGTCTTCCTAAATACTCGTCTTTTGGGGAAAGTATGAGTTTGTGTAACAAATCTAGTAAAAGTTGAAATTCAACATGACAAGTAAGTATGTTTCCTTAAGATCAAAAATAAATTCCTCAATGAAGAGTAACTTAAAACAAAAATGTTGTCTATTAACTTTTCCTACTGGGGAATCTAATACCGTTTAACCCATCACAATTTTGTGATTTTCTTATGGTTAACTTTCTCCTAGACATGCTTACTATCACTCTCCATCAGAACATGACCCTTTGTTTTTTCCTCCATGTCCATATTTTCATACTTGGAATCCTATTATGGGTTAACTCGGGTGACCTTTGTACTTATCTTTCTTTATTTTAAAGTGATTGTTTTACTGACTCTTGTTCTGATGTGGGATTTTCAATGAAGTTTCCAAGACCAATTTGAAAAATTGCGAGGACGCAATTCCCAAAAGGGGGGAAGGATGTAACACCCCAGGTAAATAAAGAATATGACATTTTCATATTTATCCATATTTGTGAATAAAATATTAATATTACTTTAAAGGGGACGCTATGCACGATGGCGTACCCAATACGCAACAATGAGTTTCTTGGGAATCTTGTGTTGCACTCTAATAATAAAATAATATTATTTTAAATGGTAGTTAACGCCTAGCCATTGTAATGGAAAGAATGAACATAACTAACTAAAAAATGATTATATATGTTTGTCAAATATTTTTACTCTTTACAATAAATGTTATAGCATTAAAAATGCGAATGAATCCAATTTTAAAGCATAAACATTCCAATATTCTTTAAAAGGTCGATTAACCGCCTTTTGATGGAGAACCTCATTTAAATCCACTTCTTGAAAATTTTATGTGTTATATTTGAAAAAATAAAATTCTTCTTTAGAATCGGGACATCAAAATTTACTTTGTGTAAATTTTTGGTATTTTTCTGAAAAAGTTCAATTTTTAATGAATAGTGAAAAATGTTGTATTTTAATTCAAAACCACTTTATAATATAATTTATTTATATGATTAGATTATATTTTGAATTGGTTTTAAAGTGAAATTAGAATATATTTTTACCATTTAATCCAATAGTGTTCATTGGAATTAATTTCACTTTGAAATCAGGCTTAAACTAGTGTCAATCTTTTGATACATTTTGTTTCATAAAAACACGCTATTTGTTTTGATAGCGGGAATTAATTATTAAATTAATTAATGAAACTTATATGTTTTTAATTTTGTAAAATATAAATCATTTTTGAATTCGGAATATCAAATATATCTTAGGGTGAATTTTTGGTAATTTTCTGAAAAACTTCAATTTTTGATGAATAGTGAAACCACTAAGTGGTACTTATAAAAACTGATTTTTCCGTTTAAATGAAATTATTCCACCTTTGTGTTTTTAATTTAAAAAATCCGACATACATGGTTGTCATTAAGAAGTAAAATGTGGTTCAATGGGATTAAAATAATTTTTTGGTGAATAGTAACTTATTATGTTTTTAATCGTGATTAGAGGTAATTAGTGTAGTTTAAGGTAAGAATAATGTTTTAAGAAGTCTTCCCAAGGAAGCCTCACTTTGGGCAGAAGTCTTCCCAGGGAAGCGTTTGAGCTCAAACCAAAGGGAGTTACTCGATTTTAAGGTAATGTCTTCACTTCAGTCCTTTTGTTTTATTTTGATTCTCCAACCCCATAAACTCTTTTTATTAATTTTTTTGTAACAAATCTAGTATCTTCCATATACTAGGATGTTGTTATAAGAAGTATTCAAGCTACACTTACACACACCTTCGTCTAATGGTTAAAGAACATATTGTTTCTGTGGTTGGCGATTTTTTGCCTCACGAAACGATGATTGTTCAATATTCTTTTAACACCTTTAAAGGTGGCCATTATGATGTCACTGTATTTTATATATGATATATATGGTATTTATGTTTACTATATTCTTATGTATTTTATATTTAAACCATACCTTTATTCTTTTCATGCTGTGTAAATGCGATAATTTCATATGAGGAAGTGTGGACTACCGCCCCCTCAAGTGATGTGACTCGTACATGCAATATATGGAATGTATAAAGAATGAAATTAATAAACATAAGTGACCTATATAACATATATATTATACTGGAATTATAATATATATATCATTTATTTTTAATTCCATTAATATGAAAAAGAAAAAAATGAATGTAGCGTTCATGCGTACGTACGGCCTACCGTCTCCATGAACGGTGCTTTTCATTTTTTATCTCCAAATGATATGGAATAGTATAAAATTAATATTTACTGGATATATATGATATTTTAATCATTAATACTATTCTGGAAATTATTTACTTATAACTACATGGGCAATCATTTTTCAAACAAGTTCATTTTTGACTCATGTACCAAACATCGGCAAAAACGTATGATATGAACTAACATTATTAAACAATTATTATAACATTATAATATGTGATATGAACTGAATAATAATCTCTAAAGGTGGTCCTTAGGAAATTATAAGTTTACCGAAGTTTATTACTCAGTAATATAAAGAAACGAACAAGACAAGTCGGACTTGAGGTAAGGGATCTGACTCCTCTCTTTCTTTTAAAGTACACTCTTTTATGTCATTCCTTTTAAAGCTAATATTTCTTGTTATTGGGATATTCTTTTATATTAAACTTACTTTAATTTTTATGTTCATATGATGAGAGACCCTATTCTCTCTCATAAATCCATTTTGGAAGTTTTGAGTGGCGCCGTTAGGCTGTCGAATTTTCGTAAGAGATCTAACCTCTCTATTTCTTTTTAAGTACTCTCCTTTTTCTCACTTATTTTAAGCTCCTATTTGTTATGTTGGGGGATGTTCTTTTATATTACTCTTTCTGTAAACTTTATTTTAATATGTTGATAGACCCTATTTTATCTCATCAATCCATTTTGGAAGTTTTAAGTGGCGCTGTTAGGCTGCCGAGTTTTCGTAAGGGATTTTTCATCTCACTTTTATTCTCGTGAGATTTATGCTACATTTGCCACAATTTACTTTGAGTGGTGTATGTACTGACCATTATTTTACTCATTGTGTAATATACTTTCATTTATGAGTATTTAAATCATTGTTTTATTTTCCTTGTTTCACGGGGTGCATGTCTCGAAAGATACCCATGTCGGTAAGGGAACCTTTCACCCTCCTCTTTTTAAAAGACTTCTTTTGTTATGTCTTTTAATTCACATAATATTATGTTGGGATCTGTTCTTATATATCCTTATTGATTTAAATTTTATGTCCAAGTGATGAGATACCCTTTTTATCTCTCATCAACTCATTTTCTGAATTTTGAAGTGATGCCGTTAGGCTGTCGAATTTTACCAAGGGAACTTTTTAACCCAATTTTGATTTCTTTGGGTTCAACATGTAGTTATTGAATATGTCATCCTTTGAATATGTGTGAATGACCTTTTATTGTTTTACACTTAATATCCACTTATATTGGGTGTATTTATATTTTTCACACATAATTTTGAGATTGATTTATCCTTAATTTAAGGATACCTTCTTTATAAGGTATTTCATCGCATTTTACATTTCTATTGAGACTTCATTGTTGTTATGCACCAATTCACTCTTATATGGTGTATATACTATCCTTTGGAATATTATATCATGAATACATTTATTCTCATGATATTATAAAGTTCTGATTAATTGTTATTCCTCAATTATTGTATTCAAGTGTCTCTAATTTTGGTAAAAACCCTTTAACCAAAATATCGCTTTAAATGTTTTAATGATTTGTTCTTATTAATATCCATGTTTTCAAAATGGTTTTAAGAATTTATTTATATGGATATTAATGGTTTAAAATGTTAAAAGCTTCAAGGTGGTATGGGACACTTTGATTCAAAAATATTTTTATTAAATTTTTTAAATGGTTTTGAAAATGGTTTTTAGAATGGATTCATTATTTCAATATCTTAAAATGTTATATTGTTTTTGCAATGTGGGAATGTTATCTTTCATTTATGCTTAAGTTATGTGATATGATTATGTTATGGTTCTTTGGAATTGTTATGAAGATGGGTGGTTCCGTGATAAACTAAGGGCGGGTGAGCCTGATATAGCTCTCCAATGCATTAGGTAACGCGAAGGAGTGAAACATTAAGGTTTCTCCGAAGAGATTTAGGGAATACACTGTGGTGGGTATTCCAAACGTAACCAAGAGGGTTACTCCCTATGTAAGAATGTTATGAATTCCTCAAGTTACCTTTTATGTCTTATTATTTCTATGATTTATTCATGATTTGATGAGGTATGTTAAAGTGCTTATGTTTTATGAGTAAAGTATGATTTCATTGATTCTTATGTGTACAAGTACTCATGTTTCCTTTCCATGTATTTTTATATCCCTTACTGAGCTTTTTATGCTCATCCCAAGTTTTTGAAATGTCTTTCACAGGTCAAGGAATGGTACATGATATGATGATAGTTTCAAGGAAGTATCAAGAAATAATCCATGTTTTATTTTAAATATGTTTTCGTTGATGGAAAAAAATGAATACTATCTTTTATGTAACCACTTTGTTTAAATGTGGAATGTAATGAAAGTTTATGATCTAATTCTCTAAAACTCTAAACCTGAAAAGATCCCTAATGTGTAATCTTGTATTAACTCAAGATTCAGTAAGGTTTAAGGCTGGGGCATTATAATAACCCTATATTAAAAATGGTTTAGTTATTAAACTTTCAATTTAACTCTTTTAACTCTTATTTAAATAAAATAAAAATAAATATTATAATCTAATCCAAGTGGACCTAAAGGATCATATTTTATTCCTATAGTTGTTTTTGGTCTAATTACACTTATCCAATATAATTAGGACATGTGTTAGGGTAATAATAATATCATTTTTACCCTTAATTACCCTATTTACTTTTGACCGTGGTAAATAAAAGTAAAAAGTTACTATTCACCAAAAATTATTTTCATCTTATTGAACCACATTTTACTTACTGATATCAACTATTTCTCTTGTATTTTTTAAATTCAACTCAAAGAAGTGGTAAAATTAAGTTTTATGTGAATTTGAAAATGCTCCTAGGAGGTGGGTAAAAGACGGGAAAAAGTTCAATAAAATTGTATATATCTAATATTATTACAAAATTACTCGAATGAATTATATTGAAAATATATAGGTATTATGTATCTATTTTGACCTAAAATAAACTTAAGTAAAATAATTAATTATTTAATTAAAAATTTGATTTTAAATAATAACGAAGTGTTTTTCACTATTCATCAAAAATTGAAAGTTTTTTGGAAAAATACCAAAAATTCACCCTAATATAATTTCAATATTATAAATCTAAAAATGAAGTCCATTTTTAAAGATAAAATTTATAAATTTTCAAAAAGTGGGTATTACTATTCGTAACGGCTAATTTGATTGGTCATAATGTGTCAGAATCTCAAAGTTGCGTACAATGCCATATATTGGATTATTCAAAGGGAAATGTACCATGGAATCTTGGGGTGTTACATGTGATCCCATGATCATATTCACATGATTTTTCATTACATTTACAAAGATGAACTCAAAATAGTTACAAGTACAGAGAATAAGCAGTTCATTCTTCTATGCTTTAGAGCTCTTGCACACTGAGATTTTTCAAAATTTAAATGATCGGCACTTCTCTCTAGTGTCTCTACATGACTCTACCACTTCTTATCTTATTTTTAAATCTTTAAATGAATTGGTATTTATATTCAAGCTTCCAATAGTCATCTTGATCCTCTAAATGTCATATTTTTTCTGTGATTTCCCAAGGACTTGGACACCTGGCACTTCAACAGTCATATTATAATAGAATGTGACACTACTTTGATATGCACAATTTTTAGTGTAAATTTATTTCTTATATTAGAGATAAGATTTTCTAAGTACAAAAATTTTCATTATGATAAATTTTGTAAGTCTAAGTATGATTTAATCAAAACCTTCATTAATCTGAATATTAAGATTTTTTCAGTGAGAAAGATGAAACAAGAGATCTTATATTTGATCTGATAAAGCTAAGTATGATAAATCTGATTATGATAATATGAGTATGATTATTATCATATGTATTCTCATTATTATTAACATATCATATCTAGTCTTATTATGCTATACATAATAAAAAAGTATATTTATGTAACTCTTTAAATCTTATTCTAAGTAAAATAAAAGGATTATGTTTTATTATAAAAACCTTATAAAATATATTTAATGAGTAAGATAAATAAATAAGATGTTTTTTATCTCAAAAAATTATTAAAAGGGTCATAAGATAAAATTTTGACTCAATAATTATTTTTGGAATTTTTCTTTAATAACACGTAAAAACACTAAATAATTATTTCTTTAAAACACAATCCATTAATATCTCTTTTAAAACCAAGAATTATTTTTTAAAATAAAAGTTTTACTTTTGGAAAATATAAGAATATTTCATATTATTTTCAAAATAATAAATAGTTAAAATCATTTTGAAACCCATTTATTAAATAAGGAAAGGAATATTCATGAAGAATAATTCCCATGCAGTGAGAGAAATTGTAAAATAGTTTTTTACAAAATGTTTTTAAAATTTTCATAAAATAAGTTACGAGTCACATTCAAAAGCCATTTTCAAAAAGGTGAAGTGAAAAATTTAGAATAAAATTATTTGAAATTAATATTTAATAATATATCCTTGAAATATATATAAATATTATCAAAAGGGAATGTGGAGTGGAAGTGCAGTGCCATGACTCAGATGCCACTTTCAAATAGTGCTTTGTTCTGGATTGCTACTAGGCCTTAGGAATGCCTCTCCACACGTCAAAGGATACCAACTAACAGTTAGGGTGTGAAAGAGTGATAGTGGGAAGACTATACCCTCGGGAGATGAAATAATAATGGTCTGGGTATATATATATATATAACATGTAATGGAAGTAGAGACTAATTATACACAATACTGATAACCTGCCATAGATTGAAGAACAGTCAATATCAGAAAAATTGCATAAGAATAATTAAACAATATAAATTGAACTAAATAAAAACATCAACATGTCATTTATAGGACTAAAATAAATCATGCATCAAATACAAGTCATACAGTACATTAAATAGTAAAGGGTCGCCAATGGTTGACCAATAGTTTATATATATATCATAATCATTCTGAAACTAAAAGGAAAACTCAAAAGGTAACTCTAGCTGAGGAAAGAACCTCTAGTTCCCTTGAATTCCATCCATGCCAACTCAAAAACTAGTATCTGGCTTCAGATCCTGAACCCTTACTTGAACGTAAAAGCATAAAGTTTACACACATCCCAAATAGACCATGTAGGGTATGATAATGAGTCTAATTAGGGTATAAACCATTTGTTTATACCATAAATTTGTGATTAATTAGGTGTGAACTATAAATTAATGAAATATAATAACACACATATAGATAAAAACAAACTTCCATGGTGCTTAAAATACACTAGGAAGCTATCACCTTCCTTGGAAAATATTGGAATTCTATAGTAAAGATTACCCTTAACCCATAGCCTAAGCTATCCCCTAATGTAGAAATTTATATGTTAATCCTTAGGTTCCACTTCTAATTAATTAACTCGCACCATGTGCCTCCTGACACCTCATTTCCATTCCATGTCATAAACATCCTTAAGACATGCCCAACCAATACAAATCTAGTCCCTCAGACCCCTGATCGAAAGCACTCATCATATCAAAGCCTGACGTATGGAGGCATATCAATGTCTTCCCTCGAAGTAAAATCACCATTGTCCTAAGGTACAATATCCCAAGGAATGGAAATACTCATCCTCTAAAAATAAGTCTTGGCCCAATAGCCTCAAATATGGTGAGCCTCATCCCCCAACTAATAGCCTAAACACTATAATTCGAAGGCTACTCACCATCCATATTGATTTATATGGAAAACATTCCCAAAACAATTACATAAGAAGCACTATGAGGGTCCTCTACCCACATTAGTGGCCAAATCCACCTCATCGTGGAGTCAACCTATGTGCACAAGACTCCAAAAGAACTTTGCCTAATCATGGGTGAGAAGAATCACTGAAATAGTACCTAAGACACACTAATCCCAGCACCCCATTCCCTTTCAACCACATCACTCAATTTTTATGGCTCTTACATCTAATAACATGGGCATTTACCTCAACCTGACGACCTCACCGCCTCAATTCGATGACAAGGTAACCCAAATGGTGATCTCATCCCCCAAGTAACCTAGTCCAATCCCATAATAACGATTGCATCACCTCAAATAAATAGTTATCACTATCTCAATCCTCAGTCCAATCCCATCACGATCCCATGGATCTTATCGGTATGTCACATGAAATTTATATATAAAATTTAATTCAATTTGAATAACACAATTTGATTCAATATAGATGACACACCCATCCTAACTACCCAAGTGTTTAACTACCTCTAACCTAGCCTCACATGTATAACAAGATGAGGGAATTCCCAAAAGCATCCCATATCAACAATTTAATTAATTTAAAAGCAACCATATGAATTTATGGGTCTCTCTCGATCAACATAATGGTGTGCTAAAGGTTGTTCCCCCAAAACTCTCATGAAATCACAAAGAAAATTATTCACTACCTACCATGGATTCATAGAAATAGGTATGCTCGATCTTATCCTCTAAATATGACTAATTTGGAAGAAATTAGCATTTATATCGAACACCCAGAAAAATAGGGCAAAATGACTCGAATGGATTTAGTGACCACGAGGCATGATAAAATAAGAAAAGAATCATGGGTGAAGAGATCTTTAATAAGATAGATCCAATGTCATAAAAGGTTTGAATAATGGAGTTAGGATGAAGGATTTGGATCAAATCTAAGGAGAGGGGAAAAGGGAAGAGCTCCACCTTGTTATATGCAACCAAGATAGGAGAAAAGATGATAAAACCTAATTAAGTAGGGAGGTTAAATTTGGTAACATCACCTATTTAAGAGGTCTCATGGTTATCCTGAACGGTTTTCAAAACTATAGGCAAATTGTGTGTGCTACAGTGCGAGGATACTGCCTAAGTGACACTACCCATGTGGCTTTCACATAGTTTTCCAAACCGTATGAGAACCATGTAGAATACCTCCAAAAAAATTGTAGACCTACACACATTTTCTTGTTCCCCAACCCACATGTTTTTTCAGACCATTTGGCGGTAAATAAATTTAGTTGCATGGTTTTTTGTGAGTGTTTGCACGGTTTACTCAAACAGTGTGCATCAACCTACAACTTACCAAAACAGGGCCTTCAGGCCTCTGATGCACCCCAAACCCTTCTAAAAACCTGATCCTTTCACTAAAATTTTTAACCCATCCAAAAACAAGATATTGGATTGAGTAAACTCTATGAATTAAGTCTTGGTGATTGAAAAATAAATTAGCATGCCCACTAATTCCAAAAATTAAAAATGGATGAGGATTTCGATCCACACAAAAATAACTGTGACATTATAATATCTCCACCTTAACATATCTCATCCCCAAGATATAAAAAACCCTAATATGGTACCAAAAATACCAATTCCATTATAAATTAAACTGTACTACCTTGATCTCAATGTAATAGGTCAACTACCTCAAGGGGACTCCCCACATTAGGAGTCACCCACCATAATCATAACCCGAACTAGAAATCAAATCAAAAAATGGTCCATCAACCAATTCCTAGACTCAAAAATCTTCGTATGATGCATCTTCACTCCTGAACCTCCTCAAGTGATCCTATTTTATTCCTGACACCCATCAGATTCCTACATTGCATTAATGCCCACCTCATGTCCATGTGACATATAGAACCAACGAGGCCCCGCATCTCAATAGATGCTCAAAATTCCTAGTACCTTTCACCTCAATCAATTCATTCATCAAAATTATTCTCATATTCCAACACACCTCAAGTAACCTGCATCTACTCAATGCCTTGATACTAACACACCTCAATAATCACGCATCCAATGATGCTCATATAGATCCTGGTGTATCGCACCTCATACATATATATATAATGCACCCATCAATTCCAATATACTAACCAACATATGGTTAGTCCATATATATATCTCATGCACCTAGAGCACCCAAAATATACATACCTCAAAAGTCCATTCCAAATTGAAACAAAAAATCAACCCCAACCACACCCATGGTGTATCTATGATCATCATCTGCTCACTAGCCTGCTCTAACCCTGGAAGCTCAATGGCATGCACCTTTATTGAATCCCAAATTCCTAAATCTTAACCTCCACGTGATTCTGCACCATCTACCTACCACTAACCCCATTTTTGGGTTCTTCTATCTCTTCTAAAACCTCTGTGTGTAGTTGAAACACGGCTACCATCACCTGGAACCGCTCTTGGTCCAATCTTAGAACCCTGACTCTACCCCAGTCCTTCACTTCTAGGTGTCCTAAAAGGCTTCCTATAGAACCTCTAGAGATGATTAACATATCCACATGCCTGACAGTCCTTTGGATGCCACTCTCACTGAGTCTATAAATGTCCTAGTTACCCACACTAAAAGAAAAACATTGATGATCCACTCTGAGGTCGTCTTCTTGAGTCCTTGGCCTGACTGCCCTACTAGAACTCATCTCAGCCTCACTTACTACCATATGAATCATCACCATTGAGATCACATAAATCCATTATATGGATTGAGTATGATTAGTCCATCAAGTTTCCATTGGATATGAGCACCTGGTTCACCACCTCTAAGAATGATTCTAACTTGAAGATGTTCACATTTACACCAATGGAATATCATAAAACATCCTCAAAACACCTCACCCTCAAGTTTTCATCTCTCACCATGTTGGGTGTGAATCAAAATAATTAATTTAATGTCATTGAATAATCCATGATGAAAATGTCACCCTTTTGAAGGCTCATAAACTCTCAAGCTCTATCTTCCCTCAACGTCTTTGGGATTAAGTGCTCGAAGAACCTGGCATAAAAGTCCTTTTAGGGCAGTCTATCGTTTCTTCCTTCCAAAACCTTCACATCCCACCAGTTATTTTCTATTCCTCTAAGTGTTTACATCCCTAGTTTCACCCACCACCCTGGAGGCATCTCTAGTTTCTCTAACATCATTTGCATTTACTTGATATAATTCTCAACCACATATGGACCACCCTCACCCTGAAAAAGAAGTGAGTTATATGATTGGAACTCTCGAATAAGATATTCCATCAAAGGATATTCCCCCTAAGCTCCTCTATTGATCCCTTGGGTCATACATACCAGGATTTATCTAAGATGATCATCAATACATGGCCCAAAAGTAGTCAAATATAGAGGCTACCCTGACTACACCTGAACTTGTTCCTAAGCCAGAGCATGCACTTGCTCTACTCAACCCTCATGAGTCTCAAACTAATTCTGCTCCTGCGTCATCACATCATCACTCGCCTAACACTCCATTCAAACCATATAGGTAGAAACCTATTGAATACCATTACATATTCATAAATCCCAGATAACATACATATATATTTTTAAGATAGTAAAAGTAGTAACAGGCAATGTTAACTCACTACCCTTAATCTCTCTCATCGCAACTATTCCACATGGAATCCCAGCCTCATGGACTTCTTACCCAGCCATACATGATCCAAGTACCAATCATACCCTGGGACACACCCATCCTGAAGAACCATATCACCTCAATCTGATGACCACATCACCCAACCTGATGATCAGCATAACCCCATTCTATAGTATTTTATTGATCCTATAAGATCCAATCACAATCATATATATATATATATATATTACAAAGAATACCAATTTCACAAGTCATTTGATTTCATGGCTCATGAATATTTAAAATTGAAACATCCTATTATATGCCTATCAAAAGCATAAGACAGCATAACACAACACCCCCTTCCATACCAGTCCAAGGGTCCAAATCTCCTTCTTTATCATACTATTCCAAGGATGACATATCAAAACATGTAATAATTTACATTACAAGTATACTACTAAATGTGTAAATAAAATCAATTTTAAAATGATAGAAACATAATAGAAATTCCCACCCCTAGAAATTTAGTCTTCCCCCCATGAATGGGGCTTCAGGCACCCAAGCACGTGTTCTAAACCAAATTATAACAACATTCTAATCTCCAATATACCATAAACCAAATATTAAAAACAAGTAATATGTAAAATAAACTCCTATGATACCATTTATAGTTCCCCAACATGGATTCCACTTTCAAACAATGCTTTGGGTCGGATTTCTATCGGGCCTTAGGCACACCTCCCTGTATTACAAAGGCTTCCAACTAGCATGGAGGGTGCTAAAGAGTGATAGTGGGGAGACTATACCCTCAGGATATGATATAATGATGGTATAAGTAAATATATATATATATATATATAATATGTAGAGGAAGTAAAGACTGATTAGACTTAATACCAGAAACCATCCATAGGTGGAAGCATAGTCAATATCAAAAAAATAGAAAAATAATAACTAAACAATGTAAGTGAAACTAAATAAACACATAAAAATTACATTTGTAGGACTAAAATAAAGCATGCATCAAATAAAAGTCATACAATACATTAAATAGTAAAGGTTTTCTAATGGATGACCAACAATTTATACATATATCATGAGCATATTGAAACTAAAAGGAAAACTCAAAAGGTAACTCTAACAGAGGAAAGAACCTCAAGGTAACTTTCCTTACATCCATGCCAACTTAATAACTAGGATCCAAATCCAGATCTCTAACCCTTACTTGAACATAAAAGTATAAATTCTACACACATCCTAAAGGTCCCATGTAGGGTGTGAGAACAAGTCTTAGTAGGGTACCACCCACGTGTTCATACCTTATATTTTTGATTAAGAAGGTGTGAACTATAAATAAATGAAATAGAAGAACACACATATAAATAAATACAAACTTTCCTGGTGCTCAAAAGACACCAGGAAGCTATAACCTACCTTGTCCAATGCCAAAATGATATAGCAGAGAGGACCCTTAGCCCATGGCCCAAGGAATCCCCTGATATAGAAATGTCTAGGTGAATCCTAAGGATCCACCGCTAATTAAGTCACTAGAACCATGTGCCTTCTTATACCTTGTGTTAATGCCATGTCACTGACATCCTGAAGTCACGCCAAATAAATACAAATTCGGTCCCTCAGACCCCTACTCAAAAGCACCTATTGGCTTGAAGCTCTACATCTGGAGGCATAGTGATGTATTTCCTCAAAGTAAACTCACTATTGGTCCAAGGAACAATGTCCCATAGAACGGTGATTCCTATCCTCCAAAAATATGTATTATCCCAATGGCCTCAAATACAGCTAGCCTTTACCCCCAACTGACAGCCTCAACACTATCATCTGAAGGATCCTTACCTTCCTCATGGATTTCTATGGAAAACACCCCCAAAAAAATTACTTAATCTGCACTATTGGGGGCCTATTCCCATACGAGTGGTCAAAACCACCTCATAACTGCATCAACCTATGTGAACACGACTTCAATGGTGCTTTGGTGAATCACAGGTGAGTGGTATCACCAAAATAGTAACTGAGCCACATCGAGCCCAGTACCTCATTCCCCTAAGACCCCATCACTCAATTTTGATGGCCTTGTTATCTGATAACACGATCATTTCCCTCAACCTAATGGAATTTCCTAATCAATCCAATGACCATGTCTCTCAAACGGTGCTCTCATACCCCAAGTAACCTAGGCCAAGCTCATCATGACGATCACGTCACCTAAAATAGATATCCATTGCTATCTCAATACTCGGGCCAATCCCTTCATGATCTCATGGATATAAGTAGTATATCACATGAAATTTAAATATATAATTCACTTAAATTTAAATAACACAATTCAATTCAATATAAACAACACACATGGCCTAACTACCCAAGTTTTCGATGGCCTCTAACCTAGCCTCACATTTATAACAAGGTGGGGGAATACCCAATGGCATCCCATAAAAATAATTTAATTAATTAAAAACCAAGCATATGAATTTCAGGGTCATTCTCAGTTGACACAATGGTGTGCTAAAATTCGTGCCCCCCAAACACTCATTAAATCACAAAAAAAAAAGTTTGAACCACCTATATTGGAGTCATAAACATAGGTATGTCTGATCTTAGCCTCTAACTCTGACTGATTTGGAAGAAATTAGTGTTTTTTTACCCCTTAAAAAAAAGGAAAAAACACCTTTAATGGATTTAGTGATACATAAAGCGAGAGAAGTGAATAAAAGAAGAATGGTTGAGGAGAGCCTTACCGAGATAGATCTAACTCCATAAACATCTTTAATAACAGAGGTCGGATTAAGGATTTGGATCAAAACTAAGGAGAGGAGGAAAGGGGATAGCTTCCCCTTACTGTACATGACCAAGAGAGTAGAAAAGATAAGAAAAACCTAATTAAGGAGGGAGGATAAATTTGGAAAAAACACCACTTTAAGAGGTTGCACAGTTAGCCCTCATAGTTTTCCAAAATGCGAACAAATCGTGTACACTATAGTGCGAGGGTACTGTCAAAGTGGCACTACATGTGCGTCTTGCACATGGTTTTCTAAACCATGTGAAAATTGTTTGGAATCCATCTGAAAAAATGTAGACCTCCATACATGATTATCTACCCCAACCCGCATAATTTTCCAAACCATACAGTAGTACAAAATTGGGTTGCATGGTTTTCTATAAGATGCCACATGGTTTACCCAAACCATTCACCTATACCAGTAACTTACCAAAAACAGGTACTATGGGCCTTTGATATACCTGAAACCCTTCTAAACACCCTATTCTTTCTCTAAACTTCTAAATCCATCCAAAAACAAGATATTGTATTAAATAAACTCTCAAAATATAGTTTCGATAATTAAAAAAGAAATTTTCATACCCACCAATTAAAAAAATTCAAAAAATGCGAAGATTTCGACCTGATCCAAAATATTTAAGATGTTACAGGAAGATAGAACAGTCAATTGTGAAATTATGGAAATCCATATTAATATTTCCAAATACCTTTTTTTAAAACCCACATCATAAAAAGAGTAGCCAAAATTCCTTTTTTAAAGTAGGGGGAATGAAATATGAAGGTCACATGAGAAAAAACATCATTGGGTTTCTAAATATAAAGGAGAACATTGGTGGGAAGATAAAATCTTTACTTGGAATAAAAATACCTTATATGGAGAATATGGGAATTATTTTCAAAATCATTAGCATTTAAGAAGAAATAAATACATCAATGTAATTCTCTAGAAAAAAACTTTTAAAGACATTAAAATATCATAAAGGAATAGAATAAAACCATAATATGAAACCATAGTTGAAACAATAATCATTGTGACTCCAAAAAAGAAGTTGAGTCAAGAATAAAACCTTATAGTTGTGGTAATGTAATAATAAAAAGAACATAATAGGTTTATCATGAAATGGAAATTCAAATATCATGGAATGAAATATATTCTTTATAATTGAATAAAATTGTGTAGTTGAAACAATGTATAAAATAAATTATGGTTTTAATATCAAATATTTCACATGGAATTGAAAATGGAGACAAATAACCATTACAACCTTGGTATCCTTTGCATCAAAATCCATTTAAAGAAAAACACAATATAGCTCATCAAACCCCATGAATTACATGAATGTGGTAAAAGAAATTCATTATGAATTAATCACTCCATATTAAATATATCAGAGTGAAAAATATAAAATATGCCTCAAGAAATTAAATTTGAGACAAATAACCCCCTTACCTTAAATCTTGTTTAATCAAACATACTCTAACCATGCTGAGAACTTAAGATTTCTCTTAGAAATATCCTTGGAAATGAAGGTATTAGGATATCCAATTGAGACCATAGGATTATTAATGTGGGTGGGGCTTCTAGAAGAATAAAAATATTATATTTTCTGAAGTAAATTATAAGTAATAGGTTTATTATGAAGTGATGGAGCTAATCCCCTTTCATAATTGAAGATATAGGTAATTTTGGAAGTATCCATTACATTTCAATAATGATATATTACTATTCAAGCTCAAAGGCTCCAAAAGTTTAAAATAATGGATTTTTGGGTGAGATGAGTTCTATGAATCCCCTAACGCTCATTTTTAAACATGCTTTAAATATGTTTTGAGTCATTTACAATTAGATTTTTTTACACTTTACTATTTTGGTTTGTACCTTATTAACTAGATATTAACTAAGTAAATTATATTTTATTAAAAATATAAGGTAACACTTCTTACCAAATTATTATTTTATGAACATAAATTTAAACACCATATAATATAATTAAATTTATAAATAAATAATATTAACATTTAAATTAAAACATTTAATATATATAAAAAATGTTTTGAAAAAAAAATATTGTTTTTACCATTAAGTGTTCTTAATATTATATAAAATTAATTACCAATTAAATGAGTTATAATATATTTTTATATATATTTAAAAACCATATCATATTCATTATAAAAATTATATCAATTAAATTTATTATATAAAAATTACACAACATTAATAAAACAATTCGTTGAAAATAACCCTTTCATCATTATCATGGTCGTTAACTTTAATCTTACTAATCATAATTTTATTCCTAAAAACATAATTTAACTTATTAAATAATATGATCATTTTAATAAAAAATATAAAATCTATTTTTTTATATCTACACATTATGAAACCTAATTTTTAATAAAAATAGTTTAGAGAGTAAAATATTATTGAAGTTTCCAAAACATTAAACATGGGTTTTATAGATTTCATATAGTATTTTTAAATAATTTATTTTACTTTATAAATATATTTTTTTATAAAAATTGTTTCAAAAACTTTTAATTCATTCTTTTTTATGATAAATTCATAAAAGTGGTGGTATTATAAAAATAAATTTTTTATTATTCACCTTAAAATAATTTATTTTATAAATATACTAAAAATTCAATTTTGGATAGTTTTTATATATGAAATTAAAAAATTAAGTTAATTTTATAAAATTAATTTTCTAAATGTTATAGGAATTTATTTTAATATAAAAATTAAATGTGTAAGACAAAATTATTTTTAAGAAAAAGAAATTACTTGTATTGATATACCTTTTACATATTTTTTAAAAGGGGGTTACTTCTATTAATACCCATAAATTTAACAACTATAATATATTGGTCATATTTCATAATTTTAAAGTATCATGTTTTTCATTTTAGTTTGGTGTTGTGTGTAATAAAATATATTGAACACAGTATTAATTTAAAGAAATAAATATTCCAAAATCTCATGGTGTTATAGTGAATCAGTGTACCCAACTTTTACTGAGTTTTACTTTCCTTTTTAGATATCCCTTATTAAAACTAAAAATTATATCTCAATTAATAATTATGGATTAATTAATGTCCCATCACCACTTATCTTTTTATTAAATACAAAATATAATGATAACAGTTGGAAATAGAGATTTATTAGGTTTTTCCTTGAAATCCTACTCCTTTCCAGTTTCAGGTTGAGTTCTGATACCTAAAGTTATCACTAAATATGGAATAGTTATTAAAATAAAATGAGGGAATTTTTCATCCTATAATTATAAAATTATTCTTACACTATATTACACAATTTTCATGAAAGATAATGATAGATCTTCCTTGAGTCTTGTGGCAGTAACAACCACTCTATAGTTCTTCATCCTTATGCTAGTGTGGTGGAATTGTTTATACTAGGACCACCAGTTCTTCAAGGAACCTTCCTTGAACTAGTGAACAAGTCTTAATCCACTAATATGTGATTAGTGACTCTCTATGAAGTTTATCCTTTCTCTTCAACTCAAACACATTTTAATTCCACAGTCATAGTGGCTTCTCAATTTCTTGAGAGTCTAAATTCCAAGGAAATAACAACAATTACAACATTAGATGTTCCTATACTTAATTATTTTTGATTATATAATTATATAATGAGTGTCTAATTCTTCTTCTTCAATGCACATGTGCCCTCGTGAAATCATCGGTTCCTTCTCCTTTGATAAGAAATAGATGTTATGAGTGTCATAGAAATTTTAGAGTTCTCAAGTTCTATACACCTTCCTTATTAATTCCATGTTTTTTAATAATCACATAATCATGAATATAATTATAATAAATAATTATATACATTTCATAATATTCAATAATGGGATGATTTTCAATTTAAATATCATTCAAACTGAGTTGAGGTTTTCATTCAAATCTCCTTAGATCTTGGATTTTTTATTCTCCATGAGATATTTGAAATATCACATCTTTATTTTCCTATAAAATCCATATCTTTAATTATCTTTTAAATATTACACGTGTTCATGGAAATGTAACATGGAACTCTCCTCTTGTGGTGTGAAACTCTCCTCAACATATTCTTATATCATTATCTTTGGTTTGATACTACACACTCTGCTTGAATAAAAATGAATCATAATCTAATTGTGACATATAAATATTTAAATAACAACACTTTTCATCATCTAAATTATTCAACATTTCTTCATAATATATTATTCTAGAAATATAAATTTTAACATAAGGATAATTAATCATCTTATGTGAATCACCTTACATCAATCACTCTAACATGGATCTCTTTACATCAATGACTCAGTGATAGATCCCCTTACATAGTTCTATGATAGATCCCCTTACATGTCTATCCTTATATTAATATCTAATTCTATACCACCATGTGTTATTGGATGAATCCAAAATAGATCCCTTTACATCTATGTCTTTAACATGGATCCCCTTTCATGGTTTGGCATATTCCAAATTCCCTTAGGTAGATATTGCATACACTAAATCTCTATACGTGGTTCTTAATTCTATCACATAATTTCAAAAAATCATCTAAAGTGCTTCAGAATATCTTCCAATAATATTGAGGAATTCTCAATAGCTTAAAATCATGTCAAATAATCATTCAAATAGTCTTTAAAACCTAATATAGAATCTTAAAACTTGGTTCTTTCATGGACTATTTATCTATATTCTCACAATTTTAGCTAACTAATATATTTATTGACATTAATTTAATATACCCTTCATCTAGTTTAATATGAACTCAATTAAAAACTATTTTTTATGGTACCACTATTTAGTAATCAATAATTCTTTATTAGATTAAATATCATTGCATCAATCATCAGATGTAGAACTGTTACATTGATTCTTCACATTCAAATGCAGCAACAATGTTACCTCATTTTCCATTATGTAAATAACTCTTAAAAGGTATAAATAAGATTTTTTCAATAGAATTAGGTTCTCTGTCATCTTCTTATACACCACACACATATTGGAAACTTCATCCTCATAGCATCAACCTCATTAAATAAAAAAAAATACAATATTATTCCTGAGTATTTGAAATGTGTTTTGGTCATCATGATTGGTATATAAAAAATATTGGAGGGTTGTTAATGGGAATCATGATAAACTTTTAATATAGAAATGGTGAAATTATTGTTATTTTTTATATGTGATAAGTTAAATTTGAGTATATTTTAATTATTAATGAGTTATTTCTGGAATATCGTTTTGGATTTGGGCATGCTGATTTTGAGAACTTTTTCCTGTGATGTGAAATAATGTGTGTAATTATATTTAATAATTTTTATTGGACTTTTGAAGAAATGATGTGATTTTTTGTACTATATTTTCTTAAATAAATGGAATAATTTCTTTTTTAAAAATGTTATATTGATTTTTAAAAGTTATCTACATTTTTATGCCTTAGTGGTGGTTTTTTCCAGAGGAGTTATAGTATCCCAGGTTTTAGGACTCATTTTCCTACGTTCAATTATATATCTATAATTATAAAGTATATTTTTCAAGTATTTAAAAAGAATTAAAATTTATTAGTAAATTAGTCATACAATATATGAATCAAACTGACAATAATTTATTCATTCATAGTGGAACATTACAACATAAGTAAATGAAACCATACATTACATATTATCAAATATTACATACCATGTATTATTATATCCATTAAAAGTGAATAACTTAAAATAGGACAATAAATATATAAAGGAATAATAACATTAAAACTAGGTGATCCCATGGATCATCTTCACCCTTGATAATCATCATTAATAGAAATAAACCTATAATGAGAAAGAAAATCATCAAATGAGAAATCATATTTTGAAATATAAAATAAAAGGGAATGAGAAGTGTGATTCAAGAGGTAAGAATGGAATGGATTTATAGGATGTAATGGGGTAATATATTCATTAAAATGGGGTATATAGTCATTGGAAATATGGCCGGTGGATATATAAACTAAGGGTATGCATGTATCCAATAGGTATATTGAATTTATGTAAATTGTAGTGAAAATTTGAAAATAATATAATTCTATAATGAAAAAACAAATAATATTTTATTAAAAAAATTATAAAATATATATATATTTATATGATATGTATTATTAGTGGTAGTATTTTTTAATGAATGATTTCATTTATATATATAATTAAAATAAATATTTTAATAATAATGTATTAATAGAATTAAATAATTCAATGTGGTCTAGGAAATGGTTCAAAGATGCATTCACATAAAAATTTATTAATCAAAAGAATAGTATGTACAAGATGATCTTAAATATGAGTGTACACATCACCCCTTACATTAAAAATATCTAAAATAAGGAAGGCATCATTAAGTTAAAAGAACTAGAATGAATTCATATATTATACTACATGATTGAAAAAGGAATCATAAACCATGTTCACCTCCCTATAAATGTGAGTATATTCAAATTAAATTGTGTTAAATTAGTCCAAAGAATTTTTCCATTCAGTGAAGAGTTGATAAGGAACCATAGTTGATCGATTCATAAGAAGGTTGACCACCATAGTTAAATCACTCTAAATATAACTATTACCACATCCAAAGTGCTTAAAATATTTTATTGTATGGATCAGATCCCAAATATCTTATTTAAGGGAAATGAAAGTTAAAACTAATTTTTTAAAACATCCATTGATAAATCCCCTATTTGTTCTGAAAATGGAACCACATCCTATAAATCCAAGTTCCCCATGAGTAGATCCAACCATGTTGAAATTTATACATGTGGGAATTATAGGAATACACAAGACATATTTAAGAGAGATAAAATTATAAGGAACACAAATAACACCCATAAGTTTAATGATAATAAGGACATATATGGTATTATTCATACAACCACTTTGCATTTTGGAGGCCAAATGAATGTCCTCAAAAATACCCATAATAAGACCTCTGATTTTATGATGAGTTTCTTCAAACTTTAGATTATTTATTTCCATCCAAATATAATGAAAAATATTAATTTTTATGGAGTAAATAATATTTATCACCTATGATCTATAGTCTATATTAAACAAGTCTTTTATAAAGTCATTCAATATTCAATTGTTTTTAAAGTAATAAGGGGAAAAAATTCTCTATGTTCCCAGATCCTCTAAGAAAAAGGGAATTATATAAATAAATGATGTTTGGTTTCTGCATTTTTCATAAATAAAAAAAGTAACAAGAGGGGGACTTCCATCCAACTATTTGAAGTTTTCCATCTTTTGGAAGCTGATTAATTCATAACTTCTAGATAAGAAGCATCCTTGATGTAGAAATGAAAGGATGCTTGAAAATATTCATCCATTGAGGTATCTATTTATTTATGCTATATAATAATCAATAATAAATATTTGGGTTAAGAGTGCCTAATATTTTTAGGTGACAGAAGACCATATACTACTCCCTAAATTTAAAAGAATTCAATAACATACCTGATCTCCAAATAAAGAAAATTCAAAACCTGTTATAACTGAAAAATAACATCAGAAATATAAATATTATTAAAAGAGTCAAGATACTTAAAAGAATAAATGAATAGAGAACTAATCCAAAAAGAAGTCAAGAAATTCATATTGGAATATTGGAAGTAACTAGGGGTTTTTCATAATAATATCATCATAAACATCTCTAATGGTATTCTAGATTTAAGAGCCTAAGAAGAATCAGTTTCCTCTATGTAGATGATCAATTATTTTAGTCTTGATGAAATCAGAAGAGACCTATTTGGAATTTAGTAAATGTCCTGTGTAAGTAGAAACCAAAGAATGGTTTAAAACCTTGGGATTTTTAAATACATCTTTTATTATATTATAATACTTATCACATTTATTCAAATAAATAGTTATAATTTTCTTCTCATGGATACAACCAAACCATATAAAGTTCTTTATTTGAGTTTTGAGACACTTAATAAGATCCCTAAGCCATTTATACACCTAAAAATAATACAAAAAATATATAGGTAATGACATTATTCACAAGGAAAATCCTACCCACATGTGAGAGGGTCTTCCCTTTAAAACTAGAAATTTTTGAAGTGATATTGTTGGAAATTCCTTCTAGATAAGTTGGGATAACTCTACTCAAGAAAATGGGTATGCCAAGATATGTGAAGGGAATATCCCCTTACTTGACATGTAAATAATTCAAGATGAATATTTTTCTAGAATCAGATAATCCTTTCCCAAAAATAACCATAGATATATTCCATGATATAACCTATATAAACACTTATTCATAATGACAAAAATGTTTCTAATGGAATCTAATCATTCATTATCAGCCTCACTAAAAAAATATTTAATCAAAATAAAGAAAATGGGAAGGGACCCAAAGGTTCCTATAATCCTTGATCGGAGTGAGTTCCTTTCTTTTAAATACATGGAGGCATATTCTAAGGTATTCCTAAACCAGTCATGAGACAGGGTAGAAGGTAGCCCTTTCTAAATACCTCTTTCACAACCTAAATGAAATCTAGTTGAAAGATATTCCAAGTTTTTATGAAGAAATTATTAGTATAACCACAAGGCCTTGAGGTACTATCCATATTAAGTGATAATAAGGAATATTTAATATCATTATCTATAGGGGGGTTTTAAGAAAGGAATTATTTATGTTAGTCACTAAACAACCAATAACATCATGAAATTGAGATTTGGTATGGTCTCTACTATCCTCATTAAAAATCATTTTAATTTAAGATACTAAAACATCACTAATATCATTAATAGAGTGGATATAAATTCCATTGATATACATGGTTTATATGGAAATTTTCACTTTAAAATATCTATGAATGAGTTGGGAGAATTTAAAAAAGTAAAGAAGGGTAAGGGAACAGGAAATAAGATACCCTTAGAGGTGGATCAAAAGAATGGGCTCCATAAAAGGGGGAAATTGTTTTATAAATGAATGGTCTATTCTAGAATTTCCGAGAGATAAACAATATGGATACATCCTTATCCCTTAGGTACCTCATCTCACTATAAAAAATGGTAATTATTGGTATTTTATAACCCAAGGTCAAGATCCGTTCTTTTAAGATTTTTTATTGGGATAAGATTGTTTATGAGTGGATAGATTATAATATCAAAATAGAACAAGTTAAAACCTTATGGTTTTTAATGAAGAAGGGTCTACAAACCTCTCTTTTTTAAACTATTTTTCACCAAGTTACAATAAATATTAATATTATTAATTTATCTTACCTTGTATCTTTTATTTATTGTTCTAATTTCTATATTAAGATAAGATCCCTTTAGGAGGATATTTCATTCAACACCAATCAAATTATTAACAATTGGATTATCTTGGGAGATTTAAATTGTGTTTTAAATGAATATTAGAATATTGGGTTCAAATTTATAATGTTTGTATCACTTAAATTTCAAATAATTCTTATTAAACAAGTAATCAATCTTAATTAATTATTAATAAAATCATTTAGTGATAAAAATACTTTTTCTCAAAGAATTATAATATTTCTATATATTGTGTATTTTTAAACCAATTTTTCACTATTTAATAAAGTGGAATATATTAATATATCTAAAAAATTAATATTTATCTAAATATTTTCACTTTTCATGGAATATGAATAAATAATTTTTATTATTTAAAAATATATTTTTTCTAAAATTTATTTTTATGCATTATGTATGCTTATATTAAAATAAATTTTTATAAACTCTAGAAATTGAGTTTAATAAAATTATTTTAAAATTTTTTAACACTGTATAAAAATTTAGTAATAAGGTAATTTTCACTTTTAACATAAAAATAAGTTACCAAAGTAAATATAAGTAACTATGAAAAAAATTATTTTTCAAAGAATTATTTTTATAAACATTGTGTGACTTTTTAGATATGTTAAATTGATCTATTTTGATGAATCTAATAGAATTTTTATACAAGAAAACAAATATTAAGACTCTTTTAATTTTTAATTGATAGGAAATAAGAATAAAAATACTTAAATTATAAAAAGTCATTCTTCTACAAAAATAGTTTTTTCTATATCTTATGTTTTAATATAAAAGTTAATTTTCTCATATTTAGAAATTTAATTATATTAAATGGATTCAAAATTTTGAATCATAATTTGATAATTTTTTAATAAGTTTCATCTTATATTTTTATTAAAAAAATATTTACCACGGTAACAATTAAATCAAGGTTAATAAGGATAAAAAGTGGAAACTTAAAGTGGCACAAATTTTGTTAAGTTTGAATGAAAATTAAACATTATTGAAGACATTTGTTAGGTTTTAAATTCATACCCAAATTTCTCAATAGTATTTCATCACCTAAATCCCATGTTACTCTATCTTTACCCTTCAGTTAACTTTCAATTCCAAGGAAAAGTCCCTCTTTTTCACCTATAAAAGGATCTCACTTCCACCCACTTTAAGGAACACTAGACCTTTAAATTATTATTAAAATCATCCCTATTTTACCTATACTAGAATATTATTACATTTTTTGAAGAAATTGGGTATAATAAATTATTTAAATCCTTTTTTTCAAGGGTTTCTTCAAGGGAAGATTCAAAGTCTCGACATCAATGTTATCCACTCCCTAACTTTCTCTTATCTATTTTCTCATCCACCCTATTCCAAACCTATTATAAACATAAAAATATAATTACATCAGTATCATTATTATAATGATATTTTATTATATTAAAATTACAACTATTATCTATCTCCCTCTCATAAATTCAAAAAAAATGAAAATGTCATTCGAGTTGCATGTATACTATCACCTGCATGAATGATGTATTTCATTTTTCATTAGGACATTTCATGAATGGTTATAAAAATTAATTTAATGAATAAATATGATATTTATTACATGATTAATATTCTATAAATATAAATTATTCATTATAGTAATAATATCAACAAAATTTCCCATTGTAAATTTATCCTCCTAAAATAAGAATACCAAGAGGGAAAACGATTTCTTCATTGTAAGTAGTAAAATATTATCAATTATCACCTTATTATATATCTTAAAAATTATGATTTATAACATCAATAAAACCTAAATAATATAATTATACTTATGTAATAATTATATTATAAACACTTTTATAACCTTGATCACCATAGATTATTGTTTGTTCTTATTTGGGTCGGTTTAACCACATACACAAACAATGCTATAATTTTCCATCATGGATGAATATGGGACACTAAATAATGGTAATATTGGATATAAATAATTAAATAATTTTTTTTTTGGTTTCTTAATTCTAATTTTAATATTTAACTCATTATTAAGATACCACATTTCATTCATTAAAAATTATAGAAACAAGATCATAACCGATTTCATTTTCATGAATCGTAACTTAAATTATCATAGAATAAAATTAAACATCATAAATCATTATAGAATAATTTTTTTAGTGACTTAGATAATATAGGCATGATGAACTTGGTATCAAATAAAAATTACTAAAATTATCATAATGAAACTTGTATGAAACAATCAAAATTACAAATATTCGATGATAAAAATAAACAACAACTAACTAATAAACATATGATGTATGATAATAATTAAAGGTTAGGAAATGTAATGGATATGGATAATTTTTTTAAATAATTTATTAATATGGTTATTATTATTATATAGAATATTAAATCACTTTCATGGAAGTTGAAAGTAAAGGGATTTTGCTAAATCGGTTTTCGTTCATTGAGTTATGATCGTTATTCTTGAAATTTATTATTTTAAGTTAGGATAAATGTACTTTATGATTGAATTATATTGTAATTCATCTCATTTTTATATGGATCTACATTTATTCTCTATAAATTATTTTTTAAGGATTGTTACATCATTTCTTCTTCGTTGATGGAATTATTTCTTTATAAAAATGCAATGTTGTTAAGAATAATCTCCATCCTCTTTAATGGTATATTTTCCTCCGTGTATATATTATTTATTTAAATAAATGTTTTCATTTATTATTTTGAAAAACAAATGTGTTTTATCTCATGTGATCTTCTTATTCCCATTTACCTATTTTCAATATAACATTTTATTAACCTTTTTACAATGTGGGTTCCAATAAAGGTATTTTAAAGTATTAAAAAGGATTTTAATTTCACAGTAATATATTTTATCTTTCACTCCATATTTACTATATATTACATTTATATATTTTATATGGCTTCATTATTGTTATTTATTTTAAAGTGGTTTTTTTTTTAAAAAATCATGTTTCTTCTTGAAAATGACTTTTAAAAATGACTCATAGCTTTATCCTTTTATGAAAATATTAATATGTATTATTAAATATATTTTTTATAGTTTTTCTTATATTTTTAATCTTAATCTACAAGATATCTATCTTCTATTGAGTTATATTTCATGAATCACCCTCTAAATACTTCTATAAAATACTCCTTTTGGGTGATTGGATTTTGGAATCTATTGATTTAATTCGTGAATTCATTTTATGTGATTCCATTTTAAAAGGTTATAAATCTTATTTTATTTCCATTGGTTATTTATAATATGATAAATTATTTAATTCATTTGGCACGCATATTTATGGATGTTTATGATTGGGGTCTTATATCTCCCTCTAATTCATTGGTTAAAGTTTTATATCTCGTGATATTATGATGTAATTTTTATATAAAATAGGTATGTTCACATCCTTAATGTATATAAATCATGGGTTTTTTCACAACTAAAATTATGTACATCATAGGTTTTCTCACAACATAAAGTTTGGGAAGCCTGGGTTTTCTCACAACTTAAAGTGTGGTCATCATGGGTTTTATTATAACTTTAATCATGGTCATCATTGGTTTTTTCACAATATAAGGTGTGAGGATCATGAGTTTTCTCGTAACTTAAAGTGTGGGTATCATGGGTTTTCTCAAAAGGTTATTATTTCATGTTATTATGTCTATACTACTTTTCTATGTTATATACTTATGTTATGCTCCATATAATGTTAGTATTCTCTCATAATTCCATACTCTTATGCCATGGTATATGATTGGTCATTTTAGATTACATTTCCTTATAATATATAGCAAACTCTTATTGGTACATATTCTTTTAAATTAGATATATTTATCATTCTCATGTTTTCTCATTCTTATGATCTAAAACTTAATGACATGTTTATAAGTTTTTCCCTTACTAATAATTTGATCTCACTCTTTTCTTATGTTTTCCTTTCCCTGAGTTATGAAGATGATTATAAAATATGAGATATCTAAAATTGGTTTAGTATGGTGAGATTATGGATAATCATTCACAATGTTTTGAAAAAAATGGTTTTATGTAGATGATCTCAAAATACTTTAAACATTTTAGTTCTGATATTATGATATTATTGTGAGATATAATGATTAAATTATGAAATAAATGTTAAATATATGAAAGTTTAGCCTGGGTCATCTCATTTGGTATTGAATCTAGTTTTAAAGGAATGTGGTTTTAGTTCATAACCCGAGAGTGTGTGTCTGGGTGTCTTAGTTGGTATAAGAGTAGGGTTTAGTTATTTTTTAGGATTATTCTAATTGTTTTTTGGTATTATTTTAGTTGTTTTTTGGGATTATAAGTAGATAAAAATTAGTAAAAATCCATAGGTATAAGTCTAAATGTATGAAAACATCCAAAAAATTTGGTAGTTTATATTTTCCTAGTAATTAAATTCCTATCTAGATACAAAAAAGTGGATGCAGGCTCTAAAACAGATGAAAATATGGGTAATAACCTAGAAAAATGTAGGTTGGGTAGTAACTTGATCTTAACTCTTTGAAAAATAAGTTGTTCTAATTGTAAACATGTTTTGACACTCTCATAGTATATGTTTTGGTTGACTCACATGATTTTTTATAAAGTGGAATGGAGTATTTAAATGGAATTTGATGATGTAATGTATAACTAGTTAGGTTATAGAACCTAATAGAAAAATAAAAATGGAAAACCTAGGTTGCACTAAAGGAGTATAGGTTAATACAATTATATCATATTTGAACCTAAAGTACCATAGGTTGAAGTAAAGGTGTTAAATTAGAAGACATCTTAAGATTGGTTTTTTATATTCATATGATCATTTAAACTAATTTTATTAGATATTATAATAACCGTTTTGTTTTAAGTATTTGGTTGGAAGCAAGATCATGAAGATGAATCTATGAAAGGTATGTATTTATAAAATCATAATAATTATATTCAACTAAGGAGGAATGTTTGGAATAAATAGTTGATAATATCAATATATTCCAATTCTGAAGGAAAAGATGAGTTCCATAGTCTTACCTAAGATACTGATATTGATATTATATTTTGAGTCTTGTTTATATTATGTGTATCATCCCATCTCCCTAGACCACTTACTAGTGCCTAGACCGGTGGAATGATGCATCACCTTAGGTGATCCTCCCTGTATTCCATAGGATACTGATTAGTGGTGAGAGTCTATGGGTACACTATGGGGAGACTATACCCTCTGGTTAGATAATAAATAAATAGTATCATAAAATAAAATACATAGGTACAATATCTAGATAATCATCACAATAGAGAAAGTGCCAACAAATAAATAAATATATCACATGTTATATTAGATGGAATTTACTATATGTATCAAAGGATACCTTGTGGGTGGATCATATACAAAAGATAATAGATGAATAAAATAAAAATGAATCAATGAATCAACCCCAACTCGTATAAATTACTACCCAATTCCATCACACATACTTCATCCTAACATGACATGCAAATCTCATACAATAGGACATTTTCCTAAACCTATCCATGTGAAAAAAATAGTGATTTCTTGGGTAGTCAAGTTCCATGGTGGCCTGAGCAAGATGTGAGTACAAATAATTAGTCCACCACTAATGATATCCCTAAAATAACCAATCTAGTATAAAAGTGAATAGAAAAGTTCCAAAGATTAACAATTATAAATACAATCATTAAAACATTTAAATATAAATTCATGAAAAAAAATAAAACAAAGAGGATAGATTCAACATAGGAACGGTACATAACTTCTTTGGAAAGTGTTGAGGTGTCTTTGAGAACATCACTATGACCATAAAAATCCATATTATTCTAGGGGTAATATATCAATCTCTGGACAAAAAAAATCCACTTAGGGGTTAGTTTTACCCCTGGTCTATAAAGTACAACCAAGTCCGCTCAGGGGGGTCATGTTCACTCAGGTTCTAAATAACATAAACACATCCACCCAGGGGTTGTGTTCACCTTGGTATTAACAATAAAAATTTCATCTAACCAGGGATCGTGTTCACATCGGGCTTAACCATCACAAATTCATCCACCCATGGGTCATGTTCACCCCAACTCAACTATAACAATAGTATCCAATTTAATTAATTTAAATCATCACATGAACATATCATCAATAAAAATTACAAAAATTATATAAAGGCATAATGGTTTTTATTACAGTTCCATTCCAAAAAAAATTCCAACCCTCAATGTTTGTTTTCATTTCCTTATAAAAAAATTCAAAAAAACATCATTTTTTTAACAAGACACATGGATTCTGTTTTAATTCAAAAATAACCTTACATTTCTAAAACTTGATTAAAACTATTTAATTTTCACTAAACTATTTCATGATATTCCACACATTTTTATAAAATAACCTTTACAAAAACACAAAACCAAAACACCTTCTAAAACCATCTTTCCATTTCACAGTTTTTTTACCAATCCATGACAATAGTCATTATTTTTTCAAACCATTAACATTTTTAAGGTCCAATTCAAGAGTCAATTCCATTTCACATTAACCAATGATTGTGAAATTTAATTTTATAATAATCATTTCAAAAGCATAACCCTATGTTATAAAAAATAAAATATGACTTAATCACTTTAATAAAACTAACAAAGATAATGCCAACTACTTAAATTGGGTATTTTAATTAAGGATAAACCAGAGGTAATATAATTTAAATAAATTATAGGTCAAAACATGATATTAGTCATAAAAACATAACTAAATACACTTAAATAATTAAGTGAGACTATGGGTTAGGATTAGGGACCACCTACCTTATACTTAGGGAAAACCAATCATCAAGTATCTTCATTTGGTTTGTCTTAAATTGGAATAAAACAAATAAGTATACAAACACGCTGGAAATATTCCATGTTAGAATAAAATAGGGAGAGAAAACTACATGTAGAAATAATATAATAAATAGCACAAGATGACTCATAGAATCACCTTAAACTATTGATCAGACCCAACAGAAGCTAAAACATAAAAGGAATAAGGAAGAAACAACCTGGAATAAGAGAGAAGGAAAGGGTAATTGTGATAGGGGTTATGGCAGAAAAAATTAGGAAAAATTAGTTTTAAGGGTGTATGGGTCATAAGAAGATTTTTTTTAAAAAAATTACTTTTTAAAGGGGTGTATAGTTTGATAGCACGGTTTACCAAACCATTCACTACCATGTGGTAAGAACTGACTCACAACACCACTCCTCACATGGTTGGTTAGCACAATTTAAAACCATGTGATTTGGATCTCAAATGCCTATAACAATTCACACAGTTTTTCTAAAACCATGAACCAAGCCCTAGATCCAATCCACCTCATATGGTTTACTGTGAGGTTTGCATAGTTTTCCCTGAACCATGTGTTAACCATGATCTATTGAATTTGAATTGAAAATCACTCCATGCTTAGGGTTCTTTAGGGTTCCTCTTAAACTATTCACACCAAACCATGCACCTAGGATAGAAACCTCTAAAAACTTCCAAAATTAAACTTGAAGATCTAAGACTTATCTGAGCACCTAATTCACTTATCGATCCTCAAAAAACATCCAAGAACACCCCTTTAAGATGTTCCAAAACTCAGGTTCTCATTCTAAACCTTATTTTAAAAAAATCCCATCCACCAACCTCAAAAATTCAGAAACCCCCAGAACTTCATGACCCAAAAAAGGATGGATTTTTACAACCTCTAAACTTTAATACTTATCATCCTTGATAATTTCTAGTGGATAAAAAATAGTGTCACCTAGCCTATTTTGATATTCAATTCAATGTAAAATGGTTATAGTTCACTCTTAAATATCTAACACATTCCCAAAATACAGTTCCTAAATGCCAAGAACTTTTTTTATCAAAACACAATACATTGCTGTCATTCAACTTCAAAATACTAACACAATGCTTATACAAGATGGTTTATCCCAAAATACCCATGAGTTTTTTCTCATTTGATTACCTGTACTATAGTTTTTCCTACCATAGGACTTAGCTCAAGAGGCTAATTTCAAACCTCAAAACCTCCCTCCATCAAAATTTTCCTTCTAGATCACATTCTCAGTAGTCTACTAACCCACTCGGTATGGTTCCCAAAACACCAAATCTCAACACGCATGAGTTTCAGCTAACACTGATATAAACTCTCATTTTCCATATTTGAATCCAAAATGGATGTGTCTCCACCATCCAAGCACAACTCAAACATGATGGAATTTCCTCAAAAATCTATATCCAACACTAGAAACTCTCCCATTATATCAACATGACATACCAGAACTATCTCCAACTCATCACATACAAATACGCACCAAGACATAAATTATACCTCCTCTAGTTGACCTACCTCAACAATATTGGGATTCCACCTCCAACATATCTTTAACCACTAAATCATGATTCCATGTTCATTATAGGCATCCAAAAACCATCTAAATCACATGAAAAGGTATACCCTAAACTCATAGGGTGGTTCCAAATTTTAATCATTGAATGCCCATATTTTTCATTCTTCCCTCATTTGAGCACCAAAAAGCCACCAAATAGAACCATGCTTTGATCACATCATTTCATCTTGAGCTCAAATAATTGCTTAAACTCCCATAATAATCATTTAATAACTTACCTCTATAATTCCCTGAAGAATCTATATTATATCAAAAACGCAGGTACACTAGCATATTCTGCGTTCATGACCTTTCAATGACTAATCATGTGCACCAAACACCTTTCTAACCTGAGTTTTACATACCTACTATTAATATAACACTCCCCCACCATTAGATAGTATTTTCCGTCACTTTAATGAATCAACCTATGATCTCCATGGACCATGTCATATCTGACACTGAACACAATGGTTGGATTTTTTCATGTAACAAACCATCTTAGGTCTACCTAACACATTACCCAATCCAACCTACCACAAGGCCTAGAGAGCATCTCCCTATACACTAAAGTATGACATCTAGCTATAAGGGTCTAACAGGTACATTAGGGAGACTATACCCTTTTTTAGAGTATAATAACAACGTAAAATAACCAAAACATATACAACGATAAACATTATAGTACGCATAATAAATAAACTAAAAAATAAGAATATTATAATAAACAAAATGCATAATACAGTCATAAAAACTCAGAAGCATGTAAAACATACAACATCTAGTATCCCACTAGTCTAACCACATATAAAAAAATATAAACTGAAAATAAATACATCAAGATATACTATAAACTCTAAGACAAATCACATACTCAGTATCCATGATGCTCAAACTGTGCTAGCCCGATCCTGAGACTCCACATGAAAGGCTCTACTTGATCAAGAAATAATGGGCCTCGGTCCCATCCATCATGCAACATGTTCTCTAACTTGAAAGAATACATTAATTCTACACACACACCTAAGTTCATGTACAGGGAGAGAGAAATAAATCTTAGTATTCCACCCCCAATGTTGAACCTATAATCTATTTTCATAAAAAGTGCATGCACACGTGATACTCCCATCCTAGTCAAAAGCTAACAATAACGTGAATAATGATAAATAACTACATAAAAAGTAAAGGAGGTAGAAAAAAATAAGTAAAATAGTCAAACACGGGTTATATCCTGACACTCAAGGTAAATATACCCCCAATCTGGATCCTAATAGAGGATTTACATCATGTGGATCACCCATCCACATGACAACTAGTGCATCCTTTAGATCTATATAGAAGATCCCAGATGTCTAAACAAAAAAGGCATTAATATTGAACCCCTAGGTGTAACCATAGTAATCCACACAAAAATATGCATCTGTTAGACTTTAGGACTACAATGGAATTATCTAAACTGGAGATAAATCTCCACTCTATACATCTGAAAAATTGTCATACCAAAAAAGCCCAATAGAACAAATTAGGAACCAACAAGGACCGTCAACTACACTTTCATATTGTATATATCCACATGGACCCAATGAATGAACTTCTTTATAGGGATATATCTATAAACTGAGATTACATAGAATACACAATACTAGGTGTGTGACTACATCTATGGAAGCTAAATGATATTTGGGGAATAACACTAAACTAGAGGGGTATACTCATCTAGATTTCTCATTATCTCCATAATATAATTTAACCATAGCCATATAATGAAGGAGAGAACCATATCAAAATATAGTTCCAGTGCCTATTCTAAGATATATCAAAGGTATCCTCCCTAAACCAAGTCCTGATTAAAAATAGCCTCAAATATAATGGCCAAAGGCTAACCAAATGTGGGGTGATCCAACTCTTGAACCTTCCATCCAAATAGTTGAAATAAAATAATCGATCCACTCCCAGCTAATAAAGAATGGGGCCTTTTACAACCCCCTAGATCTCAATGTCCAATAAACACCCACCATAAGCTCTCAGTGACCTACCTTAGGGCTAAACTAAAACTCAGGTCTCCCACAGTCCCCAAGGTAATATCTTAAATCATCATCCAACTAGGGGCTCCCCTACTATACCCAATCTCTTGGCCATGCCTATCCAAAGATACAAAAATATCACAAAGGTCATAGTAAGAGAAGGAAACCCTACAAGGGTTTCTCTAGATCATCCAAAATCATGAGATATTCCCAATGTGGGAACATCCCAAATATCTCTTGGTATCTTCCAACTAATCCTTGATCAACAACACACCCAAAGGGGTATCCAAAAGTAAAACATGCCTATAATGGAATTCTCAATGTTCCTCGTGGACACCTCAAAAAAATTAACCTACAAGGGTTCCTCAAACCAATCTAAAACTCAGGTAAATACCATAACAAGAAAACCTAAATCATAATCCCTTGTAAAGAACTCATCCATTAGTACCAAATCACCCAAAAAACATCTAAACAACACCATGCCACTTGATTATCCTCAAAAGATGACTATGAAAACCAGTGATCACTATATCAGTAACCATCCTAAAAGGGAATAATCAAGAGTCCATTAGACTCATCTCAATAGCACAATGGCATTTATCCCTAATTGCCATACCACAACATCAACTTGACCCAAGGCTCTAACAGCTCTGGTCCTCAAACCTAGGAGTTAAATATAAACTTCTCTAACCTCAAGAAACCAGTCCTAGAAATCAAGAAGAAACCAAGATTTCATCATAGATACTACTTGACCCCACCATCTGTGATTTTTCAAAATAACCTCATAAAAATTATCTTATCATCCACAATCCATGATAAATAACAAGATCACAACCCTCACCCATGTCTCGCAGCTCACAACCCAGCCCACAAGATGATTTTGAAGATAAACCTCAAAGAAATCCTTCTACCAAACTCTATCAGTATAAAACACCATACAAATAGCCTTTAGATTTCAAAAGGATTCCACCATCATAATATACATGGAAAACACTATGAATAGACTCCTATTATGTCCAATTATGACTCTAGGTAAAAAACAGGAAAAACATTCCAATGTAGGAAAAAGTAATCACCATGTAATTCAGGTACACTGTGTGTACCCCCAAAGTTCCTCTATGTATATGTACCATAGGCCACTCATAATGTAATTTCTCAAAGTTCATGGTGTGTCTACCCTATACCCATCATGTGACCCCTCATGAGTACCTTCCTATGTACCTCATCCCTACTTAGTGTGTACAATACCCAACTAAACGGTATGTAACACCATGTAAATGGATTATACCCTACACTGGGTGGACACCTATGTACCACCACACATAGGGTCTGGCCAAGTACAGTACATGTCCACTGTCCATGTACCTCACTTGAGATTTAGTTGTGTGGCCTTACATGACCATGTGCCCTTGACACGGGGTATCTGATCGTGCCCCTGACCACACCCTAATTCTCCACTATATGGTGTGTACTCCCAAGTAAACAGAGTGTAGTCCCAAAACATCATCTTCCCCGGATATGAATAACACATGGTGTGTGTTCTATGAATAACACACTGTGTACATGGGTTTTCTCAAATGGAAAACCCCCAAAATAGGCCACCCCCCCCCCCCATTTCTCCCCAATTAAGCATATATAGACCAACAAGGGGTCTCCAAAAACCCATATAAGGATTTAAAACATTAAAAACTAATATATTGTTGTTTATGGAAAAAACTTAAAAACATGCTTTCCTATGGCCAGAAATCACGGAAGCTTTGCATTGGATCTACGTTGCCCACAATCGTCACGCTTCTATCTAAGCCTCAGAAGAAACCCCAAAAGCACCTCCTTCCTCTCCCTCTCCCCCCCCCCCCCTCTTGGTCACATGATTCCAAATCTCCAAGGGTTGTACATGGTAATCCAAAGGGGTAAGGGGTAAAGGGTAAAAGAAAAGTAAAAAAAAGGAAGAAAAACAAAAAGGGAAATGGAAAGAAAATGGACCAGGGACCGGCCCTAGTGCCTATGATGGGTTTATTCATTGGCTAAGAAAAAAACCTATATTCTAGACTCAGTAAGATAGAATCTTAATCTTATACTCTATTTAATATATATCACTAAATGAACATGCATGAATAAATTAATATTTAATTAATTAAATATTAAATGTTCTATAAAAATTTTAAGGACATGAATATCCAAAAAACTTTTTTCATAGGGTAACAACCCTATTTAGGGATCAACAGATTCATCAGAAAAATTATCTGAGATCATATTATAGTATAAATTACCATTTTTCCCTTGAAACACTTTCAGTAAACAATAGTTTAAATTTCTTGAAATTTTCACAACTCGTGCCGATAAAAGGTTTTTAAAAACTCTCCACCAAAAGCACTTCTCACCCTAGAGAATCATCAATAGATTACTAAAAGCCTTGATCTCACCCAGAATTGTAATATCCAATACTATCTTGACCATCCAAAGACCAGTCTTACAACATTTATAACTCTCTCCTAACATGAGAGAAATTCAACCATGAATGATTCGATGGTCCCCACCATATGATTATCCTTATCATCACCCCACTACCCAAATGGAAAACCAAAAATCCCATGTTATGTTCATAACTGAATGAAATTTATAGACAAGGAAAAATTTCTCAAACATGATCACCATCATGAAAATAAAACCACTTATTCTTGACTTTCTAGGAACAATAACCCTTGTGGTCAAAAAACCACTTAAAACAAAGTTCATAGCCTTTAATAGCCTATGTTTTTATCCCCGTCACTAGGATTTATTTACCCCACTATCAAACATACACCAAGAATCACACTCACATATTCCATGTCCTGATGAGGCTAGGATAACATGCTTAAAACTACCAACCATGCTTCTCATTCAGGTTAGTTCCAACAAACTGGAGAACCCTCAGTACTCCTCCTTAAAAACAAGTCATCTCCATCATGTTAGGATTAAATAAATAGCCACACTCTACTCAAGAATCAGTTCAAATCCACAAGCATCAAGCCATACTTCCACTGTGCTACCCAAAGCACAACCAAAATGAGAAGGATAAGGGTCTAACCAAACATTCCCTCTCAAGACATTCATGAGATGGAGAGCCATCCTAGTATTCCACATTGAAAAAACAAATAATCCTCATGACTAACCACATCTTAGTGATAGAATACCTCAATGGTCCCCCAAAGTAAGAACATCCATGCCCCCCTTATCCATCAGTGATAGTAGGAACACAGGCCCCACCATAAAACCTAGTAAATAACACATGGCAATAATAGCTCCCTCCTAAGAAACTTGAACCTAGTACATTAGGGATACCACCACCTCATGTAAATTTGATCTCAATCCAAATATATCTCGAGCATCCTTTCCATCATAAATCCAACAAAAAGGCACTCATAGTCCACACCAACCAACATGGGTATCTGTGCATTCATTAATGAAGGAATTATGCCTCCATCACCAAAAAAACATCTCTCCATAAGATTCACATAATCTTAAATCAAAATAAAATATATACATGTTGTTCAGATGATTAAAATTCTACCAAGGATCTATATGAGAAGTATCCTATAGGTCATTGGAGATTCTTTATACAAATGAAACTCCATCATCAAAGAAAACACCACAGATAGAAATATGTCATATGAGTTTTACATGCCTAGAATGATGCATGAACATCAGCATCTTTCCCATGGATAAGATCCAAAAACAAAACAAAAGACTATAAATCAACAAACTAAAGTGAATCACACTAGGTTAAATCACACAACTATAAAAATAGAATCCAAGAACAGCAATCCCATTCCCTAGAAACTTGTAATTCCTATCAGAAAATGTGTTCACAATACATCATTCTAAAATCCATCATAATTTCGAACACATAATAGACCACATATCTACCAACTACCCAAATAATAAAACCAGATATATAGCTCTGATACCATTTTGTAATGAACTATCATGGTTTGAACTAACACATCACCCAATTTGGCCTGCCAAAATGCCTCAAACTTGCCTCCCTATATGATAGAGGCTTTAGACTTACAGTGAGGGTCTAACAATTATTTTGGGGAGACTATACCCTCTGATCAAAGTATAATAAAAGTGAAAATAACCAAAATATCCAAAAGGATAAGCATTAGAGTATTGACACTTGCATGTCATGGGGTGTGGAAAAAATAATTATTTCCTAAGTAAAAATGTAGTGTAGTGGTTAACCTAGGTTTTATATAGAGAGCATCGCACAACAATCAAACAGTCTCCTTTAAATTATAGAAAGAAGTGGGGGTTCTTTTTGATATTGTTTGATATAAAAATAAAGTAAGAAATTAAATAAATGTTGAAAAAAAATTAATAAAGAAGTTTATTGGGTCAGGGCAGGATCACTATTTTAAATATCGTCATGGTTATAAAAATCATCCCCCCTCTCCTTTGATTGAATGATAAATAAAATACTCCTCAATCGAGTTGTTGATCACTCTTGGTTGAAGGAAGCAATAAAAACCACTTTTGTGTGCATCAAAATTAATAAATCATCCCCAAAATACTAATTCAGGTCCCAGTAAATAATTTTAGATTATTATAAATCTAGAAACAATTAACTTATTCTACACACATTACAAATATATCTAGACACTCAACACCTAACACAATATACTCAATCAAGGAAAAATGCACAAGGTAGAGAGTTTAAATAATTTCACCCAAAACTGAAAGCGATGAATGAGACCAAAACCCTAAATACATTCTCATTAAGATAATTAGTAACCACTAAAAATATAAATCATTCATTAGAAAGAGAGCATTTAAAATTAAAGAACAATACTCTAACATTACAAAAGTAAAACTCCCCCTTCCCCGATCACTCAAAATTTTTACCCCTCATTGTGAATGGTAATTGAGTTGAATGGGGAAAAAGAGATCATTATGATATAATGAAAGAGAAAATAGAAAATCCAAATCTCTTCAAGGTTCCAATCCTCTAGCATAGACCCACTTTTCATTCTTCTTCCCCTTTTAATAGAAGTGGATACACATTTTTATATGGTGGAGTGGTGGAAAATTTTCCCTTTATTTTCTATCCACTGAAATTTTGAGCTTATTTTGCATAGTAAATGGTCGATTCTCAATAATGTGTCTTTATGGAAGTTTTTCCTCCCCCTTTTCCATTATCCCTAAAAATATCATTTTCTTTGGACAAGTGTCAAAAAATTTATTCTCGAATTACTCAAGAATTATTTTTATGTCTAAAGAGACTCTTCAAATTCCTTCACATTGGAACATTCAATGGATGTATTAATGAGGTAACATCTCCATTAAATTTAATATAAAAATTTTCTTTGAGTCATATTTCAAATACAGCTAAAATAACCTCATTTGGAGAACATTATCCCAAGTTATTCCTCATATACTGAGGTGGTGTCCATTCTATTTTCCAGAAGGTTTTTCAAATTTATTTATTTTTTTGGGCATGTGGAAGTTTGAATTATCTCTAAGTTCATAAGAAGTTACAGCCCACGAAAAAAGGAAACCTAAAAAAAATAATCACTCCAATTATATCAATATTTTAAAATTTATACTTGAAATAATAAAATTATAGAAAACTATTAAAATTACAAAATTAAGAAATTTTCACATTTTATCCCAAAACTCACCAAAAATCTAAAAATCGTGAAAATTAGCTCAAATTTTTAAATTGGTAGGGATTATATCATTTAAAAACACATGAAAAATAATTAAAATATTAGCTCCATAAATTCATCTACACTAAGCACTTGGAATCCTAGAAAATCCAGTATCAAAATCAAATCAAAGAAAATTCAAAACACATACCCATGAGATCCAAAAATTTGACAAAAAGAAAAAAAATATCATGCCTCTTAATAAAAAATTATTTCAATTTATCCATTCAGATCATTCAATATATTTCCACTTAATTTCTCCTCCCATTCACATAAGACACTTACCACATCTTAATTTTCTCTCATATAAAAATTGTTAATTTTCAACAACGATTTTATCATCCAAACCCATGCAAGAGTCACCATTGGATTGAAAATTTATTACATATACACCTGATGTGAGACAATTAAATGTGTTTATATTAAATAATTTTTATATTTTTTTAGTGGATTTTAGTTTTTGGGATTTAGATGTCAAAAATTCTGAGTCTAGATTTTAAGAGTTTGTCTCTTTTTTAAGAAAAATTGAAAGATTATAATTTTCACTCAAGTATGGTCTCTATCTCACTACCTTAGAATAAAATAATCTCCAAGAATATTTTAAAATATCATGGACATACCACACATTCTTAAACGCTTTATCTTTATTAAAAAAACTTCTTCCCAAAATTTCATATTTTTTTCTCTTAAAAATCTCTAAAAAGGAACATTTTTTTTTCTCCTTTATAATCTCTATAAAGGCATAACTTCATTTCTCATGAAACTCCATAAGAGAATATATTTCAAGAGAATAAATTTTTTCAGAAAAACAATCATCACCTCATCATTTTATTTTCCACCCAAAGTATCAACAAATAAGGTATTACAACACAATATAGCTTCTCCCCACACTTAAGTTCAACTAGATCGTGCAATTTCACTCCAATAGTAGGTTGGATAGGGAAAATTTGCTTATAATGTGTCTAACCAAACAAGATGATCATGGATTCAAAGAGATACAAGGATTAAATGTACAATTAATTAAAAAAAATAAAAAAGGATTCTCTTGAAAATGGGTCTTTAAAACCAAAGAAATGTCACAATCATTTAAAACATGGGTATCTAAAACCCTCAGGTTTTGACAGAAATAAATCAACTTATGGTAAAAGAAATAATGGTTTGGTTCTATATAGAAATGAGGTGAATTTAAAGAATATGAAAAACAAAAGGGTTTATAATCCTCCTGGGAAATTTATTTCAAAGATAAAGAAAATGATATGTTAAATGGGATTAAAAAATTAGAGGACTTTTCATGAAATTCATAATGATTTGAACTTAAAACAAGTTTATTTTCAGCATTCATTTAAGCTCAGTTTCATGGAATAAATTGTTTCACTCTTTTAAATGATTTTAAAAAATTTAAATGATCATAATTTCGTCTCACAAGTTTTAAAAACACACAAAAATTGAAAAATAAACACATAAAAATTTGAAAAACACACTTTATTTTTGAAAAATAGGGAAAAATTTGAAAATCATAAACTAAAAAGGTTCCCTCACCCACACTTAAATGATGTAGTGTATTAAATTAATTTAATTTGATTTAACATGTAATAATATTTTTAATTAAATCATAGTAATAAAGTAAGTGTAAATGATAGCTACAACCTGACTTACTAGCAGTGCAATAATGAGTTAAGCTCTTGAGTGATGCACACTGAAAATATAAAAGCAAAAGAATAAAATAAAACATAATAAATTTATTAAAAGAAAATAAAATTTAAATAGAATGATAATATAGGGATGTGTATTTGTTTACTCCCATAAGTGGGCCCTAGGTTTTGACTGCCTCTAGATGGGCAGTTCTAGTTGGTTATCCCTAATCTAATGGTGGGTTAAGTTTCTTTTAGATGGACCACCAAAACTTCTTATTTCCATCTTTCACTTATTACATTTTTTGAGGTATTCATGGATATATAATAAAAAATAAACCCCTATTTTATTAGATACAACTTAAATTGTGGTGGTAGGACAAATAATGAGTCCTCTTTCTTAGTTTCCACTTACACAACCTATTCTTCATTCTTTATTGATTTCTTTAGGTATAATGCATTATTGGAATAATCAAAGGGAAAGTTAGTGTGTAATTTTATTTGAATAAAATTAAAACATGAACATTAAATATCAAATTATTCCCCTTCAAAGTAAGAAGCTTGTGTCTTGGTTTCCTTGGGAAAATTCGCTTGGATCTCCCCATGCACTACCTCCAATAAATGTTCAACAATTCAAGGAGATGTTAGTGTTCCTATTTAGGTTCGTCTTCTTGTTAATTATCTTCTTCCATGGAAAAAATAGTTATACTATTCTAAAAATCTAAAACAAGCATAGGTAATACTTAATTCAAATTCAATAAAATCAGAATGAAAATATTTCAGAAAAATATTATCTCCCTTCATTGGATCGACTTCGATTGCTTCTGCATTGGAAAGTTACTTATGGAGGACAGTTTTAATAAATGGAGGTAAGTATTCATGATCCATTATTAGAAATATGAGTGGATAATTATCTTCCACCACTAGTTTGGATATTTTTTATATTTATTTCCATCATCTTATGTAATTTCTGCCTTAGTATTTAGTATTTGATAATTATTTTTGACTTTATTAACCATGTCTAAAATTTATTGAAAATGGAGACCTATAACATGTCCATTCAACATTTTCTTGGTAAAAATAGTGAGTTTATCAACCTTTTGTAAGAGGTTAACCTCGTAATTTTCTAATATTTATCCTTGCACCTATGATTTACTAGTACATTCATAATAATTTTAATTCAAATGCATCATGAAAAAATAAAAAGTAATTTTTTAAAAATGAAAACAAAGAAAAAATGTGATAATAATATTGTTGGAACTGCCTCCCAAGAAATAGAAACAAGTTTTGACATGTTCATGTCATGAAGTGTGGAAAAATAATATTTCCTAAGTAAAAATTTAGTGTAGTGGTTAACCTAGGTTATCTCTAAAGAGGAGTACACAATAATAAAAGTGTCACCTTTAAATCAGAGAAATAAGTGGAGGTTGTTTTTTAAATTGTTTGATTTTAAAAATAAAGTAATAAATTAAATAAATTTTGAACACAAATTGATGAATAAGTCAGTTAGGTCAGGGTAGGATCAAATTTTTTAATGTCATAATGTCTATAAAAAACATTCTCCCTCTTTTTAGATTGAACGGTAAATGAAAGACTCCTTGATCATGTTTTTGATCACCCTTGGTTAAAAGAAGCAATGGAAACCACTCCTGTGTGCATGAAAATCAGTAAATAATACCCAAAACACTAAGGAATGTACCAATATATAATATTTTCTCCTTATAAATATATAAAAAATTCACTTATTCTACACACATGCTAAATATCTGTAGACACTAACCACCTAACACAATCTAGTCGATCGATAAAAACTACACTAGTCGGGGTAGTTTAAAGAACATTACCCAAAGATGAAAACAATGAATGAAAACAAAACCCTAAATAAAATATAATTAAAAGAATTGGGAACCACTAAAAATATAAATTATTCAATAGAAAAAGTTATTTTAAAATTAAATCACTAGACTCCAAAATTACATAAGGAAAACTCCCCCTTCCCTGATCACTCAAAATTTTTACACCTCTATGTGAAGGGTAATAGAGTTGAATGTTGAATAATAGAGTATTATAAAACTAATGAAATAGAAAATAGAAAATACATAGCTTATTAAGGTTCCAATAATCTATAAGATCCCCTATTTTCCTTCTTACACCCCTTTTAATGGAAGTCGATACACATATTTATAGGGTTGAGGGGTGGAAAAATTTCCCTCTAGTTTCTTTCCACTAAATATTTGAGGATATTTTTCATAGTAAGTGGAAAATTCTTGGAAAGGTTTCTTAATAAAAATATTTCCTCTATATATTGAACATGAGTCCTCAAAATATAATCTTCTTTATACTAGATTCAAAAAAAATATTCTTTAATTACAAAATCATAATTTTTCTGGATGAAGTGACTCATCAACTTCCTCTAACTTAGCGCATTAAATGGTTTTATTAATGAGGGAAATTCTATATTAAATTTAATTTGAAAATTAGGATTATATTATAATTTTAAATACATCTATAATAACCTCATTTTGTGGTCTTTAGTCCAAGTTATACCTCATTTACTGAGGTGGGGTCAATTTTATCAACCAGAAGGATTTTCACCATTATTAATTTTTTTGGGCCGATGGAAAATTCAAATTAGTTCTAGGACTAGAAGAATACGTAGTAGCCCCAAAATAAAGGAAGCTTAAAAAAAGTTTAAAAAAAATTGGATAAATATTTTAAAAGTTATTCTTGAAATAATAAAGTGATAGAAAACTATTAATACTCTAGAATTAATAAATGTTTACATTTTATCCCAAAACTCACCAAAAATCCAAAAATGATGCAAATCGGCTAAAATTGTTAAATTATAAGGGATTAAATAATTTAAAAACACATGAAAAAAAAATTAAACATTATCTTTATAAAGTATTAATAATAAATAAACTAAAATAGAAGCATTCTATAATAAATTAAATGTATCATGCAGTCATACAAACTCATAATCATGCAAAACATACAATAGTTAGTCACCCACTAGGAAGACCACATATAAAAAAACTAAAAATAAATACATAATTATATACTTCAAACTCTGATACAAACTATATACCTAGTCTTCATGATTCTCAAGATTCACCAGCCTAATCCTAAGACTCCACATGAGCAGCTCCACTCGATCAAGTATCACTGGGCCTCGACCCCATCCATAATGCAACTTGTGCTCTAAACTGAAAGAAGACATTAAGTATGTATGAAAATCAAGGTGAACATATATAGGGTGATAAATTGTTCTTATCAGGACATACCAAATGGTGAACCTATAATATTCTGTCATAACAAGTGCATGCACACATGATATTCTAATCTTATTCGAAAGCTAACAACAGCAGGCATAAGTATAAAAAACTACATAAAAAGTAAAGGGGGAATAAGGAAAATATACAACTACAGTTTCTAGCCTAAAACACAAGGTAAATATACCCCCACTCTATCCCTCACTAGAATATTTACATCTCATGGATCACCCAACCACATGAAAACTGGTGCGTCTTCCAGATCTATGTAGGAGCTCAAGGACCTTTAAATACAAAGGCATGAATTTTGGACCCCGAGACGTAACCATAGGAATCCAAATGACAACACACATCTACTAGTATCTAGGAATCTAATGGAGGTATCTGAAATAGTGATATAACTCTACTCTAAATTCCTAAGAAACTATCATATCCCTAAAGTTCTACATAACAAATCAAGCTCCAACATGGACTTAAAAGTTTCACTATCATATAGACTCCATCCACATGGACCCGATGAATACACTTCCCTATAAGAATATATATATAAAACTTGACCATATATCATCCAAAATATAGGGATAATTAAATCATTCATGGTATCTAACCTCTATATCGGGTGTATCACTCAACTAGAGGAGTGAACTCATCTAGATTTCCCATCAACTCCCTAATCCTTTCTAACCACAGCTAGCCGATAAAGAAGAAAAACATAAAAATACTTAGGTTAAATTCCTGATCCAATATATTTAAAGTTTATCCTCCACAAAATATTTCTTGTGTATAAACTACCTTGAACTTCAGGGTTAAATGGAAAATGAACAAGCTACTATCCAACTCTTGAACCCACCGTCCAAATAGCTGAACTAGTAGTGGTGATCATATGACAACTCATATCTTTAATACACATTATTTCACAATTTATTAACTAAATTTACACTTAATAAAACCCTATAGGATCATAAACCATAGTTTATTTGAAAAATTAGGTACATATTATAAAACTTGAAACATAAATATTACAATATTATTAAAAACTTCCTTAACATGCTTCTAAAATTTTATCATTCTTATAAAACTGCACTAGATAACCTGGGGACGTACATAAGAAAGGGGTAAGATATAAATCCCAATAAGGGGATAAAACAATAATATAATAAGTTAAAGCAATAAATTTGGTTCAAGAGGCATATCAAGATAACATAATAGGGGTGAGAATTATGTTTTTTAAAAATGAGGCATGATATAACATGATAACATAAAGGCAACATAAGAATATGGAGACAACATAAAACATGACATCATTAAAATAAGTAAGGGTTAACCACCAAGAAAACATAACATAGTGTGCTTAGGATAACCTCTCATGAACCATACATGGTATCTTATGAGATAAAAACATTACCCAACGCATTGAAGGACTATATAATTTTGGGCCCACCTATCACTTTCATATCATGTGAAAGCATAAGTGTACCACATATATCATACGACATAAGTATTTATTTTATAAATTTTAACCCCATGATTATGAAGTTTCGTTTACATATATGTAAATACCCAATAAATGAATTATTTTTATAACTAGGTGAATACCCTTGAGTGGAAATGGAGATGGGTATTCACTACATAAATGTTTATCATGGAAAATCAATGGATAATTTTGGCAACATAATAGGTGTACATAAAGTTTTATAGAATGGTTTAATGATAGTGAAATGGGTATCTCATTACTCGGGAAAAATTAGGATAATAATATGGATATATAAAAACATTTCTTTACATGAAAGATTATAAAAAAGGCATAATTGAAAGAAGGTTCTTGAATAAATAGGAGAAGTAGAGGATCCATTACCTTGATAAGATGCTTCTAAAATCTTGGTAAGAGATTTTTAAGATATTTTGAGGAACCTTGGGAGGACTATATAGAGGTAAAGGTAGATTAATTTAATTTTAAATGGGTTTTTAGTGAAAAAAAATTGGATTTTTGGTGGGTTTATATAGAAAAAGAGTGGATAATTATTTATTAATTTTTATACGTAAGTTTTGGACTCTGTATGATAAAGTAATCAAAACCAAAAAACTTACCAAGGTTTTTCCCATGGTTCCTATCAAATAGGATTGGTTCTTAATTATTTTATAATTCTAATAAATAAACACATTAAAATAATTACATTGGTGATATGTAAGTGGGCCATGTTTAGAAAAGAATTGGTTTTAAAACCTTAAAATATAATATTGGTTTGTAGGATTCATTAAGGGTTTATAAAATTAATTAAATAAAATAAAGAAATATTTAAAAGTAAAAAAAAATCATGTACACTCTATATTATTTCTTACATCACTTTGGGGATTTTATGATGTCATAATACACACCGTATATTTATATAGTATTTAATTTTGACACAAAAATTTGACTATCTTTGAAAATTATGAAAAATTATCCATTTTTTAATTTCAAAATTATGATTCCAAAAATAATATTTATTTTAGATAAATAATTATCTAAGTTTTATAATTTTAAATTTTAATTTAAACATCCATATTTTTTGAAAAACACTGGTTTTTTTACAAAAATAGTTTTCTATACCTTATAAAAATTAATTTTGACTTCATAAAATTATAGTACCATTTATATATAATAAATATTATTTTATTATAATATTTTATTAAAATACAATTTATTTAAAAAATATTGAATTCATCAAAATGTGCGACTTGATTGAAATAATATATTTCTCAATAATAAAATTTATGTTTCATCATATCAAAATATAATTTTTATCAAAATAGTTATCTAATAATTTAAAAGTAATAATAATAATAGATAAATATAATCATTATTTTATAAAAAAATACGAAATATACAAATTCATACTTTTAGGTTCTATATACATAGACCTTTATTACCCCTAGTGAATTCCTTAAGGGTAAGTTGTACGATGGTGATATTTTCATGGTGTGGTTTGGATAACATGATTTGGGTCATGATCTTGATGAGATTGAACTTATCTCATAAATGGTTTCATTTATGCTATAGTTGTTGAATATTTTCTTGGGATTATTCAAGGGTTAATCCTAGTGATGTTATCTCCCTTGGAAACCCTGATAAATGGGATTATAGTGTACAATCCTACTAGTTGAGTTCATCGCTTCCTTTGTCTCTATCAAATGTACTTTATCATAACCCTTAATATACTAATCTTAACAGTCACTATAAAATGAATATATTATAAATGGTTATGATTCTTAATGATATTTTAAATTTGATAGACCGTATAATGGTCCAAAATAACCAAATTAGTGAAAATGTTTTCTATAGCTATATTACTTAATAATGCATTTATTCATTCAAAAAGGGAATTTAATTTATAAATGTTCGGTTCATTATAGATCAACTCTTAAAAAATAAATAATGGGGCCTCTCACAGTCCCTTGGATATCACCATCTAATAAATAGCCAACATGGGTTCCCATTGACCCACCTCAAGGCCAAACCAAAACATAGGGCTACCACAGCCCCTAAGGTCATAGCATAAAGTGATGTGAAACTAGGGACTCACTTACTTCACCCAAGATCTCGGTCCATGTCTGTCCAATGATCCATAACTAAGGAAAATGATATAGAAATAGCAGGACACCCTATGAGGGTTCCTCTATCACATCCAAAATCATAGGACACACCTAGTGTGGGAATATCCCAAATTTCCCTCAGTGGCCTCCAATTGATCCTTGATCAACATTGTTCTTAAAGGGTAATCTAAAAGAAAAGCATGCCCATAAGGGAATTCTCAATGGTCCTCATGAAAACTTAAAAAAGATAGACCCTATAATGGATCCTTAATACAAGACAAACCTCAGGAAAATCCCACTATAAGAAAACCTTAGTTGGTGTCCCTAGAAAATAACTTATCCATGGGTACCAACTTACTCCCAAGGGCATCCAAACAACACCATGCCACTCAAGCATCCTCAACAGTTGACTATGAAGACCACTAATCACTTGATCAGTAACCATCCCACAAGGTTATACTCAATATTACTTTAGAATAATCTCAATAGAACAAAAAAATCCATCCATAACATCAATCCCACAAATTCAACCTAGCCCAAGGCTCCAATAGCTCTATTCCTTAAACCTATAAGATAAATCAACCAATCCCAAAAACCAAGAAAAAATCAGTATTTACTCAAATATATTACTTGATCCTGCCTTTCAAGATTTTTCTAAAGAAACTCAAACAAAATCAACCTATAATCCACAATTCATGCCAACTAACAATCTCACAACCCTCACCTAGTCCATGCAACTCACAACCTAACCCATGGGAGGATTCTAAAACCAAACCTCAAATAAATTCTCCTACCAAACTCTCTCATCCCAAAAACCCATTCAGATGGCCTCTAAACACTGAAAGGATTCAACCATCATGGTCTACATGGAAAAACACTTATAATGGACTCATATTGTGTCCAATTATGACTCTAGGGAGAAAAACATGTAAAACGGGCCAAGGTGGTAAAAATTACACGGTGTGTACTTTGGGTAAATGGTATATACCCCAAAATTCCATCCCTATTTGTGTTCCATAGGACACTCGGCATATACTTTTTCAAATTACATGGTGTGTTTACCCTGTATATAGCGTATTACCCCACATGGGTACCTACCCATTTACCTCATCCCAACTTGGCATGTACAACTCTCGAATACATGGTGTTTATCATCCCATGCATAGAATGTACCCCCAAAAGGAGCTCCTATCCATGTAACCCCACACAAAGTGTTTGTCCAATAATGGTACATGGCCACTATCCATGTACCTCACCCAGGCTCTGGCTATATACCCTTATACAACCATGTTCCCCCAACATAGGGTATCTGGTCATGCCCTCGGCCACACCCAGAGTCGCCAGTACATAGAATATACTCATAAGTACACAGTGTGTAGTCCTAAAACTTCATCTTCCTCAAAAAATAAGAACACATTATTTGTTTTCTCTAAACTACACATTGTGTACATGGGTTTTCCCAAAAAGAAAACCTCCAAAACAACCCAAAACCCCCATTTATCCCTGATTAAGTATAGATCAACCCATACAGGTCCCCAATAACCCATATAAGGATTTAAAACTTAAAAAACTAATCTACAATATTTATGGAAAAACATAAAAATGTTCTTACCTTAGGGTTGAAACCATTGAAGATTCACACCAGATTCGAGTCACCCATAGCTACTGCACTCCGATCTGGGCCTCAAACAAACCCATGGAGGTACCTCCTTCCTCTCCCTCTACTTATTCTCTCCCTATCCCTCTCTCAGTTATGAGACATTAAATCCCTAAGGGTGTGAATGGTAAGAAAAGGGGGATAAATATAGGGGGTAAGGAGAAAAAGAAAAGGGGAAGAAAAAAAGAAAAAGGGGAAACAAAAAGAAAAAGGACTCAGCCCTGACATCCACAACACGTTTATGACTCACCTAGGAAAAACACTTATTCTAGATTCAACCGCATATATGGAATATCAATCTGAATCTTCATTTAAAATGTATCACCGAATGAACATGCATGAATAAATTAATATTTAATTAATTAAATATTAAATATTTCATGAAAAAACGATTGACTTTTAATTCCATAAACTTTTTTACTAGGGTAAAAACACTATTCTGGGATAAAAGAGTGGTCAGAAAAATTATCCAAGATCATTTCACTTGATAAATTTCCATTTTTACCCTAAAACACTTTCAGTAACAAAAAGTTACAATTTACCCTGATTTTAACAACTCGTGATGACATGAGTTATCATGGGCTAACCCACTTATACTTTTTAACACATACAAACCATAAATAGATTCATTTACTATTACTAGATCATAGAAACTTCATCATTGATACCCATTGAGACCCAATTCATAATTAGATTCATGCCCTCACTCAGACAATGTTTCTCTCCCCACTATATTGTTTTACCCAAACCACTCCTAGAGAATAGATTGGATAGATTCCACCACTAAGGAATGTGTTTCAATCCTTATTACCATCAAACATCAATTAAACCACTAACACCTATATTAAGTTTTTTCTTAGGTCAATTATTCCACGACTTTTGGACCCATTCATAGACATCATCCCTTACCACTACAGCCTCATAATCTTTACCAAAATATCTAGGTCACATAGCTCAAAAAAAATTGCCAAACCCTATTCAGCTTACCCCAAGTAGGATTTTACCATCAAAACCTACTAGGTTTCCATAACCTATGCCAAGAAGTTATAGACCAAAGTCCATTAGGATGCCACTACCATTACATCACTTGATAATTTCTAAAACTCAAATGATGTTTAATGGAACCATGAATGGCCCATTATATTGATCCAAGTATAATAAGTATTTAAAAACTAGCTTATTTTCATAGTGATCCAATAGGTTCTCAATTTTTCACACATGATTCTTATAAAAAACTAATGGGGATCATTCTCCATGGAGAGAAACTTACATAACCCAAATCATCACCCTTTGAGTCAAGAATCACTGGTCCTAGGCTAACGTGCCTAAAAAAATATCTATCCATGATCCTATAATATCACTTAAACCAAATATAGGAATATTATATTTCTTCTTAGAAAAGGCCAGACACCCTACATGTGTCAAGGCTAAGCATGTGACCACCCATTATCCTAGACGTCATTTTAAGAACCCAAGGCGATTACATATGTAGTCACCGCATAGAAAAAATATCCTTCATTACTAATAGGGTTTGGAATTTAAATGATCATACCCCTTGAAACCGGACTAAGAAAAATGAAATGGCACTCAGGGTGCTCAACGATAACCAAATAAAAACTAGGTAGCACCGAACAATAATTGATCACATGAGTTGAACCATCTACCTAGCCTCACACATCTAAATTCATCCTTAAAACTAATCTAACCCCTTACATGAGTTACCATTGAAGGTTACTGGGTAAAGATATGGTAATCAGGGATTAAATCCATCGGACACTAGGCTCTCCCACCTTTCCCACATGTACCACCTTACATAGGCCACAACTCATGGGTAACATTCATGTTCTCATCTAAAGGTCACATGGAATACAACATTACAAGACTCCACTCTAGGTTCCCTCACACATAAGACTAATTACAACAATCCTTCCTACTCCCAAGTCAGATATAAACCATAAAGATCACAACTCATATGAGTTTATAATGGGGGTAGCATCTACTATGTAGTATAATACTCATCAATAAGAGTTCCACAACATAACTCTCTCTCTAACTCTAAACCACATTTACCAGGGTCAACATTGTACATACAAAAGATCAACCACCCTCATAGGGTCCATCTCAAAACAAATCATAGTAACCTCATAATTTGGGAACCCTCAATAACCCCAACAACCTATATACAAGGTTAATCCATATATAAAAGAGTTTCAACACCATATTCATGGGTTCACATACTCGTTTAATGGATTTATCATGAACACAAAACCCTAAAAACCCGATTTTTTAATTTTATTTACATTTCATTTCTTCCAAAAACCCAAAATTTAAAATTTTACAATTTAAAAAAAGTTTTAAAAGGATCACCACCTTAAAAATACACAATCCAAACTTGATATTTTATCAAACCCATCTTTTAAATCCCCAAATACCATAGTATTTACAATTAAACATTCATCATTTCATAGGATTTTTATTTGAAACATTTCATTAGTTACCTGATGTTAAATTATATAAGGCTTAGTTAAATAAAATTTAATTCACAAAATATAAATGGAAACACATTTTAGGTTACTTACTGGTAATTTATTTAACCAATACCCTCATTTAATAAACCATTTATATCTTCCTTTTAATCATGGGATCATCTAAGTAATTATCTAAGTAAGATGCCATCATGGCCTTATATGATGTTTCTCACACTTTAAATAACCAAAACTCTTTTCATCAACAAGTAGTCATAATCAAAGGAAGATATAAATTAGAAATATATAACCACAAACTAATATAATTCACAGGCAGCATGCAATTAACTTTTTAATCCTTGTCCCTAGCATAGTGATTGTCACATGAATCCCCATGTTCCTAAAATTATGAATTAATTAACCAACACCATCTTTTCATACTAGTACAAGAGTGTAAAAACCATCAACCAGTAACATCACAAACCATGTATCTATCTTAAGGGGAAAATAAAATACAATTGTAACAAGTGAAACCTGTGAATAATAACTCTCATCCTTTGAAATTTGGATTTTCCCCCATGTATGGGTTAGACACTCCCAAGCATGATCTCATTTTCAAGACCTAAAACAATCATAATATCCTATATACCACTCACAAATAATAATACAAAATAAAACACCTATTATACCACTTTTTAATGTGATTTCATCCCAAACTACTTACCAACACCTAGATCAGTTGAATGCTTCATCACCTTAAGAATGACTCCACATACACTAGAGGATATCGAATAGTGGTGAGGGTCTATGAGTACATTGTGGGGAGAATATATCCTCTAGTAAGAGTATCAATAGTATCATAAAATAAAATAATTAGGTACAACATCCAAATAAATATCACAATAGGGTAAGTTCCAATAAATGATCAAATATATCATATGTTATAACAGGTGGTATGTAATACATGACTCAACATATCCCCCTTGGGTAGATCATATACAAAATATAATAAAATAATAAAATAAAATTGAATCAATGACTCAGTGATAATTGGTCCTGAGACCTACCCAGTTCCATCACCCATACTCTATCCTAACATTCTATGTAAACCTCATGTAGCATTCCATTTAAATAAACTTGTCCCTATGACAAATAACAGTTTCTTCTTAGGTATCCAAGTGTCATGGAATCCCAAACAGGGTGTGAGTACAACTCAGTAGGCCACTACCAATAGAGTCTATAAAATAACTAGTCTAATATAAAAGTGCATATAGAAGTTCCAAAGATAAAAAATAAAAATATAACTATTAAAACATTTAAATATAAATTCATAAAAAAAATTCAAACTTGAGGGACAAATTCACCCTTGGAATGGTACATACCTACTTATTCTAGGGTTTACATATCATTGATCATGTTGTGATGATTATTCCAACCCATCTCCCTCGAGGGGTAATATACCCATCCTTGGAAAAAAAATCTTCTTGGGGGTTGGTTTTACCCTGTGTCTATCAAGTACCACTAAATCCACTCAGGGGCCAAGTTTAACCTATTTCTAAAAAAAATGCATCCACCCAAAGTCCATGTTTACCCCTGGTTTAACCATCATAATTGTGTATACCTAGGATTCATGTTCACACTGGGCTTAACTATAAAAATTTCATCCACCCAGGGCTAACGTTCACCCTAGGATTAACCATCATAACTACATATAATTTCATTACATTAAAGTAGAACATGCACATGTCATCAAAAAACACAAAATAAATTGTCTCAATACATAAGGTCTCATCTTAATTTTTTGTTCTAAAAAAAATTCAATACTCAAGGCATGTTTTCATTTCCTTTTAAAAAAATTTTAAAAAAACATCATTTTTTTAACAAGACACAAGGCTCCCATTATTATTCACAAATAACTTTATATTTATAAAACCCTATTCCAACCACTTAAATTTGTACTAAACTATTTCATTAAATTTTACCCATTTTCATTAAATAACCTCTATAAAAACATAAAACCAAAATCCCTTTCAAAACCATATTTAAATTTCATATTTTTTTTAGAAATCCACACCATTAATCATTGTTTTAAAAACAATTACCATTTCAAACAAGAGAAAAAATTCCTTGTAAATAGGGAATATCAAAATAAAGTATGGATAGACAACTGGTTATTGAAATAATCAAATAAAGGGTGTAAGAGGACTCATATAATCAACTTAAACTCTTAATCACATAAGATGAAATTTCAAAACAACGAGGAATAAATAAGAAAAACCATGGAAGAGGAGAGGAGGAAAGGGGTGTATTTTATAGTTTTTTTCCATGAAAGGGATGAAAAATAGGGTTTAAGGGTATAGGGTTCGTAAGGGTATTTTTATAAATTTTTTATTTTTAAATGGGTGCAAGGTTTGGGTGCACGATTTTCTAAATGATGTTCTAAACATGCGGTTAACACTACCTCATAACACCCCTCCTCTCATGGTTGGTCCACACTATTTACAAATAATACTCCAACCATGTGATTCGGCTCTATAACCCCCTATAACAATTCACATGATTTTTCTACAACCATGTTCCAATCCCAAGATCCAAGACACCTTGCACATTTTACTCTAAAATTAGAATGTTTTACCCTAAACCATTAACTAACCATGAAACTCAATAATATGTTATAGAATTTGAACTAAAAATTTGCATGCTTAATTTGTTGCATGGTTCCTTTGAAATCGTGCACACCAAACTATGCACATAGGACAGTAACCTCTAAAAACCTCAAAAATTCAACCCAAATATCAAAGATTATATAAGAAACCGAGGAACCTCTCGAGTCTCAAAACACTTACAAAAATCCTCTTTTAATCTATTCCAACTCTAAAGTTCTCATTCCAAACTTTGGTTATAAAAACGGCCCATCCACCAACCTCAAAAAGTCAACCCCCCTCCCCCCCACCACCTAGAATTTCTTGACATGAAAAGGGATGGGTTTTTACATTATGGAAAACTATAGTTATTTTCATTAGTGAGTAATAATTATAATTGTGATTATACAATTTATTTAATTGGATAATGTAACACCAATTATGTTTTTATATTCTTTTAAAAGAATTAAAATTGATTAAGAAATGAGTCGTGAAAGATATGAATCAAACTAGAATTTTATTCCTTAATAATGTAACATTACAACAAAAGTACATAGAACCATGTTTTACATACCAAGAATTATTACATCTATTAAAAGTGTATAAATTAAAATGGGGTAATAAATAGAAAAGAATGGTATCTTTAAAACTAAGAGATCCTCGGGATCATCTTCACCATTAAAAATAACCATTAGTAAAACTAAACCTAAAATGAGAAAGAAAATCATCAAAGTATAAATCATATTGTGAAATCTAAAATTAAAGAGAATGAGAAGTGCGCTTCAAGAGGTGATAATGGAATGAATCTATAGGAGGTAATGTTGGGGTAATATAATTGTTATAAATGGGTATATGGTCATTAGAAATGTGATCATTGGATATATGGTTGTTGGGTATGAATGTATCAAATCGGAATAATGAATTTGTGTACATTCTAGTAATAAATTTAAAATAATATAATTCTAAAATGAAACAAAAATATAATATTTAATTAAAACAATTTATAAATATATTTTTTTATGTGATACGTATTATTATTATTACTATTTTTTAAAGAATTAGTTTGGGTACTTATAAAATTAAAAGAAATATTTTAATACCAACTTATTGATAAAATAGAACTAGTTATTATTAAATAAGTAATCAATCTTAAAGTATTAGAAATAAAATCATTTAGTGATAAAAATGTTTTTTTTCAAAGAATTATAATTTTTATATATATTATGTATTTTTAAAACAATTGATCACTATTAAAAAAATTAATATATATATATATTAATTTTGATCTAAATATTTTCACTCAACATGGAATATGAATAAATTTTTTTATTGTTTAAAAATACATTTGTTCTAAAAGTTGTTTTTATGCATTATGTGTGCTTCTTTAAAATTAATTTTTATCAACTCTATGAATTGAGCATAATAAAATGATTTTAATATTTTTGAATAGAATATCTAAATATTGTAATAATTATTTTTATTTATAATATAAAAATAAGTTACCAAAGTAAATATTAGTAACCACAATAAAATAGTTATTTTTTAAAGAATTATTTTTATAAATATTGTGTAATTCTTAAAATAAATTAAATTATTCTATTTTTATGACTATTATATGATTTTAAAACATTTAAAAAATATTTTAACACTCATTTAGTTTTTAATTTATAGTAAATAAGAGTAAAAATATTTAATTTATAAAAATACATTTTTCTACAAAAATAGGTTTTTCTATATCTTATGTTTTTATTTAAAATTTAACTCTTTAATATTTATAAATTGACTTAGATTAAATGGAATCCAAATTTATAATAAAATAATCCAGATTTCATAAGAAGGCTATCCTTATTTTTTTATTAAAAAAATAATTACCATAGTAAAAATTTAATCAAAGTTAATAAGGGTAAAAGGAGGTAACTTAAAGTAGCTCAAATTTTTTTAAGTTTACATGAAACTTAGATCTTCTAGAATAAATTTTTTATATTTTAAACTCATGCCCACATTTATCACCAACATTTTTTCACCTAAATTCTTTGTGATTTCATCTTTACCCCTCACCTAACTTTCAGTTCCAAGGAGAAGTCCCTCTTTTTCTCCAATAAAAGGCAATCACTTCCACCCAGTTCAATTTACACTAAACCTTATAATTATAATTTAATAACTACCCATTTACCTATAATATAATATTATTACAAGTTTAGTGGACCTTTTATACAATAAATTGTCTCAAATATTATATTTCCTAAGGATCCTTCAAGAGAAGATTTAAACTCTCAATGTGAGTATTATCCACTCCCTAACTTTCTCTTCTCTTCTTTACTCATCCACACTCCTTAAAACCTATAATAACCATAAAAATATAAAATATAAATATAATTTGTATGATAAAATTTTATTATATTATTTTTACAACCATTATCTTTCTACCTCTCATCCATTTAAAAAAATGAAAGTGTCACTCAGGTTACGTAAGAACTGTCACCTCCATGAATGTTGTATTTCATTTTTCATCACTGAATTTGATGAATGGTTATAAAAATGTATTTAAGGAATAAAAAGTGTATTTATAACATTATTAATAACTTTTAAATATAAATTATTCATTTTTTAAAAACATCAATAATAATTTATCATTGTAAATTTGGCCACCTAAAATGAGTATGTCAAGTGGAAAACTGATTTTTCATTATAAGTAGTAGCTTCTTATAAATTATCTTATTATTATAACTCTTATAAATTATGATTTATAACATTAATTACACCTAAATAATATCACTATAATTATTAAATAATGATATTATAATCACTTTTATAACCATACTCACTATAAATTATAGATAGTTTCTATTTAGGTCGGTTTAACGACATACATGAATAATGCTATAAATTTCTATCTTGGATGACCAGGATATACTAATTAAAGGTAATATTAGATATAAATAATTAAATAATATTTTTTTTTTGGTTATATAATTTAAATTATAATATTTAACTCATTATTAAGATATCACCTTTTGTTTGTTAAAAATTACCAAAACAAGCTCCTCGTCGATTTCATTTTCATGAATCATAACTAAAAATCCCAGAGAATGAAATTTGAAACTTATAAATAATTATTAATAATATATTTAATTAAATTATATAATATATAAATTATTAAATTGGTATCAAATAATGATGAACAACACCTCTATTATAAAACTTTTATGAAATAATCAAAATTATTAACATCTGATAATGAAAGTAAACAATAAATAACTAATAAATGTATAATGCATGATTATCATTAAAGGTTAGATAAGGTAATATATATGAATAAGTTTATTAAATAATTTATTCATATGGTTATTTTTATTATATAAGAGTTTAAAGTGATTTTGTGGAAGTTGAGAGTAAAGGGAATGGTTTTTACTAACTCAATTTCCTTTCATTGAGTTATGATCATTCATCTTAAACTTTATTCTTATAATTTGGGAGAAATATACCTTATTATTAAATTATGTATTACTTCATATCATGCTTATGGGTATTTATATTTATTTCTCATGAATTCATCTTTGAATAATTGTTATGTGAATTCTTCTTCTTTGACTGACTTTATTCTTCATAAAATGAAACGTTATTAAAAATAATACCCATCCAATTAGATAGATATTTCTCCTCCATACCCATATTATTTATTTCCATAAATATTTTTCTTTATTATTTTTAAACCCAAATATGTATTATATCATGTAATATTTTTAACACCCTAATATTTTTTCTATTATCCTTCCTTTAAATAAATCATATGTGTTTGATAGCCTCCTCCACATGCAACACCGAACTAAAATGAGTCTTGACATATTTTATTAATATTATTAAAAAAAATATAATAATAATAAAATATCTAGTAAATAAAAATATATTAATTGGCTAAAATTTCTTACATTTAGAAGAGAAATAATTAATATGATTTAATATTAAAAGGGACTATTCTTTCACAAGTAATTATTTTTTAAGTGATTTATATGTTATCATAGTAAATTAAATAGGATACTTTTAAAATATTATTATATATGAACTATAATATTAACATTATTTAAATTATAAATTTATTTGATGTAATATCAAGAACACTTAAAAATGTCATTTTTTTTAAATAGTTTTTATTTATATTTTGAATTTTCATTTAAAAATAAAATTCATAGATTTTAGAATTTTAATTTTATGAATAAAATACATTTTTTGAATTCATAATATCAAAATTATCTTAGGGTTATTTTCTAATATTTTTCTAAAAACTTGACTTTTAGGTGAATAGTAAAAATAAATTTTTTATTAATGTCGTAGCATTTTTTACTTTATCATGATCTAATAATGACTTAAAGATTTTATAAAACATTTTTCATGACCAATAATTTATTTAAGGAATAAAATTATTTATTTAAAAATACTATGCTGGTTTTATAAAATCCATGTTTAGCATTTTGAAACTTAAGTAATATTTACTTTAATAAAATCTATTTTTTGTTCATTACATTTAATTAAATATCCAAAAAGTGGAATTATATTTTGGATTAATTTTAAATAAAAATATATATTATTTTTTTAATAATAAAATAATTAATTTCATACATATTAGAAACATTGATAATTTTATCTTAACCATAATTTTTAAGCATGAAAATACACTTTTTCGAAAAATGGTTTTTACCCATTATGTACACTAATACTAAAATTAATTTTTATCACCCATAAAATTTTAATTTTAAAATTTATTTAATATTTGGGATCATTAGTTAAAAATTATTTAATAATGATTATTTTATTTTTAAGCATTAAAAGTAAATTATTTAAGTAAAAATTAGTTACCATGGTAACAAATCCAAAATGGTAAAAGTGAAGAATATCATAGTAAAAGACTTAATAACATGTTAAAAACATATGTGAAAATGTATTTTTAAGTCTTTATCACCCTTAAACCTTCCCCTTATCTATTATTTTCCATTATTGGATCCACTTGACCTTTGAATAGTGACTTTACCTTTTATATTATTATAAAAAAGCCACTCCTCCCCCATATAAAAGTATCCACCACTACTCCACTTCTACTCACACCCCAATCCTATTATATTTGACCAAAATATACCAAAATAAGTCTCCAAAACTTTTATAAATATCCTATAGGTTCTTTTATTCTCAAAAAATAACCTCTCAAATCCTTAATCAAATTTACAAAGGATCTCTTCTAAGGAATAAAGTAAAATTCTCGATTATCATTTTTCATTTCTTTTACATTATTTATTCTTTTATATATTACTAATATAATCTAAAAATGTTGAAATAATTACATTAGTATCATAATTATACTTAAATTTTATTACTTTTATGGGATAATCATTTTTTACCTTCCTCTCAACCATTCAAAAAATGAAAACATCACTTGTGTTACATACGGACAACTGCCTCTATAAGAAACGTGATCCATTTTTCATAACTTCCTTACATGACTGGTTAAAAAGGGGTATTTAATGAATAAATGTGATATTTATAACCTTATTATAATTATTAAAATATAAACTTATTCTTATCTTATTTCCATTCTATGGAAAATGAGAACACCACATGTGAATATATGTGGACTACCACCTCTACGAAGTAATGTATTTCCTTTTTCATCTAGATTTTTATTATTTATCCAAATATATTAAAATATGATTAAGTATCTTAAAAACACATAAATAATATATTTATACTCATATAATAATTATATTACACCAATGGAATCACTTTCTTAAGCATGTTCACCCATCGATTATAGCATGTTCTTGTTTGGGTTTGTTTAACCACCTACATGAACAATGGTATAAATTTATATAATGGATGAATTTAGAAACTTAAATAATGGTATTATTAGAAATAAATGATAAGATAATATTTTGTAAAAGTTTTTTTAAGTTTTATATTAATATTTAAATTATTAATAACATAACACCATTTGTTAAAAATTACTGAAATAAGCACACACCTGATTTCATCTCCAAGAAATGTAACCAAAACTCTCATGAAATGAAATTTTTATTGTATAATTCACTATAAAATATCAATTATAGTACATTAAAATTCTAGTAATTATGAACTTTGTATTAACAAATTTTAATCTACATCAACATTACAAAGCATGTGAAAAACAATTAAAATTACAAACATCTGATAATGAAAATAGATTATAACTAACTAGAAAATTTGTAATAAATAATTATAATTTAATAATATAAAAGTAAAAGGATATTAATAAGATTATGAAATATTTTATGAATATATTTATTTCTTTATATAGGAAGTTAGAGTGCATTCTACTAAGAGGAAATACAAGGTAAGGGATTCTCATCTCAGTTTTTTTTCTTTAAGACGTATGACATATTCACCACTTTTTTAATTTTGTGTGGTGTATATACTGACCATGTATGTATTTTTATCATTTTATTCATGAAATTAATGTTATTTAAAAATCTATTTTATGTTATATATCTCATGGGTTTCTGATTTTAAATATAATGAAGTTGTAAGGGATTTTGTTAACTCAAACACCAATTGTTTGGGTTAAAATATTTCATCTTGAAATTATTACTTCTATGATTTTTTTACTTCCACCATAATATTTTATATTATACTTTCTCTTTCTATTTTGGGAAAATGACATTTTTTATTCAAATATTCTTGGTTGTTGAATTTATTCCCCATAAAATTATAACATTATTAAGAATAATTCTCATTATCTTTAATGAAAATTTCTATTCCATGTTAATATTTTATTTTCCCAATAATATTTTTTAAAACCTAATTATGTTTTATCTCATTTTTATTTAATATTTCCATTTTCATCATTTCAAAAGAAATTTTTATTACTCATTTTATGATGTTGGTTTTCAATAAATGAATTTCAAAATATAAAAAGTTTTTCCATATTTTTATTATCAAATATTTTATCTTCCACTAAACATTCCCCTTAGATAACTATAATTTATTTTCAATGATCTATTATTGAATATTATATTTAAAATTAATTTTTATCAAAAAAAAATATTTACCTTTTTGAAAAATGACTTTTGGAAGTGATTTGTAATTTCTTCTTTAACAAAAAAATCAAAAACATTTTCCAAAAAAAATTATGGTGTCATTTATAATTTACTCTATCAAAAAAGGATTTATTACTTCGGAAATAATTTTTATAAATTTCCCTCTTTTTTTTATAATATTTTTCTTCTAGGGGATTAAACTTGTGGTAAAAAATGCTCCAATTATTGATTCAATCTAATAGGGTACTTCTCAAATTGTTCTTCTTATGAAATTGTTTTCCATTTATATCAACATCCTTCAAAGATTAATTTATTTCATTGAGTGTATGTTCTTATGTAACCATCCACCATCATTATTTTAATGTCTTATGAAATATTTTGGGGATATTTTCTTGAAAACCAATCTTTTTTTGTGGGTTAACTATGTGATATTTTAAATATGAATGTTTTCATTCTCTTGTAGATCATGTGAGTATGAATGATTATTACTATGATTGTTGGGGTCTTATATCACCCTAAAATTAATTTTTTAAGGTTTCATATCACATGATATTATAAGTTTTTGAGTGATGGTGATGTGGGTATATTTTTTCACAATTTTTTTATGAAAATTATGTGGATATATTTGTTCATAAGTTTATTATATGAAAGTTATGTGAGTATATTTTTTTACAAGTTGGTTTTGTGAGCATGATACAAGTATGTTTTTTCAAAAAAAGTTGTGTGAATATGATGTAAGTATATTTGGTCATATATTTTTTGTGTGAACATCATGCGAGTAGGTTTATTTATAGGTTTGTTTTGTGAATGTGATATAGGTAGTTGTGTTCATAGGTTTTTCATTTTAATGTCGGTAGCATTGTTCACAAGTTTTTTGTACAAAAGTGACGTGGTTATATTTGTTCATAGGTTTATTTTTTGAAATTTATTTTGGTAGATTTGATCAAAAGTTATTGCATGAACGTGATATGGATGGCTTTTTTTGCAATTTTGTTGCATGAGTGTGATGTGAGTAGCTTTGTTAACAATATTTTCCAAAATTATTTTTATTCTATATTTTATGATTATTATTTTATATATATTTATGTTGTATTACAATGATTATTTCCTATGTATTATGTTCATTATATCATTTTTCTACACTCTTATTCCATGGTATATATTTTTTATTTGATATCGATTTTCCTTTTATCATAGATTATGAAAACTCTTATTATCCCATGTTCTTTTTAATAATATATTTATCCCAAGATCATGTTTCCACATGTTTTTATGACCTAACCCTTGATGACATGTTTTAGCTTACTACTATTTAATCCTACCCCTTTTTATGTTTTCATTCCTCAATTTATGAATACGAGTTTAACCTATAAGGAATTTATAAGGGATTATCATGTGGTTTGATTATAAAGAAATGTTCAAAAGTATCATAAAATATGATTATTATATAGATTATCCAAAAAGGAACTAAAACTTATGTTCTTAGTATTTTTTTATTATTGAAATATGTAATTTTTATCTTATGTAAATTATAAAAAATAAAAATATGTTTAGCTTGGGTCACCTCAACTTGTATCAAAGCCATTCTTTAAATAAATTTTTGTGTCACCATATTCATGAGTGGGGTTCTTAGTCACATAAATTAGTATTATAGTAGGATTTAGTTATTTTGGAGGATTATTTTAGTTATTTTTTGGAATTAGGATGAGACAAACTTAGTGAAAACCATAGGGATAAGTTTGAGTATTGGATATCAACCTAAAATTTTGGTAAATTATTGAAATGTGGTTTTCCTAGAAATAAAATCCCTATATATATATTATAAGTGGATGAAGGATTTGTCATAGATTAACCTAGGGGTAATCATCCTAAAAGGGTTTGTTAGTTATTAACTCAATATTCACCTAGTTCTTAACAAAGAGGCTTAACTATACACCTAGTTTGAAAATCCTAAGGGATATTTTTTGGTGAATCGCATTCTATTTACAAACTATTATGAGGGATTTAAAAATATTTAAGTTATAAAAAATAATAGGAAAATGATTTTGGATAACTTATATTGAAATATAGAGATTCATAAATTGAGGTACATATTAATTGATAAGTGATTTATGGAAAAATGATAAGTTGAATTTTGGGATCATATATTTTAGTGATTTTAGAGTTAGAATATTAATTTGGGATAGTTATTTTGAGTATTAGTAAAATTAAATAACCAAAGATAAATCGATATAGGTTTAACCAAGAGTTATATATCATTAACTAAAATAATTTTAAGCTAACGTGATGGTTTCAAGAGTAATACATAGTGATGCTGAATTTTTCATAATTCTCTTATGATATTAATTGTTCATCACTCATGTTATCTCATTTGGTTTCAATGATGGTTGGAGATAAAATAACTGAGTTAACAATGGATTAAATGGAAAATGAATGATTGTTCCAATAAGAAACCAAATGGAATTAGTGTTAGGGTGAAAAATATTTTGGTTATACTCACTCGAATATCTTAATCTATGAGTAATAACATGAACCATGTTGATCTCTCAAATGCACTAAGGAAGGAGTAACATGTTATTGAGTCCTTCATGTGTCAAAGTTCATTATCTTTTAGCAGGTATTCTGATCCACTAATTTTTTAGCAGTGGATCAACAGAATAGAGAAAATATTTCTAGTTATTCAGTTCTTATTCTATGAAAAGGTAGTATTATATGTTTATATATTAGAATATGATGGTGAACCATGGTGTAAATTAATCAGGAATACAATGAAAGGGGAGGATATCAACTCTATGGAGTTAGATGATTTTAAGAAAATAGTTTTCAATAAAAACTTCCCTCAGACTCTTCACACTAAAATGAAGAGATAATTTCTTGATCTAAAACAAAATAAGGATGAATATATTGGTACTCATTAGGATAATTTCATGAGACTTGCAAGTCATGCCTCTAGTTTTATCACTAACCTTAAAAAAATATTTAATGAATTTATAGTGTCCTAAAACCAAGTATTTAGAAGTCATTGGAAATAAGATACTTCATAATTTATGAATAAATTATCCAACGTTCATTTAAGATAGAAATTTAATCCATAAACCCTCATTATTCCCATATTTTTTGAAACAAGAAAATGAAAATGGATTTGTGTGGTAACTCAAGTGATAAATCAAAAGGAGTGAGGAAATATCAATCACCTACATGCTAAAGATATGGGAATAAGCATCCAATAACTTTCTAAATAAGAACATGGGAATATTTTAAGTTTGGGAAGAAGGACCATCAAGCTCATGGTTTTTAGGAGATGAAGGGGATGGAAATGAAATAGAAGGGAAGAATATAAAATTTTTCAAATGAAATGAGTATGGGAATTATAGAAAATGATGCCCTAATCCAAGGGGTATTAAATAAAATAGACCTAAATAACCTTCAAAACAAAGGGAACAAGGAAAGTCCTATACAATGACTACCGTAAAAGTGGAAAGTGATAATTAAGTAACACTTATCCTCTACTCCAAATTTCTGGTTCTATCCACTCTAGTATGTCTATAAAGTTTTATAAGAGCATCAAATCAACACCCTAATGATTTTATATTATTAGATAAAAATTATATGATTATTTTATCCCAAGTTGAAGTTTTTGGGAATATAATTCATACAAGTCTTATTATCCTTCCTTTGGATAAATTTGATGTGATTCTATAAATGGATTGTTTATCTCTAGAAAGACTCCATATTAATGAAATAGATAAAAAATATTTCATATCTCAAATCAAATTATGATCAATTATCGCTATAAGGATAATAATGAACTCTCAAGGAAAATTGATTCCATTATGTAATCCTTAACACCCTATAACAAACTGACCCATAGGGGCCTTCTAGTCCAATTTAAGGCCAAGTGAACACAACACCAAGCCCAACTCCAATAATATAGGGGATAGAAACAAGTTCCAAGAAGTCATAATATAAAATGGTAGGCCTTTACCTAATTTACTTGTATGCAAGCACCCAACCATCTCCATCCAACAGTGTAATGGAATAAAAATATAGGATAGAAAAATATAGAGTAAACCATATTTGAAATACCTCTAGGGAATACATTAGAGTATGATAGAATAAAACTAAAGTAAAAAAGGTGGAAAAATACATGCCTAACCAGAAAAGAAATCCCAACCTAACAATAAGTAGAATAAAATGAAAGATAAGAGAGTCCCATCTCCTAATATCTAATCCCGGCCACCATATATGACCTATGCACCTGATTGTCACAATGATCCACCATTGTAATCATCTAACTATCCTTCATCTATACAAGACACGACAAATATGGGAAAATCCCATGCAGGGGTGAGTTATACATACCCAACATTATATATATATATATATATATATTCATAAAGAAACCCAGAAGAGAGGGAAATGAGATCTCCATATCACATCCCATCCTAGGAGGACGAGTCTTCCTACTACTCTAAAGGTCCATCATCGATTCCTAAAATGTTTTTTTTTTTTGAAGAAGTCATGAGTAGGGCTCACACCACGCCACTAATCTACATCCTAAGGGGGTGTAATATTCAATAGAAATAGGAATTCCACCCTAGTACATTAGGAGGATTACACTCAGTAGTTAGACAACCCACACCCTGGTGCAACAGGGGGATTCCACTCAATATCTTAGTAGAGGAATCATTCCCTAATACATCATGGGGGTGACACTAAATGAATATATGATGAGTACCCTAATAAAATAAGGGGTGTCAATTGGTAGGTATCGATAGAGGACCCACACCCTAGTGCATAGAGGGGATTCTACTAAATGGGTAGAGGACTTTCCCCTTGGTACCATAAGGGGATTCCACTTAACTAGTGTAAGGAGTATGGGGAACCCTCACCCTATTACGATAAGGGGTTCCCAACCTTGAACTCTATCACTGATGATCCTACCTAATCACTTCCATCATCAAGCGTCATCTAAATAATAATCATGCTTAGAACATTCCATGTCGTATCTCAAAATCCACTTCGAAGGATATCATCATGTTCTATAAAGAAAACTACTTAGAATAGGCTAATAATGGGCCAAAATCTTAGTCCATGTGAAGGAGATATGTAAGGTGGAAATTTCTCATAGGGTTACATGGTGTGTATGGGGTCAACAAGATGTGTGGTCCCACTCCTCTTCCTAGTCATGTTCTCTTATTATCATGGATTAGAGGATATGTCACCATACAAGGTATGTTAGGGGTCCACACAGCATGTCTCAGCCACTAAGGGCCTACCTATGTGCTCCTAGTAATACCCTTATTCATCAGGTCATGCATGTGTAGCTGGTTGTATACTTAGTTGTGCCTGAGTACCAGACCATGCCCATGTACTCCTAGAGTACATGATGTATCCTCCCACATGGGGTCCTAGCCATGTGAATATGTCACACATCTTAGCCACCTAGGAAGGGTAACATGGTATGTGGGCCCATCCACATAGTATGTGATCCTTATCTTCCCCAAAACCCTAGTTTTTGTAGCTAGGTGGGGCTATATGGTGTGTATTCTAAAACTACATGTCGTGTAGTTTAGTTTTATGTAGAAACTCAAATTATCCACATGGTTCTTCTGATCCATCCTCACCAGCACAATTTTAACCATTTGACCACCTAAAACTGGTGGGAATCACCTCTAGCCATAAATTATTATCCTTCTAATCTGATGATCCCCTCAAAGCATAAAATTTCATGCGTTATGACTTCAGTCACTTTTCACATGATCCCATCACCCCTCCAAATCCCAAATCTTTTGAGTATCACCGTCATCTCACATATTTTCTTTATTTTTCCACAAATTGTCGATCCACATGTCATTTATTATACTACAATGAATCTTTGGGTCCGTTCATGCTCAAACCCACCTTGATAATGTCAAACCACAACCCTATAGGCCAATGGTGAAGAACACGATGAACGGAGAGTGACAATACACAATAAAAAGTAAATCCTTAAATGGAAAAGCATTATTTTACAATGATTACATAATGGGGATGTCTAGGGTAGATTTAATGGCATAAAAAATAAATTGATTAAATAATTATATTAACTGGAAAGGCTCATGTGAATGGTATAAAAACACAGATCAAAGATAAAGAAGATTAAGAATCCATTCTCAAACTTTTAATAAATGGTGGAAACCTTAATTGACGAGACCTACCTTAATTATGGATTGATCATTGGTAAATAACATGTTCACCATAAATGGAGAAGACCTGTTACATTCATTATCTCTTGATCCACCTTGATTTTAATCATCCTATATCGATCCAACAATGAAGAATTCTCTCATCCTCTTCTTAGATCTAGTAAGTTTTATAAATATAACCTTAAAAAATAATCATAACAATGTATTTATAGAGGTAATTTTAGGTTATTTTTATTAAATAAATTAACTAATTCACTTAATGCACCCGCTAACGGCTACCTCAACCAAACATATGGTGCTGACCAACCTTAGGTCGGGCCTAGGATAAAACCAACATCCCAGATTCAACCACGTGCTCAAATTTCTGATCTAAGGTTCCACTTAGAAGATAATTTATTATTTATGTAAACCTTTTCATGCATGATATTAATATTTTTAATATTTTTATAATATCAAATATTATCTCACCGAGCCTCATAATCTCATGTTATCTTAGTGTTTGGCTCTGAAAAAAAATTAATATATTTTAAATTCAAACAAGGAAAAACATGGTCACTGCATTATTCACCCCTTAAAGGATTTTCATCCCTGAAAATTACAAGCTAAAAAAGGTTTGGATACTGATACCTCATATGGATCTCATGATCCCATGAGCTATCATACATGTTCTCATTCACAACCCAATAAAATGGTACATCCTCACAAGATACTATATTTTCAATCCTTGATCACCACTGATTACTCCATAAAGATGGCTCCATCCTTGATGTCCATCCTATCCCAATCAATAACTTGCATAGGGTTATGTATGTATCTCCTCATCTGTGACACATGTAAGACTTCATGCACCCACTCTAACTCTGGGGGTAAGGATAGGTGGTAAGAAACCTCACCAACCCTCTATAGGATCTCTAATGGCCCAATGAACCTCAAGGATAGCTTTCCTCTCCAGCCAAACCACCTCAATCCTCATTGTGGGAAGAATCTTAGGAAAACATGGTCTCCCTACTCAAAATATAAGGTCATATGATGTCAATCTTCATAATATTTCTATTGAATCTAGGTTGTACTCATATTCTCATGAATCACTAAAACTTTATTTTTCATCACATATAACATATTTAGACCAACAAGTGATGTCTTGATAATCTCATTCCAACATAAGGGTGACCTATAGTGTCTCTCGTACAAGGCCACAAAAGGTTCCATACTGATCATAAAGTGATAGTTGTTATTATAAGAGAACTCTACCAATAGAAAGTGATCCTTATAGCTCTTTAAAAAATCCAAAACACAAGTTAATGTCCTCCAACACCTGGATAGTGTACTCAGTCTACCCATCCATATGGGGGTGAAACATCATACTCATCTGCAATTGGGTCCTGAATGCCTCCTGCAGGCCTCTCTAAAACTATGAAGTAAACTGTGAATCACATTAGGAGATAATATTTGAGGGTACCCCATGATCCAAATGATCTCTCATACATAAAATTTCCCCAGACTCAACATAGAACTCTACTGCCATATAGAAAGGAAGTGTGATGACCTCATGAGTTAGTTAAAAATCACCCAAATTAGATCATAACCTCTCGCTTACCACAAAATCCCTATCAAAAATTCCATGGATTTGTCATATTATTTATGTTATGGGATCTCAAAAGGTTATGTAAAACCGTCCAAAACCTAGTGCTCAACCTTCACCTTCTAACATATGAGAGTAACATCCCAACCCGAGGACCACACACTGGTGCCCCAATCTAGTTTTCTATGTGACTTCAAGTGCGCCTCCCCATACTCTAGAGTCTACCAACTAGTATCGAAGTTCTAATATCAATCATGAGGACATTATACCCTCTTTATAAAAATAGCACAATAATGTAAATTAATAAACAATATCCAAATTATATAACTAATAACTATAAAAACTAATATCACATGATGACTAAAATAGGAAATACAATATCCAAAACCAAATTAGTAGATATTTTATACCAATTATGTGTCAAGTAACAATATGAAAAATCCAAAATAAATAAAGAAATTGACAACTACCAAGTGGGACTCAGACCATTTTTGGTTCCCTCATCCATGCTCCATCCAAACTCAACCATCTAACATGGGACATTTGCCCTTATCCTATCTTTCAAGCATGAAGTCTATTCAAGTACTGACTAGGAATCTCAATTAGGGTGTGAGTGTAACTCAGTAGGCCACCACTAATGACATATAAAACAATATTCAGTCAATAACAGTGTATAAAGTTTTATAAAAAATAAATTACAAGCAATAAAGTAAATAGTTTACATTTATTCAATTACTCTTTATTTAACCACATAACTTCCCTAGGTTCCTAAGGACACCCAAACCTTAATACCTACTTCAATCCATATTTAAGTCTGAACTATATCACATATTCAATTCAAAATTCATTATAACAAATGGTATTTCATTATCCATTTCATTTAAATTCATATTATGGACAATTGAAAACAAAGTCCAATGCAAACATTTTGGGTCTAGTTCACCATGTCTAGGACCCTATGGATATTTAAATTATTATTTTTGTGACCCACAACTCATTTATCAAACAATAAAACAAGTGGTATTTTGATGTAGTAGGCTATGTCCCATACTCATTTATCACTGTGAGATTTTGATGCAGCAGAACTTGTCCTAGACACGTATATCAATCAATTTATCACTATGGGTTTTTAATGCATCAGACCATGTCTCACACACTAATATCAATCAATCACAATATCATTTGTATCACAATATCACATATATCACATCAATCAAGGTTAATCAACATTAACCTTATTATCACTTTTTAGAATCACAACATCTATTAATTAATTCGATAATTAATTAATCCAGTTCAATCAATTTCATAATCACAACAATTCCTATTGATTAATTCATTGATTAATTAATCCAATTCAACCAATTGAATAAACAAAACAGTTTCTATTAATTAATCCAATTTAATAGTCTCAATATCCCAATAATTAATTCAAAAATTAATTATTCTAGATTCCACAATCCCAATATCCCATTAATTAATTCAATTCCATAATCCCAATATCTCGTTAATTAATATAAAAATTAATTAATTCAATTTAGGAAAATCAATTTCTAAAAATTCAATAGAAATTCTACAATTACATACATTTAATTGAAATCAAGACTTTGGGATTTGAATAATAGACCACCTACCTCAAATCATTGATGAGAAATCACCCAAAAAAAATCCTCAATTTAAAATGGAAAGTTCAAACCCAAGATGAAGAATGAGATCTTGAATAAAATCATAGAATCAAGATCAAACTGATCAAGATCCATCAAACCTATATGTAGATCTAAATCCTTTAAAATAGTGAATAAATCATCCCTCTTTTATCCAAAAAGAAAACAAGAAGAGAGAGATATATCTAATCATGAAGAACTGCATACCTAGGGAGATAAAGATATTCAATTCAGGATTTAAATCTCTAAAAATAGAGGTTGGAAGGGGTGGAATTCATATTAGAGCCTCCAAAAACGATATAAAATGGTTATGGTTGAGCTAGGGGGTTTAGGGATATAATATGGGAGTTAAAAAAAATTAAAACCAATTTTTGGGCTAATTAAAATAGTGTTCATAGCTTTCTGGGCAAGGTCTCATGGTTTTCTAAACTGTGTACCTCTTCTAGGGGGGAGGTGTATACTAATAGGGTGAATGTTTTTTAAAATAATGTTCTATATGTGTAATCCATATGTGTTTGTGGTTTTATGGTTTTCTAGGTCAAGGCGCATAGTTTGGGAAAACTGTGCGCCAACCGTGCACTACCCAAAAATCCCTCCAAAAAATTCCAATTTTCACCCAAATACACCCAATATAAAACCCAAATAAAAAGTACTAAAAAAAGAAAAAAGAGTTCCTATAAATAATCTTGATACATATCTAGAAAATTTTGGGATCTTACAATCTCCCCACTTTATAAAAGCTCATCCTTGAGATGTACTCCCAAGCATCTCTAAGATTCTGAGTTAAAAAGATCAGGACATTAAGCCCACATATCTGCTTCTCTCTCCCATGTTTCCTCCTAAACATGACCATGTTTCCACAATACACAATCTATCATCGTGTTATTTCCCCAAAACACTTTATCACTACGATCCAACACACGTATTGGATGCTCCTCAAAGGACACATTTATCTCAAGTTTAACATCAACCACATTGATCACATGAGAAGGGTCGAGGTGATACAATCGAAGATGTGACACATGAAAAACATCATTCATGGGAATATACCTATATGAAAGATCAAATATATATAACACTAGATCGATTCTCTCCACAACCTCAAATGGTCTGAAAAACCTGGGCACCAACTAGTCATGTCTTTGTATCCTACAGTGACCCAATATAGGCGATACTTGAAGGAATACATGAGCACCATCTATAAACTCTAGGGGTCATCAACATCTAACAGAATATGAATTATGCCTACTCTTAGAGTTATCTATATGTTTTAAAATCAACTAAACCTTCTCCCATGTCTCCTACATGAGACTCGATCCCTACAACTCTGACTCACCTGCCTCTATCTAGCATAGAGGTGATCTGCATGGCCTACCATAAAGAGCCCCGTATGATTCCATAAATATGTTTTCTTGATAAATGTTGTTATAGGTGAACTCCACAAGTTTCATTTTCTTCTCCCAAGACCCACCAAAGTCTAGGACACACACTCAAATAACAACTCGAAGCATGTACTCAAGCACTTGTATAGTGCGCTTTGAATATCCATCTGTTGATGGGTGGAAAGTCATACTAAATAGAACATGTGTACAAAGAACCTTTTTAAACCCTTTCATAAGAGCAAAGTAAAACATGAATCATGGTCTGAAAAAAATAGTTTGTAGAACCCCATGTAGATTAACTATCTCTAGAATCTATAAGTATCCCAACTGATCCACTGAGAAAGTCTCCTGTATAGGCAAGAAATGTGCCACTTTCATTAGTTGGTCCACAATCACCCAAATAGAATCATTATTTTGAGGTTTCCTCAGGATACCCACTATGAAATCCATAGTAATGGAATCCTAGTTCCATTTTTGAATGGGAAATGGATATATTAAACCACTAGGTCATTGATGGTCATCCTTCACCTATTGAAAGGTGTAGAATCATTCCAAGAACCCTGTTATATCCTTTTTCATGCCCATCCACAAAAATTTTCATTGTAGGCCATGGTAAATTTTGGCCACCCTTGGATGCACCAACCACTTTGAGGCATAAAATTCACACATAAAATCCTCTCACATACTCATAGGAACAATAACCCAATTCCTAAAATATATGATCTCATCCTCGTCTATGGTCTAATCAGAATATGACTCTCCACCTTCAAGGATTTCCCTCAAGTACAAACATTATATATCCTTATACTACCTATCCTTGATCCATCTAAAAAATTTAGACTTCGCTAAAACTGATATGATATTTATCTTCTTCTATCTCTCCTAAACCACAACATGCATCTCACCCAGTAAAGTCATTATCTTCGACTCAACACTAGAATCCTAAACTGCCTGAGTATGAGTTTTCCTACTTAAAGAATCAACCACACTATTTCTCTTCCCACACATATATGTTATCTCAAAATCAAATGACTACATATACTCAACCCACCTCTTCTACTGGTGATTCAAATATCACTATGAAAATATATACTTTAAGATCTTATGACCAGTATGCACAGTAAAATTTTCACCCAACAGATAATGTTGCCAACACTTCAAAGTATAAAGCACTATACTTAATTTGAGGTTGTGCGTAGGGTAGTTCCGCTCATGTGTACTCAGCTTTCATGACCCATATTCCATATATCTATCTCCCTACATCAACAATACTTCAATCCCTATCCCAAAAGCATCCCAAAACATAGTATATTCCTCACCTGGCTTGGGTAGGATCAATATTGGATTCATAGTCAAATGATTCTTAAACTCCTATAAGGAATTATCACATGATTCCTCTATTAAAACTTTAATCCTTTCTTGGTCAAGCCCAAAAGTATTTCTAAAAACTGATAAAAATCCTAGATGAACCTATGATAATAACCCACCAATCCCATAAAACTATGGATATCAAAAAAAAATCTTGGGATACTCCTGAGATACAACTGCCTGAACCTTCTTCAGATCTATTGACACACCTTCCTCTGAGATAATGTGACCCAATAAGTGTACTTGACCAATACAAAACTAACATTTATATATCTGTGTGTATATTCAGTTCTCTCTCAGTGTAATCAGGATGATGTCAATATGTTGGGAATAATCGTCATGAGTCTTGGAGTGCACCAAGATTTTACCCTAGAAAACTGCAAAAAAACTGATATAGGTATAGATGGTAGATTTTTTTCATCAAGTCCATAAACACTTCTGGTGCATTCTTCATCCCAAATGGAATCACCACGAACTAATAAAGGTCATACCTACTTCTAAAATTAGTCCTCAGTATATCAGAAGGTTGAACTCTCAACTGATGATACCCTGATCTAAATTTGATCTTAGTGAAAACACAATCTCCCTTCAACCGGTCAAAAATATTGTCGATGTATGAAAGAGGATATCGGTTCTTTACAGTAATCAAGTTTAACTTCTGATAATCAACACACAAGCACAGAGTCCTATCAACCTTCTTTGCAAAGAAAGACTGGAGAACCCCAATGAGATGTACTCATATGGATAAATCCATTATCATCTAACTCTTATATATAAGTATTAACCTCTTGAATATATGTTGGTGACATTATTTATAGTGGAATAGAAATTATCTCATCCCTAAGCATTAGATCAATAATAAACTCGACATCTCTCTCATGTGGAAGACCAGATAATTCTTTAAGAAACACATCATGAAACATGTCCACTATAGGTGGAAAGACATCCTATTTCACACCCCCTTCATCCAGCAATAGACTAGAAACCTAGTCAGTTATCTCCCCCATTTTCTAAACCATCCCTGTACATCTCTCCTAGATATCCCACTCTCCCCAGTGAATGAAATTGTTTCCCTTATAATATGTAAATTTTACTCTCTTATGGTAACAATCTATGTGGGATTATTATTCTACTAACCAGTCCATACCCATAATTAGTTAAAATCCCAACATTTAAAGGATATAAAGATCCCATATAAACCAACACTCACCAACCTTGAGGGAACACCCTTTGCACAAATAGATGTCCTTTAACTGTACTCCCAATGGTGTATTGATCATCATCACCCCTCTCACAAACTCCACTATTTTGCTCAAATAATTCATAAGTTGTGTAGATATGAAATAATGATAGGCACCAGTATCAAATAAGGCACTATCAGTGTAGAATATACAAGAATAGTACCTCTAACTATCAACAGTCCAGCCTCACTATCCACCAGTGTGGGTTTAATGGTGTGAAATTGTCCTACCCCTCTTCCCTATGATGTAGTCTAAGTTCCCCAAGTTGTACCACTTTACTGATACGGTTACTCTTTCCTAGAAGCACCATGTCTACTACCTCTACCTCCATGGTGAGTATAACTCCTACTACTAAACTGATATGGTGTAGAATATCCCTCCCCACACTCTGATTCTTCCTAGATTCTCCTTAATTACCCATATATTGTGGGTTCCTATAGAACCTATGAATTTGACCCATCCTACTACATGCTTGGAACTCTACCGGTGGTCAGGGTCACTTCCTATGAAAGTGACATGACCTACTGCACTAGTGGAAAAGAACGTGGGTAAGATCATGTGTAACTGACCCTTCCCCCTAGCCACTCTTCTTTCCAATGCTCAGGATAACATTCTCATAACAACTCTTCCTTATCTCGAAAGTTTTACCTCCTAACCATCTATCAGAAAACACTTTTCCTCCACTCGAAACCTCCTTTAGGTTTCCCTTAGAAATAAGAGCTTGATTCACCACTTCAGAAAAAATATTCAACCTGAAGATATTAACCTTGGACTTAATTACACATTCAATACCATCCTAAAACTAGTTTTCTATAGTAGTATAATCCCCATAAAACACTGGAACAAAGCAATACAAATCTATACAGTGTCTATTATAGTCCATAATGGACATGATCCCCTAAGTCAACTACATAAACTTAGATTCTCTCTCCTGTCTGAGCTTCTTAGGATAAAAACTCTCTAATAACTTATCCTAAAATTATTTACACTCCATAGTATCTAATTTTCCATCCTAATTTTGGATATCCCATCATCTATTCACTTTACCATGTAACATGTAAGTATCCAATTTGAATATCTTCTCAACAGGAGTATCCAAGTGTTCAAGTATAGTCTAGATAGACTCAATCTAGAACTCAGCTACCTCAAGTATACGCTCTCTTGTAAACATCATAAGTTTATGAAACTAAAACTCCCTCATCATATTAGATATTCTTTTCACAACTCACCCTGGATCTCTTTCCATAAACTGCATTAAGTAAGAAAATTTCTCCTGGAACTACTCTCTGACATCTTCACCTGGAACTATTAGTGCCTCAAGTTTCACTATTAGAGAATCATTTCCAACTATATCCTTCTTTCCTCCTCTCAACAATCATCGTCATGGAGGAATATCTCTAAAATTCCAAACACACATCTTAGAATATATAACACAAAATTGATAAATTTATGGGTATTCTCACATGTCCATAACAACTCATTCCCCCAAACCCTTCCACACAGTCAAACTCAAGTCATTATCACTACCCTTAACCATCCTACATCTTGGTCATGGTTAACAAAGGTTAAAATTATTATCATTATTCAAGTTTCAAATTAGATTCCCATTTATTCACATTTTTAATCATTTTTCAATTTTAATTTCATATTAGGAACCTCTTTCAATTCAATTACACAAGAAAGGAAAAACATTTCAATTTCAGAAACTTACCCAAAACTCATTTTCTTGTGTGTCCTAAAATGATATATGTCACAAAATAATCTTAAGTTCCTATAATGATGCATGTATACTCAAATATCGTTCCATTATGGTCCATGGTTCAAATATTAAAAAAAATCTCAGAAACAATAATCACATCACTCAATAAGTGCATCACTCAAGGTAAAATAGCATCAATTGTAAAAACACATATCAATAACAACAATCCTGCCCTAGGTACTTCTCTTTTACCCTTGTACATGGGTTAGCTACTCCCATGAATGAGATCTTAAACGTGGCTTGACTCATCCTATTCTCTTTTCTACCTTTCTCAAATAGTAAAATAAAAGAAAAATAAAATCAAACATGTGCCTTTAATACCACTTTGTAATATCTTTACCTAGGTGTCATACACCGGTGGCCTTAGTCGGTTCGCTACATGACCTCAAGAATGCCTCCCCATATTCCAAAAGCTGGTGACTAAGAGAAAGGGTCTAATATCAATCATAGGGAGACTATAACATCTTTATAAAAGTATAAAAACTAAAGAAATAAATAAACAATAGCCAAATTATATAACCAATAACCAGACAAACTAATATCACTTGATGACTAAAATAGGAAATATAATTTCCAAAACCAAATCATTAGATAGATCATTCCAAGTATGTTTCAAGTTCCAATATACAAAACCTAAAATAAATAAAGAAACTAAAAACTTCCAATCGGGTCTTAAACCACATCTGGTTCCCTCATCCATGCTCCATCCTGACTCAGCCATCTAACACAGGGCATTTTCCCTTATCCTGCCATGAAAACATGAATTCTATTTGGGTACTGATCAGGTATCCTGAGTAGGGTGTGAGTAAAACTTATTAGGCCACCACCAACGGCATCCAAAAAAATATCCATTCAATAATAGTGTATACATTTGTATAAAGAATAAATTTAAATCAATAAATTAAATACTTTACATTTATTCAATTACTCTTTATTTAACCAAATAACCTCCATGGGTTCCTGAGGACACCCGAACCTCAATACCTGCTTCGGCCCATTCTGGAGTCTAACCCATATCACATATTTAATTCACAATTCATTATAAAAATGGTATTTCATTATCCATTTCATTTCTATTCATATTACAGCCAATTGGAACCATATTCCAATGCCAACATTTTAGGTCTATATCGCCATGCCTAAGACCCCGTGGGTATTTGAAGTGGCATTCTATGACCCACAACTCATTTATTATACAATAACATAAGTGGATTTTGATGTAGAAAAATATTTCCTAAACTTTTTTATCATTATGGGATTTTGATGCAGCAGATTGTGTCTCACACGCATATATCAAACAATTTATCATTATGGGATTTTGATGTAGAAGACCATCTCCCGTGCACAAATATCAATAAATCACAATATCCCATGTATCATAATATCACATATATTACATCCATCAAGGTTAATCAACATTAACCTTCTTATCTCTTTTCAAAATCACAATATCTATTAATTAATTCAATAATTAATTAATCCAATTCAATTAATTACATAATCACAACAATTCCCATTAATTAATTCACTAATTAATCCAATTCAACCAATTGAATGAACACAACAGTTTCCATTAATTAAGTCAAAAATTAATTAATCCAGTTTAATAATCTCAATATCCCAATAATTAATTCAATAATTAATTATTCAAAATTTCACAATCCTAATATCCTATTAATTAATTCAATAATTAATTAATTAAATTACACAATCCCAATATCCCATTAATTAATTAAACAATTAATTAATTCAATTTGGGAAAATTAATTGCTAAAAATTCAATAAAATTCTATAATTACATACACATAATTGAAATCAATATTTTGGGAATTGAATAATAGACCACCTACCTCAATTTTTTGATGATCAATTGCCCAATGGAAATTCCTGAATTTAAAATGGAAAGGTCAAAACCATGATGAAGAAAGAGATCTTGAATCAAATAATAGAAACAAGATCAAATAGATCAAGATCCATCAAACCTAGATATATATATAAAGCCTTTCCAATAGAAGATAGAACATCCCTCTTTTATCTAGAAAGAGAAGTGAGAGAGAGAGAAATATTTAATCAGGAATAAACCATATACCTGGGGAGGTGAAGATCTTCAATTTGAGATTTGAATCACCTAGAAAATAGGTCATAAGGACTTAGAATCCATCTGGGAGCCCCAAAAAATGAGATAAAATGATTATTTTTGAGATAGGGGGTTTAGGGATATAATATAATGGTTCATGAATTTTTAAAACCATTTTTTAGGTGAATTAAAACCGCATGCATAGTTTCCTTGGTAGGGGTGCACATCTTGCCAAACTGTACGCCTAAAAATATGAACCTCTTATAGGGGTGCACAGTTTCTCCTAATATGGAACACAGTATTTCAAATCATGTTTTATCCATTCAATGCCTCTCTGTCTGAGGTCGTATAGTTTTCTAAGGCAAGGTTCATGGTTTGGGAAAACTATGCGCCAAACGTGCACTACCCAAAAATACCTCCAAAAACTTCCAATTTTTACCCAAAATCACCCAAGATAAAACCCAAATAAAAAGTAATAAAAACAATGGAAAATAGTACCTATAAATGATCTCAATAAATCTCCATAAAAGGTCAATATCCTACAGTGAGACACTGAGAGATGAACTCGGCTATGCTCTACCTCATTCCATCCCACCAAAACTTCCATTGAAGGTCTTTGTACATCTTCTCCAATTTGGGATGTATAAGAAAATTGGAAGTCTAAAACTACCTCATCACCACCTATCATATTGTGACTATAACAACCATTCATCCCTAGAAAAGGATAACATGTTCCCCTCATTTAATAAATTCATCCGAGGAATATTTTGAAGATATATGATCATGAATAACCTCATAGTTAATATCTGTCAACTGAGCCTCCCTCACACACTAGAGAAGTGGAGGATTCAACACCATTAACTGAAGATAAGCCACACTCATCTCCTCTACTAGGGTCAACTGCAAGGATGAAAACTTCTTAGACACCTCCTCTACCAAATGATAATAGGACTTCCTATAAGGAAATATGCCACCATGTTGTCCTTCCCAAGAGTATAGACTATTTTAAAGTAATTTTCCTATAAGAACTTCAAATAGTGCATCTATCTTGGGTTAATATCTCTCTTTGTAAAGATATACCTAATATTTTGATGGTATGATAAAACCAAAAAGTGCTCTCCCAAAAGATAGTTCATCTACATCTTCGGAGCGAAGACTAACACTACCAACTTCATATCATAAGTCACATAGTTCTCATGGGGTCTCAACTACCTTGACCCATCTATGATCACTTATTTCCTCTATATTAACACAAATTCAAGCCCGACTCTATAGGAATCACAATACACTAAGTACTCTAAGCGCTCCTCTAGTAGTCTCAAAATAAGAGCACTGGTCGGCCTCAACCTCAAATCCTTGAAGGCCCCCTGACACTGCTAGATCCAGGTAAATAGTTGTCCTTTCTATATCAAGGTGGTCAAAAGGGATACATTCCTAGAGAAGTATTCTATGAACCTATTGTATTACCCTATTAATCCAAGAAAACTCTACACCATTAACATGCACTTGGGTGACTCTCAAGAAAGAACTAAATCAATCTTCACTAGTTCTATAGCTAAACTATGCTTAGAAATTACATGCCCCGGGAAGTGAACCTTGAAAATCCAAAGTTGGAACTTCAAGATATTACCATTAAGTTAGTTCTCCCAAAGTAATTCTAGAACCATCCTCAGATGATCTGCATGATCCTTATCTATCATAGATTAAATGAGTATGTCATCAATGAAGATGACCACAAATCACTTGAAGTATAGCTAAAATTTTTGGTTCATCAAATCCATAAACACCATGGTGGAATTATTCAGACCAAAAGGCATCACCAAGAAATAATAGTGTTTGTAGAAACACCAAAATTCCATATTCAAAATATCATCCTTGCAAACCATAAACTAGTGGTAGTCTGGATTGAGATTGATCATCGAGAACCAACTCATACCTCACAGCTGATCAAAGTGGTCATAAATACTTGGAAAGGGGCTCTTTTTCTTTATCGTTACCTAGTTCAGGAAATGATAATCATTACAAAGCCATAAGATCTTGTCTAACTTTTTCATGAAAAAAACTAGATTTTCCTATGGGGATACAATAGGTCTAATAAAATACTTCTCTAGAAGGTCCTCTAACTTTACCCTCAACTCTAGAAACTTAGTAGGGGTCGTTTTATATTCTTCATAAGATATCGGTATGGTCTTGAGGTTTAATTCATTGCATAAGTCTATCTCCCACCTTGGAGGTAGTACTAAAACATTCTTGGATATGGTTTTCATTAATTCCTCCACTGTTGAAGGAATCCAAATGCCTAAAGAGACCTCTGTGATAAGTTATAAACTCAAAAACTATTGGATGATGGGCTACAACCTCCTATATGAAAGGCCCACTCACTCAACCATGATATCTCTCTCATCCACAAAGGAGAATCTTATCCCATCTATCTAAAGGCACCTAACTCATCAATTATGAAAACCAATATAGGATCGAACCATGGACAACCATTCTATACCCAAAATAGAATCATAATTTTCATCATGATATCCAATAGGTTCCATGAGAAACTCTCTCCACTGAGTGTCATCTCGTACTACTGGTAGATAAGAGATATTGAAGAATCACGCCTAGTCAGAACCTCTAGAAAAATCTATTATGTTAAGGTATTTATGAGGATCTATAGATCTTGTACAAGGGATACAAAAATTAAGGATTGACTTAAACTTGTCTCTAAAAGTACTAGATAAAGTGTATAATAAACACGTATCATACCTTGTATCATCTCATGAGTTTTTGGGTCATAAGCCTCCATGGCATGCAGCTTCCCATAACCCCATCTGTCAGCTCCATGATCTTGGCATGGGACACATAGTGGTGGTGGTGGAAGTAGATCATAGAACATACCTCCACTAGAAGCTACTCCTCCTAGATCCCCTTCTTCTCCTCTACCAGCTCCGCCTCCCTAGGGGCCACCCTAACCATGCCTGGGAGAACCCTGATCGCGGTGTTGCCTCTATCGTGGTGGTTCATCTGCTATTTTTCTACCCACCAAAAAATGTTAGGTTAGGAAATCACATGCCATGTGACCTTACCCATCACATTCATAACATCTACCCTCTCCAAGATTACCTGGTCCTCTAAGTGAACCTTGTGCCGCATGTCCATGTGTCTAAGACTATCCATGAAAAGGTCTCCTACACTGAGATTTGGATGACTGGCATATACTAGCTTTTATAGATGTCTTAGGCCCATGATTCCCACTCCTAGATCTAGATACCTAGAGACCCTATGAAAGGAATATCTTTATTATTATTTCCTACTCTAGCACACTATCATAGGTGGGAATGTATAGGGTAACCACACTAGAATGTATGTCTCTACAAAGACCATGTTCAAACTTACACACCCGAAAGTAACCATTATGCACCATGTTAAGGGAGTATCATGTAAAGTTGGTGAACCTTGAGACATACTCATAAATTTTCATACTAAACTATACTATCTCCAAAAGATCCTAAATTAAAATTGATCACAAACATGAGGGATGATACTCCTCATAGAATAGAAGTTGGAATTAAGTTCATGATAGAATTATCTCATCATGATTCTGCATGACTAGACTCCCCCAATTCCCAACTGCTCCATGGAAAAGACTATCTATTAGTGCAACCATCTGATCAGTTGGGGTCTGCATGATCTTGAAGTCTTGGATCACAGAATCAATCCAATACTTTAGTTCTTGGGGGTTTGGTTTACTATATAACCATAGCAGCCTCGGGCACTGGAAATCACATAGCATGTTAAGCCTACATACATCATCATCTTTCCTTGATAGTACTAACTATAGTTTGATAGGTGTGGTGTTACTCCCTAACCGCCTATAAGAAACACCTCACAAGATTAGCCCTAAACTGAGGCATTATCACTCATCAGATCGTCATTGTAATCCTGAATCGGTAACCTGGTGGGATGTCTTTATGGTGAAATCCTAAAAGTGATCAAGATATACCATGGTAAGATGACCATATATATATGGGGAGATGACTCAAGAAGAATATTCAAAGGACTCAATCCTATATGATGCATTTACCATTGTTCCCTATAACCAATGTATCAATATTCCAAGTTGACAAGTGTGTAATCAGAATCCCAATATATAGATATGTTGGTCACCACACCAACACTAGATTATCTATGATTAAATCCACACTTGAGACACTCAAACATTTTTTCCCTAAGTTCCCAACCAATACTCACCATGGGTCAACCTCTACACTTACTAGAAGGTGAACCACCTCTGATAACACTATGTAATGACTTGAACCCCTGAGGGATACCTGGCCAGTGGAAGGTCGGGCTTCCATAACCCCAATCCCACCTCCAATAGGCCAGGGGATAGTTTCAAGCACCAAGAAGGAATAATATAAAATGGGATGATTTTTCCTAATGTACATGTATTCATGCACCCAACCATCTCCATGTAACAGTGTGAGGGAATTATAATATAGGATAGAAACATCTAGAGTAAACCATACATGAAATACCTATTAAGAATACATCAGAGTACGACATAATAAATCCAAATTAAAAATTATAAAATACATTCCCAACCAGAAAAGAAGTCACAACCTAACAAAAATTGGAATAAAATGAAAGTTGAGAGCTCGGCTCGTGATCTCCAATATCGACCACCATACATGGGCTATGCATGCGAGTATCACAATGTGCCACTAATGTCACTACTAAACTATTCATTATCTGCACAAGACATAACATGTGCAGTTAAAGGTCGTGTATGTGTGAGTATATAAATACTCAGTAAGAAACCTTGAAAACTAAAAATATAACAACAGAGAGATATTATAGAAGTAGTAAAATCAATCCAAAGCACAAGGGAAATGAAACCCATATATATATATATATATTCATAAAGAAACCTATATGAGAAATAAAGGGGGTATCTATCTCATAGTCCAGTCTAGGATGATGAGTCTGCCTATAACTCTAAAGGTTCATCATTCATGTCCAGCATCTCGCATGTCTTTTTAGAGAATTCATGCGGAGGACCAACACCTCTCCACTTCTCCACAACTTGAGGGGTGTAATATCAAATAGAAATAGGACTCGATCCCTGGTATGTTAGGTGGATTCCACTCAATAGATAGAGGACCCATACCCTAGTTGGACAGGGGGATTACACTTAGTAGATCGATAGAGGACCCTCACTCTATTGTGTTAGGGGGATACCATTCAATGGGTAGAGGACCCATTCCCTAATACATCAAGGGGTTCCACTCAATGAATTTAGAACCAATTCCCTAGTGCAATAGGTATGTTCCACTCAATAGGTATCGATAGAGGACTCATACTCTAGTGAATCAGGGGTATGCCACTCAATGGGTATAGGATCCATGCCCAAGTCCATAGGGGTGACACTAAACCAGTATAAGGAGTATGGGGGACCCACACCCTGATATGATAGGGGTTTACTAACCCCAAACTCTATCATTGATGATATTTCTTAATCAATACTATCATTAAGCATCACCTAAGAAATTTTCATGATTGGAACATTACACATCACATATTAAAATCCACTATGAAGGATACCATAGAGTTCTACATAGAAAAATGCTCAGAATAAGATACTCATGGTCCAAAATTCAAGTCTAGACAAAGGAGATATGCAATATGGAAGTTTCTCATAGGGGCACATGGAGTGTATGGGTCCACACATTGTGTGGTCCTACTTCGTTGCCTAGTCGTGTTCTCCTCTAGACATGACTTGAAGTCCATTTCACCATACACAGCATGTAAGTGGCCCACATGGAATATTTTAGGCACTTGGGACCTGCTCGTGAGCTCTTGTTCATGCTTGTGTACCTGGTTGTGTACCTGGCCATGCCTAGGTATTGACCCCTACCTACATACTCCTAGAGTACATGGAATGTCCTCCCAAAAGAGGTTTTATCTATGTGCAGTTGGAACATGGATTATCCACCTAAGTAGGGTTGCATGTTGTTTGGTCCTAACACACATCATGTGATCCTTATCTTCCCCAAAACTCTAGTTGTCACAGCTGGGTGGGGATACACGGCGTGTGTTCATAGACTACACATTATTTAGTAAATTTTGTCACAGAAACTCAAGTTATTCATATGGTTCTCCAGATCTAGACTCTACACCATGATTTATGATATATGAACTCTCAAACCCAATTGTATTTGAATTCGACCATTGATTCCCATCCTCCAATGGTTGAAAATTAGAATCTAGTGATTCCTTCAAAGCCTGCAACATCGCGCATCACACCTCCAATCACTTTACACATGATCTTATTACCCCCACTGGATCTTAGATATATGTAGTATCACTAGAATCCCACATTGTTCCTTGATCCATCTACAAACCATCAATCCACATGTCATTCATACTACCGCAGAAAATTTGAGGGTCTGATCGCGCTCAAACTCACCCCATCAAGGGTGGAAACCATAATTGACAAGATCTTCCTTGATAATGGATCGATCATTAGTGAAGAACATTATCTCTAGCAATGTAGAAGACATTTTGTGTTCACTACCTCTCAATCCACCTTGATTTGATCAATGTTTGTCATCTGATGTCGATCCGACAATGAAGAACATTATCCTTCTTCAATTAGATCTTGAAATGGTTATGTGTATAACCATTAAAAATTACCATAATGGAATATTTATAGAGTGAGGTTTAGGTTAGATTTATTAAATTAATTAATTAATTAACTTAACGCACCTTCCAATGACTACATCAACCAAACGTCTGGCACCGACCAACCTTAGGTCATACCTAGGGTAAACCTTACATCCCGAATTCAACCATGGTATTATCTTTATGGTCTAAGGCTCTATTCAAGATATAATCCATTATTTTTGAAAAAAATAGTCATACGTGATATTAATACATTTAATATTTTTATAATATCAATTTTGGACTCACCGGGCCTCGGAATCTCGCACGGTCTCGGTGCTTGGCTCTGAAAAAAATTATTAATATATTTCAAAGTATTACAACGAAAAAATAGGGTCACTACACACCCAATCATTAGGATTATTTAGATTAAATGGTTAATAAGAAACTTGATATTATGATATGTCTGTTATGAAGTAATATATGGGTTTCCTGGACTTACCCATATTACTAAGGTTGATACCTCATTAAAAATAAAATCTTGAGTCATGTATATCTTATGGACACCCTTAACTATTTCATTTGTCAGTATTAATTAAAATTATGAGGATGTAAATTATTAAAGGGGGAGAGAATGTAAAATCCTAATATTTTACTATATATTTTTCCTTTAAATAAATCTAATGTGTTTGATAGCCTTCTCCACACACAACACCCAACTAAATGAGTTGTGGTAAATTAGATGAATATTGTTAAGAAAATTATAAGAATAATAAAACTGCTAGTAAATAAAAAGATATTACTCAACTAAAATTGCTTACATTTAAAAGATAAATAATTAAAATGATTTAATATTAAAAAAGGATTCAACTTTCTCAAATAACTATTTTTTTAAGTGTTTTAAGTTTTATCCTAATAAATTAAATTGATTGGTTTTAAAATATTATTATATATAAACTAATATATTTACATTATTTAAATTGTAAATTGGTATGAAATAATATTACAAACACGTAAAAATTTCATTTTTTAATATAAAAAAATTCTTTATATTTTTTTATTTTTATTTAAAAACTAAATTTATAAATTTTAGAAATTTAATTTTATGAAATTAAATTCATTTTTAAATTCATCATGTCAAAATTATCTTATGGTGAATTTTTTTGAATTTTTCTAAAAAGATTTATTTTTCTGTGAATAGTAAAAATACAGTTTTTATTAATAATCTAGTGTTTTTTACTTTATTATGATATTAGCATGATTTAAAACTTTTATAAATATATTTTCATGGCCAAGAATTTATTTAAGTAATAAAATGATCCAATTAAAATACTATGTTAATTTTAGAAAACCTATGTTCAGAATTTTGAATCTTAATTAATATTTACTTTAATAAAAACTATTTTTGGTCTGATTTTATTTTTAGACATTAAAATTGAATTACTTGGGTAAAAATTAGTTTCCATCATAAAAACCAAAAATGGTAAAAGTAAAAAATCAAAGAATAAAAAACTCAAAAACATGTTAAAACATGTTTTAAAATGTATGATTGAAGATTTATCTACCTTAACCCTTACCCTACTTTATTATTTTTTATTATTTTATCCACTTGACCTTTAAATAGGGATTTTACCTTTTATATTATTACAAATATTTTACTCATCTCCCTTATAAAAGAACCCACCATTTCCCCGCTTCTCCTCACACCTCGATCCACTTATATTTAACCAAAATATACCCAAATATATCCTTAACACTCTTATACATGTCTTAGATGTTTTGGTATTCTCAAAAGACCACCTCTCAAAGCCTTAATCCAATTTTAAAAGGATCTCTTCCAAGGAGTAAGGAAAAATTCCCAATTACTCCTTTTTCATTTCATTTCCTTTCTTTCTTCTTCAACCTCCAATAATATTGAAATAATTACATAATTATCATAAATATACTGAAATTTAATTATGTTTATGGGATAACCATTTTCTACCTTCCTCTCAACCATTCAAAAAAACAAAAATGTCACTTGTGTTACGTACAGACTACTTCCTCCATAACCAATGTGATTCGTTTTTCATAACCATTTTATATGGATGGTTAAAATGGGGTATTTAATGAATAAATATAATATTTAAAAAATTATTATAATTTTTAAAATATATACCAATTTCTACCTTCTTGTTGTTCTATGAAAAATGAGAATGTCACTCATGTGTACATGCGGACTACCTCCTCCACGAAGCAACATATTTTTTTCATCTAGAAAATTATTATTTATCAAAATCTATTAAAATGTGATTAACTAACTAAAAAATATAAATAATATCATTATAATTCTATAATAATTATATTATTCCAAAGGAATCATTTTCTTAACCATAATCACCCATCGATTATAGCATGTTCTTGTTTGGGTCGGTTTAACCACCTACGTGAACAATGCTAAACTTTATATCATGGATGAATATGGAAACTTAACTACTGGTATTATTATACATAAATAATTAAAAAATATTTTTTTAAGTTTATGGAAAGGTTATATTAATATTTAACTTATTATTAATATACCACCCTTTGTTTGTTAAAAATACTAAAACAAGCACACCATGGATTTCATCACCAAGAACCGTAATAAAAAATCTCATGGAATTAAATTATAAATTTATAAGTCATTATAAAAATTTTATTCTAGTACCTTAAATAATATATTAATTATGAACTTAGTATCAAATAACAGGATCGATGTTGACATTACAAAGCATGTGCAAAAAAAATTACAAACATCTGATGATGAAAATAAACTATAACTAACTAGTAAATTTGTAATAAATAATTATAATTTAATAATATAAAAGTTAATATGTATTAATAATGTTATGAAATAATTAATTAATAGAGTTTTGTTTGTTATACAAGAAGTTATAGTGTGTTCGTCTAAGCTATAATACAAGGTAAGGGATTCTCATCTCAATTTTCATTCTTTGATACTTATGCCATATTCATAACTTTTTTAATTTTTTGTGGTGTATATAATTCCCATGTATGTATTTTTATCATGTTCTTAATGAAATTAAAAGTATTTAAAAATCCATATTATGTTATACCTTTCACAAGTTTACGATTTGAAATATAAAGATGTTATAAGATATTTTGTTAACTTAGAGCCCTTTCTTTGAGTTATAATGATTTATCTTGAACTTCTTAATTTTATTCTTGGTTTCTTCCACCATAAGATTTTATATTTTAATTTATATTTATTTATAGGGAAAATTAAATTTTTTATTCAAATATTTTTCCTTGTTTAATTTTTTCCCCATAAAAGTATGGTATTGTTAAGAATAATTTTCATTCTCTTTAATGAATATTTCTCTTCCATGTTAATATTTTCTATTCCCATAAATGTTAATTTTTTAAACCTAATTATGTATTATCTCATGTGGCCTTAATATTTCCCTTTTCCTCTTTCAAAAAGTAATTTCTATTACTCTTTTTATGATGTGGGTTTTTAACAAAGGTATTTTAAAATATTAAAATGGTTTTCCGTCCTTTCATAATAAAATGGTTTATCTTCTACTACACATTATCTTTAAATAAATTTTATGTATTTTCAAGTATCTATTGTTTAGGATTCTTTTCAAATGGGATTTATTTTAAAAAAATATATTTCACCCTTTTAAAAATTAATTTGGAAAGTGATCTGTAAGTTATTTTACAATAATGTTAAAAAAATCTAAAAACTCTTTTATAGCTTAATTTCCATTTTACTATTTATTTCAAAAGGATTTATTAATTTGAAAAATATTTTCATAAATTTACTCCAAATTCTATTAAATTATTTTTCCTTTGGTTGATTAAACTTATGGTAACAAAAACTTTATTTCTTGATCCAATCTTATATGGTAGCATTCGAAGTGTTCTTATTATGAAGGTATTTTTATCTAGTTCAAAATCCATAAAAGATTATTTTATTTTACTAGGCATATATTATTATGAAACCATCCACCTTCTTTCTATGTATGGATTATGAAATATTCTTGGGATTTTTTCTTGAAAACTCGTCTCTTTTCCATGTATTAATTATGTGATGTTTTAAATATGAATGTTTCATGCTCCCTTGGCTCGTGCATGTATGGGTGATTATTATTATGATGAGTGGGGTAATATATCACCCTAAAATTATTTTTTTATGGTTTCATATCACATGAGATGATAAATATTTTTTTGAACATAATGCGAGTATCTTTCTTCACAAGTTTTTTTAGTGAACATAATCTGGGTGGATTTTTTCACAATTTTTTATGTGAACATGATGCAGGTAGTTTTGTTCACAAGTTTGTTGTGTGAACATGATGCATGTATCTTTTTTAATATGTTTTTTGTGTGAAAATGATGCAGGTATCTTTTTTCACAAGTTTTTTGTGTGAATGTGATATAGATATCTTTATTCCTGGGTTTTTTATATGAACACGATGTGGGTAGATTTTTTAAACAATTATTGTATGAACATGATATGGGTAGATTTGTTCATGGGTTTATTGTGTGAACATGATGTGGGTAGATTTGTTCATAATTTTTTGTGTGAACATGATGCAGATGGATTTTTTCACAAGTATATTGTTTGAACACAATGCAAGTATCTTTGTTCAAAATATTTTTTATTCTTATTTTTGTGCCATAGTTCCTTATAATTATTTTACATATCTTTATGTCATATACTTATGATTATGAACCATGATTCATATTTATTATCTCATGTTTCTGCACTCTTATGTCATGGTATTTTTTTGTTTATTTAATATTACATTTCCATCTATCGTGACTTATGGACAAATATTTTTATCTCATGTTCTTGTTAATAAGATATTTCTCCCATGATCATGTTTTCACATATTATTATAACATAACCCTTGATGAAATGTTTTTCCTTACTGATAATTTAAGATCAATCCTTTCTTATGTTTCCATTATGTAATTTATGAATATTATTATAACCCATAATGAGTATAAAACATATTTTAGTGTGGTTTGATTATAGATAAAGGTTCACATATTTCATAAAATTAGTTTCTTATGTAGTTGATCCTCAAATACTCTAAACCTTATATTCTTGGGATTATGTTATTATTATGAAATGTAATTTTTAACTAATAGAATTTATATATCTAAAAATTAGTTTATATTGGTTTGACTCAACTTGTATCAAATCTAGTTTTTTATGATGTTTTCGTGGTCAGGGCATACAACATCACAAAGATGCATATTTTTTGCCCTGCATTCCCTCTTTTCAAAGGAAGATGGCCTCCTCCATCATGGTTTTTGATGTTGGATCCTTGATCAAAATGGGATGATGGAATTTTGGTTCATTATTCTATGGATTCCCCTTTGGAGCTCATCTCCTAGTCCGAGTCTCCCTCATAGATTTTTGTCATGTTCATGAAACTTGTTCATGGTACCATCTCGAGGTGGATTCTAGTTAATTATGTTTCTTCTATCTCAATAGGGTAGTAACTTAAGGTATCCCATTTTTTTCATGAGATAGTTGATGTCAAGGGAATAATTATTATAAGGATTTTTACTTCAGTCATCCCATGTTTATCACATGGGGTAGGGATTATAGATCAGGTCATGAGTTTAACATCTTATGGAGATTATTTGGCATAGGTTTAACATCTTGTGGGGACAGATCAGTGGTTGAGTGTATCCCAAGGGGGAATATTTTACACTTGGATTTAGTGGAGTGTGTCCCCATAAGGGGGAATATTTCATAATTGGATTTTGGAGTGTGTCCCTCCGAGGGGGAAGATTTCAAACTTGGATGGTGGAGTGTGTCCCCTTGAGGGGGAAGATTTCACACTTGAATAGTGAAGTGTGTCCCCCCAAGGGGGAATATTTCACACTTGGATTTTATGGGGTGTTTCCCCCCAAGGGGGAGTATTTAAAACTTGTATTTTTTTAAGATTAAACTTCATGTAGGTGTTATATATACCCCATTTATAGGGATAAAAACCCATGTAGTTTGATATCATAGTTTAAGGTCATGTGATAGGATCAGTTCATGAAGTTTAATATCATATAGTAAGGATGGTCAAGTTGTGAAAGAATAATTAGTGAGGGATGGTGTGGGGATTATGTGTATAAGCTAACCGGGAACTTTAAGTAATGGTGATGTTGTGTTTGGGACTTATGAAATGAATATTCCCATGTGTTGTTAGGAGAAGTGATGATGTGAATGGGGCTTACATGGGGGTATCTACTCGGGTGATTCTAGGAGTAGCAATGGTTTGATTGAGGCTTATTTATAGAATCTACTTAGGTACTACTAGAAGAAATGATGATATGAATGGATCTTACACATGGGATCTTCATGGGTGATTCTAGGAGTAGTAATGGTGTGATTGGGGTTTATTCATGGAAGTTTCTTGGGTAATGGGGTATCGTCTAATGCATATCACATGAGGCATCTCATTCTCATCACATGAAGAATCTTGTACTTATCACACAGGAAATATCATGTTCCTAACATAGGGTAAGGTTATAGTTTAATTTCATGTGAAAGTACATGGTGTGTGAGGCTTATGCATTGAGTTTCTCATCCTTTCTTACTCATGTTGGGTCAAGAGGGAATCCCATGTTCCTAGCATAGGTAAGGTTACAGTTTGACATCATGTGAAAGTAAGTGGTTTGTGGGGATTATGCATTGAGATACCCTTCCTTTATTCCTAATCTTGGGTCAAGATGGAATCCAATGTTCCTAGCATAGGGTAAGTTTATAGTTTAATGTCATGTGAATGGATGTGGTGTGTGGGTCTTATACATTGAGTTTCCCATCCTTTATTCATCATGTCTGGTTAAGAGGGAATCTCTACCCACTTATGGGTTTAGAAATAGGATTTAGGCTTAGACCTAATGATTTGGACAATGGGGGATGCTTGGGAGAATTAGGGATACATGTGGGGTTTTCACTCTAGAGTTTCCCATTCTTCTTCCTCATGTTGGGTCATGAGGGAATCTTCAACTGTTAGTGGGTTAAGAAATATTATTGGGGGCTTACACATGAGTAGGAGGACCATGGAGGATTTTTGGTGGTCATCTCATGATCATTACATGAGGCATATTATTCTTGATGCATAAGTCATCTCGTTCCTTTCACAGGAGGCATCATATGATTGTCATATAGGGTATACTACAGTTTAACTTCATTTTGTGAGGACTAAGATATTTTTCTCATGATCATGGAATGAGGTATATTATGCTTGATGCATAAGGCATATCATGTTTTTTATAAGAGTCATCATATGTTTTTTATATACGGTATACTACATTTTAATATCATATAGAGAAGACTAAGGAGGTTATCTCATGATCATGGCATGAGGCATATTACGCTTGATGCATAAGGCATATTGTGTCTGCCACAAAAGGCATCCTATGCTTGTTATATAGGGTATACTATATTTTAACATCATGTAGTGAGGACTATTTTATAAATTTCTAGTGTGGGACTTACGTAAGAGTGGCCCTCTCTAGTTTGACCTAGCATAGGGGTCAAGTGATGGGGTTTCAAGAGTTGATTGAGGAGTGTTTTAGCTCAAGGTACTCAAAGAATCCAAGAGGATAGTCTCAACTCATGACACGATGAAGGGACCAAGAGGAGTAGGTCAACTCAAGGTACTTTAAAATGTGTAGGGGAGTATCTCGACACATGTTATTAAATAGAGTGGACATTGGGGCCGTATAAGGTGCCACCCAAAATGTTCTTGACCTGGCATGAAAAGCTCATGGTGTGACTCTCAATTTTTCATGGGGGTTAGTGACGAAAGCAAAGGGATTGAGCTAGAGGTCTAGAACCATATCCTAGCATTAATCCCAAGATAGGGTGATATAGTGCAGCCCCCATGGTATGGACTAGCATTCATGTGTCTAAACACTATTTCGTGCAACTAGTGCAGCCCCCATGGTATGCACTATGTCACGCAACCTTGCACTGTGTCACACAACTATGCAGTTGCATGCAAAAAAGGATTTTTTGCGAGGCATGGCCTACAAGTGAGATTTTGGAAAATACTATATCAGAAAACTTTTCAATTTTTCATAAATATAGTTGTTTGAAGGATTATACTTTGTTCAAAATTGTGTTCCCAATGGATAATTTTGCGTGAAAATATCTAAGAAGAAGCATGTGATTTTAGGGACTTTGCTGAGGTAATTTCACACATGTTCAGGACTTAGGGGTTGCATAAATCATTATTTCCCTCTGTAATTTGGGATGACCTCATCTATTTAAGGTTCAAACATTCCAAGTGGTTTCTAACGGGTTTGTTCGTAGAACCGGAAACATCCAATGATTCCATATCCATTTGAACCTACTTTCCAAAGGTAGGTGATCATTAGTTGTAGACTGATGAGGCTTAGGAATTTTCATTGTTCGAGAAGATGGGAGGTCAGACTCATCACACATTTTTGAGGGGGATTATTGTCTACTCTGGGACTCTCTTTATAGATTTAAGTTATGTTCGTGAATCCTTATTACATTACCAAGTATAAAATGAGTTTTCCTTTAGATCTGACAATCAATGATTGATATGTAGAAAATTTAGAGAATCTTTTATATGTATTTGAGGTTCTTCATTGATAGAGAATCATCTGTATTTGTTAGATATTCTTAGTCAATGGTATCCTTTGATACATAAAAGTATCTTGGTCAGTATGATGACCATACTGGTTTTAAAGCCACTCGGTGGGGCACTTGAAGTTTATTGTCATTCAGAAGGACATGAATTATTTCAAAGTTGGGATCGTACCCACAGATGGGCTGCCTACGTATCCTTTATTTTGGAAAAGGAATCAGAACCCACTTAGTTCAATTAAGAGAGTATGATGTTTATGATTGATGGATCAAAGAAAGATGTCATAATTACTTTTACACTCTAAGCTCACGTGAGTCATGCTCGGTGTGAGAAACAAGAGGTATTGGTAAAGCCAGAAAATTGTGCCATGAAAGATGCAATCATAAGAAATGAGGATTAAGATTTACTTTATGGAAGAAATCCAGTAACAGGGTCCATAAAGGTATATGTGTTTCATGGAGATTTGGATACTCTAATACTTGGGCTTACTCCTAAAGAAGATGCCCAAGTTAGGAGGGGACTTATGATTGGGTTTTATTCCTGAGAAGGAAGTCCAGATCAAAAGTAAATTAGGACTGGTTAAGGGACTTGGGGCTTACTCCTAAGGAGAATGCCCATATTTGAGACTGGGGCTTATTCTTGAAAAGGAGGCCCAGGTTAATGAGGACTTGGGACTTATTCCTGAGGAGGATGCCCAGTCTTGAGAATTATTACTGGGGCATATTCCTGAAAAGGAGGCCCATATTTGAGACTGGGGCTTACTCCTAAAAAGGAGGCACAGGTTAAGAGAATTATAGTCGGGGCTTACTCCTAAGGAGGATGCCCATATTTGGGAACTTGGGGCTTACTCCTAAGGAGGATGCCCATATTTGGGAATTATAACTGGGACTTACTCCTGAAAAGGAGGCCCGGGTTAAGGGACTTGAGAATTATGATTGGGGATTAAACCTGAAAATGAGGCCCATGTTAAAGAGGACTTGGGGCTTACTCCTAAGGAGGATGCCCATATTTGATGGGAATTATGACTGGGACTTACTCTTGAAAAGGAATCCCAGATTTGAGACTAGGGCTTACTCCTGAAAAGGAGGACCAAATTAGGGGATCTCTCATCTTTAAAGGATGAGGTTGAATGAATGAAATCTCAATCTTTAGTGACAAAAGAATGTGAAAATCACTAGGTTTTGAGAAATGTTCCACGGATTTCCTTTCAGATAAGGAATCCAAATCAAGAAATCATGCCATAAATGGATTTGAAGAGTGTCTTGAAGACTGAATCTTGAATAGGAGAGGTGGGACGACATAAGAGGGGTTAAATGGGCAAGAAAGGCACCCAAAAAGGCAGGGGCGCGCAAGTCCTGGCAGGCGCGCAAGTACTGCGTGGGCGCGCAAGTCCTGGTTGCGCAGGTATACCTGTGCGACACATGGGTACTTGCGCATTTGTAAACCAGCATGGTAATACTTGGGCGATCTTTGACCAATGCCTTTAGAATTATCCTGAAGTACTTCCAAAAGAGAGGCGCGCAAGTTTTGGTGAGGAAGTAGGGCGGCGCACAAGTATGTTTATTTCCCTTAAGTGTAAAACACCTTAGGCACGCAAGTGTTAGTGAATATTAACACTTAGACCTTACTCCTCTTGTTTAGACCTTCCATTCTAGGTAAAGAATTACCTTAGAAGTGTTCAGAAGACCTGAAGAAGAGACTTGGGCATTCAGAGCTCTAAATCTGAATTCTGAAAAGAATCCTACCGAAATGGGGGGCCCACAGGGTCTATTTATAGGCTGGAGAAGAGCCCGAGAGGTTATCACTTAGGGCACGCAAGTCACTTGCGTGACCATTAGGCGTCGCGCAAGTAGACTTTCACGACAATGATGGAACTTGCGCGGTGCATGTGCTTTTGAAGCCTTATTCATGCCTTTGTCGATTTTTGATGTTTTCTTCAAAGGCTGAATCAATTTGGGCTAAGTCATTTCCCTTTACATTCCTTTGGACTCTGTGATGAAAAGGAGTGTCAACAAAAGTCCCCCCTCAGAGTTGGATCCAAAAGAAATGAGGATGTGACTCTGAGGAAAAGAATAAAACCAAAGGAAAGGTGGCGCGCAAGTGTTGATGGTGTAGAGGGAGGTGTGCAAGTGTTGAGTGTGCAGGCATCAGTGTGTAAGGGTGCAGCCTGGCCTATAAATATGTGGCCCCATTTCCGTACAAAGCATCCGGATTTCAAACTTTCGAGCTCTCGCCGCGCAAGTTTCCTTCGCCGCGCAAGTTGCTCTGTTTTCCGATCTTTCTTTTTTTTCACGCTGCTGTATAGGTATCTGGACCTGCCCAGTGATACTTGCGTGCCAAAAACTTGTACGACACATCACACTTGCACGCCAATTTTATACTTGCGCACCTTAATTCCTTTTCCATTTTTTCTAATTCTTTCACAAATTTTATGAAAGAAACAACTTACTTAAGAGTTAATTTATTCAAATTTTGTGCAGAATCAATGGCTCTTAGAACCGGAATAGCTGATGAACTGGCTAGAAAGTGGATTGATGACATGATGAACATTATTTTCCATGATTACTATGATATCTGCGACAGCACTCTCCCAGATTTGGATATGTACTTGAAGAAATATCATCTTAATTTCCCACAGAGCCTCTAACTGCCTCTATATGGTCATGGTCATCTACAAGGAGTCAATGTTCTAGATGCAAAGAACTATATTCCTGAGATGCAGCTGCACTTCTACTCCTTTATTTTGGTTATGATGTGCATTAAGAGAAACAACATTGGCATGAACTTTCAAATTTTTCCTGCATTCCATTTCCTTGCAGATATGAAAAGGGAAAACCCATGGGCTGAAATGTTTTCCACTGCCGGTTGGCGGAGAGAAGATAAATATGGTATTAGAAAAATATCTGAAAAGAGTAATCTCTCCAAATGGCTCTTTACTTCCAATGCTTCATTCTCAAATCCATGTATCCATCTTCCAAGTCTCTTGGACAGAAACAGAGTCACTGTTTGATCAGCAGAAAATTTTCTCAAACCGCACTCAAGAACATTCTTTTAAAATTGTTCCAATAAGAGTTGGTATCACTGCATCTCTTATGGTATTCAGTTGAATGAATGAATTCCAGGTGGTTGTTGATGAATCTCGGGATTCCGTAAATCAAATGAATAGTTATGTTGAAAGTCCTTTGTAATTACTGAAAAAGAGAAGAGACTCCAGTCTGTGGATGTCCTTCTAAATCTTGTGCATCAATGAAAAACACTTTCACCTTCAATCATTTGTACCTGCATTCTCTTTTGTTATCTTCTTTAAATTTACTTAATCTAATGGGCCTAGTGAGCATAGTTTGATTTTTACTAGGATTAATATAAATAACCCTACAAACTTTGAATCTCTTAATTGCTCAATATTACCTAAATCATACAAAATATATGTTTAGTGAGATGGAACTTGACTTTTATTCAGAGTTCCTTTCTCTTTTGTGGGTAGTTTAAAGTCATGCACGTCGGACATAAAAAGGCTAATGTTTAAGGTCAAAATATCTTTGACCGAAATGGATTAAAATTGACTCAATTCCTTGTCAATTTATCTGAAAACATATTACCATACTCAAGTATGAGGGAAAATATGTAAACTATGACTTAAGAATATTTGAATCTGAGGAATGATATGAAAAAGAGCTAAAAGGCATTAGAAGAAGTAGTTCCCAAGAATGAAGTTACCATTATTTAACAAACCCGTTAGGTGGTTGAATTATGCAGGGCCACCTAAGGGCATTGGCTGCATAGTCAAATAAATAGCATCTTTTGGCTAACAGGTCCGTTATGTAGACTACTTATGTAAGGCCACCTAAGGGCACGTGCTGTATAGTCAGGAAAAAGAACTCTCAGAAATTTACTTTCCTAGTGCTAAAAGCCAGTGAAAGTTTATGGAGATTCAAATTTTCCAAAGTATAGAGTTTGCTGTATGGAAAGAGGTACTTGAATATGGAGAAGATATTTCCAAACAAGATTATCGAAGAACTGAATGGATATCACTCCTACGAAGGTCTGACCCAAACGTAGGGAAGGAGAATATAAACCATATACTTGAATACTTTCAGATCATGAAAAAGTATATGGGAAAAATATGTTAAGGATGGATACTTTTTCAGATCCCTACATACTTTCATTTAAGACCAACAAGGACGAAAGAGGATTTCTTACCAAGAATGAAGTTACCAGTATTTAACAAACCCGTTAGGGGGGTGAATTGTGTAGGGACACCTTAGGGCATTGGATTCATAGTCAAATAATAGTATCTTTTGGATGAAAAATCTGTTATGGAGACTGTTTATACAAGGCCGCCTAAGGGTACATACTGCATAGTCAGGCAAAATAACTCTCAAAAGTTTGACCTTTTTGTGACTAGAATTCAAGAAAAGGTTTATGAAGATCTGAAAATATTTAAGGTTAGGATTATGACACATAAATATGGGTATTGTCCAATATATACAGAGATACACAGATCAATGTTAACCATAATCATGTTGTGGATGGGTCCTGAATGGAAATGTTGGACTTCACTACGTATCCCATAATGATGGGAATCAAGTCATATGTAGTTCTTGAACTATAGTTTAACGTCATGTGGGACAAAAGGATTGGAGATCTTAGTTTAGGGTCATAGAGCTTGGACCATTATAATAAATACACTGTGTGTGTTTTCATGGGGTCTTTTCAGTCAAGGGACCGAAAGTGGAATTTTGGGTTAGGCCCAAAAGACTTGGGGCTAGATTCGAGGGACACTTGAATGTTACTACGTATCCCATAAGGATGGGAATCAAGCCTGCGTAGTTCTAGAAATACCCTTTGTACAAATTTGGTTCGTACATGTGAAGGGTGAAAGGGGACTTTTAGTGCAATGATGATTTAACCCAAGATAAAAGGTTCAGGTATTTCCATGTATGCACATAGTCTTTGAAATGAAACATGATTGAAAATCAATGTAAATAATGATTCCCTCTCAGGTGAGGGTGTCAAAGAATATTGTAGTTTATTGTCATACTGGACAAAAGTGTTGTATAGTTTAACGTCATATAGCAGGGACAAAAGTGAACCAATGTAAAGGTATTGATTCTAGGGGTAGTTTCACGAATCAACATTGTATGAGATGGAGGTGAACCGATGTGAAGAGATTGGTTTTGGGCTTCAACCTTGTGAGGTTTCCTACATACCCAGCCTAGAAGGCAAGTATCAAAGTCTGCGTGGTTCAATTAAAGAATGAATTAGTGATCAAGTTGTTCTTGGGGACAACGACCTAAAATGTGGTGTTGGGACTTACACATGGTTAGTAGCCCATAGAGAGTGTTATGGTTGAAGTTTTATCTAAGCTCACGTGAGTCATACTCGGTGTGAGAAACAAGAGGTAGCAACAACCCTAACGATAAATAGTTTAATGTCATGTAGGACATATAAAGGGACTATGCAGTTTAAAGTCTTGCAGTTAAGACTATTGGTGCTGCATAGTTTAGTGTCATGTAGCAGGGACAAATCACAGTTTAATGTCATGTAGGACGTATTAAAGGTCTTTATATACAGTTTAGCGTCATGTAGTTAGGATGATGCGGACAGTATAGTTTAATGTCATGTTGGACAAAAGGGGAACTGTGTAGTTTAATTTCATATAGTGAGGACAAAAGAGTACACCATTTAATGTCATGTTGGACATATTAGGGACTTTTTCACAGTTTAACGTCATGTTGGATGAAAAAGGGATCATACAGTTTAACGTCATATTGGACGAAAGTGCCAATAGTTTAAGGTCGTATGCATGGACCGTTGGTTATGCAGTTTAACATCTTGCTGGACATAAGAGACTTCTGTACAGTTTAGCGTCATGCAGTTAGGACGTCACAGTTTAACGTCGTGTGGGGCGAAAGGATACAAATAGTTTAAGGTCATATGTATGGACCGTGGATGGTGCAGTTTAACGTCTTGCTAGAAGTAAGGGACTTGCAAATAGTTTAGGGTCATATGATGGACCGTGGTGCAGTTTAAGGTCATATTGGACCATGGTGCAGTTTAAGTTCATACTGGACTATGGTGCAGTTTAAGGTCATACTGGACCATGGTGCATTTTAAGTTCATACTGGACCATGGTGTAGTTTAAGGTCATACTGGACCATGGTACAGTTTAAGGTCATACTGGACCATGGTGCAGTTTAAGGTCATACTGGACCATGGTGATGCATTTTGTGTTTATACAAAATACTTCTTCAAAAATATAGCATTGGTTGGAGTAGTGATGAGTTCTCCATCCATCTAGATTAATGAATAAGATCCATTGGAGTAGACCCTATGTATTGAGTAAGGTCCTTCCCATTTTGGCTCATGCTTGGGAGGTTTTTTTCCTGGTATCAGTGGAGTTCTAAGAACTAATACCAATTCTCCCTGAGTGAATGAATGAAGACGAACTTTTTTGTTGAATGTCCGTGCTATTCGATTCTGATAGACTTCCAAGTGGTGCAAAGTGCACAATCTTTTCTCATCTAATCGTTCCAATTCATTCAATCACTTTTGAGATTGTTCATATGTAGATGACTGATCACAAATGGATACTCTGAGCGAGGGTAGTTGAAATTCAATGGGCAAGACTGCTTCTGTTCCATATACCAATGAATATGGAGTTGACCGTGTTGTAGTGTGGGTGATAGTCCGATAAGCCCATAAAGCATGAAAGAGTTTATCAGGCCATGACTTCTTATATTTATCCACCATCTTTTGCAGTATATTTGACAGAGTCTTATTGAAGGCTTCTATCTGTCCATTGGTCGCTGCATGATACCAAGATGAATGGTTGGATTTAATGTTGTATTCTTGTGACAATTTCTTCACCTCGGATGAACAGAAATTAGTTCCATTGTCCATCAATATGGTATGAGGGACACCAAATATGGTAATGATGTTAGACTTGATGAAGCTAACAATGCATTTAGAACTGACTTCCTTGAGAGGTATTGCCTCTGCCCGTTTGGAAAAGAAATCAGTAGCAGTAAGAATATACTTAAATTGCTTGGCCATAGCTGAAGGGTAAGGTCACACCACATCCATTCCCCATGTGGCAAATGGCCATGAGTATTTAGCTGTATGAAGAAACTCTGTAGGTTGATGAATGAAGTTGGCATGTACTTGGCATGAATGACACTTCTTTGTGAAATCAACACAATCTTGTATCATTGAAGGCCATAAGTATCCAAGCCTTCGAATCTGATCAGACAGTCTATGTCCAGACTGGTGGGCACCACAGATTCCTGCATGCACTTCTTTCATGACATCCATTGTCTCTTCCCCATCAATGCATCTAAAGAGAACTCCATCAAAACCATGTTTGTAGAGAATTTTCTCTAAGTGATCTGGGCTATCATAAAGAGTAAAATTGACCACACATTTCCAGATTTGTTCTTTATTGTCTCTATCAGGTGGAAGTGTTCCATTTTGAGGGTATTACCTAATAGGTGATATACATCTTGTAGTATGACCATACGGTTCAGGAATGGGACTAATTTCATTAATTTCCTCTGTTCTGATTCGAACATAAGGTGAAATTGCACGACAGTGGGCAATACTGATGGTTGTCTCGTCCCGATTTGGATCTACCAGAGTTGTGGCTATATTAGCCAGTGCATCAGCTTGAGCATTTTGTGATCGCGGGACATAAGAAAATGTTGGTTTCGAAGGGAATTCCACCATTAACTCTCTGACGTAATCATACAAAGGGATTAGTTCTTCTTTTCTGATGGCATAATCCCCATTGACTTGTTTGATTACCAGGTCTGAATCACCTTTCATCTTTAAATGATTCCCTTGTGCTTGAAGCGCCAATTCCAAACCTGCGATGAGAGCTTGGTATTCTGCTTCATTATTGGTACCACCTTACCATAATAAGAAGGAATAAGGTCACAATGCCTTTTCTGGATAAATGAGCACAATTCCTAATCCAACTTTGTTGAATTTGGGATTTTCCATTTTCCTCCCTGTTAGACTTCTGGAAGCACCATCAAAGTAAATTTCCCATGTCTGAGGACTATCCTGAATAGAGAAGACTTCCTCATCAGGGAGTTCAATGTCTGAAGATGTGTCTTCCATTGAAGGGTGTTCAGTCAGGAAATCAGTTAGAGCTTGGCCCTTTATTTCTTTTTGAGACACATATTGAATGTCTAATTGCTACAAAATAACTTCCCACCTTTCCAGATGTCCTGTAATCATTGGACGACTAAGGATGAATTTGAGCGGGTTATTGCGAGATACCAATTAGACCTCGTGATGTTTCAGGTAGTGTCTCAACTTCTGAACTGCAAATATTAATGTCAAGCATCACTTCTCAATACTTGAATACCTGGTTTCTTCTTCAAGCATAGTCTGACTGAGGTAGTAGAGGCTGTTTTCATTCCCAGCATCATTCTTCTGAGAAAAAAAGGCACCCAATGATCGCTCTAAGGCTGTCATGTAAAGGATAAGTGGCCTTCCTTCAATAGGCGGCATAAGTACCGGTGGACTCAAGAGATACTTCTTGAGAATATCGAATGCTTCTTGACATTCTTCAGTCCTGTGGTAAGTGACTCCCTTCTTCATCAATTTGGTGAAGGGTAAACTTTTGCCTACTAAATTGGCGATGAAACGCCGAATATAAGCTAAGTGTCCTTGAAGTCCTCTTAATTCTTTCAAATTTCGAGGAGGTGACATACCAAGGATTGACTTTGTCTTCTCAGGATCGACTTCAATACCACGATGGCGTACAACAAAGCCGAGAAATTTTCCTGAGGTTACCCCAAAAGCACATTTTAAGGGGTTCATCTTCAAATTATGTTGTCGAAGCTTGCATAATATGACTTCAAAATTAGCCAAGTGATTAGAACATTGTTTGGATTTGACCACCAAATCGTCCACATAGAATTCAACAAACTTCCCTAAAAAGGGTATGAAGATACGATGCATGGAACGTTGATATGTTGCACCTGCATTCTTTAATCCAAAGGGAATTACCCGGTAGAAAAACACACCCTGAGGGGCTCTGAAGGATGTGGATTCCTCATCTTCTAGGGCCATTCAGATTTGATTATATCCGGAATATCCATCCATGAAGGAAAGTGCTTCATAGCTAGCTGTTTCATCAATTAAAAGTTCTATAATCGGAACTGAGAAATCATCCTTAGGAAAATGCCGATTAAGATCTCTAAAATTGATGCAAACTCTAATTTGTCCATTCTTCTTCTTTACAGGGACAATATTATCCAACCACTTGGGATATTGAACTTCTCTGATGAAGTTAGATTTGATAAGATTACCCACTTCAGCTTCAATTTTGGAAGCATAAGTTGGGTGTGTTCTTCTCGCGGCTTGCTTAAATCCTCGATGTTCTTCTGGTAAACCCAAATTATGAGTAGAAACATCAGGATCAAGCTCAGGAATCTCTGTATAATTCCAAGCAAATATGTCTCTATTTTTCTTTAAAAAGTAAATATACATCTCTTTTTCTTCAAGAGTCATGGTCGCACTGATTAAAGTGGGGCATGGATCTTCTTTTGTATCCAGATTTATTTCTCTGAGTTCACCCACAGTGGTAGAGATACCCTCTTCAAATTCTGGAGGAGCATCTCTGAGATCTTCCTCTTCTTCTTCTTCATGTGTTATTTCTTCTATTTCTACTTGCATAGTAGATGATGAAGCAAAATTTCCATGATCAGAAGAGATGTTAAAATTTGAACATCTTGAAGAAGAGGCTTCCATTTCTGACCCAATTGATGTTGAAGGGTCTTACTTGGGAAATAAAGAGGAGATGATGGATTGAGAATCTACATCATTGTTCACCTCCGATGTTGCTATAACTTCTTATGGCTTGGTTGGTGAAGTATAGACTTGCTGGATTTCAGCAGATGAAATGAAGACATCTCCATTTGAGCTTTCATCATTGCCTGGTGGGTTACCAGTTTCTCCCATGTTATCTGGCTCAATTGCTGTAATTGAAATTATGGATCCTTCCATAAGAGTATTTTGATTTGGGAATACCCTGTCAATTTGACTGATAGGCAACACATAATCTGTACTCACATGCGCAAATAGATTTACTGGAATCTTTTCCAAACCATATGAAGCATTAACTTTGGTAATCTCCCTGGTTGTGGATTTATCCTTTCCCTTTATGTGATAGAATTCTGCCTCAATGTATTGAGACTCACATGTCTTGAACGGGGTCTTATCACCATAAAATGTCTCAACTTGATCATCGAAACAATATTTGAGACATTGATGGTATGATGAAGGGATAGCCGCATGTTGATGTAACCAGGGTCTTCCAAGCAAGATGTTGAAAGCTAAGTCTTGATCAACAACCATGAAATATGAATTGGATACAAGATATCCAAACTAAGTTCTGAGTGTAACTTCACCCAGTGGTTCTTGTTCATTTTTATCATATCCTTGTAACATCATGGTAGAAGAAGATAAATCAGATTCCGTGAGGCCCAATCGACGAAGTGTACGAATGGGCATGAGGTTGACTCCTGAACCATTATCAATGAAAGCTCTTCAGAATTCTACGCCATTGACCTTACCAGATAAGTACAAAGGTCTGATATTTCCATGCACAATATCATCTTCATCTTCATCAGTGAAAGATATCACTGCATGGCATTCCGTAGGATTATTCTCTACGTGATAGACTTCAGCTGCAGCAATTTCAGTTTCAAACTCCTAAGGACTTGACAAAGCCTCGATGAGTGCCTCCCGAAGATCCTTTGACAGATTAAAAGCATCCAAAATTTATAACTTGGCCGGTACTTGGTCTAGGTGTTTCAATACATCATACTTTTGATTCAGAGGTCTGTGTTTCCCAATAGGAACATGTGGTTTAGCAGGTGGCTTGGAAGCAGATGCTTTGGAAGTTGATGCATCTTGTATCGGGATAGGAGTTGAAAATATTTCTGGTTTTGGAAGATTAGACCGATTAGATCCATTTACTTGCTGAGAGGAAGAATATGGAACCTTCAACCGGTCTTCCAGAATAACTGTTCCAGGACTAAATCTTCTATTAGTGGAAGAACTTGCTTGTTCTTGTTGAGCTCACTGAAGGGCTCTGCCATGAGTTTCTGCTGCGTACACAGTTCTAGCAGAGGTAGAATTGGAATAGTGGCTTCTGAAAGATCCATGTCTTCCCCTATATCCTGAGCCTCTGGAACTTCCTCTGATTCCTCTATTTGATATAGGAAATTCGGACTCATTATAATCAAAACTGCAACTGGCATACGGATCTGTTAATTGAATCATATTAACAGAACCGAAAATCAATTCTTCATCTGATGAAGACTGTGCCTGGCTAGCCAATTTAGGTTGTGTCGTTTGATGGGGAGGTGCCCGTTGCTTCGAAGTAGATGGCATGAAATATTCTAGGGTCAAAGAAAACTTAGTCTTTGACATGTACTCATCTTCTTCTGATTCTTTCTCTTTCTTTGAATCATGTCGTTTCTTCAAGGATTTTCCCTCTGATGAAGAGGGTTTTGCTGTGGCATTCATGGTAGAAGGAACAATTGGTTTCTTCAATTGCGTTCGCAAAATAGCATGAGTTCAGTTGATCGTCTTTCTGACCATCCACTCATCATATTTTTGTGCATTTTTGTTCTTAACTTATTTCCATTCGCCTTCCTCCTCTGGAACTGTAGCAGTTACACATGCTACCTGAGCTGAATAACCTTTCAGTTTGACTTGTCCTGAGTCGACCATATTTTGCAGGAGGTCTTTGAAGACAAAACACTCCTGGATGGGATGTCCCAGCATCTGATGAAATGGGAAATAATTGGGACGGTCTTCGTCTCCTTCCTTTTTTGGCCTTTTGGGCCTTGGAAACTGAACCAAATTATTTTCTAGAGCCGAAATGAAGTAACCAGGAACTTGTTCATTTCGAAAAGAGTATGTATTTCTCTTCAGATCCTCAAATTGTTTTTGTCTTTGATCTCTTTGATCGTCTTGACTAAATGGCCTTTTTTTGGTGCTCAGAAGGTGGAGCCCTTCAAGAATATGAAGGTTTTGAATTAGAAACAAGTACAGGAGCTTGTTTAAGCATAACTGTAGTAATCTCTACTTTACCTATTCTCCTTCCTGGAGCTAATGGAATTACACGAGATTTAGACTTAGTATGTATAAGTGAATCTTCAATTTGTTGAGCGATTGAAGTAAGGTCTCGAAACCCTCCTGTGTATTTCACAGGGATCAACGGCGTGCGTAATTCGTCACGCAGATTTTCCACACAGATTGGCAACAGTTCCTCTTGAGGGAGTGCTAGGCTCAGGGAATATGTTAACCCCTTCCAGCGATCAATGAAATCAGAGACTCTTTCATTCTCCATTTGATTACAGTTTATAAGATCAAAAACTATTGTCTTTGGAAAAGTTGAGTTTAATTGAAGAAGAAATCGTTGACGGAGATCTTCCCATCCGGTAATTGACCGGGATTTCAAGCTTGTATACCAGACAAAAGTTGGTCCTTGCAAGGTTCGCATGAAGCATATGAGTTTCACCACTTCTTGCTGCTCTGTAGTTCCCATCATAGGATCGCAACAAGACACGTAATGCATCAAATGTTGTTCAGGATCGCCTGATCCATTGAAAATAGGGAATACAGGGTTCCCAAAATTTGATGGGGGAGAGATTGAGTCTACCCATTCAGGGTAAGATTTCTTTTCCAGTTGAACCTGCGCACGCTTTCCATCCATAGCTTCCAACCGAGCTGTTAATGACTCAATAATAGTTATTAACTTTTGAGAAACATCCAGTTGAGCTTGAATCTGAACAGGTGCACTAACTAGAGCTTGGATAGGTATGGAAGTTGGTACTGCAACTGATGGCAGCACTGCCAATTGTTGTTGCACTTGACCCATAAGATTAGACCTGTGAGGGTGTATTGATAAAGGATGATATTCTTGATCCATCTCAGTAGCTGCAACAAAATCCCTTGGCTGACTGACTCCAGCATGTTTAGGAATAAGACTACCCTGAAGTAGTTCTGCATTCAACCTCCTCAATTCCTTCATCTCTTCTTCCTGTTGTGCAAATATTTGCTCTAGTGAGAGCGATTGGCCTTCTCCAGAGGAAGGATATGTAGCCTGATTCTTTCCTTTACCCTTTTTTGATCCCTTTTGGAGAGGGGGAAGTGGGTTATTTGAAGGAAAACCTAGATTTTGGGTAAACCTTTGATTTCGTGTATGCACACCTTCTTCATTTGTGTCTGTGCGTACAACTTCTTGAGCAGGAATCTCTTCATCTGATCCCTCTGAGTGAGCCTCATCTGGTGGATCAGCAACAACGACATTGATGACATTAATTGATGCATAACGCATTGCATCCCTTCTATCAGCATTTATGTGATATTGTCTTCTTCCATGTCTTTGATGAGACATTTCCTTTTATTGATTCAATCCCTCAGGAACTTCTTGATGAACCGTAATTTGGAGGGAATCTCCTAATAATTTGGCTCTTCGTTCCTCTTGAGGCTTCTTCCCCAATCGAGAAAAGATCGAATTTCTCTAAGGAGGGGATTGATGATTTAAAAAAGTCCCCAGTCCGGTGGACTGGGGTTGTTCCTCCTATTCCTGCTCAACTCCTCGAATCCTATTTGTTGATTCCGCGGGTTGGTTTAAAAGAGTCCCCAGTCTGGCAAGCTGGGGTGGCTCTTGACATGCTATGTCTGAGACTTTCTTAAAAGCTCTCCTGATCTTGCGGACCTTGGTCCATAAATTAGTTGGACGCATCAATCGACATCCACTTTTATCACCTGGTTCAAAAGACTGTTAGATGATTTCTGACACTTCTGTCACTTGGTGATGTGCTTTCTCTAAACGAGAGGCTTGTTCAATATTCTTGTTTGCTTGATGGAGGATTAATTCAACAACTTGTTCTCTGTATTCTTGATTTTGAGAGGAACTAGTTGAATCCTATTCTTGGGAAAGCTTTTTATTACAAACAAAGTCAGGTATCTGTGGCCGGCCATGGGCGATAACATTGCATGAGACTATTTTCGGCGGGCTTTGCTGACTGAAGATCACCGTGAAATGCAGTTCTCCATGAGCACCCCATCCTATAACATGAATATCAGATGGTGAATTGGCAATTAACTGGCATAACTTTCTTAGTGAGCCAAGGCATGAACGCTGAAGGTCTCTCTGCTGATTTTCAGCCTTCGGATATCGATAGACTGATAGAGATGCCAACTCAATTTGGCGTTGCAACCCTTCTATTATCTTAACATGATTTTCATATTCATCATAAGATTATTTTTCAAATGAAAAAGTGTTTTCCATATGTTGAGACGAATATCATGAATTCCATCTTCCGTCAACATTTATGGAATTTCATACTGAGAGTCATCCAGAGGCCAAAAAATGACTGGCACTTCACCTTTTTCCAGTTGTTTTCTCATGTTCAGTATTTCCTCTTTATCATTTGATGAAGATTATTCTACCTGTTTTGACCAGAGCTGGTGCTTCCTTGTTTCTTCATTGGATTCAACAGGATTGGTAGAGAAATAACTAATTAAACTAGAAGATGCATGACTTAGGGGTGGTTCGGATAATGACCTACACCCTGGTCTATCTTCTGATTGAGAAATTATTTCACCTACCAGCGATGAAACATCAGACATGACTGGTTTCACATTTGGAAGTGCCTCAAGATAAGAGGGATTTCTTGGCACTACATTGTCCGCTGGAGCATTTTCTGGGAAATGTGCATCACTACTGTGGAGAGTACTTTCACAGCAAAATTCATCATCATGGGGAGGACTACCATGGTGGATTACAGCAAAATATGAGATCTCTTTCTCCTTGGTCTTCTGGCCACACAGAGGGTTCATGTGGCTTGCATCTGAAGATGAAACTTCAAGATTGACTGAATTGTCATGAAGCAAGCCTTCATGAGGAAGTGTCTATTGAAGACCTTCGGAATTAATGTTCCCACTATTGGTAAATGAGGGAGTATAATCTTTAATTCCAACAGATAACTATCTAAGGTCTTCAAGAACTCCAGCATCAAGCAAGGACTTGTTACAGATTGGATCTTGATCTCTGGTCTATGCTGGGCGGGTCTTTTTCTTAGAAACATTCTTACTCTCCTTGGAAACCGCTTGTTGACGAAAGTGGCTGCTCTGAGCAGGTGTATGTGCCTGATCAGGAGAGATGGCCAGGTTAGGCTATTGATCTCCACTCAAATCAGGTGTATGTGCCTGACTTGGTTGTCCGTATGATATGGGGGAGTATGCCCCACAACCCTCTTGGACTGGAACAGATGTGTGTGTCTGTTCCAGAGTGAATTGTTAATGTGTCACTCCACTGGTAGGGATAGATTTATGTGTCTTTCCCTGAGATGCCGCTGAAGCTGTTATAATATCCTGATAGGAATCCAGGATATGAGCAAGAATTTGCTTCTGCTCTTTCACCATTGATAGAATATGCTTGGTGACTTCAGCTTCCGGAATGGGGATATATGTCCATTCCGTGCTTGGAGTAGGTGTATGTGTCTACTCTTGTCCTCCTTTTCCTGTCAGTGAATCCTAACAGTACTCAAGTGTAGGGGAAGAGAGTTTAGTCTGCCTTCTATTTGTCGCCGGAGCTTTCCGACTGACTTCTCTGAATTCTACCAATCAAGACTGTTGGTAGGCTTGATCAATATTAGCAGGTGTATGTACCTGCTGATTGCACTTCTCCGAACGTGGTTGACGAGATCCATCATATGTAGTAAAATGAGTCTGCTGACTAGTTGGTGATGCATAAACAAGTGTATGTTCTTGCCTATAGTACTCCACCGGAATTTCCTGGCGGGATTGGCGTGATGCTTCCAGATGAGTCTGATGGACAGCAGAATTAAAACGGGTAGGTGTGTGTGCCTTCTCATTTCTTGCCACCAAGTTAGGTTGTTGGACTTCTCTGGATGCTACCAACCGACACTATTGGTAGGATTGATCAATATGTGCAGGTGTATGTGTCTGCTGATTGCACTTCGCCGAACGTGGTTGACGAGATCCATCATATGTAGTCAAACGAGCCTGCTGACTATCTGGTGATGTATAAATAGGTGTATGTTCCTGCCTATAGTACTCTGCCAGAATTGCCTGGCAGGATTGGCGTGATGCTTCCAGACGAGTCTGCTAGACAGCAGAATTAAAACGGGTAGGTGTGTGTGCCTTCTCATTGCTTGCCACCAAGTTAGGTTGGTGGACTTCTCCGGAGATGGCAGAGATGAGAACCTGCTCACTGTTAACCGGATTTCGCCTCTGGAGATTCGTCTTGCCTGCTCGGGTTCGAGGAACCTGAGCCGAACTCCTGTAGTCGGTAAACTCATCATGTTGAGGGCATACTTCCGCACGAGTCTAGCGGCGATTGTTGGTGGGAGCCCTCGGGAAGGACCCATGTCTACTTGAATTAAGGCCCATAGGGACCTGCTCATTCACCTCCCCAGAATAAGGGAGCGAATGGCGATTTCATTCCGGGGATAACGACCCGAAACGGTTGGAGACGGTGGTTAGCACCGCCTGTTTCTTGATCACTGGTCGTCGTTGTCCGAACGACCAGGGTGAGTTATTCACTTGGAGGTCTTGTCAGGCAGCCTCCAGAGTTGGAATGGTACCATGTTGATGGCACTCCTTAACCAGCTCGTTTGATACCCAGCGTTGAAGATGCTGAGTAGGTGATATCATCCTCAGAGCGGACGATGATCCAGCAGGAGTAGTAGCAGTGGCATTCGCAGCAGCGGTATTCACAGGTGTGAACTTGAGAGCATCCATTTCTTAGAATGCAGAAAATCTTGGAAAAGAGTGCATGTTTGATATAACAGACGTAATCAAGATAAATTAAGCCACTATATATTTTGGATGATCACATATTTCAATGATTGTTTTTGTTGGCCCTATCATTGAGTTTTAAATAGGGGCCTAACAAATAAGAAAAACATCATTTTGACTTGGTTAAGGATTCACGTTGGGTTCACCATTTTTTGTTTCCCTCTGGAATTGGGGATGACCTCATCAATTTAAGGTTCAAACATTCCAAGCGGTTTCTAACGGGTTTGTTTGTAGAACCGGAAACATCCAATGATTCCATATCCATTTGAACCTACTTTCCAAAGGTAGGCACTCATTAGTTGTAGACTGATGAGGCGTAGGAATTTTCATTGGTCGAGAGGATGGGAGGTTGGATTTATCACACCTTTTTGAGGGGAATTATTTTCTACTCTGGGACTCTCTTTATAGATTTAAGTTATGTTCATGAATCCTTATTACATTACCAAGTATAAAATGAGTTTTCCTTTATATCTGACAATCAATGATTGATATGTAGGAAATTTAGAGAATCTTTTATATGTATTTGAGGTTCTTCATTGATAGAGAATCATCTGTATTTCTTAGAGATTCTTAGTCAATGGTATCCTTTGATACATAAAAGTCTCTTGGTCATTATGATGACCATACTGGTTTTAAATCCACTCAGTGGGGCACTTGAAGTTTATTGTCATTCAGAAGGACATGAATTATTTCAAAGTTGAGATCGTACCCGCAGATGGGATGCCTACGTATCCTTTATTTTGTAAAAGGAATCAGAACCCACGTAGTTCAAGTAAGGGAGTATGATGTTTATGATTGATGGCTCAAAGAAAGATGTCATAATTACTTTTACATTCTAAGCTCACGTGATTCATGCTCAGTGTGAGAAACAAGAGGTATTGGTAAATCCAGACAATTGTGCCATGAAAGATGCAATAATAAGAAATGAGGATTAAGATTTACTTCAGGGAAGAAATCCAGGAACAGGGTCCATAAAGGTATATGTGGTTCATGGAGATTTGGATACTCTAATCCTGGGGATTACTCCTAAGGAAGATTCCCAAGTTAGGAGGGGACTTATGATTGGATTTTATTCCTGATAGGGAAGTCCAGATCAAAAGTAAATTAGGACTGATTAAGGGACTTGTGGATTACTTCTAAGGAGAATGCCCATATTTGAGACTGGGGCTTATTCCTGAAAAGGAGGCCCAGGTTAATGAGGACTTGGGAATTATTCCTGAGGAGGATTCCCAGTCTTGAGAATTATTACTGGGGCTTATTTCTGAAAAGGAGGCCCAGATTTGAGACTGGGGTTTACTCCTAAAAAGGAGGCCCAGGTTAAGTGAATTATTGTTGGGGCTTACTCCTAAGGAGGATGCCCATATTTGGGAATTATAACTGGGACTTACTCCTGAAAAGGAGTCCCGGGTTAAGGGACTTGATAATTATGATTGGGGCTTATTTCTGAAAAGGAGGCCCATGTTAAAGAGGACTTGGGGCTTAATCCTAAGGAGGTTACCCATATTTGATGTGAATTATGACTGGGACTTACTCCTGAAAAGGAAGCCCAGATTTGAGACTGGGGCTTACTCCTAAAAAGGAGGCCCAAATTAGGGGATCTCTCATCTTTAAAGGATGAGTTTGAATGAATGAAATCTCAATCTTTAGTGACAAAAGAATGTAAAAATCACTAGGTTTTGAGAAATTTTCCACGGAGTTCCTTTCAGATAAGGAATTCAAATCAAGAAATCATGCCATAAATGGCTTTGAAGAGTGTCTTGAAGACTGAATCTTGAATAGGAGAGGTGGAACGGAATAAGAGGGGTTAAATGGGCAAGAAAGGCACCCAAAAAGGAAGGGGCGTGCAAGTCCTGGCAGGCGCGCAAGTACTGTGTGGGTGCGCAAGTCCTGCTCGCGTAGGTATACCTACACGACACATGGGTACTTGCACATTTGTAAACCAGCATGGTAATAGTTGGGTGATCTTTGACCAATGCCTTTAGAATTATCCTGAGGTACTTCTAGAAGAGAGGTGCACAAGTTTTGGTGAGGAAGTAGGGCGGCGCGCAAGTATGTTTATTTCCCTTAAGCGTAAAACACCTTAGGCACGCAAGTGTTAGTGAATTCTAACACTTAGACCTTACTCCTCTTGTTTAGACCTTCCATTCTAGGTAAAGAATTACCTTAGAAGTGTTCGGAAGACCTAAAGAAGAGACTTGGGCGTTCAGATCTCTAAATCTAAATTCTGAAAAGAATCTTCCCGAAATGGGGGGCCCATAGGGTCTATTTATATGCTAGAGAAGAGCCCGAGCGGTTATCACTTAGGGCGCGCAAGTCACTTGCGCGACCATTAGGCATCGCGCAAGTAGACTTGTGCGACAGTGATGGAACTTGCGCGGCGCATGTGCTTTTGAAGCCATATTCATGCCTTTGTCGATTTTTGATGTTTTCTTCAAAGGATTAATCAATTTGGGCTAAGTCATTTCCCTTTACATTTCTTTGGACTCTGTGACGAAAAGGAGTTTCAACAATCATGAAACCCTAAGTTATAGGATTAAGAGTTTCAGTGATCTAATCTCAAAGTTCCTCCTCAAAATGAGGGGTTTATGCTATATTTATAGGCATTTCTTCTATGTCTCACAACTTAGCCTATGTCATGCAACTTTTAACTATGTCATACAACTTTATGGGGTTGCATGAAAATACCTTTGTTTTTGGAGTTTAGTTCACATGTGCATAAATCTTATACATTTAACATCTCCTTTCTCAGAAAACTCATTTGTGTAACCATCAAGGAGTTGCACACACTTTTTGAGAGTTTCACAAAATTTCAGACTTTTCTTCAGAATCACATTGGTTGGAATTTTTAGAAGTCTAACTTCAAATGGTCGTAACTTTTGATCTGTAATTCTATTCAGGCTCAAAAACCAATAAAATCGATGCCTTTAAAATGATCTACACTCATGGATCAAGTTTTTTAGCATTCAGTCTATCATTGGCTGCATTTTTTCAGTGCCAATACTAGTGTTTAAAGAAAATGTTTTTAGAACCAAATTTGGGAGTAGGGTTCAAGGTCACCTTAATATTCTTATTTTTTTATCAATTTTAAAAATAAATTTTTATTAACCTTTTTACAATGTTGGTTTCAATAAAGTTATTTTAAAGTATTAAAAATGATTTTACTTTCACAATCATATATTTTACATTCCACTCAAAATTTATTCTAGATAACCTTTATGAATTTTTCAAGGATTCATTATTGTAATTTATTTTAAATTGGTGTTTTAAAATATTTTTTTTATACCTTATTGAAAAAAAATTGAAATTGACTCATAACTTCATCTTTTTATAAAAATATTAATATGTATTATAAAATATATTTTTATGATTTCACTTCCATTTTTCCTATTCATCTCCAATATATATACCTCCTATTGAGTTATGTTTCATGAATCATCCTCTAAATAATTTTATAAAATACTCATTTTATGTGGTTTAATTTTGATATCAGTTTATTTAATTCATGAGTTCATTTTATGTGATATAATTTGGAAAAGTTAAAAAACTCGTTTTATTTCCATGGGTTCTTTATGTTATGATAAATGATCGATTTCATGTGTCACACATATATATGTATATTTATGGGTGGGGTCCTATATCTCCCTCAAATGCATTGATTAAAGTTTTATATCTTGTGATATTATGATTTAAAGTATGGAATTAATGGGTTTGTCCGCATCCTTAATGTGTAGACATCATGGGTTTGTTCATAACTGAAATCATGGGCATCATGTTTTTTCTCAAAACTTAAATCCTAGACATCATGAGTTTTCTCAAAACTTAAATCATGGGAATCATGGGTTTTCTCACAACTTAAATCATGGGTATGGGAATCATGGGTTTTTTCAAAACTTAAATTGTGGACATCATGGGTTTGTTCACAATGTTATGATTTTGTATGCTTATGCTTATGTTACTTTTCTATGTTATATACCTATATTATGTTCCATGTAATGTTATTATTGTCTCATGATTTCACACTCTTGTTCCATGGTATATGTTTGATCATTTGATGTTACATTTCCTTTTATTATATAGACAAATCTTATTTATCGATGTTCTTTTAAATCAAATATTTCTCCCATGATCATGTTTTCTCAATCTTATGATTAAACCCTTGATGACATATTGAAAAGTTTTTCCATTAATAAACATTTAAGATCACCCTATTTCTTATTTTTTCATTACCCTAATTATGAATATGAGTATAACATATGAAATTTCTATAAGAAGGTCTATTATAGTGAGATTATAGAGAAACGTTCACAATTATGTGAAATAATACTTTTATATAGTTAATCCCAAAATACTCTAAACCTTTGGGTTCTGTGATTGTGAGATTATTATGAGATGTAATGATTAAATTATGAAAATTATGTGAAATATATGTAAGTTTATCTTGGTCTATCTCACTTGGTATCGAAGTCAGTTTGTAAATAATGTTTTTTTAGCATCGAACTCAGGAGTGCAGGTCTGGGGAATCTCTAGAATGGATCAAATATGGTAGAACATGAATCATAGTCATCGATAAGAGGTTTCTTGGAGAAAATTAACCATCTTTTTTAAGTAGGAGTTTGTTCCCCAGGTGATGAGGAATGAATGTAGGGAGGAGATCTTGAATCTATTACTAGGGGAGTTTAGTGTACATGATCTCATTATTCTATTTTTTACATTGATTGCCCAATTTTTAGACTTTTTGGATGGTAAAGATATGCATGAATGAAATTTTGAGTCTACCTTAAGGATAGTGATTCAATGGAGTGTGTTTATTTTGTGGATAATGTCTTGGTTGTAAGTGAGGGATCATGATGAGATGATCAAGAGAAGTTTTCTATGATCTTATAAGAAGGCTGAAGATCGATTCTAAAGTTACGGATCTTACAAAAAGTAAAGGAAATAGGTGAAGCAGTTTCTTGGGGATCGAGCATGTCTTTGAGCCCTGAGTTTGTGTAGTTATAGGTGTCTTGTGTTGGGTAAGATAATGTGTTTTTATTATGGTGTAGTGAGACACTGATGTTTTGAGTGCCCCAGGTCCACAGTGTTCCAGGGTTTAGGTAAGATGATTAATTGTCCAGTAGGATGGTTATATTATCATGGGTATTTGGTTTAGATGGGGTGAGTTTTTTTTGAGAGTATAAGAGTGAGTATGTTCTGATTTGATGACCATATTCCTTTCATGTTCAACTAATTTTTAAATGGTCCTTAAAATTTCAATATGAAATGATTTCCTTATCCTTATTTGACTCTATTTCTATTAAAATGATTTCAAAATTTTAATTTTAATTGATTTGGTTAACTTTTTTATAATTTAATGATTTCATAAGTAAGGAAGGAATCAATTTTATATTTTACTTAAATGTGTGAACATTTTCAAAAACCAAACTTCGTGATTAAGGTAATTGATTGATTTATAAACTTAATTTCATAAACATTTTTCCGATTGTAAAAGGAATTATAAATTAGTAAGAGGGAGGTAGGGTTTTAGGATAGAATGGACAATTTTTTCCTTTTGGTTTCCCTATTAAGTTAAGTGCCTTTGGTGGTGGGATTTCTATTTGATAAGTATCTCATGTGGTTGTCAGGTCTTATGGATATTCCCTACTAAAGTGGGGATGGTGTTGTAGTAAGATTCTTTAATTGAGGGTGGTAAGTACATGGTAGGTTTTTCCCTTGAATATATTAATCCTTGATTATTAGAAGGTATCTCCCTTGAGCAATCTATCCCTCCTTGGATTTATGGAGTAGTTACATTGGGTAGTGTCAGCCTTGTAGGGAAGTATCTCTCTTATCAGTTATGTTTTAGGAGGTTCTATCCCTAGGATGAGTTTATGTTGAATTGATTGATTTCATGATATTATATTTTCAGTTTTCATTCCTTGGTTCATGTTAGTGTTTTGATAGTAGAGTCGTTCCATTTGAGAGGTATCTCCAAGGGAGTGTTTGGATTTTATGGTTGTCATTTTCTTCTATGGGTTGGTTTTTATTTTCAAGGAAAATAATTATCTTAGAAGAATTTAATGTAATGGTTTGGGTGTATGAGACCTTTAATTGGTGTTTTTTTAGGCTTTGGGGGTTTCAAGTGGGAGTTTTAAAGTGGTCTGATGAAATAAAGTTGGTTTTTGTCTCTCTAGGGGTCTAAAACACCTGTTTTTTAAGGTGTGAGGAGGTTATGGTGGTTCTTTGATATTGGTGGGATGATCATTTGGGATATTTGGTTAAGTACAGGTAAAAAATATATATTTTAGGTGAGTGTTATTATCATGGTGGTTCTCCAGATCGTGAGGATGGTTGTTTCAATGATCATGGTGCCTAGGTAGGTCTTAATGGAGTACCTATGTAAAATAAATAGAAATTTATTACACCATGTTGGAGGTCACCATGAGCATGGTTTCACAAGGGTTTCCCTGTGGGAAATGGGGAAGGATGAAACCCCTATAATGATAGACATGGTGGTTCTATGTTAAGGGAAGTTTGGGTCTAGAATGTGTTCTTAAAATAGTGAGGATGGTTTCCCCATGTTGTGGCCTAAGTCGTGGTGTGATAGAAGTGGTGAGGGGAATTACTCCATGTCATGGTGGGTGTTTTAAGGGAGCCATGGTTGGGAGATAGCATGGATGTATTGAGTACCAAAACATCATGGTGGTGTTCAAGCCTATTTTAAATGGGTCAAATGAATACCAATAATAGGAGGATATGTGCCATTTTAAAGCTAGAGTTTTTGATCTAGCATTGACTAGTGACACCACAGTCATGGTTGAAGCCTCTATGTCATGGTGAAGGCCTTTGGGTTTCTTTTATATATAGGGGGTCAGGATTCCTTAGTTTATCTTTTTCTCTTTTCCTATAAACCCTAGACAACCCCATGTACTTTCTTAGTTCCTTCCATCCATATCTCTTGAGGGTTAAACCTCATGAATCGTGGCACTGATTTATTTTGATCTAAGATACCCTTATTCTCCTCTTTATATATTTTCTATTGAAAGTATTTGGGAGTCAAATGGCAACACTAAGAGGGGGTGAATAAGTGTAGACTACCTTTTAAAATTTCATTATTTTAAATACACCTTTTTAGTATATTAAGATACAATCCTATCAAGTAGAACTCTTAGCCTCACCTATGTGTAATGAATGATAAAGACAGACAAGGTACACACAAGTTTTTATAAAGTTTGGCCTCAATGTGAAAGTCTACTCCTTACTATAGCTATTTTTTATCCCAAGATATATATTTTAAAAAAATATCCTTTTATAAATACAAATGGTTGGGTTAGTTATTATCCTTGTACCCATGCATCCTAGTACATACACTGCTCCTGTAGGTTCCATTGTCTCTAAATAGTTACAATGGAATACAAGAAACACCAGATAAGTGAGGTCTTATTTTTAATGTTGGTTATTTCATAAATATATGAGATACCCTCATTTTTTGAGACAATATAATTTTATCCAATGAATAAAACTCACTCGCTCCCTTACAAATAACTTTTTATTCCAAAGGAACTGAAATTCATGGGGGTATGGAGTAGTGAAAACCTAAAGTGTCACCACTTTTAATGGGGTTTAAATCATTTGGTAGATCTCCCAAAATATGATAAAGAATGATACTTTCACTAGGAATCCCTTTACTATATAGAATTTATGCTGAAAATTTTCCCTCCCTTCAAGTATGAGTAATCTCCATGCCATGGTCCATGAGAAATCTACATTTCCTAGTGTAATAGACTAAATACCACATAAAACTAGAATTTTCGCAAAGGAAACCAATCAGTATCTTGGATTCTAACTCCACTAAGTAAATATTGATGTCTTGGAGCCTTCATAAGAAGATACAATTTTAATAGGCTCTTTTATCCACCCCAATAGAGTTTTCAAAACAATAAAATGTGATTTATATGAAGATCATTAAACCCCTAGCATCATGCACAAGTCCACCACCTCTCATAACTCCATGGATGTAAGACCCATCCACATTAAGCTTCAACCCATCACTATGAGGACTCCATTTGACCCACCTCTATTATAGAGATTTACCACCACCCTCATTGATAAAAGATTTACTAGGAAGAATCCCTCTACTTGTTGTAGAGGTCTCTCCATTGAAAAAAAGAGAACCAAGTTCATCCATAAGAGAAAACATGTGAACATGAAGGTAGTTATGAGAATTTTTCTTGCCTTCACGACCCATATTCCTTGTCTCCCAAATAACCCAACACATTGTAGTGAACACCATACCATGGGGTTTGATCTCATATCCCTGATACTCCACCCCATGAAACCAAGTGGATAGAAATTCCAATATGGAAACCTTATTCCCCGTAATTCCTAACCTCTATCTAATGATCACCCATATGAAGAATTCCCAATCTCCAACAAAAAATAAATGTCAGGATGACTCAACTTTGGTCATCTCATAGAACAGATGACATGATTCCATGTAAACACCCTTTATCTTGATATTATTTATAGCTGTAATGGACCTATTTTTCATCCTCCAAATAAGGAAGTACATCTTCCCTGGGATTTCATTACACCAAAGTTTTCTCACCCACTCATCAGGCTCCTGGTTAGAATGCATCAATGAATGAAAATCTTGAGAACTGAATAATCCTATAGCCGACTCTGAAAATGCACACCCATCATGTTCATCCACCAGTAGAATCATTTCATAGAGGAGCTTCTGATACTCATCAAGAGTAGTAGAAATGATCCTGGGATTCATGATATCCTACTTAAAATAAATATATTGAACTTTAAATCCTAATAATAAGAGAGGATGACCTTCCCATTTATCCTTCCAATATCTGATGTTTTCCTTCCCAATAACCCAATGAACCTTATCCTATAAAAAATCAAAACATTCAATAATACAGCATGAAAGTCCTAATATCCTTCATAAATTATCTTATTGGCATCCCTACTCATCACTGTACCTATCCTTCATGAACTTTTCCCACAAGGACTTCCCTTTGATAATGTCTCATGCCAGTTTTTTTTCATGCCATGCATGGTCTCCATAATTCTTATTAGGTTAACACCTCCCACATCGATAAGATTTCCCTTCCATTTTCAAGAGGCGTATTGATATTTCCCCTCCTACATATTATCCCAAATAAATAAGTTTATGATTTTTTTCAAGATCAAAAAAGGTACCTTTTGGTGCCTTGATGACTGAAAACACATGCATTGGCACAAATGTAAAAAATTCATTAACCAGTCTGATCCTACCCCTAAATGAAAGTATATAGTTCTTATAATTAAAAATGTAGGTTGCGGTCTGATTTAAAATGTTCTCAAAAAATGCCTTCTTGGTTTTTCCATCTAAAATGGGAGCTCCTAAATACTATATCGGTAGCTATATTCTTTGGATACCTAGCTTATCCTAGATGATCTTACCAGAATGAGTCAAGCATGATTTTGATATGTAAACACTACTCTTTATTAGATTAATATTTTTCCCACTCTATTTTTTGTAGTTCTGCATAATATTATTAAATCCATCAATGAACATTTTCCTTCCATTGATGAATAATAAAATATCTTTAGTGAACAAAATGTGAGAAATAATTCCAGTACCATACCTATTCCAAAAAGGAAGGATTTTCCCCCTCAAAATTTCACATCTGATATTCATGTTGAGTGCCTCTTGATCCAAAATGGATAATCTAAGTAAGAATGGATCACCTTGTCATAGACCATGAATTGATTTGAAGATTCCAAAGCATTTCCCCATAATCAAAAATGATATACATAGATATGTATAGCGTCTGAAAAGAAAGTCACATACCCACTCCTTGAATCCAAAATATATCATAACCTTAACAATGTAATCCTACTCCATTCAATCATAGGATTTATTTATATCCATCTTAATCATGATGTTATATCCAAGGTTATTCCTGATGATATCATCCAACATCTCCTTTGCAATCCCAATCACCCCATGGATGTTCTGACCCTGCAATAATTTGTGTTGTTCTTATGAGATAGTATAGGGTAACACACATCCTATCCTTATATTAATAATATTGGTGAGAATCTTATAGGAAAAATTACAGAGACAAATAGTCATATACTGGATGAGCATAGTTGGGTCCTTCACATTTGGGATTAGGACAAGATTAGAGGCACAAAACACTCTTATGAGTGCTCCCATGTGAAGGAAATCTTGTATTGCATTAATTTCATGTGCTTTAATAACATCCCATGTATAAATATAAAATGCATCGGGGAAACCATCTGTCCTCGATGCACTTTTATCATTCATTGAGAAAATAACATCCTTAATCTTCTTCTCATCCAGGATGAACTCCATGTCTTCATTGTCCCTATCTTCCACCAGATTGGAAATATTACAATGGAACGTATTCTTTATATACCCCCTCAAGAATGTAACAACATTTGAAATGGGTTACCCTATGAGGAGATCCTCAAAGTGTCTCTCAATAAGATTATCATCCACCTCCACATCCTACATGTATGAGTCATCCTCTAGCAGAATATTTATTCTTCTAATATCCTTCATTTACTTCAAACAAGCATGAAAGAAGCCAGTATTTATATCCCCTTCACTGATCCAGAGATACCTTGACTTTTCCCTCACCACTCTTTCAATTTCAACTAATTTTTAAGATGGAAAATTTTTTTTATAACCATCATGACAAATGTGTCATCATCCCAACTCTCTTTCAGTTTCCCCTCTATACTTTTTATATCTTATTTTATATCCTCTAATATAGAGTCACTATTAGGCCTCTTGTTATTCCTCTCTTGAAATTGATTCTTCATCCTTTTGAGAAAATAAATTAATCTCACCCATGTATCACCCCACACTAGTTTTTCCCATTAATTCTTAACAATATATATGAAACCAATGTATCGAGCCCATCTTTCCAAGTAAAAGAATAACTGCTTCCTTCTATTCTCTCTCTCTTTAGATGCACCAAGAGTGGATATTGATCTAAGAGAATGAAAGGAAGTTTGATTACCTTAGCCTAGGGATAGGATTAGATGCCTTGAAGATTGGATAAACAATGATCCATCCTACTTCAAATTCTACCACTCTTTATTATTTCACCAGGTGAATGATTCCCCCAAAAAATCCATATACATACTTCCATTATATGAAAAAAAAAACTCTTTAAAGTCTTGTATAGATCTGTAAAAATAAACAAATCCTATTTTTCTCAACAACTACATAATGGTATTGAAATTACCACCAAAGAACCCTGTGAGGTTACCTAGTTGAAATAAAGATAAATGTTTCCATAGCACCATCTATTCAGCAGCATTTTATTTGGCATAAACAAAGGAGAAGAGGAAGGCATTTCCAGCAAAGGAAAAATTTGTAGAAATATACTTTGGAGAGACCTCCAACCTTTCTATAATAACATTGTGCTTCAAAAAAATCCATACATGATTATTTCATGGTCTCCCATGTATGAATTATAAAAATTCAATCCTACTCACAAAAGAGGAAATTAGATTCTTATAACATCTTGTTAACTTTTTTAGGTATTTTATCCCATTTATTTGAGTATCCAATGATTAGATCTCTTCGTGGGTTGTTTCTAGTGTTTTTATGGACATTTTTTATGGTTTTTTAACCTATTCATAGTTGGTGTGTAGTTTGAAAAACCGTGAAACTTTTTTCAATAGCCCATAAGGGGTCGCATATTTGGTGCACAGTTAAACTAACCATGTATCCTGATTGTGAAACTCTTATAGTAGCTCTATTTGGGGTGCATGGTTAGGTGCACGGTTAGTACTAACCATGAGACCTAACCAAGTAAATCATGTGAACGGTAATTAAAGCCCCAAAAATCTTAATTAAAATACTTAAACCTCACTAATTAACCCCAAAATCCTCCCACTTGAACCAAATATGATCCTTTGGATTTTGGGATCCATTTATAGGTGTTTTGGCTCTCCCAAACTTGTTTCTTGGCAGATCAAAGTTTTGATCGAAGTATTGATCATCCTCTAGTGATTTATTTTCTTCTTGGTATTAAATCTCTCTTCTTCTTTTAACTCCTTTTTCCTAGAGATTATGATGGCCATGTGTTTCATTTGATCTTTAATGATTGATTTGGAATTATAGATCTATGGTATTTTTTATCTTCTCTCAATATCTCTCTTCCTATATTTGGTGATCGCCATCAGAGGTGACATATCTCAGATCCATTTTGGTTGGATCAAATATTTTCCATGTAGGTGTTTCTATGTTTTTCCTTTATTTTGTAATTCATTTTTTCTTGATAATTTATATATATGTCCCTCCTTCCAACACATGTTCTATAATTTTTTATCTTGAATTTCCATGTGAAATCATATTTGATCCTCTTTTAAATAAATTAAACATGGAATTAATTGAATGTATATAATATTGATCTCTATAAAATTTTTGTGAATTGTTTAATTCCATGTCTATTTGAATTTATTTTCAAAGAAATTTTAAAGGATTTTTTAGTGAAATAGAGGGCTTTGGACAGGTTTTTATTCCTAAAATTAAATACCTTAATTCAAATGAAATAAGTTGAACTATTTGATGTTTTATAAATAGTTTAAAATTCTTGAATTTGTGAAATTACTAAGATCCATATTTGAATGATTTTACCTTTTTTTTTAAAATAGGTAATCTTGGGTGATTTAAAATGGGTGATCTATTCACATGGAAAGAGGGTGTAAACCCATTTTTTGAAATGTATTCAAACCTTTTAAAATTGAAATAATTCCTTTGAATAATTTAGGGTTTTTTGAAATAAATGGTTATTTTAAAGGCCTGTTTGGAATTTTTATAATGATTTGTGAGAGTAAATGGGTATGATTACCCTTTTGAATGTTGAATTGTATAAAAGTTTTTGAATGGAAATTGATGATATTTGACCACCCGGTTAGCACTTTATGATAATTATCTCATGTAATAATCTCTTATTGTAACTTTTTCATTCTTATAATTCCCATTATTGGGTGATGAAAAAGTCATTGTCTACTTTGAGGGAGTTATAGAGTGAGAGTGATATGTGATTTGAGGGAATGATCCCATAATTGATATTGATAAGGATCCCTGTGTGATACTTGTAACTTGATTATCTCAATAACCTCTTTTGACTAGTCATGGGAACCTAGATAGTTAGATGGGATGACCTGGATATATTCTTCATTAGCATAATCACACCTCTTCTAGTAGATCCATAGAGAACATGAAAGGTTCGAGTTATGGATGTGATGCCAGGAAAGCGGGTGTGCATGGAACTAGTTTTCTTGAGACCCATGAGACTAGATATTAGACCATATATTATTCATGATGATTTTTTATTATCTATTATATGGTGGGATCTCTATTAAACCTAGTTTTTACCGATAACATCCATATACTTGATACTCGATACATGACAGTGTTCATTTTCACTGCTTGGAAAAAAAGTTCCCTTACTTGATTGATTACTACTCATGATTGATATATCTTTTGTTATTATGAAATTTAAATCTATTTTAATGACTAATGTATAAATTTTCATATCATATTTATATTCCCATATTTTCATGATTATCAAAATTTATCTTTTGAAATGTTTTTCAAATCTTTTCAAGAAAATGTTTAGTTTTTAAATGATAAAATGGAATGTTTTGCAGGTTTGGTTTGATAAATGATTTTTAAATGTTTAAAAATATATTTTTATACTAAGACTAATACTATATTTATTGTACTCCTCTTTTAGTATATTTTAATTTCATTATGAATTAACTGCATAGAATCTTTGGTGGTATCCTACTGGGCTCTATAACTCACACCCTATTTATATTGTTTGGTGTTTTTAACCTTTGTTATCTTATAGAAGGTGTCTGTTCTCTCATATTAATTTGTGGGTTTGAGTTAGGCTGACCAAGGGTGGGTGACTTGGGACATGTTGGTTGGTCATAGACCATCAAGATATGGGTTTTTGGAAGCTTTTTTATTTTAAATTTTGTATTGTCTCCTTGTAGATGATATAATTATACTAATGTATGTATCTAATGTTTTTTTGGTAATTTAATTTTATTAATGTATTATTTTTTGGGTTAAATCATTACCAATGGTGATTTATTGATGTCCATGTAATTTTCATCGGCCCATGGAGATTAGTAACATTCTTCGGGTTAGTAGCGAATCAACTCGGATGTTAGTTTAGATGGTAATCTGGGTTGGTTCAATATAAATGGTATCAAAGGGGGGGTATTTACTTGAAATAAAGCCCTTATACTTGAAATACCTTATGTTATTTGGGGTTATTCATAGTATAAAGGATATTGAGAAAGTTTCGGGACTCAAGAGGTAGTTCATAAGTGAATTCTTGATCACCACCTCTTCACGATGAGACTTGAGTTATGAGGGATGTGAGGACTTGAGCCCTTATTTTTGAGTTATTGGTTTCATAATGATAATTGATATTTATATCCCTAATGAGACTATATTTTATTTAGGGAATTTCTTATGAGTTTTGGAACCATAATAGAAGGATGAACATAGTCACACCATGTTTCTATGGTCTAGTAAACTGTGATGAATCAATGTAACTGATTCTGGAAATCCATCCATGAATAGTTGTGAGGCTTTTGTGTGGTTTACCAGACCATATGAACAAGCATTAAATAATTCTAACCCAATTATAAACTTTAATCCTTATCCATTTTCTTCTAGGTGAATTCACTTTTGTGAGGTTAGTTATGAGGGTTATGGATTTGGTTTGTTTCATGCACTAGTTTGGTCATTTCATCTTTAATCCCTTATTGATGATTTTAAATACATTTCTAAAACCAAATTGTGGTTTAAAACAAGTTTTATTGAGTTATTTGGGAAATTTTTTCAATTACTAAGAAGTTATTATTATGAAATGTTTGGTTTGGAAAACTGATTTTCAATAAATCTTTGATTATGTGTTAAAAAAAATTTAAGGATAAATTTGGGTGGTCATGGGTTTGAAATAGAAATGGTTTTGATAATTAGAAAATTTGATTAATGTTTTAAAACCATGTAAGAATTTCTATGAGGTGTTTAAGTATTTATGAAAATTTATGATGGATTTATAATAGGATTTATTATTTTGAAATTAAATAGTAATGTTTTATAAATGGTGAAATCTTGTGTGATTTGAAATAAATGATGCTTTAATAAAAGTGGGTTGTGACTTTGTTTAAAATCTTTTGTTATTTTTTTGAGTGTTCTTTTATGTATGAGTTAATATTCTTGTGTCTTATGTTGACCATAAATATACCCCAGGAAGTTTTATATAAAATAAAGAATGTTCATTAATCAATCTAGTTCTCAGAGTGGTCCTTAGTGTTTTCCAAAAGTAGTGTCTCTTGTTGATGACTCTACCTAGACTCTGTATTGAGTGGTGGATCTAGAGGCCTTCCAACCTTTGAACCCCATCCTTGAATTCTTGGATTTTCATACACCTTATTATAATGTAAAATAGGGTTCTATTGAGGTATTAAAGTGTCTTAGAGAATTTGATAAGATATTTTATTCTCTCAAGACTCCTAATTATCTAAATTTCAAGTCTATCGACTCCTTATTTGAGGGACCTAACCATGAGTGGTGGGAATTTTTTATTCCTTCTTGTCTACATGAAATAATGTCTTGGGAATTATTCAAGTCAATCTTTATTCAGTGGAAGTATCCTAAGTAAGTAAAGAAGGAGAAAGTTTCCAAGTTCTTGGGTTTTGGTCATGATGATCTATCGTTTGCGAAGTATTCCAAGAAATTCTTGTATCTAATATGTTTCATAACGGGGATTGTTGGTGATGACTTAATTAAGGCTATCTATTTTAGTAAAGTTCTTCACTCATACCTTTTAACCATCATGCCTTCGTCCTGGTTGATCTCTTATTTAGAGATGCACAATAAAGATTTTTTAGCTGAAGTGGAGCTAGTAAAATGACATGAAGGGAAGGACTCTTTAGTGGTTAATAAAGGACATCCTCCTTGGGAAAAGAATAGGAATACCATGTGTTTATAGTGTGGAGAACCTGGTCATTCTAATAGGTTGTGTTCAAAAACTCTGAGAGTTTGAGAATAGTGTGGTTGTTTGGGTCACCTTAATAGGTTATATAAGTTGGGATACCAGAAAGGGAAGTTTTGATCAGGATCATCATCTCCTAACTTCATGGAAATATATTCTTCATGATAATGGATCTCCAACTATAGTCCTAAGAGTGAATATTTTCATATATTGGATGATCTATTAGTTGTTGATTGCCATATGTGGTTGATGTTGATCCATATTTTTGTTTCTATCATCAGAGTGAAAACTGATTGAGTTTTTTCTTTTTGTAGCTTTTCAATTTTGGAAACATTTAGAGATATTGGTGTTTTTTTGGGATCTTTGTGGATGATCTATTTTTACCTTGTTTTTTATCATGTGTATGCTTTTTTCATGTGACCTATGTGGTTGTGCCTATGGATGTGAACTATTGAATTATTAACCCTCCTTTTGGAATGACTATAGTTCCTTGATGTTTATTGTGCTCCCGGTGATGGAGTGGAATTTTTTACTGAGAATCCTCAAGATATTTGGGAGTTGTTTTTCCTTGGTATTATCTTTTTTACCTTGATGGTTAGAGCTCAATTTTAATGTAATAGATGATCTCCCATGTGATTGTATAGTTCCCTATTGTGCACTGGCCTGGATGTTTGAGCTCTTTCTAGTTGGACTTGGATAGACCATGGGAATGTAAACAAGTAACTAGGACGATGTGGATTTTTTAGGGACCAAGAATCCAGAGGTGTTGGCATTTTATTTAATGATCTCGTTAAGGGGTGAGGCTCAATTTTGAACATCTTATGTGACTATCAAGTAATTACCCAAGGTAGAAATACTTGTCAATTATTTTTCTTGCTTTTGGACATTTTATCTTAGATGTTTCTCCATGGGGGATTGGTTGAAGTACCTTATTTGGATCAAAGGGATGTTCTTTTCTTATGTTACACCATTCTAGTAAATCTTTAAATGGTGGGGAGAACTATGCTAGGTTTCCATTATTTCTCTAGTTCAAAAGCTTGTTGGTGTGTTGATCTTGGAGTTGTGTGTGTGTTTTTATCCTTTAGAAGAGTCTCTCTTCTGAACTATGGACCATCCACCTCGTAAGGTGAGTGAGGGTGTTATTATTATGTTTCCTTGTTCTATATTTTGGACTAGAAGATTTCTAGGGACAGAAATTCCTATGGTGGGGAGGTTGTAACATATCGTTTCCTTTTTTTAGGTGTTTTGACCCATTTATTTGAGTATCCAAAGGTTGGATCTATTCACATGTTTTTTCTAGTGTTTTTTATACTTTTTTTAAGGTTTCTGGGACTATGCATGGTTGTAGTGTGATTTGAAAACCCATACATCCAAACCATGCAACTTTTTTGAGTATCCCTGAAGGGGTTTCATGATTGGTGCATGATTAAATTAACCATGAAGCCTAACCATGCCACTCTTCCAGTGGCTCTGTTTGGGGTGCACAATTAGGTGCACAGTTAGTACTGACCATGCAACCTAACCTTGGAAACCATGTAAACGGTAATTAAAGCCCTAAAAGTCTTAATTAAAATCCTAAAACCACCCTAATTAACCCCAAACTCCTCACACTCAAACAAAATATGAATATTTGGCTTTTGGTGGCCATATAGATGCATTTTGGCTCTCTGAACCTTGTTTCTTAGCAGATCAAAGTGTTGATCGAAGCAGTGATACTATTTTAGTGATTTCTTTTATTATTGGTATTTAATCTCTCTTCTTCTTTTGATTCCTTCTTCCTAGAGGTTATGATGCCCTTGTTTTCTATTGTATATTGAATGATTGGTGTGGAATTATGAATATAGGGTATTTTGTTTCTTCTCTTGAGATCCCTTTTCCTAGATTCGGTGATCACCATCATAGGTGACACATCTCAGATCCATTTCATTTGGATCTCAAATTTTCCATGTAGGTGTTTATATGCTTTTACTTCATTTTTTAATTCATTGTTTCTTGATAATTTATATATATGTTCCTCCTTCCAACACATATTCTATAATCATTCATCTTGAATTTCCATGAGAAATCCTCATTGATCCTATTTTAAATAAATTAAACATGGAATTAATTGAATGACTATAATCTTGATCTATGTTACCTTTTATTGAAATGTTTAATGTCATGTTTGTTTGTATTTATTTTCAAAGAACTTTTAAAGGATGTTTTTGTGAAATTTATGGATTTGGATGGGTTTGTATTATTAAAATTAAATTCATTGATTCAAATTAAATGAGTTGAACTATTTATTTTTTCTAAATAGTTTCAAATGATTGAATTTTTTAAATTACTAAGAGCCATCTTTGAATTCTTTTCCCCTTTTTTTTGAAATAGTTGCTCTTGGGTCATTTAAAATGGGTTATTTATTCACATGTAAATAGGATGTAAACCCGTGTTTTGAAATGCATTCAAACCTTTTAAAATTATAATACTTTTTTTAATGATTTAGGGTTTCTTTGAAATAAATGGTTATTTTAAAGTTCATTTGGAATTATTATGATGATTTTTGGAATGAAGCAGGTATGATTACCCTTTTGAATGTTTAATTATATAAAATGTTTTTAATGGAAATTGATGATTCTTGATGGCCTGGTTGGAACTTTATGATAATTATCTAATGTAATAATCCCTTATTGTAACTTTTTTTATTCTTATACTTCTTATTTTTGGGTTTTGAAAAAGGGATTATCTACTTGGAGAGAGTTTGAGGGTGAGAGTGAGATGTGATTTTAGGGCATGATCCCATGATTGATATTGATAAGTATCCCCATGTGATCCTTATAACTTGATTATGTCACTCACCCCTTTTGACTAGACATGGGAACCTAGATAGTTAGATAGGATGACCAAGATATATGCTTCACTAGCAGACTCACACCTCATCTAGTGGATCCATAGAGAACATGAAAGTTTTAGGATATGGATTTGAAGCTAGAAAAGCGAGTGTGTGGAACTGGTTTGCTTGAGACCCATGAGACTAGATGTAATCTCTACGATTATTCATGATGTTTTTTTATTAGATATTCTATGGTGGAATCACTAAAGTACCTAGGTTTTTTCCATAACATCTATATACCTGATACTTGATACATGACAATGTTCTTTGTCACTGTTTGGAACCGGAGTTGTCTTGTTTGATTAATGATTGCTCTTGATTGATCTATTTATTTTTATTATTCACTTTAAATATATTGTATTGAATCATGTATAACTTTTTATATAAGTTTTATATTATCATATTTTTGTGATTATTTGACTTTATCTTGTGAAATTTCTTTCAAATATTTTCAATAAAATGTTTAGTTTTTAAATGATTAAATGGCATGTTTTATAGGATTGGTTTGATAAATGATTTTTAAATGTTTAAAACTCTATTTTTAAACTAAGACTCATAATCTCTTTATTATACATCTATTTTATAATATTTTAATTTCCCTATGAATTAACTACATAGAATATTTGGTGGTATCCTACTAGGATCAATATATCACAACCTTCTTATACCATTTGGTGTTTGCGACCTTTATGATCTTATAGTAGGTTTTTTGTGCTCTCATCTTCCTTTGTGGGTTTGAGTTAGGGTGAACAAGGGTGGGTGAATTGGGATATGGAGGGTGGTCATGGACCACCATGATGTGGTTTTTTGGAAGCTTTGTTTTATTTCCAATTTTGTATCATCTCATTGTACATGATATGATTATACTGATGTATGTATTTGATGTTATTTCCATAGTGAACTTTTATTATTGTTATATTTCTTGGGTGAAATAATTCCCAAAGGTGACTTATTTATTCCCATGTGCTTTCCGTCAGCTTGTAGAGATCATAAATGTTGTTCGGGTTAGTGTAGAATCAGCTTGGATAACAGTTGATATGGTACTACAGGTTTGTTCATTACACTTCTCCTTTTTTGGGTTATAAGATAACTAGGATAGAGCCCTAACATTTATAATCCATATATGTGATTAATATTCACTTATCCTGAGCTGTTAGGCCCCCGAAATTCCATAATATGATAAAAGTAATTGAGAAGATGAAAATATGGACTTGCATACTTGAGACTTATTAGAGTTTGAAACTAAATTCTCTAACTTGGAGAACACTCTGTCCTTGGAACGGATGAGCTTTCCTCCATCCACAATTTATGAAAGACACTGAATATGATCAACCTTCAAGATTAATAAAGGAACCTGAGTATCTCCTTCACCATATGAATATGATAGAGCCACAAACTGATTAGGATTACAAATAACTCGGTTCTAAGATGTCGACCTGCTTCCCTTTGAGGGACCACACAAGCTAGGAGCAATGGCCATAATAACCTTCTCTAGTGGTGGAGAGGCCAAAGAGATGTCGGTATCAACCACTAACTTACTCGTAAACACTACCTCTAAAGAATATAAAGAGGAAAGAAGATCCTTAATGACTCCCCCCACTGAAGACAAAACTTCCTTGTAGAAACCTACCCCCTCTTGTTCCCCATAGAGGTCCTACCCCAGACCAAGAGGAACCATAGACCTGGTCCTCTTAGTAAGGGACTATCGGACCAATGGGTGGGATGAAAAATCCTAAGAAGGAGGATATAAGGTTGCGGATGAATATTAGGAGGATTTCTGGGTTTCAAGTCACTCATAGGGATCAAAGATTTTGAAGGAGAAATAACTTGACCATCACCATCCTCAAAGGAGAACTCACTGACATACCGTTATCCATAATATGCTTTCCTTTGACTGGAGACCTATGCCTGAACATAAAGAATGAATAGCCGTGAAGATGACATACCTTCTAGAACCTTGGAGGTGTAAATGCCCAGTTAGGATAATTGTATCACTGAGATGGAGAGGGGGTGAATCAGTGATATGTTTTTCTTTTATGTTTCCTTGAAAATTTAACAACCTTCGCCTCCTGTTAAAGATTTATTTCCCTTCTAAAAAAAATCAAACACAAATCCAAAAAAACACAATTATTTACAAGGTTAACTATTCAATAAGAATATCTACATCCTTGGTATGGTTTGTAAATAATCCAATACAAAACAATACACTAGTAAACAATCCTTTTTTGGAATATAATGAGTAGGATATGACCTTTTGCTCATATAGCTCTATATAAACAATCCAATAGTGTGTGTTCTCATCCTAGCATAAATGATGTAATACAAATTTTTTGTAACAAACCATGTTATTGTGTTTCTTTATAAACTTCCACAAGTGTATTCTTTCAAAACAATTCTTCACTTTCTTACCTATAAGCTGGTAAGAACCTCCTGGAATTTATATAAAACTCGGTATGATTTTCCCAGTCTGATTTTCCCAGTCCAATTGCTCAATATGGAAAAATATGACTCTATAAGAATAAGGTTGAGAAAATTCTGAACACTTTCTTCCTCAATATGGAAAACCAAATATGATGTTCTCATTCTGATTATCCAGCCCGATACGATAAATAGCTGAATATGATGACAATAATAATATGATAATCATCTGAATATGATGATCTACTGAATATGATGATTAGATGAATATTATGATCTAATGAATATGATGATCAACTGACAACATTACAATCTTTCCTCTTCTCCTTTCACTTTTATCCAGCATGACTTCTTTAAGAAATCTCAATACAAAAACTTCTTCCCCTTATAAATGTGGAGCTTCACTTTCTACCATTCTAAATAGTAAATCCATCAGAGAAGTATGATATACTTCTCACCTTTTATACTTTCCCCAAAAATGGTTTGCGAAGGATTCCTGAAAGCTTTACCACTCAACCAAATTATCCTAATTTGAATGTTTCCTTGAATTTCAAATACATTTATGAATTCTTCAACACTTCTCAACTCTTCTCGATCCTTCTCAAATATTCTCAACACTTCATCTCTTCTTTAGTAATTCTTCAAAAACACCAGTCGAATTCTAATTCTCCATTTTCATTATGATATGACTCATTACAATGATGATAAATATAAATCAAGAGTTTCTTCATTATATTTCTCTACACCAAACAAACATAACCTTTTTCAAATTTCAATCTCCCCCTTTGATAGCACATGCAACCATATCTAAGTGAGATTTTTCTTCTTCTTTCCTCCAGACTGATGATTGGTCTTGGATTCACCAAGATTCTTCTTCAACCTGATTTCTCTTGACCCATTTTCAATACAAAACTTATTTTCCTCTTTATTGGTTTCAAAAAATTCTACCTCTAATGAATACGATGACATACTGAATCTGATGGATCGATATCAATGGATTATTTTAATTTTGAATGTGATACCAATGATCTTTCAATGCAAACAACTTCTTTCTATTTTCTGATTATGGTTCCCATCAACTCCATTCTCCAAAGATTTATATCTTTTTGATTTTGGTCTAACTAAAAACCAGCACCTTCGGTTTCTCAAATTTTCCACAAACCTTCTCATCCTTCAAACAAATATAAATACAATGAACTCATTTCGTTGACTGAAAATATTCAACTTCACCAACTTTATTCTTTAAACTTTAATTAAGTATCATGACTTCCTTCATGATTTTGAATATGTTGAAGATCAACTTTGGCATCATCTGACTTACTAAGGAAAGTATTGTGACTTCCCTATTAGCATATTTCTTTCCTTCTCATCCTGAATATGATTGGCATGATTATGATCAGACTAAATGTAAAACCCCAACCCTAGTTACCTAGAATTGATGTATTATTACATAACATTGGCATGATACAAGGAATAATAACCCAAAAGACCAATCAGTTTAATAGACTTGTAAGTACTAGATACATACATAAGTTTTACATTACATCATGAAATAAAAAAACATTGTGTCCCCATTGAACACTCTTATATCCCTTAGCCTATTCATGTGTTTTAATCGTAATATACTTCTTTGCATCCTAGGAGAAATAAAATATAAGAAAGGGGTGAGCTCAGACGCTTGGTAAGGATAACAATATAGTGGAAACTGTCATAAATAAGAACAAACATTTAAGGCAATGTATACGACTAGAACACAAGCCTTTTAAACTTAAACTTTAACATAATATGGAAAATATAAATCAAATAATGTCATTTACTTATTCACATGGATATTCTACTTGTCACGACCCGTCCCAGGGGGGGCCGCACTGTGACTCTCCAAGACCACCTCCAATAGTCCAGGGGATGGCGACTAGCACCGAGTAGGCATATTACTAACATGGGAGGCATTACCTAAGTACCTGTACACACGCACACATCTCCAAGCCCAAAAATACTGAAAAGTAAAACACTAAGGAACAATATGCATGCATACAACTAAACCCAACCAACAGAGTACGACGAAAGGTAGAGTACTAAAAAGGTAAACTGGGCCAGAATACAAGCCCACCAAAAACAAGAGTCTGAAAACTGCAAAGTCCAACCTGTGAACACAAAAGGTACTGGGACTGCTGCTTGTAGCCGTAGGAATGCCTCAGCCTGTAGGGAACTCAGAAATCTCGGTCAGGTCCTGGTCCGCCCTGGACTATGTCAAAAGGCTGCTCATCTGCACAAGACACCAGACGTGCAGGCAAGGCCCGTGCAGGGGTGAGTATAACAATACTCAGTAGAGGACCCCGAAAACCAAAAATCAGTACATAAGTAAAGGTACAGTCATCTATACATAGTGTATGTCTACAGAACATATAGAGCAAACCAGATATACTCAAAACCTAGAACCGTGGTCTAGAGACAAATCGCACAACCGCAAACCCCCAGCTTGGAGTTCAGTGTGAGGATTCCATGAAGCACTCATTCCAGGAGAACACACTCCACGAGTCTTACAGCTCTGATGACATCCGTCCGAGAAGTATCGTTCATAGAGAACCATCACGAGATGTAGTCACACTCATTATGGGAGACACACGCCTGAGTGGGAAGATTTCCGATAGGTAGATGCACTCATTACGGGAGACACACTCCTGAGTGGGAAAGATCATGATACACATATGAGGATCACTTCCAGGGCCATGGAAGATACCGCGACTCATCTGGATTCACCAACTAGGTGACACACCAGCTAGGTAGAGGATCAATACTTAGTAGAGTTGGTCACGTCGATGCCTGACTCTACGTAGGGTCAGGAAAGGATAGAGGATCTTGATCCGGGCCTCTCGGATGGATGCCTGACTCTTTCACAGAAATTCATGCTGAAGGGATCATACTCTTGTGTGTGGAAATGATGTCTGGCCTTTAGGGGAATGAGAAGAAGGGGCACTAACCTAAACGAAAGATGTCTGAAATACGATGAACAATAGGACCATGCCATTTTCCAAAAATTACACAGCGTGTAGAAAGGTTACACGTCGTGTGGTCTGACCCTGGGTACTGCCCGTGTACAACGGCCCGTGTCCTAAAGCTCGTCGCGTAGAAAAAACTGAGTACACAGCATGTAGTACGGTGTACACGCCGTGTCTGAGTGACTGGGGTTGGCTCCGTGTAGCCTGTCCACGTGCCCGTACACGGTCTTTAACCCGTGTGTTTCAACCCGTGTCCGTGTATCCCTGGGATACACGCCGAGTCCCGTGTAGCTTCTTCTGTAATGATGTACACGTCGTGCCACCTGAAGCCGTGTAGATCATCCTGTGTCCATGTATTTTCCAAAGTACACGCTGAGTCTTCGAGGAAAGTCCAACACACCGTGTTACCGGGGTCACACGCCATGTGATTCTTCTCTGACCCCCGAAACCCTAGACGCCGCTTCCAGTACTACACGGTGTGTTCTTAGGAAGTACACACCATGTATTCTGGAAATTTCTAGAAACACGGACTTCCGCCATTGTGCCTCTGGTGATGATCTGTTCTTCGATTTGGCCGCCCGATTGCCACGAAACCTTCAGGTTTTGGTCGCCCCGACACCACGAAGTTGCTTCCGGTGTTTTTGGACCTCCGATTGGATCCAAAAAGATGATTTTATCTTCCCGCACGAAGAACGCTCGAAGAATGCCCTTTTTTGATCCGGTCCGATTCGTCGTGCACCATCTTCATCACACCTCTTCTAGTTTGTTGTGGTGTTGAACCTTTGATTTGGGATTTTTGCGTCGTGGAACGGATGCACAACGATTCGTTGTTCATCGCCCTGTGAAGAATGTGAATAATGGGAGAGAAGAGAATAAGGGGGAAGAATTCCAGTAAACAAAGTGAGGAACGAACCTCTGACGTCATTCGTCACGGCGTTGATCCTCTCCTGTTAATAGGCTTAAATGGAGAAAGAATCAACAACATTAAATAGCATGGATTAATTCCCCATAAACTTCCCAAAGAAAAATCCCTCCCGCAAGAACATACGAATTCGCGGATCAACTTGTTTTTTGTTGATCCACGTTCGTTGTTTAAATCAAGAACGGGGAAAGAGGAATGAAATAGAAAGCCCTAAATTTTAGAAGGGATCGATTGTTGGCGAAGATGTCATGCTACCGCCGTCATCGAGATCTTTTAACGTCGTTGGCGCAGCGATTCGCAGCTTCAATCCATCGTCGTTCGTCGCTGATAATTTCATCCATGGCTCCATGAACTTTTCTCCAGAGCTTCCTCTCAAAAAAAAATTCATCAACGACCATCAATCGCTTAACCCCCATAAAAATAGAAACGTGTTTGGCATTTAATTACGCGGCAGCATTAATGACTCTGACTTTCCATTCTTGAGTCATTATGACATGCCATTAATTAAGGAAATAGATTTTTCCCATCTCCGCGCTGCAGCGGATGTTTCCATAAATAAAATAAACATTTAGATATTTATTTTATTTTTATTTTACTAAAATGTCTGAAAATAAACTCTTTCCCTAGACCCGCACCGGCTGAGGTAATGCCTGATCTTGGGTAAATTCATTGTTCCGGATGCAACGATGCCCTTAGATTTTTAATTCGGGCATCCGTTTGGAAACTACCACAACTGCGTGCGAGTTCCAACTCACTTAACTTAAAAATAGTTTCAAAACATCGTTCCAAGCTCACCGGGCCAGAGAATGCGGTGTTTTCTTTGCGCCTGGTCTCGTAATAATTCCATATAATATTTAAAAATAATACATGGAAAATCTAAGACATTACATTCTCCCCACCTTGGGGCTTTACGTCCCCAAAAATCCAAAACAAAGGCTACTCAAAAAAAGGTGTGGGTACTGGGCACAGATCTGAGCATCCTGCTCCCACGTGCTCTCCTGAAGATTCTCGTGCTGCCACCGGACACGCACCAAGGGAATCGATCGCCCAGGAAGGATCCTCTCATACCGATCCTCGATCTCCACTGGGTACTCAGCAAAGGTCGCTCCATCCTCGACGTCCAGCTCGCCCCAATCGATGATGTGTGATGGTTTGTGCACGTACCTCCTCAGCTGCGACGCGTGGAAGACATCATGTACCCGATGCAACTGCGGCGGTAGAGCTAGGTGGTACTCCACCTCACCAACTCTGCATAGTATCTTAAAGGGTCTGATGAACCTCAGATATAGCTTTCTGCCCCAGCCAAATCTATGCAACCCTCGTCGAGGTGAGACCCGAAGAAAGACGTGGTCTCCCTCTTTGAACTCCAGAGGTCTTCGTCGTCTGTCAGCATAAGACTTCTGTCGGCTATGTGTAGTCTTCATCTGCTCCCGGATAATCTGCACCTTCTCTGTGGTAGATTGCACCAACTCTGGACCCATGAGTGCTGACTCTCCGGGATCGGTCCAGCAAAGTGGTGACTGGCAGGGTCTCCCATACAAGGCCTTAAACAGTGCCATACCAATGGTGGAGTGGTAGCTATTTTTGTACGCAAACTCCACCAGTGGTAGGTGGTCCTCCCAACTGCGACCAAAGTCTAAGATACAGGCCTGCAACATATCCTCCAAAACCGGAATGGTCCTCTCTGTCTGACCATCTGTTTGGGGATGAAGTGTTGTGCTCAAGCGTAGCTGAGTCCCAAAAGCCTCCTGCAATACCTTCCACAACTAGGACGTGAAGCAGGCATCTCGATCTGAGACTATAGTTGAGGGGACACCATGAAGCCGAACTATCTCTTTCATGTAGAGTTGTCCCAAGATCTCTATATAACTATGCTCCCTGATATCTAGGAAGTGGGCCAACTTGGTGAGACGATCAACGATAACCCAGATGGAATCATGCCCCTTAGACATTTGTGGTAAGCCTGTCACGAAGTCCATAGATATTCCATATCACTTCCACTCTGAAACCTCCAGGGGGTGAGATAATCCCGCTGGGACCTGGTGCTCAGCCTTCACCTGCTGTCATGTGAGGCATCGAGAAACGAACTTCGTTACTGCCTTCTTCATGCCTGACCACCAAAACTGACGTCGAAGATCCTGGTACATTTTTTCCACACCAGGATGTACCGCCAATGGGGATGTATGAAACTCCCTCAGGACCTCCTCCTGCAATGCCACTGGTACAACAGTGCATCCTCTAAAAAGAAGTATGTGATCCCCACCTTGCGAATATCCATCAGGTGCATGTCTCGTGGATAACTGAGCACATAATTCCACATAGTCGACATCCCCAAGTTGTTCTTCCCTAACTTTATATAAGAGTGTAGGGGTGACAACCATCAACTTTAGGTAAGATACATCCTCTCCATCCACGAAGGATAACTACAACGCGGCTAACTATTGTGTCACCTCACTCAACAACTGTGAGCTCAACCTTCTGCTAAGAGAATCTGCCACCTTGTTCCCCTTCCTGGGAGTATAGATGATCTCAAAATCATAATCCTGGAGGAACTCTAGCCAATTCCTTTTCCTTAGATTCAGATATCTCTGTGATAATATTTACTTGAGTCTCTTATGGTTAGAGTAGACTATAAACTGCTTTCCCATAAGGTAGTGTCGCCACATCTTCAATGTGAAGACTACCTATTCCAACTCAATATCATGGGTTGTATAGTTCTGCTCATGTGGCCTAAGATGGAACGAACCATAAGCAATTACTGCATGTCGCTTCATCAGGACACAGTCAAGCCCGGTCCCTGATGCGTCGCATAAGACTTCGTACTTGATGCCCTCCTCCGGAAATCTCAAGACTGGGGTGCTCGTCAAACTCTACCTCAACTGCTCGAAAGACTGCTAGCACTTCTCTATCCATACGAAGGGTTTCCCCTTCTTGGTCAGGGCAATCATCAGTGCTGATATCCGGGAGAAGTCAGGAATGAATCTTCGGTAATATCCTGCCAACCCAAGGAAGCTTCGTACCTCTATCACGCTCTGAGGCGGCTCCCATGCTAACACATCCTCCACCTTGGCTAGGTCCATAGCTACTCCATCTGTTGAGATGACATGTCCCAGAAAGTGGACCTCCTGAATTCAGAACTGGCACTTCGAGAGCTTCCCATAAAGCTAGTGCTCCCGGAGTACGTCTAGAACCACCCGCAGGTGTCTCGCGTGCTCCTCCTCTGACGCCGAGTACACAAGGATGTTGTTTATGAAGACCACCATGAACCGGTTCAATTATGGCTGGAAGATCTGGTTCATCAGTCCTATGAACACAGCAGGGGCGTTTGTCACGCCGAAAGTCATCACCAAGTACTCATAGTGACCGTAGCAGCATTCAAAATCCATCTTCGGTATATCCTCATCCCGTACTCGTAACTGGTGATAGCCTGATAGAAGGTCAACCTTTGAGAACCATTGTGCCCCTATTAGTTGATCGAAGAGTTCATTGATCCTTGGAAGTGGATATTTATTCTTTACTGTTACCTGGTTCAGGCGCCGGTAATCCACGCACAGCCTTAGACTCCTGTCTGCCTTCTTGGAAAACAAGCCTGGGGCAACCCAAGGTGAAACACCGGGTCTCACGAAACCCTTTCTCTGCAAATCCTCCAACTACACCCTCAAATCGTGAAGCTCTACGGGAGCCATCTGATATGCTGATGAGGATATCGGTGTCGTCCTGGGGTGTAAGTCGATGCAGAAGTCAATTTCCCGGCGGGGAGGTAGTCCTAGAACATCTTCGGGAAATAAGTCCCCGTACTCTGCCACTACTGCTGGGAACTGGGAGCTCACAACATCTACTGCTCCGAGGGTAAGGATAGCCATCTCATGAGTGATCGGCTGAACCCTCCTATGCAAGAGCCCATTTTGTGCTGCCTGGGTATCCCTTTCTCTGACAAAGGAAAACCTCATCCCATCACGGCAGACTCACCTCACTCTTCTCCTAAAACACTCAATCTGGGCATGGATCGAAGATAACCAATCCATACCGAGAATGAAATCGTAAGGCCTTGATGCTACCACCAAGAGGTTCCAACCAAAACTCTCACCTCCAAGGGTAATATCGCAATGTCTGCAAAGGTACATGATCATCGAGTCCCCTCCCGTAGGTGTCTCCAAGCGTAAGGATCGAGTCAACGGTTCTACCGGAATCTTGAGGTTTCGTACAAGACATGTGGCTATGAAGGAATTACTGGAACCTGTGTCTATAAGCATGGAATATAAGGTAGAGAAGACATAGATCGTACCTCAAATCATCCCTGGAGTCCCAGGGTCATACGCCTCGACCGCATGCAGCTGTCCCCGCCCCTGTACCCCAGCTCCCTGAGCCTGGTGCGGACCTCCTGGGGGTGGTGGTAGAAGTAAGTCAAAGCATCTGCCACCACATGCATCTCTCCCTGCTCCTCTGCTACGTTCGCCGCCTGGCGGGTCTACTTGTTCCATTCTCGACCTCTGCCTCGGTGGTCCATCCACCGCTTCCCTATAAGCAGCTCGACGGGTCGGGCAATCTCTAGCGAGATGTCCCCTACCGTCACATGTGTAGCATCACTTCTTCCTAGGCTGGCTGGATCTAACCTGAGAGCCTTGGACTGTCGATCCCCTATCCTGGGTCCTCCTATGATGTTTCCCACATTCAGATCCCTGTGCCTGACGTCGGATCCCTTCTTTCAGGGTCTCCGCACCTGTCTGCCTGCTGTTGACTGTTGGCGGCTGTCTCTTCTCCGCCAAGAAGCTCTCGATCACCAAGGCTCGCTCGAGCACTCCAGCGTAAGTCGATATTCATATATTCATGAAACTAGCTTAGATTTATCGTTATATACCTCTCTCAAAGGTCCGAGCTCTGAAGTAATGATCCCTGACCATATCCATCGAGTACCGGGTGTGGTTGGTGAACCTCGATGAATAGTCAGCTACTATCATACTGCCCTGCTGGAGCTGGAAAAGCTCCTGGATGCGCACATCTCTCAGCGTAACCAGAGAGAAATCCTCCCTAAAGAGTCGCTCAAACTCTGTCTATGAAAGAGTCTCCTCGTCGTGAGTTTGTGTGGTTAGACTCCACCATCGTCCCGCTGAACCCTAAAGAAGGCTCGCTCCTAGGATCACCATCTAGTCTGCTGGTGTCCTCACCAGACAGAAAACTCTTGTCACCGCCTCAAGCCAGTCCTCAGCCGCCTGAGGGTCGGGCTTGCCTCGGAACCTGAGGGGTCTCTATCTCTGGAACTCATGGAGCGTGCTGAGCCTGCGCTCCTCACCGGTCGGTACTGCAGGTACCACTGGCTGCTCCACTGGTAGTATAGCAGGTGTGCCACCTGGTGGCAATGCCTAGGGAACTGGTCCCTGTATCGAAGCCTCTTCACTGAGGGGGTCATCCTTGTGATTGTGCTGATGAATCCTAGCGGGTAAGCGTCGTGGAGGCATCTTGTAAAGAAACAAGATGTACCATGTTCAATGAGTATATCTGGATAGCTGACACAAAGGACATGGAAAACAGAACCCATTCCTATATGATGCATCTACCTTTTATTTCCCCGCAACCAATGTTTTCGTGTAACGAGTCGAAAAGCAGGTTATCAGAGTCCTAGTGTATGGATACGTCGGCCGCCGCACCAACACTGGAGTCTCTGGCCTGAAAGTAAAACCCGAAACACTTAACACAGTTTCCCCAAACCAAACTCACAGACTCTTGGTCCTAAGGTAGAACCGACCAGCTCTAATACCACTCTTTCACGACCTGTCCCAGTGGGGCCCGCACCGTGACTCCCCAAGCCCACCTCCAATAGGCCAGGGGCTGGCAACTAGCACCGAGTAGGTATATTACTAACATAGGAGGCATTTCCTAACTACCAGTACACACGCACACATCTCCAAGCCCACAAATGCTGAAAATAAAAACACTAAGGAACAATATGCATGCATACAACTAAACCCAACCAACAGAGTACGACGAAAGGTAGAGTACAAAAAAAGTAAACTGGGCCAGAATACAAGCCCACCAAAAACAAGAGTCTGAAAACTGCAAAGTCCAACCTGTGAACACAAAAGGTACTGGGACTGCTGCTCGTAGCCGTAGGAATGCCTCAGCCTGTAGGGAACTCAGAAATCTTGGTCAGGTCCTGGTCCTTCCTGGACTCTATCAAAAGGATGCTCGTCTGCACAAGACACCAGACGTGCAGGCAAGGCCCGTGCAGGGGTGAGTATAACAATACTCAGTAGAGGACCCCGAAAACCAAAAATCAGTACATAAGTAAAGGTACAGTCATCTATACATAGTGTATGTCTACAGAACATATAGAGCAAACCAGATATACTCAAAACCTAGAACCGTGGTCTAGAGACAAATCGCACAACCGCAAACCCCCAGCTAGGAGTTCAGTGTGAGGATTCCATGAAGCACTCATTCCAGGAGAACACACTCCACGAGTCTTACAGCTCTGATGACGTCCGTCCGAGAAGTATCATTCATCGAGAACCATCACGAGAGGTAGTCACACTCATTATGGGAGACACACGCCTGAGTGGGAAGATTTTCCGATAGGTAGATGCACTCATTACGGGAGACACACTCCTGAGTGGGAAAGATCATGATACACATATGAGGATCACTGCCAGGGCCATGGAAGATACCACGACTCATCTGGATTCACCAACTAGGTGACACACCAGCTAGGTAGAGGATCAATGCTCAGTAGAGTTGGTCACGTCGATGCCTGACTCTACCTAGGGTCAGGAAAGGATAGAGGATCTCGATCTGAGCCTCTCAGATTGATGCCTGACTCTATCACAGAAAGTTCTGCTGAAGGGATCATACTCCTGTGTGAGGAAATGATGCATGACCTTTAGGGGAATGAGAAGAAGGGGAACTAACCTAAACAAAAGATGTCTGAAATACTATGAACAAGATGCCGATGTCGTTTCCAAAAAGTACATGGTGTGTAGAAAGGTTACACGCCGTGTGGTCTGACCCCGGATACTGCCCGTGTACAATGGCTCGTGTTGTAAAGCTGGCCACGTAGAAAAAACTGAGTACACGGCGTGTAGTACGGTGTACAGGCCGTGTCTGAGTGACTGGGGTTGGCTCCATGTACCCTGGCCATGTGCCCGTACACGGTCTTCAACCCATGTGTTTCAACCCGTATCCGTGTATCCCCAGGATACACGCCGAGTCCTGCGTAGCCGCTTTTGTCATGATTTACACGTCGTGGCGCCTGAAGCCGTGTAGATCATCCCGTGTCCGTGTATTTCCCAAAGTACACGCCGAGTCTTCAGGGAAATTCAAACACACAGTGTGACTAGGGTCACACGCCGTGTTATTCTTCTCTGACCCCCGAAACCCTAGCCGCCGCCGCCAGTACTACACGGCGTGTTCTTAGGAAGTACACGCCGTGTATTCTGGAAATTTTCAAAAACACAGACTTCCGTCGTCACGCCTCCGGTGATGATCTGTTCGTCGATCTGGCTACCTTATTTCCACAAAACCTTCAGGTTTTAGTCACCCCGACACCACGAAGCCGCTTCTAGTGTTTTAGGACCTCCGATCGTCTCCAAAAACATTATTTGATCTTTCCGCATGAAGAACGCTCGAAGAACGCCCTTTTTCAATCTGGTCTGATTCGTTGTGCACTATCGTTGTTGTACCTCTTCTAGGTCATTTCGGTGTCGAACCATTGATTTGGGATCGTTGCGTCGCAGAACGGATGCACAATGATCCATTGTTCATCGCCCCGCGAAGAATGCGAAGAACGCACGAGAAGAGAATAAGGGGGAAGAATTCCAATAAACAAAGCGAGGAACGAACCTCCACCGTCGTTCGTCACGGCGTTGATCCGCTCCCGTTAATAGGCTTAAACGGAGCAAGAATCAACAACAATAAATAGCATGGATTAATTCCCCATAAATTTCCCAAAGAAAAATCCCTCCCGCAAGAACGTACGAATACACGGATCAACTTGTTCATGGTTGATCTGCGTTCGTCATTTAAATCAAGAACAGGGAAAGAGGAATGAAATAACAACCCCTACATTTTAGAAGGGATCGATTGTTGGCAAAGATGTCGCACTGCTGTCGTCATCGAGATCCTTCAACGTCATTGGCGTAGCGATTCGCAGCTTCGATCTGTTGTCATTCATCACCGAGAATTTCCTCCACGGCTCCATGAACTTTTCACCAGAGCTTCCTCATAAAAAAAATCCATCAACGACCACCAATCACTTAACCCCCATAAAAAGAGAAACATGTTTGGAATTTAATTACGCGACAGCATTAATGACTCTGACTTTCCATTCTTGAGTCATTATGATGCGCCATTAATTAAGGAAACATATTTTTCCCATCACCGTGCTGCAGCGGATGTTTCCATAAATAAAATAAACATTTAGATATTTATTTTATTTTTATTTTACTAAAATTTCCAAAAATAAACTCTTTCCCTTGACCCGCGTCGGCTGAGGTTAGGTCTGCTCTTGGGTAAAGTCATCGTCCCGGACGCAACGGTGCCCTCAGATTTTTAATCCGGACATCCATTTGGAAACTACTACAACCGCGCGCGAGTGCCGACTCACTTAACTTAAAAATTGTTTCAAACCACCATTCCTAGCTCACCGGGCCTCGGAATGAGGTTCCGTCTCTACGCCTGGTCTCGTAATAATTCCATATAATATTTAAAAATAATACATAGAAAATATGAGACATTACACTACTAGTATAATAATCACATGTAATATCAATAGCCAATTTCATAATTATAGAATGCATAATGCTAGACTTAATAACCACACAGTCAAGGCCTTGTGCCAAGACTACAAATAAGATTTTGTCAAGGCCTTGTGTCAAGACACTAGTTTGTCTCATGAGACCTACCGATGCATCGACCAGCTATAGCGGGCTCCACCCGTCACTTACTAAGTCCAATACATTCCTCATACAAAAATTTTGAAACATAACATAAACATTTGTATTAAAACAAGCATACTAAATGTTAATATTTTAACCACAAACCATGAATGGTATAAAAATAGCACATCCACAGTCAAACATAACTCATTCAATACAATATGGAAGATTGTATTATAATAAATTAACATCAATAGATAATAATTATGGATATTGACATAGATAAAAATAACCATCAAAACTATTTGAGAGAAATATCCCTCTTTTTCTTGAAAACATTTAAAAGTATCACTATTTATCAAGAAGTCGTTTAAAATAAATTTTTGAATCAAAGTGTCCCATACCACTTTAAAACTTTTAAAAGGAATTTTAATTTTAAAACATTAATTTCCATATAAATAAATCCTTAAAACCATTTTTAAAACACGTACATTAATGAGAAATATTTAGAAGAATAAATTTTTAAAACATTTAAAATGATATTTTAGTTAGAGTTACTAATCAAATGAGAGACGCGTGAATACAAATAATTTAGGTAATAAAAACTTAATAATATCATGAGAATAAATGGATTCATGATATATTATTTCAAAGTACAGTATATACACCAAATAAAAATGAATTGGCGCATAACAACAAAGAAGTCTTAATGGAATGTAAGTTGAGATAAAATCCCTTATAAAGACTGTATCCTTAGGTTAAGAATAAATAAATGACATAATTATGTGTGAAAAATATAAATACACTAAATATGATTGTATATTCAATGTAAAACAATCAGAGTACATTCACACATATTCTTGTAACAACAACACCAATGAATTGGATGTTTAACTCAATGAATGAAAATTGAGTTAAGATTACTCTTATCAAGTTCATATCGATGACTTGAGAATTTATCAATGGAGTTATTATGTGTATAAAAAGAATATCCACACAAAGGGGAGTGTAAATTACTACATAAATAAATAAATAGTTATTTCACACATAATCTTGTAGTAAAATAATCAATGAAGTTTGCGTGAAACCCAATGAGTGGAAAACAAAATTAGAAATTCACTTACCGATTTGGTGACTTAAAAAACATACACCCCATGAAATAAGGATCATAAAATGAAGTTTTAAATACCCATAAATTAAATTATATTACATAATTAATACAATCATGGTCAGTACATACACCACACAAAAGGAAATAGTGGCAATATAGCATGAATCTCACAGAAATAAGAAGTGAGATGAAAACCCCTTACCATGTTGTAATCGATTGAGTCGTATGAAAAAAAGTTAATAACCACTAAATTAATCACAAAATACCATGAATATAAATATAATCATGATAATATATATCAAATGTCAGTACACAATACACCACATGCAATAAATAAGTGGCGAACAATGGAAATATCATGGAATTAAAAGTGAGATAAGAAACCCCTTACATTGTACTTTTCCTTATTATAGGGTAGGTTAACCTCATCTCATGTATAATGGTGAAATAATTGTTATTAAATTATATAATAACAAAATACATAAATATGATATCATATATGATCTTCTAATATTTCTTTGTTAATAATATTTTAGTAGTATCATCGTTTCAGGTGTTAACTGATTCGTTTTCCTTTATATGCTTGGTTACGTAAGCCATGTTTGTTATGGATGTGATGTATTTTATTCATATACAGAATTATATTATGTTCATAAACATTATTTTTAATCATAAAATGAAAATTATTCTTGAATGACTATGATGGGGAATGAATCTTATCACGTTCGTGGAGATGGTAATCTGTACGTACGCACGAGTGACAATATCATTATATTGATGTTGAAATTGTATGTAATTGGATGTTATATAATATATACAGAATCATTATCATGTTCTATTTATTATTTACATCATTTATACTCATTATTATACCCATCCAAATAATGAAGTGTTTGAATAACAAACTACACCACGACGTGGAGACGGTAAGTCGTACGTACGCACGTATGGTGACTTTGTCATTTATAGGATGAATAGAATAATGAATATGGTTGTACCATATTTATAATAACATCACAGTATGTAGAAGGTACTGGAGTTATTATTTTGGTATGGAAACAAAAAATAAAGAAGAAGTGGAAGAAGAAAAGAACTTGAAAGAGGGTGGTGAAATTATTACTGCTTCCTCGGGTGTTTCCTTTTGAGTTGATCAAAAGGGCTCCTTAGGTTAGATTTATGATCAAATTAAGGACTCTAGGTTGATTTGAGGGAATTTGGTAGGATATTTGGGTAGGTTTTGGCCGAGCCAAATGGCTTTGGAGGTGTGAAATTAAGATAAGGAGAAGTACCCTTTTATAAGAGAGGTGAGGGTCACTTTAGGAAAACCTTGAAATATTATTTTATAATAAAATCCTTTTCGGTTTATAATGGATCCAAAATGATTTATTTATAAGATAAGGTGGGGATGGGTCGAAAACCTCTTAACCAATAGGTTTTATACAAGTTTAGGTTACCATTTTAACCTTGTCTTTTAGATTTAACTCATAATTAAATAATTTAACTTTTACCGTGTCTTCTTCTTTCTTACACTATATGGTTAATAAACTTACTCTAAACTTCCAAGAGAACCTCAAGTGGTTCATTAATGAAATATATAATATTATTTAATCCCTTTGTCCAAACCTTAGATTTTTAGGAATATTATATCAACCAATAATATAGTATTTGTTTTAAAAACTCATTTATGTCAATTTTGACATTATTTAGTATTTGGTTTTTGTGAAAATCATAACAATATGATTACTTAAAAAAATTATTTAATCGACCCTAAAATGTCATATTAACCTATAAAATTAGTTTAATTCATAAAAATTCTCAAATTACATTTATTTGGATATTTATAATATCAATTATTTTAATCGTTCATTAATAAGGTAATTAATGCATCATCATTGTGTCATAAATAAATTTAATTATTTAATGTATAAAAATTATAAATAAAATACCATTATGTGGGAAATATTTTTATTTTTATAATTAATATTTATAGTCTAATTTATCTTATGTATAACCCTATATTAAAAATGGTTTAGTTATTAAACTTTGAATTTAACTCTTTTAACTCTTCTTTAAATAAAATAATAATAAATGTCCTAATCTAATCCAAGTGGACCAAAGAGGATCATATTTTATTGCTAAGGTTTTTTTTTCGAACTACACTTATCTAATAGAATTGGGACATGTGTTAGGGTAATTATAATATCATTTTTACCCTTAATTACCCTATTTACTTTTAACCGTGGTAAATAAAAGTCAAAAGTTTCTATTCACCAAAAATTATTTTCATCTTATTGAACCAAATTTTACTTATTGATTTCAACCGTGTCTCTCATATTTTTGAAATTCAACTCACAAAATCTGTAAAATTAAGTTTTATGCAAATTTTCAAATGCTCCTAAAAGGTCGGTAAAAGACGGTAAAAAGTTCAACAAAATTTTATACATCTAATTTTATTATAAAATGACTCCAATGAATTAAATTGAACTTATATAGGTATTATATATCTATTTTGACTTAAAATAAATATAAATAAAATAAATAATTATTTAAATAAAAAGTCGATTTTAAACTATAACGTAGTGTTTTTCACTATTCATCAAAAATTGAATGTTTTCGTAAAAATACCAAAAATTCACCCTAAGATAATTTTGAAATTACAAATTCAAAAATTAATTCTATTTTACCAAATTAAAAACATATAAGTTGAATTAATTAATTTTAAATTAATTCCCATTTTAGAAATCGAAAAGAAAATTTTTAAAAAGTAAAAACTATCAAAAGATTGACATGTTTTTATGTCAAATTTAAATGTGAAATTACTTATAATGACCTAAATTGTATTAAATGATAAAAATGTAATCTAATTATACTTTCAAACCATTCAAATTTATAATTTAACCCTATAAATTATTTCGATTAAAAAAGTTGTTTTCAATTAAAATTTAGTATTTTTCAGTATTCATCAAAATATGAAAGTTATCAGAAAAGTACCAAAAATTTATTCAAAATAAATTTTCATGTCCTGATTATAAATAAGAATTTAATTTTATTAAATTGAATATATATAAGTTTCAAATATTGGTTTTAAAAAAGGTTTTCCATTAGAGGGTGGTAAAATTGCATTTTTTGAAAAATACATCTTTTATCTAAAAAAAATGAATTTGTTTTTATATTATATCTAAGAAACACATAATATGGATTATAAAATTATATGGAGTGTATAAAATTCAAAATTTAGTTAATACTATTCATAACCGCTTTTGAACGACTAGTTTGGTAAGTCGTGGTGTGCTCAAACTCGGTGTTGCGTGTAGTGCAAGCTATTGAATTACTTTAAAGAAAATAACTTACTATAAAATATTGGGGTGTTACACTGAATATGATTGGAAAAATATTTTTCTCCCTCTTTCTTTCATCAATCTTGCATCATAAGTTTTAATACTAAATTATGATTTATGAGAACTCCAAAATCAGTAAAGCATCATCACATTTTTATCATAGTCATCCAGACTCTGATTCTTCCCCATTATGGTCAATCCTTTCATTCCAGATTCTATGTGAATCCAATAAACCTTTTCTTCCAGCCATCTTCTCCTAAATATTATAGGTTTTTTCAAGTATTGTGAGTCTGATTTCTTGAATAAAATGTTAAGTCCTATTTTTACCAAATACAAAGTGAGGTGATTTATTTTCTTCTAAAAATTCATTTGACAACAAAAGACAATAATCTCAAAAAAAAACTCCTTCAACTTTTAGAAACCTTATCCACCAAACTTGGTTCTAATAGAAGGAGGCTGGAAGAAGATCCACTGCCATTAGGTGAAACCCTCTCCTTCCCAAATGAGAACACATAATGTAAAGTCCACCAAAATATCCACTTCCATGAGAATGAGATATTTCATAGAGGACTGAAAACTTTGATTCTCCTCATCGTCACATAGAAATCCTCCCAGGATGTCTCCCATGCTTTTATGGATATATGGGTTTTACAGCAGAATAGGAAGGGTGGGAAGCTTCACCCAAATGGTTGTTGAGCTTTAGTCTTTCCCAACATTCACTTCCTAGGTCCACTAAACCAGCTAGAACCTCCAATCACTTCACATTCAACCCTCTTAGGATCATGCCTTCATGAAATCATCCCTTGAGAAGAGATGGATGGAGAAATTTCTCCTTAAGATCCAAAAAAGTCTTCAAAGAAGGAAATTGATGGCCTCTCATGACCTAAATTCACCACCAATGAATAGATATGGTAAGAATTAGCCTCACCAAGCTCCATTGATGATAGATCCACCATAGGGTACCCGTCCACCCACATCGAGCATTTGGGAATGAGAGAGATACTTAGAGTGAAAGGGGTCCAGGGCAAAAAAGTCAATCCTGAAGAACTGGAAAGGGAATATTTAAAGGAGAACTTCCCTAGAGCTTAGACCACCTCAGAGGTGGTAATAGAACTAGGTAGCGACACTATTAACGGATCCCCAATAGTAACTGTCAACACAGGAGGAGGCACCATCTCCTCACAAGACTCCAGTGTAGTGGTGCACACAATGGTCAGAAAATTTAAGAATAACCACTTTAGAATATACCTAGTGAATAAACCCTGAAGAACTCGGTCAACTCAACTCACTACATGTAGTACCCATTCTGTATTTACTTCTTCCTATTCTATTATACTAAGAATTTTAATCTCAATAAAAATTAATTTTAGATGACTACTAAATCGATTATAGGTTCTTATCTTTCTCCTTCTTTTCACCTCTAAAATCTTGGATGTGCAGATTTTTACACAGCCCAAACAGTCTCAGCTTCAGGAACTTATTCTTATTCTTATCTTGCACTCAGTATTACATGCATTCACACTATGTGTATATCAGTGAGATAATGTTTTATTCTTCCCACCTCTATCTAATTTTTAATATCCTCGGTATTTACAAGTAGTAATCTCCTCTCTCATTGAGAAAGAACTTTTCCTGTATAGCCAGCACATTAACTTCTCATATCATTTTCATATACTCAAATTTTTATATTAAAATATGTATTAGGACTTATACCAAAGAGAAAAATTATCAAATACTTATTTTCAACACTCACAACTTTTCATTCACTTTCACCAAGATCTTCACATGGGTCAGTCTCCCATGATTTCTTTTCAAAGAGAATTTCTATAAATTCCCTTTCCTTATTCAACTTATAACCAAACCAAATGATTTTTACCATATTTTACCTATAGATATAAAAACTCAATAAAAATTTATTTGTTATTTTCACAAACACTAATCAATAATTCCCTTTTGATTTCACTAGACCAAACTTTATTCTCAGTTTCTTACCCTATTCACAGTTTAAAGTAGACGTTTGTTGTGCAACACACCTCAAAACTTAGCTTAAAAAATACCTTATACATTATAAAAACAACTCATCTTACATTAAAACTAGATTATCATGTGATTTATGAACTAAATAACATAAAATCATTATCCCATTTAGATATCTTCATTATTCTTGAAAACCATCAATGTTTCATTTTGAGTTATTTTTATCCAGTTGTTCTCATGGTTAATCTTGTTCTTCATTATGTGAGAATAATATAAACTTTGTGTTGCTTTATATTTTTTATTTTTAGAGACTTAATATCTACTTTGGAATCATATGGGTTAATTTATTCATAATATTAAATATTCTAAAATTTTCAGAATTTCATAAGACTTTATAAGTCATATGAAGAACAATTTCTTATACACACTAGTGAAATTCAAACAAACCAAAGTATACCATGGTAAATTTCAAATAAAATTCATACACACATAAATTAAATTAAAATAGATTTCTTGGAAGTCTTACAGTGAATTAATATGTTGGTCCACTTCAAAGTCATACACATAGATAGAGAAAAATTCCCTACCTTGAAATTCATATGTTGAAGTCTTACACAATAAAAATTCTTGCATAAGGGCCTTTTAAAGTCATACACTTATGAGAAATGTCATACTCTAGGTCACATCAAATTATTACACTGAAATTAATATGCCCCCAACATAAATTATTACATTGATGGTGGGGTGGTAAGGTCTTGGGGGTTGAGGGGCATGTCATGGGGTCAAGTCCTCAGGGATACATGTTTACTACAATTTCTTTCCTTATGTTGTGTTCTGTGATGGAGGATGTAATCGACCTTGTATAAAAAGTCTTAAAAACTATCCAAATTTCCAAATTAATTCAAAATAAGACCATAGAAAATTTTAAACACTTCATAAGAACCTTAATCACTCAGAATCAACTCAAAAAAGGTTAATCACTTATTTAAAAATAAACACAATAATTAGAATGCCTTCAAAAATTCCTCTAATCCAAAGGGTTCGTTAGTCTCCCCCTTCGGATTTTTTTCAACCCTTTTTCAACTCTTTATCAATCTACTAAAAATCATTACTGATTTCAATAAAATTACTCAAGAATTATTAAATCATAGATTATTTAAAATGATTTCAATCTTGACACAACACCAAGGGATAATGTAGTGTTTTTTATAGATTTTTGTCCCTTGATCAAAAGAAACTTTTGGATAAGTGATTCAAATGATTTTTCCTTATAATATCCCTCAAATCATCAAAAATTCCACCCCTTTTTTCAGTAAACATGACTTTGGATAACAAAGTGTGCAATCCACCTTTGTCAATCTTCTTCCCCTTTGAAAAATAAGTAAGATTTATGTCAATTTTCCCTCTCTATTTTAAAAAATAAATAAAAATTCTTGTGGGTGTATACTTCCATACATTTTTAATTGATAGATGAAGGTTGAACATGAAGTTCTAGTTTTAGTTTAGAGAACCTCTCCTTTGGAAAAGCTTTGGTGAAAATTTCTACTACTTTTTCATTAATGCCAATAAACTCAAGATTCACACACCATTTACAACATTATATTTGATGAAATTATATATAATATAAATTTGGTTTTATCTAGATTTTTGAACCAAATTCTTTGAGATGTATACAAAACTTTTATCATCACAAGCAATGCATAGTGGATTCTTAACCTCAACTTTAAAGTCATCTAGTTGAACTTGAATACATATCATTTGAGTACAAGAATGTGTGAATACTATATAATTAGATTCAGTTATGATCAATACCACTGAAATTTTCTTATTTTTATGCCATGTGACACAACTCTCTCCAAGAAAGAATGCTCCACCTAAATTGAATTTTCTATTAGTGTAATCTCTAGTCCAGTTAGTATATGTACATCCTTGCAACATAAAATCATAATTATTTTGGTATAGAAGTCCAAATCCTGGTGTTATTTTAATATATATCAAAATACTATTGGATTTTAACATATTATATTCCATGAGATCACTTTTAAATTGATCACACAATGTTGCAAAAAAAAATTCAAGTATAAAAGTTATTAGGTAGAGAAGGTTGTCAATCGGTTTTCTATAATCCCTTTGATCACACTAGTTACAACCTAATATTTGATTAAATTAGTTCCAATAGCTATAGTATTATAAATACCCTTTCATTCCTTCATTCCAAATCTCTTCAAAAATTATCTAGAGTATTTTTTTGGGATAAAAAAATATGATCATCCCCTTAAAATATTTTCAATCCTAGAAAATATGACATCTCAACCAACATATACATCTCATAATACCACTTAATTTCCTTAGAAAACATCCCATAAAGATGCAATTTTTTGCCTAAAAAATTATTTCATCAACATATACTATGAAAATGAGAGTACCTATGGATAGCTCCTTCACATAGATATTATATCAACTTTTCCTTTAGAAAAAATCATGCTTCTCAAACATAAATCTAGCTTAGAATACCAAGCTCTAAGTGGATATTTTAAGACATATAATGTTTTCTTCATACTATATACCATGTTATAATCTTTATCAATAACAAAACCCTCGATTTGTTCAATGAAACCCTCTTCTTAAAGATTACCATTCAGGAAGGCATATTTCACATCCATTTGATAAATCATGTAATGTTTGTGAGTTTTCACTACCAAGAACATCCTAATGGTCTCAATTATTTCCACTAGTGAAAATTTTTATTTAAATTAAACTCATTAAATCTAATAATACCCCTTGTAAACCAGTCTTTCCTTATTCCTTATGACTCTACCTTTCTTATTCAATTTATTTATGAAAACCCACTTGGTGTCTATACTATTTTTGTTTCTAAACATTGATACCAGATCCCAAGTTGTGTTGTTCTATATTTTATCAAGTTACTCATTAATAGTAGTAATCTATTATTAATGAAAAATTTCCTCATGAACAATTTGTGGTTCTACTTATGAAATAAGAGTGATTTGTTTTTCTAGACTCATCCTTCTTTCAGTTTTTGGATAGGTGCATCATGTTAACCAATAATATTCTCAGAATCAATATGTTTCTTCATCCTTTAATGATTATTAATCTAATATTCAGCATCTTATTCATCACTAGTTATGTTTGAGTCAACACTAACCATGTCTTTCTCACTTATAGACTATTCCACAGCCTATTTTTATGGAATCTACATGTTTCTATCTTTAGTATTTTCAACTTCACCGGCAATAAACTCACCAGTTATATGATAATTTTTTATGATTTTAACATCTGAACATTATACCATATTTTTTTTATCTTTTCACTAAAAATTTTAGCCACTACTCTTGGAAATATATCCTATAAAGACCCCCTCTTCAGCATTGTCATCAAACTTGTCTATATTTTTGTTATTTATCTTCATGTATTAAGGGATTCCAAATAATTTGAAGTATTTTAAAGTTTTATTTTTGTGGTACCAAATTTACTATAGTTCCATTTGTGTATTGATTCTCAATAAACATCTATTCTGAATGCACATAGCAATTCACATATATTCTCTCTAAAAGAAATATGAAATATTTTTTTCAACTAAAATAGTTTTTCACATGTTCACAATGCTCCTATTTTCACTCTCAAATATACCATTTTTTGTGGAGTGTATGGTTTTATATATTGATTATTTATTCAATTATTTCCAAGATATATCTCAAAAGAATTGGATTAGTACTCCTTTCCATTATCAGACCTCGCCTTCTTGAAAGGCATTAAGTTATTTCTCAGCTTGTCTTTTGAAAATTTTAAACATATGAAGATCCTCTGATTTTTAATTCATAAAGAGATAATTAGTCATCCTAGTATAATCATAAATGAAGGTAATTAAATAAAGATCACCCTTGGTTTAATTAATACTCATAGGACCGCACACATCTGAATATGCAAGTTTCAATGGTTTAGTGGATTGAATATCCACTTTCTTGTGTGTCCCTTAAACCATATTCCCTTTTAGGCATGTGTCACAAACTGATTCTCTATAAATTTTTAGCATGGGAAGGTTTCTTATCAACTCATGTTTGGAAATATTCCTCATATTTTTTTGGCTAAGATGGTCAAGTATACTATGCCATAAATCACTCTCATCTTTGGAACACATGTTTCATGAATTGGGTGGGTCACCAATTTAAAACAAGTTCCCACTTGTTCTTTCACCTCTTATGATGACTCTTTCATCTTTACAGCACTTGATTATGCAAGAGTTATTTTGAAAAAAAAACTCATTTCCTTCATCACACAATTGGATAACACTAATAAAATTATGTTTAAGTCCTTCCATAAATAACACTTTTTTTATTTGAGCCCTTTTGAATCATAATGGTGCAAAAATGACTTATATCCATAAACCTATAGTCACGGTTGAGCCAAATCATGGATATAGATGGCCTATATTCATAGGTAAGAAATTATTTTCACAATATGTGTCTTATATACATGGTTAAGGCCTAACCATGGCTATATATTTACTCATTCCAATATGGGTAAATTTTTTGTAACATGGGAAAGGCGCAAGAAATATCTTATAGTTATGGTTGGGCCAGTACCATGGAAATAAGGTGTGGTTTGGGGGTATAGACATGGTTTATCATAGATTGTGGCTATAGGGTGTGGCTGGGGAGGCTATAGCCACAATTAAGTCTAGGTCTTGGCTATAGGATACGACTGGGGGCGATAGTGTTGGGTCGGAAAAAACGGGGAATGATGGCAAGAGGGGGGGTGAATTGCCTTTTTAAAAAAAGGATTAACAAATAAAAAATCAAAGTAAAAATGCAGCGGAAAGTAAAGAAGGCAATCACACAAGAAATTGATAACGGAGTTCGGCCAAAACCCGGCCTACGTCTCCGCTCCCAACTTAACCGTTGAGAGATTCCTACCGCTTGCTTTTCAATGGTTTTAGCAAGAAACCCACTAGGATTTGAGGTAGCACTAGAACCTATTACAGCTTGCTTTTTGTGGTTTAGCAAGAACCCACTTACTTTTAATGGTTAAGTAAGAACCCACTAGCCTTTTTAACGGGTGAAGGCTAGCTCACCGAAACACAAGCCTTTTAAAAGGAAAGGCTTGAAGAAACCTCTTCACACCTTAATGGTGGTGTGAGAACCCAAGAGAAATAGGGGATGAGAAAAGTGGGAGTTTGTAGGCACAAACCCAAATTGAAAGCTCAAAAAGATAAAAACAATAAAACCCGTAATTGGAGGAAGTCTTGGGCGCCTTTGATTGATTGGAGATGTTGAAGGCCGCTTCCAAGCTTCTTGAGGTGCTCCTTGGATTGAGAATTGGATTGGAGCACTTGAGGATCCTTGAAGGTGGAGCGCCGGAGGTTCGCCAAAGGTGCAACAATGTGTCCGGGCGCTTGGGTATATGATCTGATTAGGTTCCGGGGCTTCCTTAGCCTTTATTTATAGGCATGGAACCCATTGGGGGCCTTCGGAGCCGTTGGAGAAGTCCTCGGAGCCGTTGGAGGCCAAAAGATGGTTGACTGGTCAAACCCAACGGCTAGTTTGACTGGGCTACCGGCTGGCCGGTACAAGGCCACCGGCTGGCCGGTGCCTTGGTAGAGAAGAAGAGTCTTGATCCAGGCTCTACCGGTCGACCGGTGGAGGAGCCACCGGCTGGCCGGTGGCAAGACAGTAGAAAACACTATTTGGGCTGGGTGCCACAGGTCGACCGGTGACAGAGCCACCGGTCGACCGGTGGAACCTGGCAGTGGGCAATCCCTCTGCCAGTTCCACCGGCTGGCCGGTGCTATCACACCGGTTGGCCGGTGGACTGAATTTCAGTCCATTTCTTGTCCATTCTTGGGCCAATCCTTTGGCAATCTTTTGCCTATCATCCACAACACTTAAAACACAATATTAGAAACATAAGAGGGTGATTGTGATCATGAAAATTAAACCTCGAGGGGTTTGAGAGGTACAACAATCTCCCCCTATTTTGATGATCACAATCACCAAAACAATTAAAGTAAAAACATAAATTAAAGGCATTCTTTTAATGAATAAATTGAAAATAAATACTAAGCATGAGAGAAAAGATTCTCCCCCAATCAATCAAGAGATTTCTCCCCCTTTGTGATTATCAAAATAGAATGGGGCATAAAACTTGATTGAGGGATAACAATGAAAAACGAGATTTTAAATCAATTGAAAATAATATCAATTGTTGAAAATTTTGAAATGAAAATTGAATAACAGTTTGAATTGAAAGTTTTGAATCAAAAACCAATTGAAATTTGAAAATTTTGAATTGAAAATTTTGAAACCAAGAGTTGAAATTGAAAGTTTGAATCGAAAATTTTGAATTGAAAATTTGAAATGAGAATTTTGAATGAAAATTTTTAAATCACAAAAAGGCTTAAAAGAACCTAACTCCCCCTAAATAAAGACAAAAAGTCACCGGGGAGAGGGATTTTGAAAAGAGATAATTTTAGGCCCGGAGAGACTCGCTAAGAGGGATTTTTCAATCCACACTTGCCTTGTAGCGGGTCTTCTCCTATAAAACTCGTCCGAAAAGAAAATAGACTTGGGTTGGCCATACCGGGCGTTTTTGCAATTACACTCATAAATGAGGTGCCCGGGTTTTTTACAATAATTGCAAAATTTAAAGCTAGAGCTCCCCCTTACAAAAACAGTTGGTGCATGGGAGGAGGAGGCTTGGTTGGAATAGCCAAGCCCTTGGGTGGTTCTAGATGTTCGTTGGGAACCTAGCAATTTTGAAAGATTTTGTTCCCCTTGGGTGAACTTAGCTAGTGATTCCCTTAGATCTTTGATGGTTGATTCCATGGAATCAACATCGGGAAGATTTTGGATTTTTAGGGAGAGTTCCTCCTTCTCTTTGAGAAGTTGTTCTTTTTCGGAGGAGAGTTTTTTGAAAGACTTTTTCAAAGAAACAAATTTTGAAGAGAGTTCATGAAAACCATTTTCAAGTTGGTCTCTAGCATGTTGGAGTTCTTCATATGATAAATGATTAAAAGAATTTGAAGAACTAGAAGACGAGGAAGAAGAGTCGGAAGATGATACCTCATGTTTTGCCATTAGGCATTTTTTACCTTGGTCGCTCGAGGAGAAGGAGGAGAATGAAGAGGTGGAGCTATCACTCCATGTTGCCTTTGAAGCCTTCTTCTTCTCCTTTTTGGCCCTTTTCTTGTGAGGTGGGCAAATGGGCTTGATCTTTTCGTCGGGTTCTTGCTTTTGAGTGGGTTCTTGCTTTGGAGCCTCGCTAGTACCTTCATAGGTTAGTTCTAAAAGCTTCCAAATATCATGAGAAGATGTGCAAGAAGAAATACAATCAAAAACATTTCGGTCTAAGCCACAATGTAGAGCATTCATGGCTTTGCCATCAAGCTCGAAATAAGCAATGTCATTGGGGGTCCATTTAGACTCATCGGGAGAGGATAGGGTAAAACCATGCATAACAATTCTAAAAATTGGATAACCAATACTTTTTAAAAAAGTGGTCATGCGGGTTTTCCAAAAAGAATAATCGGCTCCATCAAAGAATGGAGCACGATCCAAAGAATGTCCTTCGGGGGATTGAGAGGAAGAAGCGGTAGAAGCCATCAAAAAGAATAGGATCTTTAATTTGAAACCGGGTTAGGGAATTATTCAAATACGTGCTCTGATACCAAATGTTGGGTCGGAAAAAACGGGGAATGATGGCAAGAGGGGGGGTGAATTGCCTTTTTAAAAAAAGGATTAACAAATAAAAAATCAAAGTAAAAATGCAGCAGAAAGTAAAGAAGGCAATCACACAAGAAATTGATAACGGAGTTCGGCCAAAACCCGGCCTACGTCTCCGCTCCCAACTTAACCGTTGAGAGATTCCTACCGCTTGCTTTTCAATGGTTTTAGCAAGAAACCCACTAGGCTTTGAGGTAGCACTAGAACCTATTACAGCTTGCTTTTTGTGGTTTAGCAAGAACCCACTTACTTTTAATGGTTAAGTAAGAACCCACTAGCCTTTTTAACGGGTGAAGGCTAGCTCACCGAAACACAAGCCTTTTAAAAGGAAAGGCTTGAAGAAACCTCTTCACACCTTAATGGTGGTGTGAGAACCCAAGAGAAAGAGGGGATGAGAAAAGTGGGAGTTTGTAGGCACAAACCCAAATTGAAAGCTCAAAAAGATAAAAACAGTAAAACCCGTAATTGGAGGAAGTCTTGGGCGCCTTTGATTGATTGGAGATGTTGAAGGCCGCTTCCAAGATTCTTGAGGTGCTCCTTGGATTGAGAATTGGATTGGAGCACTTGAGGATCCTTGAAGGTGGAGCGCCGGAGGTTCGCCAAAGGTGCAACAATGTGTCCGGGCGCTTGGGTATATGATCTGATTAGGTTCCGGGGCTTCCTCAGCCTTTATTTATAGGCATGGAACCCATTGGGGGCCTTCGGAGCCGTTGGAGAAGTCCTCGGAGCCGTTGGAGGCCAAAAGATGGTTGACTGGTCAAACCCAACGGCTAGTTTGACTGGGCTACCGGCTGGCCGGTACAAGGCCACCGGCTGGCCGGTGCCTTGGTAGAGAAGAAGAGTCTTGATCCAGGCTCTACCGGTCGACCGGTGGAGGAGCCACCGGCTGGCCGGTGGCAAGACAGTAGAAAACACTATTTGGGCTGGGTGCCACAGGTCGACCGGTGACAGAGCCACCGGTCGACCGGTGGAACCTGGCAGTGGGCAATCCCTCTGCCAGTTCCACCGGCTGGCCGGTGCTATCACACCGGTTGGCCGGTGGACTGAATTTCAGTCCATTTCTTGTCCATTCTTGGGCCAATCCTTTGGCAATCTTTTGCCTATCATCCACAACACTTAAAACACAATATTAGAAACATAAGAGGGTGATTGTGATCATGAAAATTAAACCTCGAGGGGTTTGAGAGGTACAACAGATAGCCACAGTCGGGCTAGGACCGTGGATATAGGGTGTGACTAGTGGGGTTATAGCCATGTTTTGGTCCCAATCATGGATATAGGGTAGATCTATAGACACGTTTAAGTATGTACCATGTATATATGGTGCCTATGTATGGGGATATATCCATGGTTGGCCCTGGTCATGGCTATAGGGTGTGGGGGTGGGGGTTATAGCTGTGGTCTGACCAAACCGTGGCTATATGGTGTTAGTGGAGGAAGAAATTATAATTAATTAAATAAAAAAATTATATATTTATACTTATACATAATAAATATCATATTAAAGTGGTATATTTATATAAATAACACCTTCAAGGCTCAAGATCAAAACTCATTATGGTGTTTTTTTTCAAAGACCTTATAGCCACAGGCAGGTGGCCCGTGGCTATGGGTGGATCCACATGGACACATAGCACCTATATACATGAGAATTGGTCCCATGGATATAGGTTCCACATGGACCAAGTCTACATCAAAGTTTCTATAACCCCGAAATTGTATCCATGGATTTCGTGGCCATTGACGCCATGCCCATGGCTATAGCCTATAGCCTATTTTTTTACTTGTGTTAATCTCAAGAGTTAAAACACCTTTTATTCTAAAGTATATTTCATTACATAATGTTACTTATCCTCCTCCATTATATTCTATATCTTTCAATATTTTAGTGTCTCTGGTCATGTTTGAATAACACCCACTGTCAAGGATCCATGGTCTTCCTAACTGAAAATTGTCTTTTTATTTGATTTTCAAAACTTCTCTTTGGTTGAGTGGTAATTGATCCAAACACAATCATACTGATTAAATGACACTTACAATATGAATTATTTCTCTTCTTGATTTTTATTTTCAACTTATTTCCACATTTATTTGTAGGACAACTATCTAGGGATATTTTTCATGCACTTCTCATCATAATGTTCTAGTCTCTCACATCTACCACAGACTTCTTTTAAACTTTTAAACATCTTCTAAGTAGGTAGACGTGTATAAATTTTTTTCACAACCTTCTTTGGAGATTTATTATTTTCACTTTAGATTTGATCCCCCTTTATTCATTCCTTCCTTCAGGTAAGGAAATGGTATGCCAGCATGTGTAATCTTTGTGGCCAAAAATACTACAACACCAAAAATAACTGCTGAATATAAATCTTATGTTAAATCAATAAGTTTTTCCAAAAAAATGATTTCCATATTCCTTCCATTTTTTTATATATCTATGATAATTTTTATTATTCTTCAAGGAGGGTGATTTTTCTTGCATTATTCCTTATTCACTAGATGCAGAAGAGAGTTTCTGGTCATATTTTCTACCCCATACTTGTACATATTTTGAATTATGACATATGATATTAGGAAAAATGGATTAATTTTTTTAGAAGTTTCAGGTATTGGTTTAACCTGAATTGATGTGATATCATTATCAGTTATTATAAATGATTTATCCTTAACTTCAACAGAATTTTTGAAGTCTTGTTTCACCCTTTTTAACTCATATTCTGTAAGGAGATTTGATTCCATCTTACTCATTTATTCTTCTTTCAACATATGTTTTCATTCAAGATATTTCTTTAACTTTTCATATAAATCAGCCTTCAGTATGAATTTCTTGAGATCTTCAATGATTTAAGTCTCTCTTTTGATATATTCTTCATTTTATTCAACTTTCTTCCCATAATATTTCTTCATGGTTTTAACTTAATTCTTTAACTTGGTATTTTTATCAAGAAAATACTCTAACTAAAATCTAATAATATTCTCAATGTATCTTCCCCACCTTTCTTATCACTAATCGAGGTGGTTTCTTGGTCTTCCACGTGATCCATGAAATTAATAACCTTTTTAAGTGATTAATATTCATATTGGATACTAGAGGAAGACTCTTCCTCTTCTTATTTACTCATAAATATTATCCTTTTTCTCCTTGTAAATATTTTCTTTTTTTCACCTATTTTGTTCATTGATTTATAACCTTTTTACCATTTCTTATTTTTGAGTTTTTTCTTCTTGGTCATCAAAATCAAACTCATAGTTTTTCTTCTTTGGAAAGCTGATTTCAAAGTGTCCAATACCTTCATATTTGAATCATTTCAAGGGAATTTTAACCATGTGTTTTCCCTTATATTTTCTGATATTTCTAGAGATAAGGGACATGATTCTCTTATAGTTGTTATCTATATCATCTTCATCATCAATCTCACTAGAAATTTGAGTTTCTTCTTATTTTATCTTCATATTTTTCAAGGCTTAAAAATCAATATCATATTTCACTTTATTCTTAAAGGAAAGTGTCTTTCCAATTTAAAAGGAAATGAGGATATTATGTAACTCATCTAAAGAGAAATCTTACCTGTCTTCAAGAGCATAAATTTTTGGATAAAATTAGTCAAGAAAATTCCTTATGGGTTTCTTCATAATAATGTAATCATCTAGTTCTTCACCAAAGCCTATAATGTTGCTCACTATCTCATTAAATCTAGTGAAGTAATAATCAATGGATTCCTTCTCATCAATATTTATATCTTCAAACATACTTCTTTAAATATGTATCTTTAATTCTTCCACTTTTACATTTCCTTCCTAACTTCAAAATGGAATTTTTAGATTTTCCATCAACCTCAAGGTTCCTTTGATCAATAAATTTCATTTTATCACCCCCTTTGAATGGGTGGAAATCCCATTATGGATGCATCAAGAACTTCAAGACCCAATTATAACAAATATAGAAACATTATATTTTTCCAATGATATAAATTCTTTCCATAAAATGTGGGAACACATATACTATTCATGTATTTGATGTTGTCCATCCTTCATAAAGAGAAAATATAATATAGGAAACCTTAAGCTCCGATATCAATGTAGCCTATTTTTTATGATTTCCATCTTTGAAATAAATCTATGTGGTTTTCTAAGACATGATCTTATCAAGTATAAATCTCAGTCTCACCTGAGTGCAATAAATGAAAAAGAAAGACAAAGCACGCACAAGTTTTTACAAGGTTTGGTCTTAATGTGAGAGCATAATATTTTTTGTATCTAGTTTTTATCATGTGATATATATTTTACACTAATATATTTTTATCAAAATAATAAGTTGGGTTAATTATTATCCCAAGACCCATGTTTCCTAGTATATACACTACTTCCACAGGTTCCACTATCTCTCAAAAATTACAATAGAATACAAGTAGCACTAGAAAAGAGAGGCATTCTTTTGAATGCAGTTTGATTCAAAAATAAATGAGAGAACTTATTATTTGAGACAACATAATTTTATCCAGTGAATACAGATCACCTTATTCCAAAACAAACACTTCAAAATATACTTGTTGAATAAACCCTAAAGAACTTGATCTGCTCAACTCACTACATATAGTTTCCCTTTTCAGATATGATTCTTCTTATTCTCTCAGAATCAACACTACAATCTTATGAAAAACATATTTTATATGAATACCACTATAGTTTTAGGTTCTCCTATTTCTATTTATTCTTATAAAATTTAAAATCTCAAGTATTCATATTTTTACATAACTCAAACATCCTCGACTTCAGACACTTCTTATTATTCTTCTCTTGCACTTAGTCCCATACACTTGCACACTATGTGTATATCAGTGAGATGATGTTTTATTCTTCCCACATCTCTCAAATTTTCAACAACCTCAATATTTCCAAGAAGTAATCTTCTCTATCTCTTAAAGAAATCAATTTTATTCTACAGGACTCATTAACTTCTTAAATAATTTTCATTTACTTTAATTGGTGTATTAAAATATGTCTTGAACCTTCTTCCAAAGAGAATAATTATCAAATACCCATTTTCTGCACTCAAAATTTTTTCTTTCACTTTTCACCAAGATCTTCATTTGGGTCAGTCTCCTATGATTTATTTTCAAAATTAATTTCTATAACTATCTTTTCCTTCTTCAATAGATAACCAAACCAGTTGAGTCTTCCCATCTTCAACCTTTAAATAAAAAACACAACAAAATGTGTTTTTAATGTTCAAAAACACTGAGCGATAATTCCATTTTAATTTCACTACACAAAACTTGATTTCTAGTTATTTCCACATGTTCATGATATAAAATAGTTTTTTACTACACAAAACACCTAAAAACTTTTCTTAAGAAAATATCTCATACATAGTTGTTCTCATGGTTGATCTTTTTCTTCATGATGCATGAATCATGGAAACTTCATGTTGCTTAAATAAAAAATGATTGGTGATTTTTTAGACACTAAAGATCATATTTTGCATCATCTAGATTAATTTCTTCAAAATATTAAATATTATGGAATTTTTAAAATATCTTAAGACTTTACAAGTCATACAAAGAACAAAATATTTTTTGATGTGGTGAAAGTCAAGAGAACAAAATTCAATCACATGAAATTTCAAATAAAAGGTCATACATGCATCAAGGAGAGTCATACGGACTTCTTGGAATTATTATATTTAATTCATATGATGGGCCATAACAAGTTCATGCACATATATAGAGTCATGCCTGGCCTTAAAATCCATATGTTGAAGTCTTGTGTGGCACAAAGTCTTACATGAGGGACTTCCACTATCTCCCAACAATTACAATAGAATAAAATCATCACCAGATAAGAGAGGTATTATTTTGAATGAAAATAAATAAGAGAACCTCTTATTTGATCCAACACAATTGTATCCGTTGAATACAGCTCACCTTCTTCCCAAACAGACACTTCAAAATCTACTTGGTGAATAAACCCTGAAGAACTTGATCTACTCAACTCATTGCATGCAGTTTCTTTTTTAGATATACTTATTCTTCTCTTATAATCAATACTTTAATCTCAAGAAAAACATATTTTAGATGAATACCACCTTGATTATAGGTTCTCCTCATTCTATTTCTTTTTCTCACCTTTAAAATCTTAGGTATGCAGGTTTTTAAATAACTCAAACATCCTCAGCTTCAAGGAATTCTTATTACTCTTCTCTTAATCTTGGTCACGCACACTTGTACACTATGTATATAGTAGTGAGATAATGTTTTATTCTTCCAAAGTATCTCAATTTTTCAAAAGCCTCAATATTTCTGAGCACCAATCTTCTCTCTCTTCAAGAAATCAATTTTATTGTACAGGCGACTCATTAACTTCTTAAATCATTTTCATATACCCAAATTGGTACATTAAAATATATCTTGAACCTACTACCAAAGATAACAATTATCAAATACCCATTTTTAGCACTCAAAAATTTTCATGCACCTTCCACCAAGATCTTCATGTGGGTATGTCTCCTATGATTTATTTTCAAATTGAATTTCCATAACTTCCCTTTCCTTTTTCAGCGAATAATCAAACCAGTTGAGCCTTCCCATATTTGACCTTTAAATAGAAAAACACAACAAAAATGTGTTTGTGATGTTCAAAAACAACCAGTAATAATTCCCTTTTAATTTCACTAAAACAAACTTGATTTCTGGTTGCTTTCACATACTCATGATATGAAATAGTTGTTTGTTGTACAACACACCACAAAAAATTTCTTAATAAAATGTCTCATACATAGTTATTCTCATGTTTGATCTTGTTCTTAATGATGTGTTAATCATGGAAACTTCATGTTTCTTGAATCACAAATGATTTGTGATGTTTTAGAAACTAAATATCGTCTTTGGTGTTATCTGAATTGTTTTTTGGAAAATATTAAATAATATGGAATTCTCATAATTTCATAAGACTTTAAAATTCATACAAATAACATTCTTTTGTGAGCTAGTGAAATTCAAGAGAACAAAATTCATCCACATGAAATTACAAATCAAAGGTCATACATGCATCAATGAAAGTCATACGGACTTCCTGGAAGTCTTATAGTGAAGTCATATGATGGGATACTATAAATTCATATGCATAGATAGTGTCATATGCCCGACCTTGAAATTCATATGTTGAAGTCTTTCATGGTACAAATTCTTAAACAAGTGGCTTCCAAAGTCATATTCTTATAGTAAAACTCACACGTATGGTCTCATCAAAGCCTTACATTGAAAGTCATACACCCCCAATATAAAGTATTACGTTACTCCATAAAAAGTCTTACACACTGCCAAACCCTCTAGATTTTCATGTTAAATCAAAATATGACCAAAACAACTTCAAATCACTTTATAATCACCTCAATCACTTAGAATCATCTCAAAAACAGTTCAATCACTTGGTTGGAAATAAACACAATAATCAAAAAACCTTTAGAAATTCCTCCAATCCAAAGGGTTCTTTACCTTCTAGACTTTTCCTCCTTATAGGTCATAGCAGTGAGGTTTCTCTAGTTTTGGTCAATATTTAAGTATAGTTTGATGGTGGTTTATCAGTTTTTGGTTCTGAAGTGGTCTCTCTCAAAATTAGAAGAGGTTGAATCCTTCATTATTCCTTTCTTATACGATGTTCCCTTGAAGATTCATATCAAGGTTAGGGATTTGATAAGTGTTTATGTGTTTTTTTAATATTTCTTATGTGGTTAATTGTTAATTGTTGTTGTTGCTAAGAGTTTAGTTGATATTGTAGATTATATACCTTTTTGTGATTTAATTATTGGAATCACATTTTATAAAATTAAAATCATGTAAATATGTTAAATAAATGGTTTCTTTAGAATCCAAGATAATATTAATGATGTTTATGATGGAATAAATTAATTATTATGAAATAACGATTGAAGAAGTGTTGTTTGGTGTGATTTAATAATAGCTTGTTGTGTTTGTTGTTGAATGCTTCTTTGAATATGTGGTTGAATGAGGTTTACTATTGTTGGAACCACGGTAATCTATGCATGAATTGGAGTATGGTTTGTGTTTGTTGTCAATCCTCATAGGAAGTTCAGAATGTGTGCCAGCAGAGTACTCATACAGGTTAAGCAGATAACTGTATTGAAGGTGGCATCGTTTTCCAGTGTTTGCCAAATTTCTGGACCTCAAAACTGACACAATAAGAAAACAATGCTTTCTGGAAAAGAGACTTGCACGCCATATATGTGTTGCGCAAGTGACTTCCACGCTGAGAAAGGACTTGTGCACTGGTGCTGAGGAAGATTGGAAAGTTGTGCGCCATATGTTTTTGTTGATCAGAACTTCAAAATATGTCAAAGGAAAGAGGGTCGCGCAAGTATTGTTTTGGTCGCGCAAGTGAGTAGCGCGACAGAGGCTTGGTTGGTTGGAACTTGTGTGCTGAGAGGAGGCTTGAGCACCACCGTGCAGGGTTTCCTTTTTTCCTATAAATAGAGGACCCCCCTTCTCATTTGTAACGAAGTTTGAGACTTGAAGAAATTCAGTGCTCCCATCACACAGGTGAAGTGGTCGCACAAGTGGTTGTTGGTCGTGCAAGTATAAGTTGCGCGACAGTTGTTTACTACACGCCAAAAATGGTTTTGGTGGAAAAGAATGTGATTCTCACAAGTTTGGTATTGAATAAGGTTGAGTCAAGCAAGTGTTGGAGGTGGACTTGTGCACCAGCTATAACTTGCGCGCCATCCTTGAAACTTGCACGCCGGCTTGGGGAAGCGTGCCTAGTGTTGTTGAAGTACGCCTATCTTTTTGAAGCTGCACGAAAGTGGGGAGATTGCCTGGTACCCTCAGTGCAAAGTGAGATTCGTCTACTGGTAAGATTTGGACTTCAACAGAGCATCTACATACAATAGAGTATGCATTCTGTTTCAATGATGAAGAGACCTTCACATCTATAAACTGAGTGGGACTTCACTGAAGGTAGTGATCCAGGGGGAGTCAACAGGAGTGACCCAAGGGATGCAGTAATCTATCCATGTACCTTTGTAAAGGTAGTGAGCCTGGGACAGAGTGACTGTGCCCAAACCATTGTAATCTACAACTAGTGAAGAATAGTGGAATTTGGTATGACCGAAAACCTTTCAGTGTATGCTCCTTGGACATATCCCTTAGTGGTGAACCAAGTAAAAAGTGATGTGTCATATCTCTGCTTGTGAATGTTTTCTTTTGGATCTTATTCGTTATACAGGTTCAACAAGTTCCTACCAACATGGGAACAAGATCCATCACTTTAAAAGAAAAATTTGTCACTCTGATTCACCCCTCCCCTCTCAGGGTGCCCTGGGGTCCTACAATTGGTATCAGAGGGAGGTTAGCTGGTGTTGAATCTATCCCTTGCCATCATGGAAAATTCATCCAGTATTAGGGGAGTCCCCCTCTTTGATGGAAGTAATTTTCATATTTGGAAGAATAGAATGTGATCTCATCTAAGATCCCTTGGAATGGAAGTTTTGTTTTCCACTGTGCGAGGTATAAATGTTTCTGATCCAATAGTACTGGCCATGACTGATGTAGATAGGAAAATTCTTGATGTAGATGCTAAAGCACAAAATGATCCAACCACATCCCTTTCTGATCAGATCTATCTAAAAGTGATGAGTTGCACCTCAGCAAAGTCCATGTGGGATAAACTTGAAAATATTTATGAAGGAGCTAAAAAAGTGAATGAGGAAAAACTACAAGTGTTGCACAATAGGTTCGATGATTTGAAGATACATCCTAATGAGAATGCAGACTCCTTCGATCGAATTACTGAAGTGGTTGGAACAATTCGGGGTCTAGGAGAAGAAATCAAATATGTTGACATTGTAAAGATAATAATGAGAAGACTTCCACCTTTATACAATGCAAAGGTGTAAGCCCTTGAGGAAAGAGATCCTTCCAAACTTTCTTTGGATGATCTACTGAGCAGCCTGGTGGCATATGAAATGAGAGTCAAACCAGAAGATGCCACGACTCGAGTGAGAAAGGAAATGGCATTCAAATACATTAAGAAACTGAAAATCTCAAAATATAGTAGTGGTGAAGATGATGATGAAAAAGAAATTATTTATCTCATTGTAAAGAAGTTCCAGAAGGGAAAAGGTAAATTAAAAGGGAAGTTACCTCTAGCTTACTTTCATTGTGGTAAAGTCGGGCACATTGTTTCTCAGTGATTAAGAAAGATCGATGATGATGATAGTGATGATGAAAACATTGAGAATCCTTAGAAAATGTTTTTCAAGAAAGGATACTTCAAACCTATAAAGAAAGATTTGAAGAAGAGTTTTGTTTGTGAATAAGAAGATGATGATAATGAATTTTGTGAAGAATAAGAACCAGATTTTAAAACTGGAAACCCTGCTTCCATGATGTCCACTATTGAAAAATTAGAATATAATGGTGGAAACAATTAGTTAAAAACTAGTGAAAATACCGAGTTGCAACTTAAGGATGCTATTAGAAATCTTAAGACGAAATGTAAGAGTTGCAATAAGTGGAAATCAATTGTAGTGTAATCAACTAAATATATTGATCAGCTTGAAGCTGAAATTGAATGACTGGAAGAATTTGTGAAAGTACAGTCTAAAATCCTTGAAATCAATGATGATGTAGTGGATCTGAAGCTGAGAATTAAAGAGCAGGGAAAGGTCATCAATGACCACACATCCAGACTGGAAGAAAAATCCAAGACTGCTGAGGGTCTTGAGGAGGAAGTTGTTACTCTTAGGAGTAAACTTGAGACCGAATCAATCTCAAAAGAATCAAGGAAGATAATACTGTTTGGAATATTCTCATATGTATAATTACTGGCAAGATCCAAGTGTGGTTCAGATGGGGTTGGAAAAATATTGAGTGATCAAAGACCCGCTTGCATGGGAAAGAGTGGAATTGGCTGTGAAGCTGAGACATCAACTGCTAGAAGTAAATAGAGCCAAAATAAAGAAAAGATGAAAGTTGGACATGTTGAAATGTTACCTGAGGTGATGAAAAAGAAACCCTCCATCAAAACTAAAAGAAGAACTGAAAATTATCCTCAAACATTCAGAATTGACGGGCAGTCCAACTATGCTCCCAGGGAAGAAGGTATGAGGTGAAATTTAAGTGAGAAGACATTTCCTCTCATGAAGTGTTAGTTCTGTGGCTATCTGGGTCATACCATTTCATATTGCGAAGAGGCAAGGAGCTACTATAATGGGGAAGATCTGGGACATCAACAAAGGAGACTGACTTCATATCCTCCATCTTATGGAAGAAATAGTTTCTATGGATACTGTTTTCGTTGTTCTAACTTTGGTCACAAGGCTGTTATTTCCAGGAAGATAAGGGACATGGATACCTCGTACCAGAGTTCAATACAAGCCAAACCTTGTCAACAAGACTTTATTGCTCTTTCAAACAGGTTTTCTCCTCTTGAATAAGACTTTGACTATTAATAACAAATGTACATAGATGAGATAATTGAAAGACCATCAGTATGTTATACTCAATCCAATATCTCATGGAATGAAAGGAAGAAAATTGAGAAATCCAACCTTGTAGAGGTTTCTCTCAAAGCTACAAAAAGCAACAGTACCTGGATTCTGGACAGCGGTTGTTCATCTCACATGACAGGTAATGCTGGCCTGTTAACAGATATAAAAAGGAAGTTTGATGGTATAGTACGATTTGGTAATGATGGAGCTCTGAAAATCAAAGGTATTGGAATTACTAAATTAGCTAATGGAGATCTAAAGAAGACTAAAGTCCTCTACGTGGATGGCCTAAGTCATAATCTACTCAGCGTGAGTCAACTCTGTGACTCAGAACTTATAGTTACTTTTAATCAGAAAGGCCGCACTATCAAGGGAAAGACAGGCAATTCACTTATAAAGGGATGTAGAACAGAAGGCAACTTGTATCAGGTTGATAGTAAATAAAATGTTTGTTACGTGAATGTTGAAGAAGAAAACAATTCGTGGCATCGGATATTGGGACACATCAATCAACAAGACATGGAGAAAATATCAAAATTGAGTATTGTCATAGACATTCCCAGCCTGAAGCGTGAGCGTGAAAAGTCTTGTGATGCTTGCATTCGTGGAAAGCTGGTTTGTAGTTCATATCGACCAAAGTAGAAAAGGGCATCTCATATTCTTGATCTAATCCATACAGATGTATGTGGGCCGATAAATGTTGCTGGAACTCATGGATAGAGGTACTTTGTCCTTTTCATAGATGATTACAGTAGAATGGAATGTGTGATGGTCATTCACAGGAAACGACAAGTCCTTGACTGCATGAAAACATATCGTAGAATCGCCGAGAATGATACCAAACAAATAATCAAAGTGCTACGATCTGACAATGGAGGTGAATACACATCCATTGAATTTGAGAATTACCTGGAGAAGCATGGGATACAACATGAGGTAGCTGCTATGAGAACTCCAAAACAAAATTGAGTTGTTGAACGTAGGAATAAACAGGTGAAAAACATGGCATGAACTATGCTGATTGAGAGTCGCATTCCATGATATTACTAGAAAGAGGTTGTTCAAGTTGTAGTGTATATTCAAAATCGAACAGGACTCTACATGGGTGAGATGAAGACACCATATGAATTGTGGCATGGAATAAATCCCTTTTTGAAATACTTTTAGGTTTTTGGAAGTAAATGCTTCATCAAAAACAAATAAGGAAATCAAGGGAAGTATGGTGAAAATGCAGATGAAGGTATTTTCCTCGGATACTCAATGAACAGAAAATTCTACAAGTGTTTTAATAAGCGATTAGGAAGGATTGTGGAAATCAGTGATGTTAAGATAATTGAAGAGAAAATCACAAATGATTCAAGGATTTCTTATGCTGATGTGATAGAGAGTGAGGAATAAAGTGAACGTGGAGAAAATAAAAATACAGAAATAGAGGAAGTTGAACAAAACAATCAACAGTCACATCATGATGTTGACTCAGAAGAATAATCTGAAGAAGAAAATATGGCTAGAGAGAATGCAATTGAGCCTTGTAGGAGAAATCAAAGAGCTGAGATTGATCCATCTAACATAATTGGGGACAGGAGTGCACCCACTCAAATAAGGAGGATGAGGAATAACACACAATCTTCATTTCTGTCAGTTGTGGAGACATCCTCATTTGAAGAAGCTACAAAGGATGAATCATGGGTGAAATCCATGAATGAAGAGTTAGATCATATTGACAAGAATCAGACATGGGATCTTGTCAAGAGACCCGAAGGTCGCAATGTGATTGGTACAAAATGGATCTTCAAGAACAAGTTTGATAAGCATGGAAGTGTTATTAGAAACAAGGCACATCTGGTATGCAAAGGATACTCCCAGATTGAAGGCGTTGATGTTGAAGAAACCTTTGATCCAGTGTCTAGACTGGAGTCAATCGGGATTTTCCTTGCCATGGCACTCCAAAGAGGATATAAAGTATATCAAATGGATGTCAATACAGAATTATTGAATGGTGTACTCGAAAAAGAAGTCTATATCAAACAACAAGTGGGTTTTGTTCTTGGTTCTGATGAAATAAAGGTTTTCAAACTGAAGAAAGCTCTATATGGTTTGAATCAGGCTCCCCGAGCATGGTATTCCTGACTAGACTCGTATCTCAAGAAGTTGGAATTTAAAATATGAGGAGTGGACCACAATCTATACGTGAAGAATTATCCAAAATATCAGTTTATGGTTCTAGTCTACATTGATGACATTATTTTTGGTGGAAGAAAGCAGAAATCAGTGGATGAATTTGCCTATCACATGAAATCAGAATTTTAAATGTCTATGATTGGGGAGCTCTCATATTTCTTGGGGCTGTAGGTGATTCAAAGTCAATATTACGCTTTCATTTCACAAGAAAAGTATGCAAGAGAGCTGATGAAGAAGTTTAATATGCAATACTCCAAACCAATATCAACTCTGATTGAAATTGGAACCAAACTTGGAAAGCATGAGGATGGGGCATCTATAGACCCCACTCTGTACAGGAGGATAATTGGGAGTCTACTGTACCTGATAGTGACATGGACAGATATTGTCTTTGCAACCTGTCTAGTGGCCCGATTTCAGAGTAATATAAAGAAAGAACATATGACAGTAATAAAAAGAATCATGAGGTATATTCAAGGTACTCACAATTGTGGATTATACTTTGCTGCAGGAAGAGACAGTGAATTATCAGCATTTTCTGATGCTGACTGGGCTGGCGATGTAGTGTACAGAAAGTCCACCAGTGGTGGAGCATTCTATATTGGGAATAAATGTGTTGTCTGGTTGAGAAAGAAACAAGAAAGTACTTCTATTAGTACTGCTGAAGTTGGATATATATCCGCTAAAAAGGCATGCACTCAACTGTTATGGATGAAGCAACAATTGGCAGATATTGGTGATGAGGTGAAACAACCAATGGTGATTTACTGTGATAACAAGAGTGCAATTGATCTTACGAATAATCCTATTTAGAATTATCGTACAAAACATATTGAAATAAGGTATCACTTTATCAAATAAAAGTTGAGAAAGGTGTGATTAGAATGGATCATGTGGGAACGGATGAGCAAGTGGCTGATATCCTGACCAAGCCACTGTCAGCGGCTGTGTTTGAGAAGCATCAGTTGAATCTCGGTGTTCAGCCACCTCCAAGTACATAAGGAGGTTACTAAATTACCCTCTCCCCAGTAATGTTAATTGTTTTTAATCTGTTTATGGATACGATGCAGGTTTTTGGGGGAGATATTATCCAGGGGGAGTGTGGTTTGATCTGAACAATAAACACATACCAGTCTTTGGTTTTATTGTCAATGGGGGAGAAAGGAATAAATTTAGGATGATAAGGAAATGGGAACCCAATTCACGCTTTCTCTCTTGTTTTCTACACCAATATTTGCTCACATATACTTAGAGTGTTGGCTGAGTTGATTCGTGTGTTTTTGGTTTTCATGTGGATGGTGATCTATTGAATTTATTCACTGATTGCCAACAAAACCAAAGGGGGATATTGTTGTAAACATGGTCATCTATGCATTAATTGGAGTATGGTTTGTGTTTGTTTTCAATCCTCAGAGGAAGTTCAGAATGTGTTCCAGTAGAGTACTCATACAGGTTAAGCAGATAACTATATTGAATGTGGCATCGTTTTCCAGTGTTTGCCAAATTTCTGGACCTCAAAACTGACACAAGGAGAAAACAATGCTTTTTGGAAAAGAGACTTGCGCACCGTATATGTGTCGCGTAAGTGACTTGCACGCCGAGAAAGGACTTGAGCACCGGTGCTGAGGAAGATTGTAAATTTGCGTGCCATATGTTTTTGTTGATCAGAACTTCAAAATATGGCAAAGGAAAGAGGGTCGCGCAAGTATTGGTTTGGTCGCACAAGTGAGTAGCGCGATAGAGGCTTGGGTAGTTAGAACTTGCACGCTGATAGGAGGCTTGCGCGCCACCCCACAGGGTGTCCTTTTTGCCTATAAATATAGGAACCCCTCCTCATTTGTAACAAAGTTCGAGACTTGGAGAAATTTAGTGATCCCATCACACAAGTAAAGTGGTCGCGCAAGTGGTTGTTGGTCGTGCAAGTATAAGCTATGTGACAGTTTTTTGTTGCATGCCAAAAATGGTTTTGGTGGAAAATAATGTGAGTCGCGCAAGTTTGGTATTGAAGAAGGTTGAGTCGCACAAGTGTTGGAGGTAGACTTGTGAACCAGCTATAACTTGTGCTCCATCCTTGAAACTTGTGCGCTGGCTTGGGGAAGCGCGCCTGGTGTTTTTGAAGTACACCCGCATTTTTGAAGCTGCACGAAAGCTGGGAGATTTCCCGGTACCCTCAGCGCAAAGTGAGATTCGTCTACTGGTGAGAGTTGGACTTCAACAGAGCATCTACATACAATAGATGATGCATTCTTTTGCAATGATGAAGATCCCTTCATGTCTATAAACTGAGTGGGACTTCACCGAAGGCAGTGATCCAGGGGGAGTCAATGAGAGTGACCCGAGGGATGCAGTGAGTTATCCCTGTACCTTTGTAAAGGCAGTGAGCCTAGGATAGAGTGACTATTCCCAAACCATTGTAATCCACAACTAATGAAGAATAGTGGAATTTGGTACGACTGACAACCTGTCGGCGTATGCTCCTTGGACATAACCCTTAGTGGTGAACCAAGTAAAAAGTGTTGTGTCATCTCTCTGCTTGTGAATGTTTTCTTTCTGATCTTATTCGTCATATAGGTTCAACAAGTTCCTACCGATGTGGGAACAAGATCCATAACTTTAAAAGAAAAATTTGTCACCCTGATTCACCCCTCCCCTCTCAGGGTTCCCCAGGGTCCTACAACTATTGTGGTAACATTAGAAGCTATTATTCATATGGTTTTCAACTTTGTATTGGATAAATCACATAAAACTGGTAATAAATAGGTTGTGAAAAAAAATTTAATTCAATGGTAAAGTTATTCGAACATGGAATTATGATTTGAATGGAAGAATGATGTGGTAGTTGGTTTCATATGATTGATGTGGAAAGATGTGAAGGGGGTGTTTTGATTATTGGTTTGGAAATGTGTATCATCTTTTGATATAAAGGTTGTGATTAACAAGATATAAGAGCTAAGATAAATGTGAAATATGAATCAATGAATGGAATTGTGGTAGTTGTGATGGCTATTAGCATGTGTTTTAATGAGGCTTGTGTAGTGATTGGTTATGTGTTATAGAGATGGTTTATATATGCCTAGTGGTATGGAATATGAATGCTGATGATGAATGGGGTGATGGTTTTGATCTAAAATTGATTAATCTATGTGTTGTTAAAAAATTGTTGATGTTTGAAATGAATGGGTAATGGTGGGGATTGAATGTGGTTGATGGATAAAGAATGTTTTGACATTAAATGTGGTTAATAAATGGCATAATGAATATGATATGGTTGGTAAATGATAAATATGGAAATGGTTAGATGATATTTTTAAAGGAAATTCATGGTTGTTATTGTGGTTGTTTATAGGAAATAAAAGGGTTGTTTCATGTTATAGAAGTAGTATTAGTTGTTAGAGAATTTTTGTGGGGGTGTGGTGATGGTTATGGGTTGTGATAGTATTGTTTGATAATAAATATTTAAATATACTTGTGTGTGTGGTTTTCTATATAATATATTATATTTTCCTCATGATTTCTTATGCACCCCACACAAGTTGTATTCTTCTAACGTTTATATGTTTTGGGATTTGGGTGTTTTTCCCAACATCTAGGTTGGTGAGGGAATATATGGTTGATTACTTCCTCTATTCAATCTCCCTTTAAATTTGTGATGGATCAAAAGAGTTATATTCATACATGTTGTGATGGATTAGAGTTATAGTATACAATATACCATGATGTGATAACATATGGTAGGGGTCGTGCATGATAGGAGGGCGTGAGGTTGTTGTCCTCCATGTTCATAACACCTTAATGTAAAATATTGTGTAGAGGAAGCAACTATAGTTGTTATAGACTAATTCCAATGATAATGTTGAACCCTGCATCAGTTGTGAAAGGTAGGGTTATGATCCTCCCTATATCATTTGTGACATTATATATATATATATATAGTGTGTCTGTGAATGCACAAGTATGGAAATGATGGAAGCATGGGACATTTTCTATTGGGGCATGAGAGAGACAAACCCATGCGGAAGTGGGTGTAGGTAACCTTCATGATATATTCCTTACTTTTATTATGTTAATATACTTGGATGTGATATTAGGTGAGTAAGCCTTGATGAGGTTGAGTGATAGATGACATGTTGTAGGTGCATGTTGGTTCTATTGTTTATCAACTGAAGCATTAGAATGCTTCCTCTATATTTTCACAAGAGGTTCTAAGGAGGATCCTACTAAGTATACATGTATCTTCACCCCTATATATATAACTATTTTTTAGGTTTTTGATATGGATTCGGTGACCAACTTTGACATTACTATCTTGAAGCTTGTGTTGCTGACGGAGTCACTACCACAGGAGTTTTCTCTTAGTGTTTAATTTTTAGAGACCAGTTTGTTAGGAAAAAATCTCTCATGATGGTGCTTTTGGGTTGATTTTTTTTGTTGACAAGGTTTGAGGTTGTTGACAAAGGTTGGTTGTTAAAGAAGGCATGAAGAGTTAGCATGGATAACTGAACTCGCAAAGCGCAAATGCAGACTAGGGACTCGCGTAAAGAGAAAATGTGGACCAGGGACTCACACAAAGAACAAATGCGAATGTAGACTAGGGACTCGCGCAAAGTGTGAATACGGACCAGGGACTCATGCAAAGCACAAATGAAGACTCGCACAAGGGTTCGCGCTAGAGGAATCATGCCCAGATCTTGTGGAGCACTTGATGACCATGATGTGGAAGATTTTCCATGATTTATGGATTTAAGGTGGTGGATTTATGCCTATAAATACCCCCTAACATGGCCTTAAACATTGACAAAGTTATGATTAAAAGATTGATCTAAAGTAGCATCCTAGAAGAAGGTTTGAAGAGAGATCGTATAAGAGACTCGAGGAGAGATCTCACGACAGAGGTTCGTAGAGAAATATCGCGAAGGATTATACACGATTGACATCGTGTAAGTGTTGTGCATGATTTGAACAGATTCTTGCGCAAATCACGATAGCGGTCTTGCACTAGGAACTCACGCTCAGCATGAAAGCAGACACACAAAAGGGACTCGCGCCAAGTTCTCATGCCAGGATCACATACAAGACGTTACACACCAGGATCTCATGCAAGGTGTTACGCGTCAAGGTCTCGCACAGGGGTATCACACTAGAATATTGTGCATGGAGATACGTGCTTACATTTCCCTATGAATAGTATCATTGTCATAACTGAATTCTGGAGAAAAATAAAACAGAGGTTTTGCACCATTCAACAATACTTGTAGGAGTTCATTCACCGCTACATTCATGGAAATGAAATAAAGACTTGGCATCACTTATCTTGCATTTGGCAGAGGGGATTTAGAGTGAAATGAAAGGAAATGGAGTGATTGGTTTTTATTTCACCTGTTTGGAAGCATTAGATTGGAGCAAGAGAAACCCTTACCAAAGAAATGGAGGGAAACCAATTTCCCTCCCATTTTAAGTTTCAAATCACCTAAAAATTGGGGTGATTTGGTAGGAAACGAAGCGGAGTGTGCAGGTTTTTTTAAAATTCCCAATATTATCCTCCTGTGTAAATTTTATTTTATTTAATGTTTTATTTAATTAATATTTAGATAAATTGTATCATTGTGATTATTAATAATAACATCATTTTCCTATATATATAAATATTTTGTTAAATGCAATTTATAAATAATTATTTTTATAACTTCAACATAATTTTAAGTAATAATAACAAATAATTATAAATAATTTTGATTATGTGTATATAAAAAATTATAAATAATTTATAAATAACTTTTATTATAGATAATTTTGATTATAAATAATTTTTATTATCATGATCTAATAATTTTTACATATAATTTATATACATAATTTATAAATAATTTTGAATTAATAATTATTTTGAATTAATAATTATTTTGAACTAATAATTTTTAATTAATATTTTGTATTATCTTAAATTATTAATTTTGAATTAATAAATTATATAAAAAAATTATAAATAATTTTGATTGCCCCGAATTAATAATTTTGATTATGTGTATATTAATAAATTTGATTATGTGTGTATAAATAATTTTGATTATAAATATTTATGTGTATATGAATAATTTTGATTATGTGTCTATAAATATTTTGTTCAACATAATTTATAAATAATAATAACAAACAATTATAAATAATCTACAAATAAAAAAATATATGGATTGTGCAAATGATTTCAATGAATATATAAAATCAATTTTTTTTTAAAAAAATTAAAACAAATTTAAAATTTCTATTGATGTATTTTTTGTAGTTTAATGTTTATTAAATTTTGGTGACATAAAAGATAATGATTGATTAAAATCAAAATCATTGTTTATATATTTGACATGATATAAAAATAAAAATAAAAATATCATTACTAATATATTTTTCAAAATTAAATTTCTATATAATTTACCTGATATAAAAATCAAAGATAAAATTTAAAATTATAATAGTTTTTTATTTGGAATAATTGAGTATCAGAAAACTATATTTTTTAAAAGTATTACCTGAACCTGCCCAAATTAATAATCAAGTAATAATTTCAAATTTAATTTATATATATATATATATTTATATAGAATTATATAAAGATATTTATAATTATATTTTTTTTAAATATATATATATAGGAAATTTATAATTAAATAATTATATATAAATATAATTTTAAATATATATTCAATGTATTAAATATATATATATAATAAATTTATTTTATAAATATATATTCATGAATGCATATTTATATAATTATATATAAATAAATATATTTATATATATATAATTATATAAATATATTTATAAATATATAGATATTTTTTAAAAATATATTTATTTATTTATTTAAAAATTGAAGATAGAATTTAAAATTATAATATTTTTTTATTTGGAATAATTGAGTGCGGGGAAAATATGTTTTTTAATAAGGGTTATTTGTGTTATATTTGTAAAACATTTCTTTTCTTTTCTTTTAAAAATTGTCACCAAATAAGATGGAGAGAAATTATAATAATTTCTTTTCATTTACTAAATTTATCATTCAAACAAAATGGAGAGAAATCAAAATCATTTCTTTTCTTTTATTTTCTTTTATTAATTAAGAAATCATTTATTTTATTTTACTAAAACATGACCAAACATAGTGTTAAATATCTTGCCAAAGTGGAGGTAATTGTTGAGTCTACAGTAAAGAGAAGTTCATTCCAATTGTCTGGAAAGTTGAAGTGTTTCATCGAGGTGTTTTCACAGAAGTGAAGGAGCAGCCCAGAAAGGAATTCAACAGATCATCTACCTATAGTTGAGGATGCATTCAATATTTTTAATGAAGGGGGATACATGTCCATAAAATATGTGTGGATTCTTTCCAGAGTAGTGAACAAAGGAAGAAGAATAAGGTGATTCTTTCCACCGACAGTGAACCATCGAAAGAGAGTTAGGGAGTGACCCTTGGGAAAGCAGTGAGATGACCCTAAACATTGTAAAGGTGGTGAGTCTGTGTATTGAAGTTATCTAGCCCGAACATTGATTTGATGTTGACACATAATAAATTCGGTAAAGCGGCACATTATCATTGTATACTCCTTGGACGTAGCCTAGTGAGGATGAACCAAGAAAAAATCTATGTGTGCTTGTGTTTTCTTTCCTACTTTAATTTATATACATCATCATCAGATAAAGTTGGAAATAATGAGATAAATATAAACACTAAAGAGAAAAAAATGACTCTTATAATAAAGAGGTCAAGATCCAGTGAGGTGAGAAGAATTTCAAAAAGAATATTCATACCCTGATTCACCCCCCTCTTAGGGTATCTAGGCCCTTTTGGACCTAACACTGTTTTTGTATAACATTTTCTTGTATCAGGGGAAATTGATTTTTATTTTATTTCATAGATTTGATTTATGTATTCTCTATATGTTTTGGTGGTTTATTAGGGTAATTCCTCCCGTTTATGTGTTTTATACCCTCGATGTTAGTCATTAACTCGTGGCCTATTGGAGGTGGCCTTCAGGGGTCACTCTTTCCATCCCTGCAAGCTCAATAGAGGTTCCCAGGGGGGTCATGAAAGATAGGGTTTCACAAGTTATTGTATATTATATGGTATAAGGTGGGATGGTATAAAGTCTATGAGGCTTTAGTGTTAGTGGGGGATTGAAGGAAATATACTCTAAATCATTTATACATGTGATGTGTTTTGGATTATATCTTAAGGTGTGATATTATTATGTCATATGGTATGAAATATATAAACCAAATTCATTTTGAATATATTGATTTTGGCATATCATTTACAAAGATATAGGGATATCATAGCCACTACCTTGGCATGTTGTATGGTATGACATGGCTATACCATAAGGCATGAATCGTAATGTGCAATTCATGTTAACACCCTATGATTGATGGGAAGTCAAATGATAAGCATTATTCATGCAATTCAAGCCTCATATCTCCCTACCTAGGATCTCTCTTCTCTTTCTACCATATCCTTGAAGAGGCACTAGCATGTCATGGGAGATGAGAGAATCACGCTTGAGTGTCAAGTGATTCTTTTAATTCTTGGATAAACCATGGAGGAGGGAGTCCTTTGGGTGTCTCTAAAGGGTCTTTATTAAGAACTTGAATGAAGAATGCGTGATCATTCATTGATGTAAGGTATTCACAGTGTTCTTCATTTTTGTTTATACATGGTTTCGGGTTTCATACATGATATATTTTGGATTTTAGGGTTTCTAATTGATTTTTATACCTTGAACAAGTGTTGTTCGATCCCTAAAAACTCATCACATTTCACATTCCCTCACCAACATCCTTAGACTAGGTTGGTGAAATTTTCTTATATTATTACTTCCAATAGATACCAAATTACATTAAATATGATAATATTTCTTATTTTTCCCATACACTAGTATTTATGTCTTCACAACCTTTATTCAACGTAAATGTTATCTTTTACATGGTGTAATTTTTTTTATAATCCAAATCAACCATAAAAATTGCGATCATCATAATTTTACATGATCCAAATCATACCCTTAGAAATATGGTGCACATCTCTTCGACTTAGGATGCAATGAAAGTTAAAAGATTTGATAAAAAAATTCACCACCTCTACAGGTTTGTTAAGACTTCATTTATAATTTCACTTACATATTTGAGAAATTAAATTTACATTTGCGTTGAAATTATATACTCATTAACATGTTATCATGGAATATAGGTTCATGTATTAGGTTATGTTATTTACATACTAATAAGAAAAAACCAAACATTGATGATAAAAATGTAGTGTTCTGTATTGAGATGAACACAGAAAGTTCAAACTATTTTTCGTTATCAGATTTGGAAGTACATGGTTTGTTGGTGGTCACTAAATTTTCATGATAATTTGTTATGCATATTTTATGATTCATTCCAATAAACTACTACTTGACTATATATATAATTCTAATAAACTATGTGATTCCCATTACATGGGTCACCCTCTGATTATTTTTTTTTTATGATTCACTTCTCCTTCCCCTCCTCCCCATGTTCGTAGCCTCTCTTGTCTCTTCCCACTTCATATTTTATCTTCCATCAATTCCTCGTAATCCCTAATCACTCGTCACATCCACTCTGATTACCAACTCTTCCCTGGGGATCTCTAATCGCTCTTTCATTAGTTCCCTATAATTTCTTTTATGATCTAAATAAACCTTAAATGTTATGGATACATTTTTTTCATATTCCCTATCATACAATTACAAATTTGGCACACAATTCTTCAAATCAAAAATAATGTTGTAAGGAATCTAGGCTATAATTAAAGTTAACAACTTCAAAAAAAATCACCACCTCTACATGTTTGGGAAGAATTTGTTTATAATGTCATTGCATATTTTTCAAAATAAATTTTACAATTGTTTTTTAATGATATACTCATTAACATTCCCTCTTGAACTATAGATTCATTTATTACAAGTGAAAGACATTCTATCACCCTGCCTGATAGAATGGAAATAAGATTTATATTTGTTCTAGAAAATGTTCCACCATAGGGTAGCTACCTAGAATAAAACCCAAAAAATTACTAATTATTTAAATGTATGCTTTCCTATTCTCTTTCCACATGTCCATGGGTGCGAGACCCCATCCTTAGTTTGGTTCATTAGTGTTAGAGGCGGTTTGGGTTTTCTTGGTCTTTGTTTATTCCTAGAGGTGCTTGATGCTAGTGTTTCTCGATTATTATTGATTTTAGATTGTTCCAAGGTTGCTTTGATGGATCATTTTTTTCATTTATTTGGCTTGGATTTCTTTTGGTTGTAGGGTGAAGTTTTATTATTCTTTATAGGACGTGGTTCGGTCCCAATTTTCTACAGTCGGGTTTCAAAGGATTGGTTCTGATTTTTAATGGAAATAACGTAGGCCTAGATTTATGACGGGGTGTTATTTTTTGTTTTAAATGTCAATGTTTATGAATAGGTGGTGTTGTGGTTTAGGCCTCCATTATTTGTAAGGATATATTCACTAAAATTTCATAGACCATGGAGTAGTGGAAATTCTGGTCTATGTAAGGGTGCACCATGGCATGGTGTATGGCATGGTATGTGCAGGGATACACTGTGACATAGTGAAGCACACTATGTTATGTTGATTTTCTTAGGCATTATTGTGTTATATGATAACATGATGAATTCCTTTTTTCCCACTTTAAATGCTATCATTCTCATGTGATGATGAATTTGAGGAGTTTAAATGTCTCGTATAATCATTTAAATGTTAAATGATAATCAAATAGATTTAACCTGACATATCAAGAGTCGAAACATTTAGAGCATTTTTGTGAAACACTTAATTTATATAGGCCAATAATTTGAGGTTTTGTGAGGCCTATATAAATCAGTTCATTACTCATGCAAAGGGTTTCATTCCATGGTGTCGAGACTCCTGTTAGAACTCCCCAAACCAAGACAATTTCAAAGATCTCATTTTTCATTATTTTTAAACATAATGTTCTAGTATACCATAAATAGAGAGAGATCATGGCCAAGCGTCAAGTGATTCCCACAATCCATCAAATTGGACCTTTGAGCTACAAGGCCTCTAGGTCATCTCAGGCCTTCGAGCAACAGGGCCTCCAGGTCTATCATAGGCCTTCGGGTCAAATATCTTTTGGTCCACCACTTGTAAACAGCAGGTGACATGGCGGGACTAGGAAAAACAACTCGGCACAACAGGTAGGCAGTGCAGCATGGAGACGCACAGGCGTCGCTGGATGGGAAGCCTCAAAAGAGGGATGGGCATGTTGGCGCCTATCAACTAGCTGCCCATCTCCATGGATTTACAATGTGGGGTGGATAGGTTCCATGGCACATGATTATCAAGAAGTGGGACCAGCCAAATGATGTTGCACGCAAGGCATCGTCGGGCGGGTGGCTTGAAAGAGGTATGGGTGTGTCAGCACCTATCATCCAGCCCTCTACCCCATATGATTATATGTGGTTGGATGGGTATTATACCGTGGTGTGTCAAAGGGGAGCACGATGCATCATTTCTTGGCAAGTGGTGACAAAAATATCAAACAAGTGATGTTATTCTATGACTATTGCAAGGGAGACAAGGCATTCGACTGGTGTCCTGGAATGATGCATGTTGATCCATTGGGCCTTCAGGCCACATGTTCGGCCTTCAGGTCACTGGGCCTTTGGGGCATGTAATGGCCTTCAGGCCACTGAACATTCGGCTCATCATATGTAATAAAATAAGTCTAGTGGGTGTTTGTCACTCCTTATCGGGAGGGATGAGACTTAACCCATTGGGGTGTCTGGGTGGGTGTGTTTTTTGTGGTCTGTAATCCCCTCTAATAAAATGGATTCCAAATGCATAGATAGGTTATGGGTTTAGTGGTGTTTTAGAGTTATTCTACTATGTTTAGGATGTTAGAAATCCATCTAAAACCCTTCATATATACCTTAAACCTCCTTAAGTAATAAAATGATCATCAATAGTTACTCATATTTGTATGCAATATTTTTTCTTTTTCATAACTCTTGAACATAATATTACTATTTCCTATTAAGTATAACTTTATATAAAAAGTAAAAGTTATTCAAGTATTCCATTGTAAAACTTATACTACTGGTTTAAATTTGACCTCTACTCAATTCTAGTTAGTGATGGAAATTCCCATGATTTATCAATTCTTTTTGCCAAAAACATTAGCACGTTTTGTATCTTGTATTTCTAGAATTTTTTTAGGGACTTTTGAAGAAAAAAGGTAAGGAAAATTTTGATGTTTCTTTTCGTGAATGGAAGGTGGATGCCTCTAAAATTGATGGACGTTATCCAGTTGGGGAGTTTTGCAATTTTCTAGAACTTATTGGTCTAAAATATTGTCCCATGATTACAAATCCTTTCTTGTATATGCTCATAATATAGTTGATCAGACCCTGATTACAATTGATGTTGATGTCAAGTACACTTATTTGCTGCACATACACTGATTGCAACTGATCGGGGAGGTGCGGACCAAGCTCATGTGGTCCAGGCCTAAAAATGTGCGGTCCATTTATGCCTACATTTAATGCGAGATCTAAAAAATGAGTTTGCTCTGGTGTGTGATTTAAGAAGACCGGTCTGCAACTAACCCATATATGTAATTAACATTAAAAAGAAATTTTAAAAAAAAGGAAAAAATATATATTTTTGGTCTATGGGTTAATCTGTGGATTTTTTAGACCAATTCACGTAAGCATGTGAGCTTTTTTCTTAGTCATTTAATCCCATTTAAAATGTGGACCATATTTTTCTAGTCCATCCTGCCACATAAATGTGAGGATGGCTGGCCTGGCCTGGAGTCCTGAGGCCAGTTAAGCACCCCTACTTTTAAAAAGGTATTTTAGAATTGGTTATTAAAAAAATGTTTGTTTTTTTTTGTTTTATAAGTGGTTTCTACTGTCAAATATTTCACAAAAAAAATAAGAAAATTAGTAAAACTCTTGATTAAAAATTTACATCATATCTGTAGGTTTTTGGTGAATTCCCCTTACTTACAAATCATTTTTTTCCCATTTTCAATAGTCGGTTTAAGGGTTCCTGGTACCCGTACAAACAGTCCCCGAAAATCCAGATTTCAAATTTCAAAATCAAACCAAACCATTGTCCATCAACCGCCACGCGCTACACCTCGAGCCTTGAACCCATCAGCACACATCGCCATCACTGCCTCTCCATCAATGTTCATCACGCACATCCAACACTGCAGGTCGCCGGCGAGACCATCGGAAGCGTCGTCGCCGGAACCTCCCCCGCAGAACACCACCATACATCATCAGCGTCACAAAACCAACAGCGCCGGCGAGAATCAACCACCAACATCGACTCTGAAAGATCAAACACCATTACCAGAATGATGAACGAAATGGGAATTGTCTCTGCAGTTCCACACACCGAAACCACCAAGAAAACAATCCAGCAGAAACAAAACCACAAACATGTGAGGTGGGGACATTCTTTTATAGATGAGTAAAAAGAATTACATGGTGATATGTTTTGATGTGGGACTTAGAAATACTCATTATAATAAAACTAGGTTTAACACTCCTCCTCAAGCTAGACATGTCCATCTTGGACCAAGAGTTCCACAAAATAAAGATGACAGCGAACAAAACCATACACCCCCCCATGAGCTTGGCTTCCCACATCTTGGTACTGAGAGAGTTCAGAAAAGCTCCTAGGAGGCCTTTGGTGAAGATTCCAGCAAGCTGTTATTCAGTCAAAATGTGGCCAAAATCGATATGGTTCTGGTTGAGGTGATGGCGAAGAAAGTGGCAGTCAACCTTGATATGCTTCGTTCGTTCATGGTAGATAGGGTTAGAAGTAATCTTCATTGCTGCCTGATTATCACATCAGATATGATCAGACATCTGTGGTGGGAAGCCAAGCTCATATAGAAGATGATGAAGCCAAAGTATCTCAGTAGTGACTGTGGTCATGGAACGGTATTCAGATTCTGCACTAGATCTGGAGACGACATATCTGTAGGTTTTGGGCGAATTCTCCTTACCTCAATGTGAGGTGGGGAAATTATTTTATAGATGAGTAAAAAGAATTACATTGTGGGATATTCTAATCTGGGACTCAGAAATACCCATTATAATAAAACTGGGTTTAACACTCCCCCTCAAGCTGGACATGGCCAGCTTGGACCAAGAGTCCTACAAAAGAAAGACGATGGTGAACAAAACCATACACACTCCCCCTCAATTTGGGTCATTGATACCGTGGATACCCATCTTGGTACTGAGAGAGTTTAGACGAGCTACCAGGAGGCCTTTGGTGAAGATGTTGGAAAGATGTTATGCCGTCGAAATGTGGCCAAAAATTATATGGTTCTAGTCAAGGTGATGGTGAAGAAAGTGGCAGACAACCTCGATATACTTCACTCATTCATGGTAGATGGGGTTAGAAACAATCTTCATTGTTGCCTGATTATCACACCAGATATGAGCAGACATCTGTGGTGGGAATCCAAGCTCATAGAGGATATTATGAAGCCAAAGTATCTTAGTAGTGACTGTGGTCATGGCATGGTATTCAGATTCCGCACTAGATATGGAGGCGATAGTCTGTTTCTTGCAGCGCTAAGAGATGAGGTTATCTGCCAAGAAAACAGCAAACCCAGAAGTAGAATTTCGAGTAGTAAGGCAACCTTCATAGTCAACATCACAGAAATCCTCAATATTCAGATGATCTTGATGTGAGTACCAAAGACCTTGGGTGGGGTCTATCTTGATATATCTAGCAATGAGGAAGACAGCATCCCACTGATATTTGTTTGAATGCTCCAAGAATTGGATCACTTTTACAACAGTGTAGTAAATATTTGGACGTGTTGTGGTGAGGTAATTGAGTTTTCACACAAGAATACGGTAGCTTTATGGATGAAAATAGGGTTCCATGTTGTCATAGAGAGAATGTTCCCTAGGCTCAAGAGGAGTGTTCATGGAAGTTGTCTGACTCAAACTCACATCCTATAATATATTCAAGGCATACTGTTGGCAGATAAATATGGTGCCCTAATAATGGGAGACCTTGATGACAAGGAAGTATGTGAGAGTTGTATTTGATGTAGAAGTGGTGATGAATATGCCCCTTGAGTTGGGTGATTCCAGTGGAGTCGCTCCCAGTGATGATGATATCATCAACATGCACCACCAATAGGATGCATCCATTGGACATCGTACGATAGAAGACAGTGTGGTCCTTCATACTGTAAGAGAGCCCAAATTCAGTGACAACAGTTCTAAATCGTTCAAACCAAGCATGAGGAGACCACTTGAGACCATATAGAGAGCGACGAAGTCGACAAACATGGGATTCGGCTCCTGAGGCACAAAAATCCTGGAGGATTCTACATACATATCTCTTCTTCAAGAAAGTCATGGAGAAATTCATTCTTGACATCCAATTGATGAAGGGAATAATAATAATGAGCGGCCAAAGATATGGATAAGTGGACTTATGTCAGCTTTGCAATCGAAGATAATGTATCAAAATAGTTGATACCATATGTCTGAATAAATCCCTTCGCCATAAGTCAGGCTTTGAGGAGATGGAGAGTGTCATCGTCATTGAGATGGACCGCATAGATCTATTTTTTGTCGACTGCCTGTTTGCCTACCAGAAGAGGGACGAGATCCCAAGTATGGTTGTCATCCATAGCCTGCAATTCATCCCACATCGCTTGTAGACACCCTGAGTGAGATATGGCATCGCCAACCATGCGAGGAATAGATATCATCTCCAAAGCTGACAGACCTCTGTATGAAGATGTATATAGATGAGTATTCTAGAAATAATGAGTATCTTTCTAGAGTGGAATGGGAAAGTCATCCAGTGTCGGGGAAAGAGCATCGGACAAAGTGGGGATGATGGTTTCTTTAGCCTGGACGGGGGGCACATTCGATGGGCGACGGGAGTAAACCATACCAAACTGATAATTAGCAGAGGGAGACACCAAATGAGTGTGGATGATGATATGAAGACAATCATAGATGGTAGTTTCTAGATGGGGAGATGGAAGAGAGAACGGAGAGCTCTCGATAAACAATGTGTCTGCAAAGATGATATATCATCGTAGGTCCGAAGAGAAGCATCAGTATCCGCGCTGAGTGCGTGAATATCCAAGGAATATGCAACGGAGGGATTTGGGGGAGAGCTTAGAGAGGTTGGGATGAGTGTCATGGACATAACAGAGACATCAAAACACACAGAGTGGAAGTGAGTGAGGAGGGATAGAGGAGAACAGAGTCTGAAAAGGAGTCTCCCTCTGAAAGATAGAAGAAGGAAGGCGATTAAGGATGTATGTAGCAGTAAGGATGGAATCCCCCCAAAAGAGAAGAGGCACCTTCTGGTGGAATAAGAGGGCACGATCAGTCTCTATAATATGTTGGTGTTTCTGCCCAGCCACTCCATTCTACTAAGGAGTATCAGGACAGAAGGTCTGATAAATGATGTCATTTTCCTAGAGAAACTGTTGAAAGAGAGTGGATAAGTACTCTCGCCCATTGTCTGAGTGGATACATTTAATGCAGATGGAACATTGCATATGAATCACATGGTAAAAAGTATAAAAAGTAGAAAACACCTCAAACCTATCTTGAAAAAGATATATCCAAATCATACGCAAAAAAATCATCAATGAAGGATGTATAATATTGATACCCTAAGTGACTCAAGATGGAACAAGGACCTCATACATCTGAATGAACCAAATCAAATGGTTTATAGACCCATGTAATCACTCAAGGAATATATGAAGTGCGATGATGTTTCGCAAATTTACATGACTCGCAATTAAAGAAAACAATGCTAACTAATATCAGGAAAAATTTGATGAAGAGCGGAGGTGGGGGATGTCCCAACCGAGAATGAAGGTCTAATGCACAAGTAGAGACAGACGTGCAGGAGACAGTTGTCGGTCCATTGAACATGTACACTCTGTCCCGAAGTTGGCCTCTACCAAGTTCTCGGTTCGTCATCTGCTCCTAAAACACAATAGCGGAAGATGTAAATATGGAACTATAGTTGAAATCCTTTATAAGCTTACTTATGGAGATAAGGTTAAAAGGACTATGAGACACATGTGCCACAAATGGAAGGTGAATATATGAATTCACGGAGCGTGTACCAAAACTTGCAATAGGGATAGTGGATCCATCAGTGACAGTGATGGCTGAGAAACCAGCATATGGATAGTAGGTGGATAACATACCTGCATCACTTGTGAGATGATCTGATGAACCTAAGTCAAGCATCCAAGTAGGGGAGCGACGGATGACAAAAGCAATGGACCCACCAGAGTAGGAAAGATATGCTGAAGAAGAATTCAGTAGAGAGGTGGTATGATGATCATGAATCAGCTAGAGTTCATCCATAGAGAGGTCCAGAGAGGGAGGAAGGGTTGCGGTCGATGGGGAATAATCCTAGACCACAGTCTGACCATGATGAGGTTGCTGAGATGGGAGTCCATGAAGAACCCAACAGTGGTAGATCAGGTGGCCAAGCTTTCCACAATACTGACAGAGGGGATGAGGACGGCCCTCCCCATGGTCATGTCCACAAGTGTCTGAGGAGCGTCCACTGTCATGTCCCAAAAGGGCAGCGTGATCGATGCTGGGGGTGGGTGGGGTAAGTGCTTGATGAGCCTTTCCAAGGTTATAATACACTTGTGGAATCTTTAGGGAAGAGGGGCTGGCAAGCATCTTTGTGGTCATCGTCGCATATTCAGGATCGAGACCATGGAGAAGGTTAAAGAGGCACAATTGGTCCCTCTGGGCCAAGGCTGCCTCTGGTGTCTAAGGAATGGATCGCAGCTTAAAAAATTCATACCGGATATCTTTCTATTCCATGAAGTACATCGGAAATGGACGGGTCTGCTGGAAGAGGAGCGACAGGTGATAAAGAACATCATAGACCCAAGCCAAATTATTTGTCTCAGAATACATGAGGTTTAAGGAATATCAGAGTTACTTAACTGTATTGATGGTCTGAGTGACATTCTTGACGGAACGATCCATGGAATTGACCAGTAAGGAAAAGATCTAGTTATCAGCAAGCTTTCATGTATAGTATTTGGGATCAGAAGATGGGGACGGAGGATCCTCGAGGTGAGAGTCGAGGTCCATGCTTGTGAGTGACATCAACATTGTCTTCCACCAGACAGAGAAATTGGTTGAGTCGAGTCGTTCATAAACCAGGAGGGTGGAGGCATTGATCAGCGGAGACAGAACATAAGGTTTGTCCATTGGAAGGTTGGGGTAGGTATGTTCCGAGGAGAGTGGGACCAGGAGTCACCGAGATAGGCGGGGTCGGGATATTTCAAGGGAGGCGGGTACTAAGAGGCCGCTTCGGAGGAGGGGTCGGGTGAAACCGGAGAGTCACTGGAGGGTGGGGCCAGAAAATCATGATGGGAAGCGGGGCTGGTCGCGAAGCCGGGAGGCCGCAAGCAGGCGGGGCTGGTAGAGCGCTGCATGAGGGGTTTCGCCTGGAGTGCAGTGCCGGTCATCCGCATTAGGAGTGTCATGAGAGGGAGGCACCAATCAACACCAGGACACGCCGAGGAGAGCGGCGAGGCCGGTTTTCGTGAAAGAGGTGGGTTGAGATGCCGCATGAAGGGCAGTGTCGGGCGTTTGTGTTGGAGTCGGGGTGGGAATTTCGTATAGGGAGGCGGCGGGAGTAGCCACCTGGAGGGAGCCAGGAGAGCAGTGGGTGTTTGGAAGCTACACGAAATAGCGATGACCAGACGGGACGCGTTAGAGGAGGGAAATCCGGGAAACCGTGATGGAGGCAGGGTCAGGAGTCGCCACATCGGAGGATGGTCATGGGTGGTAGGGTACTGTATGGGAAAGACAGAGGTGTGCGGGTAGGAGGGAGCCACTCGGGTGGGACAGAGGTTCGTCGGGCAGGAGAGATTCGTCGAGAAGGATGGAGTGCAGCAAAAGGGAGGGTCGCATCAGGAGGGAGGAGTGCAGCAGAAGGGAGAAAAAAAATTATCAAGGGTTACCCTCTAATACCATGTAGGTTTTGGGCGAATTCCTCTTTGTTGGGAAAAAATACCTCAAGGTATCATTGAAACATTTTTGAGGTGATTGTATTTGTTGACAAAGCGGGCCTTCGTGTTGTGTTTGTTCACAAAACAGACCACGATGTATAATTTGTTGACAAAGGGGTTTACATAGTGATTTGTTGGGTTCAAGAGATGTTGTTGTATATCCATGTTTGACAGAATAACCTTGACAAAGGAATGGATGATCTGGAGGCGGTTCAAAAATAGCAGATATGGAAAAGGGAGGTGTGTGAAAAAGTAAAGTGGTGCATGAAATATTTGTGTGGTGCACGAAAAAGGAAAGTGGCACGCGAAATATTAGCGTGGTGCGTGAAATAGAGGATTGGGGTTTTTTGCGCAAGTGGTAGTTTGAGATTAGAAGCTCGAAAATTGGTAAAGGCATGAGGTGCGCGAAATATTGGAGCAGTGCGTGGAAAACAATGTTGCGCGAAAGATTTGTTTTTTCGCACTCGAAGTGAATTACGCGCTCAAGGAGGGTTTTTCGCGCAGGGGTCGATTTTGCCTATAAATATGAAGTGACTCCCCTCATTCAAAAAAAAGCTCAAGACTTAGAGAGTGTCCAAGATTTGGCGCGCGAAATTGGAATATGAAAGAGAGTTGCATGGAAATGTAAAGTTTGCATGTAAAGTCATGGGTTTGTGCGTAAATCTCAGGTTGCGCGTAAAAGAGGTGTTGCACGTAAAGAAAAGGTTGCGCGTAAAAGAAGGTTGTTGCGCGTAAAATAATTGGTTGCACACAATAGAGGTGTTGCGCGAAAAGTGTATTTCTCGCAAAAGTAGGGAATTACGCACAAGGAAGTGTAGAGGCTGCGCGTAAAAATTGGCGTTGCTCGGTACACCCAGTGCAAAGAGAGATTCATCTGCAGGTGAAAGTTGGGCATCAACAGAGCATCTATCAACAGTTAAGGATACAGATTTCATTAGTAATAATGAAGAGACCTACAGGTCTATAAACTATGAGTAGGTCTTCTAAAGAAGTAGTGAGCTCACTTCAGTTGAGAGAGCAGTGAGCTTTCATTTTGTGAGTGGTTGTAAACCGAAAGGGACAGTGAGTCCACTTCAAACATTGTAAACAGCAGTGCGCTTTTAGTAGATTTGGTACATCGGAACATTGTCGGTATATGATCCTTGGATGTAGCCTAGTGAGGGTGAACCAAGTAAAAAAACATTGTTTCATGTGCATGATTTAAATTCTGTTTATACTTTGCTACAGGAAAGAGAGAGAAGAGATTTTTTCTTAACAGCAAAACAAGATCAATAGGGGTAGTTGTTTTAATCTGTCATGCCCTGATTCACCCCCCCCCCCCCCCCTCAGGGTATTTGACCTAGTGGACCTAATAATTGGTATCAGAGGAAAAGGTTTATATCAGTGTTTCTCTCTCAAATGGAGGTCACCAATTGCAAAGGGATTCCGATCTTCGACGGGAACAATTTTTGGCTATGGAAGAATTGGATGCAACACTACTTTAAATCCTTGGGAATGGATGTGTTCATAGAATCAATGAATGGAATAACAGCTAATATTAATAGTGGTGCATTATATGAAGCTGAGCGTAGATAATTGGATGATGATTCCAAGGGAATTAATGCTTTAGGGGGAGCCATATCCAATTCTATTTGTATGAAGGTGATGTTATGCAAATCATAACATGCCATATGGGAAAAGCTATTGAATATATATATGAAGGAGTACAAATTTCAGAGAGGCAAATCTGCAAGTGTTGTGGAATAAGTATGAAGATCTAAGAATGAACCTGAATGAGTCTGTTGATGCATTCTTTGACAGGGTAAATGTTGTAGTGGAAGACATGCGAGGTCTTGGAGAAGTTATTGAAGACATAAAGATTGTAAAGTGCATCTTGAGGAAACTTCCACCTCAGTTCAATCTAAAAGTTTCAGTTTTAGAAGATAAAGACCTGAAAGAGCTGACATTGGATAACCTGCACAACACCCTTATTTCATATGAAATGAGAAATGATGATAATAATGTTGTGGAAAAAGGGAAATAAAAAGAGGTGGCATTCAAGGCCATGAAGAACCTCACCATTGAAGATTCTTATGAAGAAGAAGATACAAATGAGGTGATGTCATTCCTATCCTCAAAAGCTCAAAAATTGGTAAAGGCATGAGGTGTGCGAAATATTGGAGCAGTGCGCGAAAAACAATGTTGCACGGAAGATGTGTTTTTCGCACTCGAAGTGAATTACGCGCTCAAGGAGGGTTTTTCACACAGGGGTCGATTTTGCCTATAAATATGAAGTGACCCACCTCATTCAAAAAAAAGCTCAAGACTTAGAGAGTGTCTGAGCTCTAGTGCGCGAAATTTGGAATATGCAAGAGAGTTGCGCGAAAACGTAAAGTTTGCGCGTAAAGTCAGGGGTTTGCGCGTAAAGCTCAGGCTACGTGTAAAAGAGGTGTTGTGTGTAAAGAAAAGGTTACGTGTAAAAGAAGGTTGTTGTGCGTAAAAGAATTGGTTGCGCGCAATAGAGGTGTTGCACAAAAAGTGAATTTCACGCAAAAGCAGGGAATTACGCGCAAGGCAGTGTATAGGCTGCACGTAAATATTGAAATTGCCTGGTACACCCGGTGAAAAGAGAGATTCATCTGCAGGTGAAAGTTGGGCATCAACAGAGCATCTATCAATAGTTAAGGATGCAGATTTCATTAGTGATAATGAAGAGACCTACAGGTCTATAAACTATGAGCAGATCTTCTGAAGCAGTGAGCTCACTTCAGTTGAGAGAGTAGTGAACTTTCATTTTGTGAGTGGTTGTAAACCAGAAGGGACAGTGAGTCCGCTTCAAACATTGTAAACTGCAGTGCGCTTTTAGTAGATTTGGCACATCGGCACATCACTGGTGATTCATTGATGAACTTTTCATTTACTCTTGTTTCTCACGCCGAGCATTACTCATGTGGGCTTAGAGTATGTGTTGAGGGAATCCTTGATCGTTATCAGAATCGCAAGAGGCGAATGGTGGTAACGGTTGGAAGAAGCTTTAATGAGGGATCAAATTGCAGAAAATTTTTATGAGAAGAGTTGTCAACAAACCCAAGGGGGGGATTGTTGGGGAAAAATCCCTCAAGGTATCATTGAATCATTTTGAGGTGATTGTGTTTGTTGACAAAGCGGGCCTCCGTGTTGTGTTTGTTCACAAAGCAGACCACGATGTATAATTTGTTGACAAAGGGGGTTTACATGGTGATTTGTTGGGTTCAAGAGATGTTGGATATCCGTTTTTGGCGGAAGAACATCGACAAAGGAATGGACGATCTGGAAGCGGTTCAAAAATAGCAGATACAAAGTGGTGTTGTTTTCCAGTGTGTCAAATTTTTGGGCCTGAAAATCGGAAAATGGAGAGATGTGTTTTTGGCAAATGGAGGTGCGCGAAAAAGGAAAGTGGTGTGCAAAATATTTGTGTGGTGCGCGAAAAAGGAAAGTGGTGTGCAAAATATTAGCATGGTGCGTGAAATAGAGGCTTGGTGTTTTTCACGCAAGAGGTGGTTCGAAATCAAAAGCTCAAAAATTGGTAAAGGCATGAGGTGCGCGAAATATTGGAGCAGTGCACGAAAAACAATGTTGCGCGAAAGATGTCTTTTTCATGCTCGAAGTGAATTACGCGCTCAAGGAGCGTTTTTCGCGTAGGGGTTGATTTTGCCTATAAATATGAAGTGACCCCCCACATTCAAGAAAAAGCTCAAGACTTAGAGAGTGCCCGAGCTCTAGTGCGCGAAATTGGAATATGCAAGAGAGTTGCGCGGAAACGTAAAGTTTGTGCGTAAAGTCAGGGGTTTGCGCGTAAAGCTCAGGTTGCGCCTAAAAGAGGTGTTGCATGTAAAGAAAAGGTTGCGCATAAAAGAAGGTTGTTGCGCGTAAAAGAATTGGTTGCGCGCAATAGAGGTGTTACACGAAAAGTGGATTTCGCGCAAAAGCAGGGAATTACGTGCAAGGAAGTGTATAGGCTGCGCGTAAAAATTGAAATTGCCCGGTACACTCGGTGCAAAGAGAGATTCATCTGTGGGTGAAAGTTGGGCATCAACATGGCATCTATCAATAGTTAAGGATGCAGATTTCATTGTGATAATGAAGAGACCTACAGGTCTATAAACTGTGAGTGGATCTTCTGAAGAAGCAGTGAGCTCACTTCAGTTGAGAGAGCAGTGAGCTTTCATTTTGTGAATGGTTGTAAACCAGAAGGGACAGTGAGTCTGCTTCAAACATTGTAAACAGCAGTGCGCTTTTAGTAGATTTTGTACATCAGCACATCGTCGGTGTATGCTCCTTGGACGTAGTCCAGTGAGGGTGAACCAAGTAAAAATCGTTGTGTCTTGTGCATGATTTAAATTTTGTTTATACTTTGCTACAGGAAAGAGAGAGAAGAGGGTTTTTCTTAACAGCAAAACAAGATCAATAAGGGCAGTTATTTTAATCTGTCATACCCTGATTCACCCCCCCCCCCCCCTCAAGGTATCTGACCTAGTGGACCTAACACTCTTACCTCAATGTGAGGTGGAGACATTCTTTTATAGATGAGTAAAAAGGATTACATGGTGGGATATTCCGATGTGGGACTTGGAAATACCCATTATAATATAAATGGGTTTAACAATATCTACCCTCATATGAAACATATCAGGGTCAGAGCCCCTTTTATTAAAAGGTATAATAAAAAGAGAGATAATGAGAAGGTGGATTGGGTCATACAAGCATTCCTGTCATCATTCCCAATAAAGTTGAAGATAAGAAAAAACAACAAAGATCATAATTTAATCGGGGTTGCAAGCATGACCGAGAGTCGCAGCAACAGAACAGATTTGTGGATGAAGAAAAGTCGGAAACAAAAGAAGAAGAACACGAACATAAAGATTTACATGGTTCGGGAAATGATCCTTACGTACACGGAGAGGCAGAAATATCACTATAATCGGGAGCACAAAATTATAGGGAGTTTCAAGGTTCTCAATCACACACAAAACCCTAGCCCGAAATGGCCTAATAAGGAGGACAAAGCACTATTCCACTAACCACACAGAAAGTTCGTTGCGCTACAGTAAAAGGTGGCTGGAAGTACACATCACTAGAGTGTCACGGTCACCCAAGTCCAAGGTGTTATAGTGGTTGGTGACTGGAAGTCTGTGGAGCTACAGTGGTTGTATCAAAGGTCTACACTGCTATAGTGACCTGTTGGTGTCAACTGGTCAACTCTACTATAATCGGTCAGAGTTGTTACAGCGCCTCAAAATTTGGGTCAGGGACCTTCACCCCCTGGGGCAGGCCTGTATTCCCTCATTCCATGAGTCAACTGCCCTTGTTCATTGCCCTGAGTTGCTTGAAAATCCAAATTTCCAGTACTTCTATTAGAATGCTTCAAATTGTGGCCTTAAGTTCGAATTGTAGTGGCCTAAAGATCTGTTGCATTCGGTGGACCATGTTCCACAGTCACTTGTGCCGGCTCTTGAGTTTTAGAATCCCTAGCCATTCATGAAGAACCAGCACTAACGTGCTCCTTGCCCTCGTTGGAAGGGGGTTTCCTCTCATCACCTATAACCTCATTTTCCTTCTCAATTTCTTTTTCCAAAGCTGGAGCCCTTTTAATGAGCAAAAAGAGCATACGACATTATTACATCAATCATCCTTAACATGGCCAACTATTTAACACAGAAATCAAGTACTCGCTCATATTCCACTTCTAGAGAGATGTCATCATCCAAAGCAAACAAATTTATATTATTAATTGAGTTATAGGTACCTCCACCAAGATCCTAGCATAATGACTAAATTTGACTACCTAAGTATTCCCAATTTTTATCCAAATTTGAGCCCTATTGTTTTTAATGGAAAACGGATTGAACCTAAATTCTCAATCTTGAAATCAAACCATACCTAGCTTTAACGTAATTGAACTGATCCCCCAAGTCGTGCGCTTATGATCTTCTGAGGGGTAAATGATGTGGAAAAAAAAACCCAACCCATGGATATAAACCTCCAATCAGATGAACCGCATATAGAGGTGAACTTCTGAACTAAATCCTCTGTTTTCCAAAACCTCTCTCTAACAAGTAGAATGAGCCTAGCAATGATGAAGTTTTCCAAAACCTCTCTCTAGCAAGTAGAACGAGCCTAGCAATGGAGTGCTTGCAGATCTTAAATTTGTCGAGGATAGGCTCCCGATTAGCAACCACATGGGCAGTATCACCCTTTCTCACAATTCGCTCAAGAGCAACATCTCTTAGATATGTGAAGTGTCTTCTATTGGAGTCTACCTCAGTTGTCACAAGACCAGATCGAGAAGATTCAACCTTCCTGATAGAGTTCGCCTCGGCAGCCGCAAGACCTGATCGACAAGATTTGGTGTTCACCTCAGCTGCTGCAAGACCAGATTGACGACATCTGACGTGCCCCGCCAGAATCACCAGCACGCAAGAGCTCCCGAACCCTCGACATCCTCCCCCAACCATATCCACTCTCATAGTTCTTGCAAAAAATATAATAATAGTAATTGATGCAAAACCATTGTTTATTTTGGACAACGAAATCATCCCACTTCTCTCTTTACATGTCTTAACCATCGATATTTTTACAATACTCACTTAAATATAATGATTAAAAATATATTTTGTCAGTGCCACGTGGCCATTCCTAAGCACATCGAATATAGAAATATCCAACTAACCTAATTTAAAAGTTGGGATACAAAAAATGAGCAATTGCTATATTAAAAAAGAATTTGTATCCATTTACAGAAGCCACTTAATTCAAATGAAAAGAAACTGGGACACCTCGTCTGGGTATTTGAAAGACGAGAGAAAGGAGAATAAGAAAAAGAAAAAAGAAAGTAAAAAACCTAAAAAAAAAAAAATCCTTGGTATGGTGTTCTAGTTCATGAATTTGCGACAGTTGAGAGCTCTACAACGACAGGGGACCTTCAACTCGTCCTGCTCGTCCGGATCAAACAAATAATCATACCTGCAACGCCCGGCCCATTATCAATATCTCAATATTATTAACATAGAAAGGAGCCTCCAACACTTACGTCAATTCATGGCCCGCAGAGACATTAGTCTTGGCAATGAGAACAATGCGGCTGTCTTCGTCCCCCACGCTCATTATCCTTGCGTAACAGTTGGGCATGCACTGCACCAATATCAATCAACTCAATCCCAATATCAATCATCAAATAAAATTATCATTTGAGCTTTCAAGACAACTTACTGAATGGTTGATCAAACGTGCTATGTTACCCTTATATGTTGCATCGATTACTACCTCCTCACTAATCTTGAACAGCTGCCAACAAACAATCCCTTTGCTTTAACATATGAAAAAGCATGCACCAAATCAAATTAACTCACATAGCAATCTTTTCCTTCTAATTGATAACGTGCCTCTCTCTGATCAGCGATGCTGCGCCTCACCTGCTCACCACGGTACTCAATAACCTACACAATTCAGTGGAAATGAACGGCGGTTACTACCATCCAAATAATAAGACCCAAACATCGACTGTCATACCATTTCTCCTTCTTGAAAGCGTCGCCGCGCAAACAGACCCCACCCATGAATTCCAGATTTACCAAAACAAACTCGATGGTTTTCTCTGTTCTGAAGTCACAATCAAAACCCAAAATTGTTTTAAAAAACGCTTCAGGTCAGGGGAAATAAGTGACAAAAATGCTTGCCTGCAAGTGGTGAAGCCGTTCCTTAAAAGTAGAATAAATCTTTGGCTCGTCTACTTCCTGTGAAGACAAGTCCATATCATGTTGAGACACCGCAAGTGTAGAGATTAAATAAACCAAAAAAAATTACCTTGTACATGCTCAAACCATCAATGGCATCTAGAGAATGATAGCGGGGTCCCATTAGCCGATGAAACAATGGCTCTTCAACAGTCCACTGCCACAAAGAATGACATAAAAAACACGAGAAAGTAAGTATATAACTCATTATTTGAGTAAACATTTCAAATGGAAAAAACAAGCAACTGATGTGATGGGAATTTGGAAGTGGTCCCAAGCAGCATGAACCTATTACCGCGTTGTTGGGTCTTTGATAGATGCGGCACCTTGCAGCAGAGAGTGGCGCAGAGTCAAATGGCGCGGAGTCATTTTTCTCCAAAATAGACAATTGAGGCGGCTCCTTTTTACAGGATGAAAGCCTCAAAGCCCGAAAACTTCGACCCGGCTCCGGCTTTTGAAGCAAGCTTCTTGTAGAAAAAATCCCAGAGGGAGTCTGTACAACTAAGACAGTTTCAGGGTTTGGAGCCCTGCACCATAAATAAAGATACGAGTTAAAAAAATTAAACACAAGAAACAACTCTCCTCTTAATAACAGGTTGAGAAGGTCCAAAATGAGGGGAAACATAACACATTGGCTCACTATTTAAACACTTCAATTAGAACATAAAAGATAAATTAACAAATTTATATGTAGATTTGGGAAGGGGCAGAAGGGGAAGAGGCTGATGCAAATGGCACTCAAGTATAAAACTGGGCCCAAAGATTCTGAGATGAATTTACTCCAAGAACACCCAAGGGACCAACACAACAATTAGGAAACATTTGGCTTATGAGTCAGGTGTGTGTGTGCGCGCATAGTTATTAGCCCTGGCTCATTGTGGCGTGTGCCATGATGCCCTGTTATGGTGCGCAGTGGCGCAGCGCATGCCATTGCGCCTTTTTTATTTTTATTTTTTATTTTTTTGCATTTTTTTAACCTGTCAACTCATATGCCCCAATTGAAAATACCACTTTTAAGGTCAAACGGCAACCTCCCCTTCCAACGCTACGCAACACTCTACTCTTCCCGTGAGCGCAGCGACCTAGCCGGTGTCTTCCCATGAGCGCAGCGACCCAGCCGGTGTCGAATCACATTGACTGCCACAACCCAACCAAGATCCCTCGACCACCGCGACCCAACCGAGCTCCCTCAACCTCCATGACTAAGATACGCGGTATTGTCCAGGGCAGGCACGCTATTTGTGTGAACCAGTAACTTTTTTTTTTGTTTTTAATTCAATTTTATTTATATTGCTCACCCCTTATTTTTTTTCAAGTTACTTCTGTTGCTATTTTTCCTGCCAAGTTTTCTTCCTATTTTTTTATGTTTTTTTTTATTATTGTTTTTTTTGAGATATATGGTTTTTAATATTTAATTGTTTGTTTTTCAAAAATTGTGATTTATTTCAAAATGGAGCAAGGAAAGACCCAACTTGGTTTTTTGAGATATATGGTTTTTAATATATTTCAAGAATTAGGATATATGATTTTTTGAGATATATGGTTTTTAATACTTAATTGTTGGCGTCATTGTTGACTTCATTTGTTTTTTCATGTATGGAATATGATTTATTGACATAAATCTTTTATATTTATATATATATTGTATAATTTATTATTTGTTATTGTTGATATATGTATACACCTCTTTTATGCACCGCAAATTAATATTGTCACGCGCCGTAAATAACTGTTTGTGGGAGGGGGGATTCAATTATGAAGAGTCTTTGGGTTTTGAGGGTTAGTCCCTTGGGGGCAGGAAGAGGAGACTTCTCTGCCCGCTGAATTAGTTTTCAAATGCCTTCTTTGAGCTGACTCACTAATCCCACCCCTACAATGAATAGCCCCCATCTATTTGGCTTCTAGAATAAAATAGAGGAAATATATAGTACAGTTATTTTTTCATTTTAAATCAGCACCACCATTTTATTTTTTATTTCTCTTTTTTGATGAAAAATCACCACTTCTTTTTGAATGAGAGCGGGAAAGGATAATTTTTTGAGCTGACTTATTAATCCCCCCTGTTACAAATAACCCCCCCTCATTCACCCCACGGGATAAAAGAGGGGGGAACTTGATCCATTCGACCAAAAATGAGTATTACACTTGCCTTAGGGGTCACACGAATTCATAGGGCATGCAAAAAATATATAGCCTGCCACATACACATTATACAGCAAAAAATGATGGTAAAAATAATTCAAAGAGTAGAAACGGATCTATATTATTTAGGGAAAATGCATGATTCAAACCTGTGGATAGAACAATAAGATATCATTTTAGTAACTTGTCTCCCATTCTTCTCTTGGATGTGCAACTGAGACAAGAGAATTGAAAGGAATCAATTCATACCAGAAGAAAGAGCATAGCACAATAGACTAGAAAATTTCATAGATGACTCCACGAACAATTTGATAAAAGACTAAATATTTGTTATTACAAATAAGCATATCTTGGGTTCCAGAGATGAATACAATAATACAATACAAGGATATATCAAATAAAAAATGATATCAGCCACCAATGTATCAAACACAGCCAAATTTTGGTACATACTAGGTTCAACTTCAAAACCAACCATCAATGCCACACAAGACTTGACTATCTGTTGGGACCAAGATGTTTGGAGACGTTTTAAGAAAAAGTTGGAAGGGTTGCTCAAAGTGTTGTCTTTTGTTGTCTAACATAAATTATTGCACTTTCCTTCAAAGGTGATCGAACAAAGTTTAGCGGCTCGAGTGTATCGGGCAGAGTCCACCGGCTCGAGTTCATCGGACGGACACTGCCAGTTTGATGTGATCGGCCGGAGTTTTAGCACTACATGGTTATCCAAGTTTCCTCTCATGTTTCATCAGACAGAGCATTCGATGAAGTTAATACAGACGTTGCTTTGTTATTCCCAAGTTCCAAACATCATGAGTACCGAAGGATCTCATGATTCAAGCTCATCATTATTAATGGGGTGCACCATGGCTAGCACCAAAGACCATTGTGTCACGCAATGCTTCCGCAATTGCCCAGTGGGAATGGCGCGTTGTGGCATGCGCTATGTTGTCCCACGGCGCAGTGTGGCATTGCGCGCACCATTACACCATCTTAATTTTTTTTTCAACCTTTTCTGACCGGCTAACCCAACTCTATTAAAATACTTCATTAAAACACAATGTTGCGAGTCAAGTGATGCCCCTCATTCCTCCCCCAACTCAACATGACGCATCGATCGTATGATGACCGAGCACAACCAACAACCCTATTACTTTCTCCTTATCCTTCTCACGATCGAATTATAATGATTTGTTATTTGAATGAAAAATAGTCAATTATTAAAAATAGATTATTTTTTAAAATAATTTTTCACTAAAATTTATAAATATTTTTCATATTTTTATATTTTTATTATTATTGATAATTTTATCATCTAACTTATTATTTGTCATTATTCAAATGTGTTTGTTGGAGTCTGTATCCCACATCGGACTTGTGGTCCGATGTGGTCTTTATCATTCATTATAAAAGAACGCCTCAGCCTCACTTTGAGTTAAGGAGGCAAGAGGGATTTCCCATTCTACATGGTATCAAAGGGGGTTTTCGAAACCCGATCCCTCCCTCATTTTTTTTTCTCCCTTCGGGCTTTAGGGTTTTTTTCCCCGTCCGGGGGGCGGCGGCTCCTCCCGGTCGCGCAGGCCCTCCCTCACAGCGGATCTCCCCCCCTGTCGGCATCTCCTTTCGTCGCGGGTCCCTGCCCCCCCCTCCGCTGCTCCTCCCGGTCGCGCAGGCCCTCCCTCACAGCGGATCTCCCCCCCTGTCGGCATCTCCTTCCGTCGCGTGTCCATGCCCCCCCGGCGATTCTCCCCTCCAGCGCTGCTCCTCCCCGACGGCCTCCCTCCCGGCGCATCCCGTCGCGGCGCATCCCGTCGCACCGCCCGCCGCTCAGTCCTGCGGAGCTTTTCCCCTACGGCGCACCTCCCGGCCTCGCGTCCCGTCGCGACTCCCGATCGCGCGCGTTCCTCCCGGCGGATCGCCTCCTCCCCGTTGCGCGCACGCTGTTTCCATCGCGCCTCTCTGCCCTAAGCGGCCTTCCCTCGTCGGCTTCACCCTGTGCGCACGACGAAATCCAGGCAGCCCCTCCCTGCGCGATTCTCTAAAGGATCGGATCCTCCTCCAGCAGCTGCCCTACTCCCAGATCCGGCCAGATCCGGTCTGCACGCACCATCGCTTCGACTCCGCCTCCTTGCGCGATGCATCAACAGTTGCTCCCTCCATCCCAGCCTCCTCCAGCTTCCTGCGGAATCCCCGCCTTCCTGCCCGGTGCCTCCTGCGGAATCCCCACCTTCCTGCCCGGTGCCTCTTGCGGAATCCCTGCCTCCCTGCCCGGCGCCTCCTACGGAATCACCGCATCCCATCGTCGGTGCCTCCTGCGGATTCCCCGGCGCTTTGATGACCGGCCCTCCTGTACGGATTTCTCGGCGCTTTAATGATCGGCCCGACATTACGGATTTCCCGACACTCTGACTGACCGGCCCATAGTGCGGATTTCCCGACGCTCTGACGACCGACCCGCCGGTTTGGATTTCCTGGCGCTCTGTTGTCCGGCCCCGCACTTTTTCGGCGTTTACACACCCTTTTTCAGCGGTATCATATCAACATCGTCAGGGGGAGCAGCAATGTTGAAGCTTTATCTTTTATTATGTTTTGTCTTGTTTTTGTCATCAAGCTGGGCTCCTCCAGCTTGAGGGGGACTGTTAGCGTCTGTTTTGTTGCTTTCTTTTCATTATGTGTCCAAGCTAGGTACACCTAGCTTGAAGGGGAGTGTTGGAGTCTGTATCCCATTCTACAGTGTTTATATGCCCTTTGTGTGACGCGAGTTGATATTGTCACGCATCATGCGCTGAGCAATGTGCTTTTGTGCCAGAGGCCCTTAATGTCATTGTGCATCATGCACCGTAAATAACTATGTTCAAACATGAGTAAAAGGGGGGGAATAACGTTCATGTGTAGAAAGTTCCTGCTACGAAGATTTGTGAAGTTCATCGGACAAATGTTGTCGGTCAAATTTGCGGTTGTACAAAGATTGTGCTATGAAGTTGTACGAAGTATGCTAGACTGGGTTTACCAATTTGAGTCCTTGTTACAAAGTGCTATCAATCAGGCGTTTATAAAGTCTATCGATCTGAGGAAGTTTGAACGGGTGTGAAACAGTGGTGTTCATGCAATGTCATTGAAGGAAGGACATCGAATGAACTTTTACACAGTCATCCAACATTGTTCACCGGTTTGACTTATGTTGTAAGCTCTTTGAACAAAAGATTGGGCAAAGGATCAACGAATGGGAAAACTCAACGTCGTTGGATCAAGTGAACTAGACGGACCCTTTACAATGTCCCCGAGCAAAAGATTGTCTGCTTATGTATGAAGTTTGTTGAATAGTGTTGAACGAAGTTCAAGATGTGAAAAGAAGAAGTCTCCAAGTCATGGGACAGAAGAATGCATTTGATGTGATCGGACAGCAGTGACTGTTTGAAGTTCATCAGCCAGAGGTTGCCAAGCAAAGGCAACGGACGAAGGTTTTTGATTCAAGTCAAGAAGAGTCTAACAAAAGTCTTCCAAGAGGTTCCTACGAAGTTGTACAGGAACACCGGTCAAAGTTTCATCAGTTGGAAGAAGTATGTGGAGATGTACCGATCAGAAGGATTGAAGGGCTGTACAAAATCTTCACAAGGATATTAAATGTGGCAATGCAAAGTTGGTCGTTCAACATCCCAAATATTGCAAAAGAAAGATTCGTGATTCTCACCAAGTCATAAAGAAGTTTGATGAAGAATATTGGCGACTGGTCTTAAATAAAGCTCCTACTTTTTAGAAGGTTTGAATGCGGTCAATGGAAGGAAGTTTCCAAGCGGGTCGCACAAAGGGTGAAGTTGCGATGAGTGTGGGTGTGGTTTTTTGAAATCTACGCGAAGCACTGCTGAAGTGAAGAGTCAATCGGACAAACATTGTGAAGAAACATCGGTCAGACGGATACCAGATGAAGTCTTCCTATTAAGTGATATCGGACGAACGGTGTGCAAAGGCAATCAGACGAACAAGGGATCAATTGGTATCGGACGAACGATGTATCAAGGTGATCGGATGAACAGGGCGTCAAATTGGTATCAATCTACAGAAGAGACACCGGACAAAGTATATTGAACGTACACACCGAATGGAATATACCGGGCAAACTTGTCAGACGAACTGTTATCAGACAGGAGGAGGTTCTTGCTTGCAGACCGAAACTTGTTGGAGAAGGTTATTACAGTTGTTACAAAAACATTGTTATATCATATATCTATGCAAGGAGCGCAAAGACTGTCGATTGACTATACGCAAGTGAAATGATATTCTTTATTTGTTGTAACCAAAAGGATTATTTTCTAATAGTTTCTGTAGCCTTAGATTACTTCCAAACCATTTCAAGGACTAGCTACTCTTATTGAGTAATGAACTTTGTAAATACTTGTGTTCCTGTGGTTGTACTTATTTGCTTGTTTTAAGCAGAGCCATATCTCACTAACAGAAAGCGAAAGTTGTTTCTTAAGAAAACATAAAAAGAAAAGATCATTGATTCACTCTCTCCCCCTCTCAATGATCACACGAATCCTGATTGGTCCTTTCACTATCAACAAGTCATAATATTGTTGTTTGGAAACATTTATATTTAATTCTACAAAACCATTTTTTAATGTTGTTACTGTTGTTTGGAAAGGAAAGCCAACAAATCAATAGAAAATAATATGGAAACCAAAAACTTTACAACAAAAGATTATAAAACATAAAGCATGGGTATGAAACCAGAACATGGTATTTTTATGATCAAGTAATGCTAGCAAGTTCTCTGAATAGAAATGAATGGAAACTTACTTCCATTCGATATCCAGCTCTTGAAGCACACATGGCATGAAAATAGGTTGCACATTTGCAGCATTGAGTGCAGGAACCATGAATCTGCCTACAAATCACACAAACCTGTGCCAAATGCAAATCAAGCACATTTAGAGTGGCGCTCTTAAGAAGTATGGTGCAATTCAGCTCAACTACATGAGAACAGCTATATGGATCCTTTTTCTTCGTTTTATTGGTTTGTCGAATTTTTTCCCAGACCTAAGAAATTTTGGCATCTTATATAATCAATAACACATCATCTGGTCTTTCTCAATCCCTCTTTGCTTGTCCTATTTCTGCTACACATCTTTCTTGGATCATAAAACTTTTATGAATGAAACAAAAGCACTTTGAACCTATAAGCATACAAAAATTTAAAAATATTAGCCAATGGTCAAATTCAGACCACATGACAGTTTTTTTTTTTTCAGTATCAAAACACCCAGTTATCCCTGCAGCTCTGCGAGGCTCGTCTGGGTCAGCCCGAGAGGCGCCTGCGGCATAAGTGCTCAACGATGATTAGGTATCTAACCCAACACTATTTAATTGGGATGCTCTCAGTGACCATGAACAAGTTCTCTGGTGAAATATCTCACCAACAGGCACAAAGGTCATCAACTCAAAAACATAAATTGAAGGCCTTGAGGGGCAATTCAATTACACCTTTGAAGTTTCATTCATCTAGAAAATGATTATTTGAAATTAAAACCTCCATAAAACTCATTTCCTATTCAATTTTATTAAAAAATCCTGTTAAAAAAATATAACTAAAAGCAACATTCCTTTTGCTGACTAACGAACTACTGGCACACAGCTTAACATTTGTCTAAAATTCCATTGCCAGGTAAGGCTGACGTCTGGTTTTGCAATAAACACTATTAGAAGATTTTGCACTGTGGAACAGTAATAATAAACTTGCCTTAACGAAACAAGTCTGTGGAATTCTAAGGATCCCAACTGCAGGCTCCATTATCTCATCATTTAGGAAACCAACTTCAGGACGGAACCAGGCACAAGTGACATGCACCCAGAGACTCTCAACCTCAGTTGGCTTCAGAGCACCGCCTGAAAAATCATCATTGATCTAAAAATATTAGCATTATGCTACACAAACTTACATAATGACTAGGGTGACATAAAGTGTGGGACCCGCAGACTTCAACCTGAGTCATGGTTGGGTTACCTTCACAGTGGGCAGATTAACCCTGCAGGTCCCACCTTTATGTCACTCTTTAGGTTGGTGCAACATAATTCAAAATATCAATCTATCACAAACCCAAACAGGGCACCAATTCTACAAATTAACAGGGGCGTTAGGCAGATAAAAATAATAATAGATTTTTTATTTCTTAGATCAAGCATCATCCCTGTCACTTGAGGAAACGCCCAAAAAATCAGAATTTAAAACAATGATGGAAATTTATTTGAGAAATAAATCAGAAATTATATTTTTAATCATTGCATGTGTAGGTTTATATCCTACATGGCCGGTCCCAATAAAGCTACTTCTATTCTACTAAGTATTAATAAAGAGGAACTCAATTACAGCAAGCAGCTGGGCTAGATAGCATCTGCATTGGTGTGGAAATATTCAAGAGAGTTGGGTATTAATTGGCTCTCGAGGTTATTTAATGAGTTTTGTGAGAGAGTGATTGAACAAGGATGTGGGTGGTGTATATCAAACTCATCCAAAACATGTATGAAAAGAGTTTGACTCGAGTTAAAACTCCAACAGGTGACACTACAAACTTCCATGTCTCGATAGGACTTCATCAAGGTTCGGCTTTCAAACTCATACCTTTTTGTTTTGGTCTTAGATGAACTTACAAAGCATATTCAAAATGAGATGGCTAATTGCATGTTTTTTGCGGATGATATAGTTCTCATTGCAGAATCCAAAGAGACTATTAATTTAAAGTCAGAGCTTTGGAGAGATACTTTAGAATTGAAAGGTTTCCATCTTAATAGGGATAAGACATAATATATGAAGTGATCTTTTAGCAGAAGGATTGTTTAGTAATGTTATTGATGTGAGATTGGGAGACCATGTGGTTTCAAAAGTGGATGGATAAAATTGAGAAAGGCCTCTGAAATATTTTGTGATCGTAAAAAAAAATTGAAATTGAAGGGTAAATTTTATAGGACTGTTATTAGACCAACTATTCTATATGGGAGTGAGTGTTGGACTTTAACAGGACATCTTGAACAAAAAATAAGAATAACATAAATGAAAATGTTAAGATGGAAGTGAGTGTTGGACTTTAACAGGACATCTTGAACAAAAAATAAGAATAACATAAATGAAAATGTTAAGATGGACATGTGGACATACTAAGATGGTTTGATAAGATTAGAAACAGATGTATTCGAGAAAAAATTAAAGTGGGGGGTCTGATTGACGAAAAATGAGTAAGACTAGATTAAGATGATTTGAACATGTTAAAAGAAGACCTGAGGATGCACTTGTTGATAAGAATAAGTTTAATGACAAATTCACTTATTAAAAAAAAAGTAGTATATCTAGAAGAACTCTTAAACAAATCATTCAAAATGATCTTGTTCTCATGAAAATATGATCTTCAATGGAACTAATTGACAATGTTTGACACATGTACCAGTCTCATTTAATTGGGTTTAAGATTGTTGGAACCCATTTAAGTTTAAATGGGTGAGTCCCACATCAGACTTACCCTGCTTGTTTTTTGGTTTCCTAATCTATAAAAGAGTATCCTCACCTCACATTGAGGTAAGGGGAATTCACCCATCTACATGGTATCAGAGGGATTTTTATCCCGAACCCTCCCTCCTCTGCGGATTCCCGGCGTCCTCCCGGCCCCGCCTCTCTCCCTGCTGCCCTAGCCATTCCCGGCAGGCCCCCCCTCCTATCCCGACGCAGCTCTCTCGCCCGGATCCTCTCCGGCCTGGCCATTCTCGGCGGCCCTCTCTCCAGCGGCGCTCCCTCCCAGCGGCGCTCCCTCCCAGCGGCGCTCCCGGCCAGCCCCGCCGTGCGCGCGCCCAGCCCCAGCGGCTCCCCTCCCGGCGCTCTCTCGGCGTGGCTCCCGGCCTCCTGCCCTCGGCCCGACGCCCCGCCCTCGACGACGCCCCGGCACCCCGTACGCGGGTTCCTCCTTCCGCGCGGCTCTCCTTACCGACGCGGCTCCCCTCGTCCCAGCGGCAGATCGCCCTCGGCCTCGCCCCGACGGACCGCCCTCGACCCGGCGGCTCCCCTTCCCGGCGGCCCTCTCCCTCCATGGTACGCGGCTCCCGTCGCGCCTCCCTCCTCTCGCGCGGCTCCAGCGCGGCTCCCGGCGCAACTCCCTCCTTCGCGCAGCCGCCTCCCGCACGGTGCTCCCGACGCGGCTCCCTCCTTCGAGGTGCCCCCCACCCTGCCGACTCCCTCCAGCGCCGGACCTCCCGCCCCGGTTCATCCCGCGCCGGCTCCTCCTCCGGCAGCCCTCCTCCTGTGCCCGACCCTCCGCAGCGGCTCCCTTCACAGCAGCGGCTCCCACCCGATCCGGCGCTCCCCGGCCCGTCTCCCAGCGGCTTCCCTACAACTACCCTGCAGCCTTCCTGCACCGTCGGCCCCGCCCCCTGCGTTAAGCAGGCCTCCCGACACCGCTCCCTCCAGGCGGACCGGTCCTGGCGGCGCCCTCTGTGCACCTGCCTTCCATGGCGGGCGTGTCTGCCCACGGCCCTCCGGCATCACCTCCGGACGACAACATTCTTGCAAGGCCGCACCCTCCCTTCCATTGTCGGCCTTCCCGAGCACCTATGCAATCTGCCGAGAAGCTCTCCCATCCTCCGTCATCGGCTCTACCGCCCAGCGGTCCTCATTCATCCAGTACCCGTTACAGAACGACACTCTTGCCGGAGGAGATTGCATTGGTACAATCGTATCGAGCGACTGCGCCACCATCCTCTACTCTAGCCCCAATTGCTCAGACTGGCAACTCTACCGTCTGTGCTACTCATCGACAGACAGCTTGGATGTTTGACTCCGGTGCATCAGAACATCTCACAGGAGACTCTGGTATGTTCACTACCTATCATCCGTACACCGGTGCCTCTGCCATTACTGTTGCTAATGGCTCAACAATCCCTATTACCGACTATGGCACATGTTCCTTGACCCCGTCTCTTCCCCTGACGTCGGTCGCTCATGTTCCTCAAAGTCCATTTAATCTTATCTCTGTCAGCAAACTCACCACCGAGTTGAATTGTGTTGCTACTTTTAGCTCATCTGGTGTTGTTTTTCAGGAGCGGAAGACGAATCGGGAAATTGGTCGAGGTTGTCTTCGGGATGGGGTGAAGATGTTTGATACCCCACCATCCCTTGCTTGCTCATCCACCACAGCCCGAGCCCTTGACCTACATTATCGCCTTGGTCATCCACCGGCTTCCACCCTCCATAAACTTTGCCCCCAATTCAGTTCTCACCTCTCCTTCCATTGTGAATCCTGCAAGTTTGCCAAACATCATCGGACGACGTATGCTCCTCGCCCGGAACCACGTGCAGCGGATCCTTTCACTCTTGTTCATTCCGATGTCTGGGGTCCTTGCAGGGTTCCTAGCCAGTCATGGTACAGTTATTATATCACCTTTATTGATGATTACTCCCGCATGACCTAGCTTTACCTAATTCATGATCGGTCTGAAGTCTTCCCCACCTTTCAGACCTTTTATAATGAAATCCATACTCAATTCTCCACCTCCCTTAAATGTCTCCGCTCCGACAATGGACGGGAATATTTATCCACTTCCTTTCAGCAGTTTATCAAGGATAAAGGTATCATTCATCATACCTCCTGCCCTGCCACGCCTCAGCAAAATGGCGTGGCTGAGCGGAAACATCGTCATATTTTGGAGACTGCTCGTGCCCTTCTATTCCACATGCAGGTGCCTCTCCTTTTTTGGTCTGATGCCATCCTGACTGCCACCTACCTTCTAAACCGTCTCCCTTCTTCTATCCTTCAAAGGGAGACTCCCTTCCGGACTCTCTTCGCCTCTCTCCCTCCTCACTCACTTCCCCTCCGGGTGTTTGGGTGTCTGTGCTATGTTCGGGACACTCGCCCCAACCTCTCTAAACTTTCTCCTAAATCCCTCCGATGCATTTTCCTAGGCTATTCCCGCACTCAGCGCGGATACCGGTGCTTCTCTCCAGCCTTACGGCGTTATATCATCTCTACCGATGTGTCGTTTATTGAGAGCTCTCCTTTCACTCCTCCCTCTCCTCATCCCGACATTACCATCGATGAGTGTCTCCCTCTCGTCATTCACCCTTCTCTGGTGCCTCCCCCTGCTGATCATCGCTTTGAGAGGGTCTAGTCTCGTCGCCCATCAGCTGTCCCCCCCGTTCAGGCCGAGGACACCATCGTTCCCGCTTCGTCCGATGCTCCTGCCCCATCACCAGACGACTTGCCGGTTGCACTCCGGAAAGGTACACGCTCCTGTCAGACCACCCCTCTCTTTGTATCTTCACACAGGGGTCTGTCAGCTATGGAGACAGTATCGATTCCTCAAACCGTTGGTGAAGCAAAATCTCACCCCGGATGACTCGCCGCAATGCGGGATGAACTGCAAGCTCTGGATGACAACCATACATGGGATCTAGTCCCCCTCCCGACGGGCAAACAGACGGTCGGCTGCAAATGGATTTATATGATCTGTCTCAATCCCGACGGCTCTCTTTGCCGCCTCAAAGCCCGGCTTGTGGCGAAGGGATTTGCTCAGACATATGGCGTCGACTACTTTGAGACCTTCTCTCCAGTCGCCAAGATGGCCTCTGTCCGCCTCTTCATATCTCTGGCTGCTCATCATTACTGGCCGCTTCATCAACTCGACGTTAAGAATGCTTTTCTTCATGGCTATCTTGACGAAAAAGTCTACCTGCAGCAGCCCCCTGGTTTTTCTGCCTCTGGTGCCGACTCCTATGTCTGTCGTCTCCGTCGCTCCCTCTACGGCCTCAAACAGTCTCCTCGCACCTGGTTTGGCCGCTTCAGCACTGTCGTCACCGCCTTTGGCCTCTCTCGGAGTACGAAAGATCACACCGTCTTCTTCCGTACAACGGCACATGGCTGTATCTTGCTTGTCGTTTATGTTGATGACATCATCATCACAGGGAGCGACTCCAGAGGCATCGCCAGCCTCAAGACGCATCTTCACCAGCACTTTCACACCAAAGATCTTGGTCCTCTCACCTACTTTCTTGGCATCGAGGTCTCCCGAACTGCGGACACTATCTCTCTCTGTCAGCGCAAGTATGCTCTTGATATCTTGCAGGATGCCGGGTTGAGCACTGCCACCACAGTTGACACTCCCCTTGAGCCTGGGGAACGCTCCCTTCATTCCGACTCGGAACTCTTTCCTCATCCCGAGAGCTATCGACGCTTGGTCGGTAAACTCAACTACCTCACCATGACGCGTCCCGACATTGCTTGTGCCGTTGGCAAAGTCAGCCAGTTCATGGAGCATCCCACCTGCTCTCAGTGGGATGTTGTCCTCCGCATTGCCAAGTACATCAAGAAAGACCCTGCACGTGGTCTTCGGTACTCACATCATGCTCACATGGATGTTGAGGCTTTTTGTGATGCAGACTATGCCAGTTGCCTCGCTACCCGCAAGTCTACTTCGGGTTTCGCCGTATTCTTCGCCGGTAATCTCATCTCTTGGCGCAGCAAGAAGCAGACTGTGGTCTCCCGATCAAGTGTCGAGGCCGAGTATCGAGTCATGGCCACTGTCACTACTGAGATCCTCTGGCTTCGTCATCTTCTCCAGGAGCTCGGTTTCCCCGCATCGACTCCTGCTCATATCTGGTGTGACAATCAGGCCGCCACGAAGATTGCCTTGAATCCCGTCTTCCATGAACGGACAAAGCATATCGAGATGGACTGTCACTTTCTACACCACCATCTGGAGCAGCACCATATCGGTTTCAGTCATATCCCGACGGCAGATCAGCTTGCCGATCTCTTCACCAAAGGTCTCCCAGGAGCTCGTCTTGAGTCTCTCACTTCCAGGCTGGGTATTCACAGCCTCCATGGCCCAGCTTGAGGGGGAGTTTGATATGATCTTGTGTCTTGTCATTCTTTTTTTTGTGGGACTCTATCCAATCTGGGCATGTCCAGCTTGAGGGAGAGTGTTGGAACCCATTTAAGTTTAAATGGGTGAGTCCCACATCGGACTTACCCTGCTTGTTTTTTGGTTTCCTAATCTATAAAAGAGTATCCTCACCTCACATTGAGGTAAGGGGAATTCACCCATCTACAAAGATTTTGTTGTTTGTTGTTGTATGTGTAATTTGATCGATTAAATACCTTTTATTGGACAAAGACAACATTCCCGCTCAACATTAGGTGATTCACATGCTCTGCAAACCCATGATGTGAAATCATGAACATTTCTGGCGCCATAGCATTCTTGGTGGACTGCAATTTGGCATCTGAAAACAAAACAAAACCCACAAAAAATATTACAGGCAAATGCACGGAATGCATAAAGGGGAAAAATCACCAACTAAATATAAGTACTAAAATAGGATACCTATTGCAGATAATAATCTTGTTGTAATCCCAATCTTCGACCCATCTACAAATAGCACACCGTTCTGTTGTCCACTTTGCATAAACAGGACTGTATTCCTCTGTCACCGTGAAAATCTACCAATGGTCATTATTTCATACACGGTGCCCACAACATCAAAATTTGAGCGAGGAAGCATGAATTTACCTTGTAAAAAAACAGTTAGCTGCTGCTTTTGCAGCATCGAAGGCTCAAAACCCCTCGCACCAAACTCAGAAATCTGCACCATTGATATATCAGAAGGGTTCAAAGGTTGAAATCAGGGCATGTATTCCCTTACAGAAGAAATGAGCATAGGATATCCACAAAAGACAAAAATTTAGGGTTAAATTTTGTGATTGACAATCAAAAAATTTAACATTTTTGATAAATAAATCATTAATGTTAAAACTAATTTAAATAAATATAAATAGCATATTTTATATTTATTTAATAATTGTTTGTTGGGTAATTGGAGCTACAAATTACTGATAAAGGCGGTTGGTAAAACAATTCATCAGTGAAACGAAATTTGATCTGTCATTTACCATCTTTTATCAAATGGTCACCCATACATTAAATAAATATAAATAGTGTAATTAGAGATCCCTCTTACCCTCAAGGTAAGGAGAGGGCCTGTATTTATAAAAAATTGTAAGTGGAAGTTACAAGGGAGGTTACAAAAGAAGTGGGGCTGGAAGTTACAAAGTTAGTGGGGCTGGAAGTTACCCATACTCCAACACTCCCCCTCAAGCTAGGTGTACCTAGCTTGGACACATAAAAAAAAAAAAGACCGTAACTCCCCCTCAAGCTGGGCGGCAGATGTTTTGGATCCCCAGCTTGGAACTAAGAGAGGCGAGGCGAGCACCGGGGAGGCCTTTGGTGAAGATGTCAGCAAGCTGGTCCGCCGTGGAAATGTGGCTAAAGCTGACATGTTTGTTCTCCAGGTGGTGGCGAAGAAAGTGACAGTCCACCTCTATATGCTTCGTGCGTTCATGGTAAACGGGATTCGAAGCAATTTTAGTGGCGGCCTGATTGTCACAACATATGTGAGCAGAAGTCTGCTGAGGAAAGCCAAGCTCCTGGAGGAGGTGTTGAAGCCATAGGATCTCGGTAGTGACGGTGGCCATGGCACGGTACTCAGACTCGGCACTGGAGCGAGAGACGACCGTCTGTTTCTTGCTTCGCCAAGAAATGAGATTGCCTGCTAAGAATATGGCAAACCCAGATGTAGATTTCCGAGTAGCAAGGCAGCCAGCATAATCAGCATCACAGAAGGCCTCAATATTCTGATGAGGATGCTGGGAGTAATGAAGACCACGGGCAGGATCTCTCTTGATGTATTTGGCGATGCGGATGACCGCATCCCATTGGGAGGTGGTTGGATGCTCCATAAATTGACTGACCTTGGCAACCGCACAGGAGATGTCGGGTCGAGTCATGGTGAGATAATTGAGTTGGCCCACCAACCGACGGTACCGCTCGGGATGTGGGTATAGTGCTGAGGAGGCATAAAGAGACCGCTCCCCAGGCTCGAGAGGAGTATCGACCGCAGTGGCCTGAGTCAGCCCAGCATCCTGTAATATATCCAATGCATACTTCCGTTGGCAGAGGGAGATGGTGTCCGAGGAATAGGAAACCTCGATGCCGAGAAAGTAGGTGAGAGGACCAAGATCCTTCGTGTTGAAGTGGTGGTGTAGATGGGCCTTGAGGTGGGTAATACCCACAGAGTCGTTGCCAGTGATGACGATGTCATCCACATATACGACCAATAAGATGCAGCCACGTGCACTCGTCCGGTAGAAGACAGTGTGATCCTTCATACTGCGAGAAAGCCCAAAATCGCCAATGACCGTGCTAAAGCGGCCGAACCAAGCACGGGGTGACTGCTTGAGGCCGTAGAGAGAGCGGCGGAGACGGCAGACTCGAGATTCAGCGCCGAAGGCACAAAATCCGGGGGGCTGCTGCAGATAAATTTCTTCCTCAAGGAAGCCATGGAGGAAGGCATTCTTGACATCCAACTGATGAAGAGGCCACTGATGATGGGCGGCAAGAGAGATGAATAATCGGACAGAGGCCATCTTGGCAACCGGTGAGAAGGTATCAAAGTAGTCAACACCGTACGTCTGTGCAAAGCCTTTGGCAACAAGGCGGGCTTTGAGGCGGCGGAGAGTGCCATCGGGATTGAGCCTGACGGTGTAAATCCACTTGCTGCCCACGGCCTGTTTGTCTGCTGGAAGAGGTACAAGATCCCAAGTATGGTTATCCTCTAGAGCCTGCAATTCATCCCGCATTGCAGCTAGCCACCCGGGGTGAGATTTGGCTTCACCAACCGTGCGAGGTACAGAGACTGTCTCCAGAGCTGACAAACCCCTGTATGAAGATACAAATAGAGGAGTACTCTGGCAGGAGCGAGTACCTTCCGAAGGGCAATGGGCAAGTCCTCGGGTGGCGGAGCAGGAGCAGCGGACGAAGCGGGAGCGTCAGTGTCATTGGCCAGGACGGGGTATACAGTCGAAGGACGCCGGGAGTAGACCTGACCAAAATGTGTGTCAACAGGGGTTGACGGCGGTGGAGGATGGATGATGAGAGGAAGACAATCATCGATGGCAGGGTCAGGATGAGGAGAGGGAAGGAGGAATGGAGAACTTTCAACAAAGGCAACGTCGACCGAGATGACATACCGCCGTAGGTCGGGGGAAAAACAGCGATAGCCGCGTTGAGTGCGGGAATAGCCTAAAAAGAGGCAGCGGAGGGATTTGGGAGCGAGTTTGGAGAGACCTGGACGGGTGTCGCGAACGTAACAGAGGCACCCAAACACGCGAATGGGTAGGGAGTGAAGAGGGAGAGATGAGAACAAAGTCCGAAAAGGAGTTTCCCCTCGAAGGATAGTGGAAGGAAGACGGTTTATCAGGTAGGTGGCGGTGAGAATGGCATCGCCCCAAAACTGCAGAGGCACCTGTCGGTGAAAGAGGAGGGCACGAGCAGTCTCCAGAATATGTCTGTGTTTCCGCTCGGCCACGCCATTCTGCTGGGGTGTATCAGGGCAGGAGGTCTGATGAAGGATGTCTTTCGTCTGGAGAAACTGCCGAAAGGAATTGGAGAGATACTCACGCCCATTGTCGGAGCGGAGACATTTGACCGAGAGGGAAAATTGATTCTGAATCTCAGCATAAAATGTTTGGAAGGTGGAAAACACGTCGGAGCGTTCTCGAAGGAGGTAAAGCCAAGTCATTCGCGAATAATCATCGATGAAAGAGATATAGTACTTGTAGCCCAAATGACTCGAAATGGTACAAGGACCCCAAACATCTGAATGAACGAGATCAAAAGGGTTTGAGGCCCGTGTATCCACCCGAGGGAGGTATGTAGATCGATGATGTTTTGCAAAGGTACAAGACTCACAATGAAATGAAATATTCCGACGAAACTCTGGAAAAAGTTGATGAATGGTGGATGCCGGCGGATGTCCTAACCGGGAATGAAGATCCAAAGCTGGAGAAGAGGTAGATGAGCAAGCGATGGGTGCTGGTGCATCGAACAGGTAGACCCCGTCCTGAAGTCGGCCTCTACCAAGTTCCCGGTTCGTTGTCTGCTCCTGAAAAACAACACCAGAGGAGGAAAATATGGCAGCGCAGTTAGATTCTTTTGTCAGTTTACTGATGGAAAGAAGATTAAATGGACTGCGGGGTACATGTGCCACAAAGGGTAGGTGAATCGTTGGAGTCAGAGAGCAGGTGCCGAAGCCCACAATCGGGATAGTGGAGCCATCAGCGACCGTGATGGCTGAGGGACCGGTGTAAGGGCAGTAAGAGGTCAACATACCAGCATCACCGGTGAGGTGGTCGGAGGCTCCTGAGTCCAACATCCAAGCAGGAGAGCGACGGCCGACAAAGGCAGTGGAGTGAGCAGAATGGGCTATAGAAGCTGCTGATGGGCCGGGTTCGGCAGATTCCCGAGGTTCATGAGTCAGCCGGATGTCGGCCATCGAAAGGTCCAGAGAGTGAGGAAGAGTTGCAACTGCCGATGGTGCTTCCTGGACCGCCGTCTGTCCCTGCCGCGGGCGCTGAGATGGACGTCCATGCAGGACCCAACATCGGTCGATCGTGTGGCCAACCTTGCCACAGTGTTGACAGAGGGGACGTGGTCGACTGTCCACACGACCACGTCCACGAGGACCAGATGAACGGCCACCGCCGTGACCGACGAGAGCTGAGTGGTCGATAATGGGGGCGGGAGGAGGAAGAGCCCGCTGGGCCTTGCTGAGTCGGTGATACACCTGTGGGATCTCCAGCGTCAACGAGCTAGCGAGCAATTCGGTTGCCGTGGTGGCAAATTCTGGAGGGAGGCCGTTGAGAAGAGTGAAGAGACAGAGCTGGTCCCGCTGGGTCTGAGCTTCGGCCGGTGTTTGTGGAATGGGCCACAACTCCTGCAATTCATCACGCAGCCCTTTCCATTCCAGGAAGTAGGTTGTAAAGGTTTGGGCCTGCTGGCGAACATGGGACAGTCGCTGAAGGATTTCGGACACCCGAGCGAGGTTATTGGTTTCAGAGTACATGATATTCAAGGAGTCCCAGAGCTCCTTGACGGTATTGGCGGTGCGGGTGACATCTTTGACCGATCGTTCCATGGAATTTGACCAGCAGAGCGAAGATCTTGCTGTCAGCAAGTTTCCAGGAACGATATTTGGGATCAGCCGTGGCTGGGGGAGGATTCTCAAGATGATGGTCGAGGTCCATGCCGGTGAGGGACATCATAACAGTCTTCCGCCAGATGGAGAAATTTGTGGAGTCCAATCGGTCATCCACAAGGCGGGTAGAAGCGGTGATCAGCGGCGGCAGTGGGGAAGAGTCTGCCATGGAAGCGGAGCGGTGATACCGAAGATGCAGCGGAGGGATGAGCCGGAAGCAGGGAGTTTTTCCAGGGAGCGGTGCACTGGGGGCGCTGGAAAGACCGGGAAGAGCCTGGTCTGTGCTGATGGAGCCGGTGGGGCTGGAGGGAGAGCGTCGGGGCGACTACACCGCTGGGCGGAGGCGCCACTGGTCGAGGGCGCTGCTGTGCGGATGCTGCGGCGGGATCTGGAGGAGGAGGCCGGCGGTTTGCGGCGTGGAGAGGGGAGCACCAGAGGGGCGAATGTCTGGCGGATGGATTATCCGCGCTGGAGGCGCGCCTGCTGGGTCGATGGGAGCCGCACCTGTAGGAGGGCACCTCGTCTGGAGTCGTCGCAGCCGGGAAAGTTGGGAGGCGACGGGAGTCGCGGCTGGGAGGCGTCGCAGGAGGCGCGACGGAGAGGTGTCGCGGGGCGCGACGGGAGGAGACGCGCCGGGTGGGAAGGCGAACCTGAAGAAGATCCGCTGGAGAAGAGTTGGCCGAGGTCGTCGTTGGACGCCGGAGAGCAGCGGGCGAGCGCGACAAAGGGGGTGAGCGCGACGGATCGGCGCGGGTGAAGGCCCGCTGGGACGAGGGCTTACGCGGGAGGACGGAGGACGCCGGGGTCGGGAGCCGAGCCACCGGGGAAGGGCGCTGGGCGGTGTGTCGCGCCTGAGGGAGGCCCGTCGGGAGGTGGAGCCACACCGGGAGGGAGAGGCAGGCGCCGCGATGCAGTAGGGGCCGCGGGATTGGAGCCGCTGGCCGGTTTAGCGCTGCCTGGAGGGAGGGTTCGCCAGGAGGGTGAGCCGCCGGGAGGGAGGGCCACCAGAAATGGCTATGGCAGTGGATAGAGAGGCGGGGCCGGGAGGTTGCCGGGAATCCGCAGAGGAGGGAGGGAGGGTTTGGGATAAAAATCCCTCTGATACCATGTAATTAGAGATCCCTCTTACCCTCAAGGTAAGGAGAGGGCCTGTATTTATAAAAAACTGTAAGTGGAAGTTACAAGGGAGGTTACAAAAGAAGTGGGGCTGGAAGTTACAAAGTTAGTGGGGCTGGAAGTTACCCATACTCCAACAAATAGCATATTTTATATTTATTTAATAATTGTTTGTTTGGTATTTGAAGCTACAAATTACTGATAAAGGGGTTGGTAAAAAAATCATCAGTGAAATGAAATTTAACCCATCATTTACCAACTTTTACCAAATCATCAGTGAAATGAAATTTGACCCAACATTTACCAACTTTTACCAAATGAATACCCATAATAGCACAAACAAGATAATTTTAGTAAGTGGTTGATTAGGAGGCATCAGGATACAAAAAGCACTGCACATTATAGCACCATCAATGGCAACTAAGGTGTATCTTTAACAGCTACATAGTTAATGCAGAATTCAAACGTCCAAACAACAACAAAATAACTAGCTGAGCAGACCAAACATAACAATACCAAACAATACATGCACATAAGATTTCAATGCAAGTTCAGGACAACTAAATCCGATGATGAACCTAGTAATGTTTTCCACAAATAAAATTTGCAGCTGACCCATTTTTCAAGTGTGATCATCAAATCCTTCACTTTAACACTAGCTTTCCATTTTTTTGCCCTTGAACCTGTGTGTTTTTCCCATTCACTGAGCGTCTGCTTTTTTGTTCCACATGAACCGCATTTACATACAACTCTACACAGAAGAAAAAGTAAATAAATAATTCTTTTAAAAAACAAAATGAATCCAAGATAGATATCAAGTCTGATTGAGTCATAAAAACATGAAAGAGAGAATTACAAAAGTTACAGCCAAATCCCTCAAGGCTGTGTTTGGTACAAAGCAATACTGAGCTGAGATCAGGAATGGATGAGGGAATGATTAGAAAATCCTGTTTTGTAAAAGGATGAGGGAAAGACAGGGAAGGACAGTTCCATCGTTTCATGGAGTTCTTTCCATATTGGATGGACTCCATTCTTTTCTTTAAAAATAAATTTGGTGGACATAACCGTCCCTGGATTTTTTGTAATTACATATTTTAATATTTAATATATTTTATCACACATTTTCCATGCATACCAAACAAATTATTGACTCAAAAATCCGTTTTTCATTCCCTCTCTCATATACCTTCTATTTACACCAAAAAGGTTTTTCTTGTACCAAACATAGCCTAAAGGCCTACACCTCCATAAGTACAATGTGGACGATAATCCCGTGAGTAAAAACAATATGATAATGCCATGTACATGACGACTTGTCATTGAAGATATAACAAACATCCTGTTTTATCATACCAGTAATTGTGAAAGCATTTTGCACTTACAAATGTAGACTTGGGACATAGGAACCTTCCATGCCATTGCACACAACAGTAACATTGTCAAGAACTGCAGTTTCTCTTGTGCTTTTCACAGGCCTGTTAGAGCATTAGGTATCAGCTTCAGAAGATGCTCATCAAGCTACAAGCCACATACACAATCACTGGCAAACAAAATGGTTCGGAAACATGCAGACATACTTGGCTTTAGATTGCAGTTTCTCTGTGTCCAAAAAGTTGGAATCAGATTCTGACTTGCAATCAGGACAATAATAATCAGTGCCCCCGAGATCCTTCAAATAAAATTTATCAGAAATTCTTGCCCTACCAACATATAAGTAGGCAACATAATGATAAGAAAAATGGAAACTCCAACAATGCAAACAAATTATGATATGCAGACCTTAAAAAGTGTGGAGGAAATCTTTGCACACTCAGCATGCACCCAAACATTGCACCCATCACAACAGACCTAATCAAATAAGGTGCCAAGAAAAGAATCTCGAAACTTTTCAATAATTTAATACTGAAAATAGCAATAACTCCAACACAAACTCCAGAGCTCACCCAAGTCCCACCATCTGAATGATGCCAAATCCTTTTGCAGATGCCACAATACTGTTTGGACTTTTGTAACTACAAAAATAATGCATGTCAACACCACACCAATCACACATACACAATAGTGAAACTCCTCTGAAAAAGACAAGGAGAAGTGGGGATGAAAGAGATATAATAAAAAGGGTAGAAACTCTTAGAAATTTGACGCAGACCTTGACACAATGTTTACATAAAAGTTGGATTCTGTTAGCCAAGCCTTTGATTCTCTTCAGAGTTTTGCATGGCAAGGAGAATCCGCAGCCATCACAGGTCTGAATGTCCTTACCATACATGCGCTGCAAAATCACCCACCAAAAGAAACTTTGTGATTTCATTAGGAGCATTTTTGGGAGTGAATGACTCCTAATTGAAACTTCATATGGACAATCCAATTTGGTGAAAGGTTTAAAATTAAGAATGTGATTGGTGGTGAAATTTTCATTTTTCGGGTTTCAGGACAAGTCAAGTGCAGAACATAAAACACAAATATCTTACAATGGGGCATAGAATCTAAATACTACCAATACAATTTTTCTCGGGGTAAAGTATTTACTTTAGTGCATTGCTAGCCAGTATTTTATTTAAAATGGTCAGATTGATGATTTATGTCCTAAAACGAATAAACAATGAAGGGAATCTCTTAGGAATGTGGAGATGATGTGTGAAGAAGAAAAACATAAAGTGTTACAGCGAGAGGTTGAGCAACAATTTCAAGGAATTGCATAAGATTGAAATGCAATGTGCAAAGGCTGCGCGACATTGAATTGTCTCAGTGTGAGGTTAAAACCAGTGAGTTGTGGTTGCACGAGTTTGAAGAAAGATCTGTGTAAGCTCAAAGTTGAAGCAACTTTTATAATTCACGAGCAGTTGTGTTTTTGGAATTTAATTGAAGAAGAAGAAGAAGAAGGTGGTGGTTGAGGACTGGCTTCTTCACCATCAGACAGAAAGGGGGTACTACTGTGAGAGCATGTCGATCGAGAAAACCGTCGGGGACCAAAACAGTTAAGAAGAAAAGTTATCTGAGACACGAGGAAAACAATGATACTGAAGAAGAAGATGTATTTGTTGTCGATGAAGACGAGTTCTGCGTGAATCATCTTCTGTGTGATTAGATATCTTATTCATATTCTTGCACTGAGAGAACAAGTGGGAGGCTTGTAATCTCTCGGGAGACAGATTTGTAAAAAAGTGGGATATCACCCAAAACAAACCAAGGACTAGTCACTCACATAGTGGTCAACCCTGTAAAACCTCTTGGTATTGACTTGTTAATGTGGGTGCTCTTAATTTGTGAGTGAGAATGAGAAAGATATTTCCGTCCTAACCAACAACAAGGCCAATCTGTTTTTAAAAAGTTATTGAACACTCATCCAACCCCCCTCTCAATGTTTCTCAATCCCAAAGGGGCTCTTCAAGGTATCAGAGACCAATTCGACTTGGTGGATCTTATTAGTGTTCATCTTCAAGAGATTTGTTAATGTAAAAGACTGGAGACTCAATCCCCAAGGTGACTCTCTAAGGGAAGTCTTGAGGTTATTTTATAAGGAATAATAAAGACTACATCAGACCACAAGTCCGATGTAGGACGCAAACTCCAACACTCCCCCTCAAACTAGGTATATCTAGCTTGAAGAAAATAAAGAAAAACAAAGCGATCAACAGACGCTGCAAACACCTCAAGCTGGACATACCCAGCTTGATTACAAAACAAGACGAAACAAAAAAGAAATCATTCGCGATTGCAACTCTCCTCAAGATCATAACTCCCCCTTGAGATGAAAAATGGTGGAAGATGTGCTGGATTACATCGGTGACGCGGCAAGTTGTGGTGGCACAGCTAAAGAACCGCGCAGGCAAGGCCGGTCGATGGAGCGTCGGGGAAGCCGCACTGACGGGGCCGAACGACGGAGCGTCGAAGAAGCCGCACTGGCGGGGCCGGACGACAGAGCGCCGAGAGTGTGCGGCAACAGGCAGGGCCGAGCGCAGTCGCGGGTGGGCGGTGACTACAGAGGAGCCCACAGTGGACGGGATCCGGCCAGATCTGGCCGGATCAGAGAGAAGGGAGGCTAACGCGCGCAAGGAGGGGCTGCCTGGAGTCTGTCGCGCGCACATGGAGGCAACGTGCTGGAGAAGCCCTTGCACGAGAGGGGTCGTCACACCGGGAGGGAGGAACGGCGCCAGAGGGCCATGGGCGAAGCGTGCGCTGGCGACGGGAAGGCGCCGCTAGGGGGGGAGGCGCCCGCGGCGGGAGGAGGCCCCGTAGAGTGGTGGAGCAGAGGTCGCGCTCGCGAGGAGCCGTGGATTGAAGGGGGTGGCGCTGTTGTGAAGGTGACCAATGGCCTGGGGACGCCGCCCCCCCACCGAGGAGGGTCGCTGGAAAACCTAGGGCGAAAGAGAAGCGTCGGGATCCTTCGGGAGGAGGTGCGCGCGGTGGACGGGATCCGGCTGGAGGAGGCGCGCTGAAAGGGAGTCGTCGCGCGCAGACGGAGGGATCTGCCGCCCGAGGCTCGATTTGCCGAGAATGGGCGCAGAGGAGTCCGGCTATGAGGCAGGATGTTTGTCGTCGAGTGCGCCAGGGAAGGAGGCGGAGCCGGGACACCGCGGAGGCGGGGCCGGGACACCGCGGAGGCAAGCTGGGACACCGCGGAGGCGGGCTGGGAGTCCGCACAGGGAGGCGCCCAGAAGATGGGAGGGGGCGGCGCTGATGGTGGCCAAAGGGTCGAGGGCCGCTGCCCCCCACCGATGGGGAATTGTTGGAAACCCTAGACGGGGAGGAAAAAAAATGGAAAGGAGGGCTCCTGTTAGAGAACACCCTCTAATACCATGTTAAAGTAAAAGAGTGAAGACCCAATCCCCAAGGTGCCTCTCTAAGGGAGGTCTTGAGGTTATTTTATAAAGAATAATAAATACCACATCAGACCACAAGTCTGATGTAGGACGAAGACTCCAACAAGATTGATGTGTTGAAGCATCATAATTTTGTCAGCAACAAAGTCATGCGTGCCTTCGATGGCAAGAGCATTTACATATGGAATGGGCATATAATTCCATCTCTTATCTATTGGTATTGATATATTGGAACCCAATTCGCCATTGTGTGGATCTTATTGACAATAATCTTTGTAGAGGCGAATTCTCCTTACCTCGAGGTGAGGCTGAGACATTCTTTTATAAATGGGTAAAATAGATTACACGGTGGAGTATTCCAATGTGGGACTCGAAAATACTCTTTATACTATAACGAGGTTTAACACTCCCCTCAAACTAAACATGCCCAGCTTGGACCAAGAGTCCCACAAAAGAAAGACGACATTGAACACCCTCAAGCTGAAAATGCCCAATTTGGACCAAGGGTCTCGCAAAAGAAAGACGACATCGAACAAGACCATACACACTCCCCTCAAGCTAGGTCGCTGATGCAATGGATACTCAGCTTGGTACTGAGAGAGTCCAGACGAGCTCCTGGGAAGCCTTTGGTGAATATGTCGACAAGCTAATCAGCCGTCGGTATGTGGCCAAAACTGATATGGTCCTGCTCGAGATGATGGCGAAGAAAGTCGCAGTCCACCTCGATATATTTCGTTCGTTCATAAAAGACGGGATTAGAAGCAATCTTTGTGGCTATCTGATTGTCACACCAGATAAAAGCAGACGTCTGCGGTGAGAAGTCAAACTCATGGAGGAGATGAAGAAACCAAAGGATTTCAGTAGTAACCATGGTCATGGCACAGTATTCGGACTCTGCACTCAATCTGAAGACGACGATCTGCTTCTTGTCGCGCCAAGAGTTCGGGTTACCTGCTAAGAAAACGGTAAACCCAGAAGTAGACTTCCGAGTAGCAAGTCAACCAGCATAGTCAGCATCACAGAAAGCCTCAACATCCAGATGATCATGATGTGAGTACCGAAGACCACGGGCAAAGCCTTTCTTGATGTACTTGGCAATGTGAAGGACAGCATCCCACAGATATTTGATCGGATGCCCCATGAATTAGCACATTTTGCCAACAGCGCAGGCAATGTCGGGATGCGTCATGGTGATATAATTTAGTTTTCCCACAAGACAACGATAGCTCTCTGGGTGAGAAGAGTTTCATGTTGTCATAAAGAGACCGTTCTCTGGGCTCAAGAGGAGTGTCAGCAGCAGTTGTCAGAGTCAAACCCGCATCTTGCAAGATGTACAAAGCATATTCCAGTTGAGTCGCTCCTAGTGATGATGATATCATCAACATATATCACCATCAAGATGCAGCCGGAGGACGTCGTACGGTAGAAGACGGTGTGGTCCTTCATACTTCGAGAGAGCCCAGATGCGGTGACGACGGTGTTGAATCGGCCAAACCAAGCACGAAGAGACTACTTGAGGCAATAAAGAGAGCGACGAAGTCGACAGACATGGAAGTCGGCTCCGAATGCACGAAATCCTGGGGGTTGCTGAAGATGCACCTCTTCTTCAAGAAAGTCATGGAGAAAAAACATTCTTGACATCCGGTTGATAAATGGGTCAATGATGATGAGCGGCCAGAGAGATGGATAATCGGACCGATGTCATCTTTGCAACTGGAGAAAAGGTATCAAAATAGTCGATACCATATGTCTGAGCAAAGCCTTTCGCGGCAAGTCAGGCTTTGAGGCGATGGAGTGACATCGACATTGAGACGGACAGTATAAATCCATTTGCTACCGACCGCCTGTTTGCCTGCAGGAAGAGGAACCAGATCCCAAGTATGGTTGTCTTCCAGAACCTGCAATTCATCATGCATCGCTTGTAGTCACCCCAAGTGAGATTCGGCATCGCAAACCGTACGGGGAATAGATATCGTCTCCAGAGCGGAAAGACCTCTATATAAAGATGTATAGAGAGGAGTATTCTGACAAGAACAAGTACCTTTCTGAAGTGCAATGGGCAAGTCGTCTGGTGCCGAGGCAGAGGCATCGGAAGAATCTGGGACGATGGTGTCCTCGGTTTAGACGGGAGATACAGTCGACGAGCGGCGGGAGTAGACAGTGCCAAACCGGTGACCAACAGAGTGGGGCACCGGAGGTGGGTGGATAATGAGAGAAAGACAATCATCGATGGTGATGTTTGGATAGGAAGAGAGAAGAGTGAAAGGAGAGCTCTCAACAAACGACAAATCAGCAAAGATGATATATCGCCGTAAGCCGGGAGAGAAGCACCGGTATCCACGCTGAATACGGGAATATCTGAGGAATATGCAACGGAGGAATTTGGGAGAAAGTTTGGAGAGATTGGGACGAGTGTACTGAACATAACACAGACACCCAAACACACCAAGTGGAAGTGAGTGAGGAGGGAGAGGGGATAACAAAATCTGAAAAGGAGTATCCCCCTGAATGATAGAAGGGAGACAGTTTATGAGATATGTACCAGTCGGGATGGCATCGGACCAAAAAAAAAGAGACATCTTCATGTGGAATAGGAGGGCACGTGCAGTCACCAGAATATGACGATGTTTCCACTCGGCCACTCCATTCTGCTGAGATGTATCGGGGCAGGATGTCTAATGAATGATGTCTTTTATCCTTGAGAAACTGACGAAAGGAAGTAGATAAATATTATCATCCATTGTCGGAGCGGAGACATTTAAGGAAGGTGGAGAATTGAATATGAATTTCATTATAAAAGGTGAAAAAACTTTAGATCGATCACGAAATAAGTAAAGTCAGGTCATGCGCGAGTAATCATCAATAAAGGATATATAATAATTGTACCCGAACTGGCTAGGAACCCTGCAAGGACCCCATACATCGGATTGAACATTGTCGAAAGGATTCACTGCACGCGGTTCCAGTCGAGGAACATACGTCGCCGATGATGTTTATCAAACTTGCAGGATTCACAATGGAACGAGTAGGAACTGAATTGGGGGGCAAAGCTTATGGAGGACGGAAGCCGGTAGATAACCAAGGCGAGAATGTAGGTCAAGGGCACGAGCCGAGGTTGATGAGCAAGCAAGAGATGGTGGGGTATCGAACATGTACACCTCATTCCGAAGATGACCTCGACCAAGTTCCCAATTCGTCGTCCGTTCCTGAAAAACAACACCAGAAGATGTAAAAGTAGCAACACATTTTAAATCTTTGGTGAGTTTGTTGATAAAGATAAGATTAAATGGACTGTCAGGAACATGAGCTACGAAAGTCGGGTGAATAGACGGGGTCAATGAGCATGTGTCAAAACCCACAATGGGGATTTTTGATCCATTAGCAACAGTAATTTCAGAGGCGCCAGTATGCGGATGATAGGTAGTGGACATACCGGAATCCCCTGCGAGATGTTCAGACGCACCAGAGTCAAACATTCAAGTTGTCGGTTGAGAAGAGATACCCGCGGCAGGGCCACCAGTCTGAACAATGGTGGTCGGAGAAGAGGAAGGGGCAAAGCAGCCCGATAAGATTGTAAAAATGCAATCTCCTACGCGAGAGCTCTAGTTTGTATCGGGTACTTGAGACCGATGACGGAGCATGGGACAGCTGCTTAGGCAGGCTCACAGACGGAGGGATGAAGCGTGGGGCTGCCGTGCGAGAAGGCTAACAACTGAGGCGAGGGGACGACCTTGCAGGAGCGTCGGCGACTGGAGCTGGTGTCGGAGTCTCGCAGGCGGAAGTGCCAACCATGACGGAGTCAATGGGTGTCGCGCGGGAAGCAGGCTACTGGAAATGGGCCGTCGGTGTCGCGGGATCCATTGTGGTGACGGTGGCCAGCGCAGGAGGCAGGCCAGGAAGCGCAGAAGAGGGTCGGGGCCGGACAAAGCCGGGAAGCCGCTAGAGGGCAGGCGATCGCGTCGGAGGCGGTGGCCGAAAGTGCCGAAGAGGGTGGGAGGGCCGGGAGATCGAGGAGGCGGGCCTGAAGACCCGTTGAAGAAGGGTTGTTTGTGTCGCACAGGGAGGTGCGCGATGAGGGGACGACGAGCAGAGGCCGGCAGAAGGAGCAACGGAACAGGGCGCAGCGGCCGGTGCGCAGGGAGGCTGCTGGATCCAATGGGAAGCTGCGCGTAGGGCGGGACCGAGAGATCGCGGAGCAAGCGGAGCCAGGAGACCGCAACGGAAGCTGGGGTCGGGAGCCGCAACGGAGGCTGGGAGCCGGTAAATGCCGAAAAGGGGCGGGGCCGAACGAAGCCGAGAAGCCACTGGAGGTCGGGCGACCGGGAGGCGCCAAGGTGGAGTCGGGACTCCGCGGGGAGGGCGGTGTCGATCGTCCGCGTTGAAGGCGGGGCTGGAACGCCATACAGGGAGGCGGCGGGAGGATCTGCCTAGAGAGAGTCGAGAGGGTCGTGGGCGTCTGGAAGCCGCGCGGCACAACGGAGGCCGGACGGGACGCGTCCGAGGGGGGCGCGTCAAGGACTGCGGTTCAAGAAACCGCGACGGAGGCAGGGCCAGGAGCCACCGCAACGGAGGATGGGTGGGGGCGGGAGGGGTTCGTTGGGCGAGAGAGAGTCATCGGGAGAGAGCCGTCGGGAAGGACGGAGTGCAGCGAAAGGGAGGGTGGGTCCGATCGGCGTTGGGAATCCGCAGAGAGAGCGGGGGTCGATCGCGCCACGATGATCAGGAAGGAGGGTTGTGACCGGGGCGCGTAGAGGGAGGGCCTCGGGCAGGAGGCGGGTTGTGGGCATCTGGAGCAACGACCAGCGAGAAAAAAATTAACGGGATTTTTCCTCTGATACCATGGAGTATTCCGATATGGGACTCGAAAATACCTTTTATACTAAAACTGAGTTTAACAATCTTCAATAGATTGTCGTGATTGTGATGAAGCGTTGTAATTCTGTTAACAACAGAGGCATTCCCAACATCGATGGCAAGAGGTTTCACATATGGAAAGGGTGTATAATTTCTTACTTTTATCTCTTAGTATAGTTACACTAGCTTTACTTTGAAGGAAGGAGTTATAAACTCCTCAGATCGACGGATAAAACATTGAGTTTGATGGTTGGGTGAGGAATGCATCATTGTCAAAAGAAAGTTGATGAAAGTCATGTAAAACAGCAAAAAAAATATGGAGCAATAACATTTATGGAGACGGGAAGGTTAAAGAAGCAAAATCGCAACTTTGTCGAAGTCAATTTGGGGATGTTCGGATGATGGACGACTTTTCTAATGATGAACTTCATAATATCTTAAAGCATATGAAATGAGAAGAGGATTCACGCTGGAAAAGAAAGTCAAGAGTGACATAGATAGAGTTAGCATTCAAGGCTCATAAAGGGATGAAGATAAAAGAAAAGCTCAACTCATGTTGAATCTGAAAATAAAGATGAGACTAAAGCTTATGAATAATTTTTGTCACCGTACTCAAAAAACTTTCCCAGGGGCAAATTCCTTTCAAGGGCTTCAACTTTGGTACAATTGGTCATTTTTCTGCAAAATGTCCAGTTTCATTTGAGAGAAATTTGTTATTGAGATTGGTGAATGTTCAAAAACATCTGAGAAGCAAGTTGTGGTTTCACAAAAGCTAAATGTGTGTCTTAATCAACAAAGGACAGCTCAGGCAAAGTCTTGAGTCAAACGATCAACAGAAGATTCGGTTTGTTTCACAGAAAGATGGAAAACATACTGTTGTCTTATCTGGAAAATCTAAGAAAAATTCAAAAAAAAATCTTCACACCCAAGAGGAGCAAGCAGAATTTCTTCAAGAAGAAAAACCTGCTTTCAAAAGAAGACAATAGGTGGGAGGAAACAGAAGTGGAGGAGATTGAGGATGGCAAGGACCTCAACGAGGAAGTTCTAGTGGTTGTCATAGACAAACCATAGTTATTAATGGCGCGCGTCACGGCGCGCCATGGCTAGCACTAGGTAGTGGTGTGCCGCGACATGGCTTCGCCATGGCTCATCCAAGATGGCTCACAATGGCGTAGCGCGCGCCATTGCGCTTTTTTGATTTTTTTTTCATTTTTTTAACCTATCAACCCTTACACCCGATTGAAAATACCTCTTTTGAGGTCAAAAGACGACCTCCCCTTCCGACGCTACGCAACACTCTACTCTTCCCGTGAGCGCAGCGACCCAACCGGTGTCGGACCACATCGATCGCCACTACCCAGCTCAACCGACACGACCCACCCAACCACGACCCCCCGCGACTCAGATACATGATGTTTCCAGGGCAAGCGCACCTTCTGTGCAAACCAATAACTTTTTTTGTTTTCAATTCAATTTTATTTATGTTACTCGCCCCTTATTTTTTTCCGAGTTACTCAAGTTGTTATTTTTACTGCCATGTTTTCTCCCTTTTTTTATGTTTTGTTTTTTTATTTTTATTTTTATTGTTTTTTTTTTGAGATATATGGTTTTTAAAATTTAATTATTTGTTTTATATATTTTAGGAATTGTGAATTATTTCAAAATGTCTAAGGCAAGGCAAGGAAAGACCCAACTTGGTTTTTTGAGATATATCATTTTTAATATATTTCAGGAATTGAGATATATGATTTTTTGAGATATAAAGTTTTTGATATTTAATTGTTGGTGTCATTGTTGACTATTTGTTTTTTGATGAATGGAATTTGAATTATTGACATAAATCTTTTATATTTAGACATATATTGTATAATTTATTATTTGTTATTGTTGATATATATATACACCTTTTTTGTGTGTCGTAAGTTAATATTGTCACGCGTCGTGCGCTTTTGCGCCGGGGGCCCTTATCGTCGTTGTGTGCCATGCGCCGTAAATAACTATGAGACAAACCAAAAAGTAAAGAGCAAAGCATTGGTGGAGATGGTGAAGTTGAAGGTCCTCAAAGTGGAGTTGAAGGTGTGGCAGACCTCAAAGTGGAGTTGAAGATTGTGCTTGAAAGGATGGATGTTTTAAGCTAAAACAAAGAAAGTCAATGGAGTGATAAATGATTCTAAGCTCTATCTGTAGCACCAACAAGAGGAAAAGACTAAGTTAAAGATTGAGATTGGAAATCTTAAATCTGAGAAGCCGGATAACTCAAAGAAAGACGTTGAGCTTAAACTCGAAGTGGAAGAGCACGCCGAATTATCAATGACTTGACTAACACAGTGAAAGATATGGTCAAAAGGATCGAGGAGCTAAGAGCTTGAAAGAGAAGTCATCAAAATGAGGTGAAAGCTCAAGAATCAAGAAAGAGAAACGACTTCCAAAATAACATCATGAGGTTGGATTATGTGGTGAACGAAAAGAAGAAGCATGGAGATTCAAAAAACAAGCGAAAAAGCATGGAGATTCAAAAAACAAGCGGAGGATTGTCAAAATCAACAAAGATCTTATCAAAAGTACAAATCAAGTGTGGGGCTTGATTATATGCAAAAGTCAAGCATGATGGAGGCTAAGCCACAAGTGTTCACTTCTCAAAGAAAGATTGATTTGGGAGAAACCAAAAGATCATCAAAGCATCAACGAAGGCAAACAAGAATACACCATAAATCAGGTGTTACTATTGTGAAAAGATAGGGCATGCACAAAACACATGTTCCGTAGCAAAAAGACACTTCAAGGCAGAAGAGCAACGAAGATAGACAAGCATAAACCAAAATTCTCAATATATTTTAGATGGATACTATTTTTGGTGTGAACAATATGGACAAAAAAATCATGTATTGCTCATCGGGAATGAGAAGGATTATGTTAAAGGAGGCTTGAAGTGGTACAAGACAACGGCTCAAAGAGTCATCGAACGGGCCAAAAACCCAAATAGGTTCGCGTCATTGCGAGGTGAGGAAGACCCATCATATTCATAGAAGGAACATACATACCAATCACAACAAATGAAGCAACAAGCTTGGTTCAAGAAGAAAAGAGCTGAGAAGTAGAGGAGATTACTTTGAAAGCGACGAACAAGGATGCACTTCCCATATGATGGAAAACAAGGATCTTGTCACGGATATTAAATACAACAAGGTATTTTACATTTCGACGATGATAAGAGCTTAAAAATCATTGGCTTTGGGAAAGCCAAAATTGGTATAAAGAACATGACAAGAACGGATGTCTTGGTAGATGAAGGCATCGGTCACAATCTATTAAGTGTTTGTGATGCAAGGAAATCACACAGGGGGGAATTTATTGCAACCAGAGGTCGTGAATTGTATTTATTGTCAAGTACTATTGGAGTTGTCGCCAACTGATGATGGGTGATAGAAGGTTGTGAAAGACCTAAGGAGATATGGTAACATAGATGAAGTGAAGATGGTGATTACCATACACATGGGAACCACATTCAGGTTGTTGAGGAAGCATATCAATGACATACATGACATTGAAAATTGAGGATGGTCATGTCATATCTGGTGAGGAAGCATTGAAGACGCAACTATAAATAATAAAAACACCTTGATATCACTATATATCAAGGACATGGCAAGTGAAGCATTTAAGAGGACATCATGTTTTAGAGTGTGGACGTAATTCTGGCTTTCTAAGGTTATAAATGAGCTTATTTGCATATGATCTTTTGGCTTCGAAAGAGGTGTGAGCGGGCTTGAAGATGTTTGGAGTGAAGATGTTTGAAGATGGCATGAGAAAAAATCAAGTTTTGGGAGTTGTAGAAACAAATCATGGCACAAGCACAAGGAGCACGTTGTGAGTGAAGTTGCAAGAACAAATCATGGCGCAAGCACAAGGAGCGCGTCGTGAGTGGTTGACAAAACACATGTACGTAAGGGTATTTTGGTTGATACCTAAAGGTACTCAAAAAGAGCATATGTAAGGATACCTCGGCCGGAAACCTTGATACGTAAGGGTAATTCCTTTGTCACCACGCCACAACATAGCAACTACGTTGTGGGAAGGGTGAAGGTTTGGGCGAATTTCAGAGGTTCTGCCTATTTGGAGATACTCACGTCGTGGAAGAAGCTCAGATTGCAACGATTCAAGGATCCAAGGATTTGCATTGTGAGGGAGTGTTACGTCGCAACAAGTTTGGAGATCAAGATAGGAAGTACCACCCCACGATCTCCGGAAAGTTATAAATGAGATATTCCACCGAAATTAATGGATCTGGTGGTTAACTGAGCACCGCGAGTCAAGGCATGCTATGTCGCAATGCATGGCATCACGCCATGATCCAGTTATTTCCATAATATCTGGCAAATTCGGTTGGAATTTAAAATGAGGTATAGAGCGAGATTTGGGGAGTTGACTCAACCCAATTAGAAGACTTCGACCACATCTAAATGTGTGGGACACATGACACGGCCATGGTGAAGTAAAATCAATCCCAGCCTTCGGCCCTAGGGTTGCATAGAATATAATAACTGCTTGTGGTAGTTCTGGAAAAAAAAAGAGCAATATCGAATATATGGCCTACACAGAGAGTCGGCACACATTGTTATAACTGGTTCAAAGTAGAAAAACGGAGGGCCATAGATGAGGCGTCATTGACCATATCTAGTTTTGAAGGAGGTTTAAAGAGTACAAGGGTTACATTGAAATATTTGGTTGTGGAAGGAGCGAAACAAGATAATTCCAGTGTGGAATTGTCTCTATCTGGAGAAAGAAGTGATGTTGTGTTCATGTGGAAAAAAAATGATTGACACTTGCATTGAGTAGTCATTCTCATCATAAGCAGTGCGCAGAAGAGAAAAAGAAAGAGTGGCCCTTGGATTGATGGTGAGTTTTCCAAAAACCTTGTAAGGACAAAGCATCATGGCACGGAGTGACCATGACCTAAAAACTATATCCACCGAACAATGCATGGAAGGGAAGGAATGCAAGAACAACAAACGGAGACCCTAGCATCGATTCTCAAATCTTATAATCAAGTTTCTTTAAACAAAAGGGTTGGCGAAGAAGCTTGGTCATCACATACCTCAAGTTTCACACACACTGCACCCAACCAACACGAGATCTGGCCTCCGAAAGACATGCACACAACGGATCTATGAGAAACAGAGCGGGAAACATCAAACGATCGATAGATCCACCGAACGCATCACAAAACCGCTGCCAAAATCCAGAAGAACGGGTGGGGCAAGAGGAGAACGAGAGAGAATTAATCAAGCTTACCCGAAATGTTGACAATTGATCGAATCAAGATCGAATCGCCAAGTGGAGAGAAGCAAAGGAGCCTAGAACGCCAACAAAGAGTCTCACCAAAGCTTTGACCGTATTAGGTTCAACAAAAGAGGATTAGATTAAGGTTTTTAAGGGCTTTAATTTACATTTAGGCCCTTACTCATCCGGCCCAACCTAACCCCACCGACTTCCCGATGGCTATCACCGGCAAGCCGATGGCCACTGCAACCGTGCAGTGGTTGTTGGTCGATGGTAACAGAACCCGTTCTGTACAAAGCCACCGGCTAGTCAGTGGCTCCTTGTAGCCATTGTTCAACACCAATTCCTTTGAAAAGCCTCTGGAACTCCTCTAACACCTCTCAAACACAAACAACAACCTCTTAAAACATAAAAAGAGAGCATACCTTAACCATGATGTTACACAACACCGCCCTTACTGTCATCTTCCCGCACTATTGCGTATCATTCTTGCGCGTCTTGATGCAATCCGACTGTACCTGCCAAACATCTAATCGATGTCCCGTCACGTGCGTTCATGCATCCCTAGATGCTCGACCAGACTATTCTTGTTGAGCCGCGATCTAGTTGTTTCTATCAGTGTATTCCTTTTCAAACTATTCCAACTAGTTCCGCATTACGAGCGTTGTTCCTCAATCAACATATTTTTTCAACGGCATAATTCATCTACTTCAATTTGAGGGGGGTTGCAATGGCGGATGATTTTTTTCTTATGTAACATATTTTTTCAACAGCATAATTCATCTACTTCAATTTGAGGGGGGTTGCAATGGCGGATGATTTTTTTCTTATATTTAGTCGTGTTATGTAATCAAGTTGGACATGTCCAACTTGAGGTGGACTATTAGGAGTATCTCTGATTTTGTTTTCCTAAAACATGTATCCAAGTTAGGTAAACCTAGCTTGAGGGGAGTGTTAGAAGGTGTGTTTAGTCAGGTCCCACATTGGAATTAATTATTGTATTATCATTATTATTCTCTATAAATAAACATCAAGACCTCCCATGGAAGGATGTCTTGGTATTGGGTTACGAGCTCCTATATTCTAACAGATTATTTATAAAGATATTAAATAATTTGTTACATAATAAATAAGACGTGATAGGAAAAGTCATAAATGGGTCAGGTAAGGATTGAACATTTTAACACGAATATTAAACAGAACAACCTGAAACAACATGAATTATCACCCTTAGATCTAGTTCGTTTCACTAGTTAGGGGTTATCGGTAAATATCTTATAACTTGTCCATAGAGGAATTCACAAATGATTTACGATTCCTTTTGAACTTTGTCAATCATATTTGCTTCTTTTTATTAGGGAGATTTGCAGTTAGTTGAGATTGCAGTCAAGTTGTGCCAGATCAGTTCGGATTGGTTGCGTGTTTTCATTTCATTAGATTTATTAATCATGACAGTTGTAGCCTTTTTTATTTTAAGACAGTGGATTTTTTCTATGGTTGGTTGCATGCTTTCATTTCCAAAGGAGGCGGGTCCTAGAAGGCACGTCTAAATCTCATCACCTATTCTATTACATGTTATCAAAAATGGAAGTGGAAATAAGAAACACAGGATTGGCATAGCTTGCCTGGTCCTGGAAGTAGAATTCCTGATGGTGGCTTGAATCCGCTGTCTCCCGGGTGCCACTGGGACTTGCGCCAGTGCATGTTCTATTGTCAGGGTTCAAGTCTGTATAACCATGCTCTGCTAAAAATGCCTCTTCTATGGCCATCCTAAAATCACATGCCTTGCTCTTATGCAGGTGCGTCTGCCTCTCGAATCTGACATCAGAAGTCAACTTAAAAAATTTATAATCCTTGCAAGACAAAGAAGATGGGAACATTAAATGAAACTCATATGAGGCACGCACCTATCCATGTATTCGGCAAAAGGGAAAACCATTCCATGCTTCACCCATCCGTAGTCCTGCCCAGTACATTTAAAAATAATGTTTTTTTATAAGCGCGGGTGTAGAAACAACGCCAAATTAGAAGGGGGAAATTAAAGATACAAAAAAAAAAGAATGGTCGTGAGAGGGGGGGGGGGATATAGAGAGAGAGAATCACCCTCTGTTTTCCATTCTTAGAATACCCAAAAAACATCACACAAATGGCACCCGCAACACAGGAACTCAAAACGGAATCGGGCGCCTGCAACATAGGATCAATCACGATTGCAGGCCAAGGAGGGTATCGCTTCCCTGATTTCGCCCAAACTATATCCCCCGCTCCGAAGTCCTCTGGCCGGTAAAAATCCTTTTTCTTTTCTGCCTTATCAGATTTAGATTTTCCCGGAACTTCCAAACCAGTCACTCGCATTGCTCCAACCAAAGGCGAATAACTCTCACTGCCGATCGAAGTTACGCAATTCCACGAACGTATGCACCTTGTTGACTCGAACTTCCCAAGCCCCGCATAACGCAATTCTCTATCACTGACATCGTCGGAATCTGAAACCAAGCTAGTGCCACCGCAGTAAAACCTATCATCCTTAACGTTGTGGGTAAGCACCGATCCGTCTGGGTCATCCTGTTCACGCTTAATCATCGTGCGCTTCCCGTGCGGGACAATGTCTTCTTCGTCCTCCAATCCCGAGTCAAAATCGTCGGATCTGTCTTTCCTCCATGAATTGATGACTGAATCGCTGAATCGAGACGGAAGAACCTGATAACGCCCTCGGGATGATCTCAATAACGGAGGACGTGAATCATCGGAGCTTCGCTTATATTTTTTTCCACTAAACAAATTCGAACCCGCTCCTGCGCGCCAACCGAATTCGGACCCTCTGCTGTCATCGACAGGGAAGTACATATTAGTCTTCTGACGCTTTGGATTAACCGAGCACTCGTCGTCGTCGTCGTCCTCGTCCTCGCAGTACAGTTCCGGGATTTGACACCGCTTCAGAGTTGGCATCTTGACTTTCAACGTCCGTTTCACTATCATCTTCTTGATCCACGCAAATATAACCAGCAGAAACCCTAGTTTTCTACACGAATCGCCTTTGAACCACGAAGTTCAAAATCAGGCCTTTGCGAATTCAAAACCAGCCATTCAGATACCGATTTCACATCAATGAGCATTCCCTTAATCACAACCGCGCCCCGAATCGCCGCAAATACAATAGATTCCAAATCCAAAGGGGAAACGAGCCGGTGAAACTAAGAAACGCCGACCTTAAATCGATAGAAGTGCAACCCCTCTGCCCTCCGTCAAATTCTCGGAAAATAAATCAGAAAATAAAAACATACACTGTTAAAATCGGAGCTTCTGATGAATTGGAAGTAGACTTCCCAGGAAGAGAAGAAAAATTTCTCCGAAAGCCATCGAAGTTCCGGAGAAGATAGGTTGCGAAAGCTCGGGGGGCGGGGAGGGCGAAAAGAGGAAGGCCAGATCATATTATATATATATATATATAGTTATATAGTTATAGTTATTTATTTATTGATGCGTCTGTTTCATACAAGATGTCGAACGGGAAGAGAATTAAATAATTATAATCTGTAAATCGAGATTTATTAAATGATTAATTCTGGGCGCTCATTCGAAGCGGGAAACCAGGCATCAGTAATTTCGCCTACTGTATATATCAAAGAGCGAAACGAGGGGTAATTTGGGTGTATAGTTTTTTATTATTATTATTATTAAAATGAGTGTAGGGTGAAGATTAACAGGAAAATGGGTCAAAGCGCCACTTTCGGTATGCATAGCGCCACTTCAAGTGGCGATGATTATGTAGATGAGAGACATCAGCGTCACTTCAAGTGGCGCTGATCCTTTTCCATTTACTCTCCAGGTGCCACTTCAAGTGGCGTCGAGATTGGCTCCCCCCCGCACTTCTCATACTTCTCAACCCCCACTTCCCCCAATTCATATACTTCTCATCCCTCTCCTCACTCTCTCTCTCTCTACTTTGATTTTATCTCTCTACTTCGGTTGTTCTGCCCGCATAGTCACCTCTCCGTAAATTTGAGGTAATTTTTATTTTAAATTTATTTAATATTTTGATTTATTTAAATATTTGTTTAATTCATAGAATTAGTTTATAATTATTGTATTATATTTAGAAATAGTAATAGTTTTTTTAAAATGTAGTTAAGTGATTAGTTAATTATAAGTAGGTAATTGATTAATTATAAGAATATAATTAATTATTATTAGTATGTAATTAATTAATTATAAGCAATTAATTAATTATCGTTAAGCAATTAATTAATTATTTGTATGTAATTAATTAATTATAAGCAATTAATTAATTATCGTTAAGCAATTAATTAATTATCGTTAGACACTTAAGTAATTATCGTTAGGCACTTAATTAATTATCGTCAGGCACTTAAGTAATTATCGTTAGACACTTAATTAATTTTCATTAGGCAACTAATCAAATGTGATTAGACAACTAATTAAATGTGATTAAGCAACTAATTAAACGTGACACCTAATTAATTGTGATTAGTCACTTAATTAAGTGTGATTAGGCACTTAATTAATTGTGATTATGGAATTAATTAAATGTGATTAGTGAATTAATTAAATGTGAGTAGGCAATTAATTATACGTGATTAAGGAATTAATTAAATGTCATTAGGGAATTAATTAAATGTGATTAGACAATTAATTAATTCTAATTAGAGAATTACTTAATTCTAATTAGGCAATTACTTAAATCTAATTATCGTTAATCAATTAATTAATTATCGTTAACCAGTTAATTAATTATCGTTAAGCACTTAATTAATTATCGTTAGGCACTTAATTAATTATCATTAGGCAACTAATTAAACGTGATTAGACAACTAATTAAATGTGATTAGGCACTTAATTAAATGTGATTAGGTGCTTAATTAACTGTGATTAGACACTTAATTAAGTCTGATTAGACATTTAATTAAGTGTGATTAGACACTTAATTAACTGCGATTAAGCACTTAATTAACTGCGATTATGCACTTAATTAACTGTGATTAGACACTTAATTTACTGTGATTAGACACTTAATTAATTACAGTTAGGCACTTAATTAACTGTGATTAGGCAACTAATTAATTGTGATTTGACACTTAATTAATTGTTATTAAGCACTTAATTAAATGTGATTAGACACTTAATTAAATGTGATTAGGGAATTAATTAAATGTGATTAGGGAATTAATTAAATATGATTAAGGAATTAATTAAATGTGATTAGGCAATTAATTATATGTGAGTAGGGAATTAATTAAATGTCATTAGGGAATTAATTAAATGTCATTAGACAATTAATTAATTATAATTAGGGAATTACTTAATTCTAATTAGGGAATTATTTAATTCTAATTAGGCAGTTACTTAAATCTAATTAGGCAATTACTTAAATCTAACTAGCTAATTACTTAAATCTAACTAGGTAATTAATTAGCGAAGTAGTTATATTAATTAGCGAAGTAGTTATAGGTTGCTTCTAGAATATACCCTTGCATTACATTCTAGGTATGAAAATGAATCTAGTTTGTCATCTACCTTAACCTCAATTTGTAATTGAAGTTATGAACTTGAATTTAGTAGTTGAATATATTTTTTTGCATATTAAGTGTTAGAGTTGTCATGAAATGAATGATCTCTTGAGTAAAGTATCCTCGTGTAGAGGGGCTTTCGGTCAGACCACCTACTTTCCTTGAGGCTTGTCTTGTTTAGGAAAGTAAATGGGGTTGGCTATCTGTCGCTCCGGGCTTACTCATGTAGAGTTTTTCAATTTCATATAACTCTATGCTTTTACATGACTTGTTTGTGTACCTCATGCATACAATGCATGTGGATATGTATGAATATGTTTGAATTCTATTTTTGGGTAAGTAACACAAACTTGTGGGTTGTGTAAAGAGTTACACATCAATATGGTTTGAACATATTGATTTGGTGGAGGGATTAGAATTCCAACCTAAATTACTAGAAGCATGCATACATAATTTGATTCTCTAATCAGATTTAATTTATAACTGTGGTTTATTTTAGATAAAAAAGATGGTTGTCTATATTTATTGCAACAGTCAAATAGTGGAGACAGGACAAGGATGTAGTTATAATATACATCCAGAAGCTGTTGTGATGCTTGGAGGATGTACTACTTTGGAAGTTGTGCAAAGGAAAATTCATCGAAAGTTAAAACTGGCAAGGAATCAACTGATAGAGTCCATCACATTCAGACATCTTTAATATATAGATAGGTTTTGACATGTGGCATATCTGTTAAATGATGATGAAGATTGGGAATATGTACTTTCATTGGTCAAATATCTACCTGAGAATCACATGATGGAGTTGTATGTCTTTATAGCTATAATGGAGGTTCCATCGACATTGGAAGTTGGACCATCTCAATGTCATGAGACTGTGTCATATGCTCCTACAAATCAAGACGTTCCATCAGCATCGGTAGTTGTTCCATCATTTCCCTCGGCCACAGTTTCAATGGATAGTCCTCCACATACCTTAGATGCATTGGTCGATGATTTTGAGAATGATGACAATTTCGAAGAAGAAGATGGAGATGAAGTTGAAGAAGAAGAAGAGCATACAGAAGAATAGTATGTGCCCACTCATGTGAGGTTCAACCGACCATTGAACCATCCTCCACTATTGACTTCATGGTCGACTGAAGGCATGAATCGCTTGCCAGAATTTGATTGGTCAGTTATTACTCCCAGTTCAGAATTTCTAGGAATCATTGGTGGCACAAATCGAGTGTCAAATGACAGTGTTCTGTATATTGGTAGAGAGTTTGAAAGCAAAGAAGCAATGAAAAATGTGATAAAACAATATCACATCGAAAGACATTACTCTTATGTTGTAGAAGAGTCAAAGAGATCTTACTATTTGATTCACTGTGACAAATATGAATCGAACTGTCAAATGCATCTACAAGCTAGAATTGATAACACTTTTCACAACTGGCGCATCACTAGATTTACTCCACACACCTGTGTGAACCCAAACTTGTCACAGGAACACTCTTCGTTAGATGTTGAGTTTGTTTCAACTATTATTGTTGAAATGATTAGAGCATGTCAATACGTTCGTGTGGTTCTGGTGATGGAGCGAATCAAACAACTTTCTGGGTATCAAATCACTTACTAGAAGGCATGAGTGGCATGAAAAAAGGCTATTGTGAAAGTGTACGGTGATTGGGACGACTCTTATCGAGTTTTACCACAACTTTTGGAGCTTTTACGCCACAATAATCAAGTGGTTTATCAGTTACATACTGCTGAATATATTAACCAACACAACCAAGTTGATCGTTCAATGATTGTGTTTGATAAATTATTTTGGACATTTTTACCATGTGTGGCGGCTTTTAGACATTGCAAGTAGTTTATACAGATTTCTGGCACATTTCTGTATGGAAAGTATATAGGAACTTTATTGATTGTCGCCACACAAGATGGAAATTGAGCCCCTCTACCTTTGACATTTGCAATTGTGGAGAAAGAGAACTTCTCATCATGGAGTTGGTTTTTAGTATGTCTCTGAGAGTTTGTTACGGATGCACAGATCGACACCGTGCAATCAAGGAGGCGATACAGTCTGAGGGTCTTACGTAGAGACCACCCTATGCCCATCATCGATATTGTATTCGACACATTGCCAACAATTTGCGAAAGAAGTTCAAAAATGAGTCGATGAAGAAGGAAATCATAAAAATGGTATGAACATCCTTTTGAATTTTATTTTATTTTTACCATATTAATTTTCATATTTGTTCAGATGAGTTCTTGTTTGATAGCATATGAGCCTCAATAACAGAGGATGGAGGAGCGTCTTCAAGATATTCACAGAGTGAATCCGGAAGTGTATGATTATATGATGCTAATTCCAAAGCAGAAATGGTCGTTGGCATATGATGATGGGAGGAGATATGGTCATATGACGACCAACATTGTAGAATGTATAAATGAAGTTTTCAAGGGAGTTCGAAAATTACCTATCACAGGTAAATATGAATATTTGATTATATGTTACTCAGAAGAGCTACAATTATAATATAATATTAGTCTAATGTCGTAAATCTAAATTACAGGTTTAGTACAAGAGACCTTCTATCGCAGTGTAAAGTACTTTCTGGAATGAGGAAAGAAGGCTAAAGAGGGCTTGAATAGAGGGATGGGCTATGAACACCATTTCCAGCGCGAGCTAGATACGGTTCTTCAGGAGGCTACAACTTACCGTGTAACTGCATTCAATCATCCAGAGCAACGATTTGAGGTTGTTGAGCCCGGTGATGCTGTGGCTTGCAGTAATGGTCATGTGCGAGTTGTTTTACTGGAGAAGTGTTACTGTGAATGTGACAACTTTCAGGAACTGAGATATCCTTGTGGCCATGTGATTGCAGCATGTGCTTATGTACACGTATCTTGGGAGCAGTTCGTTGATCCAGCTTATTGGCTCGAGAGCATCAACTCTTGCTACAGTACTCCGTGGATGCCAATCGGGGAATATCAGAATTTTTGGCTGTCTGATGGCGCACCCACGCTTCTACCAAACAACATTAGACTTCGACCTAAAGGTAGGCCAAAATCTACTCATATTCAGAGTGAGATGGATTGGCCTAGTGAACAATCAACTGGACGAAGGTGCAACATATGCCACCAGGAAGGTCATACGAAGACACGTTGCCCTAGACACATAGGGCAATCATCTAATGGTTGAAATGAATCATGTACTCTATCAGTTGCTGTAAGAGTTTGTACATGTAATCATTTTTATCATTATGACCATTTATAATCATATCTGTATTATTTTTGTATAGGGTAACTTTTAGAAAATGTACTTATATATTATAAACATTTCAAACATTGGTTAATATAATTACATAAATACAAATTACTATATACATTAAAAAACAATCCAAACTATCAATGTTACCATGATTTCAATTGAAATTCTTTGTTGAACTGTCAACACTGCATTAGTAGCTTTAAACAAACAACACCAACTCAAAAAAAAGAACCTACCTCTATAAGAAAACATTTCGGCGTGGTGCGCAGGTTCATTTAAATGTTGTATTTTGGTTATTTCTGTTGTTATTTCTACTAATGTAGTGTGGTGGAAGAATAGTGATGTTTATTTGGCTTCATTGACCAATGAAGCCAAATAAACATCACTATTCTTCCAGCACACTACATCAGTAGAAACAAGAACAAAAATAACCAAAATACATCATTTAAATGAACCCGCCCACCATGCCAAAATGTTTTCTTATACAGGTAGCTTCCTTTTTTTTAGTTGGTGTTGTTTGTTTAAAGCCAGTCATACAGTGCTAATCAATTAAAGGTTTACATTCAAAAAAACAAAACCATTTGAACTATGAAATGAAAATGTTATCAGACTTTTATAATGAAAAATGAACTTATAATGACCACAAAACAAAAGCGTGGAAACTTCAAACGCCTTCACCCCAACACCCCAACACGGGAGACAACATAAGTTACATAATGTGTTTCTGCTTCTTTCAATCATTATATGATAAATTTCATACCTTACATGATAAATGTCATATCTTACTTGAAATTAATGTTTTACTGTTTGTAAATTCAGATGGAGCAGCCACTATTATCTGCCCAGGAGACGCACGTGTCGCGCGATGTGTTGGCGTGACGACCTGTCAGACATCTTACTATTCGGAGAGCACATCATTTCCATCACGAGCCACTCCAGCAGTTATTTGTCCATACCTTAGACGTATAGGATTTTATAGAGTCGTTATGTGCGACTTAAAGACCATTGATCACCATTTGATTGCTACATTAGTTGAGAGATGACGGCCAGAGACACACACATTTCATCTCCCAGAGGGGGAGATGACCATCACTTTAGAGGACGTCGCCTACATGATGGGGTTACCCATCCATGGACATACAGTTACGGGCATCAGTAGTGGAGACTGGGCTGCAGTCATACAGAGGCTACTAGTCATTGACGTCGTTGGCGCACGAGGTGTTCTCCAGGGTTCACGCTTGAGCATGAGGTGGCTTGATCAGCATTTTGATGTCATTCCTGATGATGTAGACGAGGAGACGCTTATTCAGCACACACATGCATACATTTTGTGGTTGCTCGAAGGCGTCTTGTGCGTCGACTACTCTACCGCTTTTGTACACATGATGTACCTCCCATTACTTGAGGATCTGGATCAGACGACTACATACAGTTGGGGGTCCGCTATATTAGCACATATGTACATATCACTCTATACCAGTTGTCAGGCAGATTCACATCAGATTGCAAGTTGCATGGTGTTAGTACAAATGTGGGCCTGGGTGTGTTTTTACGCATCGCTCCTCGAGCCATCGCACCACTTACAACAGAGCTATTTCAGGACTGTCCTCAGGGACGATGATATGTCTACGTCATTACTTTCAGTTATTTAGTACATTTGTTATTGTTTTTTATAAACTTACCATATATTAATCTTTTTTAACCAGGTGTAGTCAGTCTCAGAAGTATGCACATACTCCGATACATAGTGTGCACAACTTCTGATAGATATTCGACGCCACGGTGCTAGCTGATGTAAGTTAAACAATACCTTTTTATAGTCAAATTTATTTTGTTATCACTATTTTAAGTTATTTTAATATAATCTCAGTAACATTTTCATGCTAATATATGACTTATTTTTTGAGTTTACATTTCAGGTTTCATGGACTCCGTATACCGATCATGTCTACGCATCACTTCCACCTTACTGCACAGCTAGGGTTGTATATCGTGCTGTAGTGGTGACACTCATCCACTTCCACATCATTGAGTGGCACCAGCCAGATCGGGTCATGCGCCAGTTCGGTTTCATACAACATATCCTCATGCCACCAGGACAGTCTGCCGATTTACATTCAATTGTGCTTACAGGCAGACAAACGACAAACTGGCGGGGATTTCATGCATCTTATATCGCACTATGGGGCACGCATGACAGATTTAGTATCTTTCCATTTGGATATACCACAACACACAATCAGTTATCTGCTCAGGGGGATTATGTAGACTGGTATCGACGTCACACCATCATCCATCTTACATGTTAGGGTATTGACATTCAACAGTTGGTATGTTTACTAAGAGTTATTATTTTTGTTTAACTCATTTTTGGTATTAATTTGAATGTTATTTCATTTGCAGGCAGACACCATTGGTCATCTTGCACATACCACAGAGCCTCAGGAGGATGCATATATTAGGCGGGATGTAGTTCATCGGAATGTGTTGGATCTCCTCGATCATCTTCGGTTGATACGTGACAGTTTTTTTGATGAGGAGCCACAAGATTATCCCGATCCATATCCTCCAGCTGAAGCTCCTGAGGATAACAATGTCCCTGCTATGCCTGTTGAGGATGATGCACCGCCACCACCCCGCCAACTGGATGACAGAGACGAGCACATCAGGAGGGGCAGAGGCGACAACATCGACATCCGATAGTGGCTCTTGCAGATGCCGCCACACCATAGAGAGAGGATCCGACCCAACCAACTGATGATATTGCACAGTGGGGAGATGCTTATATGCCATAGATGTTGTCTCCGTAGATTACTATGGACTTAGATCTGGGTGCGGTCACACAGCTTATGGCGACCCCCTCTCTCGACGAGGCCTTCTTTAGTGCCCCATTTCTACCATTTATAGGAGCTTCAGAGCCATATGGCTCCCCATATGATTTTGGGTCATCCTCCTCACATGGTTTTGGTCAGTCCTATACACAACACCATGTGGAGGCACCAAAAGCACCGGAAGAATAGGAACCTGCAGCTAGGACACCGAAACAACACAGACGTCGGACGCGGAGAGGACGTGAGATTCAGACGCCGCATTGTGGTACCGGGGGGCATCGTCGTTGATGTTTCGGATGTCATGTTGTATATATTAAAAAACATATTTACTATGACAAGTAAATGTTTCGGATGTCATGTTATATTTATAATTATATATTTGTAAAAATATTTATAAATATAAATTACTAATTAGTAATTAAATAATTAATAATTAACCATTAATAATTAATAATTATAATGACGAAAAATAATTAATAATTATATTAATAATTAACTAATTAAATATTGTATAATTAATAATTATATTAATAATTAACATATTAATTATTAAAAAATTAAAAATTATATAATTATTAAATATATTAATAATTAACTAATTAATTATTAAATATTTCATATATGTTTAATCCATATTTTAACTTTCATTTATATTTAGTTAATATTTTATAGTATTTCAAAGCCACGTTCTTGAAACATTTTTATCTTTCAAGTAGGTGGATTTGAAATCTTATAAATTATTTTTGAGCAACATTATTTATGAATTCCTTTTTTACTTTCAACTATTTTATATATGTTTAATCCATATTTTAAGTTTCATGTATATTCGTATTATAGTTTATATTTTATATTCTTTCAAAGTCACGTACTTGAAACATTTTTAAGTTTCAAATAGGTATATTTGAAAGCTTATAAATTATTTTTGATGAACATTGTTTATGAAATTCTTTTTATTTTCAACTATTTATTGTATGTCTAATCCATGTTTTAAGTTTCATTTATACTGGTCATATAGTTTATATTTTATAGGCTTTCAAAGTCACATACTTGAAACATTTTTAAGTTACAAGTAGGTGGCTTTGAAAGCTTATAATTTTTTTTATCAACATTGTTTACGAAATTCTTTTTATTTTCAACTATTTCTTATATGTTTAATCCATGTTTTAAGTTTCATTTATATTGCTCTTATAGTTTATATTTTATAATCTTTCAAAAACACTTACTTGAAACATTTTTAGGTTTCAAGTAGGTGGATTTGAAATCTTATAAATTATTTTTAGTCAATATTGTTTATGAAATTCTTTTTATTTTTAACTATTTATTATATGTTTAACAATATTTCAAATTTACAAGCTTTCAAATAATACTGTTGTTATTAATAATTTATTATATGTTTACCAATATTTAAAATTTATTTATAAATAAATACTTATAACTATATAAATATAGATTAATAATTATAGATTTAAAATTATATATATATGTAAAAATATATAATTATAAATATATAAGTATAAATATAATTACAATATAATTATATATATATATATATTTACATATGAATATTAAATATATTTATAAATAAATTTTAAATATATATGTAACAATATTTTCAAAATTATATATTTGTAAATATATTTATATTTATATAATTATAAATATTTATCTATAAAGATAGGTTTATAATTATATAATTACAAATATTTTTTTTATTTAAATATATAAATAAAAAATACACAAAATCGGCCAAAAAACACAAACACAAAGCACCACTTCAAGTGGCGCTTTGTTATTTTATACTTATTAATTATTTATACTTACTAATAAGTATAATTAATAAGTATTTTTAATTAATAAGTATCTATACTTAATAAGTATAATTAATAAGTATAAATAATTAATAAGTGTTAATTATAAATATATAAGTATTTATTTATTAATAATTTATAAATAAATATATAATTATAAGTATTTATTTATAATTTTAAATATATATTTATATAATTAGATTCTTATTGATAATTATATATTTAAAATTATATTTATATATACATAATCACAATTCCTTAGATTTATTTATATTTAAATATATTTATATTATATATAGTTATTTATTATTGTAAATATTTATTTATGTATTTAAAAATATAATCTTAAACACATATTTATAAATATAAATTTATTTATTATTTATATATATATATATATTTATAATTATATTTATAATTATATTATAATTATATATTTATTATAAATATATATTATAGTGTGTGGGGGTGGGAGAGGGGGTAAAGAAAAAAAAAGGCCCAAGTGCCACTTAAGCGCCACTTGAAGTGGCGCTTCAACAACCCATTTCCCGAATTATTTCAAACCTAAACCCATTAAAAAAACCCCTCCCCCCAAATTTTCTGCAAAACAAGACTTCAGTTATTTCGCGAACCGTTGATATTGATTAAAAATAAGGTGCATGAATATAGTTATTAATATCATATAATAATTAGATTTATCAATTCATAAATCAAAAAACATAAATTATTTACTGATAAATCAAAACAAAACAATGAACAAAAAACAAAATAGGCGTATCATTTTTTTTACAATTTAAAAAAAATAGAGTTTAGTATTTAAATGCACAAAGTATGTAAAAATATAAATTAGAAAAAAAAAATTATAAACCGAGAAGCATTGAAATAATTCAATAAAAAACAATAAATTTACATGTGTTCTCTTGTTTAAAAATAATTTAAAATGTTTACAATATTTTACATGTAAACATTTTTTCAGTCTTATTTAAAATGTTTAAAAATGTAAATATGTAAATTTCTCTCTATGTACATATATGTATATATAACTTAAAACTATTAAAACTTGTTTATAAAACAAGAAAATAAATCCACAAAACATGTGTTTTTGATTTACAAAAAAATTAGAAATGATTAAAAATTTTATGAAATAATTCTTAAAACATATAATATGTGCTTTGCAACATCCTGACTTGACTCGCTTTATAAACAATAGTTGGACCGGTTGGTTATGCCATGACCCAACTTAACGGGGTTCGAGCCGCAACTACCATAAGCTTGTCTCCATAGGCTAGGGGTGGCGACAAGCGTCGAAATACATAACTAATATGAGAGGTTTTTACCTAATGTACCTGTACACCACACACCCGACTATCTCAATGCAGAAGTGAAAAGAAATAATAATAAAAAGATGCAATATTTAGAGTATAATCATGCATGAAATAAACCTCTAAAGTGTACAAAAGTATGACAATGTAAACTGAAAAGTAAATGAGCAAAATACACGCGCAACTAGAAAGATGGCATAACTTGGCAAAACGGGTAAAGTGAAATGTTGAGAGAGCTCAGTTCCTTATCTCCAAACACCAACCATCGTATGTGATCCAATGCATCAGGTATTCATAAGCTCCTCTATAATCATCATCAGTTTATTTTTCGTCTACATAAGACACGACACGTGTGAACAAAACTCATGTAGAGGTGAGTATATACATACCCAGTAGGACACCTCAAAAGATGAAGGAGCAGTAAGAGACACGATAAGAATAGACAATAGACAACTCAACCCAAGACAAGAGAGTACAAAATCCAACCACATGGATACAAACGTGTGTGTGTGTGTGTGTGTTCAAACCAAAGAAACTCAAATGAGTGATAATGAGGATCTCCATCTCACAACTTAATCCAGGAGAAGAGTGTCATCAGTTCCAGAAGTCCATCAACAATGTTGAGCATCTCGTGCGTCTGTCTGAAGATACATCCAAGTCAAGCCACACCTAATCACTGTGTCGCACAGTCGAGGAGTCACAATCTCTTGGTAGAGGAAACAAGATCTGATATAACAAGAGAGTGTCACTCAGTAGATAGCTAGATAACAAGTGTCTTATCCTGGTGGGAGGGTGTCACTCAAGTAATCAGTAAAGGACTCATGCTCAACCCAACTGGAGGGTGTCGCTCTAATAGTCAGTACAAGACTCATATTCAACCCAGCTGGAGGGCACCACTCCAATAGTTGAGGACCCATGCTCTGATACTGCAGGAGGGCGCCACTCAGATAGTAGATTGATGACTCATTTCCTGCCCATCAGGAGGGTGTCACTCTAGTGGTCGAGGGCTCATGCTCTGTCTCCACATGAGGGTGCCACTTAGTGAATAGGTAGAGGAAACATGTCCTATCCCAGTAGTAGGGTGCCACTCTAAAATTCGGTAGAGGACTCATACCCAGCCCAACTAAAGGGTGCCACTCTAAGATAGGTAAAAGACCCATACCATATCCTAGTAGGAGGGGTCACTGTATAAGCCTCTGGTGATCCTGTCTGATCACTATTGTCATCTAACATCACCTAAATAAATGTCAAAACTAGAATATCTCGCATCGTATCTAAAAAGCCACTACGGAGGCCACCATGACATTCTTCGTGGAAAAATACTCAAGGTAGACTACTCGCATATCAAAATATGAGTCCAAACTAATAAAATACAAGAGGTTGAAGTTTCATCGAAAGTAAAAAAGGGGTACAAGGTAAGGGGACTCACACGACATGTGATCCGACCGACATTGTTTTCTGGTCGTTTCTCGTATGGTATGCGGCTCACTAACTGTGTAGTGCTACACACCGTGTAGGTGTATTGCACGGCGTGCCTCAACCACCTGGGGTCCTGCTCGTGCTCCCTGGTCGTGTCTATGTAAACTGTTTGTGTCTGTGTACTCCGGTACACAACGTGTAAGTGCCAAGCCGACACCTGACATGTGACACCTACTCAAGCTTGTGTACTCTTTGAAGTACACGACGTGCCTCCCGCCATACACAGTGTGTAAGGGCACATGAGCTTCTAGGTGTGTACCCTCCATACACGCTGAGTCGATCAGCTAGGGTTACACAACATGTCATATTTAACTCCAAGTAAAACCTTAGCCACCGCAGAAACCAGATTACATGGCATGTGTTCTTCGAACTACTCAGCGTGTAGTTGGGATTTTTATAGAAACTCATATCTACTTCCGGTGTTCCAGATCCAGCCTCTTCGCCTCCAAATCTACCGATTAACCACTCGAAATGATGGATATTCCTCTGGCTAGCAATTCTCAGCCCTCCGGTGATGGAAATAAAATTCTGATTCTTCTTGAATGAACTCACACACACCATCACCACTCGAGAACCTCTCGTATCATACCATCTCGATCCTAGATCCTAGATTCATGAGGAATGTCTTCCGCATCCCACAAATCATCTGAATCCATCCTTGATTCATTATTTTGTTTGTTTCACACAAATCTGTCGTGATTTTGGGGGTCTAATTGGGCTCGGTCCCACCCGAAAACGTTGAATCGAGATCTCGTAGGCCAATCGATAAAGTGCACGAAGAACAATTCGGAGAAAAGCAAAAGAACAAAGGTGAAACAATCACTGACCAAACATTCTTGGCCAACATATACAATTGGTATAATCTAAGGTGAGAAATAATTAAATAATCACTTAAAATTTGTACACAGGTGTATACAAAGGCTTATAATTGACGCATATCAAAGAATGAGGGTGATTTTTCTCAATCAATTTGATCAATCAGGACATAATTCACAAATCAATTAATCCTACCTAGTTTTGGATCGTTCTTTATTAAAGAACGTGCTCACTAAGGGAGAAGAGGAACCATTGCACTTGATGCGTGTAAATATGTCTGAATCCAGAGGTTCGTCGTTGTCTGATTCCAATTCTCCAACAGAGGTGGAATAACATAGCTGTAAGAAATCGGTTCTTCTTATGAGGTATGGGTTTATTATTTTTCTTTTCCTTTGAGTTGTTTTTGAGAAAACATGGAAAACTGGAAAAATGTTAAGTTTTATTAGTACACATCGTGTAATCATATGTACTCGCCGTGTAGTCTAGCCATGTAGGATGGTGATACATGGTGTGTGCTTTTGTTGGACAGGGAGAGAAAAAAAGCCACTACACACTGTGTACTTCCTAAAACATGCCATGTAGTCATGTTGGCAAGGTCGGTATGGGACGTGTATAGTAAGTCGGTGAATTTATGAACAGTAAAATGATATACATGTTGTGTATACTAACATACACACTGTGTGCTACTAAAAATTTGGCTTAAAACGGGCAGTAGCCTCATTTTATCTTCTTCTGGACAGAAGAGCTGCCAAGTGAAGAACAAGGAGTCGCAAGATCAATTCCTTCTCCTGTTTCATCGTCTGGAACCCGATTCAAGTGTCGTCGGTCATGTTAGAACCCAATCGGTAAGGGATTTCTTCTTCTAGAGCCGTTATTGGTGATTTTGTCTCTTGATAGAGTTGTTTAAGGTTAAATAATTTACCTCTTTTCTTAGATCTACGTCATTCTAGGCCGATTCAAGGTCCGATGTCAGATTATATTAGTTATACGACATCGAGGTAGGTGGTCATGTGCCTTTCATTAAATGTCGAGTTGATTATATATGCCAAAATGGCATGAGACCATATTTGGGTATTGTTTTACTCTATAATTGAAACCTATTGATGCCTAATGATGTTTAGGTATTTAATTATATGAAATTGAATCATGTGATTGTTGGTTGTTTGATTTAGGGATACCCCATGAGTGTTTTTCCCATGGTTAGCCATTTATTAAGAACTCCTTTGAGGATTGTGAATGTTTTCCCTTTTAGGGGTTGATTAAAATGATATATTATTATATGAAATGCCCATGTGAGTTTATTATCAAACACCATGTATTAGCGTAATTTACATGGGTTTATTATAATATGCTGAAATGCTGATACATTGGGCTTGTCCCTGATTATAATATGCTGAAATGTTGATACACCGGGCTTGTCCCTGATTATAATATGCTGAAATGATGATAAACCGGGCTTGTCCCTGATTATAATATGCTGAAATGTTGATACATCGGTCTTGGCCCTGAGACATATTGAAATGGAATGATTGACGATGCGTCTACCAAGCCAAAACACAAGATTGGATTCGGTCTGCACTTCTTTGCTTAGATAGCCCGCTGATGTATCTATTACGTTTACTTTATATAGGGGATTGGCGAGCTTAGGATGAATCATGAGACTTATGTAATTCAATGAATTTGAATTGACTAAATAATATTAAATGAATGTAAATGAATTTCAGTACATGTAGGATTATTTACTTTTGAGTATCTACTAGTTTACTGCATTTCACTATGGTACACTATTGTTGCATATACTCACTAACAGATTGGAACTGACCTTTGGTGGTTGCCTACTGGGATTTATTTCTCACACCTTGTCTGGGTCATGTTTTTTTGGCCCAAACAGACTACATTGTCATAGGTGTTGAAAGGGGCAAGGCTCCCTACACAGGCACTTGACTGCTGCTTAGGAGCAGAAGAGCATGAGACCAAGCCTTGTCTTGTGATGCTGTTGAGTTTCATTTTATTTTACCATACTTTGGTATTGTATTGTACTTGATTGTAGTGTATCTTATTTTCACTTTTTTCTTAGAACATGTGGCATGCTGCATCATTTTGATATTATATACCACCTGAATATCTTTATCTTCAGTCTTTAGCTGTTTACTCCATTTGCATGTTGTTTACTGCTTCCGCTATTATTATCATTTATTCTGTTGTGTTGCACTCTGCCAATGAGGGCATAGTTTCCCCACTATCACACCCTATGCCCTCATTTCTAATCAAAAGCCTCTGGTGTTTGTATAAATGCGCTTGATGCCATGTGGCCAACCGGGTACGGGGCACCGGTTGAGTGGCTTCTGGATTCGGGACGTTACAAAGTGGTATCAGAGGGTTTCTTTTATGCTTTGTCTTACTGTTTAGAGCTTATAGACAAGGATAGGAAGGAATGGGTCTTTGGTAATTAGTTGTGCCCTGGAGTAGTTACCCTACGTACAGGGAAAAGCCAAATTACCTCAAAATGACTTGTGATATTTAGATTTTGAGCTATTACAGTTGATTCGATTTCACCATTGGGTGACACACTTGATTTATGTTATTACTATTTATGCAATTGTGGGTTCTATTTTAGTTGCAATCCGATGATATGAGGGTATGTCATCTCGTGTATCATATAGGCACTTGTTAGAATCACATGCCATGCATTATGTCATGCCATCTAGGATGCATTAGTTATCGCATGTTTTTGTGGTGGATGATGTGATAATTATGCCTACTATTGTGATAAGTGTATTGGTAAGTGCTATGGTTTGGATGGAATGGATGCCAAACTTTGGTTCCTGAGGTGTATGGGCCCTCTTGGACTAGAATTTGGTGGATCATGATTCAATTTTTATCTATAATTGTATTATGATATGTTCTTCATGGGTTCCAAACTTTGATTATTAGGGAGTACGGGCCCTCACAGATCGGAATTTGGCATCTCACTGGTTGGTTTTTCTGTAGAATAGGGGTTTTCTAGGAAATATAAAGTTTCTGTCATGAAAAACCCAGTATACACGGCATGTAGTCTAGCTTAACACACCATGTGTTCTTCCTATTTGGGGAAGAGTGTCTTCCAAGTTTTAAGAATAACATGTTGCGTATTCTTTTTACATGTCGTGTAGTGCTTAGACCATGTGAACAGAACATGTGAGAGGGAACATAGGTTGAAAAACTTTCATTAGAACATGCCATGTATTTGGGAGTACATGCCATGTAGAAGTCGGACATGTATTCGACCATGTGACTAATGACATGGGTGTATAAAATTTTTGATGTACACATTGTTCCTAGGTTGAACACGCCGTGTAGTCTTACACTGGAAAAACCGTGTAGTTCTAGCTGTGTAGAAGTACTTGGGCAGGAAGGAAACTCAAGTACACACCGTGTCTCTTAGGAAACACGTCATGTACATGGGGTGTTACATGACCATGTTGGGAAGAAGTACACTCCCATGTAAAGGCCTAGGAGGACACGCCATGTAAGGGGTAATACACGTTGTGTACTCTATATTTTGAAAAACTTGAGTGTTTTCCTTAACCTACTCTGTTCTTGCACTTCTGAGTAATAATTCCTTTTTCGTTAAGTCAGTACTGAGGTGTGTGTGCTGGAATTTGTAGGGTCATGCCGTCGCAATGGCCATGAGTTGTATGCCAGGAGAGCGGCGATGAGCATACTCCAAAAATGGTGGGCCATGGTCTACCAATAGATCCTCTAGTTGTACCAGTTGCGACACTAGCCGTTATACCAGATGCGAGTGTAGACACATAGTTTTGAGAAGGTTTTGTGAGGTTCATGTAGACCTTCCAGGGAGCATCGCAGGCTGCCACATCTATGACAGAGTTGACACGTATATTCCAGCAGCAACATCCACCTACTTTTTCAGAGTATGGTAGACTACAGGCTGCGGAATCATGGCTGGAATCAGTGCTAACTATCTTCGATCATCTGGAGACGCCTCTTGAGATGAGGGTCAAGCTCGCAACATATATGTTGTGTGATTCTACCAAGAGATGGTGGGATGTTATCATGCAGACAGAGCACCATCGAGACATGGCATGGGGAGACTTCTAGATAGTATTCTATGACTACTTCTTTCCTAATACCCTCAAGGATGATCGAGACCGGGAGTTCATGAATATGGAGCAGGTTACTATGTTAGTGATGGACTATTCTGCTCGCTTTACAGAGCTTCAACTATTCGTACCTGTTCTGATGGGTGATGATGCATTGAGAGCTAGGCGCTTTGAGGATGATCTTCAGTATGACATTCGAGCTCAAGTGAACGTTTTCAGGTTGCCTTCTGTGCATTCCATTATAAACCAGGCGTTGATTACCGAGCACAACCTACGAGAATCTGGGGGTGTGAGCCAAGGAGGTTCGACACCAAGATCTAGTACTATCTCAATTGGAAGAAAGAAGCTTCGTATGGAGCTTTCTCATGGGGATATGAGCATTCATAACATATCTTTCAGTATCCAGGTGAGGTGCTACCAGTGCTAAAATATTGGGCACACTAAACCTCAGTGCCCAAAGGACCCAGTTGAGTATCGAGATTGCAAAAAGATGAGCCATCTACAATTCTTCTATAGGACGTTTCCCCCAGTGGCTAGTGAGAGAGGTTCTATACAGACTCCACTTACAAAAGTAGGGTCAGTAGCTTCTCACCAGTCTGGAAACTGAAATACGTCAGGTCGTTCGGGCTGAAGAGGTGGTCGTGGCTGTGGTAGCTAGAACCTAGGATCTCAGTGATAGTAGGGTGGGTCAACTCAGGGTAGCCAAGTTGTGTCATAGGGCCACGGTGTAGGTCAAACATATGTAGTGCAATAGACCCAACAAGAGCAGGATCCTAGACCTTCTACTGTCAGTGGTACTATTCTAGTCACCTATGTTTTATCTTCTGCACTTTTTGATACTGGTGTAACACATAGTTTTATATCTGTTGCCATTGTGGAAAGCCTTAGGATTTGTGATTCTACTACTTCTGATGTTATGATTCTAGACACTCCATTAGGGATCATAATGGTATGTGTGCGTTAATTCAAGGAGTTCCCCCTTGAGATTGGTGAGTGTCACTTTCTATGGAACATCTATGTCTTAGAGATGACGAGTTTTGATGTCATTCTCGGAATGGACTGGTTGGTTTTTTTAGATCCTTTATTGATTTCTATCACTGCAAGGTGAGTTTCACATCACCATAGGGTGGAGAGTTTCTACATAAAGGTTAATGGTATGTCCAGGTGAGCTGAGCTAGACCCGAGCATCGTGGGTTGGGCAGAATGACAACCTAGATTGCGAGTTTATATCTAGATGATCAGGGAACATGTCTGGAAGATTTTCCTCCAGTGGTTGAACATTTCAAGGACGTTTTCCCAGACGACTTCTCAGGATTACCTATAGTTAGAGAGGTGGAGTTCAATATCAAGCTAGTGCTAGGATTTGCACCGGTTTCCATTCCCCCCTTATAGGATGGCTATGATGGAGTTTCAAGAGATCAAGTGGTAGTTGGAAGATTTGGAAGCTAAGGGTTTTATCCGACCCAGTACTTCTCTTTAGGGTTCACTGGTCCTTTTCATGAAAAAGGTGGATGGTACTCTTAGGCTATGTGTGGACTATCAGAAACTGAACCAGTTGACAGTTAAAAACTGATATCCCTTACTATAAATAGATGACATGTTTGATCAACTTCGAGGAGATTGGGTGTTCTCAAAGATTGAATTAAGGTTAGGATATCACTAGGTACATGTTCGACTAGAAGACATACCTCATACAACCTTTTGTAGTGGGTATGGTCTCTATGAGTACTTGGTTATGCCATTTGGTCTTCTAAACGCACCAGCAGTTTTCATGGCACTGATGAACCTAGTGTTACATCCTTAACTAGATTCATTTTTGGTGGTTTTTGTGGATGATATCTTGGTGTATTCTCACAATCGACACGACCATTCCAAAAACCTTGAGATCATTTTGAATGCATTGAGAGAGCATCAATTGTATTCTAAGATCACAAAATGCCACTTATGGATGGATCAGATTCACTTCATGGGTCACTTCATCTCAGAGACTGGAGTATCAGTGGATCTAGAGAAGGTGAGAGCAGTAGTTACCTAGGAGCAACCCAAGAATGTTTTTGAGGTGTGGAGTTTCTTGGGGCTAGCTGGTTACTACAGGTGTTTTATACAAGACTTCTCACGCTTAGCAGTGCCGATGATGGGCTTGACTAATAAAGGTGTGAAGTTTGAATGGACAGATTCTTATGACGCAACCTTTCAGGAGTAAAGGATGTTTGAATTCAGTGTCGATATTGATATTGTCAAAGCCAGGAAAGAGTTACACTATGTACTATGATGCATTAGGTATTGGGATAGGAGTAGTACTTATCCAGGGAGATCGAGTAGTTGCATATGGGTCTTGGTAGTTGAGGCTACATAAGAGAAATTACCTGACACATGATCTCGAGTTGGCTGCAGTTGTCCATGCTTTGCGCTGCTGGAGACATTATTTATTGGGGGAGCATTTTTTGGTGTACATGGACCACAAAAGTCTCAAATAAATCTCCACTTAGCGTGATTTTAATCTAAGACACCGATGGTGGGTGGAATACCTTCATACGTTTGACTTTGATCTTGCCTATACACCTGGAAAATGTAATACAGTGACTGATGCACTGAGTAGGAGGACTTAGATACAGGCAGTGCAGGAGGCCAGTAGTGAGTGACAACTAATGGATTTGTTCTCTAAGATGCATTTAGAGGTGTACAACAGTCAGAGACGGACTTATCTTTCATCTTTGGTTGTTACCTCTACCCTACTAGATAGAGTGAGGATGAGGCAACTATCAGGTTCTGAAGGCTTAGTTCTACGGGAGAGTGGGGCATGTGAGGACCCTCCTCCTGGATGGACGATAGGTGAGGATGAAGTTCTGCATGTTCATGAAAGTGTGTGGGTTCCAGTGGATATACACGAGGATTTGATGTGGGAGTTTCATGCTTCATCTTGGGCAGTGTATCCTGGAGTCACCAAGATGTACCGTGACTTGCGTTGTCAGTACTGGTGGCCGGGTATGAAGCAAGAAGTAGCTGGTTTTGTTACGAGGTGTTCCACCTATCAGTAGGTGAAGGCAGAACATCAACAGCCAACTGGACTTGTATAGAAGCTATCCATTCCTAAATGGAAATGGGATGATGTCACGATAGATTTCGTGATGGGGTTACCGAGGTCGCCTAGAGGCAACGATATTATGTGGGTTGTAGTTGATAGGCTTATGAATGTTGCTCACTTATTTCCGATCAAGGAGGCCTTTGGTGATGATGAGCTCAAGGAGATGTATATCTGAGAGGTGGTGCGACTTCATGGGGTCCCTTTTTATATCATTTCAGATAGAGATGCCTGATTTACATCTCATTTCTAGCTGAGTTTTCAAAGGGAGCTAGGTACACAGGTGATTTTGAGCACAACATACCACTCTCAGACTGATGGTCATTCAGAGTGTACAATACAGGTTCTGGAGGACATGTTTCATACATGTGTCCTGAACTTTTGGGGATCTTGGGAGAAGCATATACCCATAGTTGAGTTCACCTATAAGAATAGATTCTAGGCTACTATTCAGATGGCTCCATATGAGGCTTTGTACGGTAGACCATGTCGATCACTCTTGTGTTGGCTGGAGGCAGGAGAGGTAGCTATGCCGGGACCTCATCTTGTCCAGGAGACTACTGAGCAGGTTCAGTTGATTCAGAAATGGATGGATATTAAGCAGTCTCATCAAAAATCTTATGCCGATCACCATAGATAACCCTTGGAGTTTGAGTTTGGGGATTGAGTTTTCCTATGTATCACACCGATATTGGGACACAAGAGGATCAGGAGACAAGGTAATCTTTCACCGGGATATGTCAGACCGTTTGAGATTCTGGAACAAGTCAGGTTGGTTGCCTATAGGTTACAGTTGCCTCATAGGTACCGATTCATGCACAACGTCTTCCATGTATCTCAGCTACACTGCTATCACTCAGACCCATCTCACATTTTTCATCCTGATAATGTTGAGCTTCAGGTTGATGCATCCTTTGAGGAGCATCTAATTCATATAGTTGAAAGGAGCACAAAGATTCTATGAGGTCGGTTAGTACCTCTTGTACGGGTGCTATGACAGCACAACCGAGTACAGGAAGAGACTTGGGAGAGGGAGGCCGATGCATGTGCTCAGTGGCTAGAGTTATTCTCAGATATTCCTTCACCACCCTTAGAAGGGAAATTCGGGGAAGAATTTCTTTAAGGGGGAAATTTTGTAAGAACCCGGTTCTTCTTATGAGGTATGGGTTTCTTCTTTTTCTTTTCCTTTGAGTCATTTTTGAGAAAACAAGGAAAACTAGAAAAATGTTAAGTTTTAGTAGCACACACCGTGTAATCCTATGTACACACTGTGTAGTCTATCCGTGTAGGATAGTGATACACGGTGTGTGCTTTTGTTGGATAGGGAGAGAAGAAAAATCCACTACATGCCATGTAGTCATGTCAGCAAGGTCAGTACGGGACGTGTAAAGTAAGTTAGTAAATTTATGAATAGTAAAATGATATACACACCATGTATACTAACTTACATGCCGTGTACTACTAAAAATTTAGCTTAAAACAGGCAGTATCCCCATTTTCTCTTCTTCTAGACAAAAGAGCTGCCGAGTGAAGAACAATGAGCCGTGAGATCAATTCCTTCTCCCGTTTCGTCGTCCGGAACCCGATTCAAGTGTCGTCGGTCACGTTAGAACCCAATCAGTAAGTGATTTCTTCTTTTAGAGTCATTTTGGGTGATTTTGTCTCTTTATAGAGTTGTTTAAGGTTAAATGATTTATCTCTTTTCTTATATCTATGTTGTTATAGGCCAATTCAAGGGCCGATGTTAGATTATATCAGTTATATGACATCAATGTAGGTGGTTTTGTGCCTTTCATTAAATGTTGAGTTGTTTATATGTTCCAAAATAGTATGAGACCATATTTGGGTATTGTTTTTCTCTATAATTGAAACCTGTTGATGCCTAATGATGTTTAGGTATTTGATTATATGAAATTGAAGCATGTGATTGCTGGTTGTTTGATTTAGGGACACCTCATGGGTGTGTTTTCCATGGTTAGCCATTTGGAAAGAATGCCTTTGAGGCTTGTGAATGTTTTCCCTTTTAGGGGTTGATTAGAATGATATATTTTTATATGAAATGCCCACGTGAGTTTATTATCGAACACTATGTATTAGTGTAATTTACATGGGTTGATTATAATATGCTGAAATGCTGATACATCGGGCTTGTCCCTAATTATAATATGCTGAAATACTGATACACAAGGATTGCCCCTGGTTATAATATATTGAAATGCTGATACATAGGGATTTTCCCTGGTTATAATATGATGAAATGCTGATACACCGGGCTTGTCCCTGATTATAATATGCTGAAATGATGATACACCAGGCTTGCACCTGATTATAATATACTGAAATGCTTATACATCGGGTTTGTCCCTGAGACATATTGAAATAGAATTATTGATGACATGTCTGCCAAGCTAAAACACAAGCTTGGATTCGGTATGCACTTCTTTTCTTAGATAGCCAGCTGAGGTATCTGCTGCATTTACTTTATATAGGGGATTGACGGGCTTAGGTCAGATCCCGAGACTTATGTAATTCAATGAATTTGAATTGATTAAATAACATGAAATGAATGTAAATTAATTACAGTACGTGTAAGATTATTTAGTTTTGATTATATTCTAGTTTAATACATTTCACTATGGTACACTATTGTTGCATATACTCACTGACAGATTAGCACCGACCTTTGGTGGTTGCCTACTGAGATTTATTTTTAACACCCTGTTTGGGTCATGTTTTTTCATTCCAAACAGAATACATTTTCTTAGGTGCTTAAAAGGAAAAGAATCCCTATACAGGTACTTGATTGCTATTTAGGAGCAGTAGAGCATGGGACCAAGCCTTGGCTTGCGATGCTGCTGAGTTTCATTTTGTTTTACCGTACTTTGGTATTGTATTATACTTGATTCAAGTGTATCTTATTTTTGTTGTTTTCTTAGAACATGTGACATGATTCATCATTTTGATATTATATACTGTCTGGATATCTTGATCTTCAGTATTTAGTTGTTTACTCCAGTTGCATGTTGTTTACTGCTTTTGCTATTGTTATCATTTATTCCGCTATGTTACACTCTGCCAATGAGGGCATAGTTTCCGCACCATCACACCCTAGGCCCTCTCTACTAGTCTTCAGCCTCTGGCGTTTGGAGAAATACGCTTGAGGTCATGTGGACAACCAGATATGGGGCACCGGTTGAGTGGCTTCTGGAACCGGGACGTTACAACACCTCTCAATGGCACCAGGTTTATACGGATAACCTTGAAAATCCTGCCATAACAACACATTTAAATGGAAACATAATTAGGTTAATTAAATTAAATAAATAAATTTAATTATTTATTTAACTAAATGTATCTGTCTACGACCACTTTTATTTGAACGTCTCGTGCTAACCTATTTTAGATTGTGCCTAGGGTAAACCTTACATTCTATACTTAACTATGGTTTCAAATTTATGATATGAGATTTCATTTAAGAGTTATCTCATTTTATTTAAGAAACTGTACGTGTGTAATATAAAATATTTTTAATATTTTTATAAAATTAATTCTGGACACACTGAGTTTTGGAATCGCACACCGTCTCAGCGCCTGACTCTAAATATATATCTATAAATATTTCAAAGTCTTGTAAGTCAAAAATAAGGTCTGCACATTATTCTATCCTTCAATATTTTCACCCCTTAAAAACAAAATAAAACAAAAAACTCGGGATAATGAGCCTACATCCGGCTCTCTCACTCCTAGGATCTCTTCTGTATGATCTCATGTCACCACAACACATGAATCAAAGGAATGGTTCGTCCACACAGGGTCCTCTCCTACCGATCATTGATCTTCATCAGGTACTCCGCAAAAGTGTCTCCATCCTCTATGTCTAGCTCGTCCCAATCAATAACATGTGTGGGGTCATGCACGTATCTCCTCATTTGTGACACGTGGAAGATGACATGCATCTGCTCCAACTTTTGGGGTAGGGTGAGGCGGTAAGCAACCTCGTCAATCCTCTACAAGATCTCAAATGGCCCAATGAACCTTAATAATAACTTGCCTTCTTGGCCAAATCTCCTCAGTCCTTATCGTGGGGATACACTCAAGAAAATGTGGTATCCTTACTTGAAATCCAATAGCCTATGACAATGATCTGCATAAAATTTCTGTCTTCTATGAGTTGTCATTATCTGCTCATGGATGACCTGGACCTTCTCTGTCATCGCCTACATCGTCTCTGGACCCATAAGAGATGTATCGTTGATCTCTTTCCACCATAAGAGTGACCTGTAGGGTCTCTTTTACAAGGCCTAAAACGGTGTCATGTTGATAATAGAGTGGTAGATATTGTTGCACACAAACCCTATTAGTGGAAAGTGATCCTCCCAACTCTGACCAAAGTCTAACATGCAAGCTCTCAGCATATCCTCCAACACCTTGATAGTGCGCTTGGTCTACCCATCTGTTGGGGTTGGGGGTGGGGGTGGAAGGTTGTACACATCCTCATATGGGCCCTGAATGCCTCATTTAGTACTCTCTAAAACTGTGATGTGAACCACACATCATGGTCGGAGACAATAGCTGAAGACACCCCATGAAGAAGAACAATCTCTCATACGTACAACTACCTCAAACTCTACACTGAACTTTTATATCTAATAGTAAGGAAGTGTGTTGACTTTGTTAGTCAATCAACTATCACCCAGATGGCATCATGGCCTATCGCTGTCTGTGGAAGCCCTATCATGAAGTCCATGGATATTCCATATCATTTACACTTCGGGATCTCAAGGGACTGCAACCAACCTACCAGAACCTGGTGCTCGGCATTCATCCTTGACAAGTGAGGCACCATGAGATGAACTCTTCCATGCTTTGTCTCATACCGACCCACCAAAACTGTCACTAAAGATCTCTGTACATCTTCCCCGCATCGGTATGTACAACTAAAGGAGAAGTGTGAAACTCCTTCATTACTTCCTCCCATATTGTGACTGGGACCACCGTCCATCCCTGGCAAGGATGACATGGTTCCCTCATTCGGAAAATCCATCGGGTGAATCTCTTTAGGATATCTGGTCATGAAAGATCTCATAGGTCATGTATCCCAACTGAGACTCTCTCACTCACTGGAGAAGCGGAGGAGTCAACACCATCGACTAAAGAAAATTTGCACCATCTTGCTCAACCAGGTCCAACTTCAAATAACCCAACTACTTAGAAGTATCCTATACTAAATGAGCCTACGACTTCCTACTAAGGGTATCTACTACCACATTTCCTTTTCCCTGAGTATAGACCATCTCAAAGTCATAGTCCTATAGGAACTTCAACTAGCGTCTCTATCTCATGTTCAAGTCTCATTGTGTGAAGGCGTATCTAAGACTCTAATGATCTGAGTAAACCACAAAGTGATCTTTTAGAAAATAGTGCCTCCACATACTCAGAGTGAATATTGTCACTATCATCTCTAGGTCGCGAGTCACATAGTTCTACTTTTGGGGTCTTAACTGCCTCAACCCATATGTGATAACTATCTATCTTTGCATCAACACACATCCAAATCCATCTCCTAATACATTGCAATACACTATGTACTCTACAACCTCCTCTAGTAGTCTCAAAACAGAAGCACTCATCATATTTAGCCTTAACTCCTTGAAGGATCTCTAACACTACTCAGTTAAGGTAAAGAACTACCCTTTTCGCATCAGGGTGTTCAAATGGTCTGCAATCTTGGAGAAGTCTGCTAAAAACATCTTGCAGTACCCCACCAATCCAAGAAAACTCTACACCTCTGACATGATCTTGGGTGGCTCCCAAGAAAGCACTGCATCGATCATCACCGAGTCCACAACTAAACCATGCTCATAAATGAAATGCCCCAAGAATTGAACATCATGAATCCAAAACTATCACTTCAAGAACTTACCATAAATCTGGTTCTCCCAAATAAAATATAGGATCATCCTCAAGTGTTCTGCATGCTCCTCCTATAATGCAGAGTATATGAGTATGTCATCGATGAAGACAACCACAAACCGATCCAACTATGATTAGAAGATCCAGTTCATCAAATTCATAAATATGATGAGGTCATTCTTCACACCAAATAGAATCACTAGTAACTCATAGTGTCTTTAGTGACATCAAAATGTCATCTTTGAAATATCAGGCTTGTAGACTCTCAACTGGTGGTAGCAGGATCAAAGATCAATCTTCGAGAACCATCTCACATCTTGCAACTGATCAAAGAGGTTGTTAATCCTCAGTATAGGATACTTGTTCTTTATTGTGACCTAGTTTAGGTGATGATAATCCACAAAAATCCATAAGCTCTAGTCCACCTTTTTCATGAATAATACTCAAGTTTCCTAGGGGGACACACCGGGATTAATAAAACCCTTCTCTTGAAGGTCATCCGGCTACAACCAAAACTCTTAGCTCTTGGTAGGGGCCATATGATATGTCGTGGAAGATATCAGAGTGGTCTCGAGATGCAAGTTGATACAAAAATCCATCTCCCACCTCAGAGGTAGTCCCAAAATGTCTTCAAGGAAGATGTCCATGAAATCCTCCATGACTAAAGGAATCTAGATGACTAAAGAGTCAACTACACCTAGGGATACACTCTCCAACTTATGGGTGATGGGTTGTATCCTCCTGCTTGCAAAACCCACTTGTCCCACCATGATATTTCTCTCACCCATAAAAGAGAATCTTGTCTCATCAGTGCGAAGACATCTGACTCTTCTACAGTGAAATTCAATTTGGGCTCAGATTGTGGAGGATAAATCTATATACAAGATAACATCATAGGGTTTCATTGTGACAACCAAAAGGTCCCATGAGAACCTCTATCTACTAAGAAATAACTTACACTTCTGTTAGATAAAAGATATAGAAGAAGTGTTCCCCGTAGGAACCTTAAGACAAATCTGTTAGGCTAAAGCCTCAACTGAGAGCTTCATATTTCACAATAAGAATAAAGATATTAAGTAATGACTCGTACATGTGTCTACTAATACTAAAAAAAGAGTATAATAAACATAGATCATACCTCTAATCATCTCATGTGCTGCTGGGTTATAAACATCCATCACCTGCAGCTATCTGTGACCCCGATCGCCAGCTCCTTGACCCTGATGTGGGTCACCTAGTGGTGGTGGTGGAAGGATCTCATAATGTCATTCACCACCCACTACTTATCCTATAGGAGCTCTAACTGCTTCTATACCAGCTCCACCTCCCTGGGGGACATCCTGCCCTTGTCTGGGAGATCCTTGATCACAGCGCTGCCTCTACCGTGACGGTCCATCCGTTATCTACCTAGGCTCCTCAACATGTCGGGTTGGTCAATCACGCACCATTTGACCTTGCATGTTACATGCATAGCACCACCCATATTTGGACCAACTTGGTCCTTGGTTTTTCCCTTAACCACATGACCGGTCTTAATCCTAGGAAGATCTCTTGCACTGAGATCCTATTGAATAGATTTTGATAACTATTTTAGACTACTCGGCCATGTGATTCCCACTATCAGATCCAACCACCCGACGTCCCTCTGATATGAATATTTTTTTCACCAAATTTTTCTCCAACACCCTGACATAGGTGAGAATGAACAAGGGCACTACACTGATTCATATATCTTTACAGAGTCCCTGATCAAAATTTCATGCTCAGAAGTAGCCATCCTAGATCATATCGAGGGAGCATCGCGTAAGGTTTGTGAACCTCGTGGAATACTCTGCAACCATCATCCCTCCCTATTGAAGCTCTAAAAGCTCCTAAATCCAAACCAAGCACAAATATAAGGGGTATTACTCCTCACGAAACAACTGTTGGAAGGTGGTCCATGAGAGTGTCGACTCATCAAGCATCTGTGTAATAAAACTCTACCAGCATTGAGCTGCTCTATGAAAAATGATAGTTGCCAACACAACCACCTGGTTAGTCGGTGTCCATATAAGCTTGAAGACATGGATCACTGGATCTAACCAATCCTCCACTTCTTGGGGATCTAGCTCACCACAAAACCTCAACAACCTTTGACATTGGAACTCACGAAGCATGCTAAGCCTGTGCGCATCTTCAGCCTGTCCCACTGGTATGATCCACTACTCAATAGGTGGGGATGCTGCTACCTATCCACCTGGAAGATGGATCTCATGGGATGAACCCTAAACTAAGGACTCATCACTCATCAGATCATTGTCATGATCTAGAACTGATAACCTGATAAGCTGTCATTATAGAGGCATTATGAAAATTTAATCAAGATGCACCACAGTCAGATGAGCACATATATATACAATGTGGAGGTGAATCAAGAAGGATATCAATAGCCTTAATCCTATATGATGCATGTAATGTTGATCCCTATAACCAATGTCTCGGTATGATGAGTCGATGAGCAGGTAGTCAAGGTCCTAGTGAATGGATACGTCGGTTGCTGAACCAACACTGGATTACCTGGCCTAAAAGACTCACTTGAGACACTTTGACACTATTTCCCCAAATCCCAACCAAATACTCATAAGGGGACTACTCTGAACACCATCCCAAAGAATGAACTTCTCTAATACAAATCTTTCATGGCCCAACCCAATGGGGCTTGAGCTACAACTACCCTAAGTATGCCTCCATAGGTCACATGGTGGTGAAAGAATCTGAAAGATATAACTAATATGGGAGGCATTTGCCTAATGTACTTGTATGAACACAACTGACCATATCAATACAGAAGTACAGATGAATAATAGTAAAAATATGAAATATCTAGAGAATAACCATGCATAAAATAAACCTCTAGGGTGTACAAGAGTACAGAAATGTAAATTGAAAAGTAAATGGGAAAAATACACCCCCAACTAGAAAGTTTTCACAACTTGAAAAAAATCGTAAAGCAAAATGTCGAGAGAGCCCATCTCCTAATCTCCAAGATCCAACCACCATAAATGATCCAATGTACTAGGCATCCCTAAGATCCTATATAATCATCACTGATATATCTTTCATCTACATAAGACATGACACATATGGGAAAAACCTGTGTAGGGGTGAGTATATACATACCCAACAGGATGCCTCGAAAGATGAAGGAGGAGAAGTAAGAGACATGATAGGAATAAACATTAGACTGCTCAACCTAAGGTAAGAGAGTAAAAACTACAACAACATTGATAAAAATATATATATGCTCAAACCAAAGAAACCCAAATGAGAGAGAAGGGGGGTCTCCATCTCATGACCCATCCTAGGAAAAAATCATCATCAGTTTTAGAAGTCCATCAATAATGCCCAATATCCCACATGTCTGTATGAAGAGACATCTAAGTCAAGTCACACCTCACCGCTGAGTCACACAGTCAAGAGGCCACACTCTCTAGGTATAGGACCCATGCCCTGGTATAATAGGATGGTGCCACTTATTAGATAGCTAGAAGACTCATGCCTTGTCTCGACAGGAGGGTGCCACTCAAGTAATCGGTAGAGGACCCGTGCCCAACCCAGCTGGAGGGTGACACTCTGGTAGTTGAGGACCCATGCTCTGATACTGCAAGAGAGTTCCACTCAGATAGTAGATAGTGGACCCATGATTTTCTAAATAGGAGAGTGCCACTCGGGTGGTCGAGGACCCATGCCCTATTTCCGTAAGAAGGTGCCACTCGATGGATAGGTAGAGGATTCATGCCCTATCCCAGTAGGAGGGCACCACTCTAAAAGTCAATAGAGGACCCATGCATGAACCAGCTATAGGGTGCGAGGACCCATACCTTATCCCAATAGGAGGGTGCCACTCTAGAAGCCTCTAGTGATCCTGCCTGATCACAGTCGTTATCAAGTGTCGCCTAAATAAGCATCACACCTAGAATATCTCACATCGCACATCAAAATTCAATATGGAGGAAACCATCATGTTATTTGTAAAAAACACTTAGAATATGCTACTCGCATGTCAAAATCTGAGTCCAAACAAAGGAGATACGAGAGGTTGAAGTTTTCTCTAAAGGAAAGAAGGGGTACATGACATGTAAGGGGACCCACATGGCGTGTCGTCCTGCACTATTGTCTGATCGTGTCCCTGCCGGTACACAGATCACTAACCGTGTAGCACTACATGGCGTGTCGGTGTACTACACGGTGTGCCTCAACCACCTGGGGTCATGCCCGTGCTCTCTGGCCGTGTTCGTGTGAATTTCCCATGTCTGTGCACTCTGATACACAACATGTAAGGGCCAGGCAGACACCCGATGTGTGCCACCTGCTCAAGCGCGTGTACTCTTCGAAGTACATGGCATGCAAGGGCACATGGGCTCCTAGGTGTATACCCTATGTACATGCTGATCCAGTCATCTAGGGTTACACGGTGTGTGTTCTCTCCACACGACACATCATATTTAACTCCAAGTGAAACCCTAACCACCACAGAAACTAGACTACATGGCGTGTGTTCTTCGAACTACATAGGGTGTAGTTGAGATTTTCATAGAAACTCAGATCTGCTTCCGACATTCCAGATCCAACCTCTCTGTAACGTCCACTACAGGAAAAAATGACTTTTGCGATGGGCCCGTCACCCATCGAAAATAGTCCCTCGACAAGGACTATTTATGATGATAAATGAATCTTATCGCAAACAGTCCTTAAACAAAAATTATTTGTGATAAGAATTAATTCCCGTCGCAAATACCTTTCGTCATTATAGTTATTTGCAATGAGAATTAAATTTTGTCACAAATAAATTGTTGGTAGAAGATTATTTGCGATAGAACTCGTCACAAATACCTTTTTTACCATCGATGTAATTATTAATGGTGGATACTAATTGTGATGAGACCCGTCATAAATTTTCTAGCCTATATATACCCCCACTCGATTTTTTTATTCTCTTCTACCTTGAACTCCCCTATCCTTCTCTGCTCTCATATTCTCCTACTTAAACTTTTAAAAGTTTAAAATTTTACAGGGAATCGATTTTTTGGCTTTGCATCCGTTAAAAGATTCAGTTTTAAAGTACTTATTTAATGATTTTAATTTTTAATTAATTTATTTTATTCTATATTAGTATTGATTATTATTAACTAGGAGTAATTAGATTTAATTAGAATTACTTAGTTTTATTTTGCAGTAATTAGTTTTAAGTAATAATAATTATTTTTGATTAAAATCATTTAGTTTTAATTATTAATATTTATTTTTAATTATAATTATTTAGTTTTAATTATAATAATTAGTTTTAGTTATTATTATGTAGTTTTAATTATCAGTAATTAACACTAATTATTAGAAATTATTGGTAATTATTATAAATTAGCGATAATTAGTATAAAAACTAGTAATTAGTAAAAATTAGAGGTAATAAGCGAGAATTAGTAAAAATTAACGAAAATGAGCAAGAATTAACAGAACTTAGTAATAATTTATAGATTTTGGTAATAAATAATAATCAATGGTAATTAATAATAATTAGTACTAATTAGTTAAAATTAGCAGTAATTATTAGAAATCAATGGTAATTATTCGAAATTGAGAGTAATTATTAGAAATTAAAAATAATTACTAAAAATTAGTGATAAATAGTAAAAATTAACGCTAAATAGTAATAATTAGTGGTAATTAATAGTAATTAGTATTAATTAGTAAAAATTATCAATAATTAGAGGCAATTACTAAAAGTTAGTGGTAATTAGTAAAAATTAGTGATAATTACTAAAAATTAGCAATAATTAGTTGTACTTAGTAAAAATTAGTGGTACTTAGTAAAAAATTGCAGCAATTACTAAAAATTAGCGATAATTAGCGGTACTTAGTAAAAATTAGTGTTAATTAGTGGTAATTAGTAAAAATTAGTAGTAATAAGATGTAGTTAGTAAACATTAATTACTAAAAATTAGCAGTAATTACTAAAAATTAGCGGTAATCACTAAAAATTATCAGAAATTACAAAAATTTAGTGGCACTCAGTAAAAATTAGTTGTAATTAGTGATACTAAGTAAAAATTCGCAATAATTAGTGGTACTTAATAAAAATTAGTGGTAATTAGTAGTAATTCGTAAAAATTAGTGGTAATTAGCGGTACTTAGTAAAAATAAGCATCATTTAGTAAAAATAAGCAGCATTTGGTAAAAGTTAGGCGTAATTAGCGGTACTTAGTAAAAATAAGCGGTACTTAGTAAAAATAAGCATCACTTAGTAAAAATTAGTAGTAATTAGTGGTACTAAGTAAAAATAAGCGACACTTAGTAAAGATAAGCAGTACTTGGTAAAAATTAGAGGTAATTAGTGGTAATCAGCGATACTTAGTAAAAATAAGTAGTACTTAGTAAAAATTAGAAGTGATTACTAAAAATTAGTTGTAATTAGCAATAATTAGTGGTAATTAGAAATAATTAGTGGTAATTAATAATAATTAGCGGAAATTAGTAATAGTTAGCTATAATTAGTAAAAATTTATGGTAATTAGCAGTAATTACTAAAAATTAGTGGTAATTAGTAAAAATTAGCAGTAATTACTAAAAATTAGCAATAATTAGCTGTACTTAGTAAAAATTAGTGATAATTTGTGTTACTTAGTAAAAAATAGCAACAATTAGCGCTACCTAGTAAAAATTAGCAGTAATTAGTAAAATTTTTAGTAATTATTAAAAATTAGCAATAATTACTAAAAATTAGCAGTAATTACTAAAAAATAGTGGTAATTACTAAAAAATAGTGGTAATTACAAAAAATTAGTGGTAATTACAAAAAATAGTAGTTATTAGTATTAATTTATGATAAATAGTACTAGTTTACGGTAATTATAAATGATTACTAAAAAATAATGGTTATTAGTAAAAATTATTTGTAATTTGTAAAAATTACCTATAATTAGTAGTAATTAACAATAATTAGTAAAAATCAACACTAATTAGTAAAAATCAGTGATAAATAGATAATATTGATAATATTTACAAGTAAATTATAATTTTTTAATTTTTTACTCTTTTTTGGATCATCTTTTTCTTATATAAAATTAATCATAAACATTTTTTTATTTTATATTTTTAGATAAATATGGAAGAAGGAAGTAAAAAACAGTCTTTATTACATGATCATAATTGGATAAATCATTGTAGGAATTTAAATGGTTATGGTATAAATCTTATATACATTGAGGGTGTGGAATATTTTTTATCATTTTAATCATCAAAACTAGAATTTGTTTAGAAGGGAAAATTAAGTGTCCATGTAAGAAATATGATCTGAGGAGGTTTGACACATTTAACAACGTTGGGGGTCATTTATTGTGTTTTGGTTTTTGAAAAGATTATGTTTTTTGGTATCAACATGGTGAAAATAGTTATGGATTAAATATTAATAATTTGGTTTTAGATCCATCACAATTTCAAACTTTAGTACATGATGTTGTTGGTTCATCTTTTCAACAAACTAAAACTCAGGATGATATTGATTTCACTCCTGATTTAGAACCATCTCAATTTTATGAGTTATTAAAGTCTTCTATGGATAATTTATATCTTGGTTGTAAGATAAGAAAATTCGAAGTGATTTCAAAATTTATGGCTTTTAAAGCAGATTATGAAATTTCAAATAGTTGTTTTGACAAGATATTCTCTTTGGTTAAAGAACTGTTACCTGGAGGAAATTTTTTTCCTATAAATTTTTATGAGAGAAAGAGGCTGGTTCATAATTTGGGTCTTATTTATCAGAATATTCATGCATGTTAAAATGATTGCATCTTATATTTTTCTAAAAATGAGTCACTGGTTAGTTGTCCTATATATGGACAATCGAGGTACAATGAGGCTCAACTAGGGAAGTCTGGATTGATTCATACTAAATAGTTGAGGAATTTTCTGCTTACACCCAGATTGTAGCATTTAGTTATGTCTCAAGACACAATGTCATTGATGTCATGACATAAAAACAATATTTCAACTAGTAAAAGATTAAATCATCCTTGTGATGGTGATTGATGAAAGAATTTTGACCAGGTGCATTTGTATTTTGCTTCAGAAGCCTGAAACATGCAATTGGGTCTTTCCACTGATGGTTTCTATCTATTTGGTTCTTACAATAGTTAATATTCTTTTTGGACCGTCTTTATAACTCTATACAACTTACCTCCTTGGATGTTGATGAATGAGCCATATATCTTTTTGACCTTGTTAATTCTAGGACTTCCAAAAAACAATATTGATGTTTATTTGAATCCATTGATTGTTGAGTAAAATTTATTGAAAAGTAATGGTGTTAGTACATATGATATTGTTATGAAACAAAAATTCATAATTAAAGTTATATTAATGTGGTCAATTAGTGACTTCCCATCATATGTCATGTTTTTTGGCTGGAGTACACATCGTCCAAAATCATGTTCGTACTATATGAGTGATAATAAAGCATTTATGCTCATCAATGGGAGAAAAACTTATTTTTTCAACCATCATCACATATTTATTCCTATTGATCATCCTTTACAAAGTAACAAAAATCATTTCATAAAAGGTACAATTGAAAGAGATGGACCTCCAATAATGATCTAATTTAAAATCTATTGTCTCTTCATTACCTCTCATTACCTTTGGACTGGATATAACTGTAACACCATGAGATTTTATGAGAAATATACTTTTTAATTTTATTGTTTTATTGTTTTGTACACTACACCAAGATTATCTTGCTCTATATGCAACACCGTATTAACTTGTAGTATACGCAACACTATTCTTGGCTTGTGTTGAACACAATTTCAAGTTTTTTTCAAATAAAATTCATTTTACACAACACCGAGTATAGATTTTGATAAATGTATAAATGAACTATGTTTTGATTATGTTATATGAAACACCAAAGTAATCTTGCACTACACACAACCCTGACTTGGCTTGCATTACACACAAGAGCGACCTTTCTTGACAGCGTGTGTTGTACGGAATACCAGGTTTCACTAAACAACGATATATTGTTATAAACTAGCCGTTATGAATATTATTAACAAAATTTTGAATTTTATAACATTATAATTCATCTTACACATATTCTAGAACATGGTATGAGAACAAAATAAATTTTTCAGGTAAAATAAGTATTTTTCAAAAAATGCAGTTTTGCCGCCTTTTGATGGCGCACCCACTTTAAATCTAGTTTTTGACATTTTTATAAGTTAAATTAGACAAAATAAACTTATTTATTGCAATAATTATATAAAAATTTACTTTGGATAAAATTTTGACATTATTCTGATAACCTTCATATTTTGACGAATAGTAAAAATACGCTAAATTTTAATTAAAAAACAAATTTTTTCATCAAGATAATTTATATGGTTAAATTATAATATTGAATTGTCTTAAAGTATAAATAGAATATATCTTTACCATTTAATATAATTTATGTCATTATAATTAATTTTACATTGAATTCATAGGTAAAATCATTTCAATCTTTTGCAATGTTTTAAACAAAGACCTGTTTTTTTCGACAACATGATTAATTTTAAATTAATTACCACATCTTCTATGTTTTGAATTTGTAAAAATGGATTCAATATTTGGAATCAGTAGGTCCAAATTATGTTAATAGGATAGTTTTTATTTTTAGACATTATGAATAATAACTGCGGTAAATTTTATTTACTACAATTAAAGGTAAATCTGGTAATTAAGGGTAAAAATAAGATTATAAAATTACCCTAACACCTGAAAAAAATCTATTGGATGAATAAAAGTCAACCCATATCACCTAAGGGTCGTAATAGATTAATTTAATGGACTTTTGACCATGAAAATGATGTAATTATTATTAAAACCAAAGAAAGTGACAACATGTCACTCTCTTATATCTTATAAGTGTAATAATTTTAATTTAGTGATAAAATTTATAAAACTTCAAAAATAAATATTCTCTAGAAATATAATAAAATTATATACATCATGTGAATTTATTTATAATTTTTAAGGATTAAATAATTATCATTAATGATGACACAATAGTGATGTATAAATTATTTTATTGATTGAAATATCAAATAAATGGTTTTAAAAATATTAAAATAAATATTATACGAACTATTTAATGTGCTCCACGAATTTTCTAGATAAATATGAAATGTTAATAATCTATTAAATATTTTTGTTTGAACATGTATTCTGTGTATATTTTATTTAAATTCAAACAAATGAATAGTGTCAAAATTGACACTATTGATATTTTATATTATTAAATTGTTTAAAAATCACAAAAAATATTTAAAAATTATAAATTGAAATTTATATGGTCTAAAATGTCTTAAATTATCAAATTATGGACAATTCAAAACACATAAGTAAGTATTCATAACAATTTAAAATTTAGAATATTATTACCACAAATAAAATTAAATATATTAAATACGAATAAATCAAGTTGATAAGGTTTAAAATAAATTCCCAACATGTCTAAATTTTATTGGATGATGATATTACAACCCTATCTCATCTCATATTCGAATTTGAGTCATTTTGGAGGTTTTTAGGTGGGTTTTTAGTTTATTATAAATTAATATTTTAGAGGTTTCCAAAAGTGCCCCTCACCTCTCTTATAAAAGGGCACCTCCTCCCTCTCCTCATCACACCATTCTGAGCCTTAATTCTCAGCCAAACCCTGATAATTTATCTTATCCATTTCTCTAGAAACATAATATAGGTCCTGTTCTTCTTCAAAGACCAACTTTAGTGCCCTAAGAGGAGGTTTAGAAGAGGCGCGTCGAAGAAGAGGTAATATTCTTTACTGATTATTTCAAATTAATTTCTTCTTCTTCTTCCTCTTATTTTGTTGTTTCATAATAAAGTAATAACATCATTATCACTCATAAACTTATATGTTATTATAAATATGAATCAAACCTATTTCACATTCTATCCATCCTATGGAAAATGAAATCACCGCGTGTGCGTATATACGGAATACCGTCTCCACGCCGTGGTGTAATCTATTTTCCACCACCACCTTACTTGGATGAGTATAATGGTGTAAAGAATAACTATATATTATTATTGTAACATGATACTAATTCTGAAATATTCTATCATCCACTCCAATACCATTCAATAATTATGGGAACAATATCATCGCTCGTGCGTACGTACGGATTACCGTCTCCACGACGCGATGAGATTCATTCTCCATGTTAACCATTAAAGAATGATTATAAAGTATATATATAATAAATAATCATGAAATATATGACATAATAATTATACTAGATTTATATATATATATATTTCATCTACTTACTTCCATTCAATTCAATAAGTAAATGAAAACAACATTCATGCGTACGTACGGTCTATCGTCTCTATGAACGGTGTATTTCATTTCATTTATCTATATATTATATATATATATATACTGAATATATATGATATATAAATTATTTTTTACATTCTAGAAGTAAGTAAATAATGATATAATTAATAATAATATCAAGAACAACAAGTCCAAACACGCATGATAAATGAAATGATTTTACCCAAAATGCGGCTTTAACACAGAATTGACAAATGAACGGGTAATATAAAGACGTAAGTGAATCATATATGATATCATAAATATTATTATGATTCTGTTATAGGTTAATAATATGTTTAAACCCACTATAAAGAAGTTTCAGACACATATGGAAGAAATTGGACATAAGGTAAGGGATAATTTTGCAATCTCATGTGTATCCGAGATTGCTTATACGTAAGTATTTACTGGGGTTATATTTATCATCCATGTCTGTGTTTTATGTTTTCATAAAGTGTTTAATATTATTCCATGTATTTTTAAAGTCATTTTACCCCTTTTTTGACTTTTACTATGTGGTATGGAAGGAATATTTCTTTTATTTACCATACGAGGTACTTTTTGACTTTCCGGCAAAAGTACAAGGAGAATGTTTTTTTAACTTATACAACATGAACCGATTTTTACGGTTTCATAACGACTTATTTTCATGAAACATCCTCTACAATATTTCATAATTATTTTCAATAAAATACTTTTATTTTAAAATTTCATGGCATTTTGTGAAAAGAAAATGATTTTGAAGAAGAGAGGATATTTTCCTCAAGAATTCATTTCAAGTGTTTTATCAAAACTATTTTCCATCTAAGATGAAATTATTTAGTATGTTTATGTTTCAAGTATAATGCCTATATTATTTATATGATTTTAATTTTCTTATGATGAAATGATATCCATTTTTTTTATATATATTATGTTACGATGGGATGATGTTTATGAAACCCATTTTATTCGTTGGGTTATTATGAGTGATGTATGTTTATTTTGTGGAACATGAAAGAATGATTTCATTATGAGATGTGTGTGACCTATATCTCCCTCCAATACATTGGGTAAAGATTTATATCTCATGAGATAGACATGGATGGAACGACAAGTAAATCTGGTTCAGTAATACAGGGTTGGAACGACAAGTAAACCCAGTTCAGTAATGGACTTTTTCCACTATGATGGTCTTGACAGTAATGCCTCAGCTAATATGGAAATAATATCATGTGTTTAATGGTTTTCCCCAATTACATGTTTTATCCCCATGCTATTTTATCATGATTAATGTTTCTTTATGATCATTGGGTAAAGATTTATATCTCATGAGATAGACATGACTGGAATGACAAGTTAATCCGGTTCAATGATACAGGACTGGAACGAGGAGTGAACTCGGTTCAGTAATAGACTTTGTCCACTATGATGGTCTTGGAAGCAATGCCTTGGCTACTATGGAAATCATATCATGTGCTTAATTATTTTCCACAATTACATGTTTTATTCCCATGTTATTTTATTACGATTGATGTTCCATTATGATCTATGCCTTATGTACTGCCATGTTTTATGTCATTGCTCAAGATTTTGATGTTTAAACATTATGTTCATGTTTTTAAGTTCAAATGTATATGGTTTGTTTTATTTTCTCCATGATTAACCTTACTGAGCATTTGAGCTCACCCTTTATATGTTTTCTTTTCCCTAGGATATAAGAAAGGTTTTAGGTAAGAAAACAACAGTGGAAGATCTTTATGGGAGTTGTTGAAGATCTTTCACAATGATTAGAAGATTATGTTCCAAGTTTCTAAAGACACTAAACTATTACAGTACTTGGTGTCTGTTTTTGTTATGTATCAAGTATTCCACAAAATTAATGTAATGTCCATGTATGTCAAGATTGGGTCTCTACAATAACCCAATAAAAAATAGATGACTTTGGGAAAGATCACAATTAGATTAAACAAAGTATTTTTTGAGATATTTCATATTGGTCTGATTTGTTAGTCCATCACATGTTGGATATCACACACATTGAGAAGAATTGTTTTGATAATATGTTTTATATAGTTTTGGACACACCTGGTAAGAATAAAGATAATGTAAATTCACAATTAAATCTTACCCAAACTTACAGGCAACCAAAACTCGAGTTGTTTAAAAATGATAGATCACAAAATTTAATGAATCCAAAAGCAGATTATACACTTTCTAAATAAAACCATTTATTATTTTGCCAGTGGATTTCAGATTTGAGACTACTAGATGGTTATATTTCAAATTTGTCTAGATGTGTCAGAAAAAATCATATTACCTGATTAAAAAGTCATGATTGTCATGTTATATTTGAAAGACTTCAACTAATTGGATTTATAGGTTTATTGAATTCTTCAATTTTTTATGCACTAATAGAAATATCATATTTTTTCGAGACATTTATGTGGTGATAATAAACTATGATGTACTTAGTAGACTACAAGAAGATGTTGTTTTAATTCTATATAAATTATATATTTTTTTCTGTCGACTTTCTTTGATTTAATGAAATATTTGATATTAAATTTATTTCATGAAACAAAATGTAGAGGGCCAATATAGTTATGATGGATGTATCCATATGAGATATGTATTTAGAAACTAAAAAAAAGGTACATAACAAAGCATCAGTTGAAAGGCCAATTTCAGAAGCTTATTTATAAGAGGAAATTTATTTTTTATGCTCCCATTATTTCCAACCTTAATATCCTTAAAACATAATCAAATAGATCGCAATGAGGGAAATGTTGATAATTCACTGAACATTAAATTATTAGTTTTTAATCATCCTAAACTTGGATTTTGTGGAGTTCATGAATGGTAGATTTTAGATGATGAACATCACATGGATCATACATATATTTTTCTCAACTGTGAAGAAATGAAATTATTTGTATAGTGAGTTATATTACTAAATATTATTTATTTTTTAAATAAATTAATATTATTTTATTTGTATATTATATGATGATCATATCAAGAAACAATTTCCACAAATTATAGTAGCTGCTTTTGAAGAACGCTGATAACATATTTTTTCCTACTAGTTTTAAATACTGGTAAAGTAAATTGTTTTTGGTTTAACATAAAAAATCAATTTATTATTTGTTATACTATTATTTTTTTAAATTTTTAAGTATCACAACATTATGATAAAATTTATAATCGGTTGTGTGTATTGAGTAACCCACCATCCAAAATGGTTAAATCTTATAATTCATATGTGGTGAATGGTTTTTGATTTCATACATATTCATATAGTGAGTAAAAAAATAATGAATAGTGGTGTTTTCTTGAGAGGATCTCATCATAGAGAAAGTGAAGTTGAATTTTATGGCATGATGGATGAAATAATTGAGTTGTGTTATCTGGGACAGGGACAAAATTATTTAATGATATTTAAATGTCATTGGTTTGATACTGACAGGGGCTTGCATATTCATCTGTGCCATGGAATCATTGATATTAAATATAAAATCCTTATTGTAGTAAATGAACCATTTTTATTGGCTCATCAAACACACCAAATATAATATGCTAATTATTATGTTTCTTCAAGAGAGTTAATTTATTGGTGAAGCATTGCATAAAATGAAATCCCATGAAAATTAGTTTATGAAAACTGAATGTGGTTCTATTGAAGTGCAAGGAATTGAATTTTTTCAAGAGAAAACTCCAAATACATATTTTCAGCAAAGATACATGAATATCAATGATGAAATCCCACAGTTATGGGTCAATGGTGGAAATGATGTTACTGATGTAACAAATGAATTTGAATTAATAAGTGATGGTGAAGTTGAAACTACTATGGAAATTGATGACACTGAGGAGGAAGATGAAGATATTGACACCATCGTATATGGAGATGAGTATGGAGATGAATAATGAAACAATTACATGTTATTTATAGTCAAAATAAATATTTATAATACCCATTTTCAATTATTTAATGACAATATTCTTTTCGTGTTTCAGATGGTTGATGAGACTTATGATGATATCTTATGTAGCCTCGAGGAGGTTTTACTACTTGGTGATGATCCCGATGCTTTATCATCTGACCCTCAGGTTCCAAGCGGTTCACCATCAACTCGAAGGGTTCAAGGTCTTGTGAGATTTATGATTCTTGACCCTATTCTTGAGTGATGTCCACGTCTTGAGTTCGATCCACGCACACATAGGTATATTCAGTTGTGTATTTTAGTTAGTTTTCATTAGTTTTAATTAATTAATTTATGTACTAATTGTTTGATTATTTGTTCTATTTTTTTCACAACTTTACACATATAGCTATTGGATATTAGAGTTTTATTTTGTGGAACTATTTTTCTAGATCATTGGTGATGTGGGATCAGATTACCATTGGCATTCGACACCGCATGTTTTATCATTGGATGGTAAATAATAGTTATTTCGAAATTTATTTAATTATTAAATTTCTATTATTAATTATTTGTATAGTTTATGGAACCTCATTGATGATATCATGAAGACTTCAATAGGGGAGGCCTGATAGGTATTTATGCATGATCGTTGTCATCAGTTTTTGCATAATCTGAGGAGGACATCCATGAAGAAAGCGGGAGTCACAGATTTTGATTAGTCTTATTGTGCTCACCGACCAAATTACATCTCATCTCAGGTTTGTGATGAATTATGTTCATACTGGATAAGAGATAGTTTTTAGAGGAGGTTATCATTAGGTCAGAAAAACTGGGGGAGGCAGGAGGCGACACATCGAGCAGGTAGTCTTACATTCAGTACACATCGATGACATGTGATAAATATATTTTTTAAATAATTTATATAAATTTAAATGTAAAATATTTATTTTATACTCATATAGGTGGTTTAATATTTCAATATTATGGAGTTAGATGTCTATAAGAGTATGTACAATGATCTTGTAACTAGAGAGATTGTGGGTGGTCACCAGTGTCAGATTATGGTCAATATAATTTTTTTGAGTTTTAAAATTTAATGAAAATAACATTTTAACTATTTTAATTTAAAATTTAAATTTAATGAGTCATATAAGGTTGTGACTTCTCAGAAACAGGATGAGAGTCATGCTAAGACTGAGAGTCAGGCCACCAGTGCGACATGATTTGATGACGCAACATGGATGCAGGTGATGTAGTATGCTTTTGAGAAGGTCCGAGTGGTTGGTATTTGATATCATTTGATGCTTGATAGTTATTATATTACTACTGAATAGTTATAATTTTAACGGCCCGAACCCATGTTTCTGGATGTAATTATAAAAACATGTTGTGTATTTTTTTATTAAAATATAACTAAAAAATATACAGTTCTTTACACAAATGAGAACCTTTTTTGGTCTAGGTTCTAGAAAATTAGACAACACCTTAAAATTTATCAGAGTTGAAATAAAATAAAACAATATACCTACTACGCTTCTGTGCATTCTAACTCCAAAAAGAAAAGATATTTTAATTAGAACATCTAAGATACCTATGAAAAACATTTAAAACATGGGATGAACATTTAATTGCCCAGTAAGGGGTTTTAAAATCATTGAATACCTTTTATGAAAACTTCATTTGAAAATAACTTTTTGAGAAATTATTTTGAAAATACATTTAGAAATACTTCTTGAAAAAATTATTGAAATTAGTTATGCTTTAAAATACTATACCACTTTGAAAATATTTATGCTCAATAATTTCTTTAAAAAAAATCCAGTGTTTTTTAGAAAACATTACGCAAACTTTTTAAAACAAAACTCTATGGAAACTTGAAACATTGAATGCTATCTTGGGCTTACCCACTTATTGAGGGATGCGTTCACTCTCCAATTCCCTACCATATTTACAATGTTTAATTTCCGTATTTTATAAAAACATTTTAAGCCTGCTTTACATATAGACATACATTTTTAACTGGAGTTTCTACTTCAAAAACTTGAAAACACTTTTAATACATTTATATGTCTATAAAAATATATATACATATACTTTCAAAATAACGCATCTGCTATATTTTGGAATAATCAAATCTCATGTCAATTTTTCTTTTCATGATATGAGAATAGTTGTCATCTATATTTTCCTTTTATAAAAAATATTAAAAAATATTATTTGAAAATCATTTCTAAAAAATAAAGATTTATTCCTAACAAATACATGTATACTAATAATAAATAGCCACTACATGCATGATATGTCATGACCTAAGATAATGTCCATATCTTATAAACGACATCCACGATTTTATATGCACTTTGCACACATGACATGATAGTTTTAATTATTTAAAACTATAAATAATAAACATAAAATGATATCATAAATTAATAAATTTTATTTGAAATAAACATTGATAATAAAATTGCTTACATAAGATCATTATTTTTGTTTCAAAAATAATAATCTTATAACTTTGAAAATAATGGTATCTTCAACATTTCAAAAACAAAATCAGATTTCTTTAAAATTAAGCATATATAATTACACATGAAATAGATGAACTTTAAAACAAATAAATTATATTATTATAATAATATAAATTAAGTTTTGGAAATTATAACTCAAATGAAATACTAAAAATAAGAATCAAAATCCATTAGAGAAATAAAATTTCAAACAAATAAATGTTTGAAAATAAATATTTTTCCCTTACTAAAATAAAATTTCAAATAAATAAATACTTGAATGTAAATATTTACCTTACTAATTTTGTTTTCAGATATTTCCTTCTCTTCTTCTTGATAGTGCACTTAAACACTCCAACTCTCATACTCTTTCGATAAGGAAAAGAGAAACACGACACTCTTCCATGTCTTCCAAACTACCTCAGAGTCTTTTTCCAAACACGAACACATGGTGCAACATAAAATGAAATATAGATCAGAGGATATATCACTTTCCAAAAAACTATTTTAACCCTCACACTCTCTATGGATCCCAATGAGCATCGAGGAACCACCTTAAATAGCAGTTGAAACTTCTGTTGATAAATTATAAAATATATATATATATATTTATCATTTTTATTATTTACCATATGTGGAAATTAGAGAAACAGATTGATAATGATCTTGTTCTCAAAATTAATGATTTTAAGGTGATTATTACTGAGAAATAATAGATTTTATTGAGAATCACTACTAGAAATTCAGGATATATCCATGGTTACAAACTATGGTTATAAGTCAAGAAACCATAGCTATGGGTAATAGCCATGATTTGGTGGACAATGGATCTTATTGGAGTGGAAATAGGGCCACAAATTTAGCCATAATTTCCACCGTGGTAGTATAACTATATCCATGATTTCCAACCGTGGATATAGCTTATGCAACATGGACTTATAGCCATTGTTTGAAACTATGGATATAGGTCTACTACCATTTATAACGTGGCTATATCTTGCATATACCCTAAAAAAAACTCTTGACACAGTTTCATGAAGACTTAATAATATAATTTCCAAAACTGAAATCAAGTTCTAACATACAATGAATCAACATACATAAAAAAGATAAAGAATAGTACGATGAGGTAGAAAAAATAACCATATAAAAACAATCAAAACATAATCCATAAATATCAACATTTCTTATCTATATTTTCCATACAGGATTATAAATTCAAGAATTATCAACATGGAAGGCTCAGTAAAACCTTTTTCGAAGAATATGGTCATTGAAAGGTGCTAAAATCATCTTTGTTGAGTTTGTTAGGTCCAATCCTCCAAGATCGACACTGCTTCCTAGATTCATCATGTCATTATCCAAGAATGCACACCACAAACCATATCCATAGAGCCGCTGCTCGACTTTACCTCCCACTTTCCAAGAACCATTCCACCAGAACTTATATCCACTCATATCCTTCATCTCCTACCCTGCATCTTAAACAACACCCATACCTTGAAAAAATAGAACAAAAGATAACAATAATAAAGGTATGCTCCTGAATACACAGTTGAGTCACAACCCATAAAATGGTATACTCTATACCAGTTAGAAACACTTAACCAATCACATAACATAAGTTACCTATCATTATCATAGTTAAAATAAACTCTGGTCAAACAAGAGGATATCCCATAGAACTTGTCATCTGAATCCAACTGTATCCTATCATCCATAAAACCCAACTACCTACCACAACTCATCAGAGTATCAAATATCTAAAATTGTTTCAATGAGTGGAAATATGAAAGCAAGGTTCTATATAAAATTAAAATAAAAAAATCACTCCCCTACAATGCATGTATGTTTTTTTCTTAGTAGATGAATTGTTCATCCTTCTCTTTGTAAATTTACCTCAACCTATTTTTTCTCATTAAGTACATGAAAAATAAAAAATAAATAAACATCAAATCATATCATTTTAGTTAAAGAAAAATAAACTAGAATCTGTTAACAAGAATTGACAAATAAACTCTTTCCCATCAATTGGTCGTTTATTATATACTTACCCAGAGACTGAAAAATGAACTATTTCCCATCAAGTGCAGGTGCCTCATACATGGATAAATGAATTTGTTTGTGGTAAGATTAAATGAAAACATAATGATTACAATATGTGGATATCAATTGGTCATGGATTATATACTTACCTAGGTTAATTCATGTTTCACGTGGCTATAGTTATTTGTGAATAAGAGTGGCATGAGTTTGTAATATTTTAAATTAATGAGAATCTTGGTAATTAAAAATGAAGTATTCATGTGGTATTAGGAATCAAATAAGAATATAAGATCATAAAGTAATAAAATTTGTTTTATTGTCTTATATATATATATAATTTCAGGTTGAAGAAATATAAAAAATCACTAACACAACATTCTAAAAAAAATACGTGTTTCAAAGAAAAGAGTTAGAGATAAAATATTATAATAGGAAAAGAAAATCATTGAGTATTGATGTTGATAGAGGAGGAGGCCCAACACTAATAGATTCTCAAAGAAGCATTTTGTATCACAACTAAAGAGAAGAGGGAGATCCAATTAATTTTTTTGTGCACTAAAGAAGAATATGAGGGAAGTTAAGGCTTATAAAGTTCAATTTATGTTATAGATATAAAGAGTATTTCTATTAAGTTATACAACACTTAGAATTGATTCTGTGAAGTGTAATAAGGTTTTGTGTGTGTCACTGTTTACATACAAAGAGGAAGAAATTGCATGTTGTTGTGAAAGTAAGAGATGAAAAAGAATAAGACAAAACATCACATAAAAAAAATTAAGAGTTCTAAAGTGTGGGAAGACTCTTATTATTACCTAATTGGTTATCATTGTAATTGTGTGGGATATGCCTATGAGCTGGATGCACCAAACCAAATTACGTGGGATGCACACTCAATGCTATGGTGTCAAGAAGAAGGGAATTTCATTGGGCATAATGTACTAAGAATCACTAGAAATGATATGAAAATTGTGATTATGCTGTACAACATTGATGATCATATGACTTATAATTTCATATATAATTTTGTGCATAAGCCTTTACTAAAAGTATTCAAATATCTAAAATATGATGCTGTTTTACTATGTGATCAAATACGATATGAAAAAAATATATAAAATAGATGCAATTCATGCAGTGTTAAATATTAAAAATATAAATGAGAATATAATTAGTAATGATAATTCAATAAATGTAAATACATAGAATAATTATACATTTCTCAATATGATGAAGAAGGAGAAACTCACTCCATAAATGAAGGAGCTAAAAATGACACCATGAAAGTTTCTATATTTATCACAATACAAAGGATCTTGAAAAGGGAGGCAGGGTGTTATTCTACCATCAGATTGAATGAAAAGAGAATTTGTAGGGAGATTATTCCAAAAAACATTTGAATGACCAATGAAAACTCAAGGGGTGTCAAACCGATTTCATAAAAGTAGGAATATGAATTAAAAAACACCACTCTGACATTAGAAAACAAACATATCATTATTATTTACTTGATAATAACAACAAAAAACCAGGATTAAAAAGTCATTTAAATGGTGTCACCTACATTGATCAAACCATCTTAATATTGTCTCATTAATCTTTTCATCAATCAGTGTCATTTTAATTTTATATCATATACATTCATTTCTAACCTTATCCACTAATATTCTATACTCATCTCATTCAATTTAATTTACTTTTATTATATTCTCTATTATGGATAATTCTATGAAAAAAAGGTAGTAAAGCTAAATAACCACTCCATCCAAGCAAATTTCAAGCAGATATACCTCAAGAGGAAGGGTAGCCACAAGTAGTGCACACACTTCCGGAGTCACTCTTGTTGGAACAAATATAGTCTTAACCTGGGAAGATGAAACAATCATTCATGAATATCTTCTCAATTGGGCAATATATGATCAAATTCAAAGCGTATCACAACAAAGGGAAATAGGTCTTACCAGAGAATACTTTATCCCAATTTTATTCAATTTCAATTCCATCGCATTCTAAAAAACTAATGCTACACCCAAGTAAATTGTACATGAAAAATGATAAGAAATGAGGAAATAATATTCATATAGCCTGTGAATATTAAGAGAGGAAATGAAGAAATAAAAGGAGTGGTTTGAAAATTGTTTTATTTATGCATGAAGATATTTTGAGTATTTAAAGCATACATTGAAAATTATTGGGAGAAGAGGAAGAAGATCTTGATCTGTTGAGTTTGAATAAGATCATGATTTTTATTATTTATTTATCTTAAATTTTTTCCTATTGTTTCTATTTAACAAGTAAAAATTTATACACTTGTTTTAAACATGTAATATTTTTGTATCCATTTTACTTTTACTATTGCCCACTTTTTTGAATGTTTGTGTATGATTTTATTGAAATAATGAGTGTGAATTGTGATATAATGGAGGCTATAAGGGTGAAGCAGTATTCCTAATTCTAGTGTTATAAGATGTGATAAATTCTGGTGTTTTGAATTACTTATTGAAATTCCACTAGTGTGTGAAATATTCTGGTGAACTCATGTTTTATCATCTGATGTTTGAAAAGATCCCCCCTTCACAACACCTAAACTGAACAACACCTAGGTATGAATTCAATCTAGCTAGTTATTTATGAGAGCACTCCCAGCCTAGAAAACATGGTGTCTGGATTGTGGTATGAAAACATTCTTGTAGTGGTTTTACAATAGGATGCTTCATAAGATGAAATGAATGTTTGAGGGAAAAAATCATACATGAAATATCCATTATATTTAACATTCATAGATAGTTTAGTTTGTTTATAAGGAATAAAGTAATAGAATATATAAGGTAAATATAATAAAAAGTTTAAATTCAATATTATGAAAAAAACATATAGAACCCCAAAATAGTATATATAAATACACTCTTGGTGATAAGTAACAAAGATAATAACAGAGTAAATATTTCACTAAAGTAGTTAATAATGGATTGTATATGTAAACGATACGTATGGGGTGAGTAATAGTAGAGAAAAACTCATCAGATGGATATAATACATGAAATTTTAATATAAGAAGTTATAAATAATAATAATTCAATTGGACATACAAAGAGGAAGAGATACCTTAAGATGCTGAAAATCTGGAATATATCAGGTTGGGAGAATATAGTGGTGTAGAATTTACTTGATATAATTTAAAGCAGCAAATATACCTGAAATAATTTTTATTTTATTTATTAAATCTTTAACCTCATATACATTTAAAGCGTATCATTGAAATATAAGAAAAAACATGTATGAGTAACAAACTTATTTTACACCCTTGTTAATCATCTATGAAATATATATTATATGGAAGTAGTTTGGGAATTGAAATTCATGTATGATATATTTTTAATGATTTGATAAGGAGTATAATGCAACTATGATATTCAACAATGTAAATATATAACATATTATGAAATAATGAAACTGAAAAACATTTTTAAATTAGATTGTAAATACTAAAATCAACATTTTTAAATTAGATTAAAAATAATAAAATCAACATTTTTGAATTATATTGTACTCATATTATGTTATGAGTACAATAATATGCATAATTAGTAGTTTGGACAAAATTAATAAGAAATATAAAACTAATATCAGACAAATTTTAATATGAAAATACAACATCATGTAACAGAATATACATTATGCATATACATAAAATTAATATATTGAAAAGTGAATATATAATATTATTATATATCATATTCCTAAAGAATATTCACATAGTATATGAAACAAAAATAAATAATAGTAAGAGGTAGATAATATTCAATATCCTCAAGATAATGGCAAAAATGGAAAATCTTACATAAACACTCATCATACAAAATAAATAGCATGGGTATCCCATTTCTGCAGTCTTATCAATTAAAGAGAGTAGTTTTATATGATTTTATTTGTATATATCTTATTTTATATCCTTGTTAAGTGTTTCCAAAATCATTAAAAACATATTCTAAAAATGAAAATGAAATTATAAATTATAGTTTAGTTAGTTTTTTTAGACTTCATTTTTTTCATGTTTAAATCCCCACTATAATAATTTGGATTATCTATGTATCTCAAGCTTCAAATAGTGAAATATATTACACCTTTATCAATGAGTGGAAATATTTTTTCATTAAAATATTAGAGAAAATTTATCGACAATAAATAAATAAACCATTTAGTTTGAAATACTAAATAGAGTAGGATTATATAAGCTAAGGATAAAGATAAGACAATATATATGAACATGAAGCATTGGATTTCAATATGTGCTTACAAGGAATGTTATTAATGTATTTGAAATGAAGATAATTCTTATGATTCTTATATTGTGCAACATTCATACGAAAGAAAATGTTTTTAAATAATTGTGATTAATTTTTTTTTGATAAAAGTATGGGTATACTACCATTATTTATACAAAAGTAAAAATTATAAGAATAGTAATATATGTTACATTAAATACATGTTATATTTAATATGATCGCAAGATATTTTATCATTTATTGAATATTTTGAAACATAAATTATAAATATATGGGAATTGAACATACATATTATTAAATTACTCTATAAACTTAACATACCAAAACTATTTAAATGACATTGAAAGAATAAAATCGTGGAAATAGTTGAGATTTTTTATTTCATCATTGTATATAATGTGTAACACCAACATTCATTATCATAATTTCATGCATATATATGGGAAAAGTGAATAATAGAACACTGTTTTTAGTACTCAAATATTGAGTTTTAAAAGATCTAATCAGTCTATAATAATAGTGAACAAAGTACTGCATAAATGAAATTGAGGGAAAAAAATATGTTATTTAATTACAGAGAAAATAATAGTGGTTAAATAGTACTAATAAAATAAAATTGGTAGTGGTTAAAGTTTATATAATATCAATTATAATTCAAACTATGAAAGTGCACTTGAAAGATTAAGAAATATGTTGTTGTATTTTCATTGAAATCTACCCAGTTTTATTTGAAATCATGTTCTTAATAAATGAAACATATAAAATAATACTAAAAAATGAAATTATGTAAGTCGGACAAATATATTTTATATCAAATATAATTACAATAAATATTAATAAAACATTTCAAATAATAAAGGAAACTGAAATCTAAAACATTCTATATTTTATCATAAAAAGAATAATAAACATTATATATTTGATCATAAAAGGAATCCTTAAAAAAAGGGATGGAAGAAAGATAACTTCAATGGAAAATTACATCATGTTGTCTAAAATACTTTCACCATTATTTTATTAAGAAATTGCACTTATAACACAAGTGGATTTTTATTAAGAACCATAATAAACACCAAATTGATTTTAAATGACTAACCAGAAGTGATATTGTCACGAAACAACCTGGGTCGACCATGAACTAGTCACCTGAGCCGGTCCGCGGCATGACCCGAAGGGCATTCCCGATCCCCATGGGATGACAATTAGTGTCGGACATCAAAATAAGAAGTTGAGAACAATTTATCCCAAAAAATAAAAGGCATATAAAAAGAAATAAACCGGACAAAATAGGTAAACACTAATAGCGGAAAAAATAAAATAAAGATAACCAACTAGACATACCTCCAAGTGACCCCATGGGTCACCATCAAGAATAGAACCACACTCACTCCAAGAGCGATCCAAGATTAGAACCTGAACTGAAAAGTAGGCATGAGCATCGAGATGATCAATAAGAAAGTCAGGGGACAACAATGCCCTATACCCTTACGTTCAATAAGAAACTTAATCATTATAGTTTGAGAATAAGATATATTAAAATAATTTTTTATTCTTTTGAAAATCAAGTAACAAGTTTACATTTTTAAGAAAAACATTTCTCTTCCACTATATTTTCAAAATAGAATCCAAGCATGCATTAACATTCCTAAAATTAAAGGAAACCAACTTAGATTAAGATGCGGATTTTAAAAATGAGACATCAAGTGAGAAACAACTGAAATGAAAACTCACATAAAAAACAACATGTCACAAACGAGAACCATGGGCAATCCCTATAGGTAACTAGCACAAGTGGGACCCTAGAACCTCACGTCTAAGTGAAAAGTAACCATAAAAATTATTTGTTATCATGCATGATCTATTAGTAGGGAACATACCCATAAACTAGTGGTCCCCAAAATCATAATAATAGTATAGTTAGTGTTTTAAGCATCAAACTTGCTAAGTGAAACAAGGACAATACCACTCTAGATCACTAACACACTAGTTCTAGTCCACCCACCTAGATACCAGGGGTTACCAATTTGCTCTATCTCAAATGGTGGTGAGGTTTTATCAAAATAACCTAAATGAACACAACACTTTCTTTATCCAAAATCCATTAAACCTCTCACCACCATTCTCACTCCTTAAGATCATTCCCCTTTTTATGTCACACAACATCACATAAGCCTCTTAATTAGGCACACATCACAAATCACACATTTAACATACACATCATGTTTCTAAAATAATGGGGCATGCCTTAAGAGGGATTATTTCACATTCAAAAATCATTTTCAAGGTTCCAAATGGGCCTCATTACTCTATAAGAAAGACTTTTCTTTAGAAAACATGTTCACCCAAAACCCATTTTGGAGATCACTCTGTAACTCTTTAGAAATAAAAAAGGTCATTACCCTTTTAAAACAAAATCGGCTAAAAGGCCACATGTCTTTGGAAATACCCATTTCACATTCAAAACATCTAAAAAAACAATTTTCAAGAACCAAAACCATTTATATATACATGTATATATATTATATTAATTTCATATAAAAGTGTAAAACACACTTTCAAAAGAACATTAAGAAATAATGAATATTCTAAATAAAGATCAGGGTATAGGGACCTACCTCAGAGTGGAATCAAGCTGTCTACTTCAACTCTTGATTCTTTCTAACTAAAAGCTACAACTCCCCCACTAAACATATGCACCTTCACATACATTCAAGGACACCTATCCCCTATGCACACATTCACATGGCCCATGAACATGTTCAAGGGGATCCTTACAGGTATTCTTATACACATATACCAGTCTTCACTCACATGCACACACATTTTTATATATACACATAGGAACACCTAGCCCCATAAATGTACATTCAATGCCATGGATGAATATGCACGTAACGGGGGAACCTACATGTATATATTTACTTACCTATGCACACGTAGGCTAGTCGACCTTGGATCGACGAATCAAAACCACTCAGAACAGTCCAACGCACTACACAACATTAACCAAGGACATTTTAAATAATCAAGGACCTTAAATTAAATGGTGAGAGACAACCAAATAGTGGAAATAAGAATAAACTAAGTAGTAAAACATACCTCAAGATGCGCAACTTTTGACAATGGCAGCTCGAGACCGCTTCACCTACACTTATATACATTTTCATACAAATATATATATATATCCTTTGATCCAAGCACACATTCCCCATGCCATGAGGGAACATGTGCAAGGAGGATATGTATATATACATTCCTACCCATTTATATACATATATATATATTCACTTTTAATGAATCAAATCCACACCAAAATATACTACAACAATAAAAAAGAAAACTAATAATAAAAAAATGCTTCAAATAAAACTAAATTAAACAAGGTAGCAAGAGAAACCTCACCTCAAATAGTGACTGATGAACTGATACGGACTGAAATCACAAAGCAACGACCAATACACTACAATATAATTACTATGAACCTTAAAACACATAAAGGACACCATATAACTAGGTGGAAAACTAACCAATAACATTAACCCTTACCTCAGGTGTCAGCAACAAACCAAAATGAGATAAACCAACATGAAACTATCCAACGCCCTACTGAAAACACAATAGGGAGTCAAAAACACCAAAATCCCCAAATAGAAGAGGTGTGAAACAAGTGGAAACAACAAAAACTCACCTCAAGTCAAAGTCGGTGGACCAAAATGCACCGAACTGCCACGCCTTCAGCAACGGTTGCTAGGAAATGCACTGAAGGGACTCAAGAGACCATATTCACCAACCTATAATAGGAAAAAACTGGAAATAAAAGACACCCCCAATACCTAGGGTTCAACCGAACTCTACGGGGCACCAGATAGAGAGAAACACGTCCAGAAAGAGGGAGGAAAAGTGAGAGAAAAGCATAACTTGGAGTTTTAGAGAGAAATTAGTAGGAACTATAGATGAAATCGAAGTATGTAGGAGGGGCATGGAGGGGAGGTTGTATGATGAAGGGGAGATCCCCCTTGGGCTGGTGCATCGTGATGCAGGTTGAACAAGATAGGGGCAGGGGAGAGTGGGGTGCCAGTGGTGGCTCATTGGAAGGAGGTCGTGGGAGGGAGAGCGACCAAAGGGAGGGGTGGCAGTGCGACATAGGTGAATAGGGGGAGGGGTGAGGCGTGACGCGAGGGGGAAGAGAAGGGAATAGGGAGAAAGAAAGAAAGAAGAAAAAAAATAAAGAAAAAAATAAGGAAAAAAATAAAGAAAGAAATAAAATAATATAAAATAAAACCAACATTAAATAATAATAATAATAATAACCCAAAAAATGTTATAAGGAAAAATAAAATATGACGCTCCAGGTCAGGGAACGACAATTCTCTCCACCACGAAACTTTCTGCCCCCAGAAAGTCCCAAAAGACTCGGTTGTTCAAAGCTTGAAATAAGGACACAACAATTCTCAAAATGAAACCCTTACCACTTGAGGACCAAATAATCACCTTCCACCCAAGACCTGAAACCTCAAGACCTAGACTACCAAGCGAAAGAACCAACAACATGGGACTCACATTTCCAAACACAACCATAACCTAGAACACCCTGACCCTAACTTAGAAACCACTAGAGTACGCTCCAGATCTATAATGAACATTCTTCATATGACCCATCATCTGGGCTAACCATCTATATTGATTGGGGTCATGTGGACAAGAGGCAAGGAGTTTCCCCGACAAAAACACCTTAAAGAATAAGTTATCCACAAATTTGTCCTATGTTGGTCTCCCCACCATATTAGGACTATAACTAAATATTGACTTTCCCCAATCAAAATAAATCAGAAAACCAATCAAGACCCCTAACACTGGTGTGACCCCTTAAATTTCCGAGTCGCACCCAACCGGCTTGAGGGAAGACATTGGCGAGACCCATAGTGGGTCTCCCCACCATATTAGGATTCTGGCCAACATTGACCCCTTCTAAATCAAAACCACTCACAAAACCAAACCCAACTCCTGATACCTATGAGATCAGTGATGGGTCTCCATACCATTTTAAGAAAAAGCCAACACACACAGTTTGGACCTTCCATCATGAATCCACCAGCATAGACTGACTTCCGACATAGGAGAGGGGGTCCAACAGAAGGAACCTGAAACAAACACTGACTCCGAACTAACTTTTCAAGAAGAAAGAGGAAAGCACCCTTCACCAATAAAAACACAGTCCTTTTAATAGAACCATAACAACTAACTCCCTCACGACATCTAGAGTTCCCAAAGACCCGAGGAAACACTCGACTTCCTCACATTACACCAAAACCCCTATCGAACCTTGAACGCCATAGAGAAAATAAGAAACAATGAAAGGAAAATAACCCCACCACTCCACTAGGGGTCTAGGTAAAACTAAAAACTGAAAATGACCCCTTGGGGACCTTTGGACATTTATGGGCAGAATACTTTAAACAAGAATAAAAAAACCAACCTGAAACACATCACAAAACAAGCCTCAAAATTTAACCATAAATCATTAAATAAAAATCAAAACATCATTTAAACCTTGAAAAACCAGCTCAAAAACAAGAACCAAGCCCATAGACTAATATATCACAAAAAAAAAACCATAACCAAATCAAATATAAAACAAAATAATACCAAGAAACATCACTAACCAAGCCTAAAACCCACTTTCACAAATGGTGATTTTCAAAACCACCCCATTTAAAAACCATATGAATGCTAAAACCCCCTTTCCTTTTTAAAATTTCTTAAAAAAAATCTATCCCAACACATCACTAATCAAAACATGCTTTTGGAAAACAAAACAAGCCTTGAAAACTGAGCACCCACCATTGGTATTCCATGAAACCTCACATACATACGTTCCCACTCCAACTCAGGCACCCATCCACCCATACAAAAAACCCTCCACACCCAATCAAATTCATCCATACATGTGGGCGTCTATAGGAATACCAAAGGTCAAATAAATCATTTCCAAATTCTCATTTCCAAGAAATATCCATTCCAAATTTCTCAAAACATTTCAAAAACCCCAAAACATTTTTATGAATCCATTTATGATTCACAATTCATAAAATCTTTCAAAGATCCCCAAATAGCTCCCAAAAGAACGTCCATTTTCAAAATAACCCATTTTATTTTCAAACAAACCAATATTTTTATTTTGTAAATCCAATTTTAATAAACCAATCACCAATTTTAAGTCCCAAGAAAAACACCCAAAAACCAACTAAAACCCACACCAAGAACATCCCAAATCAACCAATTCACTCGATAAATCAAGATTCCAAATTCTCAAATAAACAACTACTACACACAGCTTGGTCACACGGTTTGGAAAACCATGCACCAACTGGGTGAGCATATAAAAAGTCATCAGAGATAATTGTGTGGTATGTACATGGCTTTCTAGGCCATACACAACAACTATACACCCCTCTAAAATGGCCACCAAATTTCAAGACCAACTAGAAACACACAAAAAAAGACTAAGGACCTTGAAAAAAATTGAGATCCAAGCACAAACTTCAAGGCAATACCATCTCGGATCACCCTAGCAATTCAAGTATCATTCCGAATAGGCAGTGATCAAGAATTGGACCGCAATTGACCACTTGGATTCCAACACTCCTAACTCAAAACTACAGGAAATACCCAAAGGATATAGGATAAATCTCCCTCTGATACCATTTTGTCACGAACCAACCTAGGTCGACCCTGAACTGGTCACCCAAGCCGGTCTGTGGCATGGCCCGAAGGGCGTTCCCAATCCCCACAGGCTGGCAACTAGTGCCGAGAATCAAAATAAGAAGTTGGGAATAATTTAGCCTAGAAAATAAAAGACAGATAAAAAAAAATAATCTTGAAAAAATAGTTAAACACTAACAGCTGAAAAAATAAAATAAAGATAACCAGTTAGACATACCTCCAAGTGACCCCATGGGTCACTACTGAATATAGAACCACATTCAAGAGTGATCTAGGACTAGAACCTGAAACTGAAAAGTAGGCGTGAGCACCAAGATTCTTAGTAGGAAATCCAAGGGATAACAATGCCCTATTCCCTTACCTTTAATAAGAAACTAAATCATGCTAGTTTGAAAATAATACATATTAAAATAATGTTTTTCATTCTTTTCAAAATCAAGTAACAAGTTTAAATTTTTAAGAAAAACATTTCTCTTTCACTACATTTTCAAAATAGAATCCAAGAATGCATTAACATTCCCAAAATGGAAGGAAACCAACTTAGATTAAGATGTGGTTTTTACAGATGAGACATCAAGTGAGAAACAACTGAAATGAAAACTCACATAAAAAACAACATGTTGCAAACGAGAACCATGGACAATCCTTATAGGTAACTAGCACAAGTGGGACCCTAGAACCTCACGTCTCGGTGAAAAGTAACCATAACAATTATCTGTTCTGATGCATGAGCCAATAGTAGGGGACATACCCATAACCTAGTGGTCCCTAACATCATCATAATAGTTTATTTAGTGTTTTAAGCATCAAACTTGCTAAGTGAAACAGGGATGATACCACTCTGGATCACTAGTGAACTTGTTCTAGTCCACCCACCTAGACACCTGAGGTTACCAATGTGCTCTATTTCAAATGGTGGTGAGGTTTTATCAAAAGAACATAAATGAAAATAACACTTTCTTTATCCAAAACCCATTCAACCTATAACCATTGTTCTCCATCCTTAAGTGCATTTCCCTTTTTATGTCACACAATATTGCATAAGCCTTTTCATTAGGCACACGTCACAAATCACACATTTAACATACACATCATGTTTCTAAAACAATGGGGCATGCCTTAAGAGGGTTTTTTCACATTTAAAAATCATTTTCAAGGTTCCAAACGGGACTCATTACTCCACAAGAAAGACTTTTATTTAGAAAACATGTTCACCCAAAACCCATTTTGGAGATCACTCTGGAACTCTTTGGAAATCAAACAGGTTATTACCCTTTAAAAAAAAAGTCGTCCGAAAGGACACATGTCTTTGGAAATACCCGTTTCACATTAAAAACATCTAAAAAACACTTTTAAAGAACCAAAACCATTTATATATACATGTATATATAGCATACACATTTCATATGAAAGCAGAAAACACACTTTCAAAATAACACTAAGAAAAAATAGAAATTCTAAATAAAGATCAGGGCATAGGGAACCTACCTCATAGTGGAATCAAGCCATCCACTTTGACTCTTGACACTTTCTAACTAAAATATGCAGCTCCCACACTAAGAATATGCACCTTAACATACATGCAAGGACACCTAGCCCCTATGCACACATTCACATGACCCATAAAGATGCGCAAGAGGATCCTTACAGGTATGCTTATATGAATATACTAGTCTCCACTCACCTGCGTATGCATTTTTATATATACACATAGGCACACCTAGCCCCATACATATATTCACTGTTATGGATGAATATGAATGTAACAGGGGAACCTACATGTATATATTTACTAACCTATGCACACGCAGGCGAGTCGCCCTTGGACTGGAAACACGAAACCACTCGGAATAGTCCAACACACTACACAACATCAATCATGGATCTTTTAAACAATTAAGGACCTTAAATTAAATGGAGTGATAACCAAACAGAGGAAATAAGAATAAACTAAGTAGTAAAACATACCTCATGACACACAACTTTTGACGATAGCAGCCTGATACCACTTCACCTACATGCATATACATTTTCACACACATACACACACACATACTTTGATCCAAGCACATATTCCTCACGCTATGAGGGAACATGCACAAAGAGTATATGTATATATACATACCTACCCATGTGTATACATATAGATCTTTGTTTCTGACGAATTGAATCCACACCACAACATACTACAACAATAAAAAAGGAAACTAATAATAACAAAAGGATTCAAATAAAACTAAATTAAATAAGGAAGAAATATAAACCTTGCCTCAAATGGTGACTGACAAACCGAGACATACCAAAATCATAAAGTATTGACCAACAAACTATAAGATAATTACTAAGAACCTTAAAACGCACAAAGGACGCCACATAACTAGGTACGAAACCAACCAATGACATTAACCCTTACCTTGGGTGTCGATGATGAACCAAAACAAGACAAACCAACATGAAACTATACAAAAACCTACCTAAAACATAATAGGGAGTCAAAAACACCAAAACCCCCAAATAAAAGAGGTGAAAAACAAGTGTAAATAACAAAAACTCATCTCAGGTCAAAGTCGGCAGACCGAAACGCACTGAACCGCCTCACCTTTGGCAATGATTACTGGGGCATGCACCGAAGGGACTCAAGAGACCATATGCACCAACCTAAAATAGAAGAAAACTGGAAATCAAAGACACCCCCAATACCTAGGGCTTGACCAAACTCTACGAGGCGCTAGAGAGAGCGAAACACGACTAGAAAGAGGGAGAAGAAGTGAGAGAGAAGCATACCTTGGAGTTTCAGAGATAAATTGGAAGGAACCGTAGATGAAATCAAAGAATGGAGGAGGGTAGTGGAGGGGAGGTTGCACGATGAAGGGGAGAGCCCCCTTGGGCTGGTGTGTCATGATATGGGTCGAACAAGAGAGGGGAGAGGGAGAGTGGGGCATCAGCGGTGGCTCGCCAGAAGGAGGTCATGAGAGGGAGAGTGGCCAAAGGGAGGGGAGGCGAAGTGACACATGTGAACAGGAGGAGGGGTGAGGTGCAACGCAAGGGGGAGGAGAAGGGAAGAGGGAGAAATAAAGAAAGAAGAAAAAAATAAAGAAAAAGATATAAAAAAATAAAAAAATAAAGAAAATAAAATAAAATAAAACATACCTTACATAATAATAATAATAGTAGTAATAATAATAATAATAATAATAATAATAATATCCCAAAATAATGTTATAAGGAAAAATAAAATATGATGTGTCGGGTCAGGGTGTGACAGATACTCACAATGTGACAACTCAAATCCAAAGTAACAGGTGATAAAATTTCCTTTATAGGACATAGAAATACAGGTAACAATGAAACAATGTGATCACATGATTTAAAATAGAAAAAAAACTTATTTTATTAATATTTAAATCGTGTTATGAAACTAAACAACAATGAAAATCCATAGAAAATCCAAATTAAATGTTGAAGAAAATTGAGAAAACATTAACCATAAAAACTCATAGGCAACTAACCTTTTTTCACACCAAACTAAAATGTGGATTCATCATCACTAAATATTCCCAAAAACCCTCTATCGAATCAGGAAATATTGATAAATGAACAAAACTACAATAAGGATTCATTAGGGTGGTGTAACTTCAACAAAATGACGAATCATAATTAATTGAAACTTAAAATTGAAGTGGGAGGAACATGATTAGTGAGAAATAAGATAATAGAACATGTGATGATAATAGAAACATCAACATGAAACATCACTGGAAAGATTAATATATTGAGAAAAAAATATCTTGTTGAAGTCAACACAGTCCCATGCAAATGCATGGGTGAAATGAGAGATTAACATAAAACAATACAATCAAGGAACAACTCATTCAATGTTCTGAGTAACTGATGCCCCAAGTACAACTATTTTTTTTTTAAATTTGAATATTTATCATGAACGATTTATTTTAAATAGTAGAAAAAATCACCATTTCACAACCTTTAAATCAAGATATAGCATGACATGGTCAATGATATATTAAAAGGAAATTATACCCCATCCACCGGAATAACACAATACATAAGCCTATATTGTGTACACTTTTGTTGAAAGATAATACAAATGTTGTTTTCAAGTCAATTAGATGGGAATATATATTCCATTGAATTCATGTGTGTTAGTGCATTAATGTTATTTCAGTAGCTACACAATCAAACATACCTATGTAAAATTCCTCTTGTGTAAATAAAGAAGTTTAGTTAACAATTCCTTTAATATTAGGAAATGAATCATAAAAAATATTATGGAAATTAAGAATATCATTTTACTAGAGATGCTATGATTAAATCATGAAAAGTCCCAACCTAATTGATAATTCCTATAATGAGTTAGTACATGAAATGAAAAAAAATAAAGAAACTAAAATTTTATATGCCATTACATCTAGTAAAATCCATAATTTGTAGAATTAATGATTTTGTTTGATATATAGGTGCATGAAAATTATTTCATAATAAAACCAATTTATAAACATTGGGTGGATTAATGACTTGGTTATGAAAATGGGGGGAAAGGCCTTAGATTTTCAAATCACAAGTAAAATGAACCCTTAGTTATGAATTTGTATTATTTGATATTAATTCATTATTCTAGGTAGACTAAACATCATGAAAATAATAATAAAAAACACATATAAATATTTAATTTCTATGGAGTTAATTTCTGTAAAAATTCACAAAAGAAGGTACCATTATCTAGGACAATTAATTCACATATTTGGTGAACATATAGGGTAAAAAAAAATTAAAAGATGTTGTTACATGATAAGATATGGGGTTCTTGTCTGAAGAAGTTCATCCCTATGATATTTGAGATATAGTAGAAAATAACTTTAGGGAAGGAATTTTTTTGACAAAAAAGGTGTTAAAATCATATGAGTATATTGAGGGATGGGTGTGGGGAAGATTAACTTAACTTGACTATGGGTGGCCTAAAATTGGTACCAATAAACCAACTATTACTAACATTTGAAATCCTTAACACTGATGATTTAATCACCCCCAATTAAATTCAGACAAAAAATAAAAAATAATACCTAATGCAATAAGTCAAAATAACTAAACCCTATCCAGGACAAATATGAAAATTAATAATACAATAAATAGAAACAAAAAAATCCCACCCAGTAAAAATTAGAGAGGTTAAGAATCTAAAATCAAAGAAACCATAATCTATGGTATAAATCAGAGAGAGGTGGGGTGGCCACATCATAGGAAAAGGGTCTCGGGGAGGTAGGGTGGCCACATCAGAGGAGGACCACGAAAGGTGGTGTGGTTGCGTCAGAGCCGCATTGAGCGGTAGAAATCCACTTCTAAGGAGGAGGGTCGTAGTGAGGTGGGGGTGGGGGGAATTAGATTTGCATTGGCAGGGAGGTGCGGAGACCACCTCATTGGGGAGGCGGGCTAGCTGTGCTGGAGAAACATCGAGAGGGAGGTGGGGAGGCCACGTAGGCAGGGAGGTGGGAAGGCCGCATCAGAGCTGCATTGGCGGGGAGGTGGGATGACTGCCTCACGATGGGAGGAAGGGGAGGAGGGAGAGTAGGAATAGAGGAATCGTGAGGAATCATGAGGGAGTGATAGGGAGGAATCATGAGGGAGGCAAGAGGAATTGCAGGGGAGGATGGAGGTTGGGAGGAGTAAGCATGAGGGGAGGAGGTACTACCGTGAGCATCCTTTGTCCCGTGGATTTAGGTTAGATATAGCCACATTTTTTATAAACTATGGCTATAAATCTGTGGCTATAAATCAAATTTATAGTAGTGAATATAATATATATTCTACTATAAGTGAAAAATTGAGATGATTTGGAATATATTGAAAATCAGAGATTTGGATGATATTTTATATACATGGGGTTTATTGAAGCTATTACAACACGAAAAATAGATTATTTGAAAGAACTAGAACATATTTTTGATATTGATATCCAACTAAAAAAAATAAATGTTTAATTAAGACACACAAAAGTTGACAAAACAATTTTGATGAATTTAAAATTAACATAGTGCTAAATCGGGATGAATAAATTCTAGAACGATAGACAAGAAGAGACTACACATGTCAACCGATGAATAAATTTGAGGGAAGATTACAAACCAATTAGTTAATGCATCAAAAACATCCATGGGAGGAAGAATCATACACCTACTTATAAGATATTCAAAACTTGAACTAGAATGATGACGATGAGGTCTCGATCCATGGTTGGTCACTATCATCCAAGGTTGGAACCCTAATCGGGCATCAAACATGGTGCTCAAAACCCTCTGATTGTGCTTGCTCTATTGTCCGACGGTTGAAAACCTTCATTACCTAGCTTGGTCTCGACACCTCCCAAAGATAAATCAGCACCTCAGTTACCTATTGCTCGCCCCCTTGAAACTCCCTTTCCCCTTGGCTTTGACTCAAGTTCGATTTCTCTCGAAGGGTACCCTCTCTCTCTCTAAGATAAAATCCCCAAATAACAAAACCTGATTTACGTTATTCAAAAATTGTTTTAATTTATTATCTTTTCATTTTTTTATTCGTTTAATATTATCTTTTAAAATTTTGTTTATTTCATTTCATTCCTTTAGTTTTATTCATTTTTGTTTTCTTATTTTGATCCAAAATTCATTAATTTTATAAAAATAATATATTTTTTTAACAAAAATTATGATGATATATATATAATAGTTTCAATTATTAAATATTATTAATAATAAGATTATATTTATAATTTCTAAATCATTTTTCATAAGTGTTGAATTATAATTTCAAAGTAAACTTTTAAAAATATATTAATTTATTTAATATATAAAAGTATTATTTCTTAAGAATAATAGTTTATTTAAAAACATTATAACATTAAATTTGAAAATTTATAAAACAAACCATTTCTAATAAGTACTTTTTTATTATTGTCAAAAACATTAAAAATCATCTTATTAGTTTATTTCAATTATAAATTAATTTATTTATTAACATTTTTATAAAAGGAAAAATCAATATTATAATTTCCTGGGATGTTACATTCTCCCCTCCTTAAATGAATTGTTCCCCCACAATTCATTCACCGGATTTAAGAAAATTCTGAATTTCTATCTTTAGAATTAGGAAAAGCTAAAACTTCTAAAGGAACTTAATTTTCTATGATTATATCGTGAATATTTTATTTTCCTCAAAAGACAACATCTAATCTCCAAAGTTGTCTAGATCGTTCCTATAATACCAATTATAATGCCCCAAAACCACACTTATAGATTTAGTGCTAAAAACATGTCGTTCATTTTATTATTATTAAAAGATAACTGAAAAATACACAGTGATTTATACAAATGAGGACCTTTTCTGGTCTAGGTTCTGGAAAATTACACAACACCTTACAATTTATCAGAGTTGAAATAAAATAAAATAATATCCCTACTATGCTTTCACACACACTAAATCCAAAAGAGAATACGTATGAATTATAATGTCTATGATACCTATAAAAAACATTTAAAACATGGGATGGACATTTAATTTCCCAATACGGGGTTTTAAAATCATTGAATACATTTTATAAAAACTTCCTTTGAAAATAACTTTTTTGAGAAATTATTTTGAAAATACATTTAAAAATAATTCTTGAAAACATTATTGAATTCAATTACACTTTAAAATACTATACCACTTTTGAAAATACTTACATTCAAGAATTGCTTTAAAAGCAATCCAGTGATCTTTCAAAACATTACGCAAGATTTTGAAAACAAAACTATGTGGCCACTTGAAAAATTTATGGTTGTCTTGGGCCTACCCACTTGTTGAGGTATGGGTTCACTCCCCAATTCCCTACCATATTTACAATGTTCAAGTTTCATATTTTATGAGAACATTTTAATCCCACTTTATATATATACATACATTTTATACTGGAGTTTCTAATTCAAAAACATAAAAACACTTTTAATACATTTATACATTTATAAGCATATATATATACTTTCACAAGAACACATCTTATAGATTTGGAATAATCAAATCTCATGTCAATTTGTGTTTTCATGATATGAGAATAGTTGTCATCCATATTTTCCTTTTATAAAACATATAACAAAACATTCTTTAAAAATCATTTCTATAAAAAAATGATTTATTCATAAGAAATATATGTATACTAATAATAAAAACTACCACATTTATGATATGTCATGACCTAAGATGATGGCCATATCTTATAAATGACGTCCATGATTTTATATGTAATTTACACACATAACATAATAGTTTTAATTATTTAAAACTATAAATAATAAACATAAAATGATATCATAAATCAATAAATTTTATTTTAAATAAACATTAATAATAAAATTTCTTATATAATATCATTATTTTTATTCCAAAAATAATAATCTTATAACTTTGAAAATAATGGTATCTTAAAAATTTCAAAAATAAAATCATATTTCTTTGAAATTAAGCATATATAATTAAATATAAAATATATTAACTTTAAAACAAAGAAATTCTCTTATGATAATAAGATAAATGAAGTTTTGGAAACTATAAATCAAATGTAATAATAAAAATAATAATTAAAATCACTTATAGAAATAAAATTTCAAATAAATAAATGTTTGAAAATAAATATTTTTCCCTTACTAAAATAAAATTTCAAATGAATAAATACTTGAATGTAAATATTTCCCTTACCGATTTTGTTTGCAGATATTTCCTTCTCTTCTTCTTGACAGTGCAGTCAAACACTCCGACTCTCATACTCTTCCAACAAGGTAAAGATAAACATGTCACTCTGCCATGTATTTGATACCACATCAGACACTTTTTCCCAAACTCAAAAACATAGTGCAATATAAAATGAAATATAGAGCATATGATGTATTGCTTTCCAAAAACCTATCGGCACCCTCACACTCTCTACAGTTCCCCCATGAGCACCAAGGAACTACCTTAAATAGTAGTTTCTACTTCTATTGATAAATTATAAAAGAAATTTATATATATTTATCATGTTTATCATTTTTTGTATGTGGTCATTGGAGAAATAGATCGAGAAGTATCTCTATATCAAAATTAATGGTTCTAAGGTGATGCTTTAAAAACAAGCACATATCTGATTGAGAATATAATATATATTCTACTACAAGTGGCAAATTCAGATGATTTGGAATACACTAAAAATCATATATTTGGATGATATTTTATATATACTAAGTTCATTGAAGCTGGTACAACATGATAGATATATTATGTGAAAGAATCAAAACATATTTTTGACATCAGTATCTAATGGAAAAAATATCAACATTGAATTAAGCCACACAAAAGTCGACAAATTTTTTTTGATGCATTTAAAATTAACATAGTGTTAAATAGGGATGAATAAATTATAGAATGATGGACAAGAAGAGACTACATACGTCGACCGATGATGAAATTTAAGGTAAGATGAAAAAAAATTAGTCAATGCATAAAAAAATGGCCCTAGGAGGAAGAATCATACACCTACCTGCAAGATCTTCAAAACTCAAACTAGAAGGATGGAAACGAGGTCTCGATCTGTGGTTGGTTACTATCATCAAAGGTTGGAACCCTAATAGTGCTTCAAAAATGGTGCTTGAAACACTTTGAATGTGCTTGATCCATCATTCGGTGGTTGAAAACCTTCATTACCTAGCTTGGACTCGAAACCTCTTGGAGATGAACCAATGCCTCTACTCCCTCTTGCTTGCCTCCTTGAAACCATTTTCCCCCTTAGATTCGACTTGAGTTCAATTTCTCTTGAAGTATACCCTCTCTCTTAAAGAAGATGAAATCCCCAAATCAAAAAACCTAATTCCCATTATACGAAAATCGTTTTAATTTATTATCTTTTAATTTTTTATTCATTTAAAATTATCTTTTAAACTTTTTTTATTTAATTTAATTTCTTTAATTTTATTCATTTTTTTATTCAAAATTAATCCATTTTATAAAAATAATATATTGTTTTAACAAAAATTATGATAATATATGTATAATAGTTGTAATTATTAGATATTAATAATAATATTATTATATTTATAATTTCTAAATCATTTTTCATAAGTGTTAAATTATAATTTATAAGTGAACTTTTAAAAATATATTAATTTATTTAAGATATAAAAGTATTATTTCTTAAGAATAATAGTTTATTTAAAAATATTATAACATTAAATTTTAAAATTTATCAAATAAACCATTTTTAATAAGTACTTTTTTTATTATTTTCAAAAACATTAAAACACATCTTATTAGTTTATTTCAATTATAAATTAATTAATTTATTGACATGTTTATAAAAAAAAAAATTAAGCTTATAATTTCCTGGGATGTTACAGGCATCCAACTCAAGGGGAGCTTGTGGAGAGTCATTATTATCAAAATCACAGTATGAGGAGTAGTTTCAAGCACATAGTGAGGTTATAGAGGCCACGTGTAGGGAGTAGGAAGAGCTCTGTTGACAACAAGAGCAGCACCAGGAGGAGATGCAATGATAACACTTGAAACAACACAATCTGATGATGAAAGTACATGTGATAACTTGCTCAGGGTGTTGGGATAGATTTCTCTTCCCCTCCTCTTCCATATGACCCTCCCCCTCCCCCACCCCTTCCACAGTGATATACACATTTATTATATTAACATTTCAATGTAAATATTTTGTGTATTTTTTTTTATTATTTTAGATGTTTATAACTTTTTTTATTACATTTTTTATATTTTTTAATATATATATATATATATTATTTTATTTAATTTTTTAAACTTATTTTTAATGAGTCACTTGGCCTTTCAAAAATACATGTTTAAATAACATGGTTAAAAAATATTTACAACATAAGGGAGACCCATAACAAAAGATAGTTTATTTACGATAGGCCGTTGAAAAAAATTCCTTTTATGATGATTCCTCATCGAAAATAATCAATTTTTTTCAGTTGTAGTCCTAACCCATATTTCACTAAATTGTGCCTCGAGATGGTGGGTCACATGGCCTTAAGCACACCTCCCCATACGCCAGAGGTTGCCGACTAGCAGCGAGGGACTATGGTGTGTCTGTGAGGATATTATTCCCTTTTGTGAGAGTTTAACACATTGGAATATCATATTAGTCAAATAGTATAATCATAATAATAACCAAGACAAAAGATAAACATCTAGGATAATGATAAATAAATAATACTAAAAGCAATCTCATATACAAAATGATACATCATTTCATGTCTCTACAAATCTTGAAAATAAGTATACAAGCATCCAATGTAATACATATATCAAAATGCCAAAAATACCAAAAAGGAACTATCCCAACTAGCATCACGAGCATAGTTCGGTCCTATTCTCCCTCACGTTTAAGCATAACACAAATCAAGCATCAAACTGTGGGAAATTTCCCCAATACCTACCTATATCTATATAGTCTATCCGAGTACCCAATGATGACCCGAATAGGGTGCGAGATAACACTCGGTAGACCACCACCAACGGTGTTTATAACAAGTAGAGTCTGTGTATAACAAGATAAAGTAGTGTGTGATGTATACAACAAGTATAATAGTAATAGAAGTAAAGTGATACAATCAATTAGTACTTTCCAGCCTACCAAGGCTCCCTGTAAACAATAGTCAAGATCCCATAAACAAGGAAAATGTTAAAGAAAAAATAATCAGGTAGAACAATCCAGTAAAACCACTGTAATTTGATGCTTGTACCAGGGTTATCTATAAATAATGATAAAAATAACACCCATGCCCACACCGTATAACCAAGTATACAATAACCATCACTACCACACCATATAATTAGAAGTTTCTATAATGAACATGTTGTGTAATAAAAAATTTCAGAACACGAAGGGTCAAATCCAAGGTATAGAAGACCAAGGCATCAATGTTGATTCCTAGAATAATATCAACAGAAACTCGGTATCGAATTAGTTAGAGTCTTATGATCATGTCAACAGACCATGTACAAAGCGAGTCTAAGAAATATGGATCCAAATGATAACAAATTCCTCAGTATCCTATGGAATTATGATCTATGGAGAAAAAAAGTCCAAGGAATCCACTACCATACTCAAGATCTATGGGAGAAACATCTATGGAATCTAATGGAATCAGGATCCATGGTATACCAATCAAGGAATCCACTACCATTTCAATTCATCATTTCATCCATTCACTATTTCACAATTAATCACATTCCATGAGTTTATCCAACTCATTTTCATAATTCCATATAAACCATTTAATAAAAAATAAACAACATGTCATCACATAGTGAGGAGGAATAACCTTCTCCTAATCATATCAATTTAATTCAATTCTATTTATAACATCTCCCTCTAACAAGGCAAGCACTCACACATCCAATGAGGTGGTATAACGTAAGACATAAACTAAGGCACACCCCATGGGTGGCCTAGGTTAGGGAAACAACCTACAACAATATCAAAGGTACAAGTGGGAAACCTAAAAAGTTCCAATTCATTCAATTAAATTATCTAATTACTTTTAGGGTCAATGCTGGAAAGTCTGGAGTGAGTAACAATAAAAATTAAAACTATAAAACACTAAACTTGTAGGAAAAAGGTATAGATCAACTACCGTAGGTCCATAGTAGAGCAATCATCCAGTATAAATCTATGATTTAGTCTAAATTAATAGAAAAACAAAGAACAGATAAAGAACTTGGAAATAAGGCATATTATATTCCACCTAAATAACTCCGTCGATACCAAGACAAACAAAGAACACCATAAGAGGAATGGAGTACTCACTGACATAGATCCAACAAGACCAATGATGTTCGAATCAGATTTTTGATGACGAATCCACACCAAAACATAGGATTTGGCTTAAAAAGGAGCTCTATAAGGTGAGGGTTCTATCCAATAGAGGAAGAAGAAAAGTGATTTTAAGTTATAAACCAATTAATGGAAAAAATTTCATTTCACCTCAAACACACTAGGTCACATAGTTTGGATGCACGATTGTCCAAACTGTGTGCCAACTGTGCACCCTTCACTACATCAAGGGGAACCTCATATAGTTAATGTGTACAGTTTGAGAAACCATGTGACAAATGTGAAATTTGGATATGCTAAAAACTGTAGACATCCTGTAGAGGCTTGTGACCCAATTTTCATGGTTTCCTCAAACTGTGTTGCCTCCTGCTTCTCACTTTCTAGCACAACATGGTTACTTATAACTGTGCGTATTGAGTCACATAGTTTCTTTTAAATATGAGACCCTACTTTTTTTCTCCAAAAGTTGGGTTCTAGGCTCCAAACAAGCCCTGAACCCCCCCCAAAACTCCCGTAACCTCATTAAGTATTCACATTAGGCTAAAAAATAAGCATTTAAACCAAAATTAAAAAGATATGTACCTCTAAAAAATCCTAGGATCTTACAATATTCCCTAATTAAAGAAATTTGTCCCTGAATTACCCTTCCAAGGGTGGTCAAGAATCACCTGAAAATAACTCTGGCCACTGGGCACGTACGTCAGCCTCCCACTCCCAACTCTCATACTATAAATAGTTGTACTACCATAACACCCATACTAGAGGAACTAATTGGTCTCAAAGAACTTCCGTGCTCCTATAAACAATATGAATATGATGCTCTTCAAATTACACATCTACCTATAACTCCACCTCATCTATATGTAGATTGTAAGATGGGTCTAAGTGATAATGATGCATATGAGATACATGGAAGACCACGTGCATGACTCGATAAATCTAAGGTAACTGCAACCAATAGGCTACCAACCCAACTCTCTCCATAATCTTGAATGAACCAACAGATCACAGTGAAAGATTACCCTATCTCTTAATTTATCTGCATCCCATCCTCAGTGAGATACATAAAAAGACCTGATCCACAACCTCAAACTCTATAGTCCATTGATGGTGATCAATGTATGATTTCTGTCAAGATTGTGTAGTATCCATTTTCTTTCTAATCAACTAAACCATCTCATAAGTCTCCTGTATGAGATTTGGTCCTAATAAAGCTATATTTCCTTCCTCTAACCAGCATAGGGATGATCTATATGGCCTACCATACAAAGCCTCATAAGGTTCCATATATATAGTCTCATGATAGCTATTGTTGTATGAGAACTGACTAGGGGTATATGCCTCTCCCAAGATCCCACAAAATCAAGGAAACATGCTCTTAGAATATCCTCAAGCACCCGAATCATGCACTCTGATTGACTATAAATTTTAGGGTGGTATGTTATGTTGAGAATCACCTGTGTACCCAACGCCCTCTGTAGACTCTGCCAGAAACAAGATGTAAACCGGACATCCCTATCTGATACAATAGTATGAGTAACGTCATGAAACTGTACTATCTCATAGATATATAAACTCCCAATATCAACCATTTAGAAGGTATCCCTAATTAGTAGGAAATAATAAAACTTTGTGATCTTGTCCACAAAAACCCACACTGCATCACTACCTCAAGGTGATCTCAGAAAACCGGTCATGAAATCCATCATGAAATCCTCTAATTTATACTCAATAATAGGTAACTACTATAAAATCCCATATGGTCACTAATTTTACACTTTCACGTACTAACAGGTGGAACACCTCATGAAAAAACCATCCAACTCACGTTTTATCCCTGACCACCAGTACTGGAGATGTAAATAATGATACATATTGGTAAAACTGGGATGCCTAACCAAACTGAAGTATGAAAATCCTACATGATATCCTCACGCATTTCTATTGAAACCCATATGTGACCATGGATATGCAGGATTTCATCCTCAATAATAGTCCAATAAGGAGGTGGGTCCTCACCTGCCACACTCTCCCATAGGATTAGGCCCTTTGAATCAGAAAAATTTATCATCATCACTCTATCCAGAAGAGTAGAAGTCACCACTAAGGATGAGAGAAAATTCTACCCCTGACCACCCCACACCTCTAAGTTAATCTCTAAAAATAAAGCCATAATATTATACCCACTACTAGCTTTTTGAACCGCCTGTATCTAAGTCCTCCTGCTCAGTGCATCGACCGCCACATTGACCTTTCCAAGATTATAGGCAAGCTTGAAGTAAAAATAATATAGGTACTAAACCCACCTTTATTTCCTCAAATTCAAGTCACATTTTTTAAATATATACTTGAGGATTTTGTGGTCTGCGTACACCACGAAATTCTCTTCCAGTAAATAATGTCTCCAACAATGCAAAGCATGAACAACCACAACTAATTAGAGATAATGAATTGGGTAATTCCTCTCGTGTGGCCTCAGTTTACAAGAGCCATATGCCATGAATCGATCCCCCTATATCAGAACTACTCCTAGATCAATAATTGATGCATCACAATACACAGTGTAGCTCCTGCCCGACTCCGACAAAATCAGAACCGGTGCTAAAGTTAGTCTCCCTTTTAGCTTCTGAAAGGATATCTCATAGGTATCTGACCATATTAACTTCACACCCTTCTTATTCAATCCCATAAAAGGTACTAATAATCATTATAAATCCTATATGAAATTCTTGTAATATCCATTTAGCCTCAAGAAACTATGCATCCCAAATACATTCTTGGGTTGCTCCTAAGAAACTACAGCTCTTAGTTTATCTGGGTTAACTGATACTTCTCTCTCTGAGATAATATGAACCATCAAGTGAATCTAATTCATCTAGAAGTGACACTTTGTGAGCTTATAATATAACTAATTCTCTCTTAGTGTATCCAAAATGATCTCAAGATGTTTGACATGGTCACATCGATTGTGAGAATACTCCAAGATATTTTCCATGAAAACCACCACAAATGAATCCAGATAAGGATGGAAAACTTGGTTTTTTAGTGCCATAAAAAATGTTGGTGCATTAGTGAGACCTAATGATATAACCAAATACTCATATAGACCATACTTGCTATGAAAATCTGTATGAGGCATGTCTTTAAGTTGAACATGTACCTGGTGATAACTCGATCTCAAATCAATCTTTGAGAAAACCCAAGCTCCTATGATCCGGTTGAAGATATCATCTATATATGGAAAGGGGTATCAATTATTAACCATAAACTGGTTCAATTTTTGATAATCCACACATGGCCTAAGGGTACCATTAAACTTTTTTTCAAAAAGGACCAGAAAACCCCACAAAGAAGTACTGGGTTAGATAAACCCTTTTGCCTCCAAGTCCTCTAGCTACCCCTTAAGCTCCTACAACTTCATTATAGCCATAATATAAGGAGGAATGGATACTAGTGTATCTCATGACACTAACTTGATAGATAACTCCACCTCTCTCTCAAAAGATAAACTAGAAAATTCATATGGGAAAACATCCCTGAAATGCTCAACCACTGGTGGGAAATCAGTCTGTCACATTCCCTAATCATCCATATATAAAATAGAAATTTGGGATATTATCCCACCTAACCCACAATTCTTAGGTCCATATCGACCCACCTGGACATCTCATTCACCCTTGTGAATAAAAATCCTGTCCTCTGGTGATGTGAAGGTCACCCTATAGTGATAGTAATTGAAATTGTCTTGATGAGAAACTAGCCATTCCATACTGATATGACGTCAAAACCTATCACACTAAGAAAAAAAATATACCATAGGAAGTGAAACCCACCAATCTCAAGGGGGTACTACCCACACTGGCATACACCCTCTGTTCTGATCCCCAATAGAGTATCCAAGGTCATAACACCACCCTAAAATTGAACAATGAGCCCAAGAATATCCACAACAGGTAAAAATATAAAACTATGAGATGCAGTTATATCGAAAAGAGTATATAAAAGAGTAGAGGTTACTAAATATTACCTCTCACCATAGATGTACCGATGCTCTACTCCTAAGGTTTAGGTTGTACTGAATATATTCAGCATGAACTATGACCCTATAATGAAACCTCACTACCTAGAGCAAGCCCACTCTACCGTCTAGGTACAACTGGTGTCTGGATGCCTCTTCCACGACCAAAAACTCAACCTGAATGACTGTTACTAATCCAAATCCCAGTCTCATGTGAAGCTATGAATCCTTCTCCTGAACCTGGAGTCAGAGTCGATCCCATTCCTCTAATTGCTGGAGGGAAGGTCCTGCAAAAATACTATATGTGGCCCATCCTACCGCAAGATCGGTGCTCATGTGGGTCTTGATCACACTGATTCCTCATATGTCCCTATATTCTACACTAATGATAGAAAATATAGCTACTAACACTGTAGAGACACGAAGCTTGACGTACATGGACTTTACATTATTTTTGCGGAATACTTAGTAAATTACAAAAACACACACACAAGGACCGTAATAGTTTAGTGTCTTTGGAAACTCGGACTATAATCTTCTAATCATGGTGAAAGATCTTCAACATCTCCCATAAAGATCTTCCTTTTTTGTTACCTAAAACCTTACTTTATATCCTGGGGAAAAGAAAACATAAAAGGGTGAGCTCAAATGCTCAGTAAGGGTAAACAAAAGAAATATCAATCACATCATATACATAAGCACATAACTTTTGGAAATCTTAACCTGCAAAAGAGATCATAATTTCATAACATGGGGTAAATCATGGAAGTGAAATGTAATCACAATAATCATAACTTAAAACATGAAACTTTGTGGCATTCACACATAATCATAGAGAATCATTTCTTGTTAGTCAAGACTCATTGCCAAGACTATCTTAGTGGACAAAGTCCCTTTCTGAATTGAGTAACCCTCGTTTCAGTCCTGTTTCACTGAACCGGTATAACATACCATTCCAGCCATGTCTATATCATGAGATATAAAATCTTTACCCAATGCATTGGAGGGAGATATAGGTCCCACCCATCTTATAATTAATCCTTTCTTATGTGTGCCACATAATCATAAACCATACATCATATCATAAACCCATGTAATAAAAATGGGATTCTTAAACAACATGACATCATAAAACAATTCATATAAGATAAAGGAATTCATAAAAATATTTCCATCACAAAATAATCAAACCAATGTAATAATAGGGATAAAAACAGAACCCTTTTATTATCTTGGATGGAAAATAATTTTGATAAAATAAATGAACTCCATTCTTGAGGAAAATATCCTTTCTACTTCAAAAACATTTTTCCTTTCATAACATGTCATACGACATTAAAATAAAAGAAGTTGATTAAAAATAAACTTGAAAACTTGTAAAGGAAGTTTCTTGGAAATAATGTTTTAAAAATCCATTCATGCCGTATAAAAAAAAACATTCTTCGTACTTTTGTCGGAAAAGTCAAAAAGTACCTCGTACGAAAGACGACAAAAGATTCCTTTCATACATATTAATAAAAACTCACCGAAGGGTAAAAATGGATCTAAACAATTGTAGCTGGATGGAAATAATATTACATATTGATGAAACATGTATGTGGATGATAAAATACACCCCAGTAAATACTTAGAAATAAACAATCTCGGATAAAAATGAGATTGTGATATTTCCCTTACCTTAGGTCCGATTTGCTTTGTACGTGTCCGAAGCTCCTGTATAATGGTTTAAATAATGTTATTGACTTATTACAGAATCATACTCATTGTTATGATATCATATATGGTTCCTTATGAATTTATATTATCCGTTCTTTTGTAAATTCCATGTTAAAGAAGCGTTTGGGTAAAATCGTTTCATTTATCGTAGGTGTTTTGACTTGTTGTTCTTGACATCATTATTACTTATATCATGATTTACTTACTTCCAGAATATAAAATATGATTTATATATCATATATATTCAGTATATATATATATATAATAGATAGATAAATAAAATGAAAAACACCGTTCATGGAGACGGTAGTCCGTACGTACGCATGAACACTGTTTTCCTTTCCTTATTGTCTTGAATGGAATTAAGTAGATGACATACATATAAATATAAATAATTCCAGTATAATTATTATGTCATATATTTTATTAGTACTTATTATATATACTTTATAATCATTCATGAATGGTTAATCATTGAGAATGAATCTCATCGCGTCGTGGAGACGGTAGTCCGTACGTACGCACGAGAGATGATATCGTTCCCATGGTCATGGAATTGTGCTGAAGTGTATGTATACTATTTCAGTATCAATATCACTTTATAATAATCATATATAGTTACTCATTAAACCATTATACTCATCCAATTAAGGTGGTGGCGGAAAATAGATTATACCACGGCGTGGAGACGGTATTCCGTACGTACGCACGCGCGGTGATTTCCTTTTTCCGTAGGATGGATAGAAGGTTAATTAGAGTTGTTTAATATTTATAATAACATATAAGTATATAAGAAATACTGATGTTATTACTTTATCATGAAACAACTAAAGAAGAAGAAGTTGAAGAAGAAAGAAATTGAAAAAGATCGGTAATGGATATTACCTCTTCTTTGATACGCCTCTTTGAATCCTCCACTTAGGGAACTAATATTGGTCTTTGAAGAAGACCAGGACCTCTAGGATTATTCTAGGGAAGTGGAGAAGGGATTTTGGCAGAGGTTGGCCGAGCTTGAGGGCTCAAATTGGTGTGAGGAGGAAGGGGGAGGAGGTGTCCTTTTATAAGGGAGGAGAGGGGCACCTTAGGAATACCTCAAAATATTATTTTATATTAATGTCAAAATCGGTTTATAATGGTTCCAAAGGGTCTTATTTCGAAGCTAAAGTGGGGATGGGTCGAAATCCTATCAACCAATAAGATTTAGAGAAGTTTAGGGTATTATTTTAACCTTATCAATTAGATTTAACTCTAAGTTAAATAATTTAACTTTTACCGTGTCTTTTTGTTTTCTTTCACTATATGGTTAATGCACTTACTATAACATGCCAAACGAACCCCAAATTGTTTATTATTAATATATATATCCTTATCTAAGTCATTTGTCCGAACCTTAGATTTTTAGGAATAAAATAACAATTAATAATATAATATTTGATTTAAAAACTATTTTGTGTCAATTTTGACACTATTTGATATATGATTTTTGTGAAAGTCATAACAGAATTATATGTTCGAACCAAGTTGATTAAATCAACACTAATATATCATAGTAACCTATAAAATTAGTGGAATTTATAAAAAGTCTCAAATTACATTCATTTGAGCATTTATAACATCAATTATGTTAATATTTCCTTAAAAGGGTAATTACTGCATCATCATTGTATCATAAATAAATTAATTTATTTAAAGTCTAAAAATTATAAATAAAATATAATTATGTAGGAAAGCTTTTTAGATTTCTAATGAATATTTATAGTCGAATTTATCTTATGTATAACCCCATATTAAAAATTTTTTAGTTATTAAACTTTGATTTTAACTATTTTAACTATTCATTAAATAAAATAATATTAAATGTCATAATCTAATCCAAGTGGAGCTAAATGGTCATATTATATTCATAAGGTTGTTTTTGGTCGAATTACACTTATCCAATAGAATTAGGACATGTGTTAGGGTAATAGTAATATCATATTTACCCTTAGTTACCCTATTTACTATTAACCGTGGTAAAAAAAAAAGTAAAAAATTACTATTCACCAAAAATTATTTTCATCTCATTGAACCACATTTTAGTCCTTGATATTAACCGTGTCTGTCGGATTTTCGAAATTCCATTCACAGAAGCGGTAAAATTATGTTTTATGCAAAATTCAGTTTTTAACCTACCACTTAGTGGTTTCACTATTCATCAAAAATTGAAAGTTTTCAGAAAAATGCCAAAATTTAATCCTAAGCTATATTTCATATTCCGAATTCAAAAATGAAGTCTATTTTACCAAATTCATAACATAGAAATTGCATTAATTAATTTTATAATTAAATCCCGCTGTTAAAACAAATAGCGTGTTTTTAAGAAACAATATCTATCAAAAGATTGACACTTGATTATTTCTGGTTTAAATGTGAAATTACATCCAATGACCAACATTGTATTAAATTGTAAAAATATATTCTAAATATACTTTAAAACCACTCAAATTAATGATTTATCACTATTAATTATTTCGATTAAAAAAGTTGTTTTTAATTATAATTTAGTAATTTTCACTATTCATCAGAATATGAAAGTTATCCGAAAAGTACCAAAATTTCACCTTAGGATAAATTCGATACTCCGAATCCAAAAATGAAGTCCATTTTAAGAGCTAAAATTTCTAAAATTTAAAAAGTGGTTATTACTATTCATAACGGCTAGTTTTAATAATATTTTAATAGCATATCGTTGTTTCGTGAAACTCAGTATTGCGTACTACACACGCTATCGAGGAAGGTTGCGATTGCGTGTAATGCAAGGCAAGTCAAGGATGCGTGTTGTGCAAGCTCCTTTTTGTGTTGCGTACAACACAAGACATTAGTGAAATTAAAAAGAATATTTTTCATAAAATCTCGGGCTGTTACATTCTACCCCCCTTAAAATGAATTTCGCCCTCGAAATTCGTCGGGGTTATAAATGGTTTACTATTCGAAAGTTTCTTTAATAGAAACCCACATCCTAAAAAGGAATACCAAAACCAATATTTTAAAACAAAATTATGAAACTTAACGGTTACCCAAATAAACTAATCACTGGGTTTCCACATAGGTGAAAATATGGATATGGAAGAAAAATCTAACCATCATGTTCTGATGGAGAGTGGTAGAGAACATGGCTATGGAAAAGCCAACAATCACAAATCCATAAATTTGTGACGATCTAAGGTACCATCCGATTCATCAGGTATAGGATCACTAGGACAACATTTTTGGTTTTCCACTTCATCTCTTAAATAAATGAAGTTGAATTTGTTATTCTTGAAGTGTTAGCAGATCATGTGATAGAATGACGGGTTATTCCATCTGTCTCAAATAAAAGGTTAACAAAAATTATATACATAAGTCGATCTATAGTGAAATTAATCACATATGGTTCCTAAAATGGACTTATACTTCATATATCATACTGCTTAATATAATAAAACTAGTTTCTACTAAACAGGGACTTTCTGTAGGCCAGTGGTAGGCGATAAAGGCCAGTTGCACTTCGGTTGTGGGTTCGATTCCCACAGCCTTGTCCGAAGCGATGGGCTGTCGCCCGTCCTGCACGTTGTCCTTTTTCTAAAACTATATTACTATAATATCCCATCAATAATATCGAAAAAAAACTTCTATCCTTAAACAATACTAACTTATTCCAATATAATCCATTCCAATCTTTAGGCTTACCCATAATACTGCAGTCCACTCTCATAATATAGTGAAAACAATTACCAGAGATTTAATACCATCGTTGATCCCCATAAGATATGTCTTGTTGGTCACATTCTAAACATTCAAAGTCCTTAATCATGTATTCTCTTGAATACCTTAGTGAAAACATGAATGCAGTTTAAAGTTAACACTTTCCACATACCAAAATCCTCAAAATTATATATACTCAAACCATGATATCACTTAGTCCTTATATCAATCATGAGCTCATGAATACTATTAAACATTTCATTTTCTCGTTTTCCCTTCATTATGCGCATATCATCTTATTTCCAAAAAATATCTCAATCACTTTGAATACCACATCAATAAATATTGCAATACTCAATGATACAACATTATTTTGGAATCCCATTACATAAACACTTAATCATTCCACCACATCGTTGTCATATTCAACATTGCAAATAGTGATCGCATGTGACTTCCCTTTGTCCTTTGCCTTCAGTGGTTGCTCATGTTGATCATCACTAACCCTTGGATTAGGGCATTTATTAGCATAATGCCCCATTTCCTTGCACTTGAAGCATTGAAGTGTTGGTGGTGCATTCTCTGCAGTGTTTGCTTTATTCACATCATTAGAAACCCTTTTTCCATTACTTCGACACTCAGCTGCTCGATGACCTTCTTTTCCACACTTAAAACATTTTCTAGTCCCTTTAAGACAATCTCCACCATGCTTCTTTCCACACTTTGTGCATAAGGAAACATTCATCTTCTTTTCACCATTATTCTAAGATTTCTCCTTGAACTCCATCTTTCGTTTCTTGTCAAAACCATGAGATGGATATGTAACACCAACTTCCATTTCTACCTTGATAGCACAACGCACAATTTCTTCATAGCTACTGAAGTCTCTTATAGCTAATGCCCTTCGAAGACTTGGTTTTAAGCCACTGAAAAATCTATCAACTTTACTTTCAGGTTGGATGATAATGCCAGATGCATAACTTGCAAGTCTTGTAAAATTCACTTCGTATATACCAACAGATTCATCATCTTTTTGCTTTAGTTCAAGAAACTCCTTCTCCATCTTTGTTCGAAGAATACGAGGGAAGTACTTATTGAAAAATAAGTTCTTGAACTCGTCCCATTCCATGGACTCAATTTCATCTCTTTGCCTTGTATTCTTGATAAGATTCCACCATTGATCAGCTTCACCTTCCAAACGATATACTGCTAAGATGACTTTATCATGTTCAGAACATTGAAGAACTGAAAATATCTTTTCAGTGGTACTGATCCATTGTTCAGCAACAAGTGGATCATAAGACCCACTGAAAGAAGGTGGACGTTGCCTCATGAAGGACTCAATAGAATATTGTTCCCTTCTCTGCTCATTTGGAAGTCCAGAATGATTCATAGCTTGTGTAAGTATAGCAATAAGATTTTGCACTCCATCTCCCATAACATTTGTTTGTTCAGGAGGACAATCATTGCATTGTCCATTGCATTGATCAACACGGTTCCTTCGGGTTCCAGCCATCGTCTAAAACCCAAAAAGAATAGTGTGAGAGGCAAAAATCATGCTAGGGAAAACAACATAATAAAGGGGGAGTACCTTCAATATCTAACATCATAGGTTTAATTCTATGATCGTTAGCGTAATTCTAGTACTATAACCTATACGTATACTTAACCTTAGGGAAATCCCTAAACATACCTTAGAAATATCTCTAGGGACCTCACTAACGTTTTCGCATCCTAGTTTCCAAAGGTTGACTAAACCTTTCCTCTGATACCAACTGTAGAGACCCGAAGCTTGACGTACATGGACTTTACATTACTTTTTCGGAATACTTAGTAAATTACAAAAACACACACACAAGGACCGTAATAGTTTAGTGTCTTTGGAAACTCGGACTATAATCTTATAATCGTGGTGAAAGATCTTCAACATCTCCCATAAAGATCTTCCTTTTTTGTTACCTAAAACCTTACTTTATATCCTGGGGAAAAGAAAACATAAAAGGGTGATCTCAAATGCTCAGTAAGGGTAAACAAAAGAAATATCAATCACATCATATACATAAGCACATAACTTTTGGAAATCTTAACCTGCAAAAGGGATCATAATTTCATAACATGGGGTAAATCATGGAAGTGAAATGTAATCAAAATAATCATAACTTAAAACATGAAACTTTGTGGCATTCACACATAATCATAGAGAATCATTTCTTGTTAGTCAAGACTCATTGCCAAGACTATCTTAGTGGACAAAGTCTCTTTCTGAATTGAGTAACCCTCGTTTCAGTCCTGTTTCACTGAACCGGTATAACCTACCATTCCAGCCATGTCTATCTCATGAGATATAAAATCTTTACCCAATGCATTGGAGGGAGATATAGGTCCCACCCATCTTATAATGAATCCTTTCTTATGTGTGCCACATAATCATAAACCATACATCATAGCATAAACCCATGTAATAAAAATGGGATTCTTAAACAACATGACATCATAAAACAATTCATATAAGATAAAGGAATTCATAAAAATATTTCCATCACAAAATAATCAAACCAATGTAATAATAGGGATAAAAACAGAACCCTTTTATTATCTTGGATGGAAAATAATTTTGATAAAATAAATGAACTCCATTCTTGAGGAAAATATCCTTTCTACTTCAAAAACATTTTTCCTTTCATAACATGTCATACGACATTAAAATAAAAGAAGTTGATTAAAAATAAACTTGAAAAATTGTAAAGGAAGTTTCTTGGAAATAATGTTTTAAAAATCCATTCATGCCGTATAAAAAAAAACATTCTTCGTACTTTTGTCGGAAAAGTCAAAAAGTACCTCGTACGAAAGACGACAAAAGATTCCTTTCATACATATTAATAAAAACTCACCGAAGGGTAAAAATGGATTTAAAAAATTGTAGGTGGATGGAAATAATATTACATATTGATGAAACATGGATGTGGATGATAAAATACACCCCAGTAAATACTTACGAATAAACAATCTCGGATAAAAATGAGATTGTGATATTTCCCTTACCTTAGGTCCGATTTGCTTTGTACGTGTCCGAAGCTCCTGTATAATGGTTTAAATAATGTTATTGACTTATTACAGAATCATACTCATTTTTATGATATCATATATGGTTCCTTATGAATTTATATTATCCGTTCTTTTGTAAATTCCATGTTAAAGAAGCGTTTGGGTAAAATCGTTTCATTTATCGTAGGTGTTTTGACTTGTTGTTCTTGACATCATTATTACTTATATCATGATTTACTTACTTCCAGAATATAAAATATGATTTATATATCATATATATTCAGTATATATATATATATAATAGATAGATAAATAAAATGAAAAACACCGTTCATGGAGACGGTAGTCCGTACGTACGCATGAACGCTGTTTTCCTTTCCTTATTGTCTTGAATGGAATTAAGTAGATGACATACATATAAATATAAATAATTACAGTATAATTATTATGTCATATATTTCATTAGTACTTATTATATATACTTTATAATCATTCATGAATGGTTAATCATTGAGAATGAATCTCATCGCGTCGTGGAGACGGTAGTCCGTACGTACGCACGAGCGATGATATCGTTCCCATGGTCATGGAATTGTGTTGAAGTGTATGTATACTATTTCAGTATCAATATCACTTTATAATAATCATATATAGTTACTCATTAAACCATTATACCCATCCAATTAAGGTGGTGGCGGAAAATAGATTATACCACGGCGTGGAGACGGTATTCCGTACGTACGCACGCGCGGTGATTTCCTTTTTCTGTAGGATGGATAGAAGGTTAATTAGAGTTGTTTCATATTTATAATAACATATAAGTATATAAGAAATACTGATGTTATTACTTTATCATGAAACAACTAAAGAAGAAGAAGTTGAAGAAGAAAGAAATTGAAAAAGATCGGTAATGGATATTACCTCTTCTTTGATACGCCTCTTTGAATCCTCCACTTAGGGAACTAATATTGGTCTTTGAAGAAGACCAGGAACTCTAGGATTATTCTAGGGAAGTGGAGAAGGGATTTTGTCAGAGGTTGGCCGAGCTTGAGGGCTCAAATTGGTGTGAGGAGGAAGGGGGAGGAGGTGTCCTTTTATAAGGGAGGAGAGGGGCACCTTAGGAATACCTCAAAATATTATTTTATATTAATGTCAAAATCGGTTTATAATGGTTCCAAAGGGTCTTATTTCGAAGCTAAAGTGGGGATGGGTCGAAATCCTATCAACCAATGAGATTTAGAGAAGTTTAGGGTATTATTTTAACCTTATCAATTAGATTTAACTCTAAGTTAAATAATTTAACTTTTACCGTGTCTTTTTGTTTTCTTTCACTATATGGTTAATACACTTACTATAACATGCCAAACGAACCCCAAATTGTTTATTATTAATATATATATCCTTATCTAAGTCATTTGTCCGAACCTTAGATTTTTAGGAATAAAATAACAATTAATAATATAATATTTGATTTAAAAACTATTTTGTGTCAATTTTGACACTATTTGATATATGATTTTTGTGAAAGTCATAACAGAATTATATGTTCGAACCAAGTTGATTAAATCAACACTAATATATCATAGTAACCTATAAAACTAGTGGAATTCATAAAAAGTCTCAAATTACATTCATTTGAGCATTTATAACATCAATTATGTTAATATTTCCTTAAAAGGGTAATTACTGCATCATCATTGTATCATAAATAAATTAATTTATTTAAAGTTTAAAAATTATAAATAAAATATAATTATGTAGGAAAGCTTTTTAGCTTTCTAATGAATATTTATAGTCGAATTTATCTTATGTATAACCCCATATTAAAAATGTTTTAGTTATTAAACTTTGATTTTAACTATTTTAACTATTCATTAAATAAAATAATATTAAATGTCATAATCTAATCCAAGTGGAGCTAAATTGTCATATTATATTCATAAGGTTGTTTTTGGTCGAATTACACTTATCCAATAGAATTAGGACATGTGTTAGGGTAATAGTAATATCATATTTACCCTTAGTTACCCTATTTACTATTAACTGTGGTAAAAAAAAAGTAAAAAATTACTATTTACCAAAAATTATTTTCATCTCATTGAACCACATTTTAGTCCTTAATATTAACCGTGTCTGTCGGATTTTCGAAATTCCATTCACAGAAGCGGTAAAATTATGTTTTATGCAAAATTCAGTTTTTAACCTACCACTTAGTGGTTTCACTATTCATCAAAAATTGAAAGTTTTCAGAAAAATGCCAAAATTTAATCCTAAGCTATATTTCATATTCCGAATTCAAAAATGAAGTCTATTTTACCAAATTCATAACATAGAAATTGCATTAATTAATTTTATAATTAAATCCCGCTGTTAAAACAAATAGCGTGTTTTTAAGAAACAATATCTATCAAAAGATTGACACTTGATTATTTCTGGTTTAAATGTGAAATTACATCCAATGACCAACATTGTATTAAATTGTAAAAATATATTCTAAATATACTTTAAAACCACTCAAATTAATGATTTATCACTATTAATTATTTCGATTAAAAAAGTTGTTTTTAATTATAATTTAGTAATTTTCACTATTCATCAGAATATGAAAGTTATCCGAAAAGTACCAAAATTTCACCTTAGGATAAATTCGATACTCCGAATCCAAAAATGAAGTCCATTTTAAGAGCTAAAATTTCTAAAATTTAAAAAGTGGTTATTACTATTCATAACGGCTAGTTTTAATAATATTTTAATAGCATATCGTTGTTTCGTGAAACTCAGTATTGCGTACTAAACACGCTATCGAGGAAGGTTGCGATTGCGTGTAATGCAAGGCAAGTCAAGGATGTGTGTTGTGCAAGCTCCTTTTTGTGTTGCGTACAACACAAGACATTAGTGAAATTAAAAAGAATATTTTTCATAAAATCTCGGGCTGTTACAAACACTAATAGTCTGACTGGTACTCCTCTCATGTGAAGCATTGAAATGAATCTTCCTATCATTGGAAGCTGAACTAATGGGCCAAGAGACCGGACTACCCTACTTTGTGGCCCTAGATTCCCTTAGGTCCCGCTCTATAATAATTACCTAATTCACTATATAAGTAATAGTAATCAACCTGAAAATGTTGAACAAATATTGAAATACAATTTTGATACCTTCCTTGAAGTGTCTCACCCTCGATACCTCATCAACAAGATAAATCAGCACAAAATGATGAAGCTCTATAAAGCATGTCTAATACTCCATAACTGTCATTGTGTCCTGCTCTAGACACATGAACTCACTAGCCATTTAATCTCTTAGGGTATTAGGAAAGAAGTATTCATAGAACATAGTTTTGAAATCACTCCAAACCATATCTTTTAGTCCGTCATCTTGGTTCAAAACATCCCACCAGCACTTTGCTACTCCTTAAAGAATATACATCGTGAGATCCACTCACTTCTCAGGAGGTGTCTCCAGATTCTCAAATATCGATATATTAGTCTCAATCCACATCTTAGCAGCCTATGGACCCTCATCCCCTAAAAATATGGGAGGATTATACTGCTAGAACACATACATCAACTATTCCATAGATGTGGAAGGTTGTAGTTCTCTCTAAAAAGTTTTAATATAGCATAAAAATCCCTCATAGAATTAGGCCTTAGCATACATATTTGGTATAAACACTAGTTCCATAGCTGGCACTATAGGAGGATTTGTTGGTAACCCAGGGCCCACCACCTTCGGAGTGTGGTCATCACCACCCTCTTGGCATATGACTGGAGGTCATCATGGTGAAATGTCTCTACAATTATAAACTCACACCTTATAAAATATAGATAATGTAAATTTCATAGTTTAAAAGCATAAGACAAGTCAAAACCTTCCTATAATCAAGACACACCCCTCTAACTACTTCTAAATACAAGACTGGGTAAAAATAAATAGTCACAAAATCCCCAGAAATGCTACCTACTGCCCACTCTAAAGCCAAGTCAAGGTCAAGTTCTCGGTTTCCACACTTAAATTTAATTTAAATTCACATTTATAAACAATTATATTTTAAATAGTTTAACCAAATGAGTCACCACTCATGATCCATAAGGTCTTATACACATTATAAAATGAAATATAGAGTCCACTTAATCCAATACATAACACGTTCTAGTCCATACGACTAATAGTCCATGACTCAATGTGGAATAATTGACTTGTTAGGGTGTCTGATATAGAATAATTATGAAAAACATGTTTAGGTTATGAAAAATATCAAACAAGTAACATGTCACAAAGTCATGTAGTCAAGAAATGCGTCCTATATGGCATGAAATAATGCATAGAATGTGAATCCCAACAGGTGCCTAAAATTATGCATGAGATTAATAATATCATATCATCAAGAAATAGTAAAATAGTTCCTCAATAATATCAATAATAACATCACAATTCAAGTTCATCACCCCATGGTGGAATCAAACCAAATGTAATAGAAAAAATCCATAAAAATAACAATTTTGTTCTAGGAAATTTGTCTTTTTCTTATACGTGGGTTAGATACTCACATTCATATCTCATTATTAAGTTAATATACCTTAATAACCCCATATATTATATCAAAATAGTAAAGCAACCAGAAAAGGAACAACTCTGATACCACTTTGTAACGTCCTGACCCAGGTGCCATTAAACGATGCCCCAATCTGGTGGGTTACATGGCCTCAAGTGCCCCCCCCCCGTATGCTAGAGGCCTCTGACTAGTAGCGAGGGACCAGGGTGTGTCTTTGGGGAGACTATGACCTCTTATTAGAGTGTAACACATCATAATATCATATCAGTCAAATAGAGAAAGCATAATAATAACCAAGAAAAAAGATAAACATTCAAGACAATAAAAATAAACAACGCCAAAAGCAATATCATATACAAAATGATATGTTATTTCATGTATCTAAAAATATGAAAAAAAGTATACAAGAATAAAATGCAATACATGTATCAAAATACGAAAAATACCAAAAAGGAACTACCCCAACTAGCATCACAATCATAGCCCAGTCCTGTGCTCCCCTACTCCTAAGCATATCACCAATAAAGAATCGAACTGTGGGATATTTCCCTAGTCCCTACTTGTATCCATATAGTATATTAAGGTACCCAATGGTGGCCCAAATAGGGTGTAATATAACACTCAATAGTCCATCACCAATGGTGTCTATAACAAGTCTAGTCTATGTATAATAATCTTAAAGTAGTGTACAATGCATACAACAGGTATAACGATAATGAAAGTAACGTGATACAGTAAAGTGGTACTATAAAACCTACCAAGGCTCCCTGTAAACAATATTCAAGCTCTCGTAAACAAGGGAATTAGTAAAGAAGAAATAATTAGGTAGAATAGTCTAGTCAAACCACTATAGTCCAATACCCATACCGAGGATATCTATAAAACATGAAAAAATATCACCCATGGCCATGCTGTATAACCAAGTGTAAAATAATAATAATTGTAACACCCCGACCCTAGTTACCCAGAGTCGGTGCATTATTACATAACATTGGAATGATCACAAAAGATCAAGTCTCGAAAGACCGATTAGTTTAGTAGCCTTGGAATAACTAGATACATTCATAAAGTTTATATTACATCATAAAGTGAAAACTACAACAAAATCTTGTCTCCACACTCATATCCCCTTATAATATCCCTGCAGGTCATTCATAAAATACTTTTCACATCCTGGAAAAAATAAAACATAGAAAGGGGTGATCTCAAATGCCCAGTAAGGATAACAATATAGAGGAAACTTTCATAAATAAGCATAAACATTTAAGGCAATGTATAACTAAAACAAAAGCCTTTTAAACTTGAACTTCAACATAATATGGAAAAAATAAAATTAAATAATTCAATTTACTTATTCACATGGATATTCTACTAGTCAAATAATCACATGCAATATCAATAACCACTTTCATAATGATGGAATACATAATGCCAGACTATCATAACCACATAGTCAAGGCCTTGTGCCAAGACTACAAATAAGATTTTGTCAAGGCCTTATGTAAAGACACTAGTTTGTCTCATGAGACCTACCGATTCATTGAGGAGCTATAGCGGGCTCCACCCGTCACTTACTAAGTCCAATGCATTCCTCACATGAAAAGGTTTAAACATAACATAAACATTTGTATTGAAACTAGCATACGAAATGTCAACAATTTATCCATAAAAAATGAATGGTATAAAAATAACACATCCACAGTCAAACATATCACAAAACCTTAAATACAATATGTAAGTTTTGTATCATAATAAATCAACTTCAAATAAACTTAAAATCCATCAAAGGATGTTGACATAGATGAAATCAAAAATATTTGAGAGAAATATCTCTTTTTTTGAAATCATTTAAAAGCCACATAATTAAAAAATTTACTTTTAAAATATTATTATAAGCTTGTATGGGAAGATTCTACAATTTTATAATGGTTTAAAATAGCCTCACCCGCCTTATAAGTTAGAAAAATACATTCTTACCTTAATTTTGTCGAAAAGGATAAAAATGACCTTGTTTGGAAAATGACAGAAAGATTCCTTTATAAAATTCTTATAAAAAGTAAAACAAGGGTATAAATGAATTTAACCCATAGTCTTTAAAATATTAATAATTATTTGAAATACATTTTTAAGAAACATGGATGTGAATGATAAAGAGGTCCCAGTAGATAATTACGTATAAACAACTGCGGATAATGAAGAGATTGTGAAATAAACCCTTACCTTGTACTTTTCCTTGGTTGAGGGTAAGTTAACCTCATGTATAATGGTGAAATAATTTTTATTAAATTATACAAGAATCATATACATTAATATGATATCATATATAATCTTTTAACATTGCTTTGTTAATAATATCTTAGTATTATCGTCGTTTCAGGTGTTAACTTACTCATTTTATTTTATATGTTTTGTTACATAAGTTGTGTTTGTTATGGATAGGTTGTATATTATTCATATACAGAATGATATAAAGTCCTTAAACATTATTTTTAATCATTAAATGATAATTAGACTTGAATGGATATGATGAGGAATGAATCTCATCGCGTTCATGGAGACGGTAGTCCGTACGTACGCACGAGCGACTATATCATTCTTTTGATATTAAAATAATATATAATTGGATGGTATATAATATATACATAATATTTATCATGTTATATTTATTATTTAAATCAATTAAAAATCATTATCATACCCATACAAATAATAATGTTTTGAATAACAATTACACCACGACGTGGAGACGGTAAGCCGTACGTACGGACGTATGGTGACATGTCATTCAAAGGATGGATAGAATACTGAATATGGTTGTACCATATTTATAATAACATCATATTATATATGAGATACTAGATTTATTATTTTATAATGTAAATAACAAATAAAGAAGAAGTTGAATAAGAAAGGAACTTGAAAGAGGCTGGTGAAAACATTACCTCTTCTTCGGGTTCTTCCTTTTGATTTGATCAAAAGGGCTCATTAGGTTGGCTTTATGATCAAAATAAGGCCTCTAGGTTGAATTGAGGGAATTTTAGAGAATATTTGGGTAGGGTTTGGATGAGCCAAAAGGCTTTTAAGGTATGAATTTGAGAGAAGGGGGAGTACCCTTTTATAAGAGGGGTGAGGGGCACCTTTGGTAAAGCTAGAAATATTAAATTATAATAAATTAATATTCGGTTTATAATGGCTAAAAAGTGGATTATTTAAAGGTTAAGGTGGGTATATTTCTAAAAACACTCAACCAATAGGTTTTAGACAGGTTTGGGTCACTATATTAACTTTATCTTTTTGATTTAACTCTTAGTTAAATAGTTTGACATTTACCATGTCTCTTTGTATTTTTATATTATATAGTCAATAAACTTACTATAAACTTCCAAGAGACCCCCCAAGTGGTCCATTAATAATAAAACTATAATTATATAAGTCCTTTGTCCGAAAATTATATTTTTAGGAATAGAATATCAATTAATAATATAATATTTGTTTTAAAAACTCATTTATGTCAATTTTGACACTATTTAATAATTTATTTTTTTAAAGTCTTAGAAACATTATTAATTAAAAAAAATTAATTCAAGTAATACTAATATGTCATATTAACTAATAAAATTCTTTTATGTCATCAAGACTTTCAAATTATATTTATTTTAACATTTATAATACTAATTATTTGATTCTTTCATTAATAAGAAAAATACTGCATCATTATTGTATCATTAATAAATTTAATTATTAAATGTATAAAAATGATAAATAAAATACCATTATGTAGGAAATCTTTTTATCTTTATAATTAATATTTATAGTTGAAAATATAACATATATAACCCTATGTAAAAATTGTTTTTCTAAAAGATATATGCTTTTGTCTTTTTTTTATTTACTTTAACTTAATTAATATAAAGTGTCATTATCACTTAAAAGTGGATCAATGGGGTCCCAAAATCGACCCAAATATGCCCATGGTTGGACATGTATCAAAAAATATGGTTAGGACACGTTTTAGGGTAATTTATTATTATTATAATATTATTTTTTACCCTTATTTACCTGATTTACCCTTTAACCAAGGTAAATAAAATATTTACCGAAGTAATTATTAAAAATGTCTAAAAATAAAAGTTAACTAATTAAAAAATTTGGACCTACTGATTCCAATTATGGAATCCAATTTTCTAAATTCAAAACACAGAAGTGGCCGAAATTAATTTAAAATTAATTCCCGTTGTTAAAATAAAAAACGTGTTTTTAAGAGATAATAACTATCAAAAGATTGACACTTGCTTATGTACAGTTAAAATGTGAAATTACGTACAATGAATAAAATTGTATTAAATGGTAAAAATATATTCTAAATATACTATAAAACCACTCAAATTCATAATTTATAACTATTAATTATTTCGATTTAAAAAGTTGTTTTTAATTAAAATTTAGTAATTTTCATTATTCATCAAAATATGAAAGTTATCCGAAAAGTACCAAAAATTCACCCTAAGATAATTTAGATATTCTGAATCCAAAAATGAAGTCCATTTTTAAAGATAAAATTTATAAAATTTCAAAAATTGGGTATTACTATTCATAACGGCTAGTTGATTGGTTGTGGTGTTTTAGAACTCGAAGTTGCGTACAACACACGCTACTGTATTATTCAAAGAGGAGTGTACCGTGGAATCTTGGGGTGTTACAATAATTACTAAATCATATAATCATAAGTGTCCACAATAGTCATGTCATGTAATCAAAATTTTCAGACCACTAAGGGTTGGATCCAAGGTACAAAATACCAATAAATCCATGTTGAGTCCTAAGAGCATCTCGACAAAAACTCAGTAACAACTTAGTTGGAGTCTAAGGATCATGTCAACAGACCATGTACAAATCAAGTCCATGAAATATAGATCCAAGGGTTATCAAGTCCATATACATCATATAGAATCAATCTATAAAGAGAAAACAAGTCCAAGGCTTTCACTACCATACTCAAGATCTATGGGAGAAACATCCATGACATCTAATGCAATTTGGATCCAAGGTATACCAACCAAGGCATCCACTACCATTTCAATTCATCATTTCATTAATTCACCATTTCACAATTAATCACATTTCATGATTTCATATGTAGATACCCATTTTTTTCTTATAAGACTTTGAAATTTTTCTATATATATATCCAGAGCTAGGGGCTAAGATGACGTGCGATTCTGGGGCTCGGTGTGCCTGAAATTAATTTTATAAAAATATTAAATATATTTTATATTACTTTAACTTAATTTATTAAAGAAAATGGGATAAATATTAAATATAATCTCATATAATAAATTCAATACCATGGTTGAGTATGGAACATGTTGTTTACCCTAGGTGAAACCTAAAATAGGTCAGTGTGGGGTGTTCGAACATCTCACACGCTGGCGATATGTTCAATGAATTAATTAATAAATTCATTTAAAATAACTAAAACATCTATAAGTATACCACCACGGTGATTCTCCCAATATTAGACCCATAATACTAGGATCTTATAAGAGCTTCTCCTTCCTCCTTCCGTTGGCAAATCACATTGGACGATGACAAAACTCTGGATCAAAGTAGAGCGGAGCACAACGAACGCAACGATGAACTTTAATTACTAGTGAACACATTTTTTGAAGAAAAATGATCCAATATCCAGGTAGGACTTTTCAATTTGTGTTTCACACCCTCTTTGATTAAATTGATTGAGCAGAATCATTCTATTTATGATTTGCACTAATTATTGGATGTTTGCATTCTCTATGTAATGATTTTAATTGGTTCTTATTATTTTTCTAACCTAGATTTTACTATTGTTGATAAATGGACAATAAATCTTGGAAAATGATGGATAAACAATTGTTCTTGTGTCTTTCCCCCTCCATTTCTTCATGTTCTTCACCGGTTGGACCCCACAGTCCCCGTTTGATGTTGTCGGATAGTACTGAGCCCAATAGGACCCCCGAAATCATGACATATTCATGAGAAAAGTATAGATAAATGAAATGGGGATATATATGTAATGGTTTTAGGTTGTGGATGATCATTTATAGGTCTAGAGGGTGTCATTAATTTCCTGTTGGTCTATGCAAAAACAAAATTTATAAAAACTCAATTATGCTACTCAATTAATTAAAATATAGAAAAGTATCAGTTCAATATCAATCCAAAGGGATGGATAAATTAGTTTTTTTAGGTTTCCAAAAGACATAATTTTATTAAATTAAAGAAAATAGTGAGAAAATACTAATTTGATTGGTTTTGAGAAAGCAACAGACAAAAGCAGATTGATTTTATTGTGTGAAAATAGATTTGAAAGAGTTCCAGGGTTTTGTAATATCAGGGTTAAGGTGAAATTGGATAGGTTGATTAATTCATTATTGACATAGGAGTAAATATGAGGATAATCCAATGGTCATAGTATCTCCTCCTCAATGTGGTAATACCCAATTTCTCTTGGTCTAGTAATATAGGGTTTCACCAGATCAAGTTTTTCTTGATACCATATTTAAACCTAATTTCCCCTAAAGTTGACAATGGTCATGCCTCCTTTAGGGTTGTTAGTTTCACAATTTTAAAGTTACTTTTTAATTAAATTATCAATGGTAATGATAAAATAAAAATAAAGGGATTGAAAATTGATTAAATAAATAACGCAAACCAAATACATGAATAAAATGAAATAAATCCAATGGTACCTTCCCCCTTCTATTTACATCACCCCAACACATGGAGGGTTTAACCCATTATTCTAGTTATGAGAGAATAAGAGGGAGGGAAAAAAATAATTCATAAATAAAATAGATGACTTAGGGAGGGCCCCTCCCAACATAGCTTCTGGCTCCAAGCTTTGATCTTCGGATTAGAATGCCCCCAACAATAGTAGACAACTCTTCTATTTATAGTCTCCAAATGGCCTCTTCCCAAAACTTTTCATGACATGTAATGCATTTATATTTCATGTAATATCGATCTGAGGTTGCCTCCATGATTTTTGAATCTGCTCCTATCTCACGCAAATCTCATCATAGATTTGGAACTTTGATTTCTTTCATGACATGTAACTAGGACTCACGGCATGTAACTGAATTTCACAGTGTGTAAACTTGTCACAACTTGTTCTGGTGGAAATAGTTTTAATTCAAAGGCTAAATTATGTGTAATGGTGAATCACATCATGTAATAGCTTCATGACTTGAAATTTCTCACACCTTTTCTTCAAAGTTTGCGACAAGTTGTGAAATGAAACTACACGTCGTGTAATGATGTTTCGGGATGTGAAATTCAATTTTTTTGCTACAGTATTCTAGCTCCACTTTGGATTAAAAAATATAGTGTCACACTAATTCACTTAACTCACGATGTGAAGTGTTGTTTTTCTCCAATGTTTTTCTCTTTTCATTCCTTTTTTCATAAATTCATTATTTCCTGCCACAAAACATAAAACAAGTTAAATTGTCCAACATTTGGAAAGAATATTAATTTAAATACACAAATAAATACATTAAAACATTCTAAAATTTATGAATTAAATACACTTATCAATCATTTTGAAAACCATATATCGAATAATTGATGGCAGGAGCATTCCAGGTGAGTAGTTCATGTGAAACACCCTAATGGAATGACGTGATCTGTTTTCTAGTGAACGATGGCCAGAAAATATAATTACAAAAAAAATTATTTTTATTACATAATTAAACATGAATTATTACATAAAATTTCACTTAATACAACTCTGAGGATCGATAGGTCTATTGTCTTGGGAAATTAGAAACATTACATAACAACTTAGAACATAAAACACAACATCTTTATTAAAAACTTATTTTACATGACCACAACATTCCTTCATACTTAGAATTGCATGAGATAACCTAAGGACATGAAAAATAAAAGGGTGAGATATAAATACCATTAAGGGAGTAAAAAAGTCATAACATGAAGAATATAGTACATGTTAGGCAATAGACATATCAATGGAGCACAAGAGAAACATGAACATAAAGCATGATATAACATGATTATCATAACATGGACATATGGAAACTACATTTTACATGATATTAGCTTGATACAAGGCTCATTGAACTTGGAGAATGAGTAAACCCTCATTGCACTTGGTGTATCATGATATTTTTCTTTACCCAATGCATTGGAGCGCTATCAGGGTGCACCCTTATTAATCATTTCATTTCATGTATAAGTGTGCCACATAGATCATACAACATGGATTCATTAAACATCATAATTTATTCAAAAAATAAGAGATGTGTAATACATAAATGTAACTCCTCAATCAACAAGTACATTTGCATAAAGGTGAATACCCTTGATAGAGAAATGAGTATGGTATTCACTTACACGCTGATTTTGGCATGGGAAACTTTGGTGTAACTTAGACAGCATAATGACATCAAATAGAAATAGTAAAATTGGTTGATGAGAGAGAAAGAGGTCTCTAATAATTTATAAATGAAATGGAAATTAATGGGGTCATGTAACATAATATCCCAACATTTTTAATGGAATTTAGATGCATAATATACAAGAATTTCTTGAATGTAAATGAGGATAGAGAAATACCTTACAGAATCTTGGCATGGGAACGAGTGTACATGGGAGGAATTAATGAGAGATAAAGTTGTATATTATCATTCAAAAATAAGGAGGGTAGTATGGGGGAGGTTATAAATCATACCCCAATATTTTTAATTGATATTATAGGGTATATAAATATAAAGAAACTTGGACAAAAATGAGAAAGGAAGAAATCCCTTACTTGGAAGTGTGATCCCAAAGGCTTGGAAGAGGATTGAGAGAGGATTTTAGGGAGATTGGGGTGCCTTGGGAGGATTCTAGAGATATGAGGGAATAGTTTGTTCAATATCCAAATGGTTTGAGTGAAGAGTAATAGGATATTGAGTGGGTTTATATAGGAAAGGAGAGGGAATTCTTTATTATTTAGGTTTTGGACACTGCACATTAAACTAATCAAAACTACAAACCATACCATGATTTTTTCCCATGGTTTTTTCCAAAGTGAAGTGGAAAAAATTATTTTATAAGGATAATGGCCTAATTTATTAAAATATTATGCTTTCCTATGTGAAGTTGAGCCACACTCTCAAGTAAATCATTTTAAAAAGTTAAAATATTTTCTAAGTCTTGGAGGGTCCACTAAGGCACTATAAAATTAATCAAAAAAAAAAAAAAAAAATCTAAAATCACATTATTTTAAAGATAAAACATATATTTTCCAAAAATAATTTTTTATATTATTTTATTATATCACTATTGGGTCATTATGATGTCATAAAACACATTATATATTTAAATGATATTTAATTTTTACCCAAAAATTTAACTATCTCAGAAAATTATGAAAAATTCACCGTTATATAATTTTGATGTATTGAATCCAAAAATAATATTCATTTTATCTAAATAATTTTCTAAATATGTGAATTTTTACTTTTAAAATAGAAATCTACATTTATTGAAGATTCATGGGTTTTGACAAAAATAGCTTTCAAACCTTAATAAAAATCACAATTATATTCATAGAAATTATACGATCATTTATATTTAATAAAAATTAATTTAGTAATAATATTTTATTAAAAAATTATTTAATTTAAAAAACCATTAATTCATCAAAATAGATTTTTTAATTGAATATTAACTAAAAATACTATTTGTTCTTAAAAAAACCATTTACAAAGTAACAATAATAAAATGAATGTATATTCTTTATAAAAAAATGAAAATAATAATAGTGATATGGTCTTGTTACATAACCCTTTATAACACCCGCATAAGACCTAAGGGTAAGGTGTGTGATGATGACAGACTCTTGGGGTGGTTTAGATAACATCACTCAGGTGGTAATCTCTGTGAACTTCCACTTCTCCCATAGACGGTTCTGTTCAAGCTTAACATGTTGAAGCTCGGCTTGGGCTTGGTAAAGAGAGAAGCCTAGTGAAGCTACCTCCTTTCCAAGATCTGAAAAATGGGTTTTGTATGGAGCAATTCTACTGGATGAGGCCATCACTTCCTTTTTCTGAGTAAATTGGATTGGTTAAACCCCTATATTTATACTAATCATGTGGTCACTATTAAACGACTATATAAAAAATGGTAACAATTCTTAATGGTATTTTAAAATCCCAAAACATAAAACCAAGGAAGTGCATCTATCTTATATAACCATGTTACATTATAATACATTTAATTAGATCAAGAGAAACTTTCATTTAAAAAAAGTTTGGGTCGTTAAAATTTCCCCCCCTTAAGAAATTTCGCCCTCAAAATTTCTTTTTCCCACACTAAAAAAAATGAAGGTAACTGTGATTCATCACTTCCTCCAATTCCCATGTTGCTTCTTCAAACTTTTGGTTTTGCCATAACACCTTGACAAGGGGTATTGTCTTATTTTGTATAACTTTTTCCCTATGATCTAAGATCTTCAATTACTTCTCTTCATAGGAGAGGTCATTCTCTAATGGTACCACCTCTAGATTGAGTACATGCGATGGGTCAGGTATGTACTTCCTCAAGAGTAATACATGGAATACATCGTGTACTTGAGACAGGTTTGGTGGGAGTGCTAGTCGATAGGCCATTGCTCCAATGTAATCAAGGATCTCAAAAGGGCTTATGTACCTTGGATTAAGCTTTCCCTTATTAAAAAATCTCATAACTCTCTTCCATGGTGATATTCAGAGGAATACCATGTCTCTAACATAAAACTCTAGGCCTCATCGATGATTATAAGAATAAATATTTTGTTGACTCTAAGAAGCTTTAATGTGTTGCTGGATGGTCTTAACATTCTCCACCATATCTTAGACTATCTATGGACCTAGGAATTTTCACTCACCAAATTCATCCCAACATGCCAGTGTTCTACACCTCTTCCCATAAAGGGCTTCATAAGTATCCATTTGGATACTTGAGTGAAAACTGTTATTGTAAGAGAACTCAACCAGAGGAAGATGTTGATCCTATCCTCCTTTGAAATCCATTGAGAATGCTCTCAACATATCCTCAAGTGTTTGGATAGTCCACTCAGATTGACCATCTATTTGAGGATGATAAGTCATACTGAAGTTCATCTCATTATTCAGAGAATCTTGTAAAATCTTTCAGAACTTAGAGGTGAATCTTGGATTTCGATTGGATACAATTAATAGTGGTACTCCATGCAGCCTTACCACTTCTCTAATCTATATCTGTGTTAGTTGATCCAATGAGAAATACTCTCGAATTATAATGAAGTGTACAATATTTATAATATGATCCACAATAACCTAGATAGCATTGTTTCCTTTGGATGTCTTTGGAAGTCCGGTGACAAAGTCCATGGTGATTTTCTCGCATTTCCATGTTGGTATGGGTAATGGTTCCATCATCCCATTAGACTTATACCTATTACCCTTCACTTTCTGATATATCAGGAACTTTGATGTACACTCAGTGATATTATTCTTCATGTTATCCCACCAGTAATGCTCTCAGAGATCTCGATACGTCTTTGTGTTTCTTGGGTGAATGGAAAAATTCTAACTATGTGCATCATCCAAAAGTTCATTATTTAACTCCAGATTTTATAGAACACATAGTCTTGACCCAAATCACACAATTCCTTATTCATTAAAATTGATCTTTGAGGATTTCCCTTTTCTGATATTTTCCACTTTCTTCTGAATTCCCACATCATTTTTTGATCATCCTTTAACCTTTCCAAAAGACATGGTTTAGAAATCATTTGTTAAAGGATTGATGATGTTCCATTTTTTATGATTCCCATGTATATCTTCATCAAATCTAAGAAGAGCATATCCTTTTCAATTCTCATCAATGAAAGAGTTTCTCGATCAATTCTACTTAGAGCATCTGATACCTTGTTCTCTTTCCTCATATGGTAGTGAATTGAGCAGTCATTGTCTTTAATTAGCTCTAACCATCTTCGTTGGCTCATATTCATCTCTTTTTGTGTGAATATATACTTGAGGCTTTTGTGATCCGTATATATTTCACACTTCTCCCCAAATAGGTAATCTCACTAAATTTTTAAAGAGAATATTACTGTAGCCAACTCCAGATCATATGTTGGATATTTTTTCTCATGAACTTTAAATTTTCTTGAAGCATAAGTAATGACTTTCACTACTGGAAATTCAGGCTTTCCCAACGGTTTTGAACCGTTGGGAAAGGATGCAGAACCGTTGGTATATATTATACCAACGGTTCTGCAAACCGTAGGGAAGTAAGTCGTTGGGAAAGATTTTCCCAACAGTTTACACTGAACCGTTGGGATAGGTTGGAAAAAATTAACCTATCCCAACGGTTGTGCCAAACCGTTGGGATAGTTTTTCCCAACGGTTGTGCCAAACCATTGGGATAGTTTTTCCCAATAGTTTGTCTTGAACCATTGGGAAAACCAAGCAGCCGACTTCTTTCCCAATGGTTTAGAAACTGTTGGGAAAGGATTTTTACCAATGGTTCTATGAACCGTTGTTAAAAAAAAATACAAAGAATTCTATGCCAACGGTTTCAAACCATTGGCATAGCCTATGCTATGCAAATTGCACAGAAGCCTGCAATTTTCACAGCAGCCAGTCCATTCCCTCTCATTTTCAATCATTTCCAATTATTGTACCTGCAATAAAATAACACATACATATACAATTATTGTACCTGCAATAACCAACTAACACATACATATAGAGAACAAATTAATACACATTTAACATATAATGCATCCTAAAACTATACACATCCAGAATTAAATCATAATTCATAACGTAATTATAAACATACATAATTTATTTAGAATTCAATTTTAAATTTAGATGATAATTATATGTGTAATCCGGAATTCAATTCATAATTTGATCGGTTTTTCATATACCATATGTTTTTACTAGAAATGGTGTCCATTTTAAACAAAATACATACACCTGGAGTGATAACGGCCACACCGTGCCTTATATTGAAGCGAGGTTAACTCTTATATGTCACAAATGACCCATGGATAGTTTTCCTAAAGTATAAACATATTCTGAAAGCATTTGGTCAGTTTTCCGTATGTCAGTTGTTGTTTTCACTTAAAATGAAGTGTTTTTTAAATAAAAGAGAGACACTTTGAGTGGTGCCAGCCACACCGCACCTCGTATTGAGGAGGTGTTGACTCTTACACGTCACAAATGACCCACATATCGTTGTGATAAAATATCAACACAATCAGAATCTGTTTGGTCGGTTTTCTGTATGTACTTAAAATCTTGTCCATTTTAAACATAAGAGAGATAATTTGGGTCATTCCAGCCACACCGCGACTTGGATTGAGGTGCAGTTGACTCGTATACGTAACATATGACTCATGGATCATTGTCCTAAAGTTTCAATAGATTCCGAATGCGTTTGGTCAGTTTTTAAAATGCCAGTTATTCTTTTCACTTATAATCCTGTCCATTTTAAACAAAAGATAAACAGTTAGAGTGGTATCGGCCACACCGCATCTTCGATTTCGACAGGGTTGACTCGTACACGTCTCAAATGACCCATGGATCATTGTACTAAAGTATCAACACAATTCAAATGTGTTTGGTCACTTTTCCGTATGTTAGTTGATGTTTTCACTTAAAATGATGTCCTTTAGAAACAAAAGAGAGACACTTTGAGTGGTGACGGCCAAACCACGCCTCAGATTGAGGCGGGGTTAATTTGTACACATCACATATGACCCATGGATCGTTGTGCTAAAGTATCAACACAATCAGAATCTGTTTGGTCAATTTTCCATATGTACTTATAATGTTGTCCATTTTAAAAAAAGAGAGACACTTAGAGTGATCCCGGACACACCGTGCCTAGGATTGAGACGAGGTTGACTCTTACACATCACATATGACCCATGGATCATTTTCCTAAAGCATCAACACATTTAGAATGCGTTTGGTCAGTTTTTCGTATGTCAGTTGTTGTTTTCACTTAAAATTATGTCTATTTTAAACAAAAGAGAGACACTATGACTGGAGTCAGCCACACCGCACCTTGGATTGTGGCAGGGTTGAATCTTACACATCAAATATGACCCATGGATCGTTGTGATAAAGTATCAACACAATCAGAATCCGTTTGGTCGGTTTTCCATATGCTAGTTGTTGTTTTCACTTAAAACGAAGTCCATTTTAAACAAAAGAGAGACACTTGGAGTGTTTTCAGCCACACCGCGACTCAGATTGAGGCGAGGTTGACTCATACACGTTACATATGACCCATGGATCATTCTCCTAAAGTTTCAATGGAAACCGAATGCATTTGGTCAGTTTTCTATATATATTTAAAGTGTTGTCCATTTTAAACAAAAGAGAGACACTTAGAGTGATCCCAGCCACACCATGACTCGTATTGAGCCCGGGTTGGCTCATACACGTCGCATATGACCCATGGATCGTTGTGATAAATTATCAATAGAATCCAAATGCGTTTGGTCGGTTTTCCGTATGCCAGTTTTTCTTTTCACTTATAATCCTGTCCATTTTAAACAAAAGAGACACAGTCAGAGTGGTACCGGCCACACCGCACCTCGGATTTAGACGGGGTTGACTCATACACATCTCAAATAACCCATGAATCATTTTCCTAAAGTATCAACACAATCCGAATGCGTTTGGTTGGTTTTCCGTATGTCATTTTATGTTTTCACTTAAAATGATATCCTTTTGAAACAAAAGAGAGACACTTAGAGTAGTGTCGACCACACCGCACCTCAGATTGATGCGGGGTTGACTTGTACATGTCACATATGACCCATGGATCGTTTTCCTAAAGCATCAACACATTTCGAATGCGTTTGGTCAGTTTTTCGTATGTCAGTTGTTGTTTTCACTTAAAATGATGTCCATTTTAAACAAAAGAGAGACTCTATGAATGGTTTCGGCCAAACCTCGCCTTGTATTGAGGCAAGATTTACTCGTACACATCACATATGACCCATAGATCGTTGTGATAAAGTATAGACACAATCAGAATCTGTTTGGTCGGTTTTCTGTATGCTAGTTGTTGTTTTCACTTAAAATGAAGTCCATTTTAAACAAAAGAGAGACACTTTGAGTGGTGTCTACCAAACCGTGCCTCAGATTGAGGCGAGGTTGACTTTTACACGTCACATATGACCCATGGATCGTTCTCCTAAAGTTTCAATGGAAACTGAATGCGTTTGGTCAGTTTTCCGTATGTACTTAAAATGTTGTCCATTTTAAACAAAAGAGAGACACTTAGAGTGATCCCGGACACACTGTGACTCGGATTGAGCCTAGGTTGGCTCGTACACGTCACATATGACCCATGGAATGTTGTTATAAATTATGAACAGAATCAGAATGCGTTTGGTCGGTTTTTCGTATTCCAGTTGTTCTTTTCACTTATAATCCTATCCATTTTAAACAAAAGAGACACAATTAGAGTGGTACTGGCCACACCGCGCCTCAGATTTAGACGAGGTTGACTCGTACACATCTCAAATGACCCATGGATCATTTTCCTAAAGTATCAACACAATCCAAATGTGTTTGGTCGGTTTTACGTATGTCAGTTGATGTTTTCACTTAAAATGATATCCTTTTGAAACAAAAGAGAGACACTTAGAGTGGTTCCGGCCACAATGTGCCTAATATTGAGGAGGGGTTGACTCATACACGCCACATATGACCCATGTATAAATTTCTTAAAGCATCAACACATTTTGAATGCGTTTGGTCAGTTTTTCAAATGTCAGTTGTTGTTTTCACTTAAAATGATGTCCATTTTAAATAAAAGAGAGACACTATGAATGGTGGCAGCCACACCGCACCTCGGATTGAGGCGGGGTTGACTCGTATACATCACATATGACCCATGGATCATTTTTATAAAGTATCGACACAATCAGAATCTTTTTGGTCGGTTTTCCGTATGCTAGCTGTTGTTTTCACTTAAAATGAAGTCCATTTTAAACAAAAGAGAGACACTTTGAGTGGTTTCGGCCACACCGTGCCTCGGATTGAGGAAAGGTTGACTCATACACATCACATATGACCCATGGATCGTTCTCCTAAAGTTTAAATGGAAATAGAATGTGTTTGGTCGGTTTTCCATATGTACTTAAAATGTTGTCCATTTTAAACAAAAGAGAGACACTAAGAGTGATCCCGGCCACACCGCGACTCAGATTGAGCCCGGGTTGGCTCGTACACGTCACATATTACCCATGTATCGTTGTGATAAATTATCAACAGAATCTGATTGCATTTGGTTGGTTTTTTGTATGCCAGTTATTCTTTTCACTTATAATCATGTCCATTTTAAACAAAAGAGACACAATCAGAGTGGTACCGGCCACACCGCGCCTCTAATTTAGACAGGGTTGACTTTTACACGTCTCAAATGATCCATGGATCATTTTATTAAAGTATCAAAACAATACAAATGTGTTTGGTTGGTTTTCCGTATGCCAGTTGATGTTTTCACATAAAATGATATCCTTTTGAAAAAAAGAGAGACACTTAGAGTGGTGCCGGCCACACCACGCCTCGGATTGAGGCGGGGTTGACTCTTACACGTCACATATGACCCATGGATCATTTTCCTAAATCATAAACACATTTCGAATGCATTTGGTCAGTTTTTCGTATGTCAGTTGTTGTTTTCACTTAAAATAATGTCCATTTTAAACAAAAGAGAGACACTATGAATGGTTTCAGCCACACTGCACCTTGGATTGAGGTGGCGTTGACTCGTACACGTCACATATGACCCATGGATCATTGTGCTAAAATATCAACACAATCAGAATCCGTTTGGTCGGTTTTCCGTATGCTAGTTGTTGTTTTCACTTAAAATGAAGTCTATTTTAAACAAAAGAGAGACACTTTGAGTGGTGTTGGCCACACCGCTCCTCGGATTGAGGAAAAGTTGACTCGTACATGTCACATATTACCCATGGATCGTTCTCCTAAAGTTTCAATGGAAACCGAATCCGTTTGGTCAGTTTTCCGTATATACTTAAAATGTTGTCCATTTTAAACAAAAGAGATACACTTATAGTGATATCAGACACACCGCGACTCGGATTTTGGCTGGGTTGGCTCGTACATGTCACATATTACCCATGGATCGTTGTGATAAATTATCAACAGAATCTGAATGCGTTTGGTCGGTTTTCCGTATTCCAGTTGTTCTTTTCACTTATAATCCTGCCCATTTTAAACAAAAGAGACATAGTTAGAGTGGTACTGGCCACAACGCACCTTATATTTAGACAGGGTTGACTCGTACACATCTCAAATGACCCATGGATCATTTTACTAAAGTATCAACACAATCTGAATGCGTTTGGTTGGTTTTCCTTATGCCAGTTGATGTTTTCACTTAAGATGATATCCTTTTGAAATAAAAGAGAGACACTTAGAGTGGTTCTGGCCACACCACACCTCGTATTGAGGCGGGGTTGACTCGTACACGTCACATATGACCCATGGATCTTTTTCCTAAATCATCAACACATTTCGAATGTGTTTGGTCAGTTTTTCGTATGCCAGTTGTTGTTTTCACTTAAAATGGTGTCCATTTTAAACAAAAGAGAGACACTATGAATGGTGTCAACCACACCGCACCTCGGATTGAGGCAGGGTTGACTCATAAACGTCACATATGACCCATGGATCGTTGTGCTAAAGTATCGACACAATCAGAATCCGTTTGGTCAGTTTTCCTTATGCTAGTTGTTGTTTTCACTTAAAATGAAGTCCATTTTAAACAAAAGAGAGACACTTTGAGTGATGTCAGCCACACCGCGCTTGGATTGAGGTGAGGTTGACTCATAAACGTCACATATGACCCATGGATCATTCTCCTAAAGTTTCAATGGAAACCGAATGTGTTTGTTTGGTTTTCCATTTGTACTTAAAATGTTGTCCATTTTAAACAAAAGAGAGACACTTAGAGTGATCCCGGCCACACCGCAACTCAGATTTAGCCCGGGTTAGCTCATACACGTCAAATATAACCCATGGATCGTTGTGATAAATTATCAATATAATTTGAATGCTTTTGGTAGATTTTCTGTATGCCAGTTGTTCTTTTCACTTATAATCCTGTCCATTTTAAACAAAAGAGACACAGTCAGACTGGTACCGGCCACACCGCACCTCGGATTTAGACGGGGTTGACTTTTAAACGTCTCAAATGACCCATGGATTATTTTCCTAAAGTATCAACACAATATGAATGCGTTTGGTCGGTTTTCCATATGCCAGTTGATGTTTTCACTTAAAATGATATCCTTTTGAAACAAAAGAGAGACACTTAGAGTGGTGTCGGCCACACCACGCTTGCGATTGAGGCGGGGTTGACTCGTACACATCACATATGACCCATGGATCATTTTACTAAATCATTAACACATTTAGAATGCATTTGGTCAGTTTTTCGTATGTCAGTTGTTGTTTTCTTTTAAAATGATGTCCATTTTAAACAAAAAAGAGACACTATGACTGATGTCAGCCACACCACGCCTCAGATTGTGGTGGGGTTGACTCTTACACTTCAAATATGACCCATGGATCATTGTGATAAAGTATTGTCATAATCAGAATCCATTTGGTCAGTTTTCCGTATGCTAGTTGTTGTTTTCACTTAAAATAAAGTCCATTTTAAACAAAAGAGAGACACTTTGAGTGGTGCCGACCACACCAAGCCTCAGATTGAGGCGAGGTTGACTCTTACACATCACAATTGACCCAAAAATCATTTTACTAAAGTATCAACACAATCCAAATTCATTTGGTTAGTTTTACACATGTCAATTGTACTTTTCACTTAAAAGGTTATCCATTTCAAACGAAAGTGAGACACTTTGAATGGTGACGGCCACACCACGCCTCGGATTGAGCCTAGGTTGACTCATACACATCACATATGACCCATGGATCATTGTGATAAAGTATCAATAGAATCCGAATGCATTTGGTTGGTTTTCCGTATGTCATTTGTTCTTTTCACTTAAAATATCATCCATTTTAAACAAAAGAGACACAGTTAGAGTGCTACAGGAAACACCGCACCTCGTATTTAGACGGGGTTGACTCGTACATGTCAAAAATGACCCAAGGATCATTTTCCTAAATTATCAACACAATCCGAATGCGTCTTGTCGGTTTTTTTTATGTCAGTTGTATTTTTTACTTAAACTGTTATCCACTTCAAACAAAAGTGAGACACTTCGAATGGTGCCGGTCTCACCGCACCTAGGATTGAGATGGGGTTGACTCTTACACAACACATATGACTCATGGAACGTTTTCCTAAAGCATCAACACATTCCAAATTTGTTTGTTTGGTTTTCCGTATGTCAGTTGTTGTTTTCACTTAAAATCCTGTCCATTTTAAACAAAAGAGAGACACTTTGAATGGTGCTGGACACACCGCACCTCAGATTGAGGTGGGGTTAACTCGTACACGTCACATATGACCCATGAATAATTTTTCTAAAGTATCAACACAATCAGAATCCTTTTGGTCAGTTTTCCGTATTCTAGTTGTTGTTTTCACTTAAAATGTTGTCCATTTCAAATTAACCTGAGACACTTTGAGTGGTGCTGGCCACACCGGGCCTCAAATTGAGGTGGTTTTCCATATTCTAGTTGTTTTTTTCACTTAATAATCTTACCAAGACATTCATATAATTAAATACAAACATAAATGGAATAATCCTAAATAACATTGCATGATCAGAGAAATAAAAAAAACATGTGAAATCAAGGAGGGTGGGGGGGCTGTCTGGGGGTCCGGGGAGGAGGGTGGGGGGATGTCTGGGGGGGTTGTCCGAGGGGCTGTCCGGGGTCCAGGGAGGAGGGTGGGGGGGCTGTCCGGGGGGCTGTTCGGGGGGGCGTCCGGGGGGCTGTCCGGGGACCAAGGAGGATGGTGGGGGGGTTGTCCGGGGGGCTGTCCGGGGGGCCATTCAGGGGGCTATTCAGGGTCCAAGGAGGATGGTGGGGGGTTGTCCAGGGTGCAAGAAGGAGGGGGCTGTCCAGGGAGTTCCCAAACACACAAAACTCTATAAACATGCTCAAGATACACCAAAACCACTAAAAGACAACATCATCCATGAAAACAGACAATATATAAAAATAACTCAACTCCAATACTATACTACAGGTCTAGATAAAACTAACAAATAGAATAGATTAAACATCAAATCTCAGTAATATTAGTCAAAAATGTAATGGATCAATTTGTCCCACATCACCATCATCATCACCCTCGTCCTCATCCCCATCATCATCCTCACCCTCCTCAGTGCCCTCCTCCTCACCCTCGCCCTCCTCCTTGCCCTCGCCATCCGCCTCGCCCTCCTCCTCCCCTCCTCTTCCGCATCAGACTCCTCGCCATCATTATCGTCAAGCTGGAAATCATCTTGACCACCACTAGAACTACCACCTGGTGCACCATATATAGAACTTATTGATGACATATATTCATCAAAAGCTGGGCTGGCCTTTGGTGGAAGTGTTGGACGTAGAACTTCAATAAATTTCATAAATTCACTATTTTCCCTAGCAGACTGTTCTTCCGTCTCTGTGGCCCTTTTCTCAACCTGTTCTTCCTATGCCCTAACTTTCTGCATCTCAGTGTCACTATAACTCATATCTGAGGAGGGCTAATACCTCGTCGGGGCTATCCTAGTTCGGCAGCGTACTCTGCCAGGATGCTCCTCTCCCAACACTTGATGTAAGTGATCAGTGGGCCCAAAATTGTTTAGTTCTTGGGCATCGAGGGCCTCTAAAGAATCCTTTTAAAAATATGAATATATTATTAAGTTAAAAAATATATATTAAAATATAAAAGCAACAGATTAAAACTTACAATCTACTACTGAGTTGCTTCGTTGATGACACTTCCATCCTTTTTCCGTCTACTCGAGAAAAACAGTTTTGCTCGAGGCACACGTCCTTTAATATTCTGTATTTTCCTCTACAATGACATTGAAAACTAAAGTTATATGAAAACTTTAGCAAATGATTAAATAATTTATGAAACAAAAGAAAGTGTAAGTCATAAAGAAAACTTATAAACAATTGTCATACCTGCTTCCTCTCATGATCTGGCATCATAGTACGTCCTAGTGTGTGGAGGTATTTTTTTTCATCAATGTTTTTTTATTTTTTCCAGATTATTACTAAATAAAATTCAATAATTAAAAGGATAATTTTAATGCAAAACATGAAAGTTACTATTTAAATACCTCAAATGTAATCCACACCTTAAAATGGGTAGTCGTCCAATGAGTAATCATCTGACGATAATACTCTATAGGACAATCATCCATGACTGGTACCACCTCTAACTCAGTGCCAAATCTAGCACCCCATCCAATATACAACTTATGCTTGTAGGCTCTCAAAATATCGCCTAAATCCTTTAGATGTTCCGGTCGTGCACCCTCACCATCGGGAAAATTAAATCGAAGTTGACATCAAAATATTAATTCATATAAATAAAAAAATAATTCATGGCATTAAATACAAAAGATTTTTTTACCCATATCTCTGCCCAAGCTCTATCCTTGACCTCATGTGGAAAATGTCTCCATGATAGTGGGCTGACGGGAATGATGTCGGAGTATTTGGCAAGCGTCGCCAAAAAACTCTGACATTGCTGCCCTATTTTCTCAACCATTTGGTTGTCTTCATTGTAATCCACCATAACCTGTGTGCGGCGGTTCCACACCGAACGCATGTTTGTACGCCCCCGCCCCTTCCTCATGTCAGTAGATGTATCTGTCATGAAATAAAAACAAATATTTTATCAAAATATGTTATAATGAAAATAAATATTGCTATAAAAATTTGTTAGGGTTCTATAAATATACCTGCGCCAGTCTGATCGCTGAGCGCCGCTGGATCCACAGAAATTGATGGAACAACCTATGGTGGAACAGGAGTCGAAGACAATGGAATATAGAATCTTGGAGAGATATAAGTAGAAGTAAAAGAAGATGGGATAGCTGTATGACCAGATTCTGACTGGGGAGTGGGAATCATCATGGGATATGAAAATGATGGGCCAGAAGATGCAAAATGTGGCGAAAACATGGGAGGCCTAAATATCCCGTGTGTAACTAATGACACACCGGGATCAGAATGTGGGAAGGATAACATGTTAGTGGTAAAGGTAGGGTCTAGTCGGGTACGCGAAGCTGCTCGTCCACCTCTGGTATGAACCCTCCTCGTACCACCGGCCTGAGTACTATGACCAGTACTAGGCTCCTCATCGAATAACTGTCGACGTATAGGTGGATCCTACAAAAAATTTTACAAAAAAATTAATCACATGAAATTATATATTCTTTAAATATATATACTTGAAATAAAGTACTCACTATAGGCACTAATGGTGGAATTCCCATCTCTGCCATTTGATGATTGTTATCCATCATTTTTTCCCTTCTTCTCTCTTCAATTGGCTGCGTTTCCTTATTTTGAAAACAAATATGTAATTAATTAGAAAAAGGAAACTAATGTGTAACCCAAAAAACTAAATATATGAGGGAATAGGGGGACTCATTGGTAATTTAGCTATCAATTGTTTTATAAGATCTTGAATGGATTTAATAAATCAAACAAGTTGTAATGTTCACCAAGTTAGAAATATTGTTTGACTAGGTTTGAATATAGTTCAATTCCAAATTAGAAAATGAAATTCAAATAAAACTACAACCAATAAACATTGAAAATTCACATAACGGTCAAGTCAGCTAAAACATATTTGTGATCAATACTAAATCAATTTGAATATTACCAACCTTAACAAACCAACTCGAGGTAAACCAAAAGAATTGAGAATATGTATGAATGATTCTATATATTTTCAACCACAAATTAAGGTTCACAATCAACTATGAAAATTGAGATATTATATTCATCAAAAGAAATAAATGGATTGGTTCCAATGGCACTAGGGACAGTGTCAATTCCATCATCACCATCATCAAAAATATGTCTTGGAATTACTTCAACTATGACACCAAATTCAGGTTGAAGTTGGTATTTGACATAAAAAACTTGTTTAGCCATTGATACCAACACATATGGTTCTTCGTTAGCAAGAGTGTGAGTCATATTAATTACTTGAAATCCATAATCATCAATAAATGTGCCCTGTCTCATCATCGAATCAAGCTAATGGAATTTCATCATTGTGACTCGTTCATGAGAGTAATAATCCAATATTATTATTTTCTCCACGACTCCATAATAACCTACATTTTCAAATCGCGGTCTACTATCTGATGCACTGGAATAACAATCTATTGTGGCAGTAACCATAACACCATCATGTTGTGTTCTCATGTTATTTTCTCGTTCAGTGAAAATAAATTTGTACCCATTGATAACAATTGATTTACAGTCACGAACCACGGTATTAGGACCAAAAAACAAAGCTCTTATTTCCTCAGAGACAGAGTCAGCAGACAAAATCAATACCTGAAATATAAATGACTATTAAACTTAATTAAATATTGATATAATTATTTTAAACAGTAATATTTTTACCTTAAATTTTAACAAAGAAGAAAACTATTTGCTATGCAAAGTCTCTCTCCTTCTCAAAGATAAAGAACGATGCTTCCTATTTATCATTGTTTTATGTTCCCTGTAGATAAAAAATATGAATAGTTTAACAGATATATATGTAAGATATACATATTAAATTTAGTTACCTGATATAGTCATCGAACAAATCACAGTTGAATAAAACTGTGTGATGTGCCATCTCCCGCTCTTCATGGCTTAATGTCTTCAATGTATATGATCCAGGAATTCCTCCTGTTTGAGGAAGTGATGGAAAATTGGCTTCAATTTTCTCATACCATTGTTCTTTATTTCTCATTGGTCTATTCATTCTTGTAGTAAAATCAGACAAATACATTGAGAAAAAATCCATAAATTCTTGAGCCAAGTATCTGTTCACGATATAACCTTTGGGATGATTCCTGTTTCAAACATAAGACTTAATGTGCACATATTTCTTTCAGTTGGATACATCCAACAAAAAGAAACAGGTCCTCCGAGAAGTATTTCAGTGGGAATATGGATAGTCAGATGCATCATGCATGTGAAAAATGATGGAGGAAATATTTTCTCCAAATCACACAAAATTAATGGGGGAATCTGTCAACATTTTTTTCAAGAAAGACTTGGACAAATTCTTAGCACAAAGATCTCTAAACAAATAGCACAACCGAATAACAGTCACCCTTACATTATTGGAAAAAAGATGACAGATTTCTATTGGAAGCAACTCATGCAGTAGAATGTGATAATCATGAGTCTTCAAAGATTTTAGCTTCAACTCTCCTATTTTGACCCATTTAGATATGTTTCTTGAATAGCCATCAGGAACTCTAATAGTCTATAATACTTCCAGAAATTGTTTTTTTCCATAGGTGTCATCATATAAGAAGCACATGGAATTTTCCATTTATTTTCACTGATACGCACATGATGAAATTCTGGTCTGATGCCCCAATCCACCAAGTCACACCGAGATCATAAATCATCTTTTGTATTCTTCTTGACATTTAGAAGAATCGAAATCAATATTTCACATATATTCTTTTCAATATACATTACGTCTAAGAAATGACGTAAAAAATTGGTTGACCAATAAGAAAAATAAAAAAAAGACACTCCTCTTCCTCCAATTGTAACAGTTTTCAGTGGAAACATTCTTTCTATTTACAGATTTCATTTGACCCTTCCCGAATGAAAAACTGAAATATTTCAATTCATTAAGCACATCAGTTCCAGACATATGCTGAGGTGGATCATCGGTCTCTATGGTATTATTAAATCTTCGATGATTCATTATATATGGATGATCATTTGGCAAGAATTGTCGATATCCCATAAAACTGAAACTACAACGATCTTTCAGTCTTCTGGATCGTGTATTCTTCATACAAACTGGGCATGATAGTTTTCCCTTCGTGCTCCATCCAGACATCATTGGATAAGCCGTAAAATCATTTATCGTCCACATAAGCGTAGCATGCATCTAAAATATGTCTTTCAAACATGCATCGTATGTGCGCACACCCACATCCCAAATAAGTTTCAACTCTTTTATTAAAGGTTGCATTTATACATCAATATCAATGACGGGATCATATAGAACAGATATGAGTATACTCATGAAGGTGAAAGGTTTTTCATATACAACCATGGGGGAATATTATAAATGTGTATAAAAACTGTCCATGTGCTGTGCGAAGTAAGCATCTTCCCAAACGGATTAAAACCGTCGCATGAAAGACCCAACCTCACATTACGCACGCCAACTACAAAATTAGGATGTCGAGCATCAAATATCTGCCATGAAAATCCATCTGTAGGATGAACAAACTCATCATTAGTCTTCTTTCTCTCGGTATCATGCCATCTCATTTTTATTGATATGTCATCAGACATAAAAAGATTCTGGAGTCTGGGGATCAATGGAAAGTGACACATTACTTTTTGTGGAACGTGGGATGGTGTTCCATCAAATTTTGACTTCCAGCAGGATGTGCCACATTTTATACAATCATTTCGTTCAGCGGTTTCCTCCCAGAATAAACTGCAATCTTTTAGGAAAGCATGAATTTTGTTTCTTGAAAATCCAAGTTCCTCAACTAACTTCCATAACATATAGTGGTTTGAGGGAATATCTACATCATCTGGAAGTAAATCCTTCAAGAGTGTAAGAATGTAATCGATTACTGTATTAGAAATCCCATACATAGTTTTCCTATGAAACAATCAGATTAAAAATTCCAGCCTTTTCATTTTATCGCATTGTCGATATACTGGAGTCATGACAACATCATTAATTTTTTTAACCCTATCAATATCATCAGTTTTACTAGATGCATCAGCTGTCCTCATATCAAAGTCTTCTTGAGCCTAAATCCTTTGTTTTTCATGATGACGAATAAATGAAAACCGATCATCTAAAAAATTCTCCATTCCAGTCCTTTCATTTCAATCATCACCAATTTGAGATTTCATTTTCTCCCCATTGTGATACCACACAAAGTAGTTTTCTTGAAAACCATTTTTGGTTATGTGGTAGCTGACTTCTTCACGGATCAACCAAGGTCTACCAACACAATTGGAACATGAGCAGTGTATGCGACCACTATATGAAGCATTGTGAAATGAAAAATATATAAAGCTCTCCAAATTGTTTTGAAAATCGCTTGAGATCTGATCGGTTTCATACATACAACTTTTTTCAATTCTGTAAAAAGAATTTATATAAGTCATTTTGTCATAAACAATTCAATAGGATTGAACTTTAATAGAAAATACATTTAAGTAAAGGATAAAGGAAGAAGTTTCTAGTTGATGTAGTGAACTATTAAAATAATGTAAAGAACAAGTACTCATAAATTAAATTAAAATTTATTTATATTCATTTTCATTAGGTCTATAAGAGGCACATGCCTCAGGCCCCATTATGTGTTATAGGCATCCCAAATCATTCACCCATGTTCAATAACTCATTATTGGCACCTCTATGGCCATACCTTTCATTACCCAATTACTTCCCCAAGTCAAGCACACCCCATGGGTGAATAAATTTTAGGCTTCTACACTAATATGTTGTTCATGGCTTGTAAAAATATTTAATTTCATTAAGTATAGACAAAAATATTTATTTTTAAATTTGAGATTAATAATAAAGTATGTCAATGATAACAACATTACTGAATTAAACTTGTGACTTATCTAACATTTTATGGATGTCTACACATGCCAGCATGGGTAGTGAAAAGCACCCCACCCTCATAAAAGTGAGTATTGGCCAAGAAGGACACATAATATACAACGTAAAATGAGAACCATATTTAATTGACCCTAAATTTATATTAGTATAGTCATCTTGGGGGAAATGGAATATATGATCCCGGTTAACTAATGAATTCAAAAGCTCGTATTCCATATGTTGGATCTATCTAAGGTAAGAAATCATGTGAGGATGGGTTTACATCATTCAATTTCTTACATGCTAGTGAGAATGGAGGCTTGAATTAATGACTTGAGTTCACTAATACCATTTAAACCATTATACACACCATGTGTAACACCCCGAGCTTCCACGATACGCTTCTCATTCAATAATGCAATAACTTGCATTATACGCAACTTCGAGTTCTAACACACCACAACTAATCAAAGTAGCCGTTATGAATAGTAATACCCACTTTTTAAAATTATAGAAATTTTATATTTCAAAATGGACTTCATTTTTGTATTCATAATATCGAAATTATCCAAAGTTGAATTTTTTGTAATTTTCTGAGAACTTCCAATTTTTATGAATAGTGAAAAATACTTAAAAACAAATTTTTTAATCAAAGTATTTTATAGTGATAAATTATACTATTGAGTGGTTTTAAAGTATAATTAGAATATATTTTTACTATTTTATCCAATGGTGGTCATTATAATTAATTTCACTTTGAAATTGGACATAAACAATTGTCAATCTTTTGATATATATTGTTTCTTAAAAACACGTTATTTGTTGTGACAACGGGAATTAATTATAAAATTAATTAATGCAACTTATATGTTTGGAATTTTGTAAAATAGACACCATTTTTGAATTTGGAATATCAATTATAGCTTAGGGTGAAATTTTGGCATTGTTCTGAAAAACTTCAATTTTTGATGAATAGTGAAACCACTAAGTGGTAGTTAAATAATTGATTTTTCGTTTAAATGAAATATTACCACTTCTGTGATTTGATTTTCAAAAATTCAACATAAATGGTTTTAATTAGGAAGTAAAATTTGGTTCAATGGGATTAAAATAATTTTTTGGTGAATAGTAACTTTTAAGTTTAATTAATCACGATTAAAGGTAATTAGTGAAATTTAAGGTAAAAATGATATTATAAAAATATGAAAATACCTTTACACTTGTCCTACACCTATTGGATGTGTCATGGAAGACCAATAAAATCCATGGGTCAACTTGGGGACCCCATGGAGCCACTTTGGTAGGAAAATGACATAAATTACTTTTATTTAAAGTTAAAATAAAAATGTCACAAACAAGAGTTATTTTACTAAAACAATTTTTAAATGGGGTTATACAAGTCATATTTTTGACTATAAATATTAATTAGAAATATAAAAATATTTCCTACATCATGATGTTTTTTTTATAATTTTTAGACATTAAATAGATTTAATTATTTATGACACCATGATGATGCAACGATTACCTCATTAATTAACGATTTTAATAAAATGGAAGGATAATGTAAAATCTAAGCATTACACTTGTCCAAAGACTACTGGATGAGAATATTTCGAACCCTTATCACCTTAGACTCGAATTATATAAGTTTGGGACCTTTATAATCCGAAAATCATTGTCTAATAAAGTAACATTTCAATCTTTCCAAGAGTGCCCCTCCTCTCCTCTTATAAAAGGCCCCCACCACTACCACCTTATTCACACCTTCAAGCCATTTGGATCGACCAAACTCTACCCAAATACTCTCCCAACTTCCCTCTCTTACTCCTAGAAGCCTCCCTTTGGGCATAATTCTTCCCAAGGAAGCCTTTGGCTCAAATCAAAAAAGAGTTACCCGATTTTAAGGTAATGTCTTCTCTAATATTGTTTTGTTTATTTTGCTTCTCCAACCCATTAAACTCTTTTTATTACTTTATTTTGTAAAAAAACCAGTATCTAAAATATACTAGGATTTTGTTATGATAAGGATTTGGTTTACACTTACACACACCTTCGTCTAATGGTTAAATAAGATACTGTTTCTGTGGGTGGCGAAATACTGCCTCACGAAATGATGATTGTTCAATATTCTTTTAACACCTCTAATGGTGGCCATTTTGATGACACTATTTTCATATATGATATATATATTATGTTTATGTTTTCATTATGCTTCTTTATTTCTCATTTATGGCATACTTTATGATTTCCATTATGGGTAAACGCGATAATTTCCTTTTAGGAAGTGCGGACTACCGACCCCTCAAAGTGATTTGAATCGTAAATGCCATATGTGGGATGTATAAAGGATGGAGTAAATGGTATTATAAATTATATTATACTGGAAGTATATTATACCTTTATATAATTATAACTTAATTCCATTAAATATGAAATAGAAATGAAAGTAGCGTTCATGCGTACGTACGGCTTACCGTCTCCATGAACGGTGCATTTCATTTCTTACCTCTTAATGTTATGGAATATTATAAATGCATGTATATACTGGATATATATGTGATATATGATATCTAAATCATGAATATAATTTTTGATATAATTTATATTTCACCACATGACCAACTTTTAGTTATAACAAGTTTATTTTTGACTCAAGTACCTAAGATCGACAAAACGACCGTTATAAACTTAAATAATTACATAATGTTCATGACATGGTAATAGGTGATATAAAAGGAATAATTAACTTGAAAAAGGTTATTAAGAAGGTAGAGATTAACTCTAGTTTATTATTCAGGAGATCAAAGAACGGTCGAGTGAATTCGGACACGAGGTAAGGGAATTTCTTAACCCAATTTCCATTCTTTGGGTTAATCTCCTACTTTCAAATTATGTCATGATATTATTATGTCATATCTTGTATTTGAAATTTATTTATGTGTACTTATAGTGAATACACACAATAGACCTATTTTATTTTAAAAATTATCTTTGTAAGGACTTCGTCTCAATCTCCTTTCATTGAGGCATATTTGGTTTTATACACAACTTTCTTTTATACGGTGTATAAACCCCTTTGAATTTTACGTTTATTCAAAAGGAATCTTTTTTATATGAAGAGTTTTACTAAAAGACAAAAAGGAATGTTTTTCTTGCCGTACGTATGCGGCGACAACGACTTCTCCACCGCCGTGACCATTATTTGAGTTTCGGCTTCCTCTACAAGCCATAACCTTTTTTAAATGAAAAATAAATACAAAGTTTTAATTTTCTTTTATTTTGGTATTGAAAATGGTTTTGAAAGTGATTTTATTATATCAATGTGTTGTATTGATATCTTGTGATTGAAATGTGGACATTTTATGTTTCCTTTATGCAAGTTTTATGTGATATGATTATGTTATGGTTTATGATATGTTTAAACCTATTCATATGAGGAATGAATTGTACTTAATAAGTGACAGGTGGAGCCCGCTATAGCTCCTCGATGCATCGGTAGGTCTCATGAGACAAACTAGTGTCTTGGCACGAGGCCTTGACAAAATCTTATTTGTGGTCTTGGCATGAGGCCTTGGCTACGTGGTTATGATAGTCTGGAATTATGCATTCCATCATTATGAAAGTGGTTTTTGATCTTGCATGGGATTATTCGACTAGTAGAATATCCATGTGAGTAAGTAAATGGAATTATTTAATTTTATTTTTTCCATATTATGCTAAGGTTCAAGTTTAAAAAGGCTTTTGTTTTAGTTATACATTGCCTTAAACGTTAATGTTTATTTATGAAAGCTTCCGCAATATTGTTATCCTTACTGAGCATCTGAGCTCACCCCTTTCAATGTTTTAATATTTTCCAGGATGTGAAGAAGTATTTTATGAATGACCTACAGGGATAGTCAGAAGAGGATATGAGTGTGGACTATGGAGACTTTGTTATTGTAGTTTTTCACTTTATGATGTAATGTAACATTTATGAATGTATCTAGTGTTTCCAAGGCTACTAAACTAATCGGTCTTTCGAGACTTGATCTTTTGTGATCATGCCAATGTTATGCAATAATGCACCGACTCTGCGTAACTGAGGTTGGGGCGTTACAGTTGGTATCAGAGGCAGTTTAGTACTAACCTTGAAAGCTAGATTTAGATAAACTCTGATTAGAGAACATAGCCCAAAGATAGACTTTGAGGATTAGTATAGAAGAACTTCCTAGAATTTTGGTATTATAGAGATTTTGTGAGTTTTCCAAGCAATAAATCCCTGTCTGGATACGAGCAGGTAGAGGTGGCTCTAGCACAGATTTACCTAGGGGTAAAACCCGAAAACACCGCTTTGAGCTAGACTCGAACGGGAACTAGTGAATGACAACGGGCCTTGCTGCACTCTTGGTTATGAAACTCCCGGGGGATATGCTTAGGATACTTATCATTTTCTTTACAAACCACTATGAAGGGTTATGAGTATATACTTCCTCAAAGAAAACTTTTTTTATGATTATGGATTATATCCATAAATAGTTCAATTAGTGTTAAGTGTTTTACAAGTATAGAATTATGTATTTTGATTCATAAATTAATCTAGTTTATGTCATTGTTTAGAAATAGAACCTAGTGGAAGGAATGGAAACCATATCAATGCACGCACTCTGTGTAGGGATTGCCCTCCTGCTCAAGATAATTATTGTGGAGCTGGAGATACAACTGGTGCTGATAAACTTATTACCATACTGGGACAACTCACTAAGGTTATGAATAATAACCTTACTCGTATGGAGCATCCTGATCCGCAACGTGGAGGATCAATGTTAGACCGCTTCATGAGGCAACAACCACCAACATTTAATGGGGGTACAAATCTATTAGTAGCTGAGCAATGGATAAAATCCTTAGAGAAAATATTCCATGACTTGGGGAGTAGCGAAAGGGAGAAGGTTATCATGGCAGTTTACCGCCTCACTGGAGATGCCGATCAATGGTGGTCATTGATTCAAAATACAAAGGAAGATGAAGAATTATCAAGTATGGAATAGAGAGAGTTCAAAGATCTTTTCTTAGAAAAATACTTTCCACATGACCATCGAGCAGATATGGAAAGGCAATTTCTAAGTCTGAGACAAAAGGAGGATGAGAATGTTGCAAAGTATGAGGCTAACTTTACAAGGTTAGAGAGGCATGCAGTAGATTATATACGTAACCCAAGAAGTAAGATTGATCGTTTCTTTGATGGGTTAAAACCATTTCTCCATCGAGCTTTAGTATCACAATATTTCTCAACATACGAGGATATAGTCTCATGTGCTATCAAGATAGAAAAGGAATTCTCTAAGTCTTATGACAACAAAGTAAAGCAAGAGAAGAAGAGAACGGTGGAACAAGAGACAGATAAATGGAAAAAGGGAAAGAAGGATTTTCCATTATGTGATAATTGTGGGAAGAATCACCCTGGTACTTGCCTAAAAGGAATGAGAGTTTGTTATAAATGTGGAGAAAAAGGTCACCAGACTCATGATTGTAAGGGAAAGAAAGAGGCTATCAATGTTGAATGCTACAATTGTAGGGAAATGGGTCATTATGCAAATGAATGTCCTAAGAGTAAGGTAAACTTACCTCAGAAAAGGCCAAGGGATCAAGTACAATCTTATGATGTTACTACAGTTGAAGCAGAATAATTAATGTATTGGTGCTTTTGGACTCATGGATTATATTCTGGTTATTAGAATAATGTGATATATATATATAAGGATTATACTTCAGTACTTGTTGATTTCATTAAGGTTTTAATATGATGAATGTAATCATATTTTTGTATGTGACAATAAGAGAAACTTTACCTTGTTTGAGAAATCTGATGATACAATTGATTTTGGAATTTAGAGACCTTTTAGAGAAAGTCTGGATGGAGGTATTTTGGATAACTATAAAGGTTGTAATGGATTAAGTTGAACTTTGGATAGTATTGTTTAAGGTTAAAAAATTTATGAAGATTATTTTTGGAATATTATAATACTATAGTTTTAGGAAAAGGACAACCTGCAGGGTGGGGCATAACCCGTCGCGTCAGACAAAGCTGCAGGAATCGAATCCACAACCATAGTGCGATAGGCCTTTATTACCTACCACTAGCCTACAGGAAGTCCCTGGTTATTACAAAATAGTTTTACTAATCTAAATGGTATGTGTTAATATTTGGAACCTTATACAATTAGGATAAATAGAATATTTTTGAGTTCTATTACCTTTTAGAGTGAAAGATGGGTTTGTGGTAAAAATTTATTAAAGAATGAAAGTCTACATGACAAGTATGTATATTCCCTTACGTTCTTAGTAAATCTCCTAAATAAATTCCTCAACTTTATAAAAGGTAACTTAAAACAAAAACGTTGCCGGTTAACTTTTCCAACTGGGGATTCAATGACTGTTTAACCAATCACAAGTTTGTGATTTTCTTATGGTTAACTTTCTCCAAATCCAGTGTTCTACAACTCTCCATCAGACCTTGATGGTTTGTTTTTCTTCCATATCCATATTTTCATAGAATCCTAGTATGGGCTATCTCGGGTGACCTTTGTACTTCTCTTTCTTTCTTTTAATGTTATATTTTTATTAACCTTATTTCCGATGTGGGTTTTCTACAAAGGTATTTTCTATTTTCAACCTTTTATTTTCAAAGAAAAATTGCAAATTGCGAGGACGCAATTTATTGAAGGAGGGGAGAATGTAACACCCCGAGCTTCCACGATACGCTTCTCATTCAATAATGCAATAGCTTGCATTGTATGCAACTTCGAGTTCTAACACACCACAACTAATCAAAGTAGCCGTTATGAATAGTAATACCCACTTTTTAAAATTATAGAAATTTTATATTTCAAAATGGACTTCATTTTTGTATTCGTAATATCGAAATTATCCAAAGTTGAATTTTTTGTAATTTTCTGAGAACTTCCAATTTTTATGAATAGTGAAAAATACTTAAAAACAACTTTTTTAATAAAAGTATTTTATAGTGATAAATTATACTATTGAGTGGTTTTAAAGTATAATTAGAATATATTTTTACTATTTTATCCAATGGGGGTCATTAGAATTAATTTCACTTTGAAATTGGACATAAACAATTGTCAATCTTTTGATATATATTGTTTCTTAAAAACACGCTATTTGTTGTGACAGCGGGAATTAATTATAAAATTAATTAATGAAACTTATATGTTTGGAATTTTGTAAAATAGACATCATTTTTGAATTTGGAATATCAATTATATATTAGGGTGAAATTTTGGCATTGTTCTGAAAAACTTCAATTTTTGATGAATAGTGAAACCACTAAGTGGTAGTTAAGTAACTGATTTTTCGTTTAAATGAAATATTACCACTTCTGTGATTTGATTTTCAAAAATCTGACATACATGGTTGTCATTAGGAAGTAAAATGTGGTTCAATGAGATTAAAATAATTTTTTGGTGAATAGTAACTTTTAAGTTTAATTAGTCGCGATTAAAGGTAATTAGTGAAATTTAAGGTAAAAATGATATTATAAAAATATGAAAATACCTTTAAACTTGTCCTACCCCTATTGGATGTGTCATGTCCGACCAAGACAATCCATGGGTCAACTTGGGGACCCCATGGAGCCACTTTGGTAGGAAAATGACATAAATTACTTTTATTTAAAGTTAAAATAAAAATGTCACAAACAAGAGTTATTTTACTAAAACAATTTTTAAATGGGGTTATACAAGTCATATTTTTGACTATAAATATTCATTAGAAATATAAAAATATTTACCACATCATGATGTTTTTTTTTATAATTTTTAGACATTAAATAGATTTAATTATTTATGACACCATGATGATGCAGCGATTACCTCATTAATTAACGATTTTAATAAAATGGAAGGATAATGTAAAATCTAAGCATCACACTTGTCCAAAGACTATTGGATGAGAATATTTCAAATCCTTATCACCTTAGCCTCGAATTATATAAGTGTGGGACCTTTAGAATACGAAAATCATTGTATAATAAAGTAACATTTCAATCTTTCCAAGAGTGCCCCTCCTCTCCTCTTATAAAAGGCCCCCACCACTACCACCTTATTCACACCTTAAAGCCATTTTTCTCGACCAACCTCTGCCCAAATACTCTCCCAACTTCCCTATATTACTCCTAGAAGCCTCACTTTGGGCATAATTCTTCCCAAGGAAGCCTTTGGCTCAAATCAAAAAAGAGTTACCCGATTTTAAGGTAATGTCTTCTCTAATGTTGTTTTGTTTATTTTGCTTCTCCAACCACTTAAACTCTTTTTATTCCTTTCTTTTGTAACAACACCAGTATCTAAAATATACTAGGATGTTTTTATGATAAGTATTTGGTTTAAACTTACACACACCTTCGTCTAATGGTTAAAGAACATACTGTTTCTGTGGGTGGCGAAATACTGCCTCACGAAACAATGATTGTTCAATATTCTTTTAACACCTCTAATGGTGGCCATTTTGATGACAATATTTTCATATATGATATATATATTATGTTTATGTTTTCCTTATGCTTCTTTATTTCTCATTTATGGCATACTTTATGATTTCCATTATGGGTAAACGCGATAATTTCATTTTAGGAAGTGCGGACTACCGCCCCCTCAAAGTGATTTGAATCGTAAATGCCATATGTGGGATGTATAAAGGATGGAGTAAATGGTATTATACATTATATTATACTGGAATTATATTATACCTTTATATAATTATAACTTCATTCCATTAAATATGAAATAGAGATGAAAGTAGCGTTCATGCGTACGTACGGCTTACCGTCTCCATGAACGGTGCATTTCATTTCTTACCTCTTAACGTTATGGAATATTATAAATGCATGTATATAATGGATATATATGAGATATATGATATATAAATCATGAATATAATTCTGGATATAATGGATATTTCACCACATGACCAACTTTTAATTATAAGAAGTTTATTTTTGACTCAAGTACCTAAGATCGACAAAACGACCGTTATAAACTTAAATAATTACATAATGTTCATGACATGGTAATAGGTGATATAAAAGGAATAATGAACTTGAAAAAGGTTATTAAGAAGTTAGAGATTAACTCTAGTTTATTATTCAGGAGATCAAAGAACGGTCGAGTGAATTCGGACACGAGGTAAGGGAATTTCTTAACCCAATTTCCATTCTTTGGGTTAATCTCCTACTTTCAAATTATGTCATGATATTATTATGTCATATCTTGTATTTGTACTTTATTTATGTGTAATTATAGTGAATAAACACAATATAACTATTTTATTTTAAAAATGATCTTTGTAAGGACTTTGTCTCAATCTCCTTTCATTGAGGCATATTTGGTTTTATATACAACTTTCTTTTATACGGTGTATAAACCCCTTTGACTTTTACATTTATTCAAAAGGAATATTTTTTATACGAAGAGTTTTACTAAATGACAAAAAGGAATGTTTTTCTTGCCATACGTATGCGGCGAAAACGACTTCTCCACTGCCGTGACCATTATTTGAGTTTCGGCTTCCTCTACAAGCCATAACCTTTTTTTAAATGAAAAATAAATACAAAGTTTTAATTTTCTTTTATTTTGGTATTGAAAATGGTTTTGAAAGTGATTTTATTATATCAATGTGTTGTATTGATATCTTGTGATTGAAATGTGGACATTTTATGTTTCTTTTATGCAAGTTTTATGTGATATGATTATGTTATTGTTTATGATATGTTTAAACCTATTCATATGAGGAATGAATTGGACTTAATAAGTGACGGGTGGAGCCCGATATAGCTCCTCGATGCATCGGTAGGTCTCATGAGACAAACTTGTGTCTTGGCATGAGGCCTTGACAAAATCTTATTTGTGGTCTTGGCACGAGGCCTTGGCTACGTGGTTATGATAGTCTGGCATTATGCATTCCATCATTATGAAAGTGGTTATTGATCTTGCATGGGATTATTCGACTAGTAGAATATCTATGTGAGTAAGTAAATGGCATTATTTAATTTTATTTTTTCCATATTATGCTGAGGTTCAAGTTTAAAAAGGCTTTTGTTTTAGTTATACATTACCTTAAACGTTAATGTTTATTTATGAAAGCTTCCGCAATATTGTTATCCTTACTGAGCATATGAGCTCACCCCTTTCAATATTTTAATATTTTCCAGGATGTGAAGAAGTATTTTATGAATGACCTATAGGGATAGTCAGAAGAGGATATGAGTGTGGACTATGGAGACTTTGTTATTGTAGTTTTTCACTTTATGATGTAATGTAACATTTATGAATGTATCTAGTGTTTCCAAGGCTACTAAACTAATCGTTCTTTCGAGACTTGATCTTTTGTGATCATGCCAATGTTATGCAATAATGCACCGACTCTGGGTAACTGGGGTCGGGGCGTTACACCATGTGAACCCTTATACACACCATATGAACCCTTATACCATATCATCATTATTACAACCATTAATAAAAACTTATTAAACAACATCACTTGTCAAAGATAATCAAATTGAAAATAAATCAATAATAATAATGGATATATCAAGTAAAATGAAGTCATACTATCTTACATCCTAAATGACCACCCAAAACAATGATTAATGACCACAAATCTCCCCTTTCGGCCAAATCAAAAGTGAAAACAAAAATACATAGTTGCAGAAAACAACTTCATTTGTGTGAATAATAATAATCTGATGGTCCTCATGATATTTGAACCACACAGTCATGATTTTCGAGATGAACTTGTATCCATGAAACCATATGAGAAACACGATTCAATACATGTGTTTTTCTGATTTTCCCAAGCATTTTGAGGAACCCCAAATCAGTGAAAATGGTCATTGTGTTTTAAAAAGGTGATTGAATAACTCATGTATGATGTTGAAGGCATAATGATTAATGGTTATATTAGGAAAACTAATATTCACTAATATTGTGAATTTGACATTCTGTGAATTAGTTTTATGAAGAAGGAAGAAGTACTAATTAGGGACCACATACTATTTTGCAAAGTTCAAGAAGATACTCCATATGTTCTATTGTGCAAAGGATAAGTGAACAATGTGTCATTTTATATATATATATTTTTATAGAAACATGATACATACTTGTTATGTAATACACATAGTGTACAAAAATTAAGATGAACAAGATCTTCATGTTTGACATGATCTTAATGAAAGGAGTGATTTTCATGAAATACTATGAATAAATATTACAAAAAATTTCTTATGAGTTCATATACATGAAGCTGTAATATTTAAAGCATTGAGATTAAAAAAAACTATGAATATTTAAAATTAGAACACAATAAAGAGACACCATGCCCTTATAAATGTATATGTGTAATGAAAACATTAATTGGACAACGTGTACACTGATATAGTGGTTTGAGTACACAATTCGTGGAGTAGTGAATCATAAAATTTTACAAAAACCCTAAAAATTGGGAATAACAACATCCTTGAGAATAGAAGGATATCCTTGATAAGAGGTGGAAGGATATCCTTGAGAAAATGTGGAAGGAGTATAACCTGGCAGCTGATCCGATGGAAGAGGTGCACTCGTGCTGGGGCTTCTCAAGGGCTTCTGCGAGTCAGAATCGCTTCTGGGAGATCTGCGCAATGCTTCTGGAATCGTGGGGAGGGGGATGCCTGACTTTGGAGAATTTGGGGCATCTTTTTACCAACGGTTTTTAAAAACTGTTGAGAAAACTCCATCTTTCCCAACGGTTTCATTAAACCGTTGGGAAAACTCATTTTTTCCCATCTTTCCCAACAGTTTCATCAAACTGTTGGGAAAAGTCATTTTTTACCCATCTTTCCCAACGGTTTCATCAAACCGTTGGTATACAAGTGTTAGGAAAAGTATTATTTCCAGTAGTGTTTGTCATTTTACATCAACACATAGACTATGAACTTCTTTGAAGCACCAATAAATACTAAAAAAAGTTCTCCACTTATGGGTAGTGTGAGCACGAGCATAGTGATAAGCCTTATTTTTAAATCCTTGAAGCTATCTTCGCATTCACCACTACAAGAAAACTTAAATCCCTTCCGGGTTATCTTGGTAAGAGAGTTGTACAATCATGAGAAATTTCTCACAAATCAGTGATAATATCCAGCTAACCCCAGGAAGTTACGGATATCTATCACCAATGTTGGCCTCAACCATCTCTCAATTGTAGCTGTCTTAGAGGGATCCATAGATATCCCATTTCTTGTAATGATATGACCCAAGAATGAGACTTCCTTCAACCAAAACTCACACTTTATGTACTTTGCATAGAGATTCTCCTTTCTCAAGGTCTTTAGTACAATGCTTATATGCTCCTCATGCTTCTCCTTGGTTTTGGAGTATATTAGAATATCATCTATAAATACTACCACAAATTTGTTGAGGTAATCTCTAAAGACTCCATTCATCAAGTCCATGAATATTTATGGAGAATTAGTGAGTCCTAAAGGAATTACTATGAATTCATAGTGCCTCTACCTTGTACAAAAAGTAGTCTTGGGGATATCCTCCATCTTCACCCTTACTTGGTAATATCCCAACCGAAAATCCACCTTGGAGAAGTATTGTACTCCATGTAGCTGATCGAACAATTCATCAATTTGTTTCAGAGGATACTTGTTCTTTATTGTGATTTTGTTAAGCTCATGATAATCAATAAAAAGGCGCATTGACCCATCCTTCTTCTTGACGAAGAGGACTAGTGCATCCCATGGTGAAACAATTGGCCGTATAAACCCTTTATCCATATTCTCATGTAGTTGTTTCTTTAGCTCCTCAATCTCCATAAAATCCATTCTATACGGAGTCTTGGATATTGGCAATTCCCTAGGTATAATATCAATTGAGAATTCAATATCTCTTCTAGGAGGAAGACCAGGCAATTCCTCAGGAAACACTTCAGAAAATTCCCTCACAATAGGAATGTATTCAAGGATGGTTACTTCCTTAGACTCAATCATCTGAGCAAGATACACATGCTCATAGGGTAGTAATATCCACACTTGAGATGATGGTGCTAAAGAAGATTCATCATCCTCCTTGCACTTGTATAGAATCGGGGGTTGATTCTCTATATGGAGAGTGATTTCCTTCTCATGGAAATTTATGTTGGATCTATATAGGGAAAGCTAATCCATGCCAAGAATTTCATCAAATTCCACTAGAGTGAGTATGAAGAGGTTTTTTGGGAAGTTCAAACCACAAATTGTGATAGAGGAGGAGTTATATTCATGGGATGAAATGATTTCCCTATTTTCCGTTCTCACTGACATCTCTACTTCCATGATTTGTGGTGGTGTTGGGATTGTTCTACTAAAATTTCAGGATATAAAATAATGTGTAGAAATAGAATAAAAAAGTATGTTCTCTATTATTTAATTAATAACTAGCGTACCTATCATCACTTCATTGTTGGGGTTCACTTAGGAAATAGTGATGGAAAAAGATTTCCCTTTTTACCTTGGAGGTTGTTGGTTGCCTCCGAAAACTCTTGTCTTAGGGCACTAGTTTGCAAAGTGCCCTAGTTCTTTATAGTTGAAGTAATGAACAATGCGTTGAGGGTTGAATGGAGCATTCCTATCCTCTATCACAGTAGTGAGTTTTTCTTGACGATAGTTAATGGTCGGGTTTCCTTATCTTCTACACCTAAATCATTTCCTCATCCCCTTCAGGCAATTTCTGGGGTACTTCTTTCCACACCTTTGGCAAGTGAGGTGCTGTAATTTCTTAGCACCGTTGGATTTATCCATTCGACCTCCATAATTAAAGTCCAATTTCAACTTCTTATCCCCATGATACCCCTATGATTATTCAATCTACATTTTGACTTTGAGTGAACATTGTACAATTTCCTCATATCTATCGAAGTCACGGATCACTATTGATTTTCATAGGCTAGGTTTTAGCACACCAAAGAAGTGTTCATCCTTGCATTTGGGGGTAACGACAAAGCCAGAGGCATATCGTGCAAGCCTTGTGAAGTTTTACTCATACGATTCGATGGATTTTTCATCTTTTTTATTGAGGGAAAGAAAGTCCCTTTCCATTTTAAATTGGAGGGTGCGAGTAAAATATTTATTGAAAAACATTTTCTGGAAATTCTTTTATTCCAACACCTCGATCTCTTCTCTAATATTCGTATTTTTGATCAATGTATACCATTGACCAGCTTCACCCTCTATATAATAAGCAGCCAGAAGAACCTTATCTTCTTTGGAACATTGAAGGATGGAGAAGATATTCTCAATGAAGTTGATCCATTGTATGGTGATTGAGGGATCAGATGATCCATTGAAAGTAGGAGGACTTTGTATCATGAAGCTATCAATTGCAGATTGTTCTTTCTTGGGGGGGGGGGTGGAATTTCCTCTTGACCCATGTTTCTATTCAAAACTTGAGTTAACTAAGAGAGTATCATGGAAAAGTTTGTGCTTTCCACTCCCATCAGATTGTGAATCTCATTAGAACAATCATCACATTGATCTTCACATCAGTTGTTAGCTCAATTACTCCTATTACAGGCCATTGGCTAGAATAAAAGAAAAATTAGGGGTAACACATAAAGGGTAATCCAATGACAAAAATAGATAACTTATAAATTACATTTATTTCCTTAACTTATGAATTTATAGGCTTCAATCTATGTTATCCATGATCTACTTCCCAACATACATTCTTAGGGGCATTTTTTAATTCCCATAATAATGGTTTATACTAATATTATGAATTTATCAAAGAATATACCCTATTAATGTAGTAACCAAGAGTGTATCAAGGCCTATTGTTGTGCACTAGTTCCCATTCAAGTCTATCTCAAAGCGGTGTTTTCAGGTTTTACCCCTAGATACATCTATGCTAGAGCCACCTCTACTTGTTCATATCCATAAATGGATGCATTTTATTTATAAACCACTTATTCTATACTCAAAAAAATTTAGGTATGTTTTTATTATACTTAGTCTTATCACTAAGGCATTCACTAGGGTTTTCTAATCTTAATCCCAAAAATAACTAAACCTATCCTCTGATACCAACTACAATAACCTTGCTATTTATTAAACATTTAAACATGATTTATTACATAAACTTTAACTTAAGAAAACTCTAAGGATTAAGAGGTCTAGTGTCTTGGGAAATTAGAAACATTACATAATAAATTAGAACATAAAACACAACATCTTTATTGAAATCTTCTTTTACATGAACACAACATTCCTTTGTACTTATCATTGCATTGGATAACCTGAGGATATTTATAATAAAAGGGTGATATATAAAGTCTAGTAAGGGAGTAAAAAAGGCATAAAATGTAGAATATAGTACATGTTATGAAATAAGCATATCAATGGAGCACAAGATAAACATGAACATAAAGGCATGATATAACATGATTATCATAACATGGAAATGTGGAAACAACATTTAACATGATATTAGCATGATCTGAAGATAATTGCACATGGATAATGATTAAACCCTCATTTCACTTGGCATATCATGATACTATTCTTTACCCAATGCATTAGAGCGCTATTAGGATGCACCCTTCTTAATCATTTCATTTCATGCATAAGTGTGCCACATAGATCATACAACATGGATTCATTAAACATCACAATTTATTCCACGAATAAGAGATATGGAATAAATAAATTTAATTCCTCAATCAACAAGTACATGTTCAGAAATTTGAATACCCTTGATAGAGAAATGGGTATGGTATTCACTTACACAATGATTTTTTCATGGGAAAATTTGGAGTAACTTCGGCAGCATAACGACATCAAATAGAAATTGTAAAATGGGTTGATGAGAGATAAAGGGGTATATAATAATTTATAAATGAAATGAAAAGTAAGGGGGTCATGGAAAATAATATCACAACATTCTTAATGGAATTTAGATGCATAATATACAAGAATTACTTGAATGTAAATGAGAAGAGAGAAATCCCTTCCAAAATTTCAACATGGTAACAGGTGTACATGGGGGGAATTAATGAGAAAGAAAGAGGTATATTATCATTCAAACATAAGGAGGTAATTATTTGGGGATGTTTTAAATCATACCACAAAATCTTTAATTGATAATAAAAGGGTATTACAACATAAAGAAACTTGTACAAAAATGAGAAAGGAAGAAATCCCTTACTTGAAAGTGTGATCCCAAAGGCTTGGGAGAGGCTTGACAGAGGATTCTAGGGAGATTGGAGAACATTTTTAGGATTATAAATAGAGGAGGGAATAGGTTTTTTGATATAAAAATGTTTTTGGTGAAGAGGAATGGGAGATTGAGTGAGTTTATATAGGAAAGGAGAGAGAATTATTTATTATTTAGGTTTTGGACACTACACATTAAACTAATCAAAACCACAAACCATACCATGGTTTTTGCCCATGGTTTTTTCTAAAGTGGAGTGTAAAACATCATTTTATAATGCCAATGGACGAACTTATTAAAATATTAGGCTTGATTATGTGGAGGTGAGTCACACTCTCAAGGAAATCATTTTAAAAAGTTAAAACATTTTATAAGTCTTGGAGGGTCCACTAAGGCACCATAAAATTAATAAAACAAATATAAAATCACATTATTTTAAAGATAAAACATATATTGTCTGAAAAAAATTTTTATAGTATTTTATGACATCACTATTGGGTCATTATGATTTCATAAAACACAATATATATTTAAACGGTATTTAATTTTTACCCAAACATTCGACTATCTCAAAAAATTATGAAAAATTCACTGTTAGATAATTTTGATGTCCTGAATCCAAAAATGATATTAATTTTATATAAATAATTTTCTAAATATGTGAATTTTTATATTTAAAATAAAAACTGACATTTATCGAAAATTCATGGGTTTTGATAAAAACAGCTTTCAAACCTTAATAAAAATTACAATCGTATTCATAAAAATTATACGATCATTTATATTTAATAAAAAGTAATTTAGTAATAATATTATATTACAATATTATTTAATTCAAAAATCCATTAATTCATCAAAATAGATTTCTTAATTTAATATTAACTAAAAATACTATTTGTGCTTTAAAAAAACCATTTACAAAGTAACAATAATAAAATAAATGTATATTATTTATACAAAAAATGCACATAATAATAGTGCTAGGGTATTGTTACATAACCCCTTATAATTCCCATATAATACCTAAGGGTATGGTGTGTGATGGTGACAGACTCTTGGGGTGGCTCTCATAACATCGTTCGGGTGGTAATATCTATTAACTTCCACTTCTCCCTTAGGTGATTCCGTTCAAGCTTAACGTGTTGAAGCGCAACTTGGGATTAGTCAAGAGTGAAGCCCAGTGATGTTAACTCCTTTATGAGCTCCAAAAAAATGGGCTTCATATGGAGCAATTCTACTGGATGAGGCCATCTCTTCCTTTGTCTGAGTAAATTGGATTTGTTAAAGACCAATATTTATACTAATCACGTGATCACTATTCAATAGCTATATTAGCAACGGTAAAAATTCTTAATGGTATTTTAAAATCCAAAAACATAAAACCAAGGAAGTGAATATGTCTTATATAAAAATTTTACATAATAAGACATTTAATTAGATCAAGAGTAACTTTCATTAATAAAAGTTTGGGTCATTACAATAATCCACAGCCAGATCCACTATTTTCGAGTGGATATAGGGCCAGAATCAAAGAGACTAGGCCAGATTTGAGGTATAGATCATGGATCTGAGAAACTATGAAAAATACGACTACACACTATGTGCCTTGATGAACAAATGACGTGTAGCCCCTGGTTGTGGCAACTAGAGTTTCAAAAATTTATAAGGATGGCATAGTGTGTAGCCCTACTATACACTGTGTACCTTGTCCCCAAGTGGATGAGCTATTTGATGGATCACATGGGTGGGACCCCATGTGAGAATACATAGCCAATCTCATGGTAATGTACCAAATTATATAGACACGACCATAAGAAAATGGTCCAATCCTAGATAGTTTGTACAAGCCATGTAGTCTACCTGTACAATGTGTACTTCTATTTGGTTGGGATCTGTGTATCTCTAGGGACATGACTTGGTGAAGGAGTGGGACCACACGCCATGTGGATAACCTCATATGCCACATAACCCTTGGCTCATTTTGAAGAAACTTTAACCTTCCGTATCTCCTTCATTTGAACTCTAATTTTGGTTTTCAAGTAGCCTATCCTGAGTGTTTTCCATGTAGAATGCGATGGTTCCCTTGGTTGTGGATTTTGGGATATAATGTGGAATGTTCCGTATAACAACCCATACATTATATACAGTGTTAATACTTTAGAATTGAAGTATATATATTACAACATATAACAAAACTATGACAGGACGGTATAGGTATAGTGTCTTTAGAAACTGGGAAACATAAACAACTGGTTCATAAAGCATCTACGTTGTCTCCCATTTATTTGATCATATATAGACTCTTTTTTGGCATATCATATTTAATAAACTTCTTATTGACTTGGGTAAAAGAAACATACAAAAGGGTGAGCTCAAATTCTCAGTAAGGGTAAAAAAATGAAATATCAATCATATCATATTCTTAAGATCATAACGTTTGAAAATCTTATCCTGCATAAGAGGTCATAATATCATGTTATGGGATAAATCATAGAATTTCAATGCAATACTAATCATCATAAAATAATACATGAAACTTTGTAGCATACACACATAATCATATAAAATCATTTCATATTAGTCATGGCTCATTGACAATACCATCGTAGCAGACAATGTCCATTACTGAATCGAGTTCACTCCTTGTTCCAGTCTTGTATCACTGAACCAGATTAACTTTCCATTCCAGCCATGTCTATCTCATGAGATAAAAATCTTTACCCAATTAATTGGAGGAAGATATAGGTCCCACCCATCTCATAATGAAACCATTCTTATGTGTGCCACAAAATCATAAATAATACATCATAGCATAACCCATGTAATAAAATGGGATTCTTAAACATTATGCCATCGTAACATAATTCATATAAGATAAAAGGACTTCCTAAAAATAATTCCATCATAACATAATCAAATAAAAGTAATAATACGGATAACACTATATCATCTTAGATGGAAAATAATTTTTATAAAACACTTGAACATAGTTCTTGAGGAAAATATCCTTTCTTCTTAAAAAAACATTTTATTTTCTCAACATATCATGAAATTTTAAAATAAAAGAAGTTAATTAAAAATAAACTTGAAAACTGTTAAAGGAATAATCATGGAAATAATGCTCTATGAAATCATAAAAATTCGTTCATGTTGTATAAGTTACAAAAAACATTCTTCTAGTACTTTGGCCCGAAAAGTCAAAAAGTATCTCATACTAAAAACTAAAAAAGTTTCCTTTCATATATTTTAATAAAAATTAAACAATGGGTAAAATTGGATTTAAAAAATTGTAGGAGGATAGAAATAATATTACATATTTAGGAAACATTGATGTGGATGATAAATCTGTCATAGTAAATACTGAAGTATAAACAATCTCAGATAAAAATGAGATTGTGAGATTTTCCCGTACCTTAGGTCCGCTATGCTTTGTACGTATTCGAACCTCCTGTATAATAATTTAAATAATTTCATTGACTTATTCTAGAATCAAATTCATTTTTATGATATCATATATGGTAATATTATTATTTGTTTATTAGTAACATTTTATTGTTACTCGTTATTCAGGTGTTAACTACTTTATATTCTTATGCATGTTTTGTCAAATAAATTCTTATTACTCTTTTTAGGTTATATATATATCATTTACAGAATGGTATTAGTATAATATATATCATATTTATTCATTAATTTCATTTATATAATCATTCTTCAATGAAGATCATGTATAATGAATCACATCACATCGTGGAGACGGTAGGCCGTACGTACGCACGAGCGATGATATCATTCCCATGATTGTGGAATTGTATTAAATTTTATGGTGTATAATATTTAAGAATTAATATCACTTTAAAATAATCATATATAGTAATTTCTTCCATAATTATACCTATCCAAGTATGTTGGTGATGAAAAAAAAAGATTACACCATGGCGTGGAGACGGTATTCCGTACGTACGCACACACGATGATTTCGTTTTTCAAATGATGGATAGAAAGTGAAATAGGGTTATTTAATATTTATAATAACATATAAGTATATGAGTGATACTGATGTTATTACTTTATAATGAAACAACAAAATAATAGTAAGTATAATAAAAATAAATTTGAAAGAATCAGTAGAAGATATTACCTCTTCCTCAAAGTGTCTCCTTTAAACCTCCTCATAGGGCACTAGAGTTGGTCTTTTGTGAAGACCAAAACCTCTATAATGTAAATATGGAGGTTTATAATAGGAATTTTCAGGGTTTATCCGAGCTTGAAGGCTCAAAATTGAGTGAAGAGGAGAGGGAAGGGGGGTGCCCTTTTATAAGAGAGGAGATGATCACTTTTGGAAACCTCAAAATTATTAATTTATAATAAAAACCAAACCCACATAAAAACCTCCTAAATGACTCAAATTTGAATATGAGATGATATAGGGTTGTAATATCATCAACTAATAAAATTTAGACATGTTTTGATTTTATTTTAAACCTTATCATTTGGATTTATTCTTATTTAATCTATTTAATTTCTTTTGTGGTAATAATGTTATAAATTTTAAATAGTTATAAATACTTACTTATGTGTTGTTAATTGTACATAATTGGATACTTTATGAAATTTTAGACCATAAAAATTTTAATTTGTAATTTTTAATTTTTTTTGTGATTTTTAAACAATTTAATAATATGTTATTTTCATAAAATATCAATAGTGTCAATTTTGACACAATTCGTTTATTTGAATTTAAATAAAATCCAAACAGAAGATATTTTCTAAAAAATATATTTAATATATTCATAAAAAGTAATATGAATCTATAAAATTCATGGATAACATTAATTATATCATATAATATTTATTTTAATATTTTTAAAACTATTTATTTGATATTTCTCTTGATAAAATAATTACTACAACATTTTTGTATAATTATTTAATATACTTATTTGTTGCATAAAAATTATAACTAAAATAATATTATGAATATAAATATAATAAATTTCATAATAATACTTTTAGTATATTTTATCTTCTAAAAAAACCAACTTTTAAAATGTTATATTTATTAAATTATGAAGGTGACAATTTTGAAATTATTTAAAATAAAAAAATATAAGTGTCATAATCACTTTTATAAGGATCCAAATGGTCCAAAAGTCGACCCTTGGATTCTTATGGTTTATATATACTCTAAAAATAAGTTTTGGTCAAGTTTTTGGTCCTTTTAATGGGTATTATTATTTTAATAAAAACTATATTATTGATTTTTCACAAAATAAATAATTTTTGCATCATTAATGTATAAGAAATTAAAGTAATTATATATTTTATAAAAATTACAAATAAATTACCATGATAAATAAAAATATTTTATATTTAAAATGAGTGTTTATAATCGAATTTATATTATGTATAACCTTATATTAAAAATAATTTAATTATTAAAGTTTGAGTGAGACATATTTCACTTTCCTTTAAATAAAATAAATTAATTGTCTCAATCTCATACAAGTGGGTTCCAATAGATACCATTTCGACCCAAGTATGTTTTTGGATGAAATATAATCATCTAATTATGTTAAGACAAGTGTTAGGGTAATTTTATAATATTAGTTTTACCATTAATTACCCGATTTACCTTTAACTGTGGTAAATAAAATTTACCGTAGTTACTATTCATAATGCCCAAAAATAAAAGTATCCTATTAACATAATTTGGAACTACTGATTCTAGATATGGAATCCATTTTTCCAAATTCAAGACACATAATTTTCAGAAATTTAATTTAAAATTAATCCCGTTGTCGAAAAAATGGGTTTTTTTTATAACATTGCAAAAGATTGAAATGATTTTACCTTTGAATTCATTGTAAAATTAATGATAATGACATAAATTATATTAAATATTAAAAATATATTCTATTTATACTTTAAAACCATTAACTATTATAATTTAACCATATAAATTATCTCGATGAAAAATGTTGTTTTTTATTAAAATTTAGCATATTTTTACTATTCATCAAATTATGAAGTTTATCAGAAAAATATCAAAATTTTAACCAAAGTAAATTTTTATATCCCGATTCCAAATAAAAGTTTAATTATATAATATTAAAATTATTAATGTTCCTAAATCTTAAATTAAAAAGCGTTTTCCATTAAAAGGCGGAAAAATATTCTTGTAATATCTATTTGATGAATATCAAAAATACCATTTTAATTATATAACATACATATATTATTAATTTCATTCACTCAAATAACTAATATGACATATAATTGATTTACATTTATCATAAATTTTTAAAAGTTAGTTATATTTATTCTCACTAACATAACGGTTAGGTTATAACGGAAATTTTATATTAAGGGCACCTCACAGTTTGTTTAAACTAACGATTGCATGCAAAACAAGCTAATGAAGAGACAATTATTTAAATATTTCATAAAACACATGAACGTTACATTTTATCCCCCTTAAACTGAATTTATACCTCGAAATTCGTCACTTGGAAATAAACAGATGAGAATACCTCTCCCTCATCATATACTCAAGTTCCCATTTAGCTTCTTCTAATTGGTGGTTCCTCCATAAAACTTTAACCAATCGAGTGGTCTTGTTTCATAGAACTTTTTCGCTACGATCTAGAATCTCTATCAGTTGTTCTTTATAAGAAAGATCTTGCTCGAGTGGTATGACTTCTGAGCATAGTACATGTGAAGGATCGAGAATGTACTTTCTTAGGAGGGATATATGGAACACATCATGATATTGAGAGAGATTCGGTGGAAGCGCCAATCAGTAAGCTACCTTCCCAACACGACCCAGAATCTCAAAAGGACCGATATACCTAGGGATCAACTTTCCCTTCTTTCCAAATCTCATTACTCTCTTCCCGGGAGATATTCCTAAGAACACCTTATCTCCCACTTCAAACTCTAAGTCTTTTCTTTGGTCGTCAACATAAATTTTTTGTCGACTCTGATCTTCTCTTATATGTTGTTGAATAGATCTGAACTTTTCTGCCATTTTATCAACAAGATCAGGTCCTAATAGCTTTCTTTCCCCAACTTCATCCCAACAAGCTGGGGTTCTGTACTTCTTTCCATAGAGGGCTTCATAAGGAGCCATCTGAATACTGGAGTGAAAGCTATTTTTGTAAGAAAATTCCACCAATGGTAGCTATCGATCCCAAAAACCTTTTAAATCCATAGAGCAAGCTCTCAACATGTATTCTAGAGTTTGAATTGTCCTTTCAGAATGACCGTCTGTCTGAGGATGATAACCAGTGCTGATACTCAACTCTGTATCTAGAGCATGTTGATGAATTCATCAGAACTTTGAGGTAAACCTTAGATCCCGATCAGATATAATGGAAAGTGGTACTCCATGCAATCTTACCACTTCTTTTACATATATCATGGAAAGTTTATCAAGAGATAAATCCTCTCTAATAGCAATGAAGTGTTCCAACTTCATAATACGATCAACTATAACCCAAATAACATTATTTCCTTTGGATGTTTTGGGAAGTCCGGTGACAAAGTCCATAGTGATGTTTTCCCATTTCTATTCTAGTATGGATAATGGTTGCAACATCCCCTTAGACTTCTGTCTTTCAGCCTTAACTTGCTGACAAACCAAGCATTAAGAGACATATTCAACAACATCTCTTTTCATACCATCCTACTATAAGTACTCTTTCAGGTCCCTATAAATCTTTATGCTTCCAGGGTGATCAGAGAATGAAGAACTATGAGCCTCGTCCAAAATTTCCTTCTTTAATTCCGGTATGGGAGGAACACAAACCTGATTCCCGAACCTTATTATTTCATCAGAATCAATGTTGAATTCATGAACATTTCTCACCTTCTTTTGTAACTCTACATCTTCCTTCTATGACTCTTTAATCTTCACATGTATAGATGGTTGAACATTCATTTGAGAAAGATAATATTTTTTCCCTTTCGTTATAATTTTAAGATCCATCCTTTTTAAATCCATAAATATTGGATCTTTCGTGATCCTCATCATGGATAAGATGACATGGTCTTGTCGCCTTAATGGATCTAACACCTTGTTTTCATTCTCAGGGTGGTAATGTATGGAGCAGTCCTAATATTTAATCAACTCCAGCCATCTTCTTTGGCGCATAATAATCTTCTTTTTTGTGAAAATATACTTTAAACTTTTATGATCAGTATAAATATCACACCTTTAACCATAAAGATAATGCCTCCATATTTTTAATGCAAAGAGTGTCACAGCTAACTCCAAATCATGAGTTGGGTAATTTTGCTCATGGATTTTCAACTGTCATGAGGCATAAGCTATCAGCATATCATTTTGCATGAGAAAACACCCCAATCCCTTCTTGGATACATCACTGTAGATTACAAACCTTTCTCCACTACAAGGCAGTGTGAGCATAGGTGCACTAGATAACTTTCTTTTTAACTCCTTGAAATTCACTTCACACTCCTTCATCCAAATGAACTTAACTCCTTTTCGAGTCAACCTAGTGAGTGGATTAGATAATCATGAAAAATATTTCACAAAACGTCGACAATATCCATCCAAACCAAGAAAACCTCAGATCTCAGTTACTGTTATTGGTCTCGACCATCCTTCAATAACCTCTGTTTTTGTTGGATGCATAGATATCCCCTCTATTGAGATTATGTGACCAAAAAATGAAACTTTTTGAATCCAAAATTCACACTTAGTAAATTTGTCATAAAGCTTCTCCTTTATCAGGGTCTTCAATACAATTTTTAAGTGATATTCATGTTCTTACTTACTCTTTGAATAGAAAAGAATATAATTTATAAAGACTACCACAAACTGGTCAAGATAGTCTCTAAAGACTCTATTCATTAGATCCATGAAGATAGTAGGGGAAATAGTAAGAAAAAATGGAATAACTATAAATTCATAGTGTTTGTACCTTGTATGGAAAGTCGTCTTTGGTATATCCTCCCTTTTGACCCTTAATTTATGATACCCTGAATGAATATCAATCTTGGAAAAGTATTGAGCTCCGCGTAGTTGGTCAAATAAGTCATCAATGCATGGAAGAAGATATTTTTTCTTGATAACGATCTTGTTAAGTTATCGATAATCAATGCAGAGTCTCATTGATCCATCTTTCTTCTTAACAAACAGAACAGGTACTCCCCAAGGTGATGCACTAGGGCGTATTAATACCTTATCAATAGTCTCTTGGAGTTGATTCTTCAATTCCTTAAACTCAATTGGGTCCAATCTATAAGGTTTCTTTGAAATGGTAATAGCACCTGGTATGAGTTCTATTGAAAACTCAACTTCACGATTTGGTGGAAGACCTAGAAATTCCTCTGGAAAGACATCATCAAACTTCCGTACAATGGGAATATTATTAATCGTGAGTTTCTCACCAACCATTTGAGATAACTAAACTTCATTTATTATAATCAAGACCCATAAGATGGAAGAAATTTCCACTGGAAGGTTATATTCATCCTTGCATCGATAGATGATCATAGATTGATATGGAATATGAAATGTGACTTCCCTTCTTTGGAAATTGATATGAGATCCATACAAGGAAATACAATCCATTCCAATAATCACATCAAATTCCACTATAGGAAGGATCAAAAGATTTAAAGGAATCACTTTCCCACAAACTCCAATTGGAGAAGAATTATAAACTTTTGATGTAACTGTCGTGCCATTAGGAGTTGTCACAGCTAACTCAACATCTAATTGTTGAGGTAGTAAAATGATGTCATTAGAAATTTTTTCAGAAATAAAATAGTGGGTGGATCCAGAATCAAATAAAACACTTGCTACTTTAGAGTGGATGGTAAGTATACCTTTCACCACTTCGTTATCGTACTCCACATCACCGATAGAAATTGCATGTGACTTTCCTTTGTCTTTGGACTTAAGAGTTTGTTGATGTTGATCATCATCAAAAACCCTTAGATCAGGGCATTGATTGGCATAATTCCCCATTTACTTGAATTTGTAACATTGAAGTGTAGGAGGTGCATTCTATGTAGCCTTTTCTCTGTTCGCATCATTAGACATATTTTTCCCATCACCGCAGCATTCAATTGCCCGATGACCTTCTTTTCCACATTTAAAACATTTAATTGTCCCTTTAAGACAATTCCCTCCATGTTTATTTCCACACTTTGAGCATAAGGTAAAACTCATATTCTTTTCAGTGTGGTCTTTAGATTTTCCTTTGAATTCCATTTTTCTCTTCTTATCAAACCCATATGACTGATGGGTTACTCCAATCTCCATCTCAACCTTGAGAGCACATCAAAAAATTTCCTCATAGCTATTGAAGTCCCTTATGGCTAACTCCCTTCGGAGACCTTGTTTTAAGCCACTAAAGAGTCGATCGATCTTACTCTTAGGTTGGATAATAATTCTGGAAGAGTACCTTGAATGTCTTGTAAAATTTGGTAGGTACCAGCAGATTCATTATCCTTTTGATTTAGTTCAAGAAACTCATTCTCCATCTTTGTTAGAAGAATACGAGGGAAGTACTTATTGAAAAATAATTTCTTGAACTTGTCCCATTCCATGGACTCAATTTCATCTCTTTGACTCATATTCTTGATAATATTCCAACATTGATTAGATTCACCTTCCAAACGATATACTGATAAGATGAATTTATCATGTTCAGAACATTGTAGAACTGAAAATATCTTTTCAGTGGTACTAATCCATTGTTCAGCTACTAATGGATCAGAAGACCCACTGAATGAAGGTGGATGCTGCCTCATAAAGGATTAAACAGAATGTTTCTCCTTCCTTTTCTCATTTGGAACTCCTGCATGATTCATAGCTTGAGAATGTTGTGTGAGAAAGGCTATAAGATTTTTCATTCCAACTCCTATATCGTTTGGTTGCTCAGGGGGGCAATCACTGCATTGCCCGTCACATTCAGCATTAACACGGTTCCTTCGGGTTCCAGCCATTGACTAAAACTAAGAAGCATAATGTGAGCAACACTAATTACAACAGTAAAACCACATAATCAAGAATAAAATTTCACACTTTAGGTCTTATCACAGGTTATTCATGGACATTTCTAAAACACTAGGATTGTGTCCTATGATTATACATATCCTTAGGGTTCTTAATAAGGTGTTCACATCCTAGTTTCCAAAGGTTAACGATAACCTCCCCCTGATACCAAATATAACAAACCATATATTACATACATTTCTAATACTTAAGAATTAAATTATATTTATTACAACATTTAACAAAACCACTATAGGATCGTATAGGTATAGTGTCTTTAGAAACTGAGAAACATAAACAACTGGTTCATAAATCATCTACGTTGTCTTCTGTTTATTTGATCATATCTAGAATCCTTTTTGGAATATCATATTTAATACACTTCTTCCTAAAATGGGGAAAAGAAACATACAAAAGGGTGAGCTCAAATTATCAATAAGGGTAAACAAATGAAATATCAATCATATCATATTTTTAAGATCATAATGTTTGAAAATCTTATCCTGCACAAGTGGTCATAATATCATGTCATGGGATAAATCATAAAACTCCAATGTAATCCCAATAATCATAAAATAAGACATGAAACTTTGTGGCATACACACATAATAATAGAAAATAATTTCATATTAGTCATGGCTCATTTCCAAGACCATCGTAGCGGACAATGTCTATTATTGAACCGAGTTCACTCCTCGTTCCAGTCCGGTACCACTGAACCAGATTAAATTGCCGTTCCTGCCATTTCTATCTCATGAGATACAAATATTTACCCAATGAATTGGATGGAGATATAGGTCCCACCCATCTCATAATTAAACCATTCTTATGTGTGCCACAAAATCATAAATCACACATCATAGAATAACCCATGTAATAAAATAGGATTCTTAAACATCATGCCATCATAACATAATCTATATAAGATAAAAGGACTTCATAAAAGTAATTACATCATAAAATAATCAAATAAAATTAATAATAGGGATAACCCTATATAATCTTAGATGGAAAATAATTTTGATAAAACACTTGAACATAGTTCTTGAGGAAAATATCCTTTCTTCTTAAAAAAACATTTTCTCTTCTCAACATGTCATGAAATTTTAAAATAAAAGAAGTTAATTGAAAATAAAATTGAAAAATTTTAAATTAATAATCATGGGAATAATGTTCTATGAAAGCATAAAAATCCATTCATGATGTATAAGTTAAAAAAACATTCTTCTCGTACTTTGGCCGGAAAAGTCAAAAAGTATCTCATACTAAAAACAACAAAAGATTCCTTTCATATCTTTTAATAAAAAATCACCAATGGGTAAAATTGGATTTAAACAACTGTAGGAGTATAGAAATAATAATAAATATTTAGGAAACATTTACGTGGATGATAAATCTTCCCCAGTAAATACTGAAGTATAAACAATCTCGGATAAAAATGAGATTGTAAGATTTTCCCTTACCTTAGGTATACTATGCTTTGTACGTATCCAAACCTCCTGTATAATAATTTAAATAATGTCATTGAATTATTCCAGAATCATATTCATTGTTATGATATCATATATGGTCATATTCTTATCTGTTTATTAGTAACATTTCATTGTTACTCGTTATTCGGGTGTTAACTGCTTTATATATTCTTATGCATGTTTTGTCAAATAAATTCTTATTCCTCTTTTTAGGTTATTAATATATCATTTACAGAATGGTATCAGTATAATATATATCATATATATTCATTAAATTAATTTATATAATCATTATTAAATGAATATCATGTAGAATGAATCACATCATATGGCGGAGACGGTAGCCCGTACGTACGCAAGAGCGATAATATCATTCCCATGATTGTGGAATTGTATTGAAGTGTATGGTGTATAATATTTCATAATCAATATAACTTTAAAATAATCATATATAGTAATTTTTTCCATCATTATACCCATCCAAGTATGTTGGTGATGAAAAAAAAGATTACACCACGGCGTGGAGACGGTATTCCGTACGTACGCACGCGCGGTGATTTCGTTTTTTGTAGGATGTATAGAAGGTAAAATTGGGTTGTTTCATATTTATAATTACATATTAGTATATGATTAATACTGATGTTATTACTTTATTGTAACGCCCTGACCCTAGTTACCCAGATTTGGTGCATTATTACATAAACTTGGCATGATCACAAAAGATCAAGTCTCGAAAGACCAATTAGTTTAGTAGCCTTGGAAGTACTAGATACATTCATAAGGTTTACATTACATCATAAAATGAAAAACTAAAACAACATTGTTTCCATAGAACACACTCATATCCCCTCAGACTATCCCTACAGGTCAGTCATAAAATAATTCTCCGCATCCTGGAAAAAATAAAACATAGAAAGGGGTGTGCTCAGATGATCAGTAAGGATAACAGTATATCAGAAACTTTCATAAATAAGCATAAACATTTAAGGAAATGTATAAGACTAAAAATGACTTTTAAACTTGAACTTCAGCATAATATGGTAAATATAAAATCAAATAATTCCATTTAATTACTCACATGGATATTCTACTAGTCGAATAATTACATGCAATATCAATAGCCACTTTCAATATGATGGAATGCATAATGCCAGACTTTCATAACCACATAGTCAAGGCCTTGTGCTAAGACTAAAAATAATATTTTGTCAAGGCCTTGTGCCAAGACACTAGTTTATCTCATGAGACCTACCGATGCATCGAGGATTTATAGCGGGATCCAACCATCACATACTAAGTCCAATACATTCCTCATATGAAAAGGTTTAAACATAACATAAACATTTGTATTAAAACTAGCATAAAAAATGTCAATACTTTATCCATAAACCATGAATGGTATAAAAATAAAAAATCCACAATAAAACATACCACAAAACCTTCAATACAATATATAAGTTTTGTATCATAATAAATCAACTTCAAATAAACTTAAAATCCATCAAAGGATGCTGACATAGATGAAATCAAAACCTTTTTTAGAGAAATATCTCTTTCTATGTTGAAATCATTTAAAATTCATATAACTATAAAAGAAAAAAATTATTTTGGAAATATTATTATAATCTTGTAAGGGAAGCTTCGATGATTTTATAATAGTGGAAAATAGCCGCACCCTCCGTATAAGTTAAAAAAATACATTCTTACCTTAATTTTGTCGAAAAGGTTATAAAGGACCTTGTTTGGAAAACGATGAAAATATTCATTTATAAACATCTTATAAAAGTAAAAAAAGGGTATAAATTACTTTAAACCATAGTATATAAAATAGTAATAATGTTTTGAAATACATTTTTAAGAAACATGGATGTGGATGATAAAGAGGTCCCAGTATATACTTACGTAAAAACAACCTCAGATAATAAAGAGATTGTAAAATTAACCCTTACCTTGTACTTTTCCTTGATCAATGGTAAGTTAACATAATTTATAATGGTGAAATAGTTGTTATTTAATTATACAAGAATCATATACATTAATATGATATCATATATTATCTTTTAACATTTCTTTGTTAATAATATCTTAATATTATCGTTGTTTCTGGTGTTAACGGATTCGTTTTCCTTTATATTCTTTGTTATGTGAGTCATATTTGTTATGGATGGAATGTATCTTATTCATATACATAATGATATCAAGTCTTTAAACATTATTTTTAATCATCTAATTAAAATTAGTCTTGAATAGATACGATGGGGAATGAATCTCATCACGTTCGTGGAGACGGTAATCCGTACGTACGCACGAGCGACAATGTCATTATTTTGATATTAAAATAATATATAATTGGATGTTATATCATATATACAGAATCATTATCATGTTATATTTATTATTTACATCAATTACACATCATTATTATACCCATCCAAATAATAATGTATTGAATAACAATTACACCATGACGTGGAGACGGTAAGCCGTACGTACGCACGTATGATGACATGTCATTAAAAGGATGGATAGAATAATGAATATGGTTGTATAATATTTATAATAACATCATGGTATATATAAGATAATGTATTTATTATTTTAGAATAGAAACAACAAAGAAAGAGGAAATGGAAGAAGAAAGGAACTTGAAAGAGGTGATGAAATATTTACCTCTTCTTAGGGTTCTTCCTTTTGATTTGATCAAAAGGGCTCCTTAGGTTGGATTTATGACTAAAGGAAGGCCTCTAGGATGAAGGGAGGAAAGTTGAGAGGGTATTTGGGCAGGGTTTGGACGAGAAAAATGTCTTTAAAGGTGTGAATTAGAGAGAAGGGAGAGTTCCCTTTTATAAGAGGGGTGAGGGGCACCTTAGGAAAAGCTAGAAATATTATTTTATAATAAAATCATTTTCGGTTTATAATGGCTTAAAAATAGATTATTTAAAGGATAAGGTGGGGATGGGTCGAAAATAACTCAAAAAATAGGTTTTAGACAGGTTTGGGTCAATATATTAACTTTATCTTTTAGATTTAACTCTTAGTTAAATAGTTTGACATTTACCATGTCTCTTTGTATTTTTATATTATATTGTTAATAAACATACTATATACTTCCAAGAGAACCCCAAGTGGTTCATTAATGATAAACCTATAATTATTTAAGTCCTTTGGCCAAACCTTATATTTTTGGGAATATAATATCAATTAATAATATAATATTTTTTTAAAAAACTCTTTTATTGCAATTTTGACACTATTTGGTATTTTGTTTTTTCTAAATTCATAACAACATTATTACTTCAAATAAAATTCATCTAACCAACCCTAATATTTCATATTAACCTAGAAAATTATTTTAATTCATAAAAAGTCTCAAATTACATTTATTTGGATATTTATAATGTCAATTATTTTAATATTTTATTAATTAGGTAATTACTGCATCATCATTGTGTCATAAATAAATTAAATTATTTAATTTCTAAAAAATATAAATAAAATACCATTATGTAGGAAATATTTTTATATTTCTAATTAATATTTATAGTCTAATTTATCTTATTTATAACTCTATATTAATTTTTTTTAGTTATTAAACTTTGATTTTAACTCTTCCAACTCTTCTTTAAATAAAATAATAATAAGTGTCCTAATCTAATCAAAGTGGACCAAAGAGGTTCATATTTTATTCATAAGGTTATTTTTGGTCTAATTATACTTATCCAATAGAATTAGGAAATGTGTTAGGATAAGAATAATATCATTTTTACCCTTAATTACCCTATTTACTTTTAACCGTGGTAAATAAAAGTAAAAAGTTACTATTCACCAAAAATTATTTTCATCTTATTGAACCTAATTTTTCTTATTGATATCAACCATGTCTCTTGGATTTTTAATATTTCACTCACAGAAGAGGTAAAATTAAGTTTTATGTGAATTTGTAAATTCTCTTAGGAGGTGGGTAAAAGACGGTGAAAAGTTTAATAAATTTTTTATATATCTAAAATTATTATAAACTGACTCCAATGAATTAAATTGAACTTATATAGGTATTATGTATATATTTTTACCTAAAATAAATTTAAATAAAATAAATAATTATTTAAATAAAACTTCGGTTTTAAACAATAACTCGGTGTCTTTCACTATTCATCAAAAATTGAAAGTTTTCAGAAAAGTACTAAAAATTAAACCTAAGATAAATTTGATATTAATAATCCAAAAATGAAGTCCATTTTTAAAGATAAAATTTATAAAATTTCAAAAGTGGGTATTACTATTCACAACGGCTAGTTTGATTGGTTGTGGTGTGTTAGAACTTGTAGTTGTGTACAACACACGCTACTGTATTATTCAAAGAGAAGCGTACCATGGAATCTTGGGGTGTTACATTTATAATGAAAAAACTAAAGAAGAGTAAGTAGAAGAAGAAATAAATTTGAAAGAATCGGTAGAAGATATTACCTCTTCCTCGAAGTGCCTCCTTTAAACCTCCTCTTAGGGCACTGGGGTTGGTCTTTTGTGAAGACCATCACGTATATAATGTAACTATATAGGTTGAGAATAGGAATTTTCAGGGGTTGGCTGAGCTTGAAAGCTCAAAATTGAGTGAAGAGGATAGGGAGGGGGGGGGGTGCCCTTTTATAAGAGAGGAGAGATGCACTTTTAGAAACCTCAAAAATATTAATTTATAAAAAAAACCAACCCCATATAAAAACCTACAAAATGACTCAACTTAGAAGATGAGATGAGATAGGGTTGTAATATCATCAACCAATAAAATTTTTACATGTTTTGATTTTATTTTAAACCTTATCATTTTGATTTATCCTTATTTAATCTATTTAATTTTATTTGTGGTAATAATGTTATAAATTTTAAATGGTTATAAATACTTACTTATGTGTTGTTAATTGTACATAATTGGATACTTTATGACATGTTAGACAATATAAATTTTAATTTGTAATTTTTAAATATTTTTGTGATTTCTAAACAATTTAATAATATGTTATTTTCATAAAATATAAATATTGTCAATTTTGACACACGTTTATTTGAATTTAAATAAAATCCACACAGAATATATTTTAGAAAAAAATATTTAATAGATTCCTAACAATTCATATTCATCGAGAAAATTCGTGGAGAACATTAATTATATCATATAATATTTATTTTAATATTTTTAAAACTATTTATTTGATATTTCTCTTGATAAAATAATTACTACAAAATTTTTGTATAATTATTTAATCTACTTATTTGTTGCATAAAAATTAAAAATAAAATACTATGATAAAGATAAATCTAATATATTTCATAATAATAATTTTAGTATATTTTATCTTCTAAAAAAACCAACTTTTAAAATGTTATATTTATTAAATTATGAAGGTGACAATTTTGACATTATTTTAAATAAAAAAATTTAAGTGTCATAATCACTTTTATGAGGCTCCAAATGGTCCACAAGTCAACCCTTGGATGATTATGGTTTATATATACTCTACCAATAAGGTTTGGTCAAGTGTTTGGTCCTTTTAATTTGTATTATTATTTTAACAAAAACTATATTATTGATTTTTCACTAAATAAATAATTTCTTCATCATTAATATATAAGATATTAAGATAATTATATATTTAATAAAAATTACAAATAAATTACCATGATAAATAAAAACATTTTATCTTTCAAATTAGTATTTATAATCGAATTTATATTCTGTATAACCTTACATTAAAAATAATTTAATTATTAAAGTTTGAGTGAGACATATTTCACTTTCCTTTAAATAAAATAAATTAATTGTCTCAATCTCATACAAGTGGGTTCCAATAGATACCATTTAGACCCAAGTATGTTTTTGGATGAAATATAGTCATCCAATTATATTAATACAAGTGTTAGGGTAATTTTATTATATTATTTTTACCCTTAATTACCCAATTTACCTTTAACTGTGGTAAATAAAATTTACCGTAGTTACTATTCATAATACCCAAAAATAAAAGTAGCCTATTAACATAATTTGGGCCTACTGATTCCAAATATGGAATCCATTTTTCCAAATTCAAGACCCAGAAGTTTCAGAAATTTAATTTAAAATTAATCCCGTTGACGAAAAAATGGGTTTTTGTTTAAAAAATTGTAAATGATTGAAATGATTTTACCTAAGAATTCATTGTAAAATTAATGATAATGACATAAATAATATTAAATAGTAAAAATATATTCTATTTATACTTTAAAACCATTCAATATTATAATTTAACCAAATAAATTATCTCAATGAAAAAAGTTGTTTGTAATTAAAATTTAGCGTATTTTTACTATTCATCAAATTATAAAGTTTATCAGAAAAATATCAGAATTTTAAACAAAGTAAATTTTTATATCCCGCTTCCAAATAAAAGGTTTAAATTGTAATACTAAAATTATTAATGTTCCTAAATCTTAAATTAAAAATGGTTTTCCATTTAAAGGCGGAAAAACATTCTTTTAATGTCTATTTGATGAATATAAAAAATATCATTTTATTTATATAACATACATATCTTATTAATTTCATTCACTAAAATAACTAATATTACATATAATTGATTTAAATTTATCATAAATTTTTAAAAGTTAGTTATATTTATTCCCGCTAAAATAACAGCTAGGTTATAACATAAATTTTATATTAAGAGCACCTCACAGTTTGTTTAAACTAACGATTATGTGCAAAAAAAGCTACTGAAGAAAAAATTATTTAAATATTTCATAAAACACATGGGCATTACATTCTATCCCCCTTAAACTAAATTTCACCCTTGAAATTTGTCACTTGGAAATAAACAGATGATGATACTTCTCCCTCATCATATCCTCAAGTTCCCATGTACCTTTTTCTAATTGGTTGTTCCTCCATAAAACTTTAACCAATCGAGTGGTATTGTTTTGTAGAACTTTTTCGCTATGATCTAGAATCTCTATCGGTTGTTCTTCATAAGAAATATCTTTCTTCAGCGATACAACTTCTGAGCTTAGTACATGTGAAGGATCGAGAATGTACTTTCTCAGGAGGGATAATGGAACACATCATGAACTTGAGAGAGATTCGATGGAAGTTCCAATCGTTAAGCTACCTTCCCAACACGATCCAGAATCTCAAAAGGACCAATATACCTAGGGCTCAACTTTCCCTTCTTTCCAAATCTCATTACTCTCTTCTAGGGATATATTCATATGAACACCTTATCTCCCACTTCAAACTCTAGGTCTTTTATTCGGTTGTCAGGATAGATTTTGTCGACTATGAGCTGCTCTTATATGTTGTTGAATAGATTTGACCTTTTCTGCCATTTCATCAACAAGATCAGGTCCTAATATATTTCTTTCCCCAACTTCATCCCACCAAGTTGGGGTTCTTCACTTCTTTCTATAGAGGTCTTCATAAGGAGCCATCTGAATACTGGAGTGAAAACTATTGTTGTAAGAAAATTCCACCAATGGTAGCTATCGATCCCAAAAACCTTTTAAATTCATAGATCAATCTCTCAACATGTCTTATAGATTTTGAATTGTCCTTTCTGACTGAATGTTTATCTTAGGATGATAAGTAGCACTGAAACTAAACTTTGTATCTAGAGAATGCTGAAGAATTTGCTAGAACTTCGAGGTAAACCTTAGATCCTGATCAGATATAATGGAAAGTGGTACTATATGCAATCTTACCACTTCTTTTACATATATCCTGGAAAGCTGATCAAGATAGAAATCCTCTCTAATAGCAATGAAGTTTTCCGACTTCGTAAGACGATCAACTATAACCCATATAGCATTATTTCCTTTGGATGTTTTGGGAATTCCGGTGATAAAGTCCATAGTGATGTTTTCCCATTTACATTCTGTTATGGTTAATAGTTACAACATCCCCTTAGACTTATATCTTTTATCCATAACTTGCTGACAAAACAAGCATCGAGAGACATATTCAGCAACATCTCTTTTCATGCCATCCCACCATAAGTACTCTTTCAGGTCCCTATGCATCTTCGTGCTTCTAGGCTGAATAGAGAATGAAGAAATATGATCCTCATCCAATATTTCCTTCTTTAATTCCGGTATGGGAGGAACACAAACCCGATTCCTGAACCTTATTATTTTATCACAATAAATGTTGAATTCAGGAACATTTCTCACCTTATTTTGTAACTCTACATATTCCTTCTGTTCCTCTTTAATCTTCACATGTATATATGGTTGAACATTCATTTGAGAAAGATAATATTTTTCCCATTCCATTATAATTTCAAGATCCATCCTTTACAAATCCATAAATATTGGATCTTTTGTGATCCTCATCATGGATAATATGGCATGGTCTTTTCGGCTTAATGAATCTGTCACCTTGTTTGCTTTCCCAGGGTGGTAATGTATGGAGCAGTTGTAATCTTTAATCAACTCTATCCATCTTCTTTGGCGTATATTCAACTCCTTTTGTGTAAAAATATATTTTAAACTTTTATGATCAGTATAAATATCACACCTTTAACCATAAAGATAATGCCTCCATATTTTTAATGCAAATATTACCACAGCTAACTCCAAATCATGAGTTGGGTAATTTTGCTCATGGATTTTCAACTGTCGTGAGGCATAAGCTATCGCCATATCATTTTTCACGAGAACACACCACAATACCTTCTTGGATGCATCACTATAGATCACAAACCTTTCTCCACTATAAGGAAGTGTGAGCACAGGTTCAATGACTAACCTTCTTTTTAACTCCTTGAAATTCTCTTCACACTCCCCCGTACAAATGAACATAACTCCTTTTCAAGTCAACCTGTTGATTGGATTAGATAATCATGAAAAATCTTTCAAAAACGTCGATAATATCCAGCCAAACCAAGAAAACTTCGGATCTCAGTTACTGTTGTTGGTCTCTACCATCTTTCAATAACCTTTATTTTTGCTGGATCCATAGATATCCCCTCTTTTGAGATTATGTGACCCAAAAATGAAACTTTTTGAAGACAAAATTCACACTTAGTAATTTTGGAATAAAACTTCTCCTTTCTAAGGGTCTTCAATACAATTCTTAAGTGATCTTCATGTTCTTACTTACTCTTTGAATATACAAGAATTTCATCTATAAAGACTACCAAAAACTGGTCAAGATAGTCTCTAAAGACTCTATTCATTAGATCCATGAAGATAGTAGGATAATTAGTAAGACCAAATGACATCACTATAAATTCATAGTGTCCGTACATTGTACCAAAAGCCGTCTTTGGTATATCCTCCTTTTTGACCCTTAATTGATGATACCCTGAACGAATATCAATCTTGGAAAAGTATTGAGCTCCATGTAGTTGTTCAAAAAAGTCATCAATGTGGGGAAGATGATATCTATTCTTGATAGTGATCTTGTTAAGTTCTCGATAATCAATGTAGAGTCTCATTGATCTATATTTCTTCTTAACAAACAGAACAGGTGATCCCCAAGGTGATGCACTAGGTAATATGAATCCCTTATCAAGATTCTCTTGGAGTTTCTTCTTCAATTCCTTCAACTCAATTGGGGCCATTCTATAAGGTGTCTTTGAAATGGTCATAACACCCGGTATGAGTTCTATTGAAAAATAAACTTCAAGATTTGGTGGAAGACCTGACAATTCCGCTGTAAAGACATCATCAAACTCCTGTACAATGGGAATAATCTTAATCGTGATTTTATCTCCAACCATTTGAGATAAATAACCTTCATTTATTGGAATCAAGACCCATAAGATGAAATAAATTTCTACTGGAATGTTATATTCATCCTTGCATCGATAGATGATCATAGATTGATCTGGAATATGAAATGTGACTTACCTTCTTTGGAAATTGATATGAGATCCATATAAGGAAAGCCAATCCATGCCAAGAATCACATCAAATTCTACTATAATAAGGATCACAAGATTTGTAGGAAGCACTTTCCCACAAACGTTAATTGGAGAAGAATTATAAACTTTTGATGCAACCGTCATGCCATTAGGAGTTGTCACAGATAACTCAACATCTAATTATTGAGGTAATACGACGATATCATTAGAAAATTTTTCAGAAATAAAAGAGTGGGTGGATCTAGAATCAAATAAAACATTCACTACTTTAGAGTGGATGGTAATTGTACCTTTCACCACTTCATTATTGTACTCCACATCACTGATAGAAATTGCATGTGACTTTACTTTGTCTTTGTCCTTAAGAGTTTGTTGATGTCGATCATAATCAACAACCCTTGGATTAGGGAATTGATTGGCATAATTCCCCATTTCCTTGTATTTGTAACATTGAAGTGTAGGAGGTGCATTCTGTGTATCCTTTTCTCTATTCACATCATTAGACATATTTTTCCCATCACCGCAACATTCAATTGCCCGATGACCTTCTTTTACACATTTAAAACATTTAATTGTCCCTTTAATACAATTCCCTCCATGTTTCTTTCCACACTTTGAGCATAAGGTAAAACTCATCTTCTTTTCAGTGTGGTATTTAGATTTTCCTTTGAATTCCATTTCCCTCTTCTTATCAATCTTGTATGACTGATGGGATACTCCAATATCCATCTCGACCTTGAGAGAACATCAAACAATTTACTCATAGCTATTGAAGTCCCTTATGGCTAATGCCCTTCAGAGACTTGATTTTAAGCCACTAAAGAATCGATCGATCTTACTCTCAGGTTGGATAATAATTCTGGAAGCGTACCTTGAAAGTCTTTTAAAATTTGCTTCGTAGGTACCAATGGATTCATCATCCTTTTGTTTTGGTTCATGAAACTCCTTCTCCATATTTGTTCGAATAATACGAGGGAATTACTTATTGAAAAATAAGTTCTTGAACTCGTCCCATTCCATGGAATCAATTTCATCTCTTTGCCTCGTAGTCTTGGTAAGATTCCACCATTGATCAGCTTTAACTTCCAAACGATATACTGCTAAGATGACTTTATCATGTTGAGAACATTGTAGAACTAAAAATATCTTTTCAATGGTACTGATCCATTATTCAACCACTAATGGACCAGAAGACCCGCTGAATGAAGGTGGACACTGCCTCATGAAGGATTAAACAAAATGTTGCTCCTTACTTTGCTCATTTGGAAGTCCTGGATGATTCATAGCTTGAGAAAGTTATGTGAGCATGGCTACAAGATTTTTCATTCCAGATCCCATAACGTTTGGTTGCTCAGGGGGACAATCATTGCATTGCCCGTCACATTCAGCATTAACACAATTATTTCGGGTTCCATACATTGACTAAAACTAAGAAGCATAGTGTGAGAAACACTAATTACAATAGGAAAACCACATAATCAAGAATAAAATTTCACACTTTAGGTCTTATCATAGGTTATTCATGGCCATTTATAAAACACTAGGATTGTGTCATATGCTTAGACATATCTTTAGGGTTCTTACTAAGGTGTTCACATCCTTGTTTCCAAAGGTTAACTATAACCTCCCTCTGATACCAACTATAACAACCCATACATTACATAAATTGTAAATACTTTAGAATTTAAGTATATGTATTACAACATATAACAAAACCATGACAAGACCGTATAGGTATAATGTCTTTAGAAACTAGGAAACATAAACAACTGGTTCATAAAGCATCTACATTGTCTCAAGTTTATTTGATCATATCTAAACTACTTTTTGGCATATCATATTTAATGCACTTCTTCCTAACCTGAGGAAAAGAAACATATAAAAGGGTTAGCTCGAATTCTTAGTAAGGTTAAACAAATGAAATATCAATCATATCATATTCTTATGATCATAACGTTTGAAAATATTATCCTGTATAAGAGGTCATAATATCATGTCATGGGATAAATCATAGAACTTAAATGTAATCCCAATCATCATAAAATAAGACATGAAACTCTGTGGAATACACACATAAGCATATAAAATTATTTCATATTAGTCATGGCTCATTTCCAAGACCATCGTAGCAGACAATGTCCATTACTGAACCGATTTCACTCCTCATTCCAGTCATGTATCACTGAACCAGATTAACTTTCCGTTCCAGCCATGTATATCTCATGAGATACAAATCTTTACCCATTTAATTGTAGGGAGATATATGTCCCACCCATCTCATAATGAAACCATTCTTATGTGTGCCACAAAATCATAAATCATACGTCGTAGCATAACCTATGTAATAAAATGGGATTCTTAAACATCATGACATCGTAATATAATCCATATAAGATAAAAGGAATTCATAAAAATAATTACATCATAACATAATCAAATAAAATTAATAATAGGAATAACCCTATATCATCTTAGATGGAAAATAATTTTGATAAAACACTTGAACATAGTTCTTGAGGAAAATATCCTTTCTTCTTAAAAAAACATTTTCTTTTCTCAACATGTCATGAAATTTTCAAATAAAAGAAGTTAATTGAAAATAAACTTGAAATATTTTAAAGTAAGCATCATTGAAATAATTCTCTATGAAATCATAAAAATCTGTTCATGCTGTATAAGTTAAAAAAACATTCTTCTCGTACTTTGGCTGAAAAAGTCAAAAAGTATCTCATACTAAAAACGAAAAAAAGATTCCTTTTATATATTTTAATAAAAATTCACCAATGGGTAAAATTGGATTTAAAAAATTTTAGTATGATAGAAATAATATTACATATTTAGGAAACATTGACATGGATGATAAATCTGCCCTAGTAAATACTGAAGTATAAACAATCTCAGATAAAAATGAGATTGCGAGATTTTCCCTTACCTTAGGTCTGCTATGCTTTGTACATATTATAACCTCCTGTATAATAATTTAAATAATGTCATTGAATTATTATAGAATCATATTCATTGTTATGATATCATATATGGTCATATTATTATCTGTTTGTTAGTAACATTTCATTGTTACTCGTTATTCGGGTGTTAACTGCTTTATATTCTTATGCATGTTTTGTCAAATAAATTATTATTCCTCTTTTTAGGTTATAGATATATAATTTATAGAATGGTATTAGTATAATATATATCATATTTATTCATTCAATTCATTTATATAATCATTCTTCAACAAAGATCATGTAGAATGAATCACATCACATCGTGGAGACGGTAGGCCGTACGTATGCACGAGCGATGATATCATTCCCATGATTATGGAATTGTATTGAAGTGTATGGTGTATAATATTTAATAATAAATATCAATTTAAAATAATCATATATATTAATTTCTTCCATTATTATAACCATCCAAGTATGTTTGTGATGAAAAAAAACATTTCACCATGGCGTGGAGACGGTATTCCATACGTACGCACGCGCGGTGATTTCGTTTTTCGTAGGATGGATAGATGGTGAAATAGGGTTTTTTAATATTTATAATAACATATAATTATATGATTGATACTGATGTTATTACTTTATGAAGAAACAACTAAAGAATAAGAAGTAGAAGAAGAAATGAATTTGAAAGAATCGGTAGAAGATATTACCTCTTCCTCGAAGTGCCTTTTTTAAACCTCCTCTCAGGGCACTAGAGTTGGTCTTTTATGAATAAAATCAAATCTATAATGTAACTAGAGAGTTTAAGAAGAGGAATTGGTAGGGTTTGGCCGATCTTGAAGGCTCAAAATTGAGTGAAGAGGAGAGGGAAGGGGGGTTCCCTTTTATAAGAGAGGAGAGGGGCACTTTTGGAAACCTTAAAAATATTAATTTATAATAAAAACCAACCCCACATAAAAACCTCAAAAATGACTAAAATTAGAAGATGAGATGAGATAGGGTTGTAATCTAATCAACCAATAAAATTTATACATGTTTTGATTTTATTTTAAACCTTATCATTTTGATTTATCCTTATTTAATCTATTTAATTTTATTTGTGGTAATAATGTTATAAATTTTAAATGGTTATAAATACTTAATTATTTGTTGTTAATTGTACATAATAGGATAATTTATAACATGTTAGACCATATAAATTTTAATTTTTAATTTTTAAATATTTTTGTGATTTTTAAACAATTTAATAATATGTTATTTTCATAAAATATCAGTAGTGTCAATTTTGACATAATTTGTTTATTTGAATTTAAATAAAATACATACAGAATATATTTTCGAAAAAAAATATTCAATATATTCCTGAAAATTCATATTCATCTATAAATTTTTTGGAGAACATTAATTTTATCTTATAATATTTATTTTAATATTTTTAAAACTATTTATTTGATATTTCTCTTGATAAAATATTTACTACAATATTTTTTTATAATTATTTAATATACTTATTTGTTGCATAAAAATTAAAAATAAAATACTATGATGAATATAAGTCTAATATATTTCATAATAATACTTTTAGCCGATTTTATATTCTAAAAAACCAACTTTTAAAATTTTATATTTATTAAATTATAAAGGTGACAATTTTGACATTATTTAAAATAAAAAAAATATAACTGTCATAATCACTTTTATAAGGCTATAAATTATCCACAAGTCTACTATTGGGTTATTATGGTTTATATATACTCTAAAAATAAGTTTTGGTCAAGTGTTTGGTTCTTTTAATGGGTATTATTATTTTAATAAAAACTATATTATTGTTTTTTCATTAAATAAATAATTTCTGAATCATTAATGTATAAGCTATTAAGGTAATTATATATTTTATAAAAATTACAAATAAATTACCATGATAAAGAAAAACATTTTATCTTTTAAATGAGTATTTATAATATAATTTATATTCTGTATAACCTTATATTAAAAATAATTTAATTATTAAAGTTTGAGTGAGACATATTTCACTTTCCTTCAAATAAAATAAATTAATTGTCTCAATCTCATCCAAGGGGGTTCCAATAGATACCATTTAGACCAAATTATGTTTTTGGATGAAATATAATCATCCAATTATATTAAGACAAGTGTTAGGATAATTTTATAATATTATCTTTACCCTTAATTACCCGATTTACCTTTAACTGTGGTAAATAAAATTTACCTTAGTTACTATTCATAATGTCCAAAAATAAAAGTATCCTATTAAAATAATTTGTACCTACTGATTCCAAATATGAAATCCATTTTTCCAAATTCAAGACACAGAAGTTTCAGAAATTTAATTTAAAATTAATCCCGTTGCCGAAAAAATGGGTTTTTGTTTAAAACATTGCAAAAGATTGAAATGATTTTACCTATGAATTCATTGTAAAATTAATGATAATTACATACATTATATTAAATAGTAAAAATATATTCTATTTATACTTTAAAACCATTCAATATTATAATTTAACCTTATAAATTATCTCTATGAAAAAAGTTGTTTTTAATTAAAATTTAGCATATTTTTACTATTCATCAAATTATGAAGTTTACCAGAAAAATATTAGAATTTTAACCAAAGTAAATTTTTATATCCAGCTTCCAAATAAAATGTTTACATTGTAATATTAAAATTATTAATGTGCCTAAATCTTAAATTAAAAAGGGTTTTCCATTAAAAGGCGAAAAAAGATTCTTTTAATATCTATTTGATGAATATCAAAAATATCATTTTAATTATATAACATACATATCTTATTAATTTCATTAAATCAAATAACCAATATTAAATATAATTGATTTAAATTTATCATAAATTTTTAAAGGTTATTTATATTTATTCCCACTAACATAATAGCTAGGTTATAACGAAAATTTTATATTAAGGGTACCTCACAGTTTGTTTAAACTAACAATTGCATGAAAAACAAGCTAATGAAGAAAAAATTATTTAAATATTTCATAAAAAACATGGGTATTATAGTTATGAGCATGAAACTTTGTTAAGTGATGCTCAACGATGACAGTGATCACATGGGATCACAAAAGACTTCAGAGTGGAATCTTCCTTCTGGGATGGGCATGGGTCCTCGATGACTAGAGTGTAATCATTATATAAACACATGGAATGGGTAATATACATATTTATAGAGTAGAACCCTACAGTTGGGTGGTGCATGAGTCCTCTACCGCTTCCTGAGTGGAACCCTCCAGTCGAGTTGAGCATGGGTCCTCAATGACTTTTAGAGTGGAACCATCCAGCTGGGATGGGCATGGGTCCTCTACCACTTCTCGAGTAGAACCCTCTAGTTGAGCTGGACATGGGTCCTTATCGACGTCTAGAGTCAAAACCACTAGTTGGGCTAGGCATGGGTACTCTACCACTAGAGCGGAACCATCCTATTGGGTAGGGCGTGGGTCCTTCATTGACAATCAAAGTGAAAAAATCCTATCACACCAGGGAATGGGTCCTCTACCCAGTGATTGTGGCCCATCAACTGTGTGGTATAGTGAAGAGGAATGGTTTGACTAGGACAGTTACTTCTGGGAATATGTGTGAGATATTGGGCATCATTGATGGACTTTTGGAACTATTGGAAACTCTTCTTCCTGGGATGAGCTATGAGAAGGAGATCCACTTTCTCTCTCATTTTGGTTTCTTTTTATTGAGTATATATATATATACCTGTCTATATCCATACCTTTGGATTTGGTTACTCTATTTCCATGAGATGAAAAGATGCACAGGGTATGCCACATACTTTCTATGTTTGGATTATGGTTTCTGGATGATTTTAATATCATATTATGGGTGTAAAAGACTCAATATGAAGTTCATATAATCACTGTGTTGAGTCCCCTATGCTTGGATGAGGTTACTCTCTCTCTTGGTTTGGGTTGAGATGTTCTCTTTCACTGTATCCTATTTACTATCTACTATCTTTCTATTTCTGTTGTATCTATTACTAATCCCCCTTTATCTTTTAGGGAATCCTACTAGGTATGTACACACTCAACTCTATATGATAATTACCTGCATGTGTCGTGTCTTATGCAGATGCCAGATAGATCGATGATGACTTCAGAGGATCTTAGGGATACTTGCTACTTTGGACCGTGTATGGTGGCCAGAGCTTGGAGATTATAATATGGGTTCTCTAAGCATCTTAATTTCCATTTTTTTCAGGTTGGTACATATTTTTGGTTGGGAATGTATTTCCACCCTTTACTTTTCAGTTTACACTACCGCACTCTTGTATTGTCTAGAGGTTTTACATGACTGGTTGTTTCCCAAGTTTTTTTTTCATCTTTTACTCTTTTTTATATGTACTTATGAATCTATATGGTTGTCTGTGTATATAAAGGTACTTAGGAAAAGGGATACCTATGTTATTTATGCCTTAGGCACTACTCGCTAACCCTTAGCCTATGTAGGCAGACTTGGGGTAGTTGCGGATCGAGCCCCAGATTGGGTTGGGTCATGACAGATTGGTATCAGATGTGGTTTGATCCTTATGATGGTGTTTGGAGTAGTCCCCTTATGAGTATTTGGTTTATATTAGGGAAACAATATCAGATTTTCTCTAGTATGACTCTTAGTCTAGGGAATCTAGCGATCATGTGGGCGGATGACATATCCATTCACCATGACCTTGACTACCTGCTTGCTAACTCAGCATACTGAGACATTGAAGGGATGAAATGGTATATGCATCATATAGGATTTAGTCTTTGACTATCCTTATTGAGTTATCTCCCCATTTTTGTTATATATATATATGATCGTTAGACCATGGTATGTCTCGATAACTTTTAGGATACCTTCGCGATGATAGCCAGCTAGGATACCGGTTCAGGATTGTGACGACTATCTGATGAGTGACGAGGCCTCAGTTCAGGGTCCATCCTATGAGAAACTTCCTCTAGGTGGGCTGGTAGAAGCAACTCCACCCATCAAGCACCAGATCATTCCAATAGAGTAGACTGAGGATGCACATAGGTTGAGCATGCTCCATGATTTCCAGTGCTAGAGGCCTCTGAGGTTCCATGGAGAGCTATATACTCAGATAGTAGAGTATTGGCTAGAGTCAGATCTTTAGGATTGTTTAGACCCCAATGAATCAGGTCATTACACTAGTATCTAGCCTTTTCCACATAGAAGTTGGGAATTGGTGGAGTCTTATTTCATAGATGCATGATGAGTCGACACTCTCATGACCTGACTTCTAGAAGCTATTATGTGAGGAGTACTACCCATCCTTTTTGGGCTCAGTTTAGATTCATGAGCTTGTGGAGATACAAAGGAGAGGTATTATAGTGGATGAGTACACAACGAGGTTCACAGACCTTACACGCTACTCCCTTAACATGATTTGGGATGGATACTTCCAAGCATGGAAGTTTGAGAAGGGAATCCATAGAGAGATTTATGTTAGTGAAGTGACCTTGTTCATCCCCACATATTATGGGGTGTTAGAGTGGGAACTAGTGACAAAGATATTTCTATTAGAGGGATTCTAGATAGTTAGAGCTGATAATGGGCATCATAGAGTTGAGTCATTTGTAGCAGCTAGTAGGTGCCAGTCGGTGGGATCTTGATGTAGAATATCCTTTTGCAATCAGACTTAGGCATGTGGTCATGTAGTTTAGGGAAATCACAGAGAACCAAGGAATATTGGGGAGGGTTGATGCTATTCTTGTGATGGGTGAGGTCACATAGCACATGACTACCCGAACAGACATGTTGATAAGCACAAACAAATAGCTAATGGACCGCCATAATAGAGGCAATGCCATGATCAGGGATCTCCTAGGAGAGGGAAGGGTGGTACCCAGGGATGAAACACTGAAAGAGGATTGGGATGAGCTATGGGTGGTGGACGATGCTATGATATCCTTCCACCACCACCACCAGGTAACCCATGTCAGGATTAGGGGGTTGGCGGTTAGGGCCGCAAACAATTACAGGCTTTGGAGGCTTATGACACCGAGATGCACAATATAATTAGTGGCATGATATGTGTTTATTATACTCTTGATTCATTATTAGTAAACACATGTTCCAATAATCCCTTCATCTCTACAATCTTGGTGTGAGAGAAAAAGTTCCCAATTGAGGCACTAGACCAACAACTATATCTTGAGGTTACTATAGGAAAAAATTCTTTTGTATCTTTTAACTGGAATTAGTGAGAGATATCTCTTGGTGAAGAGAGATTCACATGGGAACTTTTGGTCATATTTATGGTACCCAATGATGTTTTATTGGGTATGTATTTATTGTCCATGGTTTAAGACCATATTGATTATAACCATAGATGAGTCAAATGCCTATGCACTAACGGGATGAGATTCTTCTTTTTTGTAAAGATATATATCATGGTGGGATGAGTGGGTTCTTTGAGAAGAAGGATATAGCCCATCACCCATCAGTTAAAGAGTATAGACCTTGGTGCAGTAGTATATTCAAGAATATGTGTTTCTTCAGTTTTGTAGTATTATATATATGTCTTCCCCTATGATGTTTCAAGACTACCTTTGAGGCAAGAGATAGAGTTTTGTATCTAATTTCATCCTGGGACCACTCTGATATATTTTGTAGCATATCAAATGGCCCCTACCAAGATTCGAGAGATGTGATTACAGTTGTAGAACCTTTGATAGAAGGGTTTTATCAGGAATAATGTGTCCTCCTTGGAAGCTCTAGTGTTGTTTATGAAAAAGGAAGATGAGAGCTTGCAGATTGTCATGGACTATTATCACCTAAACCAAGACACAATAAAGAACAAGTACCCCTTTCTTGGGATTGATGACCTCTTTGACTAGTTACAGGGCATGAGATGGTTCTCAAAGATCGATCACCAGTCCGGATACCACTAGTCAAGGGTTCATGAGGATGATATTCCAAAACTTTTATTCTGATGTCGTTATTTGTCACGACCCCCTCCCACCAAAGATGCCCCTTCTGAGCTGGCAATGGTGAAAGGGAGATAATGACCCCCGAGTCCCACCTCCAGTAGGCCCCGAGTTGGTGACTAGCACCAAGGGTATGAGTTTTCACAAATATGGGAGGCATTACCCTTTTATTATTTTAAGATCAGGAAATAGGACAAGTCAAACGCCAAAAAGGAAAAAGAACAAGTGTATAGAAATAAACACAAACAAAGCCCACATGCATGTTTAAACAATTTTATAACAAGGTGCAAGTACAAGAAATCTCAAAGTACAATACCAAAAGAAACAAGTGTACAACAACTCCAACTGTCCGACTAGTAAGGTCCCGCACGGCCCTGGTAGTCCTCCTGGAAACCTGAAAGTAAACGTAGGGTGAGCATACAAGTATACTCAGTAGGGAAACCTAAAGCTCTCGTGCACAAGTGGGGAGACATCCTAATGTCCCGTGAGAACAACAGAAGAAACCTAGAAAGGGATTCTATCCACCCAACCTCACCAGCCACACTCACCAAAAACACAATCACAACAGATAGTAGTATATAAGAATAAGAGTATTGGGTACCCCACACCATTTCCCTTTAGTTAGCTTCTCTTCCTAATGACAAACGTCCTGACGCTGCCACAATCTCCCCGCCTGCACACACATGGGCCTCACAACCACGTATCCTGCCCGCACACACCTGAGCCTCACAACCACGTACCCTGCCCGCACACACCTGGACCTCACAACCACGTACCCCGCCCGCACACACCTGGGCCTCACAACCACGTATCCCGCCCGCACACACCTGGGCCTCATCCCAAAGATTCTTGGGAAACAGTAGAACCTGCCCGAAGAGTCTTGGGCTAAAGCCACCCCAATCGAAACATACCCGAAAAGTCTTAGGTGTAAGGTCGCCTCAAGCCATCACAGCCTAGGGGAGAAAGAGCAGGAAGGAGCTAGTAACTAAGGTAAAAACACCCTCTCCCATGAAATGGGAGTGTTCGGCACTAAGTGCTCAACATGGGTGGGGTGAGATAAAACACAAAAGATATAGATATATATATATACCAACCACACAGCCCAAACTATGGCTTCTAAATAGAGAAACTGAGCACGTTCCTCGACACTGCTACTACGAAGCATGCATACAACAACCAACCCCAACCCCATTTAGGTTTTCACGTTTTAGTAGAATTAGTTTAATTAGTTCCTTAACTACTGGGAAACTATCCACAATCAACCACATCGATCATTTGTAAACATATCCCTGTCATCCACAAATCAAGTTAGGAAAACACAAGCAACACAACCAAGTCCATCTTATCAACCAACCAACCCATTGATTATTAATCCCGTTCCATTACCATGACCCACTATTCATTAATTCTTCCACTTTTATTTATTATTCACAACCCATAGTCCGTTCATATTCCAACCCATCCCTGCAGCCCCACTGCCAACCACCATAACCACAATCACACCGAACCTGTACATCATTATCCCTTTAATACCATTTATCGCAGCCCCGCTGCCCATTACCAACACAACATTCACACCAACCCACAACCAAGTCAACCGCAGCCCCGCTGCTCACCCTATCCACAACAACCCACAAAAAACCCCCATCACATGCCACGTATCCAAGCCAACACCTACATGTTCATTATTCCATTTTGTTTAACCGGGGTGATCACACAAGGGTTCCAGATTTTTAAACAACCAACTTTACGTGATTAACCAATTTCCACATTCCACAAAGTTTCCATCCATAAGAAAATCCAGAAGGAGAGGGAAACATTTAATTGAGTAATTAAAGGACCCCAACGACCATGATTTTTAGTAGGTAGAAGCTCATTCAATTCACAACATAACAATAGGATAAACAAAGATAAACATCACGACTTCCCCAACCCCATTATATAAGCCAGTTATTATCTTCATTTAGTGGTTCAACTACTTCTCATGAAAACAAGCAGATACCCACCCCGCATGATGCAAAAATTAGAGAGACGAAGGTAAGATCCCTACCTCAACAGGTTCCGATCACAATGCTCCCCCAGATCAACCTTAGAAGACGTCCATCGGTGTCCCAGAAAAACCTCCTCGGGTGGAATTCTAAAAGGAAAGGCCGAAGGAAAGACAACGGATCCAAGCTCGGAAGTTCCACCTCGTCGTTACAATCTCGTGGCCGCTGATGGATCGTAAATCGGAGCTCGAACGAAGAAGTTATGGAAGAAAGAGCCTTCGAGTCTCTTGAGAGAACTCTGCTCAGAGGAAAGGGGAGGAGAGGAGTGAGTTGAAAGGAGGAGGGGACCCCTCCTTTTATAGGAAAGAAAAGGAAAAGTACAAGGCATGTACTTTATGGTACACAGTATGTACTCGGTTATTTTACACGGTCTCCATGCGGCTTCCAACACGGCTCCGCGGCCGTTGACTGGTCAACACACGGTTTGAGGGTAACGCATACGCGGGGAAAGACTACACGGCGTGTAGTTTAGACACACGACGTGTACTCATTTATTGCACACAGTAAGGACACGACTCCAACATGGTACACGACTGTTGACTGGTAATGCGTACGCGGGGAAGGACTACACGGCGTGTAGTATTGGACACATGGCGTGCACCCATTATTCCACACAGCAAGGACACAACCTTTAACACGGGGTATACCCGGCAAGGTGGTACTCGGTGTGTAGTTACACTACACGGTGTGTACTCATTTATTTCACACGGAAAGGACACAGCTCCAACACGGTACACGACCATTGACTGGTAACGCGTACGCGGGGAAGGACTACACAGCGTGTAGTATTGGACACATGGCGTGCACCCATTATTCCACACAGCAAGGACACGACCTTCAACACGGGGTATACCCAGCAAGGTGGTACACGGTGTGTAGTTACACTACACGGCGTGTACTCATTTACTTCACACGGTGAGGACACGACCTGCGACATGGGGTATACCCAGAAATGGGGTACACGGCGTGTACTCAAACTACATGGCGTGTAGTTTCAAAATTCTGGAAAGTGTGGTAAAAGTCCATTTTACCCTCCAGAAAACTTCTCGACCTTCTTTTTGACAAAGGAATGGGCTAGAGAGGTCCTAGTCATTACATCAGATACCTCTTAAAACATTCTCGTCCCCGAGAATTCAAAAACTAACCCAGAGGAAACCCAACAAGATACCTCTTAGGGTTCTCGTTATAATAGGAACCCAACCAACAACCCTAATCATATGTGTTAGGAATTACTTCTCCTATGTTGAGATATTATCTGCTTTAGGCAGCACTGACTCCCCTGCACGGGTTTAATCGCATCCTCATTAATGCGTCTCGATTAAGAATTGGGTCTTCCCACTTTCATACATTAGGATTTTTCAACTCGCACTACCCCCAACACCACACAACCAACACACTGCCCGAACACATGGTTTTGGGAAATTCTTTCTCCCATGTTGAGATATTATCTGCTTTAGGCGGCACTGACTCACCCGCACGGGTTCAATCGCATCCAAATTAATGCGTCTCGATTAAGGGCCAGGTTTTCTTATATCCCACACATCCGGACATGTTACACATTACCAGGGAACAAGAAATAAAAAGGTCTCACAAATGACAAGCCAAACATTCCATATATCAAAGGTACAGAGTATAACATCAACACAAAGCTCAGAAGAACAAGGAAAACACAATTCAAAACAACTCCGGGTACTGAGCGTGCATCTAGGTCTCCCGCTCCCAAGTGATCTCCTCGAGGCCTCCATGACTCCACAACACACGAACCAAGGGAATGGTTCATCCACAGAGCACCTTATCTTTACGATCCTCGATTCTGACTGGTCGTTCCTCGAAGGTCGCATCGTCTCCCATATCTAACTTTCCCCAGTCGATAACATGGGAGTCTTCGTGTAAGTACCGATGTAGCTGGGAGATGTGGAAGATGTCCTGAACCTTCTCCAACTGAGGTGGCAGGGCTAGCTGATATGCCACCTCGCTAACTCGCCTCAGCACCTCAAAAGGTCCGATGAACCTAGGTGAGAGCTTGCTCCCTTTCCCAAACCTCCGCTGCCCCCATTGAGGGGAAACCTTCAAGAACACATGATCTCCCACCTCGAACTCCAAGGGCCTCCTCCAACGATCAGCATAAGACTTCTGTCGGTCCTGATCCGCTTTCATCCTCTCACGTACAAGCTGGAATTTCTCTGTGGTGCTCTGCACTACCTCTGGCCCAAGAGCACCTGTCTCACCAACCTCTGCCCAGCAAATGGGTGAACGACATGGCCTTCCATACAAAGCCTCAAATGGTGCCATGCCAATAATAGAGTGGAATTTGTTGTTGTAGGCAAACTCTACTAAAGGAAAGTGTCATACCCATGATCCTCTGAAATCTAGAACGCATGCTCGCAGTATGTCCTCCAACGTTTGGATAGTCCGCTCCGTCTGCCCATCGGTCTGGGGGTGGAAAGCAGTGCTAAGGCGTAGCTGGGTTCCAAAACCATGTTGTAACCCCCTCCAGACTCATGAGGTAAACCGAGTATCCTGATATGAGATGATAGTATTTGTAACTCCATGCAAACGTACCACCTTGTCTACGTACCTCTGTGCTAAGGTACTCACCGGGCCTGACTCCTTAATTGCTAAGAAGTGAGTTGATTTCGTCAGTCGATCCACCACTACCCAGATAGCATCATAACCACCCTGAGCTCTGGTTAGTCCTGTGACGAAGTCCATTAAGATGTCATCCCACTTCCACTCAGGGAATCTAAACGATGCAACAAACCACTGGGAACACGGTGTTCAACCTTCAATTGCTGACAGACTATGCATTTAGCCACAAACTCCGCCACTTCCCATTTCACCTCGGGCCACCAAAACTGTTCCTTCAGGCCTCGGTACATTTTCGAAACTCCTGGATGTACCGCCAAGGCTGATCTATGGAACTCACGGAGAACTCCCTCACGCATTGTCTCTGGGAAAAACAACCTTCCATGGAAAAGCATCCAATGTCGGCTGTCCTCTGACCATCCTTCTGGAGCATTCCCCTGATCGACACGATCCCGCATCACTTCCGCCTCGGAGTCCCCCCACTGAGACTCTTCCACCTGCTGCAACAAGGAGGACTGCACCGTCATCTGAAACAAACAGCCTCTAACACCTTCTACCCTGGAATCCAAGTGCAAGGCAGCCAACTCTCCCATTGCCTTCCAAGCATCAGTGGATTCCCAAACTACTTCCTGATGCGACTTCCTGCTCAGGGCATCAGCCACAACGTTGCCCTTACCTTCAGTGTAAGAGATCTCAAAGTCATAGTCTTAGAGAAACTCGACCCATCTCCGCTGTCATAAGTTTAGGTCACGCTGGGAGAAGATATAACACAAGCTCTTGTGATCTGAGAAGACCAAAAAGCGCTCCTCAAAGAGGTAATTTAGCCACAACTTCAGTGTGAACACTACTGCTGCAAGATCTAGGTCATGGGTGGCATGGTTACGCTCGTGAGGGCATAACTTCCTAGACCCATAACAGATCACTCCCTTCTTCTGCATCAGCACGCACCCCATACCAAGGCCAGAAGCATCAAAAAACACCTCATAAAACAACCCTTCCTCTGGAAATCTGAGTACGGGAGCACTGACCAACTTCTCCATCAGGTAGTCGAAAGCTTTATGGCACTGCTCGCTTCATAGGAAGACCTGGTTCTTCCTAGTCAAAGCTGTCAATGGAGCAGCAACTCGAGAGAAGTCCGAAACGAACCTCCGATAGTAACCTGCTAACCCTAGGAAACTACGAACTTCTGCCACGCTCTTGGGTGCTGCCCAAGAAACAACTACCTCCACCTTCGACGGGTCCACTGAAAATCCATGCCGAGACACCACGTGCCCAAGGAAGTGTACTTCTTGTGTCAAGAACTTACACTTCGACAATTTCCCGTAGAGCTGGTGGTGTCGAAGGACTCCCAAGACTGCCCTGAGATGCTCAGCGTGCTCCTCCTCTGACCTTGAGTAGATCAGGATGTCATCGATAAACACAACGACGAACCGGTCCAGAAACTCTCGAAAGACAAAGTTCATAAGTCCCATGAACACAGACGGTGCATTCGTAACTCCAAACAGCATCACTACAAACTCGAAGTGACCATACCTGAACCTGAAAGCCGTCTTAGAGATGTCACTGTCCTTTAACCTCAGCTGATGATATCTAGATCGTAGATCAATCTTGGAAAACCAACCTGCTCCCCTTAGTTGATCGAAGAGATCATATATCCTTGGAAGGGGGTAACGGTTCTTGAGAATCACCTGGTTCAACCTTTGGTAGTCTATGCATAACCTGAGACCACCATCTGCCTTCTTCACGAACAAAACTAGAGCACCCCATGGCGATACGCTGGGTCGAACAAAACCCTTCTCCATCAGATCATCAATCTGAATCCTCAACTCCCGCAACTTCGAAGGTGCCATCCAATAAGGGTCCATCGAAATAGGACGGGCACCAGGCTATAAGTCTATCCCAAACTCAACGTCACCTCGGGGGGGTAGAGTCAAAACCTCGTCAGGGAAAACATCAAGGAACTCCCCAACAACCTCCGGGACATCCATCATCTCTATATCAGCTGGAACCACTGATAACCCGCCTAACAAGGAAAGGAGAGGCTTCACATGTTGGCTTCCCACCTGATATCTCCTCTTGACAACAAAAGATACGCGCTGCCCATCCACGTCGAATAACACGACTCTTCTCCGGAAGCAGTCGATAACAACACTAACAGAAAACAACCAGTCGATGCCTAAGATGACATCGTATGACTCCATCTGTAACAAAAGAAGGTCCCCACTAGATCGATGTGGTCCCAACGTCAGCCCACATCCCCGACAAACACAAGATACGCTGGTCTGGCCTCCAACGGGTGTACTCAGCACCAGTGGTACGGAAAGTATCTCTATGTCTAGTCCCAAAGCATGGGCTAGACCAGGTGAAACAAAGGAGTGCGAAGATCCTGAATCGAACAAAGTATAAACAAGAGTGCTGAACAAACAAATCGTACCTCGCACCACCTCTGGTCCGACCAGATCTATCAACTCTGCTGCGTGCAACTGTCCACGCCCAGCTCCTCTGCCTATCTGATGTCATCCACCTCCCTGACCATGCCCTGGTCGAGGTCCCTAAGGAGCACGCTGAGGTCGGCCTCCTCCCGCAAAGTCTGCCCTTGGAGGAGCGTGGACCTGCTGCTGCTGGAAGGGACTTGCCGGCAACTGGTGCTGCTGAGGTGGGCACTGAACCTGTCCACCTCCACCGTACTGAGCTCGGGTCGGGTATCGACTCTGAACATGCCCGAAACCTCCACAAGAAAAACACTTCGGTCCCAAGATTGTGAAAAAGGGATGAGGACCCAAAGATCTGAACTGGAACTGCTGGGGCCTGCTCCCCACTGGCCTGAACCTGGAAGGTCCCGTCGCAGGAGACCTGCTACTGACTTCTTTCCCCTTCGATGAGCCCAGATGGATCCCCTCTCGGGGTGCAACTCCCAATGAGTGCATCCTCTCTACAACCTCTACCTTCTTCTGTACTGCCAAGTACGTCGGAAGGGTGAAGGGGGTGACAACATACTGGAGCGAAGGACGAAGTGCCTCCTCCAAACGTCTCACCCAAGACTCCTCATCCGGAAAGAGATCTGGAGCAAAGCGTAGGAGATCCTTGAACTTGATCCCCAACTCTCGTACTGACATACTCCCCTACTGAAGGGAGAGTAACTCCTTCCGCTTCTCCACCTTGATCATGGAAGAAATTAATTCCTCTCGGAATTCCTTCTCAAAGTCAGCCCATGGAACCTCTGCCTCTATCCTCTCTCCGAGGTAGAGTGTCCACCACTGTCGCGCCGCACCTCTTAGCAGACTAACTGCTAGGGGGACCCAGTACTCCCTCGGAGCACAGATCAAGGTAAAAGAGATCCCTAGCTCCTCAAGCCACCCCTTCGTCTCCGTATCCGAAGTACCGCCCTCATACTTCTTGAGGGTCTACCACTGGAAAGAATGGAGAGTTTTCTGCCACTGGCTATCTTCCTCCTCTCAGTCAATCCTCAACTGATCGACCGCCTAAATCTGCTGGGCCTCGGCCATCTGAGCCACCCGGGGACGACGTCTAGGTGCCATATCTGTATGGTAAACAAAGATCACCTAAGCCCAAGTAGTAAGGAAAAGCTCAAGGTTTTATTTTATCATTTTATTTCAATTTCTTTCCCAGAACACCCAAATCAAGTAAAACACAATCATGATGGTGCATGTACATTCCCTAGGGTCTCTAACCTGTAATCAATGTAGTTTCACTTGGTCGTTCGGTAGGATCAGAGTCCTTGCATCGGATCACGGGGGGCCCTAAAATCCCGTGTCCTATCTAGTCTTCCCTGGCCTATGTCACACACCAAGATTAACTAACACTGTTGCCCTACCATCCCATGAAATCCTCACTGTGCCTAACTCCAGACTCCATCCTATCTCTCAAACATCAGCTCTGATACCATTCTGTCATGACCCCCTCCCACCAAAGATGCCCCTCCTGAGATGGCAATGGGGAAAGGGAGATAATGACCCCTCGAGTCCCGCCTCCAGTAGGCCCCGGGTTGGCGACTAGCACCAAGGGTATGAGTTTTCACAAATATGGGAGGCATTACCCTTTTATTATTTCAAGATAGGGAAATAAGACAAGTCAAACGCCAAAAAGGAAAAAGAACAAGTGTATAGAAATAAACACAAACCAAGCCCACATGCATGTTTAAACAATTTTATAACAAGGTGCAAGTACAAGAAAGCTCAAAGTACAATACCAAAAGAAACAAGTGTACAAAAACAGCAACAACTCCAACTGTACGACTAGTAGGGTCCCGCACGACCCTAGTAGTCCTCCTGGAAACCTGAAAGTAAACATAGGGTGAGCATACAAGTATACTCAGTAGGGAAACCTAAAGCTCTCATGCACAAGTGGGGAGACATCCTAATGTCCCATGAGAACAACATAAGAAACCTAGCAAGGGATTCTATCCACCCAACCTCACCAGCCACACTCACCAAAAACACAATCCCAACAGGTAGTAGTATATAAGAACAAGAGTATTGGGTACCCTGCACCATTTCCCTTTAGTTATATGCTCTTCCTAACGACGAACATCCTGACGCTGCCACACTCTCCCCGCCCGTACACACCTGGGCCTCAAAACCATGTATCCCGCCCGCACACACCTGGGCCTCACAACCACGTACCCCACCCGCACACACCTGGGCCTCACAACCACGTACCCCGCCCACACACACCTGAGCCTCACAACCACATATCCCGCCCGCACACACCTGGGACTCATCCCGAAGATTCTTGGGAAACAGTAGAACCTGCCTGAATAGTCTTGGTCTAAATCCACCCCAATCGAAACCTACCCGAAGAGTCTTAGGTGTAAGGTCACCTCAAGCCATCACAACCTAGGGGAGAAGGAGAAGGAAGGAGCTAGTAACTAAGGGAAAAACACCCTCTCCCATGAAATGGGAGTGTTCGACACTAAGTTCTCAACATGGGTGGGGTGCGATAAAACACAAAAGATACACATATATATATACCAACCACACAGCCCAACCTATGTCTTCTAAACAGAGAAACTGATCACGTGCCTCGACACTGATACTATGAAGCATGTATACAACAACCAACCCCAACCCCATTTAGGTTTTCACGTTTCAGAAGAATTAGTTTAATTAGTTCCTTAACTACTGGGAAACTATACACAATCAACCACATCGATCGTTCGTAAAACATATCCCTACCATCCACAAATCAAGTTAGGAAAACACAAGCAACACAACTAAGTCCATCTTATCAACCAACCAACCCATTGATTATTAATCTCGTTCCATTACCATGACCCACCATTCATTAACTCTTCCACTTTTATTTATTATTCACAACCCATAGTCCGTTCATATTCCAACCCATCCCTGCAGCCCCGCTGCCAACCACCATAACCACAATCACACCGAACCCATACATCATTATCCATTTAATACCATTTATCGCAGCCTTGCTACCCTTTACCAACACAACATTCACACCAACCCACAACCAAGTCAACCGCAGCCCCGCTGCTCACCCTATCCACAAAAACCCACAAAACACCCCCATCACATGCCACGTATCCAAGCCAACACCCACATGTTCATTATTCCATTTTGTTTAACCGAGGTGATCACACAAGGGTTTCAGATTTTTAAACAACCAACTTTACGTGATTAACCAATTTCAACATTCCACAAAGTTTCCATCCATAAGAAAATATAGAAGGAGAGGGCAACATTTAATTGCGTAAGCAAAGGCCCCCAACGACCGTGATATTCAGTAGGTAGAAGCTCATTCAATTTACAACATAACAATAGGATTAACAAAGATAAACATCACAAATTCCCCAACCCCGTTATATAATCCAATTATTATCTTCATTTAGTGGTTCAACTGCTTCTCATGAAAACAAGCGGATACCCACCCGCATGATGCACAAATTAGAGAGACGAAGGTAAGATCACTACCTCAATAGGTTCTGATCGCAACGCTCCCCCGGATCAACCTTAGAAGATGTCCTTCAGCGTCCCGGAAAAACCTCCTCAGGTGGAAGTCAGAAAGGAAAGTCCAAAGTAAAGACAACGGATCCAAGCTCAGAAGTTCCGCCTCGTCGTTATGATCCCGTGGCTGCTGACGGATCGTAAATCGGAGCTCTGATGAAGAAGTTATGGAAGAAAGAGCCTTCGAGTCTCTTGGGAGAACTCTGCTCAGAGGAAAGGGGAGGAGAGGAGTGAGTTGAAAGGAGGAGGGGACCCCTACTTTTATAGGTGAGAAAAGGAAAAGTAAATGACGTGTACTTTATGGTACACAGCGTGTACTTGGTTATTTTACACGGTCTCCACGTGGCTTCCAACACGGCTCCGCGGCCATTGACTGGTCAACACACGGTTTGAGGGTAACACATACGTGGGGAAAGACTACATGGCATGTAGTTTAGACACATGGCGTGTACTCATTTATTGCACATGGCAAGGACACGGATCCAACACGGTACATAGCCGTTGACTAGTAACGCGTACGCGGGGAAGGACTACACGTCGTGTAGTATTGGACACACGTTGTGCACCCATTATTCCACACAGAAAGGACACAACCTTCAACACGGGGTATACCCGACAAGGTGGTACTCGGTGTGTAGTTACACTACACGGCGTGTACTCATTTATTTCACATGGAAAGGACACGACTCCAACAAGGTACACGACCATTGACTGGTAACGCGTACGCGGGGAAGAACTACACGGCGTGTAGTATTGGACACACGGCGTGCACCCATTATTCCACACAACAAGGACACGACCTTCAACACGGGGTATACCTGGTAAGGTGGTACACGGTGTGTAGTTACACTACACGGCATGTACTCATTTACTTCACATGGTGAGGACACGGCCTACGACACGGGGTATACCCGAAAAGGGGGTACATGGCGTGTACTCAAACTACACGACATGCAGTTTTAAAATTCTTGAAAGTGTGGGAAAAGTCCATTTTACAATCCAGAACACTTCTTGACCTTCTTTTTGACAAAGGAATGGGCCGGAGAGGTCCGGTCCATTACATTATTAACACTATGAGTTTCTAGTGATTTCCTTTAGTGTGAAGAATTACCCCACTGTGTTTATGGCTTCGATGACCGAGGTCTTCCAGCCATACTTGGACTAGTGTGTGGTCGTCTTAATTGATGCCATACTCATCTACTCTACATTAGAGTAGGATCATTTAGAGCACTTGAGGATGGTTCTAGATTTGATTCGAAAGCACCTGATTTATGGAAATCTCTCGAAGTGCTAGTTTTGGATTCATGAGGTTCACTTTCTAGGGCATTCCATTTTTAGCATGTTTTAGACATGGACCTAATGATGATTGATGCAGTGCTTTCTTGGGATCAACCCAAGAGTGTGTTAGATGCACATAACTTTTTTGGCTTGGCGAGGTACTATAGGAGGTTTTTGGTAGAATTCTACAGAATTGTATCCCCTTTGACTACCCTGACACAAAAAGGGAATCCATTTACCTAGATTGAGGAGTGCCATAGGTCCTTTGAGGATTTGAGGTCTAGGTTGTTGAGTGATCCTGTGTTGATACTACCATAGGATGGTGTGGTGTACATAGTGTATTGCGATGCCTCAGGAGATGGGATTGGTTGCGTGTTGATGGAGTGGCATCCAATTATCACATACAGGTCAAGGAAGTTGAGACTTTATAATCAGAACTATGTGATTTAATAACTAGAGATGGAATTGGTAGTATTTTCCCTGTGGATTTGAGGGAACTTCCTTTTGGGGGAGAGATTTTTGGTATACTCATAACATTAGAGTCTCAGGTATTCCTTCACATAGAGATACTTGAACCTAATACAATAGTGATGGTTGGAGTTTATGCAAGACTATGACTTTGAGATATTATATACTTCGAGGAAGGGAAACTTAGTAATAGATTTCCTTAGAAGGAAGTCCCATGCTCACTTAGTGTAGGAGGCTTCAGAGCAGTTGGCTTCCCTATAGCTGACCCTGGTGCAACAGGAGGGTATATATTTTCTTCAGTCAATGGTATTGAATCCTCTTCTTCTCGAGTGTGTGAGAGAGTATCATATATGAGACATTGACTATGAGGTATTACGTGAACAAATATCTATAGTTTATTTACTAGGTGGATATTATAAATGAGGGAATCACGTCATCTTTTTCCAGAGATGATCTCAAGTCCCAATCATGATGAGGTATGAGGTGATGTGAGAGTTCCATGATTCTACCCTTGCTGTACATCATGGTGTGAGGAATATGTACAAATACCTTCAATAATAATTTTGGTGATCCCACATGAGATGAAGTGTAACTGAGTTTGTCTCTTGGTGCCTCACTTGTTAGCAGGTTAAGGTTGAGAACCACGTTTTGGTAGGTTTGTTGCAGCCCCTTAAGATCTTGGAGTGGAAGTGGGATGACATATCCATGGAATTTGTGACAAGGATTACACACACAACGAAGGTCCATGAATAAATATAGGTGATAGTCGACCAAATCTTGAAGTCAACACACTTACTTGATATTAGATAGTAGAGTTAAATGGAGAGTTTGGGGAAGTTGTACATATGATAGATCGTTCGCCTTCATGGGGTGCCCTCGACGATTGTCTCCAACCGTGATACACAGTTTACATCATGATTATAGAGAGGCCTACAGGAGGAATTCGAGACCCAAATGAGGATGAGTACATCCTTTCACCCCCATATAGATGGGAAGACTGAGCACACTATACAGGTGTTGGAGGATATGATGAAGAATTGAATGTTAGATTTTGGTTGGATCTTAGAGGATAACTTTCCCTTAGTAGAGTTTGCATACAAAAATAGCTACCACTCTACCATCGACATGAAAACTTTTGATACCCTATACGAAATACCTTAAAGGTGACCCTTGTGCTGAAAAAATATTAGCGAGTCATCTCTTGTGGGTATATAGATGGTGCAGGTGATGATGAAGAAGGTTCAGGTCATCAGTGACCAGATGCAGATGACTTAGAGAAGACATAAATCTTACGAAGATAATCATCATAGGCCCTTAGATTTTGAGTAGGGAGACCACATTTTCCTGAGAGTCTCCCCATGAAGAGGATTGAAGAGGCTCAACTGGGGAGGCAAGCTATCCTTGAGGTTCATCAAGTCATTCAAGATTGTGTAGAGGGTTGGCAAGGTTACTTACCAACTTTCCCTACCCCCACAGTTGGAGAAAGTTCATGACATCTTCTATGTGTTGCATCTAAGGTGATATGTGCATGACCCTACGCACGTCATCGACTAGGGTGATCCAAACATCGATGATGGATCCACCTTTATGGAGAACCTAGTGGCGATCGAGGATTGATAATATAGAACCCTGCATGGACATACCATCCCCTTAGTTCACATGTTGCGACAACATGAGAACATGCAAGAGAGTTCTTGGGAGTAGGAGAGCCAGATGCTGGTTCAATTTCCTGAGCTACTTATTTAGTTTTGATTTTCGGGTATGAAATGATTGAAGGAGGGAATGATTTAGAGACCTAGTTTTTTCCTTGTAAGAATTTGATATATATATATATATATATTACCAGAGTTATGCACTAAGATGGTGTGCGATTCCAGGGCCCAATGTTTCTAGAATTAATTTTATAAAAATATTAAATATATTTTATATTACGCATGTTCTATTTCTTGAAGAAAATGAGATAAATGTTAAATATAATCTTAGATCAGAAATTTGAGACCACAGTTGAGTATGAAATGAAATATTTACCCTAGGTGCGACCTAAAACAGTTCGATGCTGGGCATTCAAAAATCTCACCCACTGACAGTACGTTCAGTGGATTAATTAATTAATTAATTCTTTCATTTAACCTAACTAATATATATATAAGTATATTTCCATGATGATTCACCTAGGGTTAGCCTTATAATCCCAGGATCTTCCAATAGCTTCTCCTTCCTCCATCCATTGGCGAATGACATCAGACGATGACGAAACTCCAGATCGAAGTAGATCAAAGCATAGAGAACACAATAATGACCTTCAATCATTGTCAAGCAAATTTTTCGACGACAAAAAAATCCAATATCTAGGTAGGACTCATCAATTTTTTGGTTACACACTCTTTTATTAAATTGATTGAGAATAATTATTTTATTTATGATATATGTTATTTTTTGGACATTTTCATGAACCCATATACCAATTTTAATTAGTTGTTCTTATTTTTCTAACCTGGATTTCCCTGTTCTTGATCGTTGTCCAAGAATACTTAGACAATGTTGGTTAAAAAATTGTTCTTTTGGATTTTCCCCTAAATTTCTTCACATTATTTTCTAGGTGGAACCCACGGTCCCGGTTTGACAATGTCGGGCGGTACCAAGCCCGATCGGACCCCCAGAATCACGACACATTCATGAGTGAGGGATATCTTGAAGAAATGGGGACAAATATGGAATGGTTGTGGGTTTTGGATGATCTTTTTTATGATCATTGATCTAATAATCGAATGAGGAAGCATCTGAGGTGAGTGGTTTGTGAGACACACCCCCACTATATGATGAGATCCGTTTTCTATTGAACAACAACCGAAAACTGTGATCCATGACCAAATCCAAGATTTTTGAGCGAATATAGGGCCAAAATTGAAGTGTTGAAGCCAGATTTATGGTGTAGATTGTAGATCTAAGAAAATGTGAAAAACCTAACTATATTCCATGTGTATTGATTAACACACAACGTATAGCCCCTGGATTCAGTGGCTTGGGTTTTAGAAGTTTATTAGGGTGGCACAACGTGTATCCCTCCTACATGCCATGTACCTCATCACTAGGTGGACGAGTTGTGTGATGGATCAGACGGGTGGGACCCCATGTGGGAGTACATGACCAGGAATACAGACGTGTACCAAAGTACACATACATGACTAAAAGGAAACAACCTACTCCTAGATATTTTGGACATGTCATGTAGTCCACCTACATGGCGTGCAATTCTACATGGTTTGGGATCCATGTACCTATAGGGACATAACCAGGTGAAGGAGAGGGACCACACAATGTGTGGGTTCCCTCGCATGCTGTGTACCCCTTGGATCCTTTTGAGGAAACTTCAACCTCCCATATATCCTTCGTTTGAAATCGGATTTTGGCCCGCAAGTAGACCATACTGAGTGTTTTTTCACATAAAACGTGATGGTTCCCTAAGTTGTGGATTTGGGATATGATTTGGAATGTTCTGGGAATTATTCATGGTTAGGAGACACTCGATGATGATAGTGGTTGTGCAGGATCACCAGAGACCTCCGAGTGGAACCCTCTAGTTGGGATAGGTATGGGTCCTCGATGACTAGAGTTGAACCCTCCTATCAGCATAGGGAATGGTTCCTCTACAAAATTCTATAGTGTAACCCTATAGCTGGGTTGACCATGAGTCCTCTACTGATTCTCGAGTGGAACCCTCTAGTTGAGCTGGGCATGGGTCCTCAATGACTTCTAGAGTGGAACCCTTTAGTTGGGCTGGGCATGGGTCCTCTACTGATTCCCGAGTGGAACCCTCCAATCGAGCTGAGAATGGGTCGTCAACGAATTTTAGAGTGAAACCATCTAGATGGGATAGGCATGGGTCCTCTAATATTAGAGTGGAACCCTCCTACTGGGTAGGGAATGCGTCCTCCATCGACTATCATAGTGGAACCCTCCTATCGTACTAGGGCATGGGTCCTTTACCTAGATATTACGGTCCCTATACCACGCGACACAACAACAAGCTATGGTTTGACTTGGATGGTTACTTTTGGGAAGATGCGTGAGATGTTGGGCATCATTGATGGACTTTTGGAACTACTGGACACTCTTCTTCCTAGGATGAGTTGTGAGATGAAGACCCCCTCTATAATTTGAATTTCTTTTGACCGATAATATATATATATATATATATATATATATATATATATATATATATATATATATACTTGTATGTATCCATACTTTTGGATTTGTTTACTCTCTTTCCATAAGATTAGAAGATGAATGAGGTATGCCAAATTATTTTTGTGTTTATATTATTATGGTTGGATGAGTTTACTCACTTGATATGGGTGGAAAAGACTCAACATGTAGTTCATCTACTCACCATGTTGAGCCCCCTATGCTTGGATAAGGTTACTCCCTCTCTTGGTTTGGGTTGAGTTGTTCTCTTTCACTACATCATATTTACTATTTATTATCTTTATATTCCTGTTGTATCTCTTACTTACCCCCCTTTAGCTTTTGGGGAATCCTACTAGGTATGTATATACTCACCCCACCTGGGTTTTTAACCCATAAGTCATGTCTTATATAGATGACGGACTGGTCGGTGGTGACTTCAGAGGAGCTTAGGGATACCTGATACTTTGGACCACGTATGGTGGTCACAACTTGGAGATCAAGAGTTGGGTTCCCACAATATTTTACTTTCAAATTTTTTCAGGTTGAAATATATTTTTGGTTGGACATGTATTTTTTCCCTTTACTTTTCAATTTAAACTACCGTGCTCTTGTACTGTCTAAAGGTTTCACATACATGGTTGTTTCCCTAGTGTTTTGAATTTTTTATTCTTTCCCTCTACACTTCTACATCGATTTGGATGTGTGTGTGCATATGGGTACTTAATCAAAGGCCTCCCCATGTTATTTACACCTTCGGCACTGGTCACTATTCCTTGGCCTATGGAGGCAGGCTTGTGTTAGTTGCGGCTTGAGCCCCAACTTGGGTCAGGTCGTGACACCATCCAACTCATTTTCACAATTCCACATAAACCATTTAATAAAAAACAAACAATATTTTATCACATTGAAAGAAGTAATAACGTTCTTCTAATCATCTCAATTCAATTCAATTACATTTATAAAGGCTCCATCAAACAAGCTGAGCACTCACACACCTAGCGAGGTGGTATAACATAAGTGAGAAACAAAGGCATAAAAAATGGGTGGCCTAGGTTGGGGCAAAAACTGACAACAATATAAAAGGTATAAGTGGGAAACCTAATAGTTTCAAATTCATTTAATTCAATTATCCAATTACTTTTAGGGGCAGCGCCGGAATATCCTGCGTGTGGCACAATGACAATTAGCTCTATAAAACACCAAACTTAAGGGAAAATGTGATATCTATAAATTATATCTATTTATTCATGTGTTTTTATGTGTGATTTCATTTAATAATAATTTATTATAGTTTAGTTTCATAGAAAATATTAATGTATTGTGATTTTTTAAGCAAGACTATCATTTAGAGAAATACCAAGGAAAATATGGCAATTGAGGAACAAAAAGGAACTTTTCACCAAACCATGAAGTGGCATGGCACGATAATGGAAAATGAAAAATAATTTGAGGTTGATGATTAAATACAAAGAGAACAAGAGAGGTTTTGAAGGCAAAAAAATGAAGAAGCAGGACAAAAAAGATGTTCTGGAACTAGAAGGTAAAGATACATGTCGTTTATTTTATACACAATGTGTAAATGTAAAAGGCGTGAACCATTTATATTTTGTGAGAATAAGAAAATCATATCGAAATAAAAACCACCTGTGTCACATCGTGACACATAGTGTCATGTCATGAAACATGTCATGATGACCTAGAGACCTTTTCATGACATTAAAAATACCGAGAAAGATTTTGATACCTAAAGATCACATGCTGTGTAATCCTTACACGATGTGTAAGTGTCATAAGCAACAAAAAAAATGATGATTTTCAATATATCTTTGATGAAATTTTTTTCTTAATGACCTGAAAACCCATTTAAAACTTCCATTGACCTATGGAATCCCATTAATAACCTAAAGGATTATAAATAAGGAGTCTGACCAATATATATTCATTCCATTCTAGGCGTGGTGAGGATCGACTGCTGAGAGTCCATATCAAGGTTACGACCCACCATTCTTCATAGAAAAGTTTATGATTTAATTTTATTTCTTTAATGTAATGATTTAATGGTCTTTAGATTTATTCAAATCTCCCTCTTTTATTCATTATCCTTCTCATTCATTCATCTATTGCTGGGTTCTTCATTTTTTCTTTACTCAAGTTATTTTTAATCGATTTTTCATTATTTCAATAATAGAATTACTTGTTTTGAAAAGTTTAATAATTATTTAAATCATGCCATTTGTTTCCTTTATTTCATTCAATTATGTCATGAACGACTAAACCTCTTAGGGCTAGTGGTTGAGAGTAGTGGTGGTTTAAACCTAATGAATATATAAAAATCAAAACTGAGTAATCCTATATTTAGTAACCAGGTTTAGAACACTTTTCATTCTCATTATTTTGAATTAACCCTAACCATCAGAGATACAATTTGAATGACCATGACCTAGTTAGAGAAGATCAGGTTAGGACCAATAACTTATAATTCTTTCTATATAGAATCCAAGCTTCCTGTACTTAGGTTGTTAATTACTCTAGACCAAGGAGTCTTTGAAAGCTTAGGTTGATTCAATTGGTTGGACTAAGGTCAATTGGTGTTCTTTGAACCGCTTCATAGCCCATGCCATAGGACTATCCCAAGTTAGATTTAGGATTATCCTTTTCCTAAACCCTAAAATTGAACCCGATTTCTTCTTGTCTTTCTTCCTATATTTTATTTATTTAATTAATTTCATTTAATTAGTTTAATAAAATTAAACTAAAATTGAAGTGATCTGACCTTTGGTTATGAATTTTCTGTTGTATTCCCCACTCTCTATGGGTTCAAACCCTTAGTTTCACTTTACTATGCCTTTGTAGCTAGTGTTGTTTGGGATAAAATAATATTATTTTGATTAGACCCAAGGTAAATAATGACACCCTTCAAGATTATAAAAAGGTATAGACCACCCACCGTAGGTCCATAATAGAGAACTTTTCTAGTATAGATCTTTGATTCAGTCTATATTAAGATAAAAATGAATAATAGACAAAGAACTTAGAAATAAGGCACATTATCTTGCACCTAAATAACTCTATCGATACCAAGATAAATGAAAAATGACAAAATAGGAATGGAGTACTCAGAAAAGTAGATCTAATTAGACTAATAGTGTTTCAATCTGAGTCTAGATGACGAATCCACACCAAATCCTAGGATTTATCTACCAAAGTAGATCTAAAATGTGAGGGTTCTGTCCAATAGAGGAATAAGAAAAGGGATTTTAAGTTATAAACTCATTAATGGAAAAAATGTCATTTTGCCTCAAAACACTAGGTCACATAGTTTGGCTGCACAGTTGGACAACCCATACACCCTTCACTACTTCAAGGGACACCTTGCATAGTTCATTTTCATGGTTTGAGAAACTGTGTGCCAATCGTGCAATTTGTCTTTGCTAAAAACTAAAAACATCCCACAAGGGCGTGTGGCCTAATCTACATAATTTCCTCAAACTATACGGCCTCATGATAACCACTTTCCAACACCACATGGTTACTTCTAAATATGTGTATTAGGTCATATAGTTTCACCTAACCATGTGGCCCTTCTGTTTTTCTCCAAAAGTTGGGTTCTAGGCTCTGAATAAGTCCCAAACACACCCAAAACTCCCCTAACCTCATTAAACATTCACATTTGGCCAAAAAAAATATTTTTTAAAAAACTAATAAGATCCATAACTCTATAAAAACCTAGTGTCTTACACTCTCTGCATTCAAATCCTTCGATTAACTTCCCAAAAATAGTGGATCTTCCTCTGACGGGTGATTCTTAGCCCTCCGATGGCCGAAAATCAAACTCCGATTCTTATCATTTGAACTTTCATGCACTGCCACCACTCAAGTATCACCCGTGCCACACCATCTCAATCATAGATCCTAGATTCATGAGGAAAATATCTTGTATCCCACAAATCCTCCGAATCCATCCTTGATTCGTCATTCTATTCATTTCACATGAATACACTGTGATTCAGGGGTCCAATTGGGCTCAGTTCTACCCGACAATGTTGAACTGAGACCCCATTATCCAATCGACAAATAATGTGAAGAAAAATTAAGATAAAATCACAAGAAAAGAGGTGTAAAAATATTTGGACAAGTGTTCTTGGCCAATAAATACAATTAATATAACATGGGGTGATAAATAATTAAATAATAAATTAAAATATGTACATGGGTGCATGAAAAGGCTTAAAATTGGCACAAATCAAAGAATGAGGGTGATCTTTCTCAATCAATTTAATCAATTGGGGAATAATCCACAAATTGATGATTCCTAAATATATTTGTATCTTTATTCATTTAAGAAAACACTCACCAATGAATAAGAGGAATTGTTGTGTTTTATGTGCGTCGATCTGCCTGAATCTAGAGGTTCATCATCATCTGATTCTGATTCACCAACATAGTCAGAAGAACACTCCTCTTAATGGTCCTAGGGTTATGCGGCTAACCCTGGTGATCCTTCCATAATGAAATATTTAAAGGGAAACAAAATTAGGTTAATTAAATTAAATTAATACATTTAATTACTTATTTAACTAAACGTACCTTCCCACAACCTCTTTTATCTGAACCCCCCATGGAGACCTATTTTAGGTCGCTCCTAGGGTAAACATCACATTTCAAAATCAACCATGGTCTCATATTTATGATATGATATTCTATTTAAGATTTATCCCATTTTCTTTAAGAAAATCCATACATGTAATATAAAATATATTTAATATTTTTATAAATTTAATTATGGGCATACTTGGACTTGGAATCGCATGTCGTCTCATTTTCTGGATCTAAAAATATATCTAGAAATATTATAAAGTCTTATAAGGAAAAAACAAGGTCTATATAGGTTAAATGAGCTCAAGTTTACCTCCCCATATGCCATAGGATACTGACTAGAAGCGACAGTATAAAGGTGGTACAATGGGGAGACTACACCCGCTGGATTATTAGTAAATGAAGTAGATACAATCATAAATAAATAAAAATAGAAGACAATAATAACTGATGATCAATATTAAATGAATAAATAATCATGAATGAATATGTTATAATGTACACTAATAGAAATACAATAGGTAATAAATAATCATGCATAAAAAAATAAACAAAATCCCCAAAGACTATCTCTATGAGCATCCTAAGAACCAGCTCAGTCATGTGTTCTTATGCTCTCATGTACATGAGTAACACCACATAACATAATACATGATTATAAACCTAAAACCATGAGGTCTTTTTGGGTACTAGACGACGACCTGAATAGGATGTGAGATAAACTTAGCAGACTGCCACCAACAATGTCTAATGTAATCTAGTTCATGAGTATAAAATAAAGCAGTGTTTAGGTATAATAAAGACAAAATTAAATAATAAATATAAACAAGTTAGACTCAGGTTACTCAAAGGAAACCTAAGCAACTATACTTGCTTCAGACTTATCCGGAATGTCTCTAAACATCTCATTATGTATATATATGCATACATGTAAATAGGTATATATGCATAGATATACATGCATCAATGGGGATCCAAGGTGTAGGACCAAGACATCCACATAATAATAGTAATATAATATAAGACTCATTATTTAAATATAAGAAAAATCCAAAGCATCTGAACATGGGATACGGTGTTCCATGCATGACCATCCCAATAAATGATGTGAAACATCATGTACAACATCCTAATTATGAGCTTGAATTTTCATGTCCAACCACCCAAATGGATGTGAAATTCCATGTCCAACATCCCAGACTGGGGGGGGGGTGTGAAATGTAACATATTGTATTTTTTCCATGTATTATTTTTAGAAATAACATGGATTGATTTAGAGACTAGGCGCTGAGACAATGTGTGATTCTGAGGCATGGTTTTCCCATAACAATTGTTTGAAAAATATTAAAATTTTAATAGCATGCGCATACGGTTTTCCTAAAAAAGTGTAATAAATATTAAACAAGTACCCAAATCAGAAATTTGAGGGCACTGTTGAGATTAGATTAGTGGTTTTACCCTAGGAACGATATAAATTTAGTCGTCATAGGTTAACTATGAAAAATTTTTCATGGGACATAACAGGGATAAAATAATTTAATAAAAATTATTTTAATCGATGTAGGGACATTTTTTTAATACTCTGTCAGAAAATTTAGGTTTGTCACCATAACCCATAGAATTCATTTGATATGTATAGAAAAAATCTCTCAGAAAACAATGATGGATCATGGATCGAATATCAACACGCAACTGATTCAAAGGAATCTCTCTATCGACAACAACTACACAATGATCCTTCATCAGCGACTGATCTGAATCAAGGTAAGGTAGTTATTTCTTTGTGATCTTTCCTCATTCTTGATTTTTATGATGAAGGTGGGTTAATACATGAAAAGATTGATCTACAGTTCAATAATTTTTGGATGGTTATAATTGTAGGGTTTATTTCTGGGGATTTTTCTTGAATTGGTTCTTCAATATCCTGTTCTAATGAGAATTAATTAAGGCTGACACAAACAAGGACAAGGTTCATTCATTAGTTTGTTCTTGTGATTTTATCTCCTGTGTTCTTTGTGTTCTTTTCCATTGAACCCCCATGGTCATATATCAACTTTTTGGGAGGCTTTGAACGCGATAGAACCCCCGGATTGGAGAAAATCAAAATCAGAGGCCGGATCAATGTATATTATGAACCTAGAAACCCTGATCTATGATATTTTCGAGTTTTGGGCATTGAAGCACTATTGGAAAATTTCCTTATACCCACGGTTTCAAACCATGGGCTCCCGAGGCGTCAGGATTTACCTATACCCAAGGTTTTGTATAAACCGTGGGTATAGCCCACTGAAATTTCATCTTACCCATGATTCTGGTAAACCGTGGGTATACATCTACACCCACGGTTTACAAAACTGTGAGTATACATTTTTATAGTAGAAATTATATACCCACGGTTAAGTAAACCATGGGTATAGAAAGGTTTCTTCACAACGCACATACCCACAGTTCAACAAACCATGGGTATAGATAGTTTTGCAACGACATATATACCCACGGTTTTCAAACCATGGGTATAGATGGTTTTCCTAGAAATAGCAGCTGCCCACCTTGGTTTCACCTTGCTGCTATAAACCAGAATGAAAACCATTATGAAACCACACCCCCTCTCCCCTTGCACACCCACCACTCTCCCCCTGGACACCCCCTACAGCCCCTCCCTTCCCCCTGGACAGACCCCCATAGCACACCCCCTCCCCCTTACACACCCCCACTCTCCCCCAAGACATCCCATGCAACCCCTCCCTTCCCCCCTGGACAGACCCCCCAGCACACCCCTCCCCCCTTGCACACCCCCACTCTCCCCCTGAATAGACCCCCCTTGCACACCCCCCTTGGACACCCCCACTGGACACCCCCTGGACAACCCCCATTATACACCCCTGGACCCCCCACTAGACCCCCCCTTGGAAACCCCCTGGACACCCCCCGGACACCCCCCTAGACACCAACTGGACCCCCAGGACACCCCCCTTGAACCCCCCAGACCCCCCTGGCCCCCCTGGACCCCCTTGGACCCCCCTAGACACCCCCACTGGACCCCCCTGGACCACCTAGACCCCCCCACTAGACCCCCCTGGACACCCCTCCCCCTAGACACCCCCTGGAAACCCCCTAGAGACCCCCTGGACACCACCACTAGACCCCCCTGAACACCCCTGGACACCCCCTCCCCACTTAGACACCCCCTAGACACCCCCTGGACTGCCCCCTCCCTACCCCCTGCACACTCCTGGACAACCCCCTCCCTACCACCTGCACACTCCTGGACAACCCCCCCCCGCACCCCCACTGCCCCCTCCCTGCCCCCCTGCACACTCCTAGATAGCCCCCCTCCCTACCACCTATACACTCCTGAACAACCCACCCCCCTACACCCCCTGCCCCCTCCCCCATGCACCCCCACACCCCCTACACACTGCCCCCGGCCCCTAGCCCCCTTCACCCCTAGCCCCCTTCACCTGCATATATTCATAGCCCCCCTTGCACCCCCACTACCCTCTCCCCACCCCTGCACACTGCCCCCCCCAGCACCCCACAGACACCCCCCCTCCTAGACACCCCCTCACCCTACACCCCCCATGTACACACCCTTTCCCTCTTCCCCCTGCACACCCCCACTGCCCCCTTCCCACTGCACACTCCCACTCCTGGACATCCCCCCTCAACCTAAACCCCCCTTCACACACCCATTCCCTCTTCCCAGCACCACCCCCTACCATCTTCCCCAACACTAGCCCCCCCTGAATACTTCTAACCCCCCACCCTACACACCCCCACTACCCCTTCCCACTACACACCCCCTCACCCCTCACCCTTCCCCTACACACACCCCTACCCTATTACCCAGCACCATACCACCCACCCTCCCTTGCACACCCCCTGTCCTCTTCCCCAGCACCATCCCCCCTCCCCTGTACACCCCTTCCCACTTCCCAGCACCATACCCTATCCCCTGAATACTAGTAGAAACACCCCCTCACCCTGCACACCCCCACTACCACCTTCCCACTACACACCCCCTCCCCCATCACCCTGCACACACCAGCCCCCCTCCCCTTTAACACACCCCTTTTCTCTTCCCTAACACCCCCCGACAACCCCTCTATCTTAAGAGTTCATTCTATTTGTCTAGATCATTAAATAATTTCAATTATAATGGAAACTAACCTTCAATCCCCCCTCTCTGCAACAATTCTAGTTGTTTATATCAGTGAATCATTTCAATTATAATGATAAACTTAAGGTAACTGATTCGAATCATATACCAACAAATAACATTGAATGAGTAATAAAACCTAGCCCATATTCGCAATAGCCTTGAGGTAGCTAATTTGAATCATATATCAATAACTAACATTGAATGAGTAATAAAACCAAGTAGACATGTTCCAAACAGAGCTTTAAAAAGATGAAATTCATGGATAAACATCAACCTCATTCAATATACTTTAAATGAGCCCAAATTTTTGGAATCCAATCAACAAAATCAATAACTTAGACATGCTTGTAAGGATGTATTTCAGGCATTCTAATTACATAATTAAAATACCATCTCAAGTAGATTGTAAATTTTTTTTAAAAAAAGAACCAATTATAAAACTAAAAAGTTCATAATCGGAATACTTACATATAAGGAAACCCAAAATTATCTACAACAAGGACAAGAACTTTATCCAAGTTAATATACAAACCATATAGAATCTTCCAACTACTTGGGCCCTACAAAAAAGGCTTATGTGTGTGTGATCATGCGCATGATTATTCCTAGGAGGAAAAATAAATGTGCATATTATACAAAAAAATATAGGTGTACCCTGTATCCCAATAAACATACAACTCACCTCATATTGTTGAGTATACAACTGTGTATGTTTCTGTACACCATATTTTCATAAACCTTATTGTAATCCGAAACACCAAGTTGTTCTTTATTTTTAAAGGAACCAAGTAAACAACAAATATATAAATGAACAACATAAAATACATACTTATCAGAATATATACATCAAAAGAAAAATTAAATAACCAACCTTATCCTCAGATAGCAGAATGACGTTATTTGTGGGATGGAATTCCAAGCATGTCACCCGCCTACTGTGATACCTTAGGACTCTAAAGTTGACTTCATTAGGGATCAAAAATGAAAGTTTAATCTACAAAAAAGATCATTACATATAACCTTAGAAATCAACTGTCAAAGTCAATTCCAAACCTCAAACTTCCGAAGCCAATTATTTTTAGATTTTATCTTTTTCTTGTTGAATGCAAGATCAATTTCATTGCCATATTCTTTTTCGACCCACACAAATTCCTTCTTGTGATTTTGGATCTCACTAAAGTATTATTTTCCTTCCTTGGATGTGCTTGTTCCCAACCCCTAGTACATAGAAAATAAATTTTAGAAAAAAAAAATTCAGAAATGAGGCCAGATTGTGTTATTATAGAAATGAATATCGATTATATAACATTTATGTGAATTAAATCCAAAGCTCATAATACCTAAAAAATTCAACCTGTTTCCAAAAATCTTCATCCTATTTAGTATGGCCAGACATTCTTACTCGATCAGATATTACTATCACCCAATTATAATAATCTTGGAACAAAAAAGAGCATATTAGCATAGAAAAAAATGTAGTTACAAATCATCAATTAAACTAATTTATGGAAGCTTATCTATTTGAAAATAAGTCTATGACACTGAAGTTTCATGCTATAAAAAAACATACCGTCAGAGGTTCACCTGAATGGGTTCACCTACAGAATAAATTTAAAATATAGAAAAATGAGGGAGAGAAACTAATAGTATAAAGAGAAAAGAATAAGTGAAAAATGGAAAATTGAACTACATACCGTTGGAGATGCGCCGAAGGAGATAAAGGGGTTACCTCGGAGCAACGTCGGTGAGGAGGTACAATGGTCGCATCAGAGGAGGATAAAATTCAATATAATAACGATAAAAGTTAACCACTATATAAACAAACATACATCATAATACAATAATTCAATATATGTAGAAATAGACAGAAAAACCGCAATACAATTCAATATTCCAATAATCAAACTGCACTGTATAATAAAATTTCACATATAAACAATCCAAAAATACAATTTACATTAATAATGAGTCTCGATATCAGTATCATCAGAATCATGATAACCCTCATCCACGCCTCCTACAGAAACACCATCACCACCTCTCACACCATCAACATCATCATCGACATCAGCATCAGTACCGATGCCAGTGCTGGGTTCGGCTCTGGCCCTTAAACACTTCCCCTCTGCCCCCTTCACCCCCACTACCCCCTACACACTGCCCCCACACTACCCCTACCCAACCTTCACCCCCACTACCTCCCCCCCACCTGCACCCCCACTTCCCACCCACCCCCACCTCCCTACCCCCTGCCCCCTTCACCCCCACTACCCCCTGCCCCCTTCACCCCCACCACCCCCTGCACACTGCCCCTACCCCCTTCACCCCAACTACCCCCACCTGCACCCTCACTGCCCCCACCTGCACCCCCACAACCCCCTCCCCCCTACACCCAACCCCACCCCATGTACCCAGCCCCCCTACACCCACCCCCACCCCCTGCACCCCTCCCCCTCCCCCTTGCACCCAACCCCACCCCCTGCACCCAACCCCCTCCCCCTGCACCCAGACCCAGCCCCTTGCACCCAGCCCCACCCCTGGTGAATATATACTCATGATAATCTAAGTTAATTCCACTTTTAGTCACAAGTGAGACACTAGTTTCTTATAAATAAAAAAATGTAAAGCTATAATATCAAATAAAACATAGATGAGGGTATAAGATATTAGAAAAACACCTATCTATCATGTACCGTATCATTTAGGGACTTGGGATCTTAAAAAACCCAACCATTTCAATCAATAGAACAACTTCAGATTTCACAAAATGAAAATTTTAGAAATAAAAACTAAGGAATATATTCATTTTTTACCTTCATTAATTTTGACTTGTCAATTCAATAATTTATGAAAAATAAAGATATAATAAATGGAATCCAATGTCACTATATGGGATATCATTTAGAGCTAAGTATTCTATGGTAGTAAGGGAATCACTTACCCATATGCATGACTAAGGATTCTAATGTTATCTTTATGTAAATTCTTGCGAAAATTTATGCAGAACTTTTCAGAAGAAAATAAATTAACCATTCTCATCCATATAAAAATTCAATTCAAGTTCTTAAAGTACATACTTAGGTCTCCCTACTAAGTTAAAAATGGAGGGGATTAATATCCCACCATCACCAATATACCCATCCCCATGTCCATGCACATCATCATCAACATCATCATCATCATCATCATCATCAACATTGTCAGTAACCTCATCACCAACAACAGCATCAACAACATCCTCACCACCAACAGCTCTATTTACACCACCTTCATCGCCACTATGACCCTCATTGGAATCACCCAACGCATAATTTAAAGAGTGAATTGATGCCATATATGATTCAAAATTAGCAACAACCTCTGATGGAAGTGACTGACTCAAAACTTCCATAGCTTTCATGAAATGTTCGGTCATCAGCTTACTTCTTTCATGCTTCTCTAAAAACTATTTTCTTTTCCTCGGTTGCTTCAGAACGAGAAATTTCTAGCTCAGAGTTCTGGGAGGCTTGAGAGGAGCCCGATGATGATCAATACCTATAGGGGACGATGTTTTTCCCTAATCGACATCGTACTCTCCCCGGGTGCTCTTCATCATTACCTTTGATTCTCTCAGCATCATTCCATTGCATATTGGATGAGATTTCTACAAACATGAATAAATTTTGAAGTCTGTGAATCAATGGAAAGTTCCACATGACTTTATATGTCACACAATATAGTGTTCCATCTACATTTTTCTTCCATTGAGATGTACCAAATTCTTTACAGTAATTATGGTTAGCTGTTTCCACCCAAAATAAACTACAATCTTTCAGAAAAGCATGGAATTTATTAGTATCAAATCCAAGCTTCTTAATTAACTTCCATGCCTTGTAATGATTTGAGGGAATATATACACCATCAGAAATAAATTCCTTCAAAAATATAAGAATATAATCAATAGCGGTATTAGAAGTTCCATACATGGTTTTCCCATGATATAACTGCATTAAAAATTCCAACTTGGTCATTTTAGTACATTCTTGATATACTGGAGTTCTGACATCATCCAATAAAATTTTCACTCTATCATCATCATCTTTAGTATTTTAATCATGTGTATTGATATCATTGTCTTCTTGCATCGACATACTATCTCTCTCAAGATGATGGACAAATGGAAACTGATCAAATATCAAATTCTCCATGCCACTTCTTTCATTTTGTTCATGACCAGTAGAACATTGACTCATCTCTCCATGGTGATACCAAAAATAATAGTTTGTTTGAAATAAATTTTTTTTTATATGGTAGATAACTTCTTCCCAGCTTAACCATGGTCTTCCAACACATTTATAGCATGGAAACTGTATACAACCTTCATCTGAAGCATTTTCAAATGTATAATCTAAAAAATTCTCCAAATTATTTTGAAACGTGGTTGAATCCTATCGATAAAATACATCCAACTTCTATCCATTCTATAACAAGAAAAAAAATTTATCTTCAAATCAAAAATGTAAACCATAATTAAAAAATAGATATATACTATAGAAAATAAAACTATTAGAACATAAACACTTAATAGTTAATTCACATTTGTGTTGAAAGTGCCTTTATTTTTATAACCAATTTCAACCCTTTCAGTATCAGAGATAAAATTATTAACTCTATCCTATAAAGGTATGATCAACATGGTAAACTATAATGGGACAAGAAAGGTTTAATGTCTATGATTGAGTGGTATGTGTCATTATAGTTGAACTAAGGGAGAGATAAAACAGTTTGTCCTCCCTTAGGTGTAACATAAAAAAACCAAATTTTAACATTAAAACACACCCTTAAATATGGGTTATTTCATTTAAAAATAAATGGAGAGATAAAAACATTCACCCATCATCAAAAATATTTTAAATGATACTCATTTTCATTTAATTTAATATTTTTCATGGGTAAAATTTAAATTCAAAGAGGGAAAATAAATTTAAAGAAAACCACTTCATCTCCAAGAATAAAAGTAATTTAGATAATTTATATAAAACAATCATGGGTATCAAATATTTGTATAAATATTCTAGAAGATTAATTTAATAAAATAAATCACTTTATGAATTTTTTTAATAAAATAATTACCTAGAAACACCTACTGCATACAAAGTGGAACAAGTCACAACAAGAATCTTAAAAAGGAAAAGGTCATTTTGGTAAAATAAATGAATTTAAAATCAGTTGAAAAATAAAATACACGTTATTAGATTAGTATTGAACACTAAATTTTACACACACCATGATTAGGGTTCTCATAAGAAATGAAAATGAGGGAAATTGAAGTGAAATGACCAGGAGAATCTCCCTTGAGATTTAGGTAATGTCTTATATATCAAATGTCATCGATTACTGTTTTGGATTCTTATGGTGTACCCTAATTTAATTTTTAATGATGAGTTAATTGGATTAGACTTGATCTATTTAGTTGGAATACCTCCATCATAAGCTATGGGTTATAATACTACCATTCTTTTAAATTTCAAGGGTGGTTCCTTTAGTTTAGACTGGAAGAATGGATTAGGAAGAATGGAAAAGCTCACCCCTTTGTATTTTGTATGATTTTTATTGAGAGAGAATGATATATTGAGCCATCTGTATTCTCTTGGATTATTATTCCCTTGGTTTCCTTGGTTTTTTACATTGTTACCATTTACGATTTGACATGTACCATGACTATAGACTTGCCATTGATGGAAAAAGTAGATACAAAATGATGTTGAGTGACATTATAGAGATCAAGAATCAATATTATTTTTATTACACTTTAACTTAAATTATAAAATTTTCAAATATTAATACGATAATCAATAATTTATTATTAAATCACATCTCAATGAAAAAACAATTGAATTTTAATTTTAGGGACACCATCTTTTGAGTCTTACCTATTTATAATAAAACCCTACACTTTCTACCATGGAAGTTGGGCATCTGAGTTATTATCAATATTATATTGTATATTTAGATTTTGGAAAGTACCTGATGTTTTTGATTGAATGGTTTCTAAGACTAAGCATGGGTGTTGGGTCTAGGTTGATACTCCAGACCATTTGTCATAGTTTTCATAGTTTTATCTTATGATATTCCGGTTATATTATGACCACTTAAATGTATTGCATAAAATTAATTTTTTATTGCATGGATTATTTTGATTATTATTGAAACATTTCATTGTGTAATTAAATGTATTATTTACATATGTTTATATTAGTATGTTTATTTATAATGTTTTTTAATCGAATATGCGGGTATAGTCTCCCACCATACTACTTGACACCCTCACTATTAGTCAGCATCCTCCATCATATGGGGAAACATTCCTGGGATATTATATCTACCAATGGTGCAAGCACCGATTGGTGGTAGGACCTATTAAAATGTTATTAGAGGTTTTTTTAGTCTTACTATTTTGGAAAGGTAGAAAATAGAATAAGAATGTGTCAAGACATGGTATAGAGATTTTCCCTTGGACTAGCCAACCCATGTATGAGGAAAGTCCATGTTATATAGGACTAAATTTCTATTTATACTATTTGATTATATAATTGATCTAATTTAATTGAAATTTCATTTATCTAAGACCTTATTGTGGAATTTTTGGGTTAATATAAAATTTTAATGTGTAATGAAAATAATTGTGAATTATATATATATATATATATATTGGTGACATGGTGGGTAGTAGATGTAGACCCTATAAATCAAAAACATGCACCAAGTATGAAAATAATTGTGAATTATATATATTTATTCATGGTTTGGACACATGGGATGGAAAAACATGCACCAACTATGAAAAAGATACTGGAATAAATTAGAACCAACCACATAGGCTCTGTATGGTTTTCCAAATGATGTAGTAATAATCATGCAACCATGATTTATTCACCATTTAAACCCTATAACTTTAAGGAAACCCTATAAATAAAAAATGTTCACAAATGAGACCCACATATTATAAAAAAACTGAAAAGTAACTTAAAACCAAGAATAAAATCCTAAAATACCATGGTAACTCATGTTTCATCATGGAAGGTGGTGATCATGTACCCATATAATATCTACCTCTTGAGTTCCAACAATGATCCTAGTCTCCTATATATCCCAACACACCCAAAATATTAAACTGGTATATTACATGTACCTAGGCTCCCTTTGAAGAACCCAGTCCCTAATACAATTTTTATTGAACAATATCAGGCTTCCATCAACCATGAATTTGGCCTGGGAAGTTACTACACCCTAAGAGAATTATTTATTCTCAAAGGATAGAAATTAGTTAATAGGAAATAGAGACACACATTTTTGAATGGTTTCATCAAAATAAAAGGAACCATGAAGGGTAATTCCATATAGAAATCTGACATAACCTGTATATAAGTTAAATATCTACTCTATTAAATAAAAATATATTGGATGATAAAATTAACTAAACATATTGAAAACCATATATTAAATAAAATAACTTTTTTATTGGATAATAAAGTATAATGACATTGAATAAATAGACAAAAAGATCAATTTTTCAAGGTTGATACATAAACATCCCAAATTTAGAACAAAAAAACCCAAATGAAACTAATATCATTGAACTCCGTATAACCCTGGTCACTCTCCACATCCCAATCCATACAAAAAAAAATACCCAACACAAAGATGACTAAACCCATGGTGCTTGAAAGGGACACATTATAGACCTTATACACTAAATACTGTATGCATGGTGTGAAAAAACAACACCCAATAGTATTTCACCAAATAGTTTTTAAATTTCTTCTAAAATTTAGTTTATTTATGATAGTTGTAAAATTAATAATGAAAATAGTCCTTTTCTAATGTAGGTGTTATGAATAAAATAATGAACATTTTAAATTTTTTAAACAACACATTTTCCCACACAAACCAATCCATTAAAAATAAACACTTTTAAAAAAAATTCTTTATGATCTCTCCCTCCATGTAATATAAACCCCAGTTTCCCAAAATCATTTAGAAAACCGGAACTTCATAGAAAAACATCAGATAAGATGACACCAAAATATCAACAAAGTTAAAATAATGTAAACAACCATAGGTCCCATATGCATCAATGAATAATGGAATATAAATGGGGATCAATATAATCCCCCATGTAAAACCAAAAATCAAAGTATAAGTGTCATGGTATATACCATTTGATCTAAATACGGGACAATCCTAGAGTTTACTAGACAAAGACCAACTGTTCACCTATGTTTCATCCTAAAACAAGCCATACAGTTAGCTTGCACCATTCCTAGAATCAAGGGCACTCTCCACTATCCCTATCACCTGACTAAGGAGACACTAAAGGTGTTGGAATATCTAGTGTAACATGAATCTTGACTTACTGCTTAGATACCTAGGATTCAATGACCAAAGAAAATTAAATGTGAGAAACTATAATTGTGATCAAGATAAGAATCAAAATGATTAATAATAAGAATAAGTGATTAGTTTAAAATGAATAAACAAGAAAGGATAATAAATTTTATACCTATATGCTAGAGCTAGGGGAAGGGAGGTGGAGGTCGGGATGAGATGTTGCCAGAGCTAGGGGAAGTTGAGGCAAAGGCAAAGTCTGGGAGGAGAGGGAGTTGAGAGGGGAAGTTTCTGGAAGAGAGGGAGCCAAGAGGGAAGAGGGGGGGACATCTCTGGAGCTAGGGGCAAGAAGGCGGAGGCCGGGATGTTGAGGATGAGGTGAAGGCCAGGAGGTCGAGGTCGAGAGTAGAGGTGGAGCCGGGAGGCGGAGGCCAGGGAGGGGAGGAGATGTCCAGAACGTGATGGTCAGATGGCCGGGAGGTGGAGGTCAGAGAGGTCCAGGAGGTGGAGGTCAGATGGCCGAGACACGGTGGTCGGGGAGGGGAGGAGAGGGCTGGGAGGAGGAGGTCGTGGAAGCGAGGGTTCAAGTGGGGAGAGCGATGGAAGAGTAAAGGAGGAGCACAATGGAAGAGGGAGGAGGAGTGTGATAGAAGAGTGGAATTGGGGATTAATTACCCACAGTTTTAATAAAACTGTGGGAATAGATAATAAAAAAACACATATCCCCATGGGTTTTATAAACCATGGGGATAGATGCATGGGGAAAGACCCCCTTTCCAATAGAGGAGGAAGATCAGAGGTTTGTAGAAGTAGAGGAAGCATAGACCATCACTGGTGGCCGCATGATGCGGCTGGGCGGCTGTGTGGAGTAGCAACTGTCCCCACGGGCGACCACGTGAGCGGACACGGCTAGGAGAGCCATGTGCGGTAGTCCAGGATGCCCATGCTCAAGAAGACTAGGCTTAGGGAGATGGGTTAAGCCAAATGGACCGCGCTCCAGTGGGCCAGGCCGAGTAGCAAACCAGGACCATCAGGCCAGGTTGGACCTAGAGCAGCTGGACTAAGCCATGGTTGACCGTGGTGGTTAACCATGATAGTTGAGGGGTGGTCAGTCTAAATGATTAACCACAGTGGTTGACCATGGCAGTCGATCCATGCCTCAGGGACCCCCTTCTTTGAAACTTCAAACTGTGATAAATTTCAAATGGTGCATCCGTTTGATGAGCCATATTTGACATTGAGACCCTGAAATTGAGTCAGTACTTTTTAAATAATGTGATGAGTTTTTATCTTGTAACAATATAGGTTTATATTGTTTTCCCTTGGTATATTTCTTGAGGGTTCAGTATGGTATTACGTCCACATCAATGGATTTCAATCCCCTTTAGATGTCGAGTCCTAGATATAGTTAGGAATCCCTCCCCAGGATTGGAGTGAGATCTTATATCACCCCTAGTGGATTATGTGGAACTATGTAACCTTCGGGAGTAGGTTGTTGATCCTCCACCTAGAGAGATGTATTAGTAGGGTTCATGGTATCCCCCAGTGCAATTGGGTGTGATCCCCTAATTTGAAAATTGATCCAGTTTGGGTTAGTGATATTCCCCAGCATGTTTGGATAGGATCCTCTCTATGTGGTATCATAATATTCCTTGACCAATAATTTCTCATTTGGTAAGGGTCCAAATGAGCTATACCTCTTTGTGAGTGTCTATGATGATATCACAGCTCGAGGAGTGAGATATCCCAGAACAAGCATGCTTCGAGCAGAATCCTATGGCTGACAGTTGGTTAAGACCGCTCAATGGTGTGGTGTTTATTATGAGTATATCTGGATATTATTGTTATATGTGCTGTTGATATATACTTGTGTGAAGATAACTGGTATTTTCCTTTGTGTAATTTTTTACGGTATTTCCTTTGTGGGTTTGGGGTGTCTAATTATGTATTGTTTTACTCACTTTCAACAGAGTTCTAGGAAGACCAAAACCAGGAGGTGCCTTGTGAGATCGAATAGACTGAGGTTTGTACTGACGAATTTTCAGATGACAGTCCCAGTACCTCTTACTTTATAGGTTGGACCTGTGGTTGTAGATTATTTTCTTTTGGTGGGATTATTTTGGCCCTGTTTACTTTCCAATTCTTTTACTGCTGTACTCTGGTTGTGGGATATAGTGTTTTTCATGCATTATTTACTTAGTGTTTTTACATTTTAGCATTTTTATCTTGGAGATGGGTGCGTGTGTACATGTACTTTAGGATAATGCCTCCCATTTTTGGGATATTCCTACTTGTTTCTAGTCACTAACCCCTAGCTTATTAAAGGTGGGATTAGGGTAGTCATGACATAAGAACTACTGGAATGGGTCATGACATAGTGGTATCAGAGGTAGGTTCAGTTCTACTTTAGGATCAGGATAATGTGAGGTTGGTTTTGGGGTAACATTATCGAGTGTTTCGAGTTCATATTTCAGGCTAGGGACTCCAGTGTTGGTGCGGCAGCTGATGTATCCTTACACCAGGACTCTGATTACTTGTTTTTCAACCCAGTACATGAAAACACTAGTTGTGGGAAAAAATAATGGTACATTCATCATATAATAATGGTTGTGTTTTCCATTTACATCTTGAGTTAGCTCTCTAGATATACTCTACTGACTTTTGTACATCTTATTTTATTTCAGGATGCCTCCACGAATACAGCCAGCCAGGATTCCACTGTGAGATCACTAGGATGATTTTCCTAGTGAAGAGGCATCGGTACAAGGGCATGTACCAGAGATATCACCTCTGGGTGGTTTACCAGCTATACCACCACCCATCAAGAAACATATACTACCAGAACTAGTAGTTGAGGATGCTTGAAGGCTGAGTGTGTTTCATGAGTTTCAGAGGCAGCGAACTCCTAGGTTTTGGGGTGACCCATACCCCTAGTTGGATGAGGATTGGATAGAGGTAGTCACCCATGTTTTCCACCTTGTGAGGATGCTTACTGACCAGATGAAATTCCTATATGTGATCCTTCCTTAGATCTCTATTGGGTAATGGTGGATCTTGGTGACATAGTATCACAACAAGACAACTCTCTCCTAGATAGAATTTGAGCATCTATTTATATAGGAGTTATATCTGTCCATGTTGTGATCAGTACACATACAGGAGATTATGTATCTACAACCGGGTAGTATGACCGTGGCAGAGTATTCAACGAGGTTTACTGATCTTTCTTGCTACTCTAGGGACATGGTATGAGACAAGTTATTTAGGGATAGAACCTTCAAATAGGGATTATTATAGGACATCATGGAATCAATGGTATCACTCAGCATTTCTACTTATACTGGGGTACTTGATTGGGACCTGCTAGTAGATAATTTTATAGCGAAGCAAACACAAACAGTGGGAGATGGTAGTGGGAACCAGGTAGCTGAGACCTTGGAAACAGGAAACCGATGGAAGTTTCATGGATCCAAGTAGGTCAGGAGCTTCAGAGGATGATACCAGGACTCAAGGTCAGCAGTGCAGGGCTCCAAGGGTGGCTCAAATCATCCCAAGGGAAAATAGTGTTACATATGCGGCGGTTTGGGGTATCTGGAATGAGATTGCTCGACCCATCAAATAGTTTATCAAGAGATAATTGAGGGACTTATGAGGAATAGTTAGAGATAGGATCAGGGTGGTCCACAGGGTGGTGGATGTGGTAGAGGAGTTGGAAGGGTAGCAGGAAGTGGTTAGAGGTTTGACCTATTACCACCACCACCCCCAAGTGGTCCATTCCAGGCTCAAGGAGCTGGTGGATAGGGATGAGGCTAGTTACAGGAAAAAGAGGCTTATGACCCAAAAAATCCAAGGATGATTTGAGGTATGATCTATGTCTTTTATACCTTATCTATAGTTTTGATAGACACAGGTGTTATTCATTATTTTATTACCATGAACCTTGTTCAGAATTCAGAGATTCTAGTTGAATCGTTGACTCGAACCTTACACTTAGAGACTCATACAGGAGGAGATTCAAGGATCACACACTGGTGCCGACATTGTGAACTGACTCTTGAAGGTGAGAGTTTCAGTTAGAATCTATTGGTAGCAGTGTCAATCCCTTATAATTTCATTCTTATTATAGACTGGTTATCCATAGTTCATGCTCAGATTGACTGTTTTAGGCGCAAAGTGCAGTGTGTCCATAGTGATGGAACTAGGTTTTACTTTGTTGGTGAAAAGGAAACACATGCAACACATGATGGACTCACAAATAGGAGGATGAATTCAATTAAACATAAGTTGGATAGTCTCACCCTCAGTGCAGTGGATGATATGAGTCCTCAGTTTCCTGTAGTGGTGGAGGAGTATGTGGATGTATTTCCTGAAGATGTTCCCACTTTACCTCCCCAAATAGAGATGGACTTATGCATTGATATAAACCTAAGGACGACTCTGATATCTACATCTGTATATCGAATGGCTCCTATAGAGCTTTGTGAGATGAGGGTGTAGGTGGGGGACTTGTAGATGAAGGGCTTCGTGAGACCCAATGATTAACCCCAGGCATCCCCAGTTTTGTTCTCTAAGAAGGAAAATAAGAGATTGAGGTTTTAATAGGATTGTCGGTGCTTGAACCATGTGACTGTGAAGAACAAGTATCCACTACTGAGTATCTAAGGCCTCTTTGATTAGTTAAAAGGGGCATGATGGTTCTCGAATATCGACCTCAGACCAGGCTATCACTAGTTGTGAGTACGAGATGAGAATATACCAAATACGAACTTCTGATGTCGTTACAGTCACTATGTGAACTTGGTGATTCTATTTTGTATGATTAATTCCCTAGTAGTGTTCATGGTAATCATGAAATGGATCTTTTATCCTTACATAGATCAGTTCATGGTGGTCTTCATCGACAACATCCTAGTGTACTCGGCATCCTATGAGGATCACACAAGTCACTTAAGGATGGTCTTGGACACCCTCCAAGAGAACCAACTATATGGGAATCTCTCTAAGTGTCAGTTCTAGATTTGAGAGGTCCATTTTTAGGACACATCATCTTAGAGGCTGGAGTTTCAGTGGATCTATCAAAGGGTGAGGCAATTCTTTCTCGGGAGCCACCCAAGAGTGTTACCGAGGTATGAAGTTTCCTTGGATTGATAGGGTACTATAATATGTTTGTACCTAAATTATCCAGAGTGGAATCACCATTTAAAACTTTGACATGAAATGGTAAGCCTTTCATGTGTACAGAGAAGTTCCAACAGTTCTTTCAAGAGCTGAGGTAGTGGTTGAAGAGTGCTCCCATCCTAAAGTTACTAGAGGAAGGCTTCGAGTACATGGTGTTCTGCGATGCATCAGGGACTGAGCTTGGTTATGTATTAATGTAGGGGAAATGGATAATTGCCTATGGTTCATGCTAGTTGATACCACATGAGCATAACTACATGACCCATGATCTTGAGCTAGCAGCGACAGTCTTTGTATTGAAGATACAGTGAAACTACCTAATGGGTGAGTGGTTTATCATCTATTCTAATAACAAGAGTCCTAAATATATATTCTCTCAAAATGATATGACCTTGAGATAAATGTGATGGATAGATTTCATCTAGGAATATGAATTTGAGATTGTATATACTCTTGGAAAGGGGAACGTGGTGGCATATTCTCTCAACAAGAGATATAGATTTCAATTATTGAACGAGGTGTTAGAGTAGTTGGACTCATTATATATATATCCTTTTTGGATGGATATGGAAAAACTTACCTCCATTTTATAGTTTTCACCCCTCCACTCTTATAGTGAGTTAGGGAGGCACAAATTGGAGATACCGATTACGAGACCCTATGTGATTAGTTGTCCACAGGGCATGATCCTAATGGATATTCTAAAGGTGGGGAGCAAGTCATTCTTTTTAGAGGGAACATAGTTGTTCTAGTGGTGCTATGGGAGGAGTTTTTGATGGAGTTCCATATATCCCCTTTGGCGGTACATCTAGGTATGGTGAAGATGTATCAAGACCTCTGACATCAATTTTGGTGGCTAGGGACAAAGAAGGGAGTTTCAGAGTTAGTTTCTTGATGCCTTACTTATTAGTAAGTGAAGGCTAAGCACCAGGTTCTAGTGGGTTTGACACAACCCCTTTAGTTGCAAAAATATAAGTGGGATGGGATATCGATGGACTCCATGATGAGTTTACCATGTAAATCTAAGGGGAATGATACCATCTAGGTGATCATTGACTGACTCACCAAGTCAGACCACTTCCTGGTTATCCAAGAGTAGAGTTCCATAGATAGTTTGGGATGCCTCTATATATAGGAGATAGTTTGACTCCATGGAGTTACATTGACGATAGTTTCATATTGTGATTCTCACTTCACATCTCGACCATGTAAGGGATTTTAGGAGGTGTTTGGGACTCGTTTATGCTTGAGCACAATGTTTCACCCATAGATAGACGACCAGACTGAGTAGACCATTCATGTTCTGGAGGAAATACTGTGGGATTGCATGTTAGATTTTAACCATATTTGGGAGGATCACCTACCTCTGGTGGAGTTTTCATACAACAACAACTACCACTCCACCATTAGTATGGAACCATTCGAGACCTTGTATAAGTGACCCTACAGGTTACTAATTTACTAGAATAACCCAATAGAGTCAAAACTCATGGGATTAGAGTTGGTGTGAGCTACCAAAAAGAAGGTATAGATCATTCAGGAGTAGATGAAGACTGTATAGAGCTAACAGAAGTCTTATGTTGATAGGCGGATAAGACCTTTGGAGTTATAGGAAAGAGACCATGTGTTCTTTTGGGTTTCTCCTTGACGAGGATTACATAGATTTGGCTAGGGAAACAAGCTATCACCAAGGTTCATTGGACCTTTCCATATTTTATGTAGAGTTGGTGAGGTAGCGTATCACTTGGCTCTACCACTGTGGTTAGATCAGGTACATAATGTCTTCCATGCATCGTAGTCTAGGAGGTAGATGCATGACCCATCACACCTCATCGACCGGGGTGAGCTGGACATCGAGGATGGGATGACTTTTTCTGAGTACTCAGTGGAGATTGATGATTAGTAGAAGATGATCCTTCATGGGTAGTCAATTCCTTTGGTGCGTGTTCACTGGAAGCATAGGAATATCTAAGAGAGCACATGAGAGTGGGACACTTAGATTCATGCTCAGTACCCACATTTGTTTGTGTAGCATTTGTTTTGGATTTTGGGAACGTAAATCCCCAAGGTGCAGAGAATTTAAAATCTCATATTTTTTCCATGTATTATTTTTATAAATTATATGGATTTATTTCAGGATCAGGCACTGAGTCAGCATGTGATTCTGAGGCGCGATTTTCTCAGAATAATTGGTTTAAAAATATTAAACTTTTAATAGCACGCACACACAGTTTTCCTAAAAAAGTGGAATAAATATTAAATGGGTTCCTGGATCAGAAATATGAGGGTACCATTGAGTTTATAATGATGGTTTTACCCTATCCACGACTTAAATTTAGTCAGCGTAGGTCAACTGTGAAAAAGTTGTCACAGGACGTAATGAGGTAAAAATAATTTAATAAAAATTATTTTAATCGATGCAGTGAAATTTTCTTTTAATATTTCTTTTTTATGAAATTCAAGGTTATCACCATAACCCTGTAATTCCTCTGATATGTGGATAATAACTCTCTCAGTAAACAACAAGGGATCTTGGATCGACGATTGATGCACAACCGATTCGAAGGAATATCACTACCGCCACTGATGAAGCAATGATCCTTCATCAAGGACTAATCTGAATCAAGGTAGGGTAGATATTTCTTTGAAATATTTCCCTATTCTCGATTTTCATGATGAACGCAGGTCAATCCAAAAATATATTGATCCACGGTTCGATCATTGTGGGATGGTTATAATTGTGGGGTTTGTTTTTGGGGATTTTTCTTGAATTGGTTATTCTCTCTCCCATTCTAATGAGAACAAATTGACGTTGACATGAAAAAGGACTATGTTCATTCCTTAGGGTGTTCTTGTGATTTTCTCTCCCCCGTTATTTGCGTTCTTCATTGTTGGACCCCCGTGGTTTCAACTCGACTTACCGAGAGGATCCGAATGCAATTGAAGCCCTGTATTGGAGGCAAATCAAAAGTAGTGGCCAGATTAGTGTAAATCAAGACTCAAGAAACCCAGATATACGTACGTTTTAAGTTTTGGGCATCAAAAGAAGATTGGAGGCTTTTGAAAGTGGAGGTGGTGGAAACCAGCACTGGTGGCGGCTGTGGGATGCGGTGGGGCGACCACATAATGTTGCAGCAGTCCTTGCGGGCGACTATATGAGCAGATATAGTCAGGTGGGCTACGTGAAGAGGACCAAGAGTCCCACACACAAGTGGGCCAGGCCTAGGTAGACAATCCATACTAGATGGTCTATGCACCAGTGGGCCGGGTTAGACCCGGGGCAGCTGGACCAGGGCACGGTCGATCCAGCTACTGCACGACTACGATAGATTGAATACGGCTGACTGTGGTGGCCAAATGATGGTAAAAAACCACAGTTAGTGGACCTACCATGTGGTTGGTCCATGAACCAATGATCTAACTTTTTTTGAAACTACAAATTATGATAACTTTAAAAAAGTGCATCCGTTTGATGAGTCATCTGTAGCATTGGGACCCTGACATTAAGATGGTACTTCTGACATAATGTAATGTTTTTTTTATCTTAGAACAGTATAGGTTGATAGTATTTTACCTTGGTCCTTTACTTGAGGGTTTAGTATAGTATTACGTCCACATCACTGGATTGTAATCCCCTCTAGAGGACGAGTCCCAAATAGATTCAGGAATCCCTCCCCAGGACTGATGTACGATCCTCTATCACCCATAGTGGAGTCTGTGGAATCATGTAACCTCCGTGATCATGGTGTTGATCCCCCACCTAGTGGTCCACATCATTAGGGTCTATGGTATCTCCTAGTGTGGCTGGATATGATCCTTTACATTATGAATTGATCTAGATTGGATTAGTGGTATTCCCCAGTGTGTTTGGGCATGATCCTATCTCTATGGTATCATAATCTTCTTTGACCAGTATGTTCTCATTTTGGTAGGGACAAAATGATCTATACCTATTCATTAGTGTCTCTAATGATATCATGTATCGAGGAGTGAGACCTCCTGGAACGAGCATGCTTCGACCAAAATCCTATGACTAGCTGTTGGTTAAGACTGCATGATGGCGTGGTGTTTCTTATGAGTATATCTGAATATTCTTATTATAGGTTCTATTGATATATACCTATATGGACATGACTAATATTTTCCTTAATTTAATTTCCTTTGTGTTATTTACTTTTTGGTATTTCCTTTGTGGTTTTGGGGTGTCCTACTATGTATTGTTTTACTCACCCCTGCACGGGATTTGCCCGCACGTGTCATGTCTTGTGAAGATGATTGACCTTTTGATAGAGTTCTAGGTAAGCCAAGACCAGGTGGTTCCTTGTAAGTCCGTACATACCAGGGTGTGTCCCGGTGAATTTTTAGATGATAGTCCCATTACCTATTAATTTACAGGTTGGACTTGCGGTTGTAGACTCTTCTCTTTTGGTGGGCTTGTTTTGGCCCTGTTTACTTTTCAGTTCTTTCACTGTTGTACTATGGTTGTGGGATATAGTGGTTTGAATGCATTTTTTACTTAGTGTTTTTAAATTTAAGTATTTTTATCTTGGATATGTGTGCATCATCATCATCATCATTATAATTTTATTATTAGGCTAAAAGGCTACAAGAAAAGAGAACAACCAGGGACTATGGAGGCTGAAAGTAATACAAGCCAAGGGCATCAGCCCGAATCAAGTTCACCCCCTCAGGTTTGAGTAAGAAAAAATCAAAAAGGCAACTAAACAGGGTATCAAGAGCATCCAGGGAGGCCAAGTAGTCTGTCACTTTATTCCCCTCCCTCCAAGTGTGGGTGACCAAAATGTTTTCGCTTAGGAGGGCCTTACATTGCCGAATGATATAAGAGATTGACCAGGGGATGAAGCCTTTACCAAGTAAATCATCATGGATAATCATATAATCAATCTCCACCTGGGAAATAGAAATTTCGCATTCCCTGCAGATGGAAAAACCTGAAAGAACAGCTCTAGACTCCGCCCGAATAGAATTGCCACTCCCAAAGTGAGCTGTGAAAGCCAAGACGACACTTCCCCTAGCATCACAAACCACCCCAACGCCATGCATGTCCCCCAGGACACAGGACCCATCAGTGTTGAGCTTGAGGCCGAACTCAGGAGGAACCCATCGAACCCAAAGCCCCCTGGAAATAAAGGGAAGAACTTCAGGCACAGGGACACCCAAAAAACGAATGGACGGAGCCTCCTTCTAGTTACCAGAATGGAAAATCAGCTCAACCATCATGCACCGAACTCTTCCCACGATGGAACTACCAGTGGAACTAATCCCCTCGAACTTGGATCAGTTCCTGGCTTTCAATTTTTGGGATATTCCTACTTGATGCTAGTCACCAGTCCCTGGCTTATTAGAGGTGAGCTTAGGGTAGTCACATCATGGGCCCCATTGTTATGGGCCGTGACATGAAATTTCAGGTTTAACGATTCTAATTTAGGCCTCTTATTAATAAACATATATAAGATAATCCACATTCCCAATGAGACCTTAACTAAGGCGTTCTATCAAGAAGAACCTGATATCGATCAAGGCACAATGAAGCTTTAATCGACCCATTAGCCTATCTGAGGCATTCCTACTTGGGAACCCAAGGTTCTCCCAAGGTGTAACATCCCGACTTAGGTTCCACTAAACTAGAGCCCCAATTCAGTTCTCCACATGACCACAAGCACACCTCCTCATATGCTATAGGTTGTCGACTATTATTAGAGGTCTAATATGGTACTGTAAGGAGACTATAACCCAATATCATAGTTAAAAACTAGAATTAAATAACAAAACATCATTCACATTGATTATGTGGAAAGAATAAATAAACTGACCAAAAGCATGTTGTAATAAAATGAAATACAATAAAGACCCAAATAGTCATGTCATACATACAATATTGATCACCTAATAGGATGATAAAATATATAAATAAACAACTATAAATAAATACATCATACTCTACTATAAACTCTGAGCCATGTCACATACCTTATCTCCAGTTCCATGTCAAGCTGCTACAACCCGATATTCAAACTCTACAGGAGAAACCCGATCAATCATGAAATCATGGGATTTCATCCTATCCATCATGCATCCATGATTAACTTAAAAGGATACATAAGGTCTACACACAAACTGATGTTCACATATAGGGGGTTAGAAATAAATCTCAGTAATCCACCCGTAATAGTGAACTTATAAACTACTGTTATAAGTGCATGCTCAAGAAATATGCTTAGTCTAGACAAAACATAACTAAGAAAAATAAATAAAACCATTTATGATCCTTAGTTATATGACCTTGATCAACAATACCTGCATAGGATAGTGTTGGGTGTCTCTGAGCACATCTCAAGGACCATGCAACCCAAATAACACAAGAGCTCTATATCTAATATAGCTGCAACCAAACCTCAAAAACCCATTTGTTATCTCATACTCAGTACCTAGATGGATCATTTGTAGGTAATCATTTCACACTAAAGAACTAAAAAAACCTAGATCATCAAAACAACATGTAAACTGAAAGTCACTATCATGGGCGCTCTCAAATGATATTTAGTTTTTGGTTATTTAGGTGCAGCAGAGTGGTTGACCACGACTGTCTCTCAAAGGAGGAAGTAATTTAAAACAACATATTAAAGGTATTTTGAAAAAAAAAAATAAACAACTTATAAGGATGGGGGGAGGGGGTTGTTAAATGTTTATAAAATAATAATAATAAGTATGTTGTAATATGTTTTTTTTGTTGTTGTTCTTAAAATGAAATTTGATTAATAAAACACAATGAGAAGATATTTTTTTAGAAAATATTTTAAAAGGAAAAATCAATCTAAATATACCTATTCACTTACTTATTAATCATTATAATATAAATTAATATCCACTTAATTATGATCCCCTAATTTATTAACCCTTGAACCCCACGGGAGTTAACCACAAAGATGAAATGAATTAAACCTGAGGCTAGCTTCAGAACATGCAATCGTAGAACCCTGCTTTGATTGAAATTATAAGTCTAGTTTATGGTCAGTGGTAAATTAGGGAACACATAAATTATAGAAAATTAGGATGAATTGTGTTTGGGGATTATATTTTCACTCTACAAATTTATCACGTGTGCTTTTGTTTCACCGGTTAAACTCACACTCTCAACATTCACACAATACTCAACCTCGTATGTTTTTGCATGAATCATTAAATTGATTGATTAGTTTCAATTAAATTAAAAAATAAATTCATAGATCATTTTAAGTTAATTAAAATATATCATTGATTCAAAATAAATTAATGAATAAGGTAAGAGGTAGAGCGATTACTAAAAGAACTATTCTTCCATGGGCGGTGTAGTCATCGTAGAAACATTTTGCATTCGCAAGGGTTTAGAAAGGTATAACCCAATCTTGTTTCTAATATTGAATTCCATCACAAATTGAAATATTAATATAAAAATAATATTGAAAATAACATAAGAAATGGAGGATAAACTAATATTTTATTAAAATCACAACAATATTACAAAGTGAAGAAGAAGAAGGCTTCAATGAAGGGATCCTAGCTTCAAGATATCTCCCTCTTGAAATGACTAGATAAATAGAGTTAAACAAATTATAATATACCTTAAATATCCAAATTCACGTCACAACCCATCCAAATTATCAAAACACCAATTTATAGAGTGGATGGGAGGCTAGGTTTCAAGTAGTTTCAAGTGTGAATGGGGAAATTCGGCCAAATATTTTATTCCAAGTTGCACCAACTTTTTGACCTTAAAAATGCATTAAACACCTATCCATATAGAATAATGATTTTTTTGAAATTTTTTGATCGATATCCTCTAAATATTTGGGCCCAATCTAAGCATGTATGTAGATGTTATGTCCCAAATACAGAACTGATATCCAATCTATCTAGTCCAGCCCAAATTTGACTTCATGACCCTTTCACTCCAACCAAATGCACGATCTATCTCCATATTCCTGAATACAAGTTGTATCCAATTGAGTGGGTAATAATTATAAAAAATTTTAAGTTCAAAAAATTCAAATTAAAATATTTATGTCTTAATTACTACAATTCACTTTAAAGGGTAAAATTGGATTTTTCATCAAATTTTAAAAAGAATGATCTAATCCAAAATATTTTATAAATAAACATATTTAACACAATGTGAGGAAATTTTTTCATTTATTATCAATAAAATATTTGAAAAAATTGTGTTTTATCAACTCCTCCACACTTACCCTTTTTCACTCCTGGGAAAAACCTTATATCATGTATTCAAAAAAATTGTGACAAAATATGCATGTTCATTTTTCTCAATCCACAATGGAAATATAGGCAAAGTAAGAATCCCATAAAGAATCAATATTAATAAATTTTAAGTTAATTATCTCATAAATTGTGTAAAAAAAATACAATGAGATTCATAACACTAATCACAACGAAACAAGTCATGGGTCTACCAAGCCACTAATTCTCCACATGTGTGTGTACCAACCATTCGAAGCTCATAAATCCACCATTTATTTAGTATATTTAGGTCAAGTAAAAAAATTATTCTTACTTAGTTTAATTCACTGAACCTATTCTATATTCCTTTTCAATCGAATTTCAAGACTCACTCACTTAAGCATTCCCAAAAGTAAAACCTTAAGCTTCCGACATAGATATCCCCATATGTTTTACATTTCATGACTCCCCTCATTTATTATTATTATTTTTTGTTTTTTAGTCTCATTTAGAAAAAATCTCACACTCAACTCTCAACCCATGTTTGATATTCTCACGAAACTGATTGTAATAGTTATAAAAAGATCCAAGGTCAAGGAAGAGTGCTCTTTGACCTGCCCAAGACACAACCCATATTTTTGATTTTTTTGTTTTGTTTTTTGAGGGTGTACAATAGTCATCTAATAGGTACACATTCATAGGTCAATTCGGTATAGTAATGAAATTTATTGTAAGAGAAATGAATGTATGGATCAACCAATGATTTTTTTACCTAACTTGACTATAACTTCAATTGAATAAGAAAAATTTTACAAGTCATGGTTGAGTGAAAATTTTTGTGGAGAAATCAATGAAATAATTTACCATGAAAAAATATCACAAATAATGATGTCAAAATATAAAACGTTTTATAATGACACAACCAATTATATCATTTACGACTTCAATTTTTATAAAAATCAACCCTTGATGATGAAATCTTACTCATGATTATAATTTTACCAATTAATTTTGAAAAAAAATTCATTTTACATATGTTCAAAATGATAATGTTACATGATATATGTTTTTATTGATTTTTTTTGTTTTTGTTTTTTGTTTTTTTTTGAAAATTTTAACCAAAAAATTAATAGAAAATACACACAAAAATATCTATCTTAAAATGTTGTCCCCTCCCCCACACTTAAAATATTTCATTTTAATTAATGTGAACCTATGAGTTGATATATGCACATGAAATGTATAATTTCAAATAGGAAAAGTAATATAAAAGTGAAAGGGTTAGAAAAAGCCTAATATTCTCAAGTGATAATGGGGTTATGTAGTGTGATGAAATCCACTACATTAGTAGAAAGTACCTCAATGTATTGCTTAAAGATTTACCCATTGACTATAAAGCTCCTTCTAGTGTCCTCTTGTGTGATCTCCACTACATCATAAGGAAAAAAATTAGATACATTATAAGGACCTAACCATCTGAAACACAACTTACCAGACATAAACTTCAGTCATGAACTGTAGATAAGGAATTTCTATCCAATATGAAACTTCATTTTTTAGATCATTCTATCATGAGATGATTTTGATATTTCCTTGTAATGACTTGAGTTCTCATATTAATACAATCGAATCTCCTCAAGCTCTTGAGTTTGAAGCTTCCTTTGGATTCCATCTTGGGCCAAATCCATGTTGCCTTTATTTATAGCCCAATAAGACCGACGATTAGCTTCCACAGGAAGATGACACGCTTTCCCAAACACAATACTAAATATGGATATACTAATGGATATATTTTATGATATATTATAATCCCAAAGTGAATCATCCAAGTTCTTGCTCCAATCCTTCCTATTAGACTGCACAGTTTTCTCCAAAATTTGTTTCAACTCTCGATTTGAAACATCATTCTGGACATTTGTTTGGGGGTGGTATGGTGTTGATGTTTTGTGTTTCACCCCAAAATTTTGAAGTAGGGAAGCTAAATTCTGATCACAGAAGTGTGTCCCTTGGTCACTAATGATGTCCTTTGGTACTCCAAACCTACAAAAAATCTATGTCTTGACAAATTCCACTACAAAATGATAATCATTAGTCCTGGTGGCCTTAGCCTCAACCCATTTACTCACATAATCAATAAAAAACAAAATTTACAAAAAACCAAATGAACTAGGAAAAGGAACCATAAAATCAATTCCACAAACATAAAAAATCTCATAGAATAATATGGGTTGTTAGAGAATCTCATGTCTCCTAGAAATGTTCCTAGTGTGTTGGCAACGTGAGCAAGACTTACAAAACACATGAGCATTACAGAATAATCTAGGCCAATATAATCTAGAGTATAATAATTTCCTAGCTATCCATTAGGGTCCAAAGTGTCCACCAAAAGAAAGTGTGTGACAAAAATGTAAAATAGACTCAAAATCATGATCAGGAACACACCTCCTAATAACTTGGTCACTACACATGCTCCATAGGTACGGATCATCCCACACATAAAATCAAAACTCACTATTTAATTTTTAGACTTTATATTTCTTTAAATTTGTAGGGATTTCAGAAGCAACAAGGCAGTTAACTAAATGTACATACCAAGGGTGCATACCTGAGATGTAATAAAGATGCTCATCTAGGAAAGTGTCCTGAAGTGGTACCTGGTCCAAGGTGTCATCCTCTAGTGTGTGAGTAAGCCTACTCATGTGGCCCACCACCAGGTTTTCTGACCCCTTCTTTTCCTTTATCTCAATATCAAATTCTTTAAGAATAAGCATCCATCAGACTAGCCTGGGGTTTTCATTTAGCTTCTTCAAGAGGTACCTCAGATCTACATGGTAAAAAAAAACTACTTTAGAGCCCAATAAATATGAATGGAGTTTATCTAAATCAAATATGACCGAAAGAAACTCCTTTTCTATGTTTTTGTAGTTTGATTGGGCTGAATCCAGTATCCCTGATGCATAGGAAATCACATGTTAACGTCCCTCTACCCTTTGAGATAAGGAAACTCCAAATGCGAAGTTAGAGGCATCAAACGTAATCTCAAAAGGAAGCTCCCACCATGGGGGTTGTATGATCAGTGGAGTGGTTGGACACTTCTTTAGATCATCAAAGGAAGTCCTGCAAGAATCATCAAACACAAAATCAAAATCCTTTTGAAGTAATCATGACATAGGAAGAGAAATCTTACTAAAATATTTGATGAAGCATTGATAAAATCCTACATTCCATAAGAAAGATCTAACATCATGCACACATGAAGGATAGTGTAAGGATGAAATAATATCTACCTTAGATCTATCAATCTCTATCCAATTTCTTGACACTACACGCCCTAATAAAATTTCATGCTCTACCATGAAATGACACTTTTCGAAGTTTAAGACTAGATTCTTTTCAATACAATGATTTGACACCTTTCCCAAACTAGAGATGCAATCATAAAATGAAGACCCATACACTATAAAATCATCCATAAATACCTCCATACTGGTCTTAATAAAATTAGAAAAAAAATACTCACCATGAATCTCTGGAAGGTACATGGGGAATTGGAAATTCTAAATGGAATCCTCTGGTAGGAAAATGTACCGAATTGACAAATTAATGTTGTCTTATCCTAACAATATGGAGTTATAGGAACCTGAAAATATCTAAAAAATCTATCCAAGAAAAAATAATGTATCTTTTTAGCTATTCTCTCATGAATTTGATCAATAAAAGGGAGGGGGAAATGGTCCTTGCGAGTGGATTGATTTAATTACATATAATAAATACACACTTGCCAAATTTTTTTCACCCTCATTGGAACTAACTCATCTCTATCATTTTTTTTACAATTGTAACACCACTTTTCTTAGGCACAACCTGAGTAGGACTTACCCACTGTGAATCTGAAATTAGATAAATTATACCTGACTCGAGAAAATTTTCAACTTCTTTTTTTTACAACTTTCATAAGATTTGGATTAAGTCTCCTTTGTGGCTACCTCATTAGTTTATCCTCATCCTATAAAATAATCACATGCATGAAAATAGAGCGGACAATACATGATATATCATCCAAGGTCCACCCAATTTCTCTAATGTTCTCCCTAAAAATATTTAGAAGTTTTTCTTCATGTTCAAAAGGGAGATTGTTAGAAATTATAATAGGTAATTTCTCACCACTTAACAAGTATGGGTATTTGATATTAGGTGGAAATGGATTGAGTACTAATGAAGGGGGGTGTAGTATGGATGGATACATTGAAGTAACTGAAATATGTGCATAATGAACATTAGTACCAGAATAATCATCATCAAAATCAGAGAATAATGCATCAAAACCATCAGCATATTCAACAACCAAGTCATAATCAGAGTGAATATGATCTAAATCAGAATATATATCCATTTAAAAATCAAATCTAAGAGATTTTTGTGCATTATAAATAAGTGTGTAAGTGATCTTAGAAAATAAACTATAACCAATACTCATAATCTACCTTTGAATAGGACAATCAAATTCCATGGGGTTTTTATTTTGTGGTTCAAAATGGGAGATAACAAAAGAAGAATGGTCTAATGAGGGGTACTTCACGGAGTCCATAACATTAAATATCGCAACTTCATCCCCAAAATCCATGAAAGGTGTACCCTTATGGACATTTATGATAGTTTTTGTAGGTTTGAGGAAGGGACTACCTAAGATAATGGGATCATGAGAACTTACCTGATCATCCTACATGTTAAGCATGTAGAAATCTGTTGGGAAGATTGTGTCTCTTACTCAAACAAGTACATCCTCAAGGACTCCTGTAGGATATGTTGTATCTCTATTCTCCAACTGCACCACTACTCTCATAAACTTCAACTCTCCAACCTGTAAAGAAGAGAAAATACAGCGAGGCATAACATTTATGGAAGCTCCTAAATCACATAATGCATCATAAAAGTGTAACCCCCTATGGTGCATGGGATGGTGAATGTCCTTGGATCCTTTCACTTTGTTGGAATTGATAGAGTTGGTTTAATGAGTGCTATCACATTCCTTCCAATATTGATACTCTCATTTATTTTGAACCCTCTTCGATTGGTACAAAGTTATTTTAAAAATTTGTCATACCTTGGGATTTTCTTTATTGCTTCAAGTAGAGGGATGTTGATCTCGACACACTTAAATGTATCCAAAACTTTTTTTTACATCTCCTATTAATCCATTTTCTTGGTTTGTACAACTCTGTTTGGAAATGGATGGGGTTTAGGATAAACATCATCAATCTTTTTCTTACCTTTGTCTTTATTCTTGGGATTCTCATCATTAGTTCTTAAATGTGGACTCTCTAGAGTTGAGGTGAATCCCAATGGAATGGTAGGTGCAGAAGTATCAGTTGTTAGAGTCCCACTTCTCAATGTGATGGAACTAACATTCCCCTTGGGATTTAGAGTAGGCTGGGAATGAAGATTTCTATAGTTCTTACTTACCAGTTCATGGAGTGCGGTGGCAATCTGGATCATTTGAGTCTTCAACTCCCTCAACTCAAAACCCTGACTCTTTAGCTCATTTTGTTGATTAAGAATGATTTGTTTCAAAATATCATCAGTATTAGAATATAAATTTGGTTAAGAAGTCCCTTTTTTGGCTTGTTGATTCTTTGTCTTCAAATCTCCTTTGGGGTTGTTGGAAACCCTATTGGTAAAACAGAGGGTGCTGGAAATTTTGTTGAAAAGGGGGCCTTTGTTGTATTCCAGAGCCATACCTCATGTATTATTGATTCTTCCACCCTTGGTTGTATGTTAGTGGAAAGTAATAATAATTATTTTGGGGATGTGAATGTTGTTACTATTGATATGGTCTCCTAGGGAATTCTGCTGCACAATCCTCTTACTCTTGTAATTGGGGGAAAAAGTTAGTTGGGTGGTCTTTTTCAGTGAAAATTCCACATGGTCTCATAGGAGTGGGTTGTTATGTCTTTTTAGTGAAGGAAATATACCTCAAAATAGTATCCAATTATTCTAACTTAGTATCAATAAAATTATTTTCAAGAGAGGAAGGACTTACTTGATGTACTCCTCTAATATGTGGTGCACCTCGATCACCAAATTTTTAGGAGTTTTGTGTCATATTATCACTCAAAGCACGTGAAAATACTGGCGTTTTGTTGACCAATGCCCCTCTATATGTGGTATCCCCCATGATTATCTCAATAGGTGTGAGTACTTCATATAAGTACTGGATGAGTATTTTCTCACTAATTTGGTGATGTGGGAAGCTTGCACACAACTTCTTGAATCGCTCCTGGAACTCATACATTGACTCCCCTTGGGATTGATTGATTCCTAATATCTCTTTGTGAATGGAAGTGATACTTTATGATGGAAAAAATCTCTTCAATAAAATACATTTCAAATCGTTCCAACATGTTACATCTTCAGGTTTTAAATAATACATCTAATACTTTGCAGCTCCATCAAGTGAAAATTGGAATTCTTTTAGTTTTATTTGATCTTTAGAGAAATTTATTGGTTTAAGGGTTGAAAAAAACACATTAAATTGTTTTAAATTTTTTTTTATCATCACTAGATAATCCATGAAACTTTGGAAGAAGGTGAGTTAACCCAGATTTCAATTCAAAGCCTGATTCAGGTTTGGGTATGCAATACAATTTGGTTGATAGTTAATGTCGGGTGCAGACAATTCTTGAATGGTTCTATTAATTTCATTATTATTATTTTCATCCATTGTTTGTTTCTTATGTTTGATTTATAATTATTTCCAATTTCAGTGTTACCGAAATGGAGTAATTATTTAACTAGTCGAATGTTGAAACTTCCCCTAGACTGAGACTGTCTGATTTGAGCTTGAAGGCTCCGTTAAATATAAAGGTCAAGATCTAAGAGATCATTGGGATTTTTTTTTTAATAAATCAAATAAAAATGAATAGATGAAAATTATACCATAATAAAAAGAAAATAATTTTGATTTGGTCCGATAAAAATAAAAGAAGAGAGAAAAAAACTTGAGAAAGGGAAAAGAAGAAAGAAAGAGAAGAAGAAAAGAATAAAATGAAAAACAAAATAAATACCTATAATTGGTTGAATAAATCACTTTCCTCACCAGTAATGGTACCAATTTAAAAGGCACTGTTATGGGCACTCTCAAATGATTTTCAGTTTCAGGTTATTTAGGTTCAGCAAAGTAGCTGACCAAGGTCGTCTCTCAAGGGATGAAGTAATTTAAAACAACATATTAAAGGTATTTTGAAAATAAAATAAAGTAAAATAAACAACATAAAAGGATGGTTTGGGGGGGGGGGTTATTTAATGTTTGTAAAATAAGAATAAGAAGTATGCTGGAAGAAGATTGTATTTTTTTTTATTTTTTTTTGAAATAAAATTTGATTAATAAAACACAATGAGAATATGTTTTTTTAGAAAATATTTTAAAAGGTGTAATAAATCTAACTCTACCTATTCACTTATTAATAATTATCATTTAAATTAATATCCACTTAATTATTATCCCCTAATTTATTAACCCTTAAACCATATAGGAGTTAACAAAACCACAAAGATGAAATGAATTAAACCCGAGGCGAGCTTTAGAACATGCAATAATAGCACCCTGCTTTAATTGACATTATAAGTCTAGATTATGGTTAGTGGTAAATTAAGGAACATATCCATTCTATAAAATTAGGATGAATTATGTTTAGGGATTATATTTTTACTCTACAAATTTATCCTATGTGCTTTTGTTTCATTAGTTAAGGTCGTACTCTCAAAATTCACACATTACCCGACCTCACATGTTTTTGCACGAATAGTTCAATTTCGTAGTTAGTTTCAATTAAATTAAAAAATAAATTCATAGATAATTTTAAGTGAATTAAAGTATATCATTGATTCAAAATAAATGAATGAATAAGGTAAGAGGTAGACCGATTACTAAAAAGAACTACTCTTTCATAGGCGGTGTAGTCATTGTAGAAATGTTTTGCATTCACAAGGGTTTAGAAAGAGTATAACCCGATATTGTTTCTAATATTTAATTACATACCAAATAAGAATATTCAGATAAGAATAATATTTAAAATAACAGAATAAATACAAGATAAACCAAGAGTTTATTGAAATCACAATAATATTACAAAGTGAAGAAGAATAAGAAGGCTTCGATGAAGGGATATAACTCTATAAATGCCCGGATAAATGGAGTAAAACCAATTATTATCTACCTTAAATATCCCAATTCACATCCCAACCCCTCAAAATGAGAAAAATACCAATTTATAGAGTGTAGGAGAGGCTAGGTTTCAAGTGGTTTCAAGTGTGAATGGGGAAATTAGGCCAAATAATTTATTCCAAGTTTCACCACCTATTTGACCTAAAAATGCATGAAAAAACTATCCATATATAAGAATAATTTTTAAATTTTTTTTCTCTATATGTTCTACAAATTTGGGCCCAATCCAAGCACGTATGTATAAGTTATGTCTTAAATACAGAACTGATGTCCAATCTGGAAAGTCCAGACCATCTTTGACTTCATTACCCTTTTAATCCAACCAAATGCATGAGTTATCTCCATAGTCCTGAATAAAAATTGTATACCATTGAGTGAGGAATGTGTATACCAAATTTTAAGTTCAAATAATTCAAATTAAAATATTTATACCTTAATTACTACAGTTTACTTTAAAGGGTAAAACTATAATTTTCATCAAATTTTCAAAAGAATGATCTAATCCCAAATATTTTATAAATAAAAATATTTAATATAATGTGAGGAAATTTTGTCATTTATTATCAATAAAATATTAAACAAAATTGTGTTTTATCATAAACCATAGATTAATATAATGGTACCTAAAGCATTAGTCCATCACCTAATCCAAGTACGTAGAGAATTAGTCCAACATCCTAAACCATAGTGCCTAGAGAACCAGTATGACACCTAAAACATGGATTCAAAGTTTCAATAGAGCATCCTAATTCATATATAATAAATTTTGACTAGAGAATTAGTTCAACACATAAACTATGGATGCATAGCATGAGTCCAACATCCTAAACCATGGTGCCTAGAGTGTCAGTCTGACACTTAAACCACAGATGCAGAGCATTGGTCCAATATCCTAATCTATATATAATACATGATGTTTAGAGCATCAGTATGAAACCTAAATCATGGATGCATAACATCAGTATAACATCCTAAACCATGGTTCCTAGAGCTTCAACCCAACACCTAAACCATGGATGCAGAGTGTCAGTCCAACATACTAATCCATATATAATACATGGTGCCTATAGCGTCAGTATAACACCTAAACCATGAATGTAGAGTGTCAGTCCAACATCTTAATCCATATATAATACATGGTGCTTAGAGTGTCAGTCTGGCACCTAAACCATGTACTATACTACACATGCTCAGAGCCTTAGTTCGATATATAAACCTCACATGGGGATAAAAATGTCCACAACCTCATCTATATCAAAAGAAAAACATGCTTAGAACCTCGATCCAACAATCCTTCCATAAAAACTATCAGTTCTAATATGGAACGTCTCATCTAACCACATATCATACAGGCATGGAGCATCATGCCCAACCCACCCAACCTCATATGTGAAGAACCACATCAGACATCTGGAACCATATCTGCAGGAACTCATGTCCAACACTCTCTACCTAAGTATCCCATATCAGTAACTTAGGCTCCAACCATGTAAATTACACCACATCACAAAAACCTCACAAGTTTAAACAAAATATCAACCTCAAAAACCGGAGTAACATATCAAGGTTTAGCTGAACAACTATGCCCATCCTCAACATCTCATCCCTGAAATGGCTCATACATCAGTTCAGATACTAAGGGAACACCCCTAACCATTACAATCTAAGAACTGAAACCTGCTTAGGGATACCCTATCAAAAAAGATCTCACATATCTCTTTGAGTTAACACATAAATGGAGGTATCCCTCTTTGTATTCTCAAAACTAATACAACTGTAGAGGCATCCCACTTTGGATCCTCTAAGTTAGAACACCAGTAGATATTTACCTCTCCCAATCATTGATAAAAAACAAACTCTTGGGCCAACTACCATATCTCAGGGGTCAAACATCTCACAACCTAGTCTCTAGCATCTCATGACCTCATAGTCTTCAATGGTAGTAAACCTCATAAGGGAGAAGGCCTCAACCAAACCCCTTTTGAAACCATCCTAGTTTAGCTCATAAACCTAACCTATCCATCACCATGAGTCACAACCCATTCCCTGTAACCTAGTACAATCTCATCCCAACACCAATCTAGGTCTCCAACACACTCATGATACATCCCCCAATCATTATCATGAACCTCACTCAGGTATCATCCCATTTAACATCCTCAGGAGATATCTAAACTCAATTTCTGAAGGAAAACATATTTTTCTTAACTTACTCACCTCAAAAAATCTCTTAGAAGTCCTCAAAATAATCTAGGGGTCCCACTATCATGGTCTATGCAGAAAAACTCCCAAAATGGACTCTTTTTGTGAAAAATTTTGTCTATGAGGCACAAATACACTCAAAACCCTCTAAAGGTAATCAAAGAGGAAGTACATGGCGTGTACTCCGAGTACATGATGTGTACTGAAAAACCTCTGGCCAGGCTATGTACCCCCACACGACCTGGGACATGTGGGGTCAGACCGTGTACTACTACACAACCACAAAATACATGGGTCTTGGCCATGTACTATCTACAAGACCGTGTTATACCAAGGGTATTGTCATTTAATTCCACACATCCATGTCCCCTTACATGGGGTGACTTCCCATGTACCCAACCACCTGGACATGTCCCACTACATGCCGTGTACCTCGACTACACAACATGTAGTCCCCGAATTTAGCTTTCCCAAGTACTCGACACATGGACATGTACCACTGAACACCATGTACTCTCAGTACATGGTGTGTATTTTCAAAATTTTATCTTCCCCAAATAGGAAAAACACATGACGTGTGATCCTCAAACCACATGTCATGTATTCAGGATTTCCAAACAAGAAACCCCTACAAACCTCCCAAAACCCCCATTTTTCCTCGATTGGTTATAGATCAACCCAGAAGGGGGTCCTTAACATTAAATAAAGGGATATAAAACATGAAAAAACTAATTTATAGGGATAATGACATATAAATTCAAAACTATTCTACCTCATGGAATAAATTCTAAAGCTTCAGGTCCAAATCTGATCTTGGAACCTACTGCACCTCGATCCAATATCGATCTTCGCCATGGATGAATTCTAGAGGCATCTCTTACTTCTTATTCTCTTGGTACAATCATTAGATGAGGTAGGTGATCTTACCCCTCCTTTTGTGCATAGGAAACCCCAAAACGGGGGGGGGGATCATTTAATTAACTAAATTAATTAATTAATTAAATTCTTATTCAACACCTATCTCGAGTCCTGGAACTAAAAGAAGGTTTATACTTCATCTAAGAAAACCCCTTATTTCGGACTCAAATATGGAGTCAGAATCTTAATATAATACTATGTTAAAAATATACTTCCACCCAAACCCATGCTATTAATTTAATATTTAATTAATTGAATATTAAATATTCCTTCAAAACTCAAACAGATCATAATTCCATCAAACTCCCATCCTAGGGTAAACACCCTATTTTGGGACCAAACAAGTGGTCAAAAAAAATATCTGAGATCATATTCTAGGGAAAAAAGACCATATTACCCCTCAAGATCACCCAAAAGAAAAAAAATCAAATTTTCATTCAAATTCAAAATTCGGAAAAAGTCAAGTCTCTACAACCTTATAGTATAAATCATGAACATTTCATTTTAATATTTAATATTGACCATGGGATCATCCATGATACTATAAATTTAATTATAAGGAATAAATAATTTCAGTCAAGTATACATGACTTGAAACAATGCATCGTAATTCATTTATCATGCATGTCAGGTCAAGCATTTCATTTAATAAATTAGATACATGCCAAGGGTAAATATTTTCCTTTAAACATTCCATTTAAATAAAATTGGTCATTACATCTATGAGAGGCGACTCTATCATAATAAAAATAATTCTCATAAGCTAAGGGAGACATGCACTTCATTTGTAACCCATTAAATTCCATTTAGCATCTTATTCAATATGAGGCAAGACAACACACCTCAAAAGGTGGTTTTTAGTTCCAAGATAAAGCATAATGGTCAAGGAATGTAAGCGAAACACCCAAAAAGGGGTGGTTTGAGTCGAGGTGTACATCATCCAATGGTGAAATTTAAATTAAAAATAGAAATATAAATTAAGGTATTATCATTTACAAGATCTATTTCACTTTTTTGAGGTGATGCATGAAAAGTCTAATGTACAACATGACGACATATTTTATAAACATGCTAAACTTTAAGGTAAAGGCATGAGACCACATACCTCATTCTTAGGACGATTCAATCATCCAATATTGGGATTTTATTTGAGATATTTTTAGATAAAATGAATAAATAGACAAATGCCCTATAAATAGGGTATAATAGACCCCATCAAAACAACATTCTATAAGAAGAGGGAGAATATAAAAAAAAATAATAGGAGTTGTTTCCTTACCTCTAAGAATCCAACACGATTAACAATGGTTGATTACAAGACCCAAAAAAGGATAACCCACCATGGGAATAAGAGGAGGAGTTGTACAAGTAGGGGAGTTACTAGAGGAAGTGTGGGATGATTTTTTGGTAAAATTATTTTAAGGGTGGAGGGGAAAATGGTAATCTTGCCCATTTTTAAGTGGCACACAGTTAAGTCACACAATTTGGCTAAATTTAAACCAACTGTATATTGAAAATTCCTAAAGGGTCACCCCTTATATGGCTAGGTGCATGGTTAGAAAAACTGTGTGCATCTTGTGTGTTTCCCCTCTACAGTTTTTTACAGTTATCCCACACGGTCATGTGGTCTCAGGTGCATGGTTAAACAAACCATGTGACATCCTCTGCACCCATGCACTAGGATGTACAATTTATACTAAAGGGATGAAAAATTTCATTAAATTGTGTCTCTATACAAACATGTCACATGGTTTGGTCCACACAGTTAGCACTAATTGTGCGTCAACCATGTGCCCCTATCTGTTTCTCTTAAAACTGATTTTATGGATCCCATTGCTTATAAAACTCATCTGATCACCCGATACACCTCTTGTTCCTTAAAAACCATAAAACAACATCAATTTTAAGTAATATAACTCTTGAAATTCCAATTTGATGTTCAATTTGGGATTCGCCCTATACACCAAATGAAAAGTTCAAATTCTCTTGAAATTTACAACTAGTTCAAACCATGAGACGTTACATGATTTATGTTAAAAACTATATATTTAAACTTTTTTAATATATATATATATATATAGAAAGAGAGATAGAGAGAGAGATAAAGATACACTCATATGTGTGGTGGTCTAATTGTGACATTGTTGACACCAAAAGGGTGGTGGGTACTTTGTCTCCAATGCTAAGGAAAATATTAGGAGAAAAAAAGATGTAAAAAATAATTTTTTTGCATAAAGTAAAATCACTATTATAGACTTCACAATTTTTAGTGCTAGCTTTTATTAGAGGTAAATGAAAAAAATTGATAAATAGGGGACTTTTATTACTGGTAGAAAAAAACATTGATAAAGGTAACTTTCATTACTAAAAATCACACAATATTCAATGTTCACCTTTATCAAAACTAAACGAAAAGCATTGATAAAGGGGTGATTTTTATTATCACTGAAAAAAAGTGATGATAAAGGTAACTTAACATTGATAAAAATCTCCTATTTATTAGTGATTTTTGTTTATCACTACTAAAGGCCACAATGGGTAATTTAATTTATATATACATATTTATGTTTTTTTAAATAAGGTTTATATTATAATAAATATATCTATGTAAATATAATATGTAAATATGATTTATATAACTTTTAATAAAAAATGAATCTTATTTTCATAATTTTATATAAAAATAATTATCAAAATTATATTAGTCAATAAAAATGTTTAATAATATATTTATATACTTAGTTACAAAATGTGTAAATAATTAATATAAATATAATATATTAATATTTTATTTAAACAATTATATAATATATAAATGAATATATTTATTTAAACATGTGATTCATATTTGAATATATATATACATATATATTTATAGTCATATTAAATAATTTAAAATATACATGTATGTATTTGTATACGTATGTGTATGTGTACGTGTATGTACATATATGTGCATGTATGTGTATGTATATATGTATGTGTATGTACATGTATGTATATGTATGTATACATATACATGTCTATGAATACGTATGTACGTGTGTGTATGTGCATGTGCGTGTGCATGTGTATGTAATATATTCAATTATGATATTTATTTATATGTTTTTAAATATTTATAAATTTAATTAAATAATCACATTTTTAATAATTGTTAAAAATTCTTAAGGTTAATAATTAATTATATTTTCTATATACAATCAATATAATGTATACATCAATAATTAACAATATTATTATTATTATTTATTTATTCCTTCTTATTCATTTTTTATCTGTTTTCAATTCATGTAATTAATGTTATGGATTATTTTTTTTAAAATATTTTTATAATTTATTTAATTTTATTTATCCATTTTTTATATTATTTCATTAAATATTTTTTTAATTTTTAATATTTATTGATTTTCAATATTTTTGGAATTTATTCATTTTTTTAAAATTTATACATATTTACTTACTAAGTTTCAATATATTCAATATGTTTGTAATTTATATGATTAATATTTATTGGTTTTTATTTATTAAGTTCTAATATTTTTAATATGTTTGAAATTTATATAATTGATTCCTATAATACCATCTCCAGCACACACCATTTTGGCATTAAATTGAACCCCAAAACACGTCACCCCTAACACCATTTTGGTGTTTATGTAGTTAATTATGTTATTATATTAATTTTTTTTCTTAATATATGAAAAGTAAATATTATTTAAAAAAAAATTCATATTTTTTAATCCATATGACATGAACTGTGGTTTATAGCCCACGATCCAGAAATTTATTGAAAATAAAACAAACACAAAGAACAAGGAGAGAAGTCATGAAAAAAATAGTGACAGGCCACCACCACAAAGAGAAAAGCAAACAACTACTCAGGAAGCAAGAGAAGATTAATCATCTATAGGAATGAGATCAGACACCTCCCCTACCTCTCAGATGAAGGACCCTCCTCCAAGTTTTGGGATTTTTACATGTCTTGTCATCATCATCTTGAGGATCAATATTATCATTTGGTGGGGTGGGATCCTCAAGTGGCCAAGGATCCTATTCTCCAAACATACCTTAACCCTTACCTTTAAATCAAGATTTCTCCTTGCATTGATAGTCTCAGTGCTTTAGGATTGATCTATGATTCCACGAGTGTTTCCAAATTACTCAAGGAAAACCTCCTTGCTATTGGATCTATTTAAAATTTCAAGCATACAAAAGATGCTATTTTTCATAGGAGGTGAGTGCTCCCTTAGCTTTGGTTGGTTTTTCCTGACCCACTGACTGGTCCCAAGTTCCATAGCATTTCTAGAAGCCACATTTATGTTCACCAAAAAGGATACTTCCTTGTAAATAGAATCTCTTACACCACCACCAACTGTATACTATAGAACCTCATCAACATGCACTGGTGTGACCACCACATAGACCTATTGCTAATATTTTACATCAATATGTACACATCCATCTTTAGGGACACGTTCTTTATCAACCGCTATAGATGCAACATCCTCAACCATCCTTGGTCCAAAATTATCAAAAACCTCTTCGGTTTCCTTCCCATTGTCAAAGAGTTTGGTTTTAGTAGCACCAGAAGTGGGAGTGAGATTATAAAATTCAAAATTTCACTCCCCTAGGTAGCCCTAACCTATAGAGGGGAAAGAGAAACATACTTCAAATTAGTTAACTACCCATGCACTACTAAGACCACGATTTTCCCCTTATCCTCATCCTAATCACCCATCTTTCTTATGTGCCAATTAGTATCACCCTCCTTCCCATCATGTGGCTAACAATTATCCAGGGGAAGATCCACTAAAGGGCCAACCAGGTTCAGAAAGTAACCTGTTTCCATCTCCGTTCATAGCTTGTTTCTAGAAGAGATCATTAAATAATCTTCTACACACATTTGTCTAGCCTTGCTAATATCCTTCCCAAGACCCCCTTAAACAAGGAAAGAAATGTGAGTGTGATTAGTCTACCTATCTGGAATGGATGATGTGGGCTGATCAAAATTGGAGACCTACACATACCCCTTATCTTTTATGGAATTTGGATTCTTGAACTGAGTAGATGATAAGGAGGAGGTATCAATTGATTTAATCCCTTTTTTCACAACTGAGTGGAGGTATTTACCTGCCTACTCCTCTTGAGAGTAAAATTCAGAGATATTGGGATTTTCTTTAGTATCAAAGTATATTGGAAGACTATTCATGGATTTGTTTTCAACCATTAATTGGGAAGAGACCACATTAATGAAATTTTTAGCCTGGCCATGTCCATATTCTTCATTTCCTTCATGCACATGAGTAATTAGGTTTTCTCCCCATGCGTGAGCATCAATTATTTTCCAACCACCCTCAATTTGGATGTACTCCTTAATATTCTAGGCCTTGGGGTCCACTATGGTTTGAAACCACACTCAATCAGCCTGACCTAAATCATCATTTTTGGATCCATTCCTTCCTCACTTATCAACGATGTGACACTTAGACCCACACAAGTTTTAAATTAATTATTTATGAAATTTTTAGGAGAGTGACCAATATTATTTCCACTCATTCAAAATTAATGAACTTTTTCATATTCAATAGTTAGGTCAAAACTATACACATTATTAGGTAGCACCACTGTTTTAATTAGTGTGTGTGTGTGGTAAACCTCCACAAGCAGGAGAGAAAAATGTCCATACTATACATTTTTGGTTTCCTTGTCCATATTAATTGTAACACTAATAGATTAATCAATATCCCATAAAATTTGTGGATTCTATAAAAAAAAACTCAATCCATGGACCTGAAACCATGTTTGGATGAGTGATTTCTTCACATTCATGGGGTTAAAAGTAGAGTCCCAATCTTGAATCTTGAGAAAACTAGGAATTAGGTTGATAATACAAAAACCCCAAGCTTTGGATTTCATGATTGTATTTGGAAGACAATATGAAAAAATAATTTCCCCAGATATGTAATTCAATATCCATCTAAACCCTAGATAAAAAAGATACGATTCCTCAACTCAACCAAGATCCAAAAATTTTCTCTGGATTACAAAGATAGGTGGGAAATGATAGAGTGCTCAGAATATAAAATATTATTAGCTATAATTCCATGAATTTCTTTGATGAAGGTAGCATCCCCCTTCTTGGTAATTTTCTTGGCCTCCAGACATAGGTCATTTCTATACCCATCAAAGGATATGTGGTTAGGGAAATCCTCCACATCATGATGAATTCCTATAGCATAATTCATTGCTTCTATAACATCCCTACTTGGATGAAACTGAATGGTCCCCCGATCTGGTGGGTCACATAGCCTCAAGTGCGCCTCCCCATATGCCAGAGGCTGTCAAATAACAGCGAGGGCCTAGGGTCTGTCTATGGGGAGACTATGTCCTCATTTCAGAGTGTAACATGATAATATAATAATAAAAATGAATAGCATAAGTAGATATAATAACTGAACAAAATAAGAGTAGCATCCATAAGAAAATAGTAATAAATAATCCAAAAGTAGTGTCATATACATATGATGATCATGTCATGTCTCTAAAATGAAGGAAAATAGGTATAAAAGAATCTAGTACATACATGTATAAAAGATAAAAAAATAAAAAAAGAACTATCTTCATATATCATCTCAAGCCTATATCGGTCTCACACTCCCATACTCCTAAGCAGTGATCAAATAAAGAATCATACAATGGGAACTTACCCTGGTCCCTACCTGTATCCATATAGTCTGTCTGAGTACCCAATGATGACCCAAACATGGTGTGAGATAAAAATCAGTAGGCCACCACCAAAAGTGTCTATAAAAAATCCAATTTGTGTAATATAATACAAGTAGTGTGAAATATATCACAGGTATAATAGAAATAAAAGAAAAGTGTCAAATACTCAAGTGATCATGTCCATCCAAACATGGATCCCTATGAACAACAATCAAGCTCCCAAAACAAGGGCTTATGTTAAGAATAAAGAAAAAACTATAATACTATCCAATCTAATAATTGTAATCTAATACCCATACTAGGGCTATTTATAAACATATAAAAATATCCACATTAGCCTTTTCGTGTAATCATGTGTCAAACATCCAAAATGTCCACACTGTGTAATCAAGTGTCAAACATCCACAATGACCACACAGCATAATCAAGTTTTAGACCACGAAGGGTCAGGTCCAAGGTATAAAAGACTTAGGCATCTTCATCAAGTCCCAGGAGCATCTTGATGAAAACTCAGTAAAGACTTGGGTGGAGTCCAAGGAGCATCTCAATAGAGCATATCCAATAAGAGCCCAAAAAAGTTGGATCCAAAGGGTAGAAATACCCATGGTATACTATAGAATCAGGATCCAATGAGTAAATATGTCCAAGGTATCCACTACCATAAACAAGATTTGTGGAGTATAAATTTCCAACAATATCTAATGGAATCAGGATCCAAGGAGTTTATCTAAGGAATCCACTACCATTATCAAAATCATCATCTCATTTTATTTACTATTTCATATCCATTCACAACCAATGATTTATTCCAACTCATTCAACATTTATCAAATAAACCATTCATTATTTTTAATCATAATAAATAACATGAAAATGAGGAAACAACATTTTCCTAAAAAACAATTCAATTCATTCCTTTAATTTAAAAATAATCAAGAAAAACAAGGTGCTAAAAAACTTAAACAATTCATTTAATTCTCATTAAGGCTCCCACTTATTCTAGAAATCTCACACACACCCAAAGGGGAGGTACAACATAGGGAAGATACAAGAAAACACACCATGGGTGGCCTAGGTTGAGGCTAAATAACCTCCAACCATAAAAAGGTACTAATATAAAACCTAAATAGGTTCTAATTAATTCCATTTAACCATTAAATTAATCTTAAGATAAATTCTAGAAATTTCAGCATGAGGCACAATTGTAACGGGGTATATAAAAAACTAAAACTTGAGGGAAACGTTTATACCACCTACCATATACTCGAGGTAGAACACTCATCCAATATTAGTATCTGATTTGGTCCAAATCAAAAGAAAATATAAGAATAGATGAACACCCTGAAAATAGAGAATAATATCCTGCACCAAAATAACTCCACATAGAAGAAGAGAAATGAATAGCAATGCAATATGAATGAAGAACTTACTGATGTGGATCCAACAAGACCAATAGAGGAATAAAAAGAGTATATATCATAAAATGATACCAAATTCTAGGTCTTGGATTCCTTGTGTGATCCTGAATGAGAGAGAAGGTCATAGGTGGGGGATTCTATTGAAAAGAAAGACCATACCTCTTATTTTAAAAACTGAAATTGGGCATTTACATGGTATGTAAATTATTTACACAATATGTAAATCTCAGGATATTTTTCCCTAGGAAAAATCCTTTACATGATGTGAGCTGGCCTTCTGAGGCCATTACATGGTGTGTTTTACAATTACACAATGTGTAATTGGCCTAAAGCCAGCCTGTAGTCTTCATGCCTCTTCCATTCCAAAAACTACCCAACCAGACCATAGCCCGACTTTAGGGTCTATGAAAAAAAATAGAGCGTAACAAGATTTTAACCAAAACCAAAAAGATTGATACCTCATTGAAAAACATGGGATCTTGCAATATTTTCACCTTAAAGAAATTCATCCCCAAATTTCCATTTTGAGCATGGTCAAGAATCATATAAGAGAATATCTGGCCACTAAGCACATACGTCAGCCTCCCACTCCCAAGTCTCATCCTATAAACAACCATGCTTCCATAACACCCATACTAGAGTAACTGGATGGCCTTAGAGAACCCTTTTGATCCTTTCAAAAATATAAATAGGTTTCTTCTAAAAGAACACATAAACCTGTAACTCTACCTCATCCGTCTACAGATTGTGATATGATTTTGAGTGATAATGGTGTAGCTGAGATACATAGAAGACATCTTGCATGGCTTGGTACCTTTGAGGTAACTGTAACTGATAGGCTACTGGTCCGACTCTCTCAAAAATATCAAACGAACCAACATATCATGGTGAAAGGATACCCTATCTATTAATATGTTTGTATCCCAACCTTAGTGAGACATGTAAAAGTACCTAATTCTTGACCTCAAACACTAGAGGTCATCGACGATAATCAGCATAAGATTTATGTCTAGATTGAGTAGTAGCTATTTGATTTCTAATCAACCGAACCTACACAAAAGTCTACTAAATGAGATAAGGTCCCATCAGTGTTGCCTCTCCTGCCTCTAACCAACACATGGGTGATTGACATAGCCTATCATATAAAGCCTCATAAGGTTCCATCTATTATTAATCTGATAGATATTATTGTAGGAGAACTCAACTAGGGGTATATGCCTCTACTAAGATCCCCTGAAATAAAGGACACATTCTCTCACTATGTCCTCAAGCACCTGAATCATGCACTCTGACTGGCATAAGTCTAAGGGTGGTATGTCATGCTTAGAATCACCAGTGTACACAACACCCTCTATAAAATCTACTAAAATTGAGATGTAAACCAGACATCCCTATCATATAAAATGATATAGGGAACCTCGTGAAGTTGTACTATCTCATGGATATACAAACTCCCAAGATCATCCACTGATAAGGTCTCTCTGATAAATAATAAATGAGAAAACTTTGTGATCCTGTCTATAAAAACTCATACAATATCACTACCTTGAGTTGACCTCGACAAACTGATCATAAAATCCATTACAACATCATCCCATTTTTACTTGGTAATATGTAATTGTTTTAAAATAACAGTTGTTCGATGATGTTCCACCTTCACCTTATTATAGATGGAACACCTCATGACAAAACTATCCATCTCTCATGTCATCTCCGACCACCAATACTAGAAATGAAAATCATGATACATCTTGTTAAAACCAAGATGTACTTACCAAACTGAGGGATGAAACTCTCACATCAGATCTTTATGTATGTTTTTTAAAACCCATACATGATCATGGATACCCATAATTTCATCCTTTCCCATGGTCCAACCAGGATGCAGGTCCTCACCTACCACACTCTCCCATAGGACTAGTCCCTCAACATAAGATAGTTGTCTCATCCTCACTCTATCCAGAAGTGTGGATGTCACTACTAAGGATGAGATAAAAGTTTTCTCTTTATTATCTTGAACCTCCAATCACATATCAAAGAATAAGTCCATAAGAGTTCACTCACTATTTACCTTATGAACTTCCTGTATCTGAGTTATCATACTTAGTGTATCGACAACTACATTGACCTTTCTAGGTGTATAGGAAAGATTTATTTCAAAATACTGTAGGTAATAAACCCACATTTTCTTCATTATATTCAATTCACACTGTCTAAATATTTTATTGAGACTTTTATGGTCCGTGTACACCAAAAATTTCTCTATAATTAAATAATTCATACAATAGTGCAAGGCATTTACCACATCGGCCAACTCGAGATCATGTGTCAAGTAATTCCTATTATGTGGAATCAATTGATGAGACCTATACACCATGAATCACTAATCCTACATCAGAACTGATCCCAGCTCAATAACTAATCCATCACAATACACTATATAGATTCTACCTAGATCTACAATAATTAGGACTGATGTTAAAGTCAGTCTCCCTTTCAGCTCCAAAAAGGATATCTCACAACTATTTGACTATAAAAACTCCAAAACCTTCTTAGTCTAGACCATAAAAGGTGTTTATAGGTGTTATGATTCCTGTTCGAAATGATTGTAATATCTATCTAGTCTTAAGAAACTTTGTTTGTCAAATACGTTCTTAGGATGCTCTTAAGAAACTATATCTCTCACATTCTCTGAGTTTATTGATACTTTTGTCTCTGAGATAATATGGACTATGAAGTGAATATTATACATCCAAAAGTATAACTTTTTAAGCTTAGAATATAAATGATTATCTCTTAGTGTATCCAAAATGATCTCAAGATGTTTGGCATGGTCATATTGATTGTGAGAATACACCAAGATATCATCCATGAATACCACTAAAAATGAATCCAGATAAGGATGAAAAAATCAGTTCATCAGCACCATGAATATTAATAGAATGTTTGTGAGAATAAATGACATAACTAAATACTGATATAGACCATACCTTCTATGAAAATTTGTATGAGGCATGTCTAAAGGTCAAACATGTACCTAAATATAACTCGACCTCAAATCAATTTTCAAGAAAACTTGAGCTCCTCGGAGCTGGTAAAAAATATCATCTTTTAGTGGCAAGGGATACCGATTATTAACCATCAACTAGTTTAATTTATGATAATATAAACATATAATATGGGTATCATCTACCTTTATCACAAAAAGGACTGGTTAACCCCATAGAGAAGTACTGGGTCATATAAAACCCTTTGATTCTAAATCCTCTACCTACCTTTTAAGCTCCTGAAATTCCATCGTAGTCATCTTATAAGGAGGAGTGGATATTGGTGAAGCACCTGGTACTATCTCAATAGATAACTACACCTCTCCCTCAGGAGGTAAACTAGAAAATTCATTCAGTAAAACATCCCTAAAATGATCAACCAATGGAGGAAAGTACACCTGATGTGTTCTTTGAACATCTAGATACAAACTAAAAATCTGGATTATCATCCAGCCCATCCCACAAAGCTTGGTTCTAGCTCTGCTCGTCTAGACATCAAATTCAACTTTTGGAATAAAAACCCCACCCTCTCATGATATGAAGGTCACCCTCCAATGATAGATATCAACATGATCTTGATAAGAAACTAACCATTCCATCTCAAGTATGAATTTAAACCCTGTAATATCGAGGGAAAAAATATCTCATATGAAGTGAAACCCACCAATATCAAGGGGGAAATCCTTACACTAGAGTAAAACCTATATTATGATCCCTAACAGAGCATATAAGGTCATAACACCACCATAAAATTGAACAATGATCCCAGGGCTCTCAACCAAAGGCACTGATATGAAACTATGAGATGAACCTATATTAAAAATATCAGATACCAACATAGAGTCTACTAAGATCATACCTCTCATCATATATGTACTGACTCTTTTATCCTTAGGGGTAGGCTATAAAAAATATATCTATCCTAAACTATATCTCTGTGACACAAACTCACTACTTGAAGCAGGCCCACTTTTCTATCTAGGTACAACTGGTTCATGATTGCCTTGACCACAACCACCACCTTAGCCTAAATGACCGACACTACTCCAACTCCTAATCTAATGAGAATCTATGAAACCTTATCTTAAACCTGGAGTCAAAGTCGATCCCCTTCTACTGACTACTAGAGGGAATATCCTGCAAAAGTGTTGTATGTAGACCATCCCACTGCAAGATCGGAACTTGACTGGGTCTCTATCACACTGGTTCCTTATATATCACTACATACCACACAGGTGGTAGAATATAACACTTCCAGAACTAATAGCCCAACTAGTATTCCTCTCATGATAATTCTCAAAACAGAGCTTCCTACCACTAGAAGTTGAACCACAGTGTTGAGATACTAAACTGCCCTACTCTATGCCCCCATATTCCCTCAAGTTTTGTTCAATAAACAACACCCGATTGATTATCTCTAGAATAATAGTCAACTGAAATATGTTGACCTGTTATCGAATGACATTCCTGAGACCTTCATCAGAGTGTCTTACCCTCGATATCTCATTATCAAGATAAATTAGTGCAAACACTGAAGCTCTATAAATCATGTCAAATAATCCATAACAATCCCAGTCCCCTGCTCCAGAATCATAGAATCATTTTCCATTTTAGATCCCAGGGTCTTAGGAAATAATTAATCATAAATTTTAGTTTTTAAATCACCCCAAACCATATTTCACATCCTGTCATCCTGGTTTAAAACATCCCACCAATACCTTACTACTCTCCGAAGCATATATGTCACAAGCTTCAATCTCCTCTCAGGATGTGTCTCCAGATGCACTAATATAGAAAAAGTAGTCTCAATCCGTAGATTTACATCTTGTGGACTTTCATCCCCTAAAAATGTGGGTATATGCTGCTATTGGAACACACGTGTTAGCTCTATCATAGACACGTCTGGCTGTGGTGCTCCCTGAATGGTTTGCATGAATCGTATAAAACACTCACAAAATTGTGCCTTAACACCCATATCTAGTACAAATACTGGTTCCAAAACTAGAACTATCATAGGATCTATTGGTATCCCAGAGCTCACCACTTCTAGATAATGGTCGTTTAAACCTTACCGACATAAAACTGGAGTTCGTTGTGGTGGAATATCTCTAGAATGCCAAACACACTCCTTAGAAAAGACTGAAAATGTCAATATCACAGTTTAAAAGCATAGGATAGGTCGAAACCTTCCTATAAAAAACCACACCCTTCTACCTGCTCCTAAATCCAGGACTGGGTAAAAATAAACAACAAAAAATAACAGATATACTACCTACTTCCCACTCTAAAGATGGATCTATGTCAAGTTACATATTTTCACAATTCAAATTCATTTGTATTAATATTAATTTATAATTATATTTAAATGGATGAAGCAAATGAATCACCACTATTGATTCATAAGGTACCATACACCTTATAAATCGAAATGTAGAGTCCACCTAATCCATACCATAACATGTTTCAGTCCATGCGACCAATGGTCCATGACTCAATGTTCCATAACTCAATGTGCCATAGTCAATTGATTAGGGTGTCTACTATATCCTAAGCAGGAAAAAACTATTTAGGTTACAACGAGCACTCTAAGTACCAACTATTTTTCTCAATTCCTTATATAAATCATCTATTAACAATTAGTATAACACCCAAGAAACACATAATAAATTTCATATAGTCAAGCAATACATCCTATATGGCATGACATAATGAATGGCATGTGAATCCTGTATAGTGCCTAAAATGATGCATGATATGCATACCCTCATCTCATCAGGAAATAATAAAATCCATAATCATAATAAACATCAAACCACCAGTGTGTCACCCAACAGTGGAATCAAATCAATTATAATAGGAAAAATCTAGAAAACATAATTTTTTGTTCTAGATAATTTGTATTTTTCCTATACATGGGTTAGCCATTCCTAGACACAAATAATTACCAAAATCCATTACCTTATGAATCCCTTTATATTGTCTCAAAATATAAAATCAACTATAAAATGAACTACTCTGATACCATTTTTTATCTTCCCGATCAGGATGCCACTGAACAGTGCCCTGGGTTGGTGGGTCACATGGCCTCAAACGCACCTCCCCATATGCCAGAGGCTACCGACTAGAAGTGAGGGCCTAAGGTGTGTCTGTGAGAATACTATTACCTCATGTTAGAGTGTAACATAATGGTATAATAATAATAATCAATATTGGAAGAAAATATAATAACTGAAAAGTAGAAGAGTAACATCCATAATACAATAGTAATAATTAAGCCAAAATTAGTTTCATATACATATAATGATCATGTCACATATATACAAAGTAGGAAAAGAGGTATACAAACATCGAGTACAATACATGTATAAAAAGTTATAAAAATACCCAAAATAACTATCTCTATATAGAATCATGATCCTAGCTCGATCTTGTGCTCCCTTACTCCTAAGTAGTGATAAAATTAGGCATCATATTGTGGGTTCTTTCCCGAGTCCCTACTTACATCCATATAGTATGTCTAGGTACCCAACGATGGTTCGAAAAGGGTGTGAGTGAACACTTAGTAGGACACAACCAATGGTTTCTATAAAAAATATGGTCTATGTAATATAACAGAGTAGTGTGAAATACATCACAGGTATAATAAAAATAAAAGTAAAGTGCTGGATACTCAAATGATCCTATCCAACCAAATAGGGCTCCCTATGAACAATATACAAGAACCGAAAATAAGGGAAGCTGTAAATCATAAATAAACAGTGTGTAACACTGTCCATTATAACTATTGTAATCTGATACCCATACTAGAGATATCTGTAAACATAAAAAAATATCCACACCATCCTCATTATGTAATTAAGTTCCAAACATCCACAATGACCACATAATGTAATCAAGTGTCAAACATCTAGAATGACCACAATGTGCAATCAAGTGTGAGACCACAAAGGATTGATTCCAAGGTATAGAAGACTAAGGCATCCTTGTTGAGTCCCAAAAGTATCTCGATGGAAACTTGGTAAAGACTTGAGTGGATTCCAAGGAGCAAATCAACAGAGAAAGTCCATTGTGAGTCCAAGAAAGCATGATCCAATGGATAAAAAGGCCCATTAAATCCTATGGAAATAGGTCCAAGTCATCCACTACTATAAACAAGATATGTGGAGTAAAAATGTCCAATGGAATATAATGAAATCAGGATCCAAGGAGCTCATCTAAGTCATCAACTACCACTATCAAAATAATCATCTAAATTAATTAACCACTTCATATCCATTCAAAACCAATGATTTCTTCCAACTCATTCAACATTTATCAAATAAACCATTCATTCATTTTAATCATAAGAAATGGCATGCAAAGGAGTCAATGACCTTCTACTATCAAGATAATTCAATCCATTCCTTTCATTTACAAATGATTAGAAAAAACAAGGTGCTAACAACCTTAAAAAATTTATTTAATTCTCATTGAGGCTCCTAATTATGCTGGTGATCTCACACACACCCAAAGGGGTGGTACAACTTAGGTAAGATACAAGGGAAATGTAAGAACCTAGATCTTATTTTCAAGTATGGACATTTTTTTGGGTGTTTTTGAGAAGAATTGGAGTTTTTTTGGAAATTTTAGAAGTACATTCCATGTAGTTAGGAGTAAATTCCATGTACCAATTTATCGTGGGTGGCTGTGTACTAGTCGTGTATTGGCCAAGACATGGTTGTGTGAGGTGACATGGAGACTGCCTAAAGCAGGGACTGGTTAAGGCATGTACACGACGTGTATATTAAATGAACACATCTTGTACTTTTTATTTTATTTGATTAAATAGAATGGGGTCGTGTCTAATTTCCATAAACATCTTCTTCTAGCCTTGGTTTTTCTAGGAGTGTCCGAGAGCGACGATTCTTCTTAGATCCATTGATCCACCATCTGTTCTCCAAATCGAACTCTGGCAAGTGCATTGGAATCCCACTGGTGAGTCCTTACTTCTTCTTGAATCTCTTATCTTGATTTCTCCTCTATCTTGAGTTATTCAAGGTTGAATGTTTTTGAAGTTTTTATAGATATACGTTGTTCTAGGCCGATTCAAGTCTTGATGTTCAGAAGTGATCATCGTACAATGTCGAGGTAAGTGGTTTGTGCCTTACTGTAGTTTGTCTTTGAGTTATATATGTTTAAGTGCTGATTACCCTTGTTTAGGGTATTGCGTATTTGGGAATTTAACCTTGTTTAATGCCTGATATATTTTTTTTATTTTAGAAAGGGTTATTTATTATGAATAAGGTTTATTACCTTAATTATAGAGGTATTTCCCATGTTTGATTTGGTTATGGCAGTTTGGTCTCAAAATCATGTTGGGCTACTTTGTTTCTATGCTTAGTATTGTTAGGATGGAGTTTCTATTTATATGAGATTCATGTGTTTCACATTATGAAAGTATGAGCAAGGGGAATTTACTATGAGAGCTTCCCGAATTAGGGTCTTTTAATTATGAATTATTGTTATAATTAACCAGAGGTATTGACTCCCAACAAGCCTATACCCTAGTGGTACAAGCTCCTTCTTGGCATCCAAATGACCCAGGATCAAATCTGGGTAGGGATTAATTTCCAGGTACTGTATCAGCGGCGAAATTGTAGCATCGACAACACTGTAGTGGCGGAGGTACTGTTACAGGAACTGTAGCGGTGGCGGTACTGTAGTAGGTACTGTAGCAGCCCGGGTACTGTAGCAGTACTATTCACTAAGGGGCCCTTTGGGCCAAAAAATGGGATTTCAAGCCTAGTGTTTAGGACACTTGGCCTTGGGACTTCGGGCTATGTAATGGGTCTCCCTCTACCCTTTCTAAAGAGGTCTTTGATTTAAATAATAAAATGAGGCTTTGACCCCAACCTTTAAAAATACCAGAGGTATTGACTGTGAGAGATACCTTGGGTCATTGACCAGAGGGTTTAGACTGTGAGAGCTACCTAGGGGGTCATTATTAAATAAATGTTAGACCATAGGTAATTGACTATGAGAGCTGCCAGAGGGTCATTATACTTCATTGTTTCTATGCAGACGAAGGGGTATTGACCATGAGAGCTACCCAGGTGGTCATTTGTATTTGATTAATGCTATGTGATACCAAGGGGGTTAGACTGTGTGAGATTTCCCAAAGGGTCATTATTATTATTTATTTGAGGATGTGTTAAAACCAGGGGGGTTAGGCTATGTAGACCTTTCTAGAGGGTTGTTTTGAAACGATTGTATGATTGTGACAAGTCTGTCAAGACAAAGCACAAGCTTGGACTCAGTCTTACTTTATTGGTAGAAGGTCTTTTGAGACGTCTATTTGTTATGGTTGTACCAGGGGATACATAACATAGTCTAGATCCTAAGGTTACACTATTCAATGGTTTGAATGATTAATAAATGTAAATGAATGTAATCGAAAACTGTAGGATTGTTTACTTTTAAGTACTTCCTAGTTGTTGATTCATTTTTGCATATTTCCTGATATATATATTCATTGAAAGTAAGGCATGGATCTTTTGGTGGTTGCCTACTGGGATTCATCTCACACCCTATTTGGGTCATGATTTTGGACCCAAACAGATACATGGTTATAGGTATAGATAAGATAAAGTGACCTTTGTCGTCAGGTACTTGATTGCCATGGAGTTGGAGAGAATGAGACCAAGCTAAGGCTTTCGATGCTACTGGAGTTTACTTGATTTCTTTGGTACTTTGGTTTAGTAATTTATTTTTCAGCATTATGACTTGTTTGGATGATTTCTTAGACATATTTTACATGCATTATTTATATATGTGCTCATGTTGTTTATTTACTTTCAGCCTTCCGCTGATTACTTGTTGTATGATATTATTGCTTCTGCTACTATTTATTATTTGTTATTCTGCTATGAATACTCTACCAATGAGGGCATAGTTTCCCCACTATCACACCCAAGACCCTCATTGATAGTCGGTAGCCTCTGTAATTTGGGGAAATACACTTGAGGCCATGTGGCCAACTAGTCCAACTATCGGTTTAGTGGTAATCCAGGTCGGGACATTACAAAGTGGTATCAAAGGGGTTCCTTTCTTCTTTGTCTTAATATTTGGAGCCTATAGATAGGGATATTAAGGAATAGTTATTTGGTAATAATCTGTACCCTGAAATAGCTAACCCATGTATAGGGAAAATCCAATATATCTCAAATATTGCAATTTTTTTATGGTTTTTCAATTGTTACAGTTGATTTAATTTCACCATTGGATGATACACATGTTTTATGCTATTCCAATTTATATCATTGAGGTTCTATTTCTATTGAAACCTGATGAGATGAGGGTATTCCCTCTCATGCATCATATAGGCACTTGATAGGGATCACATGTCATGCATTCTTGTCATGACATTTAGGGTGCATTACTAATTTCATGCTGTTGTGATAGATGCTGTGCTAGATATACATGCTGTTGTGATAGATGACTTGATAGAATACCTGCTATTTTTATAGGGTATTAGAATATGTAAGTTTTTATTTGGATGGGTGCCAAATTTTGGTCCCTAAGGTGTTATGGGACCTCATGGATCAGAATTTAGTGGTCCATATTGAATTTTAACTGAATCATGTTAGATATAACATGAATATTATGCCCAACTTTGATTCATGGGGAGTATGTGCCCCCATGGATCGGAATTTGGCACTTAAATTCTTGTTCAGGTTTTTATGGGGTTTTGGAGTAGTTTATGAGGCTTATTATCTAAAAAAATCTAGAATACATGGCCTGTGAAGATGAATACATGCCACTTATCCTTTTGAAAAATGTCACATGCCGTGTACTTGGAGTAAACATCGTGTTGTAAAAGCTGATTATCCAGTCGTGTGACCAACGACATGGGTGGATGAATCTTAGATGGTACACACCATGTTTTGGTCCTGTACGCTGTGCAGAGTCAACCGTGTCACTGACCATGTGACCAACGACACAGGTTGGTGAAATCCTTCTAGTACACACCATGTCTAGAATATACATGCCATGTATTTTAGCTCTAAGATAACCATATAGTTTGAGCCATGTAGAAGGACTTGGGTAGGAGGGAAGAATCAAGTACACGTTGTGTTGTGAAAAGAACACACCATGTGTATGGGGTGTTACACGACCAGTTTTGGTAGAGGTACACGCCCATATGAAAGCCTAAGGGGACATGCCGTGTAGGGTTTATACACGCTGTGTATCCCTGTTTTGTAAAACTTTATTTTTTATTCTCTTATTCTTTTCTTTCACTTCCAAGTTTTAGTTCCTGTTAATCTTGAACTAAGATGTGCACTTGACCTTGCAGAGTCATGCCACTAATATGTCCTCCAGTTTTACGCCAGATATAGGGAAATGATCAGACACTAGAAATGGGAGATCATGGAATACCAATAGATCCTCCCATCATGCCTTTCTTGGAACCAGTTATTATACTAGACATAGATGATGATGCAAAGTTTTGAGAAGGCTTCATGAGGATGATGAAGACTTTCTAGGGAGCACCATATCCTGCCTCGTCTATGGAAGAGTTGATGCAGTTGTTCTAGCAGCAACATCCTCCCACTTTTTCTGGGGATGGAGGACCACAAGATGTAGAGTCATAGTTAGAGGCCATACTAGCTATCTTCAATCATCTAGAGACACCTCCAGAGAGGAGGGTGAATCTCACGATGTACATGTTATGTGATTCCACCAAGATATGATGAGAAGTTATCTCATAGGTGGGACATCATTGGAATATGGATTGGGAAAATTTTTGGAGGACCTTTTATGAATAATTCTATCTTGAGACATTAAAGGCCAATAAAGCCTGAGAGTTTATGCATTTGGAGTAGGGAACTCTTTTAGTGATGGAGTACTCTTCTCATTTTACAGAGTTGCAAAACTTTTCACCTGTTATGGGAGGTGACGAGTTATCTTTGTCTAGGAAATTTGAGGATGATCTTAGGTATGACATCAAATCATAGTTGAATGTCTTCAGTGACAGATATAGTAAATCAAGCACTAATTACTGAGGATAATCTGAGGGAGTTGGGAGCTGTCAGCCAGGGTGGTTCAGTATCTAGGGCTAGTACTCCTTCGACAGATAATAGGAATCACTATAGGGATATTAAATGCAATGTTTATTCAGGTAGCCAAGTGGTATGCTACTAGTGTGGGAAGAGTGGGAATACTAGACCACATTTCCTGAGAGACCCAGTTGAGTGCCAATCTTATAGTAAGATTGGCCATCTTTATTATTTTTTACGGGTGTTCTTGAAGATGTATTGAGATCCAGTTATCATAAGTTGTACTTTAGACCATCATATATACCTCTTACAACCTTTCAAAGCAGATATGGTCTATATGAGTAATTGGTTATGTCGTTCGGTCTCACAAACACGCCATCAGTTTTCATGGAACTGATGAAATGAGTGTTCCATCCATACTTGGATTCCTTTTTGGTTGTCTTCATGGATGATATCTTTGTGTACTCTCACACTCGACATGACCATTTCACCCATCTTGAGATCATTTTGAGTACACTAAGAGAGGATCAATTATATGCCAAGATCTAGAAATGCCACTTTTGGATGGATCAAATTCACTTCTTGAGTCATGTTATCTCGACGAAAGGAGTTTCAGTAGACATAGAAAATGTGATAGAAGTAGTTTCCTAAGAGTAGCCAAAGAACATCTTTAAGGTATGGAGTTTTCTGGGGATTGATGGTTATTACATGCATTTTATAAAGGACTTTTCATGCTTAGCAGTGCCGCTGATGGACCCGACTAAGAAGGGTCTAAAGTGCTTGTGGATAGACTACTGTGATTTAGCCTTTTATGAGCTAAAAGGGAGGCTAAATTCAGCACTGATACTAGTTTTTCCAGAGTCGAGCAAGGGTTACACCATGTACTATGATGCATCAGGTATCAGGTTGGGAGAAGTACTTATGCAGGGGGAATGAGTCGTTGCATACGAGTCTCATTATTTGAGGCCACATGAGAGGACTTACCCTATGTATGATCTTGAGTTAACTATAGTTGTGCATGATTTACACTATTTGAGACATTATCTTTTGGGTGATCATTTTATGGTGTTCACTAACCACAAGATTCTCAAGTATATATTTACTCAGCATAACCTGAATTTGAGATAGTGAAGGTGGGTTGAGTACCTTCAGTCCTTTGACTCTGAGCTTGCCTATACGCCTAGGAAGGGAAACACAGTGGCTGATGTGTTGAGCAGGAGGACTCAGATACATGCAGTTTAGGAGGCCAATAATGAGTGGAAGCTTATGGATCTATTCTCTGAGATTCATTTGGAGGTGCACGATAGATAGGGACAAACTTTTCTTTATTATGTAGTTGTTACCTCTACTCTTCTAAATCATTTGTGAATGAGGCATATATCATATTATGAAGGCCTATTACTATAGGAGGGTGTGTAAAAGGAGTACCCTACTCCTAGGTGGAACATAGGAGAGGATGAGATATTACACTTTAGTATACTCGTATGGGTGCTGGAAAACATATGTGACAAACTTTTACAGGATTTTCATTCCTTAGTTTGGGCAGTTCATCCTGGGGTCATCAAGATGTATCGTGATCTACACTATCCGTTATGGTGGCCAAGTATGAAGAGGGATTTTGCTGGTTTTGTTATGATATGTTCCACCTATCAGCAGGTGAAGATAGAGCATCAGTGACCGACAGAGATTTTAAAGCAGTTACCCATTCCTGATTGGAAGTGGAATGATGTTGCGATGGATTTCATGATAGGGTTACTGAGGTATCCTTGAGAAAATTATGTAGTCTGGATTGTCATTAACACACTCATGAAGGTTTCACACTTTTTACTGATTAAGGAGATCTTCAGTGTTGATGAGTTTGGAAGGTTATACATCCAAGAGATTGTATGTTTTCATGGGGTTCCACACTCTATTGTTTCAGATAGGGATGTCTATTTTACTTATTGTATCTATAAGGGACTAAAGAGGGATTTAGGTATATAGGTACTTTTGATTACAGCTTACCATTCTTAGACAGATGGCCAGTCCAAGCGTATGATTCAGGTGTTGGAGGATATGCTTCGAGCATACGTCCTAGACTTTGGAGGTTCTTGGGAGAAGTACAAACATATAATGGAGTTTTCCTACAATAATAGTTTTCAGGTGATGATTCAGATGGCACCATATGAGTCTTTGTACGGTAGTCCATGCCGATCACCCTTATATTGGCTGGAGGTAGGAGAGACAACTATGTTAGGACCTCATATTTTCCAGGAGACCACTAAGCAGGTAGAGTTGATTTGGAAGAGGATGGATACTGTGCAGTCTCACCAGAAGTCTTATGCTGATTGAGATGACCTCTAGAGTTTGAGGTCAGATATCAGGTTTTCTTACATGTCACATCGAGGTTGGGAAACAAGAGGATTAAGAGACAGGTAAAGATTTCACCAAGATACGTTGGGGATTTTGAGGTCTTGGAGAGAGTTGGTCCAGTTTCCTATTGGTCGTAGTTACTTCATAGGTACTAGGATATGCACGATGTATTCCACGTTTCTCAGTTCTGAAATTACTTCTCAGACCCGTCTCATGTTTTTCAACCTGAAGATGTTGAGTTAGAAGTGGATGCATCATTCTAGGACCATCCTATCCAGATTTTTGATCAAAGTGAAAAGGTTCTCTATGGTTGGTCTATTCCTCTGGTATGGGTGCTATGACAGCACGAGAAAGTATAGGTCGAGACTTGGGAGAGTGATACCGATGTGTGATCATAGTGGCCGAAGCTGTTCAAGGATTCTTCTTCACCACCTTCTTAGGGAAATTCAGTGAAGAATTTCTTTAAGGGGGGAACTTTGTAAGAACCTGGATCTTCTTTTCAGGTATTGATCTTTTTTTGGGTGTTTTTGAGAAAAAGTGGAGTTTTTTAAAATTTTATAAGTACACGCCATGTACTTAGGATTACACACCGTGTACTAGTTTTCTGTGGGTAGTTGTGTACTAGCCATGTAACGGTTGAGACACAACCATGTGAGGTGACCCGGAGACCGCATAAAGCAGGGGCGGGTTAAAGTATGCACATAGTGTGTACATTAAATGAACACACCATGTACTTTTTATTTTATTTGATTAAATGGACCTGGGTTGCGTCTAATCACCATAAACACATTCTTCTGGCCTTGGTTCGTCTAGGAGCATCCGAGAGCAATGATTATTCTCTAAGCCACCGATACACCATCCGTTCTCCGAATCGAACTCCAGTGGGTGCGTTGGAATCCCACCGGTGAGTCCTTCCTTATTCTTGAATCTCTTATCGTAATTTATCCTCTCTCTCGAGTTATTAGAGGTTGAATGTTTTTGATGTTTTTGTAGATCTATGTCGTTCTAGTCCAATTCAAGGGACAACGTTCAGGGGTGATAATCGTACAACGTCGAGGTAGGTGGTTTGTTCCTTACCGTAGTTTGTCTTTGAGTTATATATTCTTAAGTTCTGATTACCCTTATTTAGGGTATTGCGTGTTTTATAATTAAACCTTTTTTAATGCCTTATGTGGTTTTTTTTGATAAAGGGTTATTGATTCTGAATAAGGTTTATTACCTTGATTATGGAGGTGTTTCCCATGTTTGATTTGGTTACGGCCGTTTGGTCTAGAAAGCATGTTAGACTAATTTGTTTCCATGCCTAGTATTTTTAGGATGGAGTTTCTGTTTATATGAGATGCATGTGTTTCACATTATGAAAGTATGACCGAAGGGAATTGACTGTGAGAGATTCCCGAAGTAGGGTCTTTTAATTATGAATTGTTGTTATAATTGACTAGAGGTATTGATTGCGAGAGCTACCATGGATCATTGACCAGAGGGGTTGGACTATGAGAGCTACCCATAGGGTCATTATTAAATAAATGTTAGACCATAGGGAATTGACTGTGAGAGATTCTAGAGGGTCATTATACTTCATTGTTGCTATGCAGACCAAGGGGTATTGATTATGAGAGCTACCCAAGTGGTCATTTGAATTTGATTAGTGCTATGTGAGACCATGGGGGTTAAACTATGTGATATTTCCCAGAGGTTCGTTATTATTATTGATTTGAGGATATGTTAAAACTAGGGGGTTAGGCTGTGAGGACCTTTCCATAGGGTTGTTTTGAAATGATTGTATGATTGTGATGAGTTTCCCAAGCTAAATCACAAGCTTGGACTCAATCTTACTTTATTGGTAGAAGGTCTTTTGAGACGTCTGTTTGTTATGGTTGTACTGGGGTATATAGAGCTTAGGATATATCCCGAGGTTACACTATTTAATATTTTGAATGATTAATAAATGTAAATGAACGTAATAAAAAACTATAGGATTGTTTACTTTTGAGTACTTCATAGTTGTTTCTTCATTTCTGCATATTTCCTGCTATATATATTCACTAACAGTTAGGAACATATCTTTTGGTGGTTTCCTATTAGGATTCATCTCACACCATGTTTGGGTCATGCTTTTGGACCCAAACAGATTAGATGGTTGCAGGTATGGATAAGGTAAAGCGCCCTTCATCATCAGGTACTTGATTGTTGTAGAGCTGGAGAGCATGAGACCAAGATGAGGCATGTGATTCTATTGGAATTTACTTACTTTCTTATGTACTTTGGTTTAGTACTGTAGTTTCTAGTATTGTGACTTGTTTGGATGCTTTCTTATACATATATGACATGAATAATTTATATATGTGATCCTGTTATTTATTTACTTTCAGTATTTTTCTGTTTACTTTTTATATGATATTATTTCTTCCGCTACTATTTATTATTATTATTCTGCTGTGCATACTCTTCCAATGAGGGAATAGTTTCCCTACCATCACACCCAAGACCTCACTGTTAGTCGGCAGCCTCTGGTGTTTGGGGAAATGCGCTTGAGGCCATGTGACCAACTGGTCTGACTATCATTTTAGTGGTAAGACGGGCCGAGATGTTACAGGAACACCCCATGGGTGACCTAGGTTGAGGATAAATGATCTCCAACCATAAAAAGGTGCTAATGGGAAAACTATACTTGTTCTAATTCATTCCATTTAACTATGAAATTAATTTTATGGGAAACACAAAAAATTATGGCATGAGGTACAACTACAACAGGGTATATAAAACACCAAAACTTGAGGGAAAGGTATAAAAATCCTACTATATACCTGAGGTAGAATACTCATCCAATATCAGTCTCTGATTCTGTCAAGATTAGAATAAAATAGAAGAACAGAAAAAAACCCTGAAAATAGGGCATAAGTTCCCACACCAAAATAACTCCATTGAGGATAAGAGAAATAAAGAATGACACAAGATGAATGAAGAACTTACCAGAGTGGATCCAATGAGACTGATGATGGAAGAAACAGATGTCAAATCATGAAATGGAACCAAATCCTAGGTCTTAGCCTCCTTGAGTACTCCTATGTGAGTGAAAAGGGAGGTGGTGAGGGATTCTGTCAAAAATAGAGGCCCTGCCTCTTACTTTAAAAACTAAACTCGGGAATTTACATGATGTGTAAATTCTTTACATGTCTTGTAAATATCAAGGTCTTCTTCCTAGGGAAAACCCTTTTCACGATGTGAAATGGCTTGACCAAGCTATTACACATCACATATTCTAATTACATGACTTGTAATTGGCCTGCAACCAACCTATAACCCTCCTGCCTCTTACTTTCCAGAAAATACCCAACTAGCCCAAAACTTGGATTTAGGGTCTAATCTAAAAAGAGAACTTAACAAGAGTTTAACCAGAAAAAAAAACCATACCTCATCAAAAAACTTAGAATATTACAGCTATCACATTAGGGTTATCCAAAACTGCATCAACTTTAGAGGCCCCTGAAGTGCCAACCATAGCTTGAGCATGGGAAATAATTCTTTAATGTACAACATTATCGAACTTCATGATGATTTTTAATGAATTATGGATCTTGGATATGTCACCATGCGTATCCCTAGGATCAGAAAATTCTAGATACCTTGAGATCTTCTTTGAAATAGTGGTGGCCAAATTCATAAGAGCACTATACTCTGCATCATCCACCATCCCACATTCAATTAAAACCCTAGTTTCACCTTTATCAAGGGCTGTTAGAACACCCACATCCCTTGCATCTAAGGAAGGTAAAAGGTTTGCGACAGAAGCCCCTTCTCCATCTTTGGCCAAACACCCCTTCAATTTAAAATGATTTGCCTCCTTCAAAGACATCAAAATGAACATCAGAGGGTTGCTTCAAGATCACCATAGGAGTTGGTCAATATCTCACTCTCCACTCACCATCTCCCTACATATTTTTTTTTCATATTTTTTAATTAATTAATTAGATAATGTAACCATATTTATTTTAATTTATTCATTTTAAATATATGTGTGTGTATTTAATTTTTTTTTGTATTTTCAATATAATTCAATTTTAATAATTTTATTATTTAAATAATTAATAATATCTATTTATTCATTTTATTCATTTTATATGTGTCTGTAATTCACATAATTAATGTTAAAAATTCAATTTTTAAAATATTTTTTGTAATTTATTTATTTTTAATATTATTTCATTTAATATTATTCATTAATTTGTAATATTTATTAATTTTTAATATTTTTGGAATTTATTCATTTTTTAATATTTTTCTATACATAATTATTTACTAAGTTTTAATATTATTAATATGTTTCTAATTTATATGATTAATATTTATTCAATTTTATCTATTAAACTGTAATGTTTTTAATTTTTTTGAAATTTATATAATTAATTTATTTAAATTCATTTATATTTTCTTAATTTTTGTATGTGTTTAAAATTAATGTAATTAATATTATAAATTATAAATAATTATTTAATAAGTTTTAATATTATTAATATACTTTTAATTTATATGATTAATATTCATTCAATTTTATTTATTATGTTGTAATATTTTTAAATTTTTTGATATATATATATAAGCAATTCATTTAAATGCATTTTTATAATATTTTATTCATTTTTTATATGTTTACAATTCATTTAATTATCTTATAAATTCATTTTTTTACGTATTTACTATGTTATAATATTTTCAATATGTTTTTATCTTCATTTTAATATATATTCAACTTTTTTTAATAATTTATATAATTAATAAAAATTATCCATTTTTTTAATATTTTTGAAGTTTATACATTTGTAATTACTCAATTTCACTCATTTTAAATATTCATGCATTTAAGATTGTATATTCATTAATAATGTTAATTATTTTTTACTTTTTTTATAATTAATTCATTTTTAATATATTTTCTCTTTATTTTTTTTGTATTTTATTTTAAACATTTTTTATCAGTGCTAAAATATAAAGAGAATATAAAACCTATATTTATCGACACTAAAATTATAGTGCTGATAAAGATAGGTTTTATCTGTGCTTATTTAGCGGTGATAAATATATATATTTATTAGCGTTAAATTGAGTGCTATTGAAGATTTTATTTATTAGTGATTATTAATTTAGCACTTATAAACACCCTTCCTGGTCTTATAAATTCAACCCTAGGAAAACTCACTTCTTTACTCCATTCAAGATCTCTCACGAAAGTTGACCTCTTCTACCACTCCCCCTCTAACTTCTCAGACGAATCGACACTCTCAAAACCTAAGGTATGTGAGTTATTCTCATGTAACTAGTTTTACTTTTTTTTCTATTATACATCATGAGCCAAACTATTCTTATATGAGCATACATTAGGTTTAGACCCCATATTCCTGATCAAATTCCCTAGTAGCACCCTCAACCCTCTTAATTATAGCCAAATTATATCTCAAATGGTTGATATATCTTCCAAATATCTCATTTGCCTTCCCTTTATCTCTATAAATTTGAATTTGAACTTCCTCCTTTAAATTGGAACTCATCTTATCATAGACAAAATTCAAATCCCTTGTGCATATTATTTTTATCTCCCCTAAAAATAAATACCCAAAATTATTGCAAGTATAAAGACAATTGAATTGAAAATTTCCAATAGATATACCAAATACTCAAAACTAATCAAACACATTCATATTTTTTTTGATACTTTAGGGAAATGACCCATAAGCTATTTATGATGTGTAGGAATCAACCTCACCTCAATATGATCCACAATGTGACTAATATGACTCAAAGTGTATGTTTTCAATTTAAAAATGATATTTTAAGTAAAAATGTGTGTTATTCAGTGAAAACCTAACAAACATGCACATATTGTGTTGATACTTTAAGAAAATGATCTGTAAGTCATTTTTCACATTTATGAATCAACCACTTGTCAATACAATACACAGTGTGACCAGTATAACTCAAAGTGTTTTTTTTAATTTAAAATTGAAATTTGAGTTCATAACATACACCACATTCTCAAAACTGAGAAAATATATTCATATTTTTTTATGATTTAGTAAAATGATCCATATTTCATTTATAATGTATAAGAATTAGTCGCAACTCAATCTAATACACGGTGTAACCTTTATGACTTAGAGTGTGTGTTTTCAGTTAAAAAATGTCATTTTAGTTAAAAACATGTGCCACTCACTGAAAAACTAGAAAACATGCTCAAATTTTCTTGATACTTTAAGATAAAAATCCTCAATTCATTTGTGACGTGTAATAATCAACTTTATGTCAATCCAATACATTGTGTGACTAGTATGATTCTAAGTGTATGTTTTTATTTAGAATATAAATTTTAGTTCAAAACACACACCACATACTCAAAACCAAGAAAACACATTCAGATTTCTTTATACTTTAGAGAAAGTATCTATAATTCATTTGTGATGTATAGGAATGAACCAAACCTCAATTTGATACATGGTGTGCCCGATATGACTCAATGTGTATGTTTTTAGTTTAAAATTGACATTTTAGTTCAAAACACATGCTACATACTCAAAATAGATAAAATACATTCATATTATTTTGATACTTTATAAAAATGACCCATAAGTCATTTGTGATGTGTATGAATCAACTACACCTAAATTCGATATATGGTGTGCCTGATATGACTCGAAGTGTATGTTTTTAGTTTAAAATTGACATTTAGGTCAAAACACACATTAAATACTCAAAACCAATCAAACACATTTAAATTGTTTTGATAATTTAGGACAATGATTCATAAATCATTTGTGACATGTAGGAATCAACCTCACATCAATCCGATACACGGTATGCTTGGTATGACTCAAAGTGTATGTTTTTAGTTTAAAATTGAAATTTAGTTCAAAAAAACATCACATACTCAAAACTAATCAAAATAATTTATATTATTTTGATACTTTAGTAAAAATATCCATAATTCATTTGTGACATGTAGAAATCAGCCACACCTCAATATGATACACGATGTGACTGGTATAACTCAAAATGTGTGGTCTCAATTAAGAAAAATACATTTTATTAATGTATTATTTCATATTTATGTTTAATTAATTTATTTATAGTATCACTAACATAAGCATTATTTTATTATACAGATGAACTCTTTTACTCGAGCCATAATGGTTTTTTCGACAACTGATAGCATGATCAGGTGATTTTGAGAGGGGTTTGGGGCATGATCGGGCTCTTTTGATATGGGGTCCGGGGAAAAAAACAACGAAACATTGATGTTTTTAAATGTTTTTCATAAATTTTACTTACTAATATAATTTTACAAACCAATATGTTTGAAATGTCAATAGTATAGTGTTTTTTCCTGGTATTTGTGATGTATATTTTATTTCAATTAAATTTTATATTTTCTGCTGCAGTGTGTTGTAATTTTAGGGGCACACTACAACAACACGACTTTTATCAACACTATTTACAATGCTGATAAATTTTCACTTTATCAACGCTAAACTAGCATAGATAAATGAACCCCTTTATCAATGCCTTTTTATCATTTATAAAAGGGACCCCATTTATCGGTGCTTAGAACATAAACTATTTTTTAGCATTGATAAATGGTTTTTCTAACATTGATAAAAGGGGGAACCATAGTAGTGTTTTTTAAGCATTGATAAATGGTCACCCTTTCTCAGTGCTTTTTTAGTGGTGATAAAAGTCCCCCCTTTTTCAACACTTTTCGTTTAGCATTGATAAAGGTCACAATGAATAATTTAATTTATATATATATATATTTATATATTTTTAAATAATATTTATTTTATAATAAGTATATATATAAACATAATATATAAATATTATTTTTATAACTTTTAATAAAAATTTATTACCAATCTTAATTTCATGATTTTATATATAATAAATCATCAAATTTAAATTATCTAATAAATATTTTTAATAGTATATTTATATACATTAATCAAAAAATGTGTATAAAATTGATATAAATATCATATATAAATATTTTATTTAAAAAATTATATAAATATAGAAATGAATATATTTAATTAAATATTTGATTCATATTAAATAATTTTAAATATATGTACATGTATATGTATGCATGTGTATGTATGTGGATGTATGTGTATGTGTATGTGTATGTGAATGTGAATGTGTATGTGTATGTGCATGTGCATGTGCATGTGTATGTGTATGTGTATGTATGTTTATGTAGTATGTGAATGTATATATGCATGTGTATATATGTCTATGCATGTGTGTGCACATGTATGTAATTGTATGCAAGTGTATGTGTATACATACGAGTATGTGTATGTATATGCATATGCAAGTGTATGTGTATGTATACTTGTATGTGTATGTGCATATGCGTATGTGTACTTGTATGTTTATGTGTATGTATACTTGTACATGTATGTGTATATGCATATGTGTATGTGCATGTGCATGTATCTGTATATATACTTGTATATGCGTGTTTATGTGTATGCACGCGTGTGTGTGTGTGCATGCTGGTGTACATGTATGTATATGCATATGTATGAGTGTATGTGTATGTGTATATATATGCATGTTCATGTATTATGTGTATATATGCATATGTATATGTATGTATGTGCATGCACGTGTATGTAATTGTATGTATGTGTATGTGTATGTGTATGTGTATATGTGTATGTATGTGTATGCATGTGTGTATGTATATGTATATAAGTGTATATGTATGTGTATGTATATGTACATGTATGTCTATGCATATGTATGTGTGTACATGCATGTCTGTTTATTGATTTAATATTATTTATTAATTTTTAATATTTCTCCATTTTTAGTATTTTCTATAATTTATTCATTTTTAATATTTATACATTTTTAATATATATTCATTTAATATTTCTATAACATATTCAATTTTGATAGTTATTTATACATTTTTAAATATTTATACATTAAATTAAACAATAATATTTTTAATTATTATAAAAAATTATAAAGGTTAATAATTAATTATATTTTTTATATACAATCAATATAATGTATACATAAATAATGAGTAGTTGGGGTTTGGATTAGTGGATCAGCCACCCCGTAATACTGCATCTAACATGGGATCAAATCCAGATAGCCTAAAAAATTTGAGGATCATATATGCAGGGTGATGGGGTGTGCAGAACATAGGAGGGTTGTGCGCTAGTGGGTGATGACAAAAGGGGTGTGTGCGGGGGCGGCAACAGGGGTCCCTCCGGCCAGGGTAGTGCATGTCCGATGGGTACGAGACAATGACCCCAGTGCAGGTGGCTTGATGGGGAGGCATATGATAGATGATAGATGTGGGCTTCAGAGACGGTGGGGGTTTCACTCATGCGGGCTCCACGATGACAGATCGACGATAATGGTGTCAGTGGGATTCTAGTGTGCAGTGACATTGGACGATGACTTCAGACTATGGAGCAAGAGGTTGACCAGCGGCGTATACGACGGGCGATCGGGTTAGGCGACAGTGCAGATAAGTGGCAAAACTGTGGGTTGAGAAAAAATAATTTGGATTAAATCTCATGCAGTCCCAGACGAGGTCAGAGTAAGGAGAAATCACTAGCAATGCTCTCAGATTTGGATGATTGAGAGGGTGTGGTTTTATCATTGATTCCAGGTTCATGCAGTCATGCATTGAGATTGCTAGTTGAGTAGCTTTACAGGTCGATTGTTGTGGTCCAAAAATAATTATTAACCAAGGTGAGGATTACGGTTGGATATTTGGTCCTTGTGCCTGAAATGACCATGTGTTAAGGCTTAGTGCCTCTGGGTCTATGGACTATGTAAAGGTTACCCCTCAACCTATAAAAGAGAATTATCAAAAAATTAAAAAAAATATATAAAGCCTTTGGGCGTTCAGGATATACGTAAATAATGAGAAATAATATTATTTATTTATTTATTCATTTTTTATGAGATTTCAATTCTTGTCATAATGTCATGACTTAACTATTTTTTAAAATATTTTTTGTAATTTTATTTATTCATTTTTATATTATTTCATTTAATATTATTTTTATTTCATTTATGATATATATTAATTTTTAATGTTTTTTGAATTTATTCATATTTTTAATTTATACATATTTATTTAATAAGTTTTAATATTTTCCATATGTTTGTAATTTATATAACTAATATTTATTCACTTTTATTTATTAAGTTTTAATTTTTTAATATGTTTGAAATTCATATAATTGATTCTTGTAAAACCATCTCCAACCCATGCCATTTTTTGTGAAAATGCCATTTTGGTGTGAAATTTAACTCTAACGTATTCCATCTAAAACACCATTTTGGTGTTTATGTAGTTAATTATGTTATTATATTAAGTTTATTTTTTAATTTATGAAAAAAAAATATTATTTAACTATTTTTCATATTTTTTACTCAATTAATCAAATAATGTAATTATACTTATTTTAATTTATTCATTCTGAATATATGCATGCGTATTTAATTTAATCTAATTATTAATATTTTTTTATTGTCAATATAATTCATTTTTAATAATTTTGTCATTTCCAAAATCATTATTTTCTATTTATTAATTTTTTATGTGTTTGTAATTCACGTGATTAATGTTACGAATTCACCTTTTTAAATATTTTTGTAATTTATTCAATTTTATTTATTCATTTTCAATATTCTTTGATTTAATATTATTTATTCATTTATAATATTGATTATTTTTTAATGATTTTAGAATCTATTCATTTTTTAATATTTATTTATACATAATTATTTACTAAGTTTTAATATTCTTAATATTTTTTTTAAATTTATACAATTAATATTTATTCAATTTAATTTATTAAGGTGTAATGTTTTTAAAATGTTTAAAAATTATATAATTAATTTATTTAAATGCATTTTTAGTACTTTCTTCATTTTTATTTGTGTTTACAAGTTATATATTTAATCTTATGTATTATACATAATAATTTACTAAGTTTTAATATTCTTAATTTGTTTTTAATTTATATGATTAATATTTATTAAATTTTATATATTAAGTTATAATATTTTTAAAATGTTTGAAATCTATATAATTAGTGTATTTAAATGAATTTTTTTAATATTTTATTCATTTATATAAATGTTTCAATTCATGTAATTAGTCTTATGAATTCATTTTTTTAAATATTTTTTTATATATTAAATTTTATTTGTTCATTTTTAATATTATTTCAGTTAATATTATTTATTCATTTTTAATATTAATTATTTTTTATATTTTTTTAGAATTTAATCATTTTATAATATATATTTATACATATTTATTTACTATGTTTCAATATTTTTAATATGTATTCATCTTCATTTTAATATATATTCATTTCTAACTTTTTAAATAATTTATAGAGTTAATAAAACTTATCCATTTTTTTAATATTTTTGAATTATATTCATTTTTAGTTATTCAATTTCACTCATTTTTAACATTCATTCATTTAAGATCATATATTCCTTAATATTGATAATTATTATTTTTTACTTTTTTATAATTTATTCATTTTTAATATATATTCATTTAATATTTTTTTATTTTATTTTAAACATTTTTTATCGACACTTAAAAAATCACTCATAAAACCTATCTTCATCAGTGCTAAAATAATAAGCACTAATAAAGGTTGGTGTTAAGACTGCTTGTAATTTTAGCACTGATAAAACCTATATTTTTTTAGTGTTTTTTGGAAAGTACTAATAAAACCTTTACCAATCTTATAAATTCAACCCTTATAAAACTCACTTCTTCACGTAATTCAAGCTATCATAGAAGTCGACCTCTACCTTTGCTCCCCTTGAACTTCTTGTACAAATCAACCCTCTCAAAACTTAAGGTATGTGATTATTTGTGCTCTTCTTTAATTGATCTTACTTCACTGATTCAACATCTAAAATAATTTCATATTCCTCTGAAATGAATGTGTCCAAACATTATTAAGTTATAGTAAACATGTCCAAACGGTGTCGCCACTGAAATTCAGGTTGGATTTTATTTTTGACACCAACATCTGGAGAACTAATAACATGAAAATTTTCAAGTTGACTCAATTCACCCGCTTTTTCATTCAGAGTGCCCCCATTCTGTAAATTTTCACTCATAGTAGTTGCTTCTCCCTACTGACCCCATTGAGGATTCCTTCCACTTTCATTCCAACATCACTTCTAATTAGTAAGTGGGTCTTTCTTTTTAGTTTGTTCTCACTCTTATCCCCACTTGAATTCATTTCAACCACCATTGGATTTATTTAAGTCATCATTTTGATCTTTTTTTCTAGTTGAATTTATTAGTTTATCCCATTGATACATACCGATAGTTTTATTTAAACCCTGGTCCCAGTTACAGGGACTCCCAAAAATCTCTTAAAGATCCTTTCAAACCACCTTTAAATCCTTAAATTGGAATTGTGAACAACATTCAAAACATCCATATCCACTTCTATCCTATTTAAACCTCACTCCTAGTTCCCACTCTGAAATTTTTCTAGAGTTAATTCTCTCTGTTGGTTCCACTGAGGCCAAGTTTTGTTTTCAGGTAACCCCATGTAGTTGGGTTTATACTCTAATTAATAGTTTGATATGATTCTTTCTGTTGATCCAACTGGGACACTTCTTCAACTTGTGTTGAAATTGAGTGTTCCTTCTGAACCCAATTAGAATTTGCATTGATGTTCTTTGAGGCTTCATCTCAACCATGTGAATTGTTTAAATTTTAAGCATTTGTCAAACCCCAATTAGATTTATCTTTATTTTTTTCAATAACTTGATAACCCCAACTTGATACTTATGGTTAATTTAATTTAATTTCAAGAGATTCTTCAAAAATTTGGTTCTCAAGACCAAGTGATATAGCCCCATCAACATTTTCATCTTCTGAAAAAATATCATTAACTATAGATTATAAGAATCCCATCACTGAAACACCACCTGACCCTCTACGTACCAAGTGAAGAAATTAATAAACATTAAATTCTCTCTCATATTATACTCCCACCTGGAAAATTTATAAAAACCTCCCTTGATCTTTATGTTTTGAAATAGATGAAAATTTGATCATATTCTTTGTAACTTTATAAATTTCATTCCTTTAAAAATTTCAACCACTATAAAATAATCTCAATACATATAATTAGACTCTTATTATCTTAGAACAATGGATTCATACAGCTTAAATGATTCTTTAAGAATGGAATTTTAGGGTTCTAAGATCATACAATCTGTGTATTTATTTATTTTGTGAAAAATTAATATTATTGAATCAAATAAGATGTATATTAATTGAAAATGGATGGATGCCAATCATATGAAAAAAAGAGTATGAGGTTGGGGTGAAAGAGTCCATAAAGTTTGAAAAAGATCATGCATATGAACCTTCTCAAATACTTTTTCTAGGTTTATGAAGTTATTATTCAAGACTAATTATTCTATAGGAGTTGGAAGAACACTTGATCCATCATATAATAGATCTAATTTATAAATTTTGGGCTAAATACAGGAAAAAACTGAATGTAGCTTATGACTGGGATAACACCGTGTTTTATGGATCATCTGATATGATCACCAGTGTGAACAATGATGAATACCGTATTAAAGATATCATTACATATATGAAGGATGATGGAGATCATACTTAGGAAATGACAATGAGAATTGAATATGAACTTTGTGATTATCCAAGACTATTTTAGAAGTTAAAGAGTGGTGAAAATATTCCATTGTATATTAGTTGTACTAAATATATAGCATTTTTAGACATAATAAAGATATATAATATAAAATTTGGCAATGGAAAGAGTGACACAAAATCTACTGAACTGCTTTCTCTCTTGAATGACATGATACTAGAAGATAATGAGATTCCTTTACAAATATATGACACTAAAAAAATTATACGTTCAATGGGTATGATCTCTGAAAGAATAAATGAACATAAAAATGACTATATACTATTTCACAAGGACCAAGAATCACTTAAAAAATTCCCAATGTATAGTGAACCATACATTTCAAACATATATATTTCATCTTAATAAATGAATATTCATTACATAACATTTTAATCCACGCTAAAATTGTTTAGGTTTATTATATTTGGAAACTTGGAAACATAAACAATTAGTTCATAAAATATCTATATCATCTCCCACTTATTTCTTCATAACTATCATCCTTCTTAGACATATCATACTGAATACCTTTCTTCATAACTTAGGGAAAGGAAATATAAGAAAAGGATGAGATCTAATGCTCAGTAAGGGTAAACAAGGGAGATATCAATGATCATATAAGAATAACATGAGAAATAGGGTATGAAAACATGATATTAACATTTGAAAATTATATCCTATATATCATAGATCATAATCTTATGTCATGGAATAAATCATGGTAGTTTATAAGACATGAATCATAAAGAAATCAAAGAACATGATCCCTGAGATCATAATAATGGCATAAGACATGAAATTATGGCGTACACCTAAGCATATAATATAATTTCCTTAGTAGTCAAATATCTTTTCCAAGAATATCATATTGGAATTAATTAACTACCCAAACCATTATATAAGTCAAGGTTCACTCCCAATATTATCATAGTGGACAAATTCCCTTACTTAATTGGGTTCACTCTCTATTCTAGTCCTATTTATCTAATGAGATATCAATCTTTACCCAATACATTGGAGGGAGATATGGGTATCACTGATCACATAATGAAAATTATACATATGTGTTCCATAATATCATAAAGTATTCATCATATAATATCCCATGAAAAGAAATGGGCTTCATAAACATTTCATCATAGAATAAGCCATGGAAAAGAAATGGGTTTCATAAACATTTTGTCATTATAAACATATACCATCTAGAGAATGAATAAGGATGGTATTATCGGATCATATCCCTAGTAACGAATAATAGAATTCAAGGTTCTTTGTATTTGATGAATATAAATACCATTAAAATACCATTAAAACATTCTTGAGGAAAATAAACTTTTCATTTTGAAATAGCTTATAAAAAAATAGCTCAAATATAAAGGAAAAAAATTTTATTCAAAAATAACCACGTAAACTTATAAATTAATATTCAAATAAAAAATTATTCAAGATTTCAAGAAAATCCATTCATGCTGTATAAGTTAAAAAAACATATCTTCCACACTTTTTTTTAGAAAAGTCACAAAGTACCTCATTTAGAAAACGAAAAAAATATTCCTTTAAAACAATTTTTTAAAAATTAAAAAATGGGTAAAAATGATTTTAAAAAATCTTAGGATAATATTAAAAACCTTCTTTAAAACATTTTTAGAAAACATGGATATGGAAGAAAAAAGTTTTTTGACTGAATGGAGAAATGAAGTTTATTTTCCTTAAAATTATATTTTCAGTATCTTGAGTACAAAAGGTGAGGAAAATGAAAGGAAAACATGTATTTTCAAGAAATAAATATAGGAGAATAAAATTCATGAGTATATTTAGTTTTTTATCATATTATTTCATTATCAAAACTTGATCATAAACAATATCGATAAATAATGAGATTGCCACATAAAACCCCTTACCACTTTGGTAACTTTTGAATCACAAGTCCCCTGAAAGAAATACCCTTATATGGATATTTAAATCCTAAGAAATTTTATAATATGAATCATAAAATAAATTTATGTTCATTATTTACACCACAAAAAAGAAACAAGTGGTGAATATGGCATGTGCCCTATAGAAATAAAAGTGAGACGAAAATCCATTACCTCGAGTTCTCCTTGCTTTGAAAGAACTATAAAATCATGTATAATAAATTTAAATTTATTATAATTTTATAAAAGAGTAATTTTTATGCTTATAATATAATATATTATCCCTTTATATCATTTAAAAACCCTCTTTTATCAATCATTACTTATTAAAATCATCATTTTCGGGTGTTAATTGTTTCGTTTATCATGAGTATTTGGTCTTAATAGTTTTGGTCCTTGTATATTTCTCTTGGTTCCATTATCTCAAAAATATTAACAATGATATATATATATATATATATCATATATATTCATTATATAAATATTTATAGTAGTCCATAATCATTATATATAGAAAAATGAATTACACCGTTCATGGTGATGGTAGACCGTTCGTACGCATGAACGCTATTTTCATTTTTCAACGGATAGAAAGAAATAAAGATAAATATTAATTCACCTTTAAGTGATCATTATTATATAATATATATGTATATATATATATATCAATTTGTTCTTAATTACTATACAAGTAAAATATAAATGAAAAACGAATCACATCACTTCATGGAGGTGGTAGTCCACACATATGCACGAACTACGTTATCATTTCCCAAAAGATTGGATTGTAAGTAGGTACATGTGATATTATAATTAAAGAAGTATAATTATGTTATAAATATCATATATAAACATTAAAACCATCATAATATCCATCCATAAAATATGGTGATGAAAAATGAATTGCATCGCTATGTGGAGACGGTAAGTCGTACGTACACACGAGTGATACTTTCACTTATAATTTGATAGTAAAGAGCATGTATAATAATGTTTTTATAATCATAATCAAATTTAATAATATTTATTATACTAAATTTATTATTTTATTATAAATACCATATATTTATATGAGGTAAATAAAAGTATAAAAGAAAGTGATAGGGTAAGGCAATTACCTCTTCTTTGGAACGACTCCTTTAGATCTCCTCTAAAGGGATCTAGGATTTGTATTTTGGGAAGAAAATAACCTATATAATGTGTATAGAGAAGTTTATGAGAGAATATTTTTTGATATATATAAGGCTCAATGTGGTATAAATAAGTGAGGTAGGAGGTTCCCTTTTATAATTGAGGTGAGGGACACTTTTAGAGTTTCTCAAAAGACTAAATTATAATAAATTCATTCTCAAGAAAAATGAATCAAAATGTATAGGTATTTTAATTTAAGGTAGTATAGGTCTGTAATACCATCAAAAAAATATAATTTAGACAATTGTTTTTGTAATTTTAAATCTTATCATTTTGATTAACCCTTAACTAACCAATTTTAATTTTAACAACGATAACAAATTTTCAATATCAAATGGTTGTAATTTTTACTTGTAATGTAAAAATTGTCCTATAAATGACCCATTTATTACATTTGTTACTATATAATATCCAAATTGTATTATTTAAATTATTTTATGATTTTTAAACAATTTAATAAAATATTATTTGGATAAAATCTGATTATTGTCAATTTTGACACTATTCATATAATTTAACTTAAAATATATTAGGACACATGGATAATTAGAATATAATGATTAAAAAACTCACTAATATTTTATATAGATCTATAAAATTATAAGGTCACATTAAATCATTCAAATTATATCACTTTTATTATTTTTAAAATCATTTATTATATTTTTTGTTAAATGGAGAAGTAATTTATCAGCATTGCATAAGAAATTAAGGTCATTATATAATTACTAAAAATTAAAAATAAATTTATATAATTAAAATAATCTTATTAATATTAAAATAGGCACTTATATTCATTCATTACTTGCTTTTTTATCCATGCAGACACATAAGAGATATTGAAAACAAAGAGAGTGACATTTTGTAACTTTCTTTAATTTAAATATTATGTTGGTCATTTTCATGGAAAAGTGTACATTAAACTAATAAATTTTGAGAATAAGGTAATAATTTTTGAATTAAATTCATAAAATAATAGTTAGGATAAAATATTAGGGTCTTTTCACTTATTTTTAATCTATATAAACCCAATTTACCGTTTACCGAGGTGATAAATTTTTACCACAGTTACTATTCATATTAAAAAAAATAAAAAAGGAATGTTTACCAAATTTGAACCTCATGATTAAAATATTTAATTCATTTTATATAATTCAATACCTATAAATTTAAGAAATTAATTTTAAAGTAATTACGCAAAATGTGATAAATGTTTTTTTAGAAAAAGTACATTTTTAAGCATAAAACTAGATTTATTCTTATCCTATGCCTAAAAAAATATTTGTTGAATGTTTAAAACATTTTATCAATTTAATAATATATAAATTCAATTAAAATAATTGAAAAATAATTATTAATTTAATTTATTAAGATAAAAATACATTACATGCATAAAAATTATTTTTCAGAAAAATATTTCATTTTCTTAAATGTTTTTATTTTAATTTATAATCAATTGATAACCAATGAATTAATTTTATAAATATATAACCATAATTGTTTTATAATTTATTTAGTCCTATTCATACTCACCAATCCAATGGTAAGGCAATAACTGTTATTTTAAATAATAATATTTTAATAGTATATCATAGTTCGTTCAATGTTGCATGTAATGTGAGATATCAAAGAAATAAAATTATTTAAAGATAAATATTTTATAAAAATTATTTGGGTGTTAAATTATACCCCCTTAAAATGTAATTCTCCCTTGAAATTTTTCACTCTGATATAAATAGATGAGGATACTTCTGCCTCATCACATCCTTAGGTTCCCACATAACTTTCTCAAGTTGGAAGTTTCTTTACAAAAACTTAACTAGGTGAGTGAACATGTATCATATAACTTTATCTCTATGATATAGAATCTCTACTAATTGTTGTTCATAAGAAAAATCTTGGTCTAGCGGTACAACCTATGATTTTAGTACTTGTGAAGGATCATGTATGTACTTAGGAGAGATACATGGATCACATCATGAACTTGAAATAGATTCGGTGGAAGCACCAATTGATAAGATATCATCCTGATAGGATCAAGAATTTAAAAAGGACCAATATACCTAGGTTTTAGCTTTACCTTCTTTCAAAATCTGATCACTATATTCTCGGGAGATATTCTTAGGAATACCTTATCACAAACTTCAAACTCTATATCTTTCTGATGATTGTAAACATAATTTTTTATCAACTATGAGCTAATCTTATGTACTGTTGAATGGATTTAACCTTATCTTCCATTTCTACATCTAGATCAGGTCCTAATATATATCTTTCTTTAATTTTGGTTTAGTATGTTGGATTTCCACACTTTTTACCACAAAGGGATTCATAAGGATTCATTTTAATACTGGACTGAAAGCTATTATTGTAAGAAAATTACACAAAATGAATGTGTTTATCCCAACCTCCTTTGAAATATATAGAGAAATATCTCAATATGTCTTATAGAGTTTTAATGGTCCTCTCAGAATGACCATATTTCTAATCATGATAAGAAGTACTGAAACTTTACTCTGTATCTAGAGCCTATTAAAGACTTTTCAAATACTTTGAGGTAAACCTCAGATCACGATCATATAAAATTGATAGTGGTGCATCTTGTAATTTTACCACTTCATTAATGTATAACCAAGTAAGTTGATTAAGATATAAATCTTCTCTAATGTTAATGAAATGTGATGACTTTTTATGATGATCAACTACAACCCATATAGCATATACCCTTTAGATGTTTTGGGGAGTCCAATAAAAAAATCCATGGTAATGTTTTCCCATTTTCATTATGGTATGGGTAATGGTTGTAACACCCCCTTATATTTCTATCTCTAAACCTTAACTTTATGATATACCAAACACCAAGAAACATGCTCTGTAATATCTCTCTTTATTCCATCCCACCAAAAATACTCTTTCTAATCTCTATACATATTTAGACTTCCAGGATGAATAGTGAATGAAGAACTATAAGCTTCTTTCATCATCTCCTTCATCATATTTAGTAATTAAGTGGCACATAAATGGTTACTGAATCTTATTATTATATCATAATCAAGGTTTAACTCATGAAAATTTCTTACCATCTTTTGTATCTCTAAATATTCCTTCTATTACTACTAGAAAGCCTAGCTATACCAACACCCTTATTCCAATAGTTTTAAAAAACCATTTGTATAGGAGGTCCTATCCCAATGGTTTAGAATAACCATTAGGATATTCCATTTTATATAAGGATATACCAACAGTTTCTAAAACCTTTGGGATAGAATTTCCCCAAATACATCACATAGACATCCCTCCTCATTCTCGAATCAATCCGTATTTTTTCCTACCTGATCACTACTCTTATTATTAGACGACGAGTGCTCTTATTCTTCCCAGCTGATGATTCATCCTTGTTTTAGGTAATTCAGTTTCTTCGACTTCAAATTGTTGAGCTCAAAATGAGTTATATCATCTTCCTAGATTTATTTTTATTTTTTATCTATGACGTTTATTTTCATTTCCCATCCGTTGCAATCTCTCATTAGTTAGGGTTTTCACTTGATTATTATTGAATATGAAATTGGTATGTTCCAAATGATTTATATCTTCTAAGGGTGGGGTATCTTTATAGAGTTTGTGGAAATAGATGGAACCATACTATTGAATCCATTAGGGTTTTTCTGGGTAAGTTGGTGTAGTGAGTTATTAGGCGTCACTATAATATATAATCGACTAATATAGATAGTATGAACATATATAATAATTATTTAGAAAATATATAGTGTGTGTTTTGGAAAAGATAATGAGGCATCTAGGGTGTTATGAAATATTTTTGGTTCGAGTGTGGTGTTGGCACAATCATAACCATAGGGTGGTATAGATTCAGACTATATATCGAGATTCAATGACCAATGTTGTTCATAAGAGATTCATGTGAAGAATTATCATTGTATATTAGTGTTATGAAGACAAGGTTATAACAACACAAACAAGTTTGTATTGGTATAACTGAAGGAAGAAATATTTTTATGATCTTTATATAATTATTTCCAATATATTTAATGATACATACATGTTATATGATTATTTGAATAAATATTTAATATGTATGGATCTATAATACATGATAAATCTTGATAATATTATTTTTAATAGATTTTATTACATTTTGGGTTTTATTGTGAAATGATTGAGAAAAATATAGTGCTAATAGATGATGTTTCATAGCTAGGATCTAAGGACATCATCCACTAATATGGTGTTTTTTCTCGATTCCATGACTATTAGAGACACTATACACCTCAAAATCATCTACAATAGCTTGATTAATATTTTATTAAATATTTACAAATTAAATATAACTTGAGGAGGTGATGGAAATTTATTTTATATTATTATAATGTTAAATAAAATCATCCTTTGTGATAAAAAATAATTATATATCAATAGGGTAAATCATGTTAGCATACTGAATAAACCTTCTCTATTATAAAACTCCATTGAAAGGGGTATTATATTGTGTATTCTACAAGCCTCAAATATTGGAGAGTGCCTTAAGAGGGAAATTCCTTTAATAGGCTTAACTATTGGAGTGTATAAAAATATGGAAATTCTACTCACATTATTGGATAAGGATTAATAGTCAATGAATATCCATACAAGGGTAATCCTATCACATCCTATAAGATATCCTAGATTATCAGAATAATCATCTACAGAGGAATTAAAACTCAAATAGAAGCCTATATAAAACCATATGAGTCTCATGAAAGAAATTAAAAATAAATATAATAAAAAATGATAAATACAAATAAACAAAAAATAATTTTTTCTCATATGGCTACCATAAAAAACACACCCTATAAAAATATAATTATAAATGGTGTATAAAATATTTAACATATACACCTTATTGTGATAATATGTTTATCATCAAAATATACTACTATAAAATAATTGATCACCAATACTATAATTTTGATTCCTTACACTAAAAATATATATTTACTTGAGGGTCACCATTAATTATAAATATCATTAATTATTCAATACAATGATCTCTATAAATTTAGACTTAATCCCAACTATTTTCTCATAATTATCATAGAGATATATTTCTTTATACAATTATTTTCCATCACATCCACTATGTTTCACATAATCTCCCAATTTATTCCTTGTTATGATGACCCACTAAATAAACTAAATTGAAATGAATTGATCAGCCCCTAAGAAAACTAAATTATACCAAACTGACCTAACTAGTCTTGAAAATAAATGAACAGAACCTATAAACCCTTCACATAGTAAAACCTAACCTAATTAACAAATCCTATCTATATCATAATCGAACTAACTTGACCAAACCAATTGAATTGAATTGAAATGAATTGATCTGACCAAAGTAGACTTGAGTGATCCAAATTACACTAAACTGCATTAAAATGAACTAAAATAAATGAAGTGAACTAAATTTAACATAACTAAAATAAATTCTATATCAATGATAAAAAATAAATTGACTTTAACAATATTTAATAGAACCCTAATAGGCATGAACTAACCCAATCTAAATAAAATAACCAAACCCAACCAAAATAAATTGACCAGAACTAAACTAATCATAAAAAAAAATAACTAACCAAAAATGATTCAAATCAAATAGAATATGGTTATCTAGGAGTAGTAATATTTTATACATGAATTTATTGAATACGTTCAACATTTGTTAAATAGCGAATAGAATAAAAGAAAAAAATAAAAACAATTATTAAAAACAAAATTTTGTGTAGCATTATGTATAGTTATTACTTGTTGATATAATTGAATTCAATACAATAGTTTTATATTTATAGTATTTTGTTTTATATATATTATTTTGTTGTATTTTATATTATGATTATCATATAGAATAATGTGTTAGTTATGGTTTCATATAAATTGAACAATTATTGTTTCCTTAAACATATTTTCGATTAAACTTCAATATTATTTAATTGATTTTATGAAATGACATATAATTTTTTTTAGATAATGGATATAATTTGGATGTATAAAACCAATCTGATATCAAGATATTTTCAAAACAAGTTGGAGAGATTTTTATATTTTTCATTGGATAATGCTTCAGATAGTGGTCACATACAATGCCCATGTTATAATTGTGTTCTAAGACCTTTGTTGATCAGTGAAGAAGTTAGATACCATATAACCAAATATGGTTTTCAAAAAAACTATTATGTGTGGTATCAAAATGGGGGAGAAAATGGAATCACAAAATTCTCATGATCCATATGAGATGACTATATTGGAGAATTTGTTAAATGACCGGTTTCCATTTATTCATCATCATGAGAAGGAAAGGATGTAGAGACATAAAGGTTTCGATATGAGCACACATGATGTTTCTAATGAAAATGATGTTGTTGACAGTGTGAGAAAATTAAATGATGCTTCCACGACTCTAGTATATTGGAAATATGGTAAAATGAAAAATCTAATTTTTTTAATCTGGTTGTTTCTTGGGAAAACCAGGTATGGGATTTCTAATACTAACATTGATTACATTATTACATTTTTAAAGGACTTACTTACAGATAATGTAGATATTCCCTCAAACCAATATATGGAATAAAATTTAGTTGAGGGACTTAGATTTTCAAAAAAAAAATCATTCTTAACCAAAAGATTTCATCTTATTCTAGGAGGAAACTACTAAATAGAATGATTTTATAAAATTTGGAACATTCGGATGGAAGTTAAAAGCTAATAGAAAATTATCCCATGTGCCACATAAAGTAATGTGACACTTTCCATTGATCTCCATACTATATAATATTTTCATGTATGATGAAATATCAATAAAAATGTGATGAAATAATACTGAGAGAAAGAAGAATAATGATGAGTTGGTTCACCCTGTAGATGGATTTATATGGAAGATATTTGATACTCAATATCTTTATTTTAAAGATGACATGTATAATATGAGTTTGGAACTTTCATGTGATAGTTTTAATCTAATTGGGAATATGATTACTTCTCACAACACATGGATAGTTTTCATACACATTTATAACCTTCATCCATGGATGTGTATGAAAAAAACCGTTCACTTTCATGAGTTTAATCATATCTCTACCTTATGATCCCGAAAATGATATATATTTATACATGAAACCTTTAATAAAAGATTTGAACCATCTTTGGAATGTGGGTGTGTAAAAATATGATTCATGTTCAAAAGAAATATTTCAAATGAGTTCTATGCTTATGTGAACGATCAATGATTTTTATAATTATGAAATGATGTTTGGATGGAGCATGAAGGATAAAAAATCAATGCTCTTTTATATAAAGAATACATGATCCAGAAGTCTAAAATATCACTATATTTTTAGTTTTATGGGACATAAATTATTCTTTCCAATGGACCATCCATATAAGAATAATCGTCAAAGATTTGACAATACCATGTAGGCTGACAATCCACCTCAGCGTATGTTTGGAACTGACATGCTTAATGAATTGAAAGATTTTAGTTTTTCATTTGGGAAAGGTCAGATGAAATCTAGAAAGAGGAAGAATGTTTCCACTGAAACCTATTACAATTGTAAGAAGAGAAGTATCTTCTTTGAGTTTCCTTATTGGTCAACCAATTTGTTACATCATTGATTATACACAATTCAAATTGAAAAGAATATATGTGAAATATTGATTTCAATTATTCTAAATTTTAAGGGAAAGAAAAAAGATGATTTACGATCTCTTTATGACTTGGTGGATTGGGGAATCAGACCAGATTTGCATCCTGTGTGTATTAGTGAAAGTAAATTTAAAGTTCTATGTGCTTATTATTTGATGAAACTAGTAGAAAAAAATCAATTTCTGGAAGTACTAGATACTATTAAAGTTCTGGATTGTTATTCAAGAAACATATTAAAATGGTTCAATAGAAGAGAGGTGAATCTAAAATCTTTGAATAATCGTGATTATCACATTCTTCTGCAGGAGTTGATTCCAATATAAATCCATTATCTTCTGTTCAATAATACAAGGGTGTCAATTATTCAGTTATTCCATTTCTTTAGAGATATTTTTTCTAAGAAGTTTTTGAAGTCTTTCTTGAAAAAAATGTTGGTAGAGGCACCATTAATTTTGTGTGAGTTAGTGAAAATATTTCCCCATCATTTTTTACATGTATGATGCATCTAACTGTATATATTCCTTCCAAAATACTTCTCAAAGGACCTATTTATTTATTTTGGATGCATAAAACTAAAAGAAAAATGTTCAAATTTAATTATTATGTCTAAAACATAAATTATCATAATGGTTTTATCGTGAAAGGTTACTTGGATCAAGAATGTGTGGATTTATGTTCAATGTATTTTTCTAACCTGACTACGAGAAGAAACAAATCAATGAGAAATATAGAAGAATAGTATGAGAAAATTAAACATAATTTTCCATCACTTCCCCAAACAGGGTGAATTCCTAAATCATATACATTAACCACATTAATCTTTAAATAGTGGGAGATGGTAAATCACATAGTTTTGTTTAACTGTGATTTGTTCGATGACTAAACCAAGTATGTAAATTAAAAATTTATATCTTATTTCATCTCATATAATTTTATATGTCTTTTAAAATATTTCTATTCTTTTTCTATAGGGAACATAAAAAAATGATAAATAGAAATCATCATTATTTATCTCTGATAATGAGAGAGAATTTTCACAACAAAGAGTTTTCTTCTTGGTTGAAATCAAAGGTAAAAATATTACTATAATAAATTAATAAAATAAATATTTAATCAAGTTTAATATTCATTTATATTTCAGGTATTGATTTTTTCTATTGACTCTATCTCTAAGGAAATGAGATCTTTAGATTTTGGTTATTATTTTGTGGTTTGTGAATTAAAAACAATTGTGATCAATGGGTATAGATTTATTATCATTGAACATGAAAAGAACATGACAACACAATATGATGGTGTTATGGTAACTGACACAGTAGACTATTATGTCAGTGCATCAGATAGTAGACCTTGATTTTAAAATGTATCTTATTATGGAGTCATTGAGAAAATACTAATATTGGATTATTAATCTCATGGTCGAGTCACTATGATGAAATTACAATGGTTTGATTCGATGACGATGCATATAAAATTTACTGATGATTCTGGATTTCAAGTTATTAACATGAATCACACTCATGCTAATGATTAACCGTATGTATTGGAATCAATGGTGAAAAAAGTTTTTTATGTTAAAAATAATCTTCAACCTGAGTTTTATGTCATTATTGAAGTAATCCCAATACATATTTTTGATTATGGTGATGACAGAATTGACACCATCCCTTCTCCCATTGGCCCTAATCCATTTATTACTAATGATGAATCTAATACTTCAATTTTCAGAGTTGATTGTGAACTTGAAGTTGTGGTGGAAAATATATAGAATCATTCATCTGTGTTCTCAGTTATTTTGGTTTAGCTCGACTTGGGTTGTTGAGGTTAGTGCTATAAAATTCTATTTATTTTGATTACAAATATTTTGTATCAAACATTAACTTCATTTGCTTTTTTGATATTTACTAGTTGTAGTTTTCTTTGAGTTGTATTAATTAATATTAAATTGAACTATATTAAAACCTAAAAAACCCAAAAAAAACAAAAAAATTAAATTTTAACAAAAAATAAAGATGAATTGAATTGTACATATTAAACTAATTGATATGAAAATCAAAACCAATGAAAATAATGACATAATAAAGGAAAAATGACATAACCCAAAATATGAACCAAATGACTGAAGATAAATAAAAATGGATAAATGACCTAATCAATTGAAAAAAATATACCAAATGACCTAAGATAAATAAAAATGTAAAAATGGCCTAATCAATTGACCATAATGAACCAAATTACCTAACCAAAATTGAATTAGATCAAATTGAAAATAGAAAAAAACTATATCATACCCATGTTAAACATGCTAATTTGAACATATTGTTTTTTCTATGACATGTATTATGTTTTGATATTATTACCACTAGATATAAAATGTTTTTTCATATCACTATGTATATTGTATTTGGTTTGACAAGTGGTATTTATTAATCAAGTCATGCCTTATTTCTTGTTTGGGTTAAACATTAGTTATGGATTTATAATTACTTCCATATTTGTTTTCAAATTTAGGAAATGAAAAAAATTAAGGAGATACGAAGAAAAATGATGGCAAAAAACAATCACCGAATAAGTGATATGGTCATCCCTCCTTTAGTTCCTTTTTTGATTATTTTATTTCAAATATATATATCAATAACATGTAATGTCATGTGATTATTTTTGTTTTTAACTTTTAATTAAGATCCACCACCAAGGTGCCAGTTATTCACCAACCATCATAGTGGTTTAAGTACTTAGGCTAGAAATATGAGGGGGTGGTACTATAGCTGGATGATCCAGTTGGCATACCTGAGAACACCCCGTCCCTCCCCCTAACGTACCATCTACCACACCTTATGATCCCATAATGTTGTTACAGACACCCATTATATTTAGGCCTCCCATGTTTACAACACCATTTTCATCTGAGCCTCCTCACATATGTTTCCCTTATCTGATGATGATTCCTACTTCTCATCCATATTATTCATTTTCACATCCATCTATGCCATATTATTTTCCTTATACTTCCTTCTCCTCAAGTTTCTACATTCATGCTTTTTCGAATCCTACTCCAACACATTCTGAGCCTACGGAAGATACAATAGGACCCAATACATATGTACAATTTGATATTCCTTTAGTTCATAGGGATACAACGATGCCCACTAATCATCCTGCCTCAAGAATATTTATAGAACCCCGGTATTTTTTTACCATAATTTATTTTCATTATAAGATGTATTGATATAATATTTTTTTTCTTATTTAATAGTTGTATCTACCAAAAAAGGTGTGGGATTATATGCATTAATGTGGTGTGTAACCTCCATACATAGTTTATGGTGGACTACAATGAAGAAAACCAAATGATAGGAAAAACTGGGGGGGGGGATGTAGGCTTTTTTTGGCAATGCTTGAAAAATACTCCGATATCATTCCCATTAGGTCATTCTCCTGGAGACACCTACCAAATAAAGTAAAAGATAACACTTGAAAACAAATATGGGTAAAAAAATTCTTTGTATTTAATTTTATATTATTATTATTTTATTTATATGAATTAATATTTCTGTGCCATCTTCTTTTTAATTTTACCGATGGTGAGGCTATGAGGCCAACATGACTCATGAAATTAGGTGAGTTGTGGAGAGGCTATAAGCATGAGTTGTATAGTTGCATGCATGCTATATTTGGCATGGATTTAGAGGCCATAACTATCATGGATGAATATCTAGTAGAATATTATTAGGAAATTATTTCTCATTAGATGAGCATCGAGTTCAAGATATTAATAAAATATGAGGGTTTTAAATGAAAATAACCATGATTTGAATTAATACTTTCATTTGTATTATTGAATTAATACTTTCTTTTGAAAATTATTTTTTTGAGAATGTCATGAATCTATACAACCAGTAATAATTTTATTAAATTTCCATTATTTTAATAGGTTTAATTATTGGGAAAACTTCCCTTTAAAATTTTTAGGGATATAATTATTAATACCTTACCATTAATTACCTTACATTAACTTTGTTTTACCATTACTTAACTTTGTTTTACCCCTCACCTAACTTCAGTTTACCATTACTTACCTTATTTTACCATTAATTAGCTTTATTTTACCCTTACCTACCTTTGTTTTACTCTTATTTAACTTTTTTTAACCTTACTTAACTCTAGTTTACCCTTACCTTATCATGTTCGACATGTTGCGTTTTGATTATTGCATATCATTATGTTATTTTGTTTAATCTTATTTTTTTGTGTAAAAATGCATGTTTTTATGTTGTACTATTTTTGAAAAAATATACTTATTATAACTCCTTTATGTTATAATCACGATTATAGTGTTTATAACACATTCATGCATATTTCTTTATGTTATATTAATACCTGTTCATCTTATCATTAATTATGATGATCACACAACCACCTTATTATTGATTACTGTGATAACTTGTTCACTTATATATATATTATATCTATTGATAACCCATTCATTTATACTTAGTTATAATTCATCTACCATATGTTTTTTATTTTTAGCTTCATTTATAATTGATCGCATCACAATTCACTACTTTATTTCACCCCTACATCACTATTTAAACTAAATTTGTATTTAAAATTAAAAATATTATCTAAAATTGAACATCCCAATTGATTCAATCATTAATTTTTTTATCACTTTTAAAAAGGGAAATTATTCTTGTTTTGGGGATTTCATTGGAGGAGGAGGTGATTTGGAAGGTCAAAGATGATCCAGAAAGGAAATGGGACAAATTGCATGGAATCCCAAGAATATATGTCCACTATTTTGCACATTGATCAAAATAAATGAATCCAAATGGGATGATATTTTGTGGGCCGATCCAAAAATTCATGGGATAAAACTAATATCAAGGAACAAAATCCTAATTCGTTCATTAAGGAGTCTATCCAAACCAATCTGTCCAGGGGAAAAAATCTGCACGAAGTCAATGATTTGGTTCTGTATTGCAGCCATATCTTGCACTGTAATCCTTCATTAGATGCCAAATTTGACATGGAGATAGTAAAAATTATGGAATACAACTTTTATATTTTTTCCAACTCCATATAATGTCATTTACCAACTCAAAACTGATACACAACTGGTATCTTGAAAACTGGGTGCCCAAAACCACTCCCCATTTTGGATATAAATTGACACCTTTGGCACCCCATTTGGAAGTTCGGCCAAGGAGTGAAGTTATGCCATTTTGGAGTTATAGAGGATTCCTATCACCACCTTAGAGGTTCTGGAACCCCCTATACTCATAGGGGTATCTCTTGAAGCAAGGATTCCTTCACCGAAGCCTTTCTCTCCTTCTCATGTTGTAATATTTGTCTTTGTGTAATAAATTTATTTGTTATTATTTTATTTATTCTAGTTTATTATATTTTGTTCAAATTTATTATTATATTAATCTTCTTAATTGTTCTGGAATCAAGATTAGAAACAATATTGGGTTTTACCCTTTCTAAACCTTTGCACATACAAAACATTTCTACGATGACTACATTTCCCATGAAAGAGTAGTTATTTTTAGTAATCGATCGACCTATATCCTTATTAATTAATTTATTTTGAATAAATAATATAATTTAATTCACATAATATGATATAATAATTTATTTTTTAATTTAAATGAAACTAATCAAGAAATTGAACAATAAACACAAAACACACGAGGTTGAGAATTGTGTGAATTGTGAGAGCCCGAACTTAATCGGTAATTCAAAACCAAATGGGATCAATTTGTAGAGTTAAAAAATAATCCCTAAACTCAATTAGTCATCATTTATAGAATATATATGTTCATTAATTTACCACTGACCATAAACTATTCTTAGAAAATCAATCAAAGCTGGGTGTTACGATTACATGTTCTGAAGATAGCCTAGGGTTTAATTCACTTCATCTTTATGGTAAAGTTAATTCTCATAGGGTTTGGGGGTTAAAAAGTTATGGGATCATAATTAAGTGGATGTTAATTTAAATTATAATGGTAAATAATTGATTTAAGAGGTATATTTATATCAATTATTCCTTTTATAATATTTTCTAAAAAACAACTTTTTGTTGTGTCTTTTTAATCAAACTTCATTTCAAAAATAAAAACAAAAAAATTATACAATATTCTTCCAGAAAACTACTTATAGTTTTATGAATGGTAAAAAATACCCCATACTTTCAAGTAGTGTTACTATTAACTTTTATGTTATTTAGAAAATACCTTTAATATGTTTTCAAATTTACTTCCTCTTTTGAGAGATGACCTTGGTCAGCCACTCTGTTGCACCTAAGTACCCAAAAATCACACTTAATTTGAGAGCGCCTAATGCAATGACTTTAAAATTGGCACCGTTGTTGGGGAGGAAAGTAATTATTTCAACCATTTATAGGTATTTATTTTATTTTACATTTTATTCTCTTCTTCTCTTATTTCTTTATTCATTACCCAATCTGAATTTTTCTTCTTCGTTTATTTTCTTCTTCTTCTTTTTGGACCATCAACTCAAACTTCTCATTTTTATTATGCTCCACTTTCCTTATTTTTATTTTTATATGATTTATGACATGAAATAATACCAAGTATCTTTTATATCTTGACCCTAAGATTGAATGTATCCTTTGATCTTGAATCAGACATTCTTAGTCTATGAGAAGTTTCAATATTCAACCAGTTGGAGAATTTATCCACTATGGGAACACGGAAATTGGAAAAAATTATAAATAAAACCTAAAAAAACCAATGGCTGAAAATAATGGAAATTAACTTAATAGAACCATTAGACAATTGGATGCACTAGATATTAATTATCAACCAAATTATATTTCAAACCTAAACCTCAAATCAGACTTTGAACTAAAATCTGGGTTAATTCACCTTCTTCCAAAATTTTATAGATTATCTGGTGAGGATCTAAAAAAACATTTAAAAGAATTTAATGTGGTTTTATCAACCTTAAAACCAATAAATTTTTATGAAGATCAAATCAAACTAAGAGCATTCCCATTCTCACTTGATGGAGCTACAAAGGATTGGATGTATTATTTACAACCTAAAGATGTAATATGTTGGAATGATTTGAAATGCCTTTTCTTACAGAGATTTTTTCGAGCATCAAGGACTACTTCCATTCATAAGGAGATCTCAGGGATCAAGAAATAACAAGGGGAGTCAATGTATGAGTATTGGGAGCGATTCAAGAAGTTGTGTGCAAGCTGTCCGCATCACCAAATCAGTGAGAAAATCCTCATCCAATACTTCTATAAAGGACTCACACCTATGGAGAGGAGCATGGTAGATGATGTGGCTAGAGGGAAATTGGTTTAAAAAACAACAGCAGCCACACATTCATTGATTTACAATATGACACAAAACTCTCAAGAATTTGGCGATTAAGGTACCCACATGTTAAAGGAGTACATCATGTAAGTCCATATTCTCTCGAAAGTAATTTAATTGATACTAACTTGGAAGACTTGACCACTATGGTGAGGAATATTTCTTTAGAACAGAAGACATCCCAACCCCCTCCTTTAAGGTTCTGTGGCATCTGTACTAAGACAAGCCACCCAAATAACTATTTCCACCAACTACAAGAAATAGAAGATTATGCAGGAGGGTTTCCTGGGAGACCGTATTAGCAGCAGCAACAACTACATTCCTAAAAAAAGTATGATCCCTTTGCACCAACATAAAACCAAGGATGGAAGGATCAAACCGACATGTGGTATGACTCTGAACAATAACAAAGTCCCCCCTTTCAACAAAACTTCCAGCAGCCTCTGCCTTACCAGTAGGGTTTCCAACAACCCCAAAGGAGATTTGAAGCCCAAGAATCAAAAAACCAACAACAAGGGAATCCCCAACCAAATTTATATTCTAACACCTATGACCTTTTGAAATAAATTGTTCTTAATCAATAGAATGAGATTAAGAGTCAAGGTTTGGAGCTAAGGGAGTTGAAGACTCAAATGATCCAGATTGCCACTGCCCTCTATGAACTGGTAACTAAGAATTCCAGAAATCTACCTTCCCAGCCTACTCCAAATACCAAGGGGAATGTCAGTTCCATCACATGGAGAAGTGGAAAGAAAACAACTGATACATCGGCACCTACCGTTCCACAAGAATTCACCTCAACTCCAGAGAATCCCCATTCCATACCAAATGATGAGAAATCAAAGTATAAAGATAAATGTAATAAAAAGATTAATGATATTCCTACTAAACCCCTTCCATTTCAAAATAGAGTTGTTCAAACCAAGAAGATGGCTGAACAAGTGATGAAAAAAGAGGTTTTGGACACATTCAAGCGTGCAGAGATAAACATTCCCTTGATTGAGGCCATTAAGAAAATCCCATGGTATTCCAAATTCTTAAAAGAACTTTGTAACAATTGAATATGATTTAAGAGAAATGAGAGGATAAATCTTGGAAGGAATGTGTCAACACTAATTACACCAACTCAAGTAATTCCAACAAAGTGCAAGGATCCATAGACATTCACCATCCCATGCACCATAGGGTGTTTACACTTTTCTGATGCTTTATGTGATTTAGGATCTTCTATAAATGTGATGCCTCACTCTGTATTGTCTTCTTTACAAGTTAGAGAGTTGAAGTTGATGAGAGTAGTGGTGCAGTTGGCGAATAGAGCTACAATATATCCAACAAGAGTCCTTAAGGATGTACTTTTCCGGGTAAGAGACATGATCTTTCCATCATATTTCTACATTCTTAAAATAGAGAATGACTAGGTAAGTTCTCGTTCTCCCATTATCTTAGGTAGTACCTTCCTCAAAACTACTAAAATGGTCATAAATGTCCATGAGGGTACACTTTATATGGAGTTTGGTGATAAAGTTGTTATATTTAATGTTATGGAATCCACGAAGTACCCCTTAGAGGACCATTATGCATTTTTTATCTCCCATTTTAAATCACCAAATAAAAACCCCATGGAATTTTATTTTCCTATGATTAGGTATATTATGAGTATTGGTTCTAGTTTGATGTCTAAGAGTACTTATACACCTGTTTCAAATGCATAATACTCACTTAGATTTGATTTTGAAATGGATTCATATTATGATTTTGATCATGTTCACTCTGATTATGACATGACTGTTGATTATACTGATGGGTTTGATTCTTTTTCTCTGGTTTTGATGATGTATATTATGATACTGGTGTTCATTATGCACATATTTCAGTTCCTTCAATTTATCCATCCATACATCACCCCCAACATTGGAACTCAAGCAATTTTCACCTAATCTCTAATAATCATACTTTTTAAGTGGTGATAAATTACCTGTTATCACTACTAATAATATCCCTTTTGAACATAAAGAACACCTTTTGAATATTTTGAGGGAGAACATTAAGGCAATCAGGTGGACCTTGGATGACATATCAGGTATTATCCCCCCCATTTTCATGCATATGATTCTTTTTGAGGATGGGGTTAAACCGGTTAGGCAGCCACAAAGGAGACTCAATCCAACACTTTTGGAGGTTGTTAAAAAATAGGTTGAAAAATTGCTTGAGGCAGGTATAATTTATCCCATTTCAGATTCTCAGTGGGTAAGTCCTATTCAGGTTTTTCCAAACAAAGGCAGTGTTACTTTTGTTAAAAATGACAGAGAGACGTTAGTTTCAATGAGGGTACAAAATAGTTGGCATGTGTGTATTGATTATAGGAAACTAAATTAGTCCACTCACAAGGACTATTCCCCCTCCCATTTATTGATCAGATGCTTGAGAGAATAGTTGAGAAAACACACTATTTTTTCTTGAATGGATTTTTTGAATATTTTCAAATTCCTATTGCTCCATAGGATCAGGAGAAGACAACATTCACTTTTCCATTCGGTACATTTTCCTATCGAAGGATGCCATTTGGAATTTTCAATGCCCCAGGTACCTTCCAGAGATGCATGGTGAGTATTTTTTCTAATTTTATTGAGACCTTCATGGAGGTATTCATGGATGATTTTATAGTGTATGGGTCTTCATTTGATGATTGTATCTCTAGTTTGGTAAAGGTGTTAAATCATTTTATTGAGAAGAGTATGGTCTTGAACTTTGAAAAGTGTCATTTTATGGTAGATCATGGAATTGTCTTAGGGAATGTAGTGTCAAAACATGGGATAGAGGTTTATAGATATAGGGTAGATATTATTTTATCCTTACCATATCCTTCATGTGTGCGTGATGTTAGATATTTCCTAGGGAACGCAGGATTTTATCGGTGCTTTATTAAAGATTTTAGTAATATTTCTCTTCCTATGTCATGATTACTTCAAAAGGATTCTAATTTTGTGATTGATGATTATTTTAGGAATTACTTTGATGAGCTAAAACAACATATTACAACTCCACCTATCATACAACCTCCACGATGGGAGTTTCCTTATGAGATTTTGTGTGAAACCTCCAACTTTGCAGTTGGAGATGTCTTATCTCAGTGGGTGTACGGACATTCACACATGATTTCCGATGCATTGAGGACACTAGATTCAGCCCAATCAAACTAAACTACCATGTAAAAGGAGTTTCTTTCTTTCATATTTTCTTTAGATAAATTACATTAATATTTATTGGGCTCTAAAGTTGTCATTTTTTCTGACCATGTAGCTCTGAGGTACCTTTTGAAGAATCCAGACGCAATTCCCAGACTTATCCGATGGATTATACTTCTACAAGAATTTAATATTGAGATAAAGTATAAGAATGGGTCAGAAAACTTGGTAGTGGACCACATGAGTAGGCTTACTCACGCACTAGAAGATAACACCATGAACCATGTACCACTTTGGGATGATTTCCCCAATGAGAGTCATTATTCTCTCTCAAGTATGCATCCTTGGTATGATGATTTAGTTTACTACATTATTACCTTTGAAATTACTACAAATTTAAAGAAACATCAAGTCCAAAAGTTAAAGAGTGAGTCTAGATTTTATGTGTGGGATCATCCCTACTTATGGCGCATGTTTAGTGACCAAGTTATTTGGAGGTGTGTTCCTAATCATGAGTTTGAGTCTGTCCTTCAATTCTGTCAGACACTTGCTTGTGGTGGACACTTTGGACCCCAATAGACATCTATGAAAGTTTTGGACTCTGGATTGTATTGGCCTAGTTTATTCCATGATTCTCATGTGTTTTGTAATTCATGCTCATGTTGCCAACACACTGGTAATATTTCTTGGAGAAACGAGATTCCCCAACAACCAATATCATTATGTGAGATTTTTGATGTATGGAGAATTTATTTAATGGGTACTTTTTCTAGTTCATTTGGTTTCCTGTATATTTTGGTTTTTATTGATTATGTGAGAAAGTGGGTGGAGGCTAAGGCCACCAGGACCGATTATTCTCATGTTGTTGTAGACTTTGTCAAAGTATAGATTTTTTTGTAGGTTTGAAGTACACAAGGAAATCATCAGTGACCAAGGGACACAATTTTTTAATCATAATTTGGATTCCCTCCTTCAGAATTATGGGGTGGCACATAAAACTTTAACACCATACCACCCCCAAACAAATGGCCAGGATGTTTCAAACTGTGAGTTGAAAGAAATTTTGGAGAAAACTATTCAGCCGTATAGGAAGGATTGGAGAAAGAACTTGGATGATGCTATATGGGATTATAGGAAAACATACAAGAAAACCATTGGTATGCCCTTATTTTAAATTTTCTTTGGGATGGTCTGTCATATCCCCGTGGAAGTCGAGCATCAGGCTTATTGGGCTATAAAGAAATGCAACATAGATTTGGTCCAAGATGGAATCCAAAGGAAGCTACAAATTCAAGATCTTGAGAAGATTATATTTTATTCATATGAGAACTCAAGGCTCTATAAGGAAAGATCAAACATATCATGACAAAATGATCCAGAAAAGAGAATTTCAAGTTGGAGAGAAAGTCTTACTCTATAGTTCACAACTAAAGATAATGCCTAGTAAGTTGCATTCCAAGTGGTTAGGTCCTTATGTTGTGACTAATGTTTTTCTTATGGTGTAGTGGAGATCACATAATAGGACACAAGAAGAAGCTTTATAGTCAGTGAGAAATGTTTGAAGAAATACATTGAGGGAATTCCTAATGATGTAGTGGATTTTATCACACTCCATGACCCATCATCACTTGAGTATATTAGGTTATTCCTAACCCTTTCAATTTTTTATTATTTGTCCTATTTAAAATTATACATTTCATGTGAACATATCTTTTTATGGGTTCACATTGAGGAAAATTCAATATTTTAAGTGTGGGGGAGGGGACCTTTTAGTTTAGTAATTTCAATTGCTTTCCTATTTTTCAATGTTTTTTAAAAAAAACGTGTGTTTTTCAAATTTTGTGTTTTTATTTTTGAATTTTTTGCATGTTTTTAAAAACTTTTGAGCTTAAATTATTCTCATAATGATTTTAAAATCCATATTGATAAGTAAAATAATTTATCCCATTAAACTGAGCTTAAATGAATGCTGAAAATAACTTCGTTTCAAGTTCAAATCTTTTTCAATTTCATGAAAAGTACTCTGAGTTTTGAATACTATGACACATCTCACTATCTTTATATTTGAAATCACTTTCCTATGAGGACTCTGAACCATTATTTTCATATTATTTACATTCACCTCACTTCTTGAGAGAATCAAACCATGCTTATTTAACCAAAATTTGATTTATTCCTGTCAAAACTTGAGGGTTTGAGGTACTTGTGTTTTAAATGATTAATGAATTTATTTGGTATTAAAGCCCCTATTTCATAATAATCCTTTTTATAATGGACTACCTTGAACATTTAGTACTTATAGCCCTTATAATCCATGAACAACCTGTTATGATAACCACATTACAAGACAATTTTCCCTATCCAACCAACTATTGATGTAAAATTGCATAATATAGTTGAGCTTAAGTGTGGGGGAAACTGTCTTGTGTGGTGCTACCACAGTTTTTGAAAATTTGGGTGGAAAATTAAATTCTAAAGAGATGTGTTTTCTACTAAAAAAATAATTATGTTGAAAGTTGTGACTTTTCTGGAGCTTTCATGATAAGTGAAGCTATTCCCTTTATGGAGATTCTAATAGAAGAAGAAAGTTTTTCCAATCTAGAGCTTTCAAGAAAATCATGTTTGAGAAGATTGACATTTTTTTCTGCATTGTGTGCACATTCCTTTATTTTTTATGACGATGAAAATGAATTGATTCTAAAGGGATTGAGGAGGAGACCATATTTAAGTGAAAATTAGAATAATGCAATTTTTCTTCAAAAAGAGTCAAGCCCTCCTCATTCAGCCTCATAATTTTTCACATATGAATCCTACCAACCAAAATACACAGAACAACCCTGAAAAGTCCTCATAATAAACATATATCCTTGACTCACATCGGGTGGTGATGTAGGAATTTATCAAGTATATGGTGACCCTTGTATGAGTTTTGATAATAAAGACATTGATGAAAAATTGACATTTGTGTGATAAGAGAAAATTTAAGTGAGGTAAGAGTTTTGTGCATGGGAGGATAAATGAAGTGGAAATATATTGAATGATATAAATGGAGAACTTGAAATAAGTTTTTTATGAGGCATGATATTTTTTGTTTCTTAGTGTGGAATTGTTAGATCTCAAGGATATGTGTTTTAAAATTTGTTTTGATTTGATATTTATGTTTAATTTTCACAATTTTTTTTGGAATACATGATATGGGGTTTTCCCAGGAGTGTAAAAGGGTAAGTGTGGGGGTGTGATCACATCATAATTCATAGCTTTATTTCACCCCTACATCACTGTTTTAAACTAGTTTTTTATTTAAAATTACAAATATTATCTCAAATGGAACATCTAATTTGATTAAATTATTAAATATTTATCAATTTTTGAAAAGGGAATTTATTCTTGTTTTGGTGATTTCGTTGTAGGAGGAGGTGATTTGGAGGGTCGGAGATGATCCAGAAGGGAAATGGGCCAAACTGCATGGAAGCCCAAGGATATATGTACATTATTTTGCACATTGCTCAAAATTTGTGTATCCAAATGGGATGATATTTTTTGGGATTCTCCAAAACTTCATGGGATAAAAATAATCTAAAGGAACTGAATCCCAATTAGTTTATTAAGGGGTCCATCTGAACCAATCTGTCCAGGAGACAAAATCTATACGAAGTAAATGATTTGGTTCTGTATTGCAGCCATATCTTGCGATGTTATATTCCATTGGCCGACAACATTGACATGGAGATAGTAAAGATTATTTAATAAAACTTTTATAATTTTTAAAACTCAATATAATTCCATTATCAACTCAAAACTGATACACAAGTGGTATCTTGAAAACTGGGTGCACAAAATCACTCCCGATTTTGGCTATAAATTGACACCTTGGGAACCCCATTTGGAAGTTCGGTCAAGGAGTGAATTTCTGAAATTTTGGAGTTATATAGGATTAATATCACCATCTTATAGGTTCTATAACTCCCTATACTCATAGGGGTATCTCTTTAAGTAAGGATCCCTTCACCGAAGCCTTCCTCTCCTTCTCATGTTGTAATATTTGTCTTTGTGTAATAAACATATTTATTATTCTTTTATTTCTTATATTTTCTTCTATTTTTTTTCAAATTTATTCTTATATTTATATTACTAATTTTTTGGAATCAAGAGTATAAATGATATTGGGTTTTACCCTTTTTAACCCATTGCACATGCAAAACATTTCTACGATGACTACACCGCCCATGGAAGAGTAGTTATTTTTAGTAATCGATCGACCTCTATACTTATTCATTAATTTATTTTGAATATATGAGATACTATAAGTCACATAATATTATTTATTAATTGAGTTTTTAATTTAAATGAAACTAATCAAGAAATTTAAAAATAAACACAAAACACACAAGGTTGAGAATGGTGTGAATTGTGAGAGCGTGAACTTAATTGGCAATTCAAAACCACAGGGGATCAATTTGTAGAGTTCAAACATAATCCATAAACTCAATTATTCCTAGTTTCCAAAATTGATATGTGACTTAATTTACCAATGACCATAATCTATTATTATAACATCAATCAAAACATAGCGCTACAATTACATGTTCTGAAGATAGCCTAGGGTTTAATTCACTTCATCTTTGTGGTAAAGTTAATTCTCGTAGGGTTCAGGGGTTAAAAAGTTAGGGAATCATAATTAAGTGGATGTTAATTTAAATTATAATGATAAATAATTTATTAAATATGTAGAGTTAGATCGAGTATTCTTTTTAAAATATTTTCTAAAAAAACATCTTATTGTTGTGTCTTTTTAATCGGACTTCATTTCAAAAATAACAGCAAAAAAATTATACAATCTTCTTATAAAAAACTTCTTCTAGTTTTATGAATGTTAAAAAATCCCCCATACTTTCAACTAGTGTTATTATTATCTTTTATTTTATTTAAAAAATACCTTTAATAAGTTGTCAAATTTACTTCATCCTTTGAGAGACGACCATGGTCAGCCACTCCGTTACACCTAAGTACCCAAAAATCACACTTTATTTGAAAGAACCTAGGACATTGCCTTTCAATAATTAATATCCATTTGATTTTAGTTATGAAATTAATTATTATTAACCTATTTTAAATTATGATTTTATACATTCAATGTCATTGTAGAGGGAGGTTTTGAATATTGAAGGATGTGTGCCTTGAGAAAAATTGTTTTTCTCGAGAAGAAAGAAAAAATATCGAAGTGCGTTAAATAAATTGATATAAGAACATATTGTAAGTTTTAATTTGTTAATTTAAAATTTTATTATCTATTTTGTAACTTAACAGTCTACTTATATTTCTAATATTTCACTTTAAAGGCCCTTAATGCCCTAAAATCTCACAAATTTAGGCCAAATCATAACTTATATCATGTTTTGGGAGATGATCACCATGCAAGAGTACGCTATCATCCAGGTAAGAGTATTGTCCCAATGAGGTATTGGCCCACTTCAGGTTCCATTTTTGGTAGCATAAAGTTTGAAAAACCTAATTCATGGGTAGAATAGGCTGAGGCTAAGGCACAAAAGGCTGAAAAAGGGCCATATGGGTGTAAGAACAAAATCAAAGGGAAAATTCTAAATTTATAAAACTGATGGAAGTTTTATTTCCATCAATTAGACTAGATATATACATGGCTTGTGATGCATACATGTAAATGATGTGTACATTATATAGTGCACCAGGCAGTAGTCATAGTGGTGGTTGGGATGATAACGTTCCTGGAGATGGCGATGGATAAGATTCTGGTGATTAAGAGGGTGAGGCCGAGGCTGAGGATGAGGATGAGAATGAGGACAAGGATGAGGATGAGAAAAAGGATGAGGATAAGGATTAGGCCAAATATGATAGTGAATATAGTGATGGTGATGAGGGACATATTGATTCTTTACATTTTTATTGATATTTATGACATTTTATGTTTGATGATTTTTTATGAATAATTATATGTAATGTTTTATATGTTTATTATAATTGGTTAAATGCATCAATTTATTTTTTGTGTTGTATATCTTTGAGGATGCTATGTTGGCTACATTGTAGGTTCTGTTTTCATTGTTTGTAGGTTTTGTTATCGTTGTTTCCAGATTTTATTTGAGGATGTTCTATTTTCATTGCATTGCAGGTTCTGTGTTTTCAATGTAGGTTCTACGTTATCAATTGTAAGTTTTGTGGGTAGGGTGGGGTTGCTGCTGGTTAGGGAATTGGGGGGGGGGGGTCTATACCAACGTTTTTATAACCATTAGTATATCCTTAAACCAACGGTTCATAGTGAACTATTGGTATAGAGGTATTCCAATGACTAAAAACCATTGGGAAATACCTATACCAATGTTTTGAACTGTTGGAATACTTATATACCAATGGTTCACTATGAACTATTGGTTAAATTGAAATTTGGATCACCCTATACTAATGGTTTATTTAGAACCGTTAGTATTGGCCTTTCCCAAAAATACTATAGCCAACGGTTTGGAGAACTATTGGTATAGGCTATACCAATGGTTCTCTAACATATACCAATGGTTTTAATCCATTGATATAGCCTATGATTCTAGAAGTGTATGCCACTTTAATCTTCACTTGGATAAATGGTTGGACACTTATTTGAGAAAGATAAGATTTCTTCCCTTCCTTAAAGATTTCATGATCCATACTTCACAATTCCAGAAATATTGGTACTTTTGTGATCCTCATCATAGATAAGTAATCATGATCCTTTCAAATATGAGCTTCTTCTACCTTATTCACTTTCCCATAGTGGTAATGTATTGAGTATTCATAATCTTTAATCATCTCCAACCATCTTCTTTGGTGCATGTTTAGTTATTTTTGAGTAAAAATATACTTTAAACTTTTGTGATTAGTATATACATCACACCTTTATCTATAGAGATAATGAATCAATATCTTTAATGAAAAAATTATCACAACTAAATCCAAATCATGAGTTGGATAATTTTTCTCATGGACCTTCAATTATCTTAAGGCATAAGCTATAACCATATCTCTATAAATGAGTACTTATCCCAATCCCATCTTTGATGCATCAATATATCTTACAAGCCATGCTCCACTATAGGGTAGTGTAAGCATAGATGAACTAACTGGACTTCTCTTCATTTCCTTAAAAAATTCCTTATATTAATATATCTAAAGGAACTTAGCTCCCTTATAATTTAACTTGGTGAGTGGATTTGATATCCATGAAAAATTCTACAAAAATCACTGATAATATTTATCCAAACCAAGAAAACTATAAATATTAGTCATAATGGTTGGTCTAGGATAATGTTCAATAACTTATATCTTTGAAGGGTCTATTGATATACCCTCACATGAGATTATATAACCCATGAATTAAAATTTCTAAATCCAAAATTCACACTTCGTAAATTTTGTATAAAGTTTCTCCTTCCTCATAATCCTTAAGTGATATTCATTCTATTCCTAAATTTTTGAATATATAAAAATATCATCTATAAATACTACCAAAAACTGATTAGGGTAATCTATAAAGTCTCTATTAATTAAATCTATTAAGATAAAGGGGGAATTAGTTAGACTAAATGGAATCACTATAAATTCATAGTGTCTATGCCTTGTACATAATACTATCTTGGGTATATCCTACTTTTTGAACCTTAATTAATGATATTTAAAATGAAGATAAATCTTGAAAAAGTATTGATCTATGCATATTTGATCAAAAAAGTCACCAATACGGGGTAGAGGATACTTGTTCTTAATAGTGATATTGTTAAGCTCTCAATAATCATTATAGAGATGCATTGATCCATCTTTATTCTTAATAAAAAATAGGTTCACCCTAAGGTGATGCATTAGGCCAAATAAATAACTTATCATGATCCTCCTAGAGTTTATTATTCAATTATTATAACTCAATTGGGGACATTCTATATGGAATCTTGGAAATAGGTGTAGCACTAGGTATGAGTTATATTGAAAATTCAACATTATGATTCGATGTAAGGCCAAAAAATCTTCTGTAAAGACATCAATAAACTCACTCACAATAGGAATATCTTTGATGTTGAGTTTCTCCTCAAACATATGAGATAATATTCCTTTTTAATATGAATAATGACCCATAAAATGGATGTAATTTCCATTATAAATTCAATTTTGTCATCACACTGATAGGAAATCATATGTTAATTCAGAATATCAAATCTAAGTTCCCTTCCTTGGATATTTATTCAGGATCTACTTAAATAAATCTAATCTAAAACCAAAATAATATCAAATTCAACTAGAGTAAAAATGAAAATATTTTTAGGAAATATATTCCAATAAACTTCAACCAAAGAAGAATTATAGAATTTGGATGTGATCATGATACCATTAGGGGTTTTTTACTACTAAATAAACACCTAATTTTTGAGGTTGTACTGTGATAACCTTAGAAAATTATTTAGATATAAAAGATTTGGTATATCTAAAATAAAATAAGACATTAGTAGTTCTAGAGTGGATAGTAAGTGAACCTTTCAACACATCATTATTGTACCCCTCATTATAAATAGCGATTGACTAAGATTTATATTTTTCTTTTGTTTTAAGAGGATATAGAAGTAGATCATCATCCTTAAAATTATAATTTGGGAACTGGTTATCATAATGACTATAATCTTTGCATTTAAAACATTGGAGTTTGGTTGGTACATTCTATGGAGCTTTATCTCTATTCCAATAATTACCTAACTTCTTCCCATCACTTTAGAATTCAATTTCCCAATAACCTTCCTTTCCACACTTGAAATATTTACTAGTCCCCTTAAGTCAATTTCCCCCATGTTTCCTTCCACAATTCAAGCATAAAGGAAGTCTTATCTTATTATCTCTATGGTTTTTAGAAATGATTTTTACTTCCAATTTTATTTTCTTATCAAAACCATGACATTGATGGGTAAATTCAATATCCATCACCACCTTGATAGCACATAAAATTATTTATTCATAGCCATTGAATCCCCTTATGGATAACTCCATTCAAATATTTGGTTTTAATCCACTGAAAAATTGATTAACATTGATTTCAGTTTTGATGATAATACCAGAAGCATACCTCACAAGTCTTGTGAAATTTTACACACAAGTAACAACATATTCATCATCCTCATACTTTAACTCAAGGAATTATTTCTATATTTTCATATGAATAATATGAGGAAAATACTTATTGATAAATAAAACAATAAAATCATCCCACTCCATAGAGTAAATTTATTCATATTTGTTCATGTTATTGATAAGATTCTAACATTGATATGCTTCACCTTCCAAATAATAAACAACCAGAATAAATTTCTTATGTTCCAAACACCTGAGAATATAAAAAAATCTCTTAAAATTTACTAATACGTTGCTCAGTTTCTAGTGGATTAGTAGACCCCTTAAATGAAGTTGGATGTTCCATCTTGAAGGGAACAATAATTCATTATTCCCTCCTTTTATCATTTGGAATCTCAGTATGATTTATATCTTGAAAAAGTTTTGTGAGCATAAAAATAAGTTTTTTCATTCCAACTCCCATAAAATTTGGTATACTAGGAAGAAAATCACTGAATTGTCCATTTAGTTGAACATTAACTTGATGTATTCAAGTTCTAGCTATTTACTAGAACCAAAATTATAGTGTGAGAAACAATAATCATAGTAGGAAACCACATAACCATGAAAAATAATTTAGAGTTGTTGGATCGATATTATATCAAATATACACAAGAGGGGGGTGAATTGTGTCTTTTCAAAAATCTTCACAAGACCATGTTCTATCCTATATATTTAATCAGATAGATTAATGCAACATAAATATGAAATGCAGAGACACATGATATATAGTGGTTCGAGAAACAGAAGGTCCCTAGTCCACTCCACCAATGCTCTACTCCATGAGCTTGGCGATTTTTACTATCTGGTCCTTATCTCAACAGAACTTTCAACAACTGAGTGCAGGCAGTTGACACCTTTACAATATAAGGCAAAACACAGCCTTCTAGTTCAATCACAAAATCTACATATCTTAGAATGAGAATCTAGACACTCAAGATAAAAAGTATTTGTTCTTTGAAAACACTCTCCCGATTATTCTTCACAATTGAAACAGAATGCAATTGACAGTAAATGGATCGTCATCTTCAGAAATAATAATCTTTAAATAAGAGTCATTCTGAGTCGATCCCGTTGCAGTAGATATAGAAATATAAATTAAAAATTCAGCAGTAGTAGACTCACAGTTTATCTTCAATGTCGAATAAGTGAATCTTCTGTCATGTATTTTCTTCTTTAACAAATAGATCTTTTATCGATCTTTGTAATCAACAGAAATGTAGATCGTGATTGAATCTGTTTTTTTATTCTAAAATGTTGTACAATAGATCTCATATTTTGATAAATTTATCTGCTCTTGTGTTCTTGATCACTATATGTAGTTCATACTCACACACACCTTAAAAAAAACAAATATAACAAATACTTCCTCTGCAAAAATCAGATCCATAATATTCTCCTTTTTACTCGTGTAATTCAAAAACTTGAATTTATAGAGTAGTTGTAACTCTCATTGAAATTCTCCATGAAAAGTTTCTTTTAATTCGATCCTTAAATGGATCTGAACTCGTCAAAGACGTGCTTTAAAAACAGCTTTTAATCCGGATTAAAATCATCCTGATAATTCGCTTGTAGATCATTGAATAATAATATCAACTTTAAACTCTCCGATGCCAAACGTAAGGTTGAGTTATACAGTATGCATCCTTTGAACGTAACGTAGATCATAAACGTAAGTTTGATGACATAGCCTTAAAATGTAAGGTTGTAAATGTATGGTTGATCACAAACGTAGGGTTGGTCATCCATACCTTTCTCTTCAACTTTCAAATGTATAATAAATGATCCAAACTTTATAAGCTTCCAAACGAAAGGTACATGATCCATAATTTTCTAAGAAACGTAAGGTTGTTTACAAAAGTAAGGTTGATGAACCATACTTTTGAGAAAAAAATATAACGGTTAACACTTAAGTACGGTTCTCCTTCCATAGTTTTATAATATCCCAAACATAGGGTTCTTTCCTAACATAGGGTTCTTTTTCATACTTTTCCGATAATGTATGGTTGATCATCCATAATTTTCTGATAACTTTTAAAGTAAATAGCGGGTTCATTTTTTTACACTACGTTTCTACACGTAGGGTATGAACAGTGTTTTCAAAATATTTTGAATAAAATTCCCAAACTCTTTAATACTTGTTCCACGCTGTATAAAAAATATTGAATACTCTTCCAAAAATAAGAATATATAAAATATAAATCCTAAAATATACTTAAAGTAAAATCATTAGAAAATAATTAAGGGTATTTGTGAGCATCAAAATCATCATAAAGAGATAAAGTATTGTTCTCAACAATCTCTCCTTTAAATAAAAACATTATGTATTGTTGAAAACAACACTTTCTAAACAATCTCCAACTTTTTGATGATCAAATAACCCATAAAATAATAAATGAAATTAATTTTCAAAATTAATTACATATAGTTCAGAATTTTGATTAGATAAAGCAATATTTAATTTTAACAAGATTATTTCAAAAATAAATAAACATTGTGTCATCTATAATCATAAAAATAAATTTCTCCCCCTTTTTCAAAACTGAAAAATAAAAGTAAAGAAAAAAATTATCCCTTAAATAAAAATAAGAAAAATCTTTTTGTAAATAAAAAAAATATTTATTCAAACTTCTCCCTCTTAAAATATTTTAAAGTAAAAAATTTGTATTTCTCGTTCAATAAAAAGAGTTTTGTTTTTAAAGAAAACTTTTCTTCAAATTTCTCCCTAAAATAACATTTAAAAAAAATGTGTTAAAATAAAATGTTGTGTTTATCCAAATTTCTCCCCATTTTTGTGATATAAAAAATAATGAAAAAATATGAAATATAACACATATTAATATAGCACTGAACTTAAGTAAATGCTATATCTAAATGTTTATCAATTAGTGAATCTGGATTACTGGCATATCTAATCAAATACAGTAAAACAAACAAACACACAAATATATAATGAAATATATGTTCATTGAAAATATTTAATAGTACAAAATTGATAAATAGAGGAATCAAGGATTAGTCAGGGTTTAGATAGGGTCTATCTTGTTTGAACTACTTCCTTGATTTCAGATAGCAGCTCCATTAGTCTCCTCATCATTCCATCACCAAGAATAACAATAAGATCCCTATTCTCTTGAGTCATGTGAATGTATTAAATTAAGTTTAATATAAAAAATTCATGTAGTCTTTCTTCCTTCTCCAAAAACAAAGAAAACTTCTCTGTTAACTTATCCAAGACAAATCTGATTCCTAGTTCATCTGAGGTCAACTGTTCAACTAAAAACTTTTGATTGTCCAGCAGCACTGAAAGAGGAGCACTATTGTATTGTAAATCATGAAACCTATCATTCATATTAACTAAGACAGTGGTTATTGCCTTAAATATTCTGATCAAATCAGGGGAAGTACCTGAACCACTAGCCTCATTGATCATGACAGATGCCAAATTTGTCTCCATAAAATATTTGAGATCTGACAAATCTGACTTCATAACCATTTCAGACTTTAATTTTGAAACCTCATTCAGCATATCCTTCTTAAAAATTTCAAATTCTTGCTTTGAAACTGTACTATTCTTTAGCCTCTAGAATTTTAATTTTTCTTTTTCCAATGCTCTCCTCAGAGTATCATTCTCTTCCTCCACTCTCTGTAACTCTCTGTATATTTCTTCAACATCCTCATTTTCTGATTTAGAGGTACTTTGTGATTGATTCTCCTTTTCAGCATGAAAATGATGTACTAACACTAGGGGTAATGATTCAACATCTTCTTTCTCCTTATCTTCTCTAACTGGTTGGTCCATAGATTTTTCCTTTGAGTCTTTTCCAGACTCTTCCATAGAATAATCCTATCAAAGAACTTATGTTTGTACATCTGAAGGGTTTTCATCCTATACATCAAAAATCACTTTGTCTATTTGATACTCTTGAATAATTTCATCTTCATCTAATTGAGGACTGGCCACATATACTCCGGGCACTGCCTCGTTTTTAATTTCAACTTTAGGTTCTGGTTCTATTCTTTCAACTTCAATTCTTTTAGGTTCAACTTCTATAACAGCCACATCCTATTCCTGAGTCTCTCCTTCAGATTCTACTTGAATTCCAGATAGAATCTATGGTTCTTCCACAGTTTATGACCTCTCAATAACAACTTCCATGGATTTTTCAACAGAAGATTCTCTTACAAATATATAATTCAATAAATCTTGTGTGGTTAAAATAGTTGAAACTTGCTCTTCATGAGCAATATCATCTATTTTTCTTTTTTACTTGAAGTCCTTCTTGACTTGCTTCCTCTGGAACAGTCTCATCTTCAAAACTTATTCTTCTGGAAACAGAGCTAACTCTGGGTGTAACTTGATTTTCCTTTGACTTTTCAGTCTGATCCTGAGCTCGCTCTTCTTCTACTTCTTCATTAGCTCCTACTGGAAGGATTATTCCTTTTACTATACCCCATAAATTACCAATTTTTCTTAAAGTACCAGCATTAAAAACATTACTGTTGTGACAAAAAGTTCTAGCATCAACCAATCTCACCATGTCTTTCTTGAACAAGAGTTTTGAAATGAATCTACCAAAAGTGTAGAAATTCATTCTAGATTCACTTTGACAGCAGTAACTCAGGTAACTCACTATATACCTAGGAAAATTTAATTTTACATCACTGAGATGAAGATACATTGTGTACATGTCAAGATACAATATCTTCTCCATATCTGACATTCTAGGTGCTATTTCTGTTTGTACAAATTTCACAAGGATCTTCTGATCTGGTTCCAAATCTTTAACTAACATCTTCTTTATGTTAGTAGAGCCAAACCGAAAGGACATAATGTCTTCAAATTTATGTACATAATCTCCTATACGTTTTAAATCAAAATGAAACACTCCCTCATGAGGGAAGTTCAGTATCTGACTAATTTTAACTGATTAGATTGGAAAATCTCTATCCTCTATCTTAGAAATCATGGTGTCATAATCATCTCCCAAACTAAATTGAACAGATTTAAAGAAATATTGAAGCTTTACTTCATACAAGAATTCCATATTCTCACTATTTAAGTTCTGTTCGATATTCTGAAATGACATGTCTTGTTTTAACAACAAGTTCATCTGAAATAGCCATTCTAAATCAATCACCTTTCCCTGTAGGTTTTTCCTTCCTGTGGAGCATTGTTTCTTGGCATCAATGGTATCAGCCTCATCATCTCTCTTAGTCTTTTACATTTCTGTGAAAATATCTGAAGGTTTAAAGGTTAGGGTTTTATAGGTTCAAAGATTAGGGTTGAAAAGTAGTGGTGCATTTTCACGGGTTTGAAAGGGTTTTGGTGGAAATTAAATGGTTTAAAATTCGAAAGGTTCTGACAACCTTGATTCCCATGTTATCAAAAAATCATTACATAGATTTTAAAAACAAAAAAAATTGTCCGTGATGTATATATAAATAAATCTTAAAAAAAACAAATAAAATTTAAATTTTATTTAAAATTAAATAAACCTAACTCCCCCTTAATAAAGTCAAACCTTGTAGTGGGAAGTTGTTTAATAAAAATATCTACTAATTGTATTACTGTATTAAAAAATTCAAAAAATATATCCGTTTTAATAACATGATCTCTTAAAAAGTGATGTCTAATATCAATATGTTTAGTTCTTGAGTGATTAATAGGATTTTTATAAATATTAATTGCACTAGTATTATCACATAATATAGGTGTATTATTAAAATTTAGTCAAAATTCCATAAGAGTGTTTTTCATCCACAACACTTGTGCACAACAACTGCCAGTAGATACATATTCTGCCTCAGCCGTTGACAGGGCAACTGATTGTTGTTTCTTACTTGACCATGACACTAATGATTTTCCTAAAAAGTGACAAGTTCTTGAACTTATTTTTCTATCTGATCTATAAATTCCAAAGTCAGCATCTGAATATGAAATTAAATTAAAATCAGAAGTTTTGGGATAAATTATATATTGATAAACAATTCCTTTTAAATATCTAAATTTTTTTAACAACAGTTAAATGAGATTCTTTAGGATTTGACTAAAATCTTGCACAAAGACATACTGAATACATTATATCTGGCCTGTTAGCAGTAAGATATAATAAACTACCAATCATACCTCTATATAACTTGTTGTCAACTGATTTTCCAGTTTCATCCAAATCAAGTTTTATATTAGTACACATAAGAGTTGTATATGTCTTGATTTTTTCAAGTACAAATTTCTTAAGTAAATCAGTAATGTATTTTCTTTGATTCAAAACATTTCCAAAATATATTTGATAAATTTGAAGTCCTAAAAAGAAATTTAATTCTCCCATAATGTTCATTTCAAATTCCTTTTGAATTATATTTGAAAACTCATGACAAATGGATTTATTAGTTGATCCAAAAATTACATCATCAACCGAAATTTGAACCAATAAAATATTAGAATTTATAGTTTTCTTAAATAGTGTTGGATCTGCCATTCCAAAAGTAAAATTATTTTTCAAAAGAAAATAGCTTAATCTTTCATACCAAGCTCTAGGTGCTTTTTTAAGACCATAAAGAGCTTTAGTAAGTTTAAAAACATAATATAGTTTTTGTGAATTTTCAAAACCAGGAGGTTTCTCAACATAAACTTCCTCCATTAAATAACCATTTAAAAAGACAGACTTAGCATCCATCTAAAATAATTTAAAATTCATATGAGTTTCATAGGCTAAAAGTATTATAATAGATTCTAACCTAGCTATAGGGGAAAAGGTTTCATCATATTCTATACATTCTTCCTGATTATATCCTTTTGTTACAAGTCTTGCTTTATTTCTAGTTATTATTCCTTATTCATCTTGTTTATTCCTAAAGACCCATTTTGTTCCTATATCTGGATAATTATATGGTCTTTCAACTAATTCTCAAACTTCATTTCTCTTGAACTGGTTTAATTCTTCTTACATTTCCATCATACAACTTTCATCATCTAAATCTTCTTCTATAGTCTTAGGTTCTAGTTGGGATAGAAAGGCAGAGAATTCTACAATATTTCCTATATTTATTCTAGTTTTTATTCTTGTGTCTAAGTAACCTATTATAGTTTCTAAAGGGTGATTCATTAGGGTTCTAATCTATCTAGGTAGTATACTTATAGGTTCTTCAGTATCATGTTCTTCTAAACTGGACTGAATTTCATTTATACCTTTTTCAAAATAATTTTTCAAGTTCTCAAGTCTCATGTTATCATTTGAGTCAGATTCATCCATTTGATCTGTCCTTTTCTTAAAAGGACCAGATTCATCAAATTTCACATGAACTGATTCTTCAACAATCTTTGAATTCTTATTATAGACTCTGTAAGCTTTGGAGGTAGCTGAATATCCTAAGAAAATTCCTTCATTAGATTTTGGATCAAACTTACCAATATTGTCCTTGGTGTTCAAGGTGTAAACCTTGCATCCAAAAACTTTAAAGTAATTTACTTTAGGTTTTCTGTTATTCCAAAGTTCATAGGGTGTATTTTTCAAAATTGGTCTAATTAAAACTTTATTCATTATATAGCAGGCTGTACTTACAACTTCTTTCCAAAAATAGGTAGGGAGACTGTATTTATTTAGCGTAGTCCTAGCCATTTTCTGAATAGTCCTATTTCTTCTTTCAACAATTCCATTTTTTTGAGGTGTTCTTGGTGCAGAGAAAGTATGTTTAATACCCATGTTTGAGCAAAAGGAATTAAATTTCTGATTCTCAAATTCTACACCATGATCACTTCTTAATGAAATTATATTAAAACCTTTTTCATTTTGAGTAGATTTAAAAAAACTTTTAAATAAAGTAAAAGATTCATTTTTAAATTTCAAAAAGAAAATCCATGTAAGTCTTGAATAATTATCAACTAAAACATATACATATAATTTACCAGCCATGCTTGCTACCCTTGAAGGTCCAAACAAATCCATATGGATAAGTTCTAGAGGTTTAGATGTAGCAATTTTGTTAACAGATTTGAAGGATGATTTGTGCTGCTTGCCAAGTTGACATGCATCATAGAATCTATCACTTTCAAACTTGAGACTAGGAAAATCAGAAACTAATTGTTTCTTAGATAATTTATGTAAAACATATACATTATAATGTCCAAGTCTTCTATGCCAGATCCAAGATTCATTCACTTTAGTAGTTAAGCAATTTACTTTTTGTTTACACAAGGAATTTAAATCCAGGGTGTATACATTATCAGTTCTTGGTGCTCTAAATTTAAGCAGTTTATTTTTAAAAACAGTACAATAGTTATTAGAAAAATCAATAGTATAACCATTATCACAAAGTTGAGAGATACTTATCAGATTGTGTTTCAATCCTTGTAAATAAAGTACTTTGTTGATTGAGACAGCTTCTGGATCTCCAACTGTTCCAAAACCAATGATTTTCCCTTTGGCATTGTCACCAAAAGTGACAAGTCCACCATATTTTTGAGTGAATGTATAGAAATTCGATGAGTTTCCACTCATATGACTTGATAAAACACTGTACATTTATCATATATCCTTTTTTCTTTTGTGACCTACTCCATATAAAGGCATTTACACAATTTTCTTTGGTACCCATATTCTGTTGGGTCCAGGGGTGTTTGCCAACAAAGATCTGGGAATCCAGACTTTCTTTTATTTTCTAATTTTAGAAGAGTAAAATAAATTATTTGTTACAAAATATTTCTTAATACCACTTATTTGGGGTTGTCTTAAGAAATGGTTTTTAGAAATATGTTCTCTTGTTCCACAGTAATTACAATTTAATATTTTTTTACTTGGAATAAAATAATTCTTGTATAACTTAGGATTTTCACCTTTACTATGAATTCCAAATATTTCCCTTTTAATGACATTTTCCCCAAGAGTTTCATTTAAAGTATTTTCTCCTTTTGTAAAAACAAGGGCTGCATTTTTATAAGTTTTCACTTCAATTTGCATTGTTTTTATCTTTGATTCATAATCTATATTCTTAGTGTTAATTGAGTTAAACTTTTCAGTTAACTTCTTATGTTGTTTTAGAATTGTATCTCTTTCATCAAAAATAGCCTTATGAATGTTCTTTAAAGACTTATGATTCTTAAATAGAGAATCATATTTTTCTTCAAGCATATTACAGTAGGCTGTAAGTTTTTCATTAGAGTAACTAGATTCAAAACTAGAGTCAGAAGAGTAGTAAGATTGTACCTCATCTATTTCTGCCATAAAACACATGTTGCATTTTAGATTTACTTCTTCCTTTTCTGAGTCTGATTTAGAAGTGCTACTGGAGTCTTCAGATACACTCCATGTATCTTTCATTTCTTTCTTGTCCTTGTGCTCATAATCATTTCTTTTGAAAAATTTCTTTTTCTTGTCTTTTTTTAGCTGATGACAGTCAGGTTTGATGTGCCCCATTTTCTTGCACTCATAACATCTGACTTACTTGTCATCCTTTTTGAAGGATTTTTTGAATACCTTCTTATTTATATAGAATTTTTTGAATTTTATGGCTAGCTGAGCTAGTTCCACATCAGATTTTGATAAATTAGAACAATCTGATTTCACTTTTACACTTTTCTTTATCTTTCTATTTTTTCTCTATGATGAAACTTTCAAGGTAGTGTCATTTCTATTGATAAACACTTTATTCTCATTTTCTTCATCTTGAATCTCAGCTTTATACATCATTAGTGTTCCAATAATTTCTCTCATGGTTAAGTCTTTGATAGGTGTCGACTATCTGATTGCAACAGAGATGCCATTCCATTTAGTAGGCAGTACTCTCAGTACTTTTAAAGCTTGATCATCTTGTTTAATGGGATCTCCCAAAGATGTTATATTATTTACAATCTCTGTGAACCTTACATTCATTTGAGCAATGATTTCACCTTCAACCATTCTGAATGTATCAAATTTAAGCTTAGCAGTATCATATCTCATTTCCCTTATATTGTTAGTTCCTTCATAAGCAAAAACAATAGTTTTCCACATCTTATATGCTGTCAGGAATTGAGATAATCTGTTAAATTCATCAGGTCCTAGACCACATATAATTTCATTCATTACCTTTGAGTTAATATCATATTCTGCTTCAGTAGCTAGACTCCATGTCTCAGGTTTTTCAAGTATTTCATATGGAGTCAGTATCTCAGAATATACTCTGTATCCAAGGTTTTTTAGATAAATAATCATTCACGACTTCCAGCATCCATTGTTTTCTCTATTGAAGTACGGTGCTCTGATCATAGAAATTACCTCTCTTGTATCAGTCATCTTGCTCTGTGTATAATCCTTAATATCTTTTAGCTTTTTAGAGCTTTATCAAAATCCCAACATCTGATACCAATTGTTGGATCAAGATTATATCAAATATACACAAGAGGGGGGGGGTGAATTGTGTCCTTTCAAAAATCTTCATGAGATCGTGTTCAATCCTTTATCTTTAATCAGATAGATTAATGCAGCAGACATATGAAATGCAGGGACACATGATATATAGTGGTTCGGGGAACAAACGGCTCCTATTTCACTCCACCAATGCTCTACTCCACGATCTTGGAGATTTTCACTATCTGGTCCTCATCTTAATAGAACTTTCAACAACTGAGTGCTGGCAGTTGACAACTTTACAATTTAAGGAAAAATAGAGCCTCCTGGTTCAATCACAGAACCTACACATCTTAGAACGAGAAGCTGGACACTCAAGATAAAAAGTATTTGTTCTTTGAAAATACTCTCCCGATTGTTCTTCACAATTGCAAAAAAGTGCAATTGACAGTAAATGGATCATCGTCTTCAGAAATAATAATCTTAAAATAAGATTCTTTCTGAGTCAATTCCATTGAAGTAGATATAGAAATATAAATTGTAACTTCCGCAGCAGCAGACTCATAGTTGATCTTCAATGTCGAATAATTGAATCTTCTATCATGTATTTTCTTCTTTAACAAATAGAGCTTTAATCACTCTTTGTAATCAACAGAAATGTAAATCGTGATTGACTCTATTTTTTTTTCTTCTAAAATGTTGTACAATAGATGTCATATTTTGATAGATGTATCTTCTCTTGTGTTCTTGATCACAGTATGCAGTTCGTACTCACACACACCTTAAAAAAAATATCACAAATACTTCCTCTGCAAAAATCATATCCACAATCTTCACCTTTTTACTCGTGTAATTCAAACATTTGAGTTTATAGAGTAGTCATAACTCTCCTTGAAATTATCCATGAAAATATTCTTTTAATTCGATCCTTAAACGGATTTAAACTCATCAAAGACGCTCTTTAAAAACAACTTTTAATCTGTCTTAAAATCATCCTGATAATTCGCTTGCAGATTGTTGAATAATAATATCAACTTTAAACTCTCCAATTCCAAACATAAGGTTGAGTTTTACAGTATACATCCTCTGAACGTAACATAGATCATAAATGTAAGGTTGATGACGTAGCCTTCAAACGTAAGGTTGTCAAAGTATGGTTGATCACAAACGTAGGGTTGGCCATCCATACTTTTCTCTTCAACATTCAAATGTATAATAAATGATCCAACATTTTATAAGCTTCCAAACTAATGGTACATGATCAATACTTTTCTAAGAAACGTAAGGTTGTTTACAAAAGTAAGGTTGATGAACCATACTTTTGAGAAACAAATGCAACGTTTAACACTTACATACGATTCTCCTTCCATACTTTTCTAATATCCCAAATGTAGGGTTCTTTCCTAACATAGGGTTCTTTTTCATACTTTGCCTATAAAATTTGGTTGATGATCCATACTTTTCTGATAACTTGTAAAGTAAACAGCGAGTTCCTTTCTTTACGCTACGTTTCCACATGTAGGGTATGAACAATGTTTCCAAAATACTTTGAATAAAATTCCCAAACTCTTTAACACTTGTTCCATGCTGTACAAAAAATCTTGAAAACTCTTCCAAAAATAAGAATATATATAATATAAATCCTGAAATATACTTAAAGTAAAATCATTAGAAAATAATTAAGGGTATTTGTGAGCATAAAAATCATCATAAAGAGATAGAGTATTATTCTCAAAAATCCCCCCCTTTAAATAAAAACATTATGTATTGTTGAAAAAAATACTTTCCCAACAAGAGTATGTTTAAATAATGACAACTTCTTCTATGACACCTTAGTTTTAACCTACTAAATTCATGAACATTACCAAAACTTTAGGAATTTATCCTATATTTAGACTTATCCCTAGGGTTCTTAATAAATTTTTCCCATCTTAGTTTTCAAATGTTAACTAAACCTTTATCTGATACCAACTATAGTAACCCATATTTTCATATGTATATATTACATATTAATATATGAATATTAATTAATTTTTTTTATTAATACCAGAATTGTTTAGGTCCATTATCTTTGGAAACCTGGAAACATAAACAACTAGTTCATAAAATATCTACACCATCTCCCATTTATTTATTCATTACTAGCCCCGTTATTAGAAATATCATACATAATACATTTATTAATAACTTGGGGAAAGGAAACATAAGAAAAAGGTGAGCTATGATGCTCAATAATGGTAAAAAAGGGATATATAAATGATTATATAACCATAAAATGGGAAAAGGGTATGAGAATATGAGCTGCACATTTGAAAATTATACCCCACATATCATAGATCATAATCTTAATTAATGGAATAAATCTTGGAAGTTTATAAGACATGAATCATAAAGGAATCAAGTAACATGATCCATGAGAGAATAATATAGGCATAAGACATGGAATTGCGATATACACATAAATAGAAAATCATTTACTTGGTAGTCAAGGATATTTTCCAAGACTATCATAGTGGAATGGGTTCACTCCCAAAACTATCATAGTAGTCAAGGTTTACTCCCAAGACTATCATAGTGGACAAGGTCCCTTACTGAACTGGGTTTCCTCACAATTCAAGTCTTGTTTATCTCAGTAGATATTAATATTTACCCAATATATTAGAGGGAGATATAGGTCCCACCCATAACATAATGAAAATGTACATATGTGTTCCACAAGATCATAAATAATTTATTATATCAAAACCAATGAAAAGAAATGGGTTTCATAAACATTTAATTATAGTATAATCTATGGAAAAGAAATGGGTTTCATAAAAATATAGTCATCATAAAAATAAACCATATAGAGAACAAATAATAATAGTATCATTGAATCATATCCCCAGTAAATAATAAGTGAATCCAAGTGTTCTTGTCTTTTATGAATAAAAATATCATAAAAATATTATCAAAACATTATTTAAGAAAATAACCTTTCCATTTTGACATCACCTATCAAAAAAATGCCCAAATATAAAGGTATTTTTTTATTTAATATAACCATGTAAACTTGTAAAGTAATTTTCAAATAAAAAAATATTTATGATGGTGGGAAAATCTATTCATACTGTATAAGTTAAAAAATATTCCTTCTATACTTTTGTCGAAAAATCCATAAAGTACCTAATTTGGAAAATAAAAAAAATATTCCATAAAAACCATTTTGTAAAAATTAAAACATGGGTAAAAATGATTTTATAAAATCATATGATAATATTAAAAAACTTCTTTACTTTTTTTAGAAAACATGGATTGGGATGAAAAAAGGGTTTTAACTGAAAAGATAAATGAAGTTGATTTTACCTAAAATCACATTTTCGGTCTATTAAGTACAAAAGGTGAGAAAAATATGAGAAACCATGTATATTAATGAAATAAAAAAAGGATAATAAAATTCATGAGTATATTTATAGTTTGATCATAATATTTCATCATCAGAACTTAATCATAAATAATCCTGATAAACGATGAAATTATAACATAAAATACCTTACCACATTGATAAATTTTGAATCATAAGTCCCGTGAAATAAATAGCCTCATATGGATATGTAAATACCCATAAATTTCATAATAATAATTATAAAATACATTCATATTTAGAATATACTCCACACAAAATAAATAAGTGGTGAATATGGAATGCGTCCCACAAAAATAAAAGTGAGACGAAAACCCCTTACCTTGAGTTAGACATGATTTGAAAGCACTCTAAACTCATGTATAATAAATTTAAATTTATTATAATTATATAAAAGGGTTATTTTTATACTTATAATATCATATTTTATCTCTTTATGACATTTCAATAGCCCTTTTATCAATCATTCCTTATTAAAATTATCATTTCCAGGTGTTAACTGTTTGGTTTATCATGAGTATTTTAGCTAAGTAGTTCCATTAAATGTACATTTATATTGATTAAAAAATATAAATATTATTAATCATGATATAAATATAATATATATTCATTATATAAATATTTATATTTATCTATAAAAGTTAAAGATAGAAAAATGAATTACACCATTCATGGAGATGACATGTCGTTCGTACGCTTGAATATTGTTTTTATTTTTTAGCAGATGGAATAAAAGAAAAATAAATATTAATTCACTATTAAAATATCATTATTATATCATAAATATAATATATATTTATCAAATTCATCCTCATTACCATCTATGTAAAAAATAAATCCAAAAATAATCACACCACTTCATGGAGGTGGTAGTCCACACATACGCACAAACGACATTATTGTTTCCCAAAGGATTGGATGGTAAGTAGTTATATTGATATTATAATTAAATAAGTATAATTATGTCATAAATATTATATATAAACATTAAAAACATTATAAAAATAATCTATAAAATATGGGGATGAAAAATGAATTGTATCGCTACATGGAAATGGTAAACCGTACATACACATGAGTGATACTTTCACTTATTGTTTGATGAGAAAGAAGGTGTATAATGGTGTTTTAATGATCATAATAAAAATTTATCATATTTAATATACTTAATTTATTATTTTATGATAAATACCATATATTTATAGGAGGTAAATAAGAGTATAAAAGAAAGTGATTGGATAAGGTGCTTACCTCTTCTTTGAAATAACTCCTTTAGATATCCTCTAAAGGGCTCTAGGGTTGGTCTTTTCAGAAGACCATGAACTATATAATGTGTATATAGAAGTTTATAAGAGAAATTTGTAGAGTTTTTTTGACATATAAGTCTCAAAGTTCTATAAATAAGTGAGGTAGGAGGTTCTCTTTTATAATTGAGGTGAGGGGCACTTTTGGAATTTCTTAAAATATTAAATTATAATAAATTAATTCTCAAGAAAAATTCCTCCAAATTGATCGGTATTTTAAGATAAGGTATGATAATTTTGTAATTCCATAAACTAATATAATTTAGATAGTTTTTTGTGTAATTTTAAACATTATCATTTTGATTAACCCTTAGTTAACCAATTTTAATTTTAACTATGGTAATAACTTTTCAATATTAAAGGGTTATAATTTTTTTACTTATAAGGCAACGATTATAAAATAAATGAATTTGTTTTTGAAATTTTAGACCGTATCATATCCAAATTTTATTATTTCAATATTTTTTTGATTTTTAAGTAATTTAATAAAATATTATTTTGATAAAATATCATTATTGTCAATTTCAATACTATTCATTTAATTTCACTTTAAATACCTCAAGAAAAAGGGTGAATTTGAATATAATTATTTTCTACCTAAATAATATTTTATATATATCTATAATTTTTTATAACATTAAATCATTCAAATTAAACCAATTTTAATATTTTTAAAATCAATTATTATATATTTTCATTAAATGGAGAAATACTACATCGATGTTTAATAAATAATTAAGGCCATCATATAATTACTAAAAATTAAAAATAAATTTCTATCATGAAAATAATTTTATTTATCTAAAAATATACACTCATATTCATTTATAACTTTCTTTTGTCTCTATGTAGACACATAAGAGATATTAAAAATTGAGAGTGATATTTTGTAACTTTTTTTTTGATTTAAATATTACATAGGTCATTTTAATGGAAAAGTGTCTATTAAATTAATAAATTTAGATAATAAGGTAATAATGGTTGAATTATATTCATATAGTAAGAGTTAGGATGAAAAGTTATGGCCTTGTTATTTATTTTTAATCTATATTAACCGGATTTACCCTTTACCGTGGTGATAAATTTTCCCACGATTACTATTCCTATTGATAAAAAATAAAAGGGTCCAATTTTCCAAATTTAAAATTCTTAATTATAAATATGTAATTAATTTTGTATAATTCAATAACTATAAATTTCATAAATTAAGTGCGCAAAGTGGGACAAAAACTACTTTTAATAAAAAATATATTTTTAGGCATAAAATTGGATTTATTCTTATCCTATGCCTAGAAAAATATTTATTGGATGTTAAAAACATTTTATCAAGTTAATAATATATAAATTTGTTTAAAATAATTTACCAATAGGTATTAACTGAATTTATTAATTTAATAATACATTGCGTGCATAAAAACTGTTTTTCAGAAAAATATTTATTTTTCTTTCAAATAATTTTTATTTTTATTTATAATTTATTGATAACCAATGAATTAATTATACATATATATAACCATAAATTTTTCATAATTTAGTTAGTAATATTCATACATTCTAATCCCAAGTCTAGGAAATAAATCTCATTTTAAATAATAATATTTTAATAATATATCATGGTTAGTTTAAACTCAGTGTTGTGTGTAACATAAGCTATCAAAGAAATAAAATTATTTAAAGAGAATTATTTCATAAAAATTATCAAGATGTTACAAAAAGTGTGGTAAATCTTCATATAATAAAGATAAATCAATCCCTTTAAAAGTTTTATTGTACTTTTCAATCATTCCAAGGTTTAGGTGCCTATATAGAAGTGATGAGAATTAAAGACAATTGACATGACACACAAAAACAAGAAATAAATATGGGAAAATTCATCCCCCAAAAACCCTTATCAATGGAAGAAAATTGATCATGAGTATCTTGAATTTGTAAATGAGTTAAGAAACCTTCATCTTGCACTATCTATAGATAGAGTGAATCATTTTGGTTTACAAAGTAGAAAACACAGTACATGTACAGTTATCCTGATAAATTATAACTTGCCACCATAGTTATGCATGAATAAAAAATACATTATGTTGTCTTTTCTTATATCAGAACAAGCACAACTAGGTAATGATATTGATTTATTTTGCTCCATTGATCGAACATTTGAAATTAATGTGGGATTTATGTGTTACATTGTATGATGCTTACATAAATAAAGATTTCATATTGAGAACCAGGTTGTATTGGATGATAAATGACTTTAATACTTATGAAAATTTGTCAATATATAGTATTAAATGAACTCAAGGGTGTACCATTTGTGAAAAAGTACACACTCAATTTGGTTGAAACATTCATCAAAGACTGCATTTCTAAAACATCATAGATTTTTAACTCGACAACATACATATTGATCTTGGAAAAAATAATCTAATGAGAATTAAGAAGAAGGTAAAACACCATACCCACTAATAGGTGATCAATTGTTTTATAAGTAAAATATATGGAAACTAATTTCAATAAAACCTTTTTTTGAAAACCTTATGAAAATAAGTTGGAAATAAAGATCAGTTTTTTTTAATTACCGTACTAGAATTGTTTGTATGTTAGAAATTTTATTGATATCATTAATATGGGAAAAATGCATGTGATAGTTTCATTAACACATTACTAAATGCACTTGGAAAAATAAAGGATGAAATTAAGGCTAGGTTGGAAATGAATGACATGAGGATACAGGAATAGTTATCACTAGTGAAGGGTAAAATATGAACTTTTAATCCTCCATCTTCTTAAAATCTTTCCAGGAAATAGAGATATTAGTTTTACAACTTCTTGAATGATGTAAAGATTTTATAGGGGTATTTATAAAATATCAACAATATCAAGAATATCATGTCAATGATTGATTTAAATTTAACAAGATATAAATCACATTACTATTATGTTTTGATGAAATATCTAATTCTTATATATTTACATTGCATTTTTCCTAAGAATATCTATCATAAATTGATAAATATCTATTTCTTTTTAAAATTTATATGCAATATAGTTATAGACCCATAAAAATTCATAACCATGGAAAAGGAAATTGATGTTATGTTAAGTGAATTGGAGATGTTATTCCCACCACTACTCTTTGATATGACAATTCACTTGGTTAGAGAGATCTGTCTATGTGTTTCTATATATTATAGATAGATATACCCCATTGAACGGTATATGAATATTTTGAAAGGGTATGTCAAAAATAAAAGTAGACTAGAAAATTATTTTGAAAAGTTATATATTGTTGAGGAATATATTTAATTATGTATCAACTTTCAGTATAATGTAAAAACCATTGGTCTAAAAAAATCTCTTCACACATGGTGGCTTTTGGTTGAAGTAATATCTATAGTAGATGCTGCCGCAATTACTATTTCAAAGAGGGAGTAGGCTTACCATTAAATTTTTTATAACAGTTTAGAGGTTTCACCATATGTTGAAACCCACAAAGTAATTATTAGGTATTTAAATCCATCAAGGGATAAAATCTAGATATTAAATGCATATAATTGATAGTTTATATGATGAGTTTTGAAACCATATTTTTATGTATTCAACTAAAAATACAAATTCAATTTTAGAATGAATTTTATGGATAACTAAATGAACAAGTTCACATGTATTATATTAAAATAGTTATGTAATTAATGGTTACATGTTCTATATAAAAGAACATGATGAACACATTTCCCTGAAAAATAGTGGAATTATACTTGTGGTTGAAGTGATGAATATATCTGGTACCAAGGAAATAAATCCTATTTATGTGAATATATCATACTATGATATCATCAAATAAATATGGGAGTTAGATTATATAACATTAAAAGTGATTTTTTTTAATGAAAGTGGGTTGATAACAGAAGTGTAGTTAAAATTGATGAATTGTGATTCATAAAAGTGGATTTCAGTACGGAAGGGTAAAATGAAAAACCATTTATAATGGCATCACAAGCAGTGCAAGTATTTTATTTTCTAGATCCTACAAACAGAAAGTGATCAATTATTATACTATCGACCAAAACCAATGAAGGGTTAGATGTAAATTAAACTATGAATGACCCTTTTATTAGGTTTTCGTAATCATTTTATAGTGGTACTAATATAGAGGGGGTATTTTATGTCAGATGATACCACAATGAGGGGATTTTGATACTCGATAGAGGGGTCAAATCTCTTTAAACTTTAAAGAAAAAAGATAGTTCAATAATATGGTTATATTTTTCTTGTAATATAAATTATGTTACCTCATATTATTATTTTTTCAATCCTAAATTTATGTAATCTAAATTAAATGTTCAACCAATTTTATAGATAATAACTTTGACACATGACGATGCTCCTGATCGTGAGGAACAATAGGTTTCTCAACATGATAATGCTCCCAATATTGAGGAATAAGAAGTTTCTCAACATGCTGATGCTCCCAATATAGAGGAAAAAAATCTTATATATATTATGATTCTACCAATGTATAGGAACAAAATATTAATGATGTTGAACTTGAGGAAATGGTAGAAGGTTAACAATCTATATCCCAAGAAAATAGGAGTGTCGTAGCGTGATGGTATTAAAAACATTTATTAAGGAGAGAAGTAAAGAAATTAAATTTTAGGTTGGATTGAATGTACATGACCAACTTTTTAACCCCAACAAGTCCTTTTTTATTAGTTACATTGGACTCACCACTGGAATGCACATGGTGATCGATGTAGATACATGGCACACTGTTGTTCCTATGGTTAAGGCACTAATTTGGGAAGTGATTAGGGTAACATTATGATATAATTTCATTATTTTACTAAAATAATAATAATAAAACATTTATTTACTCTTCATTATCACTTTTATAGTTCATTTATACTTGATTAATGTCAAATGGAAATTTAATATCGGTCACTTGAAAGGCTCATAGAGACTTTTAGAAAATTATTACGGAGCATCATATCAAGGATTCTTAAGGGAAAGTAAACTAACACCCACCCCATATGTATGCATACAAGATAAAATAAGAAATGTGGAATGTATTTATTGGTCATTGTAAGGAGGCATATTTTCAGATACAATGTGATTATTAATACACTACTGATAATATGTGTATTAATCACTTTGATTAAGAATTATTAATTTATGAAACAAAAAGTAATTGTTGAAAATAAGATGCGTGAAACAAAACCGACGTACCCCTACCATAAATCAAGGATATGGCACACTTCACTTGAAAAAATGGTATGTATTTTAAATATATATTAATAATTTTATGTGGCGTAAAAAAACATAATTATGTTCCTTTATTTATATGCAGATAAAGAAATCAAAATCCAAATCCACTTCCATCCCACATCATGTGATATAGAAGGAGGCTTGTGTAAATAATGATGGAATACTAATAGATGAAAACATACAAAAAGTATGTGAAGCATGTGTAAGTATGAAATAATATATATTTTTTCTTTAAATTGGTATTACATAAAAATTATTACTTATTTTTCTATATATTTTATCTAGTTTAGACATAGGAATAATTATCAACTATACTTGATGAATGACTACTTTTAATGTCCTTGAAGTGTCCAGAACAATATGGCCATGTAAGAGGTGTCGATTTTGGAGTGTCACCCCGAACATATTCTAAGAAAAGAAATGAAAATGGGGATATAGATAAGAAAATGGGAGATATGCAGACATAAATAGCTACTTTAGAGGAAAAACTTACTTAGAAGTCTAAGTTATTAGAGAATGTTATGGGAAGGTATCAAAGATAACAAAACCTAAAACAACCATTGAATGAAGATCCCCCTGATTTGAGGAAATCCATTCCCCTCAAAGGTCATCCTTACCAGAGTTAATCAATTTTTTCATAATTTTTTTCTACAAAAAGTCAATCAGGCCTACACTAATACCTTTACTATGCTAATACTCTATAGGGTGAAAATGATTGTGATTTATATCTATCAGCACCCACTCATCTTCTTGTTATGAGGGGTACAATATACAATATCCAAGGAGACATTCTATATAAAAAACAACTTCCAAAAGGTTATGTGAGAGTGGGGATTCACATTTTTCACAATATGAATAATTAGCTACCTATTCACTTTGATGATCTGGATGTTCACACAGATGAACTTTCTATTGGAACTTTCGTATCATGACTGTTTGATCTTGTCAAAATACATGTTGATAAGAAGGTATTCTATTCTAATTTATTTTTTATAAAAAACCATTAAAAATTAATAAAAAAGGCCTGAACTGATGAATGTTATTATCAATAGAGAAAGGTAATAATAAATAGAAGGATGAATCAAAATAATCTAATGGATCAACCAATTGATAAAAAAGACCTTTAGAAAGCACATTTTCCCCATTACTCCAAATTCTTTATTTACTAATATTACAAGTTCATGTAGATAAAATGTTCAAAAACAGTGATATGACCATAATTGATTAAAAAAAAGTACATACAGGCTATAACAGTCTGAGATTTTAAATAAAACTATGTTTGATAATGTATAATATAGAGAACACTAAGCTTAAACTAACCATGAAATATTGTTATTTAAATATGACCATTATAACCTAGCCATTGAATTGGTGGATATGAATAATATTAAATTAATTATTAAATATATATAAAATTAATAATTAATGTAAATAAATTGATTAATTATTAGTAAATAAGCACTCAATTTTTAGTAAAGTTGTTTTATTCTTTAAAAATATGTTTTCTTCAAAAACTGGTTTTATTGATTTTTGTGAAAGAATATTACAATTAATTTATAGAACTTTTAGAAATTTTGTTTGATAAAAATGATATAATTTTTTAAATAAATATGTTAAAATTATCTTACAGTATAATTTTTTGATTTTTATGAAAAGATTGATTTTCCAGTGAATAATGAAAAATATTTATTTTTATTTAAAATTGTATTTATGTTTCAAGAATTTAAAAAGTTTAATTTTATTTTAAAATTTTTTAATAGTAAAATTAGTTATATTATATTATTATTAATTCAATTAATTTAATTTGAATCAATTTTATTGTTGAATTAAGTATAAAAACATTTTTATACTTAAAAAGGAATTTTTCTGAAAAACTGTTTTTCATTGTGTTTTGTGTTTTAATCTTAAATTAATTTCTACCAATTATAGAAATTGAATCATGAAAAATTTATTTCATATTTGGAATAATGAGGTTAAAATTTGGTAAATAGTTACCACTTATTTCTAGTTATTATGAATGGTAACCAAAGTAAATAATCGTCACCACGGTAAGGGTAAATCGAGTAATTAAGGGTAAAAATAATATAAAAAGGAAAAAATGACCAAAAAACTTTCATTTATCCTATTTAATGATTTTAGTTCATAAATTTCCATCCAAGTTTCTAAAATATGGAAACGTTTTTCCATATATCATTGATTTTGACCTTTATATTATTTTATGTAAAGAAAAGTAAAAAAATACCATTCTCTTTGTTTTATTATTTCAAATTTTTTGACATAGGGATAAATAGAGGATATGTTTTGTTCTAAAAGTTTTATTTGAAATATAAATGTTTTTTATCATGTTAATTTATTTATAATTTTTTTTTGATGAAATAACCACTTTAAATTATTACGCAATATCGACATAGAATTTATTCAATTAATAGAAAAACAAAATAAATGATTTTAAAAATGTTAAAAGTAATATTATTTGAATAAATTATTGTGTTTTATTAATTTTTTAGATAAAAATAAAACATTATAGTGGTTTTAATGTATTATATTTTAATTTAATTGTTTTTCATGTTGGTTTCAAAGTCTAATTAAATGAATAGTTTGAAAAATGACCTTAATGATATTTTATAATAAATAATATTTTATTAAATGATTTAAACTTCATAAAAATCCAATCTTAGGAAAATTATTTTTTATATATTTTAAAATACAAACTATGGTCCATTTATAGGCCAATTTTTCTTTTATAGTAATTATATTTACCACTAAAGAGAAAAGAATTTGTTATCATAGTAATTGTCAAAAAGTGTTAATGTGTGTTAAAACAAATAGATAAGGGTAGAAAACTAATCTAAAATTATCAAAATTTTATTTTATGATATTATTTAAACCTATAATCATATTATATTAATCATTTTTAATCCATTTAAATGAGAAAATTAATTTATATTAATTTAATAATTTATGAAATTCCAAGAATGCCCCTTCCCTCATTATAAAAAGGGAACCCCCTATCCTCTTTTATTCACAATTAAAGAACCATTTTTTTTATAAAATACCTAAAAAACTCCATTCCTCACATCCCTTAATATGATCTAGAGGTCTTATTTTGGGCATAACACGGGCCTTTGAGAGCTTAAGGTATAAAACAGAGGAGGTTGTCTAAAGAAGAGGTATAGATTTTAACTGAATGTTTTAGTTTTATTTATTATTATAACTCCTTAAAATATCATAAAAAGATTTTGAGATAATAAAATATGTATCTTCCATATAATGGGATATTATTATGTTAATTTCACAACATATATCCTTCTCATCTTTCATCAAATACAAATGAAACCATTGTTTGTGTGTATAAAGGACTACCATCTCACGAACTGATGTAATTCAATTTCCATCACCACCTATCATAGATGGTTATATTTATGGATTTAATGTATATATATTATATTCATGAAATAATTATCATTCTATAAAGATAACATATCATCTAATTTCTTACCTCTCCATCCATTGAAAAATGATAACACTATTCATGTTTACATGTGGACTACCACCTTCATGAAGCGATGTGATTCATTTTCCATCATTAAATCACATAGATGATATATATAATTATATTTAAAGAAATAATATGGTATTTATGATATAATGATCATTATATAAATATAAAATAATACTTACCTTCTTTTTATTATGGTTATTGAAAAATGGAAACATTACTCATGTGTGCGTACGACCTACCATCCCCATGATTGCAACATAGTTTATTTTTCATAACCAAATTTCATGATTTGTTTTAAAATTATAATTTATGTATAAAAATAATAACTATTTCATGATAGAATAATTAACCCTTTTACCATAGTTATTCTATAGAATTCATTATGATATATGGTCCAAATATCTTCAAAACGTCTAATGAGAACTTAATTGATTAAGTAATTGTATATAACATGGTAATAAATAAAATAAAAGGAATAATAAACTTGAAAAAAAGTTTATTAATAAAATTAATAATTAACATAAGTTTATTATTCATGAAGATAAATAATGTATTTAATGAGTCAAACTTGAGGTAAGGGACACTTTAATTTAAAAACCTCATTTTAAATGTTTTCAAGATTTATTTTATAAATATTTTTATTCCATTTATATATTATTAAAATTATTTTATTAATGTATATATTTGGAAATTAATAAATTATAAAGGACATTTTTTATTTTATTACAAGTTTTTTAAAAAGTAAGCCTTTTACTAAATGTTTTGACTTTCTTCATAAAAAGAAAATGGAATATTCTATTTTAACGTATAAGACATAAAATAATTTTCCTACTACCATAACCATTATTTTATGTTTGGAGTAATTAATAAGATTTAATGTTTTATTCAAAAAAAACCCTCCTTCCCTGTGTTATACAAATTTTAGTTTTAAAAAATGGAGTTCCAATGAAAGGAATATATCAATATTCGAAAATGTTTTACTTATGGATTTAAACAGATATTTATATGAGTTTGATGATGTAAATGAAATATTTTATGTTTTTTATAAATATTATAGTCATTAGAATTTTTTTGATTGGATGATCCTAATACAGAACTCCAATGAATTGGGTAATGATTATGTTCTCTAGAGAATTATAATCGAAGTTGACCCATATAGTTATTCCAATTATAAGGGTTATTGTAAGGGTTCTATGAATATGAGACCCTAAGGAACCTATATGACTCTTATATTATTGAAAATGAGTTTTCATTGAAATATTTTGATTTAAAAAGGTAATATAATTACCTTTTATTTTAAAATAAATATTATTCCCTTCCAGGGTAAAGATGTATGTTTTTAAGAAAATGTTTTTCATGGGTTATCATGTTTTTTAAGAAACCATCATGATTAAAATTTTATATTTATGTTTTCTTATAAATAATTTTATGGAAAAAATTGGGTAGTAAATATGATTTCACGTGTAAGTAAATGATTATTAAAGCTCAATGTTTATTATGTTAAAGGAAAACTCTCTTTTATAATCTCATGGTTTTAAAATAGATTAATGAGTTTCTTTATATATTTTTATATATAACTTAATGATATTTTTGTAATAATACCATATTTTAAATGTTTTAATAACGTTTAATGATGATTATAAAACTTAATAAAGTTAGAGTTCCAGATATGGAAGTTACCTTAAATGAAGAAAGAGTGTATTTATAAAGAACTTGATTTATGAAAAAAATGGTTACTGTATATAAGTGTTCTCTAGGAAAGAGTTTTTCCTAATTATATAAAACTATAAACTTAAAAGGACTTGGGTGTGAAATTGATCCCATATTTCCTTTTTGATATTGTAAGTTTTGAAGGGTTAAAATTGGGTCATGTTTTTCAGTATCAAATCCAGAAATGTAAAGGTTATGTTTTTAGAATTGGGTCCGGGACTATGGTTTCAGGGCTGTTATAGTTGGTATCAGATTAGGGTTTAGTTGACTTTGGAGATTATGATGTTTTAATGTGTGGTTAACTTAAGAGTTATGGATATCATCACAAGTTTATAAGTTTAAGGTTAATCATAAGTTCAAACTCTTATAAATCCATTTTGAGGTTTTAAGTGATGATATTTTAAGGTGATTAATGATATATTGCGAGAGGTTTTTTAGGTTAAGTTATAATTTACCCTTAGGTGTATCATGTGTTTTAACATGAATGATTATTTGAGAAAAAATATATTAAAATTTTGGAAATATATGATAAAATGTATGAGATAAACTTTGATGTTAAAACTTTCTTTAATGTTGAGGTTATTGAAGTTATTTGAGATATAAGTTTATTTATTTATAGAATAATCTATGTTGAAACTTCTGTGTTATTGTTGAATTTTGGAGATAAATTATTCATATTAAGGTTTATTCATTTTGGGAATTATATTTTCTTTTAAAAACCATTTTTGTTTTGGTTAATGTCTAAATATAGGATTAATAGATTATTATCATTTTATATATCGTATGATTTATTAGAAGTTGATTTTAGTGCCTCAATCATGGAAAATCCATCTGGAAGACTCATCGTTTGGAGAGAAATATGATATTTTGGTGGAAATTTATAAAAGGATGAAATTATACTTATCAAGTATTTATTTTTCCTTATGTTATTAGTATATATGGAAAAGGAATTAATCAAATATTGGGGAAAAAATATTAAAACAAAAATGTAATCATATTATCTTTATTTTGGATGAATTGTTGGTCTTTCTTTCACACCTAATTGATTTATGGTTTTATGGTCATTCAATTTCTTATGATCATTCACTTTATTGTGAAAAATGTTCTCTATCACTCTCCATCATTATTTGGAAATAATGTTTTCCCTCCATGTCCATATTTTTACTTACCATTAATGTTATCTTATTAGGAAACCTAGTTATGTATTATTCCAAACGACATTTATATTTACTTTTACCTTTTATCAAAAGAAATTTTTATGAACCATTTTTATAATGTGATATTTCAATAAGGTGTTTAAAAATGTAAAGCCCTTGTTTACCTTTAAAAATTAAAATCAAGAGAATGCAATTAATTGGGCGGGGGGGGGGGGATGTAACACTCTAATATTTTAAAAGAACACTATACAACACCAAGATTAAACGAACTAAGATATTATTATTTAAATATGACTATCATAAACTAGATATTGAATTGGTAGGTATGAATCATATTAAAAACATTATTAAATATATATATAAAAGTCATAATCAATGAAAATTTATTGATCAATGTAGCACCCCAAACCGGGATCCACTTAACCGTGTTTCGGGCTAGAGGGCCACTGGGCCTTAGGCATGCCTCCCCATATGCTAAAGGATTCCAACTAACAGTGAAGGTCTAACTAGGTGATGTTGGGGAGATTATACTCTCTGGTGATAATAATAATAAGTATGGTCAAATAATAAATATTCTATATAAGTGATCAAAAAAACTTAGTGGAAGCATGAAAATATAAAAAATAAGAATAAAAATCCTAAAAGAAATAAATATACATAAAAAATAATATCCATATGTCAGGATAGTCATATAAAAGAGACATGAAAGATCTCCTAGAGGCTGATCATATAAGTACGTAATCAAAATCCCAAAAAAGAACTCCATATTGACACAAAAGAACCCCTTGGTCCATCTACCATCTATCCCATGCACTAACAATTCATCCTTGCTCAATAAAGTCCATTACATGAGTCTAAACCATTACATGATCTCAAATATATAAAGTCTGCACATGTCCCGAGGGACCACGCAGGGTGTGAGTATGAACTGAGTAGGCCACCACTAACATGTGGCTATATTACATCCATATTTATATTAGTGTATGAAAATCATAAATAAAAATCATTATCTTATATATAAAATACATAACCCATTTCACCTGTGCTCAATAACCACACATGAGCGTTTACCTGCTTCAAACAATATTGGAATGGAATGATGTATCCATGGTCAGTCATACCTAGAGAAACCTTGGTATCCCATCCATATAAATGTCACCTGACACCTCATGCCAACTGATACTAGTTGTACCACTTTTCAAATAAAATCGATGTCCCATTAGTATGACCAAAATCATATCAAGATTCCCTCAGAATTCCTCTTGAACAACCACCATCATCATAATAACTTTATGTCCCAAGGTATGATGAATCCTATCCTTCCATAGTCCTAAAACATCGGCCTCAACATCACAGTGAGACCCATCCCCATAAAATAGTCTCACTCCATCAACCAAAGATTTATATAGTGAGAACCTCCCCAAAAAATGATAGTCATCTCTATACCCTAAGCCGCTAATACTACAGAGGCCTCTACCCATATTGTGTGGTCAACACAACCAAACTGAGTCCTTATCCTATGTGCACATGACTCCAATAGTGATATTGGAAAAAATAGTGAGCATAAATCACTAACATTCATAATCCATGCCATTTGGTGAAACTCCTTCACCAAATGAGAAACTCGTTACCCAACCGCAACACGAGTCATCACCATCCACCTCATCCCAAAGAACCTCATCACCTTAATTCCATTGATCAATATCACCCCAAGTATCTCAATCCAAGAACAACATGTTCCCATGTAAATCACATAGCCATAACACATCATTATATAATTTAAATAACTAGCACACCCTACTTAACTAATTTTTAAACCCATTCTAGACAAACCATTCCATTCAAAGTTAAATATATTCTAAAAAACATGAAATTTCCCATAGAAATCTTCCAACAATAGATTAAAATGAAATCATTAATTAAATAGTTCACACCTAGACCTCTTAAATCATGAATATTTAAATACATATCCTATATCATACATATAAATAAGGAGAAATCTAGGAACCACCAACCTTACACCCATATATGTTTTCTTATCAAAGACTAGCCTCTAATTTAAGCCAAAATGAGAGAGAATAAGTAATCTAAAAAAATCCTAGAAATAGGGTAAATGAGATTGAATGGAAATAATATTCCAAATGGAAATATAAAATAAGAAATGAATCAAGAGGACTAGTTGGATTACCACTAGCTATCCAACACAATTAACAATGCTTGAATTAGACACCAGATAGAGAAGAACCCTCAAAATCTACAAAGAGGGAATAATGATCCTACCCAAGGATACTATGTATGAAAGGGAGAAGAAAAAAGAGGCTTGATACTTAAATAAATAAAGGGTAAAAATGTAATTTGATTCCATTAAATGAACCGCATGGTTTGTCTCCCCAGTTTGGCTAACCGTGTAGCAATAGTACAGTGCCTCTATCTAAATAGACACCCACCTAGTATGGTTACAATGCATGGTTACCCAAACCATGTGCCTAACTATTAAGGTCTCTCCACCTCTCTATACTAAGACTCCTGGATGTGTGCCCCCCATGCATGGTTTTATCTAACCAGTATCTAGTTAAAATGAGCCACACGATTATCCCTAATTGTTCTCCAACCATGCGCCCAATGTTGAGTCTCCCAAATTATGGTTTTTGAATCCTGACACTTCCAAAACCAAACTAAACCCCTTAGTCACTTACCGAGCCTTAAACACCATAAAAAACATAATAATGTATTATAACTCTTGTAATTAACCTACGAAACTCAAATTGAAAGTTGGACCATACACCAAATTAAAAGTTCACATTCCCTCAAAAATTTTAACCCTCCTAAAAACTCGAGACATTATAAACCCCACCTTACAATAGCCCATCCCCAAGATATATATTCTCATGATATGATGATAAAAAACATACCCATATCATAAGAATTACCTCAAACTACCCCATTTATTCAATCAATAAAATTCTTCTTATGGTGCTCACCACATTAGAAATTACCTTCCCAGTCTCTTCTCAACCCAATATGACATTCTGGTGGTTCCTCTAACCATTACTTAGAAATTAACATCCACATTTGACATACTCTAATTCCTACACCTCACCAAATTCTCAAATCACACCGACTTCACACAATATTCCCATACTATCCCACATCGCAACTGATGCCCAAAAGTTCCTGCATGACAATCTATACTCAAATGAGACCCCGCATTATATATATATACATATATAATTACCATAAAATATATTTATTCCTACTCACCTCATACAAGACACACATCATGCCCTATTCCCATATATCAACCAATTGATATTCAATTTAGCTATCACCCATGAACCTCATGTATCAATATCAATTATGCCAAAAATAAAAGGAAAATGCCCATGATCATGGTGTAACTCTAACCATTGTCAGATCCCTATCCTAATATGACCCTAATAGATCAACTGAAATCACCAAGATGGAATCTTGATTACCCAAGATATTTAAAATAAAACACAATAAGATATACAACATCAAGCTTAAACAAACGACTAAAATATTATTATTTAAATGTGATAGTTATCACCTAGCTGTTGGAATGACATGATTGAATGGGATTAACCAAAATATGAAAATATAGTTTACAATTTTTTATAAAATTAATTCATTTGTTACCAATTAATTAAAAATTAAAATAAATACCAATTGAACATAAGTGATGTGTTTTTATAAAAATCTATTTTATGCCTATATTGAAATTTTATCTCAATAAATTAAATTAAACAATATTAGTAAAATATATTAATGAAATTTATATTTTATATATTCAATAAAATATTTTTAAATTCATCCAATAAGTTTTATAGGCTTAATATAAGAATAAATCGAATTTTAAGCATAAAAAGTTATATTTTTCTAAAATAAAATTTTGCCGCCTTTTGATGGCGCACATGTTTTAAATATAAATTTTGATACTTTTATAAATTTATTTTGAAAAAATAGAATTATTTTTTAAAATTTTAATATCAAAATTATATTATGGTGAATTTTTGGTATTTTTCTAAAAATTTTCATTTTTTTGATGAATAGTGAAAAAGAAAGCATTTTATCTGAAAACTACCTTTTCATCTAATTTATGTATATAGTTAAATTATATTTTAAATTGGATTTAAATTATATTTAGTAAAATTATACATCGAAAAAACTAATTTATTTCATTGGAATAAATTTCACATTGAAATTGGATATAAAAACATTTCAAAATTTTGAACTTTTCACATTAAAAAACCATTTTTTCGTAGTGTCTATGAGATTATTTTTAAATATAATTTTTCCAATTATATTACTTAGGTAAAATGGATTAAATATTTTTTAATCATAAGTTAAAAATTAGTTTTTAATTTCAATTTAATTTTTAGGCATTAAAAAAGTTACCATGGTAATTTGTTTTACGAAAATATAGGTAAAAAATAAATCATGTTAACGTTAAGAAGGTAAAGGCTTAAAATACCTAAAAATTGCCACATTTAATGATTTTTTAAGGTGTGTATAAAAACTAAACAGAATATACAATATTAATTGTTATCTAATGTCATGGAATTTATTACCACCTCAATGTGGTTTGATTTAAATATAAAACATTCATTATTTTAATCACTTAAACCCACCTATCATCAAATATAAATACCACCCCTCACCATGCCATTTAGACTCATAATACTTGTATCTCCCAAAATATCCTCCCAAAAAATTAATAATCACTATCTCTATGTACTAGAACTTTGTTTCTCACCAATAGACCAAATCCAAGGTCCTCAAGGTTCTCTCAAGGAGGTGATATTCAAGAGGTAATTTTCTCAAAGTACCTCTCTTTATTTCTTTTTTTTTTCATTCTAATAAAATCCTTCATACATAAATGCATGATAAATAAAAAATCATTTATGTACTGGAGTTTTATGTCTATAATGTAATATCTCATATCCATTTCATTTATCATCTTCTATTATTAAAATAAACAAAACTATTATCCAAGTAATGTTAGTTAATTGCCTCTGTGAATAATGATTTTGTTTGTTTTCCATTACCGCCTTCATGGATGGTCATAAAACTATAATTATGGTTAAATAATATTTTAATAGGTATATTATAACCCATTTCATGTTATTTAACTAATATATACATATAATATTAAATAAAATGAAACTAGTTTGCAACGTTCAGAAACGCCACCAAAATAAACAAAACATTTATCATTAACATTTTATCTAGTGAATTATCCTCATGTAAGAAATAAAAAAATATATGGGACCATTAATATTTATGGAATTTAATTAATACTATTCCATTACAATTCTAGAGTTCTAATCCTATTTTACAAGAACATGCATAATTATATACAAATGAACCTATTATAAAACAACGAAACAAACTCTCTTGAAACCGTGAAAATAATAAAATATTAATAATTAATGGGTCATAATATGTTATAAAATCATAATATATGGTATTATAAATATTAATATAGTCATTTAATGAGTTAATAACATTATTAAAACCATTATACATGAGTTTTGAACACTTTTTAAGAAATTTGAATGTGAGGTAAGAGGTTTCTCAACTCAATTTCCATTCATTGGGTTAAACTTATGCTTCTTGATTATGTCATGATAAGATTATGTGTGAAATGAATTTTAAATATTTTATATTTAATTTACACTTTTTTATTTATATTTATAGTGAACACATATAATCAATTCATTTTATTTAAGCTCACTCTAATGTAATGATATTTATGAGAGACATTCTTTTAAAAATTATCTTTTTCAATCTTACTTAAAGCTCACTTTTTCTTCCATGTTTGTGTTTTCAAAAATTGATTCCAATTTTTTTACCATTATATTATTATTATTTTTAATTCATTTTAACTCATGTTTTAATTTTTACAAAATGGTTTGAAATTATTCTTTTTGTCATTTTTTAAAAGTGGTTCTTTGGGACTTTTCGGGAAAAAATACAAAAGGAATGTTTTTTACTTATCCATTGTGAGAGAATTTTCAAGTAATTATGAAGCATTAATTATTTTAAGATTAATTTATAAAATTACAAGGTTATTTTAAAATAAAATGTTTTCCTTTATATGTGCATTGTTTTTCTAAAAATATAAGATTTTTAAATGAAAGGTTTATTTTCTTTATGAATATTTATATAATGAAAGTATTCATATTTTATGATTGTGATATGGTTCTTGGGAAATTTTTATAATTATGAGTGGTTATATGATAAGCCAATGATGGGTGGTTATGTGATAAACCAATGACAAGTGGTTCCGTGATAAACCAAGGATGGGTGGTTACATGATATCCTCCAATGCATTAGGTACTCCAGAGTTGGAGTTTAACTATATTGGTTACTCCATTTAAAAGAAGGTTTGATCCCAATTATAGATAATGGGTGAGACTGATATAGCTTATATGAAGGTTTGATCCCCATTATAGCTCATGAAAAATAGGTGATCCCGATATACATTATACGAAGGGTTAAGCTCTATTATTGCTCATGGGTGAGCCTAATATAGCTTATAAGATGAGTGATAACCATTATAGATCTATATTGCATCATGTAGTGATTATATTACAAGTTTACTGTATGGTTATTATAATTAAAAATGGTTTTAAAATGGTTTTATGAATGTGATTCTCTATGTTTCCAAAAAAGTTTTTCTTTTGATTTATAGGGTTTTATTGATTTTATTTGAGCTAAAAGAGTGTGTGTTTTCATAAGAAAACGATTTATTTAAATATCCCAATGAATTTTTTATAAAAGTAAATATTACATGGGTTTTCATATTTTCCCCTAGACTAACATTCTACCTTATTTTATATCCCTAACTGATCTGTTGTTCTTATCCCAAGTTTTTAAAAAATTTTCACAGGGTAGGATGATTAATGATGAGGATGAGGAAAATATGAAAATTTCTATGCTATATTATAGAAATATACCATGTTTTTAATTTGGTGTGAAAAATGGATACTCAATAAAAGTGTCCACTTATAATATATTGGTTTTCTTTGTAATATTTTGTTCCAATTCTATGAAAATCTAAACTTAAAAGATATTTAGGAAAATAAAGTGTTATCTAGTTTTAAAATAACTATAATATGTATTGTTTAAGGCTGAGTCCTTATAGTTGGTATCAGATCAGGGTTTAGAAAACTTTAGAGATTAGGATATTTCCTTGTAAGGTTTTCTTAAGAGTTATGGATATCATTATGGGTTTATAAGTTTTAATATGATTATAATTTCAAAGTCTTATATACAAATTTAGTGGTTCAATGTGATGAATTTCTAGAATATTAATGATATTTTTAGAGATTGGATTTATAAAGGTAGCTGATTTAGGAATAAATGATTTTAATGGTAAAGTATTATAAAGTTTTTTATGGGTATTATCTTTGAAAGGACCATTTCATTTTAAAATTTCATATTTTAATGATTTTATTTTCTACAGATTAAGTATCATTTATCAAGATGGAAGGAAAGAAGTCCTTCACAAACTTCTTACCTATTCAATATGATTTTATTATCACTATTATTACAAAATCTTATTCAAATGATTTTGATAGATTTTTGAGTATTAAAATCACCTCCAAGAAACTATTTGACTTATCTAACACCTTTTATTTTCTCTAAACATTTTATGGGACATGGTATATTTTTCATTTGATTTCAAAATATCAAATTTACCTTCTCTATCTAGAAGTAAAATTCCATAAATTACATGTCCATTTAATTTTTGGAAGTTTTACATCATGTCAAAATATAAAGGGGATATCGAAGAAATCCTGAATTCTGGATTTAAGGTAAGAATTATTTTCTTATATTCTAAGTATGTAACATTTTTGGGTTTATATTGATGAATCATAAAGATATAATTAATATATTTTATTGTAGTAATGGTGTGTTAAGGAATAAGATAATGAATAATGGTTAATGTTTTAAGAAAGAAGTTGAAAGAAGTATGTGTTTATGTATTGATTTTTCACATTTATTATAAAGTGGTATTTTACAAATATTATTGGAATCATATAATTCCTAATGATTTTTCTATAGTAGTTTTTTCTTTAATAAATTTGGAAACATATGTTATATGAAATCAATACCTTTTAAAAGTGTTGAAAAGGTGATAATTTTTAAGGTACATGTAAATCTTAATTTTTTGATATGAAAATGATTATTTTAGAAACAATGCCTTTAAATTTTTTGTTACATAATTTTAAAGGTATTGGTAGTATTTTTGGTTTATATGATATCTAAATTTGAGTTAATAGCGGGTTTTTACTTTTTGGGATGAAAAATGAAAGTAATGAGATAACCCTTGAGGTTAAAATATATAAAGGTTATTTTTAGGATGTTATTTTACATTTATAGAATTTTATAATGATTAGATTAATATATTGTTTTTAAAATGTAAAACCCATAGGATGAGTGAAAATCCATCATGTTTAAAAAGGCCATGAGAATCAAATCCAAATCCAAAGGGAGACAAGGGTGCATCACCTACCACTGAACTACATTATGTCCTAGTTAGTATGAAATTGTTTTTCTTTAGTAAAATATTTGACAGATAATGTTTAAGTTCATTTTGGGAATATATTTTATCATATTTATAACAATGGTATTAGAAAATGATTTTGTAATTAAGTGATTAATGTTATTTTGAAAGATGTTATTTATTTTGTGAACTTTACATGATAAAGGAAAATAGAATACTATGGGATTATATTTGAGAAATAAATAATGAATTATATTTTGGAATTAGATATGATTTATGGTTATTCAGGTTATAAAGGGAATTTACCAGTATATCATAAAGATTATGTGATTAGGTAAATTACATTTTTTATGAGACTTTAAGAGTGATTGATATTATTTGAAGATAAATATTAAATTTATCTTGAAATACTATGTAATCAAATACTTTATATATTTGGGTTATAATTTTAGTTGGGAATATTTTTAAGGAATTTTAAGGGAAGTTATTTGTTGAATAATCTATGTTGAACTTTTCGAATTACTATAGAATTGTGAAGATTAAAGTAGTTTTATGTTATATAAAGGTTATTATTTTTAGGTAATTATTGTATCTTGTACTAAACATTTTGGTTTTCTTTAATTATCTAAGACAAAAGGAATATATAATTATAATTTTATGGATTTTTCAATCTATAGAAGTTAATTTTGATGCTTCAGGTATGAAAATTCATCTTTAATACTCATCATTTAGTGATAATATGATGATGAAATTAAACTTTTCAAGTAAATATATTTCTTTATGTTCTTAGTCTAGGTCATAAAATAACTCTTCAACTCTAAAAAGAATAAAAAAACATTTTTCTATTACTTTTCATACTGAGGAATCAATGGTCTTTCAATCTGTTACATATGTATGGTTTTTTGTTTTTTAACTTTCTCACAACCATGTTATCTATAATTCACTATCATTACTTGAGTGTTAGGTCTTTTATTCAATTTCCATCTTTTTCTACATGGAAACATAGTATGTGTTTTCTCAAGTGACCATCATACATTCCTTTCTCTCTTTTCAAATGGAAGTTTTATTGATCCTTCTTTTCTATGTGGTATTTCAACAAAGTTATTTTGAAAATTTAAACACCTTGCTTTTAAATACTGAGATAAAATTGAGTGGATGCAATTTTTTAAATGGGGGAGAATGTAACAACCTGATATCTTTAAAAGAAATCGCTACAAGATACACCCCATCAAGATTAAATAAATGACTAAAATATTATTATTTAAATGTGATAGTTATCACCTAGCTGTTGGAATGGTAGAAATTAATGAGATTAACCAAAATATGAAAATATAGTTTAATTATGTTTATAAAATTAATTAATTGGTTACCAATTAATTATAAATGAAAATAAAAATCAATTGAATATAAATGATGTGTTTTTATAAAAAACTATTTTATGCCCATAATAACATTTTATATCAATAAATTAAATTAATAACTATTATTAAAATATATTAACGAATTTTATATGTTATATATTGAAAAAAATATTTTCAAATTCATCTAATAAGTTTTATGAGCTTAATATAAGAATAAATCGAATTTTAAGTAATAAAAACTATATTTTTCTAAAAGACAAATTTTCCACCATTTGATGGCGCACTTGTTTTAAATAGAAAATTCGATACTTTTATAATTTTTTTTTGATAAAATATAATTAATTTTCTAAATTATAATATAAAAATTATCTTAGGGTGATTTTTTGGTATTTTCCTAACAAGTTTCATTTTTTTATGAATAATGAAAAATACAGCATTTTATCTGAAAACTATATTTTCATCTAATTTATGTATATAGTTAAATTATATTTTAAATTTGATTTAAAGTATAATTAGTTAAATTTTAAATAAATAAAACCAATTTAGTTTATTTTAATCAATTTTAAATTGAAATTGGATATTAAAATATTTCAAACTTTTGAACTTTTAACTTTAAAAACCATCTTTTTTGTTGTGTCTGTAGGATTATTTTTAAATATAATTTTTCAATTTATGCGAATTTAATTAGGTAAAATGGATTCAATGTTTATAATTATAAAATCTAAATTATTTTTTATGGTTAATTTAAATTTTAGTAATTAAAAAAGTTACCATGGTAAAAAAATTATTTACCGAGGTATAGGTTAAAAATGAATCATGTTACAGTTAAAAAGGTAAAGGCTTAAAATACCTAAAATATACAACATTTAATGGTTGTTTGAGGTGTTGATAAACCCTAACCAGACTAAAAATATTAAATTTCAGACAAAATTTGGGTGATCAAGAATGCGTAAGGAGTTCCACCCGAGCTTCCACCTCATCTCGACGGTAGGCTAAATGGTGGGTGATCATTGAGAGGGAGATACACACTTGAAGAGGGAGTTACAACACATAATTATCTACTAGTTTGGCGTATATTTTGGTTTTTAATTGTTCATTTATAGGTATATTAAATGTTTTGATGCATTTAATTGGAACATTTTTTATTTCATAACCGATTGGTGTGCAATTTTAAGTGTGCTACTTGTGTTGTTTCAATTGAACAACATAAGACTCCCCTTATTTCTCAAAAATTTGAGATTTTAGTTTTCCTTAACAAACCTTAATTCATGATAAAGGAATGGAACTTGACTAGATGATTTTTATGTCATGGTTTAGTACCATTTGAATCATTTTAGGGGTTGTGGGTGCCCAAGATCTTGGTTAACCCTAAATAAAAGGATTACAAAAAAACCTAATAATAAATTAAGATTAAGTAACTTTTCAAGTGGTGTAGAATCTTAACAATGATCACATAATCATAATTTATTCTTTAAAATACACTTGTTTTCAAACTTTTAAACTCTTTAAATTAAGTTATTTTAGTTTAAATATATTTTCAAAACCACTCCCCTATTTTAGTAATTTTTATTAAAAATTCACACTAAAAACCACCAATGATACTTGAGGGATGACCTAGGGTTTTTCCTAGACTATAAAATCATATTTAATTCATAATCAATTTGAAGTTTCATGATAATGCGTTCATGATGCTTTGAGATCTAGGTTGGGCTATGTTCTAATATGAGGGGACCATGTTGTTTCTTATGGCTCAAGGAAATTAAGGGTGCATGAGAAAAACTACCCAACACATAATTTGGAGTTAGCTGTAGTTGTTTATGATTTAAAGACTTAGCATCATTATCTATTTAGTGATAAATTTACTGTTTTCATGGATCATAAAATCTTGAAACATATTTAATCACAAAGGGATTTTAATTTGAGGAAAAAGAGATGGATGAAGTATCTTAAAATGTTCGAATTTGACTTTATGTAGACACCAGGTAAAGGAAATTTAGTGGAAGATACATTAAGTATAAAGTCTTATGATAATTTTGAGAAAGAGTCTTTAGATTAGTGGCAATTGATATTGGTACTAGCCGATATGCATGTGAAATGTGGGGACCAAGGTGATGTTACAGTTTTATTTTTAGTTTCCTTGGTTCCTGATTTGGTAAATATAGTAATAGAGGCATGGAAATGCGATGTATAATGTGCTAAAATGAGTTCAAAACTCAATGGTGGGGATACCATTGAGACATGGAGGCTGGATGGGAGTTCAGTGTTGTGGTTCAGGAATTACATGGTTGTTCCTATGGCCTGTCAGGAATAACTCCTTCATGATTACCACCATTATAGATGGGTTGTTCATCCTGGAATACATAAGATGTATAATTCATTGAAGTCATAGTTCTAGTAGAGCGACATGAAATGGAAAGTGGTTGAGTTCGTTTCGAGATTCTTAACTTGTCAGTAAGTTAAGGAAGAACATCAGTGAATAGTAGGTATGTTGCAGTCTTAACCTATCCTAGTGTGGAAATGAGAGCAGATAACAAAGGATTTTGTAATATGTCTCCCAAGAATGATTCAGAAACATGATTCCACATGGATGATTATGGATTAACTCAAAAATTTGGTCTATTTCATCCCTATTTGTGAAACTCATACAGTGAAGGATCTTTTCAAAATCTATATAAAAAAAGTAGTAAAGATAAATGGAATAATAGTTTCGATCATATCATATAGAGATCTGAGGTTCACTTATTGCTTCTTGAAATACTTACAGAAATCCATTAGGACTCAGTTAATATGACTACGAAATATCACTCTCAGATGGGAGACCACTCTGAAAAGATGCTAAAAACATTGGAAGAAATGTTGCAAGATTGTGTAATGGATTTTGGTGGCTCATGGGAAGAGAATATGATATTTGTGATGTTATATTATAACAACATTTATTAGGCCTCGATACATATGGATCCATTTTAAGAATTGTATGGGATTCCTTGTTTTTCTCTACTTTTTTTGTGTGGAAACAGGTTAGACTTCACTAGTTGGGCTGAGACTTGTCTACGAAACAATGGAGAAGATTCAGTTGACTAGGAAAGAGATGGAGACAACTCAGAGTCATCATAAATCTTATATAGATCATCATTTATGGTCATTTTCCTTTTAATTGAGTGATCTTGTGTTCCAAAATATTTCTCTAAGGCTCGGTCATTGAAGTTTTGGAAAACAGAAAAAGTTGTCTCCTTAATACATAGACCCTTTTGATATACTAGAATGCATTGGGGAGGTGGAATATCAGTTGTAATTTCCATAGTGGTTCAGTTTGGTGAATAATGTGTTCCATATATCTCAGTTGAAGAATTATTAGACTGATCCAAACCATATGATCATATGGGATCACATTTACCTAGATCCGGATGCTTTTTTGGTACATATCCTATTATAGATTGTGGATAGGAAAGAGAAAGTATTGTGTGAAAAAATCATCAGCCTAGTATGGATTTTTTGGAAAAATGAGAAGATTTAGCAGGATACTTTTAAATGAAAGAAGTAAATGAATGATCAATAACCGAAACTCTTTCATGATAATTATGGTTCTCTATTTTTAGGGAAAAAAAAAGGCTAATAGTGGGGAGAAAGTAGCACCCCTATTTTTTTGTAAGTAACCATTTCTTATGATTTTTAAGTATACAAAGTGGTTGGGTGAAGTTTGGGAGAGTTTAGAGAACATGTTGAGAGTTTTTTGGGGATTTTATCTAGGTGAATGGGTGGTGCACGGTTTGTGAAAAATGTGAAACAATTAAAGGGAACCATGCACTGTAAGACAAGGGTTAAAGGGGAGGCACACAGGCTATGCACGGTTTGTACAAACTGTGATAAATCCTAGAAGAAACCATGAAGTATTGTGAAAATGTTGGACAAAGAGATTTGGCATGGTTGGTGCATGGTTTAGAAGTAATGAAAGCTAGCCATGCAAGGCCTTTCTTAATACAAAAGTAGGAGCACATTTAGCACACAGTTTGCCTAAACATGTGACTAAACTATGCACATGGTCAAAACTACCTCCTTAAAAAGTATATATCACTCATTTTTGAATCTAAGTGTTTTGTTTTTACCCCAAAACGTCCCTAAATAATTATTTTGGTCTCTCAATGGTTGAATAACCTCTCAAAAGAAATTTATAATCGATATGGATCCTTCCCCTGGTGCATTGAAGCCCAATTCTTATGGTATATCACCGTTCTTCGTTGTTATTTTCATTTTTCTTAGATCTAATTCACCTAGTAAATTATTTTATTAGATATGTGCCCAATATGGGTAGATATATAATTGTGGATGCAAAATATGTTTGTATTTGGTCACGATGATGATAGGAGAAGAAATCTAAGGCATGTTTGTGGAGATTCAACCCGGTTTTTGTGACATTTTTTGTGTCTTTTATCATTTTCACTAAAACTATCGAGGTAGGTGGCTTCACCCTTGACTCCTCGTACTAGAATTGATTTTATTAGTTTCAAATTGATTTAATTGATTGAAATTGATTGTGAAATATTGGTTTAAGAATGATATAAATCCTCTTTAGTGATTATTTATGTTTTTTGGTGAATTTGTAGAACTTTGGTGAATTGTTGTGCAAGGTGATATCGTTTCTTGGTTTTAAAATGTTGATTTTAAAATATGGATTTTCTAGAATTTAGAAATTTCTTATTGGAAAAATGTTTTCAATAAAAAGGGGTGTTTTATTGAAATGGTTTTGGAATGGTTTTTGGGAATACTTAGTGTATGTTTTCATATTGTATTTATGAGGCTTGGTTGAAATATGACCTTGTTCTTGATGCCAAAGGTGTAATGACATATGGGATATAATGACCTTGTGATGACTTGGTGAATTGATGAGAAACTACTCATGTGTATTAAATTGTCATAATGATGCATTAATGGTTGGTAGTGTGAATATATGGAATTGATTGGCTATGCCAAAATGGAACTTGTGAAATGGTTTAAAATCCTGGTTTAGGTGTTTTCTTAAAAATAGATTTTGCTGGAAAATTTGTTGATATAACACTTGTTTATATTTAGTTATAAAATGTTTTGGAAATTGTTTTATATAAACTATTTTGGAAATTGTTTTATATAAAATATTTTATATAAAATTTTCTAACTCTTATATCATAGTGGCGTGAATAGGTAATTCATTGGGGGAAAACCTAATGAGTTTTATTACTCACCCCTGCTTTGGGACTTTAGTGATTTTGTTGATGTCATCTACTGGGACATGGGAAAAAGTAAAGTATCACAAATATTTATCACTAATTCATGATACATGTACTATTCAGTGGAGTTGGATCTTGGATCATGTGGATTTATAGATTTGTGGTCATCTTGAGTATTGTGGTTGTCTTGGAGTTTTGTTAGTTTGTCCTCCACTATTTACTTTGTTATTGTAGTCTTCAGTTGTGGTACTTGTTTTTAGTATGATTTTGATAAATGAATGTTGAGTTTTATTTCATTAATATCATGCATCATATAGTGGTTTGTTTGGTTATGGATATACTGGTTATTTGTTTTATTCCTTAAGGTAAAATCGTTCCCCACATGTATTGAGGCCCTTTGACATTTATTTCTAGCCTTTGGCGTCTGGGGGATGTCACTTAAGTGCTAGTAATGTCTCACTTACCGCTCAAGACAATAAGAATAAGTGGGTCATTACATCTACCTATGAGTCTCCCCATTAAGACTCTTCCACCTTATACATCATAGAATACTACACCATCATTTGAAATAAACAACATTTACCATTATCCAGCCTTACATATAAATTCAAGGCTTCCAACTCCTTTATTTCTCTCCAAGAATTCCCAGACTCCTGAAAATAATCCTTCCATGAAATACTGCAAAAATAATTGGCTAAAATATTACCATTTATGAGTTGTAGGAGATATCAAAATCACAATCCTAAATAAACTCCATCTACCTCAATTTCTAAAAATTCAGATCATGTTGAGAAAAGATATACCTCAAGCTCTTGTGATATGTGAAGACCAAAAAGAACTCCCCAATGAGGTAATACTACCAAACATTTAGCACAAACACAACCAATTCCAGCTCTATATCATGGGTGGCATAGTTATATTCGTGGGGATGTAACTACCTAGACCCATAAGATATCATTACCCTATATTGATTCAACATGCATCCCAATCCTAGACAAGAATCATCACAAAACACCTCAAACATCACAACCTCCTTAATATTTTTTTAAAAATGGATTATTTATTTGGAATAAGAATAATTTATATTATTTAATAAGTTAAACTTAGTTTTTGACCAAAATGAATATTGAAAATAGTAAAAACTATTTACCACGGTTAAGGTAAAAATGGATTTACCGGGGATTAAATTAAAAAGATAAGGGTTAAAATGACCTAAAAACATGTATAAAATATATTTTATGGCCATATTTAGACCCTATAATGTTTATGGATATATAATACTCCATTTTGGAACCTTTTTTCATGTAAAAATGTGGGAAAATGTTTTTATTTTTAAAAATTACATGTGTGCCACTCACCTTACTTATAAAAGTCTACCCCCTATCCTCTCATGTTCACACATTTAAACCCTTCTTATTCAGCCAGGAAAAGACAAAATCACTTGAAAAATTTCCTCATATTATCCTATAATACTTATTTTGGTTATAAATCCAACCATGTAAGTATTTTGGTGCAAATCTAAGAATGTTACTCAAGGAAGAGGTAATGTTCTTTATCGAACATTTTTTTATTTCATCCTCCAACTCCTTTAATACGATTAAACCATGATGATATAATAATATTAGTATCTTCTATATACCTATATGTTTTTATGTTAATTTAATGACCTCCAAATATCCATAATTCCTTCAAATGTATTATGAAATCATCATTCATGTGTACGGAGGACTACTGCCTCATGAACTGATGTCATCCGTTTTTCCATTTCCACCTCTCACAGTTGGGTATGATGATGGATATAAAGTATATATATTATATTTATAATATAAGTATACCTATAGAGTTATTATATCATATATAATTTTTTTACTTTCCATTCTGCAGTGTATATGATAACATCGCTCGTGTGTACGGAGGATCACCGCCTCGCGAAGTGACATGATTTGTTTTTCACTAACACTTTACATGTAAGGTAATAAAGATAAAGTTAATAAATATATGTGATATACATGAAATAATTATGATATTAATAATATATTTATCATTCTAAAAATATAATATATCATTTTATTTCTTACCTTTTTACTCACTTATAGATGATAACATCATTTGTGTATGTGTGGACTACTGGCTTAACGAAGCGATGCAACTCTCTTTTCAGGACCACACCACATTAATGATATATATATAAGTATATTCAAGGAAATATTATTTTATTTTTTATATTATGGTCATTATTGAAAGATAAAATATTACTTACCTTCTTTCCATAATGATTGTTGAAAAATGGAAATGTTACCCACGCGTATGTACGACCTACCATCTCTATGATTATAACATACATAATTTTTCAAAATATTTTTAATTATTCATATTAAAAATATAATTGATGTATAAATATGATAATTATTTCATGATTATTATTATTTAGGTGATAGAACTATATAATATATGTAATAAATAGTTCTTTTATGTCAAAACACACATGAGAAATGTCCAAAAATGTGATAGATGGGTGAGGAAGGGGAGTAGTGTTATCGGGGGGTACATGATTCAAGTGTATTGCATGTCTGAGTTCTAGAATTGAATTTTGGGTCTCATGAGTGGTTGTTTTGGAGTATTGGGACACAAGGTTTGGGGACTAAGATTATAGTCATTAATAATGAAAATAATGAAATATTATTATCAAACGGGAGATAAGATGTTATAAAAGGATCATATAGATTATTATAAATATTAATATGGTTTTATTATAAGTTAATAACATGTTTAAAGCCACTATACATGAGTTTAAAGTACTTTATACCAAAATGAATCATGAGGTAAGGGACTTCATCTCAATTTACCTTCATTGAGGTATATTGTAATGTTATGCACCTAATTTCCTTTATATGGTTTATATAATTCCCCTTTGACATGTAATATAAAGATTAATTAATAATTCATGCTATTATAAGTTTCAATTTGAATTATTTCATCCAATGGAATTTGACTTTAGAGTTACCAAGTGGTAAATAATTTGATAACTCAATTTCTTTTCATTAGGTTATATTACTTTTTCATCATATTTGATATTATAATATTATATTTGAAATGACTTTTGATTATATTATGTTTTATTTAAATTTTATAAAAATAATCGATTCATTGATTATTTCTCAATTTAATGTTATGATCATTGTAAGGATTTATTTCACAATCTCATTCTAATTGAGATTGTTTATTCTTGAATTTCAGTTGAAGGAAATTATTTTACCATTTCTTAATAAACCCATTTCAATTTATTATCCTTTATTTATTCATTATATTTCAAGTAATAGTAACATTTTTTACACTTTTGGGTACATAAATTAATTGAGTAATATTTTTTAATAAAATACGATTTCATTTCTCACTTCAGTAAGAAATCTATTTTCTTCCAGAACTATGTTTTCTAAAAATGTTTAAAAAAATGTTTATAGAATTTTTAAAAAAAATTATTAAATAATTTTTTATCCATTTTTATAATTTTCAAAAAATATGGAAATAATATTCAGGTTAATTCCAAAACAAGGCCCGTTTGGTTTTTATCAAAAATAAAAAAGGAATCTTTATTTTAACATAATCAAAATGTATAGAATTTCCTACCATCACGATCACTCACTTTTTTACATATTCATTTATAATTTTCAAATATTATTTAAAATAAATTATTTTCCAAATGTTTTGTGAAATTTTAGCTTTAAAAAAATGATTTTCAAAGTGAAGAGGATATTCTTCTCAAGAAATCTTTTAAATATATTTTTATGGTATTTCTATTAATCAATGAAAAAAACCATTTATTCTTACTCTGATGGGTATATGTTGGATTGATACTATAATTATTATTTATATAGATGGTTTATTATCATTTTGTGAAAAGGAAATTATTGACATTCACTTTCTTGATTCATTTTTGTAGTCATTAACCTTCCCTTGAAATATTCACCTACCTGTGATCATTGTAAATTAAATTTCACCAAAATATCCATCTTATTTATCATGGATATCTTTATTTAATAAAACACATATCATTTATACATATGGTTATCTACATTGAATTTTATTTGATTATCCATGGAAATATTGATAAATATTTATTCTTTACTCTATTAAGATATTTGATGATATCACAAATTGTTCATAAATTAAATATATTATTTGATATATGAGGAATTATTTGGAAATGAAGACATAGGTGGGGCCTAGTTATAGATCACCCTTTGATGCATCATTAGTCTCATGAGACAAATCAGTTGGTTAGCCTTAATTAAATGGGTTTCTGGTGTATACCTACCCATTAGTTTTAAATTGTCTTGAGTAAAGATCTTGATGGTAGAGGTATCATAATTCCTGATATCATGATGTGCGGTAATGTAATATTAGAGGAAGGAGGGGAGAATACCCAAAAATAAATAAGGGTAAAATAGAATTTTTTCATATAAAATATCCAAACCAGGATTCCCCATGATGTAGTAATCCCTAACTATCATGAGATGTGCTCTAAGGATGGATAAAATACTCATGATTACCAACCACACCCTACACCATAGCATAATGTTCCAAAGAGACTTCCAAACTTTCCAAATGAATATGTCTATTCCATAATTGCCTCAACATTTTCCTCCCAAGTAGCCACTAAAACCTCCATGATATAGCATAGGTCCTTCACAAGAAACCCTTCTTGATGTAGCTGCTAACCTATACAGTGGATCATGGGGTATGTGTAATGGTAACCATTATGTACACCCTCCATAGAACATCCCATGGCTTGTGGTGTGGAGGACACCCCAAACCAGGTACATGAGGTTATGTGTTAGGGTAACCCTTATACATCCCATCAAAATTCACACAACACCCTTACTCAAACTAAACTTACACATAATAACCATAAATCAACCTAAACACCACACCATGGCCTTCCTCACATTACTTTACACAACACATCTACATAACTGTAACATCCCATACCGGGATCCATGCACCGATGCCCCGATCCAGTCCACCACATGACCTCAAGCATGCCTCCCCGTATGACAGATGTCGTCGACCAGTAGTGAGGGTCTAATATCAGTCATGGGGAGACTAGACCCTCTTTTATTAGATTAATACACCAGTATAAAAAAATAAAAAAATAACCAAAGTATGAACAAATGATATCATAACCAGAAAAATACCAATATAACAAGATAAAAAAACTAAAAATACAATATAAAAACTAAACCGTAGATATACCATGCCAAAATACGTGTACAATGTCAAAATTAAACTCAAATTAAAGAAAATAATGACTCCCAATACAGAACTGAACAACATCTAGTTCCCTTATCCCTGCTCTATCTCGGCTCATCCACCTAACATAAGGCCTTTTCCCTTATCCTGTCATGAAGCCATGAAATCTATTTAGGTACCGATCGGGTACGCTGATTAGGGTGTGAGTACAACTCAGTAGGCCACCACCAAAGTCTCTAAAAAAATATCTAGTCAATAACAAGTGTATGCATTTGTATAAAGAAATAAGTAAAATTCATAAATAAATAGTTATCTCATTATCAATTTATTCTTTATTTGACCACATAAATTCCATGGTTTATCAAGGATACCCAAACCTCAATACCTACTTTTCCCTACATCAAATTCTACACTATCCCCAAGGGATATCATGTTCTAAAATTCCATTATTACCATTCTATCTCATCTCAATCTCGTAATTCCATTGTTACCATTCTTAACCTCAATTATCATATGAATAACATTTTTACTATTCATTATATCATTAATTAATTAAATAATTAAATAATATTATCTATCTCATTAATTAAATCAACAATTAATTAATCTTATCAATTCTATTAATTAACTTAATAATTAATTAATCTTCTTAATCCCATTAATTAAATCAACAATTAATTAATCATCTCTACTTCATTACTAATTCAACAATTAGTTCATCATATACATTCATTTTATTAATTTATCAATTAATTAATAAAAATTTATCATCCCAATAATTCCAAATTAATTCCACAATTAATTACTATATTAAACAATCTCAATATCTCCTAATTAATTCCACAATTAATTATTCAAGATACATTTTTCCAATATCCCCAATTCCATAATTTTCCACAATCTATTAAATCAAAAAAGTAATTAATTATATAAAAACTCAATTTATAAACATTTAATAAAAATTATATAATTAAATACACGTAACTAAAATCATGAATAAAGGTTTTGAATAATATACCACTTACCTCAATTCGTTGATGAATAATTGCCTAATAAAAATCCCCAAGATTTGAGTAGCACAAAAACGTAGAACAATATATGGATCTAAAACCCTAAATCAAGATCATAAATTTAAATATGATTCAATTATAGATCTAGATATACAACCCTAGATCTAAATCTGATCAAAATAGGAAGATCAACCCTTTCTAGGATGGGATAAGAAAGTAATAAGAATAAGAAACTAAGAGGGATAAGTTTCTCTTACTGGGAGGGGTGAAGATCTTCATTCCAGGCTTTGATTCATGAAGAAAGGAGGCCAAAAAGGATTTAAATCCATCTGGGAGGCTCTGAAATTATGAAAGAATGTCCAGGGTTGAATACGAGTCAAATAGAGTGAGTTTCGAGGGTTCAGGTGATTTAAAATCTAATTTTCATGTGAATTAAATTACCACACATAGTTTACTGGGTAGGGGTGCATAATTTTCCATAACCATGCACATAATCCATACACCTATTATACAGTGGTACATAGTTACTCCTGAAAGGGGGAACAATTTGAAAAACTATGTTCCAACTGTTCAAATCCCCACTATTCAGGGTTGCACGGTTTGCTGGGCCGAGGTGTACAGTTTTCCCTAACAGTGCGCCAATTGTGTACTACCCTATTTCTTCCATTTTTTAAAAACCTTTTAACCAAAAATACCCTAAAGTAAAAACCAAAAAAAGAGTACTCAACACTAATTAAAATAGTTTTTGAAATAAAGCCCGAGTCACCTCTAGAAAAGGCCAGGATCTAACAATCCCTCCACCTTATAATATCTTGTACTCGAGCTGTAATCCCAATCATTTCTAAGCTTCTAAGACAAAAAAATCAGGCAAATAAGCCCTCATATCTGATCCTCTCTCCCCAGTTTTCTCTTGAACACAACCATGCTTCAACAATACATGAACTATCAACATAGTCTTCCCACTCAACACTTTCTCACTGCAATCCAACTAACATATCAGATGCTCCTCAAGGGACACATCTATCTCAAGCTCAACATCTTAAACATAGATCACATGATAAGGGTTGGAGTAATACCAATGATATTATGACACATAAAAAACATCATTAATAACACTTTACTTATATAGAAAATCCAATCAGTATTCCACCGACCCAATTCTTTCCACATCTTTGAATGGTCCAACGAACCTAGGTGCCAGCTTTCCCTACCTCCATATCCTATGATGAACCAAACTTTGTGATAATAAAAGGAATACATGATCACCTACTATAAAATATAGGGGTCATCTATTTCTACCAGCATATGACTTATTTCTACTTTGAACCATAATCATATGCTTCTGAATCAACTGAACCTAGTGCGATGTATCCTACATGAGACTCAGTACCAACAAATCTAACTCACCTTCCTCCATCCAACAAAAAGTTGATCTGGATGGCCTACCATAAATAACCTCGTATGGTGCCTTATGAATAGTATTCTAATAACTATTGTTATAGGAAAACTCCACCAAAGCTAGGTTCTTTTCCCAATACCCTCTGAAGTCAAGACCACACACTCGAAGCATATCCTTATACACCTATATAGCACACTTATACTAACCATATATCTATGTATGGAAGTCCATACTCAGTAAAACCTGGATACCCAGTTCTATCTATAATCCCTTCTAGAAGAATGAAGTAAAACATGAGTCACAATATGAAACTATAGTCTGTGGAACTCTGTGGAGATGAACTATCTCCCACACATATAAGTCTCCCAATTTCTCTATTGATAAGGTCTATTGTATAGGAAATAAATGCAATAATTTTATCAAATGGTCTACGATCACTCTATTAGCATCGTTCTTCCAAGGAATCCTCGATATACCCACTTTAAAGTCCATAGTAATGTCTTCCCACTTCTATTACGTAATGGAAAACAACTGTAGAAAAACACCAAATCGTTGATGCTTGGATTTCACCTATTGAAAAGTGTATCATTATTTCATGAACCATGTTATCTCATTTTTCATGATAAACTACAAAACTGTCATCATAATTCACAATAAATTTTGTTCACACTTGGATGCACTACACACATTGAGGCATGAAATTCCCACATCAACTCCTCCCGCATACTCATAGGCAAAAAAACTGGATTCTTGACGTAGATGATCTCATCATAATCTATCAACCAATATGAAGGTGTATCCCAACATTCAAGGATTTACCTAAAAGATAATCATTTTGGATCCTTATACTTCATATCTCTGATCTATCCCAAAAGTGCAGAATCCCCCAAAACTTACACTAGATTCATTTGCTTTTGATTCTCCTAAACCACCACATGCATCTTAGCTAGTAGATTCATCATCTTCCACTCAATGCTAGATTCTTGAACAACCTCAGTCTGAGTTTGTCTACTTAAGGAATCAACAACACTATTCTATTTCCCTGGTGTATATTCTTGCATATAAACAACCCATATCTACTGTTGAAAATTAAAATCTCATTGTAAGAATATATACACTAATATCTTATTATTGATAAACACCATAAAACTCTTTCCTGGTAGATAATTATGCCAATAATTCAAAGAATAAACCATCACATCCCACTTGAAGTTGTGATTACAGTAATTCCATTCATGTGGACTCAACTTCCGAGACCCATACGACACAACTCGATCTCCCTGCATCAACACTACTCCAAGTACTATCCCAAAAATATCACAAAACACCGTGTACTCCTCACTTGGCTTGGGTATGATCAATATTGATGTTAATTTCAAGCACTTCTTCAACTCTAGGAAAACAACCTCACATGATCTAGACCATTTGAACTTTATACCCTTATTTTTCAAGCCTGAAAGGGGTTATTCTAATATGGAAAATCTTGGATGAACCTTCGATAATATCCATCTAACCCCATAGAGCTACAAGTATCAAAAACATTCTTGGGATGAACCTGAGAAACCATTATATACACTTTCTTTGGGTATATAGACACATATTCCTTTGAGATGATGCATCCTAAGAGGTGTACCTGATCAATCCAAAATTACCACTTATATAGCTTGGCATATAGCTGATTCTATATCAATGTACTCAGAACGATGCCAGGATGTTGGGAATGATCACCATGAGTCTTAGAGTACACAAATATGTCATCCACAAACACTACCACAAACTGATCTAGGTACAGATGAAAGATTATATTCATCAAAGCCATTAACACTGATGGTGGATTTATGAACCCAAATAGAATTACAATGAACTAATATAAGTCATACCTGCTTCTAAAATAAATCATCGGTATATTAGAAAGTTGAACTCTCAACTGATGATACCCTGATCTCAAGACAACATTAGAAAAGACAAAATCCCCTCTCAACTAGTCCAAAAGATCATTGATTCTTATAAGAGGATATTAGTTCTCTACTTTCATCCAATTTAACTTCCAATAATTGAAACATAAGCGCAAACTCCCATCATCCTTATTTGAAAACCATGACGGTGATCCCTAATGTGATTTAATTAGATGGATCAATCCCTTATCCATCAACTCCTCTAGCTGAGTCTTGAGATCTTGAAGCTCTATCAGTTCCAATCTATATAGTGGACTAAAACTGGTTCACCTCCTGGCATAAGATCAATAGTAAATTCTATATCTCTCTTAGGCAGAAACCATAATAAATATTTAGGTTACACACCCTAGAACTGGTCCACTATAGGTGGAAAGACAACCTTCTTTACACCTCTATCATCCAACAATAGACTAGAAACCCGAGATTTGAGATCTCCTAATTGCTGAGTAATTAGCCTTGATCAGCCTTCCTAGATATCCCACTCTCCATAGTGAATGTAGTTGTCACCCTTAGGATATGTAAAAGTCAATATACTCTAGTAAAAATCAATATGGGATTAGTATTCTACTAAATAGTCCATACCCAAAATTATTCTGAAGCCTGACATTTCTAGGATGTAGATATCCCATAGAAAATTATACTCACTAACTTCAAGAGAATATCCCTTACATAAGAAGATTCCCCTAAACCTCACTCTACATGATGTATCTATCATCAACACCCAAATCATGAACTCAACTTCCATGATCAAAATATTTACAATTTTTGCAGAAATAAAGAAATGAGAGGCACCAATATCAAATAAGACACTAGATAATGTAGAAGCTACAACAATATTAACTCTCACTTTTGATGGTTTGACCTCGCTATCCACAAGTGCAGGATACACCACAAACAAATTCCTTTCCCCTATTCCCTATAATGTATTATGACTCCCATGGGATGTACCACTCTAATGATACAATCAATCTTTCCTAGAAGTACCACATCCACTACCTCTACCGCTATGACCAGTAGAACTCCAACTGCCATCCTGATATGGTGTATAAGATCCCCTTTCTACAATTTGATTTTGTCTAGATACCCTATAATTACATGTTTGTCACAGGTTACTACAAAACTTCTACATTTGTCCCATCTTTTCATAAGATAGTCACTCCATGGGTGGTTGGGGAAATTGCCTATGATAGTGGGCTGACCTACCACACTGGTGGAAAATCACTAGAGAGAGTTCCTATGTAACTGAATCCCCCATAGACACTCTATATTCCACTGCTCTAGCTAAAGTTATCACAACAATTCTTCATGATCTTGGAATACATACCTCCTAATCATCCAGAAAAAACCATTTATCCTTCACTAGAATCCTCCTTTAGGTTCCCATTATCTATGAGAGCCTGATTCACCACTTCTGAAAACTTCTTCAGCCTAAATATGTTCATATGGGACTTAATTTCACAATTAAGTACTTCCTATTTTTTTTACTAAAGTGGCCTCATATGCTACCAACACTGGTGAAAAGTTTTACAAATCTATAAATCATCCTGTATAATCCATTAAATTCATACTCCCTTGAGTAAATCTCATGAACTCAGCTAATCTCTCCTACCTCATCATCTATAGATAGAAGTAATCCAAGAACCACTCCAAAAAGTTTTTTCACAACATACCATTAGCCTATATAGTCAAAGACTAAATTTCCCACAAGTGCTTCATTGAACCCCATATCATATAAGTGTCAATATTTAAACTATTCTCAGTAGGAGTCTCCAAGTGGTCAAGTAGTCTGTATAGACTCAATCCCGAAATCAGCTCCCTCAGGTCCACCCTCTCCAGCAAAAGTTAGATGGTGCTACAACTGAAACTCCTTCATCATGCCAGACATTATCTTCTCAACCCTGCCTGAGTCCCTTTCCATGAATTCCATGAATTGAGAAAAGTTCTCCCATAAATGATCTCTAAATTCCTCATTTGGAATTATTGGTGCCTTAGGTTCCACTACTTCAGAATCATCCCTAGTCATGTCCTCATTTCATCCTCTCAATAATAATAACTGTGGAGGAATAACTCTACAATCCAAACAAACACCCTAGGACACATTTCTAAAAATTAATACACTTATAGGAAAATACAATAAGGCACAATAAGTCTTTTTCCTTGAACCTCGCTATATGGTCAAAACCGAGGATCTAACACTACCCTTAACCATCCTACATATAGTTAAAGGTTAAAAAAAGAGTAACTTATACTCATTATTCAATTTTCTCGTTTATACACCCATTTATTCTCATCTTGAATCATTTTACAAACTTTTCAAGTTTATATAGGGACCATTTTCCAATTAATTTACACAAGAAAGGAAAAATAGCTCAATTTCAACAACATACCCAAAACCTATTTTCCATGCGTGCCTAAGATGATTCATATAAAAAAATAATCTTAAGTTCCTAGAATGACTCATGAAAACTTAACTCTTATTCCATACCTAGCCACAATTCAAATCTTAATAAATCTTATAAAAAATAATCACATCATAACACAAGTGCATCACCCAAGGTGAAATAATATTCAACTGTAAAAAAAATATAAATAACAAAAATCAAACCCCGGGAACTTGGGTTCTCCCCTATACATGGGTTAGCTACTCCCATGAATGAACTCATAACCAAGGCCTAACTCTTCCTAGTATCCTATATACATTTTAAAAATAGTAATACAAAAGAAAAATAAAATAAAACTCTTCTAATACCACTTTGTAACATCTTAGCCTAGGTGTCATGCACCAGTGACCCATGTCGGTCTGCCACATGACTTTAGGTGCACCTACCCATATGCAATAGATTGACAAATAGTATTTAGGGTCTAATATTACTCATAGGGAGACTATATCATCTTTTATTAGAGTAATACAACAGTGAAAATAAATAAAAAATAACCAAAGCATTACCAAATGTTATCATAACTAGAACAACACCAGTATAAAATGGTAATCAAAACTAGAAATACAATATCAAAAATAAAGAGTAGATATTCCATTCCAAAATACATGTCCAGTGTCCAAATTAAACTCAAATTAAAGACACTAAAAACTCCCAAGCGGGTCCCAAACCACATCCAGTTCCCTCATCTATGGTCTATCTCGACTCAACAACCTAACAAAGGGGATTTTCCCTTATCCTATTATGCAACCAAAAAATCTATTCAGATAATGATCAGGAATCCATAGTAGGTTGTGATTACAACACAGCAGGCCCCTACCAACTATGTATAAAATGATATCTAGTCAATAAAAAGTGTATGCGGTTGTATAAATAAATAAGTACAATTTATAAATAAATAATAATCACATTATCAATTTATTATTTATTTAACCACATAAATTCCCTGGGATTTTTAGGATACCAAAACCTCAATACCTACTTCGGACCACACCAGAGTCTACACTATCCCTAAGGGTTATCATGTTCTAAAATTCCACTATTACCATTCTATCTCATTTCAATCTCAGAATTCCATTTTTACTATTCCAGATCTCAATTCTCATATGAATGCCATTTTTATCATTAATTATCCCATTAATTAATTCAATAATTAATTAATCTTATCTATATCATTAATTAACTAAAAAATTTATTAATATTCATAATTCCATTAATTAACTCAATAATTAATTAATCTTCTTAATTCCATCAATTAACCCAACAATTTATTAATCATATCCAATTCATTACTAATTCAACAATTAGTTCATCACATTAATTCCATTGATTAATTTCAAAATTAAATAATCAAAATATATCATCCTAATAATTCATAATTAATTCCTAGATTAATTACTCAATCAAACAATCTCAATATCCCTTAATTAATTCCACAATTAATTATTCATGATTTACAATTCCAATATCATGAATTCCACAATTTTCCTCAATCAATTAAATCACCAAATTATTTAATTCTATCAATAACTAAATTGATAAATATATAATAGAAATTACACAATTACATATATGTAATTGAAATCATGACTATGAGATTTGAATAATAGAACACCTACCTCAATTCATTAACGAAAAATCACCCAATGGAAATCCCAAAATTTTAGAAGCATAATGACTTAAAACAAGATCCAGAACTAAAACCCTAAATCAAGATTGAGAAAATAAAGATCCTTCAATTATAGATCTAGATCTAGATCTGATCAAAACAGGAAGAACTAAACTTTCTAGGATGGGAGACATAAATAACAGGAATACGAAACCAAGAGGGATAGGATTCTCTTACCAGGAGGGGTGCAGATCTTCGATCCATGATTCAATTCATGAATAATAGAGGTCAGGAAGGATTGGAATTTATTTGGGAGGCTCTGAAATCCTGAAAAAATATTTAGGATCAAATGGGGGTTGAATAGGATGAGTTTCAGGTGTTTGGATGATTTAAAATCTAATTTTAAGGTGAATTAAATTTCCACACATGGTTTGCTATGAAAGGGCACACAATTTTCCCTAACCATGCACCTAACTCGTGCACCTATTCTATAGGGGTGAATGTTTACTCATAAAAGGGTGCACAATTTGACAAACCATGTGCCGATCATGAAAATACCCACTATCTAGGGTTTCACGGTTTGCTGGGTTTGGGTGCATGGTTTTCCCTTACCATGTGCCAACCGTGCACTACCCTATTTCTTTAATTTTTTCTCAAATTTTCACCCAATCACACCCCAAAGTAAAACCCAAACAAAGAGTACTCAACAATAAGTAAAATAGTACATGTAATCAAGCTCGATTCATCTTCAAAAAAGTCCAGGATCTTACAAAAACCTCTAAATCCCCATTATGAAACTCCTTCCATATTATAGTGCTCCACACTATGATATGAATTCCTCCATTAGAAACATCCCATGGAACCACCCTTAGCTTGCATTGTAGAGTACCATGATTGGGAAAATCTATCCTATCCATTATAGTTTGGTATTCTATAGTCCAAGCCTTTAGTTTACCAAAATCCCCTAAAAAGATCTTAAAAATCCTGAAAAACATAAAATAAACCAAAATTAAATTAAATTAAACATTACAACACTGTTGTGTGAAAATTATCCCCACCATTCCATATTATTTTTAACACCCCAGGTAAATAAAGAGTATGAAATTTTCACATTTATACATATTTGTGAATAAAATATTAATATGACTTTAAAGGGGACGCTATGCTCGATGGCGTACCCAACACGCAACAACGAGTTTCTTGGGAATCTTACGTTGCACTCTAATAATAAAATAATATTATTTTAAATAGTAGTTAACGCCTAGCCGTTGTAATGGTGGGAATGAATAGAACTAACTAAAAAATGATTATATATGTTTGCAAAATATTTTTACTTTTTACAATAAATGTTAGAGGATTAAAAATGCGAATGAATCCAATTTTAAGCGTAAACATTCTAATATTCTTTAAAAGGTCGATTAATCGCCTTTTGATGGAGAACATCTTTTAAATCAACTTTTTGAAAATTTTATGTGTTATATTTGACAAAATAAAATTCTTCTTTAGAATTGGGAAATCAAAATTTACTTTGTGTAAAGTTTTGGTATTTTTCCGAAAAAGTTCAATTTTTAATGAATAGTGAAAATGTGGTATTTTAATTCAAAACCTCATTTTCATATAATTTATTTATCTGATTAGATTATCTTTTGAATTGGTTTTAAAGTTAAATTAGAATATATTTTTACAATTTAATCCAATAGTGGTCGTTGGAATTAATTTCACTTTGAAATCGGACTTAAACTAATGTCAATCTTTTGATACATTTTGTTTCAAAAAAAACACGCTATTTGTTTTGACAGCGGGAATTAATTATTAAATTAATTAATGAAACTTATATGTTTTTAATTTTGTAAAATATACATCATTTTTGAATTTGTAATATCAAATATATCTTAGGGTGAATTTTTGGTAATTTTCTGAAAAACTTCAATTTTTGATGAATAGTGAAACCACTAAGTGGTACTTATAAAAACTGATTTTCCGTTTAAATGGAATTTTGCCACCTTTGTGTTTTGAATTTAAAAAATCTGACATACATGGTTGTCATTAAGAAGTAAAATTTGGTTCAATGGGATTAAAATAATTTTTTTGTGAATAGTAACTTATTAAGTTTTTAATCACGATTAGAGGTAATTAGTGTAGTTTAAGGTAAAAATAATGTTTTAATAATATGAGATGAGCTTGAAACATGTCCTACCCTCATTGGATGTGTCATGACCGACCAAGAAAATTCATGGGTCAACTTGGGGACCCCATGGAGCCACTTTGGTTGGAAAATGACATAAATACCTTTTTATTTAATGTTAAAGTAAAAATGACACACACATGAGATGTTTTACTAAAACAATTTTTACATGGGGTTATACAAGTCAGAGTTTTGACTATAAATGTTCATTAGAAATATAAAAGGATTTCCTACATCATTACATTTTTTTTATAATTTTTAGACATTAAATATATTAAATTATTTATGACATTATGATGATGCAGCGATTACCTCATTAATAAAGGATTTAAATAAAATGAAAAGATAATGTAAAATCTATGACCTACACATGTACAAAACCTATTGTATGGGTATATTTCGAAACCTTATCACCTTATCCTTGAAACACATCAATGTGGGACCATTAAAATCCGAAACACATTCTAAAATAATGTAACATTTTCTTACTTTCCAAGAGTGCCCCTTCCCTCCTCTTATAAAAGGCCCCCACCTCTACCTCCTTACCCACACTTCCAAAGCCTTTGGATCGGACAACCCCTGCCCATTTTGTCTCTACAAATCCCTCTATAACTCCTTGAATCCTCAATTTGGGCATAAGTCTTCCTAAGGAAGCCTTTGAGCTCAAACCAAAGGGAGTTACCCGATTTTAAGGTAATGTCTTCACTTGTGTCCTTTTGTTTTATTTTGCTTCTCAAACCCCCTAAAATCTTTTTATTCATTTATTTTGTAACAAATAAATTATCTTAAATATACTAGGATGTTGTTATAATAATTATTCGAGATACACTTACACACACCTACATCTAATGGTTAAAGAACATATTGTTTCTGTGGATGGCGAATTTCTGCCTCAAGAAACGATGATTGTTCAACATTCTTCTAACACCTTCAAAGGTGGCCATTAAGATGTCACTATATTTATATATGATATATAATATGTTTATGTTTTCCTTAAGCTTCTGTATTTTTCATATATGGCATACCTTTATGGCTTCCATTATGGGTATACGTGATATCTTCATTTTAGGAAGTGCGGACTACCGCCCCCTCAAAGTGATTTGATTCGTTAATACCATATGTGGTATGTATAAAGGATATATTTAATGATATTATATATGATACCATACTGGAATTAAAATACTATTATGTATCATTATGTTTTAATTCCATTAAATATGAAATATAAATGGAAGTAGCGTTCATACGTACGTACGGCTTACCGTCTCTATGAACGGTGCATTTCATTTATTAACTCTAAATGTTATGTAATATTATAAATGCATGAATATACTGGTTATATATGATATATATGATATATACATCATGAATAAAATTCTAGATATAATGTATATTTTACCACATGAACTACTTGTAATTATAAAGAGTTTATTTTTGACTCAAGTACCAATGATCGACCGTTATTAGCTTAAATAATAACATAGTGTTCATGACATGGTAATAAGTGATATAAAAGGAATAATGAACTTGAAAAAGGTTCTTAAGGAATTATAAATTAACTCAAGTTTATTATTCTGGAGATTAAAGAACGACCGAGTCAAGTCGGACCCGAGGTAAGGGATCCTACTCCTCTCTTTCTTTTTAAGTACACTCTTTTATGTCATTCCTTTTAAAGCTCATATTTCTTGTTATTGGGATGTTATTTTATATTACTTTTACTATAATTTGTATGTTCATGTGATGAGATACCCTATTCTCTCTCATTAATCCATTTTGGAAGTAATGAGTGGCGCCGTTAGGCTGCTGAATTTTCGTAAGAGATCTAACCTCTCTCTTTCTTTTTAAGTACTCTCCTTTATGTCACTTCTTTTAAGCTCCTATTTGTTATGTTGGGGGATATTCTTTTATATTCCTCTTTCTGTAAACTTTATGTTAATATGATGAGAGACCCTATTTGATCTCATCAATCCATTTTGTAAGTTTTAAGTGGCGCCGTTAGGCTGCCGAGTTTTCGTAAGGGATTTTTCATCTCACTTTTATTCCCGTGAGATTTATGCTACATTTGCCACAATTTCCTTTGAGTGGTGTATGTACTGCCCATTATTTTACTCATTGTGTAAGATACTTTCATTTATGAGTATTTACATCAATGTTTTATTGTCCTTCTTTCACGGGGCGTATGTTTCGAAAGATACCCATGTTTGTAAGGGAACCTTTCACCCGCATCTTTTTAAAAGACTAATTTTGTTATGTCTTTTAATTAACATACTATTATGTTGGGATATGTTCTTCTATATCCTTATTGATTTAAATTTTATGTCCATGTGATGAGATACCCTTTTTATATCTCATGAACTCATTTTCTGAATTTTGTAGTGACGCCGTTAGGCTGTCAAATTTTTGCAAGGGAACTTCTTAACCCAAATTTGACTCCTTAGGATAAACTTGTAATCCTTGAATATGTCGTTCTATGAATATGTGTGAATAACCTCTGATTTTTTTACACTTAATATCCACTTATATTTGGTGTATTCTTTTTTCACACATAATTATGTAATTGATTCATCCTTGATTCAAGGATACCGTCTTTGTATGGGACTTCGTCTCAATCTCCTTTAATTGAGGCATATTTTGTTTTATACACAACTTTCTTTTATACGGTGTATAAACCCCTTTGAATTTTGCGTTTATTCAAAAGGAATATTTTTTATACGAAGCGTTTACCAAATGAAAAAAGGGAATGTTTTTGTCATACGTATGCGGCGACAACGACTTCTTAGCCGCCGTGACCATTATTTGAGTTTCAGCTTCCTCTACAAGCCATACCTTCTTTTTAAAAGAAATATAAATACCATGTAATACTTTTCTTTTATTTTGGTATTGAAAATGGTTTTCATAATGTTTTTATATCAATGTGTTGTATTGATATCTTGTGATTGAAAAGTGGAAATGTTATGTTTCCTTTATGCATGTTTTATGTGATACGATTATGTTGAGGTTCTTGGGCATTATTATGAAGACGGGTGGTTCCGTGATAAACTAAGGTCGGGTGAGCCTGATATAGCTCTCCAATGCATTGGGTAACGCGAAGGAGTGAAACGTTAAGGTTTCTCCAAAGAGATTTAGGGAATATACTGTGGTGGGTATTCCAAACGTAACCAAGAGGGTTACTCCCTACGTAAGAATGTTATGAATGCCTCAAGTTACCTTTTATGTCTTATGATTTCTATGATTTATTTATGATTTGATGAGGTATGTTAAAGTGCCTATGTTTTATGGGTAAATTATGATTTCAATATTATGTATATATGAACTCATGTTTCCTTTCCATATTTTTATATCCCTTACTGAGCTTTTTATGCTCATCCCAAGTTTTTTTGAAATGTTTTTCACAGGTCAAAGGAAAGGTACATGATATGATGATAGTGTCAAGGAAGTGTCAAGAAAGAATCCATGTTTTATTTTAAATATGTTTCCGTTGATGGGAAAAAATGGATACTATATTTATGTAACCACTTTGTTTAAATGTGGAATGTAATGAAATATTTATGATCTAATTATCTAAAACTCTAAACCTGAAAAGATCCTCAATGTGTAATCTTGTAATAACTCAAGATTAAGTAAGGTTTAAGTCTGGGGCCTTATATTATTCCTCTAGAAAGTCATTGATACATGAACACTAAGTGAAGGAAGAACACCATGATACCTCATATCAAGAGACATTTGGGAAAGAAAAGAACTAGAGGGGAACATAAAGAGAGGACATAGTTTAACATGAACACTTGTCTATGCTGGAAGAATAATTCCATAAAAATTCCCAAAAATATCTAAGCATAATGAAATAATTAATACAATAAATAAGATGAAAAAATGATACAGATCTAGAATAGGCATCCCCACCCTTTGTAATTTATTTAGAATGGTGAAATTCAAAAAACATACACACCTTGAGATGAAACGCCACTAAGAACCTCAATTATACTAAAAATATGAGAATAATCAAACCACCACAAACCTTCACATCCATTAAAGGAAAAACTCTAAAACTCATTGAAAAACATAACCCAAAAAATACCTTAACTAAAAAAATCCTAGATCATGATCCCAAGTGACGAGAACCATAGATGGTACACTAGAACCACAAGCTAGAACGTCGCCCCACGATACTCCCAAATTAAAAACCCCACACCATTGGGTGATCAATCAAATAAAAAACCAATCAAAACCAACTAAAAAAACAACCCCCACTAGTAACCCCATGTTCAACCTAATAATATGAAAAACTATACAAGGTTAAACTACAAGATCACACAAACCCTCAAAAGAAACATTCTACATTAACAATGTTGTTAAAATAAAAAAGTCAACTCAAACCATATATCACAATAAAATAACGTCCTAAAAACCACAACCACCAAGGGAAGAGGGAAAAAACCCAATAAAAATTATTTCCATCTATAAGAGAGCATTCACAAAACGTCCATTACATATTGAATAATCCCAAAAATCTCAACCAACCTAAACACCAATTAAAAAAACCCCAAATAATGATCACCCAAAAATTGAAATAACCCTCGAGATCTCTACTTATGATACATCAACTTAGAAATATTCTAAATATGGACCAAATTTCTACCCTGATGATACACACTTAGATCATTCAAATAAAACTAATCTAAATTTTCTGGTTCTCTATAATGGATAAACAAAAGGTTTATATTCATCCTCTGAGATGACTAACCTAGCTCAACCAACCATTCCCACTCAGGCTCATCTGTATCATTCTTCACACCGAACAAGACATTATTACTAAAAAAATGAAAATTTTATTCCTTATATTATTTTAAAGAATCAATATAAAATATATAGATGAGTTCCATGTGTAATTAAGAGGATAAATCCAATAATCACACAACCATCAGGGTAGAGTTGATTATCTGGAGAACCATTACAAATCCACAAGATGGTAAATCTTAAAGTTTGGACCAACAAATAGATATTATAATAATTTTTGAAAACTCTTTAAGAAAAATACCCTAAAAATCATAAAATAAAACTCAATCAATAGATGTTTTAAAAGAAAACCAATAAATTAAAAATAAATCAAATTCTCAAAAAAAAAACCCTTTGAAATATTTCATAAAAGAACTATTTAAATAAAAACCTTCTAGCAATAACCCCCCCACCCCCACTTAATTTCAATAAAATCCCACTCATCTAATTTAAAATAGAAACCAATTTATAATTATCTCACATTTAATTAAAAATAAAAAATCTTTTTTAAAATACACTTTTATATTTAAAATAGGGAAATACCATAGAAAAATACACCCACATGATTTGAAAAAAATTATAAAATCCTATAATTTTTTAAGGGAAAGCATAAAATCCCCCCCTTTCAATCCCAAAACCTATTTTTCAAACATAATACTGACCTCGCTTCCTCAAAATCAAAATCAATTCTCATTAAACATTTCTTATTTTTCAGAAAATTATATTCTCAATATATAGATTAGAAAAACCTAACACATCTATCCAACATATCCTAATATGATATCATTAACACATGAAAAAATCCAATGAATTGATCCCAAACAAATGGACAAAGTCACAACAAATTTCATATCTAAAAGAAGTTAAAAAATAAGTCTAAATTAGTTTATTATCATATAAATATGAGAATAATTATTTCTAAAATCTCATGATAACTGTGTGTCAACATCTTTGAAAGCAACATAACCATGTTCTTATGAGCTCCGCATAGTTTTCCAATTGATTTATCGAACCATGAAACATTGTCTCTCCTTTTAATTCTACCCTAAATCACATAATAATATCTAAAAATTACATAAGGGGTTAAATATATAGAAAATTAATTAAAATTAAATATAAATTAAAACTAAACCTCAACTACCCAAGGAAACTCAAGTCATATAATGAAAGGTAGTCATCAAGCAATTATTAATAACCTTCCTTCTGAGTCTTGACACAATCATATTCTCCTTTGTACCTTGACCCCCCCAAATAATATAATGAATTTATAAGAACCTAGGAACCTAATAAAGAACCTTGTATATACAACCATTTTATCCTGAACCATCCTGGGTTGACCTGACTCATCACTCGACCTAGCCCACAAAGGCGGTCTTGATCCCCAAAGGCTAGAAACTAGTGCATGAGAATCAAGGAACATGTTTGGAAATAATTTCTTGAATACAATAAAAACCCACTAAGGAATATCCACATATAAATCTGACATAACCCATGTGTGTATTTGATGTTTACACATAGAAATAAACATGTAAAAATAAGAATGATATCCAAATAGAATAAAATTTAGTATAAATATATAAAAAATTCACATAAATAGATAAATAAACAAACAAAATCTGATATCCTAAATGAAATATTAAATAAAACTTGATCGATAAGGATGATACAAAAACATTCCATGGATAAAATTAAATAAATTATAACACTACTGGTCAGCAGCATGTGACCCCCAATTGTTCATCCCAGTAGGAACAAACTATCATTGGTCACACTAAATGTTAAAAAAGGGGGAAAACCTGAGATTCTTAAAAGTGGAACCTAAGAATTTGATATGACAAATGGTGTATTTAGGTATTGAGAAAACCATTCCCAATGGTATTTCAGAAAATAGTTTTTCAAATTCCTTTAAATGGGAAATTTATTTATTCTAGTTTGAAATAAAATAAGAAAATAGGTTTTGTAGAATATATTTAATAATAAAAATAATAAACAATATATATTTCATAAAACTATTTATTTATTTTTAGAAAAACAAAGGTGAGTCAATTCTTTTTCTATAAACACATTAGACCAATTCTTCCTTAATTCAAAACAATCACTTGAAAAAAATTATTTAAAACTAATCATGCCATTAAAAATAATACTTCATATTTTAAAATAACCTTCTTAAAAAACATCTCATAATTTTTATAAAAAATCCATTAACACAAAATAAATAAAGAAGTCTCTATGTCATCAGTATACAAATAAAAAAATCCATAAGTTCCACACATGTTAGTCAAGAAAGGATTTAGAAGTGAATTAAAAGAAATATTCTAAATCAATAAAACAATCAAGTAATAGGTTTAATTGGGTATAAAATATTTCCTAATGTGAGATAATACTAAAATTTATGAAGCACAAACCAACTACCAGTCAACCTTAAGTCCAAACTCAAGCCACTTGACTAGGCTACACTCTGCCACATCAAGGGAACTCCCCACTAGACCTAGAATACAACAAAAATATTGCACAACTATATAATTAAAATATACAGTGTACCATAAATCAAGACTTCCCCCATATATACAAAGGTTCCCATGACCAAAAAAAACAACTGAATAAGAATAGACAATAATATCACATGATCAATATAATAAAAGAGCATAAATCTCAACTCAACTCCCATGACCTCATAATAAATGACCCCATTTCATTCATCTCATAGATTACAAATATATTATGTACTACTCATGATAAGGGAAACAAGAATGAGGGTCACAAAGAGGGTATCACACACCTACACAATTTAAAACCCTTTAAAAAGTACAAAGGGGAACTTCTAGAAAACCAACATGAATTTTCAATTCCATTTAGAATCAATTAAAACTCATCTATAAATCATTTCATGAAATAATTCACTAAATAAACATTATAAAATCAATTGAATAAACACCACCCATTTTACTAAATTCTAAAATGGTTTAAAAACTACTTTTATATCCATTTCATGATCAAAATGGGGTCAAATAACTTTAAAATTCAAAACCCCTTTTAGGGAAACCATTAAAATATTTCAAAAAAAAATTCATATAAAAATAAATTAAAAGACATTGAAACATCATTAAATACATTTTTTTTCAAGTGATAGATCTCATTAAACAAATTCTCTAACTGAAATAAATCATTACTTATAAAGGTAATTTAACTAATAAAACTTTAAAAATCCCCAATCACACAAATCAATTCCAATCAATAAAATTTTAAAAAACTCATTTGATTGTGTGGAAATAAGTTTACAATAATACCGAATGTGTCTCCTTCAATGGTGAATTCCCAAACATGGATAAAGATGACCCATAATATCCCTATGTTCCCAAATTACTAAGTTTGTTCATACCCTTTAACAGAAAATGTGACCATGGAAGCACTTAGGATTTTAGGGAGGAAGTTTAACCCAGAGATAACTAAAGAAAAAAGAAAAATGAATGAAGTGGAAGAGGAACATAGTGGTTTTCATAATGAAATAAACTTGGAATAGAATCTTAGAGGATAAAAAATAGTGAGAAAAGGGAAGAGGACTCACTATTTCACACTCCCCTCTTGGTCAAATGTAATGAGGGGGGATGGAGGGGATAAAACATTATAAATTATGAGGGTAAAATAGATCTTTCACACTTTAAAAAAATGAACTAGGATTCTCCATGGAATGGTAATATCTACCCATGACATGGTGCACTCTTAGGATGGCTAAAATGTGAATTTTTACACATCATGACCTGCACCCTGATAGAGTGGTTCTCAAGTCCCTTTAAAATATTCAGTGGAAGGTAGCTATACCATGGTGGCCTCACTATTTTAGCTCTCATGCATCCCTTATAGCTTCCACACTAGGGCATGAAGTCCTTCATTAGACACCATGCATAGTGTAGCCTCAATCATAAGATATGGATAAATAGGTATGCATAAGGGTAACCCTTACACACAACCTCCACAACATATCCCATGGCTTACTATAGGGAGCACACACCCATCCATTTATGTGAGTGTATGTGTATGAGTATCCCATACATATCCACTCCATCTCTACACACCACTCTTACAAAAACTACCCTTACACAACAACAACCATGATGTAGTCCATAATATATTCTATGTAATTACTCTCATACCCTTATACGACACCACTACAAAACCTCTAAATCACCCTAATGAAACTCCTTACATGAAAAAAATTCTTGATGCTATATTGTGCAGTACCACACAAGAACCCTTCCATGGGGAATCCCCTGGTTTTTGATGTGGAGAATCTAGATTGTTTAAAGCCTATAAAGCCACTATGGAATTTTCTCAATGTGATGTAGTGTTCTCTTATATAGTTTTGGCCCGCTATTTCCCATAACCTCTGAAAACACATAGAAACACTTAAAAATATAAAATAATCCAAATTGAAAAAATTTAAATGACATTAACATTGGGGTGTGAAACCAATTGTTCTTTATAATTAAATCATGGAATGTGATCTTGAATAGCTTGATTGAAAAATACCTCCATGTACCATTTCATGAATCACATAAATGATTCCACTGAAGAAACCAATAGGCTCAAACATCTTCATTGGTCTTAAAATATAATAAAGAATCCCATATCAAAGTCATCCCATGGGAATCATCATTACTCTTCTTATAAGGTAGAATACACACTTCATATATTATTCAACTCAATTTAAGAATATTTTTCAATTCTTATCTTCCTTGAGAAATACAACATATATTTCAAATTTCATTCTCTAAAATCATATAACTCTCTTTTATTTAAATACTACATGTTCAAAATATATCATGTGATTATGGAATCATTAACTATTGATAAAAAATCCAACATGAAATAATAAGGTGAGTCAGGAATAAAATTCATTTTCTTAACATGAATGATCATATCAATACCCCTCGACGTATTTATTAGAAATAATAAAATAAAAAATATTATATCAATCAAAACCTGTACTTATTTTTGAAAACTACGAAATATCATGTACCAACCTTAGTAACACAAAGAAATTAATCCCATTTTCTTCATAAAATCCCTCTTTGAAATTATATAAAAAAATACTATAAATTTATGTGTTTTTATCCCCCTTTGAAAAAATAATCCAAATATAAAATATGGGTATGATGATTTGTATTATACCATGATGTCTCCCCATTGATAGGTGTGCTTTTTTCTACCCTATTTAGTATCGTTGATTTATTCATCTTCATGGAGATCCAAGAAAATTATCCCTTGGTAGTTTTAATCCCTTTAAAAAAAGGAAACATCCTTGGATTCCTACCATTTTGATACTAATGATTGTATTTTCAAAAGAAAAAAGTGAATGGGAGATAAATATTTACAATGATGAGGGTCAATTCATCTCATGACCATCCTTTAACAAAATCAAATCTTAGTAGTTATCAATAATATATAATTGAATCCAATGTTTTAAAAACCATACAATAGAAATACAAATTAACCACTATAATACTTTGAGAGAGAACTTGTTATAAGAACCATGAGTAATAAATTAATAAAACTTAGTAGTCAATAAATTATCCTCTAGAAAAAAATATATATTAAAATAACCTCTTTGATTTATAAAATAAATCACCCAATTTTATTCCAAACTATATAAATTAATTAAAGCATAAATAATTTAATATGGTTCATTATCTCAATCATTAGTTCATGAAAGGAGGTGTTTTTCCTAATTAAAACAAAAAATTCTTTAAAATATTTCTTAAATTACATTTGAACATTTTAATCACATGTTATCCATATTTTTTTAGTATAACCCTCATATGGTTTTTTTGGGAACATCAATAGATTTTTGTATCCTATATTAATAATTCCTTATTCATATTTCATCATAATAATATATATGGATCTCTAAAAGGATATAATTATTCTATCTATTTATGTAATTATGTTGATATTAATTCTAGTTTTTGAATATATGCATCCACTTACAATTTCACTCCATTACTTTATAAAAGTGGATTGATCACATTGAACCATAAAAAAAGTTTCAAAAACGATATTAGTGTAAAATTTATTATTTTAATTGTTACCCACCATGATTTTAAAGTATCATCATGATTTTCATAAAATAATTTTTCTTGAAAATCATTATATCTCAACTCCATATATGGATTAGATTCATCATGTTACATTAATTGCATTAGGAGTCATGTGAGACACATTTTAGTGGTGATTCCAAAATTTTTCATCACTTGTAAGTCTCCTAAGATGAAACATTATTTATAGGAAATTAATTATTCTCTTCAAACTATTTTTTTTATCTTATTATTGAATTTTATCACTATAAATATATACTAGAACTTCCTCAATTTCTTTCCAATGAAACTACAGTAAGAGAAACAAGCTTCTATCATTATATCCTACATGAAATAAGTGTTTTTATCTGAATCATGGGTTACATTCCTTTTGTTATTCATAGTATTTGAATAATTTTATCATAATGATGCTTTAAATTCCCCATACTGATTATTAGTGAGTTTCCACTTTCACACTATCATTCTTTATTAGTAGAATTTCTTTCTAAAATTTTATCACATTCTTATATTTTTCATGATTGAAATGGGTGGGATTTATCAAAGTTGATATATCGTTTTCCTCAACTCGTTAACCCTTGGGGTTATTCTTCTTAAAGGTGTATAGTTGAAAATTACTCACACATAGATCATAGCATGTTCTATTATTTTCAACTATCAAATGTAGTATGAGATTTTCCCTTTCAACGGTATATTTCTTTATTCTTTTAGAGGTCCTCAGAGTTTTAACTACCAATGAAAAATTTTAATTCATATTTTGAGATTTTATAAAACCCTCATACTATAAAAAACAAAAAATGTATATAAGTATTCTTATCTAAATGTTTAGAATCTATATCTTTAGTATCCATGGAATTAGTGTTCTCTAATTATATAACATAATGAAAGGAATTGATCAAGATTAAAATGGACTCCTTGACTTCGTCCCATAATCCTTGAATAATTACATGGTTAGTCATCAATTTTATTATGTATATTCCTACTTTATATTCAATTTATGAGTTTTATCTGGTTTTGAAATCCATATATACTTAATCCAAATCATTCATCTTCTTAATAATTGAGACCTCAGTTTGTAACTTCTTATTTTCATACCCGACATCCATATAATTTTTATAATTAAACACATAAAAATATTAGTGGTACTCATTAATTCTATTATTTTATTTTCTTCTATTTTAATTAAATTTCAAAATGAACCAATATTCATAGACTTCACTATTCCATTGAGAAATCTTTTTGGAAATAACGTGGAAATCAAATTGAAAATTATATTAATAAAGCGTGAATGTAAAAAATATTTTTAGTAAAGATATGGGACTATATGAATGAAATGTCTCTAGTAATGAAATTATCAGTAATACCCTCATGATAAAATATTGTTGAAAACTAAACTATAGTTTCCCAAATACTTCAGATGAATGAATATATTAATGAAAATATTTGATGGTCTTTATATAATAAATGGAAGAACAAATAGAAATTATTTTAAAAACGCATGATCATCTTTGGGAATATTTGGAACCTTTACCTTGAATCTCATCACAGTATGAAGTTCTCATGGTCACACTAATTATTATATAATTCATATGATAAAAAACCATAGGTTGTGATCCACCTAGGTGAACCAAAACTGATTCTAATTTATAGGACCATGGAAGAGAGGTATTTGACCATTAATATGGGTTAATCAGTGGTCAAATTATAATGGTAATGTTTATGATTTTATCCATTCCAAGAACATTTCCCACATTTCCAGTTAGTTCATAGATCACATGAAGATCCCAAAAACAAAAAGTGATGATTATGATGAGAAGTGAGAGATATATAACACATGAAATAAGAATTATAAGATCTACAACACACTTTTCATTAAGTGGATATGTCACTTATGAATCAATGGTTATTATCCCATAGTATAATTAAAAAACTTTTTATTAATAATGAATGACTTAATGAATATATTTAGGGGAAATCACTGAAATATTACAATAATTTCACAAAAAATTACATTGGAAATTGACTAGGATAATTAAGATGTTTGGCATGTTCAATCATTCCTTCTTCCTCATAAAGCATACAAAGAATGTGAACATGGGGTGAAAACATATTCATATCTATAGAATGATGTATTTTGGTGGATCTCTCCTTTTCATTGATCTCAAAATATATCTATCATCATCTTAGACTCATTTTTTATTCATTTATGATCACTTTCAACTAGGTAAAATTATCATAGTAGTATTTATGATCCTTTTATAGAAATATTTCATATCTATATTTTTCTAGTAGCAATCCTAATCAATCCATAAATTTAGAATGTACTCATATTTTTTTTAATATTTAACTTAATTAAATCCTAAGCTAATGTTATTTGGCTTATTACTGATGCTTCTTATTTTGTGTCCTTATTATATCCCTAAAAAATATAGCATATGATTTTGTGGTATTCATGACCTATCTGGTGTTACATCATGAAAATAATAATAGTTGCAGAACATATAATTTTAAGGTAAGATAAATTTTATCATAAATGAGGATTTGGATAAAATCTTGATATAAAAATAATTATAGAAATATTTCTTCAATTCTGTTATCAAATCCACTAAATATAACTTTTCCTTATAATATTCCCATGTGTCTTATGATACAACATCTGTATCTCCTTAAGTGATCACCTAAGGCTACAGTGTGACCTAACATCCATGGAAATATAACTTAATAAATTGAAAAACCATTATATGAATAAATTCTTGATATAAAAAGTGTCGTGGAAGTTCCTCAGTGCTTAAAGTGGGTCACCATAACTTATATTTATAGAGAGACACCATAATATCATAGTATATCCATTATGCTGTAAACTATCATTTTTCAAAATGCCATACTTTGTTACATACCAAAATCTTTAAGATAACAGTATAACATAGAACCAAAATCCCATGGATTTCTTTCAAAGTATATAAGGATCCTAAAAATGATTCAAGGATATCCTCTATGGAAATTTACATTGGGTTATGATGTAAAAATTTATAGGGATGAATAAATTCTTTATTATATAATAGAAAAAATGATGTAATCTTTTCATATAGTAATTACTTATACTTCTATCAATATTATCAAAATATAACCGAAGGTCTATGACTCACTCCTCAAATAAGATAAAATAATTCTAATGTAACTATAATGTAAGCATGTTGTGTCATGATCATCACCATTCATGTCTTTGTTTCATCATATTTAACACTACTAAAAGTTTCCTTTTAATCCAAGCCTTTATTTATTCTCTGGTCTTCACCAACTCCCATAGTATTATTTAAACATAATCCTGATCCTATAAGATCACCTCAATTTCCTTTAATCATATTTATAACATTATGTTTACTTTCTTTAATTAAGTTAAAGGACACATAATATGTCAATATTCATTCAAATCATAAGTACATCCATCAAAGAATAAATTTAAAGCAACACTATAAAACATATATATATATGAAATAAATTAGTGTTCAATGAATTCCTTCTCAATAATTAGATTCAATTGTTGAATCCATTCAAAGGATCATGCCACCACACCATTTGGTTTAATAGTTATTATGGAATATCTTCATCACTAAGTGAACATAAAATCATGTGGCTAAAGGAATCATACTAAACATTATAAGGAGTCAAAAATTTTATCATTTTCATTATAATTCACGCGATTATCCATTCCTCTCAGAGTTCATAATGAGTAAATCAAGTAATCTGATCCTTAATGTTATAAATAAAAATAAACTATGTGTACCATTTTGTGAATCTCCTCAATGAATCCATAAAGAAAATGAATAAACCCAAAAATATTTATTGAAATTAATAGATAGAAATGAATATCATTCCATTATCATCCCATAGTAGATAATAGAATATCTAATACTCCACTTCTAAAGTACACTCCTCACTTTATATATTTTTCAACATATATTATGATGATCTTATTTAGTCTTACTATTACTTGAATAATACATGATTTCATGAACATATAAATATCCCAAAGAATGAAACCTTCCTTTATGTAAATATTTCATGTTACAAATAAATAACATGGGAATTGTTTCATAAATTAATGAAATAAAATACAACATGACATAATAACATGATTCATGTATGATATTAATCTTCATTACATGAAAGGGAACATCCACCTGCACAATTATTTATTTTTTACAAGACTCACATATAATATTTATTTATAATTAAATCTTGGTTAGATAAATCATATATTTTGTTGGAAATTTTTATAACAATTCATTATCAAATATGAACAATATTTCTATGCCTAATATTGTTCTAAACCTCTGTACTGAAATAACACGAGTCAATTATATTGACAATACAAAATAGATTAAACCATTTTCTTCTTACTTTAGTCATAATAGTTTCACCAATCATTTTTTTTGGGATTTAAATGTTTATATTTAAAATAACCATATTCTAATTATCAAATAATTAGGTTACACTCAAAAGATCTTGATTTATCACATCGAAAAAACCATAATTGGACATTAATTTAATTGATTCTATATCAACAATTCACATTAAAATTTATTTTAGAGAACTATAATTTCCGAAGTTGTAACACCCCAAGCTTCCATGGTACGATTCCTTTTAAACAATTCAATAGCGTGTGATGTACGCAACGCCGAGTTCAAGCGCACCATGACCTATCAGACTAGATGTTTAAAAAGAGGTTATGAATAGTATTAAATAAATTTTTAATTTTATATATCCCATATAATTTTAACATTCATATTTTGTGTTTATTAGACATAATATGAGGACAAATTCAATTTTTTCAGATAGAGGAAGTATTTTTCAAAAAATACAATTTTTCTACATTTTAATAGAGAACCATTTTTAAATCCAATACTTGACACTTTTATATATTAAATTTAACATTATTAAATTCTTATTTAGAATAGGGAAATAAAAATTTAGTTTGGATAAATTTTTAGTACTTTTTTTATAACTTTCATAATTTGATAAATAGTAAAAAATACAAAATTTTAATTGAAAACAACTTTTTTAATAGAAATAATTTATTGTGTTAAATTATAAATTTGTATGGTTTTAAAGTATAATTAGTTTATATTTTTATCATTTAATATAATTTAGGTCATTTTATGTAATTTGACATTTAAATTTTATATAAACACATGTCAATCTTTTGATAGTTTTTTACTTCTTAAAAACCCGCTTTTTGGTTTTGACAATGAGAATTAATTTTAAATTAATTACTGAAAATTTTGTGTTTTGAATTTGGAAAAATGGATTCCATATTTGTAATCATAATGTCTAAATTGTGTAAATTGGTACCTTTTATTTTTGGACATTATAAATAGTAACTTTAGTAATTATTTTTATTTACCATGGTTAAAGGGTAAATCAGGTAAAAGAGTAAAAAATAATATTATAATAATATTAAACTATCCTAAAAAATATCCTAATCCTATTGGATGAGATATTTCAGACCATGGTCATCCTTATGACTATTTTAGGTCCCCATGGGATCACTTGGGTGTGATAATGACATGTTATAAGAATTAATTTAATGTATAGATAATTATAACATAAACATATATATTTTACTAAATAAATTTTAATATAGGATTCTATAACATATCTCTATATATATAAATAATAATTATAAATATAAAAATATTTCCCACATCATGGTATTTTATTTACAATTTTTAGAAATTAGATAAATATATTTATTTATAACCCAATGATGATGCAATGATTACCTTATTAATGAATTATTCAAATAAATGAATTTGTAAATATTATAATAAATTTAATTTAAATATTTTCATGCCATACATGAATTTTTTGGATGGAATTTACATATTAGGGATGATTTAATACCTTTGGTTCTAAGGAATCAAGTTTTTATGACTTTAACAAAAATAAATTACCAAATAGTGTCAAAATTGACAGAAATGAGTTTTTAAGACAAATACTATTTTAATAAATGATATAAAAATCCTAAAAATCTAATATTCGGCCAACTAACTAAGATAATGATAAAAATATAATTAATTATCCACTTGAGGTTCTCTTGGAATTTTATAGTAACTAAATTGACCCTATAGTACAAAAATACAAGAATACATGGTAAGAGTTAAATTGTTTAACTAAGGGTTAATCCCAAATGATATTGATATTTTTATGACCTAAACATGTATAAAACCTATTTTTTGAGACGATTTCGACCCATTCTCATATCAGGGAAAAATAAATTAATTTTGAGCTATTATAAATGGAAAATAAATTTATAATAAAATAAAATTTCATGCTTTTCCTAAAGTTCCCCTCACATCTCTTATAAAAGGGAACCCACATTTCTATTTAATTAACACCTCCAAATCCCTCTATATCAGCCATAACCTACCCAAATATCCTTCCAAATTCCCTCACTTAATCTTAGAGGCAAAAATTTGTATATAAATCCAATTTAATGAGTCCTTTGTGAAAATCAAAATGAGATACCCGAAGAAGAGGTAATCGTTTTATCCCTTCTTTCAAAGTTCATTTCTTCTTATACTTCCTCTTACTAAGTTGTTACCATAATAAAATAATAACTCCAAAATCTACTATATTATGATATTATTTTAATATTATGGGATAACCATATTCCTCTTTTTACCCATCCCATGAAAAATAATACCACCATGTGTGTGTACGTACATCTTACCGTCTCCATGCCTTGGTATAAATTGTTTTTCATGTACACTTTATTTATATGGGTATAAATATGAATAAAATGGATGTAAATAATACATATAAAATGACATTTCTTCTGTAAAATTCATATTCTATCCAATTTGATACCATTTAACCATTATGAAAATATATTGTCACTCATGTGTACACATGACTTACCGTATCCATGACACGATGAGATTCATTCTCCAATTTAACCATCCAAGAATGATTATAAAAATATATATATTATTCATAATTATGAAATATATTACATAATAAGTCTAATTTAATGATATATATATATATATTTATGTACATATATTTCATTCACTTACTTCCATTAAATACGATAAGAAAATGGAAACAATGTTCATGCGTACATACGACTTACCGTCTCCATGAAAAATGTATTATATTTTATATATTTATCTATTATATATATTTATATTATGAATATATATGATATATAAATCATATTATACATTCTTGGAGTAATTAAATCATGATATAAGTAATATGATCAAGAATAACAAGTCAAAACACGTAAGATAAACAAAGCAATATTACCCAAAATATTGCATTAATTTGGAATTATTAATAAATGAGTAATATAAAGTCCTAAAAGAATCATATATGATATCATAAATATTATTATGATTATTATATAAGTTAATAATATGTTTAAAAACATTATACAAGAGTTTCAAACACGTACGGAGAGTATCAGACCTATGGTAAGAGTTAATTCCTCAATATCATTATTATATGAGATTGTTTATGTATAAGTATTTACTGGGAAATATTTATCATCCATGTCCATGTTTTATAAATGTGTTTTCAAAAGGAATATTTTAATGTTTTATGTAAGGTACCCTGTAACTAGATCATCATTTTAAATGTTTTAAAGATTTATTTTTATAAATCTATTTAATCAATGTCCATGTTTTCCAAATGATTTTAAAGATTTATTTATATGAACATAATTATTTTAAAATGTTAATTCATTTTAAAAGTTTGAAAGTGGTATGAGAAACTTTTATTCAAAAATATCTTTTAAATTACTTTATAAATTGTGTTACTTTTAAACGATTTCATGAAAAATGGATATTTCTCTCAAAGTGTTTTACTTTCAACTATGTCAACATCCTTTACTAGATATTATTCTTGATTGAGGTTAATTTATTATAATAAAATATTCTATATTGTATTTAATTATTTATGATATGTTTGACTGTGGATGTTCTATTTTTATACCATTCATGGTTTAGGGTTAAAGTATTAACATTTTTTATGCTAGTTTTAATATGAATGATTATGTTATGTTTCACCCTTTTCATATGAAGAGTGAATTAGACTTATTAAGTGACAAACATGGCCCACTATAGACCCTCAATGCATAAGTATGTATCATGAGACAAAATAGTGTCTTGTAACAAGGCCTTGAAAGAAAATTTGTGAATGGTCTTAGCAAAAGGCCTTGATGTAGTAGTTATTATGTCCAACATTATGAATTCCCTCATTATCAAATGAGTTATTACATGTGATTATTAAAATAGTAGAATATCCATATGCATATTTATATGGTAATGTATGACTTATTTATACCATATTATGTTCATGTTTTATGTTTAAAAGGCTTCAATTTTTATTATACATCTTTCCTTAAAAGTTTATAGCTTCCATTGAATTATTTACCCTTAACGAGCATCAGATCTCACCTATTTCTTATGTTTTATTTTCCCAGGATTACAAGAAGTGTATTATGATTGAAATTAAGGGTTAATATAGGGGAATAATGGAATTCTCAAAGGATTATTTATGTTGTGTTTTATTTTAGAAAGTGTAATGTAATGTTCATGTATGTAATCTTTTTTCCAAGACTACTAAAATGATCAGTCCATTGGGACTTGATTCCTTGTAATCATGAAAATTTATTAATATAATACACCGGATTTGGGTAACTGGGGTCAGGGAATTACAGTTGGTATCAAATGAAGTTTATCAACAACCTTAGAAATAGATTTAGAAAACTAAGATTAGGGATCATAACCCTAAGATAGAATTTTAGGATAAGTATTGAAGAGAATCATAGAATTATAAAATAGAGTTTATGTGGGTATTACTAGAAAATACATACCTATCTAGATACTAAAAGTGGATGTGGTTCTGGAACAAATGTACCTAGGGTTAAAAACTCCAACATGGTGTTATGAACTTGACTCGGGGTAACCTGATACACGATAACATGACTTACTGCAAACCTGGTTTGACACTCATAGGGGATATGCTTAGGATAATTCATATTTTCTTTAAAAACTATTATAAAGGATTTATTAGTAAATATTTCATCAAAATAACTATATTTATGATCATGGATTATATATGCATACATTTCTAAATTTATGTTAAGTATTCTACTAGTCTAGAATTATGCATTATGATTCATAACCTAATCTATTGTGTGCCATTGTTTGGAAATGGCGCTTAGTGGAAGAAATTGAAATTATATCAATGCACATAATCCATATAGGGATTTCCCTCCTATGCAATATAATGATAGAAGAGATGGTGACACAATTGTTACTAAACATATTATAACCATTCTAGGAGAGCTAACTCAGGTTATGAATAATAACCTTACCCGTATGGAGCATCCTGATCCAAAACGATGAGGATCAATGTTAGACTACTTAATGAGAGAACAAACTACAAAATTAAATGGGACTAAAAATCATTTTTGTAGTTGACCAGAGAATAAGTTACTTAGAGAAAATATTTCTTTCTTTAGGGAGTAACAAGAGGGACAAAGTTGTTATGGCAGTTTATCCTCTTTCAGAAGATGCAGATCAATGGTGGTCATTGATTCAAAATATAAAGGAAGATAGATAAGTAGGAAATATGGAATTCAGGGAGTTTAAATAACTTTTCCTAGATAAATAATTTCCTCATAAACAATGAGATGATATAGAAAGGCAATATCTGAGTCTCAGAAAAAAAGAGGATGATAATGTTGTAAAGTATGAGTCTAACTTCACAAGGTTATCAGGGCACACTACAAATTACATACGTAACCCCAGATATAAGATTGAACGATTCTTTTATGGGTTAAAACCATTCCTATAATGGGCATTGGTCTCACACTATTTCTCATCATACGAATATATAGTCTCATGTTCTATGAAGATAGAAATGGAATTCTCTAAGTCTTAAGACATTAAAGTAAAACAAGAGAAGAAGAGAATGGTGGATCAAGAGAAAAATAAAGGGTAAAAGGGAAAGAATGATTTTCCCTTATGTGATAAATGAGGGAAAAAACATCCTGGTATTTTCCTAAAACGAATTGGAGTTTGTTACAAATTTGGAGAAAAAGGCCACCAATCTCGTGATTGCAAGGGGAAGAAAGAGGTTGTGAATATTCAATGCTACAATTTTAAAGAAATAGGATATTATGGAAATTATTGTCCAAAGCATCAAGAAAATATATCTTATAAAAAGAAAATGGATCAAGGTCAGTCTTATGCTGTTAATATAGTCGAAGTAGAACAATTAATGTATTTGTGTTTTTGATTCAAGAATTATATTCTGATTATAAGAAGAATGTGATATATATAAGGATTGTGATGTAGTAATTTTTTTTTGTTTTCATTAAGGTTTTAATATGATAAAGGTAATAATATATCCATTATGTGATAATAATAGAAAAATTACATTGTTTGGGGAATCTGATGTTACAATTGATTTTGGAAATTTAGATACCTTTTAGATAGAGATTGGATAAAAGTATTTTGGATAACTATAAAGGTTGGAATGGATTAATTTTAACATTGGATATTATTTTTTAAGGTTAAAATATTTCTTAAGATTATTTTTGGAATGTTATAATACCATAGTTTTATAAAAAGGATAACCTGCAGGTTGGGCGATAACCCGTTACGTCGGACAAGGCTACAGGAATCAAACCCACAACTGAAGTGCGATAAGGATTTACCTCCTACAATTGGTCTACAATAATTCCCTGGTTAGTATAACATTTTTTATTTATTTAAATGGTATAAGTTTATATTTGGAACCTTATATTATTAATATAAATATAATATTTGATTGATTTTTATTATCTTTTGAAGAGAAAGATAAGTTTTTGGTAGGAATTAGTTAACAGATGAAACATTACATTTAAATGAAGTATGGTTCCTTGTGTTATTAGTCTACGAAGTAATTATTTAACTCTAGTGAAAATATCATAAAAGTTTTCCTAGTACTTTATTTTTGCAATGAATCAAATGGACCCTTGAATCATCGTAGATTTATGGCATTCAAATTATTAAAATTTTCCTAATAATATTATCTATCACTCTCCATCAGAACTTGATGGTTAGTTTTCTTTTCCATATCCATGTTTTACTACATGGAACCCTAGTATGTTTTATTTCTCTCAACCTTCATACCCACCTTTCTTTATTTTAAAATAGAGGCATCATTAATCCATTATTCAATGTGGGGTTTCAAATAAGATATTTTTAAATATCAAAACCCTAGTTTTCAATCCTAAGTTTAAATTGAGAGAACACAATTTATTGAAGTAGGGGATAATGTAACAACCTAAGCTTCCATGGTATGCTTCCTTTTTAAATAATGCAATAGCATGTGATGTATTCAACATCGAGTTCAAGCGCCCCACAACCAATCAAACTAGCCGTTTAAAAAGAAGTTATGAATAGTATTAACTAAATTTTGAATTTTATGTATCCCATATTATTTTAACATTCATATTTTGTGTTTATTATACAAAATATGAGGTCATATTTAATTTTTTAGAAAAAATATGTATTTTTCAAAAAATACATTTTTCTGCCTTTTAAGGGAGAACCCTTTTTAAATCCAATATTTGAGACTTTTATATATAAAATTTGACAAAATTAGTTTATTCTTAATAATAAAGACATAAAAATTTAGTTTGGATAAATTTTTGGTACTTTTCTAATAACTTTAATATTTTAATTAAAAGTGAAAAATACTAAATTTAAATTGAAAATAACTTTTTAAATCAAAATAATTTATAGAGTTAAATTATAAATTTTAGTGGTTTTAAATTATAATTAGCTTATATTTTTATCATTTAATATAATTTAAGTCATTGGAAGTAATTTCACATTTAAATTGTACATAAACACATGCCAATCTTTTGATAGTTTTATTTTTTAAAAACCCGATTTTTGGTTTTGACAATGAGAATTAATTTTCAATTAATTACTACAAATTTTGTGTTTTGAATTTGGAAAAATGGATTTTATATTTTTAATCATAAGTTCCAATTTTTTTAAATATGTACCTTTTATTTTTGGAGAATATGAATAGTAAATTTAGAAATTATTATTATTTACGACGGTTAAAGGGTAAATCAGGTAAATAAGAGTAAAAAATAATATTATAATAATATAAAACTACCCTAACACATGTCATAATACTATTGGATGATATATTTACGACCATGGAGATCCTTATGACGATATTAGATCCCCATTGGACCACTTGGGTGTGATAATGACATGTTATAAGAATTAATTTAAAGTAAAGATAATTATAACATAAACATATATCTTTTACTAAATAAATTTTAATATAGGGTTATATAACTGATATCTATATCTATAAATATTAACTAGAAATCTAAAATTATTACCTATATCATGTTTTTTTGTTGAAAATTTTTATACTTTAGATAAATATATTTATTTATGTCATAGTGATAATGCAGTGATTACCTTATTAATGAATTATTAAAATAAATGAATTTGTAAATATTAAAATAAATGAAATTTGAAAATTTTCATGCCATAAAATAATTTTATGGATAAAATTGACATATTAGGTATGAGTTAATAACTTTTTTTTAAATAATCTAGTTTTTATGACTTTAACAGAAATCAATTACTAAATAGTGTCAAAATTGACATAATTGAGTTTTTAAAAACAATACTATTTTATTAAATGATATAATAATACTAAAAATAAAATATTCATCTCACTAACTTAGATAATGATAAATATTTTATTAATTATATGTTTGAGGTTACCTTGGCATTTTATAGTAACTAAATTAACCATATAGTATAAAAATTCAAAGACACATGACAAGAGTTAAACTGTTTAAGTAAGGGTTAATCCCAAAAGATAAAGATAATTTTATGACCTAAAAAAGTGTAAAACCTATTTTTTAACATTATTTAGACCCATCCTCATCTTATCAGATAAATAAATTAATTTTTACCTATTAGAAAACGAAAATAATTTTATAATAAATTAATATTTCAAGATTTTCCTAAAGTACCCCTCACCTATCTTATAAAAGGGCACATCCCTTTCTATTTAATTCACACCTACAAAGACATTTGTCTTGGACAAAACCTACAAAAATATCCTCCCAAATCCACTCACTTCATCCTAGAGGCAAAAAATTGGGAAGCAATCCAACTTAAGGAGTCCTTTTGTGCAAATCAAAAGGAGACACCCGAAGAAGAGGTAATTGTTTTATCCCTTTAAAAGTTCATTTGTTCTTGTACTTCCTCTTACTAATTTGTTACCATAATAAAATAATAACTCCAGAATCTAATATATTTTTATATGTTTTAATATTATGGGAAAACCATATTCCTCTTTTTAGTCCTCCTATGAAAAACAATACCACTATACATGCGTACGTACAATTTACAGTCTCCACGTCGTGGTGTAAATTGTTTTTCATGTACACTTTATTTATATGGGAATAAAGATGAATATAATGGATTTAAATAATAAATATATCTTGATATTTTTTCTTTAAAATTAATATTCTATATAATTACATACCATTTAACCATTAAGGAATTGATATTGTCACTCGTGCGTATGTACGACTTACCATATCCACGACACGATGAGATTCATTCTCCACTTTAACCATCCAAGAATGATTATAAAAAATATATATTATTCATAATTATGAAATATATGACATAATAAGTCCACTATAATGATATATATATATATACATATATTTCATTCACTTACTTCCATTCAATACGATAAGAAAACGAAAACAATATTCATGTGTATGTACGACTTACCATCTTCATGAAAGGTGTATTCTATTTTGTATATTTATATATTATATATATTAATATTATTAATATATATGATATATAAATCATATTTTAAATTTTGGAAGTAATTAAATCAGAATCTTAGTAATATGATCAAGAATAACAAGTCAAAACTAGTACGATAAACAAAGTAATATTACACAAAATGTTGCATTAACTTGAAATTGTTAATTAATGGTTAATATAAAGTCATAAAAGAATCATATATGATATCATAAATATTATTATGATTATGATATAAGTTAATAATATGTTTAAAAACATTATATTGGAGTTTCAGACACGTACAATGAGTATCAGACCTAAGGTAAGGGTTAGTTCCTCAATCTCATTATTATCCGAGATTGTTTATGTGTAAGTAATTATTGGGACATATATAAAACCCATGTCCATGTTTCCTAATTTTTTTTCAAAATTAATCTTATAAGGTTTTATGGAAGGTACTCTTTAACAAGATCTTAATTTTAAATGTTTTAAAGATTAATTTTTATAAATCTATTTAATTAATATACATGTTTTCAAAATGATTTTAAGGATTTATTTATATGAGCATGATTGTTTTAAAATGTCAATTAATTTCAAAAGTTTAAAAGTGGTATGAGACACTTTTATTTAAAAATATCTTTTAAATGACTTCCTTTATAAATTCTGTGACTTTTAAATGATTTCATGAAAAATGGATATTTCTCTCAAAGGGTTTTGATTCTCATTTTCAACTATGTCAACATCCTTTACTAGATATTATTATTGATTGAGGTTGATTTATTATAATAAAATCTTACATATTTCATATAACTAGTTATGATATGTTTTAATGTGGATGTACTATTTTTATACCATTCATGGTTTAGGGTTAAAGTATTGACATTTCGTATGCTAGTTTTAATACGAATGATTTTGTTATGTTTCACCCTTTTCATATGAGAAATGCATTAGATTTAGTAAGTGACGAGTGGGGCCTGCTATAGCCCCTTGATACATTGGTAGGTCTCATGAGACAAACTAGTGTCTTGGAATAAGTCCATTATAGAATATTTGTGAATGGTATTTGCATAAGGCCTTGACATAGTAGTTATTATGTTCAGCATTATGCATTCCCTAGTTATGAAATTAGTTATTACATGTGATTATTCGACTATTAGAATATCCATGTTCATGTTTATATGGTAATGTTTGAATTATTTTTACCATATTATGGTCATGTTTTATGTTTAAAATGTTTTTGTTTTTATTATACATCTTTCTTTAAAATTTATAGCTTCCGCTGAATTATTTATCCTTACTGAGAATCTAAGATCACCTATTTCATATGTTTTATTTTCCTAGGATTACAAGAAGTTTATTATGATTGATATGCAGAGTTAAGCTAGGGGAATAATGGTGTCTTAAAGGATTATTTATGTTGTGTTTTATGTTATAAAGTTTAATGTAACGTTCATGTATGTAATCTATTTTCCATGAATGCTAAACTGATTGATCCTTTGGGACTTGATTCATTATAATCAATCCAATGTATTAAAATAATGCACCAGCTATGGGTAACTGGGGTCGGGGAATTACAGTTGGTATCAAATGAAGTTTAGAAACAACCTTGGACATAGATTTAGAAAATTGAGATTAGGGATCATAACCCTAAGATAGAATTTGAGGATAAGTTTTGAATAGAATCCTATAATTCTAAAATAGTGTTTATGTGGGTATTCCTATCAAATAAATACTTGTTTAGATACTACAAGTGAATGTGGTTCTGGAACAGATGTACCTAGTGGTAAAAATTCTAACATGGTGTTCTGAACATAACTCAGGGTAACCTGGTATAAGACAACGTGCCTTACTGTAATCCTAGTTTGACACTCCTGGGGGATATGCTTAGGATAATTCATATTTTCTTTACAAACCATTATGAAGGATTTATGAGTAAATATTTCCTCAAAGGAACCATGTTTACGATTATGGATTATATATGTATAAAATTTTCAATTTATGTTAAGTATTATACTAGTTTGGAATTATGCATTATGATTCATAACCTAATCTAGTTTATGGAATTGTTTAGAGATGGTGCCTAGTAGAAGAAATGGAAATTGTATCAACACACATAATCTATGTAGGGATTTACCTCCTATATAAGATAGTTATAGTGGAGATGGTAAAAAAACTAGTACTAAACATCTTATAACCATTCTTGGATAACTGACTTTGGTTATGAATAATAACCTTACCCGTATGAAGCATCCTGATCCACAACACATGGGATCAATGTTAGAACATTTCATGAGAAAACAAACTACCACATTCAATGGGACTACAAATACCTTTTTAGCTGAGAAGTGGATAAGTTACTTAGAGAAAAAATTTCTTACTTTGGGGAGTAATGAGAGAGAAAAAGTTGTTATGGTAGTCTATAATCTTTCAAGAGATGCAGATAAATGGTGGCCATTGATTTAAAACACAAATCAGGATGAAGAAGTATGAAATATGGAATGGAGGGAGTTTAAAGAACTTTTCCTAGAGAAATAATTTCCTCATGAACAACGAGATAATATGGAAAGACAGTTTCTAAGTCTATGACAAAAAGAGTATGAGAATGTTGCAAAGTATGAGGCAAAATTCACAAGGTTAACAAGGCACACTGCAGACAACATACATAAACCAATATATAATATTGATCGATTATTTGATGGGTTAAAACCATTCCTCTGACGGGCATTGGTCTCACAATCTTTCTCATTATACAAAGATATAGTATCATGTTTTATTAAGACATAAAAGAAATTCTCTAAGTCTCATGACATTAAATTAAAGCAAGATGAGAAGAGAACAGTTGAGAAAGATACAGATAAAGGGAAAAAGGGAAAGATGGATTTTCCTTTATGTGATAAATGTGGGAATAAACACCTTGGTATTTGCCTAAAAGGAATGGGAGTTTGTTACAAATATGGAGAAAAATGACACTAATCTTGTGATTATAAGGGGGAGAAAGTGGTTGTCAATGTTCAATTCTACAATTGAAAAAATATTAAATTATTAAAATTATTGTCTAAAGTTTCAAGGAAATATAGCTTAGAAAAAAGAAAATGGATCAAGGTAAAGCTTATTCTATTACTACAGTCGAAGTGGAACAATTATTGTATTTGTGTTTTTGGATTCAAGAATTATATTTTTGTTATAAGAATAATGTGATATATATAAGGATTTTAATAAAGTGAATTTTGTTTTAATTAAGGTTTTAATATGATGAAGGTAATCATATATTAATTATGTGACAATAGGAGCAACATTATGTTATTTGGGGAATCTGATGTTACAATTGATTTTATAAATTTAGAGAACTTTTAGACAGTGATTGGATAAAATTATTTTGGATAACTGTAAAGGTAGTAATGGATTAATTTTAAGATTGGATAGTATTTTTTTAAGGTTAAAAAATTTCTTAATATTATTTTTGGAATTTATAATACTATAGTTTTAGAAAAAGGAAAACTTATAGGTCGAGTGATAACCTTTTTCATTGGACAAGGTTGTGGGAATCGAACCCAAAACTGAATTATGATAAGGCTTTATCACCTACAATTGGCCTAGAATAAGTCCTTGGTTGGTATAACATAGTTTTCTTTATTTAAATGGTATAAGTTTATATTTGGAACCATATATTATTAGGATAAAAAGAATATCTTTTTGAGTTTTGTTATCTTTTGAAGATAAAGAGGATTTTGTGGTAGGAATTAGTTAACTGATGAAACTTTACATGTAAATGAATTATGATTCCTCGTGTTCTTAGTCTATTAAGTAATTATTAAACTCTATTGAAAATATCATAATTTTTTTCCTAGTACTTTATTTTTTCAATAAATCAAATGGTCCCTTGGATCATCGTAGATTTATGGATTTTATATTGTTAAATTTCTCATAATAATATTCTCTATCACTCTCTATAAGAACTTGATGGTTAGTTTTCTTTTCCATATCCATGTTTTCCTACATGAAACCCTAGTATGTTTTATTTCCGGTAACCTTCATACCTACCTTTCTTTATTTTAAAATAGAGTTCTCATTAATCCATTTTTCTATATCGGATTTCAAATAAGATATTTTGAAATATCAAAACCTTAGTTATCAATCCTAAGTTTAAGTATAAATGATTCAATTTATTTAAGTAGGAGATAATGTACCACCCCAAGCTTCTACAATACGTTTCCTTTTTAAATAATTTAGTAGCGTGCGATGTACGCAACACCGAGTTCAAGCACACCATGACTTATAAAACTAGCTGTTTAAAAATAAGTTATGAATAATATTAACTACATTTTTAATTTTATATATCCAATATAATTTTAACATTCATATTTTGTGTTTCTTAGACATAATATAAAGACAAATTCAATTTTTTATATAAAAGAAGTATTTTTCAAAAAATATAGTTTTTATGCCTTTTAATGGAGAACCCTTTTTAAGTCCAATATTTGACACTTTTATATATTCAATTTAACAAAATTAAATTATTATTTAGAATAAGGACATAAAAATTTTGTTTGGACAAATTTTTGGTAGTTTTCAAATAACTTTCATATTTTGATGAATAGTGAAAAATACTAAATTTTAATCGAAAAAAACTTTTTTAATCGAAATAATTTATAGTGTTAAATTATAAATTAGAGTTGTTTTAAAGTAAAATTAAATTATATTTTTATAATTTAATATAATTTAGGTCATTGGAAGTAATTTCACATTTAAATTGTATATAAACAAATGTCAATCTTTTGATAGTTTTTAATTCTTAAAAACCTGCTTTTTGGTTTTGAGAACAAGAATTAATTTTGAATTAATTACTGAAAATTATTTGTTTTTAATTTGGAAAAATGGATTCCATATTTTTAATCATAAGGTTTAAATTTTATAAATAGGGGCCTTTTATTTTTGGACATTATGAATAGTAACTTTTGTAATTATTTTTATTTACCATGGTTAATGGGTAAATCAGGTAAATAAGAGTAAAAATTAATATTATAATAATATTAAACTATGATAAAAAATGTAAAAAAACCTATTTTATGATATATTTCTAACCATGGTAATTCTTTTGATGATTTTAGGTCCCCATGGGACCACTTGGGTGTGATAATGACATGTTATAAGAATTAATTTAAAGTAAAGATAATTATAACATAAACATGTATCTTTTACTAAATCCATTTTAACACAGGGTTATATAACTTATATATATATCTATAAATATTAATTATAAAGATAAAAATATTTCCTAAATCATGGTATTTTATTTATAATTTTTAGACATTATATAAATATATTTATTTATGAAACACTAATGATAAAATGATTACCTTATTAATGAATAATTCAAATAAATGAATTTTTAAATATTAAAATAAATGTAATTTGAAAATTCGCATGCCATAAATGAATTTTATGGATTAAATTGACATATTAGGGAAGCTTTAATACAATTTTTTCGAAGTAATCGAGTTTTTATGACTAACAAAAATCAATTACAAAATAGTGTCAAAATTGACATAAATGAATTTTTAAACCAAATAATATTTTACTAAATGATATAAAAACCGTAAAAATCTAATATTATTCCAAATGACTTATAAAATGATAAAATTTTCATTAAGTATCCACTTGAGGTTATTTTGGAATTTTATAGTAACTAAATTAACCCTATAGTATAAAAATATAAGAAGACATGGTAAGATTTAAAATTTTTAACTAAGGGTTAATACCAAAAGATAAGGATAAATTTATGGCCTAAACATTTATAAAACCTATTAGTTTATAATATTTAGACCCATAATCATCTTATACACGAAATAAATTAATTTCGAGCTATTAGAAACCGAAAATAATTTTATAATAAATTAATATTTCAAGATTTTCCTAAAGTGACCCTCACCTCTCTTATAAAAGGGAACCTACCTTTCTCTTTAATTTACACCTCCAAATACCTTTGGCTTAGCCAAAACCTATCCAAATATCCTCAAAACTTCCCTCAATTAATAAAATAGGCAAAACATTGGGCATAAATCCAACTTAAGGATTCCTTTTGTGCAAATCAAAAGGAGACACCCGAAGAAGAGGTAACCATTTTATCCCTTATTTCAATGTTAATTTCTTCTTGTAATTCCTCCTACTAAGTTGTTACCATAATAAAATAATAAATACAAAATATAATATATTATTATATTTTGTTAATATTATGGAGAAACCATATTACTCTTTTTACTCATCCTATGAAAAACAATACCACCATGCATGTGTACGTACGACTTACCGTCTCCATGCCATGGTGTAAACTGTTTTTCATATAAAATTTATTTATATGGGTATAAATATGAATATAATGGATGTAAATAATACATATAAAATTATATTTCTTCTTTAAAATCCATATTCCATCCAATTACATACTATTTAACCATTAATGAAATGATACTGTCGCTCGGGCGTATATACGACTTACCGTATCCATGACGCGATGAGATTCATTCTCCACTTTAACCATGAAATAATGATTATAAAAAATATATATTATTAATAATTATGAAATATATTATATAATAAGTCTAATATAATGATATATATGTATGTAAATATATTTCATTCACTTACTTCCATTCAATACGATTGGAAAATGGAAACAACATTCTTGCGTATGTACAACTTACCGTCTCCATGAATGATGTATTCCATTTTATATATTTATCTATTATATATAATTATATTATGAATATATATGATATATAAATCATATTATACATTCTTTAAGTAATTAAATCATTATCTAAGTAATATGATTAAGAACAACAAGTCAAAACAAGTACGATAAACAAAGCGATATTACCCGAAATGTTGCATTAAATTAGAATTGTTAATAAATTGTTAATATAAAGTCATAAAATAATCATATAGGATGTAAAAAATATTATTATGATTCTTATATAAGTTAATAATATGTTTTAAAATATTATACATGAGTTTGGAACACGTACAGATAGTATCATACCTAAGGTAAGGGTTAATTCCTCGATCTCATTATTATATAAGATTGTTTATGTGTAAGTATTTACTGGGAAATATTTATAATCGATGTCCATGTTTCATAAAAATGTTTTCAAAAGGAATATTTTAAGGTTAATGGAAGGTATTATTTAATTAGATCATCACTTTAAATGGTTTAAATGTTTTATTTTTATAAATCTATTTAATTAATGTCCATGTTTTCAAAATGATTTTAAGGATATTTATATGGACATGATTGTTTTAAAATGTTAATTAATTTCAAAAGTTTCAAATTGGTATGGGAAAAGTTTATTAAAAAATCTCTTTTAAATGATTTTTCTTATAAATTGAGTAACTTTTAAATGATTTCATGAAAAAATGATATTTCTCTCAAAGGGGTTTACTTATCATTTTTAACCATGTCAACATCCTTTATTGGATATTATTCTTGATTGAGGTTGATTTATTATAATAAAATCTTCCATATTTTATTGAATGAGTTATGATATGTTTGACTAAGTATGTGCTATTTTTATACCATTCATGGTTTAGGGTTAAAGTATTGACATTTCATATGCTAGTTTTAATATGAATGATTATGTTATGTTTCACCCTTTTAATATAAGGAATGCATTGGACTTAGTAAGTGACGGGTAGGGCCTTATATATCCCCTCGATGCATCGATAGGTCTCATGAGACAAACTAGTGTCTTAGAATAAGGCCTTGATAGAATATTTGTGAATGGTCTTGGCACAAAGCCTTAACTTAGTAGTTATTATGTCCAAAATTATACATTCCCTCATTATAAAATTATTTATTACATGTGATTATTCGATTAGTAGAATATCAATGTGCATGTTTATATGATAATTTTTTTACTTTATTTTTACCATATTATGTTCATGTTTTTATCTTTAAAATGATGTTGTTTTTATTATACATTTTCCTTAAAATATTATACATTTTGCTGAATTATTTACCCTTATTGAGCATCTGATCTCACCCCTTTCTTATGTTTTATTTTCCTAGGATTCCAAGAAGTGTATTATAATTGATATGCTGGGTTAAGACAGGGTAATAATGACATTATTAAAGGTTTGTTTATGTTTTTTTATGTTATAAAGTGTAATTTAATGTTCATGTATGTAATCTATTTTCCAAGGAAGTTAAAATGATCGGTCCTTCAGGACTTGATTCCTTGCAATCATGCCAATGTATTAAAATAATACACCGGATCTAGGTAATTGTGGTTGGGGCATTACAAAAGTATATTGTTACTCTATTATGACTCTAAATATTCTTTAGGATCATTATATCTCTAGTTATCTGAGTATAGAATCCATAATAATGAATTCATGGGTTTTCTCATTGTTTTAATTCAATACAAGCTCAGTAATAAATGATAAATAAATTTTTTTCTTCTCAAAATGATATTAACTGCACAATATTTTTTCATTTTGTTTATAAATATTACCTTACGTTCTTCATCTTATAGACTAACCTACTCATACCATTAATATTATTCATATAGAAATTCAAACTTATTTTTTGTAATTAGATTTTAAATCATTTCATTCGAAGCTTTCATATCTTTTATATTATTACTTGTATTCCTTTAGTGAGTCTCCATTAATTTCAATATTCCATTCCTCCAATAAATTGATATATTTTAGTTATAATAATAAGTATTATTATAATACATGATATTAATCTATAGTAAATAAATGCTTTATATAGAAAACTGAATCACTATGAACATTCTATTATTTCATCCTAATATTAAAAAAAACTAGAAGATTTAGTTCACTATAAAAACTAAAATTAGTACCATATAGAATGTAGCAATAAAAGGTAGCAACATAATCTTCAACTCTAGTGGATCATACTTGAAAAATAATGACAGATATAAAATATATACTGCTATTTTTAAGAAAAAGATAATAAGTGGAATATACATGTTATAGGAGCTATGAAAAGGATGTGAATGATTTTATATATTATAATAAACTATATATATAATAGATAATAGGAATATTGGATGGATAAGGTAACTGTTGGAATATAAAAGTTGTGAATTACACTGTTAGAAGAGTAACCTCCCTCAATGGCTAGTGTAATGGTAATTTAACCCATATACATATAAGTTCAAAATACTATACATGAAATAATTGATAAACAATATGATTTATAATTATAAATAATTTATATTAATCATTGAATAGTAACATAAATACCCATACATATCTTATAAACAAAGGATAATTATTATATAAGAGTTTTTAAATGTTTATATCCAAAAGTATTATTTTAACATACACAAAGGGTTTTATTTAAAAAATAGTTTTGATAATTATTTGAAATTATTTTAAAAAAATGACTTCAAATTTATAATCAGAACCTTGAAATTAGAAAATAATTTTTTTATATTTTTTTGAGACAATAAATTTTTTATTTAAATAGTAAAATGTGGCATGAGTATATGGTTAGTATTATGGAATCATAATTACTTGATAATTTATATAATAAATAATATAAATAACTTCATAAAAAATATGTTTATTCATTAAATCATTTATTTTAAAATAATAAAATTAATTTTACAAACAAATAATGATTTTTTCAATGCCTAAAGTATAACTAAAGATTTAAAAAAAATAATTATTAATAAGTATATTTTTGAGTCCAAAAATAATATAATTTATATGAGTTTAGTTCTTAAGATTATAAAAGTAAAAAAGGCCTTAAATTTCACATAACATGGTTTAAAACCATTGGAAGTACAATGGATTTCTATTTTTACATAAACATAAGTGTAAGGGATATATTTAGAAATTAATGAAAAATCCCCCCTCATTTACTATAAATTACAAAATATTCTACCATTCCTCAACACTCCAATACCATTGAATAATGGTTTCCCCTATTAATAACTCTCAAGAATATTAGGGAAGATTCATATGTATATTAGAGTCCAAAATCTGTCTTCATTTCTCTCTTGAAGGTGATCTTAAATGTTTTTCTCAAGAGATATAATAGGGTTAGGGTTATAAAACCATTATATATATTTTTCTTTCAATAAGGAAATATCTAAGTATATTAGTAGTTTATTCTAAGGATTATACAATGGAAATAACATGTTAATGATTTACATATCTCTTTCTTCATTTTCATTTATAAATTTATTTAATTCCTTTACATTTATATATGTAATGATGTTATGTTTCATTATTAAAAACCCAGTATTATACTATTAATATGAAACTACAAATACCTTTTATCATAGAACCCTCATAAGACATTAAATTTCCAAAAAAATCATTTTAATTCTAATATAATATTTTTTTATCATTGTTTTGGTCTCTAAATATTGCATTCAATGACACCAACTAACACACTTATATATTGAATGTACCCAATCAGTTATAAAGTTATCAAGGATACCTTCCATTTAATTGTGAATGTCTTATAATTCCTATATTATTAATGGTTATTCCCCTAAATGTCCATATAATTCAAATTAATGGGTAATAATTGAAAATATATATACCCATTACTTATATTCATGAAAGTAACAATTACAATGACATGTGTATGTAAATAATTACCTTTTTAAATTTATGGTATGTTTTTTTATCTAAGAACTTTTATGTCATGTATGCACTAGACTTATTATGTGACTATTGGGACCTAGAATTATATAGCCTGTTGATGTTTATATAGGTTTTATGAGAAAACATATCATAGGTATTTGGCATATTCCTTACCCATTTATGTATGATGCCTTGATTTTAGGCCTTGATAGAATGTTTATGATGTCTAAAATTATAAATTCCATTACTATGAAATCATTCATTTTTTCCATATATATATTTTATTTTAATTTATTCATCATAATAATATTGATAAAAACTTAGTATATTTAATAAATATTTCTAAAATAAATTACCCATATAGTAATTATAAATTTTGATTCAAAGTTCACAGTGTTATGAGATATTTAAGTGTATTATATTATTTAAAAATGTATCATAATTGAAGGAATGAAAATAATTTCAAATATTGTAATCAATTTATGGATTTACCTTCATAGAAAGTAAATGTGGTGAGTGTGGGAGTTAATCATGTTATAACTACATTATGGTATTTGAATCAAGTTATGACGAATAATCTTATTTGTGTGGAATATCATATTTCTCTACAACATGGTATGTATAACACCCAAGATTCAGTTATATTAAGTGAAAATTTTATTTTAATAAAAATATAATATAATTTACATTTTAATATTTCATGTAATAAAAATTATAACTTGATATAATTAATATTGATTTTGAAATTACTTGGTCAAAATAAGCCTAAAACGAGATTTTGAAAATTTCTCTTAGAAATATGCCCTTATGAATAGTTAAAAATGTAGTATTTAAATATTAATAATTTTATTTATAATAATGTGTTATAATATTTATAACTAACCATGTATTTAATATCAATTTTATATAAATAAAGATAAGACAATTTAGAGGTAAAAGGGAATATTTTTTGGACAACTTTTTTTTAAACCATAATATATTTCCATATTAATTAATTAAAATAATATTTAATAACTAGTTATTTAAATGAAATTTATATATTATAAATATATCCATATGGATATTAATACATATAAATATTATTACAAATTATATATTTAATATAATATCATCTTATGCTTGAAAAATTAATTTCTTGAAAAACTATTTTTAGACAAGTATTGCTGGATTATTTTTAAATTGAATTGTGAAACTTATTTTAACTGAATTTTATTAAATATATTAAATATTTGGAATCAGTATAATTAATATTAGTTAATAATTTCAAGTAATTTTTTGGTCATAATTAATAGTAAAAATAGTAAAAATTAATTACTACGGTTAAGGCTAAAACATGATTACTGGGGGGTTAAATTAAAAAGATAGGGGTTAAAATAACCTAAAACATACTAAAACACCATTGGATGGATGGATTTATACCTTAAACTTAAAAAATTATAATATTATCCATTTTTTATCCATATTCTGAAGAAATTTATTTTATATTATTGTAAAATATTAAAAAATTACAAGTGTGCCACTAACCTCAATTATAAAGGGGCACCTAATCTCCTCACTTATTCACAACTATCAAGAAATTTAGCTCCAAAAAACCTAATAAAACCTAAACCCAAAATACTTAACCATTTTATAGGTTTTCATGTTATCAAAATACCAAATCTATGGTCCTTAGTAATATATCCAAATGCGGTTTTTCTAAGAGAAGGTTATCATATTCACTAAGATCTTTTTTTGACTTCTTCTTTTACCACCTTAAATTATGTATTAAAAAATAAAATATAATAACAATGATATATACAATGTAATTAGATGTTATTATGTTTATTTAATAATATTTATTCATCTCATTCTTCATCATAAGTGAAACAAAGACGTCACTCATTTGTACGGTGAACTACCACCTCATGAATAAATGAATTTTTTCCATCACTGAATTGTATGGATAGTTATAATGATGGAACTAATGAATATATATGATAATAATTAAATAATATTTATTTCTTAAAACTAACATATCATCCAATTATTTATCCTATCACCCATTAATGAAATGATAACATCGCTTGTGTATATGTATGGCCTACTATCTTCATGAAGTGATGTGAATACTTTTCTATGTAAAAATTTCAATAATGATTATAAAAAGATATATAATTAATAAATATGATATTTATAACATTAATATACTTTTTTATATGATTTAAATACATCCTATTAACAAAAACAATAACTTTTATGACAAAACATACATGAGAAAATGAAGCAGTTAACACCTGAAACAATGGTAAAAATGAAATATTATAAGAAAACGACAGATAAGATGTCATAAGAGGATCATATGTGATATTATAAATATGAATATTTTTATGGTATAAATTAATATCATTTTAAGAACCATTTAACTAGATCTTAAATCATTTTCAACTAAAGGGAAGTATGAGGTAGTGGATTTCATCTCAATATCCATTCTATTGATACATATTTGATATTATGATCCTATTTACTTTTATGTGGTGTCTTTACTACCCCTTTGATATATTTAACATGAAAAAACATTTATTAACTATGATTAAGGTTTCAATTCAAGTTTACTATTTTAAGGGGTTATAATTTAAAAGTTACCAAATAAGTAAGGAGTCATTTTATGATCTTATTTGTTTTGGGATTGATTTTTTTTTCATTGAGGGAATCTCATAACATGTACTTTATAAAATACATATATTTTATTTTACTATGTATATTTAGGGATATTTTATATTTAAATTATAAATTTTCCTCTCTTTGTAACTTAAATAAATCAAATAAATTATTAAAATAAAAACCGATTTTATTTCACTTTTAATTAGATATTTTTTTCCACATCCATATTTCTCAAAATTATTTCTCAAATGAACTTTTTATTAATAAAATTATTTATTAAGTAAATTTTATAATTTCCTTGAATTTTTAAAAGGTTTTAAATTAAACTTTATAATGTTTTTTAAAAGGTTCATTTTCAAATTTCTGTACAAAAAAATCAAAAGAAATGTTTTTAGCTTATAAAGCATTTACAAACTTACCCGCTGTCATAACCATTTTATGATATTTAGATTCATCTATATGTTTTCAATTATTTTTAAAAGAAAACTCTTTAATGAAATATTATTTTTTATTTAACTTCCAATTATATTATTTTTATAAAGGATATGATTTTGTTACAAATTATATATTTCTGATGAACTAATGGTTATCTCTAATCTCTAATTAATATTTTTGTCATTAACTTTCTCTTGAAACATTCACTTTCTTGGGATAATTATAAATTACATTTATGTTAAATATAAATATTTTTTATATCATGGATCTGATTTTTTTCTAAAGCATATCCCATTTTTATATATAGTGTTTTATTTTGAAAGTTATTTTATTGAATGGGGGAAAATCTTGATAAATCTATATTTTTTACTAAATATGAATATTTATTAATAAGAAAAAATGTTTATGAATTGAATTTATCATTAAATATATAAGTAATAATTTAACATTCAATGATGGGTGGTACTAGTTATAGATATCCCCTTGATGTATCTATAGTGTCTTAGGATGAATCAGTTGGCCAAATTAAGTGGGTTTTTATTGTATACCTACCCATCGATTAAAATTTCTCGGAATAAGTCCATAATGGTATAAATATCATGATGTTTGAGATAATGACATAAAATATTATGAATTTTTTCATTGAAAAGTTATTTATTATTATCTATGATATTATTACTTTGATATTATCCATGAATGAATTTTCTTGCTCAAATTATTGATTAAATGGAATGTAATTTTAGTTATTTACCTTGATATGTTGATTATTACTTATTTAATCATGATATCATTTAATGTATATAACCCTTACTTAGAATTTATGATCACCCATATTTTTTTCATTTCCGCAAATTATAAAGAATAAATATTTGAATAAGTTTCAAGGATGTATAACGTTCATTTTTGTTATGTTTTATATTTTATTCCGAATGTAAAAAGGGTATCATCTATGTATTTGGATCTCTAAAAATAATAAATTGGTTGGTGATTTGGGATTGGATACCTTGTATCTATGATAATGTAATAAAGTATCCATCAGATCTGGGTCAAATGAGTCGAGGTTGTTAATTTGGTATCAGAGACAAGTTTAGTAGAAACCTTGGGAACTAGATTTAAGAAAACATAGATTAGTGGAAATAAATATATTAATATATTTTAGAATAAATATAAGTATAAGATAACATAATAATTTTTTTAAGCTATATATTATATGTTTTTCATAGCAATACATATCTTTATAGATACTATAAGTGGAAGTGGATTTGACACTAATGTATCTATTGGTAATAACCCTAAAAAGAGTTCATCAAGTATGTCTAGACCATCATTATAGTGCTTGGTGAATGCGCACTTTCTGTGTACCTAGTTTGAGACTCTCAAGGCATATGATTTAGTTAGTTAAAATTTTCTTTACAAACCATTATGAAATATTTGAAAATATTTTTATGATTTATAGATATTCCTAATGAAAATAAGTTTTTTATTCAGATATTAATAACGCATAAATTTTTAAATTATATTAAGTGTTTCACTAGATTTAGAATTATTTATTATAATTATAAATTCATAATGTTATGAAATAATTCAATATATTTCATTATTTAGAATTATAACTTGGAAGAAAGAATGGTATCAATACTTATGCCCAATGTAGAAATTTCTCTAATGAGTAAGCCAATATAATTGATGTTAGATCAGAGAAGATCATGGTCATATTAGAGTGTCTGACCTAGGTTATGACTAATAACCTTGAATATATAGAGTAACATTTTGTTCCATTGTATGATACAACTATGTTATAACATTTCATGTAATAAAATCCTCCATATTTTAGTGAAACTACTAATCCATTGGTAGCTGAGAAATTGATTAAGTCCCGTGTAATTATATTTCTAGACTTGAGATGTGATGAAAAAGAAAACTTTAAACTTGAAATATATTGTCTCAAAGGTGATGCATATCAATGGTGGTTGTTGAACCATAATACTAATGAGTAAAAATAAATAAAATACATGTAATAGATATCTTTTAAAGAAAATTTATTTGAAAAATATTTCCCTCGTGAGTAACAAACTAAATTATAGAGAATTTTCCAAAGTTTAAAGGAAAGGGAATAAGAAAGTGTTTGGAGTATGAGGATACCTTTACAATACTATCCAGATATTTTATGGATTACATACATAATATAAAATCAAATATTAACCATTTATTTGAAGGACTTATGGCATGACTCTAAAGAGAACTGGTTTCTCAAACCTTTTCATCATATAATGAAATTGTTTTATACTACCTCAAAATAGAGAAGGAGTTTTTAATATCCTATATATTCAAGAGAAATAAATAGAATAATAATTCGATTGAAGTCTAAGAAAAAAGGGGATACGTCAAATAAGAAGAATAAAATTAAGTAATTTACATCATGATAAAATTGTGGAAAGAAACATCCTAGAAAATTCTTGAAGGACATGGGAGTTTATTATAAGTGTGGAGAAAAGGGATATATAAATAATAAATGTAAAGGAAATAAATATACCACTATTATCCAATGACTAAATTGTAATTAAATTGGGAATTATTCAAACCAGTGGCCCAAGCGTTAAGAAAATAAACCACGGAAGAGGCCAAGGAGAGAAAGACAAGATTATGAGATCACTACAATTGAGGTTGAAGTTCCTAATGATGTGGTGGAATGTACTTTAATCACATAATCAAATTTAGATACTGCTTTATTTTATTCTAGATCCTCACACTCTTTTTTATGTTCCAAATTTTTCTAGAAAATTAGATATTTCCCGAGCACCATGAGAATGAAGTTTTCACTCAAAAATCATAGTGGATATCTAACTGTAATAAGGATGTGTCAAGAAATTACCATTATGACACATAAATGTACTCTATTTTTTAACTTTATTATTATACTTATGGTTTAATTTTATATAATCCTTTGTATGGACTGGATTTAAAAATATAATGTAAAAATTTATTTCAAATATAAGGAAATTATGATTCGTGATAATGATATGGAATTTAATTTATTTGGAGAAGATTCTTCATTATATGAGTCATCTCTAGATCTAACCCCAATAGATCTTATGAATGATACTCTTGGGTAAGAAGAGAAGATATAATTTAAAAATAGAAAAGGTAATATTAAAATTGATTATGTACCTATTGTATAGGAATATATTGATGTATTTATTGAGAAATTTCATGGATATATACTAGAGAATGAATTTTGGTTTTCCATTTATTTAATCCTTGATATAGGACCTATATTAAATAATCCCTATATACTTACCACTATATAATTAGTAGAGTTGAAGAAATAACTAGAGGATTTGTGTAATAATGAATTTATACACTCTATTATTTCACATTGGCGAGACCCCATATTTTTTCATTAAGAAGAAAATGGATCTATGATATTGTGCATTTAATATATGTAAATTAATGCCATTATGATAAAGAAAAAGTATCCTCTACCTCACATTGATGACTTATTTGATCAACTTCATGGATCTCAATATTTTTCAATGATTGACCTTCATTCTCTATATTATCAATTGTGAGTAAAGAAGGAATATATTAGGAAGAAATAATTTTGACCAAGGTATGGATATTATGAGTTTACAGTAATTCCATTTGGATTGACTAATTCACCCTATATTTTTCTGGATCTAATGAATAGATAATTCAAGGAATGTCTTGATAATTTTTTGTGGTATTTGTTGATGATATATTGGAGTATTCTAAAAGATATGAGGACCATGAGAATCAATTTTGGATCATTATTGAGACTCATAGATGAAAAGTATTATATGGGAAATTTAGAAAGTGTGAATTGTGGCTTCAAAAAGTTTCTTTTCTTGGATATATTGTCTCTAATGATGGAATATTGGATAATCTTGCAAATAAAAATTCAGTCAAAGAATGTCCTACATGAAAGAACATAACATAGATATGTATTTTCATTGGTTTGGAAGGATAATATTAGTAATTTGTTAAAAAAATTCCTGATTAGATAACCCATTAACCAATATTACACATAAAGTGGTTAGGTTAATATAGATAAAGGAATGTGAAGAATTGAAGAGGATATTGGTCAATGCTTCTATTTTGACTATATTATCAGGAGATGATGTATTTGTGATTTATAGTGATCCATTGAACAAGGGAATAAGTTGTGTCCCTATACAGAATAATAAATTTATTACCTATAAATCAAGGTAGTTGAAGACTCATGAACATAACTATCAAACTCATGAACTTGAATCAGTAGCCTTAATATTTTATTTGAAGATATAAAGGAATTGTCTCAATGGTGAAAGATATTAGATATACATATACCATAAGATCCTAATATATCTTTTCACAGATTTATCTCACCATGAGGTAAAGTCAATGACTCAAACTACTCAAGGATTATGATTTCTCAATACATTACTACACAAGGAAGGAAAATAAGGTAGTGGATGCATTAAGCAGAACATATCATGGAGTCTTGACCATAATGGTAATTAAAAGAGATATTGTGTTCATAGATTTAGTAAATATGGATATGAGAATTATCAAGGAAGGGGAAACATCACTACTTTTCAAATAACTTTCAAACCATCTTTATTGTAAAATATAACAAGTTCTCATCCAGATGATGATGATTTTAAAAATAAAATTAAATATTTGAATGATAGAAAATTAGAAGACATAATTTATAAAGATTTCATTCTAAAATTTATAAATAGGCTATTTGTTCTATCTATACCTGAGATAAAAAGATAATTATTTTTTGATTCTCATATATTGAATTTATCTAAACACCCTGGTAACACCAAGAGGTATAGGGATTTGAAGGAACATTTTTAGTGGGATAATATGAAGTAATAAATTTCTGATTATGTATTAATATGGATGGTTTATCAATAATTTAAGACTAAGATACATCATCCAAAAGGACTCATGAAACCTGTACCTATTTATTTTTTAAATGAGATGATATTACTATGGAATTTTTCACTATATTACCAAATACTCCTCTAAATATTTATGTAATATGGGTTATCATTGACCACTTAATTGAATCTTCACATTTAATTTATATAATAGAATATTTACCTCTTGATAAACTTACACAAATCTATATTAATGAAGTTATAATAAACCATATCAGACCTATTTCATTTGTTCCTAATCATGATCCATGATTTAAATAAAAATTATAAAAAATTATTCAGAAGGTTCTTGATACTGAGCTTTATTTGAGAACCTCTTATCACCCTCAAACCAATGGTAAATTCAAAAGGAATATTCTAATGATATAATTACTATTAATGTCATGATAACTTAACTTTAAAGGTATGTGGGATCAGTACTTAACTTTTATAGAGTTTTCCTATAACAAAATCTTCTATTCAAGTATTCAAATAGTGTTGTATGAAGAATTGTATGGAAAGAGATGTCATAATCTAACTTGTTGGAATGAATTTGGTTAAAGTAATCATGTAGTCCTAGAACATGTTAAGGAGATAATGAAAAAGTTAAAGACTATGAAGACTCATATTAAATAATATCAAAGTAGGAAAAAAATTTACGATGATAATCAAAGGAATGATTTGGAATTTTAAGTTGGAGACCCCATTTGATTGAAAGTAACTCCATGTAAGGGTGTTATAAGATTTAGTAAGAAGGGAAAATGTGCTCTGGGTATATTAGACATTTTTAAATTTTAGAAATAATTAAAATATTGGCTTACCTATTATAAATTTCTCCAATTATATCTAAAGTACAAGATGTTTTCTATATATAATTGTTAAGGAAGTACATGAAAATCCCAACATATATTGTCACCTATAAAGAAATTGAATTGGAATATGATCTATCTTACTCTGGATAGTTTATCAAGATTCTTGAAACTAGAGATCAAGTATTTAAGAGTTATAATACTTTAATATTAAAGGTAATTTGGATAAATCATAAAACAGAGGAATCAGTGTGGGAACTTGATGTTCTTATGAATAAGAACCACCCTGCTTCGTTTAGAAAGTAATATCTATGGTTGAAATTTTTATAGGATGGTAGAATGTTACCCCAAATATTCAGTTGTATTAAAAGAAAATTTTATTTTTAATAAAACTATAATACATTGAAAATTTTAATATTTCATGAAATATAAATTCTAATTTGATATGATGAATATCAACTTTGAACATACTTGGTCAAAATAAGGCTAGAATGAGTTTTGGAAATTTTCCCTTAGAAATAATCCATTATAAACAACTGAAAATGTAGTATCTAAATATTACCAAATTTATTTATAATAACATGTTATAATATATAAAATTAAACATTTATTTATTGTCAATTTTATATAAATATAAGTAATATCATTTGTAGATAAAAAGGATATTCCTCTAAAAACTATTTTTTAAGCATATTTCCTTCAGAGTTTAATTAATTAAAAAAATATTTAATGATGAATGATTAAAATGATATTTATACATTATAAAACTATATATATTAATTTAAATCCCTATAATGATGATTACCAATCATTAATTTAATTTAAGATTATCTTATTCTTGAAAAATACATTCCTTGAAAAACCATTTTTCGACAAGTTTTGTGGGTTTATTTTTAAATTAAATTCATCAAATTATAGGAATTGAATTTGATAAAATGTATTCCATATTTGGAATAATAATATTTAATATTAATTAATAATTTCAACTTAATATTTTTTCATGATGAATATTAAAAATTATAAAAATTAATTACTACAGTTAATGTTAAAATGAGATTATCAGAGGTTAACCAAACAAAATAAGAGTTAAAATGACATAAAAACTTTTTTAAACCTCATTGGTTAGTTTTATTTAAACCATAAACTCATCAACTCAACACATGAACCATTTTAGACCTATATTACAAAGAAATTAACTTGAAATAATCTTAAAACTTTAAAAAATTACAAGTGCGCCACTCACCTCAATTATAAAAGGTCACCTCATTCCCTCACTTCATAACAATTATAAATACATTTATCTAGACAAAAACCTTCCAAAATATCTCCCTAAAGTAATTATAAATGTTATATAGCTTCTTTTATCCCCAAAATACCTATCCTAGGATCCTTAATCAGGGATCCAAATGTGGTTTTTCTAAGAAAAGGTAATCATGTTCACCAAGCACTTTATTTTTAATTATTATTTCACCAAATTCAATTAAGTATTAAAAAATTCAATATAATAACATCACTATGAACCATATAATAATATTTTATAATGTTTGTAGCATAATATCTATCCATCTCCTTATCCATCAAATGGGCAACAAAACCATTGCTCGTGTGTACGGAAAACTACCGTTTAGTGAACTGATGAATTTTTTTCCCAAAACTGACTCATGTGGATAGTCATAATGATTGAAATGATTAATATATATGATACTTATGAAATATTTTTTATTTTTTAAAATTAATATATTATCCACTTCTTTACCCTTTAACCTATTAAATAAATGATAACATCACTCATTCTTATGTATGGTATAAGGCCCCGACCTTAAACATTATATAATCATGAGATAAGTCAATAATTTTACTTCAATTCACATCAAAGATATTTTCAGGTTTAGAGATTTAGATAATTAGGTCATAAATCATACATAAAAAAACCATATAAATACAATGTGGACACTTCCAATAGTATCTATTTATTCCATAAAACAATATCTTTTAAAATTAAATGTGGTTTCTTTTCATGTTAAATCATAACTTTTCCTTGATCCCATATTTGAATCTATTATTCTTTAAATCCTATGAAAAACATTTAAAAAATTAGGATGAGCATAAAAACCTCAGTAAGGGATACAAAAAGAAGGAAAACTATTAGTCTTTTGAAAACATGTAAACCATGAATACTTTATAATAAAGTAATACTTTCTACCATTAAGAAGTAGTAATTACACTTCACTAAATATAAGATCATTGCTTACCCTTTTTGTAATCAAAATATTACCTTAAAACCTATATAAAGTAACATATAACATATAAAGGTTACCTGGGACATAAACATACTTAAATGGAATAACCATTCAGTTGACTTCCACACATATCACTAAATGGAATATCCATACGACTGACTTCCACACCCAATGTATTGGAGGTTATAACGTAACCACCCATCCTTGGTTTATCACAGAACCACTCGTCTTTGGTTTATCACATAACGAAACATCTTTGGTTTACCAAGTAACCACTCCTCTTTTGTTTATCATGTAACCACCCGTCAAATGTCCAAGTACAATTATATAATCCTAACACACAAAATAAGCATAACAAAAAAAAATAACATTTTCACATTGTAATATGAAGTGATCATTTTAAGATATTGACATAATTAATCCTTTATCAAAACCATTTTTAATACCAAAATACATAAAAGGGTATATTGTATTTATTTCTCTTTTAAAAAAACATTACAAATTATAGAGGAATCCAAATATCAAATTATGGTTGAGGCGACAGAGAAGTCATTGCCACCACATATGTTAAAAACATTCCTTTTGTCGTTTAGTGAAAAGATTCATATAAAAATATTTCCTTTTGAAAACCATTGAATGAAATTAAAAGTTAAAGGGTTGATTGTACACTATATAAAATAAGTAGGTGTATATTATCAAAATATTCCATAATAAAAGGATATTGATACTAAGTCATTTACCTTGAGTCTGACTCTTCACATACAATCGTTATGTTCCACTTAGTCGGGTAACTTTTTTTGGTTTATACCAAAAGGCTTCCTTGGGAGGATTTTTTCCCTAAGGGATGATTATAGGATGGGGGAAGGGATTCTAAGAATAGTTTTGGGAAGATCTTGGATGAACCAAAGAGTTCATGGAGTGTGAGTATTACATAAGAGAGGGCACCTTTTTATAAGAGATGGAAGGGGTACCCTTATAAAGTATTAATATTAAATTAATAAAAATTATTTTTTCATATAAATGGATCCAACTTGAGATATAAAATATAAGATGTGGATAGTTCAAAATCTTCTCATCCAATACTTTTTAGACACATATTGATTTTATTTGAAACCTTATATTTTTTGTTTGCCCTTAATTATTCTCTTTTAATTTTAATTGTGGTAACAACAATTTAATCATTAAGAGGCTATTAATTTTACTTATATGGGTTCAATTTCTAATAATTGGACACTTAATAAACTTTTAGACCTTATCATAGTCACTTTGTGATTTTAAAATATTTTTTAGTATTTTTAAATAATTTAATAAATTACAATGTTTATAAAACATCAATTATGTCAATTTTTACACTATTCATTTCATTGAATTTTAAATAATCCAGAGAGATAAATTCTTAAAAAATAATTTAATAGTCTTATAACATGTCATATTCACTTAAAAAATTTATGGATGACATAAATTATTTCATATAACATTTTTATAATATTTATAATATTTTGTTTGATATTTCTCTTAATAAAATAATTATGGTATCACTATTGTGTAAATATTTATGGTAATTATTTAATATCTAAAAATTCTAAATAAATTAAAATGATGTATATAATTTTATTATATTTCTAAAGACTATTTATTTTCATAGATTTATCAAATTTATCACTACATTAAATTTTTTATACTAATAAGAGATAAGAGGGAGACATGTTGTCACTTTCTTTTGTTTTAAAAATAATTATATCACTTTCATAGAAAAAATTCTATTAAATGAATCAATATTTATTCTTAGGTGTTAAGGGTTGAATTTTATTAATCTAATAGAATTTTGGTAGGTGTTAGTGTATATTTATTATCCTTATCATATTATTTCTTACCCTAATTTACTTGATTTACCTTTAACTGTGGTCAATAAAAATTACCAAAGTTACTATTCATAATCTATAAAAATAAAAGGTACCTATTGAAAAAATTTGAAACTTATGATTACAAATATAGAACCCATTTTTTCAAATTAGAAACACTGAATTTTCAGTAATTAATTTAAAATTAATTCCCACTGTCAAAACGAGAAAATATGTTTTTTAAATGTAAAAACCATCAAAATATTGACATGTGTTTGTATCAAATTTCAATGTGAAACAACTTATAATGACCAACATTGGATTAAATGATAAAAACATAATACAATTACAAATTGAGACCAATTAAAAGGATAATCTAACTATATAAATAAATTAGACAAAAATACAGTTTTGAATTAAAATAAAATATTTTTCCCTATTCATTAAAATATAAATTTTATCCTAAAAATACCAAAATTTCAACTAAAGTAAATTTTTTATGTCCTTATTCCAAAGAAGAAGTTTATTTTTTCAAATATAACTTATAAAATTTTCAAAAACTAGATTTAAAAAGGGTTCACAATCAAAAGGAAGTAAAACTACCATTTAAAAAATATTAGAGTATTTTATGCTTAAAAATTGGATTTATTCTCATTTTAAGCCTCTAAAATTTATTCGATGAATGAAAAAACATTTAACAAACATGTGTAAACATAATATATTTAGTTTTTTTTTCATTCTCCCCAGTACATTTTCTAGGTGTTAACTACCATTTAAAATAATAATATTAATAATGTATTATTTTTTGGTATAACTCAGTCTTGTGTGAAACATAAGATTTCAGAGAAACTCGTTATTTCCTGTCGAGTATGCTATTGGGAAAAGCATCCAGTTTAACATAAAATTTATATATTATTCATAGATATTAATAAATATGAAAATTTATTATTCTATAATTACCTAGGATGTTACATCCTTCCCCCCTTTTGGAAATTGAATCCCCAAAATTCTAAAATTAGGCTCGGTAACTTCATTGAAATCCCACATCAGAATAAGAGTCAATAAAACATCCCCTTTAAAATAAGGAAAGGAAAGTACGAAGGTTACCTGAGATAACATATACTAGTATTCCATATAGGAAAAAATGGATTTGTAAGAAAAACTAACTATCAAGTTTTGATGGAGAGTGATAGAAAACATAATCAAAAGAAAGTTAACAATCACAAAACCATAAATTTTTGGTTGGTTAAAAAGGTCATTTATTTCATAGTAGGAAAAGTAAACCAAAAACGTTTTTTTAAGAACATTTTCATAAATTTAGTGAATTAGTTTACTAATTAGAATAAGAACATAATGAAATATACTTACTTTACAAGTAGAGTTTCATTCATTAATCTAATTCCACCACAAATTCATATTTTTCTCCAATCAATGAGTATTTAAGATGACTTGGTCACACTTGGAGCACTAGAATCAACTTCTTTAGAATCACATAAACAATAAAAGGTGATATATAAATTTCCCCTATCTTTATAAATAAACCAAAACCAAAATGGTTAGTACAATATCACATAATTCCCCCAAAAAGAATAATACTTTATAAGGAGAAGGACTACTTTTAATATCTAAATTTCAACATTAATAAACAAATTTCATCATAGACCATTCAAAAAATAACTATCCTTAAATTTTTTCAAAAATAATACAAACTATGTTTGTAACCCAAAATTTAGAAGGACTTGATCACATAGTATTCAAGTATAAGTTTTAACATTTATCTCCATAAATCACTCTTAATGTCTCATATGCATACACAATCATTTTCTAATACTAAGGATATCCATTTGATAAAACATAGGTTCAAAAAATCAACTTATTTGTATTCCATAAACTCATTTAACCAAAAAAATAAAGTTATACTAACTAGGGACTTCACATAGGCCAGTGGAAGGTGATGTGCCCTTTTCGCCCTTTGGTTGCAGGTTCGATTCCAACTGCCTTGACGGATGCGAAATGTTTTCACCCATCCTACAATTTTTCCTTTCTCTAAAACTATATCATTCTTATAACATTTTGAAACCTAATATAATGTCCTAAAAATAACCATAACCTATTTTAACCTCAAAAGTTATCTCATACCTTTCATTTTTTATCCCAAAAAGTAATAACCCTTAATCATATAAAAAACAAAAGATCATATCAACCCCAAAGTTTTTCTGTTACTTTTATTATTATGTCAACAAAAGAATAGATAATTCTTACTTCAATAACATTTTCACATAAAAAAATTCCAGTTACACGTACTAGAAAAAGGTCTTCCAAAGTAATCCCATCATCAAAAGAGCATTAATACTTTTAAACATTTCATCATCCTATAATCTACCATAAATATTGAATCCATTATATGGTTACTTCTTAATAATTCTGTGTTCTTCATAATAACCTAACCATGTTTTTCCATATTATTCCTTAATACTTATTTCCTAAAAAAAATGAATCAATTTCTAAGATAAATAATGTCAAAACATGAGAGAAGAAATAATTCATACCTTTAATAGGTCAATTTTAGTTTCATCATCTTCAATTAGAATGGAATTAGGTATTAATAAACCTATATTTTAATGGTATTGATGATCCCATTCATAAAACTTCTTTATAGGACACCTATTTTCATAATTAACATACTCCCCAAATTTGAAACATTCAAGTGATAAATTGGTAAGAACTTCTTTTCCTTTACTGGATTCAACTAAACACTTCCTTTTTTCTTTGGTAGGTTATTGATTAATGACCTTCATTGCCACATCTATAACATCTTCTCATCACTTTAAACCATTTTACTAAGTGTTTATTTCCAAATCATTGACACATATGTTATTGAATATATATACCTTTATGATCATTATTACCTGAACTTTCATAGGGATTTGTTTCTCTTGTATATGATGCATTAGAAAAATCACCAAGGTTAAAGTGGTTAATAATTACTCAAGATAGTTGGTTTAGAATAACCATGAGATTTATCAATGTATCTCCCATTTCATTTGGTTTCATATTCAAAGAACCACCACATTTTCTTTCACATACACAGTTACTTTGGTCCATACTAGATCCATCCATTTACTAAAACCAAAAAGAGTTAGTGAGTATATCAATAAAATCATCATATACTATCATGTGAGGAGGATAAACACTAAGATATAGCTATTCATGTTATCTCAAACTCATTAAATTTATCTAAAATAAGTATGACTTTTTTAATATGCTAACCATTGTGGATATATGAAACTTGTCATTTATGCTTAAATAACACCTTAACCTATAAAGTTATCTAAAATGATCTATGATACCAAATATAAGGACCCAACCTTAAAAATTACTTAATATTTAGATAAGTCAATAATTTGAATTTAATTCACATCAAGGATCTTTTCAGGTTTAGAGATTTAGATAATTAGGACATAACTCATATATAACAAAACCATAGAAATACAAAGTGGAAACTTCTAATAGTATCCATTTATTCCATAAAACAAAATCTTTTAAAAAGTAATGTGGTTTATTTTCATGTTAAATCATATATTTTCCTTGATCTCATCCTTGACTCTATTTTTCTTTAAATCTCATGAAAAACATTTCAAAACTTAGGATGATCATAAAAATCTCAGTAATGGATACTAAAAGAAGTAAAACTATTAGTCTTGGGAAAAAATGTAAACCATGAATACTTTATCATAAAGTAATACTTCTCACCATTAAGAAGTAGTAATTACACTTCATTGAATATAAGATCATTTCTTTCCATTTTTGTAATCAAAATATTACCTTAAAACCCATAGAAAGTAATATATAACATATAAAGGTAACTCGGTACATAAACATACTTAAGTAGAATAACCAAACGATCGACTTCCTCATATATAACTAAATGGAATAGCCATACGATTGACTTCCATACCCAACGCATTGGAGGTTATAATGTAACCACCCATCCTTGGTTTATCACAAAACCACCCATTTTGGTTTATCACATAACCACCCATCTTTGGTTTACCACGTAACCACCCCTCTTTGATTTATTAGGTAACCACCCATCAAATGTCCAAGTACCATTATATAATCATAACACATAAAACAAGAATAATAGAAAACTAACATTTCCACATTGCAATCACATGAGACCATTTCAAGATATTGACATAATCAATCCATTATCAAAACCATTTTTAATACCAAAATACATGAAGAGGGTATATAGTATTTATTTATATTTTAAAAAAACATTACAAATTATAGAGGAATCAAAATATCATATAATGGTTGTGGAAGAAGAGAATTCATTGTCATCACACACATTTAAAACATTCCTTTTGTAATTTAGTGAAATGATTCATATAAAAAGATTCCCTTGTGAAAGCCATTGAATGAAATTAAAATTAAAAGGATTAATTATACATTGTATAAAAGAAGGAGGTGTATATTATAAAAATATGCATTATTGAAAAGATATTGAGATGAAGTCCCTTAACTTGAGTTCAAATCATCATGTAGAATCGTTATGTTTCATCAAGTTTATCACAACATTAAAATTGTTAAACTTAAAAGAGATAAGAGGGTGGTATGTTGTCTCTTTCTTTTGTTTTAATAATAATTATATCACTTTCATGGAAAAAAGTATATTAAACAAATAAATTTTGATCCTTAGGTGATAAGGGTCTAATTTTATTCATCCAATAGGATTTTTGCAGGTGTTAGGGCAATTTTATTATCCTTATCATATTATTTGTTACCATAATTTACTTGATTTACCTTTAACCATGTTAAATAAAAATTACCAAAGTTACTATTCATAATGTCGAAAAATAAAAGGGACCTATTTAAACAATTTGGACCTTATAATTATAAATATGGAATCCATTTTTTCATATTAAAAACGCATAAGTTGCAGTAATTAATTTAAAATTAATCCTTGTTGTTAAAATGAGAAAATGAGTTTTTAAAAGTAAGAACCATAAAAAGATTGACATGTGATTATATCAAATTTCAATGTGAAATTACTTCAAATGACCAAAATTGGATTAAATGATAAAAAATAACCCAATTACACTTTAAAACCAATTTAAAGAAAAATCTAACTATATAAATAAATTAAGTTGAAAGATAGTTTTAAATTAAAATGTAGTGTTTTTCACTTTTCATTAAAATATAAATTTTACAATAAAAATAACAAAATTTCAGCGAAAATGAATTTTGATGTCCTACTTCCAAAGAAGTATATTTTTTCAAATAGAACTTATGAAATTTTCAAAAAAAATATTTAAAAAGGGTTCACCATCAAAGGGTTGTAAAACTACCTTTAAAAAAAATATTAAAGTATTTTATGCTTAAAATTGGATTAATTCTCATTTTAAGCCGCTAGAATTTATTTGATGAATGTAAAAACAATTTAAAACATGTTTAAACATAATATTGTTATTTTTTTCATTTCTATAAATACAACATATGACATTAAAAACCATTTAAAATAGTAATATTAATGATGTATTATTTTTTAGTATAACTCATCTTTGTGTGCAAAGTTAGATTTCAGAGAAACTCGTGGTTGCATGTTGAGTATGCTATCAAAAAAGCGTCCAATTTAACATAAAATTAATATATTATTCATAAATATTATTATACATGAAAATGTCTTATTTTATAATTAAGTGGGATGTTACATACGGCCTACTGTCTCCACAAAAGCGATGCAGTTCATTTTTCATGTCCAAATTTCAAGAATAATTTTAAAAAGATATAAACTGAATAAATATGATATTTATAAAAATAATATAATTTTGGGAATAATTTAACTATATTATATTCACAAGAAAACTAACTTACATGAAAAAACATAATTGATATAACAAAGTAATTAACACCCAAAACAATGGTAACAATGAAATATTATTTGAAAATGGGTGATAAGATGTTATAATAGGATCATATATGATATTATAAATATGAATATGGTTACGGTATAAATTAATAAAATGTTTAAAACTATTATACAGTATTTTAAACCACATTTAACTAAAGGTAAGCGTGAGACATGGGATTTTGTCTCAATTTTTATTCCATTCATACATATTTGATATTATGCACCTATTTATTTTTATATAGTGTATATAATACCCCTTTGTTATATTTAACATAAATACATATTTATTAATAATTATTAATGTTTCATTTCAAGTTTATTATTTCAAGGGGTTATAATTTAAAAGTTACCAAAGTGGTATGGATTTATTTTATAATCTTAATTATTTTTTATGACTGCATTAATTTTTGTTAAAGGAATATTATAATCCATCATTCATAAATTCAATATATTTTCTTATCATTTGGACATTTAAGAAGTTTTTATATTTTATTAAAATGTTTCTTCTATTTGGAAATTTAATCAAGAAAATAATAGTTTAAAATAAAAACCAATTTTATTTCTCTTTTAATAGGATATCTTTTTCTTCCATGTCTAAATCTTTCATTTTTTACAAAATTAATTTTTATTACCCAAATGATTTACTAAGAACAGTTTAAGGTATAATTTAATTTTTTAAAATTTTGAAGGAATATTTCTATTTTTTGAAAGGTTTGTTTTTAACTTTCTTTACAGAAACTTAAATGGAATGTTTTTAATGTATACAACGTTAATGGACTTTCATATCACCGTCACTATTTTACGATATTAATCTTATTATAAATGTTTTCAATTTTTTGCGAAGAAAAATATTTGATGATATATTATTTTAATATTTCACTTAAATTTTCTTTATTCTTACAAAGGACATGATTTTATTACAAAAACTATATTTTTTAATAGGTGACAGTTATCTCTTATATCTTACTAATTTTTTGGTTGTTAACTCTATCTTAAAATATTCACTTTATTAATGTCATTAGATATTAAATTTCTCTTAAATATCCATATTATTTTTATAATGGATATTATTGTTACCTAAACCATATACCATTTTTACATACAATGTTTTAGTGTGAAAATTATTTGATTAATCAGAGAAAATATTGATAAATATGTATTTTTTACTCAATATAGATATTTATTGACAATGGATATTGTTTATTAATTAAATTTATCATTCAATATATGATGAATGAATTGGACATATAATAAAGGGTGAGTCCTAGTTATAGATAGCCCCTAGATTCGTATATAGTCTCATAGGATGAATCATTTGGACAACTTAAATAGGTTTTTGGTGTATACCTACCCATTAATTAAACTATCTTGGCGTAAGGTCTTGATGATATAAACATCACGATGTTTGAGATCATGAAGTATAATATTATTATTTTCAATTATTTAAAATATAGTTATTATTATCCATGATATAATTATATTGATATTATACCTTGATTCATTTTCCTAATTAAGTTATTGATTAAATGGAATGCATTTTCAATTATTTACCTTTATATATTTATTATGCCTTATTTAACAATGATAGCTTCCACTGTAAGTAACATTTAATGTTAATTTAAGATTTATTTTATTTCCTTTCCTCATGTTATGAAGAATAAATCTTTGAAAGAGTTTCAGGGATGTGTAACATTAAATTTTGTTATTTTTTATATTGTATTCCCAATGTAAAGTGGGTATCATGTATGTATCTAGATCTCTAAGGCTACTAAACTAATTGGTCCTTCAAGATTAGATCCCATGTATAAATTATAATGTAATAAAGTATTAATCAGCATTAGGTTAAGGTATTAAGTTTTGTTATAGTATGTTGTACTGCTTCATGAGGTAGAAACCTCTATAATTCGAAAAAACCATGAATCCATTGGTATTTGAACAATTGATAAAGTCACTAAATAATATATTCCTCACTATTAAACATGGTAATAGAGGGAAGTTTTTCATGGTAGTATATCATATAAGGGGATATTTTGATCAGTGTTCATCAATGACTACAAAAATATAAAAATAAAAATAAATAGAAAGCATGTAATGGAAAAAATTTAAGGCCATATCCCTTAAAAAGTATTTTTAATAAGGGAAAAGGCTGACTTTGTGAGAAAATTTATGAATTTAAGATAAAAATAATAGTAAGTTAATGTTGAGTATGATGATAACATTATATGGTAATAAAATCATGTTGTTTTCTATGTACTTAATCTTGAAATGATGATTGATTTCTTCATTAATGGACTAAAGATGGGCATTTGAAAGGTATTGTTTTACCAATATTTTACTCAAATGAAGAGATAGTGAAAAGTTTTATCAAGATCAAGAAATAGTTCTCCATGTAACATCCCAGGTAAATAAAGAATAAATCATTTTCATATTTATTAATATTTATGAATTAAATATTAATTTTACTTTAAAGGGGTGGCTATGCTCGATAGCGTACCCGATACGCAACAAAGAGTTTCAATGAAATCTTACGTTGCACACTAGTAATAAAATAATATTATTTTAAATGGTAGTTAACACATAGCCGTTTTATTGGCGAGAATGGATAGAAATAACAAAAATATGATTATATATGTTTTTTAAATGTTTTTACATTTATCCAATAAAAGATAAAGGCTTAAAATATGAAAAGAATTCAATTTTAGGCATATATACCCTAATTTTCACTAAAGGTTCACTAATCGCCTTTTGATGGCGAACCGTCATTAAATATAGTTTTGGTCACTCTTATAAATTCTATTGGACCAAATAAAACTCTTCTTTAGAATCAGGACATCAAAATTTACTTTGTGTAAATTTTTGGTATTTTTCCGATAAAGTTCATTTTTAATGAATAGTGAAAAATGTTGTATTTTAATTCAAAACCTCTTTTTAATATAATTTATTTATATGATTAGATTATTTTTTGAATTGGTTTTAAAGTGAAATTAGAATATATTTTTACCATTTAATCCAATAGTGGTCGTTGTAATTAATTTCACTTTGAAATCGGACTAAAACTAGTGTCAATCTTTTGATACTTTTTGTTTCATAAAAACAAACTATTTGTTTTGACAGCGGGAATTAATTATTAAATTATTTAATGCAACTTATATGTTTTTAATTTTGTAAAATAGACATCATTTTTGAATTCGGAATATCAAATACAGCTTAGGGTGAATTTTTGGTATTTTTCTGAAAAACTTCAATTTTTGATGAATAGTGAAACCACTAAGTGGTACTTAAAAAACTGATTTTTCATTTAAATGAAATTTTACCACCTATTTGTTTTGAATTTCCAAAATACGACATACATGGTTGTAATTAAGAAGTAAAATGTGGTTCAATGGGATTAAAATAATTTTTTTGAATAGTAACTTTTAAGTTTTAATCGCGATTAGAGGTAATTAGTGTAATTTATGGTAAGAATAATGTTAGAATAATATGAAATGAACTTGACACATGTCCTACCCTTATTGGATGTGTCATGGCCAACCAAGAAAATCCATGGGTCAACTTGGGGACCCCATGGAGCCACTTTGGAAGGAAAATGACATTAATATCTTTTTATTTAATGTTAAAGTAAAAATGTCACAAACATGAGTTGTTTTACTAAAACAATTTTTAAGTGGGGTTATACAAGTCATATTTTTGACTATAAATATTAATTAGAAATATATAAAGATTTACTACATCATTATATTTGTTTTATAATTTTTATACATTAAATAAATTAAATTATTTATGACATCATGATGATGCAGCGATTACCTCATTATTTAACGATTTAAATAAAATGAAAAGATAATGTAAAATATAAGACCTACACATATCAAAAACATATTTTATGAGTATATTTATAACTCCTATCACCTTATCCTCTAAATATATAATTTTGGGACCTTTTAAATCTGAAAAGCATTTTATGATAAAGTAACCTTTTATAACTTTCCAAGAGTGCCCCTCCTCTCCTCTTATAAAAGGCCACCACCTCTAACACCTTACACACACTTCCAAAGCCTTTGGCTCGGCCAAAACCTGCCAATTTTGTCTCTCCACATACCTATCTAACTCTTAGAAGCCTCACTTTGGGCATAAGTCCTCCCAAGTAAGCCTTTGAGCTCAAATCAAAAAGAGTTACCCGTTTTAAAGGTATTGTTTTCTCTTGTGTTCTTTTGTTTTATTTTGCTTCTCCAACCCTCTAACCTCTTTTTATTCCTTTCTTTTTGTAACAAACCCAGTATCTCCAATATAATAAGATTTTTTTATGAGAATTGTTAGATATACACTTACAAACACCTTCATATAATGGTTAAAGAGCATACTGTTTCCGTGGATGGCAAATTTCTGCCTCACGAAACGATGATTGTTCAATATTCTTCTAACACATTCAAAGGTGGACATTAAGATGTAACTATGTTTATATATGACATATAATATTTTTATGTTTTCCTTAAGCTTCTGTATTTTTCATTTATTTCATACCTTTATGGTTTCCATTATGGGTAAACGCGATATCTTAATTTTAGGAAGTGCGGACTACCGCCCCCTCAAAGTGATTTGATTCGTTAATGCCATTTGTGGGACGTATAAAGTATGGATTTAAAGTTATTATATATTATGTTATGATGGAATTATAATATAACTTTATATCATTATTATTTCTTTCCATTAAAGTATGAGATAGAAATGAAAGTAGCGTTCATGCGTACGTACGGCTTACCGTCTCCATGAACGGTGCATTTCATTTATTATCCCCAAATGTAATGTACTATTATAATTAAATATATATAATGGATATGTATGATGTATGTTACATCTAAATGATGAATATAATTCTGGAATTAAAATATACATACCTCTCATTTAGTTTTAATTCCATTAATATGACATAGAAATGAAAGTAGCGTTCATGCGTACGTATGGATTACCGTCTCCATGAACGGTGCATTTCATTTCTTACCTATAAATGATTATATATTATTATAAATACATGTATATTCTGGATATATATGATATATATGATATCCAAATCATGAATATCATTCTGGATATAAAGAACCTCTGACCACACGAACAACATGTAATTGTAAGAAGTCCACTTTCGACTTAAGAACCAAATATCGACAAAACAAACATTATTAACTTAAATGATTAAATAATGTTTATAAAATGGCAATAAGTGATATAAAAGTAATAATGAACTTGAAAAAGGTTTTTAAAAAAGTATAAATTAACTCAGGTTTATTATTCAGGACGTTAAAGAACGATCGAGTCAAGTCGGACCCAAGGTAAGGGAACTTCTTAACCCAATTTTCGTTCTTTGGGTTAATCTCCTAATTTCAAATTATGTCATGATATTATTATGTCCGATATTATATTTGTACTTTCTTTATGTGTACTTATAGTGAATACACATAATAGATCTATTTTATTTAAAAATGATCTTTGTAAGGGACTTCGTCTCAATCTCCTTTCATTGAGGCATATTTTGTTTTATACACAACTTTCTTTTATACTGTGCATAAACCCCTTTGACATTTGATTTTATTCAAAAATAATATTTTTATACGAAGCGTTTTACTAAACGAAAAAAAGGAATTTTTCTTTTAACGTACGCGGTGACAACGACCTTTTCCGCCACCACGAGTATTATTTGGTCTTTGTCTTCCTAAACAAGACTAATGTATTTTTTAAATGAAATAAATACCATATACTCTTTTATGTATTTTGGGATTGAAAATTGTTTTTTATAATGGATTTTTTATTTCAATATATTTAAGTGATATATTTTGATCAAAGTGTGGAAATGTTTTCTTTCCAGTATATTTGTTTTATGTCTTATTATTTTTATAATGGTACTTGGACATTTGACGGGTGGTTACATGATAAACCATATGACGGGTGGTGCCATGAATACCAGGACGGGTGGTTACTTTATAACCTCCAATGCATTGGGTATGGAATTCGGCTGTATGACTATTCCATTAAGTGATATGTGTAGAAATCGACCGTATGGTTATTCCATTTAAGTATGTTTATGTCCCAAGTTACCTTTATATGTTATGTGATCTTTATATGGGTTTTATGGTAATCTTTTGGTTACAAAAGGGTAAGTAATGATCTTTTATTCATTGAATAGTTTTTACTACTTCATAAAGGTGAAAAGTATTACTTTGATAGAGTATATATGGTTTACTTGTTGTTTTGATAAACTAACAGTTTTTATTCTTTGTGTATCCCTTACTGAGATTTTTATGCTCACCCCAAGTGTTTTTGAAATGTTTTTCATAGGACTTAATGTGGAATATGGTCAAGGATGGGATCAAGGGAAAGTCATGCTATATAAAACATGGAACTAGAAATGTTTCTTTTTAAGAGTTTTTATTATATGGAAGCTTAGTAGAAGTGTCTACTTTGTAATCTTTTGAGATGTAATAGTTATGTCCTAATTCTCTAAAACTCTAAACCTAAAAAGATCCTCAATGTGAATTATTCATTTAATTCAATATTAAGTAAGGTTTAAGGTTGGGGCCTTATAGTTGGTATCAAAGGTCGGTTTAGAAAACTTTAGGAGTTAGAAAATTGTTAAATTATAAATTAATTTATGGTATGATTGAAATGATATAGCATTTAAAGATTACCATGTTTCTTCTCCTAAGATATTTCTGTGTTAAGAATGGTTTTTCATAGAGGAAACATAACAGATTTTCTGGGAAGGCATACAGAGGGAAATGACCTTTCAAATCAATATCCTGAGATGGTCAGAATCAGAACTAAGCAGTTTGTTGCAGTGATGGCTCAGTTGACTCAGGTGAAAAATGTTGGTCGGGTTTATTGATGATATTTTGGTGTTTATAAAATTAAATAGGAGCATGAAATTCATTTAAGGGTTATCTTGAAAACCTTAAAATAAAAGAAACTATATGGAAAATTTAGCAAGTGTGAGTTTTGGTTACAAAAAATTTCTTTCCTTGGTCACATTGTTTCAAAATATGGCATAACTGTTGATCCTGCTAAAACAAAAGTTGTTGAAGAATGGACAATACCCACAAATGTAATAGAGATCTGTAGTTTTCTTGGTTTGGAAGGTTACTACCGAAGGTTTGTTGAAAATTTTTCATGGTTATCTAGTCCAATGACTAAGCTTACTCGGAAGGGTGTTAAGTTTATCTGGACAAAAGAATGTGATGATTTTTTTCAGGAGTTGAAAAGAATATTGGTGAATGCTCCAGTTTTGGCACTTCCTTCCAGGAATGGTGAGTTTGTTATCTACAGTGATGCTTCATTGAAAGGACTTGGTTGTGTCCTTATGCAGAATGATCAGGTAATTTCATATGCTTCACGTCCGTTGAAAACTCATGAGGTAAATTACCCTACACATGACTTGGAATTAGCTGCTGTTGTTTTTGCTCTAAAAATTTGGAGGCATCATTTGTATGGATTAAAGTGTGAAATATATACTGATCAAAAAAGTTTAAAGTATATATTCACTCAGAAAGAATTGAACATGAGACAAAGGAGATGGCTGAAATTAATCAAGGATTATTATTGTACAATTCATTACCATCCGTGAAAAGAAAATAAAGTGGCTGATGCTTTGAGTCGAAAAAGTAATGCTTCATTAACCATGCTATATTTAGAACAAGATCCTTTGGTTTTTGATTTGATGAACTTTGGAATAGAATTTATTGGTGCAGGAAGTTCTTATATTTTGTTTCAGGTATCACTGAGATCATCCCTATCAGAAAGAATTAAGAAAGCACAGAGGGAAGATAGTGAGTTGCAGAAAAAGGTAGAGCTGGTTCAGAAGGGTAAGTTGCCTGAATTCAACTTTAATAATGATTGTGTTTTGAGGTTTGGGAATAGATTATGTGTGCCTGGTGATTCATAGTTGAAGAATGAGTTATTATGTGAGGCTTATAGTTCCCCGTTTTCAGTTCATCCTGACAGTACTAAGATGTACAGAGATCTGCGGGAGTATTACTGGTGGGATGGAATGAAAAGAGATATTGCTGATTTTACTGTGAAGTGTTTGACTTGTCAGCAGGTTAAAGCAGAGTGGCAGTTACCTAAAGGGATGCTTCAGCCTTTACCAGTGCCAGAGTGGAAATGCGAAAACATATCCATGGACTTTGTTGTGGGATTACCGAAGACATCTCGAGGTAATAATGCAATCTGGGTTATTATTGATCGATTAACTAAATCTGCTCATTTCCTTGCCATACGAGATACTTTTTCCCAAGATCAACTTTCCCGTTTGTATCTTAAAGAGATAGTCAGGTTACATGGAGTTCCTCTATCCATTGTGTCTGATCGTGATCCCAGTTTTACTTGTAACTTTTGGAAAGGCCTTCAGAAGTCGTTGGGTACTGAATTAAATTTTAGTATAGCTTTTCATCCACAATCAGATGGGCAGTCAGAATGAAAAATTCAAACCTTGGAGGATATGCTACGAGCTTGTTCTATGGATTATCAGGGATGTTGGGACCAATATCTTTATTTGATTGAGTTTTCATATAATAACATTTTTCATTCTAGTATACAGATGGCACCGTTTGAGGCATTATATGGGAGGCGGTGTCGAACTCCATCTTTTTGGGATGAAGTAGGTGAAAGGAAGCTGATGAGACCAGAATTGGTAGAAGAGATGGCAGAAAAAGTTCAGTTGATTCAGAAACACATGAGAACAGCTCAGAGCAGACAGAAAATTTATGCGGATAACTGGAGGAAGGATCTTTCTTTCGAGGAAGGTGATCATGTTTTCCTCAAGGTTTCTCTATGGAAAAGTGTGATGCGATTTGGTAAGAAAGGAAAGTTGAGTCCAAGGTTCATTGGACCATATGAAATTCTGGAGAGAGTTGGATCAGTTGCATACCGAGTGGCTTTACCTCCAATTTTATCTCAGGTACACAATGTTTATCATGTTTCAATGTTGAGAAAGTATATGTCAGATCCATCTCATGTTTTGAGCCCGGATGTAGTTTAGTTGGAAGAGAATATCTCTTATGAAGAACAACCAATCCAGATTCTTGACCGAAGAGCACAAGTGTTGCGAAATAAGGTAATTCACCAGGTAAAGGTTTTGTGGAAAAACCATATGATTGAAGAGGCAACGTGGGAATCTGAAAATGCTATAAGGGATAAATACCCCCACTTATTTTGATAAGTGAATAAAATTGCGAGGACACAATTCCCAAAAGGGGGGAAGGATGTAACATCCCAGGTAAATAAAGAATAAATCATTTTCATATTTATTAATATTTACGAATTAAATATTAATTTTACTTTAAAGGGGTTTCTATGCTTGATAGCGTACCCGATACGCAACAAAGAGTTTCAATGAAATCTTACGTTGCACAATAGTAATAAAATAATATTATTTTAAATGGTAGTTAACACATAGCCTTTGTATTGGCAGGAATGGATATAAATAACTAAAATATGATTATATATGTTTTTTAAATGTTTTTACATTTATCCAATAAAAGATAAAGGCTTAAAATATGAAAAGAATTCAATTTTAGGCATATATACCCTAATTTTCACTAAAGGTTCACTTATCGCCTTTTGATGGAGAACCGCCATTAAATATAGTTTTGGTCACTCTTATACATTCTATTGGACCAAATAAAACTCTTCTTTAGAATCATGACATCAAAATTTACTTTGTGTAAATTTTTGGTATTTTTCCGATAAAGTTCATTTTTTTATGAATAGTGAAAAATGATGAATTTTAATTCAAAACCTCTTTTTAATCTAATTTATTTATATGATTAGATTATCATTTGAATTGGTTTTAAAGTGAAATTAGAATATATTTTTACCATTTAATCCAATAGTGGTCATTGGAATTAATTTTACTTTGAAATCGGACTTAAACTAGTGTCAATCTTTTGATACTTTTTGTTTCATAAAAACACGCTATTTATTTTGGCAGCGGGAATTAATTATTAAATTAATTAATGAAACTTATATGTTTTTAATTTTTTAAAATAGACATCATTTTTGAATTTGTAATATCAAATATAGCTTAGGGTGAATTTTTGGTATTTTTCTGAAAAACTTCAATTTTTTATGAATAGTGAAACCACTAAGTGGTACTTAAAAAACTGATTTTTCGTTTAAATGAAATTTTACCACATCTGTGTTTTGAATTTCCAAAATATGACATACATGGTTGTAATTAAGAAGTAAAATGTGGTTCAATGGGATTAAAATAATTTTTTGGTGAATAGTAACTTTTAAGTTTTAATCGCGATTAGAGGTAATTAGTGTAATTTAAGGTAAGAATAATGTTTTAATAATATGAAATGAACTTGACACATGTCCTAACCTTATTTTATGTGTCATGGAAGACCAATAAAATCCATGGGTCAACTTGGGGACCCCATGGAGCCACTTTGGAAGGAAAATGACATTAATATCTTTTTATTTAATGTTAAAGTAAAAATGTCACAAACATGAGCTGTTTTATTAAAACAATTTTTAATTGGGGTTATACAAGTCATATTTTTTACTATAAATATTCATTAGAAATATAAAAATATTTCCTACATCATGATATTTTTTTTATAATTTTTAGACATTAAATAAATTAAATTATTTATGACATCATGATGATGCAGCGATTACCTCATTATTTAACGATTTAAATAAAATGAAAAGAGAATGTAAAATCTAAGACCTAAACATGTCAAAAACCTATTGGATGAGTATATTTATAACTCCTATCACCTTATCCTAGATATATATAATTTTTGGACCTTTTAAATCCAAAAAGCATTTTATGATAAAGTAACATTTTATAACTTTTCAAGAGTGCCCCTCCTCTCCTCTTATAAAAGTCCCCCACCTCTACCACCTTACCCACACTTCCAAAGCCTTTGGTTCGGCCAACCCCTGACCATTTTGTCTCTACACATCCCTCTCTAACTCTTAGAAGCCTCAATTTGGGCAGAAGTCTTCCCAAGGAAGCCTTTGAGCTCAAATCAAAAAGAGTTACCCGTTTTAAAGGTAGTGTTTTCTCTTGTGTTCTTTTGTTTTATTTTGCTTCTCCAACCCTCTAAAATATTTTTATTCCTTTATTTTGTAACAAAACAAGTATGTTCAATATACTAGGATTTTGTTATGTAAAGGATTCTATCTACACTTACACACACCTTCATCTAATGGTTAAAGAACATACTGTTTCCGTGGATGGAGAATTTCTGCCTCACGAAACGATGATTGTTCAATATTCTTCTAACACATTCAAAGGTGGCCATTAAGATGTAACTATATTTATATATGATATATAATATGTTTATGTTTTCCTTAAGCTTTTGTATTTTTCATTTATGTCAAACCTTTATGGTTTCCATTATGGGTGAACGCGATATCTTCATTTTAGGAAGTGCGGACTACCGCCCCCTCAAAGTGATTTGATTCGTTAACGCCATATGTGGGATTTATAAAGGATGGATTTAAAGTTATTATATATGATGTTATACTTGAATTATAATATAACTTTATATCATTATTATTTATTTCCATTAAAGTATGAGATAGAAATGAAAGTAGCGTCCATGCGTACGTACGACTTACCATCTCCATGAACGGTGCATTTCATTTCTTATCGCCAAATGTAATGCACTATTATAAGTACATATATATAATGGATATGTATGATGTATGTTACATCTAAATTATGAATATAATTCAGTAATTAAAATATACATACCTCTCATTTATTTTTAATTCCATTAAGATGACATAGAAATGAAAGTAGCGTTCATGCGTACGTACGGCTTACCATCTCCATGAATGGTGCATTTCATTTCTTACCTATAAATGATTATGTAATATTATAAATACATGTATATTCTGGATATATATTATATATATGATATACAAATCATGTATATCATTCTGGATATAAAGAACCTCTAACCACACGAACAACATGTAATTGTAAGAAGTCCACTTTCGACTTAAGAACCAAATATCGACAAAACAATCATTATTAACTTAAATGATTAAATAATGTTTATAAAATAGAAATAAGTGATATAAAAGTAATAATGAACTTGAAAAAGGTTCTTAATCAAGTATAAATTAACTCAAGTTTATTATTCAGGACGTTAAAGAACGATCGAGTCAAGTCGGACCCAAGGTAAGGGAACTTCTTAACCCAATTTTCATTCTTTGGGTTAATCTCCTACTTTAAAATTATGTCATGATATTATTATGTCCTATCTTGTATTTTTACTTTCTTTATATGTACATATAGTGAATACACATAATATATTTATTTTATTTAAAAATGATCTTTGTAAGGGACTTCGTCTCAATCTTCTTTCATTGAGGCATATTTTGTTTTATACACAACTTTCTTTTATACGGTGTATAAACCCCTTTGAATTTTAATTTTATTCAAAAAGAATATTTTTATACGAAGCGTTTTACTAAAAGAAAAAAAAAATGTTTCTTTTAACGTACGCGGTGACAATGACCTTTTCCACCACTGTGAGTATTATTTGGTCTTTGGCTTACTAAACAAGCCGTAATGTTTTTTTAAAATGAAATAAATACCATATACTCTTTTATGTATTTTGGTATTGAAAATTGTTTTTTATAATGGATTTGTTATGTCAATATATTTAAGTGATATATTGTGATCAAAGTGTGGAAATGTTTTCTTTCCAGTATATTTGTTTTATGTCTTATTATGTTTATAATGGTACTTGGACATTTGACGGGTGGTTATGTGATAAACCATATGACGGGTGGTGCCGTGAATACCAGGATGGGTGGTTACGTTATAACCTGTAATGAATTGGGTATGGAAGTCGTCCATATGGCTATTCCATTAAGTGATATGTGTAGAAATTGACCGTATGGTTATTCCATTTAAGTATGTTTATGTCCCAAGTTACCTTTATCTGTTATGTGATCTTTATATGGGTTTTATGCTAATCTTTTGGTTACAAAAGGGTAAGTAATGATCTTTTATTCAGTGAAGAGTTTTTACTACTTCATAAAGGTGAAAAGTATTAATTTGATAAAGTATACATGGTTTACTTGTTGTTTTGATAAACTAACAGTTTTCATTCTTTGTGTATCCCTTACTGAGCTTTTTATGCTCACCCCAAGTTTTTTTGAAATGTTTTTCACAGGACTTAATGTGGAATAGGGTCAAGGATGGGATCAAGGGAAAGTCATGCTATATAAAACATGGAACTAGTCATGTTTCTTTTTAAGAGTTTTTATTCTATGGAAACTTAGTAGAAGTTTCTACTTTTTAATCTTTTGAGAGGTAATAGTTATGTTCTAATTCTCTAAAACTCTAAACCTGAAAAGATCCTCAATGTGAATTATTCATTTAATTCAATATTAAGTAAGGTTTAAGTCTAGATCCTTATACTCCAAGTTCTTTATTTTCAAATTAAATTAAGGTAATAAGGTAATAGTTGTTCATTGTGTATAGAAAAATTTAATAATTGAAAATATAGTAAGTTTAGAGTTCAAAATATGTAATAATTTTTTGGAATAAACACACTCTGGTATGCTTGAGGAGAATTATAATTTTTACATGTGTGTTGATGAAAGACATCATACCCATTAATGCTAGGGAAAAAAGTGAAGTGGACAATAAATAATTCTATAATCATAAGTAAATGGTTCACTATTCAAAAAAATTCCCCAAGAGTCAAGAGAATTTTCCTTAGATACAATCGTGTGGGAGTGGTCAAGGTTATATGATTGCAACAGTTAAATTTGAAGTCCATAATGATTTGATAATGGGTAATTTGATCATAAATTCAATGTTTCTTAATTCATTATTATTATTTATCTACATACTATTTTTTATCTTATATGTGTGGTAATAATGTTTAATTATCTCTTAAAACCTTAAAAAATGATATATAAATCAAAACACATTGTGTAAATCTCATTACAATGAGGATATACTTAGAAATTTTGATTAAGATGAAAAGATATTTTATTGTTAAAAATAGATTGTTATACCTATGTTATACTTTGACATAATCATTTATATGGATGAGATATCAATTTATAGTGAACTAATTTACTTCCTAGAGATGTTGGTTGTAATTTTTTAAGGATGAGTGAAATCACAACTTTTTATTAGAGAGACTTCATTATATGAGTCTTTTCTAGGGCCACCTATAATATCTCACCTAAATGAAGTTCTTGGAAAATAAAAAGAGAATAAATAATCTATAGATAAGGGTGATATCCTATAAATATAGAATATACCTATCATATAAGAATATGTTAATTTATTTTCTAACTAATTATCAGTTCATCCGCTTGAGTGTGAATTTTATTTTTTGATTGAACTCATGCCTCATGTAAAACCCATATCAATGTATCCCTATAGAATATTCCCCAAAAATTAGTGGGGTTAAATAAATAACTACACGAGTTTTATGATAAAAGTTTCATATACTTTATTATCTTACCTTTATGTGAACCTATCCTCTATTTAATAAAATTATGGTTCTTTGAGGTGTTTCATTGATTATAGATAAATCAATTCCATTACTATAAAAAACAAGTATCCTTTATCATGAATTAATACTTGTTTAATCAACTTCAAGGTGCTAAATACATATAAAATTTTTATATTCATTCTAGTTATCATCAATTAATATTGAATAAGGATTATATACCAAAGATTTAATTTTATATAAAGTATAGACACGATGAGTTTGCAGTAATTACCTTTGTATTGACTAATTTTCCCTTACTATTTATTTATTGGATTGGTAGAGTTTAAAATATGATTCGAATAATTTTGTGGTATTATTTATTGATTATATATTGATATACTTTTAAATCTATGAAAATCAAGAGTATCATTTGCGAATTGTTATTGAGATTCATATAAAAATGGAGTTATATAGAAAATTCAATAAGTGAGATTTTTGGTTTCAATATGTTTCTTTTCATGATCATATTTTCTCCAATGATATAATATATATTGATCCTTTAATGAAAAAGGTAGTAAAATAATGGCCCACACCAAAAAATATAATGGATATATGTTAATTAATTGGTTTATCGTGTTTTTATCTGTTATTTGAAAAAAAATTGATTATCTAGTCCATTAAATAAGATGATATGTATAGGGTCAAATTCACCTGGTCAAAGAATTTTAAGAACAACTTGAGGAACTAAATAATATATTGGTTAATGAATTTTTATTAACTTTTCCATCAAAGAAGGAATTATTTAAAATATATAGTTATCCATTGAAGAAATAATTATTATGATTATTTATAAATAATGATGGTTTTTTTATTCTTCAGGATAATTAAATACACATGATCAAAAAAATACAACCAATTATATCGGTTTGGAATATGTAATCATTAACATGAATATATAGGTAAAATATATCTATGGTGAAATATTTGACATATATATATATCATAATTATTTAAAGAAAATATTCACATAGAAAGATCTCAACATGAGACTTAGGAGATAGTCAGAACTACTCAATTATTTTTTCTACTCGATAAATTACCACCCCATAAGTAAAAACAAGGTGGTTGATGCATTGAGAAGAAATGATCATGGAGTTTTTTCCATGATTAGAATTGAAATGGATCCTATATGTATGAATTTAGTAAATTTTGATATATATATATTATTAGGTAAGGATAAAAAACATTAATTTTATATTTAATTACCCAAACAACCATACTAAAGTGTATAAAGAAGTCCCAAAAAGATTATAGAAGTTTAAAAAAGAATATAAAATCCATAAATATATGTAAATTGAAAAATTAAATCTATAAAGATAGTGTGTTAAAGTTTATAAATAGATTTTATATTCCACTATAACATGTGTTAAAAAGGGAATGACTAGATGAAGCTTATAACTCAAATTCCAATATACACCTTGGTAGCACCAATATGTATTGTGATTTCAGAGATCATTTATAGTGGGACTACATGAGGTGAGAAATTAGTGACTATGTGTTAAAATGCATAGTGCTCGAATAATTAATGGTAAGGGAAAATCAAAAGGGTTTTAGGAAACCTATTTCTATAATAATTTGGAAGTGGGATCATATTAAAATTTACTTTATTATTAGAATCCCTTGACATATAAGAATAATGATACACTATGGGTCATTATAGATCCCTTATAAATTCTACACATTTCATAGTAATAAGAGAGTATCTACAGCTCTGTCATCTTGTACGGATTTTTATTAATGAATACGTGAGACTTTATTATACAACTCAATAGATTTTATCTTATCATAACCTTTATTTCACATAAATTTTTTAGAGTATTATTTAGAAGGATTTAAACAAATAGATACATTTGAGAACCACTTACCATCCTCAAACCGATGGGTCATCTGATAGGACAATCCAAATCATAGATCACATATCGAGGTTATGGTTAAATTTTTAATGAATATGTTACCAATATTTAATATTTCTAGAATTTTCATACAATAATAACTTCTATTAAACCAAAAAATAGAACAATATGGAAAATTATACAAGAAAAGATTACATACCTCAACCTACTAAGATGAAGTTGGGGAAACAAATACTGTTGTTCCAAAACTCATTGAGCTAAAAACTTAGAATGTTTGATCCATTAAGAATCATATCAAGATGGATCAAAGTAGATAGACGAGTAGTGTAGATAATCATAGGAATTACTTGGAATTTCATAAAAGGGACGATGAATTATTGAAGGTTCATCTATAGAAGGGGGTTATAAGGTTTCATAGGAAGTGGAACCTAAGACCAAGGTACAATAAGTCTTTTCAGATTTTGGAGGGAATTGGAGTTTTTGGATTACTATTTAACTATGTCTCCAAATTTCTCTAAAGTACAAGATGCCTTCCATGTCACACTATTAAGGAAGTATAAACCTGAACTAACTAATATAATCACCACTAAGAAAATAGAGTAGGATCCCAACTTTCCTTATAATAGAGAGCCTTTTTAGACTCATGAAATTGGAGAGAAAGTGTTATGGAATCATAATGTCATACCCCAACCATGGTTTATTAATTTTATTAATTATTTAATTATTATTAGATTTATTTTCAAAGTTTTGGGTCAAATAAATTTTAAATTTTAAAATTTTTCATTTTCTGTATAGGTGAATGATTGGTGCATAGTTAGCCGAAACCATGTGCAGATCATTCAAGGGTGTCTTTAGTTTTTAGTAGAGATGGATATACAGTTGGTTAATAGTTTCTATAACTGTGTAGACTACCCATCTAGGGTGTCCATAGACTCTATTAGAGGAACATGATTAGTGCATGGTTTGGACAACCATGCGGCCAAACTGTGTGCAGTCTATAGTTTTTAGAAAAACTTAATTAAATAAAATTATGATAATAATAATAATAATAATAATAATATTATTATTAATATAATTATAACCCCCCATCCCAACCTATTTCTCAAATCAACCCCATCTCTCTTTCCTCTATGTCGTGTGACACCCCAAAACTGAATCCCCCTCCCTTGCATGTGGCCTCCTCATCTTCTCCCACTAGTGGCCAATTTATTCCATAATTTCTAGTGTGATCATCTATGGTAAGTATTTTTGTAAGTGTCCATTCCGAATAATTATATCACTAAGAGGGAGAGGGGTTAATCAGTGATAAAATTTTCTTCTATGTTTCCTTAGAAACAAAAAAACCATCACCACCTATTAAATATTTCTTTTCCCACTGAAAACAAATCAAACACAAATCCACATGAACACAAGTATTTACAAGGTTCACTATTCAATAAGAATAGTTATGTCCTTGGTATGGTTTTGAAATAATCAAATAACATAAAATCCACTAGAAAATAACCATTTTGTGCGTAATACAATGAGTAAAAAATACAATTTCAATCATGTATCACTATGTAAACAATCCAGTAGTGTGTTTGCTCCTCCTAGAATAAATAATGAAATACAAAGTTTTTGCAACAAACCATGCCACTGTGATTATTTATAAACTTTAATAATTGTATTCATTCAAAAAAAGTCTTCAATTTCTTACCAAGAATCTCGTAAGAACCTCATAGAATTTTTTATAAAACTCTATCCGATTTTCACAGACTGGTTTCCCAATATAAAAGTATGAATATGTTAGAATATGATTGAGAAAATTCTGAACACTTTCTTTCTCGGTCTGGAAAACCAAATATTATCTCCATAATCTGATTATTTAGCCTAATACAATAACGAGCTAAAAATGATGACAAGAATAATATGATAATCAACTAAATATTATGATTAACTAAAAATGTTGTAATCTTGTCTCTTCTCCTTTCAATTCTGTCCGGCATGACTTCTTCAAAATTGATCAATACAGAAACTTATTCTCCCTATAAATGTAGATCTTCTCTCTATTCCTATCTGAATAGAAAATCCATCAAATATGTATGATGTACTTATCAACTTTTATAATCATCCCAAAAATGGTTTGGGTGGGATTCCTGAAAACGTTCCCGCTCAACTAAATTATCCAAATTTGAATGTTTACTTGAATTTATGATACATTTATGAATTCATAAATGCTTATTAACTCTTCTTGGTCCTTCTTGAATCTTCTCAACACTTCATCTCTTCATAATACTTTCTTCATAAACACCAGTCTGATTCTGATCCTCCATTTTTATTTGATTAATATGATTTCTTCATTATGATGATTAGTGTAAAATGTATGTATGAAGAAATATACAATTTTAATCTTCTTAGAAAACCTAAATCAAATTTTGATTCTTTATTTTAATTACGATATGACTCATTATAGTGAAGAAAAATGTAAAAAAACAGTTCCTCCAATACATTTCTCTACACTAGACAAAGATATTCTTCTTAAAATTTCAAGCTCCACCTTTTGACAGCACACCCATCCACCTATAAGTGAGATGTTTATTCTTATTTCCTCCAGAATGATGATTGATCTTAAATTGTTCTGAATTATTCTTCAATATGATGTCTCTTGGCCCATTTGAAATACAAAACTTCTTTTATTATTCATTGGTTTCTAATGATTATGCCTCTAATGAATATGATGACATACTAAATCAGATGGATCAGTATGAATAGATTCTTTTCATTTTGAATAAAATACCAATGATATTTCAAAACTCAAATTCTCTCTCTTTTTTGATTATGATGCACATCAAATTAATTTTATAAATATTTATATCTTTTTCTTTTGGTATGACTAAAAACTAGCACCTTCAATTTCTCACATTTCCCACAAACCTTACCAACCTTCAAACAAATACAAATTTGATGAACTCATTATGATGACTAGAAATATTTAGCTTCACCAAATTTATTATTTAATCTTTCAGAAAGTATCAGGAATTCCTTTATGACTTTTAATACGTTAAATATAATATTTATCATTATATAAATTTCCAATATAATTATTTCAAGTTTCTTATCTTTAATCAACTTCTTTCTTTCCTTCTCATCTTGAATATGATTGTCATGATTAAAATTAGATTGAATATGATTTCCAACACCTTTTCTCTCCATTTATTTTTTAAATATTGCATCACATGTTTTATAGAATACTTATTTATGAGAACTCCAATATCAGTAAACAATCATCACATTTTTATCATACTCATCTAGACTCCAATTATTCCCCATTACGATCAATCCTTTCATTTCTGATTCAGCATAGATCTGATGTATTTTTTATTCCGTCCAGTTTCTCATAAATACGATGGACTTTTTCAAGAATTATGAGTTCAATTTATTAAATATGATAGTAATTCTTATTTTTATCAAAAACAAAGTGAGGTTATTTCTTTTATTCTAAAACTTCCTTTGAAAAAAAGACAATACTCTTGAAAAAACTTATCCAACTTCCAAAAACATTCTCTAGAAAACATGGCCCCAACAATATACCCCTATGTATTTTATTTTCAAACAAGATTCATAAATCAGTGAACTTTTTATCCTCAATAAATGGATTACTTATCAATAATTCTATGACAACGTGAGCTATCTCATTATAGGAAACATGAATTATTGACAAGAAAGCCATGCTGTCCAAAAGTAGTGATCATGAAAACCATCTTCATCTTTCCTCCTCATATTTTCTTACTCATCTATTAAAATTTTATGAAATAAAAATATATTGTTTTCTATAACCAATCCAACAAATATTTATAATAGTTCACAAACAAACAATGTGGGATTCAAAACTTACCCACAACTTCCCATTTTTTACATGCTTCTATAAGGATATATTTATGAAACAATTCTCTCTCTTAAAAACACTATCCAAAGGTAAGAAGAGAGAGGGGATAAAAACACATACCTCAACCTTGATGAGAAATTGGTTAGAATCTCATGTTCAACCTAAATTTTAAAAATTATTCATTCAGTAAATATTTTGTGAAAATGTTAGAAACTTGTTTCGATGCAAGAACATTTTCAAGCTTAAATTCATTCTTATCTACACGATCTTTTATAAAATTATATTTTATATCAATATGTTTTGAATAATAATGTTGAACTAGATTCCTGGTGAGATTTATTTCAATTTGATTATCAAAATACAAGAGCAAGGATAACTTTACTTCAACAAGTAAGTATTCTAATTGAGTTTTCATCCTCATAAGTTAGGTACCATCTTGAGTAGAAGCAACATACTCAGATTCATCTATAAGAAGAGTTACTAATTTTTTTTATTTGTATGAAAACTATCACAAATTTACCTAAGAAATAAAACTTCAATAGATGTGGATCTTCTATCATCAACATTTACTACCCAATCGACACATGAATATCCAAAAAAATCAATAATTTATGAGTTATCATACCTTATTCTGAAATTTTTTATGCCTTTTATGTATATGAGAATTATTTTTCTAGAAAATAAATGTGATTCTTTAGGAGAACTCTGAAATCTTGCACATGAGGTAACAATATAAACTATATTGGGTATTGAGGTAGTCAAATACAAAAAACATCCAATAAGATTTTTAAATTCTTTATGATCAACTTACTTGACTTCTAAATCTTTATACAACTTTGTTCCCACTTATATTGGAATGGAAATAGGTTTTGAGTTTTCAATACTGAACATATTAAGATGTTATTTAGTATACTTCTCTTGAGAAAGAAAAATGTGTTTCTTCTTTTGTAAAATTGGTAACCTAAAAAATTATTCCATTTCCCCCATAATGGAGATTTCAAACAAAATTTTCATTTATTCAGAAAATATTTTAGAAGATTCTTCATCATTGACAACAAGGATAATGTAATCAACATAAACAATTATGATGACGGAAAACTCTTGAATTTATTTAATGTAAATATTTTTATCAATTCATAGTTTCTTAAAACTCTCCTTCCTTTAGAAAGTATCCAATTTGGAATACAATGCTCTTAGATCTTGTTTTATCCCATATAATTCTTTCTTCAATTTGTTTACATAAATTTAATATTTCCCAATAAAAAGCCACATGGTTTTTCAATGTAAACTTCCCCATCAAGATCCTCCTTCAAAAATGTGAACTTTAAATACATTTGAAATATTTTGTAACTTCATGGTGTAACAATAGTAAAAAAAATTATGATTGTTTCTAACCATTCCACTAGAGAAAAGATTTCATAAAAATAAACACCTTCAATTTTTGAGTAACCTTTACACACTAATTTTGATTTGTTTCTTATCACATAACCTTCTTTATTCCTCTTATTCCTAAAAACCAATTTGTACTAATAACATTTTTTTATTTGTATTAGGAACAAGTTCCCATGTATCATTATTTTTTATCTAATAAATCTCTTAATTCATGGATTGAACCCATTATGGATACTCAAAGGCTTCATTCACATTATTTAGCTTGAATTTTGAATATAAGGAAGTATCTAAAATAACATTATTTGTTCTTTTTGTTTTCACATTTTGATGTTGATCACTAATAATATTTTTAGCTTCCACTTGCTTCCTCAAAATAGGATGATATTTTTGAGTATCTTTCTAATAACTAGAAATAAATGAGTATGATTCTTCTTGAGTAAGATTACAATTGTTCATATCTTTATCAGAAATGTTTTCATTATCCAGATCAAATTATTTATCAAAATGTGTATGCTTATATTATTCTATATTTACAATAACTTTCAAATAAATAGAATAAATAATTATTTTTTTTTCTTTGTTGAAACATTTATATCCTATTCCTTACAAATAATATCTAAGAAAAATTCCACCTTCGCCTTTCTTCTCAAACTTTCCAAAGTTTCCACCTTTCATCTTTATAATGCATGGACTCTCGAAAACTCTTAAGTGTTTTAAAATTGGATTTTTTGCATAAAAAAAACTCATATAGAGCCATATTAAAATTTTTCTTATAGAAACATTGGTTTAGAATATACACAGCAGTACTCATGGCCTACCTACAATAGTAATGAAAAAGTCTTTATTTAAGAAACATAGTTCTCTCTATTTTTTCAAGACCTCTATTCTTTATCTCAGAAACTCCATTTTATTGATGAGTGTATAGGGAAATATAGTCATGATGAATTCCATGATTCTCAAGATAACTTTAAAATTATTAATTCTTATACTCACTACTATTATCAGTTCTCAAATTCTTCACTAAATACTCACATTCCTTCTTAGCTTTCCTTCTATTTTTTTTTTAACATTTTCAAAGAATATGACTTATGTTTCAAATACAAAACACAAGTAATTTGATTAAAGTAATAAATGAATGTGATGAAGTAATTATCTCTATTTTTTTATTGTTTACTCACTTTCCCATAGATATTGTAATGAATAATCTCTAGGGTTTTTTTTAAAAAAATTCCAAATTTCTTATGCACCATGTTTGTGATTTTTCCCTTCTGAAAAATAGTGAAACACCAATATCTTAGTCTTGAAAACCCAAGAATGACACAAAAACCATCTCAGTTTGATAACTTGATCATGTTTCTTTTTTTTCATATTTCCTAGACTTTCATACCACAATTTATTCTCTTCCACCATAATAATGTAACAAGATTTTTTTATTTGACCAACTTGAAACAAGTTTCCTTTTATACATTGGTCTCTTATAACTATCTTTCCATATTGATCAATTTTCACAAAAAACAAATATATTCTGAAGATCACTTTGTTACCCTCATCCAAATGTTGTGAAACACTTATCAAGTTGTTTTTTATCCCATCAATATGTAATGTTTTCTTATATTTTATCTTTTTTTACCAATGATGGATGATCCAACACCTTTGATTCTCAAATATTTGTCACTGAAAAATGAATCTATTTCTTCTTTAAAGACTTTTAAAATGTTAAAAAACATTAAATCCTCTGTCATATGATAAGAAAGCCTACTATCAAGAATCCAAGGTCGTTCTCCATTTGTATCTTTCAAAGTGGTTTCTACAACAAGAGCCTTTTCTTTATTTATTTTTGGATTCTGATAATTGCTAACAAACTTTTATTATTCCTGCAAAAAAATACGACATCCATTTTCAAGGTGTCTAGGTTATTCAAACCTTTAAAAAATAGTTTCCAATGGCTGGAATCTATTTTCAATCTTTACTCCAACCTTTTTTGGTTTATTCAAAACAACCTTTTTAGACTTCTTTCTTTGAGGAGACTGAATCCACCTCAAAATTTTAATTACATAAGCTATGGAATAATATTAATGTTTTTGGTTGAACCAATAAATATTTTCCATATGTAATAATCATCCAAAATACCATCTATAGACATAGAAAGAGTATTTTACTCTAAATCTTCCTTACTGATCAGATTTGTGAACATTTTTCTCTACAATCTTCTTACTTTTCTTATCTAAATCACCAAACTTTATATTGTCAATCAGAATCATCTTTTTTAGCTCGATTTTATTTCCCACTTTAATGGAATAAAAAATATTAAAAAAAATTTAGACTTAAGGCATTTTGAAACTTCTAAATTATCCACTTTGTTGATCTTGACCACATAAATAAATTTCCCATCTTTATTCTTAAACATTAAAGATAACCTTTGTTGATCCTTATTATGTTCCTTCTTATAAGAACTTTAAATAACTTTAGAGATATATTTTTTGAAATTTTTTCCTTCTTATTCATCTTTAGAATGTTTTTATTGGAAAAGTTACAACTATTCTTCTTTTTTCCTTCCGCTTCACTTCCGAATTTTCATTACAATTATTTTCTTCCTCAAGAGATCTCTTTAAATCATCTATTTATTTCACTCGAATTAATTTCTCATCAAGAAAATATTATTAATTGTTTTTTGAAGAAATTTAAATTTTGAACTTCCAAATTTATTTCTCTTTCCTTCCAATATTTCTCAAAAATTATTTCAATCCTTACTTTAGATGATATTCTAATTGAGTTTCTTATTCTTAAGAACTAATAATTCTGAATTCTTCATTATTCACTATTGTAATAAAAGTATTATCACCAACATACTCAATATATTTTTCAGATTCAACATCATTGTGTTCTTATTATTCATATTTAGATAAGAAACTTCTTATTTTGAATTTAAAGAATTTTCTATCATTTTCTCTAGCAGATGATTTATCTTTATCACCATGTTTCTTCCACAATCTTCTGGGTTTCGTTTCTTCTTCATCACTATCCTCTTATTTATTTATTTGAGGATAATTAGCCTCAAAGTGAACAATATCTCCATATTGAAAAAATTTCAAAGGATGTTTCCCTTTGTATTTACCTATACCTCTTTTCACATTTTTAGAAAACAATGATAAAATAACATCAAGGTTTTTACATTCCTCATTTTTGGAATCAGAATCACACACTTCTTCTTAAATAGGAATTTTCTTTGATTTTTCTTTCTTGGTATCCTTGAAAGAAATTTCTCTATCAACTTGTTTTTCTTTTCATATCTTTCTACCATCTCATTTCATAAGTAATGAGTGTGCTATGAAAATCATCCAGAGACAATTTTTTAGGATCTATATCCTCTAATGAGGAAAATTTAGCATCAAAATTGTCAACAATAATTATTAAAATATTTTCAATAATTTTAGAATATTCTAACTTTTCACCAAGACATATGATAGTGCTGACAATTTCATTCTAATTGGTAAAGAATTCCCTAGTAGATTCATGCTCACCCATCTTCAAATATTCATACTTCAGCCTCCATAATTGTAATTTTTCCTTCTTCACTTTTGTATTGATTCGTTTATGTTTTTCAAATTTTCCCATACAACTTTAGCTGTGGAAACACCTTTCACCCTTAGAAATTTAATTTCAGAAAGTGATAATAGTAAAAAATTCTTGGCCCTTCCATCATTCTCAGGATTCTTCTTATCAATTGATGTAAGAGTTATTTTTTCTTGAATAGGAGAAAACCCATATGTTATAGCTTCAAGAACATCATATACAATAGACCTGAGATAAGGAAACATTATATATTTATATATATAATAATTATAACCATTAAAAACCAAAATTCATTTACTGTTCACACAATTTAGATTCTCCATCAACTTCTCTTCAAAACTTTAGTAAAGTATAAGTGAAGGGAACCATCATCTATGATACCAATTGTAAGTGCCCAGTCAGGATAATTGTATCACTAAGAGAGGGAGGGGTGGATTGGTGATAAATCTATCTTTTATGTTTACTTAAAAACAAAACAACCTTAAACTCCTATTAAATATTTATTTCCTTAATAGATAAAAATCAAGAACACATCCATATGAACACAAGTATTTATAAATTTTACTATTTAATAAGAATAGATATATCCTTGGTATGATTTGGAAATAATACAATACCACAGAATACACTAGAAAACAATATTTTTGTGTGGAATACAATGAGTAGGATATTCACTTTCACTCATTTAGTACTTTGTGAACAATCCAATAATTCATGTGATCCTCTTAGAAAAAATGATGCAATACAAAGTTTTTGTAACAAATCATGTTACTTTACTTATTTATCAAATTTAAAAAATGTATTATTTAAAAAAAATTCTTCAACTTCTTACCCAGAAGCTAGTAAGAATGTCCTGTAATTTTTAATAAAACTCAGTTCGATTTTCCCAATCCAATTCTCCAATATGAAAATATGAATTTGTCAGAATACAATTGAGACAATTCTAAACACTTTATTGATTAGTTTAGAAAAACAAATACGATTCCCCTGATCTAATTATCTATCTTGTTATGATGACCAACTAAATATGATTACAAGCAAAATATGATAATTATCTGAATATGATGATCAGTTGAAAACGTTGAAATCTTATCTCTTATCCTTTCACTTATATTCGACATGACTTATTCTAGAATGATCAATATAAAAACTTCTTCTCCCTACAAAATTGGAGATTAACTCTCTTCCCCTCTGAAAAATACATCCATAAAAGAAGTATGATTTACTTATCAACTTTCATACTCACCCAAAAACAAGTTTGGGTGGGATTCCTAAAAACTTTCCCGCTCTACCAAATTATCCAAATTTTAATGTTTCCTTGAATTTTGGATGCATTTATGACTTTGTCAAAGCTTTTCAACTTTTATCAATCCTTCTCGAATATTCTCAACACTTCATCTATTCTTTATATTTTCTTCACATACATCATTCTGATTCCAATTCTCTATTCCAGTTTTCTCGGTACAATTTCTTCATTACGATGCTCTGTTCCAAATATATATATGATGAAATAGACAGATTTCATCTTCTTATCAAATATCAATCAAATTCCAATTATCTTTTATCATTATGACCTACCTCATTACACTGAAGAAAAATGTAAAACCAAATTTCCTTTAATATTTTTATTTTCACAAGGAAAACATATTCTTCTTAGAGTTTCAAGCTCCACCTTTTGATAGAACATACATCCATCTATAAGTGAGATGATTCTTTTTTTCTTCTTCCAGGCTGATGATTGGTCTTGGATTTTACTAAATTATTCTTTAATATAATAGATATCGGCCCATTTTCAATACAAAACTTCTTTTCCTCTTCATTGGTTTTGAAAAATTCTGTATTTGATGAATACAATGACATATTGAATTTGATAGATTGATATCAGTGGCTTCTTTTTATTTTTAATACAATACCAATGATCTTTCAAAACTATACTTATTTCTATTTTATGATTAAAATGTTTATCAAATTTATTCTCCATAGATTTATATCTTTTGGATTTTGTTCTGACTGAAAACTAGAACCTTCATTTTCTTATATTTTCTAAAAACCTTCCCAACCTTCAACCAAATACAAATCCGATGAAATCATTACGATGACTGAAAATATTCAGCTTAAAAAAATTTCTTATTTAAAATTTCAGAAAGTATAATGACTTACTTTATGAATTTTAATATGTTTAATATCATCTTTAGAATCATCTGACTTTATAAGGAAAGTATTGTATGTTTTATATATTTTATCAACTTATTTATTTCCTTCTTAGACCAAATATGATTGTCATGATTATGATCATACTGAATATGATTTACAACACCTTTTCTCCCCTTTCTTTTATTAATATTGAATCAGAAGTTTTATAGAAGACTTATGAATTTTTAGAATTCTAAGATCAGTAAAGAATCATTACATTTTTGTCATAGTCATCCAGATTCCTATTCTTCCCCATTATGATCAATTCTTTCATTCCACATTCAGTGTGAATCTGATGAACTTTTTATTCCAGCCAGCTTCTCTTGAATATGATGTAATTTTTCAAGAATTGTGAGTCCAATTTATTGAATACAATGGTAAGTCCTATTTTTACCAAATAAAAGTGAGGTGATTTATTTTATTCTAAAACTTTCTTTAATAACGAAAGACAATACTATTGAAATACAAACTTCTTCAACTTCCAGAAACCTTCTCCAACCAACTTGGTCCCAATAATTTCTACCTCTCTATCACCTTATTCTTCCTCCTACACTCTTTACTTATTTTAGTGTAAGGTTAGTCAAACCCTTGGGTTTCTTCATGGCCGGATTTTTTATGGTTTTCTCTGTGACTAGGGTCTCCTTATATTTTGTGGGGTTCCTCAGACCCAATTGAAACAAGATTGGGTATCACTCATAAAAGGAAGTAAGTTTTGATTTAGTTCTAGGTAGTCTTTCTTTCATTTTTATTATTTTTACCAATTATAATTATAGATTTTATGACCTTGGAGTTCCGTGTATTTTTATGGTGTTCTTTATACAACCTTGAGGTTGTTTCAAGCCACCATTGTTCGAAGAAATTTTTGTGTTTATACATATGTAAGCACATATATATATCCTCATTATACATATTCCATCACAGAGAGGGGATTATGTACATTGGTTTAAAGTGTATATAGATATATATATGTAGATGAATATACGTGTATAAGTGTGAAGTGGATGTCATTAAAATCGACATGATTTATGTTATTTTCCCTATGTACAAGCCTTTGATTTGGAAACAATAATAGATTTATTTTTTATTAGGTGTTTTTTATATTATGGATAATTTACAATATGAAAAATGATTGTGATGGATGAAATTGGAGTCATATATGTTTCTATATTTTGTTATTCTTTGGCCAAGGGTTTTCTATGATGAAGCATGTTTCAAAAATTTTCTCTAAAATGTAAAGCACACAAGTTCTTGATTCAAATTGTCAAATATTTTATTTATGAAAGTTAGAAAATATAAAAGATATTTTAGTCCTTCAATCTGTGTTTTCATTAAAGGTTTAATGGAATATTCATTTTCCAAATATTTTTAAAAATTATTTTTAAATGATAAGGCATAGTTGGTACCTTCTAATGTTTTCATGAAAGAGGAAACTTTCATGGATACTCTCTATTCTAGGGGAAATTTTCATGGATGGTTTTTGGGGGTAGTGTAAGCATGTATGGTGGATTTTCATGATTGAGATGTTGTAATTTTTCTTGTTCCTCACCTCTCACTTTTTATAAAACCATGGGATCTTAGGAATTATAGTGAGATTCAAGATATGGATGTAATTTTGTCTCGATTAGACAAACTAGATCCCCATGGAGTGGCCTTGTGGATTATTCCATAGGTTAGGTTAGTTGAGATAAATATAGTTGGTTATTGAATTTGGATTGCATTGATAGGCTGATAGATTGATTATGAACCAAGTATGTCTAGGGTCTCTTAACTTGGTTTCAATATATATCCCATAATAATTATTTCACATATATTATACTTTCCCCCATTTAGTGATGTTTTAATAAAATTATTTCAACTATTATGCTTCCACTAGAAATTCATATATCAACACTTATTTACTCATACCCTATTTTCTACTAATTTTTTTCACTAAGATAATTACTTTACTACTTTCTTCTTATTTGTAAAATAATTTATTGTAAAATATTTCATTCTTTGTAAACTATTTTTGAAAATGGATGGGAAAATGGTTATTTTGAAATTATTAGCTTACTACTTGTTTTTAAAGGAAAATGAAAAAATTATTTTAAATATATGTATTTAAAACTAGCATGAAATGGTTTTCTTTTTAATGGTATGGAATATGGCATGGTTCTTATTTTGGAATTCCTACTGAGTATCTCGATTCTCATGCTGAATTTACTTATCATTTTTAGAGTCAGATTATTTCAGCTCTAGATCTCTTATGAATAGAGAATGATTATATGGTTGGAGGTTTCCTATGAGGTCACATAGAGGTATTTTTAACCATTTAGTTTTATTTATTTTTTTCTTCCAATTTTTTATTTTCTTTTGATCTTGATTATTTATTTTTCATATATGGGATAAATTGTTCACAATTGAGTTGTAAGTAATTTTGATACTAGTTTCTATCCAGCGATGATTGGGAATGCCTCTCAGGCTTCCATATAGGTTGACTTAGGTGATCAGTTCAGGGTCAACTCGGGTTGGTTCATGAAAAAATGGTATCCGAGAATTATCTATTATTATTTTGGTATGTCCAGTAGTTTGGATCTAGGATAGTTATAATTCATATGGTCATTCAGATGTAGGTTCTTGATCACCACCTATTCAGAAGGATTCTTGAATTTATAGGGTGGTCCAAGATGGATGTGCCTAAAAAATATGACCTTGGATCTTAGATATTTTTGAGTTCTTTGGTTTTTGTTTGATTTTTTTATTTGTCTCAAGATTTGGTGGTTATTTTTGGGGAATTTAGAGGGTTCATGGTTGTTGTGTATGGTCTAGAAATCCATATGCAAACTATGTAGCTACCTTTTTTAACCTTCACTATGCACACTCGATTGGCATAAAAACTGACAAACTTTATGGTCAAGCCATTTGTAAGAGTTGTTTTTTTGTGATTTGGAATTTTTATAATGATTTCCGTTATATTTTTTAAAAAAATTTCTAGTTTAAAAAAAATTGAAAAATTAAAACATTTTTTTGTTTTAAAAATGTGAGAGAAACTATTTTGGAAAGGATTTTTTTTTATATTTTGAAAAGTTTTGAAAATAAGTGGTATGGAAAAAAGATTGTGGATTGGAAAAAATGTTTTTTTAATAGAGAAGGTTGGATTAATTATTTTAGAACTATTTTAAAAATTGATATGGAATGGACCAATTCTAATTTGAACCTTCATATTCCTAAAAATGATCACATGTATGGATGTATATATATTCCAAGTGGATGGATGTGATTATGTGTGGATAGTTTATTGAGATATAATGAGGATGTATATATGAGGATTCATAAAATTCCATTGGTGAGTACATAATATATTTTAGTTGTATTTGTTTTCTAAAAGTGTTTTCTTAAATAGGGGAATTAAATGTTTTAAAATGTGGGTGTGGAGTGATAATTCCTTTTTGTGTTTGGGTATTTCCTTTTTGTGATTTTGGTTATGCTGTATTGGAAATGTTTTTGGAATGGTTTTTTTGAGAATGGATTTGTGATTTGTGATTGAAGTGTGTATTTTTGGTTTGTGATGAGTTTTTATTTGGTTTTTAATTTCTTATTTCAAAGTATATCTATACTAAGTTATAGGGGATCATGAAGAGGATCTGCGTGTGGTTATTTCATTACATACTATTCAGTGGATTAAGTTTCATCTTAGTCATTTGGTTTATATATTATGAATATGGGACCTGATAGTCCTCATTCACCTTCTGAATATTAGGAGTTTGTACATAGGTTCTAAGAGCCTGAACCTCCTCTTTTCTTATGGAATATAAAACTAGTGGAATATGAGGAATGGTTGAAAAAATTGGGGAGATGTTTGTTTAGAATGAGTCTCTGTAACCTCTTAATCTAGAGTTTGGCACCTTCATTTAGGAAGTCAGGTGGGAGTGGTGGAAGTTTTTTCTTTATACCAAGCCACAAAAAACCACTCATAGGAATGTTTCAAAGCCTTTTTTTTATCTAGTATTACTTCTATGATTCCATAGGTATACTGAAGGGTTAGAAATTATACTCCCTCAATCAGGGTTATTCAACTATATTGGAGTATGCAAATAGTTTCGTTGAGTGGGTTTCATATAACCCAAATCTCATTGGAGATGAGTTATTGAAGGATCAATTCTTCAAAAGGGGCCTCTGATTAGAATTTCATTAGAAAATTCCTTAATTCCCTAACACATATAAAGAAGTGGTGAGGTAGTCTGTTTAGGATGAGGTTGGTATAACCGTGTCTGGTCTGTTGAGAATTGGTATGAAAAGGCTTATATGTTTCATCTCACTAGATACATCTGAGACTAGGTTTTGGTTGTGTTATCAATTTTGGATGCCCGAGAAGAGGATGTCTTCATGCTGCAATGCACCAAATTTTTTTATACCTATATTTATATAGTTTATTTGAAAATGTTTATTCAAGTTGATTTTATAAATTGTTGTGGACCTAGATCTACTCCCTTAGATAACCTTCTATCTCAGTTGGATGAACATAATGATGGAAAAAGCTCAATCTAAAGTTTTTTTTTCATAAATGCATTATGTTGTAATTGATGTATTCTATGACATTGTATTATTTTTTGGGTATGAAAGATTATATTATATAAATTTTATAAACTATGCTTTTAATGGAATTGTCTTTTGGGAAATTTTGGATTTTTTACATAAAGGGGGATATTCCTCATTTGTTGCCTTATTTCTTATAACTTTGGTTTTCACTAGGATTCATGAGTTATTTTTGGTATGAGAATCAGTTTTTGACTAAATTCCAAAAACGGAGTCGAGAACACTATAAAATAGATTCACAGTGAATGCATCTTCATGACTTATTGATGGGGTAACTCCCTGTCACCATCCCAGCCAACCCCAATTAATTTCTTAGGTGATTTCTATATTAGGGGTTGGAGTGTTCCTTATTTGTTGTTATGTTTGGAGACATCAAAGTCACTTTATATCCATTATTTGGTTTGATGTTTGATTTACTTTGGTCTTGTAAGTTGTTTCCATAGGTGTTGGTTTGGTTTTTAGGTTGACCTCTTGGGTTCTTAGGGGATTTTTAGGTTTTTAGATTTGGGAGGGAAGTGAGTTTTTCATTTTTATTTGGTGGGTAGAAGAGGTTTCATTATGGGAATAATTTCATCCTTGACTTGTGTCTTGATGAAAAAAGCCTTTTAGGAATTCCCAGAATAGAAAGTATTAACGGTGGTGATAAATGTCACACCCTGACAACGGTTAATTTTTTTAATTATTATTAGATTTGTTTTCAATGTTATGGGTCAAAACAATTTTAAATTTTAAATTTTATTTTTTATACATAAGAGAACAGTTGGTGCATGTTTAGTAGAAACTATGAATAGATAGTGCATAGGTGTATACAGTTTTTAACAGAGATGACAACACAATAGATGCACAATTTACCTAACTGTGTCACTTGCCTAAGCGGGGTGTACAGGTCCTCTAGTAGAGGTGAAAAGTTGGTGCACGGTTTGGAAATCCATGTGGACAAACCATGCACAATCTCTAGGGTTTTGAAAAATAAATAAATAATGTAAATAAAATAAAATAATAATGATAATAATAATTATTATATACTCCCCCATCTCTCATGAAAATCCTAACCCCTCCCCCTTTCCTCTATGCATCACGCGACACCCCACAGTCAAAGCCCCCTCCCTCATGTGTGGCCTCCTCCTCCTCTCCCTATGTTGGTTGATTTATTCCATGATTTCTAGTGAGATAATTATAGGAAATACTTTCCTCTACTCTTTCACCTTCTTCTCCCTTCTCCTCTCTTTTATCATTTCAGCTTAAGGTCAACCAGATCCTAGGATTTCCTTACAGTATTATTTTTTTGATTTTCTTTGCACTTGGCATCTTCTTTTATTTTACAGGGTTCCTCAAAATCTATTGAGACAAGATTGGGTCTTGTGTAGCAATGACATAAAGTTTCACTTTGGTTTCAAGTAGGTTTTATTTCATTTTTATTCTTTACCCAATTTTAATTAGGTATTTTGTTACCTTTTGGTTCCTTGTATTTTTATAGTGTACTTTAGACCTCCTTGAGGTAGTTTTGAGCCACCATTATTGATAGATACTTGCATGTGTATACATATATAAGAATATATATATATATATATATACTCCTTGTACATACTCTCTCATAGAAAAGGAAATATGTACATTGGTTCAATGGGTATATATATATGGAGGCATATATTAGTGTGAGTGTGATGTGGTCATCTCCAAAAGTGACATGATTTGAGGTAGGTTCCCTATGTCCAAAACATTAATTTGGAAAATATAATTACTTTCTTGTTTTATTAGGTGTTTTTATTATATTATGAACTAAGTATAACATAAAAAATTATTGTGATGGGTGAAATTGGCCTCTTTTGTGTTTCCATGTTTTGTTATGCTTTGGCCATGGATTTCCTCTAATGAAGTGTGTTTCAAAAATATGTTTTTAAAGTTGAATCAAACAAGTGATTTATTTAACTTATAAGATATTTTATTTATGAGATTTATAAAATATCAAAGATGTTCCCCCCCCCTTCATCTTGTGGCTTCCTTGTAGGTTTAAGGGAATGTTAATTTTCAAAAGGGTTTCCAAAATGGTTTTCAAACAATGAAGGTGTTTTTTTCTAATGATATGGCCAAGTTGGTACCATTAATTTTTTTATTTATAGAGGGAACTTCCATGGATACACTCTATTCTAGGGATAATTTGAATGTATAGTATTGAGTTGTGGGCTAAGCATGTATGGTTTATTTTCATGGTTGAGATGTTGTCATTGTGATTTCTTCCTCACCTCCCACTTTATATAAATCCTTGGGATCCTGTCAAATCATACTGAGAGATTAGAGGTGGTAACTATTTATTCATGGTTAGAGAGAATCAATCCTCATGGGGTGGCCATGTGGGTTTTTCCAACAGTGAGGCTAGTTAAGAGCAGTCGGGTTGGTTAGTGACTTTGGATCACATAGATAGGCTGACAGATGGATTTTGAACCGAGTATGTCTAGGGTCTCTTCACTTGGTGTCTAAGTATATCCCTTGATAGCTGTTTCACAATTATTTTACTTTCCCTTATTTTGAGATGTCTTAATAAAACAATTTCAACTATTATGTTTCCACTATAAATTCTTATATCATCATTTATTTACTTATAATCTATTTTCCACTAGATATTTTTCACTGAGATATTCCCCTTAGCACATGTTTCTTATTTTTAAAATGATTTATTGGAAAAAATTTCATTCTTTGGAAAAGTTTTTGGAAAATGGATGGGAAAATAGTTATTTTGAAATTATTATCTTGTTAATTTTTTTAAAGGAAATTAAAACCTCATTTTAAATATAAGAATTTCAAACTATCATGAAATGATTTTGATTTTAAAGGTAAGTCATAGGACATGGTTCTTATTTTGGCATCCCTATTGATAATATTGGTTCTCCTGCTTAATTTATTTATCATTTTTTATCTTCGGGTTCATTCATCTTTGGATTGCCGATGGAGTGTGTGTGGTTATATGGTTGGAGGTGGCCTATGAGGTCACATGGAGGTATATTTATCCATTTAGATTTTATTTCTTTCACAATCCCAGTATGTTATTTTGTTTTGATCATTTTTTTATCTATCATTTATGTGATAAACCATTCCCAATTGTGGTTTATTTGATTCTCAACACTAGTTTTCAGCCTTCGAGGATTAGAAATGTCTCTCAGGATTTGTTGCAGGCTAACTCAGGTGATCGGTTCAGGGGCAACATGGGTTGGTTAGTGACACTAACAACTTGGATGGTGAAATTAATTTAGAGGTATCAAAATTTAAGGGAAACAATATTTTATCAGTAGGATGAAATGATGAAAAATTATACACATAACTTTATGGACTAATATATACTTTAAATTTTGAAGATGAAATTATTTTATGATGAATAATATAAGACCTAAGATTCAACTATAGTAAATAAAACTTACACATAAAAACATGAAGATTTAATTAACTATAATATATGTGAGTAATACCCTAGAACAAGTAACAATACGAAGAAACACTATAATCTTAAACTTTGGAGGATCATACACTCAAAATAATGATAGATACATGAGACACATTGTTATTATAAAGAAACCAACATGGATTGGAATAAAAATGGTATGGGAACTACGATAAGGATATGAATGATTCTAAATTTAATAATTATATGTATATATAATGGATAAAACGACCATTATATGGGTAAGATTACTGTTGTAATTTGATCATTGTGTTGGGTCGGAAGAACACCCCAAGGAGGGAAAGATGGCAAGAGGGGGGTGAATTGCCTTTTAAAAAATTGATTAACAAATAAAAAATCAAAGTAAAGAAATGCAGCGGAAATAAAGAAGGCAAGACACACGAAATTGTTAACGGAGTTCGGCCAAAACCCGGCCTACGTCTCCGCTCCCAACTCAACCGTTGAGAGATTCCTACCGCTTGCTTTTCAATGGTTTTAGCAAGAAACCCACTAGGCTTTGAGGTAGCACTAGGACCTATTACAGCTTGCTTTTATTGGTTTAGCAAGAACCCAATGCTTTTAATGGTTAAGCAATAACCCACTAGTCTTTTTACGGGTGAAGACTAGCTCACCGATCTCAAGCCTTTTACAAGGTAAGGCTTGGCAACCTCTTCACACCTTAGTGGTGGTGTGAGAACCCAAAGAAAAGGGGGGAAGAGAAAAGGTTGGGGTTTGTAGGCACAAACCCAATTTTAAGCTCAAAATATATAAAACAAGAAAAATCGTGATTGGGAAGACTTGGGCGCCAATTGGATGAAGGAGTTGATGTAGCGTGCTCTCCCAAGCTTCTTGAGGTGCTCCTTGGATATGGAAGTGTGTTGGAGCAGGATGGGTTCCTTGGAGGAAGTCCGCCGGAGGTACGCCAAAGATGGAAGATGTGTACGGTGGCTTCACAATTGTTCCGGGATTGTGTCCGGGGCTTCCTTGGCCTTTATTTATAGGCTAGGAACCCTTGGGGAGGCTTCGGAGCCGTTGGAGAGGTCTTCGGAGCCGTTGGGAGCCAAAAGGAGGTTGACTGGTCAACCCAACGGCTAGTTTGACTGGCCTACCGGCTGGCCGGTGCAGGGCCACCGGCTGGCCGGTGCCTTGGCAGTGGCTGAGAATTCTGGTCCAGGCTCTACCGGTCGACCGGTGCCAGAGCCACCGGTCGACCGGTGGTGAGGCAGTAGCTGACACTGTTGTCTGGGTGCCACCGGCTGGCCGGTGCTGAGGCCACCGGCTGGCCGGTGGGGGAGGCAGTGGCTCCCTCTTGATTGCAGGTGCCACCGGCTGGCCGCTGGTGTGCCACCGGCTGGCCGGTGGTCTGAAAATCAGTCCATTTGATGATTCTTTCTTGGGCCATTTTCTTGGCAACCTAGTGCCTATCAACACAAACACTTGAAAACAAGTAAGAAACATAAGAGGGTGATTGTGATCATGAAAATTAAACCTCGAGGGGTTTGAGAGGTACAACAATCTCCCCCTATTTTGATGATCACAATCACCAAAACAATTAATGTAAAATACTGAAATTGAAAGGAAATGCTAAGCATGATGAGAAAAGATTCTCCCCCAATCAATCAAGAAATTTCTCCCCCTTTGTGATTATCAAAATAGAATGGGGCATATAACTTGATTGAGGGAAAATTTGAAAAACAAGATTTTAAACCAATTGACAATAATACCAATTGTTGAAAATTTTGAAATGAAAATTGAATAACAGTTTGAATTGAAAGTTTTGAATCAAAAATTGAATTGAAAATTTTGAATTGAAAATTTTGAAACCAAGAGTTGAAATTGAAAGTTTGAATCAAAAATGAATTGAAAATTTTGAAAGAAAAATTTTTAATTCACAAAAAGGCTTAAAAGAACCTAACTCCCCCTAAATAAAGACAATAAATCACCGGGGAGAGGGATTTTGAAAAGAAATGATTTTAGGCCCGGAGAGACTCGCAAGAAGGGATTTTTCAATCCAAACTTGTCTCATGGCGGGTCTTCTCCTATAAAATTCATCCGAATAAAAAATCGATTTGGGTTGGCCATAACGGGCATTTTTACAATTACACTCATAAATGAGGTGCCCGGTTTTCTTGCAATAATTACAAAATTTGTAATCGGAGCTCCCCCTTACAAAAACAGTTGGTGCATGGGAGGAGGAAGCTCGGTTGGTGTAGCCAAGTCCACGGGTGGTTCTAGATACTCGTTGAGAACCTAAAAGTTTGGACAAATTTTGTTCACCTTGGGTGAACTTGGCTAAGGATTCCCTTAAGTCTTTGATAGTTGATTCCATGGAATCAATATCCGGGAGGTTTTGGATTTTAAGGGTCAACTCCTCCTTCTCTTTGAGAAGTTGTTCTTTTTCGGAGGAGAGTTTTTTGAAAGACTTTTTTAAAGAAACAAATTTTGAAGATAGTTCATGAAAACCATTTTCTAATTGGTCTCTAGCGTGTGAGAGTTCCTCATATGATAAATGATTAAATGAATTAGAAGAACTAGAGGAGGAGGAAGAGGAATCGGAAGAAGTTACCTCGTGTTTTGCCATTAGGCATTTTTTACCATTGTCGCTCGAGGAGAAAGAAGAGAAGGAGGAGCTATCACTCCAAGTTTTCTTTGAAGCCTTCTTCTTCTCCTTTTTCTTGGCCCTTTTCTTGTGGAGTGGGCAATTGGGCACGGATTTTGCATCGGGTTCTAGCTTTCGAGCGGGTTCTTGCTTTTGAGCCGGTTCTTGCTTTTGAGCCATGCTAGTACCTTCATAGGTTAGTTCTAAACATTTCCAAATATCATGTGAAGATGTGCAAGAAGAAATACAATAAAAACATTTCTATCTAACCCGCAATGAAGAGCATTCATGGCTTTGCCATCAAGCTCGAAATTTGCAATGTCGGCGGGGGTCCATTTGGATTCATCGGGAGAAGAAAATGAATAACCATGTATGACAATTTTAAAAATAGGATAGCCAATGCTTTTTAAAAAAGTGGTCATGCGGGTTTTCCAAAAAGAGTAATCGGTTCCATCAAAAAATGGAGCTCGATCCAATGAAAAGCCTTCGGAGGCGAAAGAAGTTGAAGCGGTAGAAGCCATCAAAAACAGGATCTTTAATTTGAAACCGGTGAAAAAGCGGGAATTATTCAAACACGTGCTCTGATACCAAATGTTGGGTCGGAAGAACACCCCAAGGAGGGAAAGATGGCAAGAGGGGGGTGAATTGCCTTTTAAAAAATTGATTAACAAATAAAAAATCAAAGTAAAGAAATGCAGCGGAAATAAAGAAGGCAAGACACACGAAATTGTTAACGGAGTTCGGCCAAAACCCGGCCTACGTCTCCGCTCCCAACTCAACCGTTGAGAGATTCCTACCGCTTGCTTTTCAATGGTTTTAGCAAGAAACCCACTAGGCTTTGAGGTAGCACTAGGACCTATTACAGCTTGCTTTTATTGGTTTAGCAAGAACCCAATGCTTTTAATGGTTAAGCAATAACCCACTAGTCTTTTTACGGGTGAAGACTAGCTCACCGATCTCAAGCCTTTTACAAGGTAAGGCTTGGCAACCTCTTCACACCTTAGTGGTGGTGTGAGAACCCAAAGAAAAGGGGGGAAGAGAAAAGGTTGGGGTTTGTAGGCACAAACCCAATTTTAAGCTCAAAATATATAAAACAAGAAAAACCGTGATTGGGAAGACTTGGGCGCCAATTGGATGAAGGAGTTGATGTAGCGTGCTCTCCCAAGCTTCTTGAGGTGCTCCTTGGATATGGAAGTGTGTTGGAGCAGGATGGGTTCCTTGGAGGAAGTCCGCCGGAGGTACGCCAAAGATGGAAGATGTGTACGGTGGCTTCACAATTGTTCCGGGATTGTGTCCGGGGCTTCCTTGGCCTTTATTTATAGGCTAGGAACCCTTGGGGAGGCTTCGGAGCCGTTGGAGAGGTCTTCGGAGCCGTTGGGAGCCAAAAGGAGGTTGACTGGTCAACCCAACGGCTAGTTTGACTGGCCTACCGGCTGGCCGGTGCCTTGGCAGTGGCTGAGAATTCTGGTCCAGGCTCTACCGGTCGACCGGTGCCAGAGCCACCGGTCGACCGGTGGTGAGGCAGTAGCTGACACTGTTGTCTGGGTGCCACCGGCTGGCCGGTGCTGAGGCCACCGGCTGGCCGGTGGGGGAGGCAGTGGCTCCCTCTTGATTGCAGGTGCCACCGGCTGGCCGCTGGTGTGCCACCGGCTGGCCGGTGGTCTGAAAATCAGTCCATTTGATGATTCTTTCTTGGGCCATTTTCTTGGCAACCTAGTGCCTATCAACACAAACACTTGAAAACAAGTAAGAAACATAAGAGGGTGATTGTGATCATGAAAATTAAACCTCGAGGGGTTTGAGAGGTACAACACATTGGGGATCATACCTTTAGAATAATAACTCCCATCTCTATTTGGTGTAATATTAAAACAACTCTTATACATATAATTGCCTAATAAAATAAATAAAATCATTTAGTAATAATATAATTAATGATTATCAATAATTTATATTGACCAATAAATAGTAATATAATTTTCAACAAATGACTTAGAATAAAAATGAGATTTATGAAAAAAGAGGTTTTAATTTTTTTGGCACAAAATGTATCATTTTTAAATAAACTTTGGGTTTTAATTAAAAATTAATCTAGTTATATATAAGAAATTATTTTTAAAAAATAGACTTCAAATTTAGAATTAGAACATCAAAATTATTCAATGGTAATTTTTTCATAATTTGTTTATATAATTGATTTTTTTAAATAGTAAAATACAATATGAATATACAGAATGTATTGTGACATCATGATGTATTAAAATTGATTTAATAAATAATATAACTTATCTCATGGATAAAAATATTTTTATTTATTAAGTTAATTTATTTTTAGAAAATATTTTTTTTTCAAACCTTTAAAGAATTTTCCGAAGCATAAAGTATATTTTATGATTACAAAAAACAATTTTTCTGAATACATATATTTTCCAAGTAAAAATAATATAATCTAAAGGAGATTGGTTCATCCCTAGGGGAATTTTGGGGCCTCTGAGCAGCATCGAGTCTCCCCTGCCGCGACGCTAGGGTTCCACCTCCGGTCACGTTCCCTCCTTTCCTCCGTTCCTCCATCATGTCCCATTGGCTCGGTGTCGACACCCTATCTCAGAAATGGTGTGCTTGTCTTCCGGTGTTGCAGCTCGACTTCGACTTTGGCTTCGTCTCGACTTCAGCTTCTACTTCGTCTCAGCGCAAGCGTGTTTCAACGTGCTAGGTTTCTGATTTTTCTGCTTAGGCAGGGTGGTGGGATCTAGTGCGTCTCGTTGGCTGATGGCTTCCGGGACTGTGTTGGCTTCGTATCTAGAGGGCTACAGCATTGTGGAGGGCCGAGATTGAAGGATTCTCAGCGCTGATTTCTTGTATGTCGTCGGTGGGCAAGGCATCATGGCGGGTGTGGTGTTTCGATCCTATCGGGTGAGATTGGTGTCAGCCCTGGAGTGAAACGGAGGGGAGGGGGATTTCAAGTTTCTAGTTTCTGGCGGTCCCGCATTCTCCCAGTAGGTCTTATCCAAGTGTTTTCTGAATTTTTTTATCTTCAATGCATTTGTGGTTCTCTGGATGTGTGGTTGCCGGTTTATTTCTACCCTTCTTTGTGTTTTCTATGTTGTTTACTGTGGTTGCTTGCGCTGGAATCCGGTGGGGGTGTGTCTACGGTCCATCTCTAAAAAGATCCATGCCCAGAGCAGCATTTTCTTTTCATAGTTTGAGGAATTTCATCTACTATCAGTTTTATCCTGATGAATAAGGCTAGTACAGTTGGATTGACCACTAGGAACAGGCCCTAGAGGAGGATATAAAGCTGGCAGTTTATCTTTAAAAATATTTACAGATTTGATTGTTTGAGAGGGTATGACGTCAGCTATTGGATCAGGCTTGTGCTTTGACACATGACAGTTGTTTGTCGAATAGCCTTGCAACAATGGAAAACTTCATTGATCAATTTCTATGGAGGGGAATCTCCTTGGTGTCTTGTTTTTACTCTTTTTTGTCCTTTGGGTGTGATTTGTTTTATTTCTATGGAGTCTATTTGGGTTTCCCCCCTTATTCCCATAAAAGGGGGTTTTTCAAATAATAATAAAAAATTGAAGGAAAGGAGATTGGTTCATAATATTATAAAATTAAAAAACTAGGCCCTAAATATAAAATACCATCATATAAAACCATGGTAAGGTAAATGATTTTTTTCCAAATCCTAAATTTCCAGGCCTATGTTTATAAATTTATGAATAATTTCCCCACATTTTATATAAATACACAACCATTCTATCATTACTCTACACTTGAAAACCATTAATTAATATTTTTCTCACATTTTCCTTCCCAATAATCTTGTAAAAGAGACTCAAATAATTATGAGGTTCATACTCTATCTACATTTATTTATTGAAGGAGATCCTAATATTTTTTTCAATAGACTTTGTAGGGTAAGGGTTCCCAAACCATTAGATAAATTTTCCATTTTAGAACCTTAAATATAATGATATAAGAAGTTCATTATCATGAATTTTGAAGGGTCATAGAAAGGTAAGTTTTTAGATACCTATTTCTTTATTTCCCATTCAAATTTCAATGAATTTCATTACATTTCCATATGTAATGATTTTAAGTTTCATTTTTGAAAATTCATGATTATATTGTAAATAAGAAACTACCATTGGTTATTATTATACCATGATCATAATCTGTTAATTTTTTTTTTAAAAAAAATATTTATTTCAAGAGAATAATTTTCTATCATTTCTTTTTTTCTCCAATGATTTCAATATTAGATATATATTAACACCCCTATATAATGAAATTATGTCAATCGATTACATAATTACCAAGGATACTTTCTATTGTGTTTTTAATATCCTCTAATCACAAATAAGTTAATATGTATTCACTTATATATCTATTTAATTCAATTAACATGGGAAACATTGACAATCATTATAACCATTACTTATACATGGAAAACTATTGATTTATAGGACATGTGTATATAAGTGGTTCCTTTTAAAACATTATGATTTTTATTATTAGAAACAATTTTCCATATGAGGGATGCATTGGTCTTATTATGTTTTGGATTGTGACTAGAATCATATATCCACTTGATTCATTGGTAGGTATCATGTGACAAATTAGATCAATTATTTGGGGTATTCCTTACCCATTTATGCTTCATTTATTATCATAGAGCTTTTATGATATTTTTTTGATATCTAGAAATATATAATATATCACTATGAAATAATTTATTTTTATCCTAGGTATTTGTTTCATTTCTTTGTTACCCAAGGATATATATAGTTATAAATTTATCTATTATATGGATTTATTTTATTATTCTTAAATCATATAATACTATTTATTCATTGTTTATTCCATGATTTCTTATACTATATGGTACACATTACTAAGCATCTAGGATCTACCATTTATTTTTATTTAATTTTACATATAGAACCATGAAGTGTATAATGAATGATCCTAGTATATTCTAGGATGAATGATAATGCTTTCATTGACTATTTATGATTTGTTTTAAATATTTGGTAAGGATCATGAATGTTTGTAGTCTATTCAGACTAATAAACTATTAGATCATTTCCAATATGATCTATTTTATTCTATACAAATGTAATAAATTTACCACCATCTATAGTTTTTTTTTGGATTTGGGGTTGTTATATTTATTCACATAAGCTCCACAACATTAGTAAAATCCTTTAAATAATGGTCATTGATGATATCATTAATTATCTTAATAATAATTTTATTGTTGTAAATATCAATTATTAGTATCTTTTAGCCTCAACATTAGATGCATATTTATTATTATGTTCCCCTTAACTCCCTTTTTATATAGGAGGGTATTTTTTTTAATATTATTATCTTAAAAAATATTGGTATTTATTTTAGAACCACAATTTCTTATTGGAAAATATTTATTAACTTATGTATTAAATGGAGTGAATTTTATATTATTATTTGGTCTAAAACCTCAATGACCATTTATTATATAGAATATACATAATTATCATTTTTAGAATCTTCTCTAATCTACTTTATGATATTTTTAGTATCAAGTAACCTTTAAAACTTATTCTACTTAAATTCCTTAGTAGTATATTTTCCTCACATCCACTAAATATTTTATCTAGTTATATAAAATTGACATTGAGCTCCATGATTTCTTCAAATAATTCAGTTTATTTCTTATATAACTAAGTATTATGTTCTTTCAACCTCTCTGTATCCTTCTTTACCAATATTATTTATTTATTGAGATAAGTATTTTTGTAAAGAAAATCATCAATTTTAGAATTCATTATATGTTCAATTTCTATTTCTTCATATCCCACATAACAGCCAAAATATTCATCATGATTTTTGAATTGATACGTGAAATTTGTATGAATTTTACTGTCCCCTTCATCTTTTAAATCACTACATTGTGAATAATTTTGATCTACTTTATTTCTCAATAAAAATCTACCATTGAATCCATAAAATAGTGACTTATCATATATAAATTTGTTTTCTTTTTTCTATTTATACTTTGGGGAAGCATCATACAGTTCATTATCTTTAGTATCACCATTCTTATTCATTTTAAAATCAATATTTTTTAATTCCTCTATAATGAGTTCCATTTAAGGTTTGTTTACCATTTTAACTTCCTATTCCTATTTTAAAATTATGTTAAATGAGATACATGGAAGTATTATGCTCCTCGTTATATTCCTAATTATTTGTAGAGCAATTAGGGATTAATTCTTAATTATCTATGATTTTAATATTCCTTATAGACTTGAATTTAATATTAATCTCTTATTTGATCTTTTTTGATAACAACATCTTTTCGAATCTCATATAGACTACCATTATAATATAGAAAACTAAAATAATGTAATATTTAATCCTTATATTCTAGTTTGTATAATTTAGCATCAAATATACCAATAATGACCAATAACTATTTTTTGACCATATTGGAATCCTTTAATGTATCTCCAAAGCATCTGATGTTTCTCAAAATTTCATTAACTCTTTTAAACAAATCATCAATGTAATTATCATCATTATTATTTACATATTGAATTATTGATTTATAAAATTTTAATTTATATTCTTTCACATTCATGTTACATTTATATATATTCCCAATATTTTCATAAATCAATTTATTATTTATTAATCTCACAAAATTAGTGAAACAATTTCTATATGTATATATATAAACATCAAGATATCATTCTTTACTTTTAAATCATACTCATGATTTTTTTAGTATGAGTCATGGGAGCATCATTCTAAATCAGTGGGAGACCAATAGTGGTAGGATAAAAAACTTATAGGAAATTTGAAAGGAGATGAGTGATCCTGCTATTTCATCAAATATATTTCCTTCCTCTAAATATAGGTATGCACGTGTTATTTATTGAATTCTAATTCTTTATATGATATTTATCCATTAATGGATCTTACAATTGATATATGTGATACCAATTAATATTTCCATGTTATTTACCATGTGACTATGATATGGTAGGTTGAATCAATTTTAAATTTTTTATAATTTCTTCAATCTAAAAATATTCTATGGGACTTGTAAAGGTCAATATCCTCTCAATAAAAAAATAACCCTCCCCCATGTGTATATGATATATAAATGAAAAAAACTATATTTTTTACATGGTTTATCCCAAATATGGGTGACTATGTCTTTTATATGTTCAAATCAATATAATACATGGGTGATCTAATAATTTTATAAAGTTATTACGTGGTGGGAATAAATCATTATCATCCCATAAGAATTTTTAAATGGGATTGTCATCAAAATATTTAGTTATATAATATTCCTTCTATTTATAATGGTGTTAAAACCAAAATAAAAGGGAATTAATTGGACTCTATAATGCATCATAATCAATAAAAGAATATTCTATTAATCTTTTTTAAAATTTATATTTAATATAAGGAAACATGACTTCAATAAATTTGGTATTCATATTTTTCTAAAACCTTACATTATATTATCGAAAATTATCACCTTGTATTTTTTCTAGCCTTTCTCTAAGATCTTAAATACTCAAGATGTTTAGTAGTAGAAAATTAGCATTTTAAAAGTAATGTCAGACACCTTCTTTAACACAATCATCCAATTTTAAATCAAAGATCATAATCACCTATATATTTTTTCACATTTGAAAATTTAAAACATAAATGAAATTCATTCTTCATGGTATTTAATTTCTATTTTCCTATTAATAATATGAGAATAATGCAAAATAACCCCCTAAATATATAGAAACCAGTTATCTCCCCTAAAAAAATTAATCTCATTCAAGGATATTCTCATTATTCACTGATTATATTCATATATGTACTGGAAAATTAAAACTTAAAAATTGGAAAAAAAATTATGTGATATATGATAAAACATATATAGAATATTTTTATTCATATACATGCATAATAATAACCATAAGTGGGTTTATAAATAACTATAATACTCTTACATAGGCTTGTATTTAATCATATTTGAGAATTAAGACTTCATATTATTTTGATACGAAATGAGATTAATTTAAATGTATAATAGTTTACTCTTATTATATTTATTAAATCTCCCAATTAATCTAACATGAACTCTAGTTTATCCATACATGGAAAAAAATTAATCTTACATAGCCTTGGAATATTTGGAGTTACTAATATATAACCTATTTAAAATAAAAAAAACTCTAATGTGGCTACTTTAACAATTCCAAAAATCTTATAAAATTTTTATAACCTTAAAAAAATCATTGTTAATCTTACATAATATTTGACTTTATTTGACATAACCATTGTAATTTTGGATTTTCTTATATGTAGTTTTATATACTTCTAGAACGTGATCTTACAATAACATTAAAATTCTAAAAACTTATCAAATAAACTCAAAAATAAAAATAGAAATATTAATTTAACTCAAAAACTTTCTTAGTCAAATTCTAATGATTTTCAAATTCTATGAACAGTAGATATATTAGATTATTAAAAATTCATTGGAATCATCAATTTCCACCATTTAAATTTTATTAACTCTAATAATTCACATAATTTTATACCCTTTATAATTATCCTCAAACTTTATTAACTATAACACCTTGATATTTTAAAAATTATGTGTTTGATGGTGTATATGACACCAAACTCCAAGCCTAAACAAACCATGAAATATTATTATTTAAAGATGGCTATTATAACCTAGACATTAAATTAGAGAGTATGAATAGGATTAAATAGTTTATGAAATATATATAAAGGTCTTAATCAATATAAATTTATTTATAAATTCTTAGTAAATAATCACTTAATTTTTAGTAGTCACTTTATTCATTAAACACATATTTTCTTTAAAAATGATATTTTTTATTTTTGTGGGAAAATATTATAATAATTTTTTTTTAAATTTTAAGAAATATTATTTTATAAAATGGAAATAACTTTTTTAAATCATAATATAAAAATTAACTTAGGGTGAATTTTTTTTATTTTTCTAAAATGATCGATTTTTCAATGAATAGTGAAAATTACTGATTTTTCAAATACTGTCATTTTATTCTATTAAATAGAGTAAGTTAATAGTCCAATTATATTTTTTATTGGATATTAAAGTTAAATATGAATGATTTTATTTTTAATAATATAATTAATTTCATTTGAATTAGTAATTTTAATGATTTTGGTATACGTTTATTTTTATGATTAAAAACACGATTTTTTGAAAATTGTTATTAAGTGAATAAAGTTTATCCATTTTAATTAATTAAAATAACCCATAATAAGGAAATATTTAAATAAAATTTAAATATTATGTATCTATTTATATGAATTTAAATTTATATAATTCTGATTACTAGTCACAGAGTTAATATAAGATCATCTATTGCTTGGAAAATTCATTTTTGCTGAAGAATCGCTTTTCATCGTATTTAATGGGTAAAATATTATATTAGAATATACCTCTTATAGAAATTGAATTTTATAAAATGGATTATATATTTTTAATCATCATAATTAATATTATTTAATAAGATAAACTTAATTTTTGGTCATAATGAATTGTAAAAACAATAAATATTTGTCACCACAATAAAGGGTAAATCATGATAACATAGGTTAAAACTAAGTTATAATGAAAATATTTTTTATATTAAATCCTATTGAAGAATTTATTTATCATCTTGTAACATTATGGTCTTTATTTATTTATTTATTGGACAATTTTCCATGAATATGACCTATATAATATTTTAAGTAAAAAAAGACAAAATGCCACTCTCTTACTTTTAAAAATATCTTATGTGTTTACATAGTAAAAAATAAAGTTTTTAATAAATATTAATGATTATTTTTGTAATAATGGAATTATTTTCATGATGTAATTTTTTTATAATTTTTAGTAATTATAAAACCTTCTTAAATTCTTATGCAACACTGACAGCTTATTTATTCAATTAATAGAAAAATAAAATAAATAATTTAATAATATTAAAATTAATATAAATTGAATGAATTTTTATGCTACATGTTTTTTATATAAATATAACATTTTATACATGTTTTAATGTATTATATTCAAATTATTTTGTTTTCATGTTTTTTTTAAAGTCAAATTAAATGAATATCTTAAAAAATGTAATTAATGTTATTTTATAAAAATAATATTTTATTAATTGATTTAAAATTCATAAAACACTATATTCAACCAGGTTATTGGTATATGTTTAAAAGTTTCAAATATTTTCCATAAATGGACCGATTTCCCTTTCATAGTAACTATATTGACCCCTAAAGTGTAAAAACTTTGTTATTGTGGTAATTGTCAAGGATGGTTAATACGAGTTAAGACAAATAAATAAGGGTAAAAAATGTCACTTAAACTTGTCCAATTTTTATTGGATGAGATAATTTAGACTCAATCTCATCTTATATTTTAATATTATCAAATGTGTTTCTATTTTATCATGAAAATTAATTTAATACTTTAAGAAATTTCTAGAGTGCCCCTCCCATTTATTATAAAAGGTATCCTCCTCTCCTATTTTATTCACACTTAAATGGAATTTTGGTTTAGAAAATACCCATAAAAATACATTCCTTACATAATTAAAACTATATATAGTTATTGTTTTAGCAGAAAACCATCCTTGGAAATCATTTGGTGTAAAGCTTAAGAGGTTGTACAAAGAAGAGGTATAGTTCTTAATCAGGTTTTTTAGTTTTATTTTTTCTTATACCTCCTTTAAACCTTCTAGAAATATGATAAAATAATAAAAAAATATTAAATATATTGATATGATTTTATGTTTATTTAATGACCTCTATATATCTCCTCTTTCATCAAATGGAAAATTAATCCATCATTCCTGTGTACAGTGGACTACCGCCTCGCAAACTGATGTAATTTGTTTTATATCACTGCCTCTCACAAATAGTTATAATGATGGATTTAATGTATATATATGATATAAATGAAACATTTATAATATTTTAGATGTAATATATAATATAATTTCTTAACTATTAATTCACTATAAAATGATTATGTCATTCATGCGTACATGTGGATTACCACCTCCACAAAGCGATGTGATTTGTTTTTCATCAACACATCACACAGATGATATATATAAGTATATTTAAAGAAATCATATGTATTTATGATATTTGTATCATTATATAAAGATAAAATAATACTAGCCTTATTCCCATAGTGACCATTAGAAAATGGAAACGTTACTCGTGCGTACGTATGACCTACTGTCTATATGATTGTAACATAGTTCATTTTTTATAACCATATATCATGGTTAGTTTTAAAAGTATAACATATGTATAAAAAGTATAATTATATAATTATTGATATTTTAGATATGATATAATAATTTCCTCTTTTACCATATTCAACCTACCAAAGTAATTTTGGACATATGACCCTAATATCATTAAAACATCCAACATAAACTAAATTTATTAAATAATTGATTATAACATGGTAAAATGAATAAAAAAAATAAAAAATGGTTCTTAATAAAGTAAATAATTAACAAATATTTATTATTTAGGAAGATATATAACATAAATTATGACTCAAACTCAAGGTAATATGCTTTCATTTAAATATCCTCTTTTAAAGTTTCCCATCCAAATCATTTTCTACCATGTTCACATTCTTCTAAATGTTTCAAGACAATTTCTTATTTATGATTAAATGGATTCTAAAGGTAAAATTTTGACATATTTTAAAATCTTAAAATTTTTTAGAAAATAAATCTTTTAAAGGTTTTATGTAAGTTACACTTTAACTTAAAACCTTATTTTAAATGTATTAATGATTTATTTTCTAAATCTTTCTCTTTTATTTCAATATTCTTAAAACTATTTTATGGAAGTATCTATATAAACATGAAATAATTATAAAGGAAATTTTATGTTTCTATTTTTAATTTATCTCAAAGGTTTTCAAAAGGAATATTTTTACATATTTTATATAGAATATTTTGGCATGATTTATAAATGAAAAAAGGAATATTTTATTTTAACATTTATGGTGTCAATGGATTTTCCTATCACTACAAAAATTATTTTATTTTTGGATTACATTATAATTTTAAATTTTTTATTTAAATATCAACCCTATTTACATTTGTTAAAATAATTTTAGTTTTAAATATTGAGGTTTCAAGGAAATGGATATATCAATATCTAGAAATATTTTCTTATGGGTGAAAAGAATAATTTGAAAACTCAAAGCTTTTATGGGTCATTATTATGTTATGGTTCTTTGGAATTGTTTATGATGGTAGGTGGTTCATTTATAAACCAAGTATGGGTGATTATATGATATCACTCTAATTCATTGGTAATATTTATGTTGTAAGTTCACTATGAAGGTTATTCCATTTGTAACCATGATGGTTATTCCATTGGTAACCATGAAGGTTATTACATTTGTAATTGTGAAGGTTATTCCAAATTTAATAGGGATATGAAATTGATTACTCAAGTTACCTATATGATATATTTATGATTTCAATGTTTTTATATAAATATTATTATTTATAAAACTAACCTAATGATATTATCTTTAATAAAAATATTTTCTACTTCTTATGGGTGAAAATTATAACATTGTAATAAAGTTTTCTTGAGATTTTCTTGATTACAAAGAAAAATTTTTGAGTTTTATTTTTCATTTAATATTTTTTATGAAATGTTTAATGAGAATCTTGGGCAGGGAAATTGATTTCTTAGGTTAAAAAATGTTTATTTTTAATGAAAAGTTTATTTTGAAAAGGGAAAATTTTTATAAGTATTTATGGACTAACAGGTTATTTCATTATTTTTTCCCTTACTGATCTTTTTGTGTTTATCAAATATTATTAAATGTTTTTCATATGTTTTAAGGATGATTAAAAATGTTAATAAATCTAGAGTTATATATTTTAATGTTACCTTGAATGAATCTAGCATGTATTTATAAATAATATTATAATGTGTAAAAAAATGTTTTCTAAGGGGAAGTGTCCAATATATACTGTTTGGGTTTGTTATGTAAGAGTTATGACCTAATTATATATAACTATAAACCTAAAAAGATACTTTAAATACAATAATTTTTATTCTTTACTAAAAAATTAGGATCATATAATGTTTAAGGCCAGATATTTTTAGTAACAAAAAATGTTAGGCACCCTAAGAGGGGAGTGAATCTGGGATCACCTAATTTAAAATATCTATTTCATAGTTTTTTTGATTTTTCTTTATAGATGTTATCCCCCTGTGTGTTGGAATTTAATCCAACCATTTACTTTACCTAAACCTCACTGAATTCACATAATAATGTAGAGTTATATTTCATATAAGGGCATAAATATTTTTACTTGGATCACCCACACTAGGATACTTTAAGGATCATGTAATCGATATTGGGGTGATGCACCGATTAACAACTAGGCTCACTGATTTTGATGGATATAAGGTTTTGGTCAATACATGACTTGGTTAACCACCCTAAAAAGGTTTTGGTTTATCTCACCAGCACCAAAGGCTCAGTTTTATTATAATTTCTAGGTCAACTCACTACCAGCCAAGGATCACTTCCTCTAAAGGTGCACTTCCACAAAAGGTGCACCACCTCATACCTCCTCCTTATCATACTGTTCTAGGGTAAGAAACCAAAGATATAATTGAAACTTCTTCCTCATTTTATCACTACTTTGGGGAAGAACATAAACATATTTTTTATACTTTTAGGTCACACTAAAATCAACATCATATGAGATTATTGAATCTTTGATTATAAGTGGATGTGATATTGATCTTAATCACTAATACTTTATATAAATCCTATGAAATTACCTTAAAAAATATTATTATTCTTTCAAAAATAGATCTAGAATGCCATCTTCACCTTACTGAACAACAACACTTCCTCTTATACAATTTTATTCACAATAATAATCTTCTACTTCTGAGAATGAGAATCTTAAAAAATGAACCAGATTCAATTCTTCACATCAAAGTATGGATTTTTTAAAATAATAACACAATAAAAATCCACATCTTATCAATACAAAGATATAAATTTATTTTGTGAGATAAAATTATATTTCCTACTTCCTTTTCACATCTATTTTAGAAAAATAATATCTCAAATTAGATCCTCACATTCTTTTCTTGATCCTAATACAAAATATTCAAATGTGAAATGTAAAATAAATATGATTTAGTATATAACAAAAAACTTTAACTCCCCTTATTTAAGAATATATTTCTATCTTTCTCATGTGATAAAAAATAGTACGTTAAAAATACGTGAAATTGTTTTGACCACTACACCTCCACATAACTATCTCCCTTTATTCTATTCATGTCACATATAAAACCTCAGTACTCCATGATCCATGATCTCCCATGATTATTGTTCATGTAATACCTTATTATAATATGAAAACCTCCACTTTCAACATGAATATTTTACTCTAATTTACCCAGAAATTTCTTATTCTGTCATGACTTATATTATAGCCCCCATCGGAAGGTTCAAGATGTTAGAACCATTTATGAATAGTTCCAGTATTTCCTAATGTAATTTCACAACAGGATGATTTTTTCTAAAAAATTACATAGGAAAATCCCATACATAGATGATAAATCCTTTATGTTGGGACATTTAGTTACATGGACCATGGTTTCTAAAAATATATACATTAAAACCCATATTTTGGTGACTGACATACCCAAAATATTTTATGTTTATTAATTCCTTATGCTTCCATCAATCACCTACATGAATCCTAATGTAACCAAATATGTATATATGAAACCAAATTTGTGGAGATATGAATGAATGAATCCCTTACATCAGTTAAATGGGTATGAATAATTTGATTATGGAACTATAATTATCTTATATAGAACCTCAATGTAACTAAATTTAGTTACATGGGAAATCCCATATGTGGGTTTTTATGAATAATACTATATTTCTTCTCATCTTCTAGATTCCATATGACCTGCCACTAATTTTAGTTCCTAGACCTTCCGGCCTTCACATATTTGTATATGAACCTATAATATGTTTAACATGTGTCCAAATTCATTAATATGATCATAATATCTACATTCCACACTCCATACATCTTCTTTATTCTTTACCAATACATCCAATGGTTGTACCATAGAAACTCCATGTGGTATAAACATCCAATCATTGTTGTATAACTCCACACATTTTATAAGCACATCCTCATACTCATGTATTTGATAATAAGGTTCCATTAATATCATTCCAGCCACCGCATCTCTTTTCAACAAATCCAATATGTATATTGATCAAAATACATCTTTTAACAAATCCAAACATCACCTCTAACACCTTGTCAATAATTATAATGTGCATTGCCCTATCCACAAATCTTCTTATATTACCAAATTTGTTTTTGGTTCAAGTACATATAGATTATCAGTAAATCTAACACTTCCCAAAGGGGTTTCAACAATATCCCCATAAGGATTTTGTTGAAAATAATCTCCAATAAATAATATCCCCTTTGTTAATGAAATATAATTTTCCAGTTATGAGAAGATATAATACTTTATTTTTCTCCTCCTTAGTGTGTTATTGGGTATGGTCACCCTTCATAATGGGGTTCCATATTTATATTTTAAACTCACCCTATGAATGGGCATTATATATTTTTTAGATTCAGATAAAGATATATTATTATCCAAATTTGTCAATGTTGATGTAACATCCCAGGTAATTAATGAATAAAAAATATTCATATGTATTAATATTTTCTAATTAAATATTAATTTTACTTTAAAGTGGATTCTATGTTTGATGGCGTACCCAACACACAACAACGGGTTTCTCCAAAATCTTATGTTTCACACAACATTGAGTTATACTGAAAAATAATATAATAATATTATTATTTTAAATGGTATTTAATGACTATCCATTGTATTTGAAAGAATAAAAAAAAATAACCATATTATTATTAAACATGTTTGTTAAATATTTTTACATTTATAAAATAAAATTTAGAGGCTTAAAATGATAATGAATCTGATTTTAAGCATAAATACTCTAATATATTTTAAAAGATAGTTTTACCACCTTTTAATGGAGAACCATTTTTTAAATCTAATTTTTGTAACTTTTATATGTTACATTTGACAAAATAAAATTATTCTTTAGAATCGATAAATCAAAATTTACTTGGGGACAATTTTTGGTATTTTTTTGATAAAGTTCATCTTTAATGAATAGTAAAAAATACTGAATTTTAATTCAAAACTTCCTTTTAATATAATTTATTTATATAGTTAGATTGTAATTTTAATTGGTTTTAAAGTGTAATTGGATTATATTTTTACCATTTAATTAAATTTTTTTCATGGGAAGTAATTTCAATTTTAAATTTGATATAAACACATGTTAATCTTTTGGTAGTTTTTACTTCTTAAAAACACGCTTTTTGGTTTTGATAATGAGAATTAATTTTAAATTAATTTTTACCAATTATTTGTTCTGAATTTAGAAAAAATTATTATATATTTGGAATCATGAGGTCTAATTTTTTTAAATAGGTACCTTTTATTTTTAGACATTACAAATAGTAAGTTTAGTAAATATTTTATTTACCATGGTTAAAGGGTAAATCTGGAAAATAAGATTAAAAAAATAATATTATAATAATATTAAATTACCCTAACATGTGTCCTAAACCTATTGGATGAGATATTTCTGACCATGGACATCCTTGGGTTGAATTTATGACCCCCATGGATCCACTTGTGTGTGAAAATGACATTTAATTACTTTTAATTTAAAGTTAAGGAAAATATAACCTAAACATATATATTTTGGTAATTTTTTTATATGGTGTTATACATGCAATATATTAGAATATAAATATTAATTTGAAATATAAAAAAGTTTTCTACATCATGGTATTTTATATATAATTTTTAGACATTAAATAAATAAATTTAATTATGACACAATGATAACGCTATTACTGCATCATTAATAAAGGATTCAAATAAATGATATTATAAATGTTAACATACATGTAATTTGGTTATTTTGATGTCATACAAGAATTTTTTAGATGATATTTACATTTTATATTTGTATTAATTACATTTTTTTGAAGTAATCTAGTTGTTTTGAATTTTTAAAAAAGTCATGATATGAATAATGTCAAAATTGACATAATTCATATTTTAAAATATAAAATATTTTATTAAATATTATAAAATTATAAAAAATATAAGATTTGTCCAAATAGTTATAATAAGTCTAAAATTTTATTATTGACTCTTTAATTGGATATTTTCCATGTTTTGGTATGTATTTTAATTCTCGAAGTGTTAAATGCTTGATAAAACGGTAAGAGTAAAAAAGGGTTAAATAAAAAAGATACGAATTAAATAATATCCAAAACTTATATAATTCTTATTGTATGATTTTATTTCAACTTATATTCATCTTATTTTATAAATAACTAAATTTAGACTCATTTATAATCGAAATAGAATTTATAATAAATTAACATTTCTAGACTTTCCTAAAGTACCCCTCTTCCCTCTTATAAAAGGGTGTCAACCCTAAACATATAATAACACCTCTCAATCCCCTTGGATCTTCAATAATCTGCCAAAATAAGATCCAAATATCTCTAAATTTCTCCTAGAATAATTCTTATATGCAGAAGGTAATTAAATAATGCCTTTTGGCACAAATTACTAGGAGTTACACGTTTTAAGAGGTAATATCTTCTCTAAATTTACTTTCCATTATTCAACATCTTCACTTCCTATTATATTATTTTTATTTTATTACATAAAAAATAGTATCCTAAATATACAAGGATGTTTTTATGATAAGTATTAAAACTAAACTTACTCACACCTCCATCTAATAGATTTATAACATACCGTTTCTTTGGACGGTGAACAACTGCCTCATGAAACGATGATAGTTCGATTTCCCCTACCACCTCTTATGGTGGAAATTATGATGAAACTGTATTTATATATGATATATATTATGTTTATATTTTCTCTATGATTCTGTAATTTTTACTTACAACATACCTTTATGCTTTTCATGATGTGTAAAAATGATAATTTCATTTGGGGAAGTGCGGACTATCGCCCCCTCAAAGTGATATGACTCATTCATGCCATACATAGAACATATAAAGGATAGAGTTAATGAACTCATGTAAAATATATAAAAAATTATATTATACTGGAATTTAAATATACCTATGTATCATTATGTTTTCATTCCTTTAAATATGAAATAGAAATGAAAGTAGCATTCATCCGTACATACAACTTACCGTCTCCATGAACGGGTCATTTCATTTCTTATATAAAAATTTTATAGACTATTATAAATAAATATATACTATATATATATGATATATATATTATCTAAATCATGAATAAAATTTTGGTGATAATGGAATTTTGACCACATGGACAATTTGTAATTATAACAAGATCATTTTTGAATCAAGTACCGAACATCGAAAAAACGACTAATTTGAACTTGAATAATTATATGATTGTAATATCAAGGTAATAAGTTATATAAAAGGAATAATAAAGTTGAAAATGGATCTTATTCAAGTAGAAATTAACTTAAGTTTATTATTCAAGGTGATAAATAATGAACAGAATAAGTCAGACACAAGGTAAGGGAGCTTCTTAACCCAATTTCTAATCTTTGGGTTAATCTTCTACTTTTTGATTATTTCATGATATGATTATGTAAGAAATAACTTCTTATTTTCTATATTTTATATATACATTAATTATGTTTACTATTATTGAATATACATAATCAATCTATTTTATTTAAAAAATGATCTTTGTAAGGGATTTTGTCTCAATCTCGCTTCATTGAGGCATAATTTGATTTATACATGACTTTATTTTATACTGTGTATAAACCCATTTGACTTTTAATTTCATTATAAGGGAATATTTTTTATATGAATATTTTTACTAAATAACAAAAAGAATGTTTTTAACGTACACGGTGACAACAACCTTTCCTCCGCTACGAGAAATATTTGATATTTGGCTTCTTTAACAAGCTGTAATGTTTTTAAAAAGAAAATAAATACTATATACTCTTTTTACATATTTTGGTATTGAAAATGGTTTTGAGAATGGATTGATAATGTCAAAATACTGAAATTATATATTTTTATTGCAATGTGAAAATGCTTTCTTTTATTTATGCTTGTGATATGTGTTATGATTATGTTATGATTCTTGTTAATTGTTTATGTATACAAGTGGTTCTATGATAAACCTTGGGAGGGTGAGCCTGATATAGCTCTCCAATGAATTGGGTAACATGACAGATGTAATCGTTAAGGTTTCTCCTAATATATTTAAGTAATTTTCTGTGATGGGTATTCCAAACGTAACTCCCTATGTAGCTGTGAAAGCCACAATGTAAGTATGATATAGATGCCACAAGTTACCTTTATGATTTATGATTACTATGTGTTATTCATAAATATTATGATTTCATGAGGTATGTTAAAGGGATTATATTTTTCATGTATTGATGGACTAATTTTTTCTTTCTTTATTTTATAACACTTACTGATCTTTTTATGCTCATCCCAAGTTTTTGAAATTTTTTTCACAGGGTATAAGGAAGGGTAGGAGAAAGAAAGTATTCAAGAATATTTATATCAAGAAAATAACTCTTGTTTTATTTAAGGAGGTTTATTTTTGTGAAAACTTGATATATAGTAGAAGTGTATACCTTGTAATATTGAGATGTAATGCAATGAATATGGCCTAATTCTCTAAAAATCTAAACCTGAAAGGATCCTCAATGTGAATTCTTAACATAACTCAAGATTATGTACTATTTAAGGCTGGGGCCTTATAGTTGGTATCAGAGGTTGGTTTAGATAACTTTAGAGGTTAGGGTGTTATCTAGGTGTAGGTAAAGGATCCTATATAACCAAGCATATTATGATCATATGGAAACTTTTGGAATATTAATGTAAAATAGGTTGTTTGGTTAAAAACCTAAACAATAGAGATATAAGGAAGTTGATGTATTAGAGTAATATAAAAAATTTTATGTTATCTTTACCCTATAGAGGATTATTTTTTAATTATAATTAATTTCATGTTTAAGTGTTGATTATTTTCAAAAGATTAAGGATAATTTGTCAAGATGGAAGGAAATAGATCTTGCACAACCTTCTTATCCCTCCCAGACGATTTTATCATCACTATTATGAAAAAATAATGTTCAAATGATTTTGAAAGCTTCTTGATTATTCAAATCACCTGTAAGAAATTGTTTGAGTTATCCAAAACCTACTCATTTATAAAACAATTTTATTGGTCATGGTATCTTTTTCACATGATTTCAAGATCTCAACTTTTCCAACTCTATCGAAAAGAGAAATTACAGAAGTAGAGAGAACATTTACTTTTTGAAAGTATGAAAACATGACGAAAGAGAAAGGGAACATCTTAAAGATCATGATATCTAGATTCAAGGTATGATTTATTTTCTTATCCATAAATGATGAAGCATATTTGGATTGATATTTATAAATGATGAGGATATTTGATCTGTAGGAATGATGTATTAAGAAATAAGGTTGAAATTCATAGTTAATGGATTATGAAGAGCGCATAATGAGTAAGAATTCAACATATAAGGGATTCAAGGGTTATCGTAGATTGTAGGATGATGAAATGTTTAAAATTATTAATTCTCTTTTAATGATGGGGTTACATTGGGAAGAATTTTTCTAATATGTGTACCCTGATGTTTGATATGTGAAAATGTTATTCAAGGAATAATTACCTTTTCTTGTGTGGATATAATGGACAACCTTAGTGGTTCATATGATCTTTTATTTTTTAGGTGATTAATGGTTATTACATTTTGGGATGCAAAATGAAAGATATTAGATAACCTTTGAGGGTAAAGCAGGGTATGGTAATTTTTGAGTAAATCATAATATTTTTGAAAATGTTATAAGAATTATATGGTTTTCAAAAAAGGATAACCCGTAGGATAGGTGACAACCCATCACATTCGAAAAGGCTGTAAGAATCAAACCCACAACCGAAGGGCGACACAGGCACATTCCCTAACACTGGCCTATGTGAAGTCCCTGGTTAGTATGACTTATTAGTTTTAGTTAAATAATTTTATGAATCAAGAATAAGTTTATTTTGAAACATATGTTTTATAAAATTTATATCCTTAGTATATGAAAATGATTTGGTGATTAAGTGATAAATGTTATTTTGGAGGATGTTCTCTCTTTTGGGAACACTATATGCCTAAGGAAAATAGAATACAATGGGATTTAATTTGTGGATTAATGGTTGAAATATTATTTTGGTAGAATCTATGTTTTATTGTGGACATATGGATATTTGGGTTATTTATGGGAATAATTAATGTATCATAGAGAATATGTGATCAGTTTAATTACTTTTCTGTATGAGACTTTAAGTGTAGTTGATGTTATTTAGAGATAAATGTTAAGATTTATTGTGGAATACTATGTGATCAAATACTTCTAAAATTTTGTGTTTCAATCTTAGTTGGATTATTTTGAAGAATTTAAGGAAAATTTTGTATTGAATAGTCTTTATTAAACTTTGGGTATTGTTTGTTGAATTTTGGAGATTAATGGATTATTATTTTCAGAGGATTATCTGATCTTTTACTAACCATTTTGGTATTGGTTAATGTCTAAAGATAGGGAAAATATATAGTTCATATTTTATGGATTGTGTGATTCTCTAGAAGATGATTCTAGAACTTTAGGTGTTACCAGGTCATATTTAATACTCATAGTTTTGAGAAAAGATGAGTTTATGGTAGAAATTTATTAACGGATGAAACTCTAATCGAAAATTATGTATATTTACTTATGTTCTTAGTCAATATCATAAATAAATTCCTTAACTTTATGAAAAATAACTTAAAATAAAAACTTTTTACATTTAATTTTACTACTGGGAATCAAAGACCGTTTAACCTATCACAAGTTTGTGATTTTCTGGCAGTTAACATCCTTCTAATCATGTTTTCTATCACTCTCCAATAGAAATTGATAGTTTGTTTTCTCTTCCATATCCATGTTTTCCTATATGGAACCCTCATATGTGTTATCTTGGGTGACCTTTGTACTTCTCTTTCTTTCTTTTAAAGTGACAGTTTTATTAAATCTTTTTCCAATGTGGGATTTCATTGAAATTACCGAGCCCAATTTAAAATTCTGAGGACACAATTTTCAAAAGGGGGGAAGGATCTAATATCCTAGGTAATTAAAGAATACAAAATTTTCAAATTTATTAATATTTGTGAATTAAATATTAATTTTACTTTAAAGGGGATGCTATGTTTGATGGTGTACCCGACACGCAACAATGGGTTTCTCTAAAATCTTATGTTGCACACAACATTGAGTTATATCGAAAAATAAAATAATAATATTATTATTTTAAATGGTAGTTAACACCTAACCTTTGTATTTGTGGTAATTAAAAGAACTAATAATATTATTATTAAACATGTTTGTTAATTTTTTTTTACATTTATCCAATAAAATGTAGATGCTTAAAATGAGAATGTATCTAATTTTAAGCATAAATACTCAAATATTTTTTAAAAGGTAGTTTAACCACCTTTTGATGGTGAAACCTTTTTAAATTGATTTTTTTTTCAATTTTATATGTTCTATTTGAAAAAATAATCCTCTTATTTAGAAGAGGGACATCAAAATTTACTTTGGGTAAAGTTTTGGTATTTTTCTGATAAAGTTCATTTTTTTAATGAATAGTGAAAATACTGAATTTTAATTAAAAATTTCCTTCTAATATAATATATTTATATAGTTATATTGTAATTTTAATTGGTTTTAAAGTGTAATTGGATTATATTTTTACCATTTAATACAATTTTGGTCATTGGAAGTAATTTTATTTTTAAATTTATTATAAACACATGTCAATAATTTGGTAGTTTTTATTTCTTAAAAACACAATTTTTGGTTTTGACAATGGGAATTAAATTTAAATTAATTTCTGCCTATTACATGATTTTAATTTGAAAAAATGGATTCCATATTTTGAATTAGGAGTTCCAAATTTTATAAATAGGTACCTTTTAGTTTTATACATTATGAATAGTATCTTCAGTAAATATTTTATTTACCATGGTTAAAGGATAAATCTGGTAAATAAGGGTAAAAAATAATATAATAATAATATTAAATTACTCTAACATGTGTCATAACCATATTTTATGAAACATTTCTGACCATGGGAATCTTTGGGTCGATTTGAAGACCCCATGGATTCACTTGTGTGTGAAAATGACATTTAATTACTTTTAATTTAAAGTTATGAAAAATATAACCTAAACAAATATCTTTTAGTACAAAATTTTTTATATGGGGTCATATAAGTGATCTATTCTTCAATAAATATTCATTGTAAATATAAAAGGGTTTCCTACATCATGATATTTTATTTATAATTTTTAGAAATTAAATAAATAAATTTAATTATGACCCAACGATGATGTAGTGATTACTTCATTAATAATGGATTCAAATAAATGATATTATAAATGTTAAAATAAATTTAATTTAGTTATTTTGATATCATAAATGAAATTTTTAGATTATATTTACACGTTATCTTTGTATTAATTATGTTTTTTTTGTAATCAAGTTGTTTTGGTTTTTAAAAAAAGTCATGATATGAATACTGTCAAAATTGACAAAATTCATATTTTAAAATATAAAATATTTTATTAAATATTATAAAATTTCAAAAAAAATTTAAGATTCATCCAAATAGTTATAATTAGTTTACAATTTTAATATTTACTCTTTTATTTTATATTTTCCATGTGTTGGTAGCTATTTTTATTCTCAAAGTATTAAATACATGATAAAACAGTAAGAGTAAAAAAGGGTTCAATAAAAAAGATATCGATTAAAAAATATCCAAAACCTATCTAATTATAATTGGATGATTTTATTTCGAATTATATTCATTTTATATTTGAGCTAACTAAATTTTGACTCAATTATAATAGAAATATAATTTATAGTAAATTAACATTTCTAGACCTTCCTAAAGTGCCCCTCCTTCTTCTTATAAAAGGGAATCACCCTTAAACATTTAATCACACCTATCAAGCTCCTTGGATTGTCCAAAATCTGTAAAAATAAGCTCACAAGATCCGTCCCTTACACCTAGAATCTTCCCCCTAAGAATAAGGCAATTCAAAAAATCATTTTGGCTCAATCCAAAATGAGTTACACATTTTAAGAGGTTGCATCTTCTCTAAATTTACTTTACATTATTCTACCTTTTATCTCCCTATTCTATGCTTTTTATTTGATTAAATAACAATAAAATTATTCGGAATATACTAAGATGTTTTTATGAGAATTATTTAAACTAAACTCACACAAACCTCCATCTAATTGATTTAAAACATATTGTTACTTTGGACGGTGAACTACTGCCTCATGAAACGATGATTGTTTGATTTCCCCTACCACCTCTTATGGTGGACATTATGATGGAACTGTATTTATATATGATATATATTATGTTTATATTGTATATATTCTTCTATAATTTTTATTTATAACATACCTTTATGCTTTTCATGATGTGTAAACATAATAATTTCATTTGAGGAAGTGCGGACTACCACCCCCTCAAAGTGATATGACTCGTTCATGACATACATAGAACGTATAAAAGATAGCATTAATGAAATTATGTAACATATATAAAAAATGACATTATACTAGAATTATTATATATCTATGTATCATTATGTTTTCATTCCTTTAAATATGAAATAGAAATTAAAGTAGCATTCTACCTTGTAATATTGAGATGTAATGTAATGATTATGGCCAAATTTTCTAAAACTCTAAACCTGAAAAGATCCTTAGTGTGAATCATTGACTTAACCCAAGATTATGTATTGTTTAAGGTTGTCACATTATAGTTGATATCTCTTATTTTGACTTCTTCTTTTCTCCCCCTTAATGTATAGGAAGAACCTACTACATAGTTTTAGTCTCCCTTTGTCCAATATAGGTTCCTCATAGAGTTAAATTATCCATATTAGGATAGGATATGCTTCTTATATATTTCTATATAACCCTTTTTCAAGCATCTGAAATATTATCTCATTCAACTAAATTTTGAAGAACATTTAAGCTCTATGTACCAATTTTGTAACTATTTTCTGGTTGGAATACAAAATTTCATAATCACCTTTTCTTACACAACTTCACCAGATTAAGAAAATTAGTGGGTGAAATTTTTATATAAAAACCAATGTTTTATATGTCACACATGATTTTAAGGAAGTTATAGTAGATTCAACTTTAACATTACCATAAACAACAACAAATTATCTTTAGTACCCATTCTCACCATAGATAAATTGGTAAATTTTTTAAAAAAATGGAGTGTGAGAAATAAAAGATGGAAAATTAATAGATAACACTTGTTAAAAATAATACAGTGATATAACTTGAATTCCATTCCTTTTAATCCTCACAATCTTAATCCTTATGAAAATGGGGTTTAACAACCTTTAATATATATCAACAGTCCCCAATAATCTTTATCTTTTGACTCCAGTTTTTGTAGATCAATATAGGGGTACCACTTGTTTGAAAAAATATCTCCAATTTAGAAAAATTGGGTATCCTATATGCAATAGATATCTAATACCAACTGTTAGAAGAAAAACACAAAAAAAAAAAGAAAAAATAATGTTATTTCTATAGTTTTCATGTATATAGACTTTACTTAAGTGGTTTATTAAATATCCTTTTAGGACATGATACCATTAGAAATTACTCATATTGGTACTGATACCATTTTTATGTCAAATATTTATTTGAATCCTCTACCAGATTCTTTTTGGGACCCTTTTCTTATCCAAAATACTGTACATAGTTAATAGTTTTCATATTTTAGATTTTACATTCTCTTCATGTAGGAAATTTATAGGTTCTTAAACATAATGGAAAATTGTTCCTCGACACTTATAGTTGAGTTAGGATCACCCTTTTCTTCTTTTTTTAGGCTTTATAGAAAAAATTATTAAAACAATCCTGTCTTCCCCTATTTCATAATCATTCCAATTCTGTACAGATTTGTATCTAGGATTCATTTCTTTTTCTTTTCAAGGAAACCTACCCTATCAATAATTTATGCCCCATATGATTACATCTCATAAAAAATAGTTAAAAAATATTTAAAGCATGGGTAGAGGGGTACCTCAAAGATCCTCAAGTATAGAAGTGGGGCTGGTCATGTTAGACTAACCCATTTCTTTCCAAAATTCATTATCCCCTTTTGAGATTTAGGTATAGGAATTTCATCACCTCATCAACCAACTTCTTATCAAAATGATCCTCTATAGTAAAATTCTTCATCAATGAATTATGATTCTTTTGCAATGTTCGAGAAATATGACTTTTGAATTGTTTAACTCTTTATTCCTTTCCCATATCAGGTTTCTTTCTCTATAGAAGAATACATCCACCTATCTTCACCTATTTTTTGGCCATGATTGTCATCTCGAACTTCCTCTTGGAAGAATTCTTATTTTCTTATTCATCCACCTTCTTCAAAGTTTGTGGGAATTATTTCTTCTACCTCCATAAATGTTTTCTCTATTTCTTGGGTGGATTATATGATAACATTGATTTTGGTGGTTCATGAACCCTTTTTTGAGATATATTTATTTCCTTAAAATATTTTAACCCAATTTCAAGCACAAAAAGATTCTTTCTAACACATACCATTTATTTTTATGTAATAGGAATAGAGGAGTTAATTATGATTCCTTGGTTCTCCTTCTACTATAATTTAATGCCACATGATTATGGTTAAAGAAAACAAAACATTTTTTTGGAATCACCTGTTTTGATAATCCCAAACCATGTTTCATTTATAGGAAAATCATTCTTCATTAGTTTTTATAGTTTTTATCATTTAACAATTGTGTATTTTAAATCTCACTAATTTCTTGATCAAGCTTTCAGTGTAAAATTTTATATGTAAAGATTACTGATAGAGGTTACCAATAGAGGTTACCAATAGAGGTTACTGATAAAGGTTCTCAATAAAGGTTACCGATAAAGGTTACTGATATAGGTTACCAATGGAGGTTACTGCTAAAAGGTTACTACTGGAAGAACCTTTTGAATTCATACATCTACTACCGATGAAGCCTACCAATGAAGCCTACCGATGAAGCCTACCAATGAAGCCTACTGATAAAGCCTACGGGTGAAGCCTACCGATGAATCCTACCAGTGAATCCTACTATTGAGAAGGATACCACTACCAGTTTATCGATACCTATAAACTTATACTCTATACTTTTTAAAATTTCTTGAGATTATTCTAATGGTCATATTTGGAAAATTTAATGCTTCTGACATTAATTAATGCTGATTGTAGAAATATCTGGAGACCATATCTAGAGACAATACAAGGTATGAGGAAGAGCACATGTGATTTTATAATTCCTACTATCAGACCTCAAGAATATAAAATAGAATATAATATTGAGAAAAAAATTATACATACAGGGAGAGAGACTTTTACTCAAAAAAGATCTGTAGAAGTAGGAGAACAACAACCCTTACTCTGCTAACCCAAGAGTTTCACGAAGATCATTTGGGAGAAAAAATTCAAGACTACATTATGTGCTTCATCGAATCTATTTTCAAACCAAGAAGCATAACACTTTATTACCTGGAGCCTAGAACCTAGAGTTGCGACACTCTGTTTTGGAGACAACTTTTACAAAAGGACACGAACTGCAATTTCTTCACTCCAAGGAGTCCAGAGATGAACTGAAAACACATAGATCCTTCTAAACTCAATATTTATAACCTTAGGTCTATGGTGTTATTTATTTTACATTTCCAAGCACTGTGTGTTTCTCTATTACACACACACACACACTGTCTTCTATGCTTAAACTGGAAGATACAGAAAAATACTCACACCAAACATTACTTACACTTTTGTTTCCCATATATAACTGTGTAATAGGCCTTGTGTGGCCTAATTACTTTTCCCATGAAGAATAGTGGTAGAGGTTGTGATCCCTGGACAGTTTTTGAAAACTGTTGTAAAGCCCGATATAGGTTTTGTATCAAGTTTATTGTTAATATAAATTGCTTTGTGTTAGGTGATCGCTGAGTGGAGAGGATTAAGTCTCTACTTGAGACTGAACCTATTATTTAATTCTGTTGTGTACTTTATTTTGTAATACTGTATTTCTTTATTTTCCAATTCCTATAATTTCAAAAATAGAAAACTATTTTACATTTTCTATAATAGTTAGTTTTGGTTAGTGTGTATATGTTTTTAATTCAGTAAACCTGTTTCAAAAGTTGGATAAGTGTTTTATGCTGATTCAACTAAGGACTAATCAACCTTTGAGAAACTTTTTGACCAATTGAACATTTATATCCCTACTGCCATAATTAACTGGGCAATTTCAAATTGGGGGATTTTTATCATAAAATTTTTAACATAAATTTTAGGTGGGAACTCAATTCACCCCCTATTGAGTCTCCACCCCAACCAACATTTGGTATCAGAGGTTTGTTTATTGCTACCATCAGAATTTTCACTTTTGAAATTCTTTTCAACTGTTATTTTAGTTGTATCTTAATGATCTTAAAATTTCTGTCATATCTACATTTTTAGTTTTTAAATTATAATTAGCTATGGATAACCGAGTTGATGGTGCAACTACTAACATGCCACCTTTCATTAAAGGTAATAACTTTGGTCAGTGTAAATTGAAAATGAAAATGTATCTAGAAGGCATAGGTCTTAAAACCTGGGACACAATTGAAGAACAATATGCATTACCTACTACTGTTAGGGACACATGGTCTCAGTTGACTAAATCTACATATAATAATAACTACAAAGTAATGAATGCATTATACTGTTCTCTAGGTGATGAGTAATTCAATAGAATATATGCCTATAAAACTGCATATGGAATTTAGGATACTTTGGCTATTTCCCATGGGGTAACAACCAATGTTAACAAAATGATATTAAATACTTACACTATTAAATATGATAATTTTAAAATAACACCTGATGAATATATCTCTAAAATGTATATCAAGTTCAATGAAATATTAAATAACATGAGTCTTATTAAGAAAGTAGTGGACAATAAGGATCATATTATGAGATTTCTTCGATGCCTACCAGACAGGTGGAGAGGGAGTTATATTTCTATTTGAGAATCCTATGAAATAAGCAAGCTACCAGTGAAGGAACTAATTAGAAATATAATGATGTACAAAGAAGAGCTTAAGGTGAATCAAGAAGCAGATAAAGAACCAAGAAAGAAATCTATATCATTAAAAACTACTACCTCAAAGACTAAAGACAAGTAAAAGGTTCAAGTTACTGCAGACAGTTCCACCAGTGAAGATTCATATTCTGACAGTGATGATGAGATGAATCATCTTTCTAGAAGATTTAAAATAGTTCTATCGAAAGAATAAGTTATTTATAAAGTAAAACTACAAAGGAATGCATGATAGTAAAGGACAGTGGAAAAAGGATAGAAAATGGAATAACAACACAAATGAGATAATATTCTTTGAGTATAAATGAAAAGGTCATGTGAAGGCTGATTTCCCCAAGCTGAAATTTAGGAAAAAATATGAAGACAAGGGAAAGGGATATAAAAAGGCTTTGAAATCTACTTGGATTGCTTCAGAAGACTTCTCCAGTGAACCTATCACTTATAATATGGAAAATAAAAATCATGCAAACCTATGTTTCATGAAAGAAACATCTGAGGTAACACCTAATTCTCCTACACATAATTCTTACTATTCTAGGAATGAAAGTGAATCAAATAATGATGAAAATATGAATAAGGATGAACTATTTGAATAATGTGGAATGATTGAGGATACCTTTAATGAACTCAAGGATAAATTTAAATCATTGAAAAGACAACATGCTTTAAACGCCAATTATAATTCTGATTTGGATATTGGGAAAGAAAAATTTTCTCAGAAGTTAAAAGAAAATACTGAACTTAAATTATCAAATGAGAAATTAAAAAGAGATCTTGAGAAGTTTACTGCTGGTAGAGATACCTTGAATCAATTTCTAGGGAAAAAAATTGCTCCAAAATACATAACTGGTCTAGGATATCAACCAAGACAGAGAAGGATTATTAAGAACCAATTTGTTCCAAAATCTGGATAGTTTACTACTAGTTTAATTCTAGATCATCTATTGAAAAACATTTTTCTAAAGGACCTAACAAAGTCTTTATGTCTCAAAACATGCCTATTGATTATAGGAAACCTATAAGAGAAATATGGGTTCCCAAATCATTAATTTCTAACAACACTAGACCCAAGAAAATATGGGTACCAAAGTTACCCTCTGTTTAATCATTTTTGCAATAAAATTGTCTAAAGAGCTCCTGTAAAACCCTATGGTACTTGGACAGTGGTTGTAAAAGACATATAACATGAGACTATTCATACTTCAAGAGCCTAATCAAAGTTGACGGTGTACATGTTAAATTTGGTGATAATGCTAAGGGAAATATCACCGTGTTAGGCCAAATTTGTAACCCTAATACTATATTAATTTCAAAAGTATTTTTTTATGGGTTAAAGTACAATTTATTTAGTATCTCTCAGTTCTGTGATGATGGTTTTAATGTTATGTTTTAAAATGATGTATGGAATTTTTTTAATTCTAAAAATGATTTAATATTCACTGCTCTTAGAAATAAAAATATATATGCTTTTGATTTAAACTCTTTATCCAAGAAAAATGTTTCTTGTTTAAATGATTTTCAAAAAGAATCTTTCTTATGGCATAGAATATTTGGACACTACAATGTGCACTCACTTAAGAAACTAACTAGGAAAGGTTTAGTTAGAGACTTACCTAAATTGGAATTCCCACTTAACAAAGTTTGTTATCCTTGTTAAAAGGGAAAATAACATAAAGTTTCATTCAAACCAAATAAAAAAGTTTCAACTTCTCAACCGCTTAAGTTGGTTCATATGGATTTGTTTGAATGATCAAGAGTTTCAAGTTTAAATGGGAAGCACTATGTCTATGTTCTTGTAGATTATTTTTATAGATACACTTGGGTATACTTTCTAGCTCAAAAAAGTGAAGCATTTTCTTACTCCATTAATTATTCCAAGTTTATAGAAAATCTTAGTGGACTTAGAATTAAGACCATGAGAAGTGATCATGACTGTGAGTTTGAGAGTCAAGAGTGTGAGTCTTTTTCTCACATAATGGCTATAATCACAATTTCTTTGCTCCTAGAACACCTCGACAAAATAGAGTTGTAGAAATAATAAATATGACACTTCAAGAGATTGCCCATACTATGCTTAATAAGTATAACCAACCTATCTATTTTTGGGTTGAAGCTTTTAATATAGCTTGTTACATCGTCAATAAAGTTTTAATCAGACCTATTATTAAGAAGACCCCTTATGACCTATGAAATAATAGGAAGCTTAAGGTTAATTACTTTAGAGTTTTTGGCTGCAGAGTCTTTATCCTTAACACTGGGGATAATATTGAAAAATTTGATTCCAAAAGTGATGAAGGAATCTTCTTAGGTTACTCAGTCTCCAGTAAAGCCTATAGAGTATTCAGTAAGAGAACCAAATGTGTGGAAGAATCAGTTCTTGAAAAATTTTATAAGATTGATCCACATGAACCCAAAACCTTTCTTGAATGTCTTGAGGAAGATATGTCAATTATGGGCCTTAAGGATAAAAACAGTGAACCTCCAGTAAAAAAAACTAGATTTGGAAATTTTCCAAAATCTAAGCTTGTTGAATCTAAACCTATAGACAACCACGAAGAGTCTAGTACAACCCTTTCTATATGTATTATAACTCCCAAGAATCATCCTTTAGATGTTGCGGTAGGTGATCAAAATAGAGGGACACCAACTAGTGCTTCTCTGAGAAACCAAGTTGAACATCAAGTTTTTCTTTCCCAAATTGAACCCAAAAATATTAATGATGCTATAAATGATGAATTTTTAGTGATAGCTATAAAAGAAGAAATAAATTAGTTTGAAAGAAAAAATGTTTGGGAATTAGTAGAAATACCTAAGGACACTTTAACTATAGGCACTAAATGGGTGTTTAGAAACAAAGTTGATGAGTTTGGAAATATAGTTATAAACAAGGCCAGATTAGTTGCACAAGGATATAGTCAAGAAGAAGGAATAAACATTGAGGAAACCTTTGGAACTATAGCTAGACTAGAATCCATTAGGATACTACTTTCTTATACAGCTCATCTGAATTTTAAAAATTTTCAAATGGATGTCAAAAGTGAATTTATAAATGGGTATATAGTTGAGGATGTGTTTGTTGAACAACCCCTATCTTTACAAATCCCCAATTTTTAAATCATGTATTTAAACTTTCTAAAGATTTATATGGTCTAAAACATGCTCCTAGATCATGGTATGATAGGCTCAGTTATTTTCTTATTTCAAAATGTTTTACTAAAAGAATAGATGATCCTACTATTTTTATTAAAATTACTTCCAAAGATGTTTCAATAGTACAAACTTATGTAGATGACATTATTTTTGGATCTTCTAAAAATTATTTATGTACTGATTTCTTAAAGATGATGTGTTGGGAAAAAATCCCTCAAGGTAGCATTGAAGTATTTTTGGGTTGATTGTGTTTGTTGACAAAGCAGGTTTCCATGGAGAATTGTTGAGTTCCCGAGAAGTTGTTGACAATCAATGTTGACAAAGAACGATGAAAAAGGAAATGATGATCTGGAGGCGGTACAAAAGAGCAGTACAAGGTGGCACCGTTTCCCAGTGTTTTCCAAATTTTTGGGGTCCAAAATTTCGAGTTTGGTGAGCATCGCGAAAATAGGATTTCCATGAAGAGCATAATTTTATATGGCAAAGGCATGAGTTTCGCGAAGATGGGATGTATGGATTGGATTTCGCGAAGGCCAGAAAAATGGAGGCGGTGATGCTTCGCGATTACATCAAAGCTTCGCGAACAGTAGAGTTGAAGCACATCGCGGCGGTGAAGGGATTTGCGAGGGAGCTTCGTGGCGAAGGCGCGAAGGAATGTTGACGGTGATGCTCCGTGATTACGATAAGCTCCGCGAACAGAAAATTTCCGTGGTGCTTCGCGATTTGGACAGAATTCCAGCGGAAACTTTGGAGATTTTTTATTTGAGATGACGTGGCGTTGACTTCACGCGGAAAGTTCTAGGGTCGGTGGAATCACCTATAAATAGAGGCCGACCCCCTCGAGAGAAGTAGAGAGAATTTTCAGAGAAAATCCATTGATCTCGGTTCGCAGAGGTGGTTCGCGAAGGCAGTCTGCTTCGCGAAAGGGGAGCTTCGCGGCGGCTATTTTAGCTCCGCGAAAGGTGTGTGCCATGCATTGGCTCAGTGAGCTTCGCGGAGAGGCAGGAGCTCCGCGACGGCCTAAGCATTGCGAAGGTCTATGCATCGTGAGAGTGCTTCGCGATAGAGCTTCAGGAAAAGGCAGGAGATTTGCGAAGGCTTGTTTGAGCTTCGCGAAATTGGAAGCTTCGCGAAGTAGGGTGCTTTGCGAAGGTACTTTCCAAAGGTATTTTCCCAGTGGTCAGAGGAAAAATGGTATTTATCAGTGGATGAAATTTGGAATTCAACAGAGCATTTATCAACAGTTGAAAATGCATTATTTCATGAAAATGAAGAGACCTACAGGTCTATAAACTGTGAGTGAATCCCTTCACAGAGCAGTGAGCTTAGGAAGAGGAAGAAGGTGATCCTCTCCACTGGTAGTGAGCCAGAGAGAGAGAAACAGGGAGTGACCCTTGGGAAAGCAGTGAGCTGACCCTAAACTTTGTAAAGGCAGTGAGCCTGGGCGTAGAAGTGATCTAGCCCGAACATTGTAATCCACAGCTAATGAAGTTTAGTAGAGTTGGTACGACCGACAACTTGTTGGCATATGCTCATTGGACATAGCCCTTTGCGGTGAACCAAGTAAAATTGGTGTGTCCTGTGCATGCTTTAATTTATGTTTACTTTTTGCAACAGGAAAGAGAGAGAAGAGTGTTTTGCTTAACAGAAAAACAAGATCAGAACGGGCGATATTTTTAAATTAGTCATACCCTGATTCCCCCCCCCTCTCAGGGTATTCATCCTTGTGGACCTAATAATTGGTATCAGAGCGAAGGTTGACAGTTGTTCTTCTCTCAAATGGAGGTCACTAATCATATAGGGATTCCGATCTTCGACGGATGTAATTTTCAGATATGGAAGAATCGAATGCAACACTATTTCCAATCTTTGGGAATGGATGTATTTTCAGCAGCTATGCATGGTATCACAACTGATATTACTAGTGGTGCATTATTGGAAGCTGAGCATAAAGAGTTGGATGCTGATTCCAAATTAATCAATGCCTTAGGGGGATCCATTTCCAATCCCATATATACAAAGGTGATGTCATGAAAAATGTCACATGCCATGTGGGAAAAGCTTTGGAATATTTATGAAGGGGATAAAAAAGTTAGAGAGGCAAAGCTACAAGTGTTGTGGAACAAGTATGAAGATATGAGAATGAACCCGAATGAGTCTGTTGATGCATTCTTTGATAGGGTAAATGATATGGTAGAAGACATGTGGGGTCTTAGAGAAATTATCGAAGATATAAAAATTGTGAAGCACATATTGAGAAAACTTCCACCTCGGTTCAATCTGAAAGTTTCTGTTTTGGAAGATAAAGACCCAAAAGAACTAAAATTAGATAACCTGCACAACACTCTTGTTGCCTATAAAATGAGAAACGATGATAACGAGACTATGGATAAGGGGAAATCCAAAGAGGTGGCATTCGAGGCCATGAATAAACTCACCATTGAAGATTCTAATGAAGAAGAAGAGACAGATGAGGTGATGTCATTCCTTTCTTCAAATCTGCAAAGAGGAAGAGGAAAGTTTAAAGGTAAACTTCTACTAGCATGCTTTTGATGTGGAAAGGTTGGTCATCTTGCGGTAAGATACCCCAAGAAATTCCAAGATAATGATGATGATGATGATGAAGTTGAAATTCCCAAGAAGAAGACTTCAGCGTTTGTGAAAGGGAAGAAGCAATTTAAGAGAAATTTCTTCAAGAAAAAGAATCTTCTTTCACAAGAATTTGAAAGTTCAGATGAGTCTGAGGATGAAGAGGTTGAGGAAATAGAAAATTTCAGAGATCGTGGGGTAAATGACTTAGTGGCGATTTTTGGTAGTTCTCAGAAAAAGGAAGAAGCTGACGCTGAGGAAGAAGAAGAAATTTAAGGGAGAGTTGACATGGAAGCTGAATTAGAAGCAGCTCTTGAAGAGATAGATGTTTGGAGAGCAAAAACAAAGAAAGACAACAAGGTGGTACATGATGCCAAACTCTACATGCAATAGCAAGAAGAAGAAAAGTCTGAGCTAGTGAAAGAAATTGAAGATCTTAAGTCTTTCAGGCCAGAGCGCATAGAAAAGGTTGATGAGCATAAGCTCAAGATTGAAGAATAGAAAAGGGAGATCGATTGATTGAATAGAAAAGTGAAAGATCACGTCAAGCGTATTGAAGATCTTGAAGAGGAAGTTATCGGTCTGCGGAGAAAAGTTAAAGACCAGGAAAAACCTTTGAATCCCAACACATTCTTGGGAAAGCAGGTCGTCACGAAGACTGAAAAGAAGAAAGAAGAGCCTAGTAGTTCAGCAGGAAAGAAGCCGCAATTGAGCTCAGAAGTTAAGGATGATTCATGGCTTAATCAGAAACAAAAATCTGTGGCAGTTGAAGTCAGACCACAAGCACCTGTCCCGAGATTGAAGGTGGATTTGGGCACAAAGAAGAATTAGAATATTCAGAGATCCCAAGGGGAAACTCGTAGTGTTTAAGTAACACGAAGGAATGCACCATATATCAGGTGTTATTGTTGTGGAAAGATGAGAGATTCACAGTATGTATGTTCCATAGCCAAAAGATATCGAAGGGAACAAGAACAGAGATGGCATCCAAACAGAGAACAGTTTTCCAGAACATATTTCGAAGGACACTGTTTTTGGTGCAGAGGATTTGGGCATATGGCTAGGTACTGTACTTTGACCATTCAGAGAAATGTGCCAAAGCAGAATCAAAACGTTCGCAAGTAGCAGGTCAATAAACCGACAGGTGAGTTAAAAATGCAGAATAGATTTGCGGCTTTGCAAGATGAGGCTGGTCCATCATACTTTGAGAAAGAACAGAAGTCTCAATCCATGCCGAGTGTGAAAGAAAAAGTATGGACCAAGAAGAAGAAAAATGAGAAGGCCGTTGTGACGGAGATTACCCTTAAAGCATCAGATCGATCTGGTGTTTGGATCCTTGATAGTGGTTGCACATCCCACATGACCGGTAATAAGAATCTTGTTACAGGCATCAAATATGACAAAGAAGGAGTTGTCAAATTTGGAAATGATGAAGGCCTGAAGATTGTGGGCTCAGGGAAAGCCAAGTTTGGGGGCAGAGAGATGAGACGTGCTAATGTCTTGGTAGTAGAGGGTCTCAGTCATAAGTGTCAGTCAACTATGTGACTCTGGGCACTTTATCCGATTTACCAAGAAGATGTGTGTTGTGAAAGGAAATGATGGAGCAGCTGTTCTACAGGGAAAAAGGTCAAAGGGAAATCTTTACCTAGTAGGTGGGGAAGAAGATTCGTGCTTTTTATCCAGAGAAGAAGAAAACCAGCTGTGGCATAAGCGACTTGGTCATCTTTGCCAACCACATATGGAAGATATGGTAAAGTGTGATGTTGCTAGAGACCTTCCCAAATTATCACGTGATCGCACTCATACGTGTGATGCTTGTCAACAAGGGAAGATCATCAGAAAGACATACATGCCAAAGGAACAAAAATCAACTGGAGTTCTCGAATTGGTGCATGCTGATGTTTGTGGACCTATTTCACCATGAGCTATAAATGGGAAAAGGTACTATGTTCTTATCATTGATTATTATAGTATAATGGCATGGGTATTCATCATTACCCATAAGACAGAGGTGTTCAGTTGCATAAAGAAGTATAGGAGGGAATCAGAAAAGATGCTTGGGTAGAAAATTTTGAAGTTCCGTACAGATAACAGTACAGAATTCACAAATAGTCAAGTGGAAGAATATCTCAAGAAACACGGGATAAGGCATTAAGTTTCATCAGTGAGAACTCCCCAACAGAATGGAGTGGTTGAAAGGAGAAATTGGACCATCAAAAACATGTCTAGAACGATGCTTATTGATAAAGACCTACCAGAGAAATTTTGGAAAGAAGCAGTTTTGACATTGGTCTATGTTTCGAACAGGTCTCTGTTGTGTCCGAAGAAAGGGAAGACTCCGTATGAACTATGGTATGGAAAGAAGCCAACGTTGAAATACTTTCGAATCTTTGGAAGTAAGTGTTTCATTATCAATAAAGAAAATCACATGAATTTTGAGGAACGAGGAGATGAGGGGATATTCCTTGGCTACTCAGGGAAAAGCAAAGCGTATAAATGCTTCAACAAGAGGCTGGGAAAAATTGTTGAGAGCAATGATGTCACTATAGTAGAAAATGAACAGAATACTCAACAACAGAGTGAACAGTTCCTGGATGAAAGTGATGATGAGGTAAGAAACACAGGGGGAGCAGAAGTGGCAGAGCCTGACTCAGAAGAAGATACTGATGATGAACAAGAAAGTGTCGAGTCTGTGTCTGCAAGGAAGCCAAAGAGCTGAGTTAAAGTTGATAGGCAGAATATCATTGGTGATCATACAGCTCCAGTTCAGACTCGAAGAATGAAGTCATTATAGCAAACATCGTTTTTATCTCAGGTAGAGCCGAAATGTTTTTTCCGATGCAGCTGAAGATGAAAACTTGGTTCAGGCTATGAATGAAGAGCTTGATCAGATTGAGAAGAACCATACATGGGAGATTGTTTCGAGGCCAGCAGAAAATAATGTCATCGGAACTAAATGGGTTTATCGCAATAAGATGAATGAAGATGGCACAGTGATTCGAAACAAAGCACGACTAGTGGGAAAGGGATACTCCCAGATTGAGGGAATAGATGTTGATGAGACATTTTCACCGGTTGCACGGCTAGAAACGATCAGACTATTTTTGGCCATTACAGTGCAAAGAAAGTTCAAAGTTTTCCAGATGGATGTCAAATCTGCCTTCTTAAATGGAGTTCTGGAAGAGGAGGTGCATATTGTGCAGCCAGATGGTTTTCTCATTCATGAGGATGAGAAGAAAGTTTGCAGGCTGAAGAAGGCATTGTATGGGCTGAAACAAGCACTAAGGGCATGGTACTCAAGGCTTGATCAGTATTTGGAGAAACTTGGTTTTCAGCGTGGAGGAGTTGATTACAATATCTATTTCAGTAATGACAGTAATCAAAGGATGATGGTATTTTTTTATGTCGATGACATAATATTTGGCGGATCAGATGAAGCTTAGTGCAGACAGTTTTTCGAATTCATGAAAAATGAGTTTGAAATGTCAATGATTGGAGAGATAACGTTTTCCCTTGGTCTACAGGTGACACAAGGAAGGAATGGAACTTTAATTTCTCAATCTAAATATACCAAGGAGGTCCTGGGAAGGTTTGGAATGGAAAATTTCAAGGATATGAAGACTCTGGTTGCTACCCGGATGAAATTATCAAAAGATGAGGATGGAAAGGCAGTTAATATCATAGAATATAGGCAAATCATTGGAAGTCTGCTGTACTTAACCGCAACAAGGCCTGATATTGTTTTCACCACATGCCAAGCAGCGAGATATCAGAGTAATCCCATGGGAATTCACATGCTCGTAGTGAAAATAATACTTCGGTATATCAAGGGCACGATGGACTTCGGCTTGACATACAACGACAAATCTCAAACAGAGTTATTGGGATATACTGATGCAGACTGGGCCGGTTCAGCGGATGATAGGAAATCAACGTCAGGTGGTGCTTTCTATCTTGGTGGATTGTGTATTTCATGGCTAAGCAAGAAGAAAGATTTCATTTCATTGAGCACCACATAAGCTTAATATATTGCGGCCACTCAAGCATGCACACAATTATTGTGGATGAAGCAGCAACTTGAAGATATGGGAGTTGAAGTGAAGTCTCTGATCGGAATCCAGTGTGATAACTCAAGTGCTATAAATCTCAGCAAAAATCCCGTCCATCACTCAAGGACAAAGCACATTGAGATCAAATATCATTTTATCAAGGGGAAGGTGGAGCAAGGGATTGTGAAGTTGGATTATGTGCCTATAGAGTTACAGGTTGCAGATATTCGGACAAAAGCCTTACCCAAGGAAGCATTTGAAAGGCATCGACTAGCTCTGGGAGTTCAGTCGATTCCCCGAACTTAAAAGCGTGTGGATGTGTAACACCCCCCTCTCCCTGAGGTATGATGTGTTTTCCCTAATGTACTGATATGTGTTCTCTACTATGTTACAGACTGCAAAGGAGTGACCTTTGGGTTCGTTGAAAAAGGGGGAGAAAATAGTGATTGTTCAAGGGGGAGACAGTGTGCCTATTTGAGAAATCATGACAGATATGGGGAGAAGCTGACCAGTAGAGTAGCCAGATAGGGAGAGAAATGAGAAAGGGGGAGATTTTCAAATCTGACGATGCTAGAAGTGATCGATCAAAGCATAGATATCACGACAGCTGAGGATCGTGATAAAAGCAGACGAGTGATGTTGGAATGGTGCGAGAAGGTTTCCAGCTATCAAGAATTGGTATAAGTGTGGTTCAACAATTGGTATCAATTTAATAATTGGTATCAGGTTGGAATCAAAAATTGGTGTTTGACATGAAGTGATTCATTGATGAACTTTTCATACTACTCTTGTTTCTCATGCCGAGCATTGATCATGTGGGCTTAGAGTACATGTTAAGTGAATCCTTGAATGCTATCAGAATCGCAAGAGGTGAATGGTGGTAGCGGCTGGAAGAAGACTCAGTGAGGTATCAACATGCCGAAAATCATTCTGAGAAGAGTTATGAAGAATTGTCAACAAACCCAAAGGAGGAGATTGTTGGGTAAAAATCCCTCAAGGTAACATTGAAGTATTTTTGGGTTGATTGTGTTTGTTGACAAAGCAGGTTTCCATGGAGAATTGTCAAGTTCCCGAGAAGTTTTTGACAATCAATGTTGACAAAGAATGATGACAAAGGAAAGGACGATCTGGAGGCGGTACAAAAGAGCAGTACAAGGTGGCGCCATTTCCCAGTGTTTGCCAAATTTTTGGGGTCCAAAATTTGGAGTTTGGTGAACATCGCGAAAATAGGATTTCCATGAAGAGCATAATTTTATATGGCAAAGGCATGAGTTTCGAGAAGATGAGATGTATGGATTGGATTTCGCGAAGCCCAGAAAAATGGAGGCGGTGATGCTTTGCGATTACGTCAAATCTTCGCGAATGGCAGAGTTGAAGCACATCACGGCGGTGAAGGGCTTTGCGAGGGAGCTTTGCGGCGAAGGCGTGAAGGAATGTTGACGGTGATGCTCCGCGATTACGACAAGCTCTGCGAATGGAAAATTGCCGTGGTGCTTTGCGATTTGGACAGAATTCCGGTGGAAACTTTGGAGCTTCATGATTTGAGATGACGTGGCGTTGACTTCACGCAAAAAGTTCGAGGGTTGGTGGAATCGCCTATAAATAGAGGCCGACCCCCTCGAGAGAAGTAGAGAGAATTTTCAGAGAAAATCCGTTGCTCTCGGTTCGCAGAGGTGGTTCGCGAAGGCAGTGTGCTTCTCGAAAGGGGAGCTTCGCGGAAGCTATTTTAGCTCTGCGAAAGGCGTGTGCCACGCGTTTCCTCAGTGAGCATCGTGGAGAGGCAGGAGCTCCACGACGGCCTAAGCATTGAGAAGGTCTGTGCATCACGAGAGTGCTTTGTGATAGAGCTTTGCGAAAAGGCAGGAGCTTCGCGAAGCCTTGTTTGAGCTTCGTGAAATTGGAAGCTTCGCGAAGTAGGGTGCTTTGTGAAGGTACTTTCCAAAGGTAGTTGCCCAGTGGTCAGAGGCAAAATTGTATTTATTAGTGGATGAAAGTTGGAATTCAATAGAGCATCTATCAACAGTTGAAGATGCATTATTTCATGAAAATGAAGTGACCTATAGGTCTATAAACTGTGTGTGAATCCCTTCACAGAGCAGTGAGCTTAGGAAGAGGAAGAAGGTGATCCTCTCCACCGGTAGTGATCCAGAGAGAGAGAAACATGGAATGAACCTTGGGAAAGCAGTGAGATGACCCTAAACTTTGTAAAGGAAGTGAGCCTGGGTGTAGAAGTGATCTAGCCCGAACATTGTAATCTACAGCTAGTGAAGTTTAGTGGAATTGGTACGACCAGAAACTTGTCAGCGTATGCTCCTTGGACGTAGCCCTTTGCGGTGAACCAAGTAAAATTGGTGTGTCCTGTGCATGCTTTACTTTCTGTTTACTTTGTGCAATAGGAAAGAGAGAGAAGAGTGTTTTGTTTAACAGCGAAACAAGATCAGAACGAGCGTTATTTTTAAATTAGTCATACCCTGATTCACCCCCCCTCTCAGGGTATTCAGCCTTGTGGACCTAATAATTGGTATCAGAGCGAAGGTTGACAGTTGTTCTTCTCTCAAATGGAGGTCACTAATCATATAGGGATTTCGATCTTCGACGGATATAATTTTCAGATATGGAAGAATCGAATGCAACACTATTTTCGATCTTTGGGAATGGATGTGTTTTCAGCAGCTATGCATGGTATCACAGCTGATATTACTAGTGGTGCATTATCAGAAGCTGAGCATAAAGATTTAAATGCTGATTCCAAAGCAATCAATGCCTTAGGGGGAGCCCTTTCCAATCCCATATATACAAAGGTGATGTCATGAAAAATGTCACATGCCATGTGGGAAAAGATTTTGAATATTTATGAAGGGGATACAAAAGTTAGAGAGGCAAAGCTGCAAGTGTTGTGGAACAAGTATGAAGATCTGAGAATGAACCCAAATGAGTCTGTTGATGCATTCTTTGACAGGGTAAATGCTGTGGTAGAAGACATACGGGGTCTTGGAGAAATTATTGAAGATATAAAAATTGTGAAGCACATATTGAGAAAACTTCCACCTCGGTTCAATCCGAAAGTTTCTGTTTTGGAAGATAAAGACCCAAAAGAACTGACATTGGATAACCTTCACAACACTCTTGTCGCATATGAAATGAGAAACGATGATAAAGAGACCATGGAAAAGGGGAAATCCAAAGAGGTGGCATTCGAGGCCATGAAGAAACTCACCATTGAAGATTCTAATGAAGAAGAAGAGACAGATGAGGTGATGTCATTCCTTTCTTCAAATCTGCAAAGAGGAAGAGGAAATTTTAAAGGTAAACTTCAACTAGCATTATTTCAATGTGGAAAGGTTGGTCATCTTGCGGCAATATGAATCAAGAAATTCCAAGATAATGATGATGATGATGATGAAGTTGAAATTTCCAAGAAGAAGACTTCAGCGTTTGTGAAAGGGAAGAAGCAATTTAAGAGAAATTTCTTCAAGAAAAAGAATATTCTTTCACAAGAATTTGAAAGTTTAGATGAGTCTGAGGATGAAGAGGTTGAGGAAATAGAAAATTGTAGAGATCGTGGGGTAAATGACTTGGTGGTGATTGTTGGTAGTTCTCAGAAAAAGGAAGAAGCTGACGCTGAGGAAGAAGAAGAAATTAAAGGGAGAGTTGACATGGAAGCTGAATTAGAAGCAGCTCTTGAAGAGATAGATGTTTGGAGAGAAAAAACAAAGAAAGACAACAAGGTGGTACATGATGCCAAACTCTACATGAAACAGCAAGAAGAAGAAAAGTCTGAGGTAGTGAAAAAAATTGAAGATCTTAAGTCTTCCAGGCCAGAGCGCACAGAAAAGGTTGATGAGCATAAGCTCAAGATTGAAGAACAGAAAAGGGAGATCGATTTATTGAATAGAAAAGTGAAAGATCACGTCAAGCGTATTGAAGAGCTTGAAGAGGAAGTTGTCGGTCTGCGGAGAAAAGTGAAAGACCAGGAAAAACCTTTGAATCCCAACATATTCTTGGGAAAGCAGGTCGTCACGAAGACTGAAAAGAAGAAAGAAGAGCCTAGTAGTTCAGCAGGAAAGAAGCCGCAATTGAGCTCAGAAGTTAAGGATGATTCATGGCTTAATCAGAAACAAAAATCTGTGGCAGTTGAAGTCAGACCACAAGCACCCGTCCTGAGATTGAAGGTGGATTTGGGCACAAAGCAGAATCAGAATATTCAGATATCCCAAGGGGAAACTCGTAGTGTTGAAGTAACATGAAGGAATGCACCTTATATTAGGTGTTATTGTTGTGGAAATATGGGAAATTCACAGTATGTATGTTCCATAGACAAAAGATATCGAAGGGAAAAAGAACAGAGATGGAATCCAAACAGAGAACAGTTTTCCAGAACATATTTCGAAGGACACTGTTTTTGGTGCGGAGGATTTGGGCATATGGCTAGGTACTGTACTTCGACCATTCAGAGAAATGTGCCAAATCAGAATCAAAACGTTCGCAAGCAGAAGGTCAATAAACTGACAGGTGAGTTAAAAATGCAGAATAGATTTGCGGCTTTGCAAGATGAGGCTGGTCCATCATACTTTGAGAAATAACAGAAGTCTCAATCCATGCCGAGTGTGAAAGAAAAAGTATGGGCCAAGAAGAAGAAAAATGAGAAGGTCGTTGTGACGGAGATTACCCTTAAAGCATCAGATTGATCTGGTGTTTGGATCCTTAATAGTGGTTGCACATCCCACATGACGGGTAATAAGAATCTTGTTACAGGCATCAAATATGACAAAGAAAGAGTTTTCAAATTTGGAAATGATGAAGGCCTGAAGATTGTTGGCTCAGGGAAAGCCAAGTTTGGGGGAAAAGAGATGAGACATGCTAATGTCTTGGTATTAGAGGGTCTCAGTCATAACTTACTCAGTGTCAGTCAACTATGTGACTCTGGGAACTCTATCCGATTTACCAAGAAAATGTGTGTTGTGAAAGGAAATGATGGAGCAGCTGTTCTGCAGGAAAAAAGGTCAAAGGGAAATATTTACCTAGTAGGTGGGGAAGAAGATTCTTGCTTTTTATCCAGAGAAGAAGAAAACCAGCTGTGGTATAAGCGACTTGGTCATCTTTTCCAACCATCTATGGAAGATCTGGTAAAGTTTGATGCTGCTAGAGACCTTCCCAAACTATCACGTGATCGCACTCATACGTGTGATGCTTGTCAACAAGGGAAGATCATCAGAAAGACATAAATGCCAAACGAACAAAAATCAACTGGAGTTCTCGAATTGGTGCATGCTGATGTTTGTAGACCTATTTCACCATGAGCTATAAATGGGAAAAGGTACTATGTTCTTTTCATTGATGATTATAGTAGAATGGCTTGGGCATTCATCATTACCCATAAGATAGAGGTGTTCAGTTGCATAAAGAAGTATAAGAGGGAATCAGAAAAGATTATTGGGACGAAAATTTTGAAGTTCCGTATAGATAACGGTACAGAATTCACAAACAGTAAAGTGGAAGAATATCTTGAGAAACACGGGATAAGGCATCAAGTTTCATCAGTGAGAACTCCCCAAAAGAATGGAGTGGTTGAAATTAGAAATTGGATCATCATCAACATGGATAGAACGATTCTTATTGATAAAGACCTACCAGAGAAATTTTGGAAGGAAGCAGTTTTGACATCGGTCTATGTTTCGAATAGGTCTCTGTTGTGTCCGAAGCAAGGGAAGACTCCGTATGAACTGTGGTACGGAAAGATGCCAACGTTGAAATACTTTCGAATCTTTGGAAGTAAGTGTTTCATTCTCAACAAAGAAAATCACAGGAAGTTTGAGGCATGAGGAGATGAGGGGATATTCCTTGGCTACTCAGGGAAAAGCAAAGCGTATAAATGCTTCAACAAGAGGCTGGGAAAAATTGTTGAGAGCAATGATGTCACTATAGTCGAAAATGAACAGAATACTCAACAACAGAGTGAACAGTTCCTGGATGAAAGTGATGATGAGGTAAGCAACACAGGGGGAGAAGAAGTGGCAAAGACTGACTCAGAAGAAGATACTGATGATGAACAAGAAAGTGTCAAGTCTGTGTCTGCAAGGAATCCAAAGAGTCGAGCTGAAATTGATAGGCAGAATATCATTGGTGATCAGACAGCTCCAGTTCAGACTCGAAGAATAAAGTCATTACAGCAAACATCGTTTTTATCTCAGGTAGAGCCGAAATGTTTTTCTGATGCAGCTGAAGATGAAAACTGGGTTCAGGCTATGAATGAAGAGCTTGATCAGATTGAGAAGAACCAGACATGGGAGATTGTTTCAAGGCCAGCAGAAAATAATTTCATCGGGACTAAATGGGTTTATCGCAACAAGATGAATAAAGATGGCATAGTGATTCGGAACAAAGCACGACTAGTTTGCAAGGGATACTCCCAGATTGAGGGAATAGATGTTGATGAGACATTTGCACCGGTTGTAAGGCAGGAAACGATCAGACTATTTTTGGCCATTATAGTGCAAAGAAAGTTTAAAGTTTTCCAGATAGATGTCAAATCTGCCTTCTTAAATGGAGTTCTGGGAGAGGAGGTGTATATTGAGCAGCCAGATGGTTTTCTCATTCATGATGATGAGAACAAAGTTTGCAGGCTGAAGAAGGCGTTGTATGGGCTGAAACAAGCACCAAGGGCATGATACTCAAGGTTTGATCAGTATTTGAAGAAACTTGGTTTTCAGCATGGAGGTGTTGATTACATTCTCTATTTCAGTAATTACATTAATCAAAGGATGATGGTATTGGTTTATGTCGATGACATAATATTTGGCGGATCAGATGAAGCTTAGTGCAGACAGTTTTTCGAATTAATGAAAAATGAGTTTGAAATGTCAATGATTGGAGATCTAACGTTTTTCCTTGGTCTACAGGTGACACAAGGAAGGAATGGAATATTCATTTCTCAATCTAAATATACCAAGGAGGTCCTAAGAAGGTTTGGAATGGAAAATTCCAAGGATATGAAGACTCCGATTGCTACCCGGATGAAATTATCAAAAGATGAGGATGACAAGGCAGTTAATATCACAGAATATAGGCAAATCATTGGAAGTCTGCTGTACTTAACCGAAACAAGGCCTGATATTGTTTTCACCACATGCCAAGCAGTGAGATATCAGAGTAATCCCAAGGAAAGTCACATGCTCGCAGTGAAAATAATACTTCGGTATATTAAGGGCATGGTGGACTTCGGTTTGACATACAACGACAAATATCAGACAGAGTTATTGGGATATACTGATGCAGACTGGGCCGGTTCAGCGGATGATAGGAAATCAACATCAGGTGGTGCTTTCTATCTTGGTGGATTGTGTATTTCATGGCTAAGCAAGAAGCAAGATTGTATTTCATTGAGCACCGCAGAAGATTAATATATTGCGGCCACTCAAGCATGCACACAGTTATTGTGGATGAAGCAACAGCTTGAAGATATGGGAGTTGAAGTGAAGTCTCCGATCGGAATCCAGTGTAATAAATCAAGTGCTATAAATCTTAGCAAAAATCCCGTCCATCACTCAAGGACAAAGCACATTGAGATCAAATATCATTTTATCAAGGATAAGGTGGAGTAAGGGATTGTGAAGTTGGAGTATGTGCCTATAGAGTTACAGGTTGCAGATATTCTGACAAAGGCCTTACCCAAGGAAGCATTCGAAAGGCATCGACTGGCTCTGGGAGTTCAGTCGATTCCCCGAACTTAAAAGCGTGTGGTTGTGTAACACCCCCCCTCTCCCTGAGGTATGATGTGTTTTCCCTAATGTGCTGATATGTGTTCTCTACTATGTTACAGACTGCAAAGGGGTGACCTTTGGGTTCATTGACAAAGGGGGAGAAAATAGTGATTGTTCAAGGGGGAGACAGTGTGGCTATTTGAGAAATCATGACAGATATGGGGAGAAGCTTACCAGTGGAGCAGCCAGATAGGGGGAGAAATGAGAAAGGGGGAGATTTTCAAATCTGACGATGCTAGAAGTGATCGATCAAAGCATAGATATCACGACAGCTGAGGATCGTGATAAAAACAGAAGAGTGATGTTGGAATGGTGCGAGAAGGTTTCCAGCTATCAAGAATTGGTATAAGTGTGGTTCAACAATTGGTATCAATTTAATAATTGAAATTAGGTTGGAATCGACAATTGGTGTTTGACATGAAGTGATTCATTGATGAACTTTTCATACTACTCTTGTTTCTCAAGCCGAGTATTGCTCATGTGGGCTTAGAGTATGTGTTAATTGAATCCTTGAACGCTATCAGAATCGTAAGAGGCGAATGGTGGTAGTGGCTGGAAGAAGACTCAGTGAGGTATCAACGTGCAGAAAATCATTCTGAGAAGAGTTATGAAGAATTGTCAACAAACCCAAAGGGGGAGATTATTGGGAAAAAATCCATCAAGGTAACATTGAAGTATTTTTGGGTTTATTGTGTTTGTTGACAAATCAGGTTTCCATGGAGAATTTTAGAGTTCCTGAGAAGTTGTTGAAAATCAATGTTGACAAAGAATGATGACAAAGGAAAGGACGATCTGGAGGCGGTACAAAAGAGCAGTACAAGGTGGCGCTGTTTCCCAGTGTTTGCCAAATTTTTGGGGTCCAAAATTTGGAGTTTGGTGAGTATCGCGAAAATAGGATTTCCATGAAGAGCATAATTTTATATGGAAAAGGCATGAGTTTCACGAATATGGGATGTATGGATTGGATTTCGCGAAGGCCAGAAAAATGGAGGTGGTGATGCTTTGCGATTACGTCAAATCTTCGTGAACGGTAGAGTTGAAGCACATCGCGGCGGTGAAGGGATTTGCGAGGGAGCTTCGCGGAGAAGGCGCGAAGGAATGTTGACGGTGATGCTCCGCGATTACGACGAGCTCCGCGAACGGAAAATTGCCATGGTGCTTCGCGATTTGGACAGAATTCCGGCGGAAACTTTGGAGCTTAGTGATTTGAGATGACGTGGCATTGACTTCGCGCGGAAAGTTCGAGGGTCGGTGGAATCGCTTATAAATAGAGGATGACCCCCTCGAGATAAGTAGAGAGAATTTTCAGAGAAAATCCATTTCTCTCGGTTCGCAGAGGTGGTTCACGAAGGAAGTGTGCTTCGCAAAAAGGGAGCTTCGCGGCAGATATTTTAGCTTCGTGAAAGGTGAGTGCCCCGCATTGGCTCAGTGAGCTTCGTGGAGAGGCAGGAGCTCCGCGACGGCCTAATCATTGTGAAGGTCTGTGCATCGCGAGAGTGCTTCGCGATAGAGCTTCGCGAAAAGGCAGGATCTTCACGAAGGCTTCTTTGAGCTTCGCGAAATTGGAAGCTTCGCAAAGTAGGGTGCTTTGCGAAGGTACATTCCAAAGGTAGTTGCCCAGTGGTCAGAGGCAAAGTGGTATTTATCAGTGGATGAAAGTTGGACTTCAACAGAGCATCTATCAACAGTTGAAGATGCATTATTTCATGAAAATGAAGAGACCTACAGGTCTATAAACTGTGAGTGAATCCCTTCATAGACCAGTGAGCTTAGGAAGAGGAAGAAGGTGATCCTCTCCACCGGCAGTGAGCCAGAGAGAGAGAAACAGGGAGTGACCCTTGGGAAAGCAGTGAGCTGACCCTAAACTTTGTAAAGGCAGTGAGCCTGGGCATAGAAGTGATCTAGCCCGAAAATTGTAATCCAAAACTAGTGAGGTTTAGTGGAATTGGTACGACCGGAAACTTGTCGGCGTATGATCCTTGGACGTAGCCCTTTGCGGTGAACCAAGTAAAATTGGTGTGTCCTGTGCATGCTTTACTTTCTGTTTACTTTGTGCAATAGGAAAGAGAGAGAAGAGTGTTTTGCTTAACAACGAAACAAGATCAGAACGGGCGTTATTTTTAAATTAGTCATACCCTGATTCACCCCCCTCTTAGGGTATTCATCCTTGTGGACCTAACATGATGCAAAATGAATTTGAAATGAGTTTAATGGGGGAACTTAAATTCTTCCTTGGGTTTCAAATTTTTCAAACTAAAAATGGTATTATTTTAAATCAAAGTAAATATACTAAGGATATTTTGAAACATTTTGGTTTGGATAGTAATAAAGGTAGTGATACACCTATGAGTACCACTTGTAAGTTGGATGCGGATGAAACTGGTAAATTAGTGGATCAAACCAATTATAGAGGTATGATTGGGAGTTTTCTCTACCTTACTGCTAGCAGACCTAATATTATGTTTAGTGTATGTATGTGTTCTCTTTTTCAAGACAATCCCAAAGAATCTCATTTAACTATTTTTAAAAAGATTTTTAAAAATATCAAGTATACTACCATCTTAGGACTATTTTATCCAATAGGAAAATCATTTGATTTGATAAGTTATTCTGATGCTGACTTTGCTGGTTGCAAGTTAGATAGAAATAGCACCTCTGGAACATGTCACATTTTGGGCATGTCACCAGTATCATGGTGTTGTAAGAAACAGAATTATGTTGCATTATCCACTACCAAAGCTGAATATATAGCTACTGGTAGTTTTTGTGCTCATATTCTATGGATGAAACATAATTTACTAGACTATGGATATTAATTCAAACATGTCTCTATAAATTGTGATAACATATGTTCTATTAAAATCTCTAAAAATCCAGTATCTCATGCTAGGACAAATCACATTGATGCGAGACATCACTTTTTGAGAGATCATTATCAAAGAGGTGATATCACTCTTTAATTCATTGGAACTGAACATTAATTGGATGATATATTCATAAAGCCTTTGAATTCTGAGGGGTTAAATTACATTAAATGAGAGTTAGGTATGATAAATTTTTAGGTTAGGACCTCACCGTTAAGACCTCACCGTTGCACCTCATGATTTGGACCTCATCGTTGGACCTCACCTTTAGGACCTCACAGTTGGACCTCACCTTTAGGACCTCACCATTGGGCCTCACCGTTAGGACCTCACCATTGGACCTCACCATTAGGACCTCACCATTGGACCTCACTGTAGGGCCTCATCGTTGGACCTCACCATTGGACCTCACCGTTGGACCTCATCGTAGGACCTCAGCGTTGGACCTCACCATTAGACCTCACTATTGGAACCTAACCATTAGTAGACCTTACTGATAGATCCTAGATTTAAGCGTTTTCTACTGGAATTTGAAACATTTTAATTTTATTTATTTCATTTAATCTATTTTTTTTCAATCCATAAATGATAAAAAAAAGTGAAATCCACATTTCAATCCATATCAATTCTCTCCCTAACCTTGTGCTCCTGAATCCTTGAACCTAACCTTATGCTAAAATCCTTGAACTGCATCAAATCGCAATGGAATGACTGAAGAGACCGATGGTTGGTGATGAAGGAGACACACCAAACCCTAAGAGACCTCGAGCTAGGTCTAATAGTGGAAGAAAAGTTGTGGTAATTCTGATAAATCCTTATTTTTTGAAGAGGAAAATCATGGTCGAAAAGGAATTAAGTTTTGAATGGCTATTGTTGAATAGGTATCTAGTGCTGAAGGCACTCGAAGCTCAGAATTGGGTAGAATGTTTTGCAAACAACAATGGACCGTGTTACCTGAAGCTAGTAAAAGAGTTTTATGAGTTTTTGAAGTTCGAACAGTCTAAGGATGAGTAATGTATTCAAAGGTAAATGGATTAAGTGTGAGATTTTCTTATATTGAAAGGAATAAATGCTTAAGAGTCCCATATGAAGTCATATTTTACTACTACTCTGGAGTGATGCCTCCCTCTATTTAATTTTTCTGCTATGAAGAGGCTCTGGCCGAATTGATAGAAAGTGGAATCCATAGAGAGGTAATTTCTGATGAGATGAATGGGGAAAATAGATTACTATTTAAAATTTTCCCACATGTATTGAGTCCTAGGAGAGGTGACTTTTCTACTTTGAAGTATGAAGACATATTTTTTTGTATCTGTTGAAGTATGGGAAAAGGATAAATTTTTATAGGTTGTCGATGATTCAGTTAGAGGATACAAATAGACCTAGTTCCAAGTAAAATGCTTTATTTCATGCCAAGTCAATATCTTTGATGTTGAAAGTGAAAGGAGTTTCTGGAAATAAGGAAGAAACAATAGTTGTAAGGTACAACTTCTGTATCACCAAAATGATATGCATGTTTATGAAGATAAAATGGAATCCTTGGAAAAGGTAATGGGTAAATGATGTGGCTAAGCTAAATGAATACTTCAACCCTATTTCTAATCCTACTAGGCCAGAGGACAAAAGAGATCCAGGTTTGAAACCTATGAAGTGGAACCAGTGTACTTAGATGAAGAAGAGGAGGTTGTTGGTGTGAAAGAAAGAGAGGATTCTCATGTAGATGACAGGAGTGATCTTGATCTTCCTTCAAGTACTCATGTTGGTGCTGTATCATTTGTTGAGACTAGCCCACCAAAAAGATTACCCAGAAGAGAGACTATCCTAAGGGATAGAGACGATGGAGAAACCTCTTAAGAAGATAACGAGAATGTATTAAGATACATTACTATCAGAGAGACCTTAGAAGAGGAGGATACAATTGAATATAATCATGAGGAGTTTGAGACAACTATTGATGAAAGTGAAGAATAAATATTAAGTCTTAGTCCTTTGATAGGACAAACAGTAATGACCGAGAGTGTATAGTAAGAGGATGTCTAATCAGTAGAAGCTAGAATTACAATAGAAGTGGTTGAAGATTATATAGAAGGAGTAGGAGTAGACTCTCTTGCTGGTTCAAATTATCATGGAAAACTGGCAGAGGAGAATGCAGCTGTCTAGGATGATTCTCTAAGTAAGGGGGAGGAACCTGTTTCCATTGGTTCAGTTTTTGTTTCTCATGAAATAGAAGATTGGTCAGAAGACTTTGGATTCATTGTGTTGGGATTAGACTATGAATATTCTAAAGATGAAAAACCTAATAGAATACCTCCAGTTAATTCTATTTTAGAGACCACTATAGTGAAATTGGTGGTTCTTCTACCTCAGGATTATGTAAAGAAGGATGACAGAGTCATTAAGATCAGATTTTAAGAGACACCTTGATGAGAGATCCATTGGGATAGAGAGATTAGTGGCTCTCAATCAAGATATTGTGTCATCTGCCTTGGCATGAATAATCTATACCTTTCACTCCAACTTGCTACTTGAAGTGAAAGAATGCCAAAATCAAGTCAGAACCTTAACAGAATCTATGGAGTCTATGAAACAGTCGATTGTGAGTTTAGACTCATATATAGCTTCAAGGGTTCAAGTGGACAAAGAAATTAAGTATGTTTAGAATGTTGTTCAGTGGATGGGCACTGTGTTTCAGGACTTTAAGAAGTATTTGGAGACATATGTGAGTGGTCAGGATGATGATATGAATAGGCTGATCAATGTATTGACCATGTCTTTTAAGGAGAAAATAGCTTTCACCATGGCACCTCTATGTGCATCTGCTTCCTCATCAGCCTCTCCTCCTTTTGATCTATAAGTATTCAGATCAGTTGTTATAGAATAAATATAGAATCTCTCTGTTTCAAGTACCTCAGACCCTTAGTCCATGACTCAGGTCATTTCCACTACCAGAGACATTCATATGCTTATATGAGATTACTTGAGGGAGGCTTCCCAAGATCATAAGGCCATAAAATATCAGGTTGACTTCTATTATAAACGAGTTTACACTAAGAATCAGATGGATGGTCACTTCAAGATGCTGTTGGAGAACTTGAGGATCCCACCTGTCACTCAGGCTTTTAAGGATCAAGTTAGTAGGCTTAGAGAGTTGACTCTTGCATTGAAAAAATTCATGGATAATATGGATGATTTCATATCAAATATGTAAAGAGGAGGAATCATCATTATAGATTTTAGGAATATCCTTTTTCCCTTTCTCCATGTGAACTGTACTCCCATTATTGTCCCTCTAGAATTTCCTTCTTCCTCAGCTGCATCAGGATCTACCAGTGATTCCCCTTTGATGTCTCTTGCATAGGACATCAGAAGCTTGAATCCTATGATTCTTTAGAGATCACTCATTATTGGTCTACTGATGCTTCTGTAGCAACCCCTCATACCTTGCTTACTACTATTCCAAGGGCTATACCACCATCTTCTAAACCTGCCTCCTTAGCTCCCAAAGACAAAGCTCAATTCGACATCTCTGATGTGGATTTAATGTTGGATTTATTATTTGATAGGGATCATTGTAATCTTTTGGTATATTTTACTCTTGTATCATTAATACAAAAAAATCATTTTGTCTTCTTTTTTCCTTATTTTCTTTTTTCTCATCACAAAGGGAGATACTACATCAGATTATGACACTTGAATATATGAAATTTATATCTATATCTATGCTCTGATATATTTTCCATAATAAACATGACATTTCTGTATGTATCTATACTCTGATATATTTTCAATAATAAATGTGGTTCCCTAAATAGATTAACAAATGTGCTTAACTCTGCTTCAATAATAATTAAATCTAAACTTCAGTGGCATAATTTGTGATTATAAAAAAGGGGGGGATTGTTGGAATCACCTAATTTGATAATATCAAGTAATGTTTCATTTATATGAAACTCATGTTTCATTAATTTTTATATTTTTTATCATATAAAAATTATGTGTTTTCAATCTCACTAATTTCCTGATCAAATTTTTAGTGTAAAATTTTCTAAGTAAAAGTTACTGATAGAGGTTATTGATAAAGGTTACCTATAAAGGTTACTGATAAAGGTTCTCGATTGAGGTTACCATTAGAGTTTACCTCTAAAAGGTTACTGCTAGAATAACCTTTTTAATTCAAATTTCTACTACCGATGAAGCCTACCGATGAAGCCTACTGATGAAGACTAATCCTAAGAAGGTTACTACTACCAGTCTACCGATGCCTATACCCTTCTACTCTATACGTTTTAAATTTTATTGAGATTATTCTAACAGTCATATTTGGTAAATTTAATGCATCTGACATTAATTAATTATGATTGTAGACATATCTAGAGACCATATATGGAGACATTACGAGGTACGAGGAAGACTGCACGTGATTTTATCATTCCTATTATTGGACCTCAAGAATATAAAATAGAATAGAATATTGAGAAAAAATATATACATATGGGGAGAGAGACTTTTACAAAAAAAAAAAAAATCTGTAGAACAAGGAGAACACCAACACTTACTCTGCTAACCCAAGAGCTTCACAAAGATCATTTGGGATAAAAAATTCAATACTTCCTTTTGTGCTTCATAGAATCTCTTTCAAAACAATAAGTATAACAATTCAGTACCTAGAAGCTAGAACCTGGATTTTCGACACTCTGTTTTGGAGACAACTTCTAGAGAAGGAATCGAACAACAATTTATTCAATCCAAAGAGTCTAGAGCTGAACTGCAAAAACATAGAGCCTTTTAGACTCAATCTTTATAACCTTATCTCTATTGTGTTCTATATTTTATATTTATAAGAAGTGTGTGTTTGTATATTACACACACACACATACACTATCTCTTGTGCTTAAACTGGAGGATACTGAAAATCCTCACACTAAACATTACTTACACTTTTGTTTCCCACGTATAACTATGGAAGAGGCCGTGTGTGGCCTAATTATTTTTCCCACAAAGAACTGTGGTAGAGGGTGTGAGCCCTGGGTATTTTTTAATTTTTTTTGTAAAACCCGATACACACTGTGTATCATGTTTATTGTAAATATAAACAACTTAGTGGTAGGTGATCACTGAGTGGAGAGGATTAAGTCTCATTTTGAGACTGAACCTCTTGTTTAATTTTACTGTGTACTTTATTTTTTAATAATCTGTTTCTCTATTTTACATTTTCTTTAATTTTATAAATAGAAAAATGTTTTACATTAACTCTGATAGTTAGTTTTGGTTAGTGTGTATATGTGTTTAATTTAGTAAATCTATTTCAAAAGTTGGATAAGTGTTTTACACTGATTCAACTAAGGGATAATCAACCATTGAGAAACTTATTGACCAATTGAACATTTATATCTCAAATTCCTTAATTACCTGGGTGATTTCAAATTAGGGGATTTTTATCATAATGTTTTTAACAGAAATTCTGAGTGGGAACTCAATTCAACCCCCTCTTAATTCTCCAACTCGACCAACAAAATTTACCAAATAAACTATACCTTAGGTGAAAACCAAATGGTTGTTATGTTGTTACCAAATATTTTCTTATAATTTTGTGTATTTGGGATTCAATACATATTCCATAGTATGTAATTTTTTTAAAGAATTATCACTTTGGATCCACCATCTTATGGAATTTATTTATTCTAGTTTTTTCATGAACCTTCAGTTTATTCATAGTTTCCATAATTATTTTAATTACTTATTTTAGATCATTACTTATTATTTTTACTATATATATTGAGCTTAACTTTGAGGGGATCTTAAAAATATAATTTCAGGTGTTTTCCCTTTGATAATTTTCCCCAATTTTATCATTATTTTATTTTATTTGGGTATTTGTCTTCTTCAATCTATCCCAAGAATCCCTATTATACTACCTTCTTTATTCATGTAGAATCTTGAAAGAAATGGGGTTTGATTTTAACTCATTTTATTTAGAAATTTTCTTTTTGATTTAATGGACCATAACTTAAATCAAATCATTCTAATAATTAATCATTTCACTCATATTCTTGATTTCAAAGTTCAAGGTCACTTCATCTATTTTTAGACTTTTATTTCCCAATTCTAAATATTCTAAGTAAAGGTCCACTTCATGCATAATTTACCATTTTCCACCTCTTATTGGTGGATATATGAACACTAACTAAATAAGAAACTTGATTTGATTACCACTTCACTAAATTATATATCCTTTTCATATCCAAGAAGGAGTACAAAACAAAAAATTCTTTATCTAAATAGGTATTAGAATTAGATATAGAAAGGGAATTTTTTATCTCTGTTGGAGAGATCATATTATGGTATTCTTCTTATTTATTACCTTATAAATAATTCAATTTATTTTTTTCTTTGTCCATTTCCAAATTAATCCGCTAACTTAATCCATATAACATTAGATAATATGTAAGGAGAAATCACCTTGTACACTTTACCCATGAGATAATCCTTTTATTGCCTTTTTGATTATATAATTAGTCTTATTATTCCTATAATCTTTCTACAAGAGGACTTTGTTTTGGCTTAGAAGAATAATTCATTCCTACATAACCTATTGAGGGACTCCAAGATAATCATATATGTATTCTAAAAACTTATTCATCTACATTTTAAATTTCTTACCATTAAAAAATGGTGTCATTTTAATTAAATCCATTTGTAAAAGATCTTCCAAAACATTCTTTTAGGTTGAAAAAATAGTTAGAATCTTAAAATTTTATATAACTTATTAGTTAACCTTTAGTAACTTTATGAGGTGAGGGGGATCCATATGTACCCAATTTAAAATATCTCTTTCACCTCTTTACATATTTTCTATTATAGAAGATTTTCCCATGTTTATAGGAACTATGTTAAATTGTTCACTTGACCCCCAAACTCACTAAATTAACATATGAATTTAGAGATGTGATGCATGAAGAGACAAAAATATCTTCACTTAGTTCATATGAATTGGTTTACTCCAAGGATAATTCTATATATATTGTTTCAACACACCAATTAACCAATAGGCTCAATAATTTTGGTGTTTACAAGAATATGTTCACTCCACACCTAATATCATTATCCTTATAAGTTTCTAGGTCAATTCTCTACCACTTAAGGCTCACTACCTTCACATGTTTTGGGTATAATTCCTACCAACAATGGCTCATGACCTATAAAGGTGCACTAGATCCTTCATCCCCCATTGTTCACTACTCCAAGGTAGGAATACCATGAGCTCATAACTATTTATTCTTATTTTCCTCAATCCTCTAGGGAAGAACTTATACACAGTTTATATACTTATTAGTCACAATTCAACAAGAATCATCTAAGATGAATGAATCGATTAGTTTATGTAGATGAACTGTTGATCTTCATTGTTTCTAATTTATATACCTACTATGAAATTGCCTTTTATAAAATACTTATTCTTTCTAGAGTTATTCTAGATCACTTTTTTCACCTTACTATATAGGAGAAAATCAATTTTTTTTTCACATTATTGTAAAGTTGAATTTTCCTACTTCTAATAAAAATGTGGATCATCAGGATGAATCTAGGTTCTCTTATTCACTTCAAATTTTGGAATATTTTTATTCATTTACAAACAAACATTAATTCATCTTCTTATTGATATGTAGATATATATCTCTTCCATGAGTGACACTTATTTTTTCTACTTCCTTATGCTCTTATATTTTCAAGACATAATATCTCTATTTAGATTATCATAATTTATTTATCTATTCAACTAAAATATATGTCAACATAAAGATATTTTACATATATATAAAATAGAAGCCTGAGAATACTTACCATACAGGATAAAATGGGAACTCACCTTCTTTATGAATATCTTTCCCACTTTCTCACATGAGAGATAAAGCTTGTATTAAAAATACATTAAAGTATTTTGGTCACTAAACCTCCATGTTAACATGTACCTTTATTTTCTCATGTTATATTGATAACCTAAATTCTCCATGATCCATGATATCCCATGATTTGTGGTCATATACTACTTACTTGATGTATAAAAAACTCTACTTGCAGTGTGAATATTTCCCTATACTTCACCCATAAATTTATTCTTTATTCTCATCATGGTTTGAGACTCCCATTTGAAGTTCCATGATGTTGAAATCATTTAAAAATAGATCCTAAATCACCTAATGTTATTTCATAACTAGCTAACATCTCTAGAAAATTAAAGAATAAACTCTTGTATGTAGCTAAGAAACCCCCTAAGTTGGACTCTACAGTTACATGGACCATGGGTTTGGAAAATGCTTACAAGAAAAACCAAACATAGTGGATCATATACCAAAAATCATTTACAATGATGAATCCCTTACATTTCCATCACTCACCTACTTGAATCTCAATATATACAAATATATATTTTTTGAACTGTATACATGGAGAAACATATACATGAATATATTATTTCAGGGGAATGAGTAATCATAATTTTCTTATGCCACCCAAATTCCCTTATATGGAACCTCTACATAACCTAATTTAGTTACTTTGGAAATAAAATATGTGTGTACTTAGGTATATTTCAATAATTCCACTCATCTTCAAAATAAAGTCTAAAATCCCTATAGATTTGGTTCATACACCTTTTGGCCTTCATGGATGGTTCCATAAACTTATCCGAAGGCTTATTCATGGTTATCTTCATTAATATTATCATTATATATTTAGGAAAAATTTCCATGCATCATCATTTTTTTCCAACATATTCGATGGGTATTCCATGGAAATTAATTGTGTTAATAACTTCTAGTCATTTATACAAAACAATACACATTTCAATAGCACATCATTATCCTAATATCTTCACCAATAAGTCTCCATTGATAGAATTATAGTCACTATATCCATTTAAAAAAAAAAATACACCATGTATATTGATCAAGATTCACATGTTAACAAATAAAAACATATCCTCAACCACCATGTAAATAATTAAAATGAACTTAGTGTTATCCTAAAATCTCCAAATCTTATAAAAAACACAGTGGGATGAGTCCATATATATTTGTAACAAATAAAACACTCACTAAAGGGTTTACAAAAAATATATATCAAATATCTAATAATTTCATTTGTTCTTATATAAAATAACTGCTTATGAATTGATCATTGTGTGCAAAAAGAGATTTTATCTCAATTTTACAAATGGGAGTCATTCCTATGAGGTTGGGAATATTTTTTATTCAATAGTAATACCATATTATTTTGAATAATTAATAATATCAACCTAATATGGAAAAAATATCACACGGAGTAAAATTGTTCATAAAAAATGTAATTAATGGGAAATAAATAGGACATTTCAATGTATAAGGATTAAATAATCCTAATAATTTGATTATCCATAAAAATTTATAGTCCTTTATTAAATAAAATTTAAAAACAAATCTTTATAGAATTATAATTTTTTTAATGAGATGTTTTTTGAATTTTAATTTCATAATAAGATACCGAAGACATAATTTTATAGGAAGACAATCAATTTCGACCCTAAAAGAATATATCCTAATATATCAATGGAAAATTCATTTACAAGGGTTATAATAGTGCATTATGTTTTTATTTTTATGATGATTTAAAATGAATATTATAAGTGGAATGAGTTATATGTTTTGGAATGTAGATCTAATTCAATAAGTTTTGATAGTACTTACCTAACTACAAAATTGGTTACATCGCACTTAAGAAAAAATTTAAATCCCATAAAGGATGCATGATTATTGAAGGTGAAGTGATCATTTTTTTAAATTTATTTAATACACCTTTATAATTATCAAAAGATCCAAATTAAATTACCTTTTATATTTATTAGGAGTATGAGAGTGATATATTACCAAATTTACATATGAAAAAATTATATAGAATGGTATATAATAATGATATCAAATTCACATTTTTTACTCATATAAATTCATTCAAAATAAAATATCTATATATTCTCCCTTATCATACTGTGAATTAATAAATCAGATTATTTTATATAACTTTTATTTTTATTGAATGTAAGAAACACTTAAAACTATATATACACTCATCATACGTGGTACCATATATATTAAAAACATCCATGAATACTTATATAACATTGTATGTTTAAAAAAGAAATATAACTATCTATGATTTGAAATTACATGAATAATTATATAGAAGAAAGGGCATTCTCCCATAATAAAATGATCTAAAGGATCTAGTGACATTAGCAACTTCTCAATCCTATAAATAAATTTGGATAGAAAACTATATAATATACCCATAAAGGAAACAATAGAGGGACTTACATGAAATATTCTATAATATTTTTCAATAAATGGTAGATGAAAATGATCTTTTTTTGTGTATTGATTTATCCAAATATAATTTAAATAAACATTCCAACTATTTTTCACACATTTTTATACCAATTTATTACTTACCTTTTTAATAAAAGTAAGAACAATTTTAAATAGAACTACTTTTATTAGTTTTATGATTTTGATATCAAAAAAATTAGTTAATGATGTCATAAAATAATAATTTAATATCGTTATTTTTCATAAAATAAAGGGTTTTTACATTCATTCAATGTTTACATGATTGATCAATTTAAAATTATTTTTTAACAAAATATAGTGTATAAAAATAAATGGAATATAAAATAATCTGATTACTTATCCATCACAATTATTATTTATACACCCACTAAAAGTCATGGGTTATGAATGTTTCCATAGAATAATTGAAAAATAATTTATATATAGGAAAATATTATAATTATATATATGTAATTTAAATTTGGATACATTTTTTAGTTCCACTTATGAGAATTCATGATTAATTAAAGATATCATGAAATAGAGAGGTCTATGAAGACATATATCTTTTGAATGATGATTTTTATGAATATGAATTATATTTTACAAGCTATGTAAAATCCTTGATGGGAATTCAATCCATATTATATTATAATTAATCAATTAATAAACAAGCCTAATAAATTTCTAAATAGGTAAAAATTAAGTTCATTAATCACTAACTAGTTTGTTTATTAATGATAAAAAATTTAGAATAATGATTGAAATAAAGAATAAAAATATTTATGGTTATTGATATTACATTAATTAAATTAAATATAATTATGCAATGTACTATAAAGGGTATCTTTATGGAATCAATCATTTTTAATTAAATAATATCACCATTTAACCCCATATAAAACACAACATCATAAAAATCGATTTTAGTTATGGATTAATTTATAAAGTTGTTCACACAATATTGAGTTTATTTCCATTTAATATATTATATTCAATATTAAATATTTATAATATATATTTCATAAGTTTATCATTGTTAGGATTCCTAGGTTTTGTGGCTTTCAAGAGTAATGATAAACATATAATGGGATTGGGGAATTATTATAATGAGATCTCTTACTTTTAAGGTGATAAATCTCAATTTTAGATTACTATACATTTTAATTTTAATAAATGATTAGAATTATTGGATGCATTGATGTGTTATAATCAAGTGTATTGATTTTAAAACTATCATGTGATGGAATATTCTAAATTATGATCAAGCTAAACTAATTTTGATCTGTTGTATTGACAAAAGTTTGAGAAGATATTTAACAAGACCATTTACATTTTATTTCTTCTACTAATTTTTCTTGTTTACCTATTTGATATTTTAGGGAATATATAGAAGCTTGTGTAATATGTTGGAATTAAATATTATAATATACATTTATTTATATTATATTTAATAAACTAGAAATATATATTTTTTATTTTTTCCTTTAAAATTATTATTGATTGTTAGTATTTTTTGGATACTGATGGAGAATGACTAACCTACCCCTATTGAAAACCTAATTGTAATAGATGTATACAGTCAATAATTTCCTAAATACCTCATTATACGTGGATCAAAAATTTTATGGGGGAATAGTTCTAAACCAAATTATTATTAATATCACTAATCATAAATTATAATGATAAAACTCATAGAAAAAATTATTATTTTTGTTCTGTGGTGGAAAAAAATTGAGGTAAACAAAATGTGTTCAATGGAAGGAGGATGTTTTATTTACAATGAAAATATTTATAATTATTGAGATTAAATTTCCAAACCTCAATTTGGATTTCCATAGGCCAAAAATGTATTTTTATAATTCACCAGAGGTTTTCAACATGTGGTGAGATTATACCCATCATTAGGGATATGATGTTCCAAGAAACATAAATTCTTGGAAATTAAATAAAAAATCATATATTTAATCAAATAAAACTCCAACATAATTAAATTAATTAATAAATATTATAATAATAAAATAAAATAACCATTTTTTAAAAATTTACAAATAATAATAATTATATAATTTATAAGAAACATGTATGAATATTTTAAAAAAAGATAAAATTCAAAATAGGGACAAACATGTTGAAACCATCAAATAGTTAACCATAAACCATTAATTTCTCTAAAATCAATATAGAAGATGAATATAATTATTAATGAAATACCATGAAAAACTTTTATCACTGAATCAGTAACTAAATTATAGTTATTAGATGTCCACTATAATGCACAAGTAAGGTTAAAAATGAAACCTAATGGGATTTTACCAAAATAATTCAATTGAACCCCATAAATATGTATAAACTAAGAATCATATTTACATTTTTGAAATATATTCCCAATATACAAAAATTCATAATTTAATGATTTAATAATTCAAAAATATCTCCAAAAATAGAAACAAATCATTTTCACTTAAATAAAATCCATAAAACTCACTCAAACACACCCTTAGTCTACATTTAACAAGTTTTAATATATAATTTTGTTTCCAATAAGATATAAAATAAATAAAAAATCTCCCAAAATTTGAGGTATATCTACATGAAAACAATTTATAAACTTTTTCTCTTACAATCTTCCTTTATTTAATCTCATTATTCACCTTTATAAACAATGTTTTAATATATTAAATTCTCATTTAACATGTAATAATTAAAAATATAAATAAATTAAACCTGATTAGGAAATAATTATTTAACATAGTTAATCCACACTAGAATATATATAATAAGTATTCATAGTATGAGGTACATGTAATATAAAATTCATTAAACCCATTTTCTTTATGAATTTAAGGTTTTTAAGAAATTTGATAGATATTTAGTATAAATTTATTTATTTCTTTATTTTCCTACATAATGATAGTTTAGTAATATATAGGGTTGTTCCCCAAATTAATTACTGGAAAAATATGGACCATGAAAAGATAAAAGATCTAAATATTAGGAAAAAATATTAAAACCAAAACTAAAAATATTATCTATAATTTTTGATTAATTTGAAACTATATGAGATGAATGAAATGAATAAAGGTGAAACAGTTTGAAAACTGATAGTGAGAAAAGGAAGTTGGAAGGTGGGGATGAAAATTTTGATAATATATGGGAATATAATTTGTTTGTTTTTCATCATATATTTCTTCATTTATGTAAAAACAATTGATTTAATAATCATAAATTTGAATCTAACCCATCTTTCAATAAGTCTTACTTTCTATTTATTAAATTCAGTATCTTGTCAACAAAAAAAGTCACTAGTCTACTCGAGATCATGATGTTCATTCCACCAAAACCAAATTGATTTTTTTTATAACAAACCACTATCAAGAATGAAAAAAATATTATAAAAAACAATTCAAAAAAATCTCCAAGAGTTATTCACTTTGAACAATATCAACTATCATCGATTCTTTAAAATACTAAAGATATAAAAAACTACAAGTGCAATAATATGGAAGAGAGTAATATATTAGTTTTTAAAATAGAAAACATTTCGGAATATATATATATATATATATATATATATATATTTAAAATTAAATCTATCTAATTCCCCAAGTAAATTTATAAAATCAGTATATTCACTCTATTAAAATGTGAAAATCCATAATAAAAAATAGTATAAAAATAGTGAAAAGATGAATAATAGAGTAATACTCTCTATAGAGACAGGATCTATCTTCCATTGATTACCCACTCTCGATTAATCTTTTTTTCAGCACTATGTTTACCTACCAGCTAAAAGAAATGTGTAAGTTATTATATGAATTCTTATCCTCTAGAATATATAAAAATTAATAATCTCACGAACATTTTATATATTTGTCATCACTTTCATTAACTTTCGATTGTCTTTCATTGGTTTTTATGTGATAGAAACTCTCCCCATATAACTAATTAATTCCATGAATTTTAATCCAACTCCGTAGGAATCTTGACACCCAGGTAATCAATATTCATCTCCCTTTAACTCATTCTCAACTAGGAAGCTTCAAAATATTTAAAGATAAATGAAATACTATATTAATTCACACAAACAACTAGAATTTAATTTTCAATTAATCATGATCAAATTGAACTTATAAAAGTAACAACAATATCTATTCAATGGACTAAACATAAAATGACACACAAGAGAAAAAAAGAATTTTTAAATGTATTCATTGACATCGCCTCACTCAACTGTATTATATTGGGAATCAATCTCTCCTACTTGTTTGAGATTCAAATCCTCTGGTATAAGCTAACAAAAGTAAAGAAGACTATAAAAAATCTTGGGCTCAACTTTATAAAACTCCATTTAACATCATCAATTTATATATACATAGATTAGTTGATTGAATTCCCCACTAAAGGAATTCAGGTTAACAAAAATGAAACTTTCCTAAATAAATATTGAACTTCCCCAAAAAATGATTCACAAAATTTTAATTCAGGGGACCTTAATTATTTTTATTGAGTCAATATGGTTTTTGTTATGACTTTTCCATTCCTTCATGTTTTGGGAGATTGTTAAGTTGATAAGGTTTCCTTATGACTTTACCATTCCTTCTTTTTTTGAAAATCACAATCACCTTATCTTAAGGAAAATTTCATTTACTCTATGTTTTAATTCTAAAAAAAATTCCCTTCCCCAAGAAAATTTATCCTCACCATGTTTTTAATTATTCATTATCTTGGATAAGTGTAAAATTTGGTTTCATATCTAAAACATCAGAATAATATAATACTTAGATAAATAGAAATCTGTTTTCAGGATACAAATTCAGACTCTGAGTTCAGCGAATTCAGACTCCGAACTCTTAATAGTTATGACTCCGAGTTCTATGAATTCAGACTCTGAACTCTTATGATTTCTGAATCCGAGTTCTATGAATTCAGACTCCGAAATCTTCTGAGTTATGACTCTGAATCATAATGAATTCAGACTCCAAACTTTGTAAGTTCAGACTCCAAATTCTCATGAATTCTAACTCTGAACATTGTAAGTTTTGACTCAGAATTCTCATGAACTATGACTTTATAATTTGTAAGTTAAGATTCCGAATTCTTGTAAATCTAGTTTCAAAATTTTCTTGAAATTCAGACTCTGGAATTCTATAGAGTTTAGGTTCTGAATTCCTTAGAAAACAGAATCAGAATATCCTTGTATTATAGACATTGAATGTGTTTTTGGTTAGACTCTGAACTTTTATTTTCTTACATTCTGAATATTTGATTTTGGTTATGTGAACATATTTTTTCATACACTTGTAATGGTTATAAAACAATGTCGTGCATTCAGTTACTTACTAAACGTTGTTTGAGTGACATGTGTATAGGTCCCTCAGAAACTCAAGGAACAATATGACCGTTGGAGGAGGGAGCCGACCGTTGGAGTTGTGCCTATAAATAGGAGCTCATTTGAATGAGATCAATATTGTTCTATGACTCTAGAGATTACATGTTGTTGAAGTGATTTCTAGAGAGAGACTCTCATGCTTAGTGTGTACTGAACACCTTGTTCAGATTTTCTTCGCGCGACTCCGAATGTTGCTATTTACATTAGAGGAATTCTAGGGATAGAAAGACAGAGGTGTCGACTACCTTAAAGTTAGAGGACTTCCTTGCTGAGGAAGACAGAGGTACAGACTACCTTGAAGTTTAGGGATTGCAGGGATACCAATAAAGACACTGATCTTCATATTGATCGCTCACCCTGGTGTGGGTAAGACATAATTTCTTGAAAGTATAAATCAAGGGACCTTTATCCAAGGTTGTTAGACACCCTTCTCTTTCGGTTAAAATACTTATTACTTGTTACTTGTTTGCTTCAAGTTTTCTGTTGTATTCTGTTTTTTAAGGAAAGTACAACTATCTTATACTTCATTATACTTGTATACTCTGATTTAGTAAGATTCTATATGCTTTAAGGTAGAATCTTTATCTTTGTAAACTTTCATTAAGTTTCATTTTACAGAACCATATATTCCGGAATCACTTTCCCGAAATCATATTTCTAGAATCTAGAAAGTGTGTAGAACTAGAGGTTTTGTGAATTACCTTGTTTAACCTTGTTAAAATTAATCATCTTCAAAATTTCCAAAGGAATTTTTAAAGTATACAATTCACCCCCTCTTGTATTTTGAGCATTATTAGATAATTCATCCAGTATCTATATTATTTCGATCCAACATTTAGTATTATAGAGTATATCATACTCTACACACCATCTCAACAATTGGTATCAAAGGTTGGCTACCTCATACCCGGAACCAATTCAACAATTGATATCAAAGGATCGGTTCAATCTGAACTAATCTCATGATTAGATTCAGAAGAGAACTCATCTTCTTCTTATTTTCAGAATCAGATTTTTGGACTCATAAAGTTTGGATTCAAATTTTTCTTAGAGATACTCTTGTTCTGTATTTTTCTTAATGAGGAATATTTTCCTTGTTTAAAAACATTTATTACTAACATGTTTGTGTGGAATGTTTTCTTTAAGATGCCATGAATCAATGTTGGTTCCATTGACAACCTAAATCCAACAAGACCACCTATTTTTGATGGGAATGATTATGAATATTAGAGAGATATCATGAAGACATTTATTATCAATACTGTAGTAGACAATTTTTCATGCCTACTAGAGGTTATAAAATTTCTAACAAGGAAGTTAGTACATTCACAAATCAAGAAAAGAATGAATATCAACTGAATTATAAGGTACACAATACATTGCTTTGTTCCATGACTAGAAATATATATATCCAAATTTCATCTTGTGAAGTAGAAAATTGTATTTGGAAGAAACTTGAAGTTACACACTTCAGAACTTCCAAAGTTATTGAAACTAGAAGAGCCATGCTCAGAGATGAATATCATGGTTTTTTCTTTCCTTGTGGAGAACCCATTTGTGAGGTGCAATAGAGATTCATGAATATTGTTAATAGTTTAAAATATATGGGTGAGAAAGGATTAGATGATGAATCTCTTGTGGATAAAATCATAGACATCATGCCTAATGAGTGGGAATATAAGAGAACAGCTATTAATGAGGATAGAAAAGTCACTCAGATTACTCTTGATGAATGTTTTGGAACTCTTCTTCCACATGAGACTATAATGAAGAGTGATGCTGATAATGTAAAGAAGAATAATGGAAATGGAAGTGTTGATTTTACTAAAACTTCAAATCATATGAAATCCAAGACTCCTGAGAGAGTTACTAAATCCAAATCTAAGAAGGTTGTTATAAAATCTGAATCTTGTGGAAGTGAATATTCAGAAAATGAATTAGCCAATCATGCTAAAAGGATGAACAAGATAGCTGGACAGAAGAACTTTCAATCCAGATATAAGAAGAAAGAAAGATAAGATAAGAAAGATTTAGAAGTTACATGTTATGAATGAAAGAGAGCTGGACATATAAGACCTAATTGTCCTATGATTAAGAGAAAGGAAAGAAAGGAAAATAATTATAAGAGAAACATAAAGAAGTATTACAAATCTAAATATAAGAATGTTTTGAAAGATAATGACACCAGGAGTGCCAGTGGTGGTGACTCTTCAGATGAATCATCAGATTTCGAATCTTCTGGACAAAAGAATATTGGTTTAATAGCCAGACTACCGATTGACAATCATTTATTAATGGCTGTGGTACACAATGCTGAATCAATGACCAATGTTTCTTTAAATGAAAATTATAGTAATGATAAATAATATGAATCTTCGGATGAGGAATCCTCTTTTGAAGAAGATAATAATCTACCTACCTATGAAGAAGTTTTTAGGTTTGCTAAGCTTCTTGAGAATGAAAATTCTAAAGTCAACAAAAATCTTGATAAGGAAAATTCTTGGATTTCTATACTTACTAAAGAAATATCAGATATTTCTAAATATCTTGATACGAAAACCCTTGATTTTGAAAATATTTCAAAAAAACATGAGAAAGTAAATTCTGAGAAGGATAAACTTTATAAAGATCTAGAAACTGTAATTTCTAAGAAAAGTGTTTTCGAGACTAACTCTAATTCTAAATCTAATGTTTTGAACATTAAAACTTAGTTATTTGACTGATGTCTGAAATTGTTTCCTTGAGGAAGTGTTTGTAAAACTTCGTCTTAGGTAAGGAAAATTTTGATAAGATGTATTATTAAATCCGACCTCTAAGAAATAATTCTGGTTTTTGTTATACTAGTTCTAAACTGATTTTTAGTAACAATCATTTTGTTCCTCAAAGTGCTCCATTCTTCACTAAGTGTTATGTGGTGGAAACTGGGAAAAAAGTTGTCCCTTAAAGAAAACCCAGTCTTTAGGATTTCATAAAGCCTATTTTTCTAAGAAAATGTGGGTGGCTAAGATTTTTCTTTCTGAAATTTTAGGATCCAAGAAAGTTTGGGTTCCAAAAGTCTAACTATTTTTTTAGGAAAATAAAGAAAGTACCAACAACAATACTTGGTACATGGATAGTGGATGTTCCTGACATATGACTGGTAACAAAAACTACTTTGAAAATATTATCAAGATTAAAGGAGGAAAAGTTTCTTTCGAATATAATGCTAAGGGAGAAACTATTGGTATAGGTAACATCATTCTTCTTGGAAAAAATTTGATTTAAAAAGTTTTTTTGTTAAGGGTCTTAAGCACAACCTCATTAGAATAAGTCAATTATGTGATGAAGGTTACCTTGTGAATTTTAGGAATGACAAGTGCTTAGTACACAATTCTGAGGAAGAGTTTATTCTTTCTGCCAATAGGCAAGAGAATGTTTACACACTAAACTTAGAAGACCTTAGGAGCCAAGAAAAACCTTGAATTAGTGCAATGGAATATCATTATTGGTTGTGGCATAGAATGTTAAAAAACTATAACCTTAGAAACCTATGAAAACTATCAAAGAAAAGACTAGTTAAGGATCCACCAGAGCTAAGATTTGATTCTTCAAAAGTTTTTGATCCTTTTAAATATGGAAAGAAACATAAATCATGTCTTAAATATGTCAGTGATGTCTCAACCCCTGATGCATTACAATTAGTTCATATGGATCTTTTTGGTTCAACACAAACTAGAAGAATTGGAGGCAAGTATTATGTATTTGTCTTAGATTATGATTACACTAGATTTACATGGGTCTATTTTCTAGAAAAGAAATCTGAAGCTTTTTCTTATTTCAAAAGTTTTAGATCCCAAGTTAAAAATGAGAAAAAACTTCCTTTGATAACTATTCATAGTGATCATGGAGGTGAATTTAAAAATTCTGATTTTGAAACTTTTTTTAGTAGAAATGGAATTACTCATAACTTCTCAGCACCTAGAACAGCTCCAAAAAATGGTTTTATTGAAAGAATAAAAATAATTATTCAAGAGATAACAAGAACCATGTTGAGTGAGTATTCTGTAGCCAAACATTTTTGGGATGAAGCTGTGAGTACTGCTTGTTATAATATAAATCATGTTTTTATTAGACATTTTCTTAATAAAACTCCTTATGAGTTATGTATTGGTAGAAAACCTAGACTTTCCTACTTTAAGGTTTTTGGTTGCAAGGTATTCATTCTGAATACTAAAGATAATCTACACAAATCCCTTATACATGCTGAGAGAATAAATAGAATACTTCCTTATACTTGTATACTCTGATTTAGTAAGATTCTATTGGTAGAATCTTTAACTTTGTAAACTTTCATTAAGATTCATTTTATGGAACCATCTTTGCAGGAATCACTTTCTCATAATAATATTTCTAGAATCTAGCTAGTGTGTAGAACTAGAGGTTTTGGGAATTACGTTGTTTAACCTTGTTAAAAATAATCATCTTTAAAAGATCCAAGGGAATTTTTAAAGTATACAATTCAACCCCCTCTTGTATTTTGAGCATTATTAGATACTTCATTCCGTATCTATATTATTTCAATCCTATATTTGGTATTATAGAGTATATCATACTCCACATACCATCTCAAAAATTGGTATCAGAGGTTGCCTACCTCATACCCTGAACCAATTCAACAATTGGTATCAAAGGATTATTTCAATCTGAATTAATCTCACGATTAGATTCCGGAGAGAATCCATCTTGTTATTATTTTCAGAATCATATTTTCAGACTCATAAAGTTTAGATTCATATTTTTCTTTGAGATACTCTTGTTCTATATTTTTCTTACTGAGAAATATTTTCCTTGTTTACAAAATTTTATTACTAACAAGTTTGTGTGGAAAGTTTTCTTTAAGATGGCAGGAATCAATGTTGGTTCCATTGACAACATAAATCCAACAAGACCACCTATTTTTGATGGGAATGATTATGAATATTAGAGAGATCACATGAAGACATTTATTATCAATACTGGAGTAGACAATTTTGTCATGCTTACTGGAGGTTATAAAATTCCTAACACAGAAGTTAGTACTTTCACAAATCAAGAAAAACATGAATATCAACTGAATTATAAGGTAAAAAATACATTGCCTTCTTCCATGACTAGAAATATATATAGCCAAATTTCATCTAGTGAATAATACAATTGTATTTGGAAGAAACTTGAAGTTACACACTTTGGAACCTCCAAAGTTATTGAAACTAGAAGAGCTATGCTCAGAGCTTAATATCATGGTTTTTTCTTTCCTTATGGAGAACCCATATGTAAGGTGTAACAGAGATTCATGATTATTGTTAATAGTTTACAATATATGGGTGATAAAGGATTATATGATGAAGATATTTTGTATAAAATCATAGAAATCATGCCTAATGAGGGGGAATCTAAGAGAAAAACTGTTGATTAGAATAGAAAAGTCACTCAGATTACTCTTGATGAAGTTTTTGTAACTCTTCTTCAACACGAGACTAGAATGAAGAGATATGCTGATAATGTAAAGTAGAAAATGGAAATGGAGGTGTTTCTTTTACTACAACTTCAAATCATATGAAAGCCAAGACTCCTAATAGAGTTATTAGATCCAAATCTAAGCAGGTTGTTATACATTCCGAATCTAGTGGATGTGAATCACCAGAAAATGAATTAGCCAATATTGCTCGAAGGATGAACAAGATAGCTAGACATAAGAATGTTCAATCTAGATATAAGAAGAAATAAAGGAAATATAAGAAAGATTCAGAAGTTACATGTTATGAATGAAATATAGTTGGACATATAAGACCTGATTGTCCTATGCTTAAGAGAAAGGAAAGAAAGGAAAGAAAGGAAAATAATTCTGAAAGAAACAAAAAGATGTACTACAAAGCTAAATATAAGAATGTTTTGAAGGCTAATTACACCTGAAGTTCCAGTGGTGGTGACTCTTCAGATGAATCATCATATTACGAATCTCTTGGACAGAAGAATCTTGGTTTAATAGTTAGACTACCAATTGAAAATCATTACTTAATGGCTAAGGTACACAATTCTGAATGAATGACCAATTTTTCCTTAAATGTAAATTATAGTAATGAAAAACACTATGAGTCTTTAGATGAATAATCCTCTTCCTATGAAGATAATACTCTACCTACCTATGAAGAAGTTTCTAGTTTTTCTAAGCTTCTTGAGAATGAAAATTCTAAAGTCAATAAAAATCTTGATAAGGAAAATTCTAGGATTTCTATACTTACTAATGAAATATCAGATATTTCTAAAGATCTAGATATGAAAACCCTTGATTTTGAAAATATTTTAAAAAAACTTGAGAAAGTAAATTCTGAGAAGGATAAAATTTCTAACGATATATAAACTATAATTTCTAAGAAAAATGTTTTCGAGCTGAACTCTAGTTCTAAAGATAATGTTTTGGAAGATAAGAACTTAGTTATTAGACTGAAGTCTGAAATTTTTTCCTTGAGTAAGTGTTTGTCAAACTTTACCTTAGGTAAGGAAAATTTTGATAATATTTATTCTCAAATATGACCTCTGAGGAATAATTCTAGTTTTGGTTATACTAGTTCTAAACTGATTTTTGTTAACAATTATTTTGTTCCTCAAAGTGCTTCATTTTGCACTAAGTGTCAGTGTGGTGGACACTGGGCAAAATTTTTTCCTTAAACAAAACCCAGTCTTTAGGATTTCATAAAGCCAATTTTTCTAAGAAAATGTGGGCGGCTAAGATTTTGTTTTCTGAAATTTCCAAATCCAAGAAAGTTTGGGTTCTGAAAGTATAACTCTTTTGTTTTCAAAAAAATAAAGAAAGTACCAACAACAATAATTGGTACATGGATAAGGGATGTTCTCAACATATGACTGGTAACAAAACTACTTTGAAAAGATTATCAAGAGGAAAAGAGGAAAAGTAACTTTCAGAGATAATGCTAAGGGAGAAACTATTGGTATAGGTAACATCATTATTCTTGGAAAAACATTGATTTCAAATGTTTTGTTTGTGAAGGGTCTTAAGAACAACCTCATTAGCATAAGTCAATTATGTGATGAAGGTTACCTTGTGAATTTTTGGAATGAAAAGTGCTTAGTACACAATTCTAAGGAAGAGTTTATTCTTTCTGCCAATAGGCAAGAGAATGTTTACACACTAAACTTAGAAGACCTTAGAAGCCAAGACTTACCTTGACTTAGTGCAATGAAAGATCATTATCGGTTGTGGCATAGAAGGTTATGACACTGTAACCTTAGAAACCTATGAAAACTCTCAAAGAAAAGATTAGTTAAGGATTTACTGGGGCTTAGATTTGATTCTTCAAAAGTTTTTGATCCTTTTCAATATGGAAAGAAACATAAATCATTTTTTAAATTAGTCGGTGAAGTCTCATTCAATGATGCATTACAGTTAGTGCATATGGATCTTTTTCGTCTAACACAAACTGGAAGCATTGGAGGAAAGTATTATGTATTTGTCTTAGTTTATGATTACACGAGATTTACATGGGTTTATTTTCTAGCAAAGAAATATGAAGCTTTTTCTTATTTCAGAAGTATTATAGCCCAAGTTAAAAATAATAAAAACATTCCTTTGATAACTATTCATAGTGATCATGGAGGGGAATTTTAAAATTCTGATTTTGAAACTATTTGTAGTAGAAAAGGCATTACTCATAACTTCTCAGCACCTAGAACACCTGAACAAAATGGTGTTGTTGAAAGAAGAAATAGAATTCTTCAAGAGATAACAAGAACCATGTTGAGTGAGTATTCTGTAGCCAAACATTTTTGGGCTGAAGTTGTAAGTGTTGCTTGTTATACTATAAATCGAGTTTTTATTAGACCTTTTCTTAATAAAACTCTTTATGAGTTATGGAATGGTAGAGAACCAAGACTTTTGTACTTTAAGGTTTTTGGTTGCAAGGTATTCATTCTGAATACTAAAGTTAATCTACACAAATTCCTTATGCTCGTTGAAAAAAGAAATAGAATACTTCCTTATACTTTTATAATCTTATTTAGTAAGATTATATACGCTTTAAGGTAGACTCTTTATCTTAGTAAACTTTCATTAAGTTTCATTTTCTGAAACCATCTTTTCCAGAATCACTTTCTTGAAATCATATTTTCATAATCTATCAAGTGTGTAGAACTAGAGGTTTTGTGAATTACCTTATTTAACCTTGTTAAAAATAATCATTTTTAAAAGTTCCAAAGGAATTTTTAAAGTATACAATTCACCCCCTCTTGTATTTTTAGCATTATTAGATACTTCATTTAGTATCTATATTATTTTGATCCTATATTTGGAATTATAGAGTATATAATACTCCACAAACCATCTCAACAATTGGTATCAGAGGTTGGATACCTCATAACCTGAACCAATTCAACAATTGGTATTAAAGGGTTGGTTCAATCTGAATTAATCTCACGATTAGATTCAGGAGAGAATTCATCTTATTCTTATTTTCAGAATCATATTTTCAGACTCATAAAGTTCAGATTCATATTTTTCTTAGAGATACTCTTGTTCCATATTTTTCTTACTGAGGAATATTTTCCTTGTTTACAAATTTTTATTACTAACAATTTTGTGTGGAATTTTTTCTTTAAGATGGCAGGAATCAATGTTGGTTTCATTGACAACGTAAATCCAACAAGAACATATATTTTTGATGGGAATGATTATGAATATTGTAGAGATCACATGAAGACATTTATTATCAATACTGGAGTAGACAATTTTGTCTTACTTACTGGAGGTTACAAAATTCCTTACAAGGAAGTTAATACTTTCACAAATTAAGAAAAGTATGAATATCAACTGAATTATAAGGTACGCAATACATTGCATTGTTCCATGACTAGAAATATATATAGAAAAATTTCATCTTGTGAAGTAGAAAATTGTATTTGTAAGAAAGTTGAAGTTAAAAACTTTGGAACTTACAAATTTATTGAAACTAGAAGATCCATCCTCAGAGCTAAATATCATGGTTTTTGATTTCTTTATGGAGAAACCATATGTAAGGTGCGACAGAGATTTATGAATATTATTAATAGTTTACAATATATGGGTGAGAAAGGATTAGACGATGAATATCTTGTGGATAAAATCATAGGCATCATGACTAATGAGTGGGAATATAAGAGAATAGATATTGATGAGAATAGAAAAGTCACTCAGATTACTCTTGATGAACTTTTTGGAACTCTTCTTCCACACGAGAATAGAATGAAGAGAGATGCTGATAATGTAAAGAAGAAGAATTTAAATGGCAGTGTTGCTTTTACTAAAACTTCAAATCATATGAAAGACAAGACTCCTAAGAGAGTTACTAAATGCAAATCTAAGAAGGTTGTTATACAATCCAAATCTTGTGGAAGTGAATCTTTAGAAAATGAATTATCCAATCTTTCTCGAAGGATGAACAAGATAGCTGGACAAAAGAACTTTCAATCCAGATATAAGAAGAAAGAAAGGAAAGATAAGAAGGATTCAGAAGTTACATGTTATGAATGAAAGAGAGCTATACATATAATAACTGATAGTCCTATGTTTAAGAGAAAAAAAATAAAGGAAAATAATTCTAAGATAAACAAAAATAAGTAATACAAAGCTAAAGATAAGAAAATTTTGAAAGCTAATGACACCTGGAGTGCTAGTAGCGGTGACTCTTTAGATGAATCATCAGATTACAAATCTTCTGGATAGAAGAATGTTGGTTTAATAGCCAGACTACCTATTGACAATTATTTCTTAATGGATAAGGTACAAAATGCTGATTCAATGACCATTGTTTCTTTAAATAAAAATTATAGTAATGATAAATACTATGAATATTTGGAGGAATAACCCTATTATGATGAAGATAATACTCTACCTACCTATGAAGAAATTTCTAGGTTTTCTAAGCTTCTTGAGAATGAAAATTATAAAGTCAAAAAAAAGCTTGATAATAAAAATTCTAGGATTTATATACTTACTAAATAAATATCAGATCTTTCTAAAGCTCTTGATATGAAAACCCTTGATTTTTAAAATATTTCAAAAAAACTTGAGAAAATAAATTCTGAGAAGGATAAAATTTCTAAAGATCTAGAAAATGTAATTTCTAAGAAAAATGTTTTTGATCCTAACTCTAGTTCTAAAGATAATGTTTTGGAAGATAAGAACCTTGTTATTAGACTGAAGTCCAAAATTTTTTCCTCGAGGAAGTGTTTGTCAAACTTTACCTTAGGTAATGAAAATTTGGATAAGATGTATTCTCAAATACGACCTCTAATGAATAATTTTGGTTTTGGTTATACTAGTTCTAAACCAATTTTTAGTAAAAATTATTTTGTTCCTCAAAGTGCTCCATTTTTCACTAAGTGTTAGTGTGGTGGACACTGGGAAAAAATTGGCTCCTTAAAGAAAACCCAGTCTTTAGGATTTCATAAAGCCTATTTTTCTAAGAAAATGCGGGTGCCTAAGATTTTGCTTTCTAAAATATCCTGATCCAAGAAATTTTGGGTTCCGAAAGTCTAACTCTTTTGATTTCAGGAAAATAAAGAAAGTACCAACAATAATACTTGGTACATGGATAGTGGATGTTCCTAGCATATGACTGGTAACAAAAACTACTTTGAAAAGATTATCAAGACGAAACGAGGAAAATTAACTTTCAGAGATAATGCTAAGGGAGAGATTATTGGTATAGGTAACATCACTCTTCTTAGAAAAACTTTGATTTCAAATGTTTTGTTTGTTAACGGTCTTAAGCACAACCTCATTAGCATAATTCAATTATGTGAGGAAGGTTAACTTGTGAATTTTATTAATGGAAAGTGTTTAGTACACAATTACAAGAGTTTATTCTTTCTGCCAATAGGCAAGAAAATGTTTACAAACTAAAATTAAAATAACTTAGGATCCAAGAATTTCCTTGACTTAGTGCAATGGAAGATTATTATTGGTTTTGGCATAGAATGTTAGAACACTATATCCTTAGAAACCTATGCAAACTCTCAAAGAAAATATTAGTTAAGGATATACTGGAGCTTATATTTGATTCTTAAAAAGTTTTTTGATCCTTGTCAATATGGAAAGCAACATAAATCATGTTTTAAATCAATCAGTGAAGTCTTAACCACTGATAAATTACAGTTAGTGAATATGGATCTTTTTGGTCCAACACAAACTGGAAGAATTGGAGGAAAGTATTATGTATTTTTCTTAGATAATGATTACACTATATTTACATGGGTCTATTTTCTAGAAAAGTAATCTAAAGATTTTTATTATTTCAAAAGTTTTAGAGCCTAAGTTAAAAATGAGAAAAACCTTTATTTGATAACTATTCATAAGGATCTAGGAGGAGAATGTCAGAATTATGATTTTGAAACTTTTTGTAGTATAAAAAGAATTACTCACAACTTCTCATCCCTCAAAAAATGGTGTTGTTGAAAGAATAAATAGAATTCTTAAATAGATAACAAGAACCATGTTGAGTGAGGATTCTGTAGCCAAATATTTTTGAGATGAAGCTATAAGTACTTCTTGTTATACTATAAATCGAGTTTTGATTAGACCTTTTCTTAAGAAAACTCCTTATGAGTTATGGAATGGTAGAAAACCTAGACTTTTATACTTTAAGGTTTTTGGTTGCAAGGTATTCATTCTGAATACTAAAGATAATATACATAAATTCACACCAAAATCTGATGAAGTAATTTTCTTAGGCTACTCCACAACTTCTATGGATTATAGATTTTTCAATAAAAACACTTGTACTGTTGAAGAAACAGTACATGTTAAATTTGATGAAACTGATCCCTTTGTTTTTAAACAACCCCAACCTACATCTTCGGATGTATTTTCAAAAACTGATTATCAACCCATGATAGAAGATTCTTATGACAAGGAAAATTTCCAAGAAGATAATTCTGAAACATTTACCCCAGAAGATTTCCTACCCTATGTTGATGAAAAAGTTTTACAAAACCCAAATTAGTTGTTTCTTAAGAATCATCCCAGTGATAGTATCCTTGGTGATGTGAATCAACCTGTAAGGACTAGAAGTTCCTTAAGAAATGAAGTAGAACATCTAGAATTTCTTTCCCAATTAGAACCAAAAATAAATGATGAAGCTTTAGGTGATGATGATTGGATAAAAGCTATGCAAGTTGAGCTAAATTAATTCGAAAGGAATAATGTCTTGACCTTTGTTGAAAGACCTGAGGAAACTTCTGTTATTGGTGTAAAATGGGTCTTTAGAAATAAGTGTGATGAAAATGGAATCATAGTAAGAAATAAAGCTAGATTGGTTGATAAAGGCTATAATCAACAAGAAGAAATAGACTATGAAGAAACCTATGATCTAGTAGCTAGAAATTAATCTATTCGTATTTTAATTTCCTTTACAGTATTCTTTGATTTCAAACATTTTCAAATGGATGTGAAATGTGCTTTACTTAATTGTTATGTTCAAGAGGAAGTTTTTTTTGAACAACCTTCTTGTTTTGAAGATACAAAACATCCTGAACATGTTTATAAACTTACGAAATCTTTGTATGGAATTAAGAATTCCCCTCGAGCTTGGTATGACAGGCTTATAGGATTTTTGCTTCAAAATAATTGTGTTAAGGGAAATTCAGATCCAACCCTTTTTATAAAGAAAGATAAGAAAAATGTTTTGATTAATCAAATTTATGTTGATGACATTATATTTGGTTCAACTCAGCAATCTTTTACTGATTCCTTTGTGTATCTAATGAAATCTGAGTTTGAAATGAGTATGATGGGGGAGTTAACATTTTTCCTTGGTTTTCAAATTTCTCAAAAACGAAAAGGAATCTATATATCCCAAAATAAGTATATTAAAGACCTTCTTAAAGTATGGATATGAAAAAACTAAAAGTATTAGTACTCCCATTGGTACCTCAAACACACTAGATCTTGATGAATCTGGGAAACCAGTAGATCAAACATATTTTAGAGGTATGATAGGAAGTCTACTATAATTTATAGCTAGTTGTCCAGACAAAATGTTTTCAGTATGCTTATGTGAAAGATATCAATCCAATCCTAAGGAATCTCATTTAAAGGCAGTGAATTTTTTTTTCGCTACCTAAAGGGAAGCATGGATTTATAACTCTTTTATACCTCTAGAAATGATTTTATTCTAGAAAGTTTTTATGATGCTGACTTTGGTGGATGTAAAATGGATAGAAAGAGTACATTAAAAACTTATAATTTCTTAGGAGATTAATTAGTTTCTTGGTCATGCAAGAAAAAACACTCAGTAGCACTTTCCACTGCTGAAGCTAAATATGTAGCAGCTGGAAGTTGTTGTGCTCAAGTATTGTGGATGCAACACACACTCACAAACTATGGTATCAGTTTTATCAAAACACAAATTTTGTGTGATAATACTAGTGCCATTTTCCAAATTAAAAACTCTGCACATCACTCTCGTGAAAAACACATAGATATTAGGCATCACTTTTTTAGTGATCACACACAAAAAGGAGATATCATTCTTCAATTTATCGAAATGCAAGATCAACTTGCTGATATTTTCACGAAATCTTTACCCTCTGATAGATTTTAATACATTAAACAGAATTTAGTAATGATAACCATAAGGTAATCTTTCTTGTTAACTTTCTGTTGAAACCAACATCCTTACAGTAATAAACTCCTTTTAATAGGGGGAGTACATTTTCTTGTTAGTTAAATAAAATTTTTCGTAATCAAATTTTTTCATAATGAAAATCTTCAGAGTCAGTTTTTAAAAAAATTTCGTAATAAAAATTTTCGTAGTCAATTTTTTTAAAATTTTTGTAATGAAAATTTTTGTATTCAGTTTTTGAAAATTTTTCATAATGAAAATATTTGTAGTCAGTTGTTCAAAATTTTTCATAATAAAATTTTCATAATGAAGATTTTTGTTCTAAAAATTTTGGTAATGAAGATTTTCATACTCAAAATTTTCATAATGAAGATTTTTGTACTCAAAATTTTTCATAATGAAGTTTTCCGTTTTCAAATGTTTTTTCGTAATCAAAATTTTTTAGAATCTAAACTTCTTCAATAAAATTTTTCCTTCAATATGAATAATCTTCTAAGAAATATGAAAGGTATGTTTCCTTTCTTAAGTTTTCATAATCATCATTTACTTTCTGGTATTTTCATTTGGTTTTAAAAAAATTTCTGATTCTTTTTTCCTTAAATCCAAATGTTTCTCTCAAGAAACCTCAAAAGATCGGATTCTATCAAGTTTTCATAGCGGCTATCATATCAACCATCAGATCTGATTAGAAGGTTTTTCAGCCATTGGATTGAGTTTAGAAGATGAACCGTCACTTCCAACACCTATATAAAGGACCCTCTAAGGGTTGTATCACATTGATCTCAAGGTCTCGTGTGCTAAAATCCTAACCCTCTACTTAAGACCCTTCCAAATTTCTCAGAGTTTTCTCAATTCTGAATGTTTGTAGAATAATCCTGTAAAAAAGATATGTCTACTGTCAAGACAATTCTGGAGTGTTAGGTGTATAGACAAAGGTCGGTACATTCAAACTTCTTCAACAAGTATGATTCTATTATTTCAAAGAACATTAAGTTTAATGGATGTGAGAGTGTTGGCATATCGGATCCAGGGGATCAAGATTTAGTGTATCTGGATTTTCTTGTTGAGTTTTTTGAATCAGTCAGTTTTTTAAAAAAAGAAGGTAGAGAGAAGTTTTACTTCAAAAGCTATGGAAAGACCTATTCTCTTTCGTATGCTAATTCATCCAACTTAGTTGGTGTTCCATACGAAAGAGAAGCTGAGTTCTGTTCCCACAAGTTGTCGGATGTCAAAGGAATCTTTGTAAAGGTGAAAGCCCTAGAGTTACTCAGTCTTACATATGTAAATACTCTGAAAATTTCTCACCTCTCTACAAATAATCGGATCCTTGAATTATGGGTCCAATGATTTATCATTTCGATAAAAGGTGACACGGACACTTTGAAAAAGAGTGACATGTACATCCTAGATTTTCTGATGAACCTGAGGAAGGTCAATTTTCTTAAGCATATTTTGATTAAGATTGAGAATATCAAGAATGGAAATATAAAGGCTCAGATTATTATGTATCCAGCTATTCTATCAAATTTAATTATTCGATGTCTAGATTCTTTTAAAATCCCTTGTAGCTTGAGGCCCGGGAACTATAAAGTTATGATAATTAGTGATGATACACTGAAAAGGATGAACATTAGTTTTTCCAATGACTCCACAGAATTTTTTGATCTACTTGAAAGAGAAGCTGAAGTTGTTCTGAAAAAACAAGAAATAGCCGAGCCATCAAAAAAGGTTGGAAAGAAGAGGAAGTTGAAGGAAGTAGAAGAAGAAGAGAAAACCCCCAAAGCTAAGGAATCCCAATCCGCACCTCCTTAACCTAAGAAGAAAAAATCATATCTGGATGAGGTTGTAGAAAAGTGGTGGGAAGATAAGAAAAATTAGAAGGAAGGAGTGCCACAGTTTGGTTTGGATCTTATAGAAGAAAAGGATTTGAAAGAGAATACAATAGATGAGCTTGAGAAGTAAGATAAAGAAAAGAAACAAAATAAGAAGATGTCTGAGACTGAATTTTTTCAATCCCTTCTGAGGGACACTGAGAAAGCATCAGAGAATATCTCCGTACCAGAATCTTTCTTGGTAGAGGATTTACCTGAGACTCCGGGTAAAAAATTTCTCACTCCAAAAAAATCCCATGAAAAATAAGTAGAAAAAGTTTTGGAAGAAGTGGAAGAAGTTGAATGTAGTGATGACACAACTGATTTGATTAAGCATGTGAAAGAATTTCATGAGAAGGAAAGTCCATTCGAGAAATTGTCAATCCGAACCTCTCAAGACAAATCTTCAAAGAATTCTACTCCTGGAATAGATGAAAAGGCTGAAGATGAAGTGAATAAGCTATCAGAAGAATAAAGTTATAATGATTATTTCATTTTTCCTGAAGATGATGAGGCAGAAGCTGAGAAGGAGAAAATAGATGAAGATAGAATTGTTCAGCTATCTGACAGTGAACATGAATCTCCAGATGAGGAAGTTGTTCCGAAAACTGATAATGGGAAACATGTGGTTGTTGATACACCTACTAAATATATTGTAAAGAAGAAGGAATCTGGTGGATCTTCAAAGAGGAAAGATGTTGAGCTAGAGAAAGAATTCTCACCAAGCAAAGCCTCAGATTTGGAATCATCATCTCTGGGACATGATTTTGTTGTGCAATCTTTGAATAAGCTCGTTGGCACCATTTCGATTTTCCCAAGCATAGACTCTAAATGCCAGATGCTTCAACACACACTAAATCAGAAATCAGATTTAGTATCTATGGTGATGGATACGTGTGTAAATCTTGAGGTTGATTTCAATAATTTCTTCATTAACTATGATGCCCACAAAATGTCTTTCAATAAAATGGTTGGCAGGTCAAATAAGACAGTAGAAGATTTAAGAGAACGTGATAAATTCCAAGATGGTGTCAAGGAGGATTTTGACATTGAAGATGGTCGGATCAAAGATCTTACAAACAGTTTTAAAGAAAAGTTAACTTTGGAAAACAATTCTCAGATTCAAGAAGTGAAGGATCTGAATGGGAAATTATATTCTATTTCTCAAAGCTAGAAGGGAGAAAGAGATCTTCGGATTGAGATAGAAGAAAATCTTGTCAACTAGGAAGAAGTCCTGAAGGCTCAGGCAGAGGCTCTTAAGTCTCTAGAAGAAAGAATCGGGGCTTTAGAGAAGAAAGCTGAGGATCCGAATCAGCTTCTTAAGAGAGAAGATGAAGAACATAAGGAGCTCAAAAATCTAAAGACTATAGTCAAGGAGTTTATGTCGAAGGAAAAGGAAGGATAATTTTGTTTCAATCCGATCTTTTATTGTACTTTTCTTCTATGCACAAATTCCTTCTAATCATAAAGAAATTTTTGGTTTCTTGTCTTTTGGATGTGTTGTACTAATATTTCAAGTACCATAATTTCTTTTCTATTCCCTCAAAGTCTTTTTTAAAATCACAAAGGGGTAGAAAGGAAAAAAGAATACTAAGTAAAGACGAAATATCCCTAAGTAAGGGGGAGTTTATCTAAGGGGGAGTTTTCATCATAGAGATTTCTGTACTCAAGATAATGAAAAATCTCATTCTAGAAATCTAGAATACCATCCTTAGTGTTCCAAAGCATAAGGGGGACTTATTCGTATTCATCTTTTCCCATATGATAAGGGAGACACGTTTTATTTTCAAAGTCTAGAAAAATATTTTATAAGTCCTTTTATTCTTTTTCATTAGGATGTTTGTGCTTTCCAAAAAGGGGGAGATTTTTGAGTCAATAAGGTTTTCCTTATGAATTTTCTATTCCTTCATGTTTGGGGAGATTGTTAAGTCAATAAGGTTTCCTTATGACTTTACCATTCCTTCTTGTTTTGAAAATGAAAAACACCTCATCTTAAGGGAAATTTCATTTAATCTATGTTTTACTTCTATAAGGAAAATTTTCCTTCCCCAATAAAATTTATCCTCACCATGTTTTTCATTGTTAATTATCTTATCTAAGTGTAAAATTCAGTTTCATATCTAAAACTGCGGAATCATATAATAATTAGATAAAGAGAATTCTGTTTTTAGGATCAGAATTCAGACTCCGAGTTCTCTGAATTCAGACTTCAAACTCTTATGAGTTCTGACTCCAAGTTCTCCAAATTCAGACTCCGAACTCTTATGAGTTCTGACTCTGAGTTCTCTGAATTCAGACTCCGAACTCTTCTGAGTTCTGACTCCGAATCCTAATGAATTCAGACTCTGAACTTTGTAAGTTCAGACTCTGAATTCTCATGAATTCTGACTCTGAAATTTGTAAGTTCTGACTCTGAATTTTCATGAACTCTGACTCAAAACTTTGTAATTTCAGGTTCTGAATTCTTATGAATCCATATTCAGAATTTCCTTGAAATTAAGACGCCGAAATTCTATAGATTTCAGGTTCTGAATTCCATAGAAAATAGAATCCGAATATCATTGTATTATAAACACCGAATGTGTTTTTTATTAGACTCTGAACTTTTATTGGCTTACATTCCGAATATTTGATTTTGGTTATGTACCCATATTTTTTCTTATACGTGTATTGCTAAAAAAATGATATCGTGCGTTCAGTTACTTACTAACCATTATTTGAGCGACATGTGTATAGGTCCCTCTGAAATTCAAGGAACAATATGACTGTCGGAGGAGGGAGCTGACTGTTGGAGTTGTGCCTATAAATAGGAGATCATTCGAAAAAGCTCAATAATGTTCTATGACTCTATAGATTATATGTTGTTGTAGTGATTTCTAGAGAGAGGCTCTCATGCTTAGTGCGTACTGAACACCTTGTTCAGATTTGCTTCGTGTGACTCCGAATGTTGCTGATTACATTTGAGGACTTCCGGGGATAGGAAGACAGAGCTGTCGATTACCTTAAAGTTCAAGGACTTCCTTGCTGAGGAAGACAGAGGTGCCAACTACCTTGAAGTTGAGGGCTTGCAGGGATAGAAAGACAGACTCTGATCTTCGTATCGAGGGATTACCCTGGTGTGGGTAAGACATAATTTCTTGAAAGTATAAATCAAGGGACCTTTATCCAAGGTTGTTGGATACCCTTCTCTTTTGGTTAAAAGACTTATTACTTATTACTTGTTTGTTTCAAGTTTTCTGCTGTATTTTGTTTGTTGAGGAATGTATAACTATCTTGTACTTCTTTATACTTGTATACTCTGATTTAGTAATATTCTATACGCTTTAAGGTAGAATCTTTATCTTTTAAACTTTCATTAAGTTTCATTTTCCAGATCCATCTTTTCTGGAATCACTTTCTCAGAATCATATTTCTTGAATCTAGCAAGTGTGTAGAACAAGAGGTTTTGAGAATTACCTTGTTTAACCTTATTGAACATAATCATCTTTAAAAGTTCCTAAGGAATTTTTAAAGTATACAATTCACCCCCTCTTTTATTTTGAGAATTATTAGATACTTAATTCAGTATCTATATTATTTCGATCCTATATTTGGTATTATATAGTATATCATACTCTACATACCATCTCAAAAATTAGTATCAAAGGTTGGCTACCTCATACCCTAAACCAATTCAACAATTATTCTATTAACAAGCTCAAAAACCTTTATATCAGGATTCAGAAACACAACATCTCATAATATAGGTTAGAATAATTTAGGAATCTTTTAAAATAGTTGGCATGAAATTCAATTCAATAGCACAACAATAAAATTTGGAATCAATGTGTCCCCCCAATATATCTTCAATCAGCACTAAAAATGGGAACAAACCTAGTGAACACAATTCATATCATAATCTCATATCTTTATTATCATTTATGTAATATTCCATTTCTTGGGTTTTTTATTAGTAATAGTCTATCAGGGGCTCATCTCCTTACTTTATCATATTTGACCTTTTTTCATTTCTAATAAGATATACCTCTCAGTCGGTCACCATATTTTGAATCATTAATGAGTTTATCCAAGTAGGATATGATATAAAATTTTAATTGGTACTCATAGACATCATCTCAAAAATAAAACTCTACCACCCATCAAGTTCAAGATCCCTTCAACTTTAGCTGACCTCCTAGCGGTTCATATTTGATTCATCTAGTTCTCAGATCACCAACTTGGCTTAAAATTCCTTATAGATTATGTATATTCATGGCTTATCATTACCTAGATATTTTTTCTATTTTGGTTAGGTCTAGGTTGTCTTCTTAAACTGATGATCTTGAGTTCTTCATTGATTATCTTTATAATTGACCTGAAATACCCTCTTGAATTAAGTTTTCCACTATCAATGAAGAATAACTCCGTCAAGGAATTTCTCCATTAAATATTTTCTAATTTTGGGGATAAGGTGGAAGAAATATCTTATGCATAGTATATTTTTGTATGAGTAATGCTATAAAATATCCTATGCATAGGAGAAATAACCTATGAGGAAAAATATTTCCTACACAGTGCTTGGTTAAAATTTCCTATATGATTATAGAAAAATCACCTATATAGCCATCATTAAAATTTTAAGGAATAATAAAACTCAAAAATATCATGCAGGACTTCTTATAACAAGAAAATTAATAAAGCAATATGTTATATAAATAAAAAAATTTCATATAGTATCACATAAGATATCATATAGAAATGAAAAATGTCATAAAAATGACATCAAAATTCATATGAATTACATTAATTACCATAAAACTATATTATTCAATAATTTCAAAAAATCACAAAAAAATCTAGAATATTTTGTACTACAAAATATATTTCATGATAAAGGAACCAAAATTTTAAAATTTAAACTCCAAGACCTAAAACATATCAAATAAATTAAAAAATATATTTTAATTAATGATTCATTGTAAATAACTCAAATAAACATCCACACAAGCATAATCATACATTTTTCAATTTTAACAAATGAATTTAACATGAGTTCCAACATGAGATATTTGAAATAAAATCATTGTAACTATGAAATATTAGTTCCTTATAAAAATAAAATGAAAATTAAATAAAACAAAATTAGATCTTAAAATGTATGAAACTTCCATCAATGAACTTTACATCAATTACTAATTAAAAATCAACATTTTAAGGAAAATATTGAAATAATTACAATATCAACACATAATAATAAATAATTCATTAGTTGAAACTAAATTCTCATTTAAAAAATCATAAAAATATGAAATACATGAATTAAAATTGATCCACTTTAAATTCACCCACACTTAATGCACTTATTTTCCTCAAGTAATTTATTCATCAAATTTAGTGACAAAAAATCTATATTAAAAATGAATGAATATTAATTCTAATAAATAATTGAAATTCATTAATTATTTCCTCCATATAAATTTTCATGTATGTATGTATGATTTCTCTATTAAATGAAATATTTTTTTCCAAATTTGGTTTCTTATCCTATGTATATGATGTAATTGGAAAATATTGAAAGAATTTTTTCCACCTTAACTTTGTATTAAATTTGTTATTCAAACTTCACTTTTTTCCATGGAGAAAATATGTATAACTTTATTAGACATATAATTAATCATAAAAAATGATGAGTGGTTAAAAAAAATTTATGGAAGAATAATTAATACATCAAATAGTTTTATCATATATAATGAAAATCTCATCCTATAATTGGGAGTGAATTTATAGTCTTGTTGAATGAAAATATTTTTTACTTTAAATCCCAGCGAAGAAGTACAAATCTGATTAAAATTTTAAATGTTACTCCCAATTGTTTATCAAAATAATGTATTTTAAAGAGAGAAAATGGAATTAGTTCACATGGTTGAATATATTGTTAAATTTAAATGATTATCCACTCAAGGTTGTAGAAAAAATTATTTTCATGAAATATTTTTAACCACTGAAGATGTAAATTAACAATGAAATCTATCAATTTGAAAAAACAAATAAAGATATTTTTGATTTAAAATAAATTGAAATATTATTTAGTAGAGTGAAATACCACTCCCCACACATAAACCTATCATTATTCACAATGTTGAATTCCAAGGTGGTGGAAACATTTAAAATATTTTAGTTCCAAAATATTTTAGAATAAAATATTATAAGTTATATGAAAGCATAAAAAATAATTAAAAAAATATATTTTCCACTACATTTAACGAACATAAAAATTTTAGATTATGAATAATAATTTTTAATACAGCTACTATATTATATTATTATAATAAAAAATATTCTCTAAGTAGTATTCATGTGTAAACTTGAAATAAAAAAATTTATTCAAAGAAGCACAAAATCAAGCATCAAATAACACTAATTTAGAACATGGAAACATATGATAATTATTAGAAACTAATAGAATTTTGTATGTTATTTTATAATGTTTATTATAATTTTTATAACTAATTTTAGTCCTCTAATTCATTAAAACGACATTAGTAGTTTAATGTAACTTAATAAGTTAAATAGATGAATAAATTTAATAGAAAATCCCTTGATATGAGTCATTTCTTATTTTAACATCAACCAAAATTAATCTATCATTTTTATTTGAGTAATGTAACTCCAGATACATAATAAATTTCCTACAAAATGAATAGGTAAATATAATATTTCACATTTATAACTTTATAAGAAAGTAAAACAATAGGTTGAATTTATGGGAGGGTGATTTAAAAATTTACTCTGGTTGATCTAAAATTCTACTCTTCATGAACTTAGATATAAATCTAAAATATCATCTGAATAGGGAGGAAACATAATTATTATTCCCAATAATTTCAAATAGTTGATGATTGTGAAGTATACCAAAGTAAATGAAAAGGTGATATTTTATTTTTAAATATAAGAGACTCACATACGTAACATAGAGGAATTTTATTCTTGTTAAAAAATAAATAAACAAAGTAAAAACAAACAAGAATGACCATTGGTTGAATCCCATGAAGCATTATGTTTAGAGTCATTAATTAGGCTCAGTAAAAGTTCAAAATTTGAAAATAATGATAGAAACCTATCCCTTGGGCTACCACTCATAATGATTTTTGATCCTCCAACCCTTCATAAAAAATGATATATTTTCATCTCCTAAAAATTAAAAATCTCCCCTAATAAGAACTATTAGGATGGTAAAGAGTCTAGACCATCTAGATTTATTCTTTTTATGGAATATCTTCAATCTTGAATTGAAATGTATTTATTTTTGACTAACCTTAAACTAATAATTATTAATGATGGAATCCTGAAAATATTTTTTTATTTCCTTTTAAATATCAAAATTTTCATAATATTTACTTCTAGTAACATTAACCTAACTCATACCCAGTAGTTCTATCTAACTAATAGTTTGAACTAAAAGATCAATGCATTAATTGGAAAAAATTTCTTGGGATGATTTTTTATAAGAAAATTACTAGACATCCCAAAAAATTATTTAAGGAGAAATCAATATGGGAGTTTTATATGTAGTCTTTTAGGACAAAAAAGCCTTATCATGCTTCAAATATAAATTCTTCCTTGAGACAGATATAGTTTTATATTAAATTTGATTTATATATATATTAAAAACACATACTTTTATAATTTACTTTGGATGGTAAGTTATTATAGTATTGTGTTTAAAACCATATTTTCCCATTAATTTATTGAATCTAAAATACACAAAACTGGTATCATATTTTGTGATGAAGGCTTTAGGCTATGAAAATATGAAAATATGTTATTTTTAATTGGTTTCACAAGAATATTAGATTAATTATTAAAAATTTCTATAGATTCCACCCACTTAGACACAAAGTATACAACTAAAATAATATATTCATTCCCATGAGAATATAAATATGGTTCTATAAAATCCATTCCCAAAACATAAAAAATGTTAACATCTAAAATTACATTTTGTGGGCGCTCTTACTTCCTACCTACGTTGCATAACCTTTATAATTTTTTTAACTAACAACAAGACTCTTAGCATCAGGGAAATGTCTCAAACAATATAAAAAATATTGAAGCAATTATTGAAAATTCCTTACTCCCTCATAGTGTCCTTCTTATAGTGTAGAGTAACAACTCTCAAGAATGAATAACATCTCATCCTTAGATACAGAACTCATATTTTTACCATCAGTGCACCATCTAAAAAATAATAGACAATCTAAAAATTATTATTTCAATATGGAAATAAACTTCCCTCTCTGGTTTTATGATATATCAATGGGTATAAATTTAGATCTATGAAATTAACCAAATATCTATACCAGGGATTATTTTTTTCTTATACAAATAGAATGTTTTCATAAGTAAATAAGGAATTAATCCCACTTGGTTGATCATTTTGGGAATTGAAAAACCAGGAAAAGTGACCAATAATAACATTTTTGGAATCATGCCTATTATTAATCTATAATTCAAGTTAAAATAGAAAAAATATCCATTTAATAAGTACTTATTTAGTGACTTTCTTGGATATCATATATTCCAAGACTGAATGGTCAGTGAAAATGATAACTTTTCACCCAATTAATACTTCCTATACTTATATTGAATGAAAAATACATAAAATTGTTCCATATTTGTTGTGGTATAATTACATTGTACATCATCAAGTAATATAATATCAAAATACACAACATGATACCTTTTGTCTTCTATTTTCCCTAAAACCGCTCCAACAACCACATCACTTGTATCACAAATGATTTCAAATGGAAAATTCACTTTCAGGGAAATGATAATGGGTAAAGATATCAATTATTCATTGATTATATTGAATTATTTTAATATATTTTCATAAGTAACAAATGATTTATATTTGACCAAAATGGAACACATGGACCTTATGATCCTATAATAATCTTTAATAAAACTCTATTAAAAATCATTATTCCCCCAAAAATATTCAAACATATTTTACTCTTTAAAAAGGTAGTAGATTTTTAATTACCTAAAATATTTCATTTTCATATTCTATACCCCTCCTAGATACACTGTGGCCTAGGTAAATACCATCGATGACCACAAATTAACATTTATCCCAATTCAAAATAAAGTTAGTATCTTTAATATCTCTAAAATTAAAACCAAATTATATAAAAAACTCTTAAATTTTATTTCAATGATAGAAAAATTATCAATAAACACCTCAATAATTCTTTAAATCATGTTAGAAAATATAGACATCATAGAACAATGAAAGGTGGATGAGGCACCATATAAGCCAAATGGAACTCATTGGTAGGAAAAAATTCCAAATAGATAAGTTAAATCTATTTTCCCTTAGTCTTATAGACATATATGAATATCATTGTGACCATAATAGACATTAAGAAAATAATAACATTCATTACCAGTCAATCTCTCAAGTATTTAATCTAATAATGGAATGGGAAAATATCATCCCTGTTTCCATAGTTTATATTTTTATAGAATATATAAAAGATCCACTTGGTCATTATCCTAGCCTAATTTTTTTCATTAGTTATGAATGTTAAAACTACTTTATGTTGAAAAACATGGACATAGAAAACCCAGTGAATATTTGAAATAAGAGAGTTTATTATTGTATAAAACATAGATAACTTCCTACCTAACAACATATTTTTTATTGAGATTGATCTTTTTTTGTCCCTCTACTCCTGGATTAGGTTCAGGTTTTATTAGAATCCCATTTTTATAGAATGAAGGGTTAGTATCTTTAATATCATCTATGATTTAACTTCTCAATTGTTTTGAACTTTTTAATGGAAACTAATAGCTTTTATTCTAGTCATACATCTAGTTTATATGAAATAATAATAATAAGTTGATAATTTATTCCATGATATGAGTATTATAAGTGATATGAAAGTGATTTAACCTCTATATGTGGTGATTATTAGATAAAGGGTGGAATATTGGGTCAAGGTAGCCCAAGGAATTCAACACGTATCTTAATGAAATAATAGAATCTAGAAACAAAATTTCTTCACTACTGTTCATAATATATAACTTCTTATATCCTAATTCCAAAACTAGTTTAAATATATTTTCCTTAGTAAAATCATCCAAATATTTCAAATATGATCCCACAAAATCATCAAAATATTCCACCATATAACTAGAATATATTCTTAGATATGGTTAATCATTATTTTTTAACTATAAATATCACAAATCATTCTTAAAAATTCATCCTCCTCCTCATCAATAGGTTTTTTACATTCAAGAATTATCCCTATTGAACAATTTTCACTTAGTGCATAACAGTCCCAAACCCGCACTCACATATATTGTGCTAAAAACATAATCTTTACAGTTATGTCTTGATACTGATAAATCTAACCCAATTTTAGCCATCCAAAACACACAACATCAAAAGGAAATACTAAATCACTTACATAACCTAGGACCTTTTAAGTTTAGAGTTCTAGATAATTATGAAAAACTCTAACATAATAACATGATATATAAAGAACTATATCATAAAAATATACATCATATCCCACTATATTCTTTAGACCTAAAAACATTGTTAGGAATAATATAATTAAAACCATTCTTCACAACTCAAATAATAAGAAACAAAAGAAGGGTGAGTTAAAATGCTCAATAAGTGTAATCATTAGAATTAAAAATTATTTGTCACCAGTTAAAATAAAATGAATATAAGGGTATGATGACATAATAAAATTTCATGATCATAACATAAGATAATTCATACCCATCAAATCAATGATCATAAAACATGTGATAGGTCATAATTCTTTAACTTAAGACAAGATTCATATAATTCAACAATCACGGGACATGTGAAAAATTACTTTAAACACAGGATCTATTAGAACTTGATGAAAGCATAAAGGAATTTTTTTAACTTTTAACCTAATTTACATATCACTCTTCCAATAATTCTTACAAATGGAATAACTTACCTGGTGAATTTCAACAATATCTTAGGAGAATCTTATAACTGATTAACTCCACCCATTTACTCAATGTATTGAAGAGATATATTAGGATTGACTATCATCATGAGATATATTAGGATCACCTTTCATCATAAAAAATTTCCAATAACCATTAAATAATCATAACACATGAAATATTTTATTTTTCAACATAATAATATCTATTGTTCTTTAAAAGCTTGATTGACCCATGGAAAGGAAACGTCTTCCATAAAAATCTATTTAAAAGAATCATAATACATCTAGAGAAAGAATAAGGATGGTATAATTACAATATATCCCCAGTGAATCTTAATTAAAATTATGATTTATTTACATTAAGGAATAAAAATACCATAAAAAGATCATTAAAAACATTCTTGAGGAAAATACCGTTTCTACTTTGAAAATCACTTTTAAAAATAAATATTTTCATAATATTAGGAAAAAAAATTTATTTTAAAATAACCAAGTAATATTTTAATGGAATGTTTAAATAATTGATCATAAATAATGATAATAAATTACATTCATTACATAATTGTTAAAAAAAAATTTTGTTCGCACCATTGGTTAAAATCACCTTGTTCAGAAAATGACAAGAATATTCCTTTTAAAACTTTTTATAATAATTCAAAAACAAGTAAAAAATAATTTAAAAAATAATTAAAAAATAATAAAAAACATTAATGAAAACATTTTAGAAATCATGGATTTTAAAGATAATGGTTTTTTGACCAAAATAGGATAAATAGGGTTTGTTTTCTTGAAAACATTTGCTGAACCATTTTGAGTACCAAAGAGATAAAAATGTTTCTAAAACATCAAAATTCAAAAAACAAATCCATAGGAGAAGATATATTTAATAATTTTATCAAATAAGGACAATAAAATTTCAAAAATGAAAATTCAAGCATAAATAATCTTGATTAAAAATGGATTGAATCATAAACCCCTTAACACTTAAGAAACTTTTGAATCATAAGAAACATGAAATAATAAATTCAAATGAATATTTCAATAGCATAAACATAAGGAGTTTCATGATTCATATTTTCAAATGGGAAGTATATAAATCTCATAAATATTTTTTATTAATAACATAAAATTTTCTAAAAAAGAATGATATTTTAAGACAAATAACCCTTAAAAATATCACATCATTAAATAAAAAATTAATCATTGGTGTGAATATTTGTAGAAAAATTTAAATCCACACAAACAAATTGGAAATAAAATATAAATTAAAAAAGATCATTTCACAGATAATCCTGACATAATATAATCAATGAAGAAGTGGTGTAACATCCCTACCTAACTCATTTTCTTGAGAGGAGGTAGAAGTGTTAATAAATTTAGGTGACATTCCTAAAACACCAAAGACTAGAAATTAATTTTAATGGTTTAAACACAAGACACATGATGGGGACGGTTTACCCTTTAATAAACACACACACACACAAAGATAAGAATAAATAAAACCAATAACATCTATATAATTGATGCATAATGCAAAACCCAACCATAAAAAATGAGATCAATACATCAATAAACAATTAAGTAAGGAATAACATCAGAGTAATGGTAGAATATAAATAGATAAACACTAAAACTCCAAAGTAGGAAAAGACTTGGGAATCGAGGTGGAACCAATTCTGACCAAGACATGGACTAAATATATGCTCTAACTCTACTAACTATGATAATAACATCAAGTAGAATTGCTAAAAAATTAAGAAACTGGTCCCTTTACTATATTATAGAAAACAATAATTATAAACACAAAAAATTATATATACAAGGGATGAGTAATCATACCTAGTAGGCAGCCCCAATATTTTTACCACATTCCACTAACACTATAACATTGTTATATCACATGATATATGATAGTCGGTAAGAATATAAAAGAATTAAAATTTATTCTCAATATAATGTATATCAAATGAGCAAGTTTTTATAAAATAAATTTAGAAAAAATATTTTCTCTTTCAAAGTAAAAGTAGATAATAATTTACAATTTCATATAATAATTTATGTTCTCACACACAAATGCCCACAAATTTTGAATGGCACACCTATGCTCACAAGCAGAGGTAATTACTCCATGAATTCACTATATAGTAAAAAATTTATCCTTGTTCCTTTATAGTTAGAACCAAGCACTAATTCCATTTCAACATGTCTTCATGTGAGGAAATCACGAACACACACCAACCCATGCATTTCCAGAAGACACACATAACCTAGTATTCCAAAACATGTTTTAAACCATCATTCATTTAAGAAAACAAAACTAATTAATTTAGAAAGTTAATTATTGGTTACACACACAATCCAATTTCAAATCCAACCAGTAATAGAATCATCTGTAAATTTTTACTAGGGAAAACCCATTGAAAATAGAGAAGAATTATTTTATCAAATTAAAATACATCAAGTTACAATAAAAGTGAGAAGAGGAAAAAACCATTTACCTCAAGTTCATTTGGAATAAAGGATCGTAAATGATTCGAAAAATCTATCACCTTCCTTTTTTCCTCCATTGAAACATAATAAGATCTCATCAAAACTCATCCAATTCCATTGATATAGGTATTAAAACACTAGTATATTGTTATAATTAACAAAATCCAAGGATACATAATATGATAAATATTAATAAGATCTTAACCTTTTATTTCCATAATCGAGTGCTCAAAGATATGATTGAATCAGAGTCTGGATGTCAAATATCACCAAAAATCACCTATGGAAACCCTAAAATATGAGATGAGAGAAAAGGTGCCACCTAAGATTTTAAATGGGATGGAAAATGATTACAAAATGATGGTCTCGACTAGATTCACAATGTGAATTTATAATTCTTAGTGTGAATCTTTGAGAGGTCACAAACAGTGATATTCATGTCATCTTAGATTTAATTTCTGAAAAACTATCTCATGTTGTGAATGGGTTACACACCATGTATGATCCTAGACATTACCATGACAAAACAATTTCACATGTTGGAGTAATTTATGGTATATTCCTAGAACATATTCATGTAGTGAATGAACCATTCATAGATTGAATTTTTTCTATATCCATATTATAAAATATTTTATTTTTACTCCTCTGAAATCATCTAGAAATGTATCTCAGTGACTCAAAACATAAAATAAAATCATAAAACGATGTCCTACCTCAATCCAAGGGTGATACATTCTACCAACCATTGGGATTTCTTTCCTAAAAAATCTAGAAATTATTATTTCCCTTGAATAATTTAGGCCATGGTTCTATAATGAAATTATCTTATTCCAATGTTTCCTTTTGAACTTGGCCTTTCTACTATAAAAATAACCCCATGGAAATATATTTCATTCAAAATTTATTTTCTTGTCTATTAAGGATATGAACTAGTTCATGGATAAAAGTAGCATCATGTTCAAGGGAAACATGATTCCAACTGATCACATAATTGAAATCCTAATGATATTTCTTCTGTTGAGTTACATGAAGCCTAATATAAACAAGGTTAAATTTTAGTGGTAAGTATATATGATATGAAACCATGCCAATTCATTCAATATCCTATAATGTTTCCACATACTATGGTGTTAACATCCCTTGTTTCCTAAAAAATTGGTGACTATGTCTCGGTGACACATTCAAAAAGACTCGGCCACTCACATTGAATAATAGGGGTTGGTGATGATTGTCTACACAATTTTCTGTCAAATTTGATCCATATCCATCCACTTATAGATCATTTAAATATTATATATATAATTGTAGAGTAATATAGGTTCAATCAGTAGCATTTCCCCTATTTCTACCCAATATAGTGAAGAACAATATATACTACCATATAAATCTTCAAATAGGGCCATCTATATTGTTGCTTGATAACTATTATTATAGTAGAATTCTACCAAAGGAATGAGATCTCTTCTCGAGTTTCCAAAATCCATATAACAAGACATAATAATATCATACAATGCTTGAATGGTAATTTATGACTACCTATCCATCTAAATAAGATATACGATGCTCATGGTCTATTGAGTCCTGAGAGCCTACTATAATAAACACGAAAATGAGAAAGTGAATTGAGGATCTCTGTTAGAGATTATTGTAACTAGAGCCCCATGAAACTTGGCCCCTTATTGAATATAAAACTTTTTCAAGTCCTCTTCGGTTTTGGATTCCCTAATAGGGAGAAAGTGTGTGAAATAGGAGAGTTTATGCACAATCACCCAAATAGAATCATGCTTTTGTAACTTTCTTGGTAGAACTATGGTAAAATACATGGAAATATACTCCTACTCCTATACCAGTATAGGAAAAGAGTACTACATACCATCCATTTTCTTATTTTCAAGCTTTACCTACTGATAATTTAATCATTTCATTACATAATCTATAATCTTGAATCTCATACCTGACCACAAATAATGTACATTCATAACCTCATACATTTTCTAAAAACCATGATGAATATCCTTTTTTAAATGGTGATATTTGGAAATAATATATTCATGGAAAGACTGAGGAGCTACAATTCAATTTTGAAAATGTAACAAGGAGTTTTCATACTCTATTTAGTCTTCATAAATCTCCCCACAATTCAGGTTTGAACTAATGATGATACAATCATGATATAATGTTTGAGCCTCTTTTACTAACCCATCATGTTAAGAATAACATTAACTAAGAATAAAATCACATGGTTATCTTGTGCAGCACAATCCAAATATATTACAACAATTAGGCTTATTAGCTGTCATTGGTCACAAGCTTCCTTCACCACTTCACTATACATTTTTCAACTCAATGCTTCTACAACAGAATTTCCTTTACCAGGTGTGTTTACTATAATGAACCAAACTACTAATACATAGATATCACATCTTTTTAGATGGATATTTATTATATTACATAAACACATGATTAAGGAATGTAAATATATAATGAATTTAGAAAATTGGAAACATAAACTAATTGTTAATAATATTTCTAAATCATCTACCAATTATTTCCTCATAACTAGCATCATTCTTAGATATGACACATGTAATACCTATCATCATAAACTGGGGAAAATAAAAATAATAAAGGGTGATCTAAGATTATAATTAAGGGTAAACAAGGGAAATACATAAAAATAATGTGAGCATAAGGGTATGGTAACATGATCAAAACATATGAAACCCAAACCATGCATAAAAAAGATAAAAATATTGAGTAATTGAATAACGATTGGCATAAGTCATTAATTGTAAGGAAATAAAAGAATGAAATATATGAGAGAATAAAATTAGCACAAGAGATAGAATTTTGGAAAAAATATAAACATATAAAACCTGATGTCAAGGATACCCACAAAGACATTCATAATGTATTAGTCTTGGGCTGACTACCTGTGTAACTACTTCAGGTATATGGTAACCTCCCATGTATTATCTTTTTAGGATTGGGATAACCTCCCATGTACCCTATGATCTTATAGAACATTAATAACTACCAAATTCATTAGAGTGAGATATATATCCCATATGTCACATAATGAAAAGCATTAATATGTGTTCTAAAAGATCATAAAACATTTATTATATCATAACCCATGAAAATAAATGGGTTTCATAAACATTTCATTCTACCATCATAATATAACCCAATGAAAAAGGAATAGGATTCATAAATATATTTTCATCACAAACATAAAGTATTCAAATAAATAATAATAATTGTATCCTTATATCATATCCCTAGTAAAATAAAAGTTAAATAAAAGGATGTCATCTTAGATAAAAAATGATTTTTAAAGAAAAACCACATAGAATTGTTTTTTAGGAAAATAAAATTTCTTTGGAAATCACGTTTTCAAAACTATAAATCCATAAAATATTTTAGAAATAATTTTCATTTGAAATTAAATTGAAAACCTATAATGGAAGCTTTAAAAATTATTTAAAAAATTTATTGATGATAATAACATTTCCACTTTTTAATTTTTTTAAAAAATAAAACATTTTCAAAATAAGTTTATTTGAAAATAACTTTAAAAAATTATAAAGGAAGGTTTAAAACATTGAGTGTTTATGATTTTGGTAAATTATATACATATTAAACTAAATATTCCTTTCACATTTTCTGTAAAATAAAAAGAGGAATTATTTTAAAAACTACATGTAGATTCCTTTTAATTGTTTTTATAAAAATGTAAATAAGGGTGAAAATTACTTCAAAAAATCCCAAAGGAATGTTAATTTTTTTGAAGTCATTTTTAGAAAACATGGATATGGAAGAAAAATGGGGTTTTTATTAAAGAGAGAAATAAAGTTGGTTTTCTATAAAAACATTCTTTTGAAATCATGAGTACATAAAGAGAAGAAAATGGAGGGAAAAAATGTGTTATCATGACATAACTATAAGATAATAAAATTCATGAATTTATTGAGATATTTACCCAATTATTTCATCATCAAAATCATAATTATAAACAATCTCGATGAACAATGGAATCGTAACATCCAACCTTTACCACTTTGGTAACTTTTTAATCACAAGAATAATTAAAGAATAAGATAAAAACAAACTTTTAATATCATGAATAGAAGTATATTCATTATATAAAATGTCAAATGGTCTATATATACACCTCATAAAATATTATAAGTGCGTAACATAACATATATCCCAAAGAAGACAGATTGAGACAAAAATTCCTTATTGATTTAGTAATCTTTTGATTCATAAAGATATTAATGAATAAAATCAAAATCAACTATAAATATCAAAAATACTATATTAGTGATATATAATGTAAAATGGGATGTATAGACACCAAAAAAAAGAAACATGTGATAATTATATCATATGTCTCCCAGAAATAAAAGTGAGACTAGAAATCCCTTAACTTAAGTAATAAATTTCTTATTACACTTTATAAAATCATGTACAATAAATATAGGTTTATTATAAATATATGATAAAAAAATAATTATATATATCATACCATATATTATTTAATTATGACATTTTATTACTTTTTTATTAATAATTCCATGTTAAAACCACATTTTATTTAATAACTACTTTGTTTTTATTGTATGTATTGATTTCGTATTTTCAGTTCTTTTTCTTTGATAATAGTTATATAACATATAGAATTTTAAACATTATATAAGATTATATATTTTCATTATGTATCTATTTATATCAATCCTATAAAGTTAGAGATAGAAAATGAATTACACCATTAATGGAGATAGTAAGTCGTACGTACGCATGAATGCTATTTCAATTTTCTAAATGAATGAAATGAAATAAAGGTAAACGATATATTACATTTTTAGAGTCATTTTTATGTAATATATATCACATAAATTCATTAAATTCTCCCTTAGTACCTTCTATAGAAATCATTAGTGAAAAACAAATCACATCGCTTTGCAAGGTGGTAGTCCACCGTACACACAAAGAACTTTATCGTATCCCCCACAGAATGGAAAACAAGAAGGTATAAGTGATATATTAATTATATAAGTATAATTATGTTACAAATATCATATATATTCATTTTATTTATCCATATTACCATCCAAGTAAAATATAAATAAAAAATACATCACATCGGTTCATGAGACGGTAGTCCTCAGTACACACGAGCGATATTATTATTTTCAAAGGGTTGAGAGGTAATAATATAGATATTTAATTATAATTCTATAGTTATAATAATATAATAAATAATACATATAAACATTAAATAAATAATTATATCAAGTTGTGATAAGTGGTTATGGAAAACTAATTACATCGGTTCACGTGGCGGTAGTTTTTTGTACACACGAGCGATGATTTAATATCCAATTTAATGGAATAAGAGAAGTATTTAAGTTATTAAATCAAAATAATAAAATATAATTATATTTAAGAAACTTTTGTTATTATATCATCATGTTTTAATAATAATTTAATGAGGTTGAGGAATAAATAAAATAAAACGCACAGTTAGTGACGTAGCCTCTTCCTCGGAAAATTTCTCTTGGTTTGAAAAAAGGCTTATTAGGTTGTATTTTTGAGAAAAATAAGTCTTATAGGATTATATAATATAATTAAGAAATTTATTTTTGTAGGTATTATCCAAAACATTTGTTTTTTAAGTTTTAACATGAGAGGAGAGGGGGTGTCCTTTTAAAAGTGGGGGGAGGACACACATGGAATTTTTGAAATGAATAGTGTAACTGTGTTTTTCACATGAAACAAAGATAAAAAATAGGCCATTATAGAACCTTAAATGTTATAAGGTATAAATATTACTATAACATGGGTGTTGGAAAAGTTTCTAGGTCATTTTACACCTTATAGTTTCAGTTTAACTCCCAGTAAACCCGTTTTAACCTCAACTGTAGTAATTAATTTTTACTTTTTTGCTATTAATTTTGACTAAAAATTAATCTGATGTTATTATATAATATTTATTATTATTAATAAAAATATGGAATATATTTTTTGAAATTCCATTCACATAATTGGAAAAAATTATTTTAAAATTAAACTCACAGACACAATGAGAAAGCGATTTCCAAAGAGAAAATGTTCAAAAGTTTAAAAAGTTTTTATATCATAATTCAATATGAAATTGATTATAGTAACCTAAATTGGATCAATATATATATATATATATAATTAAAATAATTTTACTTTTAAATTTATATTTAAATAAAATTTATCTTGTAAATTATTTGGGTGAAAAGAAAGTTATTTAATAAAAAATAATATTTTTCAATATTTAATGAAAATTTATCTTTTCATAAAATTATCAAAAACTAACTCCTAGATAATTTTGAAATTATTATTTAAAAAATAATTTTAATTTTTACAAATTAATTTTCTAAAATTATAAAAAATTAATTTTAAAATAAGTATGAAAAATATGACACAATTTCTTTTTAGAAAAATACTATTTTAAGCGTAAAATAGGATTAATTATTATCTCATGCCTTTAAAACACATAAGATGAATTTTTAACATTTTATTGAATATATAATATATAATGTTCATTAAAATAATTTACCAAAATTTATTTGTGTAATTTATTGAGATAAAACCTTTTTGTACAAGTAATTTTTTTTCCTGAAAAAACGATTTCCTTTATTTTTAAATGTATTTTAATTTACATTTATAAATAATTTTTCACCAAAGAATTAATTTTATATAAAATTTTAAACCATATATTTTCATAATTTTGTGTATCCTATTCATACCTGCACTTTGAACAACTTGACGATAACTATCATTTTAAATAATAATATTTTAGTAGTGTGTTTCATTTCTTTAAGACATGATGTCACTTTTGACTCAAATTTTCAAAGAATTTAAATTTATTTTATAAAATAATATTTAATAAATTCTTAGGGTGTTACATTTTACACCCCATAAAATGAATTTATCTCTCAATATTCTGTCACTTTTGTACTAACAACTGAGGATACTTCTACCTCATTACATCCTTAGTTTCCCACATATCTTCCTCAAGCTAGTGGATTCACAATAAAACTTTGACCAGGTGAGTGGTATTATTTCATGGAACTTTATCTATATGATCCAAAATCTCAACTGATTATTACTTATAATAAATATCATTCTTGAGTGGCATAACCTCTGAGTTTAGTACATATGAAAGATTAGGTATATACTTCCTTAGGAGAGATACACGGAACATATTGTAGACTTGTGAGATGTTTTTGTGGAAGAGCCATCTAGTGATGTGAACATTACTTGTCAAGAGAAGTAGTTGATATGAGATTTAAATTCCACTAGAAAGTTCATCCTAAATATTTGATAAAAAAGATCCATCTTTAGGATTATAAACTCCCAGAATAACTGTACTATATTAATGATAATGGATAATTTTTTACATTTGAATCCTCTATACTCCCACTATCCAAGGGGTGTCTTTATATCGTTATAAGAGGATTTTAAAAAGGAAATCCCAATTTTTTAACAATACAAGATTCTAGGAAATAATGTAATGCACCGTATTCTAACAAAACATGATTTAAAGTTGAGTTCCAAATTATGGTACCTTACACCATAGAGGGTCCCATTTGCTCATTCTTCCTAGAATATTATTCTCTATATAACTATCTCTAAACTACCATGGGTTCTCTCTTACTTCCCTGATGAGGTGCTTATTGAACCAATGATGTGTTACTAGATGTAACCTAGGTCACTTGGTTTTGTGGATGGAAACTAGTTTGATAATATTTTTCTATCCTATTATATGAAGGCTGAGGATGATTCAAGCTAGTTCAACCTTCTGATCTTAGAAGTTTATGTAAATACTTCTTAAGATTCAGTTTCTTGTTGTAGTGGTGTAAATTCCTCGGTGGTTCCATGCATTCCTTCTTATTTGAAAAAATCACATTGTATAGAAAATATCCTAGTTCGTTATTGTGATGTGGTGGATTATATATTTATCTCATGGATTTATTTTCTATTAAAATACTACCTTGGGAGTTACTCTCCCACTTTTTTTATTCCTTATTCAAAATATCCTAGTATTACATGAATGTAAAATGGTTTCCACTCCATTAGGATTTCTTGTAAGGCTTATCTCTTCAAACAGTATCATATTAACCATTTCTATATATTCATTAATATAAAACATTACCACCTTTGATCAAACCTTAGCTCGAAGACCTGCCTCAAAGATCCAAGCTTTTATTCTTTCACTAATACATACCTATGTTGTAAGGTTAACAAGGTGAGTAAATTTAGAAACATATTTAGTCACTAACAAACTTCCTTATTCAAATTTAATGAAATAATATATTTTTAATATTGGGAATTTTTCTTTAAAGAACATGTTATTAAATAGTTCCCCAACTCCTTTACAATTGGGTTTCAATCCAATATTGCTTGACTAGCTAAGTTACAGCTTGATAGAACTAGGTCCTCAAGTATATATTCTTCTAGATTAACCTTTATTTCATCTAGAGTCCCTAAGAAATCAAAATTTTTGGCCATCCTGCTTAGCCACAACTCTTCTTTCTCAAGTCCATAATCACCATGAAATGTTGGTGGATTCTAATTTAGAAAGCATAATAAGTGATTTACCTAATGAGGTTCCTCTATTCTAGGCCCATTTATAAATAGTTTGAAAGGCTTGGACAATACTCTGAAAAATCTAGGTTTACTTGTAGTCTTAGTGAAACCACATTCTTAGTTTCTCCCTCTTAATGATTTCTTATTCTACTTACTAGAGAAATTCTCATTCTACAAATAATTTCAGAAATAAATTAATTATCACTTTTTATTGTTCAGGTTTTATAGTTTAAATTTTATATTTTAACACTATAATCACAATAACACAAAATATAAATCAAATGTCCAGGTAAAAATTCATTCCTGGTGGTATATTTTAGTACTAACGCATGATTTTATATACTCATCTACTAAAACCACAATGTTGATATGACAATTTACTTGGATGTTTCTTGGAACACATTTGTACCCAAACCACCATGGTAACTTTAATTTCAGCATAAAAAAGTTTTGTTGTATCTTTTTAAGATAAAAATTTAAGTTTTTCACATTCCTATATCCTTAACTTAAGGAATAAAATAGAATGATACCATTTTTAACTTTCCACCATAACTCATTATTTTGAGAGGTGACAGAAGTTCTACTAACTTTAAATGATATTCCCTAGACACCAAGGTCTAGAAATAAATACAAATGGTTTAAACATAATATAAATGGGGGAAGGGTTTACCGTTTAATAAACACACACAACAACAACAATAACAAGATACAAATAAATTAAACCAAGGAAATCAATATAATTATGTATGCTACAAAACCCATCTATAAAAAATGTGCTCAATACATCAATAACCAGTGAAACATGTATGAACATCAATGTAAAAAAAGGGAAAAAAGAGATATAAACTTAAACACTAATATAGAAAATGATTTGGGTACTGAGGTGAGACAACTTATGAACAATACATGAACTAACTCCAAACTCATACTCCACAAACTATAGCAATGACATTAAGGATCCCCACTATAAATTTAAGAAATTGGTCCCATTATTTTATCATAGGAAACAACATCTTCATATTAACCAAAGTGAATATCCACATGGTGATTAATCATACCCAATATTCAACCCCCAAGATTTTTCCGATATGACTCTGAGACCATAAATAGGTTAGACAATAGGAAATAAGATGAGAAGGAAGAATATCAAAGAAGTAAACAGTTTTAAAAATATGAAATATATCAGATAAACAAGTTTTATAAAATATATTTAACAAAAATAGACTCTCTTTTAAATTAGAAGAAATTCATAATTTTAAATTTGGTATAATCATCCATGTTCTCACATACACACACCCATCCATGTCGAATGACAGGACTATGCTCATGAGTGGTGGTACATCCTCCACCATGTCATTGATTGGTGTGATATTTTCCCATGTGGCATTTCATTTGGAACTGAACACTAAGTCTATTTCAACAAGGCCTCATAAAATGAAATCAAGAACACATACTAACCCGTGATTTTACAGATGGAACCCACAACCCATTATGGAAAAACATATTTCAAAACCATCATTCATTTAAAAAAAAAATCTTCTAATCAATTTAAAAATTTTATTATGGGTGAAACCCACAATCCAATTTCAAATCCAACTAGTAAGAAAATCATCATTAGATTTTTTCTAGGGAAACCAAATTTAAAATAGAGGAGAAATATTTTAGTAACTTAAATGCCTTCACATTCCAATAAAGGTGAAAAGAGGGAAAAACCACCTACCATAAACTTATTTGGCACAATGAATCTTAGAATATTCCAAAAATATATCCTATTAATTCTATTCCACTATTAAAACCTAATAATATATCACCAAAACTCATACAATTCCATATATTTAGGTATTAAAACACTAATATATGGGTTTAATTAAGAAAAATGGACGAGATCTAAGATGAGAATGAATAATGAGATCCTAAACTTTTATTTCCACAATAAAATTATAGAAGATAGATTTGAATCACAGTCCATATGTCAAAGAGTACTAGAAATCAACTATAGAAACCATATAAGTAAATAGGAAAGAAAAGGAACCACCTGTTGATTTATATTCATCTTAAAAGGATTAAAATTGATTAAACCTGACCTGATTCATGACATGAATTTTGAATTCATGTTATAAATCCACAAGAGGTCACATATACTGATATTCACATCACATCATATTATATTTCTTGAAAAAACATCTCACATCATGAATGGATTCCATGTCATGGGTGTTAAAAACATTCACACAACAAAACACTTTCACATGTTTATGTAATTTGCAACATCTTCCCAAAACATATTCACACCGTGAATAACCCATCCATGGATTGATATTTTTCCTATATCCAGATTCAAAATTATTTTCTCTTTACTCATAAAAACTATTCCAAAAAGGTATCTCAATGACTCCAAATGTAAAATAAAATCATAAAATTATGGTTTACCTCAAACTAGGTATGTTAAAAGTGATATAACCCAATGAAAGAAAATTGAGTTGAGAATCCCCTTACTACTCTATAACTTTCATAAAAAATCCCCTTAGAAGAAATAATTTTTATTAGAACATAGAATACCATTAAGTATGAAGGATTCATGATATAAATTATAAAAGGTTAGTATATATACCATATAAAATAAATTAGTTTTATAATATTAAAACATACCTCAATGAATGAAAATTGAGATGGAATCACTTACATTGAGCCCATACACTATATTTATGTCATTTAACACATGTATAATAAACCTATATCAATTATCTTATTTTATAAGAACATTTTCTAGGTTTAATAACTTATCATTAATCCATTTATTTCATTTTCTGATGAATTATTTAATTTCTTAATTGGTTAAGTCCACATCGGGTATTTTGAGGATATTCATTTCATAATTTCAAAATGAATTTTGTATGTTTACTATGGTAAAAGAGATCATTGTTCTTTAATATCTAGAATAATAATAATGATATAAATATAATTTTTATATATTAATTATAATTTTAAAACCAAACATAAAATATGGTTATGAAAAACTAATTACGTTACAATCATGGAGATGATAAGTCATATGTATGCATGAGTAACATTTTCATTTTTCAAATATCATGAGGGAAAGAAATTAAGTATCATTTTATATTTATAGAATGATGATTATATATTAAATATACTATTATCTATTTAAATGAACTTATATATATACCATTCATGTGATTTGTTGATGAAAAATGAATCACATCATTTCGTGGAGGTGGCAATCCACACGCAAGAATGAATGATGTTATCATTTTTCAGAAAATAAAATGGTAAGAAAATAAATGATAAATTATATTTAAATAATTATAATTTTTTCTTTTATATAATATATATAAATTAAATCCATCATTATAACCAATTTTGAGATGTGGTGTTGGAAAATTATTTACATTGGTTTACGAGATGGTAGTCTTACATACACAATAAAAATGTATTCATTTCCCTTTTGATGGAATAAGAAGATTGATATAGATTATTACATTAACATAAAAACATATTAGTATATGTAAGATAGTATTTTTTTATTTAATAACGTTTGAATAATATTTGGATGATGTATAAGAAGAATTAAAATGAAAACTCTAGGTTAAGAACTATATCTCTTCACTGAACAAACCTCTTTAGCTTTATACCTAAATCCTTCATAGGTTAGTTTTTTATCAAACTAGAGAATCTAGCATGTGGTTAGGGATTTTAGTAACATATTTGGGAAGGGATTTGCTAAACCAAAATGCTTTTTAGGTGTGTAGATGAGAGGAGAGGGGTGTCCCTAAATAAGTGTGGGGATGGGAACTTTTGGAAATACATGAAATATTATAATATTATATGATTATAAATAGTGTCAAATGGTTCCAAAATTACATAGATTCAAAGATAAATAGGATATGGTATTAATATAATCATTAAAGAAAATTTTTATAGGATTAGATGTCATTTTAAACCTTATCTTTAGGATTAACATTTCCATAAATTGTTTTTAACCTTAAAAGTGTTCAAAAAATTCATTATAAAAGGATTATAATTTTTTATAAGTTAATAATTGTCTCATAAATTGAAAAGGGATTAAATTTAAAAACAAAAAGAAAGTAATTTAATTATAATATAATCCATTTAACTTTAAATAATATATTATTATTAACTATAAAATTCATATGGCATAAAAATTTATCCAAAAATATTACTTTTGATGTCTTTAAAATAATTTACCTTAATTGTTTACTTCTTTCCTAAGCACTATGTCAACATTTCATAAGTATTTAAGGTAATTATTTCATCACTAAAAAATAAAAATAAATTACCAGCATAAAAAAATTCATTATTCTCAAAATATCCTTTAATATTTATCTAAGACTTATTTTTATCTCTTTGTGAACATATAAATGAAATTTAAAATCAAGATAGTAGCATTTTTTATTTTTATTTTTTTAAAATAATATAAACATCATTTTTATATAAAAATCGAAAAAATACCATAAACTATAATATTGGATAATTATGTTTGAACCCCACTCATTAAATAGATTAAAGGCAATTATTAGGGTCATCTTTATCCTTAATAATATTATTTTTAACCATAATTACCCAATTCACCCTTATCACACTGAAAAATATTTACTATGACTACTATTAAAATGAAGAAAGGGAATTACTTATAAAATATTAGTCTCCTAATTCAAAACATAAAATACATTTTTTAATATTCAATATATATAATTGGAATAAATTAATTTAAGATAAAAAATGAAACAAAAAGTAGTTTTTAGAAAAAATGTGTTTTTAAGCCAAAAAAATGAACTTATAAAAAAACATTTATAGTGATGATTAAAATTTATTTAATTGTATTATATCTAGATAAATAATACTTATATCACTTTTAGATTAAATTCAAATCATAACGATACTTTTTAATGAAAAGAAATGACAGTTTAAAAAAATTGGTAATTTTCACTATTCATTGTAAAATAAATTTTTTAAGAGAAATATAAAATATCACCTTAAGATAATTTTTACGTGATGATTTAAAAAATTATTGGATTTTTATCAAATATATTTTTCAAAATTTCCATAAATAATTATTGTATTTTCTTATCAAAAATATTTTTTTAAGAAAACGTAGTTTTAAAGATTATAATGTCTTTACTAAAAAGAGAGTGTTTGTTTCCAAAGAATTTATAAAAAAAATTTAATTGATTAATATCTTAATATATATTTTATAATTAAGTTACTTATATTCATACCCAAAAATTCAATGGATATTTTATAATGGTCATAAAATAATAATATTTTAAGGTTTTTGAAGCTCAGTGTTGCGTGTCGTATATGCTATCAAAAAAAGTGCTCTTTTAAAATATTATGGTGTTACATTACACCCTATTAATAAATTAAATAATTATAATTTGATCTCGAGATCAGTAATAAAGGGTTTTATATTTGACAATACCATTTTTAAAAACACACATTGTAAAAAGGGTTAATAAAATTTCCTTTTGAAAAGAGGGAAAGGGAAATACTAAGGTCATATGAAAAAAGCATAACTAGTTTTCCATGTAGTATAATATTTGTGTGAGGTGAAGATATAAAAATGTAGAAAAATATTAATGCCTAAATAAAGATAGATAGTGAAAAAGAACATTGATAACAAGAAAAGGAACGATCATGAGAAAGTCAATGACTATAAAACTATAAATCATTGTGGTATGAAAAGGGTAAAGAATTCACAAAAAAATAAAGGTAATAAGATAACATTTTTATTTTAAAAACATTTTACTATATTTGAGGAATTACTTTACAATCTAAACTATTAACATAAGGAATTATACTTACTTTATTTTCTTCAATGACATAAATGTAATTTGATCATTTGGTTGCATATTTCAATTAGTTTCCACCTTTATGTAATATTTTACTCCAAATGATGAGTATGAATATTTAATGTATAAAGTGATATAATAAAATTTTTGATTGACCATGAGGTATTAAAAGGATGAAAATATTTTCTCATTTTATTTACTAAAATCAAAATGGTTAACACAATGTAAGATAATATCCAAAATGAATTCTTGGGCAAAAATACCTCAAAGTAACATTGAAGTATTTTTTGGTTGATTGTGTTTGTTTATAAAGTGGGTTTTCAAGGTACGTTAAAGAGTTCTAGAGATATTGTTGACATAATATATTGATATAGATCCAAAACACATGAATGGGTTCCCTAGAAGAGGGATAGATAATTACATTCAAAAGGTGACACTGTTTCCCACTGTTTGCCAAAATTTTTGGGTCCAAAATGTAGAGGATGGATAACATCATGAAAATTTGATTTAACTGAAGGACTTATAAAAATATGGTAAATTCATGAGTTTAACATAGACTAGGTTTTACAAAGGGGGTTTCATGAAGGTACGGATTATCATGAATGAGAATCTCAAATGCGTGAAGGATTAATGATAATCTTTGTTACTACGAGAAGCTTTGTGAATGAGAAATTCTCATGTTGCTTAGTGAAAATAAGGAGTATCACAAATGAGATGGGTGAGCTTCATGAAATGGGGATGAAATGGATGGAATATTTTTTAATGGGTGGAAACTCCTATAAATAGGCCTCTACCCCCATCAAAAAATATGTAAGAATCAATGAAGATTCTATGGATCTGAATTCGCGATGGTTATTCCTTAGAAAAAAGTTTATGAAAAAGGAAGTTCGTGAAGGCTATCAATGCTGATAGAAAACTCTACGCATTGAAAATGTATTGAACTTTGTGAAGTCCATTAAATTCTGACCCAAAGTTGTGAGCTTTGTGAAGGCTAGTTAATCTTTGTGAAAGATGATATATTTGAAAAAGTTGTTGGGTTTGTGAAGGAAGTACATGCTTGTAAAGAATTTTGTTTCTTCCCGAAGGCAGTGATCATTGAAAAAGTGTTATGAAGTGATTGCCTAGATTTTTTTTTGGTAAAGTGGTATTCATCAATTGGATGAAATTGTGACCTCAAAATAGCATCTATCTGCAACTGAGGTTGTATTCATTATTTAAAATTAAACAACCTACATGTCTATAAACTATGGGTGAATCCCCTCTAGAGTAGTGATCGTAGTAAGAGAAAGAAGGTGATCCTTTCCATTGATAGTGTTCCATAGAAAGAGAGTTAGGGAGTGACCCTTGAGAATGTAGTGACCTATCCCTAAACCTTATAAAGGTAGTGATCTTGGGCATTGAAGTGATCTAGCTCAAACATTTTATTTGGGTAATGATCCTTAGTGGATTTGGTACATTGGTAAATTTCCATTGTATGCTCCTTGGATATAGCCCAGTGAGGGTAAACCAAGTAAACATTTGTGACTCCTATATGATTTCACTTATGTTCCTATATTTCTATGGTAAAGAGAGAGAAGAGTGTTTTTCAATGGTGAAACAAGATCCAAAGGAGAATTTGTTTTAATCTATCATACACTGATTCTACCCACCCTTATTAGGATGTTTATCCTAGTTGGGATAACAATTGGTATTAGAGAGAAAGGTTAAAATTATGTGATTCTATCTCAGTAGAATAATCTAAGGGTTTTAATCAAAAAGGGATTCCTATCTTTTAAGGAAATAATTTTCAATTATTGAATAATTGGATGCAATGTTACTTACCATTTTTTTTTGGAATATATGTATTTACAATAGCGATACATGGAATTTAAGAAAGTATTAACAGTGGTGATTTATCAAAATTTGATAGTAGAGAATTGGATATTAATGAAAAAGGAATCAATGCTTTTGGGGGATTCATACCCAATGAAATATATACTAAGTTTATTTCATGTAATTAATCACATTATATATGATAAAAGTTACTAAATATTCATGAGGGTGACTCTAAAGGTAGATAAGCAAAGCTATAGGTTCTATGGAACAAGTATAAGGATATCATAATGAACCCTAATGAGTCTGTTGATACATTCTTTGAATGGGTAAATGTTGTTATGGAAGACATTCATGGTCTCAGAGAAATTATAAAATATATAAATATTTTAAAGTGTATCTTGAGAAAACTTCCACCTCAGTTCAATTAGAAAGTGTTTATACTGGAAGATGAAGATCCAAAGAAGATAAAATTGGATAAATTTCATAGTACACTAAACATCTATGAAATGAGGAATGATGATAATGATACTATGGAAAAGGGGAAGTCTAAAGAGGTGGAATTCAAGTACATGAATAAGATCACCATTGAAGATGGACAACAAGAACAAGAGACCAATGAGTTTATGTCATTCATTTTTTCAAATATTCAAAAAGAAAAAGGAAATTTCAAATGGAAACTACCACTTGCATGATTTTGATGTAGAAAGGATAGAAATATTGTAGAAAGGTTCCCCAAGAAGTTTCAAGAAGAATATGAGGAAGAAATTTAAATTCTCATGAATAAATATTCAGCCTATGTGAGAGGTAAGAAAAAGTTCAAGATAAATTTATTCAAAAATAAGAATAACATTTCACAAGAATATAATAGTTCATAAGAATATGAGGTTGAAGATATGGATAAAAAAAATGTCATGGAGAAAATTCTATGGTGGAAGTTTTTGATTGTTCCTAGAAATGGGAAGAAAGAGACAATGATGAATAAGAATTTGAAAGAAGAGTTAACTTAAAGGATGAACTAGAAGCCGATCCTAAGGAGATTGATGTTTAGATAGAAAAAATGAAGAAATCCAACAAAGTGGTTCAGGATACCAAAATTTATATACAACAGAAAAAGAATAGAAGTCTAATATGAATAAAGAAATTAAAAAATAGAATTATTCAATTCCAGAGAGCTCAGAAAATGAGGTTGAGTACAAGCTCAAGATCAAACAATAGAAAAGTGAAATTGAAAATTTTACTAGAACCTGAAAAGATGAAATAAAACGTATCAAAGAACATGAATAAGAAGTAATTGTCCTGTGAAAAAGTTCTAAGGATCAGGAAAAAATCTTGAATCTCAATATGAAATTGAGAAAGAAGATTATTTGGGAAAAAGAAAAGATGGAAGTGGAGTATAGCGGTCCAACAGAACATAAACAATAGTGAAATCCAAATGATAAGGCTAGTATAAGATTACATTGAAAATAGAAAGAAATAATGGTTAAAGTTAGATCAAAAGAATCTAATTTGAGATTGAATATTGATTTGGGTATGAATCAGAACAAGAAGATTCAAAGAACCCAAAGGAAAACAAGTAGTGCAATATTGACACACATGAATGCACCCCGCATGAGATGTTATTGTTTTGGAAGGATGGGAAACTCAGAAAATGTTTGTTTCATAGACAATAGGTACCAAAGAGAACATGAACTATATATTTAGCTATAAAAAACTCAATTTTCTAGGACATCATTTGATGGTCACTGTTTTAAGTGTGGATAATTTGGGCACATGGTAAGATATTTCTCATCAACAATGCATAGAAATGTATCGAAGCAGACTGAATATACTCAAATGTAGTAGTTCATTGTATCATAAAATTAGATGAAAACTAATAATGGATTTTCATCTCTACAAGATAAATCTATTCATTTATATACTTATGAAGACCAATATTATCATTCCATACTAGGTATGAAGTCAAAAACATGGATCAAAAATAAAATATTTGAGCAGGCATTGGTTGTATAGATTTTCCTTAAAGCATTAAATCATTCTGGTATATGGATCCTTGATAGTGGATTCAAATTCCATATGAAAGTTAATAAGGATATTATTATAGGAATAAAATATAACAATGAAGGTGTTTTCAAATTTGAAAATGATGAATGCCAGAATATTATTAACTCCAAAAAAGTAAAATTTAGGGGTAAAGAAATGAGACATGTTTATTTCTTAGTTATTGAAGGTATTATTAAAAAATTTCTTAGTGTTAGTAAGATATGTGACTCAATCCATGCTATAAAATTTACTTATAATATTTGTATCATAAAAGTAAGAGATGGTGAAATTATTCTATATTAGAAAATAACAAAGGCGAATTTCTATCTTGTAAGTGGAGAAAAAGATATGTGATTTTTTTCTAGAGAGGAAGAAAACAGGTTTTTTCATAAAAATATTGTCAATATATTCTGACATAACCAAGAATATCTAGTCAAATGTGATGAAACTTGAGATATCACTAAGCTATCCCATGATCATACTATTACACGTGATGATTTTAAAAAAGGAATCATTATCAGAAATATGTACGAGGTAAGAGAGAAAAATTTTACTAGAGTACTTGAATTGGTGTTCGGAGATGTTTGTGGAAAAATATCACCAAGATCCATTGATGGGAAAATTTATTATATTATTTTTATTTTTAAATTTAGAATGATGCAATGGGTTTTTTTATTTAACACAAGTTTGATGTGTTCAGTTTCATAAAACAACATTGAAGATAATCCGAAAGGATGCTTGGACAGAATATTCTGAAGGTTCATACTTATAATGGTACAAAATTCACAAATATACAAGATAAATATTATCTCAAGAAAAATGCGATATGAATTCGATTGTCACCATTAAGAAATCGTCAATAAATTGGAGCAGTTGAGAGGAGAATTTGGATCATAAATAACATGTACAAAAATAATTATTATTGAAAAGAACCTACCAGAGAAATTATATAAAGAAGTAGTCTTGACATTAGTATACATATCTAACAGGGATTTTCTGTGTTCGGAGGAAGAAAAGACTCCATAAGAGATGTGTTATGGAAAGAGACAACATTGAAATACTTCTAAATCACTGGAAGTAAATGTTTTATTCTGAATAAGAAGAAATATATAAATTTGAATAATGAGGATATGGGGGGATATTTATTGGATATTTAAGAAAATTAAAAGAATATAAATGTTTTAATAAGAGGACTGGAAAGGTAGTTGAGATAAATGATTTCACTGCAGTAGATAATGAACATAATCATTAGAAAATACCTGATTAGATTTAAGAGGATAGTGATAATGAGGTAAGCACCTCAGGGGGAGTTAAAGTGGAAAATATAGATTTAAAAGAATATAAAGATGATGAGTAGGAGGAAGTCAAATCTATATCATCACAAAAACAAAACATTTGAGCTAAAATTTATAGGCATAACATCAATGGTGATCATACAACAACAATTCAGACACAAAGAATGAAGTTGTTATAGAAAAAATCCTTCTTATCTTAGGTAGAGCCAAATTTTTTTGATTAAATGACTATAAATGAGAACTAGGTGTAGGCCATGAATTAAGACCTTAACTAAATAGAAAATAATCATATATGCGAGATTTTTTTGAGACCAAAAGATAGGAATTTCATTAGGACTAAATGGGTATTTAACAAAAAGATGAATGAGGAAGGTGCAATGGTTCAAAAAAAATCACAATTAGTGTGAAAAGGGTAATACTAGATAGAGGGTATTGATGATGATGAAATATTTTCACCTGTTGTGAGTCTAGATACAATCATATTATTCTTGGATATAATAGTACAAAAAATGTTCAATGTTTTCCAGATGGTTGTCAAGTCAACGTTTCTAAATGGGGATCTGGAAGAAGAAGTTCAGATTGAGTAGCCAGATGGTTTTCTTATTCAAGAATATGGAAACTGAGTTGTTTTATTTAAATAAGGTTATATATGGGTTGAATCAAGCACCGATAGAGTGGTATTCAAGGATCAACCAGTTTTGGAAGAAAATAATTTTTTAGCATGGTGGAGTTGACTACAATCTATATGTAAACAATGGTAGTAATAAAAGGATTATGTTGTTGGTGTGTGTAAAGGACATAATATTTGGTGAATTAAATGAATCACCATGCAATAAGTTCACCAAATTAATGAAAAGTGAGTTCAAAATTTCAATGATTGGTGAAGTGATGCTTTTACTTATTTTATAGGTGATAGAAGGAAAAATGGAACATTAATTTCTCAATATAAATATGTCAAGGAGATTTTGAGAAATTATTTAATGAGAAATTATAAGTAGATGACGAATCTAGTTGCTACCTAGATGAAACTATAAATATATTAGGAAGGAAAGGTGGTTAATGTCACAGAATATAGGTAGATAATTGGAAGTATATTGCAATTAATAGTGATATGACCAAATATTGTTTTTGATATATTCCAAGAAGCATGGTGTCAAATTAGTCCCAAGGTGATTCAATTAATTTTAGTAAAATGAATACTTTGGTATATCAGGCGAATAATGGATTTTATTTTACTGTATAATGAAAAATATCTGGAAGAGTTATTGGGATATACAAATATAGATTGGTCCAGTTCAGCTGATGATAGAAAATCAACATCATGTGGTACATTCTATCTTAGTGTTTTTTATATTTCTTTTTTAAGAAATAAACAATATATCATTTTGTTGAGTACTGTAGAAGCTGAATATATTGTGTCTACTCAAGCGTGCACATAATTATTTTGGATTAAGCAATAACTTGATGATATGGGAGTTGAAGTGAAGTCTCTGATCAGAATCCCTTACGATAATTTATGTGATATAAATCATAAAAAAATACATTCTATTACTCAAAGACAAAACAGATTTAAATCAAGTATCATTTTATCAAGGAGAAGGTGGTGCAAGGGCTTGTAAAGTTAGAGTACATTCTTACAAAACTACAGGTTGTGTACATTTTGATTAAGTCCTTACCAAAATAATAATTTGAATAGAATTTACTAGATATAGGAGTTCATCTAACTCCCCATACATAAAAAAGTGTGTATGTGGTACCCCCTAGGTATGATTTATTTTTCCCTAATGTGAAAACCATAATGAAGTGACCTTTAGGTTCATTGAAAAAGTGGGAGAAATTATGGATATAAAAGAGGAGAAAATATATTAATCAAGACAGGGGGAGAAATATATTGGGGGAGTGTTGGAGTAGTGGGATTATTAAATTTTATAATGAAAAAGATAATCGATCAAAGGTTATATATCACGACATATGGTGTTCGTGATGAAAGAAGATGATTGGTTTTGACATGAAGTGATTCATTGATTCATTTTGTATGATAATATTTTTTCTCACTCCAATCATGGATCATGTGAGATTAGAGTGTGTGTTGAGTAAATCTTTGATTTCTATCTGAATTACATGAAGATATGTTTGGTAGAAGATGGAATAATCTTCAATGAGGTATCAAAATGTGAAGAGTAGTCAAAATCATAAAAGATGAGATTTTTGGGAAAGAATCCCTCAAGGTAACATTGAAACATTTTGGGTTTGATTATGTTTACTGGAAAAGCAGGTTTCTAAGGTATGTTGTCAAGTTAAAAAGATATTTTTGACATGGTATTTTGGAAAATATCTAATACAAAGGAATGTATTCCCTATAATTAGTATAAAAAATTGCATACACAAGGTGATTTTGTTACCTAGTTTTTGGAAATTTTTTGGTGTCCTAAATTTTGAGGATGGCTAGCATTGCGAAAAATGGATTTCCTTAAAGGCCTTATAAATATCTGGTAATGTAATGAATTTTGAGAATAATGGGTTTCATGAAGGGTTTTTTAGAGGTATGGATCAACATGAATGAGCATCACAAATGTGCGATGGATTTATAGTAGTCTTTGTTATTATTAAAAGCTTCATGAATGGGAAATTCCCACGGTTCTTCCTAAAAACCGGTAGCATCATGAACGAGATAAGATATATATGAGAAATGGTGTTGAAATGGATGTAATCTTCTGGAACTAGTGGAAATACCTATAAGTAAGGATTTACCAACTTTTTAAAAGAATCAAGACTTAATGAAGATTCCAAGGTTCTGAATTTGTGAAGGTGATTCGTGAAGCTGGTTCTTGCGAAACATTTCATGAAGAATGGAAGTTCATGAAGGCTATGAAATTGGACTGAAAATTATGATCATCATAAAAGTATTTATGTTCTCAAAGGCCGTAAAAATATAACCTAAATTTTCGAGCTTTATGACAGCTAGTTAAGCTTCGAGAAAGAGGTGAGATTCACAAAAGTTGTGGGGTTTATGAAGGCAAAACATGGTTGTGAAGAATTGGGTTGCTTTGTGAAGGAAATAAGAATTAATAAAGTGTTAAGAAGCTTTTTACCAGTAAATATATGGTAAAGTGGTATTCATCAATTGGATGAAAGTGAGACTTCAAAAAATCATCTATCTATAACTAAGGATATATTCATTATTGATAATAAAGGGACATATATGTCTATAAACTATGGGTGAATCCCCTCTAGATCAGTGAGAAAATAAAGTGGAAGAAGTTTATCCTTTCCTTTTATAATGACCCATAGAAATAGAGTTAGGGAGTGACCCTTGGGAAGGTAGTGAGTTATCCCTAAACATTGTAAAGACAATGAGCCCATACATAGAACTGATCTGACCTAAACATTGTATTTTGGCAGTGAGCTTTAGTGTATTTGGAACATTGAAACATTTTCATTGTATGTTCCTTGGATGTATCCCAGTGAGGGTGAATGAAATAAAATTGTTTTTTATGATTCATTCTTTCACTTTTGTTCATACATTTCTATAAGAAGTAAAAAAAGAGTGTTTTTTATAATGAAAAAACAAGATCTGAAGGGGTAGTTGTTTTCATATGTTATATCGTGATTTACACCTTATGGTATTTATCCTAGTTTTGATAACATGAATAAACCTTTATATTAATAAATAATAAATTTATCTAAAAATTCAATAATAAAACCAACGTTTCAACATAGTTCATTCCATAAATAAATAACCATATGTCACAATTAACCCTAATAACCTCAAAATTAAAGAATGTTTTAACCTAAAAGGTTATCTCATACCTTTTATATTAAATCCGATAAATGTAATAGCATTAATTTGAAATAAAACTTCAAGTTTAATCACATTATACACCTAAGGGTTTCTGGTACATCAACCCAATAAAATGTCTCTCAAAATATCCTTAGTCACCTTAAAACCTCAAAAGGGGAGTATATGACTTTGAACTTCTGATAAACCTTAAACTTATAAACCCATGATGGTATACATAAATATTAATTTACCCTCACATAAAAATATCCTAATATATAATGTTTTATAACCCCCTAATAACAACTATAACATCCTTGAACCAACACTCCAAAATCCTTAGAAAAAAACTTATTTTTTACATTTCTAGCTTGATATCGATAAACATGAACCAATTTTATCCATCCAAAACATAAAAATGAAAAAATAAATATTGGATAACTAAAATAACCAAATAAATTTTAGTTTTATAAATTTAGTGAATTAGGAAAAACTCTTACATAACAACTTGGATACATAAACAACCAGTTCATAACAATTGACATCATATCTCACTATGTTCTTTATATCTTGTAACCTTCTTAGGAATAACATAATTAAAACCCTTCTTCAAAGAATGGGGAAAAGGAAACATAATAAGGGTGATATAAAATGATTAGTAAGGTTAATCATAAGAATTAACAATTATATTTAATTAGTGAACATAAGATGAGAATAAGGGTATGATGATATAGTCAAAGTGTATGATTTTAACATAAGTGAATTCATACCCATCAAATCCTGGATCATAAAACATGAGACATAGTATACATTTTTAACATAAGTCAATATGTATATAAGTTAATATTCATGATCCATGTGAAAAATAATCCTTGAACAAAATATCTATTAGAACTTGATGCAAGCATAATGAAAACGTCTTGGTAACTTGGAATATCATTTTTATATCACTCTTAAAATCATTCTTACAAATGGAATAACCTACTTAAGTATATTATAGTAATATCTTAGGAGAAACCTATAACTAGTTAATTTTTTCCTTTACCCTATAAGAGAGCTACATCAGGATCACCCATCATCATGAGATATATTGGGATCACTTTTCATTATAAACAATGTCCAAGAACCATAACATAATCACAACACATGAAATATTGTATTTTTTAATATAAAAATTAATATGGTTATTTCATAACTTGATTTATTAGTGGAAAATAAATGGGTTCCTTGAAAATATCCTTGAGAAAATCATAATTCGTCCATAGGAAGAATAAGGATGATATTATTATAACATATCCCCAGGTGAGCATAAGTAAAATCATGGGTTGTTGACATTGATGAATAAAAATGTCATAAAAAGATCATTAAAAAAATTATTTAGGAAAATAACCTTTCCACTTTGAAAGTAAATTTTAAAAACTATAAAATTCCATAATATTAGGGAAAAAATATTTAAAAATAAACATGGAAACTTATGAAGTAGTATTCAAAGTATTGATTGGTTATAACGACATGAAATTCAATTGATGTCGTAATTGTTAAAATAAATATTTTGTTCACAACTTTGGTAAAATGTACATTTTTTAGAAAATGAAAAGAAGATTATTTTATATGTTATAGTAAAAGTTCAACCATGGATAAAAATGAATTTAATAAATCATTGAATAATAGTTAGAAATATTCTTGAAAATGTTTTCGAATTCACAGATATGGAAGACAAAGGTTTTCTAACCAAAAGAGGAGAAATAAGGTCAGATTTTCTTGAAAGAATTTTCTAGGCCATTTTGAGTAACAAAGAGATAAAAATGGTACTAAAACATAAAAATTCCATAAATTTACATAGGATAATAAAAATTAAATATGTTTATTAAATATTTATTATATAATTTACTAAATTTAAATACAAGCATAAACAATCCCGATTAAAAAGGGATTGAAACATGAAACCCTTACCACTTTGATAAATTTTGAATCATAAGCCCCAATAATGAATAAAATCAAATTACTATTTAAATATCATGAATATAAGGATAACCATGATATAACATATCAAATGGGTAATATATCATCACATAAAATAATTTAGGATCATAACATAAATATTTGTCCCAAAGAAAGATAATTTGAGATGAATAACCCTTGTAAAGATCATATCATTGAATTGAGAATCAATCAATGTATTGATTATGTGTAATAAATTTAAATAATTTTTTTTTTAAATAAAATATAAATTAAAAAATTCATTTCATACATAAAATTTACGTAATATAATCAATGAAGAAGTGATATAACCCAATGAAAGAAAATTGAGTTAAGAAAACACTAAAATGGTTTATAACTTTCAAGTCAAATAACCTTGGATGAAATAATTGTAATTTTAATTTAAAATACCATGAAGTAATAATTATTCATGATAAAACATGTCAAATTTAACTATATACACCATATAAACTAAATTAGGTGTATAACTTTAAAACATGCCATAATTAAGGGAAATTGAGATGAAATCTCGCACCTTGAGTCCATACATGCTTTGTATGTCATTTAATTCCTTTATAATTAAAATATGTAAATTATTTTATTTAATTAAAACAATTTAAAGGTTTAATACCCTATAATCAAATGATCAATTTCATTTATTTTAATGACATATTTAATTACTTAATTGGTTAAGTCCAAATTGGGTATTTAGAAGATGTTCAGTTCCTAATTTCAAAACAACTTTGGTATATTGACCATGGTAAAAAAGATAATTATTAAATTATATCCATAATAATAATAATTAAATAATAATTATTTTTTTATATGAATTAAAACCAACCATAAATGATGGTTATGAAAAATGAATTGTGTAACAATCATGGAGATGGTAAGTCGTGCACACACATGAGTATCATTTTCATTTTTCAAATATCTTGAGGGAAAGATAGTGTGCATAATTTTATATTTTAATAATTATTGTTATATCATATATATCATTTTATATATTTAAATACACTTATATATATACCATATATGTGAGGCGTCAAGGAAAAAATAATCACATCACAGTGTGGAGGTGGTAATCCACACGTACGCATGAATGGTGTTATCATTTTTTAATGTATGAAATTGTTATAAAATAGATGGTATATTATATTTATATAATTATAGTTATGTCATAAATATATTATATATACAAAAAATACATCATTATAACCATATGTGAGATGTGTTGATGGAAAACAAACTACAACGGTTCGTGAGGCGGTAGTTCATCGTGCACACGAACGATGGTTTGAATTCCCTTTTGATGGAAGGAGATAGATATAGTATATTCCATTAAAATAAAAACAACTATATATATGTAATTTTCTAGAGTTATTATTTCAGTATTTATGAATAATATTTGAATGATGTAGAAGAATAAATAATATAAAAATACAAGGTTAAGAACTATACCTCTTCATCAGACAACCTCTTTAGGTTTATACTTAAATCCTTCATAGGTTGATTTTTTATTGAATAAGGGAACCTAATACAAAGAGAGGGATGATAGGAAAGTATTTGGGTAGGTATTGGATTATCCAAAAGGCTCATGAAGTTTTTATAGGATTGAAGAGGGGGTGTTCTTTTATAAGTGAGGGGAGGGGAATTTTTCGAAATACATGAAATATTATAATATAATATTTGTATAACTCATGTAAAACGGTTTAAAAAAACATGAATTATAATATTAGGAGTATATGGTATTAATATAATCATAAAATCATTTTTTATAGGCATATATATCATTTTAAACATTATCTTTTGGATTAACCCATCAGTTAACTATTTTTAACCTTAACCACATTAACAACCTTTTTAGTATAAAATGTTTACAAATTTACTTCTTAATTAAAAAATGGATCATAAATTAAAATGCATAAAATTTCAGACCATTTATAATCCTACATATCATCTTTAAATATTTTTATAATTTTAAAATAATTTAATAAAATATATTTTTCATAAAATGCTATTAATGTCATTTTAAGAACTATTCATATAATATGACTTTGAAAACAATATGAAAGAAATTTAATTAGAATATAATACATTTCACCATCAATAATAAATTATTTATGACTATAAAATTCCTGTGACATAATTATTCATCCAAAAAATATTACATTCTTTGTTTTTAAAATCATTTACTTTGATTTTATACTACTTGCACAAGAACTATATCGACGTTGCATAAGCATTTTAGGTAATTATTTCATCAATAAAAATTAAAAATAAATTCCCATAATAAAAATAACTTCATTATTCTCACAATAACAATTAATATTTTTTCAAGAATTATTTTTATCCTTATTTTAACATATAATAGAAATTTAAAAGAAAGAGTGTGAGATTTTTATTTTCATTTACTTAAAATAATATATATCATTTTGAAAGTAAAATTTCAGAAAATTTCCATAACTTTGAGTTTTGGATGATTATTTTATAACCCAAATCATATAATAGATTAAATTAATATTTTAGGGTCATTTTTAGTCCTTATCATATTATTTTTAACCTTAATTACAATATTTACCCTTACCGAGGTGACACATATTTACTACGATTACTATTCATAATGACAAAAAATAAAAGGGAATTATTTACCAAATTTGAATCTCCTAATTTAGAATATGGAATCCATTTTTTAATATTAAATCTATGAAAGTTTCATAAATTAATTTAAGATGAAAATGCAAAACGCAATGAAAACCTATTTTTAGAAAAAATGCCATCTTAATCCCAAAATTGATCTAATAACATAATCAGTTATATTGATGTTTGAAATGTAATTAATTAAATTATATATTTATCTAAATAATAATAATGTCACTTTGAGATCAAATTTTAATCATAATGAGACTTTTTCATGAAAAGAAATGACAGTTTTAAAAATTAGTATTTTTTACTATTCACTAAAAAAAATCATTTTTTTCAAAAAAATAAAAAACATTCATACTAAGATAATTTTGATATATTGAATTGAAAATTTAAATCCTTTTATTAAATAAAATCTCAAAATTTCAAGAAATTATTTATAATATTTTCTCATAAAAAGAATTTTTTTTGAAGAAAGCGTTCTTTTGAAGCATGAAATAAAAAATGATTTTTTATAAGAACATGCATGGAAAGAAAAATTCCATTAATCTTGAACATGATAACACACATTTAAAACTATGAAATTTGATATTGAATAATTTTTAATGCCTTGATTCTGATTTTAATACAAGTTTAAGTTCATGAGAATAGTTTTTTGGAAAGCGCGGTTGTCCGATGTGATTTTGTAAAGTTTACATTTTCATTCTCTTAATAAAAATTTCACAATGCACATATACTAGATCTTGGGTGTAAATTTGAGTTCTTGGGTCCCTTTTTTTATATCATAGTGTTCTGGTGTCACTTTTAGTTTAATTTGAGTATCCAAAAAAACAAAAAATTGAAAAAAATAATGACCACATAGAGCAATGTTTTGTCCAAATACATGGCGTCTGACACTTGGGGATCGTGGCTCCATATTTTTCTTGCCCAGAGTTATGATTTATATCTCTACTATATAGCATTTAATTGATAATATGTGTGGCATCCCACAGTTGGGGATCGTGACTCTATAGTTGTCTTTCCCAGAGTTAATCTTTTCATATCTATTTTGGTTTAAAAAACAAAAAAAAATCAAAAAAAAAGGATAATCATCTTAAGGCTTAATGTGATTCCCACCTAGTGCTTCCATTTTTTCACCTTGAACAATAAAATGGGCCCCATGTCTTCTGTGATGCACAACACTTTATCATGCTTAATTAAAATTGGATGAAATGTGGCGATTAAGTTGAACAAAGGAATGAGCTTGGGCTTGGGATATTCTTATGGACCTATATTGTTTTAAATAATTTTGATGGATTTCATAATTTTTTTGGTATAAGTTCTTTGGGTGAGCAATGTGTATTAAAATTTATTTGGAAAAAGGGAATTTGAATTTCATATTTGATATATATTTTGCTCGAGAATAGCAAAACTCAAGTTGGGGGGCGTGATTAGTCACTTAAAGTGGCTAATATTCATTGTTAATATCTTTAAATTCATTGTTCCAAAGTCCATAAACATTGTTTTTAGTTCATTACATAAATAGAACTTCATTTCTCATCTTAAATGCAATTCATGTTTAAAATGAAAATTTGGGTCCAATAATTCATCTGTTTGTGGACAACATTATATTCATTTTATGAATTTGATATTTTGGTATATGATTGACCACTTTGTTTGGAACATTTTTTGTTTTAGGATTGATGGATGAATTCCAATGGAAGATGGAGATTTTTGGAGATAAATATAGAACTTTTCTGGAGAAATCATAATGGGCCTAAGGCCCATCAAACAAATGTGGGGACCACAAACCAAGCCCAATGAAGATCAAAATTTTAAAGTAGAAAGAGAGAAATATGGGGACCATTTTATTAATCTGTTACTAGAGCTAATTACTAATTTTTCATGGAGATATATGGATATGAAGTTAACATTTAAATGGTAGGCCTGACCTGAACGCCCATACTTGCTTCCCAACATTTCGATCATAACTTCCACACAGCTGCACCAAATTTCCTGAAATTTTTACAGCTAATAGAGGAAATATTGATGAGAATATTTTACTTCTATTTCCCCTCAGGATTTGGCCTCCTTAAATTACCAATTCACACATTTAAATGGTGGAAAAATCTGGATGAATTTCCGGGTCAACTTCAAAACGTCAAATTCCCTTGATTTTCTCACCCTCCTTTTGACTCTCTAAATTAATGGGGATGGAATTTATTTTTGTGGAGTGTATCTAAGGCTCCTAATATGATGATATAAGGATATTTTGGTGAAGGTAATTATTATCTAATTTTTTCCCTTCAATCCACGTTTTTCATTCATCCATTGTATTTATTTCACTTGTATTTTTTTGCTTTTATTTTGTAATCGCATCATCAATTTCTCTAATGTAAGTTTTTCTTTCACTTTTAGTATCTTAATAAAATTTATTCATCTTCTTCACTTATTATTTTCCTTTTCTTCAAAATTTTGTTGCAACCAAATTTATCCTACTGGTAAATGCGGTTGATGTAGTACATGTAGGGGTCGAATCCACATGGACCAAAGAAGTAACCTTGAGACACTATGTTTTGTTGAAGGATGGGAAGTGAAGTGGCCAACTTGGGTTTGAAATTATTGGATAACTAAGTATTTAATTTAAATAACAATTAAAAATATACAATTTTACTTTCTCTAAAATAATTAATTAATATGGGTTGATCCTAGGATTTTGCTTTCAGTGGAGTGGATGAATTTGTTTCTTAGAAAATTTGAGATCACTAATTCAAGATGAATCCACAAAACGAGATAATTCCACAACCTCATTCACCAATTAAGTTATTACACATTTACAAGGCCAATCACCAATGCAATTATAGGATAAATTTTATGATCACTCTAAGGAATTTGATCATACTAGCACTCAGAATATGTCGTAGTTAAACTTGGCGAAGACGAAGAAGAACATAACTCATCGAATGGAAATATTAAAATAACAAACATATTTAAAAATTAAAATAACATTCAATCCATATCATGAAAATATCTAGGACCAAACCATAAATTTTTAGCCCTCCATCGATGCTATTATATCAATGGAAGTGAGAAGTCGACTTAAAGAAGTGGGATTGAAAAAGAAGAACACTAAGAAAAAATGAACACTCCACCGTTGTGTGATGAATTCACAAGTGATGGTGTGAATAAATTCACACCTTGATTCAATGGTATCATTGTGTAAATAAAAGTAAAAAAAAAAGTTAATAATAAGAAGAACTTTTATTAAGATACTAAACGTGAAAGAAAAACTTACATTAGATAAATTGACGATGCGATTACAAAACGAAAGCATAAAATTACAAGTGAAATAAATATAATGGATGAATGAAAAACGTGGATTGAAAGAAAAAAATTAGATTATAATTCTCTTCACCAACAGCTACTTATATAGTCATATTAAGAGCCTTAGAGATACCCCACAACAATAAATTCCATCCCCATTAATTTAGAGAGTCAAAAGGAGGGTGAGAAAATCACAGGAATTTGACGTTTTGAATTTGACCCGGAAATTCATCCAGATTCGTCCACCATTTTGATGTGTAAATTGGTAATTGAAGGAGACCAAATAAGGAGGTGACGATGAAACGAAATATTCTCAAACATCTGTCCTCTATTAGATGTAAAAATTTCAGGAAATTTGGTGTAACTGTGTGAAATTTATGATTGAAATGGTGGGAAGACATTATGGGCGTTCAGGTCAGGCCCACCATTTAAATGTTAACTTCGGATCCATATATCTCCATGAAAACTTCAGAATTAGCTCTAAAAACAGTTTAATAAAATGATCCCCATATATTTTTCTTTCTATTTTAAAAATTTTAGCATTATTGGGCTTGGTTTGTGGGCCCCACATTTGTTTGATGGGCATTAGGCCCATTATGATTTCTATATAAAAGTTCTGTATTCATCCCAAAAAATATTCATCTTCCATTGAAATTAATCCATCGATCCTAAAAGAAAAAATGTTCCAAACAAAGTGGTAAATCATATCCCAAAATATCAAATTCTGAAAATGAATATAATGTTGTACACAAATAGATGAATGATTGAGCCCAAATTTTCATTTTAAACATGAATTGCATTTAAGATGAGAAATGAAGTTCTATTTATGTAATGCACTAAAAATAATGTTTATGGACTTTTAAAAAATTAATGTAAAGATATTAAAAATGAATATTAGACAGTTTAAGTGACTAATTATTCCCCCCAACTTGAGTTTTTCTAGTCCCGAGAAAAATATATATCAAGTATGAAATTCAAATTCCCTTTTTCCAGAAACATTTTAATACACATTGCTTACCCAAAGACCTCATAAAAAAAATTATGAAACCCATCAAAATTATTTAAAAAATATAGGTCAATAAGCATATCCCAAGACCAAGACCATTCCTTTGTTCAAATTCATCACCACATTTCATCCAATTTCAATTAAACAAGATAAAGTGTTGTGCATCACAAAAGACATGGGACCCATTTTATTGTTCAAGGGAAAAAATGGATGTGCTAGGTGGGAATCATATTAAACCTTAAGATGAGTATCCAATTTTTTTTTGATTTTTTTGTTTGTTTTTTTAAACCATAATAAATATGAAAAGACTAACTTTGGGCAAGACCACTATGGAGTCACGATCCCCAAGTGTCGGGCACCACACATATTGTCAATTCCATGCTCTACAATAGATATATAATGCTTAACTTTGGGCAAGACAACTATGGAGTCACGATCCCCAAGTATCAGACGCCACACATTTGGACAAAACATTGCTCTATGTGGTCATTATTTTTTCAATTTTTTTGGTTTTTTTGGATAATCAAATTAAACTAATAGTGACCCCAGAACCCTATGCTATAATGAAAGGGATCCAAGAACTCAAATTTACACCCAAGATCTAGTAGAAGTGCATTGTGGCATTTTTATTAAGAGGATGAAAATGTAAACTTTGAAAAATCACATCGGACAACCATGATTTCCAAAAACTATGCTCATGAACCTAAACTTACATTAAAATCAGAATCAAGGCATGAGAAATTATTCGATATCCAATTTCAGATTTTTCAATGTGTGTTATCATGTTCAAGGTTAATGGAATTTTTATTTCCATGCATGTTCTTATAAAAAAATAATTTTTTATTTCATCTCCCCCCAACATAGGATAATATTGTCCCCAGTGTTTAAAGAAAACTTAGAAGGGGGTATGGGAGAGGTGTTCAAATAGAAAATAGAAAATTATAATTATGGAATGAAGTCACCTGGTGGTTGATGATGAAAGCGTGTGCCACAGTCTCCTTTTAATCTTTGGTTCGAGTCTCGGTGACTTGGATGGTTGTGATGGGATTTTCCCCATAAACTACGATGTGTTCGTTTAATTTTTTTATTATATATATATATATATATTATTTTAAACCTGTGAAAAACATAAAAATAAAATAAACTGATGATACATTGTCTTCTTTTTAAATTTCTGGGTAAGGTATTACTTATAGATCATGCCACATGACACAGATGAATATGGCTCTCCCCTATCATACCCATCCTTACTCATAAAAGACGAACATGTCAACAGTCTATGGTAATTTATTATATGAAAAATAAAATAAATAAAGATGATTCACAATTATTTGAAACATGAAAACCATGGGTTGCCTCCCATACAGCGCTTTTGTTTAACGTCGTTAGCTCGACCTGAACCCCCAAAATTATCCAATTCCAACTTTCAACTTTTTTAGGACCCCATTTTTATCCAACTCAACAAGATTTAGATTAATTATTTTTTTAGAATTTTTTCCATGTGAAATCTCATGCTTAACAATGAGTGTGAATGTCCAAGGAATTTCGATAATGGTTGATTGAGATTAATTTTAAGTATTTCAAAATATTTCAAGGTTCATTCCAACATAGTGAGATTCTTGATGAAAATGGATGATAATGTAATGGTTTTGGTTATCATAAATGGAGGTATTCTTGAGTGGGGAAGGATGGATTATAATGTTGAGTTCAGTTTGATTGAATTTTCAAAAAGAAGAATGGAAATTTGAATCCAAATTTGTTTCTTCTACAAAACATTTTGAAAGAATTGGTTCCTTTTAAAAATAAGATTCATTCGCAAAATTGTCCAATTGAATATCAGGCATGGGTATGGACTCATTTTTTTGACCTTTCCTAATGGTTTAATTAATGGTAATTCATAAAATTTATCAATGGAGATATATTCCAGAAACTCAATACATGATGTCAAATTTTCCTCTTTTAAGTCCAAAAAATCAATTTCTTTTTGATTTAAAGACCCTTCAACATTTCGTTGATCTTCTTAAGTTATCCCATATCCAAAGGTTAGTTCTTTTTTAAATTCATGAGTGGTTTTTGGGATAAAATATTCTTCAATCAGTGATGAGGAAAGTACATCCTGAGTGGGAATGGGTTCCTTACAAGTCTCAATGCTTTATATTTCTAATCTTAGTGATGAAACTTATTAATTAATTTTAACTATTTTTTCACATAAATTTTCAAGAATTTTTTCAGAATTAGGATTTATAGATGTTTGGAAATCATGAAAATTATTAAGTTTGATCTCTTCAATCATCCTCGAGAGGTATGTAAATTGATCCTTTAAACAATCAGCATCCCATTGATTGTACATCTCATCTGGCGTGGTGTATTCAATCAAGGTTTGATCAATGAAATTCTCTATGTGAGGAGATTCTAAATATTGATTTTCTAGTTGATTATAGCCTTGTTCTATCAATGGGTATTGTTGAAGATAATCCATTTGAGTTGATTGAAAATTGGTTTTGGGATTCATTGGACACACAAAAATAGAAAGGGGAATAGAGAAGAGAAATTAGGGTGATATTGGAGAATTTGGGGTGAGAATAGAAAGATGTTCTAAGGTGACTTACTTAGTCCCCGGCAACGGCACCAAAATTTTGTTGTGCCCAAATTTACTCTACCGGTAAAAGCTGTCGATGTAGTACATGTAGGGGTCAAATCCATAGGAACCGAAGAAGTATCCTTGAGACACAATGTTTTGTTGGAGGATGGGCTGTGAAGTGGCCATCTTGGGTTTGAAATGATTGGATAAATAATTATTTAATTTAAAGAAAAATTAAAAAAGAAAATTTTACTTGTTCTAAAACAATTAATTAATATGGGTTGATCCTAGGTTGTTGCTTTCGGTGGATTGTATGATTTTGTTTCTTAGAATATTTGAGATCTGTAATTCCAGATGAATCAACAAAACGAGATAATTCCACAACCTCATTCACCAATTTAGTTCTTACACAAGGTGCTGTTGCTGGGGATGAAATAAAAAATTATTTTTTTATAAGAACATGCATGGAAATAAAAATTCCATTAACCTTGAACATGATAACACAGATTATAAACTCTGAAATTGGACATCGAATAATTTTTCATGCATTGATTCTGATTTTAATGCATGTTTAAGTTTATGAGCATAGTTTTTGGAAAGCGCGGTTGTCAGATGTGATTTTTCAAACATTACATTTTCATCCTATTAATAAAAATTCCACAATTCACGTTTACTAGATCATGGGTTTAAATTTGAGTTCTTGGGTCCCTTTCATTATAGCATAGGGTTCTGGGGTCACTTTTGGTTTAATTTGAGTATCCAAAAAAAAAAGAAAAAAATAGATGATAATTCGCTTCACCACCAGATCCTTATATAGGAATATTAGGAGCCTTAGAGACTCCACAAAACAATAAATTCCATCCCCATTAATTTATAGAGTCAAAAGGTGGGTGATAAAATCAAGGGAATTTGACATTTTGAAGTTGACCCAAAAATTCATCCAGATTCATCCACCATTTTGACGTATGAATTGGTAATTGAAGGAGGCCGAATTCAGAGGGGAAATAGAATCACAATATGATATTACATCTATCCTCTATTAGCTATAAAAAGTTCTAGACATTTGGTGTAGATGTGTGGATGTTATGATCGAAATGGTGGGAATACATTATGGGCGTTCAAGTCAGGCCCACCATTTAAATGTTAACTTCAGATCCATATATCTCCATGACAACTTCGGAATTAGCTCTGGAAATTGTTGAATAAAATGATCCCCATATTTTTCTCTTTATAATTTATAAATTCGAGTATCATTGGTCCTGGTTTGTGGTCCTCACATTTGTTTGATGGGCCTAAGGCCCATTATGCTTTCTCCAGAAAAGTTCTGCATTCATCCCCAAAAATCTCCATCTTCCATTAGAATTCATCCATCAATACTAAAAGAAAAAATGATCCAAACAAAGTAGTCAATAATATCCCAAAATATAAAATTCAGAAAATTAATATAATGTTGTCCACAAATAGATTAATGATTGGGACCAAATTTGCATTTTAAACATGAATTGCATTTAAGATGAGAAATGAATTTGTATTTATGTAATGCACTAAAAACAATGTTTATAGACTTTGGAGAAATGAATTTAAAGATACTAACAATGAATGTTATCCACTTTAAGTGACTAATTAAATCATATAATGTCATTACTAAAAAATGAGTGTTTATTTCAAAAGAATTTATAAATAAATTTTTATTGGTTATTACCTTTATATATATTTTATAATTAGGTTACTTCAATTTATACCCACCAATTTAGTGTGTATGTTATGATATTACTTAAATAATAACATTTCATAGTTTGATTAAGCTTAGTGTTGTGTGTCATATATGCTATCAACAGTAATATTATTTTAAAATATTGGAGCATTTCACGGTGGAGGTTCCTTAATTATCTTGAAAATAATGAATTATTTCCTTTTTTACCTAGGATAAAAAGGAACTTCCCCATTGATGCATCTATAATAGCACCACCGTTGGATAAAAACAGAATATCAAGGATGATTTGAACCTCCTTTACACACTATACATCTAAAACTAGAAAGTCGGTGGGTAGAAAGAACTTTACAAAACCATAAAAATGATCATCTACTCTCCTGATGGTATGATAAATGAAATTATCATCCGTTATAAGGATGAAAATTCTGATGTCCCGTGTTTTTGGACTGGGCTAAAATAAAATATTTTTTGAAAGTTTTCATTTACTGCAGGGTTTGGTTTTAAAAAAATTATTCAGAAAGATTTTTCGTGAGTTGGGTTCTTTTAAAGTGTTGATAATGGTCTTGTTTAAATGCTTGAGGAGTATTTCAAATGGAGGGATGAGTTTTGGGAGAACTGGATTAGGAAGTGACATTCACATGGGATGCGCAGAGTTAGTCAAAATTATGCAGCAGAGCTGTGTATAATATATAAGGTGTCCAGTAGTGGATGAATGGTCTGCACATAATCTGTTAGACTATGCATGTAATGTCCCAGTTTCGGGTGCCACCCAAAGGTTCCCCATACTCGGTTGGTCACATGACCTCAAACGCATTTCCTCAAATACCAGAGGCTACCAACTAGTAGAAAGGGCCTTGGGTGAGATGATGGGGAAACTATACCCTCTTTGGTAGAGTAACATAACATAATACCAATATTATACAATAGTGAAATCAGTAATACCATTCAATAAGTAAACAAACAAATATTGAAAGTAAATAACAACGGAGAACATATATAAATGATGCATGTCACATATTTCTAGGAAAGCATCTAAAAAAGTCAATATTCTGGAAATACAGTACTAAAGCAAAGTAAAAAATAAAACAAGTATACTCCTATAGAATCACAAGCCTCAACTTGGTCCCATGCCCTCAAGCTCCATAGTAATCATGTACCAGATGTTGAATGGATCTTTCCATTATCTACACCTGCGACCATATAATCTATTTAGGCCCAAAAGCATAACCCAAACAGGGTGTGAGACGAATCCCAATAGTCAACCACCAAAATATATTTGCCTAACTGTCAGTGAATATATATAATAGGAAATATGCAAAAATAAAGTAATAAATAAAAAAGTACTCAAAAGTAAACAATCGTACATTTTCAAAATACCTTAATTCACGTTTATAAATTATTCAGCCAATCATTATAAAGAAACCCTCTAGAAAGGATCTCATAGTCTAACCCCTCTGGTTCAACTTATCAGTGAATCAATAAAGATATAAAAAACTTATTGGGAAATCTCACATGGTCTAACCCCTTAGTTTCACAAAGACAAAGACTATCTAAGGATGCACTCACCATCAACTACTCATGTGGTCTTTTAATGGTATACTATAGACTCTGTGAGGAAGAACTCACCATATATTCTCCTTGTGGTATCATAACTGTATACTATAAACACTCTGAGGGAAATCCTCAACATCAATTCTCCCTACGGTCTAACTACATCAGGTTCTCACAGCCCTATGTAATACAATCATTCAAAAATGATATCCAGCATCCAAATTAATATCAACTACTACAAGTTAATGTAGCTAAAATGTATAACACATGAATCTCATATAATATCAACTTCATCCTAACATCACTAGGCATGGAAAACAAAACATCCTAACATGCAGTTCTAGACCCAATGACCAATATAAAAAAACATAGGAAAACACATCCATAAGAAAGGTAACAAACCTTATTCATAATCAAAACCCTTTCTCAAGAAAAAAAACCATAGTAGGCATCAAACAAGGCTAAATTTCCAAAGCACACAATACCCTAAACTAGGGTATTCAGCACTTTTCTCACATATAATACAAAGACAACTACAGAAATGCACAAACCACCAACCTTGACATTGTACAATCAATATAGATGAACCTCAGACTTTGAATCAACATAGAATGTCATAGATCTACAAAAATGTCAAGAAACCCTCAATATTGAACATCTCATAAAAGAAGAGAAATTAAGAGGAGAGGCTCTAGAAGAATCAAGGTCTCACCGATGTGATTTCAACGCAACTAATAGTGTTTGATTCGTAGAACGGATTATGGATCGATGGATCGAAGAAGAATCATCTCTCTCGGTCACTCCTAGATGAGACGAAGTTATAAGAAGATGATTCTGGCGATTAGATGTGACCCTGGTCCGATTAAAAAAATAAAAAGAAAAGTACACGACATGCTAAATTATTGTACATGACATGTACATTCCTTAACCGACCTATGATTTAGGTGGTGTATAGGTCACCACACATGACCATGTACATGGACATTACACAGCTAGTACATGGAAACCCATGACAATCGGGTACATGGTGTGTACTCCTAAGAACATGGCGTATACTCATAAATTCCAAAATCTCCCATTTTCTAAAAAAAACCTGAAATCAAGATCCATACCAGAAATGAAGACCCATGTTTATAAAAAATTTTCCCCTTAAATAAATTCATCCCTGAATTTCCCTAACAAGGTGGAATAGAATAATCCTCGAATAGCTCCGACCATTGTGATCATACATCTGTCTCCCTCTCCCAAGTCTCTTCCTGCACTTGCTCGTGCTGCCATAACACCCATACCAGAGGAATAGATCGACCACAGAGAACCTTCATACTGTGAAATCTAGATAGGATTCTCCTTGAACGATGCGTCCACCTCCTACTCGACCTCCTCGAGTTTAAAAACATTAGAAAAGTCTGAGAAGTAATTCCATAGTTGAGAAACATGGAATACGTTGTGCATAGCCTGGTACCTCTGATGTAAATGAAATCGATAGGAAGCCAGTCCGACTCTCTCCAAAACCTCTAACTGGCTGACCTATCTTGGTGAAAGCATTCCCTATATCCTAATCCTCCTGTGTCCCAACCTCATTGTGACACATTGAAAAACCTGATCTCTAACCATGAACTCTAGAGGTCGTCTCCGTCAATCAGCATAAGACTTCTTCCATGACTGTCCAGTAGCCATCCTCTTCTGAATCAACTCCACCTGCTCTGTGGTCACCTGGACAAGACGAGGTCCTAGCATAGCTGCCACTCTTACCTCCAACCCACATAGGGGTGATTAGCATGGCATACCATAAAAATCCTCATAAGGTGCAATTTTAATAGGTCCATGAAAACTATTATTGCAGGAAAAATCCACTAGAGGTATGTGCTTCTCCCAAGATCCTACAAAATCTAGGATGAAAGCTTGAAGCATGTCCTCCAACACCTGAATTGTGTGCTCGGACTGGGCATCTGTCAGGGGATGATAAGCTATACTCAAAAGTACCTATGTACCCAAAGCACTCTATAGTCCCTGCGAGGCCCGAGAAGTAAAATGTGAATCCCTGTCGGAAATGATGGAGTGTGGAACCCCATGCAACCGTATGATCTCTCAGATTTACAACCTTCCAAGCTCATCAACACTAATGGTCTCCTTGATAGATAAAAAATGTGAAACATTCGTGAGTCTATCAAAGACAACCGAAACTGCATCATTCCCTGAAGGCGACCTTGGTAAAACTATCATGAAATCCATTGTGACATCATTCCACTTCCAATAGGGAATGGGTAACTACTGTAAAAGTTGTGCCAGTCACTGATGCTCCTCCAACTGATGAAAGGTGGAAAATTTCATGAAAAAACCAACAAAATATCTTTTCATACCTGGCCACCAATACTGACAGTGTAGATCTCGATATATCTTAGTGGCACCAGGATGAACTGCCCAAACTGAGGAATGAAAATCCCACAAAATCTCCTCATGTATGTTTTCTGACACCCACATGCACCCATGAAAATGCAGGGTCTCATCCTCACCTATGGTCCATCCAGGAGTAGGGTCCTCTCTTGACACACTCTCACATAGAACAAGGCCTTAAAAATCTGATAGCTACCTTATTTTAACTCGATCAATTAGAGTAGAGGTAACAGATATAGAAGGAAGAAACATATTCCCCTATCTATCATGAACCTCCAAATGCATCTTTGAGAATAGATCCATATGCTGCCACTCATTTATGGTCTCTAGAACTGCTTGTATTTGAGTCCTTCTGCCCAATGCATCAACCAATGTGTTTCCTTTCCAAGGTGTTCAGGCAAGCTCAATGTCAAGGGAGTGAAGGTACTCAACCCACCTTCGCTGTCTCAAATTCAGATCATGCTGAGTAAATATATACTTGAGACTTTTGTGGTCAGCGTACACCAAAAAATTCTCTCCAATAAGGTAACTTCTTCAACATCGCAATGCATGAAAAACTATAGCCAACTCAAGATCATGCATCGGGTAATTCCCCTCATGTGGCCTTAATTGCCCAGACCTGTACACAATGACTCCTTCCCCTTGCATAAGCACTACTCCCAGCCCAATACCTAATTTATCATAGTAAATAGTATAACTCTTTCCCATATCTGAAAAAACTAGTATCGATGCTGAATTAAGCCTCCCTTTTAGCTCCTGGAAGGCTGAATCGCAAGAATTTGTCCACAAGTACTTCTCACCCTTCTTAGTTAGGCCCGTTAGTGCCGCTGAAAAGCGTGAAAAGTCCTGTATAAAATGTTTATAGTAATTAAACAGACCTAGAAAACTTCGTACCTCGACTAAGTTCTTCGGATTCTCCTAGGAAACAACTTCTCTCACTTTATTTAGGTCTACTGATACTCCTATGTCTAAGATAACATGGCCCAAGAATTGAATTTGGTCCATCCAAAAGTGGAATTTTTAGATATTAGAATATAACTGATGCTGTCTCAGTGTACTAAAAATGATCTCAAGATGGGTATCATGGTTGTGTCGAGCATGAGAGTACACCAAGATATCTTTCATAAAAAACCACCACAAAGGAGTCCAAGTATGGATGGAACACTCGGTTCATCAGTACCATAAAACCTAAAGGCGTGTTTGTGATACCAAATGGCATAAGCACGTACTCTTATAGACCATACCTACTCCGAAAGGCTGTAAGAGGTATTTCAGAAGGTCTAGCGTGAAACTGATGATAATTGAATCTCAAGTCAATCTTCGAGAACACCCAGGCTCCTCGAAGCCAATCTAAAAGATCATCAATCCTCAGTAAGGGATATCGGTTCATGACCATAAACTGGTTCAACTTCTGATAATCCACACAATGTTTGAGGGTACCATCCTCCTTCTCAAATAGGATAGGAGAACCCCAAGGAGAAGTATTGGGTTGGATGATACCCTCTTTCTGTAACTCCTCTAACTACTTCTTGAGCTTCTGAATCTCTAGTTTAACCAACCTATAAGGAGTAATAGACATTGGTTCCACTCCTGGAAAAAGATCAATAGAGAAATATACCTCTCAATCCATAGGTAAACCTGAAAATTCATCTGAAAAAACATCCATGAAATGATCCAGCACTGGAGGAAAGTCCATCTGTGAAGTTCCCTAGTCATCCAAATACAAACTAGAAATCTGTTCTCTAACTCCTCCCAACCCATGATGCTCAGGTATAGCTCTGCTCATCTGGACATACCATTCACCTTTGTGCAGAAAAAAATCCACCCTATGGTGATGTGAAACACACCATACGATGATAGTAATTGACAACAACCTAGACGGGAACTAACCAGTTCATTCCTAGAATGAATTTATGGACTATCATCTCTAAGACATAAAGGTCCCATAACATATTACACCAACAAATATCAAGAGAGAACTCTATGCACTGGCATACACTAGCCATTCTAGTCCCCAAAGGAGTGTCTAAAATCAAGATATCAACAGAAGTAAAGATATAGAGCCAAAGTCTCTCTACAAGAGGCACAAATATAAATCCATGAGAAGCTCCTGTATAGAAAAGAGAAGAAGCTAAAACTGAGGCAACCAAAATCATACCTCTAATCATAGAGGGTCTAGGATCCTACTTCTATTGGGTCTACTCCAGATCAAAAGCCTAACCTACGTCATTGACCGGTGAAGCTGTTTGAGATCCCGGAGCTAATCCACCCTGTGGCTGTCAAAAACCCTGTATCTGACCACTGTGACAATGACCAACACCTCGGCCTGAATGACATGAAGAACTCTAGACCCTAGTATGATGTGGGAATGGTGGTCCTGATCTGGTATGAGGAGTCGAAACAGATCCTCTATCACAAGCTTCTAGTGAAAAAAACTGCTAGAAACACTGAATATGATCCATCTTTCCATAAGATCAGCACTCAACTAGGTCTCTCGAGAAATGTGGCCTCATATTCCCACTCTTCTTACACTAGTAGCATACCACCTGGCTACCAGAAGGAGTATCCCGCTTACTCGGATCTCCATGTGTTGAATCCTAGTGGTGCTTCTTGTTGTCAATTGGAAGGGTACCATCTTTGGATGATGAACCTCCCTAGCCCATAGCTCTAGAATCCCTCAGGATACACTCTGTGATTATTTCCTTGTTGACTATAGAATTTATAGAAGACAACTTGAATATGTTCACCTGAGATCAGATGTCATGCCTGGGACCATCTTGAAACTTTCCCAACATAAATAACTCATCACCCCCTAGAATGAGTGTGAAGCTTTACAGCTCTGTGAAGCGAGAAGAATACTCCATGACTGAGAGTGTACCTTGATCCAAGATCATGCACTCTTGGGCTCGATCAAACCTTAAAGTATCTGGGTAGAAGTAGTCAAAAAAGGTCCACTGGAACTCATCCCGAGCGATAACTCATTGGAATCCTGCATGTGATATCACATCTCACAATCTCTTAGAAGAATCACGTAGCATGTACATAATAAGATTCACCATCCTCTTTAGAGGTGTCTCTAGATGCTCAAAGATAGACAACATGGATTCTAACCATGACTCTACTGCCTGTGGTCATCCATCCACTGAGAAGGTGGGAGGATGCTGCTATTGAAAAACCGACATCAAATCTTCCGTAGAGGGCCAGGATTCTGTACTCCCTAGAAGGTCTGCATAAACCTCATGAATCCTTCTCAAAACTGTGCATCATCACCTATATCTAAAATGATGGATGGTGCCAAGATAGACACGATGGGAGGATCTACAGGTAGTCCTTGATCTACCATTTCTAGTGATAATTACCTTATATATGGTGTACAACCAGAGGATGTCTTGGTGACATGAATTTTCAAGGTCAAACTCACAACTCAGTTCAATATTTTCACGGAGTGAAACATAGAAGTGGAGGAAAGGAATAAGAGAAGATTTTTTTTTTTACAAAATAGGGATACATTGTGTGTATAACCCTACACGGTGTGTCCCCTTAGGTCTTCACACTAGCATGTAATTCTTCCAAAAATAGTTGTGCAACACCCCATACACACAACATTTTCTCCTTAAAACATGTCATGTACTTGATTCATTACCCCCTACCCGAGATCCTCTACAAGGCTAAACCACATGTTTCTCTTGGAACAAAACTACATGAAATGTTCACCCTAAAAAAGGTGTGTACCACTTATGTTCCAACCACTCGTGTCGTTATTCACATGGTCAGAGACACGGTCAACTCTACACGACATGTAAGAACGGGACATGACATGTACAACCTATGTTTTATCCACCCGTGTCATTAGTCACACGGTTGGATACACAGATCTTACAACATGATGTGTACCCCAAGTACACGATGTGTGTCACCCAACATTTCCCAAATCCATGTCTCTAATCACAAAATCAGTCACTTGCATAAAGACTACATGACGTGTACATACAATACACAACATGTACTTAAGAAAAACATTTACTTCCTGAACAAAAGGATACATGGAGTTTATTCATCATTACATGTCGTGTATTCTAAATTTTTCTAGACATTAAGTCTCAAAAAATAATTTGGAACCCTATAAAACACTAAAACAAGTATTAAAATGCCAAATTCAGATCCGTGGGGGCCCATACTCCCTACGATCCCAATATTGACATCATATTCATGTATATAACAAGGTATAAAAGTGTAATCAAACACACGATCCACCAAATTTCGATTAATGAGGGCCCATAACACCTTAGGGATCAATGTTTGGTGCCCATTAAAATGAAACTTGAAAAATTTCCAATACCCTATCAAAATAGTAGGCATTCTTTCACAAAAACTATCATGACAACATGCATATCTAGCACAACATCTTTCATAACAACATGCATTCAGTAATGCACCCTAAATGGCATGACAATAATGCATGTCATGTGATCCATATCAAGTGATTATATGATGCATGAGATAGAATACCCTCATCTCATAAGGTTTCAATATAAATTGAACCTAAATAATATCAAGGATAATAGAATAGAACATGTAAATCACCCAATAGTGAAATCAAATGAACTATAATAATTTAAATGCTAGAAAAATTGCAATATTCAAGGAATATTGGATTTTCTCTATACATGGGTTAGCTACTCTTAGAAACAACTTATTAAAAACTACATATTCCTTCCAATCTATGCCTATAGTATCCAACCAGTAAGTTAAAGAAGAAAAGAATCCCTTTGATACCACTTTGTAATGTACCAGTTCCGGGTGCTGACCAATGGTGCCCCATACCGGGTTGCTCACATGGCCTCAAGAGCATTTCCCCAAATGCCAGAGGCTACTGACTAATAGTGGGGGACTTGGGTGTGATAATGGGGAAACAATTCCCTCCTTGGTAGATTAACACAATAGAATACCAATAATATACAACAATAGAAGCATTAATACCATACAATAAGTAAACAATAGAAGACTGAAAGTAAATAAAAAAGAAGCACATATATAAATGATGCATGTCACATATGTCTAGGAAAGAATACAAACAAGTCAATATGTTATAAATATAGTACTAAGACAAAGTACAAAATAAAAAATTAAACTCTTGCAACATCCCAAGCCTCAACTTGGTCCCATGCCCTCTAGCTCCACAATAATCATGTACCTGATGTCAAAGGGCACTTTCCCTTATCTATACCTACGACCATATAATCTTTTTGGGAAAAAAATCATGACCCAAACATGATGTGAGATGAATATGAGTAGGAAAACACCAAAATATCTAAACATAACTGTCAGTGAATACATGTAGCAGGAAATATGCAAAAATGAAATAACAAACAAGGAACTGCTCAAAAGTAAACAATCCTGCAGTTTCAAGATACATTAATTCATGTTTATAAATTATTCAACCAATCATTCACAAGAAACCCACTAGGATGGATCTCACAATATAACCCCTTTGGTTTAAAATATCATTAAATCAATAAATATATAATGACCATATTGGGAAATCTCACACGGTCTAACCCCTTAGTCTCACAAAGAAAAAGACTCTTTGAGGAAGCACTCACCGCCAATTCCTCTTATAGTATTTTAATAGTATACTATAGAATCTATAAGGAATAAATCAATGTCTATTACTCCTATGGTCTCATAATGGTATTTTATATACACTCTGAGGGAAACCCTCAATGTAAATTCCTCCTATGGTCTAACTATACCAGTTTCTCACAACCATATGTAATACAATCGTGCACAAATGATATCTAGAAGCCAAAGTAATATCAACTACTATAAGTCTAAGTAGCTAAAATTTATAACACATGCATCTCATATAATATCAACTCCATCCTAACATCACTAGGCATTGAAAACAATACATCCTAACAGGCAGTTCTAGACCCAATGACAAATATCAAATAAACATGGGAAAACACATCCATAAGCAAGGTAATGAACCTTATTCATAATCAAAACCATTTCTTAAGAAAACAAACCATAGAATGCATCAAAAATGGTTAAATGTCAAAAAAATTGTAATACCCTAAACTAGGGTATTCATCACTTTTCGCCCATATAATCCATAGACAACTACAGAAAGGCACAAACCACCTACCTCGATGTTGTATGATCAATATAATTGAACCTCAATCTTTGAATATACATAGAATGTTATTGATAAAAAAACTTCAAAAAATCTCAACCTTGAATATCTCACAAAATAAGAGAAATCAAGAAGATAGGATCTAGAATAATAAAGGAGTCACTGATACAATTTCAATGCAACTGATAGTGTTTGATTCAGAGAACGGACAACAGATCAATGTCTCAGAGAAGAATCATCTCTCTCAGTCAATATTAGATGAGATGAGGTTAGAAGATAATGATTCTAAGGATTTGATGAGACCCCGTTCAGATTAAACAAATAAAAATAAAATTACATGGTGTGTTCATTTAATGTACACGTCATGTACATGGCTTAACCAACCCCCACTTTAGGCGGTCTCTAGGTCACCACACACGGCCATGTACTCGGCCATTACACAACCAGTACACGACTACCTATGACAACTAGGTACATGACATGTACTCCTAAGTACACAAAATGAACTCATAAATTTTCCAAAATCTCCATTTTTTCTAAAAAATAACCAAAATTAAGATCCATACATGAAATGAAGATCCAAGTTCTTACAATTCAAGTCAAACAATTTGGTCTACCCAGTTTTGATTTTCAGGTTAAATTAATTTAATTAAATTTATGGTTGAAGGGAATTTAATTTAATAAGTTGTAGGGAATTTCTTTTAACTAAATTAAATTTTAGAGAATTTAATTAAATGACGTTGAGAAAAAGAAGTTATTTAATCAAATTGAGATGAAAAGAATTAAATTTATTTTAAATGATGATGAGATGGAGTCTTTATTTAATTAAATTGAGATTTGTGGAATTTAATTAAATTTCTGGTAAATGAGGAGTTGGGGTTTCATTTAATTAAATTTAAGGCAAAGAGGAAGTTAATTAATTTTATACAAAATGAAGGTTTTATTTAATTAAATTCATGGATAAGAATTATTTTGTTAGTTATTGTGAAATGGGGGATTATTATTTAATTAAATTGAGGTTTATAGAATTTAACTAAATAATGTTGATGAGTTAGAGTTTTAAATTTGATTAAAATGTGTTCAGATAATTTAATTAAATAAAATTAATTGGATAAATTATTTAATTAAATTCATTTGGAACAAAATTAATTAAAAGATGATTAATGAGGTGTTGGTTTTTTAATTAAATTATTTAAAGTGAATTTAATTAAATAATTATGAGCTTGAATTTTTTTTAATTAAACTATGTTATAAAGGAATTTAATTAAATTATTTTTTAAAAGTGGAGTTGGAGTTTTATTTATTTAAATCCAAGGTTAAGATGAATTTAATTATTTGATGAAAAATGGGATTTTAATTTAATTAAATTTTATTTAGAGAATTTAATTAAATAATGATGTGTGGGAGAATTTATTTAATTAAATTAATTAGAGAGTAATTTAATTAAATGATTTGTTAAATGTGGAGTTTGGGTTTTATCTAATTAAATTCAAGGTTAATATTAATTTCATTATTTTATATAAAATGTGGGTTTTATTTAATTAAATTATATTGAGAGAATTTAATTAAATAATAATGTGTTGGAGAATTTATTTAATTGAATTCATTGGATAAGAATTTAATTAAATGAAGTATAATTGGTGAGTTTTGAGTTTTATCAAGGAAGCGTTTTATTAAATGATAATAATAATAATGGTTATTATTATGATGGTTTTATTTAATTAAATTGAGGTTGAGGAATTTTATTAAATAAGGTGAGATAGAAAATTTTATTTTATTAAATTATATTAAACATAATTTAATTAAATGATATGAATTGGTTGTTTTATTTAATTAAAATTGTTGAGAAGAATTTAATGAATTGATGTTCAAATTGGGAGATTTGGGTTTCTCAAAGAAGAGTTTTATAAAATGATAATAATGCTAATGGTTGTTATTATGGTTCTTTTATTTAATTTAATTTAGGTTGAGGAATTTAATTAAATGAGGTGATATGGAAATATTTATTTAATTAAATTGAGTTAAATTGAATTTAATTAAATGATGTGAAATGGGTGCTTTATTTAATTAAATTGAAGGTTAAGAAAATTTTAATTAATTGATGTGAAATGGTGATTTTAATTTAATTAAATTGAATGTTGAGAGTATTTAATTAAATTGCATGAGTTGGAGAATTCATTTAATTAGATTTGGTTGTGGATAATTTAATTAAATAATGTGTAAATGAGAGTTTGGAGTTTATCAAAGGAGTATAATATTAAAGGGTAATAATAATAATAATATGATGGTTATTATTATTATTATCATATTAATTATTATAATTTAAATTATAATTTAAATTTATTTAATGGAGAAAAGAAGAGGGGGGAGCATCTCTCCCTCCTGCTATAAGGGGTACGACTCACCCATGGGTGGCATACCACCCTCCTCTCCGACTCCCTCTTCACGCAGCTATCTCCTCCCAATGTCTTCATAGAAGTTGCCTCTATTTTCAAGGTAAGTCCTCTCCATGTTTCATTCTTTGTATCGGCCATCTCGGCTCTCTTTCTCTCGAGATCCATTGGTCTGAAACCCTAGGTTCAAGATTAACCCAAATTTCTTATTTCTTTCGATCCTAGGTGGTGTAGAAGATGCATCGGGACCCGTTGGGTTGTATTTTGATAACCACCACCAAAGGGGTGGTGGTTCGGCTTGATTCAATTCACCACCATCATTTTTGGGTAATGCAATAAACTTGAAAATTGGTTTCCCACCCTTTAAATTAGATGCTTATTGGGTATTTGAGTTTTGGTGAATTAATTGGAGTGGTGTCGGTCCTCTCCGTACTAATTTTGGGTGCCAGTTATCGTTGTAGGGTGATGCGATCAATTCCAAGTACGCGCACACATTAATATGGAAGTTATTATGCACGAGCGGTTCGCGATATGAGTTAGGAAGCTTTGTATTGCCAATATTCGTTAAGGTAGAGTTTTAAACTTTGTCTAATTAATAAAATGCAGTTTTATTGATTTATTTCTTTTAAAAAATTTGACTGTAATTTTGGATTAAACTGTTTATTGGGGGAATGTAATGATTAATGATGAATTAATTTTATTATTTGAGGTTGTGAAATAGATATTTAATCGGGTGATTAGTTATGAGTAATTAATTTGGTTATTTTGAGATAATTAATTATAAATTAATTATGTGCTTTGAAATTATAGTTAATTAGTGGATTAATAATGAGTAATTATTTTGTTTAAGTTGAGATAATTAATTATTAATTAATTATGTTCTTTAAGATGATAATTAATCGAGGAATTAATTATGAGATATTAATTTGGTTAAGTTGAAATAATTAATTATGAATTAATTATGTGATTTGAAATAATAATTAATTGGGGGATTAATTATGAGTAATTAATCTGATTAAGTTGAGATAATTAATTACAAAACTAATTATTTTCTTTGAGATTTTAATTAATCTAGGGATTAATTATGAGTAATTAATTTTTCTAATTTGTGATAATTAATTCTGAATTAATTATGTTCTTTGAGATGATAATTAATCACAGAATTAATTATGAGATATTAATTTGGTTAATTTGAAATAATTAATTATGAATTAATTATGTTCATTGAAATGTTAATTAATTAAGGCATTAATTATGAGATATTAAACTGGTTAAGTTGAGACAATTAATTGTGAATTAATAATGTGTTATGAGATTATAATAAACATAATTAATTAGGGGGTTAATTATGAGATATTTATTTGGGATAAGTTATGATAATTAATTTTTGAATTAATTATGTTATATTGAAATGACTACCATGATATACTTAATTTGTGAATTAATTATGTGATATTGAAATAGTTTCTTTAGAGATAATTAATTTCTGAATTAATTATCTGATATTGGGATGGTTTCCTTGAGATAATTATTTTGTGAATTAATTATGCAATATTGAGATTGTGGTCATGTGATAATTAATTATAGAAATAATTATTTAATATTGAGACGGTTGCCTTTTGATTAGTTAATTATTAAATTAACTACATAAATTAATGAGATTAATTAATGGTTAAATTAATTAATGTTACAGTTATGATTAGCTAATTGTCGAGTTAACTAATGGAATTTCTATGTTTAACTAATTGTTGAGTTAGTATTGAATGCGATGTTGTTAATTAATTATTGAATTAACTAACCGACTCAATTAATTAATTTATGAGTTAATTAATGTATAAGATCTTGAGGTGCTAGACATGAAATTCTAAACGTGATATATATATATATATGTTTGATAAACGACTTGTGAGATAAGAACTAATTCTCTAAATACTCACAGTGTGCTAGATATGACATTCTACACCCATGATATATATATATATATATGATTGATAAATGGGTTGTGAGACAGGGACTGATGCTCTAAATACTCACGGGGTGCTAGACATGGTGTTCTACACTGAAAATGCATTCAAATTTTCTTTTATGGGACATGGATTGATGTTCCAACTACCCATGGGTTGTGAGATAAGGACTGATGCTCCAAATACTCACAAGGGTTATAGACATGACATTCTACACCCATTAATTGACATTGGACTATGGTTCCAATTGGACATACATGAGTTGAATTAAATGGTTAATGAAAGATAATGTGAAGTAATGTTTTTTGAATTGAATATGAGATATGGTTCAGACTCCAGCACGACCAAGACAGGTATTGAGATACGGGTGTCCAGGGGGACCTGAGTATTTTTTCGATTAAATAAGAAATATAAAATAATGTGTTAAACAATTTATTTATGAATTATATATATATTTCCTATTCAGACTCTTATCTTCAACTATGAGATGAAGAAGGTATCTATATCAGGTGTCCCTTAAGAACCTGGATGGGTTGTAGTTTACTTATTCAATTATGTTTTTACTTCATTATACCCACAAAAAATTTAATTATATGGAATTTTTTAGATTGATCTAGACATAGGTAGTCCTGACCTACTAAGATTAATATCTGACACCCTACTCAGGCCGCCATTGCAATGGGTACCTAAGTAGACTCTACTTTATTGCAGGACCTTGGATATTTCCTATTTTGTTTGCGTGTACTTGGGAGTTATGAGAAAAGGACTGAGCATGAGCTCGAGATACTCATGGAGATCACCCTTTGGGATTTGAGTGTTTTCCATATTTCTATACTAATATATAAATCACGTTGTTTTTTTACTACTTTTAGATATGTATCACCATGACATAAATGCATTGTATAAAATGTCGCTAGCCACTTTCTTTATTTAGTTGATAATTCCTTCATATATTCTTCTGATGTTTTCTGAGTGTATTATCTATTTCCACTATGCACTCTAAATATGAGGGTACAGTCTCACCACTGACTATCCTTAGACCATCTATGCAAGTCGGTAGCCTCTGGCATACGGGTAGATGCTCTTGAGGTCATGTGGTGACCGGTCCGGCTACCTGTTCGAGGGTAAGCTAGGCCAAGATGTTACCAAAATGGAGGCATGAAATTCTCTTAATATCAACTATTGAAACAGTTAAAATGTGTTACATCCTAGACGAGCTCATTTTATAATAGTATCCAAACTAGTGGGCCATGTTTCCTCAAGCGTTCCTCCCTGTATTCCAGAGGATACCAACTATGGGCGAGGGTCCATGGCGGTATAGTGTAGTTACTATACCCTCATAATCGAAGTAGTACATCAGTGTAATAAATGAATAAATAATGGAAGAATAATATCAAATAACAATAGAAGGTAAATCATCAAGATAAAATAAACAATCATCAATAGTAATATATAGTTCCATATAAAAAATGATGTAATTTCACATCTCTAATAAAAAAGGAACATGAAAACATGGCTATAGGAATACATACATATAGGTATATCAAAGAACCAAAAATACTAGGATGCTATCTCAATATAGAATCATTATCCATAGCTCGATCTTGTGCTCCTTTGTTCCAATGCTATAATTAAATTGAGCATTAATAATTGGGCACTTTCTTCTATCCCTACTTGCATTGATAAAATCTGGCCAGGTACCAATTAACGTCCTAAATAGGGTGTAAGATATAATAAGTAGGACACAAGCATCAGTGTCTATAAGTATCCATTTAGTGCATATAATATGAGCAGTGTGTAGATATAATAATGGTAAATCCATAATGTAAACTATAAAGGGCCATATTTTGTTTTTTAAGGACACCAGTGTGATAGTACCTACTTCAAACTATGTTGGTAAAACCTCTAAATAGATGTCATGATGAACATATATGTATAAGTTCATATTCACATGTGTATATATATCCTCTATATACATAATGATGTTTAAAACCATATATTTACATACATAGTGCTATCCAAGACTCTAAGAGTAATGGAGATATCCATGTCTTGTCACTAGAGACTCATAAAGTAGTAGGGGACATCATTCCCAAGTATCATAAGTATAAGGGATGAAAAGACCAAGTATCACAAGTATATGGGACACCATGTCTATGTATCACAATTATAAGGGATGTCATGCCTGTGTGTCACAAGTATAAGGGACATCATTCCTGAGTATCAAAAGTATAACAGACTTCACGCATGATTATCACAATTATAAGGGACTTCATGCCCGAGTATCACAAGTATGAGTAATGCCATGCCCGAGTATCACACGTATAAGGGATTTGATTCTTGAGTATCACAAGTATATGTAGTTAAAGAAGTTTTGTAAATTATTAATGTTCCACTTTAATAAGGTTGAGACCATTTTTCATGTAAAATCACGTGACATGGTCATTACAATCACTCTTCATTTGATTCATTATAGTCATTACATTTTGAATTCAATAAAAACCATATAAAAGATAGTTTTTTCACCTAAGAATTTATAAAACCAAGTAAAATTCCATAATCACACCTCAAGTGATGGAAATAGTTGACGGGGGCCTATCCCAACAAGAATAAGGATATAATAGGTCATTTATATCAAGGCTAACAATTAAACAAGAGATAAGTGTATTTTTAAATCAATACATAGAAATTATGGCGTGAAACATCCCGACACATAATATAAAGAAATAAGACTTTGAATAATAATTACCAAACCACCTACCTTATGGAAGTAGAGAAGTAATCATATAACATTAGCCTTTAATTTGTCCAATAATGGAAGAAATTTTAAAACCATACAATCGACATGAAATTAGGGCATATTACCTCACACCAAAATAACATAGAAGATGGTAAGATAAATCGGGAAAAGAAGATAGTGGATCTAAACGATTATTGGTTCACTTCTAACATGAAGAATGATGGGCCGATCAGAGGTCAATAGAAGAATGAGATAAAAGCCTAGGTTAGGTCATGGAAATATCTCTTATGGTGTAGTCTCTTCTGTGTGATAGAAAAGAGAGGGGAAGTGTGAGTAAAAAGAAATGGCTTCTTCACCTTTAAAAAACCCCACAACATTTACATAACATGTATATTTTATACGTCATGTAATGCTAGGGTTTTCCCCCTCTAGAAAAAACCAATGCATGGAGTGAACTTGGTCTGGCCTAATCAATTCACATCATGTATTTATCCTGAAGTTATACTCTGACCTTCTCCTAACTTCCTCCCATAAATAAAGAAATTAGCCCCAAGCCAGGGTTCCTGGGACTAAGAAAAAATACAACCTCAATAAGGGTTTAACCAAAATTAAAGGATCCATACCTAATATAAAAAAATAGATTCTTAGAGTCTTCCCCATTTAAAAAAACACATCCTCAAGTTTCCCTTCCAAGGGTGGTAATGTTTTGTCTAACAAAAACTCTAGCCACTAAGTACGTACATTGACCTCTCTCTCTGAAGTCTCATCTTGTACATGGCTATGCTACCATAACACCCGCATTAGAGGGAACAACCTACCTCAAAGAGCCTTCCTTCTCCAATAAATGATATAAAATAGGTACTCATCAAAATAAGTATCATCCTCTAACTACACATCATTAGGATCAAAAGTATGATTTGGGATAGCATGATATCAGTGAAGCTGTGATATATGGAAGGTGTTGTGCATGGCTCGGTACCTCCGAGGAAGAGTTATCTGATAGGCTACAGACCCGAATATCTCTAATATCTCAAAAGTTCCAATGTAATGAGGTGATAACTTTACTTGTATCCAAATCATGTTATGCCCCATTCTAGGAGATACATGCAAGAAAACATGATCCTCAACCTCAAACTCTAGATTTTATCGATGATGATCAACAAAATACTCTAGTCTAGACAGAGTAGTAATCATATGCTTCCTGATAAGCTGTACTTATTCTCAAGTCTCCTGAACAAGACGAAGTCCTAGTAGTATGACCTATTCTACCTATAACTATCATAGGGTTTATCTAAATGGCCTACCATATTGTGCCTCATAAATAACCATAATAATTGTACCCTAGAAGATTTTATTGTAGGAAAACTCAACAATAGGTATCTGTTTCTCCCAAGAACCCTCAACATCAAGGAAAAATCCTTGAAGTAAATCATCTAGTACTTGTATCATTAGTTCTGGTTGGTCGTTGGTCTATGGTTGGAAGGCTTCACTCAGAAACACCAGTGTTGTGAGAGCATTTTTCAACCCCTTAAAAAACATCAACATAAAATGAGCATCCCTATCAGAAACTATAGTACGAGGGATCATGTATAGGTGTATAATAACATGAACATACTGTCTCCAAAGATCATCCATAGATAGTATCCCAATGATATGAAGAAAGTGGTTTACATTCATCACCCTATCCATGACTACCCAAACTATGTTTCTTCTTCAAGGAGACATCAACAAACTAGTCACAAAATCCATAGTGACATCATCCCATTTCCATTCCAGGACAATTAATGGATATAAAAATTCAATAGGCCACTAGTTCTATTCCTTAACCTACTGATAGGTGGAATACCTAGTAATAAAACTTATGATCTGAGGTTTCATCCCCAGCAACCAATACTGTTGGCTCATGCCTCAGAATAACTTAGAAGTCCCTAGGTGTACTGACTACTGTAAAGCATGGGATTCTTTATTAGTTCCTCTCACATTTTTGTTGGTACCCAAACACACCCATGAAAAATTAAGATCTCATATCCATTAATAGACCAACCTAGTGGTGTATCGCCACCTAAAACGCTCTCCCTTATGAAAAAGACCTTAGCGCCAGAGAAATGCCTCCTCTTCACTATATCTATAATTGATGAGGTCACCACTAAGGATGTATGGAAGGGAAACTCGTGACTCTCCTAAACCTCCATATGGATCTTAGAAAGAAGATCCATAAACCTCCATTCATCATTATATTCTCGAATATATTTCATCTAAGTCATCTGGATCAGGGTATTAGTAACTGTGTCACCCCTTCCAGTCATATAGGTAAGTTTAATGTTCCTGGACTGAAGGTATTCAACCAACCCTTTCCATCCGAGAATCAAGTTACATTGTGTAAAGATATATTTGAGGATTTTTTTCTCTATGAATGAAATAAACCACACTACCATTAAGTAATTCTTCTAACAACATAAGGAAAGAATGACAACTGCTAGCTAACGACTGTGTGTTAGGTAATATTTCTCGTGAGACCTCAAATGATGAGACCCTTATGAAATGAATTGATTCTAATGCATTATAATTGATTCCAACCTAATAAATAATGAACAAAAAATATTTTATAGCCTCTAAAAAACTATATAATAATTATGAATGGGGATGATTTTAGTCTCCCTTTCAGCTCCTAAAAAACCTTATCACATAGTTTAGACCATTAGAACATCAACCCTTTTTAGTTAAACTAGTAAAAGATGCTGTAAGGCATGATAAGTCTTATATAAAGTTCATGTAATATCAATCCTTCCTCAATAAACCCAGCATTTCGAAGATGTTCTTGGGATTCCACCAAGAAACAACAACACTCACCTTCTATGGGTAAATAAATTCTCATGTCTCTAAAATAATGTGATAAAAAAGTGAACTTTTCAAATCTAGGAGTATCATGTAGTGATATTAGAATACATATGGTCCTATCCCAGTGTATTAAATATGATATCAAGATGTTTTAAGTGGTCATGTCGTGTATGAGAATAGCACAAGATAACATCCATGAAGACTACCACAAATGAATCCAAATATGGGTGGAAAACCCGATTTATCAAATCCATGAAAATAGTTGGTGCATTTGTAAGATTGAATAGAAAGATGAGATACTCATAAAGACTATTACTTATATGAATTGTTGTAAAAAATGTGTCTAAATATCTATCTCATACATGATAGTAGCATGGCCTCAAATAAATTTTGGAGAAAACTCTTGATCCTCGGAGCTGCTCGAAGGCGTCATAATTATGAGGCAGTGTACACCAGTTCTTAACCATAAGCTAGTTACACTAATGATAATCTACATAGAGTCTAAGGGAACCATTTTACTTCTTGTTTAAAAGGATAAGTGAAGCCCATAATAAAGTGTGGTGGTGTATAATACCCTTAACCTTCAAATCATCTATCTACCTATTGATCTCTTACAACTTAGTAATAGTCATCCTATAGGGAGGAATGGATACTAGGGAAGACCCTGGAACTAGTGCGATATTAAACTCTACCCTTCTATGAGGAGGTAGTATAGAAAATTATTTGGGAATGATTTATTTGAATTGATAAACTAATGGAGGGAAACCAAATCGACATACTCTCTGATCATCTAGAAAAAAACGGGAAATCTGGATTGTCACTCCACTCAATCCGTGATGCTCTATTCTAGCTCAACTCTCCCGGGCATCCCATTCACCATTAATTATATAACTAACAACCTCTAGAGATATAAAGGAAACCCTTTAGGGATAAAAATCCACATTAGATTGGTAATGAACCAACCGGTCCATCCTGATAATGATGTTGAAACTAGTCATCTTGAGGATGAAGAGGTTCCATAGGAAACAATTGCTTCCTATCTCAAGGGGGGACTCTAGATGCTCATGTACATTCTCTGAATGTATACCCAAAGGAGTGTCAAGGGTCATAATTATACCAAGGTACCAAATTTCATGTCCTAGGATTTCAACAATGACCACCGATATAAACAAATATGTATCACTAGTATCAAATTAATAATAAACTAATGTAGATGATACCCAAATAATAACTCAAACTGTAGATAGGTTGGTTCTCTTCTCCTGTAGAAAATGATACTCTTCATTGATATGGAATGTTCTACAGCCTTGAGATACAACATAACTACCTTGATTAGGTTCATCCTATTGGAATAGTACATCTAATGCATAGTTACCACATCCATGGACACCACCACTATCTAAGAAACTAGTAGTACTCTAGATACCTTCCTAATGAGGTTCTAATGATTTCCCTCCTAAAGGCGTAGCTAATTCAGATCTTCTCCATCTAGGAAATGATTGGAAGGGATTGTAAAAACACTGAAGATTACCTTATCAATCATATCCTTGACACTTAATGAGCTCTCTAGGATACTGGGGCCTGTTATGCACTAGATTTCCACACTAGTTACAAACCATGTAACTATCAATGGGTGTCATCTAGATTTCTCTTATCTCATGTACAATCTCAAAGAGACATTTATGATATTTGTTTATATTACTTCCCTATATCGGTTCTGAACTTCCCTAGCCTATATTTTCATCTTCCCCCCAGGTTTTACTCAGTGATGAGGTTCCGGTTTACTATTTACAATATAGTGGTCAACAAAAATACATTCACTTGAGATATGATGGTGTATATGAGACCATCCTTAAAACATATCATTGTCACCAAATTTTCACCAGAAATAGTCAGTGAAAAGCACTGGAGCTTTGTGAACCAAGAAAAATAGTCCATAGCAAACATAGTACCTTGCTGTAGATACATAAAATCTATAGCCTAGTCTAATCTCAACATTTGAGGAAAGAAATAGTCATATAAGAGTATTTTAAAACTATCCCAGACCATACCTTGATGACGATCTTCCTGGGTACTAATATCCCACCATCTCTTGAAAAAATATCAAATCATATACACAAAAGCTTCAATATCCCCTCAAGATGTGTCTCAAGGTTTTGAAATATAGTTAGCATGGATTCTATCCATGAATCTTCAACCTGAGGACTACCATCCCCCAAAAACATGGTTAGATGCTGCTGCTGGAATTCTCAGGTGAGCTTTACCATGGTAGAGGCTAGCCATAGTGATCCCTGCATAGTCTACATAAGAAGTATTAATCCCTCTCAAAACTCATCATCAACACCAAAGTCGATTATAACAATAGGTGCCTCAGGTGAAACTACTAGAGGCAACAGTTGTGTCTTATGTGCCACCGCCTCAAGAGCATGGTCTCCACCATCCTTTGAGAACACGAATCAAGGATGTCATGGTGGGATAACTCTAAAAATGACAAGAACATGCCTCATATTGGATTTGATAATGAAATAATCCACAAGTATAAGAATATAACATTAAAAAATCCTTTCTATATTAAAGTCACACCCTTATGGATTCTCCTAAAGCTAGTAATTGGTGAAATAAAGATATATGAACGCAATATATACTTCCTACTACCCACTATTGTTGTCATTTTAGTGTCAAGTTCTCTGTTATATCTCAGGAGTCCCAGTATAAAATGTTTCAATTAAAATTTATAGAGAAAAAACCCATTAAGTTTCAATCAGAATCTCCTTTTAATGGTGACTCTTTCATTTCAAAATTTTAATTTATTTAATTTCTTATTTATTTATGTTGTAACTTTTTAATGGTTGAATTATATAGACCCCAATTTACAATTTTTGAAAGCCCATACACTTTATAAGTTGAAATATGGAATCAATTTAATCTCAACCATAAAAATGTTCCATCCCATCTGACTAATGGTTCATGACTCAATGTGCTATAATTGACTACTTAAGGTGTCAGTACCAAACTATACAGGAAAAAACTAGCATGTTGAGGCAGAAAATTTAAGTAGACAATTATGTTTTTCATTCCCCTGTAATAAAAATTAAAAAAATTACATCCGTATTAGTCAAGGAACCCATAAAAATCATAATAAATACAAGCAATGAGACACACCTATATGACATGGTATAATACATGACATGTGAATCTCTACATGCCTACAATAATACATTATCCAACACTTCCTCACTATATCGATCCAAGAGTAAAATGAAACCCTCAACCATAATAATAAAAATAAATATAACATATCATATCTATCACATAATGGTGTAATAAAATCAACTATAATAAGCAGAATTCAATAAAAAAACTCTGATCCCTAGAAATTTGGCTTTTTTCTATACCTTGGTCAGCTACTCCCAATAACATCATCATTACCAAATTCTGACTCCTCCAAGTATTATTTTTTCTATCCCAAAATAACAAGGAAAATTAAAAAAACTCTCTAAGACCACCTTGTGATGTCCCAACCTAACTCACTTTATAATAGTAGATAAACATGCGGGACACATGGGATCAAGTGGGCCTCCATGTATGACAGAGGCTTCCAACTAGTTTCGAGGGTCCATGGTGGTATAGTGGGGATAATATACCATCATAATCAGAGTATCACCATAGTGTAATAAACAAATAAATATCCTAAGAATAATATTAACTAACATGAGAAGTTAAATCATCCATATAAAATAAACAACCACCAATAGAAATATCCAATACCATATAAAAAACTATTTAATGCCATGTCTCTAATAAAAAATGAATAAGAAACCATGGAAGCATGCATACATACATATGGGTATATCAAATAACAAAAATACCATAATACTATCTCCAAATAACATCATGATCCACATATTGGTTTTTTCTCCCCTTCTCCCATGATAAAATCAAATCAAGAATCAACAATTGGGCGCTTGTCCCTGTCCCTACCTACATCCATGAAATCTGTCTATATAGAAAATGGTGGCCCAAACTGGGTGTGAGTTATACATAGTAGGCCACCCCCAATGATTTCTATAAGTATCTAGTTAGTGCATATAATTTGATCAGTTTTCAAATATAATAATGGTAAAACAGTAATATAAGCTTTAAAGGGTTGGCTTTAGTTCCTGAAGGACACCAAGATAACACTACCTACATCAGACCAAGTCGGGAAAACCTCTAAATAGATCTTAACATGAACATATAATTTTATGTTTATATGCATTTATATATGTATATATGTATATGAGCTATATATGTAAGGACATTTTCAGCCATATATTTACATATATAGTGCTAGCCTAGACCCAAGGCATAACTCAGGTATGCATGTCTAGTCACTAGAGTCACATAAAGTAGTAGTGGGAGTCATGCTTGAGTATCATAAGTATAATGGACATCATGATCAAGTATCATAAGTATAAGGGATGCCATGCTTGAGTAACACAAGTATAAGGGACTCCATTCCTGAGTATCACAAGTATAAGGGACACCATGCCTGAGTAACACAAGTATAATGGACACCATTCCCAAGAATCATAAGTATAAGGGACACCATTCATTGGTATCACAAGTATGAGGGACATCATACCTGAGTATCATAAGTATAAGGGACACCATACCTGAGTATCACAAATATATGAAGTCAAATAATCTTTTTAAATTATTAATATTTCACTTTAACAAGGGAATAAACATTGTTTATGTAAAATCACATGACATGATCTTACCACTCACTCTCAATTTGATTAATTATAGTCATTACATTTAATAGATAAGAAAAAACCATATAGAATATAGTTTTTTCATATGATCATTTATAAAACAAGGTAAATTACATAGGAATAACTAAAGGGATGAAAATAGTTGATGGGGGCCTATCCCAACAAGAATAATGAGATACTAGGTCATTTAAATCAAGTCTAACAATTAAACAAGGGGTTAGTGTATTTTTAAGGTAACATGTAAACATTACGGCTTGTGGTATCACGAAACATAATATAAAGAATCAAGAATTTGAGGTATAATTACTATTATGGAAGTAGAGGATTAATTTTCCAGTATCACCTTCTGATTCGGTATAGAACAGAAGAAATATGCAAACCATATAATCACCATAAAAAATAAGGCATATGGGATGACACCAAAAAAATGTAGAATAAGGGGAGATAAACTGGGAAAAGAATAAATTGGATCAAATATATTACCATTTTACTTCTAACATAATGAATAATGGCTCGATCAGAGGTTGGATATAAGAACAAGATCAAATCCTAGGTTAGGCCATAGAAAGAGCTCCTATGGTGGAGGCTCTATTATGAAAGAGAAAAGATAGGGGAGGAGTGAGGAAAAATAAAGGGGTTATTACCCTTTAAAAAACCTATATAATTTATAAGAAATGTATATTTTACATTTTTTGTAATTCTTCGGTTTTCCCCCTCTGGGAAAAAACAACAAACGACGTGAACTTGGTCTAGCCCGACCAATTCATGTCATGTACTTTTTCTGCAGTTAGCCTCTATCATTTTTCTGCCTTCCTCCCACAAACAAACAAACTAGACCTAAGCCATAGTTCCCATGTATAAGCCAAAAATACAACCGTAATGAGTATTTAACAAAAATTAAATGATCTATATGTGAAATGAAAAACCGAGTTATTATATAAAAAGATCAAGTTGACGCTTTAACCAAGGTCACATAAACTTTTTGAGTTTATTATTATCTTCTATGGTAAACTGGATAAAAAATCTACATAGTACTTTAATTTTATGAGGATTACTCTTCAAAGGATAGAATTTCAATCCTTGTTTAATATTTAAGTCAAAAATTCATCAAAATATTTTTTGGTTAGAAACAATATTATTTTACAGTTTCCAACATGATATGATCTGAAATAAAGCTTTATGAAAAGGGATATTTAATTTATTATTTTTAAAAAATTCATGGAATATAAGAAATATAAATTCATGACTGTTTTTCACTAGTATTTAAGGGAATGAGATGGGTAGGGATGTTTTTTTCAAAACAATGGGCATACCTTCTAGTAATATCTCAATCCATTATTCCCCTTTATTTTTCTTATTTTTTAAATCTGTTTTAACTTTATTTTTTGGTGGATGAGTTTGTTTGAAATTAAATTAATCCTTATTAAACAGATTTCTAGATTATATGTTACCCAAATGTGGACCTTGAAATTATTCAAAAATTTCAATTTGAGTAGTGTTAGTGTATTTTATGCTTTCATATGTTTTTTCAAACCACATTTAGTTATAACTGCCAGAGGATTATCCCTATGGTTCATTTTAGTTGTGATTGGTAGTTTTTTATTTTAAATACCACCTAATTCTCTAGTGATTTGACTAGTCTATGTTTTTATTCTATTCATTTTAGTTTTAAAGGATGTCTTTTGAGATTCCATATTAGCTATATGTTTAACCTCTAGAGAGTTTATCCTACTTAACATATGATTCATAAGACCTTCTAGATTCCCTTAAAAATTGGATGGATTAACCCTTTGTTCATTCCAGAATTGTTGTCAATGTTGTATTGGGAATCCAAGGGTAGTAGTAGGTATAAAAACACATTTCACTCTCCGTAAAAGGTTTTATTGGTTGTTATAGAATTTATAGAAATGATTTGATAATGGGTCATCTCGATATAGAATTTTAGGACTCTACCTGAATGTGTTTACATTTTTTAGTGTTCTAATAGGTAAATCAAGAGTTGGATAGAAATATCATGAATAAGTAAATACAACATAATGGTGTCATTACTCCCTAAGTGATTTTTCATGACTGTCATAGTAAATTCTAATAACATGAGTAGTTTTTAATTATATTTAATTTTTTTAATTCCTATGTATGGTTCTATAACTAGAAAATTTGTAATGTGAAATATATAAAAATATGTTGAAAATATGCTTTATTTATTCATTTGTTTTCATAAATATATCACCTCAAGCATACTGATCTGCAATGGTTTTATTTTATGGGTTGAGCCCATTGTAAAAGGTGTTAATTAGAAAAATGTGAAGTGAATTGATGGTTTGGGAACTATAGAAGTAAAGGCTTAAACCTATCCAATGATTCATGGAATAACTCACTCATATCTTTAATAAAGTTAGTGATTTTTTATAACCTAAAGTTTCATTCTATAAGGATTGGAATTCATAATAAAATCATTAAAAACCTTATGCAATGTATCAAAAATCTCATTATATAACCGTTGAAACTAGGTTCTAGAATCCCCCTTCAAGAAACATGGGAGAAATCTCAATTTCATCTATTCCTTACTATGTCCTCACTGTTGAAGTAGTTAAAAAACACTGTATAATTACCTAATAAAGTGTTAAGATCCTTCATTAGGTAATAAATTATAGGTTTGTAGCTAAAAAATGATTGTTTGATTTAATAATTTTGAGAGATAGGGGTTACAATATTGAATGAAGGGTTATTTGAAACTATTGACAGTTGAAAATATCTAAGCATCTGTAAATAGACTGATTAATCTCTAAACTATGGTGGAATGAAATTTTCATTTTGATTTAATTCCCCTATGAGGTATTCTATTTTCAATTTGTTTTCTTTAGTAAGAAAAATCATATGTTTTTTTTATTTTAAAAATGACGTGCTATAACTCATCTAATTTCTTCCTAGTGTGTATAAATTTTTTAAATATTCTATTTGAGTTCAAAATAGAACAGAGAAAAGAAATAAAGTTCAAGAAACAAAATTTATATTTTCATTAAAAAATAAATTTTCTCTAGTTATTTGTCTTTTTTGGACATAATTTTTTTTATTGAAAACAATGTCTTAAATTTGATAGGCTGTTTTTCTAAAAAAATTACATAATTATTTTTCTGCTTGAAACTAGTATAGTGATATTGATGGTTAATTACACATGTAAGGACTGAAATAATGTGGACCAATAAAGGATTGAAAAAAATCCAAAACAGGGAAAATAGATGAAAGAAGAAACTTACAATATTATTTATAATGATTGTATGATGTAAAACTATGTAAGATAAGTGAAATAAGTAAAGGTGAAGCAGTTCTAAATAAAATAGATTGAAAAAATAAGTATAAAATTGGTTATGAACTATTGATAATTCATGGGAATATCAAATCTATGATTTTTAAAATATATCTCTCCATTCATATGAAAATTTTATCATTCAAAAATCACAAAATTAAAGCCAACATGATCTATCAAGAAGGTTAAATTATAGTTGATTAAATTATATATCTTGTTAACTATAGAACTCACTCATCCACTAGGGTTGATGAAGTTAATTTTTTTTAAAAATAATTGATTTGATTCTTGTGGATTACTCTCAAAAATAAAAAATCCACTTTTATTGACATTCAACTATCTTTCATTAATAGTAAAATGACAACAATTGTCCACATATAACTATTTAATGACTAGAACATGAATCTGAAAACCAAACTTGTGTTCATTCAAACTCATATTAAACACATTTTGGTCTTGTAAACTCAACTAAAACACTACTTCATTCACATAAACCCCTATACATTTCCAATAAATGATTCTTATACTCAACTACATTGATATGTAGTTTTATTCATTCTATCAACTGAACTTCAAATGTTAAACTGGAAATAAGAACTATCAAGAAGAAAAGTTATCTTCTTTTACCTTGACATGCTCAGTCCTGTGAGATCTGGAATTAATCTCACCCTCTGTTAGATTTTTAAATCAACTAGTTGGAGATCCCTTATGTGAGATTAACTATCGAGAACTTTGGATAAACTTCACTCGACTCTATTCAACTTAACTATTTTTCACAGGAGTGGCCTATTAGATTGACATATTCACTAAAGGAGTTCAATAAATTCATAATGTGACTTTCCTTGAATCATGTTCATCTAATTCTAGTGATATTTCAAATGATTTTCAGTAATTAGACATCAATTCATTATCATACAGTAATCTAGAGCACCGTGGCATGATAATTCCTATGTACAACATCACATCATCTGGGTTGGACTCATTTAGAAATTCCCTCAAATAGTTGGCATGGACTGCTCTTTAACATAACAATCATGTCTCTTAGAATAAATGAAGACCCCCTACATCTTTAATCCAAGATAGAAAAAAAATAAACATAAAAAACACATTTATGACCTTAATCTCAGATCATCATTAGCTTTAGTGTCTGCATCCATCACTTGAGTTTTTCAAGCAGTTGCATTTTATCGAGTTTTCGTCTTCTTACTTAATAAAATTCGATGTTATTATTATTTTTCAATAATATGAGGATCTCAAATGGTTTTTTGAATGTTGGAGAAAAATCTCACCACCCAAAATGGGGGGGTTACCTCCAATTTGGGCCAACAACAAGAGTTGTTTCCATACAAAGAAATTGCAGTAGGATTTGGTGACCACCCAGAGACAAATTATAGAGGAATTTTGAATTTGCTTCTCCCCCTTGGATATAAATATGGGCTACCATGTTTGGATAACATGGGGGTGTTCTTGTCTACAATATGTATATAGAATTTGAAATCTGTGTATTCCTGTTTGAATAGGATTACCAACTACCTTCCCTATAGATATAGGCCATCCAACTGAACCATGTTAAATTTTGTGAGTCCCTTGTTTTTATTTCTCTATTATTTGTGTGTTATTATTGATAGGGTGAGGTTTCTGCACAAAAAATTGGTATTAGAGATGTTTTAGATTACTTAAAATTGAATCGCACACTCGACAAATCTACTTTCCACCCATATGTGGATCTATAGCTGTCTACAATGCCTCATCAAATGTTTTTAGTGATCTACACAACTTGTGAAAACATCTACCTACTACTCTCTATGTATCCTTATCATTGGTGGAGTCTGAAAATTTGGATCCTCCCCTCACCAACCTACTGTTGTCTGCACATACGAAACATGTTTTATTCCATGACTCTACAATGTTTTAGGCACAACTACCTATCTTGTCCTAGTGTCTGCAATGCATCAGTTGTTATTGTCCGTCCTTCATACCCAAAGTTGGTAATGATAATCATTTCAGCTCAAAAGTTTCAAAAACACCCAAATTTTTATAAACATGCAAAAATTTGAAAAAAATTAATTATTTTTATTTTTTATTAAAACAAAATATAAATGAAAATCCTTTACTAAAAAGGTTCCCTCCCCCCACACTTAAATGATACAGTGTCCTCAATGCTGGAATTTTTTTTAAAGTTTCAAAAAGACAGAGTAACTACATTTAATCAAGTGTAAATGAGTGATGCAACCTGGTAGGTCTTCATTTGTATTCAGGGTGAAGGAGTGCGATATCCTCCACTGGTTCTTTCCTATTTCCTATTAAAGAAATTTTATACCAACAAGAGTCTAATTTATATCCATAGATACCACAACACTAGCAAAACCCCTGAAATCTTGTTCTTCTGGAATGGTTTTCAATATTTCTGGATATTTGTTTCTTCCTTGTTGAAATGTGAACATAACTCTTTTTAGGGGTTGTGGTGTCCTTTGAAAATTCCTCTCTTCTCTTGAGGCAGGAGATTGACCCTCAATTTTCTTTACCCATATGAACCTGGTTTTTGGTTTTTTCTCTTTTTCTTGTGATCCACTCTTCCCATTTGTTTGAGAATATCCTTTACACTCTATAGTTTTAATGGGGGTTTCCTTGATCTTATTCATCTCATGTTCCATTTCAAGGCATATGGAATTATTTTTAACTATTTATTATTCCTTTGTAGCAAGTTCCTTCTGGAGATCTACGAAAATCTTTTCATGTTCAACCTCCTTGAGTTTATAATTCATGATCTCAATATCTTCTCCGGATTTTGATTCTCCATCCTCTTCTAAAAAACTATCTAAGAATTCTAAGGCTGTCTATTCAAAATTTTTATTTGGTTCTTTTCTTCCTTTGTGGTATATTTCTTTCAGCAAATTAACATATGACAAATTATTCATGGATTTGAGTATATTGAAATGAACTCGACTATCTCCGAGCTCCATTGAGAGTGTTCCCTCATTCACATTGATGATGTTATTCATAGTCTTTAAGAATGGTCTCTCTAAGATGATGGGTGAGTGTGATGAACTCCTATATTCTTCAATTGTCAATAGATAAAAGTCATATGGGAACAACATATCTTTTACCTTTACAAGAACATCTTCTAGAACACTTGCTGGAAAAACTGTGGATCTGTTTGCGAGCTGGACCACCACTCTAGTAGGCTTCAATTTTCTAATCTGCAAAGATGTAAATACTGAGTGAGGTATAACATTTATTGAAGATCCGAGATCACATAGTGCATCTATAAAATTTAAAGAACCGATAGTGCAAGGAATTGAGAAAGTCCCTGGATCTTGACATTTTTACGGTATCTGTGCTATGATCAATTCTGAGATGCTTCTTCCTAAGTTGAGTCTTTCATTTTCATGCAGCCTTCTTCTTTTTGTACACATCTCCTCCATAAATTTTTCAAATTTAGGGATTTGTCTGATTGAATCCAGCAGTGGGATATTAATATCAACTTTTCTGAAAGTTTCCTGAATTTCCCATTGAATTCTTTCTTCTTCACCCTTCTTTGACTCAACTAATAAAGATGGGAATGGTGACAGGATATCCTTCTTTTCCTTTTGTTGTTTTTGCAAAGGTGTTTCTGTCCTTTCCTTCCTGAACCTTGTTCTTTCTCCATTTTTGTTATTGAATTCATCTTTTGGTTGGATAGTATGAGCTTCAAGAGGTTCCCTAGAATCTTCCTCCTCTCATTGTTTTGGTGGTGTGAGCTCTTTCCTATTTTGGGTGGTGATTTCACTAACACTCTCTTTTGAATTTGGAACTGTTTGGGATGGAATCTTCCCTGGATTCTTGGACATGATTTCAACAAGACTTCCCACTGTGTTTTCCAGATTTTCAACCTTATCGGCTAGGCCCTCATACTTGGATTATAGCTGTTCCACAGAAGGTTGTGTGCTGGTGGATGGTTGTTCATATGTATTTCTTTAGAATAGTGGTGGGTGAAAGGATTGTTGTTGTTGAAAAGACTGTTTATAGGATTGTTGGAATGGAGGGTGTTTCTGGTATTGCTAGTGGTGGTAAGGAGGTTGACTATGGTGCTAGTTAAATCATCTCATCTGGTTTTTTTGGTTCCTATATCCTTATTGGGATTGGGGTTGATGCAGTTGATTTTTTTGGAATTTTCTTGGTTGAAAGGCCACAAAACAGTATTCTATCCCCTGTATCTCAAGGCACTAGTCAATATAATTAGTACAATAATAACATAAAACACATACTTGATCTGAATCTTGTTCTCCATTTTCTTAAGTTACAGCCATTTGGCGGACTAACCTTGCAAGTTCATCAACTTTGGTTTCAATTAATGTAGATGAATCAGATGTTTTTACCTCATTTATCCCCATTGTTCCCATTCCTCTTAGTCCAAATTGAAGTGATTTTTGAGCAATCTTCTCAATTAGTACTCTGATATCTATAGGCGACTTGTCAATCAGGGATCCACCAGATGAGGCATCTAGAAGATTTTGATCATTATCCAAAATTCCTTGGTAGAAGAACAAAAGGAATTGGTGTTCCTCCATTTCTTGATGTGGGAAGCTGAAACATAGCTTCTTAAAGCGCTCCCAATACTCATAGAGGGTTTCTCCAGTTGATTTCTGTATGATGTAAATCTTCTTCTTAATGGCAGTGCTCCTCGATGTGGGAAAGAACCTTTGTGTGAAACTTCTTTTTTAGGTCTTCCCAATCTTTGATCTACCCTAGTTGTCGATTGTACAACCATTCTTTAGCCACTCCTTCGAGTGAGAAAGGTAATGTCCACCACTAAAATTGGTCTTCAGGTGCTCCTTTTAGCCTGAATCTTGAGCAAGTGTATCTGAATTCTTGCATGTGCCGATTTGGATCTTCTCCTGCCAGACCATGAAATTTTGGAAGCACAAGGATCATATTGACACGTAATTCAAAATCATTTGGTTCAGTGGGTGAAATTAGTTGGTTATTTTGAATGGAAAATTGTGGTGCACATAGATAACGTAGGGTTTGGTTGGGATTTCGAGCCATGATTTCAGGTTTAGAGTGAACACTAAGAGTTTCACTTAAATCTAATAGATATATTTCTTCAAAGATTTCTAGTAGATTTCTTTTTCTTAGTTGGGTTAATGTTTTCTTAATTTTCAGATCAAATTCAATTAAGTGTTCTTTTGAGTTGCGGGTCATTCAATTTTGAATTTTTTTTATTGCACTGCCTCCCCGGCAATGGAGCCAAGTTTGACGCACGCCTGTTATAGGGCATGGCAAATTTTTTTTTAAATTTCCTAAGTGTAGTCTAGTGATTAACCCTAGGAAGTCTCTTAAAGAAGAGTGCACCCAAAATTAGTTTGTCACTTTAAAATGAGGGTAAAAATGTTGTGTTTTAGAAATGAAATTTGAAATTAAAATGATTGAAAAAATATGATATTAAAAAGGGTGATTAGTTCGGGGTTGGTTTCCTAATTATAATTCTATCCTTGTTCAATTTAATTCAATCCACTTTTTCTTTGTTGATTAATGTGAGTTTCCACAATCGTTTCCTCTCACTTCTTTAGTGAAATTATAATGGTGAGAGAAAACCTTACCAAGATCTCGGTTTGGTCAACTCTCCTTCCATTTATAAAATATTTTTATTTAATATCCTTAATTGAAATGGACAATAACCAATCAGGTTTTGTTTATCCTAAACAATCAAGAACATTCACTACACCTTTTACACGTACTGATGATCGTCGAGTACTTCACCACTAATCCCTGGTTTATTCCATCGTATATAAACCATAAATTAGTGGAGGTAGAGAATGATTATTTTACCAAGGAAAAAATCAATAACAGAATTAAAATTCAAGAATGATCGCAATTGATAATAAAATCTTCTATATTAAATTGAAAACTACTTTGAAGAAGAAATAAATTTCATTCAATTACGTCCAAGAACTCAAGAATTACAAAATAGAAAACCAAACCTTCCCCAAATGTTTACCCCACCATGGTAAGGGTAATCCATATGAATGGGGAAGAAGAAGGCATTAAAAAACTATGAAAAGGAAAAGAAATATAAGGGAAAGCCGAGAAGTTCTCCACGTTGGTGTCCCAGAAGGAATGAGATGGAATGAGAGATGCTTTGAGAGGATAAAGCTCTCCTCCTTTTATAGACAGAATTTTTCCCCCGAATATTGATGCGTTGTATCCCTATTAAATGAGATCTTCCCATGTTTATCACTTCTTAAATCTTCTTCATAATTCTTTTGGGCGTTTACCCACAAAATCCTTGTGGATTTGGACAAGTAATTCGAGGGTTATTCCCATTTTACTCCCACAATTTATTCTCTCCACTCAAAAACGCCAAATCGCAAACCTATGGATTAGGATTCATTAATTACCCCTTAAATGGCCACTTCACATGACCTTCTCTTCATAAAAGATGTTATAAAACTCCTTTCGCATACTCCCACCAAATATCACAACAATTGGGCCAACCAATAATTATTTAATGACCCCACACCAAAAATCGGCAGAACTATAAACTGTTTTCATGAGACAACTTGTGAGCTTCCTTTAAGCTTCCATATGGTCGATTCAGCTTTTGGTACAAAAATAGTAAATTAATCCCTGGATGTGTAGAATCTGGAAAAGAATGAATTTTTAAATTTTAATTAGTGTAGAATATGTTATGTCCAAACAATAGAAATAATTTAAAAAAGTTAAAAATCCAAAATGGGCCATTTTTAATGTTCAGCTCAAAATAACACCAATATCATAAAAATGATTCAATTCATCTTAGAGTAACACTTATGGGGGTTTAAAAAATTAAATTCAATGTAAATTTAATTGAAAATATTTTCTCTATCAATTCCCCCACACTTAGCACTTGGAATCCTGGACAAGTAAAAATAAAATCAAATCAAATCCAAAACACATATCAATGAGATATACCAAATCCATACTAAGAAAAAAAAAAGATATCATGCCTCATAAAAAACAATTATTTCAAGTTCTCCATTTTAGATTTTAATATATTTAAACTTCATTTCTTATCCCATTCACACAAAACACCTACCTCATATGAATTTTCTCTCATATTACAAATGTAGATGCTAAAAAAGGCTTTTCTCATCCAAACTCACAAAAGAGTCACCACAGGCTTGAAAAATTCCTAATTCTCCACCCGATGTGAGTCAAGGACATTTATTTCTCATGATGAATTTTCGGGGTTGTTCTGTGGCTTCCGGTTGGTAGGATTTAGATGTTAAAATTTCTGAGGCTGAAAAAGGAGGGCTTGGCTCTTTTTGAAGAAAAATTGCAAGATTCTAATTATCACTCAAACATGGTCTCCTTCTCTTCCCCTTTATAGAAAATAGGCTCCATCATTATTCAATTAGCTCAGGATTTCAACAGAAAAAATTTCAATCTTTTCAAACATGATTTTTCATGAATTCTCCAGATAGGCACACATTTCTTTCTTTTTTTACATAAGAAGCTCTAGAAAGGCACAACTTCTCTTATCATGAAGGGTCTAGAAAAGGCATAGATTTTAACAAAATGAAATATTCAGTAGAAGCACCGGCTCCTCAATATTTTATATTCCACCAAAAATATCACCAAATGAGTTAGTACACCATAAGACATCTTCCCCCACACTTAAGTTCAACTAGATCATGCAATTTCACTTCAATAGTAGGTTGGATAGGGAAAATTGGCTTGTAATGTGGCTTAAACCTATAAGGAAATTCATGGAATCTAAGGGCTTATGAAGGATAAATGTAAAGGTGGGCCATAATGTGAAGGATTATTTTGAAAAGTGGGATTAAAACAAATAAATGCCTCAATCATTTAAAACACAAATACCTCAAACCCTCACGTTTTGAAAGGGAAAAAAATCAAATTCTAGTTAATGAAAGCATGGTCTGGTTCTCTCAAGAAAGGAGTTGAATGAAAAGAATATGACAAAAATGGTTCAGAAGCCTCACAAGAAAGTGATTTCAAAGATATAGACAGTGAAATATGGCATGAGTTTCAAAAATTAGTGTACTTTTCATGAAATTACAAAATATTTGAACTCGAAACAAAGTCATTTGAGAATTCATTTAAGATCAGTTTCATGGAATAGATTGGTTCACTCAATGACAAGGGTTTCAAAAATGGTAACGATAATCATTTCAGCTCAAAAGTTTCAAAAAACAAAAAATTTTATAAACACATAAAAATTCGAAAAAAACGTTAATTTTTTTTATTTTTTATTAAAAAAAATATAAATAAAAATACTTAACTAAAAAGGTTCCATCCCCCATAGTTAAATGATACAGTGTCCTCAATGTTGTATTTTTTTACAGTTTCAAAAAGATAGAGTAACTGCATTTAATCAAGTGTAAAGGAATGATTCAACCTGGTAGGTCTTCATTTGTATTCAGGGTGAATGAGTACGATATCCTCAACTGGTTCATTCCTATTTCATGTTAAAGACATGTTGTACTAATAAGATTCTGTTTTGTGTCCATAGATACCACCACACCAGCAAAACCCCTGAAATCTTGTTCTTTTGGAATGGTTTTCAATATTTCTAGATATTTTTTTCTTCCTTATTGCAATGTGAACATAACTCTTTTTAGGGGTTGTGGTGTCCTTTGAAAATTCATCTCTTCTATTGAGGCAGTATATTGACCCTCAATTTTCTTTACCCATATGAACCTGGTTTTGGATTTTTCCTTTTTTTTGTGATCCACTCTTCCCATTGGTTTGAGAATATCCTTTACACTCTATAATTTTAATGGGGGTTTCCTTGACCTTGTTCATCTCCTGTTCCATTTCAAGGCATATGGAATCATTTTTAGCTAGTTATTCTTCCTTTGTAGAAAGTTTCTTCTAGAGATCTATGATAATCTTTTCATATTCGGCCTCCTTGAGTTTATAATTAATGATCTCAACATCTTCTCCTGATTCTTATTCTCCATCCACTTCTAACAAACTATTAAAGAATACTAAGGTTGTATCTTCTAAATTTTTATTTGGTTCTTTTCCTTCTTTATGGTAGATTATTTTTAGCGAATGAACATATGACAAATTCTTCATGGATTCGAGTATATTGAAATGCACTCGACTATCTCCAATATCCATTGAGAGTGTTCCCTCATGAACATTGATGATGGCCTTCACAATATTTAAGAATGATATTCCCAAGATGATGGGTGAGTGTGATGAAATCCTATCTTCTTCTATTGTCAGCACATAAAGTCAGTTGGGAATAACAGATTTTTTACCTTTACAAGAACATCTTCCAGATACCTGCAGGAAAAACTGTGGATCTGTTTGTGAGATGGACCACCACTCTAGTAGGATTCAATTTTCCAATCTATAAAGATGTAAATAATGAGTGAGGCATAACATTTATTTAAGCTCTGAGATCACATAGTTCATCTATAAAATTTAAAGAACTGATAGTGCAAGGAATAGAGAAAGTCCCTAGATCTTGTCATTTTTGTAGTATTGTTGCTGTGATCAATGCTGAGACGCTTCTTCCTAAGTTGATTATTTAATTTCCATTTAGCCTACTTCTTTTCTTACACAGGTACTTCAGAAATTTTGCATATTTAGGGATTTGAATGATTGCATCCAGCAGTGGGATATTAATCTCCACTTTTCTGAAAGTTTTATAGATTTAACATTGAATTAGTTCTTCTTCACCCTTATTTGACTCAACCAATGCATATGGGAATGGTTCTAGGATATCCTTTTTACCTTTTTTATTTTTGAAAAGGTGTTTCTATCCTTTGCTTCTTGAACCTTGTTCTTCCTCCATTTTTGTTATTGATTTCATCTTTTGGTTGGATAGGACGAGCTTCAGCAGGTTCCCTAGAATCTTCCTCCTCACATTGTTCTGGTGGTGTGAGCTCTTTCCTGCTTCGTGTGGTGATTGCACTAACAATCTCCTTTAGATTTGGAACTGTTTGGGATGGAAGCTTCCCTGGATTCTTGGACATTATTTCAACAAGACATCCCACCGTGTTTTCCAGCTTTTCAAACTTATCGGCTAGGCCCGAATACTTGGATTGTACCTCTTCCACAGAAGGTTGTGTGCTGGTGGATGGTTTTTCATATGTATTTCTTCATAATGGTGGTGTCTGAAAGGATTGTTGTTGTTGAAAAGTTTGTTTATAGGTTTTTTGGAATGGAGGGTGGGTTCTGGTATTATTAGTGGTGGTAAAGAAGTTGACTGTGGTGCTGGTTAAATGATCTCATCTGTTTTTTTGGTTCCCATATCCTTGTTGGGCTTGGGGTTGATGTAGTTGATTTTGTTGGAACTGTTTTGGTTGAAAGGCCACATCATAGTATTATTTCCCCTGTATCTCAGGGCACTGGTCAGTATAATGAATGGATGAATAACATAAACTACATACCTGAGCTAAATCTTGTTGTCCATTTTCTTGAGTTACAACTATTTGACGGACTAACCTTGCAAGGTCATCAACTTTGGTTTCAATCAATGTAGATGAATAAGATGTTTTTAACTCATGTATCCCCTTGGTTACCATTCAACTTAGTTAAAATTGATGTGATTTTTGAGTAATCTTCTCAATTATTACTCTGATATCTGCAGGTGACTTGTCAATCAAGGATCCACCGGATAAGGCATCTAGAAGATTTTGATCATTATCCAAATGTCCTTGGTAGAAGAACACAAGGAATTGGTGTTCCTTCATTTCTTGATGTGGGCAGTTGGAACATATCTTCTTGAAGTGCTCCCAGTACTCGTAGAGGTTTTCTTTAGTTGATTACCATATGATGTAAATCTTCTTCTTGATTGAAATGCTCCTCTATGTAAGAAATAACCTTTCCATGAAACTTCTCTTTAGGTCTTCCCAATCATTTATCTCCCCTAGTTGTAGATTTTACAATAATTCTTTAGCCACCACTTCGAGTGAGAAAGGGAATGGCCTCCATTGAAATTGGTCTTCAGGTGATCCTCTTGGCCTGAAGCTTGAGAAAGTGTATCTGAATTCTAGCATGTGCCGATTTGGATCTTCTCCTGCAAGACCATGAAACTTTGGAAGCACAGGGATCATATTGAAACGTAATTCAAAATCATTTGGTTCAGCGGGTGTAATTAGTTGGTTATTTTGAATGGAAAATTATGGTGCACATAGATCACTTAGGGTTTGGTTGGGGATTCTAGAGATGATTTCAGGTTCAGAGTGAACACTAGAAGTTTCAATTGAATCTGATAGATATATTTCATCAAAGATTTCTGGTAGATTTCTTTTTCTTATTTGGGTTAATGTTCTCTCAATTTCTGGATCAAATTCAATTAATGGTTATTTTGAGTTGTAGGCCATTCAATTTTAATTTTTTTATTGCACTGCCTCCCCGACAATGACGCCAAGTTTGATGCACGCCTATCGTAGGGCATGGAAAACCAATTTTTAAATTTCATAATTGTAGTCTAGTGATTAACCCTAGGAAGTCTCTAGATTAGGAGTGCACACAAAATCAGTTTGTCACTTTAAAATGAGGGTAAAAATGTTGTGTTTTTGAAATGAAATTTGAAATTCAAATGATTGCGAAACTATGATATTAAAAAGGGTGATTAAGTCGGGGTATGTTTCCTAATTGCAATGCTATCCATGTTTAATTTAATTCAATCCTATTCTTCTTTGTTGATTAAAGTGAGTTTACATAGTCGTTTCCTCTCATTTCCTTTGTGAAATTATGATGGTCAGAGAAAAACTTACCAAGATCTCAGTTTGGTCAACTCTACTTCCATGTGTAAAATAGTTGTATTGAATATAATTAATTGAAATGGGCAATATCCAACTTGGTTTTGTTTATCTCAAACAATCAATAACATTCAATACACCATTTACATGTAGTGACGATCGTTGAGTACTTCACCACTAATCTATGGTTTATTCCATCGTTTATAAACCATAAATTAGTGGAAGGAGATAATGATTATTTTACCTAGGAAAAAATAAATAACAGAATTAAAATTCAAGAAAGATCACACTTGATAATAAAATATGATATATTAAATTTAAAACAACTTTTAAGAAGAAAGAGATTTCATTCAATTATGTCCAAGAACTCAAGAATTACAAAATAAAAAACCAACCCTTCCCCAATCACTCTAAATGTTTACCCCACCATGGTAAGGTTAATTGAGATGAATGGGGAAGAAGAATGCATTACAAAACTATGAAAAAGAAAAGAAATAAAAGAGAAAGCATAAAAGTTCTCATCCTTGGTGACCTAGAAGGAATGAGATAGAATGAGAGATGCTTTGAGAGGGTGGAGCTCTTCTCCTTTTATACCCAAAATTTGTCCCTTGAATGTTGACGCGTTTTATCCCCATTAAATGACATAGTCACGCATTTATCCCTTCTTTAATGTTGTTCATAATTCTCTTGGGTGTTTAACCTCCAAATTGCATCATATTTGGACAAATAATCTGAGAGTTATTCTCATTTTACTCTCACAATTTATTCTGTCCAGTCAGACACACCAAATCGAAAACCTCCAGATTAGGATGCTTTAATGACCCATTAAACGGAAACTTCACATGTCCTTCCCTTCATAAAATATGTTCTAAAACCACTTTATGGTCCTCCCACCAAATAACACAACAATTGGGCGCACCAAGAATTATTTATGGACCCCACACCAAAACTTTGCAGAACTGTAAACAGTTTTCATGAGACAACTTGTGTGCTTCCTTTGAGATTCTATATAGTAGATTTATCTTTTGGTCCAAAATTAGTAAATTAATCCCTTGATGTTTAGAATCTGGAAAATCAATAATTTTTCAATTTGGATTAGTGTAGAATATGTTATGGTCAGTATACAGAAATAATTTAAAACAGTTAAAAATCCAAAATGGGCCATTTTTAATGTTCAGCTCAAAATAATACCAATATCATAAAAATAAAGCAATTAATCTTAGAGTAAAAATTTTGTGGGTTTAAAATAATTAAAATAAATTGAAATTTAGTTGAAAATATTTTCTCTATCAGGAATGTAATATAGAAATGCATAAAAATGAAGCACTATGTCTTAGTGGTCAACTGCCCCACATAGTTGTGAACAAAGATAGCATTATGTTCATGAATATTTCACTTTTTATAATGAGATAAATCACATTAACCAATGTATTTTAGCACTATATATTACAGGATCACCTGTCACATCATAAAATTTACATTACACTATATAATTCCAGGTTCACCTGTCACATCATAACATTTACATTATCATGCATGCCACATAGAATGTATATCAATACTAGACATAAAATAAACCATGGAAAGGAATCAGTTTCATTTCATAAATTATACATTCATAAACATTGGGTTCCCAAATTAAATAGCAAAATAAAATACTTGATATAAGAATCATCAACCTTGACTAAAGAAGTAACAATCATGAGAAGTGAAAGGTGTGTTTTTTAAAGTAGAGTTATTTTGAAAAACATTATGTTTTTCATAAAGTCTTGTAAAAAACATGTATATCATAGAAAAGTTAAGACCATTATGAAGAATTGATATTTAAGGAATATATATTCTGAAAATTGGGTTAAAGAGGGAAAACCAAAAAAAAAGAGAGTTGAGTTTGGGAATTCCCCTTACATTGTGTATGAATGCTTTATTTGCTTTAATATCCTAGATAATCAAATTAAATTAATTAATTTAAAAATATAGAACTTTTTTTTTCATGAATTATACTCATTATAGTTTATTAATTTCATTCATTTCCTATTATATGGGTTATAGAGATTAATTTTATCATTTTGGGTGTTTGTTTTCTTAGTTCTCAGGATTGGATCACTTGTATACATGAATGAAAGTTTGTGTAAAATGTAGATAAATGTTCAGAATTGTTATTATATTTTATTAATTATATTACAGAATTTTAAATGATATTATATTGAATTTTATATAAGGTATGATGATGGATCATTATATGGATAGTTAATGATGATTTCTTTAGCTTAATTTTGGCAGTTTTTCGATCACAATGAACTCCGTTTTTTTATCATTTAGTGTTATGTATAAATGTTAGTTATAGAACATAATGAGGTTTTTATCATACACATTAAAATATGTTTTAAAACAATTAATTATTTTATTAATATCCTTTATGGAGTTTAATGAAAATGAAAGTGCATCACCTACGATGTTGGTAAATTGGCACATCATGGGCGTCGATTTCATTTTTATAAAGAGAGAGAGAGAGAGAGGAGTTTAATGACATATATTCATTTAAAATGATATAATTACAGTATATGTATGTTACTATACTTATCATTCCATTTGGATGAATGTAGATGATGAGAGAAAAATAAATGAAATGAAATTGAAAGGAAATTAAAAGAAAAAGAGAGATGATTTGCATCTTGGATATATCCTCCTTGAGAACCTCATTAGGGCCTAGGTTTTGGTCTTTTTATGGGACCAAGGGAACCTGGATGTTTGGGAGGATCTAGGTAAGAGTATTGGTCAACATATGGTCAATTATCAATGATTTATAGGTGTGGGGAGAAGAGGGTGTGTGGGGTGGTATTTATAGTAAAGGAGAGGGGTGTTTTCCCATTATTTAATTCATTAGTTTATTATTTTTCTCAAGACAATAAATAGTGTTGATTATTGAGACTAAATACAATAATTTGATCATTTTAGTTCGAATTAATTATGTTTACATCAATTATGACTCAATTAATAGTGTATTTAACTTTTAATGTATATATACTGTAAATTACAGTGTTTCACTATTCACAAAAATTCATGTATTTTAGAAAAATACTAAAAATACACCATAATAATTTTTCGATGTGTAGAATTAAAAAATTAAATCCATTTTATGAAATTAATTTTCTAAATATGAGTAATTAAATTTTTAATTAAAATAATTAACTACATGGAAAATACAGATTTTATAATTTTAAATAATTTTATAACACTTGGAAAATTACTTAAGGACTCATAAAATTATCTTAAAATCATAAGACATCAAAATATTAATTTACAAATAAATTTTATGAAATTAAATTTTATTTTAAATTATTAAATTAATCATAAAATTTTAATTAAAAATTTACGACTTATAAAAATACCAACACTTAATCAATAATTTTTAAAATATTTAATTTCTTATACTATGATATACTTTTATCATATTTTCACTTAAAATGGATAAATATTATTTATACTTTCATTGGTGAGGTTACTATTCATTTGGTTGATTTACTATTCATAAGGGTCATATTACTATTCTGATGTTAATGTTACTATTTCATCAGTATTGGTTCCCTAACTTATAGAAATACTTCTTATTTAATTAATTAGTTTTTTATAAATATTTTTTATTATGAGCCATAAGTGATTATATGTTATTTATACTATATCTTATTATTATAATAAGGTATAAATTACATTGACAAGTTTGGGTCATTACATTCTTCCCCCCTTTTGAAATTTCTCCCTCGAAATTTCGTTTTACATAAACAGGTGAGGGTACTTATCTTTCATCACCACCTCTAGTTCCCAAGATTCTTCTTCATACTTATGGTTCCTCAAAAACACTTTGAAAAGTTGGGTTGTCTTGTTATATAGATACTTATATCTCGTGTTTTGAATCTTTACATGATGCTCCTCATATGAGAGATCATCCTCCAGTTGTACCACCTTTGATTTCAATACTTGCACATGATCTGGTATATACTTCCTTAGGAGTGATACATAGAACACATCATGAACTCAATCCATATTCAGTGGAAGTATAAGATGATAGACCACGACTATTATGTGATCAAGGATCTCAAAGGGGCCAATGTACCTTTAGATTAACTTCCTTTTCATTCCAAACTCCATGACTCTCTTACATGGTGATATTCGAAAGAAGACTTTACCTCAAATGTTGAACTCCAAGTCCCTTCGATGGTTTTAGAAATAAGTCTTTTGCTGACTCTAAGTACCTTTGATTTGTTGCTGGATGAACTGAATCATTTATATCATCTCTTGAACAATATCAGGTCCTAGTATATTTCATTCACCAATTTCATCCCAACATGTGAGAGTTCTACATCATTTTCCATATAAAGCCTTATATAGAGCCATCTGAATACTTGAGTGGGAGATATTATTGTATGAGAACTCAACCAATGGGATATGCTAATACCATCTAACATTGAATTCTAAATACTAGGATCTTATCATATATTTGAGTGTCTGAATTTTTATTTTAGATTGAACTTCATTTTGGGGGTGATAGGCCATATTGAAATTTAATTCATTACTCAAAGCATGTTTAAGAATCCTCCTAAATGTTGATGTAAACATGGGGTCACAGTCAGAGAAAATCGAGAGTAGAAACCCATGTAGTCTCACCACTTCCTTAACATATATCTTTGGAAGTTTTTCAAAAAATATATCTTCCTAAATAGAGATAAAGTGGGTAGTATTGGTGAGTTAGTCCAACACAACCCATATCACAATATTTCTCTTGTATGTCTTCAGTAGACCTATGACAATTTCTATAGTGACATTATCCCATTTACACATGGTTATAGGAAATGGTTTCATCATCCCTTTATACTTCTGTCACTCAAATTTAACTTGCTGACATATCAATAACCTTGAGATATACTCTGCGATCTTCTTCTTCATGCTATCCCACCAGAAGTGTTCTTTAAGATCAAGGTATATCTTGGTACTCCTAGGATGGATAGAGAATATTGAGCTATGTGCACTATCCAATTTTTCTATCTTTATCCTGGGTGTTGAAGGCACTCAAATCCTCATTCCAAACTTAATCACACCATCATCATCGATACGTAACTCTTGCATATTACCTTCCTTTACTATATTCAACTTCTTTTGTAACTCCGGATCATTCATTTGTTCCTCCTTAATATTGTATTGGATAGATGGTTGGATAATAATTTGGGAAAGGTAGGATGTATTCCCTGCAATTATGATTTCCAAATCCATCCTTTTAATATCTATAAAGATACAATATTTCCCAATATGCATCATGGATAGAGCAACTTGTTAATTTTTTCTAAGAGCATTGACTACCTTGTTTGCATTTCTAGGATGATAGTGAATAGTTAAATCATGGTCCTCGGTTAGTTCCCACCATCTAAATTGATTCATGTTGAGATCTATTTATGTGAATATATATTTTAGGCTCTTGTGATCAATATATATGAAAAAATTCTCACCATAGAGGTAGTTTCACTAAATTTTAAAGGAATAAATCACAGCTGCTAACACCAGATCATGTGTTGAGTAGTTTTGATCATGGATCTTCAAATTTCACGAGGCTTAAGTTATCAATTTATCATATTTTATTATTACACAACCCAATACTTTATTGGAAGCATCACTATATATAAAAAACATTCTCCAATTTTTGGTAATGTGAGTACATGTGCAGTGATCACCCTTCTATTTAGATCCTTGAATCTTTACTCACATTTTTTAATCCACACATACTTTACCCTTTTTCTTGTTAACATAGTTATCGGGATTGACAATAAGGGGAATGTTCTCACAAAACATCGATAATACCCTTTGGATCCAATAAAACTATATATTTCTATGACACTAGAGGGTCTGTTCCATTCCTCAATTGCCTTTGTTTTTGAAGTGTCCACCGAAATTACATCACTTGTGATCAGATGTCCCAAGAATGTGAATTTCTACATCTAAAAGTCACACTTTATGAACATGGAACACAACTTATCCTTCCATATTGGTTCCAACAGAAGCCTTAGATGTTCTTCATTTCCCCTAGCTCTTGGATTAGATGACAATATCATCGATAAATACTACCACAAATTTTTAGAGGTAATGTATAAATACAATGTTCATAAAATACATGAATATTTCAAGGGCATTACTAAGTACAAAATAAATTACTAGAATATCATAGTGGAAATACCTTCTATGGAAGACAATTTTATGAATATCTCTATTCTTCAACTTTTGTTGATGATATCCATAATTAAGATCAAACATCAAGAAGTACTTAGATCCTCATAGATAATTTTACAAGTCATCAATACTTGAAAGAGAATACTTTTTCACTATGGTGATCTTGTTTAGTTATTGATAATGAATACAAAGCTGCATTGATCATTCTTTCTTCTTGAGAAAGAGAACTGGAAAATACCAAGGTGATTCACTAGAGCATATGAAACCTATGTCCAAATTCTCTTGCAGCTACTTATTTGACTCCTCTAGTTAGATATGATCCATCATATAGGGACACTTTGAGACTGTAGTAGCTTCGAATATGAGTTCTATTAATAGATCTAAATCATGATCTGGGGGGATTCTAGGTAACTCTTTAGGAAATACATCACTGTATTTTATAATGATGGGAATTTCCCCTAGGTTGATAAATTTCTTTGACTCAAACATTTTAGTGACGTATTATTCTTTATAGGGAATCAACACCCACACAATTGAAGGATTTTCAAAAGGATACTCTTGATCATCCTTGAATTTGTAGAGGATCAAGGGATGGTTTGGAATATGGACATATATTTCATTTTCCCAATATTTGATATGTGATCTATATAATGAGATCCAATCCATCCATAATATAGCATCAAATTCTTACAAGGTAAGTATTATAAGATTCGATGGAAGAATATTCCAAAATATGCCCATAGGAGAAGAGTCCAATACATGGGTTTCAATGATTACAACACTAGGTGTTTTTATGGATATATCTAGTTCAATTATCTAAGGATTTGATTCAATATTTCTAGAAAAATTTCCTGGTATAAAGGAATTCATATAACTTGAATCAAATAAGGATTTTTCTATTATTGAGTTAATTTGAAGTGTACCTTATACGACTTCATTTTCTTGCACAACTTAATTAGTAGTGATGGCATAAGTAGTTCCTTTCTCCATTGGCTTTGGAGGATACCAAAACTTATCACCCTCAAGGACTCGAGGTTTAGTTCACTGTTTTTCCTAGTTCCATTGCTCTCTGTAGTTATAGCATTAGACCATGGTTGGTTCTCTCCTTTCCTCCACCACATAATCCTTGTTCCTCATGTCTTTTTAAAATTCATGAGATTGGGGGCCTTATCTCCCTTATTTGAATCATTTTACCATCCCTTTGAGGTGGTTCGCATGATACTTCTTCCCACATTTTTGACATGTTGACGGTTGAGTTTTCTTCCCACCTTTCTCATTAGATCATCCGGCTTGAAAATCCATCTTTACTTTCTTATCACCAAAGCCATGAGACCATTCTCTAAACTCTATATCCACTTTGAGACCACATTGAACAAATTATACATAACTATCAAATTCTCTAATTAGAATATACTTTCAAAGGTGTTGTTTTAAACCACTAAGAAATCTATCAATTTTTCAATCATTACTGATAACAGAACCCAAATTTTTCCTCCTTGTGAATTTTTTTGTAAGATGTGACATATTCTCCTTCATTTTTATTCATCTCTATGAATTCTCTCTCCATATTTGTTAAAATATTTTGAGGTAAAAACTTATTAATAAACATTGTATTAACAACTTCCCACTCCATCTCTTCAACTTCGTCAGTCAGCTCAGTGTTCTTAATCAATTCCCACCATTGATTGAGATCTTTATCTAAATGGTAAATGACCAGAGTCACCTTGTCCATCTGAAAATAGTGAAGCACAAAAAAAGATATTCTCCATTGAGTTGACCCACTGTTCTGCAATTAGTGGATCAGAAGATCCACTAAATTTTAGTGGTTTCTACTACATAAAACACTCAATATCTAACTGCTCCCTCCTAGGTGAAGGAAGACATTAAACATTATTTAGGTTATCGTTCATAACTTGAGAAAAATGAGTAATCATCACCATGAAATTGTGAACTCCACTTCCCAAATTTTTGGGGATTTCATTTGGGAAATCTCTATATCGTCCCCCATACAGGTTGTTGGAATGGTTTCTCCTAGTTCCCACCATTTTATAAAATAGAAAAGTTTACAAAACATAAGTCAAACTTTCATGAATAAATAATTTATTTATTCTTGAAATTAAGTCTAAAGGAATATATTATGGAATACCTATGTTTAGAAAACATTATTTGGTACTTAATTATACTTAGTCTCATACTAATGGTTTTCACTAAGGTTCTCTAATCCTAATTCCCAAATTAAAAAAATTGTACTCTGATACCAAAAATACTGGACCTTCTTTTCTTACATTATTATTAAAATACTTTAAAAATGAATAATATTAAAGAGTTACAAAACCAGGATCCAATGGTTTAGTGTATTGGGAAAAATAATATCATACAAAACTTTTTCAAAATAAAAAATAAACATTTATTTTTTTTCCTTATTCTCTAGATTCTTACTGGTCTTCACATTCTTCTTAGTACAAGAAATCACCTGAGGATATACATCAAAAAGGGGTGATCTAAAATATCAGTAAGAGGATAGGTAAGAACATGAAACAATATATCATGTGGTGAGCATAATCATAACATCTCTATCATAATCATGAGAAAAAGAATTAAGAAAAAGGTATGGAATGTGGCAATAGATAAAAATTAAATAGAATGTTTTAGTGGTCAACTACCACACATAGTTGGGAACAAAGCTAGTATCATGTTCATGCATATTTCACTTCATCTCATTATATAAATCCCATTATCCAATGCATTGTAGAACTACATAATTCTAGGAATATCTATCACATCATAACATTAACTTTGATCTATATAATTCTCGGTGCACCCATCACATCAGAACATTTACATTATCATGCATGCAACATAGAATGTATATCAATATTGGATATAAAATAACAAATGGAAATGAATTATTTTTATTTAATAAATCATACATAAATAAACTTTGGTTTCCAAAATAAAATATGGAATAACATACTTAATATAAGAATCATTAACCTTGTCTGAAGTAGTAATAATCTCAAGAAGTGAAAGGTGTGTTTTTTTTGAAAGAAGAGTTATTTTAAAAAAAATTGTGTTTATCATAAACTCAAATAGAAAAACTTTATATTGAAAAAAGGTAATATAATTATGAATAAATTAAATTTAATGACTATCCATACTAAAAATGGGGTGAATGAGGGAAAATACAAAAAGAGAGAGTTGGGTTCGAGAATTCCCCTTACCTTGTGTCTGAATGATTTCTTCACTTTAATATCATGGATAATCAAATTAAATTCATTAATTTAAAAATATAGAACTTTTTTTCATGAATTAGACTCATTATAGTTTATTAATATCATTTATGTCCTCTTATATGAGTTATATAGTTTAATTTCATCATTCAAGTGTGTTTGTTTTCTTAGTTTTCGTGATCGGTTCACCAGTATACATGAAATGAAGTTTTGGTAAAATGTGGATAAATATCATGAATTGTTATTATATTTTATTAATTATATTATATAATTTTAAATTATCTTAAAATGAATTTTGTTATATGGTATGATCGTTGTATGGATAGTTAATGATGATTGATTTAGGTTAATTTCGACGGGTTTTCGATTATAACAAACTCATTTTGTTTTATAATTTAATATTATATATAAATTTTATTTCTATAAAATAAATATGGTTGTATCATACAAATTAAAATATTTTTAAACATTTAATGGTTTTATTAACATAATTTAATTCGTTTAAGGAAAATGAAAGTACATCACTTATGATGTTGGTAAATTGACACATCACATGAAATGATTTCATTTTTATAATAAGTGAGAGAGAGGGAGGAGTTTAATGATGTATATTATCTTAAAATAATATAATTATAGTATATTTAAGTTATTAGAGTAATCATTACATTTTTTTGAATTTAGGTGATGAGAGTATAAGAAAATAAATGAAATTGAAATGAAATTGAAAGAAAAGGAGAGAGGATTTACCTCTTGAATTAAACCTACATGAGAACCTCCTTAGGGAAAAGGTTTTTTTTTATAAGACCAAGAGAACATGGAAATGGGGGAGTGTCTAGGAAGGATTATTGGGAAAAAATTGGGCATGGATAAAAGCATTATATGTGTGAGGAGAAGAGGGAGTGAGGGGTGGTATTTATAGTGGAGGAGAGGGGTGTTTTCCCATTATTTAATTCATTAATTTTTTATTTTACTCAAGTAAAGAAATAATGTTGATTATTGAGACTAAATATAGTAACAATAACATGTGAGTTCAAACCAATGGTTCTCTCATTAGCTATGACTCAAGTAATAGTTTATTTAACTTATAATGTATATATACCGTAAATTACTGTATTTTACTATTCCAAAAAACTCAAGTATTTTAAAAATCCCAAAACATCACCCTAGCTATTTGTCAATGTGTAAAATTAAAAAATAAACTCTTTTTTAGGAAAATAATTTTATAAATACAAGTGATTTATTTTTAAATTAAAATAATTATTTACTTAGAAAATATAGATTTTAAAATTATAACTGATTTTGTAACACTTTGAAAAATTACTTCAGGTCTCATAAAATTATCTTAAAATCATAAGACATAAAAATATTAATTTATGAATACATATTATGAAATTAAATGTTATTTTAAATTATTAAATTAATCAAAAAAATTAATTAAAAATTAATGACTTATAAAAATACCAACACTTAATCAATAATTTTTATAATATTTAATTTCTTATACTATGATATAATTTTCTCATATTTTCACTTATAATATGGAAAAATTATATTTATTCTTTCATTAGTGAGGTTACTATTCATTTGTCCAGTTTACTATTCATAAGGGTCATATTACTATTCGGATGTTCAAGATAATATTTCATTTGTATTTGTTCCTTAACTTATAGAAATAATTCTTATTTCATTTATTAGTTATTTATAAATATTTTTATTATGGTCCATAAGTGATTATATGTAATTTATAAAATATGAAATAACTATAGGAAGGGAGAAATTACGTTGATAAGTTTGGGTTGTTACATTATTCCCCATTTCTAAATTTCGGCCGTGAAATTTCTTTTTACATAAATAGGTGAGGGCACTTCTCTTTCATTGCCTCCTCTAGTTCCCATGTTTCTTCTTCATACTTATGGTTCCTCCAAAACACTTTGAAAAGTTGGGTTGTCTTGTTACATAGAACCTTATATCTCATGTCCATAATATTTACTAGATTCTCCTCATTTGAGAGATCATCCTCTAGTTGTACCACCTTTGAGTTCAATACATGTGAGTGATCTAGTATGTAATTCTTTAGGAGTGATAAGTGGAACACATCATGAACTCAATCCATATTCAGTGGAAGTGAAATCCGATAGTCCATGGATCTTATGTGATCAAGGATCTAAAAGGGGCCAATGTACCTTGAGATTAACTTCCTTTTCTTTCCAAACCACATGAATCTATTCCATGGTGATATTCGAAGGAAGACTTTGTATCAATTGTTGAACTCTAAGACCCTTCAATAGTTTTAGACATAAGTCTTTTACCGACTCTAAGCAGCTTTGATATGTTGCTAGATGACCTAAAACCTTTCTATCATCTCTTGCACAAGATTAGGTGCAAGAATATTTCATTCTCCAACTTCATCCCAACAGGTTAAATATAACGACCCATACATTACATACATTGTTATTACTTAAAAATTGAAGCACACTTATTACAACATATAACAATACCAAGAAAGGACCGTATAGGTATAGTGTCTTTAGAAACTGGGAAACATAAACAACTGGTTCATAAAGCATCAACTTTGCCTCCCATTTATTTCATTATATCTAGAGTCCCTTTTTGGAATATTCTACTTAATAAACTTCTTCCTGGCCTGGGGAAATAAAACATACAAAAGGGTGAGCTCAAATTCTCAGTAAGGGTAAACAAAAGATATATCAATCGCATCATATACATAAGCACATAACTTTTGGAAATCTTAACCTGCAAAAGAGATCATAATTTCATAACATGGGGTAAATCATAGTAGTGAAATGTAATCCCAATAATCATAACATAAAACATTAAAATTTTTGGCATACACACATAATCATAGAGAATCATTTCTTATTAGTCAAGACTCATTTCCAAGAATATCTTAGTGGACAAAGTCCATTTCTGAACCGAGTTACCCTCGTTTCAGTCCTGCTTCACTGAACCGGTATAACCTACCGTTCCAGCCATGTCTATATCATGAGATATAAAATCTTTACCCAATGCATTGGAGGGAGATATAGGTCCCACCCATCTCATAATGATACCATTCTTATGTGTGCCACAATATCATAAACCATACATCATAGCACAACCCATGTAACAAAAATGGGAATCTTAAACATCGTGACATCATAAAACAATTCATATAAGATAAAGGGATTCATAAAAATATAATTTCATCACAACATAATCAAATCAATGTAATAATAGGGATAGAAGCATAACCCTTTATTATCTTAGATGTAAAATAATTTTGATAAAACATTTGAACTCCATTCTTGAGGAAAATATCCTTTCTGCTTCAAAAACACTTTTCCTTTCTTAACATGTTGTAAAATTCTAAACTAAAAAAAGTTGATTAAAAATAAACTTGAAAACTTGTAAAGGAAGCTTCTTGGAAATAATGTTTTAAAAATCCATTCATGCCGTATAAGTTAAAAAAACATTCTTTGTACTTTTGTTGGAAAAGTCAAAAAGTACCTCGTATGAAAAACGACAAAAGATTTCTTTCATATCCTTTACTAAAAAATCACTAAAGGGTAAAATTGGATTTAAAAAATTGTAGGTGGATGGAAATAATATTACATATTGAGGAAACATGGATGTGGATGATAAAATACACCCCAGTAAATACTAAAGTATAAACAATCTCGGATAAAAATGAGATTGTGATATTTCCCTTAACTTAGGTCCGATTTGCCTCGTAAGTGTCCGAAACTCCTGTATAATGATTTAAATAATGTTATTGACTTATTAAAGAATCATAATTATTGTTATTATATCATATATGGTCATATTCTTAGTTTCTTGGTAGTAATATTTCATTGCTACTTGTTATTCGGGTGTTTATAACTTTTTGTTCTTATACGTGTTTTGTCGAATAAATTCTTATTCTTCTCTTTAGGTTATAGATAAATCATTTACAGAATGGTATTAATGTACTATATATCAAATTTATTCATTCAATTCATTCACTTCAATTATATAATCATTATGCAATGAAGATCATGTAGAAAGAGTCGCATCACATCGTGGAGACGGTATTCCGTACGTACGCACGAGTGATGATATCGTTCCTATGATCGTGGAATTGTATTGGAGTGTATGTATACTATTTAAGAATCAATATAACTTTATAATAGTCATATATAGTCATTATTTACACCATAATACCCATCCAAGTAAGGTGGTGGTGGAAAATAGATTACACCACGGCGTAGAGACGGTATTCCGTACGTACGCACGCGCGGTGATTTCTTTTTCCGTAGGATGGATAGATGGTGAAATAGGATTGTTTAATACATATAATAAAATATCAGTATATTAGTGATACTTATGTTATTACTTCATAATGAAACAACTAAAGAAGAATAAGTGGAAGAAGAAATAAAGATGAAAGAATCGGTAACAGACATTACTTCTTCTTTGAAGTGCTTCTTTGAGACCTTCTTTTAGGGCACTAAAATTGGTCTTTGAAGAATACCAGGACCTCTAGGATGTCTCTAGGGAAGTGTAGAGGAGAAATTGGCAGGGGTTGGCCGAGCTTTAAGGCTCAAAGTGGTGTGAGGAAGAGAGGGAGGTGGTGCCCTTTTATAAGGGAGGAGAGGGGCACCTTTGGAATAACTAAAAATATTATTTTATTATAAAGTCAAGTTCGGTTTTAAATAGCTCCAAATTGATTTATTTCTAAGCTAAGGTGGGGATGGGTCTAAATCATCTCATCCAATAGAATTTAGACAAGTTTAGGTTCCTATTTTAACCTTATCATTTAGATTTAACATTAAGTTAAATAATTTTACTTTTACCGTGTCTTCTTGTGTTCTTATACTATAAGGTTAATAAAATTACTATAAGCAGCCAAACGAACCCCAAGTTGTTTATTATTAATATATATAACCTTATCTAAGTCATTTGGCCGAACCTTAGATTTTTATGAATAAAATAACAATTACTAATATAATATTTGTTTTAAAAACTATTTTATGTCAATTTTGACACTATTTAGTAATTGATTTTTTTGAAAATCATAACAGAATGATTAGATCAAAAAAAGTTAATTAAATCAATACTAACATGTCATATTAACCTAGAAAATTAGTGGAATTCATAAAACGTCTCAAATTACATTTATTTTGGTGTTTATAACATTAATTATGTCAATATTTCATTAATAAGATAATTACTGCATCATCTTTGTGTCATAAATAAATTAAATTATTTAATGTCTAAAAATTAAAACTAAAATATCATTATGTAGGAAATATTTTTATCTTTCTAATGAATATTTATAGTCGAATTTATCTTATGCATAACCTTATATTAAAAATTATTTACTTATTAAACTTTGATTTTAACTATTTTAACCCTTCTTTAAATAAATTAATAATAAATGTCCAAATCTAATCCAAGTGGGCCTAAATGGTCATATTGTATTCCTAAGATTGTTTTTTGTTGAATTACACTTGTCCAATAGAATTTGGACATGTGTTAGTATAACACCCCGATATTTTATGAAAAATATTCTTTTTAATTTCATTAATGTCTTGTGTTATACGCTACACCAAAAGGAGCTTTCACAACACACATCTTTGACCTGGCTTGAATTACACGCAATCGCGACCTTCCACGATAGCGTGTGTTGTACGCAACACCAAGTGCCGCTAAACAACGATATGCTATTAAGATATTATTAAAACTAGCCGTTATGAATAGTAATAACCACTTTTTGAAATTTTGTAAATTTTATTTTTCAAAATGGACTTCATTTATGGATTAGGAGTATCGAATTTAGCCTAAGGTGAAAGTTTGGTAATTTTCGGATAACTTTCATATTTTGATGAATAGTGGAAATTACTAAATTTTAATTAAAAACAACTTTTTCAATCGAAATAATTAATAGTTATAAATTATTAATTTGAGTGGTTTTAAAGTATATTTAGAAGATATTTTTACAATTTAATACAATGTTGGACATTGGATGTAATTTCACATTTAAACCAGTTATAAACAAGTGTCAATCTTTTGATAGTTATTATCTCTTAAAGACACGCTATTTGTTGTGACAGCGGAAATTAATTATAAAATTAATTAATGAAACTTATATGTTGGGAATTTTGTAAAATAGAAATCATTTTTGAATTCGGAATATCAATTATAGCCTAGGGTGAAATTTTGGCACTTTTCTGAAAACTTTCAATTTTTGATGAATAGTGAAACCACTAAGTGGTAGGTTAAAAACTGAATTTTGCATAAAACTTAATTTTACCGCTTCTGTGAATGGAATTTCGAAAATCCGACAGACACGGTTAATATCAAGGACTAAAATGTGGTTCAATGAGATAAAAATAATTTTTGGTGAATAGTAACTTTTTACTTTTTTTTACCACGGTTAATAGTAAATAGGGTAACTAAGGGTAAATATGATATTATTATTACCCTAACACATGTCCTAATTCTATTGGACAAGTGTAATTCGACCAAAAACAAACTTAGGAATAAAATATGATCATTTAGGTCCACTTGGATTAGATTAGGACATTTATTATTAATTTATCTAAAGAAGGGTTAAAATAGTTAAAATCAAAGTTTAATAAGTAAATAATTTTTAATATGGGGTTATACATAAGATAAATTCGACTATAAATATTAATTAGAAAGCTAAAAAGATTTCCTACATGATGGTATTTTATTTATAATTTTTAGACATTAAATATTTTAATTTATTTATGACACAATGATGATGCAGTAATTATCTTATTAATGAAATATTGACATAATTGATGTTATAAACACCAAAATAAATGTAATTTGAGACCTTTTATGAATTCAACTAATTTTCTAGGTTACTATGATATATTAGTGTGGATTTAATCAACTTGGTTCGAACATATAATTCTGTTATGACTTTCACAAAAATCATATATCAAATAGTGTCAAAATTGACACAAAATAGTTTTTAAATAAAATATTATATTATTAATTGTTATTTTATTCATAAAAATCTAAGGTTCGGCCAAATGACTTAGATAATGATATATATATATTAATAATAAACAATTTGGGGTTCGTTTGGCATGTTATAGTAAGCGTATTAACCATATAGTGTAAGAAAACAAAAAGACACGGTAAAAGTTAAATTATTTAACTAAGAGTTAAATCTAATTGATAAGGTTAAAATAATAACCTAAACTAGTCTAAATCATATTGGTTGATAGGATTTAGACCCATCCCCACTTTATCTTCGAAATAAGACCCTTTGGAACCATTATAAACCGATTTTGACTTTAATATAAAATAATATTTTGAGATATTCCTAAGGTGCCCCTCTCCTCCCTTATAAAAGGGCACCTCCTCCCCCTCATCCTCACACCAATTTGAGCACTCAAGCTCGGCCGACCCCTGCCATTTTCTCTTCTCCACTTCCCTAGAATAATCCTAGAGGTCCTGGTCTTCTTCAAAGACCAATCTTAGTTCCCTAAGTGGAGGATTCAAAGAGGCGTTTCAAAGAAGAGGTAATTTCCGTTACAAATTCTTTCACCTTTATTTCTTCTTCCAGTTCTTCTTCTTAGGTTGTTTCATTATGAAGTAATAACAAAAGTATCACTCGTATACTGATATGTTATTATAAGTATGAAACAATCCTAATTCACCATCTATCCATCCTATGGAAAACGAAATCACCGCGCGTGCGTACGTACGGAATACCGTCTCCACGCCGTGGTGTAATCTGTTTTTCCACCAACACCTTACATGGATGGGTATTATGGTGTAAAGAATAACAATAAATAGTTATTACAACATCATATTGATTCTGATATATTGTATAATCCACTAAAATTCAATTCAATAATTATGGAAATGATATCATCGCTCGTGCGTACGTACGGACTACCGTCCCCACGACGCGATGGGATTCATTCTCCATGTTAACCATTTAAGAATGATTATAAAGTATATATAAGAAATAATAATGAAATATATGACATTATAAAGCTACTGGATTTATGTATATATATATATGTATGTCATCTACTTACTTCCATTCAAGACAATAAGGAAAGGAAAACAGCGTTCATGCGTACGTACGGACTACCGTCTCCATGAACGGTGTTTTTCATTTCATCTATCTTTCTATTATATATATATATATACTGAATATATATATAAATCATATTTTATATTCTGGAAGTAAGTAAATCATGATATAATTAATAATAATGTCAAGAACAACAAGTCAAAACACCTACGATAAATGAAACGATTTTACCCAAAACGCTTCTTTAACATGGAATTTACAAAAGAACGGGTAATATAAAGTCATAAGTGAACCATATATGATATAATAACAATGAATATGATTCTGGAATAAGTCAATAACATGATTTAAATCATTATACAGGATGTTCGGACACTTACAAAGCTAGTCGGGCCTAAGGTAAGGGAAATATCACAATCTCACTTTTATCCGAGATTGTTTTTACTTTGGTAATTACTGGGGTGTATTTTATCATCCACATCCATGTTCCCTCAATATTTAATACTATTTCCATCCTTATACAATATTTTATATCCAATTTTACCCTTCGGTGAGTTTTTTGTAAAAGATATCTTTTGTCGTTTTCGTACGAGGTACTTTTTGACTTTTCCGACAAAAGTACGAGAAGAATGTTTTTTTAACTTATAGGGCACGAACGGATTTTTACGGTTTTATAAAGCATTATTTTCATGAAGCTTCCTCCAAAATATTTCATGACTATTTTCAATAAAATCTCTTTCTTTTAAAATTGCATGACGTTTTGTGAAAAGAAATTGATTTTGAAGAAGAAAGGATATTTTCCTCAAGAATTCATTTCAAGTGTTTTATCAAAATTATTTTCCATCTAAGATAATAAATAGTTCTGTTTTTATCCCTATTATTACATTGATTTGATTATGTTGTGATGGAATTATTTTTATGAATTCCTTTATCTTATATGAATTGTTTTATGATGTCATGATGTTTAATATTCCCATTTGTATTACATGGGTTATGCAATGATGTATGATTTATGATTTTGTGGCACACATATGAATGGTATCATTATGAGATGGGTGGGACCTATATCTCCCTCCAATGCATTGGGTAAAGATTTTATATCTCATGAGATAGACATGGCTGGAATGGTAGGTTATACCGTTTTAGTGAAACAGGACTGAAACGAGGGTTACTCGATTCAGAAAGGGACTTTGTCCACTAAGATAGTCTTGGCAATGAGTCTTGACTAACAAGAAATGATTCTCTATGATTATGTGTGAATGCCACAATGTTTCATGTTTTAAGTTATGATTATTGTGATTACATTTCACGGCCATGATTTATCCCATGTTATGAAATTATGCTCTCTTTTGCAGGTTAAGATTTCCAAAATGTTATGTTCTTATGAATATGATGTGATTGATATTTCTTTTGTTTACCCTTACTGAGCATTTGAGCTCACCCTTTTATGTTTTCTTTTCCCCAGGATATAAAGAAAGGTTTTAGGTAAAAAAAAGGAAGATCTTTATGGGAGATTTTGAAGATCTTTCACCACGATTAGAAGATTATATTCCGAGTTTCCAAAGACACTAAACTATTACGGTCCTTGTGTGTGTGTTTTTGTTATGTACTAAGTATTCCGCAAATGTAATGTAATGTCCATGTACGTCAAGCTTTGGGTCTCTACAGTTAGGGTAATAATAATATCATTTTTACCCTTAATTACCCTATTTACTTTTAACCGTGGTAAAAAAAAGTAAAAAGTTACTATTCACCAAAAAATTATTTTCATCTCATTGAACCACATTTTACTTACTGACATAAACCATGTCTCTCGAATTTTTTAAATTCCACTCACAGAAGAGGTAAAATTAAGTTTTATGAAAAATTCAGTTTTTTAACTACCACTTAGTGGTTTCACTATTCATCAAAAATTGAAAGTTTTTAGAAAAATACCAAAATTTTACCCTAGGCTAATTTCGATATTACGAATCCAAAAATGAAGTCCATTTTGAAAAATAAAATTTATAAAATTTCAAAAAGTGGTTATTACTATTCATAACGGCTAGTTTTAATAATATTTTAATAGCATATCATTGTTTAGTGAAACTCGGTATTGCGTACGACGCAAGCTATCGAGGAAGGTCGCGATTTATTATAAAGAAAGCCAAGCAAGTGTTGTGTGTAGAAAAAGATTCCTTTGATGATTTATATAACATAAAAGTCTCAGGTGTTACATTTACCCCCCTTAAAATGAATTTTGCCCTCGAAATTCGTCACTTTGTAACAAACAGATGAGGATACCTCTCCCTCATCATATCCTCAAGCTCCCATGTAGCTTCTTCTAATTGGTGGTTCCTCCATAAAACTTTCACCAATAGAGTGGTCTTGTTTCGTAGGACTTTTTCGCTACGATCCAGAATCTCTATCGGCTGTTCTTGATAAGAAAGATCCTGCTCCAGCGGTACAACTTCTGAGCTAAGTACATGTGAAGGATCAGGTATGTACTTTCTCAGGAGAGATACATGGAACACATCGTGAACTTGAGAGAGATTCGGTGGAAGCTCCAATCAGTAATCTACCTTCCCAACACGATCTAGTATTTCAAAAGGACCGATATATCTAGGTCTTAACTTCCCCTTCTTTCCAAATCTCATGACCCTCTTCCAGGGAGATATTCGTAAGAACACTTTATCACCCACTTCAAATTCTAGGTCTTTTCTTCGGTTGTCGACATAACGTTTCTGTCGACTCTGAGCTGCTCTTATGTGTTGTTGAATAGATCTGACCTTTTCTGCCATTTCATTAACGAGATCAGGTCCTAATAGCTTTCTTTCCCTAACTTCATCCCAGCAAGTTGGAGTCCTGCATTTCTTTCCATAAAGAGCTTCATAAGGATCCATCTGAATACTGGAGTGAATGCTATTATTATAAGAAAATTCCACCAAAGGTAGGTGTTGATCCCAACCAGCTTTGAAATCCATAGAGCAAGCTCTCAACATATCTTCTAGAGTTTGAATTGTTCTCTCAGACTGACCGTCTGTCTGAGGATGATAAGCAGTGCTGAAACATAACTCTGTATCCAGAGTATGCTGAAGACTTCACCAGAACTTTGAGGTAAACCTCGGATCCCGATCAGATATAATAGAAAGTGGTACTCCATGAAATCTTACCACTTCCTTTACATATATCCTGGAAAGCTGATCCCGAGAGAAATCCTCTCTAATAGCAATGAAGTGTGCAGACTTTGTAAGATGATCAACTATGACCCAGATAGAATTATTGCCTTTGGATGTTTTAGGAAGTCCTGTGAAAAAGTCCATAGTGATGTTTTCCCATTTCCATTCGGGTATGGGTAATGGTTGTAACATCCCCTTAGACTTATGTCTCTCAGCTTTAACTTGTTGACAAACCAAGCATCGAGAGACATATTCAGCAACATCTCTTTTCATGCCATCCCACTTGAAGTACTCTTTCAGGTCCCTATACATCTTCATGCTTCTAGGATGAATAGATAATGAAGAACTATGAGCCTCATCCAGCAGCTCCTTCTTTAATTCCGGGATGGGAGGAACACAAACCCGATTCCTGAACATTATTATCCCATCACAATCAAGGTTGAATTCAGGAACATTTCTCACCTTCTTTTGTAACTCGACATCTTCTTTCTGTGCCTCTTTAATCTTCACATGTATAGATGGTTGAACATTCATTTGAGAAAGATACGATTTTCCCCCTTCCATTATAATTCAGAGATCCATCCTATGTAAATCCATAAATATTGGATCTTTTGTGATCCTCATCATGGATAAACTGTCATGGTCTTGTCGACTTAATGCATCTGCCACCTTGTTTGCTTTCCCAGGGTGGTAATGGATTAAGCAGTCATAATCCTTAATCAGCTCCAACCATCTTCTTTGATGCATATTCAGCTCATTTTGTGTGAAAATATACTTTAAACTTTTATGATCAGTATAAATATCACACCTTTCACCATAAAGGTAATGCCTCCAAATCTTTAATGCAAAGATTACCGCGGCTAACACCAAATAATGAGTTGGGTAATTTTTCTCATGTATTTTCAACTATCATGAGGCATAAGCTATCACCATATCATTTTGCATAATAACACACCCCAATCCCTTCTTGGATGCATCACTATAGATCACAAACCTTTCTCCACTACAAGGCAGTGTGAGCACAGGTGCACTGGATAACCTTCTTTTCAACTCCTTTAAATTCTCTTCACATTCCTCCATCCAAACAAACTTAACTCCTTTCCGAGTCAACTTGGTGAGTGGATTAGATAATCATGAAAAATCTTTCACAAAACGTTGATAATATCCAACCAAACCAAGAAAACTTCAGATCTCAGTTACTGTTGTTGGTCTCGACCATCTTTCGATAACCTATGTTTTTGCTGGATCCATAGATATCCCCTCTTTTGAGATTATGTGACCAAAAAATGAAACTTTTTGAAGCCAAAATTCAAACTTGGTAAATTTTTCATAATGCTTATCCTTTCTCAGGGTCTTCAATATAATTCTCAAGTGATCTTAATGTTCTTCCTTGATCTTTGAATAGACAAGAATATCATCTATAAAGACTACAACAAATTTATCAAGATAGTCTCTAAAGACTCTATTCATCAGATCCATGAAGATATCAGGGGAATTAGTAAGACCAAATGGAATCACTATAAATTCATAGTGTCTATACCTTGTACGGAAAGCCGTCTTTGGTATATCCTCCCTTTTTACCCTTAATTGATGATACCCCGAACGAAGATCAATCTTGGAAAAGTATTGAGCTCCGCATAGTTATTCAAATAAGTCATCAATGTGTAGGAGAGGATATTTGTTCTTGATAGTGATCTTGTTAAGTTCTCGATAATCAATGCAGAGTCTAATTGATCCATCTTTCTTCTTAACAAACAGAACAGGTGCTCCCCAAGGTGACGCACTAGGGCATATGAACCCCTTATCAAGATTCTCATGGATTTGCTTCTTCAATTCCTGCAACTCAATTGGGGCCATTCTATAAGGTGTCTTTGAAATAGGCAAAGCACCCGGTATGAGTTCTATTGAAAACTCAACTTCACGATTCGGTGGAAGACCCGGTAATTCCTCCGGAAAGACATCATCAAACTCTCGTACAATGGGCATATTCTTAATCGTGAGTTTCTCACCAACCATTTGAGATAAATAACCTTCATTTAGTGGAATCAATACCCATAAAATGGAATAAATTTCCACTGGAAGGTTATGTTCATCGTTGCATCGATAGATGATCATAGATTGATCTGGAATATGAAATGTGACTTCCCTTATTTGGCAATTGATATGATCTCCATGTAGAGAAAGCCAATCCATGCCAATAATCACATCAAATTCCACTATAGGAAGGATCACAAGATTTGCATGAAGCACTTTCCCACAAACTTCAATCGGAGAAGAATTATAAACTTTTGATGCGACTGTTGTTCCGTTAGGTGTTGTCACAGCTAACTCAACATCTAACTGTTGAGGTAATACGGTGATATCCTTAGAAAATTTTTCAGAAATAAAGGAGTGGGTGGATCCAGAATCAAATAAAACATTTTCTACTTTAGAGTGGATGGTAAGTGTACCTTTCACCACATCGTTATCGTACTCCACATCGCTGATAGAAATTGCATGTGACTTTCCTTTGTCTTTAGCCTTAAGAGTTTTTTGACGTCGACCATCATCATAAACCCTTGGATTAGGGAATTTATTGGCATAATTTCCCATCTCCTTGCACTTGAAACATTGATGTGTAGTAGTTTCATTCTGTGTATCCCTTCCTTTGTTTACATCATTAGACATCTTCTTCCCATCATCGCGGTATTCAAATGCCCGATGACCTTCTTTTCCACATTTGAAACATTTACTTGTCCCTTTAAGATAACTCCCTCCATGTTTCTTTCCACACTTTGAGCATAAGGGAAAGCTCATCTTCTTTTCAGTGTGCTCTTTAGATTTTCCTTTGAATTCCATTTTCCTCTTCTTATCAAACCCATATGAATGATGGGTTACTCCAATCTCCATCTCGACTTTGAGAGCACATCGAAAGATTTCCTCGTAGCTATTGAAGTCTCTTATGGCTAAGGCCCTTCGAAGACTTGGTTTTAAGCCACTAAAGAATCGATCGATCTTACTCTCAGGTTGGATAATAATACCAGAAGCATACCTTGAAAGTCTTGTAAAATTTGCTTCATAGGTATCAACAGATTCATCATCCTTTTGATTCAGTTCAAGAAACTCTTTCTCCATATTTGTTCGGAGAATACGAGGGAAGTACTTATTGAAAAATAAGTTCTTGAACTCGTCCCATTCCATGGACTAAATTTCATCCCTTTCCTCGTATTCTTAATAAGATTCCACCATTGATCAGCATCACCTTCCAAACGATACACTGCTAAGATGACTTTATCATGCTCAAAACATTGAAGAACTGAAAATATCTTTTCAGTAGTACTAATCCATTGTTCAGAAAATAATGGATCAGTAGACCCGCTGAATGAAGGTGGACGCTGTCTCATAAAGGATTCAACAAAATGTTTCTCCTTCCTTTGCTCGTTTGGAAGTCCTGCATGATTCATAGCTTGAGAATGTTGTGTGAGCATGGCTACAAGATTTTTCATTCCAGCTCCCATAACATTTGGTTGCTCAGGAGGACAATCATTACATTGCCCATTGCATTCCGCATTAACACAGTTCCTTCGGCTTCTAGCCATTGACTAAAGCCAAGAAGAATAGTGTGAGAAACACTAGTTATAATAGGAAAACCACATAATCAAGAATAAAATTTCACACTTAAGGTCTTATCCTAGGTTATTCATGGCCATTTCTAAAACACTAAGATTGTGTTCTATGCCTAGACTTATCCTTAAGGTTCTTACTAAGGATTTTACATCCTAGTTTCCAAAGGTTGACTATAACTTTCCTCTGATACCAACTATAAAGACCCATAATTTACATACATTGTTATTACATCAAAATTGAAGCACACTTATTAAAACATATAACAAAACCAAGAAAGGACCATATAGGTATAGTGTCTTTAGAAACTGGGAAACATAAACAACTGGTTCATAAAGAATCTACTTTGCCTCCCATTTATTTCATCATATCTAGAGTCCCTTTTTGGAATATTCTACTTAATAACCTTCTTCCTGACCTGGGGAAATAAAACATAAAAAAGGGTGAGATCAAATGCTCAGTAAGGGTAAACAAAAGAAATATCAATCACATAATATACATAAGCACATAACTTTTGGAAATCTTAACCTGCAAAAGAGATCATAATTTCATAATATGGGGTAAATCATAGTAGTGAAATGTAATACCAATAATCATAACTTAAAACATGAAACTTTGTGGCATACACACATAATCATAGAGAATAATTTATTATTAGTCAAGACTCATTTCCAAGACTATCTTAGTGGACAAAGTCCATTTCTGAACCGAGTTACCCTCGTTTCAGTCCTACTTCACTGAACCGGTATAACCTACCGTTCCAGCCATGTCTATCTCATGAGATATAAAATCTTTACCCAATGAATTGGAGGGAGATATAGGTCCCACCCATCTCATAATGATACCATTCTTATGTGTGCCACAAAATCATAAACCATACATCACAACACAACCCATGTAACAAAAATGGGAATCTTAAACATCGTGACATCATAAAACAATTAATATAAGATAAAGGGATTCATAAAAATATAATTTCATCACAACATAATAAAATCAATGTAATAATATGGATATAAATAGGAACCTTTATTATCTTATATGGAAAATAATTTTGATAAAACATTTGAACTCCATTCTTGAGGAAAATATCCTTTCTGCTTCAAAAACACTTTTCCTTTCTTAACATGTCGTACAATTCTAAACTAAAAGAAGTTGATTAAAAATAAACTTGAAAACTTGTAAAGGAAGCTTCTTGGAAATAATGTTTTAAAAATACATTCATGCCGTATAAGTTAAAAAAAACATTCTTCGTACTTTTTTCGGAAAAGTACAAAATTACCTCGTACGAAAAACGACAAAATATTCCTTTCATATCCTTTCCTAAAAACTCACTGAAGGGTAAAATTGGATTTAAACAATTTTAGGTGTATGGAAATAATATTACATATTGAGGAAACATGGATGTGGATGATAAAATACACCCCAGTAAATACTAAAGTATAAACAATCTCGGATAAAAATGAGATTGTGATATTTCCCTTACCTTAAGTCTGATTTGCCTCGTAAGTGTCTGAACCTCCTGTATCATGATTTAAATAATATTATTGACTTATTACAGAATCATAATTATTGTTATGATATCATATATGGTCATATTCTTAGTTTCTTGGTAGTAATATTACATTGCTACTTGTTATTCAGGTGTTTCTAACTTTTTGTTCTTATGCGTGTTTTGTCGAATAAATTCTTATTCTTCTCTTTAGGTTATAGATACATCATTTAAAGAATGGTATTAATGTACTATATATCATATTTATTCATTCAATTCATTTATATAATCATTATTCAATTAAGATCATGTAGAACGAGTCTCATCACATCGTGGAGACGGTATTCCGTACGTACGCACGAGTGATGATATCGTTCCTATGATCGTGGAATTGTATTGGAATGTATGTATACTATTTCAGAATCAATATCACTTTATAATAGTCATATATTGTAATTATTTACACCATTATACCCATCCAAGTATGGTGGTGGTGGAAAATAGATTACACCACGGTGTGGAGATGGTATTCTGTGCGTACGCACGCGCGGTGATTTCTTTTTCCGTAGGATGGATAGATGGTGAAATAGGGTTTTTTAATACTTATAATAACATATCAGTATATGAGTGATACTGATGTTATTACTTTATAATGAAACAACTAAAGAAGAAGAAGTGGAAGAAGAAATAAAGATGAAATAATCGGTAACGGACATTACCTCTTCTTTGAAGTGCTTCTTTGAGACCTTCTTTTAGGGCACTAAAATTGGACTTTGAAGAAGACCAGGACCTCTAGGATGTCTCTAGGGAAATTGATAGGAGAAAGTGGCAGGGGTTGGCCGAGCTTGAAGGCTCAAAGTGGTGTGAGGAAGAGAGGGAGGAGGTGCCCTTTTATAAGGGAGGAGAAGGGCACCTTTGGAATAACTAAAAATATTATTTTATTATAAAGTCAAGTTCGGTTTTAAATAGCTCCAAATTGATTTATTTCGAAGATAAGGTGGGTATGGGTCGAAATAATCTCATCCAATAGAATTTAGAAAAGTTTAGGTTCCTATTTTAACCTTATCATTTAGATTTAACATTAAGTTAAATAATTTTACTTTTACTGTGTCTTCTTGTGTTCTTATACTATAAGGTTAATAAACTTACTATAGGCAGCCAAACGAACCCCAAGTTGTTTATTATTAATATATATAACCTTATATAAGTCATTTGGTCGAACCTTATATTTTTAGGAATAAAATAACAATTACTAATATAATATTGTTTTTAAAAACTATTTTATATCAATTTTGACACTATTTAGTAATTGATTTTTTTTGAAAATCATAACAGAATGATTAGTTCAAAAAAAGTTAATTAAACCAATACTAACATGTCATATTAACCTAGAAAATTATTTTAATTCATAAAAAGTCTAAAATTACATTTATTTTGGTGTTTATAATATTAATTATGTCAATATTTCATTAATAAGATAATTACTCCATCATCTTTGTATCATAAATAAATTAAATTATTTAATATCTAAAAATTACAAATAAAATATCATTATGTAGGAAATATTTTTATATTTCTAATGAATATTTATAGTAAAATTTATCTTATGTATAACCTTATATTAAAAATTATTTACTTATTAAACTTTGATTTTAACTATTTTAACCCTTCTTTAAATAAATTAATAATAAATCTCCTAATCTAATACAAGTGGGCCTAAATGGTCATATTTTATTCCTAAGGATGTTTTTGGTCGAATTAAACTTGTCCAATAGAATTTTCACATGTGTTAGAGTAATAATAATATCATTTTTACCCTTAATTACCCTATTTACTTTTAACCGTGGTAAAAAAAAGTAAAAAGTTACTATTCACCAAAAAATTATTTTCATCTCATTGAAAAACATTTTACTTACTGACATCAACCGTGTCTCTTTTATTTTTGAAATTCCACTCACAGAAGCGGTAAAATTATGTTTTATGAAAAATTCAGTTTTTTAACTACCACTTAGTGGTTTCACTATTCATCAAAAATTGAAAGTTTTCAGAAAAATACCAAAATTTCACCCTAGGCTAATTTCGATATTCCGAATCCAAAAATGAAGTCCATTTTGAAAAATAAAATTTATAAAATTTCAAAAAGTGGTTATTACTATTCATAACGGCTATTTTTAATAATATTTTAATAGCATATCATTGTTTAGTGAAACTCGGTATTGCGTATGACGCAAGCTATCAAGGAAGGTCGTGATTTCGTGTAAAGCAAGCCAAGAATGTGTTGTGTGTAGAAAAAGATTCCTTTGATGATTTATATAACATAAAAGTATCGGGTGTTACATTATGGTTCTACAACGCTTTTCATATAAAGCTTTATGTGGAGCCATTTGAATACTCAAGTGGAATCTATTATTGTATGAGAACTCATCCAATGGAAGATTCTAATCCCATATAACATTGAATTCTAAATATCGGGATCTTATCAAATATTTGAGTGTCTGAATAGTCATTTTATATTTTCCTTCCCTTTGGGGGTGATAGTCCATGTTGAATGTTAATTCAGTACTCATATCATGTTGAAGACTCCTCCAGAATTTAAATGTAATCTTGGGGTCATGATTAGAGACAATCGAGAGTGGAAACCCATATAGTCTCACCACTTCCTTAACGTATATATTTAGAAGTAGTTCAATTGAGAGATCTTCCTAAATAGTGATATAGTGGGTAGTCTAGGTGAGTCATTCCACCACAACACATATCACATTATTTCTTTTGTAGGTCTTTAAGAGACCTGTAAAAAATTCCATAGTGACATTATCCCATTTACACATGGTTATAGGCAATGGTTTTATCATCCCTTTGGTAATGTGAGTACATGTGCAATGATCAGCCTTCTCTTTAGATCCTTGAATCTTTCCTCACATTTTCTCATCCACACATACTCTAACCTTTTCCTTGTTAACTATGTTAGCGGGCTTGAAAATTATGATAAATTATTAACAAAACCTCAATAGTACCCTACTAATCCAAGAAAACCGTGGATTTTTATGACACTAGAGGGTATGTTCCATTCCTCAATTGCCTTTTCTTATTAAGGGTCCATAGAAATTACATCACTTGTGATCAAATGTCCCAAGAATATGAATTTCTGCTTCCAAAATTTACACTTTCTAAACTTGGAATACAACTTATCCTTCCATAATGTTGCCAAGAAAATCCTTAGATGTTCTTAATGTACCCACTTTCTCTTGAAGTGTATGATAATATCTTCAATAAATACTACCAAAAATTTGTAGAGGTAATTTATAAATACTATGTTCATAAAATCCATGAAGATTGGAGGATAATTAGTATTTCCAAATTGCATTACTAGAAACTCATAGTGGCCATACCTTGTATGCAAGAAAGTCTTATGAATATCTTCCTTCTTCAAATTTAGCTAATGATATCCAGAATTATGATCCAACTTCAATAAGTACTTAGATCCTCATAGATAATTTAAAAAGTGATCAATCCTTGGAAGAGGACACTGGTTTTCTATGTTGATCTTGTTGAGTTCCTAATAATCAATAAAAAACTGCATTGATCATTCTTTCTTCATAGGAAATTGAATTGGTGCATCCCAAGGTGATTCATTAGATCATATGAAACCTATTTTTAAATACTCTTGAAGCTAATTCTTTAACTTCTCTAGTCAGATAAGATCCATCCTATAGGGACACTTTGAGATAGGAGTAGGTCCATATATGAGTTCTATTGATATATCTAAATAATGATCTGGGGGGAGTCCAAGTAACTCTTTAATAAATACATCACTATATTCATTAATGATGGGAATTTCCCTGAGGTTGATAAATTTCTTTGACTCAACCATTTTATTGAGGTATTCTTCTTTATAAGGAATCAACACCCACACTATTGAAGGATTTTCAAAAGGATATTCAATATCTTCTTTGCATTTGTAGAGGATAAAGGGATGGTTTGGAATATGAAAATTTATTTCTTTTTCCCAATATTTAAAATGTGATCTATATAATGATAGAAAATCTATCCATAATATAACATCTAATTCTTCCAATGGATGTATTTTGAGATTTGCTGGAATAATATTACAATATATAGAAATAGGAGAAGAGTCCAACACTTGGGTTGCGATGATTTCACCACTAAGTGTTTTTAAGGATATCTCTACTTCATGGTTTTGAGGCTTTGATTCAATAGTTCTAGATGACTTTCATGATATAATGGAACTCATATAACCAGAATAAAATATTGATTTTTTCTATTATAGAGTTAATAAAAAGTGTACCTTGTATGACTTCATTTTCTTACTATACTTAATAAGTAGTGATGGAATAAGCATTTCCTTTCTCATTTAGATTTAGTGGCTACAAAAACGTTTTACCCTAGAAAACTCGAGGTCTAGTTCACTACTTTTACTAGTTCCATTACTCCCTATTGTTTTATCATTGGACTATGGTTGGTGCTCTCCTTTCCTCCACCAAATTATCTTGCTTCCTCAGGTATTTTCAACATTCATGAGCTTGGTGGCCTTCTCTACCACATTAGAAGCACTTTACCATACCTCTGAGGTAGTTCCCATGATGCTTCTTCCCACATTTTTGACATATGGGTGGATGATTTTTCTTCCCACCTTTCTCATTAGATCCTTCGACTTGAAACTCCATATTTCCTTTATTATCATCAAAACCATGGGACCATTAACTAAACTCTATTTTCACTTTGAGATCACATTGAAAAACTTATTAATATCTCCCAAATTCTCTAATTACAATAACCTTTCAAAGGTTTGGTTTTAATCCACTAAAGAATCTTCATTTTTTCTATAATTGTTGATAACAAAACCCAAATTGTACCTTGGAGGCCTTGTGAATTTTTCTTTGTTAGCTGTGACAGATTCTACTTACTTTTGATTCAGCTCTATGAATTATCTCTCCATATTTATTCAAAGATTTTGAGTTAAATACTGGTTAAGAAATATTGTCTTAACATCTTCCCACTCAATCTCTTCAACTTCATTAGTCAGCTTGGTGTTCTTAATCAAAATACACCATTGATTGGGATCTTCATCTAAATGGTAAAAGACTAGAGTCACCTTCTCCATCTCAAAATAGTGAAGAACAAAAAAAGTTATTCTCTATTGAGTTGACCCACGTTTCCATAACTAGTGGATCAGAATATCCACTAAATTTTAGTGGTTTATACCATATAAAACACTCCATATCTAGCTGCTCCCTTTTAGGTGAAGGAAGAAATTACACATTATTTAGGATATCATTCATGACCTAAGAGAAATGGTTAATCATCACCATGAAATTGTGAACTCCACTTCCCAAAGAATTAGGGATGTAGTTTGGGAAATCATGACATTGTCCTTCGTACAGGTTTTTGGCCTGGTTTCTCCTAGTTCCCACCATTTTATAAAATAGAAAATTTTACAAAACATAAGTCAAAATTTCATGAATAAATAATTTATTTCTTTTTGTTATTAAATATAAAGGAATATATTGTGGGATACCTATGTGTAGAAAATATTATTTGGTACTTACTTATACTTAGTCTCATACTAATGGTTTTCACTAAGGTTCTCTAATTCTATTTCCCAAATTAACTAAATCGTACTATGATACCAAAAATATCGAACCTTATTTTCTTACATTATTATTACATAAAATTGAAGACGAATAATATAAAAGAGTTACACAACCATGATCCAAAGGTTTAGTGTCTTTGGAAAATTAGGATCATAATAAAAATTTACAAAATAAAAAATAAACATTGATTTTTTCCTTCTTCTCTAGATTCTTAGAGGTGTTCCCATTCTCTTTCGTATAAGTAATCACCTGAGGATATACATCAAAAAGGGGTGAGATAAAATCCCAGTAATAGGACAGGTAAGAACATGAAACAATATAGAATGGGGTGAGAATAATCATAACATCTCTATCAGAATCATGAGATGAAGAATTAAGAAAATAGTATAGAATGCGGAAATGGATAAAAATTAAACAGCGTGATTTAGTAGTTAACTACCACACATAGTTGTGAACAAATCTAGTAGCAAGTTCATGCATATTTAAATTATTATTATTATATAAATACTATTAACCAATGCATTGGAGTGCTAAAAAATTCCAAGAATATCTATCACTTCATAACATTTACATTGATCTATATAATTCTGGGTGCACCAATCACATCATAACATTTACATTATCATGCATGCCACATAGAATGGATATCAATATTAGATATAAAATAACAAATGGAAAGGAATTATTTTCATTTAATAAATCATACATTAATAAAATTTGTTTTACTAAATTAAATATGGAATAACATACTTTATATAAGAATCATTAACCATGTCTGAAGAAGTAATAGTATCAGGAAGTGAAAGGTGTGTTTTTTTAAAGAAGAGTTCTTTTGGAAAATATTGTGTTTGTCATAAACTCAAGTAGAAAAAATTTCTATTGCAAAAAAGGTAAGATAATGATGAGGAAATTATATTTATGTACTATACATACTAAAAATGGGTTGAACAAGGGAAAATTCAAAAAAAGAGAGTTGGGTTTGAGAATTCCCCTTACATTATGTCCGAACGCTTTCTTTACTTTAATATCTTGTATAATCAAATTAGATTCATTAATTTAAAAATATATAACATTTTTTTCCTTAATTAGACTCATTATAGTTTATTAATATCATTTATTTCCTCTTATATAATTTATAGAGTTTAATTTTATCATTCAAGAGTGTTTGTTTTCTTAGTTTTCGTGATCAGTTCACTTGTATACATGAAATGAAGTTTTTGTAAAATGTGGATAAATATAATGAAATGTTATTATATTTTATTAATGGTATTATATAATTTTAAATTATCTTATAACGAATTTGGTTATATGACAGGAGGATGAATCGTTAGATGGATAGTTAATTATGATTGATTTAGGTTAATTTCGATGGTTTTTCGATCATAATGAACTCATTTTGTTTTATCATTTAGTATTATATTTAAATTTTATTTATAAAAAATAAATATTTTTGTATCATACAGATTAAAATATTTTTTAATCCATTTAATGGTTTTATTAACATCATTTAATTCATTTAAGGAAAATGAAAGTGCATCGCCTATAATGTTGGTAAATTGACACATCACGGGAAATGATTTCATTTTTACAATAAGTGAGAGAGAGGGAGGAGTTTAATGATGGATAATAATTTAAAATAATATAATTATAGTATATATATTTATTAGTATAGTAATCATTACATTTGGATGAATTTAGGTGAGGAGATAATAAGAAAATAAATGAAATTTAAAGGAAATTTAAAGAAACGGAGAGAGGATTTACCTCTTGAATTAATCCTACTTGAGAACCTCCATAGGGAAAAGGTTTATTATTTTTATGAGACCAAGATCTTTTGGAAATAGGGGAGGGGCTAGGGAAGAGTATTGTTAAGAAATTGGGAATGGATTAAAGAGTGATATGTGTGAGGAGAAGAGGGTGTGAGGGGTGGTATTTATAGTGGAGGAGAGGGGTGTTTTCCCATTATTTAATTCATTAATTTTTTATTTCACACAAGACATGAAATAGTGTTGATTATTGAGACTAAATATAGTTATTATATCATGTGATTTCAAACCAATGGTTATCTTATTATCTATGATTAAAGTTAAAGCGTTTTTAACTTATAATGTATATATACCGTAAATTACCATATTTTACTATTCACAAAATTCAATTATTTATAAAAAACCCAAAAATTAACCCTAAAAATTTATCGATGTGTAGAATTAAAAAATTAAATCATTTTTATGAAATTAATTTTATAAACACGAGTGATTTATTTTCTAATTAAAATCATTTTTTACTTGTAAAATATAGATTTTAAAATTTTAACTCATTTTGTAACCCTTTAAAAATTTATGTAAGAAATCAAAAAATTATATTAAAATAACAAGAAATAAAAATATTAATTTTTGAATACATTTTATGAAAATAAATTTTCTTTTAAATTATTAAATTAATCATTAAATGTTAATTAAATATTTAGGACTTATAAAAACACAAACAGTTAATTAGTAATTTTTAAAATATTTACTTACTTATACTATGATATAATTATATCATATTTTCACTCATAAGATAGATAAATTTTATTTATTCTTTCATTGGTTAGGTTACTATTCATTTGGCTAGCTTACTATTCATAAGTGTCATATTACAATTCCTAAGTTCAAGTTACTATTTATTCAGTATTGGTTCCTTAACTTCTAGAAATACTTGTAATTTCATAAATTATTAATTTATAAAGTTTTTATTATGGTCAATAAGTTATTATATTTGATTTATAGTACATGAAATTACTATAATAAGGGTGAAATTACATTGAGAAGCTTGGGTTGTTTCAATGGTGTTTCAGGCATCTATCGAAATATGTTTGATAAAAAAATGAACCAATAGAAATCGGTTACAGGAGAAAAAATTATTTCACTACATCATAATGAGACATGAGATCTTGTTCCTCATCCGAAGGAAAATAAAGATACTATAGAGAGCAAGATTCATTTTTTTATCAATATATATCTCATACTTTAGATTCTTACGAGCATAGGGAAGGCAACAATAACAAAAATATTTTTTTCATCCACTATAGAATGTTTTTGTTTGAGCAGAAAATTGGTGATATTTATAGTCAAGGTGGAGATTGTAGAATTTTGTTAAAACATACCACGTCCCAAAATGGTGGGTTACCACCAATATGAGCCAAAAATGAGAGTTGGTGTCATCCAAAGAAATTACAATATGACTTGGTGACCGCTCAGAGTGAAATTCCAGCAACCTTTAGAATCTATTTCTCCCCCTTGACTATGAATATGGGATTCTATGTATGGAAAATATGGGGTTGTGATCATCTGTAATATGTATAATTAATTTTTAATATTTGTATTCTTGTTTGAATAAGAGTACCTTCTACCTTCACCATGGACATAGTTCATCTGACCGAACAACATTAAATTTTTTGTGTCCCTATTTATTTTGATTTCTCTATTATTTATGTGTGATTCCTGAGAGGGAGAGTATTTTAAAAAACACGATCATCTTCTTCTGAAATTTTAAATGGTTTCTTACAACCTATATTTTACATCCACATTCAATCAGTACTCATTGACCTCATCTCCAATATCAAACCCTATCACCTATAAAATCTATGATCCCTTCATATTTAATAGTTCTCCTCTCGATTCTTCTTTGATCCATCATCATCAGCACCCCCAGACCCCCAACACAACTTTACTTCTTCATTAACAAAGTAGATATTAATCTAATTTTATTTTTAAATAATAATAATATAATAAAATGCTTTTATTGGTCAAACATTTTTTGTTTATATTTATGAGGTGTACATTTTTTAGAAATTCTACATTGAAAATTTGGGTAGAATTATCAAAGAGCCTACCTTATAAAAAGGGGTGTTAAGAATTGGCGGTTTTTCATAAAAATATATATTTACCTAAAGTATTTAAAATTATTTTTAAAATAAATATTTTAGTAAAAATATTTTTTAATATATATAAAACAAAACAAAAATATTTTTTTTTTTAAAAATGACTAATAATGTTGTTAGTCATAATAGTTGGATTTTAAAATTTTGAAATTTGAATGGGTATTCAGAACAAAAAATCTTGATGAAATACTCAAGGAAAACTTCCACCGAGAACCCTACACTTACAAAGTGGGGTTAATAAAACACTTTTAGACAATGAATTAAATTTACGCATCAGGATTCAATAATTCTCCACCTATTTTCTAACAATCAAAAGTGTTTGATCCAAGGAATAACCTTGAATATGTATTCTGATTACCTCAAAGTGGTGAACCAAAATATGGTCAAACATGACTGTTTTGATGAAAAAAACTTCTCCTAGTGGAAATAAAAGATGGAGTTTCTTCTTATGATATTGAATATGTTTTACATTTTGGAACTAAATCTTCATCCCAACTCCAAATCCTAACATAACACATGTTGATGTGACACAAGTTGAAAAAATTAAGGTAATGAAGAAGAAACATAAAGATGATCAAGTTTTGTGGCACATAAATATTCTCTACACATTATAAAATTGTCTTTATGACAATTTTTTCCAAAGAAGTCTGCCTAAGAGATATGGGATGTAACCAAGTTCAATTACAAATATGAAGAAAAAGGTACCAATAAATTTATTATTTCAAATTATATAAACTTCAAGATAGTCGATAACAATTCGGTGTTGGAGCAAGTTCATGAGATAGAAGTTTCATAACATATAATTCTTTACATTAATATTAATATACTAGAATCTTTTCAAGTTGGTGAGATTTTTTCTAAATTTCCATCTATGTTGATAGATTTTGGTAAATAACCTATTAAAAAAAGTGATAATGTTTACTTAGAAAATTTTCACAAGATTTTCCACATTGAAGAATAATTCATTTTGAGAGATGTGGTCATGGATACACAATTTTATACCTAGATTAATATCATTGAAAGAAAGAAACAACAAAAATCATCATTACATGTCAAAAAGAAAAGTCATCAATTGAAGAAGAAAGAAAATCATTCCAAGAAGAAAGGATAATTATTTGTCTATATAAAACCATGTAATTTTTCAAGTGATTGTTAATATCGAATGAAAAGTGATAAACCAAGTACAAATATATTGAATTAAGAGAATCTAGTTGAAATGATATTTTAAGTCAATATGAATTTGATGAATATGGGATGGTAGCTTGATTCAGGAGAAATGGTGTATGTGTGAACATATCGTTCGAGGTTTAAATTTTTTTATTGTTATACTATCTTGAAAGAAGTATACCTTTTAAATAATTCATGCATCAATTTAAGTGAACAGGGAAATATATATATATACTTTACTTCTGAAAAAAATTGACTCTTATTAATGTGTTTTATGTACTTGAAATTTGAAAGAATTTAGTTTTGGTTGATATTTTTTATAAGAAGGGATTTTAGTTTTCATTTGAATTTTACAAGTTTTCTTGTCATTGATAGGAATGTTTGTGAGGAAATAGTACATAAATAATGTCATGTATCAACTATCCATTAATAATATTATTAAATAATTCTCTTACTCGACTGAGTCCTCTAATTTATGGCATGATCATTTAACACATGTTAATTATAATGCATTAAAAGTAATGAAGAAGGTAAAATTAATTAACTTTGGAAATTAATTTAATAATTGTGAAACATGTGTAGAATCTAAAATAGTTAAAAAACATTTTCATAGTATTGAATAAAATTATGACATATTAGAATTAGTATATTATTATATTCATTAATTAAATGGGTTATTAAATAATATAGTAAGAATATATTTTTTTACTTTTGTTGATGACTATAGTAGATATTTACATATATATATATATATATATTCTTATAACAAAGGATTATGACCTTAATAAGTTTAAAATTTTTAAAGTATAATTTGAAAACCAATCAAATAAAAATATTAATGTATTATTCACAGATCGAGGTGGTGACTACTTTATTATAGGATCCCAGAACACCCTGAGAGTGGAGAGTTGAATAAGGGTGTCAAAATTTTCTTTTAATGTAATGAATCTTGTTACCACATTGATGGTAAATTGTTAAACATGTCTGATGTGATTGTGCATTAATTAAACATTCACATGTGGAGAGAAAACACAATAGTTTTACTTAGTTCACCATTAAGGGATAGTACACGGAGAATATATTGATAATGCGTCGGTCATATATAGATACACTAAGAATCCCTAGTTATTGTGGAATATAGAAGTTTAGACATACCCACTCTGTGTTAGGCACACTGACTTTACAATATTTTATGGACAACATAATGACTCCCTCAAAAAACTTCCATCAATTCCCCCTAGATAATTATTGGGTGATGTCTTACTTAGTTTAATGACTTGAATGTTTCCTTAGTAGATTAGCATTGAATTTTTTGTCCCTGACTAGCATGAGATTCTGCTTATACAGATGTCTTGAGTTGATGCACTTTAAATCACTATTCACTGAAAATAGATGTTCAACATAATTATTCACGAATCTCCAATACTTCACAAAACCACTTTATGTTTTAAATAAGAACCATACTTTGTGAACCCACACACTTTCACGAAGCTCCCAATATTTTTGAAGCTTAGAACTTTCATGGAACAAACTACCTTTGCAAAGCTCACTAACTTCAAGGAACACTATGTATTTACAAAAATAATAGTCTTCATGAAACACCCATAACTCAAAATCATTGTTATAGATTAAGAGTTAACTAGTATTTTCGTGACGTTTAAGACTGCATAGAATTCTAGATTCACGAAGCTCCTAGTCTTTTGAAAATCAGAGTGATTCAGCCTTTTCTACAATTCTATTTATGTCAAATGAAGTGGGTGTGGCCACTTATTTATAAGCTTATCCCTTTTTGGATATCACAATCTCCTAGTATACTTTTCAAAAACCTCTTTAGTCATGCTCATGAATCTACTATATTCACAAATATCCAATGAAATTTAACCCATTCCCAAATTTTCTTGTAGTTTTAAATATTATTATAATCCATGCATTCACTATGATTCTTTGTGACACTACATATATTCACTAAGATCAACCTTTAAAAACCTAGTATTAATGAAAATCATTCCTTTACCATATTTAAGAAGATTCAATCCTGAAAAACCACCCTTTACAAAGCTTACTCTTTCATCCTGATTTTGCGCCCAAAAAATTGAAAAACACTGGGAAATGACACCACCTTCAAAACTGTAGCCATCTTGTACTATAAGATCACTTTCCTTACCAACTCTTAGATCAACCCAGTGTGGATTGACAAAAAAACACGAACTAGACTCCATTTCATGTTGTTAAAGGCTTTTATTCCAACAATATATCCATTTGGGTTTGTTGGAAATCTTAAGAGAAATTTAGTTAAAACACCATCCTTGATAAAAAAAGTAATATACGTTAAATAAATAATTTGTCACTCTATGTCGTCATGATATAAAATTGGAGTAGAAAAAAAGAGAGGGAAAAGATTATTTCATGACACCATAGGCTACATACCAATCTTTTAAACCAAAAATTAATGAATTTAACATATCTACCCCTTTAGAAACACACCCAAAGAACCTTTATTTGTGTTTGTAGTGATCATAACAAACTCCCCTTGGATCGTATATCCCCTATAAACCTACATCACTATGATAAAAAGATTAAGATAGTTTACATAATTAGGGAGAGGGGAACAACCAGAACCTCATCATGAACTGAGAGGTGGGTGAACACCGAGGTTCATTTTATGTTTCTCAAACAATTATGCTGCCAAAGGCTTAGTCAGAATGTCATTTACTTGGTCATCAGTTCCAAAATTCTCTATTTTAATCACACCTTGTTTAACTTTTTGTTTAATTAAGTTATTTATCATCTCAATACTTTTGGTACGAGATTGTTGGACTGAATTTTTTTTAAGATCGATCATGCTCTTTTTATCATAGTGGATAACCAATAGTGGTTTCACCTCATCACCAATATCATTCAGTTGTTTCTTCATCCACCATAGCTGTGTGCAATCCTTTTTAGCAGAGATATACTTTGCTTCAATTGTACTAAGAGAAGTAATTGCCTATTTCTTTATCAACTATCCCACACATTTGTTTCCTATAAAGTAAGAACCATCACTTGGGGACTTCTAATCCACCACATCTCCAACCCAATAAGTATCAGAAAATACTGATAATTCAATGTCTCTTGTTTCTACAAAGTATAAACCAAAATTGAGTGTTCCTTGAATATACTTCATGATTATTTTAACTACTGCAAAATGATCTTCATCCCCATTACTTTGAAAGAATTCCATTAATCATGTTGCAAATATGTCATATTTCCATCTCTAAATCAAGTATAATAAGAATACAATGATTCTACTATACATGGTGGGATCCACAAATATCCCATCCTTATGATTCCCACGTTTTTTTCCAACTATAATTGAAGTTAACATTGGTTTAGAGTCATGCATGTTGCATTTCATTAGAATATCTATATTTTCACTGACAAATGAAGGTGTGATACTTATTTTGAATCACCCACATCAACAAGAAGTATGTGAATTCACCAATCATGGACACTTCAAATTATGATTTCATGTGATTAGAAAATTCTTCCACCAATCTCTATCTGTTTTTTCTTGAAATAATATCATCCACATATAAAAGCACCATAAATTATTCTTTATGAGAATTATTTACATAGTGATTATGGTCAAAAACTCCTCTTTTAAACTCAATATTATTGAGATAAGAATTGTATCGAGAATACCACATTCATGGTGCCTACTTCAGACCATATAGATCATTCTTTAATATGAAATCCTTATTCTTTTCATTTATAATCATAAATCCCACCATTTTTTCAATGTATACTTCTTCTTTAAGAACACCATTTAAGAATTTTGTTTTGATATCCATCTGATAATCATTGTACACACTTTTAATTTCCATGGAAAGAAAAAGCCTAATCGACACTAGTTTATATATTGGAGAAAACATTTCTTCAACATCAATTCCTTCAATCTGTTCATAGAATTTTCACACTAAGCATGACTTATTTATGATCAAATTCCCTTGCTCATAGAATTTATTTTTAAATATACACATTGTTCCAATCACATTGTAATTTTATAGTCTCTTAATAAGATCCCATGTTTGGTTCTTATCAATATTATCCAGTTCTTCATTCATGGCCTTAAATCATGATTCACCCTTTGATGATTCTTCAAACAAGGTTGGTTCCACAGTTAATATTAATAAATAATGTTCTTTATTCTTCATTCTCCTAGTCTGTGTGGGTGTAGTCCAATCCAAAATGATGTTGGATTGATCAATTTATGCTCTTATATTTCTTCCGTGAGATTCTAACGATGTTTCTTTAGAAATTTCTTCCTTTTCTAATTCTTCATCTAAATAATTATCTTTTTTTGATCCCTGAATGTTTTTAAATCATTCCATTATTTATGTATTCCAATATTTCACATGTCTACTTTCTTATTCACATTCAATCATATCAACATATGAGATCCACAAGGTATTTATTGTTTTATAGTAAATGATCTTGACATCACTACTTTCCATAATATTTCTAAGACAGTTATTGTATCATTTATAGGATTCACACTTCATTGAATATCTAAGAAACGTCCCTTGATCTGGAGTATCACTATACTTTCATTGATTGACTTCTTTATTTTAGATGAAACATTTACTTCCAAAAAACAAAAAAATACTTTAGATATGGATTCTTTCCAAACCATATCTCATATGGTGTCTTGGTTTCTCCCATAAAAAACTTCATATGATTTTGAGTGTACAGTGATACTTGAATATCCTATTTCCAATAATGAAGAGAAACACAACTCTCAATCATCATAGTTCTATCCATATTTTTAACCTATCGATTTCTATATTCAATAACCCCATTTTTTGAGGGATTATAAATGTAGACACTTTATGATTTATCCCATGTTCTTTTAGGTAATTTTCAAATTCAATGGATGTGTATTCTCTTCCATTTTATGATAATAGAATCTTGATAATGCGACTAGTTTCATTCTCAGCTCTTCAATGGAAACTCTTCATGAAATCAAGAACTTGACATTTACTCTACATAGTCGTTAAATAAGACATTCTAATATAATCATCAATAAAAAAATTAAGTACCCATCTCCATTTGTTTCAGTCACATTCATTGGACCACATACGTCTATGTGGATATGATCATCTAGATTTGATGCCATTTTTTTGGTTGATATGAACTAACATCCATATTTCCCTACATGCATGCATCACATGTATTTTATTGATCATGATTTACATTAAGAGTGTGAAAAAATATCTTAATCATAGATATTTGTTCAATTATCTATTGATTAATGCGAACCAACCTCTGATGCCACAAGTTATTTTCTTCTTCAGCTGTTAAGTAACAAGTGTTCTCTTTATTGCCAAACTGATATAAAGTTTCATCTATTCCTCATCCATTCATGAGATAATTACCCAACTTTACTTTGATACTGAAACCCTTATAATTAAATGTCACTATCAGTCTAGAGTCATAGATTTGACTCAAACATAGGAATTGTGATGCAAATCGTTAATGTAGGGAACCTAAATTTTCTTTATCTAGTCATTTTCTAGTTTTATATTTCCACCTCCATTGATCTTTAAAACACCATCGTTGTTGAATATCACTATTTTATAAAACCTTTTTTAAAAATTATTCAAAAAATATATGTTTTGTGTCATCTTGGATGAGCATCCTCTATCAAGAATGCAGGTGCTACTGTTCTTTGTAGCCTTTAGAGCTAATTATGTAAGGTTGTATTTCTCAAATTTCTTAATTTCCTTCCATGAGATACTTAATTGGGTGGACGATAAATATGGCCTTTCAAATATCTTTTAAATATTAATGGGTTCAAAAAACTCATATTATTATTATTATTATATAGGATAATTCCTATTAACAAGGGTAACTCTGCTTGGTTGGCAAATATTTACTTGTCTTTGTGTTCTGTAGGTATTGTTCCCACCTTTCCTATACTCATAATGAATAGATTTATATCCCTAGTTATAATAGTGATAAAAATATATAGAAACTATTTATTCTATATTATGAAAGATATGGTTTTATTATCATTTTTGACCTGCATGTGATTCCTCATTCATATATCTTTTTTCCTCTTCAGAGTAATACATGTTATGGCCCAAAAATCCACATGATTAACATTTCATAAGAGGAAATATCTTCTCACTTCCATTCATCATCATGTAAACTTATTTTTTAAATTAATTTGACTTGAAATCCTCTCTAAAAACTTGAGGATAATTTTCTAATCTCTTTTATATTTTATTTTCACCCTTCTTTTTTAGGACATTGGGTACTTTTATGATATGTCCAACTTTCTGCATCCCTTTATTTTGGCTCATCCTGTTTCCATCCTTTGATGTTTTAACACCACAATCAATTCCAATTTTTCCCAAAATTTTTGATACCTAATTATTCAAGGTATTTTATACACCTTCATAACCACGTTTATCACTTTCTAACTTCTCTTCATTTGAGAATTTTTCAAACTATAATTTCGTCTTTGTTTCCCTTGATTTTGATTCAGTTTCTAGTTTACTCCTTAGAGTAAAAACTTATTATTTGTAGAAAAATACATTTCCCTGAAATTTATTTTATGATTTGAAGTCGCATTTGTTATATAACCTCTTCTTATACTTCTTTATGATTTTTACTTCACTTTCCACGTCATAAAATTTTCTTCAACATCGAGGGGAAATATACCCTACTTTACGAGAGTGAAAACAAGCCAACACAATATTTCCATTAATTACTCCTTTTACTATTTTTAATGCCCCGACCCCAGTTACCCAAAGTTGGTGCATTATTACATAACATTGGCATGATCCAAAAAATACCAAGTCTCTAAAGACCGAATAGTTTAGTAGCCTTGGAATCACTAGATTCATTCATAATGTTTACATTATATCATAAAATAAAAAACTATAACAACATCTTGTGTCCATAGACCACACTCATATCCCCTCATAATATCCCTGCAGGTCATTCATAAAGTAATTCTTCACATCCTGGGAAAAATAAAACATATAAAGGGATGAGCTCAGATGCCCAGTAAGGATAACAATATAGCAGAAACCTCCATAAATAAGCATAAACAAATAGGGCAATGTATAACTAAAAAAAATCTTTTTAAACAAGAACTTTAGCATAATATGGCAGAAATAAAATGAAATAATGACATTTATTTATTCACATGGATATTCTACTAATCAAATAATCACATTCAATATCAATAACCACTTTCATAATGATGGAATGCATAATTCCAGACTATCATAACCACATAGTCAAGGCCTTGTGCCAAGACTAAAAATAAGATTTTGTCAAGGCCTTGTTCCAAGAAACTAGTTTGTCTCATGAGACCTACTGATGCATCTAGGAGCTATAGTGAGCTCCACCCATCACTTACTATGTCCAATGCATTCCTCATATGAACAGGTTTAAACATAACATAAAAATTCATATTAAAACTAGCTTACTAAATGTCAATAATTTCTTCATAAACCATGAATAGTATAAAAATGACACATCCATAGTAAGAAATATCACAAAACCTTCAATACAATATGGAAGTTTTGTATCATAATAAATCAACTTCAAATAATCTTAAAACCCATCAAAGGATGTTGACATAGATGAAATCAAAACTATTTGAGAGAAATATCTCTTTCTTTAAATCATTTAAAAGTCACATAATTATAAAAGAAAACATTTATATTGTAAATATTCTTATAAGATTTTATGGGAAGCTTCGATGATTTTATAATGGTGTAAAATAGCAACACCCTCCGTATAAGTTAAGAAAAGACATTCTTACCTTAATTTTGTCGAAAAGGATAAAAATGGCCTTGTTTGGAAAACGACAGAAATATTCCTTTATAAACTTCTTATAAAAAGTAAAACAAGGGTATAAATGACTTTATACCATAGTCTATAAAATATTAATAATGATTTGAAATACATTTTTAAGAAACATGGATTTGGATGATAATGATGTCCCAGTAGATAATTACGTATAAAAAACCACCTATAATAAAGAGATTGTGAAATAAACCCTTACCTTGTACTTTTACTTGGTTGAGGGTAGTTTAACCTCCTATATAATGGTGAAATAATTGTTATTAAATTATAAAAAAATCATTTACATTAATATGATATCATATATTATCTTTTAACATTGCTTTGTTAATAATATCTTAGTATTATTATCGTTTCGGGTGTTAACTTACTCATTTTTTTTTATATGTTTTGTTACATATACCATGTTTGTTATGGATAGGTTGTATATTATTCATATACATAATGATATCAAGTCCTTAAACATTTTTTTTTAATCAACAAATTAGAATTATAATTGAATGGATACGATGGGGAATGAATCTCATTGCGTTCGTGGAGATGGTAGTCCGTACGTACGCACGAGCGACAATATCATTATTTTGATATTAAAAATATATATAATTGGATGGTATGTCATATATATAAAATAATTATAATGTTATATTTATTATTTAATTAAATTACACATCATTATCATACCCATCCAAATAATAATGTTTTGAATAACAATTACACCACGACGTGGAGACGGTAAGCCGTACGTACGCACGTATGGTGACATGTCATTCAAAGGATGGATAGAATACTGAATATGGTTGTAAAATATTAATAATAAAATCACAGTATATATAAGATACTGGAGTTATTATTTTAGAATGGAAATAACAAAGAAAGAAGAAGTGGAAGAAGAAAGGAACTTGAAAGAGGGTGGTGAAAACATTACCTCTTCTTCGGGTTCTTCCTTTTGATTTGATCAAAAGGGATCATTAGGTTGGATTTAGGATCAAAATAATGCACTTAGGTTGAAGTGAGGGAAGTTTAAAGAATATTTGGGTAGGGGTTGTCCGATAAAAAAGGCTTTGAAGGTGTGAATTAGAGATAATGGGGAGTGCCCTTTTATAAGAGGGGTGAGGGGAACCTTTGGAAAAGCTAGAAATATTATTTTATAATAAATTCATATGATGTTTCTAATGGCTCCAAAGTGTATTATTTAAAGTTTAAGGATGAGATATGTTTAAAACTACTCATTCAATAGGTTTTAGATAGGTTTGGGTCACTATATTAGCTTTATCTTTTTTATTTAACTCTTAGTTAAATAGTTTGAAATTTACCATGTCTCTTTGTATTTTTATATTATATAGTTAATAAACTTACTATATACTTCCAAGCGAACCCCAAGTGGTCCATTAATGATTAAAATATCATTATATAAATCCTTTGGCCAAAACATAGATTTTTAGGAATATAATACCAATTAATAATATAATATTTGTTTTAAAAAATCCTTTATGTCAATTTTGACACTATTTAACAATTGATTTTTGTTATAGTCTTAACAACTTTATTAATTCTAAAAAATTAATTTAAGTAATCTTAACATGTGATATTAACCAATAAAAGTTTTTTATGTCATCAAAACTTTCAAATTATCTTTATTTTAACATTTCTAATACCAATTATTTGATTCTTTCATTAATAAGGAAAATACTGTATCATTATTGTTTTATAAATAATTTTAATTATTCAATGTCTAAAAATTATGAATAAATTACATTATGTAGGAAATATTTTTATCTTTCTAATTAATATTTATAGTCGAAAATATAACATATATAACCATATGTAAATTTTTTTTCCTAAAAGATATATGCTTATGTCATTTTTGTATTTACTTTAACTTAATTAATATAAAGTGTCATTATCACTTACAAGTGGCTCCATGGGGTACCAAAATGGACCCAAAGATTCCCATGGTCGGACATGTATCAACCAATAGTGTTAGAAATCGTTTTAGGGTAATTTGATATTATTATAATATTATATTTTTACGTTTATTTACCAGATTTACCCTTTAACCATGGTAAATAAAATATTTACCGAATTAATTATTCAAAATGTATAAAAATAAAATTTACCTATTTACACAATTTAGAACTCCTGATTGTAAATATTGAATCTATATTTCTAAATTCAAAACACATAAGTGGCAGAAATTAATTTAAAATTAATTCATGTTGTCAAAAAAAAGCGTGTTTTTAAGAAATAATAATAATCAAAATATTGACACTTACTTATGTCTAGTTTAAATGTGAAATTATGTCCAATGACCAAAATTGGATTAAATAGTAAAGATATAGTCTAATTATACTTTAAATCCACTCAAATTAATAATTTATCACTATTAATTATTTCGATTAAAAAAGTTGTTTTTAATTAAAATTGAGTAATTTTCACTATTCATCAAAATATGAAAGGTATCAGAAAAGTACCAAAAAATCACCCTAAGCTAATATAGATATTATGAATCCAAAAATGAAGTCCAATTTGAATAATAAAATTTATAAAATTTCAAAAAGTGGGTATTAATATTCATAACGACTACTTTGGTTGTGGTGTGTGTTAGAACCTTGAAGTTGCGTACAACACACGCTACTGTATTATTCAAAGAGAAGCATACCGTGGAAGCTTTGGGTGTTACACTGTTTTTAATTTCTTTGAAAAAAGAAAAATAAGTTCTTCTTCCTCATCATAACTTAATGTGGAATCCTCATGTTTTCCCATGTCTTTGAATACCATTTCCTTGCTTACTTGAGTGGAAGAATCCTCTAGTTTGACTCTCATTTCATAAGCCCCCAGACTGCTTAGAAGATCACCATGAGAAAAAATAGAAAAATACCTTTCCTCATTGGATGACACTTTTGTATTGTATAGAGGTGGAATTATTCTTAATATTTTATTTACAATTTTAATCTCTCTAATTTTTTCATCATGCCCTTGAATTGATCCAACAACATTAGTAATTTGATTAAAAAAGCTATCTAAATTTTTATTTGGATGAATTTTCAGATCATTAAACCTATTATACAAAACATGGAGTTTGATCGCCTTTACATTGTTATCTCCTTAGTATATATTTTAAGTTTCTCCCACATATACTTAGATGATGTTCATGTCATCACCTTAAAATATTTTTGATCATATAGAGCTGTAATAAGGGAATTTTGTTCTTTGGCATCTACATCAATCATTTCCCTTTCTGTTTTAGTCATAGAAAGACCTTTTGCATCAGTGACATGAATCCCCTTTTCATTGGAACAATAACTTCCATCCCAAGGAATCTCAGATGAGATCTTATCATGTTCATCCGAATCTAGAAGTTTCTTCCATCAAATAGGGGGAATCCCTTAACATTCACATGTTTCTAACTGAAAATTAAAGAGGAAAGATTTACCTCTAATAAACTGTCTTCTCTGATACCACTTGAAGGACCCAGAAATACCATGAGTGGGGAGGAGTGAATTAGGGTGTCCAGATTATCTTTTAAAGCAATAGATCAGGTTCCCATGTTGGTAGCATATTGTTAAACCTATCTGATGGAATCATGCGATAGTTAAACATTCACATGCAGAGAGACAACACAAAAATTTTACTTGGTTCACAAATAAGGGATATTCAAAAGAAAATACACCAAAAATTTGTTGGTCCTACCTAAATAAACTAATATTAACTAGCTATTTTGGAATAAAGAAGTTCATAAATAGTCACTCTATGTCCGGAACACGAAATTTACAAGATTTTAGGGACATCACACTACCTCCCTCGAAACACTTTCATATAATCCTCATAGATCACTACTTTGGGTGAAGTATGACATGGTTTAATGACTTGAATGTTTTCTTAATATATTGGAATTGAATTATTTCTCCCTGACAAGCATGAGACTCTGATTGCACTGATGTCCTGAGTTGATGCACTTAAAAAACACTATTCACTAAAACCAAATGTTGAAAACAACTATTGTCAAAGCTCTTAGCCTTAATGAAACCCCCTTTATGTTTTAAAAAAAATCATCCTTTGAAAACCCAATCACTTTCACAAATTAACCATCCTTCATGAAGAACACAACCATTGTATAATAAACTACCTACACAAAGCTTATGACCTTCAAAAAACACTAATTCTTCTCACAACTCCCAGTCTATATGAAAATCACATAACTCAAAAGCATTAGAATCAGTTAAGACATAACCATTATTTTTGTGATGATCAGGCTCACATATAATTCTAGACACATGAAGATCCCAACCTTTATGAAATTACAGTTATTATACATTTTCTCCAATTCTCTTCATGTCAAACGAATTGGGTGTGGCTACCTATTCATATGATCATCCCTTTGCAAAGATCCCATGATCCCAATAGAATTTTCATGAACCTCTTTATTAATGCTTATAAACAACCTCTTTTCTTGAAGTTATAATGAAATTTAACCAATTTGAAAAGATTTTCGTAGTCTCAATGTTTATCATCTTTCCATTGTGCATTCATGATTCTTATATGTGATGCTTCATATCTTCATGAAACTTAACCATTAAAAAAATAGTCTTTATGAAACTCATATATTTACCATATTTGATAAGATTTAATATGGGAAAACAAACTTTCAAATTTTTTTCTCCTTCTTCCTTATTTTGAGCCTAAAAATTTGGAAAACATTGGGAAATGAAACCACCTTAAACAATATAGCCATATTGTACTATAAGATCGCTTTCCTTGAAAACTCCTAGATCCAACCAGTGTGTATTGAAAAAAAACTAGACTCTATTTCAAGTTGAGAAAGTCCTTGGTTCAAACATTTATGAATGAGATTAATGATTTATGTAAAGAAAATGGTATAATACATCAAAGTATTTATCCTTACCCATTTTAAAAAGATGGATTAGCTGAAAGGAAAATCATTCTTTAGTAGAAATGGTAAATTTCAGGATTAATAAATCTGGTTACCATTAAATTTATGGGTTTTCCACTATGAAAACTAAGTTATACCCTTATAAAATTTGGAGAGGTGGAATACCTAATATTTATTATTTTAAAGAGTGTAGGTTTTGAGCTTTATATAGAGTTCCTTATCATAAAAGAACTAAAATTGGTCATAGGGAAATTAATTTTGTTTTTTGGAAATTCAAAAAATAGAAAATCATATATAATTATGGATTTGGGAGATAATATAATTATCAAAATAAGGGATGTAGAGTTTTCTCAAAATAAGTTTTATAAAATGATGCTAAGGAAGTTATTCATCATACCTATATCTCATGTACTCCATATACTTAAAAAAAATAGTAGATAATAATGATGATTCTTGAGTTGAACCTAGATGGATTACAAGAATTAGGAAGGAGAGAAATATACATCTGGATTTTATTTCTCCGGATTTTACAGTTTTCCTTATTAAGCGAGATGAAATGAATCATATTCTGAATAAGTATCCTATAATATTTACTATAGAAGATGAACCAAAGACATATACATAATATTTGACTTCTATAGATTTTTATTTATAGAAATAAGAAATTAATTATGTAATGGATTCCATTTTGGGGAATAATACTTGGGTCATTATGGATTAACCAAAAGGTTCAAAACCTATTTTTTTTAAATCGGTTTTTCAAAATAATTATGATTACAATGGAAACATTCAAGATTTCAAATCTAGATTTTTTTCCAAAGGTTTTGAACAAAAATAAGGGATTGATTATTTTGATACTTATGCTCCCATAGATCGAATTAATTCAATAAAAATACTTTTTCTTTTTCTTCAATTAATAATTTTTATTTCCATAAAATAGATGTTAAAACTGATCTTTTAAATGAAGAGTTAAATGAAGAGATTGACAAGGAACAACTGGAAGGGATTTTTTAAAATTCAATTAAAAATAATTATATAAACTAGTTATATATCTTTATGGCCTTAAAAATGATCTGAATCAATGGCATGATAAATTTGATTCTATTATTCTTTCTAATGTATTTACTCTTAATAATGTAGATAAATGTGGTTATTTAAAGTTTATAAAAGAATATGAAGTTATTGTGTGTCTATATGTGGATAATATGTTAATTTTTCGAACCAATATGATTGGTGTAATTCAGACAAAGAATTAATTTTCTTCTATCTATAAAATGAAGGATCTTGGAATAGTTGATACTATTATAGGTATTAAAGTTAGAAAACATTGTAGGTTTTATTATTTAATTCATCTCATTACATAGAAAAAATGATAGATAAAATTTATCATCTTAGTTTGAAGGATGTTAATACTCTATTTCACTCTAGTGTTAAACTATTTACAATTATGGGTAGAAATATATCATAACTTGAGTATTCTAGTGCAATTAGTTCTTTAATGTATGCAATTCATTTCACTAGACTCTATATTGCTTTTGCAATGTGTAAAATGATTAGATATACTAGTAATACTTGTGTGTATCATTGGAGATATATATCAAGAATCATTGGATACTTAATAAAGACCAACTACTTAATTTAATAATATAATTATTATCCAACTGTATTATATGGATACATCGATGAAATTTGGATTTCCAGTATTGGTGATAACCAATCCATATATGGATGGGTGTTTACTCTCAGAAGTTGTACTATTTCTTACGTAGATAAGAAACAAAAATTTATTTCACATTCGATCATGGAGTAAGAGTTTATATCTTTAGAGACATGTAAAAAGAAGTTGAATTTATTAAGAATATATTACTGGATATTATATTGTATCTTAGTTTGATGCCTCCTATCTCTATCAATTTTGATAGTTATGTAACTTTATAAAAGGCATATAGTTTAATGTACAGTGGAAAGTCCAGACATATAATTTTGAGACAAAATTATGTGTGATAATTGTTACAATATGGTACCATAAAAATTATCTATGTGTGATTGTGTAAAAACCTTTCAGATCCATTTAAAAAATATCTGATGAAAGTGATTATTCATGAAACTAAGAAATATATGGGTTTAAAACTCATAAAATTAATCATTTCAGTAGTGGAAACCCACACATATCTTTAGGTAGATCCTAATAAAAGTATTTAATGGATAAAAATAAGTTACAAAGATGATTGTTGATATTGAAAATTATTACCCAAACTACTTTGTGCCAATATCATCCATTATGAATAGAGTTTGAGTTATAAACTCTTAAAAATATATTAATAATCGATCAATTATGTGTTCTAATAATGGAAGAACATTTTAATATTTTTCTTTTGTGAACTTGGAAGTGGCACCACATCTTGCAGAAGTTAGTGGGATTACTAATTAGAGGGTTCATGAATAGAATATAAGCATATATCAATAAAGTTCTATAAAATATAATGTTGTATGGAAAGTATATTGCTTGTATGATATATTAAGTTTATCTTAAATATTAACAAGTTTAATGTTTTGAAAACTTGAACATCTAATTATACTTTGAGATATTGATGTTAAGTAAAGGTTTAAATCAAAGGATACCATTATTATGTATAATAATTAACTTGTGATATGAAGAGTTAACATTTATGAATAAAAGTAGAGTATTTTAACAATTTTATTCCTAAATAATAATAGAATAAAATGTTTTTATTTGTTTTTTTTGGATTGATGGGGTAGATTTGTTTGGGAATCCTGCATTGGAAATGTGGGTAGAATTCCCAAATTCCTCTCTTATAAAAAGGGGATTTGGGAATTAGGGTTTTTATAAAAATATAAATGTTCATATATGATTTAAAATGATTTTTAAAATATGAATTTTAGTGAAAATTATTTGTTATATATATATAAACAAAACAAAATAAAGACAAAATTGGAATAAAATAAATATAAAATAAAATAAAATATTTTATGAAAACAGCTAATGATTTGATTATTTATAATAGTTTGATTTTTATTTTTTGAAATCTGAAATGGTATCCACAACCAAGAGTTTCCTCACTTCGATTGAACCATGGTGTTCTTTTAATGAAATAGTGAGATAAAATTAGTGAAATTTATACCGATTTTGATATATAAATATGTGATGATGAGATAACTTATAATATAATTCTTCTTCAATCCAAGAAATTCTACAAATATTTTCCCCAACATTAGAATTGTGGGGTTGTCAAAAATTAGTATTTTATTTTCCTTAAATCTTGGTGAAATCCACGAGGGTAAATTTCACTGAGAACCCTACACTAACAAAGTAGGGGTGGATCAAACCCTTTAGGATAGTGAATTAAATTCAAGCATCAATATTCAATCAATATTATCCTTATACCAACCTATTTACTAACAAACCCATGGTTCAGAATTACCTTAATATTTTTTTGGTTTTGGTCAGGCCTGGGATGTCTTCTTCAACTAGTAAGCATAGGTTCTTTATCATTCGAGTTTGAAAAAGCCCTGACCTCCCCTATCGAATTTGATCCACTGCCAGTGATGAATATTACCTATATAGGGGACATTATACATTAAGAATTTTAATTTTTTGGGGAAATTTGGATGAAATCTTCTACACATTGGATATTTAACTTATTAGGGAAGCTAGAAAACTTTTACATTGAAGCTGATTGGATATCTATGGGATTTATTAAAAATTTCTGATGCATTCAATGTCAAATATCATATTTAAACTATTCAGCTCTAAAATATCCTATAAGACTTATTCCAATATAAAAAATGATAAAGTAAAATGTCATATGAAAAATAAAAAACATATGAGATCAATTATGAAGTCATATGGAAATGATAAAAGTCATATGAAATGAATTCAAAAGTCATACAAATTATAATGGATAAAAACCAGATTTTTTAATAATTTCTAAACATCATTTGATAAAACTAGAATATTTTTTATCATTAAATTTATTTCACGATTATGCCATGTAACTTTGACAATTTATATTCCACCACCCAAAACACATAAAATAACTTAAATAATATATTTAAAATAATGATTCATTGAAAAAAACACTAATAATGTTTGACACCAACTTAATCATGCATTTTTCAATATTAATACATTAATTTATAATTAGTTCCAAAATAATATATTTTAAATATAATCATTCGAACATTGAAACAATAATTCTTTAAAAAATCATTATATATTCAATTTCAAATAATTTTTTTTTCTCTTAAATTGTATAAAAATTCAATCAAACAAATTTATATGAATTACACAATGAAAACAATCAATTTAATAAAAATATATAAATAACTAAAATTTAAATATTTAATGATTAAGAATTTATTATTTACCAATAAAATCTCATTTAATAAAAATTAACATCAAAATATCATAATAAGGATGTAGCAAAATGCATTAAAATAGAATCACATCATGAGACTATTCCTCACCAAGGTACACTTCACATATAAGATAATTTATCGATTCTAAACTACCTAACAAGGATCCCTTCCTCCTTTAGAAACTCTAAATTCTTATTTTAAGTGGTTCTTAAATCAGTTCATATATTTTTAGATCTTCACTAGAATATTTAATGAAATTGAAATATCTTACACCAAAACTACCAAATGAGATATAAAATTGTTTTCCATAGTTTTCCTCTATCTTTAATGGGTTTATTTGGATAAATCATTATTATGAGAGTTTAGTTCATAGCATCCAACAAATATTCACATTAAAAATAAATTCCCTTACCAAGTATCTTTATAACAAAAATTATTTGTTTAAAAATTTGTTCTTCAATATACCCTGTCATTGCATCCCATATTAGTTTAAGTTGAATGAATCAATGTTCATCGATGGAAAAGACTCTATATTAATGTACTAGTTATTTCAATGATATTATATCCCTATCTCTCAATTATATATTTAATATTATCTTGTTAAATGGGAAACGTACCTGTTTCTTATCTCATTCTATAAGGCCCCAGACTTAAACCTTACTTAATCTTGAGTTATTACAAGATTACACATTGAGGATCTTTTCAGGTTTAGATTTTTAGAGAATTAGATCATGAAACTTGCATTACATTCCACATTTAAACAAAGTGGTTACATAAAAGACAGTATTCATTCTTCCCATCAACAGAAACATTTTTAAAATATAACACAAATTCTTTCTTGAAACATCCTTGACACTATCATCACATCATGTACCTTTCCCTTGACCTGTGAAAAACATTTCAAAAACTTGGGATGAGCATAAAAAGCTCAGTAAGGGTTATAAAAATATGGAAAGGAAACATGAGTTCATATATACATAAGAATGAAATCATACTTTACCCATAAAACATAGGCACTTTAACATACCTCATCAAACCATGAATAAATCATAGAAAACAAAAGACATAAAGGTAACTTGAGGCATTCATAACATTCTTACGTGGGGAGTAACCCTCTTGGTTATGTTTGGAATACCCATCACAGTATATTCCCTAAATCTCTTCGGATAAACCTTAACGTTTCACTCCTTCGCGTTACCCAATGCATTGGAGAGCTATAACGGGCTCACCCGCCCTTAGTTTATCACGGAACCACCCGTTTTCATAACAATGCCCAAGAACCATAACATAAATGTGTCACATAAAACATGCATAAAGGAAACATAACATTTTCACATTTCAATCACAATATAACATTTTAGTATATTGAAATATTGAATCCATTCAAAAAGAAACCATTTCCAAAACCATTTAAAACATTTAATAACGAGATTTTTGAATCAAAGTGTCCCATACCACCTTGAAGCTTAAAATTTTAAACCATTAATATCCATATAAATAAATCCTTAAAACCATTTTGAAAACATGGATATTAATAAGAACAAATAATTAAAACATTTAAAACGATATTTTGGTTAAAGGGGTTTTACCAAAATTAGAGACACTTGAATACAATAGTTGAGGAATAACATTTAGTCAAAACTTTATAATATCATGAGAATAAATGGATTCATGATATAATACTCCAAAGGACAGTATATACACCATATAAGAGTGAATTTGTGCATAACAACAATGAACCCTCAATAGAAATGTCAAATGTGATGAAATCCCTTATAAAGAAGGCATCCTTAAATTAAGGACAAATCAATCTCAAAAATATGTGTGAAAAATATAAATACACCCAATATAAGTAGATATTAAGTGTAAAAAGGTCATTCACACATATTCAATGGACGACATATTCAATGACTACATGTTGAACCCAAAGAAATCGAAATTGGGTTAAAAAGTTCCCTTGACAGCCTAACGGCATCACGTCAAAAAGAGTTGATGAGAGATAAAAAGAGTATCTCATCACTTGGACATAAAATTTACATCAATAAGGATATATGAGAACATATCCCAACATAACTATATGTAAATTAAAAGACCCAACAAAAGAAGTCTTTTAAAAAAGAGGAGGGTGAAAGGTTCCCTTACCGACTTGGGTATCTTTCAAAACATACACCCCATGAAAGAAGGACAAAAGATAATTGATGTAAATACTCATAAACGAAATTATATTACACAAAGAGTAGAATAATGGGCAGTACATACACCACTCAAGGGAATTTGTGGCAAATGTAGCATAAATCTCACGGGAATAAAAGTGAGATGAAAAAATCCCTTACGAAAACTCGGCAGCCTAACGGCGCCACATAAAACTTCCGAATATGGATTGATGAGATCAAATAGGGTATCTCATCACATTAAAATAAAATGTACAGCAAGAGGAATATAAAATAACATCCCCCAACATTACAAATAGGAGCTTAAAAGAAGTGACATAAAGGAGAGTACTTAAAAAGAAGAGAGAGGTTAGATCTCTTACGAAAGTTTGGCAGCCTAACGGCGCCACTCAAAACTTCCAAAATGGATTGATGAGAGAGAATAGGGTCTCTCATCACATGAAAATAAAAATTACAGTAAGTGTAATATAAATGATCATCCCAATAACAAGAAAGATGAGCTTTAAAAGTAATGACATAAAAGTGTGTACTTAAAAAGAAAGAGAGGAGTAGGATCCCTTACCTCGGGTCCGACTTGACTCGATCGTTCCTTAATCTACTGAATAATAAACTTGAGTTATTTTATAATTCCTTAAGAACCTTTTTCAAGTTCATTATTACTTTTATACCACTTATTACCATGTCATAAACATTATGTAATCATTTAAGTTAATAATATTTGTTTTGCCGATATTTGGTTCTTAAGTCGAAAGTGGACTTCTTATAATTACATGTTGCTCATGTGGCCAAATGTTTATTATATCCAGAATTGTATTCATTATGTAGATATAATATATGTCATATATATCCAGTACATGCATGCATTTATAACATTACATAATCATTTAGAGGTAAGAAATGAAATGCACCGTTCATGGAGACGGTAAGCCGTACGTACGCATGAACGCTACTTTCATTTCTATTTCGTATTTTATAGAATGGAATAATAATGATATAAAGGTATATTATAATTCCAGTATAATATAATATATATAATATCATATTTCCATCCTTTATACATCCCACATATGGGATTTAACGAATCAAATCACTTTGAGGGGGCGGTAGTCCGCACTTCCTTAAATGAAGATATCGCGTATACCCATAATGGAAGCCATAAAGGTAAGAAAAAAATGAAAAATACAGAAGAATAAATAAAACATAAACATATTATATATCATATATAAAAATAGTGACATCATAATGGCCACCTTTGAAGGTGTTAAATGAGTATTGAACAATCATCGTTTCGGGAGGCAGAATTTCACCATCCACGGAAACCGTATGTTCTTTAACCATTTGATGTAGTTTTGTGAGAGTGTAGCTCGAATAAATCTTATAAAAACATCCTAGTATATTGAAGATACTGTTGTTGTTACAAAAGAAGTAAATAAAAAGAGTTTAGGGGGTTGGAGAAGCAAAATAAAACAAATGAACATGAGAGAATGAATTACCTTTAAAAGTGTAACTCCTTTTTATTTGAGCCTAAAGGCTTGCTTTGAAAGGATTATTCCCAAAGGGAATCCTCTAGGATGAGGAGAGGGATGTGGAGAGAGTAAATGGGCAGGGGTTTGCCGAGCCAAAGGCTTGAGGAGTGTGTTAAATGAGGTAGAGGTGGGGGCCTTTTATAAGAGGAGAGGAGGGGCACTTTTGGAAAGTAAAGAAATATTACTTTATTTGAAAATGTGTTTCGGTTTCAAAAGGTCCCACATTGATATAATTCGTGGATAAGGTGATAAGGCTTCGAAATACACTCATCCAATAAGTTTTGGACATGTTTAGTTCATAGATTTTACATTATCTTTCCATTTTATTTAAATCGTCAAATAATGATGTCATCACTGCATCATTATTATGTCATACATAATTTAATTTATTTAATGTATAAAAATTATAAAAAAACTACTATGATGTAGGAAATCTTTTTATCTTTCCAATGAATATTTATAATAAAAAATATGACTTTTATAACCCCACTTAAAAATTGTTTTAGTAAAACATATCATGTTTGTGTCAATTTTACTTTTACATTAAATAAAATGTTATTTATGTCATTTCCCAACCAAAGTGGATCAATGGGGTCCCCAAGTTGACCCATGGCTTGTCTTGGTCGGCCATGATACAACCAATAGGTGTAGGACAAGTTTCATGGTGTTTTCACGTTCTTATAATATCATTTTTACCTTAAAATACACTAATTACCTCTAATCGTGATTAAAAACATAATAAGTTACTATTCACCAAAAAATTATTTTAATCTCATTGAACCACATTTTACTTCTTAATGACAACCATGTATGTCGGATTTTTGAAAATCAAAACACAATTATGGCAAAATTTCATTTAAACGGAAAATCAGTTTTTATAAGTACCACTTAGTGGTTTCACTATTCATCAAAAATTGAAGTTTTTCAGAAAAATCCCAAAAATTCACCCTAAGCTATATTTGATATTCTGAATTCAAAAATGAAGTCCATTTTAAAAAATTCAAAACATATAAGTCACATTAATTAATTTAATAATTAATTCCCGCTGTCATGTCAAATAGTGTGTTTTATGAAACAATAAGTATCAAAAGATTGACACTAGTTTAAGTCTGATTTCAAAGTGAAATTGATTCCAACGAACACTATTGGATTTAATGGTAAAAATATTTTATAATTTCACTTTAAAACCAATTCAAAATATAATCTAATCATATAAATAAATTAGATTAAAAAGTGGTTTTGAATTAAAATACAACATTTTACACTATTCATTAAAAAAAATGAACTTTATCGGAAAGATACCAAAAATTTACACAAAGTAAATTTTGATGTCCCGATTCTTAATAAGAGTTTTATTTGGTCCAAAAGAATGTATAAGAGTGATCAAAACTATATTTAATGACGGTTCTCCATCAAAAGGTGATAAGTGAACCTTTAGTGAAAACTAGGGCATATACGCCTAAAATTGAATTCTTTCCGTATTTTAAGCCATTATCTTTTATTGGATAAATGTAAAAACATTTAAAAACATATATAATCATATTTTAGTTATTTCTATCCATTCCCTCCATTACAACGGCTACATGTTAACTACCATTTAAAATAATATTATTTTATTATTAGAGTGCAACGTAAGATTCCCAAGAAACTCGTCGTTGTGTGTTGGGTACGCCATCGAGCATAGCGTCCCCTTTAAAGTCATATTAATATTTTATTAAAAAATATGGATAAATATGAAAATGTCACATCCCTTATTTACCTGGGGTGTTACATCCTTCCCCCCTTTTGGGAATTGCGTCCTCGCAATTTTAAAATTGCGCTTGGAAACATCCTTGAAAGTCCCACATCAGAACAAAAGTCGGTAAAACAAACACTTTAAAATAAAGAGAGATAAGTACAAAGGTCACCCGAGTTAACCCATACTAGGATTCCAAGTATGAAAATATGGACATGGAGGAAAAAACAAAGGGTCATGTTCTGATGGAGAGTGATAGAAAACATGTTTAGGAGAAAGTTAACCACGAAAAAATCACAAACTTGTGATGGGTTAAACGGTATTCGATTCCCCAGTAGGAAAAGTTAATAAACAACTTTTTTGTTTTAAGTTACTTTTTATTGAGGAATTTATTCATAAGGAAACATAATCACTTATCATATTGACTTTCTTCTTTTATTAGATTCCTTACACAAACTCATATTTTCTCCTAAAGACGAGTATTTAGGAAGACTTGTTCACATCAAGAGTACTATAATCAACTTCTAGAGAATCACCTAATCCCCAAAAGAGAACTATATACATCCCATGTATTTAGGCTTTAACCAAAACCAAAACCAAAAAGGTTAGTACAAGATCAGATAATCCAGAAAAGGATAACCCCTTATAAAAAGAAAATCTATTCTTAATCTCCAAAATTTGTCCAACAAAACCCAAAGTTCAACGAGGACCATCCGATAAACAATTTGTCCATAAAATTCTTCAAATTAAACCAATATAAGATTGAAACCCAAATATTCGAAGGATTTAGTCACATAGTCTTCCAAGTTAAATCGTAACATTTATCTCCAAACAACATCAGCTGCTCCTAAAGTCTCACATTGAAAAGTAATTATCCTAATCACATATCCTCCAAAATCAACTTATTCTTAATTCATAAAATCATATAACTAAAAAGAATCGGTCAAACTAACCAGGGACTTCACGTAGTCCAGTGGTAGGCGATAAATACCAGTCGCACTTTGGTTGTGGGTTCGATTCCCGCAGCTTTGTCCGACGCGACGGGATGTCACACGGTCTGCGTGTTGTCCTTTTTCCAAAACTATATAATTCTTAAAACATTCCCCAAAATGAGATAAAATCTTCAAGAATAATCATAACATATTTTAACCTCAATTTTATCTCATGCCCTTCATTTTCCATCATATCATATAATAACCCATAATTACCTCAAAAGTAAGGATCATATAAACCCTAATGGTTACCTTAATAATTATTACCTGAATTTCCACATCGAGTTGGCCATCTCGTATATGATGCATTAGAGAACTCACCAAGGTTCAAGTGGTTGATCATGACTCCTTGATAGTTGGTTTAGAAAAACCATGAGATTCCTCATTGAATCCCCCATCTCATCGAGTATCTTAATCAGAGAACCACCACAGTTTCCTTCAAACCCATTGTCACTTTGCTGCCTGCTAGATCCAGCCATTTACTAAAACCAAAAAGGTCAGTGTGAGTATATCAACAAAACCATCATGTACTAACGAGGAAGGTAAACACTAAGATATACTTACTCATTCACTTTATCTAAAACTTGGACTCTTTCTGAAATCCTAACCATTATGGTAATGTCACTTATGATTAAAGAATACCCTAACCTCTAAAGTTATCTAAACCGGCCTTTGATACCAACTATAAGGCCCCAGCCTTAAACCTTACTTAATCTTGAGTTATTACAAGATTACACATTGAGGATCTTTTCAGGTTTAGATTTTTAGAGAATTAGATCATGAAACTTGCATTACATTCCACATTTAAACAAAGTGGTTACATAAAAGACAGTATTCATTCTTCCCATCAACGGAAACATATTTAAAATATAACACAGATTCTTTCTTGAAACATCCTTGACACTATCATCACATCATGTACCTTTCCCTTGACCTGTGAAAAACATTTCAAAAACTTGGGATGAGCATAAAAAGCTCAGTAAGGGTTATAAAAATATGGAAAGGAAACATGAGTTCATATATACATAAGAATTAAATCATACTTTACCCATAAAAAATAGGCACTTTAACATACCTCATCAAACCAGGAATAAATCATAGAAAACATAAGACATAAAGGTAACTTGAGGCATTCATAACATTCTTACGTGGGGAGTAACCCTCTTGGTTACGTTTGGAATACCCATCACAGTATATTCCCTAAATCTCTTCAGAGAAACCTTAACGTTTCTCTCCTTCGCGTTACCCAATGCATTGGAGAGCTATAACGGGCTCACCCGCCCTTAGTTTATCACGGAACCACCCGTTTTAATAACAATGCCCAAGAACCATAACATAAATGTGTCACATAAAACATGCATAAAGGAAACATAACATTTTCACATTTCAATCACAATATAACATTTTAGTATATTGAAATATTGAATCCATTCAAAAAGAAACCATTTCCAAAACCATTTAAAACATTTAATAAAGAGATTTTTGAATCAAAGTGTCCCATACCACCTTGAAGCTTAAAATTTTAAACCATTAATATCCATATAAATAAATCCTTAAAACAATTTTGAAAACATGGATATTAATAAGAACAAATAATTAAAACATTTAAAACGATATTTTGGTTAAAGGGGTTTTACCAAAATTAGAGACACTTGAATACAATAGTTGAGGAATAACATTTAGTCAAAACTTTATAATATCATGAGAATAAATGGACTCATGATATAATACTCCAAAGGACAGTATATACACCATATAAGAGTGAATTGGTGCATAACAACAATGAACCCTCAATAGAAATGTCAAATGTGATGAAATCCCTTATAAAGAAGGAATCCTTAAATTAAGGACAAATCAATCTCAAAAATATGTGTGAAAAATATAAATACACCCAATATAAGTGGATATTAAGTGTAAAAAGGTCATTCACACATATTCAATGGACGACATATTCAATGACTACATGTTGAACCCAAAGAAATCGAAATTGGGTTAAAAAGTTCCCTTGACAGCCTAACGGCATCACATCAAAAAGAGTTGATGAGAGATAAAAAGAGTATCTCATCACTTGGACATAAAATTTACATCAATAAGGATATATGAGAACATATCCCAACATAACGATATGTAAATTAAAAGACCCAACAAAAGAAGTCTTTTAAAAAAGTGGAGGGTGAAAGGTTCCCTTACCGACTTGGGTATCTTTCAAAACATACACCCCATGAAAGAAGGACAAAAGATAATTGATGTAAGTACTCATAAACGAAAGTATATTACACAAAGAGTAGAATAATGGGCAGTACATACACCACTCAAGGGAATTTGTGGCAAATGTAGCATAAATCTCACGGGAATAAAAGTGAGATGAAAAAATCCCTTACGAAAACTCGGCAGCCTAACGGCGCTACATAAAACTTCCGAATATGGATTGATGAGATCAAATAGGGTATCTCATCACATTAAAATAAAATGTACAGCAATAGGAATATAAAATAACATCCCCCAACATTACAAAGAGGAGCTTAAAAGAAGTGACATAAAGGAGAGTACTTAAAAAGAAGAGAGAGGTTAGATCTCTTACGAAAGTTTGGCAGCCTAACGGCGCCACTCAAAACTTCCAAAATGGATTGATGAGAGAGAATAGGGTCTCTCATAACATGAAAATAAAAATTACAGTAAGTGTAATATAAATGATCATCCCAATAACAATAAAGATGAGCTTTAAAAGGAATGACATAAAAGTGTGTACTTAAAAAGAAAGAGAGGAGTAGGATCCCTTACCTCGGGTCCGACTTGACTCGATCGTTCCTTAATCTCCTGAATAATAAACTTGAGTTAATTTCTAATTCCTTAAGAACCTTTTTAAAGTTCACTATTACTTTTATACCACTTATTACCATGTCATAAACATTATGTAATCATTTAAGTTAATAATATTTGTTTTGCCGATATTTGGTTCTTAAGTCGAAAGTGGACTTCTTACAATTACATGTTGTTCATGTGGCCAAATGTTTATTATATCCAGAATTGTATTCATTATGTAGATATCATATATGTCATATATATCCAGTACATTCATGCATTTATAACATTACATAATCATTTAGAGGTAAGAAATGAAATGCACCGTTCATGGAGACGGTAAGCCGTACGTACGCATGAACGCTACTTTCATTTCTATTTCGTATTTTATAGAATGGAATAATAATGATATAAAGGTATATTATAATTCCAGTATAATATAATATATATAATATCATATTTACATCCTTTATACATCCCACATATGGGATTTAACGAATCAAATCACTTTGAGGGGGCGGTAGTCCGCACTTCCTTAAATGAAGATATCGCGTATACCCATAATGGAAGCCATAAAGGTAAGACAAAAATGAAAAATACAGAAGCATAAATAAAACATAAACATATTATATATCATATATAAAAATAGTGACATCATAGTGGCCACCTTTGAAGGTGTTAAATGAGTATTGAACAATCATCGTTTCGGGAGGCAGAATTTCACCATCCACAGAAACCGTATGTTCTTTAACCATTTGATGTAGTTTTGTGAGAGTGTAGCTCGAATAAATCTTATAACAACATCCTAGTATATTGAAGATACTGGTGTTGTTACAAAATAAGTAAATAAAAAGAGTTTAGGGGGTTGGAGAAGCAAAATAAAACAAATGAACATGAGAGAATGAATTACCTTTAAAAGTGTAACTCCTTTTGATTTGAGCCTAAAGGCTTCCTTTGAAAGGATTCTGCCCAAAGTGAATCCTCTAGAATGAGGAGAGGGATGTGGAGAGAGTAAATGGGCATGGGTTGGCTGAGCCAAAGGCTTGAGGAGTGTGTTAAATGAGGTAGAGGTGGGGGCCTTTTATAAGAGGAGAGGAGGGGCACTTTTGAAAAGTAAAGAAATATTACTTTATTTGAAAATGTTTTTCGGTTTAAAAAGGTCCCACATTGATATAATTAGTGGATAAGGTGATAAGGCTTCGAAATACACTCATCCAATAAGTTTTGGACATGTGTAGTTCATAGATTTTACATTATCTTTCCATTTTATTTAAATCGTCAAATAATGATGTCATCACTGCATCATTATTATGTCATAAATAATTTAATTTATTTAATGTATAAAAATTATAAAAAACAATAATATGATGTAGGAAATCTTTTTATCTTTCCAATGAATATTTATAATAAAAAAGATGACTTGTATAACCCCACTTAAAAATTGTTTTAGTAAAACATATCATGTTTGTGTCAATTTTACTTTTACATTAAATAAAATGTTATTTATGTCATTTCCCAACCAAAGTGGATAAATGGGGTCCCCAAGTTGACCCATGGCTTGTCTTGGTCGGCCATGATACAACCAATAGGTGTAGGACAAGTGTCATGGTGTTTTCACATTCTTATAATATCATTTTTACCTTAAAATACACTAATTACCTCTAATCGCGATTAAAAACTTAATAAGTTACTATTCACCAAAAAATTATTTTAATCTCATTGAACCACATTTTACTTCTTAATGACAACCATGTATGTCGGATTTTTGAAAATAAAAACACAATGATGGCAAAATTTCATTTAAACGGAAAATCAGTTTTTATAAGTACCACTTAGTGGTTTCACTATTCATAAAAAATTGAAGTTTTTCAGAAAAATCCCAAAAATTCACCCTAAGCTATATTTGATATTCTGAATTCAAAAATGAAGTCCATTTTACAAAATTCAAAACATATAAGTCACATTAATTAATTTAATAATTAATTCCCGCTGTCATGTCAAATAGCGTGTTTTATGAAACAATAAGTATCAAAATATTGACACTAGTTTAAGTCTGATTTCAAAGTGAAATTGATTCCAACGAACACTATTGGATTTAATGGTAAAAATATTTTATAATTTCACTTTAAAACCAATTGAAAATATAATCTAATCATATAAATAAATTATTATAAAAAGTGGTTTTGAATTAAAATACAACATTTTACACTATTCATTAAAAAAATGAACTTTATCGGAAAGATACCAAAAATTTACACAAAGTAAATTTTGATGTCCCGATTCTTAATAAGAGTTTTATTTGGTCCAAAATAATGTATAAGATTGATCAAAACTATATTTAGTGATGGTTCTCCATTAAAAGGCTATAAGTGAACCTTTAGTGAAAACTAGGGCAGATACGCCTAAAATTGAATTCTTTCCGTATTTTAAGCCATTATCTTTTATTGGATAAATGTAAAAACATTTAAAAACATATATAATCATATTTTAGTTATTTCTATCCATTCCCTCCATTACAACGGCTACATGTTAACTACCATTTAAAATAATATTATTTTATTATTAGAGTGCAACGTAAGATTCCCAAGAAACTCGTTGTTGCGTGTTGGGTACGCCATCGAGCATAGCGTCCCCTTTAAAGTCATATTAATATTTTATTCACAAATATGGATAAATATGAAAATGTCACATCCCTTATTTACCTGGGGTGTTACACATTCCCTCTCTTTTTAATTCTATTTCACCTCTCAGTGATCTGATATTATCAAAATCCAACAAGATCTAATATGATGCATGTAAAAAATATGATTTAATAATGATGAGAATCTCTCTCAAACTATATTTGTTGATATTACCCCAATTAATTATTTATACCTTAAGTTATAATGAAATTTATTTTTATATATAAACCTTTTTTTAATATTATTCTTTATTATCCAGAACTTATCATACAGTTTTAGGATATTGTAATTTGGTTTAGATCATACATGATCATTTCATGTTACATACCCTTTAAATGAGTAGTCAAATATTTTTAATCATGTTTACATACATATGAAATTAAATATCCATATCTCATAATTTTTGAAAATTATTCATACATGTAAAATTATAGATGTAACCACAAATAATGGGTGTTGATTTTCAACATAGTATGTTTTTTTATAGTAACCAATAATCCAAAGATTATGAACTTTTTATTGTTCATATATTCAAAATCCTAACATTTATATATTTTGGATACATCACAAAAAATATTCAATAAAATGTTTCGAAATTAACAAATTATGTACAACTTATAATTTTGAGAACCATGAAATTTAAAAATGATATATTAATGAATGTATATAGAATAGTGAAATATCTAAAACACTATAATAATTAAATATTACATTTGTATTTTTTCATATTTATAACAAAAAAAACTAAAAAGAAACTCATTAACACTAAATCCAGACATAGATGTATCTCCTCCCATGTTAGCTGAATATATGTTTAACTTCAACATGGATTCTTAAAAAGATTTGTTTAAAATAAAGTGGTCTCTAGTAACTTCCATATTGAAATAAATTTTATCTAAAAACATATTATTATATTTTAACATGGTTTAGTTTTTTAATGTTTCATCACATCATATTCAAAACTTCTTAAAACAACTCAATTTTTTTCTAAAATCATCTAATACCTCAATAGGATATAATAATTATTCACAAACATTAAAATAAACCATGAAAACATGATATTAATCATTAAATATTCATGTTTTCATAAAATTAATTAACTGTATCCATGCTCCATTCATTAAAAAAATACATATCTACTATGGTGGACCTAGTAAATTATCACATACACTTCCATATATTAGTATTATTATTTTTACTTATTCCTATTGACCAATGTTTAGGTATCCATTAATTACCAAAATAATTCTTCTATTTTCCTTTACTCATCCTTGTAAAAAAACTCCATAATCATGAAGAAAAATATAAGAACAATTTATTTCCATATATATATATATATCATAGCATGTTATACTAGGATAATATAATTTCATTGAAAACATATTATTATCATCTTTTTTATCTATGTGTGAAATGATATTATTTGTGGATATACTTCCTCAACGATTCAAATATAAGACTAGTGGATGGAAATAAACAAAATTACTATATATCATTTCATTTTAATGACCCCCCATTAGGGGTTTTTATGTAAATGATAACCTATAAATATGTTTAACATAACACCATGTAAAATATTTAATTACAGTGAAACATATTTATCCTTTTGATGTAGAGAAAATCTACTCTTCAAAAGAATCTAATTATGGTAAAATAATTTCATCATTTATAATAAACAAAATGTATAAAATAACATTAATTTTTTTATTTATAATGTTTCAAAAAAATTATATTTTTTTTAAATATTTATACTAGACCACCTAGTTGTGTGAAATTAAATTACAATTTTTGAATTATAATCAAAATAACCAATTATAGTCTCTCACTTTTTTTTATTTTCATTAGTTATAAGATTTATCTTCGAGTATTTCATGTTTACCCTATAATTATACATATTAAAAACTAACCCCATTCTATTTAATTGACTCTTATTTGAAAAAATTGTATATTTTTTTCCACACCATAGATATCTTGTTATATGTTTAGGAATATTTTATTAATGAAAATATTAATTTAAAATTAATATAAATAAATCCATTAGTATTATTTTTTTTAAAAATAGTAATATGAAATAAAATTATATAATGAAAACTTCAATTTTTTCGATTTCACTCCTATAGCTTTATAATGAAAGTGGAACTTGAACTTTTACTTCATATAAGGGACTCACCCTCTAATCTCAATCATCTTTCCCAAAACATTTCAACAAATAAATGTATAATAAAAAGTGTGTGAGACATACTTCCCATTAAATCATGTTTTCATCCTTTTACCATATATTCTTGATTCTCTAAATGTTACAATAATCTAAAAGGATATATCCATTTTAAATGATTACTTTATTCAAACACATAAAAATAGAATTTTAAATACCAAAATTTATAATGGGAGTTTTTTATCTCTCGAAACCAGAAGAATATTTATATTCATACAACACAAAGAGTTAAAATAATATAATAAAATTGTTAAAAATACATCTATTTTTTCATATATATTTTATCATATTAACCATATTCAAGATATCCTTAATCATCATTAAGGAATTATATTCTTTTAGAGTTACTTTCATTAAATAACACCTTTAGGAAAATTGGTACCACAAAAAAAATAAACCGCCCCTTTGAAGACCATTTCTCATGTTAACATTACATTGCTTATAAATTTTCTTATCAAATATTAATCCTGACCCCATATGATGATTATCATGACCCAGAATCAACATACATGGATATTACATCATTTTCGATGAATATTCAACACATTAAAAAAGTATATTCATGAGGATTGTAATGGTTTAGTATCTTTAGAAACTTGGAATACAATATTATATCTTGGTAAAATTTCTCCAATATTTCCCACAAAGATCTTAGTACTCTTACTTAAAACATTTATTCATAACATGGGGAATGAAAACATAATAAAGAGTGAGCTTAGATACTCAGTAAGGTTAAATAAAGGATATATGTAAGCATAACATGAACATAAGGGTATGAGAACATGAGAATAACACTTGAACATCATACCCTTAATATAAAAGATCATACACATGAGTCATGTAATAAAGATTAGCAGATCATAATACATGAATCATATAGAAATCAAAGAACATGATCCATGTGAGCATAACATTGGTGTAAGGTATATACTTGTGGCCTACATATCATATAAAAACATTGTGAACTTGTATAAATATAAAAAAGTTCACTCATTAATTTAAGTACATGAAATATTGCCCTCACATAAACTTATGAACATGAAACTAGGTCCACACATATCATTATGCGTATGAAATATAGGTCTATTCATTGCATTGTGAACATGTAATCAGGTTCATGAATAACACTCTGAACATGTAACAAGGTTCACAATTAACATTTTGAACATGTAATCAGGTTCACACATAACATTTTTAACACATAATAAGGTTAACTCAACAAATTTTGAACATGTAATTAGTTTCATGCATAATATTGTGAACATGTAGTCAGGTTAACGCATAACATTGTGAACATGTAATCAGGTTTACGCATAATATTGTGAACATGTAATAAGGTTCACTCATAATGTTATGAACATGTAACCAGGTTCATGAATAAAATTTTTAACATGTGATTATGTTTATGCATAACATATATACTCATTATTTATCCATTATTACCCAATACATTGGTGGGAGATATTGGTCTCACCTGTCACATAATGAAATCATACGTATACATTCCAAAAGATCATAAACAATCATAATATTGTAACCATGAAATAAAATGGGTATTATAAAAATTTAATCATATCATAACCTCTAAAAATAGATAGGTTTCATAATCATTTTATCATAGAATAGATCATGAAAAGAATTGGGTTTCATTAGAATTTAAACATGGTATAACCCATGTAATAGAAATAGGTTTCATAAAACAAAAGTCATATTAAACATAAACCATTAAAATAAATAATTATAGTGGTGTCATTAGATAATATTCCCATTAAATCATGTACTACATCAAATGTTTTCATATTAAATAGAGAAAGATTTTGACAGATAACTTGGTTAATTTCTTAAAGAAAACAACCCATATTTGAAAATCAATTTTAGTTAAGACATAAAACATTTTCAAAATAAATTTCTCTGAAAACCAATTTGAAAACTTATAAAGTAATACTTAATAAAATTTAAAAAATTTCTTGAGGAAAATATCCTTTCCACTTTGGGTAATTATTTTTAAATTATAAAACATTTTGAAAACCTTCTACTTTGAAAATAACCTTGAAAGATTATAAAGGGAGATTTGAAAATCATTTAAAGAACCTTTTAAAAATAATTTTTTTTGAAAAACTTTTAATTTTAAAAAAACTTTAAACAAAATTAATATTATAACATTTTTAAATTTTTTTTTAGAAAACATTGTTTCAGGGGAAAACAAATTTCCAACCTAAGAGAGTGAAAATGTTGGGTTTTCTTAACAAAAGTTTCTTAATAATATTAAGTACCAAAAGTGGAAAAATGGAACCAATACATAAAGATATCATGAATAAACCTAATATATGAAAATTAATGAGATTTATTGATATATGGGTTAAAACATTTCATCAATGGAATCATAATAATAAATAATCATGATAAATACTGAGATTACAACAATAAACTCTTACCACATTGGTAACTTTGAATCAAAATTCCCATGAAAGAATAAAATTACATGGATCTTAAAATATCATGCAAATAATTTTATTAATTTTATAACATTTCAAAGGTACATATATAAACCTCATAAAAGAATATAGGTTCATACCATAATGTGTGTCTCAAAGAAGGAAAATTGAGACAAAATTACCTTACTTGGTAACTTTTGAACCATAAATACCATGAAATAGAGATCATAAATTAGATATTTAAATACCAAAAAAAATATTTATAGTAATAATCTAATAAATCCATGGGAATTATATACACTCTAAAATATAAATGAATGATGAATAAGGCATAAGTCTCACTGAAATAAAAGTGAGACTAGAAATCCCCTTACTACATGAGTAACTTTTGAATCGTGAGATCCATGAAAGAATAAAATCAGTTGAAAATTTTAATATAATTAAAGAAATTAAATTCATGATATAAAATTTCATTGATAAGTATATACACCACACAACAATAATAAGTGGTGAATACAACATATATCACACAATATTAATAGTGAGAAAAGAAAACCATTACCTTAGGTCTTGATCGTATTTGTACACATTCAATCCTCCTATATAATAAATATGAGTTTATTATAAATAATCCACATAAACATATTATTATATATAATTCCAATATGATTTTATTATTACTTTATATTACCCTTTTGTTAACAATTTTTTGTTAATGTTATGTTTTGGGTAATAACCGCCTTGTTTTTCATATATGTTTTAACTTGTTATTATTGATACTATTAATTATATTATAATTTACTTATTCAAAGAATGTAAAAAATGATATAAATATCATATATATTCATTATATAAGTATTTATAATAATATATATAATATTGAAATATAAAATGAGATACACTGTGCATGGAAACGGTAGGTCGTATGTACATATGAACGCTATTTATGTTTTCTTATCATATTGAAAGAAAGAAAGTATATGAAATATATGTATATATATAATAATTAATGTATAATTATTACGTAATATATATCACATATTTTTACTAAAATCATTCTTACTATATTCTATGTATAGTGTGAATGAATCATAACACTTTGAGGAGGTGGTAGTCCACACGTCCACAAACGATGTTATCGTATTATCCAAAAAGGAAAAGCATGAAAGTATGAGTTACATAATAACTACTGATACATAATTAAATAATAAATATAATATATATATAATTTAGAAAAATTTATTCTATCATTATTCCCAACCTTAAAAGGAGGTAATGGAAGAACAAATGACATCGGTTCGCGAGGCGGTAGTCCCCCGTACACGCAAATGATGATTGTGTATCCCATTTGATGGAAGTGTGTGAAGGTGTAGATCATAATATTGACATAAAAATATATAATTATATTTTTGATACCAAGGTTATTATATAATAATGTAATATTAATAATTTAATATGTGGAGAAATAAATAAAACAAAAGTGCTTGTTGAAGAATGTTACCTCTTCTTCAAGTAACTCTTTTTGGTTTGCACGAGAGGAATTTATTGGTTTGATTTATGCCCAAATTGAGGACTATAAGTTTATATTAGTTAAATTTTGAGATTATTTTGTGTAATTTTGGATGATAAAAGGGCTTGATAGGTGTGAATAATTGAGGGGGTGAGTTCCCTTTTATAAGGGAGGAGTCACAATATTATAAATACAAAAAAGTAAACATCATTAAGAGGCATACCTTACATACTGTGCCTAAAATAATGGTCCATTTTATATAAAATATGGAACATGGTAGAAATATGGGAATACAATGTATTTTTTACAAGTTTATAGGTCATTTCCCCCTTAAGTTTAAAGTTTAACAACGTAGAAAACTCAATTTTCTCTTAATCGTTATAATTAAGTTTAATTACATTCACTAATATTTTTGTTAAGAAAATATGTACAAATTAGTAAAAATTATAAATTTTGATTATTCAAAATATGGAATCAATCTTTAAAATTTAAAATAACATAATTGGTAGAAATTAATTTAAAATTAATCCCACAGATGGGATGAGACAATGAGTTTTTAAAGTAGAAATGTTCAAATGTTTGAAATGTTTTTATATTAAATTTAAATGTTAAATTCATTAAAATAACATAAATTGGATTAAAATATGTTTAATTAATCTAAATATACTTTAAAATAAATTTATAACATAATTTATCTATATTAATAAATTATATTAAAAGTCTATTTTGAATTAAAATAAATATTTTTCACTATTCATCAAAAAAATGAAACATCTTTGAAAAATAACAAAAATCCACACTAAGAAAATTTTGACAATAAAATTTTAAAAAATAAGTTTATTTTTTCAAATATAATTTATAAAAGTGCCAAAATATAGTTTAAAAATAGGTACACTATTAAAAGGCAGTAAAACCACAATTGATAAAAATATATATTTTTATGAATAAAATTGGTTTTATTATTATCTATTGAATAGAAAACATATAATATGTATGATAAATACTTTATTGATTATATACTATATACTTTTAAATAAAATTATTCATAAAAAGTTTTTATAATTTATTGAGATAAAACGTATTTGTGTATAAAAAATTGTTTTTGAGAAAATGAATTTCTTTATTTTAAAATAGTTATTTCATTCATTTTTAATTAATTGGTTGATAAATAATTCATTTTATTAACATGAATAATCCAATTTTTTACAATTTAGTTATTTCTTTTCAGGCCTTCTATTCCAATGGCTAGTTGATAACTATAATAATATTTTAATAATAATATTAATAACATATTGTAGTTTGGTAAAACTAAGTCTTGAATGTAATGTAAGATATAAAAGGAACTTATTATTGTGTATAACACAAGATAAATAGTTCATCTAATGAAATATAATCTAAGTTTTTCATATAGTGTAAGAATGATTTGGTTTGGTGTATAAAGGAAACACAAATTGGTGTAGCTTGCGATGAAAGACATCAAATAAATTTAAATTAAAAAAATAAATTCATAATAACTCAGGGTGTTACATTCTACCCCCTTAAAATGAATTTTCCCTTGCAATTTATCTGGTTCATCAATGTTTTGATACTTGAAATTTACTTTCAAAGGAACCCACATTGAAAAAAATTCTAAAACTCGTTTTGAAAAAGGAAAGGTGGGTATAGAACGGTTACCCAAAGTGACCCATAACTAGGTTTACACATAGGAGAACATATGCTGAAAGTTAGAACATGGGAATAAAAGAGAAATATAATTGTCAAGTTTTTATGGAGAGTTATAGATAAAATGGTCAAGAGAATTTTAACGATCACAAATCCATGAACCAAAGATACTTGAAAAAGTTTATTGATATCATAAAAAATTATGATAACATGACAAAATTTTATTTCAATACCCTTTTTCTAAAGTTAAATAATTTTTATAAGAAGATATATTTACTTGATTTCATTCCCTTTCATAAGCACAATATCACCCTTTGGTTATTACTTGATCAATTTACACTTTATCTCTTACTCCAAGAAATAAAGGTGAATTTCTTATCCCCAAATCACTAATGGATTATAAGTCCCATAGATAGACCGAGAATTAATTATATTTATCTTCATGTATTATCAAAAGAAAAATGTTCAGAACATGTTATTAAATACGCATAAATATTTATATGGTGAAGTAATATGTTAATATTCAAAACCTCATCTAAAGTTCAAATCAAACCATTCCATAAAGGGTTATCCATATAACCCTTATGAAAGATAAAAGTTTATAACTTTATAATGAAGGTCACTAAATTTATCAAAATGAACTTAAAATTGATCCCCTGTAGATTATAAAGTATCTCTTGGTTGTCACATACCAAACATGTTAATACATTCATCATGTTTTCTCTTGAAACATGATAATAGCCTAAATTACCATAGAAACATATTTAAAACATACATTCATCTTAATTACTTACATAGAAAAACTATTATTTGATATATTCCTTAAATGCATAAACACCTTGAACTTCATTATTTATAATATAAACAACCTTTTCAACAAATCCTTTATCAGTTATGAGGTCATAAACAGTATCCAATTTACTTTAACCATATGAATCCGCTATTTATCTGAGACAATTTTTTTTAAACATATATAATACATTAATTGTTACCATCCCTTGATCACTATATCACCTTTACATTAAATTATCTTTCTAAGTCATCAACACCATTCTATATATTTTTTCAAATCTTCAATGAACATATACTTCATGATTCATATAACATAATTCTTGAATTACAATAAATGTTCACTTTAGTCATCCCAATCATTTCTCAAACCATTAGGTAGTATTTATCATTTTATTGTGCCCAAATTTACCCTATAAGTATAAGTAGTCATTGTAGTACATGTTGGCGTTGAATCCATAGGGTCCGAAGAAGAAACCTAGAGACACTCAAGTTTTAGTGGTTTTGGATATGAAGTGGATAACTATTTGGATTGATTTGATTTGAATAAATGGTGATTTTATTTACATAAAAAACAAAAAAGATACATTGACTTGGATTCAAATGAATAATTATGATGGGTTGATCTTAGTTTGTCTCTTGAGATGTATTGGACACATTTGTTTCTTAGAAATTTTAAGAGCACTAATTCAAGATGAATCGAAAAAATGAGATAAATACACAACCTAATTCAAAATTTTATTTGTTAAAAAACAAAATGTATAATAACAAATTCACTTATAGAATCAATTTATTGATCAATCCAAGTAACTGGATCATACTAGCACTAAAAATGTGTCATCATTATACATGGTGACGATGAGAAAAAGAGAAAATCATTGAATAAAAGTCTGAAAATGATGAACTTATTTAAAAATTAGGAACATAAAATAACATCCAATCCATCCCATTAATACTAAATTGGATAATAAAATAATAGTATTATCCATCCATTCATATTATTATATTTAATGAAGTGTAAAGTAGACTTATGAGGGGGAATTGAAGGAGAAAAACATTGAAAACAATCACTCGACTGTTGTGTGAATAAATTCACAAGGGTTAGTGTGAATAAGTTATCACAATTATTAATTGGTATAAAATTTATATGGAAAATGAAATAATAAACTAAGAAGAAGAATATTATATTTTATTAATTAAATGAAGGTGAACAAAAAGCATACATGGGAGAAATTGACAATGCGATTATAAAATGAAGGCATGACAATATAAATGATAGAGAGAAAAATAATTACCATATTACCTTAACTCACACATCCTTATATAAACATATTATTAGCCTTAGGTTCACCCTCCTATAATAAATTCCATCCCCATTAATTTGGAGAGTCAAAAGTGCGTGAGAAAATCATGGGAATTTGGACTTTTCAATGTTGACAAGAAAATCATCCAGATTCATCTCCCTTTTTGGAGTGTGTATTTGTAACTTAATATATTAAAATAAAAAGAGGTTATAGAAGAGAAATATTATCTTCCATACTTCTTCCATCATTTTTCAAAATTTCAGGTCACTTGGTTTCTCCGTTTGGATGTTATGCTTGAAATGGAGTACTGACTTTATGGGCGTTCATATCTGGCCCACCATTTAAATGTCAACTTTGGATCCATTTATCCCAATGAAAAATTCAGAATTATATCTAAACATATTCAAATGAAATTTTACCCATATTTTTCTATTTGTAATGTAAAAATTTAATCTTCATTGGGCTTGGGTTTTAGGCCCCACTTTTGTTTGATAGGCCTTAGGACCATTATGATTTGTCAAGAAAATGTCTGCATTCATGCCGAAAAATCTGTATATTCCCTTAAGATTCATCTGTCGATACTAAAAGATAAAATTTTAAAAGCAAAGTGATAAGTCAAATAAAAAAAATATGAAATTCGAAAAATTCATATAATGTTCTCCAAAGATAGATTACTGATTGGGCCAATATTTTCATTTTAAACATGAATTGCACTTAATATAAGAAATGAAGTTCAATTACTATAATGCATTAAAAATGATGTTTATGGAAATAATAACACATTAATATTAAGATATAATAAATTAATAGTAGCCTATTTTAGTGTATAATCATCATATTATTCATAAATACCCTTTATTTAAATATGAAATACGAATCATGTCTACACATTCATCAAACTAAATTTAATCATTCTTATAAATAATACAAATTGAAAAAGAAAAAACTTTCATGTTTCATTAATGGTTTCTTCATCATCAGCAGAAAAACCATTACAATAAAAAACATTATGAGTTTGTTTATGAGATCCTCCCTTAAACAATTTATTTTCACAAGGACCAAACTTTATAGACTTAAAACATTCAACTATTGATAATAACTTAGGAAGACCAATATTCCCATCCATTGCATTAACTGAACTTTTTTTTATTTTCCATTTTTATTTATTTTATTTTTGTTCTTATATTACAAAGTCAATGAATATTCATATTCCTCTAATAAATCCATTTGTAGTCTCTATATAGAGATGTAATTTCTTGGAAACCAATCTCTTAATCCTTTACTGAAAGTACATTCTTAAGGACCATAAGAGTTTAGTGTATTTGAAAACATGGAACACAATACTCTAGCTTTGTGAAAGATATTCAGTGTTTCCATTAATGATGTTACTATTTAGTACTCTTACTTAAGACCCTTCTTTATAACCTAGGGAAAGGAAAAAAAGGGTGAGATCAGATTCTAAATTAGGGAAAATAAAGAAGATATGTAAGCATAACATGAACATAAGGGTATGATAACATTAGAATAACATTTGAAGATCATACCCTTTATATCAAAGATAATACACATGAGTCATGGAATATGGATTAGAATATCATAGGACATAAATCATAATGAAATAAAAGAAAACATGTGATGAGATAATTACATTGGTATAAGAAATATACTTATGGACTACAAATCCAATTATAACACTGTAAACATGTATAAATAGAAATAGGTTCACTCATTAAGATAAGGAAATTAAATCAGTCTCTCTAATAAATGTATGTACATGAAACCTGTTCCACACATATCATTATGGACATGAAAGACAGGTCCATGAAAAACATTGTGAACATGTAATCAGGTTCATGAAAAACATTGTGAACATGTAATTAGGTTAATACATAACATTATGAACATATAATCAGGTTCAGACAAAACATTTTGAACACATAATAAGGTTCACTCATAACATTTTGAACATGTAATCATATTCACACATAACATTGTGAACATGTAATCAAGTTAACACATAACATTTTTAACATGTTATCAGGTTCATTCATAACATTTTTAATATGTAATAAGGTTCACTCATAACATTGTGAACATGTAATCAGGTTCATGTATAAATTTGTGAACATGTAATAAGGTTTATACATAACATATATAATCATGAGTTATCCATTGTTACCCAATAAATTTGACGGAGATATAGGTCCCACTCATCACATAATGAAATCATACATATACATGATAAAAGATCATTAAAATTCATAATATCATAAACCATGAAATGAAATGGGTATTATAATTTTTTTCATATCATAACCTATGAAAACAAAAAAGTTTCATAATCCTTTCATCAAATAATTACTTGTGAGAAGAAGTGGGTTTCATAGTAATCTTAGTATGGTATATCCTGTGGAATAGAAATGTGTTTCATAAATAACTTTTCATCATAAACATAAACCATTCAATGAAATAATAAGAATAATTTCCTTTGATAACATTACCAATAAATAATAAAATATATCAAAGTATTTCATCTTATATGGAGAAATATTTTGAAATATCACTTTAATAATTTCATAAAGAAAATAACCTTTCTTTGAAAATCAAAATTTTGAGGCATAAAACACATTCAAAATTATTTTCTTTGAAAAAAACATTGAAAACATATGAAGTAATATTTAAAAAAACATAAAACCTTTCTTGAGAATAATATCTTTTCCTCTTTTCAAATTTATTTTTTAACTAATAAAACATTTTTAAAACCCTTTTATTTGAAAATAACCTTGAAAACTTATAAAGGAAGATTTAAAAATCATTTAAAAATATCTTTTAAACATAATTTGTTTTTCGAAAAAACATTTCTTTGAAACCCACTTAAAAAAAATGAATTACTAGAATATTAGGAAACCCAAATTTCTTTAAAAAAATAAATATTGTAAACCTGTGAACGAATATTCCAAGAAATTGTAGTCATGATATTGGATAAATCCATATATTCCATATATTTATTTTGAGCCTTAAAAAGTTTAGAAAAGTGCCTTTATCAGAAAATGACAAGAAGATTAATTTTTTTTAAAAAATCATTAAAAAGATAAAAAATGGGTAAATATTTATTTTAAATATCATGGTATAATATTATAATATCTTTTAAAACATTTCTAGAAATTATGGTTTTGGGGGAAGACAAATTTTTGACCGAAGAGAGATATAAAGTCAAATTTTCTTTAAAACATTTTCTTAATCATTATATGTACCAAGGAGTGAAAAAATGGTACCAATACATGAAGATATCATATAGAACCGAAGTATAATAAAATAAATGATATTTATTGAGATATCATAAATGGAAGCATAATCATTAACAATACCAATAAATGATGAGATTGTAACAATTAACTCTTACCACATCGGTAGCATTGAATCAAAATACCCATGAAAGAATAAAATTAAATAAAGCTCAAAATATCTTAGAAATAATTATATTCTTTATATAACATTTCAGATGGAATTATATACACCTCTTATAATAATAAAGGTTCATACCATGACATATGTCTCAAAGAATGAAAATTGAGATAAAATTACCTTACCGCTTTGGTACATTTTGAACCGTAAACCACATGAAATAAAGGTAATAAAATGGATATGTAAATAACCATAATATTATTTATAATAATAATAAAATAAATTCATGGTATGTATATAAACCACACAAAATAAATGAGTGGGGAATAAGAGATAATTCTCACAGAAATAAAAGTGAGACTAGAAATCTCCTTACTACATGAGTAACTTTTGAATCATGAGATTATTGAAAGAATAAAATCAAATGAAACTTTTAATATCATTAAATAAATTAAATTAATTATGTAAAATTTAATAGTACATTATATACCCTACACAATAAGAATATTTGGTGAAAATTTCATATATCTCACATAAATAAAAGTGAGATGAGAAAACCCTTTCTTTATGTCTTGAATTTATTCACACACATTAAAAACTCATGTAGAATAAATAAATGTTTATTTTTAATCTACCATAGAACCATATTTTTATATATCATACCATTTATTATTTTATTATGACTTTATATTACCTATTTATTAACAATTGCATGTTAAAGTTATGTTTTGGGTAATAACTGCTTTGTTTTTCGAATATGTTTCAACTTTTTATTCTAGATCCTATTACATAGATAATGATTTAATTATTTATAGAATGTAAGAAATTATATGAATATAATATATATTTATTATATAATTATTTATAATAATCTATAAAATATGGAAATAAAAAATGAGATACACCATTTATGGAGACGGTATGCCGTACGTAAGCATGAACATTGTTTCTGTTTTCTTATCATATTGAAAGAAAGAAAGTAAATGACATATATATATATATATGTTATAATTATATTAAAAAATTATTTAATATATAAAAAATATTTTTATTAAACCTATCTTTAATACATTCCTTGTAATGTTTGAACGAATCACATCACTTTGAAGAGGTGGTAGTCCACACGTCCACAAACGATGATATCATATTATAAAAAAATGTAAAGCATGAAGGTATGTGTTATATAATAATTATATAAGAAAAAATAAATCATAAATATCATAAATATTATATAAAAACCATAATTTCATCATTATTCCTAACCTTGAAATGTGTTAAGGAAAAAATAAATGATATTGGTTTGTGAGGCGGTAATCCACCATACACACGAACGATGATTGTGTATCACAGTTGATATAAGTATGTGAAAGTGTAGGCCTTACCATTAACATAAAAACATATTAGTATATTTATGATACTTAGGTTATTATATATCATCGAATAATAATATTTTATTGTTTTGAGAATAAAATAAAGCAAAAGTTCTTATTGAAGAATGTTACCACTTCTTCGCATAACTCCCTTTAGTTTTCACCAAATAAATAAAATGGTTCCATTTATAAATAAATTTTGGATTATAGATTTAGGTTAGTTAATTTTAGAGATTATTTTTTCTATATTTTTATGATCCAAAGGTCATGATAATGTGAATAATTGAGGTGGTGAGTTCCCTTTTATAGCGGAGGAGGAGTCACATTCTTGGAAATACAAAAAGATAAACACTAGAGAAAGGTATACCTTACAAAATGTGCCTCCAATAATGGACAATATTTTATAAAAGTGATTAAATGGTAGAAATATTTTCATAAAATTTATTTTTGACATGTTTCTAGATCATTTTTCTACTTATGATTAAAGTTTAACCCCCAATTAAACCCGTTTTTTCCTTTAATCAATGTAATTAATTTTAATTACTTTTATTAGATATTTTTTGTAAAAAACAAATTTTACCTTAATATAAATTATAAATTATTATTATAAAAGATATGGAATCCATTTTTGAAAATGAAAATCACATAAATGGAATAAATTAATTTAAAATGAATCCCACAGGCAGGATAAGACAACGAGTTTTAAAGTAAAAATGTTAAAATGTTTGAAAAGTTTTTTTATTCAATTTAAATGTCAAATTGATTAAAATAAAATAAATTGGATTAATAGTTTTATAATTGATCTAAATATACTTTAAACCCAATTTAAAATTATATATATATATATATTTATATATATTAGATGAAAAGTAGTTTTTAATTAAAATTCAGTATTTTTCATTATTCAACAAAATTGAAACTTCTTAAAACAATACAAAAAATCACCCTAATTTAATTTTTAAATTGAGATTAAGAAATAAAGTATAATTTCTAAAATAAATTTTTTAAATTTTTCATAATCTAGTTTTCAAATAGGTACACTATTAAAAGGTGTTAAAAATTCATTTTTGAAAGATATATCTTTTTAATCCTAAAATTGGATTTATTTTTATTTCTTGTCTAGAAAACATATAAGAAGAATGTTAAACACTTGATTGAATATATACTATATATTATTAATTAAAAAAATTCATAAATTTTTTTTGTTTAATTTATTGAGATAAAACGTCTTTGTGCATAGAAAAATAGTTTTTATGAAAAGGAATTTCATTATTTTCAAATAATTATTACTTTAATTTCTAATTAATTGGTTTCCAAAGAATTAATTTCATAATTAAGAATAAACCATATTATCATAATTTAGTTAATACTTTTCATAACCTCTATTTGAATGGTTAGTTGATAACTATAATAATATTTTAATATTAATATTAATAGTATATTGTAGTTTAGTAAAACTTGGTCTTGCGTGTAATGAAAGCTATCAAAGAAACATGGAATTGTTTATAATACAAGAGAAAAATAGTGTTGCATGTACAAAAATCTAATATAAGTGTTGTGTATAAAAAAATAATAACATTATGTTGCATATAAAGAAATCATAACTTAGTGTAGTGTGCAATGAAAGCCATGAAAGAAATTTAATTTTAAAAAATAATAATTCATTAAAACTCAAGGAGTTAAAATAATCAAGACAATTTTTGAGTATTTTAAGTTATAATATTGATTGATTTTAATAGTTACTATCCAAAAAAGTTACTACAAGTTTGAATAAATATGACTTTTCTATTCATTATAAATTCTAAATGTGTTTATATATTTGTTTCTTATATAATTTTTAAAGACACACGAAGAGATATTTTTCTCTTTTATTTTATGACACGTTATCTTAAATTATATATTGAACATGAATTCCATTATGTATTTATGATGGATTATATTTACCCTTTATTTGGGGACATTTTTCAGAAAATTTATATATTTTACAATTATTGGGAAGTGGGGTATTTTCAAAAAACACTCAAGTAGTGGAATTCTGCTTTTATTAATGGTACAACCCCTTCCAAGTCATTGATTTCCAAAAATTATTAAATGTGTAACAATATTGATTGAAACATAATGTATAAAATTATTTCCAAGTTTCTTGTTCACCATCACATTTCATATTTATCCTCTCAACAACTTTAAAATTATGGTTGATTCCACATGTATATTGCTCTATTTTTCTACAGATAAAACTTCTCATAAAACTACAAGCTTCCTCATGTTTCTTATACTTCATCATTGAATTTGATGAAATTCATTTGGAATATTCATTATGGATCACGAATACTATTTTCACTTTCTTAATCATTAATATTTTTTCATTACTATTGATTATAGAATTTATAAGTATCAACCGTGGACACTTAATTAAAAAGTTAACTTCACCCAAAAACACTTTTCTATAATTCCATGAATAAAGTTTCTAACTAAAACTATTTATCTATCTTTGTAGGATCATTCTACAATATGTATAGTGACCATAAAAATCCTTATTTGATAAATCATCATCTTCCTTAACATAATTCCATGAAATTGATCATGCTTAAAAAATTGATTTAGTTTATATTAATTATATTCATTTTAATGTTCATTATATAGTGATTTTTTTGATAATTTTATAATAATTCATAACTTTTGGTCCACTTTTCTATTAGAACAAAAATTTTAGTGAAGGAAGAATTCAAAAAATTATTTACGAAGGTTAGAAATGTTCAAAATGGAAAAATAAACTAGTTGGGAACATACTCATATCATGAACAATTATTTAAATTTCCAAAACACCCTATCCATGAGGTTCATGAATACCCTATCATCATTAGAGCTGTGCCTCCAAACATTCCCCTCCTTTCTTGTGTCTGTGCAATGTGCCCCACTTGAAGGTTCTAGGTGCCTCAAAGTAGTGAAAATTATATTTTGGTGCCTATAAATATTTTTGAATATAATATCCCATGAACTTTTATTTTTTACACCATATCTAGAAAAGTTCAATATAATGTGAAAGTAATGTGAAGGTGAAGACTCGGTAGCACCTGAGAACAAAAAATCTGCACCCAACTATAGTAAACTCCCATCTTAATGAGTTTCAACTCCAAAAGAAGGGGAAAAGAAAGGAAGGTAATGGTATTTGTGTATTTTAATGAGTATGATCAATAAAATACCACTTCATATAGTTCATCACTAGTAATATTTAGAGGGATCCTCCTTAAAAGATACACCAAAGATACCAAGGCATGGAATACAATTTTAATTTCTATCTTAAAGGGGCTGTGCCAAATTCTTCCAAATGGGTCATGCCTAGATAATTCAAATGGGCACCCCAAGAACCCAGGTCTCCTACATAAGTTCTGTAGGCATCAATATCCCTTACCTGATTACCTCATAACCCATACCTCTATCTTGGGTTATTACTCTCATAAGAAATCGATATGGGAACCCCATTCACCGAAGTCGCCTATTTGGGATCCCAATTTTCGTAAGCCACCTATATGGGAACCTCATTTTCTTGAGTGACCTATCATAGAAACTATTTCATATAGGTAACCAAACATGGTTACCATATAACTATCTCTCCTCCAAAACCTCTATAAATACATGATTGGTTTTGTTATTCTACAGTTTTCCCTTTTATTAATGCATTCCTTTAATATCAGGGATTGATAATCTAATGAGAAACCATCCCCAAGTTTTCCCCCATGACTGATAGATCAATTTCAGGTTTTAATACTCATGTAGTACCTTGATAATAAGGGTCCCTATAATTATGTGATTAATCATGCATCTCCAACCTCAAAATGCTTTTATTCCCCCATGATTCTTATCCAAGCTACAAAAAATGGGTTTCTATTTCTTTAAACCATCCAATTTTATTTACTACATAAAATAAATGATAAAGATAGCTAGACATGTATATGTGACTTTGACATAGTGTAACTACCACCCCTTATTCATTGTTCCATATCACCCATGATTTTGGTCACCCTTTCTCATCTTGTTACCAACAAATGAGAGGTGACTATATATATCATAGGCCCCCAACTAGGTATAATCCATTTAATAAGACAAATTAACAAACACACACACACATATATATTTGATAAATTTATTAAATATATATTAATTACCTATTCAAAAATTCATTTTATTTTTGATGGTTTTTATAGGAAAAAGGAAATAAATTCTCAAAAGAGGAGTTGTTGTAATTTCAGAAAATTCCAACATCACACGCTGTGAAATATATTCATAATGTGAATTATTGAGGAACATGACACATGTACATCATATTATAACCTATGAAACTAGTAAATTTCATGAAATCCTCCATACCCAAGAAATACAGAATGTGAAAACAATACCCAATGTGGGAGTTTTTAATTATGTACTTTCCAAAAGATATGTTTTGAAATATGAGAAATGAAAGTTTTTTATAGATTTTTGATGATCTTATTAAAAATTGTGAATTTCATTATTCTAAAATATTTTTGGATTTCTCATTCAAATTCCATTTTTCAAGACCAATTATAGCTTTCTTATCTAATTAATGTTCAACATTATACTTATATTACCCAAGTAAGAGTTGTGTTTTTTTCTTCTATTTCCTTAATCATGGATTGATTTAATTTTAATTTCATAGTAAACATGTAAATAATGATTATAACTTATCTATCATCAAATACCAATGTTTCATGTGTGGAAAATCCTATAGGGTTTGGGGTTGATAGTAGGTGTGGCTTAAACATAACAGATCATTGAATTAAAACTTGGGCAACCCTTTGGCTAGTAATTCATTTAATAATTATTATTCATAATATAATTTTTTGAAACCTTGATCTAGGGAATTTAAATATAAATACCTTGAACTGATTAGAGTTGAGAAGGCCGAGATTAATATTCGATGACACTTTCTTCCCTTAAAGCCAATCTTATTGCAAAAGTTTGTTTACTACCTCTAGAATAATGAGTATTTTACAGCTTATGTAGATCCAATTGGTTTGACCAAATCCAATTGGTGACCACTGCACTACTTTTTATCCTAATCCATAGGAATATTCCAAGACATATTTAGGGACACCATTTTCCTAATCCCTGAAATTGACAATTATCCATTCTCATTATGCTGAAGTAAAACCAAACTATATAAGCCTTATAAATCCAAACCAACACAAGTCACATGATTAATCCATCTATTAGGTTCTAATAACAAGATTTCCAGATCGTCCATCTCTTCCTTGTGTGTTTTAACCCATCCTTCCACAATTATATGCCTTTTTAGCTATTATAGTTTGGGATTTATGATTTTCTAATAATATCAATGCTTGTTTGGAATCAACGATGATGCACGGGAAGATCACCCTTACCATTCCCTCATTGATATCCCATTATTATTCCCCCACAAATGATCCATAAATAGATAATCCTCAAATATGTTATAATCCGAAACCATACCTTATCATGTTTAATTACCAATAGATAGGATGATCCAAAAAGGTCTTATTATTCATAAGTTCCACATGAACCATTGTTAGGCACCATTCACTTAACAACCCTAGCATATTTCATTCAAAATAAATAGAATATGATCTATTATACATGATATCTAACTAATAAATATATTTATGGTTTACAAAACCTTAAAAGGAATGTCATTGGTTATTTCTTCATGACCTCAAAAGACACCACATCATTCCATGTCACATGACCATAAAAGGTGTAATATGACTGATTATATGTCACTAAACTACTTGGTTTCTGATTAAATTCATAATGATACAGTAGAATCCACTATCATTAGCATGATCCTGACTCTATGTAACCTACTAGCTCCCAATATGGAAATCAAGACCATATAACTAAGTGGATTTTATATTAACCATCATATAACCATTAAGTAAAGGGTATGCTTGAGGGCCTCAAATGCAGACAAAAAACATAAGAAAAATGGTATTTTAAATGTGTTAATTGTGATGGATAATATACGAATTGAAAATAGTCCCAAATAAAGAGGTATTTGTGATAAAAAAATTCTGTCACAAGTACTTGTTATTTGTGATGAAAAATAATTCCCATCGCAAATACATTTGGCTGGACTAGGAACTATCCTATAAGAAACTTGTTATAATGGGATAATAGAATTTTTTTATATGTTTAATTATTATCCATCCTTTGTGAACCTTTTGTGATGGGTAATAATTTCCATCATAAAAAAGTTGTCGAGAATTATCTTTAGCGATGTAATAAATTCTGTTGCAAATAACCCATCACAATTAATAATAGATCAAAAAACGTGAACCTTACTTCTTCCTCCCCCAACCCAAATCACTATATAACTTGAAAATTTCACCATTAACATATTTAACTCATCCTAAATCCAATTTTTTGATAGGTTTTATACAGATCTGGGTTCAAATTATCTCGGTACAAACTCCTCTTATCTCCTCTTTTGTTATTTTTGTGATTTTTCATTTAATCTTACATGAATTAGTTTGGGAAAACACTATGTCATTAAATTTAATTTAATTTTATGATTTATTAGGTGTTAAGGTAAATAAATTTTAATTATTCCCTATTTGGGTGTCCATTGGGTTTGCATGATTTGATTTCAATTGATTTGAGGTATTTTTCTCTTTGTTTAACCTTTAGATTTAACAGATTTTTTTATGATATTTAGGACTAATGAAATTATATTATTTTATATTATTATTATAAATATTATTATTATGTAAATTATTTAGGGAAATCTTATATTGAATAATTTTATATAAATATATTTAATTGGGCAATTTTATTGCATGCTTATTATGTTATAATTTTTGATAAATTGATTGTGGAAAATGATAAACCATATTTGATTATTATATTATTATTGGTTTTCATTTATTTAAATCATGTGAATATAATTTTGTAAAAATTTGAATATATATATATATATATATATTAATATGTGAATATACATATACAAACATTTTAAAAAATGCAGAAGATTTTTGATAAAATGTATGCATGTATATATTGATTTGACATGTATATTTGTTTTAAAAAATTTGTGAAAATATATTTTCTGTATATATATGTTAATATAAAATCATGTAGTATATATATATATAACATTTAGAATAAACAGAAAATGAGTGCTTTATTTAAAAATGATGATAAAATCAATTTAAAGAAAGGGTTTAGACAAATAGTTTTTTTTTATATTTTTTTATAAAAAACTTTCTAAAAGTTATATTAAGAAAAAACAATATATAATAAAAAATATATTTATAATGATTACTAGTAAAGAAAGGACATATTTTTTCCATTAAAATAATTTATTTAGTTTTATAAATGTTTTGATCATTTTTTTGTTAATGTATACCCTTTATTTGGATTCATTAAAATGAACATAGATAATAATAATAATAAATATGTTTTGATTAATTTTATTTATATTTAATAAATAATAATAATTAGATAGTAAATACATGTAATAATTTGTAAAAAAATTTAATTACTTTTAAAAAAACATAAATAATAATAATAAATATTAAAAATACACAATTATTAGTAAAATATAGTAATAATTAAAAATAGTATTGATAATTATTTTTTAAATAATTAATAAATTATCTATCAATATTATTAATAATTAGTAAATATCAGTAAATTATAATAATTTTTTAAAAAATATGTATAATATTAATAAAAAACTAAAAAGGCTACCCTCACATTTGATGTTACCAAACACCTGATGCATAGAAAAATTATGTCAGGACTAGGGTAATGTTTATATCCTGAACCTAACAGTGGTCATAGATTTCTCAAACAATTCACCATTTTAGAGATATTTCATTTTTTAAAAAATATAATAAAATTATTAAATGAAATACACTCACATGAATTGTTACCAAACATGTGAGGCGTATAAATATTATATCACACCCAGGATAAACCCTAAATCCCAGACCTAAAGCTAGCCACATATTTCTCATACGATACACCATTCAAAATGGGAAAATTATTGGGTTAAAATGTAACATCCTTGATTATTATATAATAATAATGTATCATATTTATTAATATTTATGAATTAGATATAAATGTAAACATAAAGGGATTCTATGGCTGATAGTATACCCAACAAACAATAATGAGTTTCTCCGAAATCATACATTGAATGTAATATTGTATTATACCAAAAATAATAATACGATATTAATATTATTATTTTAAGTGGAAGTTATTACCTAGCCATTGAATATGCAAGAATGGATAGAATTAACTATATTATGTTTACACATGTTTATTAATTTTTTAAATTTATTGAATAAATTTTATATGTTTAAAATCCAATTTTAAGCATAAAACACACTAATATTTTTAAAATGTAGTTTTTTTCTCCTTTTGAAGGTGAACCCATTTTAAATATATATTTTTACACTTTTGTATGTTCTATTAGGAAATATAAACTTCTTATTTGGAGTAGGGACATAAAAGTTTAGTTTGTTTGATTTTTTGTTATTTATCGGATAAATTTTATATTTTAATGAATAGTGAAAAATACATCATTTTAATTCAAAATAAAATTTTCATATAATTTATTTATATTATTGGATTATTATTTTAATTGGTTTTAAAGTATTATTAGATTTTGGTTTTATCATTTAATCTAATGTAAGTCATTAAAATCAATTTCCCATTGAAATTGGATATAAAAATTCACAAGAGACTCAACCCAATGGGTGAGGACTCGACAAGTGCATCCAAGAGACCTGAGATCAAATCCGAGCGGAGAAATATTTATAGGTTACTATAGAAGGCACTGCTTAATATTGTAGCAGTCTGAACTTTTAATAAATTTGGGCATTCGGGCCACCAGTTTAGTCCTCGAGTCCTTTAAAGAATTCGAACCACCCAAGCCCTTCTGTCCACTAAGGATCTCAGGCCACCTCATGGCCTTTGGTCCACCTCAAGGCATTTAGGCTACATGAAATTTTGTTTAAATAGAGCATGCAGACTCTACAAGAAGCAGGCTTGAGATGATGATTCAGAGAAGGCACATTCACTAGAGAAGAGAAATCAGATTTTAAAGAATGATAGGGTATGAAAATGACCATCATGACCATCCTATGCATGAATAAGAAGCCTATCCCAAAAACCAGAAGATTGTGGAGAGCTGACATCATGATGCATGTGCGGGGGAGGGGCGATTCCAAGAAGTTATAGTCTGGATGAATTTCTATAAGACCTATGGGATTTGTAATGTCATGAATCTTATGGGACATGTAGGATTCCCCTTCAACTCTTAAATGGTGGAATTATCAAAAAATTTATTAACAAAATAAAGGCCTTCATGCCATTCGGGTAAAAACTATTTGAAATTTCGAATGTTTTACTTTAAAAATCAAATTTCTTATTCATTCATTGAGATTAAATTTTAATTAATTTCTGATAATTTTTGTATTTTGTATTTGAAAAAATAGATTCCATATTTGGAATAAAAAGGTACAAATTATTTAAATATGTCCCTTTTATTTTTAGAAATTATGAATATTAACTTTAGAATTTTTTTTTTATTACCACAGTTAATGGTAAATCTGGTAATTAAAGATTAAAATAACATTATAAATACTATAAAATACCCTAACACCTATACCAATATTATTGGATAAGTTATTTTCGACCAATTCAATCCTTGGATCTAAATTTTGGCCTTTGGAAGCCACTTGGGTGTGATTATGACATCTAAATTTTTTTATTTAAAGTAAATACAAATATTTCATAATCATGTCACTTATGACTAAAATATTTTTAATACTAGGTTATATAATTGGTATATTAGACTATAAATAGTTTATTGAAATATAAAATTATTACCTACATCAATGAAATTTATTTATAATTTTTAGGAAAAATATAATTAAATTAAATGATTACACAATGATGATGAAATAATTTGTTAATTAATGAAAGAATCAAATAATTGATATTATATATATTAAAATAAATATAATTTTACTTAATTTATGACATAGAAATTTTTTCAATGATATTGAGATGTTCTTGATGTGTTCAAATAGTTTTTTCAACTATATATTGAAGTTATGATATTTTTAAAAAGTTAAAAAAAAGAATAATATCAAAATTGACACTCATGGTATTTTAAAATAAAAAATATTTTGTTAAATTTTATAAAATTTATAAAAAATATAATATTTCTCTAAAATGTTTATATAAGTGTAAATATATCATTAATGACACATTAATTGGTTTTTTGACATGTTATGACAATTATTTTAACCCTCAAAGTGTACATTACCTGATTAAATGTTAAGAGTAAAAAGGGGTCAAAAGAAAAATATAAGGATTAAAAAATACTAAAACATTAATTATTTTCATTGGATTATTAAATTTAGACCATTAATCATAATATATTCTAAATAAATGAATTTTTACCTATTTTTAAAAGAAAATTATTTTATATTAATTTAATACTTTTTATTATTCCAAAAGTGCCCCTCCCCTCTCATATAAAATAAAACACATTCATCTCAATTCCTTACACTTAAAAAACATTTTTGTTTTGAAAATATATGTTGAAAATTATTTATATAATCCCTCCAAACATTCTTTATTCCATAGTTTAGGCAGAACACCATCCATAGAGGTGTTAAAGTGTAAAGAAAGGTGACCATCTGAAGGAAATGTAATGTTTTTATTTAAGTGTTTCTATTTTATTTCTTCTACGACTTAATAAAAATATTTTTCATCCCTGATGAAATAATAAATATAGTATCCTCAATATACTGATATGTTGTTATGTTAACATCATCACCTAAATCCATCTCCAATTCAATTAAATGGGAAAAGAATTAATCGTTCGTGCATACCAATGAACTATCACCACTACGAACCAATATAATTTATTTTCCATAACCATATCTCAAGATAGGATATAATTATGGAATTAATGTTCATTTTTGATATTCATGACATATTCATCATTTTAATAAAATAATATATCAATAACCTTTTTACTTTACTAGCACATAAAAATGATAATGTTGTTCGTGCGTACTTGTAACTATCACCTCCACGAAACCATGTGATTTGTTTTCAATCACCACATTACATGGATAAGATATAGAAATATATTTAAATGATAAATTTTATACAAATTATATTATTATCATTTTTTAATGTTAAAATAATATTTACCTTCTTTCCATAATGCTCATTCAAAAATGAAAATTTTACTCATGCGTACGTACGACTTACCATCTCCATGATTGTAACATTGTTCATTTTTTATATACATATATAATAAATAGTTTTAAAAGTATAATTGATATATAAAAGTGATAATTATGACATGAATATTATTCTAGAGATGATGGACTTATGACCACATGAAATATTGACATCATACCAAGTTCATTTTAGAATCAAGTACCAAATTTCGACCAAACATCCAATATGAACTTAAATAATTATGTATTTATTATAACAAGATAATAAGAGATATAAAATGAATAATAAACATGAAAAAGGTTATAAATAATAATAATAAACTTAATTTTATTATTCTAGATGATAAAGTACATATGTGATGAATTAAACTCGGGGTAAGAAACTTCATCTCATTCTCCTTTAATTAAGGTATATTTTGATGTTATACACCACCATATTTTAAAAGGTGCATAATCAACTCCTTTTGACCTTTTAATTTAATTAAAAGGATTGAAAAGTAATATTTATATAAAATTTTTTTACTTTATTTACAAAATTCCAAAAATAATGTTTTGTTTTAACGTATACGATGACAAGAACTTTTCAACTACCATAACCATTATTTGATATTTAGATTCCTTTATACACCTTAATGTTTTTAAATGGAAAATAAATCCCTTATTCTATTTCTTTTGGAAATTTTGGTAAATAAAATGGTTTTGAAAATAGATTTATTACTTTAATATCTTGATGTGATTTCTTGGAATTGAAAATGAAAATTTATTATTGAAATATTGATAATTGCAATCTTTAATGTGTTATGATTATATAATGGTAATTAGACATTTGACTGGTGGTTACATGTTAAAATAATGATGGTGTTTCCCATGTTGAACCAAGGATGGGTGATTATGTTATAACCTCAAATGCATTGGGTATGGAAGTCAGTCGTATGACTATTCTATTTATAATAATGACATGTTTGGATGTTGGCCGTATAACTATTCCATTTATAAGAGTGACATGTATGTAAGTCGACCGCATGGTTATTCCATTTAAATATGATTATGTCCCAAGTTAAATTTTTATGTAATATGTTATTTGTATGGGTTTTATGGTAATATTTTGATTATAAAAAGGTTAATATATGATCTTATTTAGAAAGAAAAGTTTTCACAATTTATTAGAGCTGAAAAGGATTTATTTATGATAAAATATTCATGGTTTAAATTTTTTCGAAATACTATTAGTTTTGCTACTTTGTGTATCCCTTGCTAATATTTTTACCCTCACCCCAAGTTTTGAAAAAAAAATCACAGGATTTGAGGGAGAACAGAGTCAATGATGGGATCATTGAAAAGTTATGATGATTAAACAGGAAAAAACCATAGTTCAATTTAAAAGTATTAATAAAATAAATGGATACTATTAGAATTGTCCATGTTGTATTTATATGGTTTTTTATATATGAGTTATAGACTAATTATCTAAATAGATAAACTTGAAAATATCCTCAATGTTAAATAAAGTAAAGTTATTGCCTTTAATAAATATTATGTAATGTTTAAGGTCAAGTACTTATATTTTTTATTAAAGGAAAGGTTTAGATAACTTTAGAGGTCAGAATGTTATCTGGGGTAGGTTAAAGATCCTTTATAACCCCGAGTGTTATTATCATATGGAAAATTTTAGAGTATTTTGGTAAATTACGTATATTGGATAAAAACCTAAATCAAGTAAGATAAAAAGAGGTTGATGGATTTGATTATTTTAATTTTTTTGTTATTAACTTTACCCTGTAGAGTATTCTTTTTTTAATAGTTCATTTCATATATAAGTGATGTTATTTTTAGAAGATTAATTAGCATTTATAATGATGGAAGGAAGTATATATTAAAAAACCTTCTTATCAAACCCTAATGATTTTATCATCACTATTATCTCCTAATATTGTTTGAATGATTTTGACTGCTTCTTGAGTATTCAGATTACTTTCATGAAATTGTCTGAGTTATCCAACACATACTCATTTATAAATTTTTTTATGGGGAATGGTATTTTTCATATGATTTCATGATCTCAACTCATCCAAATCTTTAGAAAGGTGAAATTACATAACTTATTTGAATGTTCACTTTTTGAAAATATGATAACATGCTGAAAGAGAAAAGGAACACCACGAAGATTCTAAAATCAAGATTCAATGTATAAATTATCTACTTATCCATAGAATATGAAATATGATCGGATTGATATTTAATAATCATGAAGATATAATCAATATATTTGATTTTTAGGAATGTGGAATGAAGATATAAGGTGTAAATTCATAGTTAATGGATTATAAAGAACATTTAAATATTAATATGTCTTTATATAAAGTATTTAATAGTTATGGTATACTTAATGAGGTGGAAATGTTTAAAATTATTAATACTATTTTGATAATGGGAATAGATTTGAAGCCCTTTTTAGTTGTGTAATATGTAACGATAAGGTTTTTATTTTAAAACGTTATTTGAGGAAGAATTATCTTTTTTGCACATAATTACAAAGTATGTATAACATTTGGGGATCATATAATATTTTACTTGAGCTAATTATGGGTTAATACATTTTGGGATTCAAAATGAAAGATATGAGATAAAAATTGAGGATAAAACATGATATGGTTATTTTTGAGGATATTGTCATATTTTGATATTGTTATAAGAATGATATTGTTTTAGAAAAAGAAAACCCACATGATGGGTGAAAACCTATCATGTTCAGAAAGGCTGTGGGAATCAAACCCACAACCGAAGGGTGACAAGGGTGCATCACCTACCATTGACTAATGTGAAGTCCTAATTTAGTATTAATTTTTCCTTTTTAGTTTAAAAAGTCGATGGACTAAGAATAAATATATTTTGGGAATATATGTTTTATAAAATAGATAACCATGGGATTGGAAAATGAATTAGTGATTAATTAATTAATGTTATTTTGTAAGACATTTTCTATTTTTGGAATCCTATATAATCAAGATAAATAGAATACTATAGAATTTTATTTGAGGAATAAAGGATGAAATATATTTTGGAATAATATATGATGGAATTATGGTGATATGGGTTATTTATGGAAATGGTTATGGTATCTTGAATATTATTAGGATAATTAATTTTTGGTGCGATAATTCAAGAGTAATTTATTTATTTTGGAGATAAATATTTTAAATTTTAGCTTAGAAGACTATGTGATTAAATCATTATGATTTTTGGGTTTCAATATTAGTTTAGATTATTTTTATGAATTTTAAAGGATACTTATTTTTTGAATGGTATTTGTGGAAATTTTGGTATTACCGTTGAATTTTGGAGTTTGAAGTAGTATTTCATCAAATAAGGTTTATCATTTTTTTGGGAATTATCTTATCTTGTACTACAATTTTTTTTTGTATTAATGATTAATTATTATAGGAATAGATAATTAATATTTTGTGAATAATTAGATAATATTAAATTTAATTCTAGTGATTCAAGTGTGAAAAATTCATCTTGAAAACTCATAGTTTGGAGAAAATGATGATTATATGGTATAAATTGACTAAAATTTGCAACTCTACTTTTCGGGTAAGTATGTTTCTTTATGTAATTATTCTAGGAATTAAATTAATTCTACAACTCTATGAAAAGGATATTAAAACAAACACATTTTCCAAAATAAAAAACAGTTTTACCTATAACAAATTAACGGTTATTTGATTTTTAACTTTCTCTTAATAATGTTTTCTATTACTCTTCATGAAAACATGATGGATATTTTTCTCTTAAAAATCCACATTATCTGACATATGACCCTAGTATTTGTTATCTAAGGTGATATCCATACATTCCATTATTTATTTTTAAGTTGTAGTTTTATTGATCCTTTTTTCAATGTGGGATTTCAATAAAGGTATTTCTAAAAGTCATACCTTAGTTACTAACCATGAATTAATATTATGAGGACACAATTTCCAGGGGGAATGTACAATCATAAGTTATTATAGAATAATTAATTTTAATATTTATTAATATTTATGAATTTTATATTAATTTTACCTTAAAGGGATTCTAGGTCCTATAGTGTACCCAACACACGACAATGAGTTTCTCCAAAATCATACATTGCATGCAAGATTGTACTCTACTAAAAAAATACAATGTTAATATTATTATTTTTAGTGGAAGTTATCACATAAACACTGAATCAGAAAGAATGAATTAAATTAACTATATTATATTTAAGCATATTTATTAAATACTTTTATATCCATCCAATAAATTTTAATGTTTTAAAATTCAATTATATGTATAAAATGCTGTAATATTTTTAAAAGGAATTTTTGTCACCTTTTGATGAAGAACAAATTTTAAATATATATTTTGACACTTTTGTAATTTTTATTTGGAAAAACAAACTTATTCTTTGGAATTGGGGCATCGATGTTCAGTTTGGTATATTGTTCGGTATTTTTTCTCATAAATTTCATATTTTAATGAATAGTGAAAAATATTGCATTTTAATTCAAATATATATTTTTTCTAATTTATTTATATTGCTAGATTATTATTTTATTTGGTTTAAAACTAAAATTAGATTATGTTTTTATCATTTAATTCAATTTAGGTCTTTGTAATCAATTTCAAATTGAAATTATATTTAAAAACTATGCGAACTTTTGAATATTTTACTTTAAAAACCAATTTCCTTATTCCATCAAAGATGTTAATTTTTAAATAATTTCTACCTATTTTGTGTTTTGAATTTGAAAAAATGGATTTCATTTTTGGAATTAGAAGGTAAATATTATGTAAATAGGTCCCTTTTATTTTTATACATTATAAATAGTAACTTTAGTATTTTTTTTATTACTATGGTTATGGGTAAATCGAGTAATTGAAGGTTAAAATAATATTATAAATATTATAAAACTACCCTAATGTTTGTACTAATATTATTATATGAGTTATTTTAGACCAATAAAATCCATGGGCAAAAATTTTGGCCATTGGATGCCACTTTGATATGATTAGGACATTTAAACATTTTTTTAAAGTAAAGACAAAGATGTCATAATCATGTCACCTATAAATATTTTTTTAATATGGAGGTATATAAGTGATATATCAAACTATAATTATTATTTAGAAATATAAAATTATTACCGAAATCATGGTAATTTATTTAAAATATTTATAAAATAAATAAAATGGCTACGCAATGTTGATGTATTAATTTCTTAATTAATGAAAGAATCAAATAAATTATATTATAATTATTTAAATAAATATAGTTTTACATAATTGATGGAATAAAAGAATTTAATGGATTAATTTTAAATGTTTGTGATTAATTAAAATATTTGTTTCAAAAATATATTGAAAGTATAATATTTTAAAAAAGTCAAAAATGAATAGTGTCAAAATTGACACTAATGGTACTTTAAAATATAAAATATTTTATTAAAGGTTATAAAATTTTAAAAAATATAATATTAGTCCAAATATTATATATAAGTCAAAAAATTTCATTAATTACTCATTTATCAGTATTTTTTCATGTTATGGTAATTATTTTAATCATGAAAGTATACATTACTTGATAAAATGACAAGAGTTAAATGGGTTAAAACAAAACGATAATGATTAAAAAAATATTAAAACTTGTATAATTTTTATTTTATGATTATATTTCTACCAATATTAAACAAATATTATAAATAAATCAATTTGGACTAATTTTTAATAGAGAATTAACTTTTATTAATTTAATACTTTTGATAATTCCAAGAGTGCCCCTCCCCTCTCCTATAAAAGGGCACCCATTCATCTCTATTCCATAAAATTAAAAAAACATTTTTATTCAACCAATATCTACCAAAAAGTCTTTCTATAATATCTTCCAAGATTATTTAGTCCTTATTTTATGTAGAACACCCTTCTTAGAGGTGTTAAGGTGTTAAGAAATGTGATCATCCGAAGGAAAGGTAATGTTTTTATTTAAGTGTTTCTATTTTCTTTCTTCTTCCCCTTCCATAAAATCTTCTTCATAAATGAGGAAATAATAACTATATAATAATTAATGTAATGAGATTTTATTATTTTAATATCATCACCTAAATCCATACCAACTTCCATTAAATAGAGAAAAATAATTAATCTTTTATGTGTACAAGTGAACTATCACCTCCACAAACTGATACAATTCTTTTTCCATAAAAGTATATCAAGACTGGTTATACTTATGGAATTAATGTTCATATGTGATAATAATGAAATATTTATAATTTTAATAAAATCATATATTAACTATGTTTTTTTTACTTTACATGTACATAAAAATGATAACGTCGTTCATGCTTTCGTGTGAACTATCACCTCCACGAAGCAATGTGATTTTTTTTATAACCACATGACATTGATAAAATATATAAGTATATTTAAATTATTAACATGATATAAATTATACTATGAAATCTATTTAAGGATAAAATAATATTTATATTCTTTTCATAATGATCATTGAAAAATGAAAATGTTACTCATGTGTATGTGTGACATACCGTCTCCATGATTGTAACATTGTTCATTTTTAATATTCATATTTAATGAATGTTTTAAAAATTATAATTTATATATAAAAAATATTAGTATTTCATGAATATTATTCTATATATGAAGGAATTATGATCATATGGACTATTGACATCATAACAAGTTCATTTTCGACTTAAGTTATGAATATCAATAAAACATCTGATATGAAATTAAATAATTATGTAATATTATACCATGTAAATAAGTGATATAAAATGAATAATAAAATTGAAAAAGGTTTTCAATTAAATAAATAATTAACATAATTTTATTATTCAGGAAGATAAATAACATATGTGATGAAACAGAATCGAGGTAAGGGACTTCGCCTCAATCACCTTTAATTGAGGCATATTTTGATATTATACACCACTTTATTTTATCAGATGTACAATCAACTAATTTTGAATTTTAATTTCATAAAAGGTATGAAAAATAATATTTCTATATGATGCATTTTACTTTCTTACAAAATGACAAACAAAATGTTTTGTTTTAATGTATGTGGTGACAACGACTTTTCTTCTGCCAAAACTATTATTTAATATTTAGCTTCCTGTATAAGTGTTAATGTTTTTAAAAGGAAAAGAAAACCCTTTCCCATTTTTTGGGTATTTTGGTATGGAATTTTATTTTGAAAATATATTTATTAATTCATTATCTTGAGATTATTTTTTGTGATTTCAAATGAAATTTTATGAGTGAAATGTTGATAATTGCAATCTTTTTGTGTTGTGATTGTATAATGGTACTCGAACATTTGACATGTGGTTATGTGATAAATAAAATATTGATGGTTCTATGATAATATATGTATGGATGGTTATGTTATAACCTATAATAAATTGGGTATAAAATTTGGTTGTATGGTTATTCCATTTATAAGAGTGACATATATGGAAGTCGGCCATATGGATATTCCATTTATTAGAGTGACATGTATAGAAGTAGAAAACATAGTTATTCCATTCATGTATGATTCTATCCCAAGTTAACTTTGCATGTAATATGTTCTTTCAATGGGTTTTATGGTAATATTTTTATTATAAAAAGGGTATGAAATGATATTATTTTCAAAGGAATGTTTTTATTACTTATTAGGGGTGAAAAGTATTACTTTATGATAAATTATTCATGGTATACATGTTTTCAAAAGACTATCAGTTTTCCTTCTTTGTGTATCCCTTATTGAGATTTTTATTCTCATCCCATGTTATGAAATTTTTTCATTGGATTTAAGGGATAATAGAGTCAAGGATGGTATTAGGGGAAATTTATAACAATTGAACGTGAAAATAAACCATGTTTCCTTTTAAAAGTTTTTATTTTATGAAGGAAATGGTTAGTATTTGAAGTGTTCACTTTGTTTTTCTATGGTTTTTATGTATGAGTTATGGAATAATACTCTAAATCACAAAACTTGAAAGGACCATTAAGTTGAAATGAAGTAAAATTATTGACTTAAATAAATATTATGTAATTATTAAGACCGTGTATATATATAAAAAGTCAAAAATCTCATGTCATAATGGAAAAATTACTACCTGTTTGTATTAATGGGGTATTGAATTCTTCAATATGGGAAATGTTTACCAAAATATCATATTTATTCTGAGATTTTTGTGTGGAAAAATATGATTATGATGCATTGAGTATTAGAAAAAATGAATTTCTTCTAATTTTATATAAATTTCAAAAAATATTTCCACCATGCTTCTTTGACTGAGTGAAATATTTAATATTAAATTTTGCATGTGAATGAAAATATAGAGGGCTGATAAAACTTTGATGGATGAACCAATTTAAGAGATATATGCAAAAATTAAAGTTGAAATTATGTAACACACTATCAGTAGAAGGGTAAATTGTAGAAGCATTATTGCATGAGGAAAATTTTAAATTTATACTCTTATTATTTTCAATCAGAATATCTTTTAAAAATAACCATATGGATCATAATGAGGAAAATGATGAGGATTTTATAGACCATCATTTTTACTTTTTTAGTCATATCGAGCTTGGTTTTAGTGGTTATCATGAACGGTGGATTTTAGATTAAGAACTGCATTGTCTCGCAGGGCACGATGGGGTCGTGGGGAAGAAACATGCGCTACCCGACGGTTGATTAGAGAAGATTGGGTTCTTCTTAATCACTCATATCAAGTCCACCGTTTTGTCTTCGAAATTCCCAAAAGTTCCATATCCAGCAATACATGTACTTGCTTTCCAAAGGTAGGCATTCAGTGGGTGTTTTGACCAGCGATGCTTAAGAACTCACATTGTTTGAGAGGATGGGAAGTCAGACTCATCGAACCCTTTTGGGGGGGGATTATTGCCTGTTCTAGGACTTTATTATAGATTTAAGACATATTCATATGTTTGCAAATATTTGTTTTATACCCAAGCATAGTATCCATGGATTACTTCGGGTTGGAAATGGTCAGCTGAACGTAGGGGGTTTGGAATCATTTATGCCTGAGGTTTACCATCCCTCGTTGGATTAATGACCCCGAGGAATCTGGACTCATTAAGATGGAACTGATTTAAATCCTCATAACCAGGAACTCTAGAGTTTATTTTCATCTTGGGGGGAAAGATAACGACTTGAGAGTTTGGATCGAACCCATGATACGGGCTTCCTACATATCCTCATGAGAGGAATCAGAATCCACGTAGTTCGGTTTGGTATGGGGCTTACACTCTAGGCTACCCAAAGTTGGTGCGGTGAACCGACGTGAAGATGGTCAGATCGACCAGTTGTTGGGCTTGAACCTTGGGGAGGATTCCTACGTATCCCTATTATGGGGAATCAAAGTCCACATAGTTCGAATTAGAGGGTGTCAGAGAACCGACGTAAGGATGGACCGGGGGTCTGATGGGTAGTGGCCTTGAACCTCATGGAGGATTCCTACGTACCATGCCTTAACATGGATCAAAGTCCTCATAGTTCGCATGGACATGGGGCTTACACTCTGAGGTAGCCCAGGAGAGGATTTCATGGTCGATGCTTACTCAAATCCCACGTGAGTCATTCTCGGTGTGAGAAACAAGAGGCAGCATGGACCAGACGATCACGTCGCGAAAGGTGCATCTGTGGGAAGTGCAATGGGGCTTATGCGTGGGAGTGGTCCATTGATGACAAAGCCTAGAGGAAGAGGGAAAGGGTATCCCCATGTCCATCTCCCCTCTTGTTTCTTGGCACTGGGGAAGTACAGAGGTGCATGGCTGCTTCCTTCGGATGGGTAGTCCGCCACTCCCCGGGGAGGGGAGAAGTGCCCCAGTACTCACAAGTGGAGGGGCAGAAAGGGGACTCCTGGGCTCGAACTCCGTATTACCGTGGGAATGTGAACCCATCAATGCTTTGGGAATCCGCTCAAGGGCCGTAGAAACCCCTTCTTCCTCGCTTACTGCGGGTATGTAAACTCAAAATGGCGCACTGATGCACCTGAAGGTTACATCACACGGGTCCGGTGGCTTTGGTGGAGGCCTCGGGTCGGGGCCAATGATTGGGCCAATGAGGGGGTTGTGGAGGATCATGACAGATTAGAAGGATTTTATCGGGCTCGAGGAATGGGAACATCAAAGGAATTGGTGGGCCACACAGGTGTATGAGTGGTGGCACCCTTCGCATAGGGAGGTGCTACGCAGCTGGAGAGTCTACCCGCAAACTAGGGTGGTCCGTGGAATGATGGGAATTCCGCGAACCAGGATGGTTCACGGCTTTGGGTTCGGCCCACATACCAGGTTGGTATACGGAGGGGTCCATGTGAGCAACGGAGGTAGAGGGCGATGTCGGTCGGGGGTTCATCGGTTGGGGCTTCGCCCATGCAGGAGGGTTCTACGCGGTGCGACGGATCAAAAAAGGTGCATAAACTCCCTGGTCAGTGAGGAGTGCATCCGCGGAGGGGCCACGGTTCTCGGTCCTCTTTTCATTATTATTTTATGTTCGCGGTTCACCAAGTTGATATGTGTTTTCATTTTCTTATTAATTCAATTCCAGCTTCATACCTGTTCTGGTTCGCGAACTGGAACTTCGCTGTTTGCGAAATCCTAAGCTCCTTCTTTCGAAATCCTTCCACCCGAATCTGATTGATCTCCACCTCCACCCCCTCCCTGTCCTTTTATAAAGTGGGGGGAAAGATAAGTATCTGTGGTCATGCATCACCTTTTGCAGAGGCCCATGATCAGAAACCCAGTTTACGGATGACTTGGTCAATCCGTAACTCGCAGGGGGCATTGAACGCTCCTCCCCCGTGAACCAAACTAGCTCGGGGAGTGCTTCGCAGTCGCGCAGGGTTCCGCCTCCATTCCGCGAATGACAGCGGGTGTGGTCCAAGATGGTTGATGCAGTTTGCGGCTGGGGCGGTTGGTGATGGTGGACCGGCTCGGCGCCCGTCCTGCTTTGCACTCGTGAAGGATCCCCACCTCTGTTCCGCGAACGATAGTGGTCCGCGGGGGGTGCTTCGCGGAACCGGCCGCGTACCATTATCAATGGACCAGTCTGGGGACCGGTTCAACTCTTTGCTGATTTATTGGGTGCTCTTCATATTTTTTCCCAATTCCATGAGGTAAATTGGGAAGAATCCCCGCTTGAATTAGGGGTATTATCCTTATCCTTTGCGGATTTTTCAGGATCCTACAAATGCCCCCATTAAAACGGGGTCCGATCAGAATGAAGAGGAGGTCATTCCGATGTAGAGTGTCCCTGAAACATCGATGGTTTGCGGTAGGGGAGTGAACCCAGTATGGGACCACGCCTATAAATATGGGGGCCCTATTCTTTGTCTTTTACCGGATTCTTCGTGAAACCAGAGTTCTCTCACTTTTTGTCTTCACGGGTTCATTCCTTCTCAAAACGCCTCATCCACGAACCAGCTGCCACTTCTGCAAACCATTCCTTATTCGTGCTGTACTTCACCTGTGGATCAATCTCCCAGCCGTGAACTAACACTTCTAATCAATTAAAAAGTAAGTCCCGATGGGCCGCGTAAGAACTCGCTCCGCGGACTGAAATATTCCAGACTTTGAAAATTTCTTAAGTCTTCTGAACTTAACTATTTAAATCTGGGATTAAGATTCCGTGGAGCAACCTGGTTTGTAGTTTTCAGGCCAACGCTCCACGGGCTAGAGTACCGCGGACCTCTTCCACGTAGGGTTGGTTCGCGGGATGCAGTCATCACAAACCACATTTTGAGGCCTGCTTGCAGATCTTATCATGAAGGATTCGGGACTCCTTTGCCATATGCTTGGTATTTTTGGTCCAGATTTTATTATTCCTGACTAACCATTTTCTGGTTTTCATAATGCAGGGAGAAAATATGGTTCCCCCTCGCCCTGCACCCAGGCCTGCTGCCGAGCCTCTCTTGATTGGTGATCAATGCCTAAAGGATGGGGCCATCTCTATTAAGGATGGAATCCGCCACTCCCCACTGTGATCATTCCTTACCGATCTGCTCTCCAAGTCACAGCGGGAGTACCCCTTTTCCAACAGCCTTCCTGCCTATGGGTTCGGTTTACTGTCTGATACGCCGATTCCGGTACCATCTCGCAACAACAATCCTACAGCATGGATATTTACTAGCACTATCCCTCGATCTGTGATATCTGCTAGAGGGTGGCCTTCCCTAAGGGATAGAGCTGCCGGATCTGTGTTGAATCACCTTCCTGTGTCCCCAATAGGGGAATAACGTCATCTGGACGGGACAATTCATTGTTACTGGAGCATTGCCCGCAATTCTATGGTAAACAACCATCATGGCTAGTCAACAGATCGGGAAAGACTGGGTGGTTTCTAATCTCGCCTCTCTACTTCTCAATCTGAAGCCTACCTTTCCGCGACCCAACATCGTTACCTAACAGAGGCTCAGGATCATGCCGGGTAGTTGCGATACTCCAGGGAGAAGTCATTGAGTAGTGTTCTCGACTGGAAGTGCTGAGGAATGACATACAGCAGCTCCAGAAGGAAGAGACTAATGTCACCGCTATAATTGAAGAAGGGGAGAAGCGGATGAAGTAGGCGATGAGGGCGAGCTCAAAGGTGGACCAGGAGGCAGAAGCATTACGGGCTGGTGCAGAATCTGAGACAACATTACTACAGAATCTCTATCAAGAAATCGAGGATTATCATCAGTTCCTGATACAACTTTGTGAATCCACTGAAAACCTCATGTAATAAACTTTCATGCTAGAGGAGGCTCGGGATTGTGGATGCCCTTCTTACCAACTTTGTTATGGAACAATTTGTTTTTCCTTAGTTCCCTTGTTGTCTTCTCCTTTGATAGAAATTATTTGGAATGATTTCTGTATATGTTAATTCACTGAACTTAGAATAATCATAGTTTAGGGAAATTGATAAAAAAAATAAAAAATAAAAACGAGCTCTAAATTTTTCTTGGATCATGGGATCCAGCGAGCATAGTTTTAATATTGCTAGGGTTTGGTAGAAAAACCCTACAAAATTTTTCTCTATTATTTTAATACCCTAGTTTTTCCTGGGCCCAGTTGGTGTGGATCCAGAGGGAATGGCTCGGCTTTTTCTTAGGTCTCCCTTTTCGGGTTTTCAGCCTAACAGGCTTTGTGCCTCTTTTTGTGGGCAGTTTAAAGTCCCGCCGACAAGACTATCATTACAGATGTTTTAGGTCAAACAACATTGGCCAGATATGGTGGGGTAAGGGCCCCAATGAGGTTTGATTGATTAAAAGATATCTCAATATCCTCCAGACGCATGTGGGGGGAGCGTGTTTATATTTTAATGACATGTAGGGCATGTCTCAAGGCATGGGAGCCATATCGGTGTGCAAAGGTATGAAGAGCATCGCCTAAGGAAATATTGCCTTTGGTAGACGGTCCAGGGGAAATAAATATGCAGAGCCGCTGAGGGCATGGTATGCATAGTCGTGAAAAGGTGTCCTTAATTCAATGACCCTCCATTTCTGATGATCTTAGGACTTCATGGAAGTCTGGCTTATGGAAAGCACGATGGGTAGCATGGAGAATTATGAAAATTACCAGGGGTGGCTCGGAAAGGGTATGTGGCGTCTGAAAGGGTTTGAGAACAGCTGTATCAATTTGGAGTGTGGAGGAAGGGTCCCTATCCTACACATTTATCTAGCGTAAAGGATGGTTGGAGCTTGGAGCAGTTTAAAGTCATGTTGCTGGGACATTATCTAGAATGGAACGGATTCTCCTGGTTCTTGGTAATCTGGTCAGAGACGTTCCACCATATTCAGGCAGGGTCGTGAAAGAGGCTTGTAAACTGTATCTCAGAGGGTTTTCGAATCCTTGGTTGGACATGGGGGCTCAGGGGCCAAGGGGCGTATGGAGAGAAGCACTGATTAAGGAAATATTAACTTTGATAGACGAGCCAGGGGCGATCAATATGTTGAGCCGCTGAGGGTGTGGTATGCGTAGTCATGCAAAGGTGTCCTTGGGTCAATGATTGCATTCTTCCGATAGCCAAGCAACTTTAGAGAAGTTGAGATTCGGGACCACCAGGGGTGTATTATGAGAGTTAGGATTTTTTTCTGAGTATTAAGTATGGTTTCTAAGGAGAGGGTTCCTAGATATGGGAGAAACGTCTAGGCTAAATTTCTTGAGAATGGGTGAAGTTGTTCCTTCTCACGCTAGTGTGAGATGGTGGTTTGTGCAGGTCTGACCCATGCACTGAGGGACAGAGAAAAGCCTCCATTTCTTACTGAACCCATTACAGGTTTGACCGTGCAGTTTAACGTTATGCGGCAAGGATGACATCCGTGTAGTTTAATGTCATGTGGTAAAGACTAGGAGCATTATTAAAGGATGTTGAGCCATTTAACTCCATGTAGTGAGGATGAGGGGAATTTTTAAACTAGTGAAAATGCTTGTAGTTAGAGGAGTTTCCCTGGATGTTTAATGCTTGGTATTTGCATCTTCATGCCAAGCGGCCAAGATGTTCCATGTAGTTTATTGTCATGAGGTAAGGACATAGTTTCAAAGGCCTATCTTGATTAGAATGTAACTGGGCTTGAATATCTCGGCATGCCCAAGACATGGAGAGGGGTTGATTGGTGTAAATCGTGGTTCTGGGGCTTCTTACATCAGTAGAAATGATATTGGGGCTCTGAGGATGGTAAGCGTACGAAGCTAGGAAGAGTATCTACTGAGGAAATCTTGCCTTTGGTAGACGGGACAGGGGCTATCAATATGCAGATCCACTGAGGGCACGGTATGCATAGTTATGAAAAGGTGTCCACAGGTCGATAACTTTCCAGTTCAGATGGATGTGAATAGTTATGAGGATCCGCGATTTTCCAGGCCACAAAGTCTGTCATTTGGTAAGAAGATATCTGGACATGTCAGGCATATTAGGCCCTGGTTGCTGTTAAAGCATAGAGAGCTCCCGGTGCTGATTTATCTTGCACGCGGGGGTGTACCTTCACTCCATGTAGTTTATCGTCGTGCAGTAAGGATGAAGTACTCCTAGTTTAGCAGTCATATAGCTCGGACCACTGGGTGACTATTGCTGCAGGCACTCGAAGGATAACTAAGTTAACATGCTCTGATATACTCTAAATAGAGTGGGGGATGGCAGTTGTAAACTGTAACTCTAAGGTTTCCCGGATCAGGAGATGTGGTGTGGGGGCTCTGAGGCCGGTAAGCATTCGAATCTAGGAAGAGTACCGCCTGAGGAAATCATGCCTTTGGTAGATGGGCCACGGTCTTTCAATATGCAGAGCCGCTAAGGGCATGGTATGCATAGTCATGAAAAGGTGTCTCCGAGTTGATGAATTTCCACTTCCGATGGCCATGAATGATTATGAAAATACGATAATTCTCACAGTATAGAGTTCGGCATGCAGGTATAATGGTGTGCGAGCATACAAGAAACATCTTCACTGCAATTGTCTGTTGAGTCAAATTAGCCTAGCCCTGGCTTGATGATCATAGATGCAGGTCATCATGTGAACCATAGGTGGATACATAGGCTAAACAGGTAGGGATACCCTGGAAACGTTTGGATGTTAAAAGGGGGAAGAACTTGTAAACCACTGCGCCATACATTTCTGGATCGGGAGATATGATATGGGGGATTTGAGTCCGGTAAGCATACAAAGATAGGGAGAGTATCGCCTAATGAAATCTTGCCTTTGGTTGATGGGCTAGGGGCTATCAATATGAAGAGGAACTGAGGGCATGGTATGCATAGTCATGAAAAGGTGTCCACGAGTCGATAACTTTCCACTTCCAATGGCCATGAATGGTTATGAAGATCAATAATTATCCGGGCCATGGAGTATGATGTATGGAGAGGATGAATCCAAATGGAAAAGGAGTATTTCCATCTCGTTTCACCATATATATTGGGTGGGTCGTGATGAAGTCCATGCCGTTTAACTTTGTGCGGTGAGGACGAGGTCCATGCAGTTTAACATCGTGCAGTAAGGACGAGAGGTATATATACCTGTTTTTTCTTTTCTCGGTGGTTGGGCAGGGAGATAAGATCCCGGCGTCGCTACGTATCCCTTGAGGGTAGGAATCAAGCCACACGTAGTTCTCTTTGGAGCACACCCTGTGCAGGTTTGGTCCTTACACACGGGAAAGGGGCATTTTTAAATCTTCTTATCCATGGAGTTTAATGTTGTGCGATAAGGACGAGAGATACACCACATGCAGGTCTGGTCCATATACGGGGTAAAGAGAATTTTTAACTTTATTTGGGGATGGCTGGGCTAGGATGGGGGATCCTGGCGTCGCTACGTATCCTTCATGGGCAGTAATCAAGCTGTACATAGTTCTTTGAAAGATAATACACCCCATGAAGGTTTGGTCTGTACATGGGGGAGGAGGGAATTTTTTTTAAATTAATGGTCCAGGATGGGTAACTCTGGCATCACTACGTATCTCGCGAGGGCAAGAATCAAGCCTCACGTAGTTCTTTTGGGGAATGTACCCCGTGTGGATCTGGTCTATACGGGGGAAGGGGGTATTTTTTTCATTTAAGGTGGATGTGCCAGGGTGTGGAATTCTAGCGTCACTACGTATCCTATGAGGGCAGGAATAAAGCCTCACATAGTTCTCTGAAATACAATATACCCCATGTAGGTCTGGTCCGTACATGGGGGACAAGGGGCATTTTTTTTCCTTATCCGTGTAGTTTAACTTCGTGCGGTAAGGACGAGGAATACACCCCATGCAGGGATGGTCCATACATAGGGGAGAGGGCCTTTTTAACTTTTATTTGGGGGTGGCTAGGCCAGGATGGGGATCCCTGGCATCCCTACATTTCCTACGAAGGCAGGAATCCAGACGTATGTAGTTCTCTAAAAGAGGTACACCCCGTGCAGGGCTAGTCCGTACAGAGGGGAAGGGGACCTTTTTTTATTTTTATTTTATTACATTTGAGAGTGGTAGGGCCAGGATAGGGAATCCCAGCATCTCTACATATCTTGAGAGGGAATGAATCAAGCCGTACGTAGTTCTTTGAAATCAGTGCAGTTTAGCGTCGTGCGGTGAGGACGAAATACTCTTAGTTTAAGGTCACAGGGTTTGGACCGTGGGGTGCTTGGTAGTTTAATATCCTACAGATCGGATGATAACTACTTTTAGTTATGTCTATTAGGATGGAATACTCTTAGTTTAGGGTCATAGAGTTTGGACCGTTGGGTGCTTGGCGGGTTAATATCCTACAGCTCAAACGATAACTGCTTTTAGTTATGCCGATCAGGACAGAATACTCTTAGTTTAGGGTCATAGAGTTTGGACCATTGGGTGCTTGGCAGTTTAACATCCTGCAGCTCAGACGATAACTGCTTTTAGTTACTATGCGAAATACTTCTTCAGGAATCACACATTTGTAGGAGTGGTGGTGAACTGCCCGTCCATCGAGATCAGGGAATATGCTCCATTGGTGTAGACCTTGTGTATAACATATGGTCTCTCCCACATAGACTCCATCTTTGGAGGTTTCTTTCTGGGTATCATTGGGGTTCGTAGGACCAACACCAATTCTCCTTCCAATAAAGACCGAAGAGAGACCTTTTTATTGAAGGCCCATGCAATCCGGTTATGATATACTTCCAGATGGTGAAAAGTGTGCAACTACTTCTCGTCTACCTGTTCCAACTCACATAGCTACTTTTATGATTTCTCATCATTGGTTAATTGATCACAAATGGAATCGCGAAGCGAGGGTAATTGGATCTCAATGGGAATGACCACTTTTGTTCTGTATACTAATTAGTACGGAGTAGCCTGAGTAGTGGTGTGGATTGTGGTTCGATTATCCCACAATGCATGGAGGAGTTTATCCGACCATGACTTCTTGTCTTTGTCCACCATTTTCTGGAGAATGTTGGACATGGTCTTGTTGAAAGCCTCTATCTGTCCGTTTTCCGCTACAGTATAACGGGATGAGTGATTAGCCTTGATAACATATTCTTGGTATAGTTTCTCCAATTCGGTAGAATAGAAGTTGGTGCTGTTATCCATCAGTATGGTATGAGGGACACAAAATCTGGTGATGATATTAGTTTTTACAAAGATGATAATGTTTCTTGCCCCGACATCCTTAAGGGGTACAACTTCTGCCCATTTGGAAAATAAGTCAATTGCCGTGAGGATATACTTCAGCTGTTTGGCTATGGCAGGAGGATATGGTCCCATGACGTCCATTCCCCAGAGGGAAAATGGCCAGGAGTACTTGGCCTGATTAAGTAACTCTGGGGGTTGGTGTATGAAGTTGACATGAACTTGGCATGGGTGGAATTCTGTAGTAAAGTGCTCACAATCTTGTGCCACTATGGTCCAATAGTACCCAAGTCTTTGAACCTGATGGGAATGTTTGGACCCCAAATGATGTGCCCCACATACTCTGACATGTTCTTCAGTCATGATGACATCGATTCCTCTTCCATGAATGCATATTTGGAGGATTGCATCAAGGCCTCATTTGTATAGGACCTCTTGCTGAACCGCACCACCATATGGGACAAAGTTGATTGCCCTCCTCTGTATTTTCTCTTGTTCAACCATGTCTGATGGAAGTTCTCCCCGTTGAAGGTAGTTTGCAATGGGGGTCATCCAGTCGGTGGCGGGGGCATATGGCTCAGGGAAAGGACTGAATTCGTTGATTTCCTCCATCTTAGTTTGAATAAACGGAAAGACCATTCGACGATGAGCAATGCTGATAACTATTTCATCCCAGTCTGGGTCAGCTACGGTTGTGGCCGCATTGGCTAATGCATTGACCTGAGCATTCTGAGATCGGGGAATATAGGTCAATATTGGTTCTATGGAGAATTCCTCCATTAACCCTTGGACATGGTCAAACAGGGGAATCAACTCCCCTTTTTTAATAGTATAGTCACCATTGACTTGCTTTATGACCAGTTCTAATTCACCTTTTACCTTAAGGTGCTGTACTTCTGCCTGGAGTGTGTGCTCCAGGCCTGCAATGAGGGCTTGATACTCTGCTTTATTGTTCGTACATCCTTCTGACAAGAGGAAGGAACATGGAAAGACTTCCTTTTTCGGGGATATTAGTATTATCCCCAAACCCACCTTGTTGAATTTGGGATCTTCCATCCTCTTCCCGATTGGGCTTTGGGATGCGCCGTCGAAGTACATTTCCCATGCTGGGAACTCCTCTTGAACCAAGAAGATGTCTTCATCAGGTAGCTCGATGTCCATTGCGGTAGTCCCTGTTGAGGGGTGCTCCGCCAGAAAATCTGCTATTTCCTGGACTTTGATGGCCTTCTGAGGCACAAACCATATGTCAAACTATTGCAGGATGACTGCCCATCGGGATAGGCGCCCGGTCAGCATTGGGCGGCTAAGTATATACTTGAGTGGGTTACTACGCGAGACCAGATGGACTTCATGGTTCTGCAGATAATGTCACAATTTTTGAACTGTGAAGACCAATGCCAAACAACTCTTCTCGATGTTTGAGTATCGAGTCTCAGTATCAATCATGGTTCGATAGAGGTAATAGAGATTGTTTTCAGTATTGGCATCATTCTTGTGCGCGAGGAAGGCTCCCAGGGACCGCTCTAGGGCCGCCACGTATAGGATGAGAGGTCTTCCTTCAACCAGGGGAATGAGAACCGGTGGGCTTAAGAGGTACCTCTTTAGGATATCAAATGACTCTCGGAAATCATCTATCCATTGGTAGGTAACCCCCTTTTTCATCAACCTGGTAAAGGGAAAAAATTTGCCTGCCAGGTTGGCTATGAACCGCCTGATATAAGCCAAGTGTCCTTGGAATCCCCTCAACTTGGTGAGATTGCGGGGAAGTGGAAGGCCGAGGATAGCCATTTTCTTTTCAGGGTCCACTTCGATGACACGATGGCATAATACGAAGCCAAGGAATTTCCCTGAGGTAACCCCGAAGGTTCATTTCAAGGGGTTCATCTTTAGGATACACTGCCAATGTTTATTGAAGATGGTCTCAAGGTATGACAGGTGATCTGAGTGCTGTCTGGACATAACCACCATGTCATCTACGTAACATTCGATGAATCTCCCGAGGAATGGTTTAAAGATACGATGCGTGGCGCATTGATATGTGGCGCCATCATTCTTGAGACCAAAGGGCATGAACCTGTAACAAAATATTCCTTGAGGGGCTCTAAAGGCAGCAATTTCTTCATCTTCTCAGGACATCCTGATTTGATTATACCCAGAATAATCGTCCATGAATGATAGAGCCTCATACCTGGCCATTGCGTCGGTTAATAACTCGGTGATCGTGACTGGTAAATCATCTTTCTTTCAATGCTGATTGAGATCTCTGAAATCAATGTAGATGAAGATTTGTCCATTATTTTTCTTGATAGGGACAGTGTTGGCCAACCAGATGGGGTACTAGACTTCTCGAATGAAGCCTTGTTTAATAATCTTATCGACTTCATCCGTTATTTTGTTAGCATGAGAGGGTTGTGTCCTTCTGGCGGTTTGTTTATATCCCCAATGGTCTTCTGGTAGACCTAAGCAGTGCGTCACCACTTCAGGATCGATTCTCGACATTTTCGTGTAATTCTAGGAAAAAAAGTCCCAGTGTTACTTCAGGAAGGAGGTGTATACCTCATGATCCTCAGGGGACATGGATGCACTAACAAGAGTGGGCCTCAGGTCTTCCTCGGTACCCAGGTTTATTTACCTGATCTCATCCACAGTGGTGGATATACCTTCCTCAAATGAAAGAGGTGCATCCCTAATATCTTCCTCCTATTCTTCTCCCAAATCTTAATCTCCTTGATCTGACGAGGGGAGAGCTCCCAGAATGGGTTCTTGGGAGTCCGGAGGCGAGGCATTGTGGGTGTTCTTTTTCAATTATTCTCCCCCAAATTGAGGGTTGGCGGACATTCCCGCATTGTCACGCTCGGCCGTTATGGATGAAGTATTGAGGATAGCTGAGTGAGTGTCCAGAATTGAACCCCCGCTCTCAATATGGTTTATGGGAAGTACATAGTCTCTGCCGAGCTACTTGAGGGGGTCATCATGAACCATTTCTAGGCCATTTGGAGCAGGGATCCAGTCAATACCGTTGAGCGAAGGCTTCTTCTTCTTTTGCTCATAAAACCCGGTGTCAATTTAGTGTGACTCGGAGAGCTCGAAAGGGGCCTTGTTAACATGAAATGTCCCACTTTTTCCATTGACAAAATACTCGATACCCTGGTGGTAGGTTGAAGGAACTTCCATGTGCTTATGGAGCCATAGACTCCCAAGCAGGGAATTGAATTCCGTGTTCTACCGGACCACCATGAATTTCGAGTAGGCCACAAGGTCGCCAAAATGGGTCTTTAGCTTAATTTGTCCCATTGGATTCTGTTCACTCTTGTCGTAATTTAACAGAGTTATGGATGAGGGTACTAGGTCATTCTCATTGTATCCTGGCTTACGGAATTTTCGCAGGGGAAGGAGGTTAACTCCAGAGTCATTGTCAATAAAGACTTTACGGATCTCAACATCATCTTGTGTGTCAGACACATATAGTGGTTTTATATGTCCCTACATGATGGAATCTTCATCCTGATCGGTGACGGAAATCACCACATTGCATTTAGCCGAGCCGGTCTCCGTCCGGTAAAACTTGGTAGCTGCTAATTCATCACGAAACTCCTGGAGGCTGAGCAAGGCTTCTATAAGTGCCTCCCTGAGGTTGGATGACAAACTAAGGGTATCCAAGATCGATAGTTTGGCTGGTACCAACGCCAACTACTTAAGGATGTCGTATTTTTTCTCTAGTGGCTGATACTTCTCCATTGGTGGGGGAGTCTTAGCGGACAGCTTGAGAGTTGAAATATATGATGAGGAGGGACCGACCATGGGGTTGGATGTCAAAACTGTTCCCACGTTTTGGGGATTCATCCCGGCCGGTTTGTTTGTGCACACTAGGCGGCTAGGTGCTTGTTCCTCCTCTGATGGGTACCATAGAATAATGGGGCCAGAGTGGCTGCTTGTGGAGGTAGAGGGACATTATTTCTCCTGCTGAGTCTGTTGAAGATCTCTCCCATGGGTTTTTGCGATATTGACAGTTTGGGCTGAGGTCCAACCATAGGGTTGGTTTCAGCCGCGACTATGTCTCCCCTGGTATCCCCTGCCTCTTCGATTCCTCGTCCTGGCTCCATGTGTCGGGAACTCAGGTTCATAACCATACCTTTCATCGGGGAATGATTCCATAAGATGGATGATGTTGATGTATCCAAATATTGGCTCCTCATCCTCTGACAAGTCAGCCCGATCGGTTTCCCATGATGGTTCCGTTTGGTGGGTTGGCGCCCGTGGTGCCAAGTTTGGGGGCATAAAATCCGACAGTGTCGGGGCTAACTTTGGCCTCGTTGTGGACTACTCCTCTTGCGCTTGTCTCCTCCCTTTTTGATTATACCTTGATGACCAGCCCGTGGGGGGTTGTGAGGCCGATATTGTTGGCTGTGTGGCATCAGGGGCTGTTGGTGGAAACACCAGCTACTGTAGTTGAGCTCGGAGTATGCCCTGGGCTCGATTGATAGTCTTCTGAGTCATCCATTCATCAAACTTCTGCCCCTTCTTTCTGGTGACTTCCTTCCACCCCTCCCCTTTGTCGAAGTCGGTGGTAGAAATATATGTCACATGTGTTGGGGGTGGTCCCTGCACGACCTTCCCGGAGTCTACCATCCTTTGCAGGAGGTCTTTGAAGATGAAGCATTCCGGAATATTGTGCCTCAACATTCGATGGTAGGGATAGTAATCTGGACTACCATCGCGGCTGACTTCTTCGGGTTTCCTTGGCTCCGGGAGGCAGAGCAAGTTTCCGTTCATGGAGGTGCTGAAGTAGCCGCAGACTTGGTCCTCTCGGAACGAGTATACATTGTTTCTTCATTCCTCAAAATGTTTCTGCTTTGATCCTCTCTGATTTTCCCGCTTAGGCGGAGGCGGCCACTGATATACAGGGGGGCCTTGATGATTTGGTGGTGGCCTGAGTGACGGAGCAGGCATAGGGGCTGTCTTGAGCGTGATAGAGGATGCTTCAGCTCTAACTGCTTTCTTTGTGGGAGCCTGCGAGGCTATTCGAAAGATTAAATTGGTCCTCTGCAGGGAGTCCTAAATTCTATGGGCAATGGTTGAGAGATGGAGGAAGCCAGTGGTGCACTCCACTGGTATGAGCGGTGTTCGCAGCTCATCTCGAAGATTATCAATGCATATGGAGAGAAACTCACCTCGAGGCATTGGTATATTCAGAGAGTAGGTTAGACCATTCGATCTAGTGATGAAATTTGAGACCCTCTCATTATCCCTCTACTTGCAGTTCATGAGGTTGTTGACCGTTGTTTTAGCCAGTGTTGAGAAGAAGTGGAACATGAACTGCTGCCAAAGGTCTTCCCAAATTTTTTTGACTGGGCCGGCAGACTCATATACCAGACGAAGGCAGATCCTTGCAAGGTTCGTATGAAGAATCTGAGTTTCACTGCTTCTTGTTGTTCAGGAGTTCCCATCACAGGGTCACAATAAGACACGTAGTGCATCAAGTGCTATTCCGGATCACCTAATCCATTGAAGATAGGGAATACAGGGCTCCCAAAATTGGGTGGAGGAGGTGTGTTTCTCACCCAATCTGGTTAGGGATTCCACTCTGGATCTATCAGAGCGCGTCGACCTCACATTTCTTTCAATCGAGCTGTTAGTGCCTCGATGGTGTTGGTGAGACCCTGGTTTACATCCTATTGGGACCAGTCTTAGGAAGGTGTAGCTTGAGGCATTTCTTGAGGATCCAGCTCGGTTGGCACCAGGGGTGCATGTGCCGTTTGTGACACCTTCGAAGGGTTCAAACATAATCACTCCGGTTTCTTCCTGAGTGGAGGGAAGTCTTGGTATTCATCTGGATCCACATTTAGGTAGCTGGATGGGCCAGGCGCTTCATTGGGCAGGGGCCCTGACCGTACTTCATTTGTCGAGGAAAACCATGGTCTTTGAGGTGAACTTACTAGGAGTGCATGATGTGTCTCTTCTTGGGATGCGATTTCAATAAGTTGGTTCCTCTGGAGTAGCTCGGCATTAAGCTTCCTCAATTCTTTCATTTCGTCTTCCTGTTGAGTGAACTTCTCTTCGAGCATGAGAGGCTCATTTTTATTGAAAGAAGGAGGAAAGTTGAGGGTAACCGGTCCTTTATTCTTTTCCCTGTTGGATGCTTGCAGGGTAGGAAGATGAAGGTTAGTTGAAAGGGCGGCCATATTTAGAGAGGCCCTCTGGTTCCGGGTGTGCACACCTGGTGGTTCGTTGTGAGTCACAACCTGACCAGAACCATCGTCTCCCGATCTATCAGGATTTGCACCATCTTCGGTGTTACCCGTGGGGTTAACCTCTATGGCGTTGATGGATGCATATCGCGAGGCGGAGAAGATGTCATCTTCCAAGTTGGAAGATAATCTCCTGCGTCTTTTACTGTTCTTCCCTTTTATGTCCCAGGATCACTTTTGGACTCCTTGACGAAGGGTAATGTGGAGAGTTCTTTGATGCCACCTTATAATACGCCTCCCTTTCAGAGGGGATGATAATTCAAACGATAAGATAGGGTAGGAACCTCCTCTTCTGATTTTCCTCCCTAGATGAGAGAATACTGATTCTCATGGGGGAGGTTATTGTTGAGGAGGTAAAAATTCCCCCAGCTCTGAGGGCTTGGGTTGGCTCCATTCCATGGATGTTGAGTCTCTTCCCGTTTTTATTGGTCTTATGGGGGAATTTTTTATTAGAAATGCCCCCAGCCCTACAGGCTGGGTTTGACCCTGGATTGCGGTAGTGGATGCTGCTATCACTACCTGCCTGATTTTGCATGCCCCCATTCGGGGGTGAACTGGGTTTGGTGCTGAGTTCTTCTGTGAATCAATCCCTTCTGGGGAGGCAGACAATGACCGCTGATTGGCCTCTCTTAGGCTAGAGGCCTGTTGTATTCTCTCGGTGGCCTGATTCAAGAGTTCTTGAATGGCTTGTTCCTGTCGGGCCTGCCGCTTCTAGGACTTACTAAAGGCCTAACTCTGCTGGGCGTGTTGTCTCTCCTAAACAGGGACCCCACTCGATTGATGCCTTGACGTGATGACGTTGCAAGACACCATGCCGAACAGGTTCTTCTGGGTGTGGAGCGGAGTGAAATGCAAAGCTCCATGTTCCCCCCATCCCCTAATATGGACTCCCGTTAGAGCGTCAATGATGAGGTAGTGCAGCTGGTGCAGCGCACAGAGGCAGGCTATCTCTATGTTTCCTTTACACCTCTGGGGTCACTGTTGCCGTGTCGAAGGAAGAGATTCCAGGTCGATGTGACGCAAGAGGTCTCCTGCTCTCTTGACATGGTCTACATACCCATTGTAGGGAATGAAGCTTGATTTCATCCGGAGGAGGGTTTTCCATATATTATAGCAGATTTCGTGAATGCATTCCTCTGACAACTTTCTGGGTATGTCGAATTGAGAGGTGGTCATGGGCCAAAACATAACTGGTATATCATCCCTGGCCAGTCATTTCCTCAGGTTCTACATGTCGGCATACTCCTTCACTAGTGACTCCTCTACCTGGTCATCCCAACTGAGATGATCACTGATAGTGTGGTCAGAGGCAGTGGGACCGGTAGGTATCGAATTGTCATGTGGGCGGTTCCGGGGCATTTCTGAAGATGAATGTGGTCCCGGACCATTTTCCGATTGAAGAAGGATGTCGTTGGAGATTAGCAGGGAATCTGAAAAGCTTGATCCCGTCTTTCTGAGTGCCTTAGCATATGAGGGCTTTTATGTGCTTGATTCGGTAGAGGGAGGACCTTCCTGTCAATATGATATCTCATTGCAGGGAGGACCTTCGCAATGGCGGCCTCAATGGCGAGGACTATCATTACTGCTTGATGCCTCACTGCATAGAGGACTTTTGTAGTGCATACCCTGGGGAGGACCTCCACGGAGTGTCGCAGCAAGGGGAGGACCTTCTGGCTGCATAGTGTTGTTATGGGGAGGGCCTTCGCAACACCTTCCATAATGGTGAGGATGGCCATCATGGTTTGACGTTCGATGTGCATCCTGGGGGGGACCTTCAAGACACACTGCGACAAGGGGATGACCTTCTTATTGCTTGGGGATACTGTGGGGAGGACCTTCGCAATGGAGGTCGTGGTGGCAATGACTACCATCATAGCTGCTGGAATGGTAAGGACTACCATTACATCTTCCACAGGGAGAATATCTACAGGGTACACCCTGGGCAGGGCCTTCATAATGTACCGCAACAAGGGGAGGGCCTTCTCGTTTCTTGACATCTCTACGGGGAGGACCTCCATTTTCAGGGTGGCGAAGACTACCACCATGATCTGATGCCCAGAAGCGTGGAGTTTCGTTGCAACATAACCCATGTGGAGGACCTTCAGGGCAGGCCACGACAAGGGGAGGGCCTTCTTGTCATGATGATACGTCATTGTGGGGAGGGCCTCCACAGTTGCGACTATGATAGAGAGGAATACTATAATAATTTATGGTCCCACTGCATGGAGATTACTTGCTGTGTATACCCTGGGGAGGACCTTTAGGGTGGACCGTAGCAAGTGGAGGGCCTTCTTTCTGCTCAATCTTCTGGTCATGCGGAGGGATATCGTTACTCACATCAAAAGAGAAGCTCTTGTGATCGATCGTTATGTGCCCTTGGGGGAGGCCCCCACGGGTGCTCTGGGGAGGACCTTCAGAGCTGCTGGTAGCGACTTTGCGGGGATGACCTTTGCAATTGCTACTTCCACTCCCATAATATGGTAATAGGTGGGTAGGGTTCTGAGCCTTAGATATGAGCTTAGCGGCATTGAGAACCCCAGCTTCTAGCAGATCAGAGTCATGAACCCGCTCTATATTTTCCGGCTGCCTTCGACGCATTCGGGGTGCTTTCCTGCAGGCAGCATGGACAGTCTACTGTTGATAATGGCCATCACCTTTGGGTCCCTGTCTAATTGGGTCCCTTGATGGTGCCGGGACATTCCAATGAACATCTTGACTTTTAGCAGGGATATATGCATGCTCTGTAGAATCCACCATGATGGACGAGTGTCCCCTAGTTGGAAGGAGTGAAGCTGCTCGATCCGGTTGCCCTTTTATCGCTGAATATGACCGACAACCCTCCTGGGTGGAAGCAGGGATGCATATCTACTCCAAGGCGGCTATATCATCTCTAAGATGAGTTGGCTCAATTGGGAAGATGGGATCATGGGCCCAAGTCCTTGATGTTTTCGCTGATGCAATTACATTCTGGAAAGTCTGCAAGATATGATCTATGATCGATACCTGACCCTCCATCATTTCTAGGATATGTAGAGAGACATCTTTGGCTAGAATGGGTATGAAGGCCCATTCCGGTATCATAGTAGGAATATCTTTCTCCGGTCTTCTACGGGTCAGTGGGTACTGACAATTCTACTGTGTCGGGGAAGGTGAACGAATCTTCCCCTGGGCTGGGATATGCCAGTTTATCTCTCCTTTTTCTGCCAGATTGGGATAGAGGAATTTACTTGCATCTGCAGGGAGCTGGCCCTGCATATGTTGGTTTCCCACCGTATCAAGTCAGAGGACTTTGTTTGTAGGGAGACGAGACCGCCTATTAATTACCGCTACATCTGGATGGCGGTCTTTGTTAATCGCCACCATGCCGGGATGGTAGGTGTCAAGATAATCTGCTAGGAGATGGTCTTGCAGGCGTCGGGTCACCACCACGTCGAGTTTGTGGGCTTCATGACCCTGGGCAAGGAGAGGTGCCTACCAAGTATGTGCCATCCTGCGTGAGCGACGGGCTTGACGGAGCCCGGCGGGGATGCAAGCCTACTCGTATGATTCCGCCCTGTCTGGATGGTGGGCTTTGGAGGAGATAACAGGTGTATGTGCCTGTTCGTGATACGTCTCAGTTACTGGGTAGCGGAGCTCCTCCTAAGGGACAAGGTTGTTGATCGGTCCCTGGTTGTACGTTTTCCGCCCTCATCGGGCGGTCTGAGGGGCCGGAGCTCAGGGAGCGTGGGCCTGGATCCTCAGGGCGACATCCTCCTTAGCGTGAGAATATTGAGTCGTGGCGTGAACGCGACGCCATTTTCTAGCAGGGGCTTTGGAGCGGAACCCCCGTTCAGCGGGGATGAATTCCTCATTGTCGACCTCATCCGCCTTCTTAAGATAAGGGAGGTGCGTGTTGTCTCATTCTGGGGATAAACTCCTGAAACGGTTTGAGATGGCAATAGGGGCCATCTGGATCTTTTTTGTGGCCACTTCTAGGCAGACAACTAACGGGTCTTGTTGGATTGGAGGGAGTGCATGGATACCTCCTCTGTCAGGAGAGTACTGTTCGCATGGTACTCTCGGATCAACGCATTCGAGACCCAGTGTTGAAGATGCTGGGTAGGTGATGGGGTCCTCCATTAGTGAGGAAGTCCAGTCATTGAATTGTTGGAAGCAGACACCTGTGAGTTCCTTTATGACGCCATTGGATCGAAGGGAGTTCTGAGTGGTACTTGTAAAATATTTTAACAAATACAAACAGAATACCCGTCAAAGCAGCATCTCATGACCCCATGTGAAATTAATGACCTTGATTGGCCCTCCATGTGAGTATAAAGGGAGAATAGGGTGGGATTAGGTTAAATCTGTCATGCTTGGTTAAATATTCAAGTCGGTTTCACCATTTTTTGTCTCACGGTGTATGACGGGATCATAGGGGAGAAACATGCGCTACCCGATGATTGATTATAGAAAATTAGGTTCTTCTTAATCACTCATATCAGGTGCAACATTTTCTCCTCGAAACTCCCAACGGTTCCATATCCAACAATACTTGGACCTTCTTTCTAAAGGCAGGCATTCACTGGGTGGTTTGACCATCGATGCTTAAGAACTCACATCGGTCAAGAGGATGGGAAGTCAGGCTTATCAGACCCTTTTAGGGGGGAATTATTTCCTGTTCTGGGACTCTCTTACATATTTAAGATGTATTCATATGTTCAAGAATATTTGGTTTATACCTAAGCATAGTATCCATGGATTAATCCTGGTTGGCAATGGTCAGCTGGACGCAGGGGGTTTAGAATCATTTATGCCCAAGGTTTATCATCCCTCGTTGGATTAATGACCCCGAGGAATCTGGACTCATTAAGACGACACTGGTTTAAAGCCTCGTAACCAGGAACTTTGGAGTTTATTTTCATCCAGGGGGGACAGATAACGACTTTAGTGTTTGGATCGAACTGATGATACAGGCTTCCTACGTATCCTCATGAGAGGAATCATAATCCACGTAGTTCGGTTTGGTATGAGGATTACACTCCAGGCTTCCCAGGGTTGGTGCGGTGAACCGATGTGAAGATGGTCGGATCGACCAGTTGTTGGGCTTGAACCTTGGGGAGGCTTCCTATGTATCCCTGTGATGGGGAATCAAAGTCCACATAGTTCTAATTAGAGGGTTTCAGAGAAACGACATAAGGATGGATCGGGGGTCCGATGGGTAGTGGGCTTGAACCTCATGGAGGCTTCCAACATACCATGCCTTAACATGGAACAAAGTCCTCGTAGTTCGCATGGGCTTGGGGATTACAATTTTGGTCAACCCAAGAGAGGGTTTCATGGTCTATGCTTACTCTAATCCCATGTGATTCATGCTCGGTGTGAGAAACAAGAGGCAGTAGGGACCAGACGATCACGTCACAAAAGGTGCGTCTGTGGGAACTGTGATGGGGCTTATGCATGGGAGTGGCCCATTGATGACAAATCCCAGAGGATGAGGGAAAGGGTATCCCCATGAATGTCTCCCCTCTTGGTTCTTGGCACCGAGGATGTACAGAGGTGCATGGGTGCTTCCTTCTGATGCGTAGTCCTCCACTCCCCGGGGAGGGGAGAAGTGCCCCAGTCCTCACAAGTGGAGGGGCATAAAGGGGACTCTCGGGATCGGACTCTGCATTACCGTGGGAATGTGAGACCAGGAATGATTTGGGAATCTACTCAAGGGCCGAAGAAACCCCTTCTCCCTCACTTAATGTGGGTATGTGAACTCAAAATGGCACACTGATGCGCCTAAAGGTTACATTACATGGGTCCGGTGGCTCTGGTGGAGGCCTTGGCTTGAGGCCAATGAATGGGCCAATGAGGGGGTTGTGGAGGATCAGGCCGGATTGGGATAATTTTATCTGGCTTGGGGAATGGGAACACTGAAGGAATTTGTGGGACACACAGGTGTATGAGTGGTGGCACCCTTCGCGTAGGGAGGTGCTACGTGACTAAGAGGCCGTTCGCGAACCAGGGTGGTCCGCGGACTGATGGGAATCCCACGAACCAGGGTGGTTCGCGGCTTCGGGTTCGGCTCACATAGTAGGATGGTATGTGGAGGAGTCCATGCAAGCAGCGGCGGCCGATGGCGACACTGGTCGAGGGTTTTTCAGTTGGGGCTTCGCCCGCGTAGGAGGGTGCTACGGGGTGCGACGGATCAACAAAGGGGCATAAACTCCCTGGTCCATGGGGAGTGCATCCACAGAGGGGCCATGGTTTTTGGTCCTCTTTTCATTATTATTTTAAGATTGTGGTTCACCAAGTTGTTATGTGTTTCCAGTTCCTTATTAATTCGCTTCCAGCTTCATACCTATTCTGGTTCGCGAACTAGAACTTCATTGTTTGCGAAATCCTAAGCTCCTTCTTTAGAAATCCTTCTACCCGAATCTGATCAATCTCCCCCTCTTCCCCCTCCCTCTCCTTTTATATAGTGGGGGGGGGGGAAGAGATGTATCTGTGGTCATGCAAAACCTTTTACGGAGGCCCATGATCAGATACCCAGTTTATGGATGACTTGGTCAATCCGCAACTCGTGGGGGGCACTGAACGCTCCTCCCCCCGCAAACCAAACTAGCTCGGGGAGTGCTTCACGGCCGCGCAGGGTTCCGCCTTCATTCCACGAACGATAGTGGATGCGGTCTGGGCCGGTTGATACTATTCGTGGCTAGGGCGGTTTGTGATGGTGGAGCGGCTCAGTGCCCATCTTGCTTCGCACTCGCGGAGGATCCCCGCCTCCGTTCTGTGAACGACAGCGGTCCGCGGGGGGTGCTTCACAGAACCGGATGCGTACCGTTATCATTGGACTGGTCTGCGGACCAGTTCAGCGCTTTGCTGATTTCTTGGGTGATCTTCATATTTTTGCCCAATTCCTTGAGGGAAATTGGGTAGAATCCCCTCTTGAATTAAGGGTATTATCCTTCTCCTTTTCGGATTTTCAGGACCCTACATGCATATATATCATACCTATGTTCTACAGAATTGTGAAAAAATGACATTTATTTTCAATAAGAACTACTTTTTATCATTTTTAAAATTTTAAAATAGATAAATTTATTTACATTATTTTTTTATAAGCTGTATGATAACCACATCGAAAAATAATTTATATAAATTACATATCATGCTCTTGAATAACTACATCAATAATTTTTTTCATATTTGTATAAAAAACTATCAAGTTAATTTACTTTCAATGGAACATTAAATTAATACTGTAATGTTATATATTATTAGTAATTTTTATTTTTTTAGGAAAAAAACATGAACAGAAAATTTATAGTCCATCATTTATGCTAAAATAATATCTATCAAAATTGGTAAAATCTTAAAATAGATATGTGGTTAATGGATTTAGATTCCACACATGCATAAATGGTGAATCAAATAAATCAACAAATAATGGTGTTTTTTTAAATGATATCATTATAAATAAATTGAATTTAACTATTATATTTGTGACGGATGAAATAATTGTGTTATATTATCTAGGACCAAATTATGTAATAATGCTTAAATGCTGTTGGTTTAATATTGATCAAGGGATTTTAATTTATCTACAACATGGAGTCATTGAAATTAAATATAACAGTATTGATACATCAAATGAACCATTTATGTAGGCACATCAAGAACATTAAGTTTATTATAAAAACTACTATAATGTTTCGAGAGATTTAAATGACTTGTAGAGTGTAATAAAAATGAAATGTAATGAAAATAAGTTTATTGAAAAAAATTATTTTTTGGAAGGTATACATATTGAAAATATTCATGAAACATCCCAAAATATATCTCTTACACGATGAGATATAAATATCAATGATAAAACCCCCCAGTTAAGGATCGATGATATTGAAAATGTTGATGAGGTAATAAGGGATAGTAAAACTGAAATTCATATGGAAGTTGACGATGCTAAAGATAAGGATGAAGACATTGTACTCAATGGATATTATGAAGAAATGGTGATTGATGTATAATTTTTATGTATTTATTAGTTTTTTACATTTTATATATGTATTAACAATTTATTATAGGTAAAAGTATTTATTTTAGATGGATGGAGATGATCCCAATGATCCATTTCATTATCTCATTGATGCTGAAATTTCTACCAAAGAGTCCAATTTATCTGATCTATAGGATGTTGCACCTTTTAGAAGGGGTCAGTGTCTTGATCGATTGATTATTCTAAACCCTATTACAGAGAGATTCCCGACACTTGATTTTGATCCTCATTTATGGAGGTACGTTTAATTTTTTATGATATTTATTTTATATTAATTTTTTATATTGATTTTTTAATAATATTTTGATTATGTGTTATTATTTTCATAGCCTTTTTCATTGAGATATTAGATAGGCTGGTGTGATCCTAAGAAATTATTTTTTTGAGCCAAGGGTTTCATGGGACTAGGTTCTCATTGTCCTTCATCAACAGATGTTTGACCCCTAGATTTACATTATTAAATAATATATATATATATATTCAAAATTATTTAATTTCTAAAATATTATTTTTAATTGTCTTGTAGAATTTATTATCTCTAATTACTGATAGCATACGAGATCCTATCCGAGAGGCATGTAAAATTTGTTTACGTGAGAATTTTAATCATTTTTTACGAAAAAATTAGAAATTAATATATAAATAGATCTTCTGCAACTATTTTTGAGTAGTCTTTAATCTCTCACTGACCTGACTATATCTCAGCTTAGGTACAAGATGGATTGTACTCCTACTATCTAAGAGAGGCTTTTAGGAGGAGGTTATTATCTGGATGTCAAATCTGGGGGATATAGGAGGTCATATGTTGGGAAAACGATCATACATTTGGTATACATCGATGATATATTGAAAGTTATATTATTTATTAATATATATAATTTAAATGTAATATGTTTGTTATATTATACAAGCTTCTTCTAATCCCTATATTATAGAAATTTTATGTTTATAAGAATATTTACACTAATCCCCATACATGAAAAATTATAGGTAACCGAAAATGCTATATTTCGATTAGTAATTTTTGTAATTTTTTTACTAATACTAATTTTATTGTTTTTATAATTACTAATTATATTTGAAGGAAACATATGAGCCTGTGAGTTCTAATTTAGGAGGTATTCAAGCCAAGAAAAAATAATATTCCAGTAGTGAGTTTGGTTTAAATGATGGGTCTTGGATACTAGTGACTTTTCATGGTTTTGAGAAAGTTCGAGTGATCAATATTGGTTTACAATTGACACATATGAGTTATTATGGTACTTATATAATGACATCGACCTAATAATAAAATATTCTCTCTGATTTTTTATTAATGTTTTGTATTTGGGAGTGATAAACATATGATGTGTGAAATGAGGTATTAATTTTATGTCTGTTTTTTATTTTTTTTATTTGTTTTAAATTTTTCTTATTTTAGTTTTTTTATATTTTTTAAAATATTAGTAATTATGATAGATCTCTATATCCATTGTAATCTTGTATTTTCAATGGACAATCACAATTCTTTATTTAAAAATTTATTGGGTATTATTTGTGATAGATGAATTCACCATCACAAATACTAATTATTTGTTATGGGATGTTGCAAGAAAATGTAATTACAACACTTTTTTCTATGACTTCTCATTAGTGATGGGTTCCAATCAAAAATTTCTTTTTTGTGATGATAGTCTATCACTAATGAGTCATCAAAAAAATATAAAACTAAAATAGTTAAATGCTTACATCAATTCATAGTATTAATCGTTCACTCCCATGAATAATATAGAAAACATTATTATTTGGATATATTTTAGGAATGAATATTAAATTAATAATTGAGTAATAGTCTAGGAAATACCCTTAAGGGAAGTGATAATACCCCATCCTACCAAAAAAATTGTAATTCAAACTTCCACTTGTATACCCTAGAAAATACCTTACTTTGGAATAAAAGAAAACACCAACTTAAAATTCACAAGCATGACGTGTATAGGGGAACGAAAAGGGAAAACCTAGTATGAAATCATTTATCGATGGGAGATACTAATGTACCTTTTAATTTTTCTTATGATGTTTTACTAACAAGTTATTTTTCTATTGTTCCCCACTAGGATCTCCCATCACATAGTAATGGATTCCTTAAACATGTTGTTTTCATATTCCTAGCTTTCTAGCTAGACTGATGGTATCTATAGGATGCCTCATATGACTATTCATAACTAACTAAATCATTGAACATACACTTTAGCTATAATGACTATTACATGCCCACAGTATAAAAAAATGATTTCACAAATTCGTCGCCTCTAGTGTTGGGTGCTAAATTCCCTATAACGATTGTATAACCTCAATAAATCCATCCTATCCATGGAAAAATCTTATTTGATTCTAAAAAATATGTAGCCTCATAGGATGAATCAGTGAAAATAAGTCATGGAGATTCTAGTGGAATCAATGGTCACATCTAAATGGATTCTGAGTCTCTCAATAAAGATAAATTGAGGAGACCCAAAATTTACAAAAATAAATATTCATTGCATATCATTTTGATCTTGGACACAACCCTAAAGGATTAGTGTCTTTAGATACTCGGATAGATAAACAACTAGTACATAAAATATCTACATCATCTCCCTCTATGTTCTCTATAATTAGAATCTTCATTAGGCACAACATACTTAAAACCATTCTTCATATCATAAGGAAAAGGAAACATAATAAATGGTGAGGTTAGATATCCAGTAAGGGTAAAAAAGAAAGATATCAATGAATAATAATTTTTAATAATAACACGAGCAGAAGTTTATGAGTAAATGATCTTAACATTTTAAAATCATACCCACCAATTCATAGATCATAATCATGATACCGAACATAAATATTAAATAATAATAAATGAATCATAAAAGAATCAAATAACATGATCCTTGAAAGCATACCATTGGAAAGAAATCATGTCATAAAAGTTTGTATAATCATAATCATATAAATATTTTTTCAAGGATACCCATCAATAAATTAATCACATGTTATGATTGGGTTAACCATCTTTGTACAATCTTTGGGATTGGGATAACCTTCTGTGTACCCTGTTTTGGGATTGTAGGATAGAAATAATGATGTAGATGCTCAAATTACAAGAGGGGGGGGGGTGAATTGTATACTTTAAAAATTCCTTTGGAACCATTAAAGTTAGTTATGAATAACTGTGTTTTCCTTAAGTAAAGGAAAGGGCTAAGTTTAACAAAGTTAAACTAAGCAAATTCACAACACCTCTAACACCAAATAAAAACTTGGAAAGAGATTCCGAAAGTAGGTTCCGGAAATATGGTTCCGGAAATTGAAACTTAATAAAAGATTACAATATGAGATTCTACCTTAAAGAGTATAGAATCTAAATGAAATAGAGTACAAGTAAGTAAGTATAAGAAAGTTATACTTTCCTTACAATACAATATGCAGCGGAAAATAAACAAGTAGTTGAACTACAAGTAACAGAATATAAGTCTTTTAACCCAAAGAGAAGGGTATCCAACAACCTTGGATAAAGGTCCCTTGATTTATACTTTCAAGAAAGTCTGTCTTACCCACACCAGGGTAAGCCCTCGATACGAAGATCGGAGTCTCGGTCTTTCTATACCCGCAAGCCCTCAACTTCAAGGTAGTTGGCAACCTCTATCTTACTCAGCATGGAAGCCCTCAACTTCAAGGTAGTCGGCACCTCTGTCTTCCTATCCCCGGAAGTCCTCGAATGTAATCACCAACATTCGGAGTCGCATGAAGCTTTGAGAGTTAATAAGAGCCTCTCTCTCTAGAAATCACTTCAACAGCATGTATGCACAATGTCAAACCAAGTTGTTGTAAGCTCTTTCAAATGAGCTCCTATTTATAGGAAAATTTCCAATAGTCAACTCCCTCTTCCAACGGTCATATTTTCCACGAAATTTGGAGGGATCTGTACACGTGTAACTTAGCCAACGGTTAGTTTATAACAGAATAGATGACATCATTTTATAACAAAACAACTGTAACAGAATGTATGACACCGTTTAAAATCTAACTCAAAAGTTCGTAATGAAAAATTCGGAGTGAAGGTTCTGAGTGTAAGGAAAATAATAAAGAGTAGACAAAATATAAAGGCATAAACAAAATGGATGTTCGGAGTCTAACCAAAAATAATTTTCGGAGTCTGAATAAATTCAGAGTGTATAAAACAAAGATGATCAGATTCTGTTTAATAGGTGAATTCAGAATGCGAATTCATAATGAGAATTCGTCATCAGAATTCGTAATGAGAATTCTTTATTAGGATTCGTAATGAGAATTTGTCATCAAAATTCGTAATGAGAATTCGTTGTCGAACTTCATAAGGATTCATATCCTGAATCTGGAGTAAAACTGTATCCGGAATTCAGAATGAAACTTTATCACAGTTCTCATTCTGGATTTCGGAGTAAAACTTTATCACAGTTCTTATCCAGAATTCGGATCCTAAAAACAGAATACTTCATATCAAAGTTTCAAGAAATTCTGAGAAAATAAAAATGAATCCGAATCTCATACTTAAGAAAAATCTGGATAAAAATATGATAAGGATAATTTTTCTTATAAAAGCGATTTTCCTTATAAAAGCAATTTTTCTTATAAAAGAAATTTTCCTTCTAAAAGCGATTTTACTTAAAGATAAGGTGTTTGTGATTTTCAAAACAAGAAGGAATGGAAAATTCATAAGGAAAACCTTATTGACTCAACAATCACCCCCTTTTTTGAAAGCAAAAACATCCTTTCGAAAAAGAAATTATAAGAAGAAAGAAAAACATTAAGGCTTATCTCCCTTTTCTTTAAGGATATTGATGAATACGACTAACTCTCCCTTAGGCTTTTAAACTCTAAGGATTGTGTTATAGATTTCCGGAGTGACATTTCATTACTAATAAGAAAGTCTTCTTTAATGAAAAACTCCCCCCTTAGATAAACTCTTATTAGAGTTTGTTTTCTTTCTCACCCTTTGTTAGGATTCTTTTTCCCTTTCATTAGAGTTCTTTTCCTTCTCCCCTTTTGTGATTTTCAAAAAGAATACAAGGGAATGGAAAATATAACAAAGTACCTGAAAGACTAGTAGTAACAACAAAAAGAAACGAGCAAGCACAAATTTTTCATTAAGTTTGAAAATTTCAACAACAAAATAGTTAAGGTACAACAAAAGATCATATCTGTCTATTTTGGATCTTTTTCCTTCACCATGAGACCCTTAAGAATAGTCTTTATTTTCTTCCAGTCTTTATGGTCTTCGGCATGCTTCTCTAAGACCACTATTCTTTCACTTTGAGATTCATTCTTTTCTTCCTGGGCTTGAAGATTTTCTTCCTGAGCTTTGATCTTTTCTTCCTGAGCCTTCAATTTATCTTCAAACTCAATCTGATGATCCCTTTCAAACTTACAGTTTTGAGAAACGGAATTCAGCTTCCCATTCAGATCTCTGACTTCTGGAATCCGGAAGTTCTTTTCATCTGTCATCTTCTCTTAAAAGGAAGAAGTCAGCTCATTTATTTTCCTATCCTCAGTCTCAAAAGAATCTTTAACATTGTCTTGAAATTCATCAAATAACCTCATCTCTTCCACAGTCTTCCTCGACCAGCTCATCATCCTCTTGCAAGATCTTTTGTGGGCTTCATATCCGACAAAGAACATTTTGAACTGAGCCTCTATTTCAACACACTTGTCCATAACCATAGGTAAGGAGTCTGATTTCTGATTCAAAGCATGTTGTAGCATCTGACATCTTGAGTCAATGCTTGAGAAGGTCAGAATAGAACCTACCAGCTTCTTTAAAGACTGAACAACAAAATCATGCCCCAATGAAGATGACTCTGAATCCGAGACTCTTCTTGGAGAATTTTCTTCTTCAACTAGGTCAAGATTTCTCTTTGAAGAGATACCAACTTCCTTTCTCTTCACCACTACTGAGCTCGGAGTATCAGCAGGAATTTTCTTTCCCTTGTCTCTTTTCAGAATAGAATCCTATTTCGGAGTTCTCTTTTCACTATCAGAAACATGGACAACATTGTCTTCCTCATTAGCAAATTTCTGAGCAGTAATCTCTATGTTTTCCATCTGAGTAATATCATGTAAAAGTTGTTCTTCCTCTGCATGATAATCTACTTCTTCTTCTCCTTTATCTTCTTCCATTGCTGGAGTAAATAGCTTCGAAGATTCAGCTTCTGAAGTTCAGAGCGACAAATGTTCCGAAGGAGTCCCCTTATAATCATCTACTTACTTCAACACATCTCTGGTTTCACCACTTCCTTCAGCAACATCTTCTTCTTCTTCCACTTGCTCAATGTGCTCTATTTCTTCAACAGGCTTAGCTACTACCTCTTCCGGAGCAACAAAGTCTCTTCCTGGAGTCTCAGGTAGGGATTCTAGTGAAAAAGATCTCAGAACAGGGATATTTTCTAAAACCATCTCATTGAACTTCAACAAAGCCTGAGCTACCTCAGCCTCAGACATCTTCTTCTTGAGCTTCTTTTCTTTCGCTTGTTTTTCTAGCTCATCCGCAGTTCTTTCCTTCAAGGCCTTAGCCTCCGCAGGGTCCAAGCCAAAATGAGGCCCCCTTGCACTCTCTTCTCTTTCATCTCCCTCCATTTAGTAACTACCTCATCTGTGTAAGCTTTCTTCTTCTTAGGTTTTGGAGGTGCGGAATGAAATTCCTTAGACTTGGGATTATCTGCTTCTACTTCCACTTCTTTCAACTTTCTATTCCTTACTGGCTTAGAGGAGTCCGGATTAGGAACTTTCAGAACTATTTCTTCTAGAGAAGGTGAATCAACAAACTGACTAGACTTCTTGTCAAAGGCTACATCCATCCTTTTGAGTGTACCATCACTCACCAGCATAATCTTGCAAACTCTGGGCTTAGACTTGCACGCCTCCTTGAAAGACTCAAGGCACCGAACTATCAACTTTGAGAGGATTGTTGGATACATTATAATCTGAGCTCTCAAATTCCCTTTCTTAACATTCTCAAGAGTGATAAGAATGTGCTTCATCAAATTAAACTTCCTTAGATTTATCAGAAAATATAGGATTTAGATCTCACTCTTATTCAGACTATCTTTGTCAACCTTCCTCGGTACGATAAGACCCTGTACCCATAACTCTAGAATCCAGAAATTTGTATATAGAGAAGCAATCTTCGGAGCCTTGTCATCTGCCAGTCCGAGAGTTTCAAAAGCTTTTTCCTTGTCGAAACTACCTTTTGAATCCAGCTACACATGAGATATGAATTCAGCTTCACCTTCATTATTCAGCCCTACCAAGCTGGCTGCCTTGGCATATGAAAGCTTATAAGTCTTACCATAAGACTTAAAAGACAACTTCTCCCTTCCATCTTCCTTAAGAAAAGAAACTGTTTCATAGAACTCTATAAGAAAATCTGAATACACTTCATCTTGGTTCCCGGGTTTTGACACCGCAACATCTTCCCAACCATTAAGATTAATATTCTTGGAAATAAGAGAGTCATACTTGTTAAAGAAATACGGATGAACCAACCTCTCTCTATATACTAACCACTTCGAAATCGGCTTAGAGGAAGACATGTCTTGAGAAGCTACTTCCACAGACATTCGGATATAAAGACCTCTGAGAAGTTCGGAATGGAAAAAGCTGAGGTTCAGAATGGTCTTAAAACAGAGAGGCAGAGCTTCGCTACGCTGGAGCTTTAAAACCTATGTGGGACAACCATTTGGGGTCCCCTTTATATAGGCAACGAAAAAACGGTTCAACTTCCACGATTGATCGAACAGTTGTGATAAGCTGATATCAGATCTGACGGTCGAAAACCAATTCTCAAGAAAACTTGAATCCGATCTTTTGAGGTTTTTTTAAAACAAAGAATTAAGAAAACTATAATCCGAAAACAAAATATAAGATAATTCCAGCAAGTAAATTATGACTACGAAAACTTAAGTAAGGAAATCATACCTTTCGGATTGTCTTAGGAAGATTATTTGTAATTGGTAACATTCTTACAAAAACTACAAAAAAAATCCTTATTACGAAAAGACGAAATTCGGAAAAGTCACTATGAAAAACAAACTCAGTAAGAAAAGCTCAGTACGAAAATTTCATTACAAAATTTGAAAATGAAAAATTTATTATGAAAGATTCGGTACGAAAATCCCGTTATGAAAATACCAGTATGAAATTTTCCATTCCGGAAGTTTTCAATACGAAAATTTCCATTGCAGAAGTTTTCTATACGAAAATATCCATTCTGGAAAATTTTAGTTCCGGAAATTCCATTCTGGAATTTTAGTTCCGAAAATTTTGAAAACCAATTTTGAAAAACTTTGTTATTCTAACAATCAGATGTACTCCCCGTATGAAAAAGAGTTTATTACTGTAAGGAGACTTTTTCATCAGGAAGTTAATTAAGAAGGATTACCTTATGGTTATCATTCCTAACTTCTGTTTAATATATTCAAATCTATCAGAAGGAAAATATTTTGTGAAAATATCAGCAAGTTGATCTTGTGTTCCGATAAATTTAAGAATAATATCTCCTTTAAGTGTGTGATCCCTAAGAAAGTGATGCCTAATATCTATATGTTTTGCACGGGAGTGATATGCAGGGATCTTACTAAGGGCAATGGAACTTGTGTTATCACACAAAATTTGAGTTTTAGTAAAACGCAAGTCATAGTCTGTGAGGGTGTGTTCCATCCACAACACTTGAGCACAACAACTTCCAGCTGCTACATATTCGGCTTCAACAGTGGAGAGTGCTATAGAATGTTGCTTCTTGCAAGACCAAGAAACTAATGAATCTCCTAATAAATGACAAGTTCTGGATGTACTTTTTCTATCCATTCTACATCCATCAAAGTCAGCATCAGAAAATCTTTTTAGAACAAAATCATTTCCAGAAGTATAAAATAATCCTAGATCCATGGTTCCCTTAAGGTAGCGAAAAATTCTTTTTACTGCCTTTAAATGATATTCCTTAGGATTGGATTGATATCTTTCACATAAGCATACTGAGAACATTATGTCTGGTCGACTAGATGTTAAGTAAAGTAAACTTCCTATCATACCTCTAAAAGATGTCTAATCTACTGGTTTCCCAACTTCATCAAGATCTAAAGATTTTGAGGTACCAATGGGAGTACTTATACTCTTAGTGTTGTCATAACCATACTTTTTAAGAAGATATTTAATATACTTATGTTGAGATATGTAGATTCCTTCTGGTTTTTGAGAAATTTGAAAACCAAGGAAAAAATTTAACTCACCCATCATACTCATCTCACACTCAGATTTCATTAGACTTGCAAAAGAGTCGGTCAAAGATTGCTGAGTTGAACCAAATATGATGTCATCAACATAAATTTGAACAATCAAAACATTTTTCTTATCTTTCTTTATAAAAAGGGTTGGATCTACATTTCCCTTAACATAGTTATTTTGAATCAAAAATCCAGTGAGTCTATCATACCATGATCGTGGGGCTTGTTTAAGACCATACAAAGCTTTGGTAAGTCTAAAAACATGATCAGGATGTTTTGTATCTTCAAAGCCAGGAGGTTGTTCAACAAAAACTTCCTCTTGAACTTAACCGTTAAGAAAATAACATTTCACATCCATTTGAAAAAGTTTAAAATTAAAGAATGCTGCAAAGGCAAGTAGAATACGGATAGATTCAAGTCTAGCTACTAGAGCATAGGTTTCTTCATAGTCTATTCCCTCTTGCTGATTATAGCCTTTAGCAACAAGTCTAGCTTTATTTCTTACTATGACTCCATTTTCATCACATTTATTTCTGAAATCCCATTTTACTCCAATAACAGAAGTTTCCTTAGGTCTTTCAACCAAGGTCCAGACTTTATTCCTTTCGAATTCATTTAGTTCATCTTGCATAGCTTTGATCCAATCATCATCACCTAAAGCTTCATCAGTGCTTTTAGGTTCTAATTGGGAAAGAAATGCTAGATATTCTACTTCATTTCTTAAGGAACTTCTAGTCCTTACAGGTTGATTTACATCACCAATGATACTATCACTGGGATGATTCTTAAGAAACACCTGATTTGGATTTTGTAAAACCTAGTCATTAACATAGGGTAGAAAGTCTTCTGGGGTAAATGTTTCAGAAGTATCTTCTTGAACAATTTCCTTATCAGAAGGTTCTTCTATCAAAGGTTGAAAATCAGTTTTTGAAAACACATTCGAGGATGTAGGTTGAGGTGGTTTAAAAACGAAAGGATCTGACTCATCAAATTTTACATGTACTGTTTCTTCAACAGTACAAGTATTTTTATTAAAAACTCTATAAGCCTTAGAGGTTGTGGAATAGCCTAAGAAAATCCCTTCATCAGATTTTGGTGAGAATTTATTTAGATTATCATTAGTATTTAGAATAAATACTTTGCAACCAAAAACCTTGAAGTAGGATAGTCTTGGTTTTCTACCATTCCATAATTCATAAGGAGTTTTATTAAGAAAAGTTCTAATCAAAACTTGATTTATAGTATAGCAAGCAGTACTTACAGCTTCATCCCAGAAATGTCTAGCAATAGAATATTCACTCAACATGGTTCTAGTTATTTCTTGAAGAATTCTATTTCTTCTTTCAACTACACCATTCTGTTGAGGAGTTCTAGGTGCTGAAAAATTATGAGTAATACCTTTTCTACTACAAAAAGTTTCAAAATCAGAATTTTGAAATTCTCCTCCATGATCACTATGAATGGTTTTCAATGGAAGGGTTTTCTCATTTTTAACTTGAGCTCTAAAACTTTTGAAATATGAAAAAACTTCAGACTTCTTTGTAAGAAAATAGAACCACGTAAATCTAGTGTAATCATCAACTAGAACAAACCCATAGTATTTGCCTTCAATACTTCCAGTTTGTGTTAGAACAAAAAGATCCATGTGCACTAACTGTAATGCATCAGTTGTTGAGACTTCACCGATTGATTTAAAACTCGATTTATGTTTCTTTCCATATTGACAAGGATAAAAAACTTTAGAAAAATAAAATCTAAGCTCCGGTAGATCCTTAACTAGTTTCTTATTGGAGAGTTTACATAGGTTCCTAAGATTATAGTGACCTAGTCTTCTATGCCATAACCAGGAATGATCTTCCATTGCACTTAGGCAAGGTAAATCTTGGCTCTTGAGGTCTTCTAGGTTGAAGGTGTAAACATTCTCTTTCCTATTGGCTGAGAGAATAAAATCTTCCTTGGAATTGTGAACTAAGCACTTATCATTCCTAAAGTTCACAAGGTAACCTTAATCACATAACTGACTTATGCTAATGAGGTTGTGCTTAAGACCCTTTACAAAAAGAACATTTGAAATCAAAGTTTTTCCTAAAAGAACAATATTACCAATTCCAACAATCTCTCCCTTAGCATTGTCTCTGAAAGTTACCTTTCCTCCTTTCGTTTTGATAATCTTTTCAAAATAGCTTTTGTTACCAGTCATATGCCGGGAACATCCACTATCCATGTACCATGTATTGTTGCTGGTAATCTCTTTATTTTACTGAAATCAAGAAGAAAATTAGACTTTCGGAATCCAAACTTGTTTGGATCCGAGATTTCCAGATAATATAATTTTAGGTACCCAATTATTATTAGAGAAATAAGCTTTGTGAAACCCTAAAGATTGGGTTTTGTTTAAGGAAACATTGATTGCCCAGTGACCACCACATTGACACTTGGTAAAAAATGGGGCACTTTGAGGGACGAAATAATTGTTACAGAAAATTGGTTTTTCATGGGTATAACCAAATCCGGATTTATTTCTTAAAGGTCGTATTTGGGAATACATTTTATCAAAATTTTCCTTACCATGGGTAAAGTTTGATAAAGACTTCTTTAAGGAAAAAATTTCGGACTTGAGTTTTATAACCAAGTTTTTATCCTCGAAATTATTATTCTTAGAACTAGAGATAGGCTTGAAAACATTTTTCTTAGAAATTAATTTTTCTAATTCTTTAGAAAGTTTATTCTTCTCAGAACTTACTTCCTCATGATTTTTTGAAATACTTTCAAAATCAGCATTTTTCTTATCAAGATCTTTAGAAAGATCTGATATCTCTTTCGTAAGAATAGAATTCCTAGAGTTTGACTTATCAAGTTTTTTATTGAGTTTAGAATTCTCAATTTCAAGAAGTTCAGCAAACCTAGAGACTTCTTCATAAGTAGGTAAAATATTTTCTTCATCAGAAGAGGATTCTTCATCAGAAGAGTTATAATATTTACTATCATTAGAATTTAAAGAAACTTTGGTCAATGATTCAGCATTTCATACCTTATCCATAAAACAATAATTTTCAATAGGTAATCTGGCTATAAGACCAAGATTCTTTTGTTATGAAGATTCGTAATCAGAAGATTCATCTGAAGAGTCACCACCACTGGCACTCCAGGTGTCATTAGCTTTCAGAACTTTCTTATCTTTGGATTTATAATATCTCTTTCTATTCCTGTCTGAATGCCTTTATTTCCTTTATTTCTTTTTGATCAAAGGGCAGTCTGGTCTAATATGTCCAGCTCTCTTGCATTCATAACAAGTAACTTCTCCATATTTTCTATATTTCCTTTCCTTTTTCTTATACTTAGATTGGAAATTTCTCTGACCAGCTATCTTGTTTATCCTTCGAGCAAGATTTGCTAATTCATTTTCTGATATTTCACTCTCACTAGAATCTGACTGAACTACCATCTTCTTAGACTTGGATCTGGTTACTCTCTCAGGAGTCTTAGCTTTCATATGATTTGATGTTGTTGTAAAAGCAATAGTACCATTTCCATTCTTCTTCTTGATGTTGTCAGCATCTCTCTTCATTCTGGTTTCATGTTGTAGAAGAGTTCCAAATAAATCATCAAGAGAAATTTGAGTAACCTTCCTGTTCTTATCTATAGTAGTTCTTTTGGATTCCCACTCATTGGGAATAATATCAATTATTTTATCCACAAGAGCTTCATCATCTAAACCTTTCTCTCCCATAGACTGTAGGCTGTTAACAATGGTCATAAATCTCTGTTGAACTTTACAAATTGGTTCACCATAAGGAAAGTTGAAGCCATGATATTCAGCTCTAAGCATTTCTCTCCTAGTCTCAATCACTTTAGAAGTTCCAAAGTGTGTAACCTATAACTTCTTCCAGATACAATTAGATGCTTCACAAGAAGAAATTTGGCTATATATATTTCTAGTCATTGAACATAGTAAAGTATTGCGTACCTTATAATTGAGTTGATACTCTTGCTTTTCCTGGTTAGTGAAAGTTTTGACTTCCTTATCAAGAATTTTATAATCACCAGTAATCATAACAAAGTTTTCCACTCCAGTATTGATAACAAAAGTCTTCATTCGATCTCTCCAGTACTCATAGTCATTGCCATCAAAGATTGGTGGTCTTGTAGGATTTAGATTATCAATGAAACCAACATTAATTCCTTCCATACTTAAGAAATACCTTCGGCACACAAACTTGTTAGTAGAAAAAGTTCGTAATAACAAAGTTCGGAATGGGAAAGTTCAGAATGATAAAATGAGCAAGAAAAACTTATTCGTGAGTATAAGTACTTCAGAGACCTACCTCTTATACCAATTGTAGGATCGAAATAATGATGTAGATGCTTAAATTACAAGAGGGGGTGTGAATTGTATACTTTAAAAATTCCTTTGGATCCTATAAAGTTAGTTATGAATAACTGTGTTTTACTTAAGTAAAGGAAAGGGCTAAGTTTAACAAAGTTAAACTAAGAAAATTCACAACACCTATAACACCAAATAAAAAACATGGAAAGAGATTCCGAAAGTAGGTTCCGGAAATATGGTTCCAGAAATTGAAACTTAATAAAAGATTACAATATGAGATTCTACCTTAAAGCGTATAGAATCTAAATGAAATAGAGTAAAAGTAAGTAAGTATAAGAAAGTTATACTTTCCTTACAATACAATATGCAGCGGAAAATAAACAAGTAGTTGAACTACAAGTAACAAGATATAAGTCTTTTAACCCAAAGAGAAGGGTATACAACAACCTTGGATAAAGGTCCCTTGATTTATACTTTCAAGCAAGTCTGTCTTACCCACACCAGGGCAAGCCCTCGATACGAAGATCGGAGTCTCTGTCTTGCTATCCCCGCAAGCCCTCAACTTAAAGGTAGTTGGCAACCTCTGTCTTCCTCAGCAATGAATCCCTCAACTTCAAGGTAGTCGGCACCTCTGTCTTCCTATCCCCGGAAGTCCTCGAATTTAATCACCAACATTCGGAGTCGCACGAAGCTTTGAGAGTTAATAAGAGCCTCTCTCTCTCTATAAATCACTTCAACAGCATGTATGCACAATGTCAAACCAAGTTTTTGTAAGATCTTTCAAATGAGCTCTTATTTATAGGCAAATTTCCAACGGTCAACTACCTCTTCCAACGGTCATATTTTCCATGAAATTCGGAGGGACCTGTACACGTGTAACTTAGACAACGGTTAGTTTATAATAGAATAGATGGCATTGTTTTATAACAAAACAAGTGTAACAGAATGTACGACACCGTTTAAAATCTAACTCAAAAGTTCGGAATGAAAAATTCGGAGTGAAGGTTCGGAGTGTAAGGAAAATAATAAAGAGTAGAAAAAATATAAAGGCATAAACAAAATGAAAGTTCGGAGTCTAACCAAAAATAATTTTTGGAGTCTGAATAAATTCAGAGTGTATAAAACAAAGATGATCAGATTCTATTTAATAGGTGAATTCGGAATGAGAATTCGTCATCATAATTCGTAATGAGAATTCTTTATCAGGACTCGTAATGAGAATTCATCATCAGAATTCATAATGAGAATTCGTTGTCAAACTTCATAAGGATTCATATCCTGAATCTGGAGTAAAACTGTATCCGGAATTCGGAATGAAACTTTATCACAGTTCTCATTCTGGATTTTGGAGTGAAACTTTATCACAGTTCTTATCCAGAATTCGGATCCTAAAAACAGAATACTTCATATCAAAGTTTCAAGGAATTCCGAGAAAATAGAAATGAATCCGAATCTCATACTTAAGAAAAATCTGGATGAAAATATGATAAGGATAATTTTTCTTATAAAAGCGATTTTCCTTATAAAAGCAATTTTTCTTATAAAAGAAATTTTCCTTATAAAAGCGATTTTACTTAAAGATAAGGTGGTTGTGATTTTCAAAACAAGAAGGAATGGAAAATTCATATGGAAAACCTTATTGACTCAACAGGGCTTGGGATAATATCTCATGTTCCCTTTGATCTCATAAAACATTAATCTATTACCAATTCATTAGAGGGTTATAACATGCCCACTCATCACATAATCATAATCTATTTATACGTATTCCACTAGATCATAAATTTTTTTATCATTTCATCATAGATTAACTTATAGAAAAGAATATGGGTTTCTTTAATACTTTAACATCATAATCATAAAACATATAAGAAAATAAACAAGATGGTAACATTTCGTCATATACTTTGAAAGCAGAAGAAACATCAAAGGATATTTTTATTGGTTAAAATATCTCTAATGGATCACTAGAACCTTTAAGGAGTAAAATACCCTTTTCATTTTGAATTCACATATATAAAAACTAAAAATGTCTTGAATATTAGGAAAAAAAATTATTTGAAAGTTAGCATTTAGACTGGTAATGAAATTTTCAAAGAAAAGAGTAGTCATGATGGTTGTAAAAGTTATTCATATGGTAAACATTAAAAAATATTATATTCATACCTTTGGTAAAAGGTACCTTATTCGAAAAATGATAATGAAAGATACATTATATTTTTAAATAAATTTTTTCTAGGTTAAAAATTAATTTAAACAACTATAGGAGAATAATAAAAAACAATCTTGAATTTTTTCTAAAGAAAATATGGATATGTAAGAAAAAAATCTCTGACTGAAGGGAAAAACAAGGTATGTTTTCCTTAAAAAAATTCTTTTTGAATATTGAGCACATAGGGAGAGGAAAATGAAATGAAAACACATGATTTTAAAAAAATAATTGTAGTATTAACATTTTTGGTATGAGATATAGATTATATAACATCATCATTAAAAAATTTAACCTGATAAAAATGAGATTATAACATAAAAACCCGTACCTCAAATTCAAATTGCTACATAAGAACTCTAACAATGTATATAGTAAATTTAAATTTATTATAATTATAAACTAGAACTATATAAATACTTAGAATACCAGAAATGGTTTACTAATTACATATTTTCACCCTTTCATTAAAAATTTTATATTACACTCAATGTTTAAGGTGGAAATTGTTTCTTTTTTCATGTATGTTTTGATTCAGATGTTATGGTCCATGCGTCTTGATCCTAGTTATATCATATAAATATTTTAATCATGATAGAATTATTATATATATTCATTATATAAATATTTATATCTTTCCATAAATGGTAGAGAGAGAAAAATGAATTGCACCAGTCATAGGGATGGTAGTCCATATATACGCCTAAACATTGTTTTCATTATCTAACAAAAGAAGTAAAAAAAGATAAATAAAATTTTATCATAAAAAACTCATAATTATGTTATAAATATCATATATAGTTATTAAATATATCATTATATCCATAAATATTAGGATATTATGGAAAATGAATCGTATCACCACATCGAGGTGATAGTCCACAAGTGCACACCTGCGATACTTTCATTTTCCATTAGATGGAAAAGAGGTGAAAATGGTTATTAAATCATCATAATAACATATATATATGTTTATGAAACTTGATTAATCATGTTATAATGGATATAATATATTTATAATAGTTTTAATAAGAAATAAAATTTAATGTTCGCGGTTAAGATTTAACCACTTTTTTGAGAGGCCTCCTTTGGCTTACACTTTAAGATTCAAAAGATTGGTCTTAACAGAATACCAGGGGATAAAAGATAAAGGTAAGTAATATAGGAAGGCTTTAGGGATGTTTTTAGATGATAAATAACTCTAATATTTTGTGAACAATTTAGAAGAATAAGGAATCTTTTATTTGTGGGAGAAGAGACACACATGAGATTACTTAACAAAATTCAATAATATAAAGTCACTTTCATGTTCAAATAGATATAAATAAACATAAATTATAATTTAGGATAATATAAGGTCTAAATATTTTCAATAGATAATAATTATATATTTCTAGGCGGTTTTACTACCCTTATCTTTTAGTTTAACCCCATTATAAACTCGTTTTAACCTTAAACGTGGTGACAAAAATTTATTGTTTTTAATATAATTCATGACTAAAAATTAAGCTATTCAAATTAAAGTAGATTAATTATTTAGATTAAAAATATGGAATCCATTTTAATATATTAATTTTCTACATGTGGGTGGATTTAATGTTAAATAAGGCAATAAAATGCAATGAAAACCCATCTGTACAAAAATACATTTTAAGCATAAAACTAAATTTACCCTCATTACATTCCTTGTAAAAACCATAAAATGAATACTAAAATATTTTATTAAATATATAATATATAATTTTCATTATAAATATTAAGAAATAGATAATAATTTAATTTATTAATATAAATATACATTGCATGTAGAAGAACACTTTCTATAAAAATGGTTTTTAACCCAAAAAATGAACTTATATAAAAATCAAGTATAATGATGACTAAAAATAAATTAATTAGATTATATATAATTAATATATAATGATTTTAATTTATTATTAAATTAAAAACATAATAATACTTTTTAATTTCATGATTTATTGAAAATAAATAATAGTTTTACAAAAATTAGTATTCATCGCTATACAATGAAAAAGAATTATTTTTTAAAATACTAAAAATTCACCATAAGATAATATTTAAATTTGGATTTAAAAAATTATATTAAAGAAATAAAATAAAATTAATAAAAATGGTATTAATTTTTTATTATTTCTATTTATAAAATTAAATAACCATATTTGTGGAAAAAAAATTGAATCATAAAATGACTTTACTGAATACTGCGTAATTATTTATTATTAATTAATCAATATATTTTCATTATTTAAAAAATTTATAAATATTTCTCATTATTATTTTAAATCTATTTATACCTACTAATTTAATAGTTAGGTTATAATAATATACTATATCATGGTTCATTTAGACTCATGATTGCGTATAAAGAAAGGAATCAAATACCTCTTGTTTATTTCAAAGGAAATACGTATAAAATCATGGGGTGTGAAATTATACCCCTTAAAATAGATTTACCCTCCACATTCCCTTACTATGATATAAAAAATAAACATATCTATGGTTTATCACTTCCTTGGGTTCCCCGGTATCTTCCTCAAATTTATGGTTTCACCCAAAAAATTGACCAAGTGACTAGTCTGATTTCACAACACTTTTTATCTTTATCAAGAATCTCCATCAATTATTCCTCATAAAATAGATAATTCACTAGTGGAATGAAATTTGAATTCAGTACATGTGAAGGATCAACTACGTACTTCCTTATGAAAGATATATGGAACCCATTGTGATCATGAAATGGGGTTTGGTGGAAGAACCAAGAAATAATATATTTCCCCTAGTTTATCAATAATTTTAATGTGACAAAATATACATAAGTATCATATTCCCATTATTTTAGAATCTCATAATCATTTTCCATGGAGAAATTCATAGGTATACCATATAAAAAACTTAAAATTTTATATCTCACGGATAATTTTCTGTATAAATCTTTTGTCAACTCTTAGTTTCCTCAATGTGCTACAAAATAACTCCAACCTTAAATCCCATTTCCTCAAATAGATCTGGTCCTAATAGATTTATTTCTCCAAAATCGTCCCTAAATATTTAATTTATTCACTTCATTCCATATGGGTCTTCATAAGTAAAAGATATTGTTACAAGAGAATTCGACCAGAGAAAGAAGTTTATCCCAACCACCCTTGAAATCCAATGAACATGAACTAAAAATATAATATAGGGGTTGAATGATCCTCTCAGATTGAAAATATTTTTATGGATGATATAGAACACTAAAACGTAATGTTGTATCAGTAAATTTTGAAATAATTCTCCATAAATTTAATGTAAACCTTGGATCTCAGTTATATATAATTGAATATAGTACCCCGTGTATGATAACCCATATTTTAATATAATTTAATTATCGAATTATTAAATAAAGGTACACATAATAAATCCCCAAAAGATTATTAGGCTTAGTGTTATTGTGAAATTAGTTACATGACATAATAAATTAAAAAATGTGTACAATATTATAATTTAAAAACCCCAAAACATGCTCTTATATTCCTTGGATCTTCTAAAACTGCATGGGATAACCTATGGATTTACATCAAAAGGGGTGTAATATAAATCCCAATAGGGGAATAATAAAATAATAACACAATGTAAAACAATACATTTGTTCCATGATAAATAAAATGTATCACAAGATGGGTGATACTCATAATCCTAAACAACAAGGCATGATATAAAATGATATTATAAAGGCAACATGGGGATGTGACAACAACATAAAACATGACATCATAAACATAAGACAAGGATAACAAAAAATAAATCATAATATGATGTTCTTAAAATAACCTCCTATTAACCATACATATCATATCATGATATAAAAACATTATCCAATTAATTAGAGGGCTTTATAATTTGGGTCCCACCCATTATTTTCATATCATGTACATGAAAATGTGTGTCATATAGATCATACAATATATGGATGTATTTCATAACTTTTAACCTGACTATTAAAGAATTTGGTTTAGATTAATGGGAATACTCTATAAATAGTAGATAAGTACCACTATGTGAATACCCATTAGTGTAAATGAGGATGGGTATTAACATTACCTATGTTTGGTATGGAAAATCATAGGATAATTTTTGCAGCATAATAGGTGTACATAAATGTTTATGGAAGTGTTGAATGACTGTGAAAGGGGTATCTCATTAAATGGTAATCATAAGGATAGTAATATGTATGTCTAAAAATGTAACCCAATATAAACTATTGGAATTTAAAAGGCATGATATAAAGAGTGTGCTTGAATAAAGAGGAGAAGGAGAGGACCCCATACCATGAGAGGGTGCTTCTTAAAGATTGGAAGGATATTATTAAGAGATTTGGGGAACCATATGAAAAATATAGAGAGGGAATATCAAAGTAACATCTTGATCCATGAGTTTTAGTGAATAGGAATGGGAGGTTGGGTGGGTTTATATTTCAAAAGAGGGGAGAATTATTTACTAATTTCCAAACATAGGTTTTGGAATCTATATGAAAAAGTAGTTAAAACCAAAAAACTTACCATGGGGTTTTACCATGGTTTCATTAAAATGGTATTGGTTTTAATTTTCTTATATGGATAATAACCTAAAAAATAAAATAATTCCCTCAGTTATATAAAAGTGATTAATTTTTTTGAATATTAGATTTTTATATCATTAAAACAATACAGGTTTTGGAGGATTTAGTAAAGATTTTTAAAATTATCAAAATAACCTAAAAACCAAATTATTTTAAAGGTGAAATGTATATTTGGTTATGGATACCTTTTATGGTATATATTACATCACTTTTGGATCATTATGATGCCGTATTATAGATCATATAATTATACTGTATTTAATTTTTACCCAAAAATTCGGCTGTCTTAGAAAATTATAAAAAATCAATCGTTAGATAATTTAGATGTTATAATTTTGAAAATAATATTTATTATATCAAAATAGTTATTACAATATGAAAAGATACACTTTAAAATAAAAAATATATATTAATTTGAAGATAATGTTTTTTTTGATAATAATAGTATTATGACCCTTATTAAAATTACATTTGACTATAGAAAATTATAAAATAATTTATATTTAATAAATATTATTTGATATTAATATTTTATTAAAATATAATTTCTTTAAACAATTATCTAATTCATCAAAATTAGTGTCTTGATTGGAACTATATTTTTCCCAAAAGTACAATTTGCGTTTCTTCATAAAAAAATATTATTTTTATCAGACTCATTATTTAATCATTTAAAATTTAATAATAAAAGGGAATAAATATAATCATTGATTTATTAAAATTAAAAATTAATAAATTCATACTATTAACGTCTAGATACATATCAATTTATTATAGTAGTTAATTCCCCAAGGGTAAGGTGCGTGATGGTGAGATTTTTATAGGGTGCTTCCATAAACATGATTTGGGTCATGATCATGATGAGCTCGAACTTCTCCCATAAATGGTTTAATTTATGATTTAGTTTTTGTATCTAAAATTGGTATTGGCCAAGGTAAAATCCTATTTATTCTATCTTCCTATTAAGGTCTGATAAATATGATTCATATGGTATGATCCAACTAGTCAATTACATTGGTTCTTTTTCTATGTCAATTAGACTTTATCATAACCCCTAATATACCAATCTTAATTGTCATTGTACAATGGATATATTATCAATGGTAATGATTCTTAACTTTCCTTTAAATCTGATATGATATTACTTATAACACTCTAAAATACCCAAATTAGTGCATTTTTTTTTCTATAACTACATTTCTTTATAATTCATTTACTCATTTAGAAATGGATTTTCATTTATAAAATTTTGGGTTGTTACATTATCCCCCCTTTGAAATTTGACCCTTTAAATTTTCATTTCACACACTAAAAAAGATGAGGGAACTTCTATTTCATCTCATATTCTAGTTCCCATGTCTCTTCTTAAAAATTGTGGTTCTTCCATAACATTATGTCTAGGTTAGTTATCTTATTTCATAGAACTCTATATCAATGAAATAAGATCTTCATCAATTACTCCTAAAATGAAATATCATTCTTCAATGGTATTACCTCAAGATTCTTTACATGTGAGGGTTCTAGTATCAAATTCTCCAAGAGGGATACATGGAACACCTAATATACAGAAGATATGTTAGGTGGGAAAACCAATCGATAGGCCCTCGCTCTGATGTGATCAAGGATCTCAAAGGGGATAATGTATCTAGGACCAAGATTTCTCTTTTTCCCAATCCACATGAATTTATTCCACAATGATATATAAAGGAACACTTTCTCTCTGACCTCAAACTCTAGGCCTTGTTGATGATTATATTTATATATTTTCTATTTACTTTTTTTGGATTTTATATGATGATGAATGGTTGGAAATATATATTTCATTTCTTGAATAAGATCAGGTCCCATCAGATTTGTTTCTCTAAATTCATCCTAGAATGTCAGATTTTAACACCTATTCTCATACAGAGCCTCATAAGGTTCCATTTGAATGATATAATAACTCTAATAGGGGATGGTGTTGGTCTTAAAATAGTTGTAAACCCATTGAATATGATATCAAAATATACCCTAGAGTTTGAATGCTTCTTTCATACTAACCATATAATTGAGGGTGATAAGTAGTGTTGAATCTAACCTCTATATCCAACCCTTGAAAATGGTTTATTTATAATCTTGAGGTGAACATCAAATTTTGATTAGATAAAATAGATATTTGGAATTCCAAAAGTCCTAAATATTCCCTTATATATATCTTGGTGATTTGGTTAAGAGAAAAAATATTCATTGATAATAATGAAATGCACTGACTTGGCAAGGAAATCGACTACCACCCAGATAGAATTATTCCCTTTAAGTGTTCTGGGGATTCCAATAATAAAATACATGGTTATATTTTCCAACTTCCATACTGGTATGGGAAATTATTATATCATACCCTTATACTTCTATCATTAGACCGTTTATTTTTGGTATTCCAAGCATCAAGATACAAAATCTCCAATATCCCTCTTCATGTTATCCCACCAAAAGTTTTTATCCAAATATTGAAACATCATAATTATTATTGGATGAATAAATAAAGATGAGGTATGCACATTATCCAGAATTTAACACTTCATTCCTGGTTTATATGGGACCAATATCTAGGTTCCCAACCATATAACTCCATATTTATGAAAATTAGACTCCTGAATATTCACTACCTTCTTCTATAGAAACTTTTCATATTTCAGGGTCTCTTTAATCCTCTTGGGAATATATGGTTGAGTAGATATTTGAGTAAAGTAGGATGAATATCCTTTTATTATTCCCATACCCATCCGTTGTATGTTTAAGAATATTGGATCCCTTTAAATCCACACCACGGACAGGGTTGTAGGATACTTTATAATCAGATTATCTACCACTTTGTTTTCCTTACCAAGACTATAATGGATTGAATAATAATAATCCTTGATAAAATGGAAGGACCCTTTCTACTTAGATCATCTTCCACTTTTTTCCTTCTTAGGATGGGAATGGATTGAATAATCATAATCCTTGATTATCTCTGACCACCTTCATTGCAACATAATAAGATTCTTTTTGTGAATATATACTTGAGTATTTTAGAATAAATATATAAATATATTTGAAAAACTCTTATATGTAGATATAATGTATGAGAATATTAAATGTGAATATCATTGCTACCAGTTATAGATCATGCATTGGGTTGATTTTCTAATGGATCATTAATTGGAAAGAGAAATAGGTAATTAATTTCTCAACATTCATGAGTAAATAACCCAATCCAATTTTGGAAACATCATTTTTGATCAAATATAATTCGCCACTAGTGGGTAATGTGATCACATGTGTAGTGATTAAACTCTTCTTTATCTCTTTAAATATTTATTCACATTAATTAGTCTAGAAAAACGTTCCTTGATTTTTAGTAATCCTGGTTAGCGGGATTGAGAATAATATGAAATTTATCACAAATAAATTATAGTACCCAACTACATTAAGGAAAATACAAATTTCTATCAAATATATTAGTTTGGTACACCCGTTTATTTCCATTTTTTGATGGATCCATAGATATCCCTTTGTTGGTGATAACATTCCATAATAAAGATACTTTATCCAACCAAAAATCACATTTACATTAATTGTCAGGTAAATTTTCCTTCCAGAAGTTCTTCAGTACAATATATAAATTCACTTAATGTTCCTCCTTACTTTTGGAGTAGATAAGAATATTATCTATAAAAAATACCATTTTTTTAGGTAATACCTAAAGACTCTCTTCATTAATTCCATGAAGAATTATGGAGCATTAGTGAGTCCAAATGGAATCACTATGAACTCGTAGTTCCCATACCATGTAAAAAAATAAATATTTGGGATATCTTCTTTCATTACCTTTACTTGATAATATCCCAACTGAAGATCCACCTTAGAGAAGTACTGAGATCCTTGTAGATGACTGAACAAGTCATCAATCCATGGGAGAAAATACTTGTTATTTACCGTGATCTTGTTGAGTTTCTTATTATAAATATAAAAACACATTGACACATATTTATTCTTGATGAGGAAGACTGGTGCACCCTATGGTGAAGCACTTGGGAAAATAAACCATTATTCTAGATTCTCCTGTAATTTTTTCATTAGATCCTAAAGTTAGAAAATGGCCATTTTATATGGAGTCTTAGATATAAGAAAAGATATTGGTATGATCATGACTGAGAAATCAACTTGATGACTAGGAGGAAGACTAGTAAATTCATTAGGAATCACATAAGAGAATTTCTTTTTAATGGGAATGTCATTAAGGGTGATAATTTCATTAGTCCAAATAATTTGAGCTATATACCCCTACTTCAAAGAAAATAATATCCCTGATTGAGTTGTTGGTAACAAATAAGATTCATCCGCTCTTTGCACTTGTATAGAATGAGAGGGTAATTTTTGATATAAAGGGTGATTTTATTATTTTAGATAAAAGTAAAGACAATACATGCCCAAAATAGTATCAATTTACACTAAGGGGAGTATCACAAGGTCTTCTAGAAACTTTTTTAGAAATTTTTTGACATGGTATGAGTTATATGATTGAGATGCAAAAATCTCCCCATTTACCATCTTCACCAATAACTTGAATTCCATGTTTTGAGGTGGGGTTTTAATTGTTCTAAAAATCATTCATGATATTAAATAATTTATAAAATGAGAATAAAAAAGTAAATTTTCTATTCCTAAATAAATAACTAGAATACATATAATTAATGGCAGACTTGAGGGAAGACACTTCGTACATTCCAATGGCAGACTCAAGGGAAGTAAAGAGATAGTGTTTCAGACTTAGAGACAAAGGGCCGGATAGAGGAGCTAAAAATCACCTTTACCCTGATCAATGTTCCAAGGGAGTATTGGGTTTCTCTAGTAGTGATCTATATGTGTGGAGAGACACATCAGTGGTGGGTGATTTACATCATCCAGTGGAAGGATACCAATGTACCATAGGATAAATTTGAGAAGGAATTTTATGAAGAATTTATTTTCTTGATGATGAATAATGAAAAGTGGAAAGAGTTACTCTTCCTTTAGTAGGGTAGTATATCGTTGAGGTAAATGAGGATCATGATAAAGGATCTCTTATGTTATGCTCCTGATCCCTTTCTAAATGAGGAGTCATTGGGGAGATTCTTGGAGGAGGCACTCTGACATTATCTTCAGTATGTTGTCACTCCCTTTACCCTACTGACATAATTAGAATATTCGAAGAAGGGTGAATTAGTGGATATTATCTCTCATATTAAGGTCCATGAGAGTGGTTCTATCAATGTTTGTCTAATGGGAATATAGTCAACAGTATGTATTTGACATTAAGACCATCCAGGATTCAACCCGCATGAAGTAGGCCTCAATAGTTCTTATTTCGATCTCATGGTCCTCACCCTTTCCCCATGGGCCTGAATATAAGGTGCTATATCTGTGGAGGTTCTAGAAATATTAGAAGATTGTCTAAATCCACCTTAGTAGTCAGGATGACATAATATATATCTTTCTCTCTAGGCATTGGAGGATGTTGTCATTGGTTATCATCTAAAATCCTTAACTTAGGGAATTGATTTGAATAGTTTCCATATTTATTATTGTTTAAACATTATATGACTAGATGAGGGTTGACAGGAGAAATAATTTAGTTCACCACATTGGGGTGTTTCTCCTATCATCAGTTTATAGCAATGTTACCTTCCTTCCCACACCTAAAGTGTTTCTTTATCCACTTTAGGAAATTTCTAGGATGCTTCTTCCCACACCATTGACTAGTGGGATGATATAATTTTTTTACCGTAATTATGTTTTTCCATTTCCTGACAAGAATTAAAATCCATTCACCAATTCTTGCCTCTAGTCCCAAGTGACCCTTGAGAATCACCAATATCTATTTTGACTTTTACAAAACATCAACAAACTTATTCATAGCTGTAAAATTCTATAATATCCATTTCTTTTTGTATATTCATCTTTATCCCAAAAAAGAAGTGGCTAACTTTATATTTTTGGCGTAATGAAAAATATAGAGGTGTATCATGCACGTATTGTGAAATTTTCTGCACATGACCTGATGGATTCATCATCCTTTTTCTGGAGGATAATAAAATATCTCTATATTTTAAATTAGAGAGTGTAAAGAAAATGTTTTTTAAAAAACATTTTCTAAAAATCCTTCCACTCCATCGCTTCGATCTCCTCCTCATGATTCGTATTTTTGACCAACATCCACCGTTGATCGACTTCTCCCTCTATATAATAAAAGGATAGCATAAACTTATATTTCATAGATATTTGAGTAATTAAGAAGATATTTTGAATGAAGTTGATCTATTTCTGCAAAATTAAGGGATAAAAATATCCACTTAAAGTCAGATTCCGTTTTCACCTAAAGGACTCAATTAAAATATGATCATTATTAACTGGATTTAGGAATTTATCCAGATTTAGGTTTTAGGTGAAGACTTGGGTTAAATTAAAAGGTATTATAAACAGTTCACAATTAATTCTCCCACTAGGGTGCATATTTAATTTGGTCATTCCTCACATTTTCCCTCACATTGGTTATTGGCAGAGTTTCAAATATTTACATCAATAAACTAAAAATAAAGAAAAATTAGGGAATAATTTTTTTAAAATATAAAATACATAAATGGGAAAGCCTGAAAATTTTACAGAATAACTCATAAATGAAAGATATTATTTAAACATTGAATTTATAGGTTTGAATCTATGTTATCCATGATTTATTTTATATTATAAAATCCTATGTGAATTTTTGTTACCTTAATAATGGTTCGTAAGGAGCTTGTAAATTTATCAAAGAATATCCCATGAGAGTGTCAAATCAGGTGTATAGAAATTCCCATTTTCATGCACTATGTGATGATTGAGTCGAGATCAGTGCACCCTTTTTGAGGTTATTACCCCTAGTTACATCTGTGATAGATATGCATCCACCTATTTTATCCAGATAGAGATGTATTTTATTTGAAAACACTTATACTATAAATTACCAAAATTGTGGGATGCTTTCATATGTTTTTTATCCTTAAATCATTCACTAGAGTTTTATAATCCAAATCCCCAAAAATAATGAGAATTTACTCTGATACCAACTATAACAAACCATATTTTAATACATTTTAATTCATGATTTAATATAAAAGGTACACATAATAAAATAACAAAAATCATGATTCCTAGTTTCTTTGGGAAATTAGGTACAATACATAATAAATTAAAACATGGGTATAAAATTCCAAACATTCCCTTATATTCCTTGGATATTCTAAAAATACATGAGATAACCTAGATAATTTCATAAGAAAGGGGTGGACTGTAAACCCTATTAAGGTAATAATAAAAGAATAAAATAATGTAAACTAGTACATGCGATCCAAGAGACATATCAATGTAACATAATGTGGGTGAGAATCATAATTTGGAATAATGAGGTATGATATAACATGATAGCATAAATGTAACATGGTAATTTGGAAACAACATAAAACTAGAGATCATAAACATAAGTCAAGGCTTACCGATAATATATTATAACATAGTGTTCTTAGGATGAACTCCCATAATCTATACATGAAATCTCATGTGATAAAAATATTACACAATGCATTGGAGGGATATATAATTCTGGGCCCACCCATCACATTCATATCTTGTACATGAAAAAGTGTACCACGTAGATCTTATAACATAAAGTTGTATTTTATAAATTTTAACCAGATGATTAAGGTGTGTGGGTTAAATAAATGGAAATCACCAATCTAGAAAAGATATTAGCATCAAGGTGAATACCCCTGAGTGTAAATAGGGATGCGAATTCACTTTAAAATGGTTGACATGAAAAATCATAGGATAATTTCAACAAAATAATGTGTGTAAATAATGGTTTATAGAAGGGGTGAATGAGAGTGAAACTGGTGTATTATTACTTAGGATTCATAAGGTTAGTAATAGATTTGTGTAAAAACATGTTTGAATAAGAATAATTGGATATAGAAAGGCATTATATAAAGAAGGTTCTTGAATAAAGTGGAGAAGGAGGTGATCCCTTATCTTGAGAGGATGTTTCTTAAATCTTATAAGGAGCTTCTTAAGATATTAGAGGAACCATTAGTGGTTTATATATAAGGAAAAGTAAATTAAATTATTATAGAAAGAGTTTTTATCAAAGTTTCATGGGATTTTGGGTGGTTTCATATAGAAAAAGAGAGGATAATTCTTTATTAATTTCCAAACATTGGTTTTGAAATCTATATAAAAATGTTATAAAAACCACAAACCTTACGATGATTTTCTCATTGTTTCTTCCAAATAGGATTGGTTTTCATTATTTTATAAGTCTAAAAATTAAACACAATAAAATAATTCCCCGAGTGAGGTGGAAGTGAGTCATGTTTATAAATAATTGATATTAAAACCTTTAAATATAATATCGGTTTTAGTGAATCATTAAGGCTTTGTAATATTAATAAAATAACATAAAAACAAATTTTTTAAAGAGTAAATATATATTTCTTCATGTAAAACATTTATTGAATATATTACATCACTTTTGGGTTATTATGATATCATATTACACTTGGTATAATTATACCATACTTAATTTTTATCCAAAAATTAGACTCTCATAAAATTATGAAAACCCATTGGATAAAGTTGAAATATTAATTTCATAAATTATATTAATTTTATAAAAAATAGTTCTAAAAGTATGATAATTTACACTTTATATCAAAAATCATAATTTATTAAAAAATATAAGTTTTACTAACCATAAAAATTTTCTTTCTCTTATAAAAATTACATTTAACTTCATAAAATTATATTATCATTTATATTTAATAAATATTATTTGATAATAATATTTTATGAAAATAAAATTTATTTAAAAAATTCATAAATCCATTAAAATTAGTGTCTTTATTGGAACTATATATTTCCAAAAAATAATTTTTTTGTATTATCATATCAAAATCTAATTTTTATCAAAAAAATTATTTAATCAATAAAAAATTAGTAATAAATGGGAAAAATATAATAATTTTATTACTCAAAATAAAATAATACAAATTCATATTATTAAGGTCCAGATATATATCCCTTTATTAAACTATTTAATTCCCTAAGGGTAAGGTGTGAAATTGTGAGATTATCACGCAGATTCATGCTCTAGTTGTAGAATCTTGACTTGGACATGGTCAAGGGTAAATTATAGTGATTGTATATCCCTAAAATCTATAATAAATGGTATTCATATGGTATGATCCTACTAGTTGAGGCCGTAAATTTTTTTGTTAGTGTAAATTGGAGTTTATCATAAATTTTAATACACTAATAATAATGATATATTTTCAATGGATATATTATCAATGGTTATAATGCTTAAAAATCATTTAAATCCAACAATATATAACTTATAACAATATAAGATAAAAAAATTAGTGTGTTTATTTTATATAACTACATTTATTAATAAGGAATTTACTCATTTAAAAAGGGAATTTAATTTATTAAATCTCAGGTCATTACACCATACAACCTTATCTCTTCCTTATTATATATCTTCAAAATCTAATCAATAGAAAAATATTTTTTGATAGTAATGAAATTTGCTGACTTAATAAGGTAATTGACTATAAACAAAATAGAATTATACCCTTTAGATGTATTGGGGAGTCCTACAATGAAATCCATAGTGATGTTTTTTACATTTCCTTATATGAATGGGTAATGGTTGTAACCTCCCATTACAATTATTCTACTCAAACTTAACTTGTTATCATACTAAGAATAGATTTACATAGTCTGAAATATCTATCTTCATGTTATCCCTAATAAATTCTCCTTAAGATCTCTATAAATATTCATCCATCCAAGATTAATAGATATTGATGAACTATTAGAAACTTCCAATAACTCCTTCTTTAATTATTGTATAGACATGTAACATATCTGGTTCCTCAAACATATTATTCCATCAAAATAAATGTTGAATTCATGGAAATTTATCACATTCCTTTATAGTCCCACATCATCCTTCCATTCCTCTTTAATTTTCACATGTATTAATGGTTAAATTCTCATTTGAGAAAGATAATATTTCCCCCATTCTTCTATATTTTATAGTCCATCATTTTAAAATCCATAAATATTTAATCATTTGTGAATATTATCATAGATGAGATAGCACGATCCTTTTACTTAGGGAATCATCCACCTTGTTCACTTTTCCAAGGTGGTAATATATTGAGTAGTCATAAGATTTAATCAATTACAACCATATTCTTTGGTTCATATTCAACTATTTCAGTGTGAATATATACTTCAAGATTTTATGATATATATATATATATCAAATTTCACCACATAGATAATTCGTCCATATATTCAATAAAACAATTACCACAACTAACTCCAAATCACGAGTTGAGTAATTTTTCCATTAACTTTAAATTTTCATGAAGCATAATTTATCACCATAATTTTATATATATATAAAATCCCAACCCCTTCTATGAATCATCACTATAAATCACAAACTCATCTCTACTGTAGGGTAGTGTGATCATTGGTGTACTAATAGACCTTCTCTTTTGTACCTTGAAATTTTCTTCACATTCATATTTATAAAAAATCTGGACTCCCTTATAAGTTAACATGGTGAGAGGATTAGATATCCAAGGTAAATCCAAAATAATGAGTTGATCATTTCTTGATAATCCAATAAAACTAGGGATCATAGTCACTGGGATTATTCTAGGACATTTTTCAAGAAATTACATCTTTGATAGATCCATCAATATACCATCACATGAGAATATATGACCCAGAAAGGAAACTTTATATATTTATAATTAACACTTGGTAAAATTTTCATATAATTTTACCTTTGATAGTATATTAAGTACAATTCTTAAGTAATCTTAATGCTCTTTCTTTATATTTTAATATATAATAATATCATTTATAATGACTACCCAAAACTGATCAAGGTAATATCTAAAGAATCTATTAATTAAGTCTATTAATATAGAATGAAAATTAGTAAGGCCAAATCACAATAAATTCTTAGTTTCCATAATTTATAAAAAAGGTTGTCTTGGTTATATATTTACTTTTGACCACAATTGATAGTATCCATATTGAAGATCAATATTGAGAAAATATTGATCTTATTAAAGTATAATTGTTCTTAATTGTGATATTTTTAAGTCCCTAATAATTAATTTAGATTCACATTGATTCTCATTTTTTTTAACAAAAATAAAAAGTCAACCCTATGGATACACACTTAGATAAATGATTCTATTGGAGTTGTTTTTTCAATTCCTACAACTCAATTGAAGATTTTATTTATGAATTCATTAAAATAAGTGTAACTATAGGTATAAAATATATTGAAAACAAAACTTCATGATTCAAAAGAATATTAGAAAACTCTTTCAGAAAGATATAAATAAAACTTATATATAATAGGAATATCTTCAATGTTGAGTTTATCCCCAAACATCTAAGATAAATACAACTTTTCAAAAGAATCGATACCCACAAATGGATGCAATTTCTAATGAATGTTAATTTTTAGCCTCGCATCAATAGAAAATAAAATTTTGGTTTTTAATATCAAATGTGACTTCACTTAATTGAAAATTGTATGTGATTTATACACAGAAAGCTTATCTACTCCCAAAATAACAACAAATTCAACTAGAGGAATAATAACATGTTTTTTCGAAAGCACAATCCCAAAAACTAAAATTCGTGAAGAATCATAGAATTTAGATGTGATAATCATAACATTAAGATATTTAAATGGTAATCCAATATATAATAATTAAGTCAGTCATGTGAAACACTTAGAAAATTCGTTAGATATAAAAGAGTAGGTATATCCAGAATTAAATAAGACATTAGTAGTTATAAAATTTATAGTAAATCTTATTTTCATCAATTCTTTATCATACCCAAAATTATTAATAGTGATCAAATGATATTTACTTTTTTATAAGGAATTTATACATTAGAAAGGTTTATCATTTAAATTTACCATTAGATTCAAGATCCGGTTACAATAATTCCCATGCTCATTGTATTTGAAACATTATAGTGTGGGTGATGCATTCTACAGACACTTATATCCATTCACATTATTTTTTAACTTCTTCCCATTAATTTTTTATTCAATTTATCATTAAACATACTTTCCACACTTAAATCATTTACTTTTATCTTTAAGATAATTTTTTCCATGTTTATCTCAACACTTATAGAATAAATGAAGACCCATCCTCCTCCCTCCACAGTTTTTTTGTTATTAGAATTACTTTGAATTCCATATTTATCTTCTTATCAAAAACCTGATTTTCATTAGTGAATACAATCTAAATTTAAACATTTATAACACATATGGATGTTTTTTAATAGCTACTAAAATATCTTATGGACAACTACATTTAAATACTTTGTTTTAATCCACTGATCATTTGATCAATCTTACTTTCTAGTTCAATGATAATACCAGAATCATAGCTCACATGTTTTTAAATTTTACCTCATATGTACTATTGGATTCATCATCATTCTTATTTATCATAAGTAATTCCTTCCCTAATTTCTTATTAATAATATTTAAAATATAATTATTAAAAATATTCCCTAAACTCATCCCACCCCATAGAGTCAATTTTATCATGTAGCCTCATGTTTTGATATGATTCCACCATTGATTTGATTATCATTCCAAATGATAAATAACTAAAATAAAATTTTCATGCTCTTAGAACTCGATAATTAATAATATATATTTATTCTTATTAATCTATTTCTAAATAATTTTTGGATCAATAAATCCCAAAAATGAAAGAGTTTTTTTCCTCATGAAAGACTTTATAGAACATTGTTCCCTCATTTTCCCTTTTGGAGTCTCGTCATGATTTTTGTCCTGAGAAAGTTGAATAATAATAATAATAATAATATTTTTCATTCTAGCTACCCTAAAATTTGGTTTATCTAGAAAAAAATCATAACATTGTCTATCAAATTCAGTGTTAACAGGATTCATTTTTATTCTATTAATTTTCAAAAACCAAAAATCATTTTATGAGTAATAATAATAAAAGTTGGAAATTATATAATCATGAAACTTATTTTTATGATGTCTATATCTTGACACCTTATATTCAATATATGAAACCTTAGGATTAAACTAGGTTATCCATGGCCATTATCTATTCAAAAACCCTCATAATAAACAATAAATAATATGTGAATTAACCCAAGAATATCCCACAAGAGTATCTATCTTGGTGTTTAGTATTAGGCCCACTCATCATACACTAGTAATGATTGGGTTGAGACTCAATTTTATTCATTAAATTTTGTTACCCCTAGGCATATCTATCCCAACACCGTATCCTCTTTTTAGTATCCTAATAGGGATGTATTTTTCAAGAAAACTATACTCTTTTTTATTAATATAACTTAGGATGTTATTTTATAAATATGCTAATTATAAGGTTTTCACTAATTTTTTCTTATATAGTATCCAAAAATAACTAAACCTTTCTATGATACCAAACAAGGATAACCAAACATTACATAAATAAATATAACATCTTATTAGATGAATATTAATTATATATCATTACAATCCATGATAGAACTTTAATGGTTTAGTAAATTTTAAAAAATTTATATATAAATAAATGGTATATAAAATATCTTCATCATATCCCACATAATTATACGGAACTATTACCCTTCTTATATAGATCATAATTGAAACCATTCTACATATTCCTGGGAAGAAAGAAACAGTAAAAGTGTGAGATAAGTTTCTTAGTAAGGGAAAAAAATTGAGGTATAAATCAATAATAATTTTTAATCATAACATGACCATAATAGAATGATAACATGAGATTAAAATTTAAATATAACACACACAAATTCATAGATTATAATCACAAGTCATGTAATAAATACTAGAACTTCATAAGACATGAATCATAATGGAATGAAAGAAAATTAGCCATGAAGTCATATCATTGACATATGATCATGTCATAAAATAGTGGTATAATGTTTAGTATAATAATTATCATAGAAATATTATTTCATGGATACCAGTCAAGATATCCATAACATGTTAGGCTTAGGATAACCACCCATGTACCTACATTGATCTTGGGATCACCTCCTCTGTACCCTATTTTCATCTTAGATAACCTCATGTGTACCCATTGAGATTATAAATTATTAATAATTACCCAATATATTTATGGAAAAAATAGACCAACTATAACATAATATTGATCCATTCATGTGAATGATATAAGATCATGAAAAGATTTATCATTTCATCATAGAATAACCCTTGGAAAAGAAAACAGAATCCATCAATTTTGATTATTATAATAATAGAAAACTTATAAAAATTATAAATATGTTAAAATTAGACCATATCCCAAGTAAAGAATATGAAACCTTAATGGATTTTGTTTTATATAAAAATACATTGAAGATATCACTAGAACATTTCTGGAGGAAAATACAATTTTCCATTCAAAATCAATTATATAAAATCTAAGTAAATTATATAATATTAAGAATTTTGAAAAATATGTATAGATATGGAAGATTTTAATGGAATATTCAATTAAAATAATAGTAATTGTGGTGAGAAATGTTGTTTATGAGTTATAAATTAAAACAAAGACTCCATTCACACCATTATTAAAATGTAACCCTTTCGGAAAACAATAAAAAAATTAACTTTAAAACATTTTATAAAACTTTAAACATGGGTAAAAATGATAAAAAAATAGTAGTAATGTATTAAAAACATTATTGGAAACATTTTAATGAAAATATTGGTACAAAAGAAAAAGATTCATAACTAAAGATAAAATCATGGTTAGGTTTCTTTAAAACATTGTTCTAGAATTTTAGAACCTATAAAGGATAAAATGATAGAAAAAACAGGTGATTTGTTAACAAATAAACATATGAAAATAAATTAAATAATATTTATGATATATAGATCATAAAAACATCATAAATTTATGGATTAAAAATCCTAGTAAAAATGAGATTATAATGTAAAACCCCTTATCTCTTGTTCAACTTTCTTTATAAGAACCCCAAACTATTGTATAATAAATTTAAATATATTATAATTATACACCAAAAATATATTCATAATTATAATACAACATATGGTTTACTTATTAAATCTTTCCACCTATTCATTAACAATTCTTTATTAAAATAATTGTTTCTTATGAGAATTGTTTCTTTTTTCATGTATATTTCGATTCAGTTGCTATGGTTCTTTCATATTGATATTGGTTATATAATATAATTTTTTTAATAATGATATTAATAGCATATATATTCATCATTTATAAATTTATAACCATCCATAAATAGTATAGATAGAAAAATGAATTACACCATTCATGGAGATGGTAGTCTATACGTACGTAAGAACATTGTTTCCATTTTCTAATGAAAAGAAGGAAAGAAAGATAAATAAAATTATATCATTATATAATCATAATTATATCATAAATATAATATATATATATATATATATATTAAATCCATAATTATATATACCAATGTGAGTTATTTTGGAAAAATGAATCATATCGGTACATGGAGGCAGTAGTCCACACTTATGTACTAGGGATAGTTTCATCTCATATTTGATGGAAATGAGGTGGAAAATGGTTGTGCCATAATCATAAAAAAATATAATTATATTATAATTAATTAATTATATTATTATAGATACAATTTCTTTAGAGTAATTAGAAGAAAAAATAACATTGAAAGAATACAATTACGATTTATACCTCTTTATTGAGAGACCTCCATTGGAATACACATTAAGCCTTGAAATATTGGTCTTAGAGGAACACCAAAGGATAAAGGATTAATTAAAAGAATATAAGAAGTTTTTAGGGCAGGTCTTGGGTAATCTAAAAGCCTTATTTTTTTTAATAACAGGGGAGATGAAGTTCCCTTTTATAAGTGAGGGATGACACACATATGGATTTACTTAAAAGATTTCAATAACATAAGGTATGTATCATGTGAAAGTGGATCCAAATAGAAAAAAATAAAAGTTAGAATAATTTATGGTTTAAATATATTCAACCAATAATAATTATAAATATTTAAGTGTAATTACTAACCTTATCTCTTATTTTAACCCCTCATCAATAAAATTATCATAACTTTAACCATGGTAACAAAACTATACAATTTTTACTATTCATCGTGAACCAAAATTAAGATGAACCTTCTATATTATATTAATTAAAATGGTTTAAAATATGAAATCCATTTCATTATAATAAATTTCTATAAGTGGAATAGTTTAATTATAAATAATCACAAAAAACACAATAAAAACCAGTTTAAAGAATATTACATATTAAGCATAAAACTCAATTTATTTCAATTCCTTAACTTGTAAAAACAAATAAATGAATTTTAAAATATTTTATTTAATATTTAATATATAAATTTAATTAATTTATTTAATACATGGACAATTATTTAATTAGTTATGATAAAGAAAACTTTATGCGCATAGAATTATATTTTAGAAAAATGTGTTTTTAAGCTCCTAAATGTACTTATATAAAAATAACGTATAATAATGATTAATATGTAATTAATTATATTATTTATTATTAAATTATGATTCTGTTAATTTAATATAAAATTCATTACATAATGGTAAATTAATTTATTTAATGAGAATAAATGATAGTATTACAAATATAAGTATTCATTACTATTCCCTAAAAAATAAATCATTTTAGAAAAATCCTAAAAATTGACCCTAAGATAATATTAACATGACAATTTTTAAAATTTTACTTATTTAACTAAATAAATTTGTTAAAATTTTATAAGATAATTATAATTTTTGAACCCAAAATAAAATAAAAACTATTTTTGAAGAAAGCATATTTTGGAAACGTTAAATGACTTTATTGAAAATTTAGTACTTATTTATTAATAATTAATGAATAAATTTAAATTATTTAATACTTATAAATATATTTATTATAATGTGGTTATTAATATTCATATCTACCAAATTAAAAACTATTTTATAATGATATACAATATTGAAGTTCATTTAGACTTAAGGCTATATGTAAGGAAAGATATCGAATACCTCGATTTTATTTCAAGGGAAAAATATAAAAAATGATTATGAATCATATAAATAAATCTTAAATATATTATCTTAGAGACATATAAATGGATATTAAATATTTCCCCACTACTTCCTGAGATATACCTTGTAGTGCTTCTTTCAGTATTGGTTGTTTCCAAGGTAATAAAACCTTAGATAATTAGGAATAAGATGAGTAGGTCATCCCCGAGATCTAGTCCCTATTTTTTCACACCAAAATTCCAATAAGGAGGGATTACTAGGGTAAAATGGATACTTAATCATAGTAGTATGTTCACATTCCAGTTCCCATAAAAAATTGGGAATTTTGTTAACATATACTAATAACAGTATAGGTGAAGGTTAATAACCATATTCACATCAATACTCAATAAGGTTATTGTTTAAGTTCATGGCAGATCATGTAGTCATACTAAGGGTAGGAGTGAATTAGTATAGTAAAAAATTATAAAAAACCCTCTTAAACTTTTCACACTATTTTATTCAAACCTTGAAACCTGTTGGGATGAATAGATCTTCTACACCGACCAGAAATTTTATCACATGAAAGAAATAATGTAAATAGAGTGAATCACAAGATATTTTCATAAGGTTTAACGCCATTGATTTAATATAATAAATTTTATTACTGGTTCATTTTCAAGACACATATTTCCATTAGTGTAGAACTTCTATTACAAATGGGTGAGGAGGAATTATCTTGGACTCAACTGTGACACTATTTTATTATACTCTTGTTGAAACCTTAGGGAAGATATAATCCATATCTCTTGGAAATTGACTATATATTGATAGGTACATTATACTAAATATTGAATTTCTTTAGTATCTTAACATGTTATTTGTATTGGCTCTCACTAGTCTTCAATTTTCCTCTTTCTGAATAAGATATTTGGTATGCTCATAGATTCCTTTGCATCTCAATGTAAGATATTTTTCCTCAATATGAGTCTACAACTACCAATAGAAAATCTAGATTATTTTTATGAACATAAATTTCTTCAAGTATCAAATATTTCTATACATTATTCATGATTAGAATAACTATCCCCACTTAACTAATATTTATGGAGTTTTACTACCACGAAAATAACTATATCCACCCTACTTATCCACTCTATTAATATTCATGAGATGAAACATCAAAGTTTAATCATATTTATCAAAGTTTCCTAACATTTTAAGATTTTTTGTGTATAAATAGAACCTTTTACAATAATTTCCTATCTATAAATATTCAAACTTTCAATTCATTTAACACAAAAATTCCTAACACCTGAACTATCCTCAAAACTAGACTTTGAAATCTCATGTTATTTCTCATTAACTTATTAAACAAAAGAAATATTAAAAATTAACATCTCGATTATAAATTTAAATGTAGTTATTTATTTATGTAATATTTTTTTTCACAATTTATTATATAGTTAGTATCTTTACACAACATAGTTTATCTTAAATTTATTTTCTTAAAGAATACCTCAAATAACCCTTGAATAGAAATAGAGCATTTATATCTCTTAAAAATTTCACAATACACTTAATGATATGTTTTTTTTATATTTATAGGAAAGGAAAACATAGTCATCTATTATTTTGATATTCTTAAAATTAGAACCTCTATTTCTGAATGTACCTGGGTTCATGAAATCACAAGTGTTTGGAAACCTCCATCCATGAATCTATCTAATTTAATGTAATTCATCTTCTGTGATCTCTATACATACACATGTTTCTAAAAATTTCATTTTTATTACTAACTTGTTAATGATTATTATTAATTTATTTCTAATCATCCTTGGTACTAGTTCAACAATGAACAACCTCCTTGATACTTATTAAACATATAAGTTCTATACAAATCATATGTACAACTTCTGATATTCTATAAAAAGTAAAATTATCATCAAGAAATGTCTTCCAATTTTAATCATCTTTGACATCTGTAAATAATACATACTTTAATTATACCATTGAACTAATGAAACATCTAGATCGGTCCATTATACTTGAATTACCATGAAACATCCAAATTTATATTAATAAAAAATTATTATTATTATTAACTACCCCAACTTTCAAATATCTTATTCTAGAGAAGCAACATCATGCATCATAATTTATTCTTTAATATCAGGACATGACTTCAATATATGATGCAATAAGAGAATCCATAATATCTATTACATTATTCAGTAGAGATCTTAACTAGTCACCTCTCAATTATATGAAACATGCCACTCATAGTGTCTATAAGTTTTTCTTTTCATCATTTTCTTGACTTTAGAACTACTTTAACATCCACTGTCCTAAACATCATCTTTTATCTTTTCAAATAATTCAACATGAAATCATATTAAATATAAAACCATAAAAATCAAAACTAATTAAAATTTTATAACTCTTAAGATGTTTGTTACATTGAGAGATCAATATAACATCATCTGATATAACTTCCAAAACACCATAAAAAATATCTACATTAATATTACAATTTTTAAATAATAACATCTATATACACGTTTTTTATTATACTAATGTGTCCCAAGATAAATAAACTTATTTATTTCATTATTTTTTAGGAATAATAATTCCATATAACAAATATCCACACACACACTAGAGTACCAAATGTTTAGTCTCTTGGAATATTAGCAACATAAAAAACACATATTAAAATCCTCATAAATATTTCTCACTAAATGCTCAATTCTAAACCCCATTCTAAAAATATCACACATAACACCCATATTCATATCCAAGGGAAAGAAATAATCAGAATTAAGTGAGAATATATTCTCAATAACAGAAACAAAAGATATAACCAATGATGATCATAATTGAGAAATAGATAAGTACAAGGGTTTAAGAACACAATCCAGATCCTTGAACATGACATCAAAAAACATATTTAGATAAAAAAGGATCATAATACATGAGAAATAAAAACATAAATATGTTTCAAAACATAAAAATATAGTACAAGAATGAAAATAATAATCATAACATAGTGAATCATAAATCCCAACCAGTTTCCAATAGTGGAACATGCTTCATCCACATGTTTCCCTTGGTGGATTAGGAATCAATCACCTATTTTCCTTGATGGATCATGATTCAATCACCTATGTATCTTAGTGGATCAACCATCATAACATGATTACCATTATATCATGAGATATAGTTCTTTAACCAATGCTTTGGAGGGATATATAGCACCCACACATCACTTAATAGAAATCCATATATATGTGTTCCATAATATATAATTCATTCTATATATCATGAAAACCAATGGGAGAAAATGGTGTTTACAAATCAAATTATACAAAAATCATGGAAATAAAAAAAATTTCCTTATATTTCCATATGGTATCTCAAAAATTGACCTTAAGAACATAAATGTTTGATAACCAAATAATTAATCACCCTAAAAGAGTGTTTAATGAGAACCATTAGAGGGTAGTTCTTGAAAAATAACTTCCATATAAATAATTAATTTAGATATAGTTAGGAAAATGGAAGTGAAACCATAAATTCTCTTTTTAAAATCATTTTTAACAATTTCATAAAAGGAGAAGTTATGGGTCATTTTGAATAGTAAATTTTGAATATATCACTTTTTGGAAGTTAGAAAAAATGAATTTTGCAAAAAATTATTTGTAAATAAATATAAAAAATAAATCTTTAAAATAGGCACAAATTTTTCAAAAAAATATTAGTGAAAAATTGGGAAACCATTTAATTTTACAAAGAACCATAAAAATGGAGACTTGAAAAAAACACAATTTTTTCAAAAAATTTGAAGTGGAAAATTTGAAAACAAATTAATTTTATATATAATTCTCTATAATGGAGCCTTAAAAAATATTTAAATGTTATAAAAAGAAAATTTTAGTGGAAGATAAAAAACATTATCTCGAATGGATGTATTTTTAGAATATTTCAATATACATTTGTCAAAAACCCCCATTGTAAAAATTGTCAGAAACCAACCTTTGAAAATAGAAGGGAAATATGAAGGTAGCATGAGATAAAACATAATTGTTTATTGAAATATAAATGATAATATCATAGGTAAAATAAAATATGAAAACGTATAGGAAACCATTGTTAAAGAGTCTGGAAATTATTTTCAATAGTGATATACTTTTATGGGGAAGAAATTAATCAAGGAGAAAGATTTGAATCAAAAATGGATTTTCCCCAAAGAGGAAAATAAAGTTACATGAAATAAAATTTTATATTTTACTAAACCAATATTATAATAAATATGTTTATTAATAAGAATTATATCTCAATGAAGGGAGTTGAGTTCACAAGGAACCTTATAATTTTGATGTAATTTGAATCAAAATACATTTAAGGAAAGATTATAATATAGATCTAAAAAACCCATGAATTCCATAAATATGGTAAAATAAATTAATTGGGAATAATCGCACCATATCATGGATGTTATGGTATATATTTAGAAATCCATCTTAAGAAATTTATTTTTTTACAAAAAACCCCTTACCTTAATACTTACCTTCCACTAAATCACATGATTATCCTATATAAAAAATAGTATTAATAACCTATTTAACAAGAATATTGATATATATAACATTTTATAATGTTTATTTATAATTTTTCTCTACATATATATGTTTTTGTTAATATATATTTTCAATTTCAAGAGTGAGTAATGTTGATAATTTGGAACTAGTTTTGTAATAATGGATTATTTATTCATTATTCTAATTTTTTTTATCATTACTAGATAATTTAATGTACTATAATAGATAAAATATATTTATTTATAATTATATTATCTCATTACATCAATGTTTTTGTTATGTTGTGTGAAAATGGAATCAGTGTCGCCTTATTTCGATAATTTTAGTGATCAATTTTAATATTTCATTAATAAATTAAACACTTAATATAACATATTCAGAACAAAAAAAAATATTTAATTATTAAAATATAGTAATATTAGTATTTATGTTTCTATATTCATCCATCATAAAGGTTTATAACGTTGTTCAAGTAAGTGGTTAGAACTACCCAAACATGAACTTTCCATAATTTAATCGGTGAGTATGGTTAAAAAACTATTTATAAAATCATTATAAAATAATGATATCTATATTATTTATATTTTTATGGTTTTTAATCATATTTAAATGTGTTTTTATAATTAATTTAAATCAATATAAAAAATTAAAAATGATACTTCAGGGAGGCGATAGTCCGCCCAGTGCACAATTAATGGTTTCATTTCCCAACTAATGAGAGGGAATGATGGTGGATTACAACTTTACTATTAAAAATAATAATTTTTCTACATATTTCAAATTTAATATTAAATTATAGGATTATAACCAGTGAAGAGGGATGATGGTGAAAAATGGAAGACTTTTCTTTGTTGAAGTGGTAGCCCACATGAACGCATGATCAACATTATTTTATTTTTATAAGTCAATAGAAAGTAAAAAAATAATGGTTGTTACCTTAATAAAATTAAACTTAAGTATAATAATGATACCATGTTAATTATATTATTATTATAATGATATGTCTGGGAGGGTAAAACTAAGAAGAAAAGGACACGGATTAAGTAATATTCATGCTTATACCTCGATATTTCTCTTAAAAGGATAATTGGGAATGATGGGAATAAGGTGAATAATAGAGATAAGAGGATGATGAAAATGGGAGAGGAAAAAGGATATAATAAATAACATATTTAAATAATAAATTCTATGGAATGGGTGTGTCGGGAAGGGGTGTAAGTATCCTATTTTATATGTGAATAAAAGTGAAATGTTATGAACACTCATAATTTTCCAATAATGGAATGAGACTATTCAAGAGTTAAAGGATCCAAAAGTGATAAATAATGGATTTTGGGGATGAATAAGTTCTACTAAGTCTATAAATTTTATTTTAACATTTGATTTAAACTTGTTTCACATAATTTACCATTAGGTTTTTACATTTTACATTTTTCATTTTTACTAAGGTAACTAGTTTTAACTATGAAATAAAATATAAAAAACCTAAATTTATCAAATTTGGACATTATAAACCAAAATTTAACATCTATTTAATCAAATTAAATTTCAAAATAAGATAAATTTAACTATTAAATTAAAATTTTAACATATATATATATAATGATTTGTAAAAAAATGTTTTTTTACCATTAATTTTTTTAGTATTTTTAGTGTTAAATATAAATTTGAATAAGCCATAATATATTTATATATGAGTTTACAAATAATTTTAAATTTATTTTTTATTAGTGATTAATTTATTTGAAAAGATAAAACTTACAGAATATGAATAAAATAATTCATTGAAAATAACAATTTTACCATTATCATGGTAATTAATATTAATATCAGTAATCATACTTTTATGAAAATAATAATAATATTTAACACATTAAATAATATGATCATTTTGATCTAAAATATGAAATAAATTTTTACAGACTTGTTTTATACAAGTTATGAAAATAAATTTTAATATACAAGAATACAAACAGTTTATAGGGTAAAATATTACTTTATTTCCAAAAAAGTTACACATGGGTTTAATAAATTCAATATAGTATTTTTAAATGACTAATTTTTATTTAAAAATATATAATTTTTATAAAAAAGGTTTCAAAATATTTTAATTAAATCTTTTTTATAATAATATCATAAAATTGAAAGTTTCAGGAAAATTTATATATTTTTTACTATTCACCTAAAAATAAATTATTTTAGAAAAATATATAAAAATCACCTTAAAATAAATTTTTTTGTGTAGAACTCAAAAATTAATTTCATTTTATAGAATTAAATTTCTAAAATTTATTAGATCAACTTTTATATTAAAAAAATATTTTTAAAAAAACTACTTTATTTTAGAAAAACCTTTTTAAAACATTAACTGTCACTTATCATATTTTGTATGGATTTTTAATTGATTCGATTATTTTATTTTTTTACTATAGTTTTATTATTATGAAATTTTATTAATAACATTCATATATTTTTTCATGAAACATTTTAGTTTGGGGTTATGTGTCGAACATTCTATCAAAGATAATATTAATTTTGAAACATATATTCTTAAATCTCAAAGATTTTCACTTATATATAACAATAAGTATTTCAAAATTTCCATATTCTTTATCTCTTCTAAAATCTTGTCAAATATTTCATAATACTTCTTTTATATGCAAACAATCCTTATCTATAACTTATATTCAATAATTGTACAAACATATCATCTGATTATTTATTTTCATTCATCTCATGTCTTCTAGACTCACTTCAACTGGGATTTAAAAACCCACCAAGTAATCTCTGTAATTTCTTCTTGATTATCTTCTATGTTCACTTCTTCTAAAAATATCTCATCCATAATTATTATATAAATTTTCCTATATCCTTAATAATTATTCCATAAGTGTAATTTATAGAAGAATAACTTACATAATCATGTAATCTAGATGCATTATTTCTAAATAAAATTTTCTCTAACATAAACCCTTTAACATCATACATGTTTAGTTAAACATTCAACATCATTATTCATTCATTATAAAGAAAATAATGTATTCATACAGACTCTTTTTCACCCTGATAACCATTTAATCATAATTCCTATATCCATTCAATATCATATCTTCTCACCCTCCATATATCTATTTTAGATATTCCCCTCTCCATACATCAGTACAAGTCATTGAAACTTGTTAATATCATCTCTAAAAGCATCAAATATTTTTTCTACTTCATATAAAGTATCATCAATCCTTTCCCATTATGAAGTGAAGCATATTTTTCATATTATGAAAAAATATAAATGGATATTCCCTAGCTTATCTAATAGTAGGTAGCCTCAATTTAGGTATTCTAAAGGAACTTAAAGTTTCACATTAGTATTAAACCTATACATGAATTGAGATATTCCTCTATTATCTAACACATATTAACATATATCTTACTCAATAAAAAAATAAAACCATCATAATCAATTGGTCCCTTTAATATCTTCTTTTGGATTTGTTATCAATACCTATAACTACCTCATATAAATCACATTTAAATATGTCACCAATAGTTATTTTTTATCTCTATCACCAATTTAAAATAAATACTGATAACCTTTTTTCTCTTTCTTTTGAGATTTTATATGTAAGATAAATTCAAATTCATATAATACTTTTTTGGAAATTTAATTTTCTATCAATTCATAAAATCAGATCCTCTTGGGAGAAGGAAAAAACAACATTTCATAAACAATGATAAAAAACCTATTAACTCTATGTTTACATGAGTGATCTCTATATTAAAAAATAATAATTATTAATCAATAAATTAATTCCATCTATAAAACATTTATCTTGTGATTCCAACTAAAAAATCATTCTATGGGATAATCAAAAAGGTTTTCAAAAAACCAATACACCAATAATAAAAATATACATTAGAAAGATTCAAGTACAAGAATATATCTCCATCTTTATATGTTAACTCAAATTACCTTAAAAAATCAAAGATGAATCAATCAATATATGTATTTAAAACTATTCCGACCATACCTCGACCATAACATCATTTAGGTATTTTCTTGATCACTAGATTCACATGAAATAATATCATTTGGTAGATTATATTAGTTTTAGTTCCTACTAAAGAGATATTATAAAAACCATAGTCTCAATGACATATTAATAAATGTGTTTTAACATAACAATTCACATAACACAACAAAAAATCTCAAGGCTTAGTTTCTTCGAGATATTAGATACATAAAACAAAATTTAAAAAATAAACTAAGATGTATTTATTTAATTCTCTATAATATGCCTATAAACCCCTTTCATCTTATATTACTAAATATGATATCCTGGGGACAAACATAATGAAAAGTTTGAGCTATAAAGCATAGTAAAGGAATAAATAATATCATGATATAAAACATACAAGTCAAGAAGAACAATGTTATTTCATAAAGGAGAATGAAGGAATACAATTAAATAAAATAATGGAATAAATAAAGTGATATCATAAAATTTTATAATCATAATAATGTGTAAAAAATATAAAATATGACATCCTAGGCATAACCCAAGGAATGCAACTAAGGGAACAAAACATAGTGCGTTAAACTTTCTAAATGTTCACTATACATGGTATCTCATGAGATCGTAAAATTACCCAATTAATTGAAGAGATATATTATTTTTTCCACCATTAACATGATAATATATTCATCCATAGGAGTACCTGTTTCCCTCGGAATTCGGGGATGAACTCCTGGATGGGATATTCAAACGTTCCGATCGGTTTATAGCGGGTTTGTTCGTAGAACCGGAAACATCCAATGATTCCACATCCATTTGGACCTACTTTCCAAAGGTAGGCGCTCATTAGCTTGTGGACTGATGAGGCTTAGGAATTTTCATTGGTCGAGAGGATGGGAGGTCAGACTCATCACACCTTTTTGAGGGGAACTATTGTATATTCCCGGAATATCTTTATAGATTTAAGTTATGTTCGTGAATCCTTATTACATTACCAAGTATAAAATGAGCTTTCCTTCAGTTTTGACAATCAATGATTAAATATGTAAGAAATTTAGAGAATATTTTATATGTATTAGAGGTTCTTCATCAATAGAGAATCATCTATATTTATTTAGAGATTCTTGGTCAACGGTATCCTTAAAAAACATTTATATAAAAGTCTCTTGGTCATTATAATGACTAGGCTAGTTTTAAAGCCACTCAGTGGGGCACTTGAAGTTTATTGTCATTCAGAAGGACATGAATTATTTCAGAGTTGGGATCGAACCCATAGATGGGCTACCTATGTATCCTTTGTTTTGGAAAAGGAATCAGAACCCACGTAGTTCGAGTAAAGGAGTATGATGTTTATGATTGATGGCTCAAAGAAGGATGTCACAATTACTTTTACAATCTAAGCTCACGTGAGTCATGCTCGGTGTGAGAAACAAGAGGTATTGGTAAAAATTAGACAATTGTTCCATGAAAGATGCAATCATAAGAAATGGTTTGGGGCTTATGTATATATGACTTCCTAGATAATTGAAGGTTAGGATTTACTTTAGGGAGAAAATCCAGGAACAGGGTCCATAAAGGTATATGTGCTTCATGGAGATTTGAATACTCTAACTTGGGACTTATTCCTGAAAAGGAAACCCAAATTAGGAGAGTATTGATAACTGGGTTTTACTCCTGAGAAGGAATCCCAGATCAAACGTAAATTAGGACTGGTTAAAGAGAATTTAAGGGACTTGGGGCTTATTCCTGAAAAGGAAACCCAAGATTATGACTGGGACTTATTCTTAAAAAGGAGGCCCAGGTTATGGGATTTATGACTAGGACTTATTCCTGAAAAGGAAGACCAGGTTAAGGTTATGACTGGGACTTATTCCTGAAAGGGAAGCCCAGGTTAAGGATTAAGGTTTGGGGCTTACTCCTGAGGAGGATGCCCATATTTGAGACTGGGGCTTACTCCTGAAAAGGAAGCACAAATTAGAGGATCTGGGGTTTACTCCTAAGAAGGATGCCCAAAAATTAAGGGACTTGGGGCTTATTCCTAAAGAGGATGCCCATAATTATGATTGGGACTTATTCCTGAAAAGGAGGCCTAGGTTAGGGGACTTGAGGCTTACTCCTGAAAAGGAAGCCCAAGATTATGACTGAGACTTATTCCTGAAAAGGAGACATAGGTTTAAGGATTCTCTCATCTTAAAGGATGAGGTTGAATGAATGAACTCTCCATATTTGGTGACATAAAGATATTTAAATCACTAGGTTTTGAGAGATATTCTACATAATTCCTTTCCGATAAGGAATTCAAATCAAGAAATCATGCCATGAAATGGCTTTGAAGAGTGTCTTGAAGACTGAATCTTGAATAGGAAAGGTGTAATGTCTTAAGAGGGGTAAAATAGGCAAGATGGGCACCAAAAAGAAAGGGGCGCGCAAGTCTTGGAAGGCGCGCAAGTACTGCGGCGGCACGCAAGTATTGGTCGCGCAGGTATACCTGCGCGACATGGTGGGTACTTGCGCGATATTCAACTAGCATTTGAAATACTTGAGCGACTCTTCATTAAAACCTTTAGAATCCTCTTAAGGTTCTTCCAAAAAAAGGACGTGCAAGTTCTATCGAAGGAGTAAGGCGGCGCGCAAGTGTGACCACTTCCCTTAAGGGTTGGCCACTCAGGCGCGCAAGTGTAGATGAGTTTCAACACTCATGCCTTCTTCCCTCTCTTTAGATCTTCCGTTCTAGGTAAGAAATTACCTTAGAAGTGTTCTGGAAGCTTTGAGAAGAGACTTGGGCATCAGGAGCTTCAATCCGAGTTTCTGAAAAAAGATCCTCTCGAATGGGGGGGCCACAGGGTCTATTTATAGGCAGGAGAAGACCCTGGGCGGTTACTGGGCGGTTATCACTTAGGTCGCGCAAGTCACTTGCGTGACCATAAGGGTGTCGTGCAAGTGGACTTGCGCGACAGTGATAGAACTTCCGCGGCACAAGTGTTTTTGATCCTTTGTTAATGCCTTTTTCGATTTTTGATATTTTCTTCAAAGGTTGAATCACTTTGAGCTCAGATATTCCCCTTTTCCGATTTTTAGATTCTGTGACGAAAGGAGCGTCAACAAAAGTCCCCCCCTCAGAGTTGGATCTAGAGAGAAATGAGGATTTGACTCTAGGGAAATCGAATACATCCAAAGGAAAAGGGGGCGCACAAGTCTTCAGGGCACAGAGGGCAGCGCGCAAGTGCGCATCACGCATGGATACAGCCCTCGGTCGTGCAGGGTCCGGCACGCGGGGTCCCAGCCACGTCTATAAATAGAGGGCCTCACTTCCGTACAAGCATCCAGATTTCCGAACTTCATACCTTCGAGCTCTCGCCGCGCAGGTCACCTTAGCTGCGCAGGTTGTTCTGTTTTCCAGTGTTTTCCTTGATGTCGCGCTACTGTAAAGGCATTTGTACTTGCACGGTTTATACTTGTGCGTCAAAAACTAGCGCGGCACACGAATACTTGCGCGCCATTGTTTAGACTTGCGCGTCTTAATGCCTTAGCCATTTTTTCGAAATCTTTCACAAATTTTATGAAAAATAAACCCATTTAAGAGTTTAATTTATTCAACTTTTGGGCAGATTCAATGGATACTAATGGAATTAAAAAGTCTGTTGAACTGTCTAGCAAGCGGATTGATGACATGATGAACATCATTGGCCATGATTACTATGATATCTGCAACAGCACTCTCTCATATTTGGCTAATCACTTGAAGAAATATCATCTTAATTTCCCACAGAGCATCTACCTGCCTCTATATGGTCATGGTCACCTGCAAGGAGTCAATGTTACAGATGCAAAGAACTATACACCTGAAATGCAGCTGCGCTGCTACTCCTTCATTTCTGTTATTCTGTGCATTAAGAGCAACAACAATGGTTTTAACTTTCAAATTCTTCCTCTATGTCATTTCCTTGCAGATATGAAAATGGAAAACCCATGGGCTGAAATGTTTTCCACAACCGGTTGGTGGAGAGAAGACAAACATGGTATTAGAGCAATATCTGAAAAGAGTACTCTCTCCAAATGGCTCTTTACTTCCAATGCTCCATTATCAAATCCATGTATCCATCTTCCAAGCCTCTTGGACAGAAACAGAGTCACTGTTTGATCAGTAGAAAATTTTCTCAAACCGCACTCAAGAACATCCTTTTACAATTGTTCCAAGAAGAGCTGGTATCACTGCATCTCTTATTGTATCCAGTTGAATGAATGGATTCCAGGTGGTTGCTGATGAAGCTCGGGATTCCGTAAATCAAATGAAGTGTTATGTTGAAAGCCTCTTGTAATTCTTGAAAAAGAGAAGAGACTCCAGTCTATGGATGTCCTTCTATCTCTTGTGCATCAATGAAAAACACTTTCACTTTCACTTATTTGTACCTTCATTCTCTCACTACATGCTTTAAATTTACTTAAGCCAATGGGCTTAGTAAGCATAGTTTGATTTTTACTAGGATTATTACAAATAACCCTAAAAACTTTGAACCTTTTAATTGCTCAATATTACCTAAATCATACAAAAATGTATATTTAGTGAGCTAGAACTTGACTTTTATTTAGAGTTCCTTTGTCTTTTGTGGGCAGTTTAAAGTCATGCATGCCAGACATAAAGGGACTAATGTTTAAGGTCGAAATAGGTTTGACCAAAATGGATTAAAATTGATTCAATTCCTTGACAATTTATCTGAAAACATATTACCATACTCAAGTATGAGGGATGAATATGTAAGCTATAACTTAAGAATATTTGAATATGAGGAATGATATGAAAAAGAGCTAAAAGGCATTAGAAGAAGTTGTTTCCAAGAATGAAGTTACCATTATTTAACAAACCCGTTAGGGGGTTGAATTATGCAGGGCCACCTAAGGGCATTGGCTGCATAGTTAAATAAAATAGTATCTTTTGGCTAACAAGTCTGTTATGTAGACTGTTTATGCAAGGCCACCTATGGGCACGTGCTGCATAGTCAGGCAAAAAGAACTCTCAGAAATTTACTTTCCTAGTTCTAAAAGCCAGTGAAAGTTTATGGAGATTCAAATTTTCTAAAGTATAGAGTTTGTTGTATGGAAATAGGTACTTGAATATGGAGAAGATATTTCCGAACAAGAATATCGAAGAATTGAATAAATATCACTCCTACGAAGGTCTGACCCAAATGTAGGGAAAGAGAATATGGAGAGTATAAACCATAGACTTGAATAATTTCAGATCATGAAAAAGGACATGGGACAAATATGTTAAGGATGGCTATTTTTTGCAGATCCCTACATACCATCATTTAAGACAAATAAGGACAAAAGAGGCATTCTTCCCAAGAATGAAGTTACTATTATCCAACAAACCAGTTAGGGGGTTGCATTATGCAGGGCCACCTAAGGGCATTGGATGCATAGTTAAATAAAATAGTATCTTTTGGCTAACAAGTCTGTTATGTAGACGGTTTATGCAAGGCCACCTATGGGCACGTGCTACATAGTCAGGCAAAAGAACTCTCAGAAGTTTGACATTTTTGTGACTAAAAGTCATGAAAAGGGTTATGAAGATCTGAAAATATTTAAGGTTAGGATTATAACACATAAATATGGGTATTGTCCAATGTATATAGAGATACATAGGTCAATGATAACCATAATCATGTTGTGGATGGGTCCTGAATTGAAATTTTGGACTTCACTACGTATCTCATAAGAATGGAAATCAAGCCATACGTAGTTCTTGAAATGCAGTTTAACGTCATGGAGGAAGAAAGTATGAGAGATATTAGTTTAGGGTCATAGATTTCAGACCATAATAATGAATACACAGTGTGTGTTTTCATGAGGACTTTTCATCCAAGGGACTGAAAGTGAAATTTGGGGTTAGGCCCAAAAGACTTGGGGCTGGATTCAACGGATACTCGAACGTTCCTACGTATCCCATAAGGATGGGAATCAAGCCCACGTAGTTCTAGAACTACCCTTTGTACAAATTTGGTTCGTACGGGTGAAAGGGGACTTTAGTTCAATGATGGTTTAATCCTGAGATAAAAAGTTTAGGTATTACCATGTATGCACGTAGTCTTTTGAAATGAAACATGATTGAAAAATCAATGTCAATAATAGTTCACTCTGAAATGAGGAAATCAAAGAGTATTGTAGTTTATTGTCGTACCGTACAAAAGTGTTGCATAGTTTAACGTCATATAACAAGGACGAAAGTGAATCAATGTAAAGATATTGATTCTAGGGGCGGTTTCACGAATCAACATCATATGAGATGGTGGTGAACCGATGTGAAGAGATTGTTTTTTGGGCTTGAACCCTGGCAGGTTACCTACATACCCAGGCTGGAGGGCAAGGATCAAGGTCCGTGTAGTTCAATTAAAGAATGAATTAATGATCAAGTTTTTCTTGGGGACAACGATCTAAATAAAATAAAAAAAATGTTGTTGGGACTTATACATGGTTAGCGGCCCAAAGAGAGTGTTACGGTTGAGGTTTTCTCTAAGCTCACGTGAGTCATGCTCGGTGTGAGAAACAAGAGGTAACAACAACCTTAACAATGCATAGTTTAATGTCATGTAGGACATATAAAGGGACTATGCAGTTTAAAGTCTTGCAGTTAAGACTATTTGCGCTGCGCAGTTTAGTGTCATGTAGCAGGGACAAAATACAATTTAATGTCATGTAGGACATATTATGAACTTTCTGTACAGTTTAGCGTCATGTAGGACGTATTATAAACTTTCTGTATAGTTTAGCGTCATGTAGTTAGGACGATGGGGACAATAGAGTTTAACGTCATGTTGGACGAAAGGGGGACTGCGCAGTTTAATGTCATGCAGTGAGGACAAAATAACACACCATTTACGTCATGTTGAACGCATTTGGGATTTTTTTCACAGTTTAACGTCATGTTGGACGAAAGTGCGAATAGTTTAAGGTCATATGCATGGACCGTGGATGGTGCAGTTTAATGTCATGCTGGACGGTGGTGTAGTTTAAGGCCATACAGGACCTTTGATGATTATATAGTTTAACGTATTTCCGGACGTAAGGGACTTTTATACAGTTTAGCGTCATGTAGTTAGGACGTCATAGTTTAACGTCTTGCGGGACGTAAGGGACTTTTATACAGTTTAGCGTCATGTAGTTAGGACGTCACAGTTTAACGTCTTACTAGACGTAAGGGACTTGCAAATAGTTTAGGGTCATATGCATGGACCGTTGACGATGCAGTTTAAGGTCACACAGGACCTAGTTGCAGTCTAAGGTCATACTGGACCATTTAGGGAACTTTTTCACAGTTTAACGTCGTGTAGGACGAAGTTTCAGTTTAAGGTCATACTGGACCATTGCTGTATAGTTTAACGTCATATTGTAAGGGCGAACTGGTGCTGCACAGTTTAGTGTCATGTTGCGGGGACATTGAAGGTGACACAGTTTAACGTCATGTTGGACGTATGTGAAAATAGTTTAGGGTCATATGCTTAGACCGTTGCTGTATAGTTTAACGTCATATAGCAAGGACAAACTGGTGCTGCACAGTTTATTGTCATGTTGCGGGGACATTGAAGGTGACACAGTTTAACGTCATGTTGGACGTATGTGCAAATAGTTTAGGGTCATATGCTTAGACCATTGGTGTATAGTTTAACGTCATATAGCAAGGACGAACTGGTGCTACACAGTTTAGTGTCATGTTGCGGGGACATTGAAGGTGACACAGTTTAACGTCATGTTGGATGTATGTGCAAATAGTTTAGGGTCATATGCTTAGACCGTTGTTGTATAGTTTAACGTCATATAGCAAGGACAAACTGCTGCTGCACAGTTTAGTGTCATGTTGCGGAGACATTGAAATTCACACAGTTTAACGTCATGTTGGACGTATGTGCAAATAGTTTAGGGTCATACGCTTAGACCGTTGCTGTATAGTTTAACGTCATATAGCAAGGATGAACTGGTGCTGCACAGTTTAGTGTCATGTTGCGGGGACATTGAAGGTGACACAGTTTAACGTCATGTTGGACGTATGTGCAAATAGTTTAGGGTCATACGCTTAGACCGTTGCTGTATAGTTTAACGTCATATAGCAAGAACGAACTGGTGCTGCACAGTTTAGTGTCATGTTGCGGGGACATAATACGAATACTTTGTATTTTATACAAAATATTTCTTCAAAAATCTGGCATTAGTTGGAGTAGTAATGAGTTCTCCATCCATCGAGATTAATGAATAAGATCCATTGGAGTAGACCCTATGTATTGAATAATGTCCTTCCCATTTTGGCTCAAGATTGGGAGGTTTCTTTCCTGGTATCATTGGAGTTATGAGAACTAATACCAATTCTCCCTGAATGAATGAACGAAGATGAACCTTTTTGTTAAAAGATCGTGCAATTCGATTCTGATAGATTTCCAAGTGGTGCAAAGTGCACAATCTTTTCTCATCTAACCGTTCCAATTCATTCAATCGCTTTTGGGATTGCTCATCTGTCAGAAATGGCTACTCTGAGTGAGGGAAATTGAACTTCAATTGGCAAGACTGCTTCTGTTCCATATACCAACGAATATGGAGTTGACCGCGTTGCATTGCGGGTGGTAGTCCGATAAGCCCATAAAGCATGAAAGAGTTTATCAGGCCATGACCTCTTATCTTTATCCACCATCTTTTGCAGTATATCTGAAAGAGTCTTGTTAAAGGCTTCTATTTGGCTATTATCTGCCGCATGATACTGAGATGAATGGTTGGATTTAATGTTTTATTCTTGATACAATTTCTTCACCTCATAAGAACAGAAGTTGGTGCCGTTGTCCGTCAATATGGTATGAGGGACACCAAATCTAGTAATGATGTTAGACTTGATGAAGCTAACAAGGCATTTAGAACTGACTTCTTTGAAAGGTACTACCTCTGCCCATTTGGAAAAGAAATCAGTAGCAGTAAGAATGTACTTAAACTGCTTGGCCGTAGCTGAAGGGTAAGGTCCCACCACATCCATTCCCCATGTGGCAAATGGCCATTAGTATTTAGCTGTATGAAGAAAATCTGGAGGTTGATGAATGAAGTTGGAATGTACTTGACATGAATGACACATCTTTGTGAAATCAACACAATCTTGTATCATTGAAGCCCAAAAGTATCCAAGCCTTCGAATTTGATCAGACAATCTATGTCTAGACTGGTGGGCACCACAGACTCCTGCATGTACTTCTTTCATGACAGCCATTGTCTCTTCACCATTAATGCATCTGAAGAGAACTCCATCAAAACCACGTTTGTAGAGAATTTTCTCTAGGTGGTTTGGGCCATCATAAAGAGTAAAATTGACCACACGTCGCCGGATTTGTTATTTCTCGGCTTTATCAGGTGGAAGTGTTCCATTTTGAAGGTATTCCCTGATAGGTGACATCCATCCTGTAGTGTGACCATACGGTTCAGGAATGGGACTAATTTCATTAATTTCCTCTGTTCTGGCTTGAACATAAGGTGAAATTGCACGACGGTGGGCAATACTGATGGTTGTCTCGTCCCGATTTGGATCTGCTAGAGCTGTGGCTATATTAGCCAGTGCATCAGATTGAGCATTTTGTGATCTTGGGACATAAGAAAATGTCGGTTCTGAAGGGAATTCCGCCATTAACTTTCTGACATAATCATACAAAGGGATTAACTCTTCTTTTCTGATGGCATAATCCCCATTGACTTGTTTGATTACCAAGTCTGAATCACCTTTCACCTTTAAGTGATTCACTTGTGCTTGAAGCGCTAACTCCAAGCCTGTGATAAGAGCTTGGTATTCCGCTTCATTATTGGTACCGCCTTCCCACAATAAAAAGGAATAAGGTAACAATGCCTTATCTGGAGAAATGAGTACAATTCCTAAACCAACTTTGTTGAATTTAGGATTTTCCAATTTCTTCCTTGTTGGACTTCTGGAAGCACCATCAAAATACATTTCCCATGTTTGAGAATACTCTTGAATAGAAAAAACTTCCTCATCAGGGAGTTCAATATCTGAAGACGTGTCTTCTACTGAAGGATGTTCAGCCAGGAAATCAGCCAAAGCTTGGCCCGTTATTGCCTTTTGAGATACATACTGAATGTCGAACTGCTGCAAAATAAATGCCCACCTTGCTAGACGTCCTGTAAGCATTAGACGACTAAGGATGAATTTGAGCGGATTATTGCGAGATACCAATTGGACCTCGTGATGTTTCAGGTAGTATCTCAGTTTCTGAACTGCAAAGATTAATGCCAGGCATCACTTCTCAATACCTGAATACCAGGTTTCTGCTTCAAGCATAGTTCTACTGAGATATTAAAGGCTATTTTCATTCCCAACATCATTATTTTGAGCGAGAAAGGCACCCAATGATCGCTCTAGAGCTGTCACATAGGGGATAAGTGGTCTACATTCAACAGGTGGCATGAGTAATGGTGGACTCAAGAGGTATTTCTTGAGATCATCAAACGCTTCTTGACATTCTTCAGTCCACTGGTAAGTGACTCCTTTTTTCAATAATTTGGTAAAGGGTAAACTTTTGCCTGCCAAATTGGCGATGAAACGCCGAATATAGGCTAAGTGTCCTTGAAGTCCTCTTAATTCTTTCAAATTCTGAGGAGGTGAAATACCAAGGATTGATTTGGTCTTCTCAGGATAGACTTCAATACCACGATGGCGTACAACAAAGCCGAGGAATTAGCCTGAGGTTACCCCAAAAGCACATTTTAAGGGGTTCATCTTCAAATTATGTTGTCGAAGCTTGTGGAATATGACTTCCAAATCAGCTAAGTGATTAGAACGTTGTTTGTATTTAACCACAAAATCGTCTACATAGCATTCAACAAACTTCCCTAATAAAGGTTTGAAGATATGATGCATGGCGCGTTGATATGCTGCACCTGCATTCTTTAAACCAAAGGGAATCACCCGGTAACAAAAAACACCTTGAGGGGCTCTGAAGGCTGTAGATTCCTCATCTTCTGGGGCCATTCGGATCTGATTATATCCGGAATATCCATCCATGAAGGAAAGTACTTCATAGCCAGCCGTCGCATCAATTAAGTGTTCTGTAATCGGAACTGGGAAATCATCTTTAGGACAATACCGATTAAGATCTCTGAAATCGATGAAAACCCAAATTTGTCCGTTCTTCTTCTTTACAGGGAAAATATTAGCCAACCACTTGGGATATTGAACTTCTCTGACGAAGTTAGCTTTGATTAGTTTATCCACTTCAGCTTCAATTTTGGAAGCATAAGTTGGGTGTGTTCTTCTCACGGCTTGCTTAAATCCTCGATGTTCTTTTGGTAAACCCAAATGATGAGTAGCAATATCAGGATCAAGCCCAGGAATTTCTGTATAGTTCCAAGAGAAAATATCTTTATTTTGCTTTAGAAAAGAAATATACATCTCTTGATCTTCAAGGGTCATGGCCGCACTAATTAAAGTGTGGCGTGGATCTTTCTCTGTACCCAGATTTATTTCTCTGAGTTCATCCACAGTGGTAGAGATACCCTCTTCAAATGCTGGAGGAGCATCTCTAAGATCTTCCTCTTCCTCTTCATCATGTGCTATTTCTTCCATTTCTACTTGCATAGTAGATGACAAAATGAAATTTTCATGATCATAAGAGATGTCAAAATTTTCACATTTTGAAGAAGAAGCTTCTATTTCCGACCCTATTGATGATAAAGGGCCTTCTTTGGGAAATAAAGAGGAGATGATGGATTGAGAATTGACATCATTATTCACCTCCGATGTTGCTATAACTTCTTCTGGCCTGATTGGCGAAGTATAGACCTGTTAGATTTCAGTAGATGAAATGAAGACGTCACCACTTGTGCTTTCATCACTGTTTGGTAGGTTACCAATTTCTCCCATGTTGTCTGGCTTAACTGCCATAATTGACATTATGGATCTTTCCATAAGAGTATTTTGATTTGGGCCTATTTTGTCAATTTGACTGATAGGTAACACATAATCTGTACTCACATGTGTAAATGGATTTATTGGAATTTTCTCCAAACCATATGGAGCATTAACTTTGGTAATTTCCTTCATTGTAGATTTCTCTCTTCCCTTCATGTGATAAAATTCTACCTCAATGTACTGAGATTCACATGTCTTGAACGGGGTCTTATCACCATACAATGTTCCAACTTGACCATTGAAACAGTATTTGAGACATTGATGGTATGATGAAGGGATAGCCGTATGATGATGTAGCCAGGGTCTTCCAAGCAAGACGTTGAAAGCTGAGTCTTGATCAACAATCATGAAATCCGAATTTGATACAAGATCTCCAAACTGAGTTCTGAGTGTAACTTCGCCCAATGGTTCTTGATCATTTTTATCATATCCTTGTAACATCATGGTAGAAGGAGATAAATCAGATTCTGTGAGGCCCAATCGACGAAGTGTACGAATGGGCATGAGGTTGACTCCTGAACCATTGTCAATAAAAGCTCTTCGGATATCTACACCATTGACTTTTCCAGATAAGTACATAGGTTTTATGTGCCCATTCACAACATCATCTTCATCTTTATCAGTAAAAGATATCACTGCATGGCATTCTGCAGGATTATTCTCTATGTGATAGACTTCAGCTGCAACAACTTCAGCTTCAAACTCATGAGGACTTGACAAAGCTTCGATGAGTGCTTCCCGAAGATCTTTTGACAGATTCAAAGCATCCAAAATTGATAACTTGGCTAGTACATGGGCCAAGTGTTTCAATATATCATACTTTTGATCTAAAGGTCTGCGTTTCCCAACAGGAATATGCGGTTTAGCAGGTACCTTGGAAGCAGATGCTTTGGAAGCTGATGCATCTTGTATTGGGATAGAAGTTGGCAAAATCCTTGGTTTTGGAAGATTAGACCGATTAGATCCATTTACTTGCTGAGATAAAGAATATGGAATTTTCAATCGGTCTTCCAAAATAACTGTGCCAAGACTGAGTTGACTATTGGCAGAAGAACTTGCTTGTTCTTTTTGAGCTCGTTGAACGGCTCTACCACGAGTTTCTGCTGCATACACAGTGCTAGCAGGGGTAGAATTGGAGTAGTGGCTTCGGAAAGATCCACGTCTTCCCCTGTATCCTAAACTTCTGGAACTTCCTCGGATTCCCTTATTTGATACAGGGAATTCAGACTCATCAAAATTGAAATTACGACTGGAATACGGATCTGTTAATTGAATCATATTAACAGAACTGAAGATTAACTCTTCGTCTAATAAAGACTCTACCTGAATAGCCTGTTTAGGCTATGCCGTTTGATAGGGCGGTGCCAGGTGTTTTGAAGTAGATGGTATAAAGTCTTCTAGAGTCAAAGACAATTTAGTCTTTGACACATACTCATCTTCTTCTGATTCTTTTTTCTTCTTTGAATCAAACCGTTTCTTTGAGGACTTTCCCTCTGACGAAGAGGGTTTTACCTCAATATTCATGGCATAAGACACAATTGGTCTCTTTAATTGTGTTCGCAAAATGGCATGAGTCTGATTGATTGTCTTTCTGACCATCCAATCATCATACTTCTGTGCATTTCTTCTTTTGACTTCTTGCCATTCACCTTCTTCCTCTGGAACTGTAGCAGTAACACATGCTACCTGAGTCGAAGAACCTTTCAACTTGACTTGTCCCAAGTCAACCATCTTTTGCAGGAGGTCTTTGAAGACAAAACATTCCTGGATGGGATGCCCTAACATTTGATGAAAGGGATAATAATTGGGATAGTCTTCATCTCTTTCCTTGTTTGGCCTCTTGGGCACTGGTAATTGAACCAAATTATATTCCAGAGCTGAAATGAAGTAACCAGGAACATGCTCATTTCGGAAAGAGTATGTTTTACTCTTCAAATCCTCAAATTGTTTTCATCGTTGATCTCTTTGATCATTTGGACGAAACGGCCATTGTTGTTGGAATTCAGGAGGTGGAGCCCTTCGAGAAGATGAAGGTTTTGAAGTAGAAATAGGTACAGGTGCTTGTTTAAGCATAACTGTAGCAGTTTCTGCTTTACCCATTCTCCTTCCTGAAGCTGATGGAATTACACGAGATTTAACCTTAGCCTGTATAAGGGAATATTCAATCTGCTGAGCGATTGAAGTAAGGTCTCGAAACCCTCCTGTGTATTTCACAGGGATCAATGGCATGCGTAATTAGTCACGCAAATTTTCCACACAGATTGTCAACAACTCTTCCTGAGAGAGTTCTAAACTCAAAGAATACGTTAATCCCTTCCAGCGATCAATGAAATCAGAGACTCTTTCATTCTCCCTTTTCTTGCAGTTTGTAAGATCGAAAACTGTCGTTTTTGGAAAAGTTGAGTTGAACTGAAGAAGGAATTTTTGACGAAGATCCTCCCATCCGATGATTGACCGGGATTGCAAGCTTGTATACCAGACAAAAGCTGGTCCTTACAAGGTTCGCACGAAGCATTTGAGTTTCACAGCTTCTTGCTGCTCCGGAGTTCCCATCATAGGATCACAACAAGACACTTAATGCGTCAAATGTTGTTCAGGGTCGCCTGATCCATTGAAATTAGGGAAAACAGGGTTTCCAAAACTAGATGGAGGAGAAATTGAATCTACCCATTCAGGGTAAACATTCTTTTCTGGTTGAACTTGCGCCCTTTTCCCTTCCATAGTTTCTAACCGAGCTGTTAATGACTCTATAGTAGTTATTAACTTTTTAGAAACATCAGGTTGAATTTGGTCTTGGGTAGGTGCAATTAATGGAGCTTGGACAGACGTGGTGATTGGTGCTGTAACTGATGGTAGCACTGCCAACCGTTTTTGCGTTTGACCCGTAGGGTTAGACCTCTGAGGGTGTACTGATAAAAAAGGATATTACTGATCCATCTCAGTAGTTATAACAAATTCCTTCGGCTATCAGACTTCAGCATTCTTATGAAGAAGACTACTCTGAAGTAGTTCTGCATTCAACCTTCTTAATTCTTTCATTTCTTCCTCTTGTTGTGCAATCCTTTTCTCTAACGAGAGCGATTGACCTTCTCCAGAGGAAGGATATGTAACCTGATTCTTTCCCCTCCCTTTGTTGGATACTTTTTGGAGAGAAGGAAGTGGATTACCAAGGTTCTGAGTAATCCTTTGACTTTGTGTACGCACACCTTCTTCATTTGTATCGGCGCATACATTTTCTTGAGTAGGACGCTCTTCATCTGAGTCCCCTGAGTGAGTCTCCCCTGGTGGATTAGCAACAACGGCATTGAGGACATTGATTGATGTATCATACATCGCATCCCTTCTATCAACATTTCTGTGATATTGTATTCTTTCATGTCTTTGATGAGACATTGCCTTTTGTTGATTTAATCTTTTAGGAACTTCTTGACGAGCTATAACTTGGAGGGAATCTCCTGATAATTTGGTTCTTCGTTCCTCTTGGGGATTCTTCCCCAATCGAGAAAAGACCGATATTCTCTGAGAAGGGGATTGATGATTTGAAAGAGTCCCCAGTCCTGAGAACTGGGGATGTTCCTGCTGCTTCCGCTCAACTCCTCGAATCCCATTTGTTGACTCTGAGGGTTGGGTTAAAGGAGTCCCCAGTCTGACAAGCTGGGGTGGCTCTTGACATGCTATGTCTGAGACTTTCTTAAAAGTTATCTTGATCTTGTGAATCTTAGTTCGGAAATTAGCTGGATGCATTAACCTGTATCCACTTTTATCACCTGGTTCAACAGAACGTTGGATGATTTCCAAGACTTCTGTCATTTGATGACGTATTTGCTTCATACGAGAGGCTTGTGCAATATTCTCGCCTGATTGATGTAGGATCAATTCAACAACTTGTTCTCTATATGCTTGATTTTGAGAGGAACTAGTTGAAGCCTATTCTTGAGCAAGCTTTTGATTATGAACAAAGCCCATTGACTGTGGCCGGCCATGGGAAATAACATAGCATGAGACCATTTTCGGCGGGCTTTACTGACTGGAAAGCACTGTGAAATATAGTGCTCCGTGAACACCCCATCCTCTAATATGAACACCAGATGGAGCATTGGCAATTAACTGACGCAATTTTATTAGTGAGCCAAGGCATGAACGTTGAAGGGTTCTCTGTTGCTTTTCAGCCTTCGGATACCGAGAGACTGATAGAGATGCCAAATCAATCGGACGTTGTATCCCTTCTATTATCTTAAGATGATTTTCATATTCATCATAGGATAATACCTTCTTCTTCAATTGACAAAGAGTTTTCCATATGTTGAGATGAATATCTTGGACTCCATCTTCCGTCAACATCTTTGGAATGTCATACTGGGAGTCAGCCAAAGGCCAAAACATGACTGGTACTTCACTTTTTGCCAGTTTTTTCCTCATGTTCAGCATTTCCTCTTTATCATTAAATGAAGATTCTTCTACCTGTTTTGACCAGAGTTAGTGTTTCCTTGTTGCTTCATCGGATTCAACAAGATTGGTAGAGAGATCATTGATCAAACTAGAAGATGCATGACTTAGGGGTGGTTCAGAGAATGACCTACACCCTGGGCTATCTTCTGATTGAGAAAGTATTTCACTTGCTAGCGATAAAGCATCAGACATGACTGGTTTCGCATTTGCAAGTGCCTCAAGATAAGAGGGCTTTCTTAGCACTACATTGTCCACTAGAGTATTTTCCAGGCAATGTGAATCACTACTGCGGAGAGGACTTTCGCAGCGAAATTCATCATCATGGGGAGGACCACCATAATGGGTTACAGCAAAAGATGAGATCTCTTGCTCCTTGGTCTTCTGACCACACAGAGGGTTCCTGTGGCTCTCATCTGAAGAAGAAACTTCAAGATTGACCGAATTTTCATGAAGCAAGCCTTCATGAGGAAGTGTCTGTTGAAGACTTTCAGAATTAATGTTCCCGTTATTGGGAACTGAGGGAGTAGAATCTTGAATTCCAACAGATAAATATCTGAGGTCTTCAAGAACTCCAGCATCAAGAAAGGCCTTGTTACAGATTGGCCTTTGATCTCCTGACTGTGATGGACATATCTTTTTCTTAGATGCCTTCTTACTCGCATTAGAACCCACTTGTTGAGGAAAGTGGTTACTCTGAGCAGGTGTATGTGCCTGATCAGGAAAGATGGTCAGGTTAGGCTAACGATCTCCACTCAAATCAGGTGTATGTGCCTGACTTGGTTGTCCGTATGATATGGGGGAGTATGCCCCATAACCCTCTTAGACTGGAACAGATGTGTGTGTGTAACACCCCTAGATTTTATGAAAAATATTCTTTTTAATTTCATTATTGTCTTGTGTTATACGCTACACCAAAAGGAGCTTTCACAACACACATCTTTGACCTGGCTTGAATTACACGCAATCGCGACCTTCCACGATAGCGTGTGTTGTACGCAACACCAAGTTTCGCTAAACAACGATATGCTATTAAGATATTATTAAAACTAGCCATTATGAATAGTAATAACCACTTTTTGAAATTTTGTAAATTTTATTTTTCAAAATGGACTTCATTTATGTATTAGGAGTATCGAATTTAGCCTAAGGTGAAATTTTGGTAATTTTCGGATAACTTTCATATTTTGATGAATAGTGGAAATTACTAAATTTTAATTAAAAACAACTTTTTCAATCGAAATAATTAATAGTTATAAATTATTAATTTGAGTGGTTTTAAAGTATATTTAGAATATATTTTTACAATTTAATACAATGTTGGACATTGGATGTAATTTCACATTTAAACTAGTTATAAACAAGTGTCAATCTTTTGATAGTTATTATCTCTTAAAATTACGCTATTTGTTGTGACAGTGGAAATTAATTATAAAATTAATTAATGCAACTTATATGTTGGGAATTTTGTAAAATAGAAATCATTTTTGAATTCGGAATATCAATTATAGCCTAGGGTGAAATTTTGGTACTTTTCTGAAAACTTTCAATTTTTGATGAATAGTGAAACCACTAAGTGGTAGGTTAAAAACTGAATTTTGCATAAAACTTAATTTTACCGCTTCTGTGAATGGAATTTCGAAAATCCGACAGACACGGTTAATATCAAGGACTAAAATGTGGTTCAATGAGATGAAAATAATTTTTGGTGAATAGTAACTTTTTACTTTTTTTTACCACGGTTAATAGTAAATAGGGTAATTAAGGGTAAATATGATATTATTATTACCCTAACACATGTCCTAATTCTATTGGACAAGTGTAATTCGACCAAAAACAAACTTAGGAATAAAATATGACCATTTAGGTCCACTTGGATTAGATTAGGACATTTATTATTAATTTATTTAAAGAAGGGTTAAAATAGTTAAAATCAAAGTTTAATAAGTAAATAATTTTTAATATAGGGTTATACATAAGATAAATTCGACTATAAATATTTATTAGAAATCTAAAAATATTTCCTACAGTATGGTATTTTATTTATAATTTTTAGACATTAAATAATTTAATTTATTTATGACACAATGATGATGCCGTAATTATCTTATTAATGAAATATTGACATAATTGATGTTATAAACACCAAAATAAATGTAATTTGAGACTTTTTATGAATTACACTAATTTTCTAGGTTACTATGATATATTAGTGTTGATATAATCAACTTGGTTCGAACATATAATTCTGTTATGACTTTCACAAAAATCATATATCAAATAGTGTCAAAATTGACACAAAATAGTTTTTAAATCAAATATTATATTATTAATTGTTATTTTATTCATAAAAATCTAAGGTTCGGTCAAATGACTTAGATAAGGATATATATATTAATAATAAACAATTTGGGGTTCGTTTGGCATGTTATAGTAAGTGTATTAACCATATAGTGTAAGAAAACAAAAAGACACGGTAAAAGTTAAATTATTTAACTAAGAGTTAAATCTAATTGATAAGGTTAAAATAATAACCTAAACTTGTCTAAATCCTATTGGTTGATAGGATTTCGACCCATACCCACTTTATCATCGAAATAAGACCCTTTGAAACCATTATAAACCGATTTTGACTTTAATATAAAATAATATTTTGAGATATTCCTAAGGTGCCCCTCTCCTCCCTTATAAAAGGGCACCTCCTCCCCCTCATCCTCACACCAATTTGAGCACTCAAGCTCGGCCAACCCCTGCCATTTTCTCTTATACACTTCCCTAGAATAATCCTAGAGGTCCTGGTCTTCTTCAAAGACCAATCTTAGTTCCCTAAGTGGAGGATTCAAAGAGGCGTTTCAAAGAAGAGGTAATTTCCGTTACAAATTCTTTCACCTTTATTTCTTCTTCCACTTCTTCTTCTTAGGTTGTTTCATTATGAAGTAATAACAACAGTATCACTCATATACTGATATGTTATTATAAGTATGAAACAATCCTAATTCACCATCTATTCATCCTACAGAAAACGAAATCACCGCGCGTGCGTACGTACGGAATACCGTCTCCACGCCATGGTGTAATCTGTTTTTCCACCAACACCTTACATGGATGGGTATTATGGTGTAAAGAATAAATATAAATAGTTATTACAACATCATATTGATTCTTATATATTGTATAATCCACTCCAATTCAATTCAATAATTATGGAAATGATATCATCGCTCGTGCGTACGTATGGACTACCGTCTCCACGACGCGATGAGATTCATTCTCCATGTTAACCATTTAAGAATGATTATAAAGTATATATAAGAAATAATAATGAAATATATGACATTATAAAGCTACTGGATTTATGTATATATATATATGTATGTCATCTACTTACTTCCATTCAAGACAATAAGGAAAGGAAAACAGCGTTCATGCGTACGTACGGACTACCGTCTCCATGAACGGTGTTTTTCATTTCATTTATCTTTCTATTATATATATATATACTGAATATATATATAAATCATATTTTATATTCTGGAAGTAAGTAAATCATGATATAAGTAATAATAATGTCAAGAACAACAAGTCAAAACACCTACGATAAATGAAACGATTTTACCCAAAACGCTTCTTTAACATGGAATTTACAAAAGAACGGGTAATATAAAGTCATAAGTGAACCATATATGATATAATAACAATGAATATGATTCTGGAATAAGTCAATAACATGATTTAAATCATTATACAGGAGGTTTGGACACTTACAAAGCTAGTCAGACCTAAGGTAAGGGAAATATCACAATCTCACTTTTATCCGAGATTGTTTTTACTTTGGTAATTACTGGGGTTTATTTTATCATCCACATCCATGTTCCCTCAATATGTAATATTATTTCCATCCTTCTACAATAGTTTATATCCAATTTTACCCTTCGGTGAGTTTTTTGTAAAAGATATCTTTTGTCGTTTTCGTACGAGGTACTTTTTGACTTTTCCGACAAAAGTACGAGAAGAATGTTTTTTTTAACTTATACGGCACGAACGGATTTTTACGGTTTTATAAAGCCTTATTTTCATGAAGCTTCCTCCAAAATATTTCATGACTATTTCCAATAAAATATCTTTCTTTTAAAATTGCATGACGTTTTGTGAAAAGAAATTGATTTTGAAGAAGAAAGGATATTTTCCTCAAGAATTCATTTCAAGTGTTTTATCAAAATTATTTTCCATCTAAGCTAATAAATAGTTCTGTTTTTATCCCTATTATTACATTTATTTGATTATGTTGTGATGGAATTATTTTTATGAATTCCTTTATCTTATATGAATTGTTTTATGATGTCATGATGTTTAAGATTCCCATTTGTATTACATGGGTTATGCAATGATGTATGATTTATGATTTTGTGGCACAAATATGAATGGTATCATTATGAGATGGGTGGGACCTATATCTCCCTCCAATGCATTGGGTAAATATTTTATATCTCATGAGATAGACATGGCTGGAATGGTAGGTTATACCGGTTCAGTGAAACAGGACTGAAACGAGGGTTACTCGATTCAGAAAGGGGCTTTGTCCACTAAGATAGTCTTGGCAATGAGTCTTGACTAACAAGAAATGATTCTCTATTATTATGTGTGAATGACACAAAGTTTCATGTTTTAAGTTATGATTATTGTGATTACATTTCACTGCCATGATTTATCCCATGTTATGAAATTATGATCTCTTTTGCAGGTTAAGATTTACAAAATGTTATGTTCTTATGAATATGATGTGATTGATATTTCTTTTGTTTACCCTTACTGAGCATTTGAGCTCACCCTTTTATGTTTTCTTTTCCCCAGGATATAAAGAAAGGTTTTAGGGAAAAAAAGGAAGATCTTTATGGGAGATTTTGAATATCTTTCACCACGATTAGAAGATTATATTCCGAGTTTCCAAAGACACTAAACTATTACGGTCCTTGTGTGTGTGTTTTTGTTATGTACTAAGTATTCCGCAAATGTAATGTAATGTCCATGTACGTCAAGCTTTGGGTCTCTGTAGTTGGTATCAGAGTCAAAGGAGGTAGGAATGTATCCGATCCTTGGGAACTCTCACATGTGAGCGTTGGACGAAGCATGGCTCTCCGCCCAAGGGCTTCATGAGGAAATGGATGCCACTGGGGATGGTGGTGTGTCCTGCCCAGGGGGTGTAGCCCCCCATGGAGTGCCCTGATAGGTATCAATTATAGTCCACTGGAAGTAATTCCAGACCGCTACAGTTGGTATCAGAGGAAAGGTTTAGTCAACCTTTGGAAACTAGGATGCGAAAACGTTAGTGAGATCCCTAGAGATATTTCTAAGGTATGTCAAGGGATGTCCCTAAGGTTAAGTATACGTATAGGTTATAGTACTAGAATTACGCTAACGATCATAGAATTAAACCTAAGATGTTAGATATTGAAGGTACTCCCCCTTTATTATGTTGTTTTCCCCTAGCATGATTTTTGCCTCTCACACTATTATTTTTGGGTTTTATAAAATGGCTGGAAACAAGATGATTCACGATAATGGAGAATATGATGGACAATGGAATGATATTCTTCATAATGAAATGGGATTTGGAAGTCCAAACATCATTATTATACTGAACCAGCAATCTCATAATATGATCAATAAAGTAAAATTTGCTAAGTTTCCTGACTCGGCTAATAAGAGAAAGATAGAGTTTCATGATGATCATAGAGGAAAGAAAGTTCAATTTCCCCTATGTAAATCATGTGGGAAGAGGCATCAAGGAGAATGTTTCAAAGGAACTAGAAGATGCTTTGGGTGTGGAAAAGAAGGACACAAAGCCAGTAAGTGCAAAGGAAAAGGTTCAGTTAACACCAGGGATGAGGATAATGGTATTGCTACAACATCAACAATGGTTAAATGTTTTAAATGTGGAATGTACGGGAATTATGCAAACCAATTCCCTAAGGTAAAGTCTCATGAAGAGAATCAGTATGGTCGTATGGGTAGTATTTATGTTGATGATGATGAAGAGACTACAAATGATATTTGAGATGAAAGAATTGTTGAAGCTTGGTCAACGGTTTAAGAATGTAGTGGAATGATTAAATGTTTATCATGTGTAATGTTGTATAAGTAATCTCATGGTACTATGGAATAAAGAGACATCTAAGGATTGTTACACTGTTTCCTTTCCTTGAGTTTTTAAAGTGTATGATTAATGGTACTAGTAACCATGAAATGTTATTTAGATATTTTTTGGAAAGTAGATGATATGCGCATAATGAAGGAATAATAAGATAATGAGGTATTTGATTGTATTCATGAGCTCATGACTGATATAAGGATAAGGTTATATCATGGTTTGAGTATATAGAATTTTTGGATTTTGGTATGTAGAAAGAGTTAACTTTTAACTGCAATTCATGTTTTCACTAAGGTTCAATGGGTATTCAAGAGAATACGTGATTAAGGCCTTTGAATGTTTGGAATGTGACCAACAAGACATATCTTATGATATATGGGGATCAACGACAGTATTAAATCTCTGGTAATCGTTTTCACTATATTATTAGAGTGGACTGCAATATTATGGATAAGCCTAAATATTAGAATGGATTATGTTGGACATAAGTTAGTATTGTTTAAGGATAGAAGATTTTTGATATTATTGATGGGATGTTTTAGTAATGTAGTTTTAGAAAAAGGACAACCTGCAGGACGAGCGACAGCCCATCGCGTCGGACAAGGATGTTGGAATCGAACCCGCAACAGAAGTGCGACTGGCCTTTATCGCCTACCACTGGCCTACAGGAAGTCCCTGTTTAGTAGAAATTAGTTTTATAATATTAAGCAGTATGATATATGAAGTATAAGTCCATTTTAGGAACCGTATATGATTAATATCACTATAGAATGACTTATGTATATTTAATAACTTTTGCTAGCCTTTTGTTTGAGACAGATGGAATGACCCTTCATTCTATCACATGATCTGCTACAACTTCACGAATAACAAATTCAACTTCATTTATTTAAGAGATGAAATATAAATTGTTCAAGGCACGAACAACAGTGAGATTGTACCAAAATAAAGTAAGTATTTATTCTAATTCAAATTCTTAAACTTTAGGGAAACGATCTTGAAAACCAAAAATGTTGTCCTAGTGCTCTTATATCTGATTAATCAGATGGTACCTTAGATCATCACAAATTTATGGATTTGTGATTGTTGGCTTTTCCATACCCATGTTCTCTACCACTCTCCATCAGAACATGATGATTAGATTTCTCTTCCATATCCATATTTTCACCTATGTGGAAACCCAGTGATTAGTTTATTTGGGTAACCATTACGTTTCATACCTCTGTTTTTAAAGATTGGTTTTGGTATTCCTTTTTATGATGTGGGTTTCGATTAAAGAAACTTTCGAATAGTAAACCATTTATAACCCCGACGAATTTTGAGGGCGAAATTCATTTTAAGGGGGGTAGAATGTAACACCCCGAGATTTTATGAAAAATATTCTTTTTAATTTCATTAATTTCTTGTGTTATACGATACACCAAAAGGAGCTTTCACAACACACATCATTGACCTGGCTTGAATTACACGCAATCGCGACCTTCCACGATAGCGTGTGTTGTACGCAACACCATGTTTCGCTAAACAACGATATGCTATTAAGATATTATTAAAACTAGCCGTTATGAATAGTAATAACCACTTTTTGAAATTTTGTAAATTTTATTTTTCAAAATGGACTTCATTTATGGATTAGGAGTATCAAATTTAGCCTAAGGTGAAATTTTGGTAATTTTCGGATAACTTTCATATTTTGATGAATAGTGGAAATTACTAAATTTTAATTAAAAAAAACTTTTTCAATCGAAATAATTAATAGTTATAAATTATTAATTTGAGTGGTTTTAAAGTATACTTAGAATATATTTTTACAATTTAATACAATGTTGGACATTGGATGTAATTTCACATTTAAACCAGTTATAAACAAGTGTCAATCTTTTGATAGTTATTATCTCTTAAAAACACGCTATTTGTTGAGACATTGGAAATTAATTATAAAATTAATTAATGCAACTTATATGTTGGGAATTTTTTAAAATAGAAATCATTTTTGAATTCGGAATATCAATTATAGCCTAGGGTGAAATTTTGGTACTTTTCTGAAAACTTTCAATTTTTGATGAATAGTGAAACCACTAAGTGGTAGGTTAAAAACTGAATTTTGCATAAAACTTAATTTTACCGCTTCTGGGAATGGAATTTCGAAAATCCGACAGACACGGTTAATATCAAGGACTAAAATGTGGTTCAATGAGATGAAAATAATTTTTGGTGAATAGTAACTTTTTACTTTTTTTTACCACGGTTAATAGTAAATAGGGTAACTAAGGGTAAATATGATATTATTATTACCCTAACACATGTCCTAATTCTATTGGACAAGTGTAATTCAACCAAAAACAAAATTAGGGATAAAATATGACCATTTAGGTCCACTTGGATTAGATTAGGACATTTATTATTAATTTATTTAAAGAAGGGTTAAAATAGTTAAAATCAAAGTTTAATAAGTAAATAATTTTTAATATGGGGTTATACATAAGATAAATTCGACTATAAATATTCATTAGAAAGATAAAAATATTTCCTACATGATGGTATTTTATTTATAATTTTTAGACATTAAATAATTTAATTTATTTATGACACAATGATTATGCAGTAATTATCTTATTAATGAAATATTGACATAATTGATGTTATAAACACAAAAATAAATGTAATTTGAGAATTTTTATGAATTCCAATAATTTTCTAGGTTACTATGATATATTAGTGTTGATGTAATCAACTTGGTTCGAACATATAATTCTGTTATGACTTTCACAAAAATCATATATCAAATAGTGTCAAAATTGACACAAAATAGTTTTTAAATCAAATATTATATTATTAATTGTTATTTTATTCATAGTAATCTAAGGTTCGGCACAATGACTTAGATAAGGATATATATATTAATAATAAACAATTTGGGGTTCGTTTGGCATGTTATAGTAAGTGTATTAACCATATAGTGTAAGAAAACAAAAAGACACGGTAAAAGTTAAATTATTTAACTAAGAGTTAAATCTAATTGATAAGGTTAAAATAATAACCTAAACTTGTCTAAATCCTATTGGTTGATAGGATTTCGACCCATACCCACTTTAGCTTCGAAATAAGACCCTTTGTAACCATTATAAACCGATTTTGACTTTAATATAAAATAATATCATGAGATATTCCTAAGGTGCCCATCTCCTCCCTTATAAAAGGGCACCTCCTCCCCCTCATCCTCACACCAATTTGAGCACTCAAGCTCGTCCAAACCCTGCCATTTTCTCTTCTACACTTCCCTAGAATAATCCTAGAGGTCCTGGTCTTCTTCAAAGACCAATCTTAGTTCCCTAAGTGGAGGATCCAAAGAGGCGTTTCAAAGAAGAGGTAATTTCCGTTACAAATTCTTTCACCTTTATTTCTTCTTCCACTTCTTCTTCTTAGGTTGTTTCATTATGAAGTAATAACAACAGTATCACTCATATACTGATATGTTATTATAAGTATTAAACAATCCTAATTCACCATCTATCCATCCTACGGAAAATGAAATCACCGCGCGTGCGTACGTACGGAATACCGTCTCCACGCCGTGGTGTAATCTGTTTTTCCACCAACACCTTACATGGATGGGTATTATGGTGTAAAGAATAACTATACATAGTTATTACAACATCATATTGATTCTGATATATTGTATAATCCACTCCAATTCAATTCAATAATTATAGAAATGATATCATCGCTCGTGCGTACGTACGGACTACCGTCTCCACGACGTGATGAGATTCATTCTCCATGTTAACCATTTAAGAATGATTATAAAGTATATATAAGAAATAATAATGAAATATATGACATTATAAAGCTACTGTATTTATGTATATATATATATATGTATGTCATATACTTACTTCCATTCAAGACAATAAGGAAAGGAAAACAGCGTTCATGCGTACGTACGGACTACCGTCTCCATGAACGGTGTTTTTCATTTCATTTATCTTTCTATTATATATATATATATACTGAATATATATATAAATCATATTTTATATTCTGGAAGTAAGTAAATCATGATATAAGTAATAATAATTTCAAGAACAACAAGTCAAAACACCTACGATAAATGAAACGATTTTACCCAAAACGCTTCTTTAACATGGAATTTACAAAAGAACAGGTAATATAAAGTCATAAGTGAACCATATATGATATAATAACAATGAATATGATTCTAGAATAAGTCAATAACATGATTTAAATCATTATACAGGAGATTCAGACACTTACAAAGCTAGTCGGACCTAAGGTAAGGGAAATATCACAATCTCACTTTTATCCGAGATTGTTTTTACTTTGGTAATTACTGGGGTGTATTTTATCATCCACATCCATGTTCTCTCAATATGTAATATTATTTCCATCCTTCTACAATATTTTATATCCAATTTTACCCTTCGGTGAGTTTTTTTTAAAAGATATCTTTTGTCGTTTTCGTACGAGGTACTTTTTGACTTTTCCGACAAAAGTACGAGAAGAATGTTTTTTTAACTTATACGGCACGAACGGATTTTTACGGTTTTATAAAGCCTTATTTTCATGAAGCTTCCTCCAAAATATTTCATGACTATTTTCAATAAAATGTCTTTCTTTTAAAATTGCATGACGTTTTGTGAAAAGAAATTGATTTTGAAGAAGAAAGGATATTTTCCTCAAGAATTCATTTCAAGTGTTTTATCAAAATTATTTTCCATCTAAGATAATAAGTAGTTCTATTTTTATCCCTATTATTACATTGATTTGATTATGTTGTGATGGAATTATTTTTATGAATTTCTTTATCTTATATGAATTGTTTTATGATGACATGATGTTTAAGATTCCCATTTGTATTACATGGGTTATGCAATGATGTATGATTTATGATTTTGTGGCACACATATGAATGGTATCATTATGAGATGGGTGGGACCTATATCTCCCTCCAATGCATTGGGTAAATATTTTATATCTCATGAGATAGACATGGCTGGAATGGTAGGTTATACCGGTTCAGTGAAACAGGACTGAAACGAGGGTTACTCGATTCAGAAAGGGACTTTGTCCACTAAGATAGTCTTGGCAATGAGTCTTGACTAACAAGAAATGATTCTCTATGATAATGTGTGAATGCCACAAAGTTTCATGTTTTAAGTTATGATTATTGTGATTACATTTCACTGCCATGATTTATCCCATGTTATGAAATTATGCTCTCTTTTGGAGGTTAAGATTTCCAAAATGTTATGTTCTTATGAATATGACGTGATTGATATTTCTTTTGTTTACCCTTACTGAGCATTTGAGCTCACCCTTTTATGTTTTATTTTCCCCAGGATATAAAGAAAGGTTTTAGGTAAAAAAAAGGAAGATCTTTATGGGAGATTTTGAAGATCTTTCACCACGATTAGAAGATTATATTCCGAGTTTCCAAAGACACTAAACTATTACGGTCCTTGTGTGTGTGTTTTTGTTATGTACTAAGTATTCCACAAATGTAATGTAATGTCCATGTACGTCAAGATTTGGGTCTCTACAGTGTGTCTGTTCCGGAGTGAATCGTTGATGTGTCACTCCACTGCTAGGGATAGATTTATGTGTCTTTCCCTGAGATGATGTTGAAGCTGTTATGATATCCTGGCAAGCATCCAGAATATGAGCAGGAATTTGCTTATGCTCTTTCACCATTGACAAAATATGTTTGGTGACTTCAGTTGCCGGAACGGGGATATACGTCCATTCCGGGCTTGGAGTAGGTGTATGTGCCTGCTCCTGTCCTCCTTTTCTGGTCAGTGAATCCTGACAGTACTCAAGTGTGGAGGCAGAGAGTTGAGTCTGTCTCCTATTTGTTGTCGGAGCTTTCCGAATGACTTCTCCGTGCGCTACCAAGCGAGACTATTGGTAGGCTTGATTAGTACTAGCAGGTGTACGTGCATACTGATTACACTTCGCCAAACGTGGTCGACGAGATCCATCATATGTAGTCAGGTGAGCCTGATGACTAACTGATGATGTATAAGCAGGTGTATGTTCCTGCCTATAGTACTCCGCCGGAATTGTCTGGCGGGATTGGCTTGATGCTGCCAGACGAGTCTGCTGGACAGCGGAATTAAAACGGACAGGTGTGTGTGCCTGTTCGTTGTTCGCCACCAGGTTAGGTTGGTGGACTTCTCTGGAGATGGCAGGGATGAAATCTTTCCCATTGTTAACCGGATTCCATCTCTGGCGGTTCGTCTTGCCTGCTCGGGTTCGAGGAACCTGAGCTGAATGCCTGGAGTCGGTACCCTCATCATGTTGAGGGCGCACTGCCGCACGAGTCTGGCGGCGATTGTTGATGGGAGCCCTCGGGAAGGACTCCTATCTTTTTGAATTAAGGCCCTGAGGGACCTGCTCATTCACTTCCTCAGAGTAAGGGAGCGAATGGAAATTGCATTCTGGGGATAACGACCCGAAACGGTTGGAGACGGTAGTCAGCACCGCCTACCTCTTGATCACTGGTCGTCATTGTCCGGACGACCTATGTGAGTTGTTCACTTGGAGGGCCTGTCGGGCAGCCTCAAGAGTTAGGATGGTACCGTGTTGACGGTACTCCTTAACCAGCGCATTTGATACCCAGCGTTGAAGACGCTGAGTAGGTGATGTCATCCTCAGAGCGGATGACGATCCAGTAGGAATAGCAGCAGTGGTATTTGCAGCAGCAATATTCATAAATGTGAATTTGAGAGCAGCCATTATGGAAATACAGAAGATCTTGGAAAAGAGTGCCTGTTTGATATAACAGACGTAATCAAGATAAAATTCAGCCACTTCATCCTTCGGATGAGCACACATGTCAATGATTGTTTTTGTTAGCCCTCTTAAAATAGGGGCTTAACAAATAGGTAAAACATCATTTTAACTTGGTTAAGGATTCACGTCGGGTTCACCATTTTTTGTTTCCCTAGGAATTCAGGGATGACCTCCTGGATGGGAGATTCAAACGTTCTGATCGGTTTCTAGCAGGTTTGTTCGTAGAACCGGAAACATCAAATGATTCCACATCCATTTGGACATACTTTCCAAAGGTAGGCGCTCATTAGCTTGTGGACTGATGAGGCTTAGGAATTTGCATTGGTCGAGAGGATGGGAGGTCGGACTCATCACACCTTTTTTAGGGGAATTATTGTCTATTCCGGGACTCTGTTTATATATTTAAGTTATGTTCATGAATCCTTATTACATTACCAAGTATAAAATGAGCTTTCCTTCAGTTTTGACAATCAATGATTAAATATGTAAGAAATTTAGAGAATCTTTTATATGTATTCGAGTTTCTTCATCAATAGAGAATCATCTATATTTATTTAGAGATTCTTGGTCAATGGTATCCTTAAAAAACATTTATATAAATGTCTCTTGGTCATTATGATGACTAGGCTGGTTTTAAAGCCACTCAGTGGGGCACTTGAAGTTTATTGTCATTCAGAAGGACATGAATTATTTCAGAGTTGGGATCGAACCCATATATGGGCTACCTACGTATCCTTTGTTTTGGAAAAGGAATTAGAACCCACGTAGTTCGAGGAAAGGAGTATGATGTTTATGATTGATGGATCAAAGAAGGATGTCACAATTACTTTTACACTCTAAGCTCACGTGAGTCATGCTCGGTGTGATAAACAAGAGGTATTGGTAAAAATTTGACAATTGTGCCATGAAAGATGCAATCATAAGAAATGGTTTGGGGATTATGTATATATGACTGCCTAGATAAATGAAGGTTAGGATTTACTTTAGGGAGAAAATCCAGGAACAGGGTCCGTAAAGGTATATGTGCTTCATGGAGATTTGAATACTCTAACTTGGGAATTATTCCTGAAAAGGAAACCCAAATCAGGAGAGGATTGATAACTAGGTTTTACTCTTGAGAAGGAATCCCAGATCAAACGTAAATTAGGACTGGTTAAAGAGAATTTAAGGGACTTGGGGCTTATTCCTGAAAAGGAAACCCAAGATTATGACTGGGACTTATTCTTAAAAAGGTGGCCCAGGTTAAGGGATTTATGACTGGGACTTATTCCTGAAAGGGAAGCCCAGGTTAAGGTTATGACTGGGACTTATTCCTAAAAGGGAAGCCCAGGTTCAGGATTAAGGTTTGGGGCTTACTCCTGAGGAGGATGCCCATATTTGAGACTGGGGCTTACTCTTGAAAAGGAAGCCCAAATTAGAGGATCTGGGGTTTACTCCTAAGAAGGATGCCCAAAAATTAAGGGACTTGGGGCTTATTCCTAAAGAGGATGCCTATAATTATGACTGGGACTTATTCCTGAAAAGGAGGCCTAGGTTAGGGGACTTGGGGATTACTCTTGAAAAGGAAGCCCAAGATTATGACTGAGACTTGTTCCTGAAAAGGAGACCCAGGTTTAAGGATTCTCTCATCTTAAAGGATGAGGTTGAATGAATGAACTCTCCATATTTGGTGACATAAAGATATTTAAATCACTAGGTTTTGAGAGATATTCCACAGAATTCCTTTCAGATAAGGAAGTCAAATCAAGAAATCATGCCATGAAATGGCTTTGAAGAGTGTCTTGAAGACTGAATCTTGAATAGGAAAGGTGTAATGGCTTAAGAGGGGTAAAATAGGCAAGATGGGAACCAAAAAGAAAGGGGCGCGCAAGTCTTGGAAGGCGCACAAGTACTGCGGTGGCGCGCAAGTAGTGTTCGTGCAGGTATACCTGCGCGACATGGTGGGTACTTGCGTGATATTCAACTAGCATTTGAAATAATTGAGCGACGCTTCATTAAAACCTTTAGAATCCTCTTGAGGATCTTCCAAAAAAGGGACGCACAAGTTCTATCGAAGGAGTAAGGCGGCGTGCAAGTGTGACCACTTCCCTTAAGGGATGGCCAATCAGGCGCGCAAGTGTTGATGAGTTTCAACACTCAGGCCTTCCTCCCTCTCCTTAGATCTTCCGTTCTAGGTAAGAAATTACCTTAGAAGTGTTTCAGAAGCTTTGAGAAGAGACTTGGGCGTCGGGAGCTTCAATCCGAGTTTCTGAAAAAAGATCCTCTCAAATGGGGGGGCCACAGGGTCCATTTATATGCAGGAGAAGACCCTGGGCGGTTACCGGGCGGTTATCACTTAGGTCGCGCAAGTCACTTGCGCGACCATAAGGGTGTCGCGCAAGTGGACTTGCACGACAGTGACAGAACATGCGCGGCACATGTGTCTTTGATCCTTTGTTCATGCCTTTGTCGATTTATGATATTTTCTTCAAAGGTTGAATCACTTTGAGCTCAGATATTCCCCTTTTCGGATTTTTAGAGTCTGTGACGAAAGGAGCGTCAACAGTACCACATAAGGAAATCATACATAGGTAATTAGAATAAAAAAAACCCATGATGAGGAAATGAGAACCATAACTAAATGACATATCATAAAGATTCCAATTAAACGAATGCATTAAATATTTTTGAGATATTATTATTTAATAAATGAGAATTGGTCATGAATACGTAGTTCATGTGAATAAATGTTCATATGAAATGGGTTGATAAGTAATAATGAAAATGAACCTTTTAGACAATGTTTTAAAAAACGTTTAAAGAACATTAATGAAGGTGAGATCGAAATTTTTTCCTCAAAATAAAAAATGAATGAACATATTTTTCTATAAAACATATTTTGTTTTGGGATATCATGAATTAGACCAAAATTCTAAATATTTATTCATGAAATGGGTTATGGAATAGAAAATTCCACTTTAAATTTGGGTTTTTATAAAGAAAAGAGTGCAAAGGTGACTTGAAAACATATATATGTACCTAGAAAAGGAAGGGAAGATAAAACACATATATATATGTAAGGAATATATTAGTATAATATATAATAATCAGATGTGTTTAATAGAGATATAAGGAGAGTGAAAGAGAGATAAATTTTAACAAAAAATAATAGAGGGTAGTTTGGGAGTTCCCTTATTTTTTACCCAATTTTATTGGTATGTGTGCCTAAACTCATTATCACATTAATGTGGATATCTTAAAATACTCCTTAATACCTAATAGACTTGTCTTTTGGTTACATAAAAACTTTAAATATATTAGTAATAGATTTAGGTAGGTATATTGGAATAGTATTTGAAAGGGAAGGTGTTTTGAAAGTTATAATATATGGGTGGAGGAGGGTGGTATTTACATGTTTGGTGAGTATATTTTAAACAAATAATTGAGTATTTTATTTTTTCCATTATCTTATGTTCTATACTATTCCATGTAGTTCCACATCACCTCCCTTAATTTTCTACTATGATGTTCTGTTTTAAAATTGGTCAATTGTTATATCATTGTATGATTTTTCTATGGTTACATATATATGATATCATATTTACCATATTTCACCAAATTTCACTATTTTTAACTTAGTTTTGTATTTTTAAAAATAATTACCAAATATAAACCCATTTATAATTTTGATATCATAATTAAAAATATGAGACTTATTTTATAATATTCATCCTCTAATCATATATATTTTAACATTAATATAAGGGTGACACATTTGATAGTGTGGTATTAATGTTAAGTCCATTTTATTTCTAATATAATCTAACCTTTAATGCAACCTAAACACTACATACAGAATCATAAATCACACCAAAATAATCTGTAAAGTTATGGTGGTACTTTAATTATGTGTTTTGTCTAATATTGTTCTATTAATGGTTTCTACTAACTTATACTACTCCCATAAAAATTTTAATCGAACCTTAGTTGTTGATGTCATATAAGGCCTTAGTTAAGGTATAACTCCAATGATGCTACCCTATTCATAAGATGGAAAAAGCACTTCATAAGAGATGTTTCTACTAGTTGAGGTATTAGTTATCCTGTAAGATCTTGAATTTTTTCAGGTATGTACCTCTTTGAGTTTTTCATTGGAACTTTGTGGTTAGGTATCATTTGGACATAGAGAGACTTTGTGGGGGAAAATCAATTAAAGTCCAAGGATGAATGTTTGATAAATTAATGGAGTCTGGGTATAAAAGTATTAAATAATATTATGATTGTTTTCCCTGGTTCAAAAAGATTTTGAGGTGGTTTGGGTCCATAAGTAGAAATTGGGCTGAAAACTGTATGCAGATAATTAATATCCTGAGTATATATTACATGACATGTTACGTCCACTAGGAACATGTCGTGAACTAGTTAATGAAATGAATTTTTTACATGTCCTAAACAAAATTCATGTTGTGTAAATGTTTATTGGGATAAATATTAACATGAATATATGGATTTTCAGTATAAGTTAAAAATGAGAAAATACTGGACGTGAAAGGATTATATGTCATGTATTCCTAAAACCCAGTGGTTTTAAGTGGGATGTATGTATGATTATTTCATTCCATCTTGTGCATACCTATACTCTCAACCCTAGGATGATTTCCAAGAGATTTTGGTGTCTCTTCCTCCATCTTGGATATACAAATTACACATTCGATCCACAGTGATTTTTTCTTCTTAGGTTTCCATCTCTTCTACCTTTTCTCTATATCACTGTGTTATAAATATCTTGTCCACAATTTTATTTGTTTTTGATCTTGATCCATTATAATCTAGGTTTTATTTATTAATCTCCATCATCTTAGTTTCTATTAGCGTTACTCATTACTAGTATTTCTAAATCACTAGATAAAGGTAGGGAGTTTGGACCTAACCCAATGCTCAGTGAAATTGTGAAGGATATGAAATATTTTGATTGTTACCACATAATGTGTGATTTAATTAATTTATTCACTAATTAATGGAAAATCATGGATTTTAATATTGCTTATATCCCTTGGGAATCAATTGTTGATTCATGTTGGATTATGGATACCCTTTATGTAATTTATCCCTTATTTAATAATGAATTGGACAATGGATTAAAGTGTGTTTGTCATGAATTGAGATTTAGGTGATTGTTTGATATAGATTCACCATGGAAATAATTTTTTTATTGAAATGACTGGATTGTTAATGGTTTAAGACCATCTTGATTAATTAATCGGGTAATAGAAATATAAATGGTAATTTTCATAATTAACCATTGAGTCTTATGATGTGATACAGTGATATCATTGCTGTTATGACTTGTTGAGTTAATACTATAATTATTATATTGAGTGAGATTTTACCAGTCCCATGTTGTAATTATTATATTGAGTGGGATTTTCCCAGCCCCTATAGTAATGCTTATATTGAGTGGGATTTTCCCTACCCTGTACTATAATTATTATATTGTATTGGATATGCCCAGTCCCATGATGTAATTATTTTATTGAGATGGATCTTCCTTGTACCATACCGTAATGCTTATATTGAGAAGGATCTTCCTAGTACTATTATATAATGCTTATATTGAGTGAGCTCTACCCAATTCCACGCTTAAAATATTATATTGAGTGGGATCTAGCCAGTCCTATGCTAAAATTCTTATATAGAAGGATCATCCAAGAGTTTTTTGATTTTTTTAGGGATATATGGTTTTTGGTTGGCATGTTTGTGCTACAATATTAGATATATTATATCATGGTGATGAAGCAGGTTGATTTTTATATTATATTATTTGATTAATTAATATTCCTTTTTATCATTTATTATATAAACTTATTATTAGAATGGTTTTGTTTATATATGGTAGGGCTGACTTAATATGTTTTAATCGGACCTGATGCATGAATCATTTGGTAATTGAGTATATTACATAGATGCAGGTTTGAATAATGGAAAGTGACCTTGTTACTGATTTTTTTGCTTTCTGGACGGACTAGAGTTTGGATATGGGACCAACATTGTGTTTGGGACCAAGTCATTTTGGGATTATTTATTATCAATTGATTCTTTTATCTTTATGGTTTTTAGTTTTAATTTTAGATATATATCATCATGTCATTAGATGGATTATTATTATTGGATTATTTGGTTCTTCCTTTAGTTCCCTTTTTCATGATATAAAATTTCATCTATGTCAATTACATTGATTATATTTGTTTATATTGTTTATTTATACTACTATATAACTTCTTAAAAATTATTATAGCCTCCCCACTATATAATAATACTCATACAACTAGTCTTAATCCTCTATAATATGGGATTGCATGCATGAGGTCCCATAACCAACATGATTTGGCCATGTGATAGGGCACCAGATCGAGGGATGTTACAAAGTGGTATCAAATGAGCTTGTTTTTCTTCTCTATTGCACTAATATTTGGGATATTTATAAATGAGACTATGATTTTTTGAGACATGGTAATGATCTTGTGAATGGTAGTAGCTAACCCATGTATGGGGGAAAATCCTAGTTCATAGAGACGGGATAACTATTTATGCTATTTTCTTGTTAATGTTGATATTATTTTACCTTGGGGGATTGACATGTTGTGTGATGTTATGGTTTCTTTAGATTTATTCTCATGTCTTGATATTTAAAAAGATGAGTATGAATACATCCTGATAGGCATGTAGGGATATATATTGACATTAATTGTTAATTATAGGAGCATATTTATTACATGTGTTATATACTTTCCTATATGTACTATGATATGAGATACATGTTATGTCATATAAAATAAATGAATAGATATTTAATGCTAAAAAACTTGCAACCAATGTTTAGAGAGACCAAGATCAGTGGTTCTCAATTGTAATAACATGTTGAGGTTGATCTTTTTATTATAGCCAATGTTCTAACGACCGTGTTTTTCTTTTAGAGAAAATGCATCCTCATCATCAACAAGTTGAGCGTCAGGGGAGTGGAAATCAGAACACTGTTAACACATCTTAAATAGAGATTCATACAACTCCTTAGGATCATATGGATGTTCAAATTCATAACAAATTCTTGAGGTTTACATGATTAATTGAATGAGAGACTATTTATACCATGCCTTTGATGTATGAGATGATGATAGAGTTCCTGCTACAAAATCTGCATATGTTTACTAGGGAGGGTGGCTCCTAAGAATCCAGATCATGATTGAGTCTGCCTAGATGATATTTAATCATATTAAGACACCCAGTGATAGGAGGGTGAAGCTTGCTGCACATATTATTCATAGACCTGCCAAGAATTGGTGGGATATTGTAAAGTCTGATGGGTAGTAAGAGGAGTTATCTTGGAAGGACTTTGAGGAATAATTCTTGATCCACTTATATCTAGATACATTAAAGGATTATAAGACTCATGAGTTAATTCATTTGACACAAGAGGGAATCTCATTAATGGACTGTGCAGAACATTTCACCGACCTTCAGTGTTGTCACCATCTTTGGAAGCTGAGGGGATCTCAAAATAGGAGAATTTTCTAGATTGGATTCTCTATGAGGTCAGGTCACAGTTAACGTATTCCATCTAAGTAGTTTTGAGTATGTGTTGAATTAGACACTCATCACATAAGGGAATATAAGAGTGGCTTGGTGTAGTGTCCAATATATTTTATAAAGGAAAACTAAGAGCCCTTCTTTTGGTAGAAAGAAGTACCATTATGATAGCTATTTCCATGGAAACAATGGGTAGAGTGGTCAAGGTAGTGGGAATCTATCTCAGGATTGTATTCTATTGTAGCTATTTCAGTGTGGGAAGTTGGGCCACAAGAAGATTTAGTTTTTGTACCCAACCATAGAGTGTCATGATGGCCAAAAATGGGCTACCTACAAAGGTTTTATAGGGGATTGTAGTATAAGAGCAGTGACAGGAGACCATGATAGGTACCAGAGTCCAGGAAAGACTCAACTACTACTCAAGAAACAAATAGTTGGAGTTCTATTGGATGTTCATGTCAAGGGAGTGGATGTGGTAACCTAGTGAAAGAGAGGTAGTTTTACACAAAAGGAACAACATGTGGTAGTCATACTAGACCCTAGGATAGAGGGTCTAGTCAGATACAAATTATGAATAATACCTTGACTATTATAGATTAATGAACTTCTACTATAAGTGGTATGTTTCTTGTATCATATACCCATGATTTTTTTGTTTGATACAAGAGAATCACATTCCTTTTTATCTAATATTTTTGAATTGGTTTGTTCTTGGATATGAAAATACTAAATAATGTTTTAAACATCAATACATCATTAAGAGTGGGGTTGGAGAATATTAAGTGTTGCAAGGTGTGTTCTCTATAGATTGGTGGTTATCCATTTTTATGGGAACCATTTATGTTATAAATGATAGGTTTTGATTTGATTGTTAGTATGGATTGGTTACTACTAGACCATGCTCATATTGACTGTTACTAGAGTTTAGTAACCTTTATTTCTCTAGAAGAAGGTAGTGATTCACACTAGGGTGAGTGGTATCATCACATTGGTTATACATGACCAATTTATTTTAGATTAGAATATATCATGGATCATATAACCAATATATTTCTAGATGATGGTGGATTTCAACAAGATTATTTTCCTTTATTTTTACCCCATTCTCAGGATTTCTTTCTTGATGTGTTTTATAACTTACCACCCAAGCATGAGATCAAGTCCATGATCAATTTGGTACTAGGAACAGAGCTTGTTTATATCACACCTTATAGAATAGAACCATTTTAGATTTAGTAGTTGAAGGTACAGTTGGAATATCTATAAGATTAATGTGTCAGAGATCCTAGTACGTCTCCATGGGGTTCTCTAGTTCATTTCACCAAGAGGGCTGATGGGACTGTTTATTTATACATGGATTATCGAAGATTTAACTAGATTATGGTCAGGAACCTGTATCCCCTTTAACATATCGATGATATCTTTGACCAATTGAGATTTTCTAAGATCTAATACAAGATCTATTTGAGATTTGGATGCAACAAGTTGAGGGTGAGACCATTAGATATACCTCAGAATATTTTTAGGAGTAGGTATGGCTTGTATGAGTTCGTAGTGATGTCGTCTGGTTCCACCAACACACTGACAGTATTCATGTCCTTGATGAATTGAATATTTCATCCTTTTCTAGAAATCTCTATGGTTTCTTTTTTAAAAAAAATTAGTGTAATCCCAGTCAGTAGAAGATCATGCGAAACATTTTGACATCATCTTGAGTATATTGAGAGAGCATCAGATTTACACTAAGTTAACTAAATGCATTTTTTGGATTGTTAAAGTGAAATTCTTTGTCCATGTTATTTCAGAATAAGGAGTGGTAGTGGACCCAGAGAATATTTCATCCATGGTATATTTGGGGAAAACAATTAATTTCTTATAGATTCAGATATTTATGGGTTTATCAGGTTATTATTTGTGCTTTACCCATGCCTTCTCCAATATAGAATCAATGATGTTCAGGCTGACCAGGATGGGAGATAAGTTTCTTTGGTTAGATTATAACAAGAGATATTTTTAGGAACTGAAGAGAAGGTATAACTTAGCACATATCCTCACATTACCAGAGCTGTGTAAAGAATGTACTATTTATTTTGATGCAACCTAAGTTAGACTCAGAGTAGTTATAATGTAGGAGGATTGGGTGGTGGCTTATGTCTCCAAACAGCTGAGACCACATGATAGGAATTACCCAATTCATGATATAGATTAAGAATTTATTGTACATTCTGTGAGGTGTTCGAGACACCATTTTATGGGAGATAGGATTTTGGTGTACACATACCAGAAGATCCTCAACTACATCTTTTCTTAGGAGGACATAAACCTATAATAGAGAAGGTGGGTCCATTATCTATAGTCTTTCGACTTTGAGTTGGATTATCCACCAATAAAGGGAAATTTCATTACTGATACTTTGAGCTAGAAGACATCGGTAAAATTAGTGTGGGAGTCTTGCAATGAGTGAAATATTATGGGACTCTTTTAAGACATGAATCTAGATTTTTGAGAGTCTTAGAGTTGAGTAGCTCCAACTTCAACATCTGTTATACCCATGATTCCTGAATGGATCCAAATATAGTATTTATTTGATCCAAAGGTCTTAGTTTATAGGGACAACCTATATGGTGTGGATCCACCAGTGGGATGGTCTCTTGGAAGTGATAATTATCTTCCTTTTCCATGGTCAAATATAGGTTCTTACAATATTTTTTGAGGATCTGGTGAGAGAGTTTCATGATTTTTAATGGGTAGTAGATAATAATTTGAAAACATATATCTTGATACACTACCACAAAACTGGGCAAGGCATGCGCCTGCCTTTATCAGCGTTAACGGAAAAGCGCTGATAAAGGGCCGGACCTTTATCAGCGCTAACAAAAGCGCTGATAAAGGCCTTCCACTGTATTAGCGCTAGAAAAGCGCTGATAAAGGGTACCCCTTTATCAACGCTTTTCATTTTAGCGCTGATAAATACACCCTTTATCAGCGCTTTTTACTAGCGCTGATAAAGGGTCCTGCGAATTTATTAAAAACCCACGGGTCCTCTTCCTCCTCCACGCACACAATCAGGCTCTCGCGGAAGCCCTCGTCTGCGCCGCTGCCACCGCTGCCGCTGCTGCCGCTGCTGCCGCCGCCTCCTTCTCCTCCGCTGCGGCCGCCTCCTCCTCCTCTGCTTCTGCTCCTCCTCCTCCTCCTGTGTCTCCGCCGCCTCCGCCCTGCCTCAGCCCTGCCTCCGCGCCGCTGCCGCTGGTGCCTCCTCCTCCACCGCGGCCTCCTCCTCCTCCACCAGTGCCTCCTCCTCCTCCGCCGGTGCCTCCTCCTCCACCGCGGCCTCCTCCTCCACCGCGGCCTCCTCCTCCTCCGCCGGTGCCTCCGCGGCCTCCTCCTCCTCCGCGGCCTCCTCCTCCCCCATTGTGCGGTATGATATGCCTGTAATTTGCTTTGTTTTTTGTTTTTGTTCTATATTTCAACTATCATGATTTGTGTGAATCAATTTTATTTGAATTGGGGGGTGCAGGTGCTGCGGGTGTAGTGGGTGGGGGGGTGTTTAGGTGGGGGAGATGTTTAGTGGGTGAACATGTAGGTGGGGCGTATAATGGGGGGTCCAAATACCGTATCTTCCTCATCCTAAAAGGTGCGATCTTTTTCAATACCATTTTATTTCACTGTCCATAAAACATAGCATTCACCCGTTTTCTATTTTCCCATCCAACACTATCATATCCAGTACCATTACCTATAAAATAACACATTTTGCATGCGTTCTTAAAAATATAATAAGCGAGTAGTAAAACTCCGCCGCCTCCTCCTCTGCTCCTGCTCCTCCTCCTCCTCCTCCACCGGCCTCATCCTCCTCCTCCTCTGCTGCCTCCGCCGATGCCTCCTCCTCCTCCGCTGGTGCCGCCGGTGCCTCCGTGGCCTCCCCCTCCTCCGCCGATGCCTCCGCGGCCTCCTCCTCCTCCGCCGTCACGCCGCGGTCAAGCTGCGGTCACACCGCGGTCACGCCGCGGTCACGCCGCGGTCACGCCGGTGCCTCCGCGGCCGCCGCCGCCTCCTCCTCCGCCGCGGCCGCCTCCTCCTCCTCCTCCACCGACCTCATCCTCCTCCTCCTCCGCTGCCTCCGCTGCCTCCGCTGCCTCCACCCTGCCTCCGCCCGACCTCTGCATTGCCGCCGGTGCCTCCTCCTCCACCGCGGCCTCCTCCTCCCCCACTGCGGCCTCCTCCTCCTCCTCCGCTGCCTCCGCTGCCTCCTCCTCCTCCACCGCGGCCGCCTCCTCCTCCTCTGCTCCTGCTCCTCCTCCCCTCCACCGGCCTCATCATCCTCCTCCTCCGGTGCCTTCGCTGCCTCCGCCCTGCCTCCGCCCTGCCTCCGTGCTGCCGCCGGTGCCTCCGGTGCCTCCTCCTCCACCGCGTCCTCCTCCTCCTTCGCCGATGCCTCCTCCTCCTCCACCGGTGCCTCCAGATCCTCCACGTCTCCTCCTATTCACGCCGCGGCCTCCTCCTCCTCCTCTGCTCCTTCTCCTCCTCCTCCTCCTCCACCGACCTCATCCTCCTCCTCCTTCGCTGCCTCCGCCTTGCCTCCGCCCTGCCTCTGCGCTGCCGCCGGTGCCTCCTCCTCCACCGCGGCCTCCTCCTCCTCTGTCGATGCCTCCTCCTCCTCCGCCGGTGACGCCGGTGCCTCCGCGGCCTCCTCCTCCTCTGCGGTCATGCCGAGGTCACACCGCGGTCACGCCGCAGTCACGCCGGTGCCTCTGCGGCCGCCTCCTCCTCCTCTTCTCCTGCTCCTCCTCCCCTCCACCGGCCTCATCCTCCTCCTCCTCCGCTGCCTTCGCTGCCTCCGCCCTGCCTCCACCCTGCCTCCGCGCTGCCGCCGGTGCCTCCGGTGCCTCCTCCTACACCGTGGCCTCCACCTCCTCCGCCGATGCCTCCTCCTCCTCCGCCGGTGCCGCTAGTACCTCCACGTCTCCTCCTCCTCCGTGCATTGCGGTCACGCTACGGTCACGCCGCAGTCACGCCGCGGTCACGCCGCGGTCACGCCGCGGTCACGCCGCGGTCACGCCGCGGTCACGCCGCGGTCACGCCTCAGTCACGCCGCGGTCACGCCGGTGCCTCCTCCTACTACGCCGCAGCCTCCTCCTCCTCCTCTGCTCCTGCTCCTCCTCCTCCTCCTCCTCCGTCCTCATCCTCCTCCTCCTCCGCTGCCTCCACTGCCTCCGCTGCCTCCGCCCTGCCTCCGCCCTGCCTCTGCGCTGCCGCCGGTGCTTCCTCCTCCCCCGCAACCTTCTCCTCCTCCGCCGATGCCTCATCCTCCTCCGCCGGTGCCGCCGGTGCCTCCGCGGCCGCCTCCTCCTCTGCGGTCACGCCGGTGCCTCTGCGGCCTCCTCCTCCTCCTCTGCTTCTGCTCCTCCTCCCCTCCACCGGCCTGATCCTCCTCCGCTGCCTTCGCTGCCACCGCCCTGCCTCCACGCTTCCGCCGGTGCCTCCGGTGCCTCCTCCTCCACCGCGGCCTCCTCCTCCTCCGCCGATGCCTCCTCCTCCTCCGCCGGTGCCGCCAGTGCCTCCACGTCTCCTCCTCCTCCGCGTGCTGCGGTCACGCTGCGGTCACGCCACGGTCACGCCGCGGTCAAGCCGCGGTCATGCCGCGGTCACGCCACGGTCACGCCGGTTCCTCCTCCTCCACCGCGGCCTCCTCCTCCTCCACCGCGGCCTCCTCCTCCTCCTTCGCTGCCTCCGCTGCCTCCCCCTCCGCCGCGGCCGTCGCCTCCTCCTTTGCTCCTGCTCCTCCTCCCCTCCACCGGCCTCATCCTCCTCCTCCTCCGTTGCCTCCTCCTCCTCCTCCTCCTCTGCTCCTCCTCCTCCTCCTCCTCCTCCTCCACCGCAGCCTCGTCCTCCTCCTCCTCCACCGGCGCTTCCTCCTCCTCCTCCTAGTCCGCTGCCTCATCCTCCTCCTCCACCGGCGCCTCCTCCTCCTCCTCCACCGCGGTTTGAGAGGTGCCTCAAGTGATTTCACCATCTTCCTCACCATTTTATTATTTATAGTTAGTTTCTATTGATTTTTGATTTATCTAGATTAGGTTTTATGGGTGATTCAACTGGCACACAGTGGTATCATATTGATGTGAGGCTTGGGGATTGTAGTGGTTCCCAATATATTTTTTATTTTGGTATCTATTTATTCCTTTATTTCCTTGAAGTATCTTGTTTTTTATCTAAATTATACTCATATTACTTCTCCTTTAACCTATATACTTATCCTATGGATTTTAAATAGGATGAATATAAATAAAGAATGGATGAATGCCAATCGGTTGACAAAAGAGTTTGAAGAAGGCGTGAAAGAATTTATCAAGTTTTCAATAGATCATGCATGTGACTCTTCTCAAATCTTTTGTCCATGTTTACGCTGTTGTTATTCAAAACAAATTAGTCCAGATGAGTTGGAAGAACACTTGATCTGTCACGGAATAGATCAAAGTTATACATGTTGGAATAAACACGGGGAAACAACGAATGTAGGTAGTGACTGGGGTGACACTGCGTTTTATGGATAATCTGATACGATTACAAACATGAACAATGAAGATGACCGTATGGAGGATTTGATTACAGATGTGAATGATGATGAAGATCGTATTGAGAAAATGACAAGGACCTTCGAAGATGAACTTCGTGATTGCCCAAAATTGTTTGAGAAGTTAAAAAGTTGTTCAAAGATGCCATTGTATGCTGGTTGCACTAAATATACAGCATTGTCAGCCGTACTGAAGCTGTATAATTTAAAAGCAGATAACGGGTGGAGTGACGACAGTTTTATGAAACTACTTGCCCTCTTGAATGACATGCTCCCAGAAGACAATGAGCTCCCAAGCCGAAAATACGATGCCAAACGAATGCTACGCTCTATGGGTATGATCTCTGAAAGAATACATGCCTGCCCGAATGACTGTATACTGTTTCGCAAGGACCACAAATCACTTAAAGAATTCCCAAAGTGTGATGCTTCTAGATACAAGAAAGATGAATCCAGTCCTACTGAAGTTGTATGGTACTTTCCAATCATTCCAAGGTTTAGACGCCTATATGGAAGTGAGGAGACTGCAGAACAATTAACATGGCATGAAGATAAAAGAATTAAAGATGGGATACTACGTCACCCGGCAGACTCTCCTTAGTGGAAGAGAATCGATCATGAGTATCCTGAATTTGGAAACGTGTCGAGAAACCTTCGTCTTGCGTTATCTACAGATGGAGTGAATCCTTTTGGTTTTCAAAGCAGCAGTCACAGTACATGGCCAGTTATGTTGATAAATTATAACTTACCACCGTGGTTATGCATGAAACGAAAATACATCATGTTATCTATGCTTATATCAGGGCCAAAATAACCGGGTAATGATATTGATGTTTATTTAGCTCCATTGATCGAAGATTTGAAATTATTGTGGGATTCAGGTGTTATATTGTATGATGCTTACAGAAAGGAAGATTTCACTTTGAGAGTCATGTTGTATGGGACGATAAATGACTTCCCAGCGTATGGAAATTTGTCAGGATATAGCATTAAAGGAACTCAAGGCTTTACCGTTTGCGAAGAAGGTACACAATCAATTAGGTTGAAACATTCATTGAAAACCGTGTTTCTAGGACATCGCAGATTTCTACCGCAACGACATAAGTACCGTTCTTAGAAGACATCATTCGATGGAAGTTCAGAAGAACGTACAACACCGTCTCCACTAACAGGCGATCAACTGTTTGAGAAAGATAAAAATTTGGACACTACTTTTGGTAAACCGTCTTCGAAAAACCTTACGAAAATCGGTTGTAAAAAGAGATCAATTTTTTTTGAATTACAATACTAGAATTGTCTGTATGTAATACATTTTATTGATGTTATTCATGTAGAAAAAAATGTATTTGACAGTGTTATCGGCACGTTTCTAAATACATCTGGCAAAACAAAAGATGGAATTAAGGCTAGGTTGGACATGGTTGAGATGGGAATACGAGAAGATTTGGCACCAATAAAGGGTGAAAAACGAACATTTCTTCCTCCTGCTGCTTACACTCTTTCCAGGCAGGAGAGATATCAGTTTTGCAACTTCTTGAATGATGTAAAAGTTCCAGAGGGGTATTCGTCAAATATCAGTAACCTTGTGTCAATGAGCGACCTGAAGTTAAAAGGTATGAAATCACATGACTGTCATGTTTTGATGCAAAATCTCATTCCAATTGCTTTACGTTGCATTTTTCCCAAGAATGTCCGCCATACATTAACGAAACTGTGTTTCTTCTTCAAAGCTATATGCAGCAAAGTTATAGACCCGGCGAAATTGCCAGCTATGGAAAAAGAAATTGCTGTCATATTATGTGAATTAGAAATGTTCTTCCCGCCTTCATTTTTTGATATGATGGTTCATTTGATGGTCCACTTGGTGAGAGAGATTCGACTATGTGGTGCTATACATTACAGATGGATGTACCCCATTGAACGTTATATGAAGATTTTGAAAAGGGTATGTCAAAAATCGAAGTCGGCCAGAGGGTTGTATTGCAGAGCGATATATTGTTGAGGAAGCCGTTGAATTCTGTACCGAATACTTGTCTGGTGTGGAGAGAATTGGCTTACCGAAATCTCGTCACACTGGGCGGTTAGAGGGTTAAGGAATTTCTGGAAGAAAGGTTGTCACAATCAATATTACAGATCGGGAGCAGGTCCACCTTTATGTTTTGCATAACAGTTTGGACGTTGACCCATATGTTGAAATCCACAAAGAAATTCTTAGGCAATTGAATCCATCAAGGGATGAAAAATGGATATCAAATACACATAATCGACAGTTTATAGGATAGTTTTGAGATCATATTTTTAAGAAGTCATATGAAAATCCAAAGTCTATTTCGGAACGACTTCGTTGGCTAGCCGGAGGACCAAGTGTGTATGCATTATCTTACAATGCTTATGTAGTTAATGGTTATACATTTTATACTAATGAACATGATGAAGACAGTACCATGCAGAATAGTGGGGTTACACTTGTGGCTGAAGCGATGCATGTTTCCGGTGCTAAGGATAGAAATCCAATTTATGCAAATATGTCATACTTTGGCATCATCAAACAAATATGGGAGTTGGATTATACGAAATTTCAAGTTCCGATATTTCAATGCAAGTGGGTTGATAACAGGAGTGCTGTTAAAATAGATGATTTGGGATTTGTGAAAGTTGATTTCAGTAAGGAAGGGGAGAAAGACGAACCATTTATAATGGCATCACAGGCAGTGCAAGTATTTTATGTTCCTGATCCCGCAAACTGAAACTGGTCAATTGTTCTGTTATCGACCAAAACGACTGAAGGGTCAGATGAAAATTCAACGGAAGATGATCCTTTCATTGGGATTTCGCAATCATTTCGCAGTGGTCTCAATGTAGAGGACGTTTTGTATGTCAGAGGAGACCACAATGAAGGGATATGGATAGTTGATAGAGGGGTCAAATCCCTTCAGCCTTTAAAAAAAAGGGAGTTCAATAATCAGGTTATTGATTTTTATTGTAATATAGATTGTGTTACATTATGTTATTATCTGTTCGCTGCTGCTTTTATGTGATCTAACTTAAATTTTAAACCAATTCTGCAGATAATGACTTCTTCACCTGCTGATGCACCCAATCCCGAGACACAACACGTCTCTCAACCTGTTGCAGCTGGTCCCATTGCTGAGAGACAACATGTCTCTCAACCTGTTGCAGCTGGTCCCACTGCTAACGTAAAACAGGTCTCTCAACCTATTGCAGCTGGTCCCACTGCTGAAAGACAACAGGTCTCTCAACCAGTTGCAGCTGGTCCCACTGCTGACGTACAACAGGTCTCTCAACCTGTTGCAGCTGGTGTCAGTGCCGAAGCTAGTGTTTCAGAGAAACATAATGATGATGCAGAAACTGAGGAAATGGTAGGCGATGAAACCCCAGCGACACAAAAAAAACAGGTGCACCGTAGTTTGACAGTTTTAGAAAAAATCCTTAAGGCAAAAGCAAAAGGCATCAAATTTAAGGTGGGATGGAATAAGCTAGGCCAGCATTTAAACCCCAACAAAGCCATGTTTAGTAGCTCCATTGGAATCGTCACTCGACAACGCGTACCGATTGACGTAGAGTCGTGGCACCATGTTGTCAGCGGGTTGAAAACATTAATGTGGGAAGAGATTATGGTAACATTACGATATCATATATTTAATTTATTAAAATAAAATAAAATATTGAAATATTGACTAACCCTTCATCATCTCTTGCAGAGTGCATTTATAGTAGATGTTTTGCACAAAGAATATGTTTTCAGACTGGCAGGAAGGATTCATAGAAGCTTTCGCACCATTTTAACGAAAAATCATCTGAAAGATGCCGAAGGGAAAATCAAGCCACACCCGCCTCCTCTTTATGCACACTTGATATCCCAAGGAACGTGGGATGCATTTTTCAACCGTCGTGTGGAAAAGAATTTTCAGGTACATTGTGTTTGGTTACACGTTGTGTAACGTTGCTTGTATTCATCACATTGATTGATAGGTTTTTATTTATGAAACAACAACTGAGTGCTGGAAATAAAGAACGGGCAGCAAAACCAGCGTACCCCTACCGTAAATCAAGGTTGGGGTACACTTCAATTGAAAAACAATTGGTATGTATTTTAAAAGTACTGTAATAATTTTATGTGACATAAAACAACACTGTAACCATGTTTCTCTGTTTATAAGCAGATTGATGAAGAAAAATCTCATGTCACTTCCATTCCACGCCATGTGCTATGGAAGGAGGCTCGTGTTAATAAATAGGGGAAACTGATAGATGAAAACACACAAAAAGTGTGGGAAACATGTGTAAGTATGACATAATATAAACTTGTTTTTCTTTAAATCACTATTACATAACGATGGTTACTTATTTTTTCATATTTTCTATTTGACATAGTCATAGGAAACATCAACACCTGCACCGGATGCAGACATACTTTCAACGGCCTTGAAACAGCCAGAACAGTATGGCCGCGTCAGAGGTGTGGGTTTTGGGGTGTCACCCAAGACATATTTTAAGAAAAAAAACAAGAGGATGAACAAACTAAAGAATTGCATGTAATTAGAGATAGAGTAGATACCCTTGAAGAACTAATCCAAACTCAGGGAGAGATGCTAAAGAGTTTGATGGAGGAGAGGCGAAGAGAACAAACAACTCAAGAACAACCCCCGCGAGAAGATCCACCCCTCACCAGCTTTGAGGCGAGCCATTCCCCTCAAAGACCTGACTTAACCGAGGTAATCAATGTTATAATATTTGTTTTTGTGAGATGTGAATCACATAGACACTGACACCTTTCATTTAATGATATTATGCAGGGTGAAAATGACTGTGATTTATATCTGTTAACTCCCACCCATCGCCTTGTAGCGAGGGCTATGGTGTTCAATATGCAGAATGACACGCTACACTCCAGACCACTTCCAACCGGTCATGTAAAAGTGTCGATTAACGTAGCTAATGAGCCGAGCGCCGAGCTACCCGTGCCAAATGACGATGACGACATTCATACGGTGGAAAAAGCTATTGGAACATTCGTTGCATGGCCGTCGAATCTTGTAAAAAAACACGTCGAGCAGGAGGTATTCATTTCCAGTTCATTTTTCAAGCAGAACCTTTAACATTAAATTAGAAAATGGCTGAACCGATGAATTTTATTACAGAAGGATAAAATGGAGAAGCTAAAACGAAAGAGCGGCTCCAAGATTAGATAAACCAACCGATCAAAAATGATCTACTGAGAGCACATTCACCCCGCCCGTTCTATATCAACATTTAATATCATTGCAAGATCATGTGGATACGAAAATGAAAGACAGAAAGAATCATAAAATTGTTTGTGAAAAAGATATGTACGGAGAGGAAACAATGGATTTCGTTAGTGCAGATGCTATTTCTGAGATCATCACATACGACTGGCTAGGCGCCTCAGTTATAAATGTATACATGAGGTATGTTTTCATGATTTGATTTTACAGAAGCTGATATACTTTGATAATTATGGATAAATACATCTCATATTTTTCACAGGCATATATATGAAAAACAGTTGAAGGGATTTGCCCATGAATACAAATTTGGACTCGTTAGTCCTCACACCATTTCTACACAACGAACAGAAATAGATTCTAATTTTCAGGCTGAATTGATGTCAAATCTGCTCAGAACGTTTCAAAGAAGAATTACGACTGATAGGATCTTTTTAATACCAACGATGCAAGGGTAAAACTCTACATTTTAATCATATCAATTATATTTTCATTTCTATCAGTACTTATTTCTTTTTGTGTTTTTAGGGAACATTGGATGCTCATTGCAGTCAATTTGGATACTCCGAAGATTTATTTTCTGGATTCACTGCATGGATATCCAACTAACCGGCCACACATGATGGCGATTGTCAATTTTTAATACACTAGATCCAACATTTTAGAACTAAATATCTAGTTATATAATTTATATTATCTTTTAATGAGGATTTTGTTATGATAGGGCGGTGTATGAATATCGTCTAAAGGCTGGAATGAATCCAGGGCGTAAGGACGACAATGCCCACAAGATCTACAAATGGAGAAGTATCTGGGTATATATAATTATATTTCACTATCCAAATACATATAAAAAAAATTACTTATTTTTCTTGATATTTCTGCAGTGTCCGAAACAAACAAATGACAAGGACTGCGGTTATTATGTTTGTAAATTTATGAAAGAGATCGTATTTCATGGACAAACTAGCATCCCTGAAGAGGTATTTTTGAAAATAATTACTACTTTATTTAAAATAATTATTAATCCCTTGTGTATTTATATTTTTTCAGTACTACTATGACTGTCGCAAAAACTCCTATTCAGAAGATGATATAAATTTCTTTAGAAACGAATGGGCAGCGTACCTGATCAAAGAATGTAAACAAATAGGACAATGAAGGTGAATTCCTAATACTTATGTTATCTTTATATGGTCATTGATATCTCCCTTTACACTTATTGAGCATCTATGATCTCCCTTTCTTATGTTTCATATCCTTAGATTAGTGAATTCCAACTACTTATTTTGAAAATGAGATAAACTTTGGAAAACAACACCAATGACATACGCCAAACCGAGCAAACGAGTACGGATTGTTTTGATACTTTAGGACAACGATCCACAAGTCATTTGTGACACGTACGAATCGACCGCACCTCAATCTGACACACGGTGTGACCGGTATGGCTAAAATTGTCTGATATCAGTTTGAAAATGACATGAACTTTGGAAAACAACACCAATGACATACGCAAAACCGAGCAAATGCGTACGGATTGTTTTGATACTTTAGGACAACTATCCACGAGTCATTTGTGACGTGTAAGAATCGACCACACCTCAATCCGACGCACGGTGTGACCGGTATGGCTAAAAGTGTCTGATATCAGTTTGAAAATGAGATAAACTTTGGAAAACAACACCAATGACATACGCCAAACTGAGCAAACGCCTTTGGATTGTTTTGATACTTTAGGAAAACGATCCACGAGTCATTTGTGACACGTACGAATCGACTGCACCTCAATCCGACGCACGGTGTGACCGGTATGGCTAAAAGTGTCTGATATCAGTTTGAAAATGACATGAACTTTGGAAAACAACACCAATGACATACGCCAAACCGAGCAAACGCGTTCGGATTGTTTTTATACTTTAGGAAAACGATCCACGAGTCATTTGTGACACGTACGAATCGACCGCACCTCAATCCGACGCACGGTGTGACCGGTATGGCTAAAAGTGTCTGATATCAGTTTCAAATTGAGATAAACTTTAGAAAACAACACCAATGACATACGCCAAACCGAGAAAACTCATTTGGATTGTTTTGATACTTTAGTAAAATGATCCACGAGTCATTTTTGACGTGTACGAATCGACCGCACCTCAATCCGACGCACGATGTGACCGGTATGGCTAAAATTGTCTGATATCAGTTTGAAAATGACATGAACTTTGGAAAACAACACCAATGACATACGCCAAACCGAGAAAAAGCCTTTGGATTGTTTTGATAATTTAGGACAACGATCCACGAGTCATTTGTGACGTGTACGAATCGACCACACCTCAATCCGATGCACGGTGTGACCGGTATGGCTAAAAGTGTCTGATATCAGTTTCAAATTGAGATAAACTTTGGAAAACAACACCAATGACATATGCCACACCGAGAAAACGCCTTCGGATTGTTTTGATACTTTAGGACAATGATCCACGTGTCATTTGTGACATGTACGAATCAACCGAACCTCAATCCAACGCACGATGTGACCGGTATGGATAAAATTGTCGGATATTAGTTTGAAAATGACATGAACTTTGGAAAAGAACACCAATGACATATGCCAAACCGAGAAAACGCATTTGGATTGTTTTGATACTTTAGGACAACGATCCACGAGTCATTTGTGACGCGTACAAATCGACCGCATCTCAATACGACGCACGGTGTGACTGGTATGGCTAAAAGTGTCTGATATCAGTTTGAAAATGAGATAAACTTTGGAAAACAACACCAATGACATACACCAAACCGAGAAAACGCTTTTGTATTTTTTTGATACTTTAGTACAATGATCCACGAGTCATTTGTGACGCGTACGAATCGACCGCACCTCAATCCGACGCACGGTGTGACCGGTATGGCTAAAAGTGTCTGATATCAGTTTCAAATTGAGATAAACTTTGGAAAACAACACCAATGACATACGAAAAACCGAGCAAATGCCTTCGGATTGTTTTTATACTTTAGGAAAATGATCCACGAGTCATTTGTGATGGGTACGAATCGACCGCACCTCAATCCGACACACGGTGTGACCGGTATGGCTAAAATTGTCTGATATCAGTTTGAAAATGACATGAACTTTGGAAAACAACACCAATGACATATGCCAAACTGAGAAAATGCGTTCGGAGTGTTTTGATACTTTAGGACAACGATCCAAGAGTCATTTGTGACGCGTACGAATCGACCACACCTCAATCCGATGCACGGTGTGACCGGTATGGATAAAATTGTCTGATATCAGTTTGAAAATGACATGAACTTTGGAAAACAACACCAATGACATACGCAAAACTGAGCAAAAGCCTTCGGATTGTTTTGATACTTTAGGAAAACGATCCACGAGTCATTTTTGACGTGTAAGAATCGACCGCACCTCAATCCGACACACGGTGTGACCGGTATGGCTAAAATTGTCTGATATCAGTTTGAAAATGACATGAACTTTGGAAAACAACACCAATGACATACACCAAACTGAGAAAACGCATTCGGATTGTTTTGATACTTTAGGAAAACGATCCACGAGTCATTTGTGACGCGTACGAATCGACTGCACCTCAATCCGACGCACGGTGTGACCGGTATGGCTAAAATTGTCTGATATCAGTTTGAAAATGACATGAACTTTGGAAAACAACACCAATGACATACGCCAAACCGAGCAAACGACTTCAGATTGTTTTGATACTTTAGGACAACGATCCACGAGTCATTTGTGACGTGTACGAATCGACCGCACCTCAATCCGACGCACGGTGTGACCGGTATGGCTAAAAGTGTCTGATATCAGTTTGAAAATGAGATAAACTTTGGAAAACAACACCAATGACATATGACAAATCGAGAAAAAGCCTTCGGATTGTTTTGATACTTTAGGAAAACGATCCACAAGTCATTTGTGACGCGTACAAATTGACCGCACCTCAATCCGATGCACGGTGTGACCGGTAAATCTTTTCATTAGATAAAGAATCAGTATTTATTAAATGAGATAAATCAATCAAAAACATATTGATTTTACATTATTCCCTTTCATTGTTATGAAAATGAAAACTTTTGAGTTTAAAATTTAATATATTCGTTTCACATTTCCATATTAATGTATTCTTTCATATTCTGTTTTAATTTCTTTCATTATTGCATTACTAACATAATATTTGTTTTCTTATATAGGTGATTTTTTTCCTTGAGTTCGGATGCTTTGTTCGACAACAAATACCATCGAGAGCGGATCACAGATATCAAAGGATGAAACATGAATGTTTATAACTGTTGTTGAATAATTGTAAATGTAACCATGTAAAACAATTTTTGAAATGTATATAGCAATGCGTTTTTTTGTATTCATGATGTTAAGTAAATGTATATACCGTTGTCAGCCAAAATATTGGGTGTGGGTGCTATGGTGTGCAGGTGTGCATGTGCTACTTTGTGCAGGTATTCTGGTGTGCAGGTGTGCAGGTACTGTTTTTTAGGTGCAGGTGCTGGGCCCTTTATCAGCGCTTTTTTAGCGCTGATAAAGGAAACCTTTAACAGTGCTAAAGGAGCGCTGATAAAGGAACCTGTATCAGCGCTCCGAGAAGCACTGATAAAGGACCCCTTTATCTATGCCGGAATTAACAGCGCTTTTCTAGCGCTGTTAATGATGGTTTTTAGCGCTGATAAAGGCGCATGTTGTAGTAGTGATATTTGTAGATAGTACTGCTGGTCAAGATTAAAGAAGGAGGTATATGGAATTATGGTCAGATGTTTCACCTATTAACAGGTAAAAGCCAAGAATCAGAGGTCATCTGGGATATTGCAGCCTTTTCCCACTCCTGAGTATAAATGGTATGATTTCACCATGGATTTTGTTATAGGATTACCCTAGAAAACTCATAAGAATAATTAATTATTGGTGATCATGGATAAAATGATGAAGGTAGAAAACTTCTAGTCTATTAGAGATACCTACACTATTTGTGGTTTGGGAAGTCTTTATGTGTGCTAGATAGTTTAGTTTCATGGTGTTCCATGGAGTATCATTTTAGAAAAAGATCCTTATTTCACTTCATATATTTTTCAAGGTCTTAAAAAGTATCTATCATGGTAGGTTCTTTTAAGAACAACCTATCATACTCTCAATCAAGATCAATATGAGCAGAGTATTGAAATCATAGAGGATATGTTACGATCCTGTGTTTTGAATTTTTGTGGTTCATGGGAGTATCATATGGAACTCATGGAGTTTACATATAATAAAAGATTTCAAAGATTAATCTATATAAAACATTTCAATACTTGTTATGGAAGGTTATTCCATTCTCATCATTGTTGGTTGGAGGTAGGTGATTTGGTACTTGTTGGGCCTAGTGTTGTGCAGGAGATGTCTGAGAAAGTTTAGTTTATTAAGTGGTAGTTTTTGATTAGGAAAAATAGGACGAAACCATATACTAACCATCAGAGATGACCTATATAGTTTCATGTCGGTCAACATGTTTTCCTTGTGTGTCACCTTGGCTATGGAAATACTGTTTTAGGAAAGAGGGAAATATGACACCTAGGTTTTTCAAGATACTTGAGATAGTGCAAGGGGTCCGTCCAGTAGCATACTAATTAACCATTCCCCAACACTACAGTGCCATGCATAACATTTTTCATGGGTCACATATTCAAAGATATTATCCCCACCCATTTCATGTGTTAGATGTTAAGGATTTCAATCTTTGTGATGATGGATCCATTGAAGAGAATCTGGTACAGATTGTAGATCGTGGTGAGACATATATTTAGGGAAAGACTATTCCTATGCTTTTAGTATAGTGGCATCATGGGTGTGTTCAATAGGAGACCTGAGAGTGGGAGTCTGATATGAGAGCATAGCAGATAAAATTTTTCCTTGAGACCCCATAGTGATTCTTAGAGTAGCTCAGGGATAAGATATTATATAGTGTGTAGGTTGTAAGATCCCTTTATTTTCCAAGTACATCCCACATTGAGTATTTTTTTGGACCTCAGTAGCTAAGTCTCATTTTGAAATGGGTATTATTTTTTTGATAAAAATTACATAATGTTCTGGGATGTTTGTTTTTTGAATTAATGGAGTCTGGTTATAAATATATTAAATTGTTTTATGAGGGTTTTCCATGGTATGGAAGGCTTGGGAGGTGGTTCAGGTCCTTATGTAGAAATTTTTCTAAAAACTATCTGTATAACATTCAGATACAATGTATATGTTACATGATATTTAAATTCTTCTAGGCACATGTAATGAACTAGTTCATGTTGTGATTTGGTTTCATATCGTGAACCTAATTCATATCATGTAAATGACGATTGGGATAAATAATAACCTGAGGTGAAATTTTTTTTTGGATTAACTTAAAAATGAGGAAATAAATGATATAAAAGGATTACACGTTGTGTATTCCTAGAACCCAACCATTTAAATTGGCCAGTATGCATGATTATTTCATTCCATCACATGAGTCCCTCTCCTCTGAACCCTAGGATGATTTCTGTGAAGTTTTAGAGTCTCCTACTCCATTCTAAACATCCCAATTACACATTCAATACATGGTGAGTAGTTTTTCTTAGGTTTCCCTATCATCTGTAGTTTCTCTCCATCATTGTGGTGTACATATATTAACTATATTTGTTTTGGTTATTGATCTTAATTTTGTTTTATGTAGGTTTTATTTATTGATCTCCATATCCTCATTCTCCTTCAGTATTACCCACTACCGGTATTACTAAGTCGTCAAATAAAGGAAGGGACTCTAAACAAAAACCTATGGTCTATTTAATTGAGTAATATATTAAATATGGTTATTACATCAAAATAATGTTAACTTGAATTAATTTATTCACTAATTAATTGTAAATCATGGTTTGGAATATTGGTTGGATCCCATAGATTCAATTATTGATGCGACCTAGATTATGGATACACTTTGGATGATTAAAACCTTTTTAATAATGAATTGGATATTGGATTTACATGTGTTTAGCAAGAAATGAGATTCATGTGATTTCATAAATAAATAATAACCATGTAAATGAATTTTTTTATTGAAATGGATTACATGTTAATGGTTTAAGACCAACTTGATAAATGAAAAGGGAAATTGAATGAAAAATAGGAATTTTGAGAATTAACCATTGAGTATTATGATGTGATATTGTGATATCCGTACTGTTATGAATTATTGATTTTATATTTTAATTCTTATATTTGGTGGGAGTTTTCGACACCCATGATTTAATGCTTATATTGAGAAGAATTTTCCCAATCCCATGTTGTAATGCTTATATTAAGCTGTATTTTCTCAATCCTATTTTGTAATGCTTATATTGAGCGGTCTGTGCCTAGTCCGATACTGTAAAGATCATATTGAATGGGATCTACCTAATACCATTATTTAATTCTTATATTGAGTGGGATATACCAAGTCATATGTTGTAATGATTATATTGAGTTAGATCTACCTAGTCCCATGCTAAAATGATTATATTGAGTGGGATATACCTTGTCCCATGCTGAAATTCATATATCGCGGTCTCAACAAAGATTTGTCTAATTTTTCCATGGATATATTGTTGTTGGTTATCATGGGTTTTCTACTTGCTTAGATATATATTTTTTCATGGTGCTAAAGAATGTTGATTGTTATATTTTATTAATTTATTAATTAATACACCTATTTATCATTTATTGAATACACATAATATAGGAATATTTTTTTTATATGTAGTGGTTTAGACTTATTGATTTTTTCTCACACCTAATTCAGGCATCATTTGGTACCCATGAAGAATACATGGATTCCTGTTTGGATAAGGGAAAAAGACCTTATTGCGGATTTTGTTTCTTTTTAGATGGGTTGGATTTTGGAGATGAGACCATCATGGTGTTTTGGACCTAGGTATTTTGGGATGATTTTTTTTCAGCTAATTAAATTATTTTTATGGTTTTAGTTTGAATTTTTGATATACTTCAAACTATCATTGCATGGTTTATTATTATTGGATTATTTGAATCCTCTTTTACATCCTAGTTTAATGATATAATATTTTCTTAATGTCTATTACTATAATTATATATATTTATATTGTCTATATTAGATATTATATAACTCCATACCAGAGGTTATAGTCTCTCCACTATATCATCACACCCCCGCTTCTAGATGGCATGCTCTAGCATATAGGGATGTGCACTTGAGGGCTCATAACCAACCTGATTTGGCCACATGAGAGGGTTCCAATTTAGGGGATGTTGTATCTCTTATCTATATTAATAATATCTTATAGTTACCCTTAATATATAATAATTATAACTATCACTTTAAAATGTATGTATCACCGAATGGTCATAATGACATATTGGTCATAATTTTCATTGATCTTGTAGGTTTTATACTTATAACAGAAACATAATAATTACTTTATTTACCATTCAATTCAAATTCAATAAAGTTTATTTAGTTTATTTTAAAAAAAATTACTAATGTTTATTCTTTTTCAAAATGATGTTCAAATGTGTGACTATTCTTTTATACCATTGTAATCTAAATTTTCGTTCTCTAATTATCTTATTTTTTTGTATTTATTGTCCCTTTTTAAAATTATCGATTTTATTGTGTATATTTTCCTTGAAATTTAATTTTCTAAAGTAATAAAATAAATTAATATTGAATTATATTAAATGGTACATGTTTATTATATTTTTAAATATGACACACATATTTTTTAAAAGGGAAATTCCATAAAAGTCTCAGTAGATACATTTCCCCCTATATTAATTTCATTTCACTCATCAAGATGTAAATAGGTAGGGGTAATTATTTATCATTTCATCCTTAGGTTAAGATATTTTCTCCTTGAACATATGGTTTCACCGGTGTACATTAAAAGGGTAAGTTATCTTCTTATGTAAAACATTACCTCTTTGGTCTATGATCTTCATTAGGTACTCCTTATAAGAGAAGTAATTCTCGCACAGTTCCACATCTAGATTTTGAAAATGCGAGGGATATTATGTAACACCTAGAGATTATATTAAATTTATATTTCTAAAATAAATTTAATTTCTTTGATAGCTTGTGTAACATGCAATGTCGATTTTTAACGAACCACAATATACTATTAATATTATTATTTAAACATGTTTGGTATAACCCATCCATTAAAATTGATGGTAAATTAGAATAAACACATTTTTAAAATTATATATGAAGGCTTTAGATAATAAAAATATATTGATATATAAGTATATAATTTTTAGTAATGTATTTATATGCTGTGAAAATATATTTTTTCTCAAAAAATGGGTTTTATTTCTTTTTATGAACAAATATAAAATTAATTTATGAAATTTTTGGAAGATTTATTTGAAAACATAAACTTAATTTTTTAAATAAACATGTAAAAATAATCTTAGTGAGAATGTTTCAAATTTTTTTAAAAAGATTAATTTTATATTGAATAGTGAATAATATGAATTTTAATTGAAAAGTTCCTTATAATTTGATGAATTTATAAGGTTAAAATTTGTTTTAAGATGGGTTTATAAGTAAAATTTGTTCAATTATATTATTTTAAATCTAATTTAGGTAATTTTATTAAATTTTATGTTTAAATTTGATATATTAATTTTTATAATTATGATTTTTTTCCTTGGAAAACTATTTTTCATCACATCTGTAAGTTTAATTTTATATTAAAATATTTGTTTTAGTGAATTAAATTTTTTAAAATGGATTATATATTTGGAATGATAAATATTAATATTATTTAATAAGTCTGAATTAATTTTTGGTCATAATTAATAATAAAAACAATAAAATTTAATTATTGTAGTTAAAGTTAAAATGTGTTTACTAGGGGTTAAACCAAAAGTTATGGGTAAGTTTCGAATAAAACTTTTCTAAATCCTATTTTGTGGTAAAATTTAAAACTTAAACTATCCCCAAATTTGAATCTATGGTTATTTGGAATCATTTTTCTTGGTAATTATCATTTAGAATTATTTTTGGAAATTTCCAAGTAGTTTCCAAGTGGGTTTCATTACCCAATTATATAAGAACATTTCCTCTCCAATCCTATCTAATCTCCAAGATCCTTTTGGTTAAGCTAATACCTACCTAAATAGATTCTTTACTTATCTTCCCATATCCTAGATGGAATTTTTATTTATAAACCCTCTTAAAAATTCTTTTGTTGTTAACCTAAGGAGGTTTTCCAAAGAAGAGGATTCTAGAACATGTATAAAGATGGTTAAGACTTGGGGTAAGTGATTTTTATCTCAAACTATCTTCTTTGGGACATATGTTAGGTTATTCACCTATATTCTTTTATAAGGTGTATATACAACCCCATTTACATGTTATATCATGAATTTATTTATTTACAAGATATTTAATGATTCATTATAAGTAATTTTTTATGTGGATAACAATTAAAAAGTTACCAAAGTATGTAATGGATTTCATTTAACTTTAATTTTTAGGATACACATTCCATATTAGCTATTTATTTCTTTTATGTGGTGTATATAATGAACATGAATATCTTTTTTTATGATTATTATAAAAGTTATGGGGAATTATATATCAATATAATTTCATTTCTTTTATGGGGATTATGATTCAAATGTTTCCATAGTGGTAAGGGTTTCAATATATAATCTCATTATTTTTCAGGATTGTTTATGATTATTATTCCAATGATGAACTATTATGTCGTATACCTCAAGAAACTCATGAATATTCTTCTCTCTATTTTATATCTAGAGAATACATGTTTCCCATCTATTTTTCTCTCTTTAACAACTCAGGAGACCAAGATAATATTATTAAGGAAAAATGTCTTTATTTCTCTCTTCAGTATAAAATCACTTCCCTTACATGTCTATGTTTTTTAAAAATGTTTTAATGAATGATTTTAAAATTCTAAAATTGTTTTTAATGTAATTTTAACACATGTTTAATTTTTTTTAATAAATATTTCAAAATTAATCTTATTTTCCTTTTCAAAATCTGGTATTTTTAACCTTTTAACATAATCATGAACGGAATCATTATTTTAATGTTCAAAACATTGAACAATTTTTTCACCATCAAGAACACTCAATTGTTTTAAAATTTATTTAAAAATATTCCAGTTTATTTTAAAAAAAATGTTTTCTTTCATATTTATGAAATTTTTAAATTTTAAATTTGTGATTTCAAAGTGAAAAGGGTATTTTCCTCATTAAATATTCTAAGTGATAATTTAAAATCATTTTCTATCTAATATGATATGTATTTATGTTACATAATATTAATTTGAGATATAATGAAATGATACTATCCTTATACTTTCTCTAGATGATTTATGATTATGATGAAAGTATTTTTATAAAACATTTTTTATTTCCTTGGGTTATATTATTATGAAATGTTTGTGAATCCTATTTAATTTTTATGGGTTATGATATGATGAATTTTTCATGATATTATGGAACACATATGTATGATTTTCATTATGTGATGGGTGGGAACTATATTTTCTTCCAACACATTTAGTATTTATTAATGTTATATGATCTAAAAGGGTATACAGGAGGTTATCCCCAGTATAAAAGAGGGTATATGAGAGGTTATCACAATATTGAAAGAGTGTACAAGAGAGGTTATCCCAATCCTGAATAAGGGTATATGGGAGGTTACCCAATCATGAAAGAGGGTACATGGGAGGTTATGAAAATCCTGAAAGAGGGTGCACTGGAGGAAATACAAAGCCCAAGGTAAGAAATCATTTGTTTAGTCCAAGTTTAACATGTTATGAATGCCTGTGTGTATAGAATTGAGATAATATTTTTTATAATTATATGTATTAAATAAATTTATGTCTTTTTTCAATGTTATGTTTTCACGGTTTATGTTCTTTGATTTTATTATGATTCATGTCTTATAAAATACTATGATTTATTCCCTAACTCATGTTTATGATCTATTATATATTGAAAATGGTTTTAACCTGTTATTATCATGTTATTATACAATAATATTCATGTTATTCTTATGGGATCATTGATATCTCCCTTTTTTACCCTTATGGGCAATCTGAGATCACTATTTCTTAAGATTCCATTCCCCAGTGTTTAAAGAAAATTAATATGTATGATATATCTAATAAGGGTACTAGTTTTGATGAAATTATTATGAGATGTTGTAACTCACTTATGAACCATATTTTTAAGTGTCCATGTTTCTAAAGGCAGTAGACTTATATGATTCTGGCATTGATCATTTTTATGAAATGAATATTTATAAAAAAATATAATATATATATATATCAAAATTATAGGTGATTATACTTCGTATCATAGTAAGGTTTAGTTATCCTTTGGTACTAAGATTATAAATATTTATTGAGAACCCTAGGGATAATTCTAAAGACAAGTCTATTCGAAGGAAAATATATTAGAATTTTGGTGAAGAATAAAGTGAGTGGTTTCCAATCAATTATATCCCTATATAGATATTATAAGTGGATATAGTTCTAGAACAATTGTACTTAGGAGGTAATAACTCTGAAAATCTTGCTTTGAAATTGGAATCAATAATCACTTGGTTCATGACAACATGCCTTGGTGCACACCGGGTTTGACACTCCCATAGGATATGTTTTGAAAATTTATAAACTCTTTATAAACCATCATGGAGGATTTGAAGAGATTATTATCATGAATAACCTAGATTGAACATAATGTTTTATAGATTAAAAAAAATATTCATGATTTAGACATCCTATGAAGGATTTATCTTGATTAATAATTTTGATTAATGATTCTTGAAGGTTTTTCTAACTTTTTTGGTTTTATCAAGGTATGTAATATAGAAAAATTAAGTTGGGGTGGTGATAGGTATGGTCTAATATTGAAATATATTATTTGAGATTAGTTTTATAAATTCAATTATATCATAAAAAGTATTTAGTAATGTTAATTTCTATCATCAATAATTATATATTGAATTAGTAATGAATAACTCTAATGATATGATGATGAAATATCAATTATGTGATTCTTATTTAGTTAAATTTTGTAGGAATTTGCTTCATGAAAATATTGTTATCTTCCCTTGGTTGAATTTCTTGTAATATTAGGAATTGATTGACTTTATCTATATAAATACCACATAAATTTAGAAGGAGGAGAAGTCATGTTTGATATTATGAACATACATATTATTGTATTATTTTATGATGATTAATATGAACTTCCAATAGAAATATCACCCACTGTATGGGTCTTGATTCCTATTAAAAATGGGTGTTTATCTTAGATGGTTGGTTAAAAACTCAACATTGATAATATGCCTTTTATAAGGGAGTTTTTCAATGTCTTTTTGGAATATTTTCCTTGTCTTATACTGAAATGCGAAGTTGAGCTATCAATAGAAATCATACATAGTGATAAAACTATTCCAAAGAATCACTATATAATGGACTCAATTAAGTTTTCTGAATTGAATAAGAAACTATTGGATAATATTTCTAAAGTATTATTTCATCTAGGTGTGTCACCTTGGACTGAACCTATTATTTTTTTCTACAATAATGATGGACTGATGTAACCTTTCATTGATTTTCAAGAACTGAACAAGATTAAAATAAATAATAGGTATCCTTTACCCCATATTATTGACTTTGTTGATCAACTACGTAGAGCTCAATAATTATTAAAAATATTTTCTTTCATTCTAGATATCATAAATTGATTATTAAGAAGGAGTATATACCCAGGAAAAAATTCCATATGATATGTGGAAACTCTGAATATATAGTGATTCCATTTTGTATTACTAATTCCCTCATTATATTCTAGGATTTAATGAATAGAGTCTTTTGAATTTTCCTTGATCAGTTTTTAATAGTCGTTATTGTGGATAATATTATATATTCAAAGTTAAATTCAGATAATGGAGATCACGTGAGGATTTTACTAAATAACCTAAGGAATGATAAGAAGTATGAAAAATTTACAATGTGTGAATTTTAGCTATAAAAGGTTTCATTTTTGGGTTATATTTTCTCATGTACGGGTATATCAATGGAGACATCAAAGACTGAGGCTATTTAACAATGGATTAAACCAACAAATGTGACTGCAATCTGAAGTTTTATTGGTTTAGATAGATATTATTGATGTTTTATGGATAATTTATCATGATTATCCAATCCACTCATCAAGTAAAATCTAAAGGTATTAATTTCTTTGGATATAAGAATGTGAAGAAAATTTAAATGAATGAAAGATAATTTTTGTCATGGAACATGTGCTTATATTACACTATAGTAGAGTAGGTTATTTAATATATAGTGAATCATTGAAGAAGGTATTGGGATTCATTGTCATTAAGAATGATATGGTTATATATTCTTCCCCATGATAATTAAAGTTTCATGAGAAAATTACCCAACTCATTATTTTGACTTCGGTGTGATAATTTTTTATAAAAATCTGGAAGAATTATATTTTTAGAGAATGGTGTGACATATATACTGATAATAAAATATTAAAGTATATATTCATGAAGAAACAGTTGAATATGTACTAGATAAAATGGTTGGAGATGATTAAAGATTATGGATTCCCAATTCATTACCACATTTGGAAAGAAAATAAGGTGGATGATTCCTTGAGTCAAAAAGATCATTCTATCTTTTCTATGACAAGGTTCACAAAGAGTTACAATTTTTTTATATTTGAAAAGGATGGATCTATAAATCTTGAAGGAAGAAGATAAGTCTTATCTTTCCTAGATAAGTGTTCAACCATCTCTATAAAAGAAGATTAAAGAGGCGTAGAAGGATGTTATAGATATGCTAAAGATGGTGAGAAATCTTCCTGAGTTTAAAAAATATTTTGGAAGAATGATATGGTTCAGGAATTGTGCATGTGTTCCATCCACACAGAATTTGTAGAGCTATTAAATTAATCTCATAGTTATTTATTATATATTCATCATGGAAGTATATATATTTATAGATATTTGAAATATTATTTCTAGTGGGATGGAATGAAAAGTGACATTAAAGAGTTTTCATCTTGATGCTTAGTATATTAAAAAGTTATGTCTAAGAGAAAAAAAGTGAACGAGGTTGTTAAAACCATTACCAAAACCAAAATGGAAGTGGGAAAATGTAACCATTTATTTTCTCATTGAACACCTCAAAAAACATATAAAGGTAATTATATGATATAGTTTATAGTCAATAAAATTTAAAAGTTAGCAAACTTCATTGATATCAGGGAATGTTTTTCTCAATATTAGCTTTCCAAGATATACATTAATAAAGTGTCAAGGTTTCATGGAGTACCACATTATATTGTATCTCATCGGTATTATTAGGTTACCCTGATGTTATAAAAATGTATTCATTAATACCATTTTACAAAATTTAGTTTTAGCACTACATATCATTCCCAGAGAGATGTTTAGTCTGATATAAAAATTAAAATCTTGGAGGATATGTTGAGATATTGTTCTATGGAATTCAAAGGAGTTTGGGATCAACACCTTCCTCTAATTTTTTTATACAAAAATATATTTCACTAATTCATTCTAATGTATCCATATGAATACCTATATATAATGAAGTATATAAAAACAATGTGTTAGGATGAGATTAGAGAAATAAAAAAATTAAGACTCGAGCGTGATGTAGAATTTTTATAGAAGGTTATATTACGATAAAATATTTATGAAACTCATTTAATTTATATGGGTTATTCTATGAGAAATTTTATGTGATATTTTGGAACACATATATATGATTTTGATTATTTTATGGGTGGAAAATATATCTCCCTCCAATGCATTGGGTAAATATTAATGTTCTATGAGATCAAAGGGTACATGAGGGGTTATCTCAAGACTAAAAGGGGGTACACAAGAGGTTATCCCATGATGAAAAAGGGTACAGATGAGGTTATCCGAAGTATAAATGAGGGTACATGGTAGGTTATCCCAATCTAAAAATTTGGTAGACATGAGGTTATCCAAAGAGGGAAATACGGTATATGGGAGGTTATCCCAAGCTTAATGTAGGTACATGGGTGGTTAGCCCAAGCCTAACATGTTAGGAATGTCTTGGTGGGTATACATGAAATATTATATATGCTTATGTGCATGCTAAAAATATTTGTCTTATGCCAATTTTATGTTCTCATGGATTATGTTCTTTAATCCAAATATATAATTATTATTAACTACTAAGATTTATTCCATGACTCGATTTTATGATCAATTATATATTGGGTATGATTTTTCAATGTTATTCACATGTTCTCATACCTTTATGCCTATGTTATACTTATGTGATCATTGACATATCCCTTATTTACCCTTACTAAGAATCTTTTCTTACCCTTTATTATGTTTATTTTCCCTAGGTTATTAAGAAAGGTATTATGTATGATATGTTTAACAAGGGTTCTAGTTATGAAGAACTTTGTGGGAGATGACACAGATCACTTATGAACCAGTTCTTTATGTGTCTAAGTTTCCAAAGACAATATACCTATATTATTCTGGTGTGGATCATTATGTTATGTAAGGAATATTCATCTACTATGATATAATATATATTTATGAAAATTCTTTTTCATTATATACTCTATTTATATCCTCAAGAGGTTACACATGCCTAACATAGAGAATGGTCAAAAGCAATATTATAATTTTTTCTAGTGTAACACAGTGTCTGAACATAGTCATCTCACATGAGGAGCCTCTCAAATTGTTCACCAAATTTATCTTAATCACTTATTATAACTATTTTTGTGGTTTTGATAAATTTATGAAAACAATTCCAATCATTTGGTGTTTTTGGTTACTTTTCTAACAACAAACAACATAGACATTTAAGCTATCATTAAAATATAAACAGAATGGAATTGGGGAGAAAAAACATGGTTTTTGGGTTTAGTTTAAGGTTCAATCATTATTCTAATTTATATGTTTGATTTCATTTTTATAATACAAACATGAAATATCATTTTTTTGACTTCTATTCTTTATTTAAAAAATATGTAATATCATTTAATGTCTAAGAAATCATAATTCCATGTCCTCCTATAATAAAATTTGATAAAACACCTTAGTCTATGGTGTTCTATCATTGAGGGCCCAGATCTATCGATTTTGTTTCATCAATTTATTATGTAAACTCCAGTGTATTAATAAGTAACCAATAGAGAGAAGGAAAAGTGATTAAATTAAAGAATATTGAAAGATTTTGTTAAATTTAATTGGGTGTAGTCACCACATAGGGGAAATTCACATAACCCATGCATGCTACTCAATTATATCTACAAACTAAATATTAAACTTCAATGAAAATTCATGAACACCTTGACCTCCCTATTGGACAAGTCTTATGTCCAGACAATCATTTTTGAGAGTAAGAGATGATAATGCTAAATGAGGGAAGAAGATAAGAAGAACATAAATAGAATAAAATAAAGAATAATTTAAAAAATAATTTGAGTGAGAGAATAAAATTATTAAATAAAAATACAATAGGGATGAGAGAGAGAGGTATTAAAATAAAATAGAATAAAATAAAGTAAAAATAAAATAAATTTATATATAATGCAAATAATTTTATATTTTTATTATTATTTTTATTTTTATATTTATGAAAATATTTTTTTAAAAAAATACGAGAAGAAAGAAAATGAGAAAATGATTTTAAAACAAGAATGTTATAATAATAATAATTTAAATAAATAATAAAACTAAAAGAAAGAGAAGATGAATGAATTTGGTTTGTAACAAAAGGCATGAATTATTTAATTTAAAATAAATTAAAATTAAAATTAAAATTTTAATAAAAAAACAAAAATAATAAAATAAAAAATAAAGGTGGGGGAGAAAATAATGAAGTGGCCGACCTCCCTCAATGGTGATATCCCTTCTAGCGGTGATCTGATGGTATGGAATGATTTGGGAAGGAGGAGCTCTCCACCTTTTATAGGTTAGAATTTTCCCTCAAAAGTTATCACATGTTATCCCCCTTAAACAACCGATTCATGAGTGTACTTCTTCATTAAATTTGATGAAAAATATATTTCATGTCTCCCTTATAAATTTCAGTTTATTTGTTAACGTGTAGAGAGAGTTATGTTTGTTTTAGTATGAGAATTTATTCTTATCAGGATGACTCTTCATATTCCATATATCTTGTTTCCAATGAATTAATTCCTTTAAAAAATGTCTATTCCTGAATGTATGCCTTCATAAAAGTTTGTAATAAATGTATTTTTTTATCTCCCCTCCCAATTTCAATGCATTTGGTAATTATAATTAAGATATATTGTCCCAACATAAAAAATTTACCGATCAGTAAATATTTTTTGAAGGCACAAATAATGAGTTGGTTTTGGGCTTCCACATGGTGGATTTATCTTTAACTCTTGAAAAATCCAAGGAATTATAAAACAAATAGTCAAATGAATTTGATATATATTTTAGTAGTTTTGATTCGAAAACCAAAGTGATAAAAATATATCAACATTCTATAATTAAGAAATATTCAAATTTTAACTCATTTTCATTCTATAATTGAAATTACGCATTATTTAAACATTGAAATATGTGGGTTTTATCATTGAAAATAATTAATTAATTAATAAAATTCAAATAAAAAATTTCACTTAGTCTTGTTTTTTCAAATACCCCCACACATAAACCATGTTTTTCCTCAAGCTTAAAATCTCAACAAGGAGTTAAAGAGGGCACCAATGTTATCAGTATCCAAATTTCAAGGCAATAAAAAAAATTCAATATCAAATCAAAATTTTAAATTCCACCTAAAATATCAATTAAATTTATCATCTTCCAAAGTAAAAACAATTACACCAAATTTACTTTTCCCCTTTGAAAAATAATGGAGCTTTTCCTTTAATTCATTCAAGCTCCTTGATTCATTATTATCAAACCTACGAAGTCATGATTTACCTCACTTTTGATTCTTTTCTCTCATTACTCATGATACTATTAAAGTATAGTTATTCTCATATCATGAAAACATGCTCTTTATCTATAAGTTTGTAAAAAAACTACTTTATTCACTTTGTAAATACAAAAGGCACATAAAATAATGAAGGCATGTAATCAAGGATGAAATTTCTCCGAGGCTTATGGTTGGTAGGACTTAATGTTAAAAATTAATTCTCAAAGAGGATGTTTATCTATTAAAGAATAAAGATTGATATTCAAAGTAAAAGTTTAATGACATTCTCCCCTTTAATTTATTTCAACTCCCAACTTCCCCAAAAGTACAAAGTAAATATTATGATAAGTTTAATTATAATGAATGATTTTTTACTCTCTTGAAAATATATATATATATATGTATATATTTATTTATTTTTATACTACTTTTTTCAAATAAACTTTAAAATTTGTTATCTTTTTTCTTCAAATTTTAATGATTTGAATAAAGCTGATATCCACCACCTAACCACATATGATAAAAATAATAGGTCTAGTATTGGTGATTTTTGGTTTACCCAAATAACAACACATTTTTCTCATTTTTGGCCATTTTTTTCATTTTAGTTTTTTTAAATTTTAGAGGGGAAAACAATATCTTATAATTAATGATCTAACAACCCATTACAATTACCACAAAAATCACCCCCACACATCTTCCTTACAATGTAAATCATCCCATACAACATGATTCTCTTCACCAGCACACATCCACTTTAAAATATTATGAAATTACTAATAGTAGGGTAGGAATGGGTAAAAATGAATAGAAACATGGATCATTCCTATAAAATCCATTCATGGTCTCTATGTTCAAGAAGTATTGATGTAAAGGTGGTCCTTTAATGGTAAGTGGTTTATTAAAGGATTTCTCAATCATTTTAAATATGTTTCTATATAGTAATATCTATTAAAAGTTAAAATTAAAGTTTTATCAGGTAGAATTTTCCAATATCACTCATGAAATATGTTCCATAATATAACCGGAAGTAATTAGTCTATAAATAATCTCAAAAATGGGGCATATGATTTGGGACAATCACTCAATGCATGATTAATAATAAAAAATCAATTAACATGAATTTCAGAAAAATCAATGTATGATAAATTCTTGGGAAAGTTAGTTTACATGAATCAATTATTTCATTTAAATCACGAGTCCTTATTTTAATATCCATGCTTAATTTTAAAAAATTAATTCTCCATTTTACCCATTTAATCATATCAACATTTAAATCTAAAACAAGGAATTATAGGATTCCAAATAAACTTATGTCATCTAGATTAGTCAGGTAAATCATAATTCCAGTGTGGGAATTAAATTTTATCTTTAAATCTCAAAATATAGTTTTGGAAAAAAATTTAAGGAGTATAAAATATAAAAACTAAAAGTGAAATCCCCATGGAAATAAATCTTAGTGCTCTTACTTCACTATTTAGGATTTCATTTTTTCATCATGAACCTATAAAATAAAAAAACTCAATTAAGCACAAGTATCATAGCATTAAAGCTCAAAAATATAAGAGGGAGTTGGATACATGATGAACTACTTCCTAAGAATTGAGATTGATATCTAAATTCCTATAAATCATGTAAATATAAAACTTGGCATAATTCCTTAAGTGGGATATGAATTTTTACTGCCTCTAGAGATCAGTATAAGCTATATCCAAAGCCTAAATGTGGTTTGGGGTTTTTTTACTTGAACAACCACATGTTTCCTTTCCCAGCATCAACTTTTTTTTCTTGATGAATAATGAATGAATAGAGTATACCATATCCCCCCTTATAAATTATGTATAGACTTTATGGTAGGGGTAGGATGAATTAGGGATCATCATTCTTCTTGGTTTCTAATTGTATAACCTATTCCAGTGCCTGATTCATGGGGGATTCCTGATATGAATGATAAATGAGGAAGTAAATAGGTATATTTACTTGAATAAAATTTTAATTTTTAAAAACTAATTAGTCCCCTTTCGTAAGAGCATCCTCTTTCATAATTTCATTAGGCTCAGAAACATGGATCTCTTTATGATGGGAATCCTAAATTTCATATTCATTAAAATGAAGGATCTCCATGTGTTCTCAATAGGTTCACATCCAGGTTCTTCTTCTTCCTCCAAGGAATAAAAAAGATTTTTTTGTTTTTGTGTAATCAAAATAATTTTTTTTGCATAATTTAGATTCAAAATAATTATAAGAGATGGAGTCAAAGAATGCTTAAACTCTATTAGTTTGTTTAGTCTCAATCAATTACTTAGCGGTAAGTGCCTCATGGGTTATATTCTCAGAGGATGGAGCTATGTAGTTGGGATCCTCCATTTTCACTTTAGATTCCACAACTTAGGTGTTGTATTCCATAAATTGGGAAAGTTATTCTTCTTTTCATTGTATGGGGAGGTCAAATATTTCCTCACATTAAATCCAAACATCATCTAATCCTTTTTGATCTCTCATATGTATGTCAATAGGCAATTAATCTTCCTTGGCCTCCCCAGGTATGAAAAGTGGCCCATCTTTAGGTTTAGGCTCAAATTCCTATGATGGTTCTTTGATATATACTGTTATATAATCTAATTTTCTTTATAGATCTTGCACTATCTCTTCAAGCTCTTGAATATCATATTTGAGTTTTTGTTTTTTACATGCTCTTGAAAATTTTATGGGAGAACTTTATCAAAAGTATTGGAAGGAATATAGTAGAACTCTTCTTTTCCTTTGGCTTATTCTTGATAGAATTATTATAATTACTCCCATAATTCATCGAGATCTCTGGACAATCATTCAACCATTAATTTCTCTATGGCCTCCTCGAGATCTTGGGTGATGTAATTGAATTCCTCCTATATGAAAATTTTTATTTAGGCTCTGTTAATTTTTATAGCCTATAATTAAACACATTATTATATAGACTAGGGGGTTTAGCTACTGGTTTCGACACCTATGAGTAATCGCCAGTCCATGCATAATAATAATCATTTTAATCTATCATGGAAATAATATATTTATGGGTTTTTAAGAAATTAAAAACAATATAAATTGGGAAATTAGAAAATTTAATGTGAATGAATGTATGGATCCCTGAAAATGGTACAATTTTTGATGCACATCTATCATGGGGTATGGTCGAAAGCAATATTATATTTTATTCTAGTATAGCACAGTGGCTAACCTAAGTCATCTCACTTGAGGAGTCTCTCAATTTTTCATGAAATTTATCTAAATCACATATTGTAACTATTTTGTGGTTTTAATAAATTTATTAAAACAATATAAATATTTTTATGTTTTTTTACTTTTCCAATTCCATGAAATACATAAATTTAAACTATCATGAGAATCTAAGTAGCATATAATTATAAATAAAGTAATTAGTTTTTGGATTCAGTTTAAGGTTCCTTCATTATTATCCTCTATATGTTTGATTTTAGTTTGATAATCCAAACATGAAATATCATGTTTGGAATACTATTATTTATTTATAAATTGTAGAATATCATTGAATACCTAATAAATTTTAATGTCACCCCCTCCTATGCCAGAATAGCCCGAATGCCTTAATTTTTATTCATTTTTGATAACCCCCCTTTCAAGGGATAAGGGGGAACCCTTTCAAGGCCCGTAGGCTCAAGGATTACAAGGCCCATAGTCATAATATATTACATGACCCAAAGGTATTATGGAATTCAACCAGACTATCTACAAAGAACTTACCCTCCTCAGTATCTACGTCATGATAATATCTCTCTACCTTTGCATGGCCGTCTGGATAGGCTTCCCGTGCAAGAACAGGCTAGTACCGATGACATAGCCATACCCTCCCATTCTGACAATCCATTTGGTTCTACTCTGGTGAGTGCACCTGCTTTTAATCCTCTTCTAGGGATGATCCTTTTTTGTAGAGTGTCTAGGGAAACTGAATGTGCCCTTAAGGCCTTGAGGTGGCCCGAGGTCCATAAATGTGGCTCGAAAGCCCTACTGACCTGATGGACTAGGTGGCCCAAAAGACTTAAGGACTCCAAGCCCAAACCAGTGGCCTAAGGTGAATAGTTCTAGATCCTACTGTACTGAACAGTACTAGCTACAACAACTGCTACAGTGCCTACTACAGTACCACACAATGTACAGTTCTTCTACAGTACCTTTACAGTGTACAGTCTGTTACAGTACCCGCACGGTGTACAGTGCTTCTATAGTGCCTGTTATAGTACTGCAACATCACCCGAAAATATACCTCTACCTGGTTTTGAACCTGGGTCTTGTGGATTCACTTAAGTATACCTCAGCAACTGGGATGAGGCTCATGTGCATCACCCCCTCCTATAATCACGTTTCATGACACAACTTAGTCTAGGGTGTGCCATCTTCTAGGACCTATCTCTATCGAAGTTGTTTCATCCATTTATTAGATGAACTCCAATGTGTGAAGAACTAACCGAGAGAGAGATAAGTAAAATTGATTAGATAAAATAATAAATATTGATTGAGTTTCATGTCATTGGTGGCATTCACCACATCAGGTACATTCTCCCTACCCATTCATGCTACTCAATTCTATCTACAGACTTAAAATTAAACATTAAATAAAATTCATAAACACCTTGACCACCCCCAGGCTAGGTCTCAAGGTCAGAATCTCATTTCCAATATTAAAACAGCATAATGGTGGAAGTGGGAAGAAGAAAAGAAGAAGATAAATACAATAAATGAAATAATAATTTAGAAATAATTGGGGGTGATATAATAAAAGAGTAAAATAAAAAAAAATAATGGGAATAAGAGAGAGAGTAAAATAAAATTGAAGAAAAATAATAACTTTATATTGAATATAAATAATATTATAAAAATAATTCAATTATTATTTATTAGTTTTATTATTGTAATATTCAAGAGAATATTTTTTTTAAAAAAGGAGAGAAGAAAGTAAATGAGAAAATAATTTTAAAGATAATAATTTTAAAATAATAATTTAAATAAATAAATAATAATAATAATAATAATAAAAGAATTATTATTATTATTATAATACTAATAATTTAAAATGACAAAATTAAAAGGATAAGATAAAATGATTTGGGTGGGAAGGAAATTCTAGAATTTTTTAATTTAGAATAAATTGAAAATAAAATTACAATTTGAAATAGAAAAACAAAACAAAAAGAAATAAATAAAAAAAAGAATGGTTGTGGGGAAAAAATGTAGCAGGTGACCTCCCTTGGTGGAGATCTCCCCCTTGGTGCTGAGAAAATGGTATGAAATGATTTGGGAAGGGGAGCTATCCCCCTTTTATAATCCAGAATTTTCTTCTAACATTTCCACATTTGATCCCCATTAAATTACTGATTAACACATGTAATTATTCATGAAAGTTTTTTAAAATCATCTTTTATGTCTCCCATCAATATTCTAGCATATTTGGAAATGTGTATAGAGAGTTATATTTGTTTTATTCAAAGACATTATTCTGCGAAACTGGACTCTCCATATTCAATATCTCTAGTTTCCCATGAATTAATGGCCTTGAAAATGGTCAATTCACATGTGTATGAATTCATTAAAGTTTTTAATAAATTTATTTTTCATCTCACCTCTAAATTTCAATGTATTTCATCAGTTCAATTAGGTGATATGCTCCCAACAGAAAACATTTCCAGATCTATGAATAGTTTTGAAGGCCCAAATTGTGAGATGGTATTGCGCTTCCAAATGATGGATTAATCCTTAGGTCCGGAAGGTAATGTTTTACCCTAAACTTTAAGGAATCCTGAAAAATCACATAAATTGGATATATATTTTAAATTTTATGATCAAAACACTAAAATTATTAAAATATTTCAACATTCCAGAATTAAGAAATTTTCACATTTTAGCCCGTTTTAATTCTAAAATTGAAATTACCCATTATTTTAATAAAAAATTGAAATACATGACTTTTATCATTTAAAATAATAAACTAATAATTTTAATTTTAATAAAAAATTGCACCTAATTTTTTTCTATCAAAAGAGTACATGGAAAATGTCAAAATATTGATATAAGATTGACAAGAGTCCTATTTGATAGGCCATAACTATGAATAAATCAAGTATCCCTAAGAGGTTGATGTATTTTTGACATAAATTTCCATTATTCACAGAAACCACATGACATAATTACATAGATATTTGAAAAGGAAAAACTTATCTGAAACATCATACTCCGAGTCTTATCGATGATTTTCAGTGTAGCTCTTCTGTAAACTGTATGCTTATATACTTTTTTGTGGAATGGATTTAGCCTTCTCTTCATTATCTTTGAAAATCTTATTTCTCAATTTATTATGTTTTAAAACTTTCTCTCATCATATAGATTTATAAATTTCTTCCCAATAACGAATTCAAATAGTTCTATTTGAATGCATTAGTAGAAGACATTGTTATGTGAAAATTCTACCAAAGGGAAATATTAATCTCATTATCTTTTAAATATTGGAGAGTAAAATTTTAGTACATCATTATGATTTTTGATGGTACTTTAAAATTTAACATTTTTAGGGATGATATATCATACTAAATGGATTATTTTTGTTCAGTCATATTGAATGATTTTTAAGAACATTGAGTTGAGCCTCAAATATTGATATGATGCAACCGATAGTGGTTCTATGTACAAAATCCAAATATATTTTATGTACGTTTTTGAAGTTTGATCGAGTGATAAGTCCTCTTAAATAGAGATTAAGTGAAAAATATTATTAAGATGATCCACTACAACCCATATAACATTATTTATTTTGGATGTATTTGAATGACCCATGAAAAATCCATATTATATGAATAGGTAACGTTTTTATCACCACTTTTTAATTTTTCATCTTCTATTTTACTTATTAGTTTAAATTTTTTTTATATTTGTTTAGAAATATCCTTATTAATATTGACCCATAAATATGGCTCTCATAGACCTCTTCACTTATTTTTTCTCTAAAGGGTGATAGATAATGTTGATCTATGAGTATCATATAATATGTCTTTTTTATCACAATATCTTATTCAATCCATAATCGTGTATAAAATCTCATAACTTATTCTATATCAAAGATTAAATATTTGTATTTACACTTTCTTATTACATCCCCATTATTTAGTATCTAAATACACTCTCTCTAATCATTATCTATTTTCTCTAAAATGAATGTTCGAGCAATCAATTGAGAAACATATGATGTTGTTTCTTCATTTATGATTCCCACAACCATCCTTTTAATTTCTAAAAAATGACATCCTTTTGAATCCTCATATTGAGGATTAAATTTTTAATATTATATTAATAACATGAAACCATACACACATAAAAAACCACCATTCATGGGGGGTAGAAATGATGATGTCCAACGGCACCACCCTTAAAAATTGTCTAAAAATCATCAGGTAAGGACTTAACTACAGTGTAAAGAATGATATTTTATCTCGGGATCCCTTTACATGGTAATTTATAGGCAACAAAATTACCCTCCCTCCAAGTGTGGTAAAACTGAATCCCTTACATGAAAAACAACCTACATCTCCTAACTATGTAATCCAACTTCCAATGATGTATGGCCTTCCATTCAAGAAACCACAAAAGTAAAGCTGAATCAGATTCAATTTCAAAAACCTTAATTTTAAGAAGCCTACACAACATAATTCCCATCACTAGTTCTCTAGTATCCACTTCAATGGAGGTTCCTATCCCATAGAATGATCTAAATCCCATCAACATTGAACCCTTATTATCTCCCATGAATCTACCTCCTCTTATCTTACCTAAAAAATAGGATCCATCAACATTAAGTTTCAGTCCTATACTAGGGGGTTTTAACTTAATCCATATTCATTGAAATACTCTACTAACAGACAAATGATCAAAAAACATTGGTAGTAAGTTATGTACTAAAGAATCAGAGAACCCACCGTGAATAAGAGTAATATGTTATTCCACCATATAATTCACACATACCAGAAAAGAAATGTGCGAGAACATATTTACATCACATGCCATATTCTAATCCTCCCATAACGTTCAGAAAACAGATGTAAAAATAATAGTTTGAATCTTCATTCCCACCCCATGCATACCATAACCATGGAACTTGGATGAGATAGAATCATGCATGTTATCCCCCTGAATTGAAAAATAAATCTATACTCAATGAATTTCCTTATCCCCATCTCCCATTTTCCCTTAAAAATAAATAAAATTTTGGTTCTTATTATGGTGGAAGACAACTGTTCCTTTTGGAATCTAAAAGGACACCCTTCTTCTGCACATTCTCATCTATTGGGACTACATAATTTATCATTATATATGTAAGAAAATTCATCTTACTCTGAATATCATTGCACCATAATTTTTGATCCCATATATCCATTCCACTTCTAACATGCATCATCTTTCTGTAGTCCCTTCCAGTGAAATCCCCAAATGATGAACCTGTAAAAAAATACATATGACTCTTTAGATAGAAAAAAATTCTAAGAAATAATCATTTATTCTTAATTAAGAATCATTTTGATAAGGTATGGATAAATTATATCCTCCTTGAAATAAATGTTTGGGACTAGACATCCCAGAAAAAATATCAACTCACCCACACAGTTTGTATTCCATAAGATAATTTCCCCTTTACCGAAAATCCTTCTCATCTTCTCCTCTAAATCCTCCATGTGTTCTAACATAAAACATGTTATATTGGAAAGACTCTTCGATCACCTTACCAATTCCACACTATTTATCCCATATATATCTCTCGTGACATTTCACCATAAATACATCCCATGGAAAATTTCCCAAACTATTTTCACTTTTATTCCATGCATGTCTTCTTTAAAACTTCGTATGTAAATACCTCCTTCATCCACCAGCCTGGCTAGATGCTTCCAATAAGCCCAATGAGATCTTCCATATTTATTAGAATCCCATACAAAATCATTCATAACTGTTTCAACCTTTTAAAGACTCCCCTTTGGAGGTTTTAAAATGGATAAAATATGTATAGGTACTGAAGAGAAGACCTTATTAATAAAAGTGATTTGACCTCTGAAGGACAGAAATTTGTTTTTCAAATTGCATATCCTCCCTATTATTTTATTGATAGTCCCATAAAATAAAACTTCATTGATTCTCCCATTAGTGATTGGGGATCCAAGATAATCCACTGGTAGTTTTTACCTTTACAAACCACGTTTGTCTTGAATAAGACCACTTCTCCTTCTTGAAAATTTGCTGGAAATATAAACCCTTACTTCCTTGTATTAACATGTAGAAAACATTAATATTTATAAGTTAAAATGAATTTATTGGAACCCGTGATAAACATAATCCTAACATTAATGAAAAACAACATGTCATAAACATACATTAAATGGGAAACATGTCACTTCCAAACTTGTTAATGAAAGGTATAATTTTACTGTCCTATAAATTATGCTTGATGTTCCTTGTAAGAGCCTTCTGAGATAATATAAAAATAATCGGGGTTAAATTATTACCCTTCCAAACTCCAAGAACTAACTTAAAAAAATACTAATTCCCTTCCTATCAAGGATATAAATAGTTATGGGGAATCATATCGCCTAAAAAAAGATCACAAAACCATTATTGAAATCTAATCTTTTTTATGACCCTAATAATGAAGCTCTACTCCAATATGTAATAATACTTATCCATATTCACCTTAATACTTATATTAAATTCAGGTGTATTTTTATTCAAATCTTCCGTCGTTTCATTATAAATTACAATAGACCATTGAATGCTCCTACCATTCAAAAAACCATACTAATCATCCAATATAATTTGGGGGATCACAACATTAATTTTTCTATTGATGATACATGCATGGATTTTGTAGACAAAATTACAAAAGAAGATTGGTCTATATTGATTATCTGAAGTAGGGTCATTAAATTTTGGAATCAGAACCACCCTTTAAGTACTAAATTATCTTTTAAGCGACCCCCCCGAAATAAATCTATAATAGAGTCCTTTAACTTCTCATTAACATTACCCCATGTGGTCACAAAATAGGAACCAAGAAAACCATCAGCACCCAGTGCGATGTCCCGTGACATACTAAAAATGGTTTCTTTTATTTGTTCCTACTATAGGATTGATTTTAAGATATCATTATCATTTTAATTTAGTACCATTGGAATGAATCTCATGAATCTATCATCGATATCACTCCTGAAATTTCCATCTCCCATGAAAATATTTGGTCCCACTAGAATATTCTCAAAATAATCCAAGGCCTTCTTCCCTGCCACTTTCACATATGAGGTAAAGGATCCATCGTCAAGATATAGATTAATCCGTTTAAATTTTTTTCCTTCTGTTCAAGAATTCATTAAAAAAATATGTATTGTGATCACTTTAACTTAACTGTATAGATATTTATATGTTCCTATGAATCATTTTTATCTCCAAAAAATTCTATGCTAAAACACTTTATTTATACGATACAGAAATAAACATATCATCACTTCATCTCAACTAAATACTATCTTCTATCCATTATATATAGACTCTAAAACTTTCCATATTAAGGTCCCCATAATTCCTATTGTAAATAAAATACTATAGATCATGTTTCAAGCATTATTGTCTCTTAACCTGATCGAACCAATACTTTTCCCTTTCCGATTTATCCCATGAACTGTTAACCATCTATATAATCCATTCCAACCAATGCCAATTATTATAATAAATTAAGAATTTATTACTCATAATCTCCTCCTTTAAAAACACAAATAATAGATCATGATCATATATCATCCTTGTTAGATGATTCACTATTTCCAGTGGAGATGAATCCATTTCTTGAAGGTTGGTGAGATATCGATCATGTCTACACCAAATTTATATGATCCATTCATATTATTGCACAACTTGTTATTGCACCTAGAAACTACCATACCCATAATGTCGTTTGTTTCCATATAATAAGAGAAGTCATGTATTGACATTCTTGAAAAAATAGATCCTCCTCATTTTTTCAAAACATACAAAATAGTGTTAAAACCATCCCTTATAAACCAAACCGAGGAACCATGTTGGAATGAGGAAAGTTTCTACTATAAATCCACACTATCCAAGACTTCACATTTTTCAGGAACAAAAGAAAATAGGGCTAAATAGATACGTTCCTTACTGATGTAAGTGGTAATATTCTATGAAGACACTTCTATAAGATCCACAAATAGAGAATGTTTCCTAAAAACCCATATATGGGTATTTTTCAAACATGTATAAAGAGACTCTATAAAACTAATTTTCTAAGAAAATGAAAAAATAGACGCATTACCTTGTTCTAAGACCACCTCAATGGAATTATTCTGATAGTGACATTCTTTAGGGAGATAATCTATCTTTACCCTTGTACCAAGACCCCACACATTCCATATGATCATATGAACCATTAAAAAGGGAAGAAAATGCCACATGACCTATAGAAACAACCATTGAAGATAATTCAGAGACTAAAGAATACCTCACTATCAACTAATTAATATGAGTGATTTCCACTAACAAAGATACTTGCTTCTGTTTACCCCCCCCCCATTCAGTATACATTTTATATAAATAATATTAGGATAATCAAGATAGAGATCATCCTTAATGGGTAATGGATCACCACCAACAACCTTTCCAGTAGTTTCCAACCCTTGAACCCATTGACCTTTGGAACCTTCTTCCCAAAAGAATCGAAGGAATCATTTGAAGTAGAACCCTACATCCACTCCAACTCATTTCCAACTTCTCCAACCAAAATGACTAGTCCAGGGATAGAAGAGGATGTAGCGATCTCTGGATCCATAATCGATAGATTTAAAAACCTAGTACCAAGAAACTCTAAGACTGATCCCCCACACATATCAGAAGTATCCATTAAATATGGCCCCTCCTCCCATGATGGGTTCTTTAACTTCACATGATTCTTTCTACAAACCTCCTTCAAATGTACCTAAATTCAGTAAACCACAAAGAACCTAGGAAAATATTGATAAAAGTCCTATTTACACTATGAAAAATTATCACCTTTCCTGATCAAGATTCTAGAGGGAAACATATATTCCATGTCCAACTCAACACATATATAGGGATTTGAAGATGACTACATGCACCCGAACTCATTACCCACAACCTAAAGAATCAATGGATTTTGAAGAGGAAGGGGAAGCCCAAGAAGACTAACCTAAAATGATGCTTTAATTGATTCTCATCTATAATGAGTGACCCAAAACTAACTGGAAATAGAGAACCACCAAACTTCATACTGTCTATCCACACCTGACCAAGGATTTAAAAAAGTTATCCCTAGAAAATAAATGGATGCCAAAGATGCATCTAGAGAGTAAAAAACCCCCAGATGTTATTGGAGACCCCATTTTTCCCATATAATTAAAATAATATAAGTGATGTTTTATTATGTCTAAATATTACCGCCAATAAAAGATCATGATAATCTGAGGATGTATTAAGTTCTCCCTTCGATAACTTCACTAAAAGAAAACCATCACAAGTATAATGTTTCCCATTTAACTTTAACTTACAAAAATAAAAGAATGTTACTTTATCTTTTTTCATGCATACACAACCACATCCCTTTGATTTATCAATATATGTCACAAACCATTACCCTTTATAGGGTAGTTTGAGTACAAGTGTAGTGATTAAACTCTTATCCAACTCCTTAAAGCTCTCTTCATATTTATAAATCTATAATATACTTACTTCATTCCACATTAACATAGATATTGGATTTTAATATAAATATATTTTCACCATAAATCATTTATAATACCTAGATAAAATGAGGAAACTATCAATCAATATTACTTATGTTTTTTTGGGATATTCCTTAATTAACCTTTTTGTGGATACATAGATATATTATTTCTTTTGATAAAATTCCCCATGAATTTTACTTTCTACATATAAAATTAATATTTACTATACATTTTATATAAAGTTTACTTTATCAAAGTACTTATCAAAATACTTAAATATTCCTTATATTCCGCCTTGTATTTTGAGTATTTGATAATGTCATATAGAAAGAAGAATAAAAATTTGTTAAGGTAATTTCTAAAGACTCTATTAATCATTTCCATAAAATATTATTATAAAATATTAGTGTTTTAATGGAATAATTATGAACTCATATTATATATACCTTGTACACAATACAATCAGGAGAATATCCATGTTTATCACCATTATTTGACTATATCATGACCAAATAACCACTTTAGAGAAGTATTCATAAACATAAGGTTAATAAAAAATCATTAATCTATGGAAGGTGATACTTATTATTTAACATGATATTAATGAGTTAACTATAATAAATAAAGATAGGAATTTACACACCCTTCTTTTTGAAAAATTGGATTAGTTCACCCCATAGGGAAGAACATGTTTATATGAAACTCTTGTATAGATGATCTTGTAGTTTCTTCTTTAGTTATTCGAATTCAATGGGCTTCATTCAATAGGGACTCATGAATATTTAAAGTAATCTATGTATATGTTCAATTAATAACTGATACATTTTATAAAATGGATGATGATAAAACTCTTCACAGGATACATCAATATATTCCCTTACAATGTTCATGTAGTTAATAATGATACTCTTCTTTATCTCAATCATTTGAGCTAGATATGATTCCACATAAAAAAATAATATCCATTGATGAGAAGGTTCTTCCTAATGAAATTAATCATTTTCCTTTATATTTTATAGAATAATTTGATTATTTGGTATATGGAAGATGATTTACATAATCAAGAAGTTATTACAGGTTCTATATAAATTCAAAAAATCCATGACCAATATAGGTTTGAATACACTTTTAGGTATTATTTCAAGATTTTAGAGTAAATTATTCCCATTAATGATAATTAGGTAAGATTTATATACATGATCTGCAATAATTTCACCACATTATTTTTCCCTAACATTTCAAATTTTATGTTTTGATTTGGAACATGAATACTTATAAACAACCTATAATATATAAATAAATGTGTTAAGCATGAAATGAATTGGGCATTCACTATTATTGAAAAAAAATTAAAAGAATATCTATCAAAAAACCATTTTCATTATCCACCTTAGAAGAAGTGATAGAATAAGACTGTACATTCTCTTTGGTTCTTATATGTCTTAGTATTTGGTTATATTTGAGAACCCTTATCATAGTACATTGACATCCATAATTTCTATGTTCCTCTTCGTTGAAACATTATACCATAGATATAATATCTATTGTAAAAATATTTTCATCAACGATATTGGTTTTATTATTATTCTCCCACAAATATTCATTATCTTTATTCACCTCCTTTTTATATTTAGAATATTAACTTCTTACTATGAGGATGTTTTCTGAATGATCTATCCCACACTTATGACATATAGACAGTTATATTTTCTTATTTTTGTAAGATTTATCCAATAGTCCAATAGAATTAAATTAAATTATCTTTTTTTATCTCTAAACTTATGATAATATTGAGAATAATTAATCTATATCTCAATGTTAATGTCCAAAAATATTATAGAATCATTTTCATCAAAGTCTTAACTATCATATAATTTTCAAATAATTTTTCTTTAGTTCACAAAAGAAGCTGTCATCCTTATTTTCGGTGTCAATAACAATGCTATAGGCATGACTTATAGGCCTTGTGAAATTATGTTTATATGAACCAACTTGATTCATCCTCCCTTTCCTAGAGTCCATGAAAATCTATATCAATTTCAAGATGAAGGTTGGAAGTGAAATATTCATTGAAAAATATTTTCATGAATTCATCCAACTCCATTGATTCAATATATTTCTTTGTTTTTTTATTTTTGATCAATGTACACCGCTAATCGATAACACATTCTAAGTGATAGATGAGTAATATAAAATTATATATTTTGATGAAATAGTGGAAAAATAATATCTTCTAAATAGAATTAATGAATTATTACCCAATTTAAGGATCATAATATACATTAATAGTTGGTGGACATTATCACATAAGAGGATAAACTATAAATTTATATCTCTTAGGAGAAGGAGGGAATTCCACATGATTTATGTTATTATTTATAACTTGATTCAATTTTGGAAGTACTCTCATGAGATTCTAAACCACCATTACAATAATTGTAGGAATCTCGTTTGGGAAATATTTACATTGACAATAATATTAGTTATTGAAACAATTTCTCACATCACCATCAATATGATAAAACAATGAAAATTTGGGATAAGATTACTCAAATTAAAAATCTTATACAAATGAAAAATATGATCATAAAATTAATAACTCATAAATGATATGAATATCACAACTTATGAATTTTTTATTTTCATCTTGTTTATCAATGGTATTTTTCTAATTAGTTTCTTTAACTTAATACCCAAAAAAATATACCATTCTTTAATACCAACTATAATAACATGAGTCTCATATAAAAATTATTACTTAATTTTGACATAATGATCAATTAAAAATACTTATAAATCAAGAGACCTAGTATATTTAGGAGATTAATTACATAAATTAATAACAAAATTAAGGTATAACATCATTATTTCAATCTCAATAATTTTCCTCTAAATCTATTTGAATATTAATTACTATATACAAAACCCTTGAGTTATTCATAAAGAAAAAAAGTGAGATATAAAACCCTATATGGGAACAAAATTGATTAAAAAGTAAAAGATATGAGTTAAGAGTCATAAGATGATATCATAAAGGAGGAAGATAAAATAGAATCACATGAAAAAATGGAATAAATTAGGTTATATCATAAGATTTTGGAATCATAAAAAATGTGGAAGAGACATTAAATATGATATTATAAGAATATTTCAAGGCCTGAAACCAAAACAAAACAACATAGTGTTCTAGGTTTACTTATCATGCACCATACATTATATCACATGATATGTGAACAATAACCAATGAAATGGGGGATTTATAGTTCTGATAACTCATATAGTATTATAATATGTACATGTTCTACAAAAATAAATCTTACATATTTTATAAACATATGAAACCCCATGATAAATAAATAAGAAGCATAACCAAATTATATATCATAAAGAGTACCATAAAAATAATGGATTAATTCTTTGTGAATTTTAATATTTGAATAATAGATCATAGTTTATGAATATGAATAATATATAGTGAAAATATCATAATAAAGGGTTGGATAAGTTAGAATGAAAACGACCAACTTGGGAGATTTTTTATAAAATAAGTAATTAACCTTTAATGAAAGTAAGATTCTAGTGTTTTCCTTAAAAATATAAATAAAACAGAAAATATTATCATAAAGTAGATTTTATTTTAAATAAAATAAGGAGTAAATAATTTAAAATTTGGATTTTCTAAATTGATTAAAGAAGATAATTTTTTCCCTTAAATTGGTTTTCATTGATGTAACGAGTGAAAAAGGAATGTGAGAAACTCATATAACCTTAGTAAAGAAAGGAAAGATAAAATAGTTATATATGTAAGTAACATATATATATATATATATAATATTAAATACATGTGAGGAAGAGATAGATAATTACAGGTAATGAGTAAAAAATAATGACCAAAAAATAAAACACAGTGATTTGAGAGTTATGTTCTAATGAGTCAAGACTTTCTTGAAACATGTGTATAAATTATTTATCACATTGACATGGCTCCCTTAGGACAAATATTATTCTATATCTGATAGGCCTTTTGATCTAACCAGAGCTTCTAAGATGTATATAATAGAGTTGGTGTTGTAAATTTTCAATGGTTAGTAGTGTAAAACTGTTTTGAAAGTTAAGGTAAAGGGGTGAAGGAGGGTGTTATTTATATGTATGGAGAAAGAAATTTCATGGAATAAAATTTTGATTATTTTATTTTTTAATATTACAAGTGTACCAATACTCACGTTTTTTCCAAATTACCTCCATTAATGCTCCATTAAAATGGTTATTTCCAAAATATGACAGAGGATACTACCTTGGTCGAGTTTATACAATTTTACAAATATATAATATATTATTTTTCATATTTTACAGCTTTATCCAAAAATTACAAAATTTCACCCCATGGATAATGTTGAAATCCTAAATATATATATGGAATCTATTTTATAATATTTATCCTATAATTATGTAAATATTAACTTTTATAAAGGTTGATAGATTTAAAAAAATTTGGAATTGGATTAATAACCATTTCATTACATATTAAATTCAAAATTTAACACAAATTAACCCTAGATACATAAACCCTTATTGGAATAGAATAATTTCTAAGGGTATGGATTGAAATAGTGGTAGTTTCATGTTTTTTGTTGGTCATGAGAGAACCAAAATTATTATACATACTTCCTAATATCTAATAAATTATCATTATAAGGGATGTTCCTAATGTTTTAGGCCTTTGTTTCTCGATTCTTCATTAATCATCTCTAATCATTAACTTTAGTATTAATTAATAAAAATGTCACTTTATGATGAATATATCAACAACTATCATAATTCCCCAACATATACAATACCCATTGGCCATTTAGGCTTTATAATTATTATAAAAACCTCCAAAATCCTTCATTCATAAATAAATTAAATTCATATTATAGTTACATTATTCGTTTTCAAAATTTCAATTAAATTACTAATGTTTTGTTTATTTTTTGTAGTGTAATTCATCAGTGTGATTATTTTAGGAGAGTAAAGTGATCCAAACATTCAAACATTCAAATTTTATCATTTTATTTTTTTATTGTTCTATTATATCATTATAAATTTGTGTGGTAATATTTATACATTAAATATACATTTTTAAATTAATATGAAAATTTATTGTTTATTTTTATTACACGAGTAACGTTTATTATATTCATAAATATGATGCACATGATTATTTAGAAAGAAAATCTAACATGAGTTTGTGTCATTACAAATACAATCCCACATCTCTTTATTATGGTTTGTCTTCTTCTAGGTAAAATCCAAAAATATCTATATGATACAAAATGATGTTTTCCAAGGAGGAATCATTATTTGAAATTAATCACTCTAAGATGAACATCTCTTCCAGATATAAGATATATATATATATATCTTTATTCAGGTTCACCCTATATATACATCACCTTTAAGTCTGTATAATAATAAAAATAATCAAAAAAATTGATGGTAATATTGAGAAATATTAATCAAATTATTATTAATGGAAATAAGGATGAAATTTATTTATCCACCCAAAAAACCCATTTCTATTCATCTTGGTGAGAACTATTCATGTTTTCCCTTCATTTTATTTTATATATTTTAAAATTTTTAGGTTGAATTTTTTTCTATATTTTCACGGTTTTTTTCTTAGGTGAATGTTTATTTTTCTCATCAGCTAGTAAATATCATTAATTATTTTCTACTTTCTATATATTATTTTCCATATCTAACTATAATGGACTTATAGGCACACATTCCTAAGTACCACGCACAAATTTCTCCTTGTGCATAGAATTCTTCTTCACTTCAGTATTTTTTGCATATGGAGTTACTATTATTTTATATTTAGTCCTAAAAAACTCCTTCTATCATGTTTTTAATGTCGTGTTTTAATTTGGACTATAAATAGTTTGTTTCCATATTTCACACTATTTTTTAGAAATTATTGAGTTGTGATTCATTATAAACGTATTATTTTATTTTTAATGGATGTATCCACTAACCCAATTATTTTATTTTGATCTTAGATTGATTATTATTATTATTATTATTATTATTATTTCATATTGCATCATTGAACATTAATGTGCATGGATTTTTTTGTAAAGGTTCATGATATGGCTCTTTATTCTATATTATAAGTATTTACTCAGTAGTGTATCATCATTATTAACATTATTATAATGTTTATATTAATTAAAACATAGTTATTTATTATACCCCAAAGTGGAATCACTTTATTTTAATATATGTTTCTTTAATAGTTACAGTCCTTTTCTTTCATTTAAAGGTCATAGTATAGGCATGGTTTGATTTAAAAAGGACTAAACATCCCAATGAACACTCCTATTTCAATTTACCTAGAAATTTTCTATTATTTCAAATCTATTTGTATTGGAAAAAGTTACATTATTATTTCAACATTTATTATTCTTACTATGATTTCTCTTAATTTGAGATTTAATCACCCTTACTATATTTCTTTATTATCTTCTAGTGAAAAAATAATTATTACAATCATATAATTTTTTAGGTTTAAATCTACAACAACACCAAGACGATAAAATTAACCTCTTTACTCTTAATTAATTTATATTTTAGATAGATGTTTATTAGTAAATTCTTTTGGAGAAACCATCTATTCCTATTAGCTTATTTTTTTGGATCTTCTTATCATGGGTGTGATTAAGTCCACCCCTTGGTGGGCTTTATAGTAATTTTTCCACTCATATTTTTCCTAAAATCCACTTGAATCCTAAAAAATCTATTGAAGTAATATTTTTATAATTAGATATTTCATGGGATTTTTTACTATTTTTACACAATTTTAAATTGGATTTGTTATAGAATGGGTTGAAATAATTATTTTTAATAGTGTTAGTATTTTTAGAGACTATTTTTTTTATTGAAATATAATAATGTATAATTCATTTTCCCTAATGACCTCAACCCTAGTACCACATATATTGTGCCTTACATTATTACATTGGCATAGATACAATGCGTTGAATCTGGAAGGAATGATAAATTTAGTAGTTCTAGAGAACAACATACATACATGTTACACAATTTATGTAGAGAAATTAAAAAAAATCATAATACACAACAATATAAAATAAATTTAATCATTGAAAACTCATTCAAAGATATCTTATTCATATCTGATTTATAAGAAATAAAATTAAATTTAGGTCAAATTCTCAGTAATGGTTAAGTACAATATAATATATCATGAGTCGTTAAAGTATAATAAATATTCCAAGGTAAATAACTAAAAAAAAATTCCATTTAAAAAACCCGAATACATTAATAGATAAAGAATAATCAATATGGAAAGTTAAATAACATAAAACACATTCCATTTAATCAATAATCTTAGAATAAAATGCATCCTAAGATAATGTCATTGTGAATATATCAAGGATATTAATAAAATAATTCTTAATGAAGGAAATTCTTAATTATTGGACTCCATTATCTTAGGAATCATGATAAATATACAATCAAGACCTTTCATAATATAGTTTAAATACTACTAATAGAAACCCGTTTAATTGGGCCACTCAATTCGTCTCATGAGGCCCACTAATGCTTCAAAGTGATATATGATACTGGCCCCAAACTATCAATGTTGGTCCATATAATTCATCATATATTTAATACTCATTTTAATTCCTTAATCAATATACCTTACAATAAAATACACATATTGAGTAAAAGATACAGATTTTTCAATATTTCCCCAATTAATCAGATAAAATTTAAAGTAGACAACCTATGTGAAAAAGGTATATGGATTAGGAAATAATCATATCCATTATACATGAATATATATATTTAAGATAGGTGTAATTAAATTGAAAAATATTCACAATAAAGTAATTGTTTCAAGAGAAAGTTAATAATCACAAAAGAAAGTGATATTGTACAATAACTTTTACCATTTGGTAATTTTCAAGTCAAATCCACTCAGATGAAATTATTCAAATTTAAACATAAAATACCATTATGTATTAATGAATTATGATATTTTAAGGCATAGTTGAAGTATACACACCCCAAAAAATTTATTTGGTGAATAATAACAAAAAAGTCTCAATGAGATGTAAATTTAGATGAAATCCCTACCTCATACCCCCTTTTGATTAATAGTTATTTATACTCATATATATTGGGTTTAAACATCTTATTAGCTTAAGAAAGAACCATATTAATATTTATAATATCTTATATGATAATTTTATAACATCTTGAAACATATTCATTTATATTTGTTTATTATTTTCAATGTTTCAAGTCACAATTACCTAGGTTTTATATGTGCTATTTATCATTAAAAGATCTAGTTCTTACAAATATTAAATATTTTAATCATTTATAGAATAATAAAAACAGAATAATTATAATATTTTTACATCAATTATAATTTTGAAAACAATAATTAAATTTTTTTATAAAAAATGAAGTACATTACGATCATGGAGATAATATTTCATACATACACATGAGTAATGATTCCATTTTAAAATAATCATTATGTAAAACAGAAAAGTAATATATTATATATAAATATTGATAATAATATCCTATATAAATTATTTTATACTTATATATATCATCCATGTTATGTGGTGATGAAAATAGAGTCACGTCGCTTCTTGGAGGCGGTAGTCCACATGCACACAAATAATTTTATCATCTTTTAATGAGTGAATAGGTATGAAAGAAAATGATAAATTATTTTTAAATAATGATATATATGTAGTTAATATAATAATTATACCACGTATCTCTCTTATATTCATTAAATATATCCTTATCATCTTCAATGTGATGTGTTAGCGAAAGACAAATCACATCGCTTTGTGAGGCGGTAGTCTATCGTACACCTGAGAGACATTATCTTATTTCCGACATAATGGAAGGTAAATATATTTATTAGATAAAATGAATAAATATGTATTACTATATTATAAATATCATATATATACTTAATATCCATCATCAAACCCATCCATGAAATGTGGTAATGAAAAAATGAATGGCATCAGTTCATGAGGCGGTTGTCCACTGTACACACGAGTGATGATTTCATAAACCATTTGATGGAAGTGGAGATGGTTGTAAATAATTAAATTTTGATTATAACATCGTATTATATTTAGGATACTTAGGTCATTATATAATCATATTTTAATAATAATTTAAGGATATAGAGAAATAAATAAATTAAAATACTCATTTAAGAACATTAACTCTTATTTGGGTATCATAGTCAGGATTTCAACAAAGCCTTCCAAGATTAGATTTTTGCCCAAGATAATTATTATAGAATGATGAGAGGGAATTTGGGAAGTTATTTGTGTAGTTACTGGAATAAAAATATAGGTTTTATGGGGTGAATAAGGGAGGAGATGGATAGCCTTTTATAAGATGGGAGAGTGACAGACTTGTAATTGTTTTGTAAAGATTCAACCATACCAATGTTTTTACAATGAAAAAATCTTCCAAAATTAGTTATGATAGAACTAATATGATATGGCGTAGAAATATGAACATAAAATTGGGGTTTTACATGTTGGTAGGTCATTTTAAACCAATATTCTCTTAGTTTAACCCTTGGTAAAACCATTTTTACCTTAATCATGAAAATTAATTTTTACTATTTCCACTATTACTTTTTGGTAGAAAAATATTTTGACCATTTTAGAAATTAGATATTATTCTTATTCAAATATATGGAATCCTTTTTTAAAAATTTAACTAATGGAAACCAAGTTGTCTTTTGGTTTTCCTTGTCATTTTTTTCATACTTTCATGAAATATCTATTTAGACTATATATTTTGTAGATATTATTGGTGGTTGCCTACTAAGTTATACTCACACCATGTTCAGGACTTCATTGGGTACCCATGTAGTATCCATGGTTTTCAGTGAGGACAAGGGAAAGATCACTATTTTTGGGAGTTTAGTTGGGCTTGGGAAGTGCATAGATGAGGATCAAAACTTGGTGTCTCGACCCATTAGGTGATTTTACTGTTTGTTGTAGTTTTTAATTTTCTTCACAATTGACACTATTAACATGAAATGGAATATTTATCTTTTGGTGGTGGTTTTTACCCTCTCTGGGAAACGGTTAATAATTCTTATTTAGAATTATTGTTTTTTCTGTTATTTAATTTGTTATATATTGTGTCTTACTTAAGTAAATAGGGAATATTCTCCCAACATGATAGATTAAACCCTTTTTTCTAGTTGGAACCCTCTCGCATATGGGGAAGCTAGTTTGAGGTCATGTGAAGACCCAACTCAGGGCACCAGTTTAGTGGCTTCCGGGTTGAAGAAGTTAAAAAGTGGTATAAAGGAGTTCTTTTCTATGTATTGCAATTTTGGAATAGTATATAAGATATTAGGAAGTTTCAGGGCTTGTCTATGAGCTCTTTATGGGTTTATCTTACCCATTTATAAGGTAAACCCCAAGGCCCCAGGGTGGGAATTAGTTTTCTAGATGTTTGTTGTTACAATTGAATGATATTTCTCAATTGGGTGATTCACTTATTAGGTGATGTGATTGTTTTATGATATTTGTATCATTCCCAAAATGTCATGAGTTTGTTAATTCATGCATAATTATACGAACATAGGGATATAGGGGGAATACATCATTATAGGTACACATGGGATTGGTGTGTGGTATATGAAAGGTTGGATTCATTTTACTTTCTTGAAAATTTGATGAAAATTATGTCTAACATATATTATTAAAATTAAAAAATATAAATAATTTTAATTAATGTTAAATAGAGTTTAAATAAATTTTCTTAATGAATGTTGTAAATGAGTTAAAATGTTGATTACGAAAAGTTAAAAAAAAAAAAGGTTTCCAAAAAGTGAAATATTTTCCTTGTAAATTTGGAAATGGTTTAAAAAGGGGATGTGAAGTGAAATAACTATGACTATGTAAGTTGGTTCAACACATATTGAACAAGACCCATGGTAGTGATGGTTTAGGGTAGTGTTAGAGGTGTGATCATGACCATTGGGATAGTGTGTGTGTAGGGGATTATTTGAGGTAGATGATGTAAAAAATTTCAATATGTGGGTTACTCCTTTATACGATCTTTTAAAGTGTATATTGAGAAAATGTTTTGAAACATGGATTAGAGTAAGGTAGGGGCTTTCAAAATGTTTGGTAGATGGAAATTTGAAATGTGTATGCTATTCTTGAGAAGCAAACTGATAAAGTTAATTATAGAAGGATGTAAAATGATGGAATTTTGTATAATGGAATGTGAATAATGTTTTTTTATCTCAAACCTTATGATACTATTGAGAATAATTAATCTATATCTGAATGTTACTTTAAGAAAATAATTACTTAATAATTTTCATCAAATTCTTAAATATCAAAGTATTTTCAAATAATTTTCTTTAGTTTATTAAAGATGTTTTCAACCTTATTTTTAGCATCATTGACAATGCTAGAGGAATGAATTTTGGGGCCAATGATGTTATATTTTTATGAACCAACTTGATTCATCCTCCCATTCCATCAATCTATGAAAATACCTATCAATTTTAAGAGAAATGGTGGTAGGAAATATTCATTGAAAAATATTTTCTTGAATTCATCCAAATACATTTATTCAATTTATTCCTTGATTTTTTTATTTTTGATCAATGTCCGCCTCTAATCAATAAAACATTATAAGTGATAAATGAATAATATAATATTCTATTTTTTTGAAGAATTTCTGGCAAAAAGAATATATTTGCAAAAGAATTATTGAATTATTCTACAATTTTAGGATTATAAGATCCATTAATTGTGGGAGGATTTTATCACATAAAAGGATCAACTATAATTTTTAATATATTAGGAGAAGGAGGTAATCCAAAATGATTAAAGTTATTAATCATAACATGATGCAATTTTGGAAGTTCTATCATGAGATTCTAAACTCCCACAATTGTCATATTAGGAATCTCATTTGGGAAGTCATTACATTTATAATCACATTAGTTGTTGAAACAATTTCTCATATTATCAATTCATATGATAAAACAATGAAAATTTTGGATAATATTACTCAGATAAAAATACATATACAAAGGAAACTATTATCATAAAATTAATAACTCATAAATGGCATGAATATATTAACTTATGATTTTTTTTATTTCAATCTTGGTTATCCGTGGTATTTTCAAATTAGTGTCTTTAACTCAATACCAAAAAATAACTAGACCATTCTCTAAAACCAACTATAACATCGTGAGTCTCAAATAAAAACTATTACTTAATTTTGACCTAATGATCCATAAAAAACAACATATAAATTGAGAGGGATAGTGTATTTGGGAGATTGATTACATAAATTAATAACAAAATGAAGTTATAACCTCATTATTTCAATATCCATAATTTTCCTATAAATCTATTTGAACTTTTATTACTATATAGGAAACCCTTGGGACATGCTTAATGAAAAAAGTGGGCTATAAAGCCATGTAATGAAAATAACATGATTATGAAGTAATATATCTGAGTCAGGAGACATAAAATGATATCATAAAATAAGAGGATCAAATTGAATCACAGGGAATAATGGAATAAATAAGATGATATCATAATATTTCAGCATCATAAAAAATGTGAAAGAAACAAAAAATATAATATTATATGCATAAGTTAAAGATCATAATAAAAAAAATAACACAGTGTTCCAGGTTAACTTATCATGCACCATACTTGGTATAACACTATATGGGAACAATAACAAATGTAATGGGGGATTTATAATTTTAATAACTCCCATAAATTATAATACATACATTTTTACATGTTCCAAAAATATAAATCTTTCATATGTTATAAACATTGAAAAAACCATGACGAATAAATAAGAATCATGACCAAATTATATATCATAACGATTAACCTAAAAAGAATGTATTAATTCCTTAAGAAATTTAATATTTGAATAATAGATCATAGTTCATGATTGTGATGTTTATATAGTGAAAATATCATAAAAATAGTGGGATAAGTTAGAATGAGAATGACCCTCTTATGTGATTTTTTAAAAAATAGGTAAAGAATCATTAATGAAAGTAGGCTCATAGTGTTTTCCATAAAAACAAAAATGAACTAGAATATATTGTCATAATGTATATTTTATTTTTAAAAAACAATAAGGAGGAAATAATGAAAATTTTTTATTTATTCAATTGATTAAGGAATATAAATTTGCCCGTTAAATTGTTTTTTCATTGAAGTAATGAGTGATAATAGAATGTGAGAAACTTATATAATATTATCAAAGCAAGGGAAGATAAACTAGATATATATGTAAGAAACACACACACACACACAAACATATATATTGAAAATATATATATTACATGTAAGGAAGAGTGAGATAATTATAGGTAATGATTGAAAAATAATAACCAAAAATAAAACACAGTAATTTGAGAGTTAAGTTACCATGAGTTAAGACTTTCTTGATACATGGGTATAAATTATTTATCACATTGATGTGGATCCATTAAAATACACCTCATTCTATATTTGATAAGCCTTTTGGTATGTCCAGAGCTTCTAATATGTATCTAAGAGATTTAGTGAGGTAATATTTCAATGATTGGTAATGTAAATGATTTTTTAAAGTTAAGTTAAAGGGGTGAGGGAGGGTTGTATTTATATGTATGAAGAACGAAATTTCAGGGAATAAAATTTTGATTATTTTATTTTTTAATATTAAATGTGTACAAATACTCTCCATTTTTTCTGCATTACCTCCCATAATTCTTTATTAAAATTGTTAGCGCCAAAATTCAACAAATAAGATTACCTAGGATGAGTATAGACATTACCCAAATATACAATGTCATATTTTTTATATTTTACAATTTTTCAAAAAATTACCAAATTTCACCCCATAAATAATTTTTGAAATCCTAAATCTAATTATAGAATCCATTTTATCAAATTTATACTATAATCATATAAATATTAACTTTTATAAAAGGATGATAGATTTTAAAAAATGAGGTATTGGAGTAAACACCGTTTCATTTATTAATGAATTCACACTTTAACAAAAATTAACCCTAGATACCTAAACCCTTATCAAACTAGAATAATATTTATGGGTAAGGTTTGAAATGGTGGTACCTTCATGTTTTGTGTTGGGTAACATTAATATTGATTTTATATCCACTAAAATAATATTATCCTAAAAACAACCTTTTTTTGAAACTCAGTTGTTAATGTTCTACTTGGGATTGGTTATGGGAGAACCCAAATGATACTACCTAATTCACAATATCTAATATATTTTAATTATAAGAGATATTACTACTATTTGAGATAATTGTTTATCGATTCTAAATTAATCATCTCTCACTATTACTTTTAATATTAATTAATCAAAGATTCACTTTATAATGGATATATCACCAACAATCATAATGCCCTAACGGTTATAAGACCAATTGGTCATTTAGGATTTATAATTCGTATAAAAAACTCCAACATCATTTATTTATAAATCACATATATTCTTATTATTGATATATTATTCATCTTTAAAATTTTAATTAAATTACTAATTTTTTATTTCTTTTTATAGTTTTATTAAAAAGTGTGATTATTTTAGAAAACTAAAGTGACCAAATCATTGAAATTATTATCATTTTATTTTTATTTTACCATTCTATCACTATCAATTTGTGTGGTCATATTTATCATTTAAAAATTTATTTTTAAATTAATATAATAATGTATTATTTTTATGTTAATTTAATTAATGTTTATTATATTCATAAATATGATACACATGATTATTTAAAAGGAATATTTGTGTTATTAACAATACAGTCCAAAATCTCTTCATCATGGTTCATTTTATTGAATGCGAAATCCAAAAATATAAATATGATACAAGATGATGTTTTCCAAGGAGGAATTATTATTCCAAATTAATCTCTCTAAGATGGATATCTATTCCAGATATAAGATATCCACATATTTGTTCATGTTCTCCCAATATATACATCACCATTCAGTACCTATACTAATAATAATTATCAATCAATTATTTGATAATACTGAGATATTTTAATCAAATTCCTATTAAGGGAAACATGGATGATATTTAATTGTCATCCCAAAAGCCATTTTCTTTTCATCTTTGTTATAACTCTTCATGTTTTCTCCTCATTTGATTATATATTTTTTTATTTTTTTAGGTACAATGTTTTTATATATTTTCATAATTTTATTCCTAGGTGAATGTGTATTTTTCAAATAATGAAGAAAATATCATTTATTTTGTTTCTTTCTCAAAATTATTTTACATTTCTAACTATAATGTATATATGGGAACACATTCAAAAGGAACATGCACAAATTTCTCATTGTGCATGGAATTCTTCTTTAATTCAATATTTTTATCATATGAAGTCACCCTTATATGATCATTATTCCTAAAAAACTCTTTATATCATAATTTTCATGTCATGTTTTTATTTTTGACTACGAATAGCTTATTTCTATATATTACAAAAAATTTCATAAATTCTTTAGTAGTGATTCATTATAAACTTATTTTTTTATTAAATGTCTTTTACTAAACCAATCATTTTAAATAAATATTACAATGATGATGATGATGATGATTATTTTATATAATATCCTTTAACATTAATGTTGATGGATTTTTAAAGGTTTATGATGTGGCCCTTTCTCATATAGTATAATAATTTACTAATGCGTGTATCATTATTATTAACATTCTTATCAGGTTTATCTTACTTAAAACATTATTATTTATTATACCCCAAGGAAAACTCACTTTCTTTTAATATAGGTTTATTTAATAGTTTTAGTATTTTTCTTTCATTGAATGATCATGGTATATTCCTGGTATGATTTAAAAAGTTCTCTACATCCAAATGAACACTCCTATTGTAATTTACATATAAATTATCTAATCTTTCAAACATATTTTTAATGGAAAAATTTACATTATTCTTTGAAAATTTATTTTTCAGACTAGGATCTCATATAATTTGAGATTGAAACCTCCTTGGTATAGGTCATCATTATATTATAGTGATAAAAAAATTCAAATAATCAAAATTTTGAGGTAAAAATCTTCAACAGGACCAAGAAAAACCAATTAACCTCTTTTCTCTTCATTAATTTATAGTTAGGATTAATTTTTATTATTTCATTTTTTAGAATCAACATCCATTCCCATTAGATAATTTTTTGAATCTTCTTTTCATGGGTTTGATTTCATCCACCCTTTATGTATTTATGGATTTCATAGTATTTTTTGTACACATATTTTCCTAAAATTCACTTTAATCCTAAAAAATCCATTTGATATAATATTAGTACAATTAGATATTTTGGGATTTTTTTTACATTTTTTCATGAGAATGTAGTGGATTTTTTAATGAATTATTTGAAAATATTATTTCTAATAAAGTAAGTATTTTTTAGATAAAATTATATTATTTAAATATCATAAGGTATAATTCCTTTTATGTAATTACCCTAACCTAAGTATCTCATAGCTGGTGCCTTACTTTACTACATTATCATAGATATAGTGGGTTGCTTCCTAAAGGACAAATCAATTTAGTTGTTTTAGAGAACCATATACATACTTGATACCCATTTTATATTGGAAAAACTAAAAAAACATAATATATAATAATATCAAGTAACTTTAATTCTTGAAAACTAATTCTACGATATCTTCTTCATATCATGGGGAAAGTAAATAAAATCTTGGTTAACAAAAATTCTTAGTAATGGTTATGTATAGTTTTATATTTCATAAATCATTAAATAATAATAAATATGGTAAGGTAAATAAATTAACAAACCTTCCATTTAAATATCCGGACTACATAAATAGATAAGTAATAATCAATACAAAAGGTAAATAATATAATACACATGCTATTTTATCAATGAAATGAATCCAAAGATAATATCATTGTGAAAATATCATGATTAATAAAAAAATTATTATTGAAGGAAATACTTAATTATTAGACTCCATTATCTCAATCATCATGATACCACTACTATCAAGACCTTTCATAAGATAGTTTAAATAATACTAATAGATACCCATTTAATTTGGCCACTTAATTTGTCTCATGAGAGAAAATGATTCATCAAGGGGATATATTATACTACACCCAAAATATCATTGTAGGTCCAAATAATTCATCATATATTGAATAAAAATTTTAAATCATGAATAAATATACCTTATTATAAAATACTCATATTGAGTAAATGATATAAATTTATCAGTATTTCCCCAGTTAATTAAGTAAGTTTATAAGTGAAAAACCTATAAAAGAATGGTTTATAGTTTATGAAATATTTATTTCCTTCATAAATAAATAGGTATATTTAATATAAGTGTAATTAAAAATTAAAAACTGTCACAAATAAATTTATTTTTTCAAGAGAAAGTTAACAATCACAAAAGAAAGCGATAATGTACAATAACTTTTACCACTTGGTAATTTTCATGTAAAATCCACTTTGTTGAAATGATTCAAATTGAAACATAAAATACCATTATGTATAAATAAATAATGTTATTATAAGTCTAAGGTGTAGTATATAACCAACATAAAAGTTAATTGGTGCATAATAACAAATAAGTCTCAATGAGATATAAATTTAGACGAAATACCTTACCTCACACTCCCTTTCAATATATTGTTATTTATACTCATATATAGTTGTTTTAAAAATATTATTTTCCTGAACAATAACCATAATAAAATTTATAATATCATATATGATCATTTAATAACATGTTGCCACATATTAATTAATAATCATTCATTATTTTCATTGATATGGGTCTTAATTACCTTGTTTTCATATGCGTTCTTAGTTATTAAAAGATCTATTTCAGGAAAATACTATATATTTTCATCATTTAAATAATAATAAAAATGAAATATTTTTCATATTTTTACATCATTTATACTTTCCAAACCAATCCTTAATGATGGTTATAAAAATGAAGTACGTTATGATCTTGGAGACAGTATGTCATACATACACATGAGTAATGTTTCCATTTTACAATTATTATTATGGAAATAAAGTAAGTAATATATTATATATGAATAATTAAATAATATTCTATAAAAAATATTATATTATTATATATATCATCCATGTTATTTGGTGATGAAAAGAGAGTCACATCGCTTCGTGAAGGCAGTAGTCCACACGCACATGAATGGTGTTATCATCTTTAAACGAGTGAAAAGGTATAAAATAAAATGATATATTATATTTTAATAATGATTAAAATGTCCTTAACATCATAATTATATCATTTATATCTCATAAAATTCTTAAATATATCCTTATCATCTTCCATGTGATGTGTTAGTGAAAGACGAATCACATCACTTTGTGAGGCGGTAGTCCGCCGTACACATGAGAGTCGTTATCATATTTCCTACAGAATAGAAGGTAAAAGTATATAAAAGATATATTGACTCGATAGGAACAAATATATTTTAAATATCATATATATATATATATATATATATATTTCACATTAATCATAATAACCTACCGTGGAAGGTGGTAATGGAAAAATGAATGACTTTAGTTCGTGAGGCGGTAGTCCACCGTACACACGAACAATGATTTTTTAACCCATTTGATGGAAGTGGAGATGGTTGTCAATCATTAAATTATTATTACAAAATAATAATATATTTAATATAGTTAGTTTATTATATCATCATGGTTTAATAATAATTTAAGTAGGTGGAGGATGAAATAAATAAAAATACTCATTAAAGAACATTACCTCTCCATTGGGTATCCTCACCGAGCTTGCACTAATGCATTCCTAGATTAAATTTATGCCCAAGATAAAGATTATATGATGATTATATGGAACTTTGGAATTTATTTTGGTAGTTCATGTACTAAATAAAGAGGTTTTATTCGGTAAATAAGGGAGGATACGGGTGGCATTTTGTAAGAGGGGAGAGTGACACACTTTTAATTTTTTTGAAAAGACTCAATCATTCCCATATTTTTACTATTAAAAATGACTCTAAAATAATTTATTATAGAACATATACGATATTAGGTATAAATATGTTCATAAGATGCATTTTTGACATGTTTTTAGTCATTTTCAATCATTATCTTCTTAGTTTAACCCCTGATAAATCCATTTTTATCTTAATCGCAATAATTAATTTTTAATGTTTTTTCAAATCATTTTGGTAAAAAATTAATTTTACCATATTAGAAATTATAAATTATACTGATTAAAAATATAAAATAAATTCTTTCAAATTTAATTAATAGATGTAAATTTTTTTAATTTAATATTAATCTCGTAGACGTGATGAGAGAATGGGTTTTTAAAGAGAAAGAATTTAGATGTTTAGAAATTTTTTATATCAAATTTCCATATGAAATTTATTCCAATGAACTAAATAATATTAATTGAAATAAAATTTAACAAATTGTACTTTAAAAATAATTTAAAATATAATTTAACATTATATATTATTTAAATGAAAATATAGTTTTCAATTAAAATTTAGTATTTTAATTATTCATAAAAATGGCACTTTTCAAAAAAATTAGAAAAATTAAAACCTAATATTATTTTGATATAGTGATTTATTAAATGAATTTTATTTTTTCAGATAAATTTTCTAAATTTTTTGAAAAAGCAATTCCTGTTAATTACGGAAGGCGTGACTTAACCGTGTTTTGTTAAAACCCAATGTTGCATGCATCACAAGTTGTCAATGAAATTTAATTTATCTTATGTGATATATATTGTAAAGTATTGGGGTGTTACATTATAAAATACTATAATTTTTCCAATGAAATTTCAGGGATATTTCCTTCTAAATATATAAGGGTGGTTCTTCTTCATTATATCCTCTGTTTTCCATGTTACGTTCTCCATTTAGTGATTTCTCAAAAGTACCTTTACCATATACATCATCTAATTACTCAACAATTTATCTCTAGTATAAATTATCTAGATGGTGTATTCAAATTAAGATAGAAAGGAATCCAATTTTATTTCATCAGAGGTGAGCACATATGTTGGGTCTGACATATACTTTCTTAACAATTATATAAGGAACACATCATGTACTTTTGAGATATTTAGAGAAATTTACACACCACAAGAAGAAATAAAATTATTTCAAGAATTTTAAAGGATTGAATGAAACTAGGGATTTATTTCATTTTAACCAAACTTTATAACACCCTTCCATGGAGATACTTTTATGAAACCATGATATCCCACTTGGAATTCCAAATCCTTCTTTTGATTGTCGGTATAAATCTTTTGACAGATTTGGGATAGTTTTATGTGATCTTAAATAACCTATACATTTTTTATTATCTCTTCAAGATGTTCTAGAACTATGAGTTTCCTTTCACCAATTACATTCCAACATGTTTGAGTATGACATCTCTGATTATATAATGCTTCATACAACTCCATTTGAATAATCAAATGAAAAATATTGATATAGGAAAACTCTACCTAAGGTAAATACTAATCCCACATACCATGAAAATCAAGTGATCATAACCTAACCATGTATTTTATTGTTTGAATCTTCCTTTTGGACTATCTATTGTTTGAGGATGGTAGGTGGTGCTCAAATTAATATCAATATAAATAGAATTATGAAGTATCTTCTAGAATTTCGATATAAAATGGGGATATCGATCTGAAAAAATTGACAGAGGTGAATCATGAAGTCTCATAAATGAATTAATATAGATAATTTAAAGGGGTTTAAGAGGTAAATCATATCTTATAGTGATTAAATGTGAATATTTGGTTAGGAAATTAGTGATAACCCATATTACATAATTATTTTTGGGAGTCTTTGGTAGTCCTGTGAAAAATTCCCTTATAATGTCATCCCACTTGCACATAAGAATAGAAAGAGGTTGATTAAATCCTCTAAGAAGCTGTCTCGAGACATTATATTTTTTAAAAACCAAACATATTGACACATAATCATCAATTTCTTACTTCATGTTATCCCAAAAAAAGCTACCTCAAATCCCTATACATATTTTTTATTCTTTGGTTTATAGAGAAATTCAAGATATGAGATTCATAAAATAATTACCTTTTTAAATCATGTGTAGATGGAAAACATAATCTATTTCCAAATTTTAGAATACCAACATCACAAATTAATTCTTCTAATTTTACATCATTTATAACATTAATTTTCTTCTGAAAGTTATCATCTTCAAATTAAGAACTTATTATCTTTTTTTAAAAAGAATGTTTTGATATAATTTAAAATATGATTGATTTATACCATTAATTAATGATTCCCATATATATTTTTACTATATCCATGAACATATTATCCCTATAAATCTTCATTTTGGTCATTACTCCCAAATATGTCACACTCAATGCATCTATTGGAATATTTTCTTTCCCTAGAAGATTGTGTATTAAGGAATCATAATCATTGAGTATATTGGGCCATAAAATTTGTCTCATATTGATATATTTCTATGAAAATATGTATTTTAGTATTTTATGATATTTTTTAATATAACATATTTAACCATAGAGGCAATTTCTCTATATATTCAAAGAAAATATTACAATTACCAACTCATGATCTTGGGTTTTGTATTATTATTCATGAGCCTTCAATTGACTTGATTAATATAAAAATACTCTATTATTTTTCATTAGAAAAAAACTGAGACCCCTCTTTGATGCATCACAATATATCACAAACCCATAACTTTTAGAGGGTAGATTCATTATCAGATAAATTTATAACCTCATATTTAGTTCATCAGAAAATTATTCACATTCCTTGGTCCAAATAAATGTAACCCCTTTATGTGTAATATTTTTAATGGGTTATCTAACCAAGAAAAAGTCTGAATTAATTTTTGATAATAACCTAAAAAACTAAGGAAACTACACACCTCATTTATGTTCATTAATAAAGTCTATTATTAGTCTACCAATGTCTTAATAGGATCAACTATGATTTCATCCTTGGAGACAATATGGTAAAGAAAAAAAACTTTTTGAATCTAGATATCACACTTACTGAATTTCCCATATAACTTTTTCCTTCCCAGAGTCTCAATAATAACCCACAAGTGATTCTCACGGTCTTCATTGATTTTTGAATACACCAAAATATCATCAATGAATAACAAAAAAAATCAAGATATTCCATAAATAATCTATTCATTAGATCCCTAAAAATAGACAGGTCAATATTAAATCTAAATGGAATTACTGTAAAATCATAAATTCCATACCTCATATAAAAATATTTTTTTAGAATGGCTTACTTCGTTACTTGTAAATAATGATACCCAAAATGAAGTTCAATCTTTTAAAAATATTAGGATATTTGAATTTGGTGGAATAATTCATCAATGTGAGGAAAAAGATACGTTTTCTTTATTATAATATCATTGATTCCCCTATAATCAATGAAAAACCTCATGAATCCATATTTCTTCTTATCCAGGAGAATAGATAATCCCCTTGGTGAAACACTAGGGTTAATAAATCACTTATCATCCAAATAATCATATGGGTTCTTTAACTCCACTAATTATAAAGTGACCATTATATAGGGAGTCTTTGATATTTTCCTTGAATAATGGAATAAATCAATGGAAAAATCAACTTCATGCAATGGGTAATGTCTGTGTAATTCCTCAGGAAATACATAAATGCATTCCAGTATATTATGTACATCCTCTATTTTAATATTACCTTCTCTATCCCTATATTTTGTTTTATCTTATTCCCCAAGAATATAATTCTATATAGCTACATGGGGTGGATCTAGGTATGAATTAGAGGATAATGTCTCTACTTTAAAGATACGAAATTATAAATCATCCTGAAAATTTATATTTTCTTTATTCTTGAAATAATTGTTTTCACCATATTATTAAATATGGTCCATACCAATGATTATATCAAAGTAAAACATAGTTATTCTAATGAGGTTAAAAAATAAAGTGTGTTTATTTGTCATAATGTGGAATGGATGACACATCATTTTCCCAATGACACCCCCTAAGATATTTGACTGAAAAAATCTCTTATTATGTTAAAATGGAAATGTTTAATTATCTTGGAAATCTGAGTATAAATAAAAGAGTATGCCGATCTATAATAAAATAAATAAATAACTAGATTTTATGGTAGGATTAAGTTACATTCGAACAAATCATTATGTACTTCTACAATAGTTTTAGTGATCACATAAGCTTGGAATTCTCCCCTTGGCCTCTTATGTGGTGAATTACCTTGACACTTGGGACATTGGTGTGAATAATTCCCCATTTCATTACAGATAAAACACTAGAAATGATTTATTTTTTTCTTCCCTCTTCATTTGTGTGCCAGATTCCTTTAATCGTTACACTTATAATAGACTCTCATTCCCTTCAAGCACTTCCCATGATGCTTCTTTATGAAATTTTCACATTATGTAAATTAATCTATCTTCGTTTCTTTGACACATTACCATTTTTATTTTTTCATATGACCTATTATTAGATTCATTCCCCTTGAATATATTTTTTTAGAAAATTACTTCTCCATTTTATGGATTATAAAATTATTTCATCATATGAAGAAAATGTTTGAGAGTCCAGTTCCCTTCTAAGACATGACATAAGTGCTTCAAAGGAATGGTAAATCTTGCATAATGTACTGCATATGTAATCCATTTCAAACCTAGATTACCTTGTAAATCTAGCTTCATTCTTCATAAAAATTTATTGCTCCTTTTGATTTAAGATAAGGATATTTATATTCATTTCAATTTGTTGATCATATGAGAAATATTTTTTAAAGATTGAATCCTAAAAATATTTCCATTCCATGGGTTTTATTTCCACTTCCTCCCTAGTATTATAGATCAATGATGACCACTGATCAACATGGTCATTTCGACAATACACAAAAATTGTAGACTTTTACTTTTCACAGCATCCCAACACAATAAATATATTCACCAAATACTTAATCTACTTCTTATAAACAATTGTATTTTTAGTCCCACTAAATTATGGGGCTTTTATAACCTGATGTGATCTAGTAAAGTAGAATCTCACAATTGAATAGGATGATCAATCCAGGTAATGTTATTTTTGAAAACCTTATTAAGATTCCCTAATGTGGCCATAATTTTCATCAGTCCAATACCGGCTGTATTGATTTCCTCAGTACGTAAATATCTATATTATCCATGAGTACTAATACCCTTCTTACTTCTAGGTTAAATTTATAAACAATGGAATATAATGTATTATCTCATAAAAGTATGAATTTTAAATCATAATGTAGAATTTCAAATATGGTGTAACACATAGAATAATTTAAAATTAATTATTTTTTAATCATAGAATTATAAACATTGTTTATTTTGGGAGATTTTATTTTCAAATCCTTCACAATGGTTTGTTAATAAAATGTGAATTATCAAAAGCATATCCTCTAGGAGTTTTAAACTTGGTCCGCAGTGAGGCATGTTGTCATGAAATAGGTGATGATCAAGTCTATCCCAATGAATCCTTTTCAGATTAATTACTCCTCGGTACCTCTATTCTAGAACCACATCAATTTATAGTATCTATATAGGTATGTATTTCTAGGAAACACCACTTAATCTCTACCTTACCAAAACTTTATCATAAATCTGATGCATTACTTTATTACATTGTCATATATATCGTGAGTCGAGTCCCAAAGGACCGACCAGTTTTGTAGTTTTGGAGAACCAGATACATACATGATACCAATTTTTCATTATTAAAATAAAATAAAACATAATAAAAAACAATATAAAATAAATCACATCCTAAAAAATGATTCAAAGATCTCGTTTTCAAATAATGGGGAAATGAAACAAAAAAAAAGGTGTGCTCAAATGCTCAATATGGGTAAATTACAAAGGAATATTTAATGAATCATTAAATAATAATAAATATTTTATGGTAAAAAACTAAACACACATGAAATTTATATAACATGACTACATGAATAGATCATCCATAATTAATATGGAAAGATAAATGATTGAAAACACATTCCATTTAATCAATAATATGAGAATAAAATAAATCCAAATATAATATCATTATGAAAATATCATGTATAATAATAAATAAATTATTAATGAATGAAATACTTAATTATTAGACCAAATGATCTTAGTAATCATGATAACTTTACTGTAAATATCGTTCACAGGAGAGTTTAAATACTACAGGCAGAAACCTGATTAATTTGGCCACTTAATTTGTCTCATGATACCTATCAAATCATAAGAAGGATATATAATACTTGGACCCTTCCATCACTTCAGGTCAAAATCATTACTCATATATTGAATAATCAATTTAATTCATGAATCGATATGACTTATCATAAAATATTTGTATTGAGTGAAGGATACATATTTATCAATATTTCTCCAATTAATCAAATACTTTTCCGTGTAAAACCCTATGTAAAAATTGTTTATGGTAGATGAAATTATCATATCCATAATAAAATAATATGTATATTTAATATAAGTGTAATTTTAAATGAAAAATAATCACATGAAAGTGATTTTTTCAAGAGAAAGTTAACAATTAGAGAAGAAACTTAGATTGTACAATAACTTTTACCACATGGTAATTTTCAATTAAAAAACCATTGGATGAATTGATCCAAAGTGAAACATAAAATACCATGAACTATGAATTAATCATGATATTATATTTCAATATTTTACTATATACACTATATAAAATTTAATTGGTTTATAATAACAAATTAGTCTCAATGGAATGTAAATTTAGATTAAATCCCTTACCTCACACTCTCTTTTGATTAAACATTCTTTATCCTCATGTATAGTGGTTGTAAACATATTATTTTCTTAAAAAATAACAATATTAATATTTTTAATATCATATATGATTCTTTTATAACGTATTATCACCCTTTCATTAACAATCTTTCATTATTTTCATTGTTTCAAGTGTTAATTTCCTTGTTTTCTTATGCATGATTTGTCAATGAAAGATACAAGTATTGAACATATTAAATAGTTTCAAAATTATGATAATAATAACCATGAAATAATTATCATATTTCACATTAATTTTACTTTTAAAACCAATCATGAAACATGATTTATAAAAATGAAGTATGTTACCGTCAACGAGACGGTATTCCATACATACACATGAGTAACATTTCCATTTTCCAATGATCATTATATAAAGAAGGTAAGTAATATATTATATTTAAATAATGATAATAATATCATATATATCATATTATATAATTATATATATATATATATCATCCAGGCGATGTGGTGATGAAAAGAGAGCCACATCGTTTTGTGAAGGCGGTAGGCCACACATATAAAAACGATGTTATAATATTTTAGAGAGTGGAAATTTAAGAAATAAAATTTTATATTATATTTATTTAATGATAAATTTGACATGGATATCATAATTATGTCATTTATATCACATATAATCATCAAATTTATCCTTAACACCTTTCATGTGAAGCGTTAGCGAAAGAAGAATCCCATCACTTCGTGAGGCGGTAACATGTTGTAAACACAAGAGATGTTATCGTATTTCCTATAGAATCGAAGTTATATATATATATTATAATTGATCTATAGGTATAAATATGTTATAAATATCATATATATATTTTGGATCCATCATCCTACCCAACAGTGAAAGGTGGTAATTGAAAAATGAATGACATCGTTTTGGGAGGCGATAATTTGTCATACACATAAATAATGATTTCATAACCCATTTAATGGAAATGTAGATGGTTGTAGGTAATGAAATGATTATTAAATCATATTATTAAATTTAATATACTAATGTTATTATATAATTATGGATTAATAATAATTCAAGGATATAGAGAACTAATTAAATTAAAGATTCTCGTTGAAGAACATTGTGTAACATCCTCGACCCGAAAGATACTAAATCTGTGCCCCGAGCTGGGTTTCCACATGACTTAGGGATCACCTCCCCATTTTGTAGAGGTTTCCAACTAGTATTGAGGGTTTAATGGATTATGTTATGAGACTATACCCTCTTTTCCAGAATAATCCCAAATAGATAAAATATTAAATAATGGAAAAAATAAATAAAAATACAGAACAAAAAATAATAACCATTTCCCAAATAGGGTAAAACCCCCCTACAATAAGAGAAATATTCTCTATCATGCTAATTGTGTCATGTGTAAAGAAAAACCCAAAAACAAATACAAGTAGTCTAATATCCAAATGAGTCCTAAATCCAAGTCCTAATCCTCATCCATGCACACCCCAAGATCAACTCAACTCCCTAGCATAGGGACATTTCCCTTGTCCTGACCTACAACCATAAGGAATACTTGGGTACCCAATGATGGCTTAATCAGGGTGTGAGTACAACTCAATAGGCCACCACCATCAGTGTCTACAAAATATCTATTCTAAACAGAAATTACATGAAAATATGAAATAAATGAAAAGGAAAACCAAAAGGTATATTTGGTATCATTAGTTAATCTTATTCACTTTAACCGGTATAATCACTCAATCCATATTCGTCACATGTTCCATGGGATAAGAATTTAAATCATTTACACTATTTCTTAAACCGGTCAATTATCATGTATATGGGAATAGGTCAAGTTCTCTATCTCACTAGGGATAAATATTTTATATAATAACAAATCACACTTACCTTGGAGCCTCAGTCCCGAAAGGTTCATCCAATGAAACTATTGGGGATCTAGATTATCATTCTGAATCTCGAACCCATGCATTCTAGCATGGGCTTTATAGCCTTAGTCCTTCCAGACCCATGGGATAAGCCTAATTCCATTATCCCACACAACAATCCATGTTCACATGCTTCTTTATCCATTTACCATATATACCATATAAAAAAACATACATAATCAATACACATACGATCATATTTCGCATTTAATTTAACACATAAATCATCCTTATTCTTTATCTCGATGACATATTTACTATTTATAATTCATTTCTCATTAACCCATTATTGTTATGAAAAATGATCCCTTATTCCATATTATAAATGAAATGAAATTAACAATAATTTCATTTTCATTCCATGTTAACTAATTATACGAATAAAATTTCATATTCATTCAACTAGTGAACCATCATCAAACTCAAACTCATTTACACATTTACCATTTACAATTCATTTCCCATTTAACCCAATTGCATTTTCATACCTAAACCCATTTAGTATATTAAAAAGTTCTCATTTATTAACCCATTAAACACATTCACCAATTGATATTCTATAAACCATTTACACACTCTCATTTAAATACCTTAACCCAATTTACCCATTTATCATTCACATGCCTTAGACAAGCAACCAATTACCCTTCACAATCCATAACTAATTTAATGCATTAAAACTAAACCAAAAAATCATCTTATTCCATGCTAACAGCTGGAAACAATTTCCATTGGTTCCCCTTTGTCATTAAAACTGACATGTCAACATATTTACAATGGGCTCTAATTCAACCCAAATCAACTCCATGCTTAACATTACAATTTTCAGTGTTCGGTAATATTGGCACACCCCATGGGTGGCCCTAAAGTAGTTTAATCATCCTCAATGCATCCCAAGAGAATCATGATGGGTGTGATTCATCATTAATCTATCATTTTACCAAATCACACTAAAGGAATCCAATATTCATTAAGAAGGAACCAATACACAACCACACATGCACTAATCGACTTTAAGACTATGGGATATTACTTGTAGACCACCTATATTGATTATAATGAAGAATGCATCCTTAAACTATACCTTAGATTAGGATTCAACAAGTCCATGAATCCCCACACTATGTTCCATAGGGAAAAAAGATTTATAGGGATTCATAAGATGATGAACAAAACCACAAGCCATAATCCAGAAAGAAGAATCAAGAGAAGTGTTAGACTCATCCAGAGCATCCATATGCACCCAACGACACTCCAAATGGCCTAGATACAAAGGATACTGATCCTTGGGAGTTCTTGGTCTAAATAATTCATCATTAGGGTTGCTGGAGGAGAAATGGTGGAAGAAATTGGGTGAGAACCTCAAAATCCTAAGGGGGGAACGGTAAAAACCCACTTTTAATGAGTTTCATGGTTTGGCCACACAGTTTTCAAAACCATTAACCAACCATATGATATGCTATATCTAAGAGGTGTACAAGCCTCATAGTTACCTAGGGATCTCACATATTTTAACAAACCATGTGCCAAGCATGCAAAATTCTTTTTCCCATGGTCATACATTTTGGCTCACCCCCTTGCACGATTTACCCTAACCACACACCAACCATGAATCATGAAGAGGTTGGGCCAATTTCCCTTTTTTCGTTCATGTCCCAAACCCCTAGAATACCCTCGAGCTCCCTCACACACCCTATAAACATTTAATTAAACAACATTATGGTATTCAAACATAAATTTAAACAAGATCGCACCTCCATGAAGTCCAAGATCTTAAAAACTCCCACCTCATAATGGATTGTCCTCAAGACATACCACCCATGTATCACATAACATATTAAGTAATTAGATTTTTCCACTAAGCCTACATATCCATCTCTATCTTGTAGGATTCTTCATGAACATCACTATGATTCCACAAAACTTAAGCCAAAGGCACTATCTTTACTTGTTATACTTTCTCACTACAATTTACAATACGAACCAGATACTTCTAAATGGACGCATCAACATAAAACCAAAAATCAACCAAAAGAACTCCATATAGATATCTAAGGAACACTACCTAAATTGAAACACAAGGAAGCATCATTTGTATCATCATAAAATCATGTAAGAGACAATTGGAACCCCATCAAAGAAATCCTCTCTGAAACACATTACCTAAATCACTTAGCACCATTTTTCCATGCCATCAAAACTATAAAAGTACCCTATACATGAAATCTCCTAATGAGAAACACACAACTTCCAAACCAAATTTCTTAGCCTAAATCATTCCACATATTGAGGCCCAATTTCCTCACTCCATACTCAAATATTTGAAGAAAAATTCGAGCACAACCTTCATCTCAAGGTACTCATCTTGTCAAAACATGATCCAATTCCAATCACCAAAGCTGAAACACCGAGATGGTTCCTACCTGATATCATACACCCCTATAACTGTTTACATAATCAACCTCCCACTTACCCGCTATGGTGATCCCTATCATATGATTTATTTTACAACCACCATCATCTAGTTGTTGGAACCTCTACTATGGAAAAAAACAACTAAAACCGAATTTCAAATTTTAAAACATACCATACATGTTTCCAAACTCATCATTCCAAAAATTCATAAGAACATCATCCTACATGGACATCCAACCTTGTCATAGAAACCACCTGAATTGTATATGCATCATCCATCCATTGTGGACCAAGAACAACTTGACCTCTCTCATGTTTTCCTTCATTTCTGAATTCTCTTTCCATAAAACATCAAACCGGTGGTGGATTAAATCTTAATATAGACCATTCTTAATGAATTGACTCAAAAATCCCATTTTCCACTATTGAAATTCTATTACCTACACCTTCCCATTAAGCCTCCTCACTCAAAGCATACTATAATCATCTTATGCACCTACCAAGGTCATTCCCTGATATCTTGTAAACTCTAACATTAAGGTATCCACTATATTCCAAGCCTTCATCATTATCTATGGAACCCATCAACATTCCTAAAAAAAGAACTTACACCATCCACACATTGAGTAAATATGACCAGGTTCTTACAAAAACTGATTTCAAAACATTGAAACATAATTTCAACTCTAATATTCACCAAATGTGGTTTTAAACTCACAATGTTTGTCCCTTATTCCTAGATGAGTTGACCTGTCTCTTGGCTGGATCATCCTAGAAGTGCTCAAATTCACTATTGGCATTCCACCACCATACTTAAACAAGATACTTGAACACCCAAGTACCCTCCATGGTCACCCAATCACACATACCAGATTCCATTCACATCCTCCAATAAGGTTCTAGAACCCAACCTTCCTTTCCAAGAATCATTTCCATGTCTTACTACACCCTTTAACAACATTAACATAGGCATCTCAAATTCCATTTGGAACAACACTAAGCCCACAAAAAATCATGGATCATTAAACCACCACATCAAAGTCCCACCTAAGATTTTGTAAGGAACTCAACGTGCACCTCACAAGTTTCCCATTGGCAACTTGATTCCACCACATCAACTACACACTCTGTTAAACCCATCTAGGACAAACTTATCACCCTTCACCTTAAGAGTATTGTTGTCACTGTTTTCTACATGAAATACGAACCTCCATGGATCACACATATATCATAGTTAGAACCACATTATGTAGAAATAGTTGTCAAAAATTTATGAGAACAATAAAACAAACATCACCTGATACCCATTCCCAACTTCTGTGAACAGAACCCATGACATTTTTCAACACCCGGTCCAACCTGAGGACCTCACCCATAAAATATAGATGGTGTACCTACCACTATACATCTCTATATACAATCCCCAAGATTATAACCTATATGATGTACCATATCTGACCACACACATTCAATTCACTAGGTGTAAAGATGGATCTTTCTCAGCGTTCCTGGGATGATGTGAAGATATTAGGCATGACCATCAAAAAGAAAAAATAATGCTTAGAAGTCATCGAATAACACCAACATGAATCATACATAATTGATGTAACCTACCACTATGGGAAACCATTCTTACCACGACTCTTAGTCTTACTGGACCATAATGTCTCATTAACACCTGGCCACCATAACTCAAGTAGAGTTACAAATAAAACTAATCACCACTTTACAACTCTCTACCAAGTAGTCTTGAACCAACATTTCCTTATTATATACCACCAAAACACCACTTAGTTCCTTCTAGCATGATCCTGGTGATTTGAAATGAAAACACAAATAACCAAAACCCAAATCCAGAACCAAATGGTCTCTCACATAACCAGTGATTTCCACTAATTACATGGAACATGATTGGAAACTACTTCAAAGCCACCCGTGTATGTATCTCAAATGACATTGTGACTTCATAGAATTCCCCCACACTATAAAAACCTCATATCCCTCAAGGCCTTTCATTTTCCTATGACCACACCCTAAGAATGACTTTAGATCACATGAGCCCAAAATTACCTTGTCCTGGACTAAACTCCCACTTAAACACCTGACCATGACTCCTGGTTTATTAACCTCATTAGTCTTAAGGAATTATCAAAATATCATCCATAAACAAAAACATTCATACAAATAAGATCCACCACATGACCAATATAACCTCATGCTTCACCTTCATAACAAAATAATCCATCCACCCTTCGATCAACCTTGTCTCTCTACCCAAAAATCAACATGAAGGCCCACAATAATCATCGTAAAAAATATATGGGTCTAACACCCAAATGATCCAACCAATTGAAATAAATATTACAACCACTATCATCCCCCATGTGTCTCCATAAGAAAGAAACTTAGGAACAATCATTCACTTCTACCAAAAAGTCAACGACACTCATTGTTCTTCGATTCCACCACAAAATAAATCACTCATAGTTCACCTCATAAGGCACAATCAATTCTGGTCCATCCTCTTTGGAGGATAACCTCAATTTTCAAATTCTATTAGCATCAAAAAAATTTCAACCATCCCACACAGCCCTCCAGGACAAACCCACACTAGGAAATAATCTTTATAATCCACTTTTAAGGTCCATAACATCCATCATCTGATACACACACAAAGGAACTATAAATCTAATTTGAATTCTCTCATAGGTCACATAATAGTTCAAACAATACCAAATCCCTAAACTAGAGTCATGAAAATAAAAATTCACTTTCCCTATCTCTACGAAGTACATATAAAGTCACAAAAAAACATTGTTTACAGGTGACACTCTTTCTCTCGTTCTAATGCCCATGGAGCCCAGAACACCAAACAACCATTTACTCTTGGTTCTGCACCAAAGATACACACTAAAATATATCAGCACTATGGATCAAAAACCTCCATAAGGTCTAAAAAAACACATAGGTTCCAAACCTATGAAGGTCATCAACATCCATGGTACCATATTTATGGTCGAACATACACCCCACAAAATCATGACCCACAAGGGTTTCTACTCTCATATTACCAAAAAACATATCATGACCCAAACTAACTATACTAGGGTCTATATAAAAACATTAGGAAAACTCACCACTTTCCCCCCCCCCCCAAATGTCCCATCATTACAAATCCTTATGAAATTAACTTAATTGGTTTGAAACTCAAGCATTCACATTTTAAAAATTCAATCTACAAAACATTTATAAAGTCTTTACCTTACTCAAATCCAAGTTTCAAAACATTTTTATCTATAGGAACATAAAGGGATGATTGAATGAAGTAAACCACATATGGAATTTTTTACATCATCTACATTAAATAGCCCACTATGCACACAATAACCCAATGGTCATGATCACACCTTTAATAATACCCTAAACCATTCCTACCATGGGTCATGGTAAACATGGGTTAAACAACTTACATAGTCACAATTATTTCACTAGAAACCCCCTTTATAAACCATTTCCAAATTTATAGTGAAAGTATTTCTCTTTTAGGTACCCATTTTGAGTCGCAACTTATCACAATCAACATTTTAACTAATTTACAACATTAAATAATCACAATTATTTAACCATTATTTAACATTACTTATATTTTTCAATTTGAATTATCTCTATTAGAGACCATTTTATTCAAATTCTCATGAATGTAAAATGCATCCAACCCTTCATATCCCACACACAACACCATGTATGATTATAATGTTGTATTCCCCACATATCCCTAGGTTCCTATGATGATACATGAATACAAAAACTCATTCCATTTATTATGTGATAAAAATATCATAAAATAATCACATCACACAAAAAGTACATACCCCAATGGTGAAATATTATTCAACTGTAAAAACACACGTCAAGAAAAACAATTCCTACCCTTAGATCTTGGGGTTTCCCTTGTAAATGGTTTAACCATTCCTACAAATGAGCTCATTTCCAAGGGCCGAGACATACTAATATCCCATATACCATAGTAAGACAAAGAAAAGAACTCATCTGAAACCACTTTGTAGCATCCCCGACCTGGAAGCCACTAAACCAGTTCCCTGAGTCTGGTCACTACTTGGCCACAAACATGCCTTGACATATGAAATATTTTTATTACTAGCATTGAGGGTCTCATGGATCATATAGGGAGACTATACCCTCTTTACCAGAGCAGGACACACTATATAATAGATGAAATAATGAAAAAATTAAACAATAATCTAGAATGAGAATTACTAACCATTTTCCCAAGAGGGTAAAAACCACCAGAAAAAGATAAATATGACATGTCATGGAAACAGTGTCAAGTGTGAAGAAAACCCAAAACAAATACAAATTTTCAAATATCTAAATGGGTCCTAAATCGAAGTTTAGATCCTCATCCATTCACATCCGAAGCCCAACTCAACTCCCAAGAATAGTTCACTTTCCCTTGTCCTCTCTTATAAGCATGAAGAATTCTTAGGTACCCAATGACGGCCTGAGTAGGGTGTGATTACGACTCATTAGGACACCACCAAGGGTGTCTAAAAATATCCATTATAAATAGTGAGTGCATGAATGTTTGAAATAAATGATAAGGAAAATAAAAAAACAATTAGGGTCCCATTAGTTAACATTATTCACCTTAAGTATTCAAACCACTTAATATTTCTTCATCTCATGTTCCATGGGTTAGAAAATTATATCAATTAGACAATGGCCTAAGGTAGTCAATTATCTTGAATATGGGAATAGGTCAAATTCCTTATCTCACTAGGGATTATCATTTCATAGAATAATATATCTCACTTACATTAGATCCTCAGTCTTGTTAGTTTTATCCAATGAAACCATTAGGGTTATAGAGAAATATTTCAACTCCCTAACCTATGAATTATAGGGTGGGGTTTAGAGCCTCAGTCCAACCCGAACCATGGTAGGAGCCTCTTTCCATTATCCCACACCACCGTGCCATGTGCACATGATTATTTATCCACTTAACAAATAAACCATATCACAAACAATACATAATTATTGCACATAAAATTACATTTCACATTTCATTTAACACATAAATCATCCTTATTCCATATCTCGATGACATATTTAATATTTATAATTTATTTCTCATCAACTCAATAATGTTATTCCAAAATTCTCCCTTATTACATATTATTAATAAAACACCATTAACATCAATTTTATTTTCATTCCATGTTAACCAAATAATTTCAATCACAATTCATATCCATTTAACATGTGAACCATCATCAAACTCTAACTCATTATCACATTTACCATTTACATTGCATAGCCGATTTGAACTAATAAGATTATCATACCTCAACCCATTCAGTATATTAAAAAAATTATCATTCATTAACCCATTAAACACATTCACTAATTCACATTACTTAACCTATTTACACATTCTCATTTACATACCTTAACCAAATTTACCCATTTATCATTTACATGACATAGACAATAAACCAATTACCCTTCACAATCTATAACTCATTTAACCCATTAAAATTAAACCAAACAACCCCCTTATTCCATGATAACAACTAGACACAATTACCATTAGTATCCCTTTATTATTCAAACTAACATGTCAATATATTTACCGTGGGCTCTAATTCCACACAAATAAACTCTATTCTTAACATTAAAATATTCCATGTTCATGAATATTTGCGCACCCCATGGGTATCCCTAAGCCAGTTTAATCCTCATCAATGCATCCCAAATGAATCATTAAGGGTTTGATTCATCATTTTGATAACCTTTTTACAAAATCTAACTAAAGGAACCAAATTCTCAATAATAAAGAACCATTACACAATGTTACATGCACAAATAGACTTTAAGAATATAGGATATATCTTTTAGACCACCTATATCAATTATAATGAAGAACACACACTTAAAATTTTATTTATATTTGTATTAAATCGCCCCGTGAATCCACAAACTATGTTCTATCATAAAAACAAAATTTTAGGGGCTCATAAAAATATTAAAGAGAACACAATCGCTAATCAGGAAAAGAGAATAAAGAGAAGTGTTAGACACACCTTTTGCTTCAATCCGCACCCAAAAAAATTAAAATTTATTATAAATGAAGGGGATAAATATTGGGGAGGTATTGGTTGAAATGGTTCATTATTAGGGTTGATGGACAAAAAAAGGGGGAGAAATTAGGTGAGAAACTCAGAATCTTGTGGGGGAAAAATAGAAAACCCCAACTTCAATGAGGTGCGCAATTTGACCATATGGTTTTCCAAACCATGATTTAGAATCTATCAAAGAGGGTTCCAATTCAATGAGTTACATAAAAATACCACAGGTTTTTAAAAACTATGTTCCAACCATGAGAAATTCCTATAACCAAGGTTGCATTGTTTGGATTTCCCCCATGCAGGGTTTACCCTAACCATGCACCAACTATGAAACATTTACAGGTTGGCCCAATTTCCCTTTTCTGTCACATTATGAATGCCTAAAACACACTCAATATCCCTCAAACACCTGATAAAAATTTAATTGACCAATATAAAATGATTTAAACTAAAATTTAACCAAGAACTCCCCTCTATAAAATTTGAGATCTTACACATTAACTCTACTTCAAGTATCCTCCTAAGGTTTGCACTAAATCCATCCTATAATGGATTTATTCCATATATAAGGATTATAGGATGATATGAGGTAGGTGGGAAGCTTATATGGATAGGTATTGGCTAAAGAAAATAGGTTTTATGGTGTTAATAAGAGAGTAGAGTGGGTGACCTTTTATAAGTGGGGTGAGTAGCACATTTTTTATTTTTCTAAAAAGATTCAATCGTACCCATGTTTGTATCATAAAAAAGCCTCCAAAATGGTCCATTATATATATTAGATAATAAGTTTTCAAAATATGTCCATACAATGGGTGTTTTAAAATGTTTTAGGTAATTTTTAACTCTTATGGTTTTAGTTGAACCCCCTGATAAATCCATATTTACCTTTACCATAGTAATTTTTTTTCTATTATCATCATTCATTTAGATAAAACATTAAGTTAAAATTATTATAAATTATAAATTTATATAATTAAAAATTTGTAATTCATTTTTACAAATTAAATTCATATAATTGTAAAAGTTTATGTTTAAATTAATCTCACAGACATGATGAGAAAATGGATTTTCAAAGAGACAATGTCTAAAAGTTTAAAAAGTTTTTATATGAAAATTAAATATGAAAATTATTAAAATGATTTAAATTTTATTAATTTATATAAAATTATACTTATGTTACTTTAAAACCAATTAAAAATATAATTTAACAACATAAATTATTTTAATGAAAAGGTATTTTTCATTTTTCATCAAAAAATTAAAATTTTATGAAAAATCTAATAAATTCACCCTAAGAAAATTGTGATTTGATGATTTAATAAATATTATTTTAAATAAATTTTCTAAAAGTGTTAAAAATTAATTTTAAATTATGTGTGCAATGAATGAATAAACCTTGTTATGTTAAAACCCGATGTTGTGTGCATCAAAAGCTATCAAAAAATATGATTTATTCTAAGGAAAATATATCATAAAGCCTTGAGGTGTTACATTATCTCATAAACATGGGAATTGTAATCTTCTATATTTTTTCAAATTTCATAGTTTCACTTCTAATTGAATACAATTAATTTTAGGGTATTATTCTCAACCACTTTTAAATTGACTCTTTGATCATATTGATAGTATTATATTCATGTAGATTAATCATTTCTTATAAATAATTTTTAAAATACTTAAATATTTTAATATTAATATTTTATTGAAAATTCATTACCCAAAAAATTTGTTTATGAGTTTATTTTAATGCATGTATCATATCTTCAAAATCTCTACTTCTCACGACATTCTCATCAATTAATTTTTTTAAATTATTGTTTAGTTAAAGGATATATTTATCAAAATAAAAACAAAAGTTATTCCCTAGATTCAAACTTCTTGATGATATTTCTATACTCTTTAAAATTTTCCATCAGTTAATTATGAAAATACTATTTAAATATTTATAGTTTTGTTTTCTCATAATTTATTTATGAGATAAACATAAATTCATGAGTAAAAACACTTACTTAAACCTTCTTCATGTAATTCACAACTTTAGAGTAGTGGAATCTAGTTGAAATTGGTCTATAATATTTTATATTGAACATTATTATTCAGGTTGATCACCATCTATATATATTAAAGATTAACTACAACTTAGTCCCTGTTTAATAAGTAATGCATTATGTTTTTTATGTTTCTAATATGTTATCTTCCTAAACGTATTAGAGTTATTATTCTTCCTATTTTTCATTATTATACTAAAAACCATTATTTAGATTGGAATAAAATTTATATTAAATAAATAACTCATCCTAATAACTTAAAAAGATATAAATTTCATGGAAACTATTAAAAAATTTATTGAAAAATTATATTTTATTAGATGTCTAATATTGTTCTCTAATAAAAATTCATGTTCCTAGTGGATTGTATAGTCATACTGTGAGGGGAGTGAATAAATATATAAAATTTATATCAAATTATATTCAATTTATGTATTGAACCATGTCGTATTCAAACATATTCACCTATTAGAATAAATGAATCTCATACACTGACTAACATATTTTCCAAAATTAAGAAAGAAAATAAATAGAGCACAATACATTGTATTATTAAAAATTTCAACCACAATTTGAGATTATAATACTTGGTGTATTTAGACCCAATATAAGATAAAATTTTTATCACTTTTATAGAAAAGTATTTAAAAATGGGTGAGAAGGTATTATCTTCGAATCGGAAACTACATTATTTAATTATACTCTAGAGGAAACCATCAGGTAGGTATCATCCCCTTACCTAAAAATCACTATGTTCAGATAGGTTCTTTATACTTATTATTGATATCATTGAATCTCCAAACTAGTTATTTATATTTTACCCTTATAGTATTCAATATTCATTCTTCTAGTAACAATATTTTGTGTTCTCTTAAATACATTTACATCTTAATGTATAATCTTAGTCCTCAATCAAATTTATCAACTAATAGAAGAAAATATACAGTAGTTTCTTTGATGATGGTGTCTTTATGTTACCATGATTTATATAACTTATTCATGATTGGGATCACTAACCATATCAATAAATATTTATGGTATTCAATAACCATATAATTAATAACTTAATATTCATACATAGAATTTTAGTACTCTCTAAATATAAAATTAATTGACTTATGAATTTATTGAGATCCTTTCAAGTGTCTTAACTTATGACCAATATAATGAATATATATTATTATACTGGATCGATAACATATATTCTCATACCATCTAGATTAAAATTTATTTTAACCCCTTTATTTTTAATATCTAGATTATCCTCAACACAGGAGTTCAGAGTGTTATGGTAATTTTCCCTACCTTATCCAACACAAGTTATATATGGTATTAAAATTCCAGTTCTCAATATCTACCTAATTTTTTCCATTTAAGATAACATTACACAAATTATTTTCAGATTATTATATTTATAGACATTATTTTATTTTAATGTTATTCCTAATATAATACATCATGGAAGCCTCATAATAAAAGAGAGTGTTTAGATATCCTAAAAAATTATTTAACACATTAAATAATGTGATTGGTGTTGATTATTTTAAATGAAATTATATTCATGTAGTGATTTGAGATTCTTAAAATCAACACCACCAAACATGAATGTATTTGATTTTGTGTAACCATACATTATATTTCACCTACATTAGAAAATGTAACTCAGTTCATACAATTCATCTTATTCGACCACATTAAATATTATCATTTTTGACTTGCACACTATTTTTCCTAAATTTCATGAAATTATACCTATTTTCATGAGAATCACTAAATTTCACATAGTTAAAATTTAGAATTCCTCAATCATTATACTATAACATACAAATTCTACATTAATCAGCTTTTAAACATCTGAACTTTTGGATCTCAAAAAATTTTCATTTAAAAACACTTTATTGGGTAACTAATCATTCAAATACCTAAACCATCTATACCTTAATTATAATTATGAAAGTATTCAACATCTATATCATTATATTTACATCAATTAGCCTAATTTCTTTGTATTTACATCAACTAAATTTATCATCATTATTTAGTAATCATTATTACAATCATATTTTCCCATAGATTGAACAATAAAAATAATAATTTTTTATTTTTCTTTGGGACTGACATTCTATATATGATTCTCCAAGAGAATCTATAATATCTATTTCATTATCTTCTATAAATTTTTCTACCATCATATTTCATAAATATTTTCAAAAACTATCCTCTTGTGTACTCCAATTATTAGTGTCCTTATTTTTTATACTTCTTATCATTCACAACATCTACTACTATTAAATTTTATCCATCAACTTCTCAATTAGTTTGGTATGAGAGAATTTAAAAAATAAAACATCTGGATAAAAATTTTTAATGATATTGAAACTATTATAATTTTTATTAGATTGAGATATCAACATAATTTAATAGTATATAAATTTTGAAATTTTACTATATCATCTTCGTAACCCTCATATTTTTCAAAACAATTACCTTTACATAAGATATTCATAATCGTACATATAAAAAAAAGATTTTATAGCTATTTTATTCTGGTTGTCATCTATATTCCATTAAAACATTTTATACTACTTCATATAGTTTCCCATAGTCAGTATCCACAACTTATCATTCAATAGTGAATCAACATATCTTCAAAATCTTTATATTTATTCATATAATATCATTTGGATTCACTATATCTCCACATCTGTAACTCATTATGAAACTATTTTAATTACTTATAGATTATATTAAATTTTTAAACCTTCTGTAAAAAGTGATTTTAAATATCATCTCTAGACGCACCTCTAACCATAATACTTACTCTATAATACTAAGTTCTATAAGCATTACTTATATAAGAATGACTTCTAGAGAAATTATTAAGGATTAAATTTTCCTTTAATTTAGACTATTCAACATCAAAAAACTATAGTTTTACTATCAATTGTATTCTTCCTGATTTGTAAATAAGAAGATGGATTCTTATAAGCTCCAACATGACTTTGAACTCCTTTACTCTTAACTCCTTGATCATTTTAAATGTCAATAATAACACGTGGATCATTTTAAATGTCTCATTCCTCACCCTCCATAGATCTTTTTTAGATAGTGATTTACTCATACATTATCATATTTCATTAAATATCATTATGAATATCTCTATAATAATAAAATATATTCTCTTCTTATTATGAAGTAATATTAATCCTTTCCCATTATTAAGGGAAATTTATTATTCATCATAATATAAAATATAAGAATAAATATACTATATAACATATAGTATTATGGTTTTTGTAAAGAAGGGATTCATTGGAACTCAAAGATTCATTAAAATATTCATCCTTTTCATGTATTAAGGTCCTCATCCATCACCTAACTCATATTGAAAAAAACATTCTCATTGAAAATAAATATAATCATCACAATCCATTGGTCACATTATTCTCACCCATCAAATTTTTTTCATCATCGTAAATCTCACAATATAAATTAATTAAAAATATGTCATTATTAGTTCAATTTTTCTATACACCATATATAAAATAAAAACAATAGATTATTTATGTTATTATTTTGAGAATACATGAGTTGGAGAAAGTCGCACTAATCTCATTTTTTACTAAAATATCATATTTTATCCCTTTATAAAGTATAATTCACTTTAGATAAGGGTTTAATTAAATTTATTAAGAAAGGATCCATCAAATAATCAACCCTAAGTATATGTTAGTGAGTTCAATATAGAAAACATGGGTGAATAATCTTATATAAAAGTTATCCATAAAATGTTATGATTTTAATATCAACTCAAAAATATATTTCTAGGGGATATTTAAGTGGTTTTATATGTAAAATTATATAGTCATCATGAAAAAATGCATTAAAACATTAATTTTCAAAAATGTATCTCCCCTTTCTATATTGATATATTTTCTCCTTCAAAAATCATAGACGATTCGATCAATTTAGTGAAAAAAAAGCATGATGACCAAACCTCAATAATTTTATCTATTAAGTGTCATCCATGTATCCATATTTTCATGAAATAATATTATATATATTACTCTATTATTGTGAGCTCCCTCCAAGAGATACACTCCGACATATTACCATCATAGTTAGTCTTCTACAGTTTGAGCTATAGGAATATCCTTTTTATACCATATGATGATTTTCAGGGAGGAATTATTGTATCAGATTATGCACTACATGATTGATATGTTTTGTAGATATAATATATTTAAAACTTTCATCATTTTCTCCCTTTAAATACATAATCGTGAATTTCATATAATATGAAATTATATAAAAAAATTAGAATGATCTAAATTATTCATCAGTTCATAATGAAATAAATAAGGATTTGGTCTATTAATCTAATAAATAATCCTTCACTTTAAGTTAAATATTTCTTCTAACTCTTTATGGTTTCTAATATATGTAATTTTCAAATATGAAAATCATTAGAAAACATGGTCTTCTTAATTTTCACATTTTTCATCCTTTATGAATGTTTTGTTTTTTATATTAACTATTAAATAAATTTCAATTTTTTATACTTACAATATATTATTTTTTATTCGAAACATTAATGGTTATATGTTTGTTAATTTATTTGGAATATTCTCATAATTTATTATGTGGGTGGTCTCTTTATTCATAGCTACATTTATGGCACATGAAGTCAGTGGTTCTTTATTTTTCATTATTGATAACAAAATCTATCCTTGTTGCTATATCCCAGAATTATTAGGAATGTGAACTACTTTATTTCACATTCCTCATTATTTTTTATCAATTTTTAAGTTTACCTTCATTGTTAATATCACATTTTCTTTTTATTTTAAGTATTATGAAAAATAAATCTTTTTTTTATCTCTTGGATTATCTATCTATATTGATTCAATTTTATTCTACTAACATTATTATTCCTGAACTGTTTGAAATGCTCTATGATCGAGATATTTAATCCATAATATAAACATATCCTTTTTGATGTTGCATCATTATCAAACTTGTTGCATACCTTCATTACCATATAGTTATTGAAAAACTATGCCATTATTCAATTTCTTACTATCCCAATATTACATATAACAAGTAGTGGACAATAATCTAGGTTGTTTTTATTTTAGATAAGGGCTAGAAATATTTTTATTATTACTATATTTGGACAGATAAATTATTAATTTTATATTACATTGGAATGAAACTTTTCTTAGGAATTATTACATAATCCCTTGATATTGTGGTGGATTAATTACCCCTTTTTCCACTCATGTTTTTCCAGATGATCCTCGAAAAAATGTACTAGACATTTTAATATCATTAGTATTTTAATATTTTTATGGATCATGGGTTCTTTTTTCCCCGATTTGGTTGAATATTGATTATTTTATGTTATAAATCTATTATCTACAATAATTTGAGTATTTAAATGGAAAATAATTATACTATAATGTTTTATAAAAATATTTAATTTCTTATTAATTTTGGAAGACTCATCTTGCATGTCTTTTAGATTTCTTATATTAACTTCTAATTCACAACGCAATAAGTTAAGGATATTTTTCATAATATTAATCAGAATAATTTTTTCCTTCCCATTATTTATTAATTTTATGAATATAATCATTATATATGTTACGCAATTATTATAGATAATTTATGAGCTCCTTCAATCCTTTATCATTGTTCTCAAATTGAGAATTTTTTATAATAGTGGTTCCCTTATGAGTTTGTTATAGTGAATGGATCCTCTCCTGACATGCATTTGTTATATTTGATTTCAAAACAATTGTAATTTTCAATTCATAATTATCTAGGGTATATAATTATAAAAATAATAGTACATAATGTTACTTATCTTTCATAATTCTGACGATATTATTATACTCCTTCATGTTATTATTCAATGTTTTTTTAAAATCTTCTTCATTATTTACCAACTTTGTTTTCTCATTATTTAGTTCCTCGATAAACTGAAACATATGAGTGAAAAATTTAGTATAAAACTCATTCAATTAATAATTAAATTCATAGATGAATTATTCAGTTGAAATTCTTCCATACTCATTATATAATGAACATTATTCTTCAATATGATCATTATAAACATATTTTACAGATAGAATTCCTCTTTTAATACTATTAATTGTTGACGCTTATTATTTCTTCCATTTTTTAGAAGACAACTTCTTTAACTTATTATCCTCATTTTTCATCTTATTTTCCATTATCCTATTTGAAACCTCCATGTCAAAATGAATAACATTGTTATTCTTTGTTTGAGGCATCTTGATAAATTCTCTAAATTTAAAATTCATGTAATGTAGTAAAAATATCTGGGAGAAAAGATAGATACAATTATAGTTGTAACTGTGTACTTCTATATAAATGGATGTTCTTTGTGGATCAGAAAATCACACATAAAGTGGGGGTAAATTAATGTAATTTTTTAACCCTATTCTCATCTCATTATGTTTTCATCTATTTTTAATTGGACCTATCCACTTGTTAGGATTAATAGATCACATTAATTCACCTACACATTGAATACATGAATTACTGAATATAAATAGATCAGAAAAAAATTTATTTTTACGAGGTTCATCCCCAATTTGAGATTCTAGTACTTTTTTTATTTTTATATAGTTTGAAAAGTATATTTTATCACTACTATATAAGAGTTATTACAAATGAGTGAGAGTGTATTACCTTGAACTCAAAACCTATTTTATTTTGTTTTACTATAAAGGGAACCTTAGATCATGTATCATCAACCATAATGGAAAAATTTCTATCCTATGATCGGTTCTTAATACTACAATCTTGCATATTTCAATCTTAATAATGGTTATTTATACATTATCACACCAATATATAAGGTTCCTCCTTCTAAAAAAATCTTCATTATACTCATGGATTCCTCTATATCTCTATGTAATATCTTCTTCCTCTACCAGAGTCTTTCAATGACAATATCTAAATTTAAATAGTTACATGCATGATAGTCTTGTTAAGTAACCATGAATTATATATATATATTTCAAGATTAGAATCATTAACGTTACCGAATTAATCGATAATGTATAATATTACCACTAATTTAACAACTTTTACTGCATCCACATTGGTCATATAGTAACCTAATTTTTATAATATGTAACTTTAAAATCTTCAAATATTCTTCAAATAGTACTAACATCCATGATTTATAGAGGGTATTGATATTTTTCATTTCATAGAAACTTATGGTCACTTAATATTTGTAGAATCATTCAATTTAACTTATAGATTCCTAAAATCTAAATTATACAACACATTTCAATTCATAATCATAATTTCTTACTCAATAACATCATCGATACATGAAATATACGGAATTAATAGGCCAATTTCAAACATGTGAGCAATTTTATTCATGTAAGATAACATCAAACAATTTAATTTCATTTAAGTATCCTCTCACAATAGATTTCTCTTAAATTTCTTACTATAAGAAATAACTTGTTCTAGCCTTATGTAGAAACCAAGAAATTAGCACTCCTAAAAAATCATAACAAAAAAAGTGACATGGTATTCCTAATTTTAACGTCCAACCAGATATTTTCACATTTACCCTTATGGTTATAGAAATCACATCTTCTATATGCTAATATATCTAAGATCTCACAATGAAAAGTTCTACAAATTCAATATTCATGAACATAATAAGTTTCACATAACTCCTCTTCTATGAACACCTTACTTGCACAAATTTATGGTTTACTTGAGACTCTTCATGAGTTTCACATGATTGGACCTGATTTTATTTGAATAATTTATTTAAACCATGTTCAAATATGAGCATCCTTAATTCTAGTTTCATAACTAAAAAGTTACATGGAACTCATCTTTACATGTTTTGATCTCATGGAATCATGGAAGATATCATCTCAAATCATTTTCTTTAGAAACTCATCCATCAAATAATTAAATACTCTAGACATTACATCTACTCATGAAAGTATTGAACATTTTGATAAATAAATTATTTATTAATTTCATCAACTTTATATATTTATATCATTAAAAGTTATTAGTATTATTTACTTCTCTTGCTTACTATCATATTTTTCTAGACCTTCTATAATAGTTATCCTAATTTTCACTTTCAATCTTGGAATTTACATTAATAAATTATTCTTTAAGATAATATATAAAATTAGTTTCATAAAATAATGATAAATCTTATTCTTTTTCAATTATATTAAATCCTAAACTTCTTTCTTACAATGTTCTAAAATTTATATTATCTTCATCTTCTGGACTATTGAACTTTATCAGCGTCTAATATTCTTAAACCTAACATTCATCTCCTAAACAGGTCAAACCTGTCACTATCAGAAACATAAAAATTTAAAACCCACATTAATCACAATATTTAAACTACCATGAAATTTTGTTATGTTGACAAATCAACATAGAATTTATATATTACCATCAGAAAAAATTCCAAAATATCGACATTATCGAAGTATTTTTCAACTAATAAACATTACTTAATAATTTTTACTATTACATATCACATTGTTAATTTTTTTACTTTGTCACAATTTTTACCTCTCTTGACTTCTGGTCAAATATATCTCACTTATTCTCCTGTATAGACACCATATGTATCCACATGTTTTCTTTTAGCATTGTATTAGTATATATTCTGAATTTGTACCTTCCTTCATCTTATATATTATTGATTCACATAACCTCACCATCTGAAACCATCATGTAACTCTAATAATTTATTATGTATTATCTTTATTGTGGACATCTTTTGAAAATAATACTTCAAGAAAATCTCTCCATATATAATTCCATATTTATTACTTCTTTCATAACTATATCATTTGGAAGTATAACATCTATAAGTATGAATTCAAAATTCAGAATTCCAGAATAAATTTTCCCCCAATGTAAAAAAAACAAATTTTTCTTAATTATTAATTAATATAAATACTATTTTGTATATATATGACCACACATAACATCAAACTAAATTGTAATAACACATTTTATTAAGATAAAATTATAAATATTAAAAAGTGATAGTTATAATTTATATGTAATATTAGAAGATATTAATAAAGTTACCTATGTTATGATTTTTTTTAAAATAATAATAAAATTTATTTTAAATACTATTGTATTGATAAAATTCAGTTGTAATATCTAAATTATTAATAAAATATATTTTTTTAAAAATATATATTTTATTAAAAAAGTACCCTTTTACTCATTATAAATTTTATTTTATTATGGATAAATAAATTTTTTAGTATATCTATTAATCATATATAAAATAAATAAGTTAACATATATCCAATAGTTATTACTAGGAAAGTGAAAAATCCATTTTATTATTATAAGATACATTCTTTATAAATTTTTTTATATGCATTTAGTGAAATTACATTAAAATAAATTTTTATCACTTTCATAAATTTAATTTGATAAAATGATTTGAATATTTTTAATAAAAATATTTAAATTATATTATATGTTCAATTTCATTTTTTGACTTAGAAAATATTTTACTGAGGTTAAAATTATTTACCACGATAATAGTAAAAGGGTTATTTTTGAAAAATAATTTTAAGAAGATCATTTATAATTCTTATAAAATTAAATTTAGTTTATCACTTATAAATAATATCTCTAATGTAATGTTGATATATATATATATATAATAAGTTATCATTAATTTAATTATAAATTGACATGAAATTAGACTAAAAATATTTAATAATTATAAAATGAATATTTATATAGAAACACTTTCTTCTATATATTATATATTTAAATTTAAAAAATTATTTTATTTTCATTATATATTTAATATGATTAAATTTAATCAAAATTTAGACTCTTCATGATTAAGTTTTTTAATATTGTTCGTATTATATTTTTAATAAAAAACATTCCTTGGTTAATTTTTAATTACGGTTGATAAAGGTTAAATATATTAACATAATGTGGCATAAACATTATTATATTAACATGAAACAAAGTCCTTATAGAAGTAATTTAATAGTTTTTTAAATCATATCTAAATTTCATACAAATATTTCCTCACCTAACTCATTTTAATCCCATTAAATCTGATTCATACCCCTTACTTAACAATAATTTTCAAATAAAAGACCATATTTTTCTCCAAAAGAAATAAGACACTTTCACTAAATTTATTCAACACTTATACTTATAAATTTACTCCAAAATATACCCATATTACTTCCATTATATCCCTATTTCAGTTTCATAATCTTTTGATTATAGGAAGATGAACTAATTCATTCATTTACAATAAATCATTCAAGGAAATAATCAAGTCCATGATATGAGTTATACCATATGTAAATTATTTTCTTATTTTTATTCCTCCACCATACCTATTATAACTTTATAAATGTAATTAAATTTTTATCACTAATATAATTAAATGTTATTTTTTATGGAAAAACTATTAACTCTCCCCTTTCCAAGCATTTGAAAATTGAAAACGTCACTCGTGTTACGTGCTGACTAGCACCTCCATGGATGACATGGTCTATTTTTAATAAAAACCTAACATGTATGGTTCAAAGTGGATAATTATTTAATAAATATTTTATTTACAAAATTATTGTTATGATGAATTTAAAAATAAATAAATAAATATATATATATATATATTTTGTTCCTATATTAATGAAAGCATCACCCATGAGTACGTGTGGAATACCACCTCCAAGAATCAATAAGTTTTATTTTACTTCACCAACATACACCAATGGTTCAAAATTAATATTAAATTAATAAATATTATATTAATAATAGGATTAATGGTCATAAATTATAAACCAAATTATACTTTCCTATATTTTTATGGAAAATAAAAATTACACATGTGTGTACTAACATACCAGCACCTCTACAAAAAGACTTCTTTCATTTTTCATTTATATTTCATTTTTTTTCCATATCCAAATATCCTAAAATATAATTAATCCCCTTGAAAATATAAATAATATAATTATCATTCTTTAATAAAAATATTATTAAAAAATAATCACCCATTAAACCATACCCATTTATCAATTATATCATGTTCTTGTTTGGTCTGGTTTAACAAACTATACGAACAATGCTATAAATCTATACCATGTATGAAAATATAACTATTGTTATAAATAAAGTAAAAAATAATGATTGGTTTGTGGTTTTTAAAGGATATATTTATATTTTACTTATTATCAATATCAAAAATTATTCATTAAAAAATAACTGAAACAAGATTATGATTGTATCTATTTTCTACAAAATGCAGTAAAGATATCTTAAAACTAAATTAGAACACTAAAAATGATTATAATATATTTATTAATTTACCTTGAAAAATATTGGTGTGAAGAAAATTTAATAAATTAATGATGATTGACATAGATATTACTAGTATGTGTAAAATAATAAAAATTAATAACACATCATGGTTAAAATAAGTTATAATAGAATATTATATTTGTAATAATTGATGATAAATTATGTAATTAAAAGGATATATATATTAATGAGGATTTGAAATAAATTATTAAAATAGTTATGTTTCTTATATAGGAGGATAAGCATGTTCTAATAAGAGGGAATACAATGTAAGGGTTTCATTTCAATTTGAGTTCTTTGAGATATGTTTTGTAATGAGAATCAATTTTTGTTTATACAGTGTATATACTACCATTGTGAAATTTTTTATCATTATTATCTTTTAGAAATTAAAGTTATAATTCATGTTTTCTATTTTGAATATTTTGGATTTAAAGGTTACTAAAGACATAATATATATTATATCAAACACTTTTTTCCATGTATGGTGTTTATCCTATATTATGGATAGAATTTATCATACCATTAATTAAGGTGATATTTAAATCCATATCATTTTAGTTTTTCAATGTATTTTGATATAATGGTTACTAATTCTGTAAGGTTTGTTACAAACTCAATTTCCATTCATAGAGTTATGATAATTCTTAATTAACTTTATTATTATAATGTTGGTAAAATATTATATTTTATTTTACTATATTTTACTTCACTTTATATTTCTAGTGATTTACATTTACTTATCTTGAAATCATTATAAAAGGTTTTTTACCTTAATTATACTATATTGATGGACTTCATTATTCATAAAAATGTAAATTTATTAATAATAATTCTCATCCTCTTAAATGGTTGTATACCTCTATATCCATTTAATTTAATTACAAAACAAATTCCTTTATTATTTTTGTAATTGAAAATGGACTATCACATTTGATATTATTAATTACCTTTACCTCTTTTAAAAGGAATTGTTTATTATCCTATTTAAGATGTGGGTTTTCAAAAATGGAATTTTCAATATATTAAGAAGGATTTACCTTTGAAGATAGTACTATTTTCTTCCACCAAAACTTTTATCTAGAAAACCATTAAGTAATTTTTGTTGATTCATTAATTTGATTCTATAATGTGTGTTTTAAAAATTGTCTCTTGTTACAATGTTGAATTTTTTAAAAATGATTCGTAATTACATCTATTTATGATTATTAAAAAATGTATTCTAAAAATAATTTTCCTGATTTTGATATCATTTTTCTCTTTTAACTCAAAAATATCCTTCTCATTTAAATTCAAATTGTATGAATCACTCTATAAAAAAATTTATTAAATATTTCTTTTGGGTGTTTGAATTTTGGTATCAAATGATATAATTTGTTATTTCATTTTAGGTGATATCACTTTAGAAATGTTATGAAGACCATATTTTGTTGGGTTCTATTTGGTATGATGAATAATAAATAAAAAGTGTCACACATATATATGGATAATTAACAGATGGGTAGCTATATATCCCCTTAATGTCATGGTTAAATATTTATAGATCATTAAATAAGTATTCATGGGAATGATATCATTTTTTCACAAGTGTTGGAATAAGTTAGTGGATAATAATGGCGATGTTTCCCATTGATTATGGTTCTACAAGAATTTTATTAAATGTGTACATGATTAGATTTATTCACAATATAAAGGGCGTACATGTTTATATTTTTTAATAACATAAAATGTGTACATTGTTGTATTTTTTCACAACATAAATAGTGGAAATTTTTTGATTCGTTCAAAAATTATAATATGGACATGATTTTATTTTTCACATCCTAAGGGGTGGAAAAGAATCAATTTGTTCACAAACATAATGGGTGGATATAACTATATTTTACAAAATATAAATTTTCATTGTGATTGGGTTTCTTACATTGTGATGATTCCATATGCCTATGTTTATTCCATATTTCTATGATATTCCACATTCTGATGTTAGGAACTTAAGATTCATAAGTATTATTATAAGATTATATTTTTTGTTGTAATTTTTATACTTCCTTTATGTTATTTATATGGTTTTATGATTCTATATCACAATCCTTCATGATCAAACAAGTTTTATGATTATCACTTATGATTCAATAATCCTTTTAATAATATATTTCCCCCTTATCCATGTTTCATCACATTTTTATAATATAACCACTATAAGTCATTTATAATTATTCATTATAGAGAATTTGAGATCACCCATTTTTTATGTGTCTATTCAACTGGTTATGAAGTTGAGTATAACCTATGAGAATTTTAAAAGGGGATCTTGTATGCTTTTATTATGGAGAAATGTTCATATGTATAATAAAATAAGTATATCATGTGGCTTATACTTTAATTAAACTAAACCTTCCATTCAGGGGATTGTGTGATTATTTGTGACATGTAATGTTTAACATATGGAAATGATGTTAAATAAAGATATATTTATCTTGTTTTATATCACTAATAGTAATCTAATCCTATGTGTAATGTATGATTTTTTTTCATTGTACATAAGAGTGTGGGTTTTATGTATCAAAATTGGTATTAGAGAAAGGTTTGTTTATTTCTTAGGAATATTTTAGTTTTTAGGATTATTTTTGTTATTTTTTGGGTCATTTTCGTTATTTTTTGGGGATTGTTAAGTAATATTTTTTAGGATTTGGATGATATAAATTTAGTAAAAACCCTAGGGGCAAATCTATGTTTTAGATAAAAAAACATAAATTTTTTTATAGTATAGATCATGTTGTTTACTAGCATTAAAATCCCTTTATTGATATAGAAAAGTGGACTTAGGCTATAGTTAAAATGCCCCGAAGGGTAAAAACCTAGAAAATGATTGTTAGGAAATAACTAGTTCATCACATAGGGCTCGAAAAAAGTTCCTAACAACACACTTGGTGTGACCCTTCAAGGGTATATGATTTAGTGACTCACATTCTCTTTATAAACCATTATGAAGGATTTGAGAACATTTTTATGTTATGGTTAGAGAACTTAATAATAAAATGATTATGAAAAACCTAGGAAAACATTAATGAGTTATTTGTTTAAATAAAGGTGTCATAGGAGAATACATAATAAGATTTAATTTTAATATTAATATTTCATTTTCTCTGATTTTATAAGATATTATCATAACCATTTTGATTTTAATATTTGTTTAAAATCATTATCTTGAAAATGAAGTTAAGGAAATTTCTTTAGAAACTCGTAAGACATATATACATATAAGGAGGAATATTCAGGAAACTGTTTTGAGAATATCAATATATAATTATTAGAAAGGAACATAAAATAAATCTTATAGTATTACTAATGATATTGATATAGAAATTATATCATAAGTATTGTCTGTTATATAGATACCTAAAGCTATTTTCATTAGTGAATGATTATTAAAATGGTGAGTACATAATTTATTTATGTATATAAGAATGTAATACCATAAAAATTATGTATTAATTTTTTTTCAAATAATTTTTGTGTTTCATATCATTCTCCACAGGCAACATAGAACTAAAATTAAATCGTGACACATTTTTTAGAGGAAATTATAATTATTTAAATGTGCCATTATAAAATGGTTTTTAAGATTGGGGGAATAAATAAAATTAACCACATTATGAAATATATTTAGAAACAAAAATAAGGTTCATTTACAATAAAAAAATTGATAAAATTCTGTTTGTGTAGCTAAAAATTTAATAAATCCATTTTCTGCCCAAAAATACATTTTACAAAAAAATCCTTATTACATATTATGAATTTTATAATATTGTGAAAAAATAATGATTTTAGTAAAATTTATTTAAAATAGATAAAATAAATAATTTAAAATATAAATATATACTTGTCAACTAATAAATCAATTTTATACATAAAAGATAATATTTCTATAATTTTTTTTATGATTTGCATGCGCTTATAATAAAAATAATTTCATTCACATTTAAAAATTAAATATGATAAATAAATTCTCATTTTTTTATTTGAATACTAAAAATTAGTAACAATGGAATTAAATTTTATGGACGTAAAAATATTTTATCGGTGTTAAAAGTATTTACCACAAGTAATGGTAAAAGTGTTATTATTGAAGAATTGTTTTTACAAGTGTTTTTATAATTGTTGTCAAAGAAAATTAACAAGATATTTCATTAATAATTACTATATTTTAATTATTATAATATATATAAATATATTAACTAAAATTTAATTAATCATTTTCATTAAATTTGATTAACAATACATAATATTTTAAAAAGGCAATTTTATAAAAAATGATAATTTTCAATATATTATATATTTTTTAATTTAGGAGTTAATTTTATTATAGTAAGAAATAATATAAAATTAAATGGATTTAAAATTCATACCATGCACATAGAAATTTGGTAATTAGTTTCATTTTATATTTTCAAAAAAAAAATAATCACCATAATTAAGTTTTCATAAAGATTAATAAGGGTTAAATGAGGTTTCTTAAAGTGGAACATATTTTATTAAGTTTAAATGATATGAATGCCTCATAGAATAATTTTTCTAGGTTGCAAATTCATACCTACATTTATCTTCAAAATTTCCTCACCAAACTCACCTAAATATTTAGTAAGTCCACTCTTACCCCTAACCTATCATTCATTTTCAAAGAAACGTATCTCATTTTCAACTATAAAAGGAGGAAACATTCAAACAATTAAATCAACAACAATAATTAAATATTATATTTAAATTCACTCATTTAACCTCCTATATATCCTTATTCGGATTTTATAAGCAATTGGTCACAAAAATTTAGCATAAGTCCTCCATTTTCAAGAAATCTTGCAAAGGAAGAATCAAATCCTCAATGCGAATAATACCATCTCTATAGTCTTTTATTATTTATCATACTCAACAAAACAGATTAATACCATGTTAATATAATTAAAATAGTTTCTATAATATACTGAAATGTCATTATAAGAATTGAAAAACCCTTATCCATCCCCTTCCCAACCACTCAAAAATTAAAAATTTCACTCGTGTTACATACAGACTACCACCTCCATTTGAAATGTGCAGCTCTATTCATAACAACATTATATTTTTGATTAAAATGCGTTATAAAATTAATAAATATAGTATTTAAAAATTATTAATAATCATAAATTATAAATAATTTTACACCTTCTTTTTATTCTTTTAAAAATGAAAACATTGTCCATGCAGAGGTGCGCACTACCACCTCTAGAAAGTGATATGTTTTATTTTACTCAAAATCCATACAAAACACATTAAATAGAAATATTTAATTAATAAATATAATATATTTAACATTATTAGTATTTTTAAAGCATGAAAAACTTTATATATTGTTGTGATTTTATGGAAATTGAAAGCATCACTTATGTGAATTTGTGGACGACAAACTCCATAAAGTGGCATATTTTGTTTTCTACATATTTAGTATTTTATATATTGAATAAAGAAATTGAAAAAGTATATTAAACCTTAAAAATATAAATAATATCATTATTTTTAGTTAATATTGATATTATTCCTAAATAATCACTTTCCTAATCATACTTTTCCATCGATTATAACATGTTCTTGTCCTTATTAGTTTAACCACATACTTGATATATACTATAAATATATATGAAATATGAATATAGAAACATAACTATATTCATTATTATAAACTAATTATAAAATATTGTTTTTTGTTCTTGTGGAAAGGTTATATTAATATTTATCTTATTTTCTTACTACCCTTTAATAGTTAAAAAATTACAGAAACATGGTTTTAACCAATTCAACTTTCACAAACAAAAATTAAAACTCTCATTAAATAAAATTAAAACATTATAAATAATTATAGAAATATATTTCAACACATAAAATAATATTTGAATTATAAATTTTAGTAACCGAATGATGATTGATATCAACATTACAAGAATACAAAAAATAATTAAAATTAATAACACCTGATGGTAAAAATTTTCTATAATTGAAAAATATATTTGTAACAAATGATTATAAATAAGTTTGTAAAAGTTAATATATATGAATAAGGTTTTGAACAAAATTATTTATATACTTATGTTTTTTATATCTGAGGCTAGAGATTGTTCATCTAATGTGGAATATAAAGAAAGGGTTTTATCTCAATTTTATTTCCTTGAGACAGGTTTTGTATTGTGCTCTTATTTTTGTTAATTTGGTTTATGTAATTATATTTTCAATATTATTTTTTATGTTATTTTATTCATTTTAATTTAAGTTATATTACTATCCTATCCACTTTAATGTGTTTTGATTCAAAGGATACTAAAGTCATAAGGATCTTGTTATCACAATTTCTCTTTTTTGATACATATTTCATTTCCACAATTTTAATTTTGTGCGGTGTTTATACTAAAATATTGATAAATTTTATCATATAATTAATTAAAGAAAGGTATTTAAATTTTTTTTATCATTGTGTTTATTTTCGGCTAATTTTTTTAAATGGATACCAATTGCGTAAGAGTCGTTGTTAATGCCATTTCCATTTATCGAGTTATGAACATTATTCTTGAACTTAATTATTATAATTTGGGAACAATATAAAATTTTATTGAGAAATATTTTACATCTTCCTCTGTTTCTAGGGATTTAAATTTATTTATCATGAGCATATTTTTTAAGGGTCGTTACCTCAATTATTCATTATTGATGGACTTCCTATTTCATAAAAATTCTATGTTGTTAAAAATAATTCTCCCACTCTTAAATGTTTCTTTTTTACTCTATATGCATATTATTTATTTCCAAAAATGATTTAATTTATTATTTTAAACCCTAATATTTATTTCCTATACTGATGTTCTCATTTATCTTTACCACTTTTCAAAATAGGTTTCATTAACCTTTTTATTATGTGAGTTTATAATAATTATATTTTCAAAATATTAAAATCGATTTATCTTTGGTGTTTATATTTTTATCTTCTACTACACATTTTATCTATAAATCCCCTATATATATATTTCAAGACTCCATTATTTGGATTTATTTAAATGTGTAATTTTAAATAGTTTTTCATGTTACCTTCTTTAATTTTTTTTTGAAAATGATTCACAATTTTGTATATTTGAGACAATTTTGAGAATTTTTTTTTTCTAAAAACACATTTCATTATCATGTTTCTATTTTCCTATTTATTTATAAAATGTTTACCGATATTGGATTAATTTTTATCAATTATATTAAAACATTCCTTATGAAATAATTTATTTGGATGATAGAATTTTTATATGAACCAATATAATTTTTTATGTTGTTTTATGTGGTACCTCTTTAGAAATTTTATGAAATCCATTTTCATTCCATGTGTTAATTATGATAAGATAAATTATTAATTTAATGTGGAAAGAATAAATAAGTATGATTGATGTATGGGGTCTTATCCCATCCTTAAATTCCTTATTTAATGATTTATATCTCTGGAGATAAGTATTCACGATCATGATTAAATTTGCTCGCAAGAACCGATGACAGTGACTGTCTCATGAAGGTGGTATTTCAAAATTATTATTATTGGGATATATTTTTCTAAATTGTGGGAGTAATTATATTTTTTCACAACTTAAATGGTGTACATTTTTAAATTTATTCAGAATATAAAGGTTTTACAAGGTTTGATTTGTTTACAACATAAATATTAGACATTCTTAGACGTGTTCTCTACATGAAGGAAATACATGGTTCTATTTGTTTATAAGATAAAGGATTTACATGCATGGATTTTTTCATAAACATTAATGGTGGAAATAATTGTACTTTTTCAAAACTTAAAGGGTGAGAATGTTAGGGTTTCTCATTGTATGATGAATTCCTATGATTATATTGGTGTGATATTTCTATGATATTCAACATTATTATGTTATATTGCCATGATTCAAGAGTATTTTTATATGATTCTAATCCATTTTTAAGTTACTATGTTTCCTTGATGACCATTATATGGGATTATGTTTCTATATCATGGTCTTTAATGATCAAACAAGTTTCATTATTATCATTTATGATCCAATGATATATTTAATAATATATTTATCCATCATTCATGTTTTTTCACTTGTTTATTATATAGCCATTATGATTTATTGATAATTTTTCACCTATTTAGAATTTAAACTCACCCTTTCATATGTTTCCATTTATAAAGTACTAAAGATTAGGATAACCAATGTGGAGTGTAAAAGGGGTCTTAGTGTAGTTTTATTATGTAGAAATGTACACAATTATCATAAAAAATTCTTATGAATTTTATCCTCCTAGAAAATAAATCATTCATTCGGAGAATTGTGTACTAAATTTTTAAATTTTTTATCTTATAGAAATGATGTAAAATAAAGATATGTTTAGAATGATTAATCACACTTAGTATCAAATACTACGTGTAATGTATGAGTTTTTAGCACCAGATCAATGAGTGTTTGTTTGGGGTGCCTTTAACATAATTCATTCGATATCATCCAATTATAGTTCATATTTTATATTTCAACTTCTTGATTTTTAAACACAAGGATTAATTCATACAAACCCAGTTTAGCCTTTGTACTCCTTTAATAGTATCACCTTAAACATTCAAATATCCAACATCCTAAACCTCCATATATCTATTTTAGATGTTTCTATTCTCATACATCTTCACATTACATTGAAAATCATTAAGATAATATTTATTATTATCACATGTATTTCATTCTTCCATACACAAAATATAAATCCTTTATCATTGTCCAGGGAAATATATTATCCACATACTCAACATATGAAGGGAGTTTCCCTAGAAGATTAAATGGAAGACTTATTCACTATAATTGATCCATAGGAACTCTAATATCCATCATAATATTCAACCTCATTATGAATTGGGATCTTAAACCATCATACAAAACATATTGATTAATATCTTACTCATTGGAATAAAATACCATAATTGTAATCTATTGGGATCTTTAGTATGAATATTCTAATGAGAGAATAGGGAAAATATCATATCCCAATACTAGTCAATAATTGATATGTTCATCAGAATATTCCCACAGTATCATAAGAGTATCTTCATATCATTGTTCTCATCGAATCAATGGAAGATTGTAAGAATATTTTGATGAAAATCGAGGTGCTGCCTAGGAGGTCACTCGAAATTGAGGGCCACTAACTATAATACACAAACATAAGTACTATAAATGATTAAACATAGGTAAATCGGCTCAATTTTTTCAAAAGTAGGTATATTTAGGTTAATTTTGAGATCCATTTATAGGTAGAACCCCCAATGAACACCAAATACTACTAAAAAATATGCTTTTAACAATACTGAAAAGGTTATATTTATCACTGCTTGTATTTAGCACTGATAAAGCATACCTTTATCAGTTCTGAATGAATTATTGATAATGGATATATTTCTATGTTCTATAAGAATTTATGATAAATGGTACCTTTATCAGCACTTCATATGGCACTGATAAAGGTGATTACAACAAATACACACCTTCATCCCCACAAAAACCATACAACATCCTTGTAAAATAAAACCCAACCAGAATACAAAAAAAGGAATATAAATCTATAGAAAATATATTAGAAAATACAGAATTTAATTGAAAGAAAATTTACAATACAAATACAAGAAATAAATAATTATATTATAGAAATTTAAAAAATGGGTTTGTACAATTATATTAGTAATTAAAAATTAACAAAGACATTTAAACACATAAATTTTCATTTATCTTTTGCACAACCCCTAGTAATGTTATTAGTTTTCTAGAAAACCACCCAGTATTAAGAAAAATAATTCACCTTTTTAAGAAAACAATTTTTATTTTTCTAACATGAAAAAGACATAAATTGAACACAAAGTTTCAATTCAAAAATAAAAACATATACTTTGAGACATACTGGGCACACCATGTATCAGTTTGAGGTGCTACTAACTCCTACAAGTCAAAAATTACTTATGAATCATTATATAAATGTAACAAAACAATCCAAATGTGTTTAATCATTTTTGAGTATGTAACTAATCTTTTTTACTAAAATTTCAATTATAAAAAAAAGAAACACTTGGAGTCATACCAATCACATTGTGCATCAGATTAATGTGAGAATGAATCTTACACATCAAAAATGACTTATGTACCATTTAAATAAAGTATTAAAAAAATTTGAATAAATTTTATTAATTTTGAGTATTTAACTTGTGTTTTTTACTAAAAAGACTTTTTACACTCAAAACCCACACAGTGAGTCATATTAGTCAAATTATGTGTATAATGGATGTGATACTGATTCAAACACATCGAAAATTACATATGAATATTTTCCCTAAATTATCAAAACAATTTGTGTGTTTTTCTTGATTTTAAGTGGGTGACACATGTTTTGAACTAAAATGTTAATTTTAAACTAAAAATAGACCCTTTGAGTCATACTGGGAACACCATGTATCAGATGGAGGTTTGGTTCATTCCTTTCATGACCCGTCCCCCAGGGCCTATGCCGTGACTACCCCAAGCCCACCTTCCATAGGCCAGGGGATGGCGACTAGCACCAAAGGCGTAAATCCCTAAAACTGGGAAGGCATTGACTTTACAAATTATAAACACACGTAATATAGTAGTTGAATGAAATACACTAAGTAAAACTGTATAAAGAAGAAGTGATGAAAATTAGCCCAACTGTAAAGTACAAGGAAACTAAAAGTAAAAGGAAAACGAGAACAATAGAATAATGGTGATACAACTGCTAGATCGTCCTTCGAAAAATCATACTTGAAGGGTATATACAGATAGCCTCCACATTACTCCACATTCTTTCATCTCCTTCATGTTTCTTCACGCCATGTAGTCCACCTCCAGGTACCGTCTAGTTCTCGTACACTCAGCCTCGGTCAGCGCTGCCCGTCGTCTGCATCCAACACAACGAGGTTCGGGCATAGCCCGTGCATGGGTGAGTATAACGATACTTAGTAGGGACCCTGAGACCCCCAAGGTCTCACAAAATTTTACAAGGATAAACCAAAAGGTATGAAATCAACATATAACCTCACATAGGTATATGCCCATACATATACCTAAGTTATCATGTAATCCATCTCAATCATGAGGTAAACACAAAAGTTACTGACTCAGCTCAACCAAGATTTTTATTATCGAAACCACGACTGCTGGAGAACTCCTCCTCTATCGAATACTGTGGGCCTGCCTCCACAACCAGGCACTTCCCACTAACCTTGGACTGCTGAGGTACTCCTCCTATCGAGTATCGTGGGTCTACCACGCTCACACAGAGGTGCTCCCCACTGTGGGTCTACCGCCAACTACCAGGCGCTCCCCCAAATAGCCTGCAGAGGTAATCCTCCTGTTTAGTACCACGGGTCTTCCTCAAACTACTAGACACTCCTCCGATGCAGGTCTGCCGCCATCTACTAGGCTCTCCCCACAGGGCTAGTCGAAACACTCCGAGTTGAATCGGTCAAGCAGTCATCAGGTCTCAACCAGCTACTAGGTCTCCGTACTATGCTCTCTCATCTACATGAGGGTTCGCTCCACAAGCTACAGGTCGATACTACAACTATTTATAATTCCCATGTAGAAGTATCTCAAAGGTCTGCGCCCGGTCTGTGAGTTATTAGCTTTTTAGTCCCGAGAGCTCGGTTGGATTCGCGTACGATCCAACCTGGCCGTATCTCTATATTACCTCGAACTCCAATTGGGTATACTCAAGGGACCATCTTTCTCCAAGATAACCAGCATCACTGACGGTTCATCAAACGGACGTCTGGTGCCAATGATATGGCCAAAGGATGTAAAGAGTCAGTAGTGGGCCCGTGTCCAGTCTGACCTATTTAGACCGACTCAGCCCAACCCTGTCTAGGCCTACCCGGTTTGGGTCAACCCGATCAGCCCGCTAGGTTCGACCATGTCCTTTGGGCTCGGCCCAGCGGACTGTGGGGGCGGTTGGGCCAGCACCACGTGGGGCATGGATTGGGCGGCTCGGTCCCGAAGGCTAAGATAGTTCATCCAGTGATGCCACGAGGGATGTCGTGGGCCGGATCAGGAGGTCGGGAGATCGGTGGAAACCGAGCATGGCGCGCAGGGTGCAGGTAGGCCGGGGGAAGGGCGCGCGGGGCGCCGCAAAGGCCGCACTGGGCACGGGCAAGCCACGCGGGAGGCTGCTCGGGGCGCAGGTAAGCAGGTTGGTAGTTTTCGGCCAGGAGAACTAGTGCGCCGTGGGGGCAGTGCTATTCACGGATGCCGTGGGTAGCGTGGCCTTTGTCGTCACCGCCTTCGTCGCCTCATCGTTGTTATGTCTCCATGTCTTAGTATGCCACAAGAAGGAAAAATCAACTAAGGATTTTGGGCCATGTTAGGTTGGATCGTATCCTCCGCATTTATGGTGATAGAAAATGGTTCATAAGATCGAATCTAGACAACCTTCATTATCCAAAAAAAGGGAATAAAAAGGCACTGAAAAAAATTTAATCCCCTTACCTTTAATAGTCGGTCATTGTCCGTGAAGTCGCGAGAAGAAGACGGAGGAGAATCATCTTTCATTGCGTCTGCCATGAACACTTCCAATCCCAGGTTGCGTCGGCTCGTGGAAGTCTCTCCACATCGGTAGGTGTCTGGGGAAGAAGTCGGAGAAGGATCACCACTGGCGTTCTTCGATGGAAAAACACGTTCTTCGTTATTCATTGGGAGAATTCTCTCATCTCCTAAAAACCCTCCTTCCCAAATTCCACCCAAATTCCAAGTGAAAATAATAGAATAATGAGTTGGTATATTATGTTGATGGAAAAATAATTCAAAAAGGAGAATTAATTACACGGATCCCCTTAATTAATCCACAAGAGTTGGCACAAAGGATTAATTAGGGGAGGTGAAGAGGCTCTCCCTCATTAATGAGGGAGAGTTGAGAGGTTATATCCTCCTCCATAAATAGGGGGTTTGGCCCCATGTGGTCCCCAGGTCATAACCACTCGGAAGAGGTTATGTTTAGGTGGGCCCCACCACCATAACCTCTCATGGGAGGTTAAGGTGTGGTGGTCCCACCTCTAACTTCCAAGAGGAGGTTTCAACTACTAGTCACCCACATGGCGGGGAAAATAAAATAAAGTGTATCTCACTTTATTTTTTGTTAATTTTTTATGAGAACCCAAAACTAACTTTTATTCTCGACCAACTACCATTGAGGTGAAATTCTCCTCTTGGAAGTTGGAGGTGGGACCACCACACCATAACCTCCTATGAGAGGTTATGGTGGTGGGTCCCACCTGAACATAACATCCCATGAGAGGTTACGACGTGGGGACCACACGATGCTAAACCCCCCTATTGATGAAGGAGGACATAACCTCTCAAGTCTCCCTCATTAATGAGGGAGAGCCTCTTGACCTCCCCAAATTAATCCTTTGTTCCAACTCTGATGGATTAATTAAGGGGAGCCGTGTATTTAATTCTCATTTTTGAATTATTGTGACAACAAAATAATAGAAAAACTCATTCTTCTATTATTTTCATTTGGAATTTTTACGGAAGTTGGGAAGGTGGATTATTGGGAGAAGATAGAATTCTCCCAATGAAGAACAAAGAACACATTCTTCCAATGAAGAACACTGATGAAAATCCTCTTATGAATTCTTACCTGGAAACCTATCGACGTGGAGCGTCTTCCACAAGCCGACACAACCCGGGATTGGAAGTGTGCGTGGTAGACGCGGTGAACGATGATTCTCCTTCGTCTTCATTCCACGAACTCACCAACAACGACCGACAATTAAAGATAGGGGGATTAAATTATTTTGAGTGCCTTGTTCTTCCCTCCTTTTCTGATAATGAAGGTTGTCGAGATTAGTTCTTTTGAATCGATTTCTATCACCACAAACGCAGAGGATACGGGACAACCTAACATGGCCTGAAATCCTCCGTTGATTTTTCCTTCTTGTGTCATTATTCGGCATGGTGACATAACAATGATGGGGCGATGAAGGTGGAGATGAAAAAGGTCATGCTACATGGGGCCTTCTCAAACCACTCCACCCCCGCGGCGCACCAGTGCTCCCGGCCAAACCTCGTCGGGCCGAGCCATGCCGAACTGGCCTGCCTGGCCGCCACCTGGCCGACAGCCCGCCTGACCACACCCCGCACGGCCTCTCGTGCGGCCTTACCACGCATCACGTGGCCTCCCGGGCGGTCTTCCCGCACCCCAAACGGCTTGCCCGGCACCCCACGCACCCTGCCCGCAACCTATCCGCGCCCCGCGTTCCCTGTCCACAGCCTGCCCTGCTCTCTACTGGCCTGCCCGACACGCCGTGCGGCCTAACCAACACCCAACCGGCCTACCCGCGCCCCGCGTGGCCTGCCTGCTGCCTCCCACATGCCCTGACTGGATGCCACCGGCCCCATGAGTCAGCCCGTGACATCCCTCACGACGTCCCTGGATGAACTGGCTCAGCCTTCCAGATCGAGCTGCTCGAGCAGCGCCCTGCGTGGTGCTGGATGAACAGCCTGCATAGTCTGCTAGGCCATGCCCAGTGGACCAGGACTAGAAGGTCGAGCCAAACCTAGCGGGCTGACTAGGTCGACCCAGACCAGGTCTGACCAGATAGGGTTGGGCCGAGTCAGTCCGACCAGGTCTGACAGGACCTAGGCCCACTACTGACCCTTTACATCCTTTGGCCACATCTTTGGCACCGAACATCCGTTTGAAAAACCATCAGTGACGCTGATAATCTTGTAGTATGAAGATCCCTTGAGTATACCCTTTGTGGTTAGAGGTAATATTGAGATACGGTCAGGTTGGGTCATACACGAATCTAACCTGGGCCTTGGGAGTAAAAAGTTAATAACTCACTAACCGGGCGTCCGATTGACACGCCGTCTATTGTGTTGAGACCCCTATGACAAGGCGGACATTTGAAGTAATTCTACATAGGACATCACGATATTTGTAGTATCGACCTGTAGCTCGTGGAGCAGACCCTCCTGGAGACGAGCGAGTGTAGTACGAAGACCTAGTATCTAGCTGAGACCTGACGACTGCTTGATCGATTCGACTCGGAGTGTTTCGAATAGACCAGTGGAGAACGCCTGGTAGTTGGATGTATACCCACGGCAGAGGAACACCTGGTATTTGGCAGTAGACCCTCATTACTCGACAGGAGGAGTACCTCTGTAGGTTATTATGGGGAGCACCTGGTAGTTGGCGGTAGACCCACAGTGGGGATCACCTCTGTGTGAGCACGGAAGATCCAAGGTACTCAACAGGAAGAGTATCTCAACAATCCAATGTTAGTGGGAAGTGGCTTGTTGTGGCAGTTGGCCCACTGTACTTGAAATAGGAGGAGTTATCTAGTTTCCATGTTTTCGATAACAAAAATCCTGGTTGAGCTGAGGCAGTGACTTTTGTGTTTACCTCATGATTGAGATGGATTACTTGATAACATAGGTATATTTATGGGCATATACCTAAGTGAGGTTATCTATTGATTTAATACCTTGTGGATTATCCTTGTTGGATTTTGTGAGACCCTGTGGGTCTCGGGGTCCCTACTGAGTATCGTTATACTCACCCCTGCATGGGCTATGCTCGCACCTCGTTGTGTTGGATGCAAAGGACGATCAACACTGACCAAGGCTGAGTGTATGAGAACTGGATGGTACCAGAATATGGACCACATGGCGTGACGTTACATAGTGGAGACAGATGGACATGGAGTGTTGTGGAGGCTTTCTGTACCTACACTTTAGGTAGGTTTTCTCAGAGAACGATCCAATAGTTGTATCACTTTTCTTCTATTTTACTAGTTTTCCTTTTACTTTCAGTTTCTTTGTGATTTACAGTTGGTCTTGTATTTTCAACACCTTTACTTTTCATCACTTCTTTTGTATAAAATTTTACTTAGTGTATTTCTTCCATCTACTCTGTTTTGTTTGTTTATAATTTTTAAAGGCAATGCGTTCATAGTTTTATGGATTTATGCCTTTGGTGCGAGTCTCCAGCCCCTGGCCTATGGAAGGCAGGCTTGGGGTAGTCGTGGCACGGGCCTCGAGGGATGGGTCATAAAAAATTGGTATCAGAGGAGTCGGTTCTACCATATAACTTAGGACTCTAATCTGTATTTTCTATGAAGCAATAATGTTATGGTTACTAAGTGTGTTTTTTAGTTTAGGGAGTCCAGTGTGGGTGCGGTGCCCTACGTATCCATACACTAGGACCATGAATACGGATTTCTGACTCATTGCACGAAAACAATGATTGTGTGTGTTTTTTCAAAAGTGTTCTTTAAGTCATCTCAACCAGGTAAGCTCACTAGGTATAAATCTTTTGATCGTGTCGCATCTATTTCTTTCAGGATGCCTCCCCATGGACGACCAGTTAGAGCCTCAAGAGTTGTACGCACAGATATCCCACTGAGTGACGAGGCCTCGGTGTAGGGACCTCTTCCAGTGGAGGCACCAGCGGTAACACTTACCGTTGGGCCACCGATGCCACCAGCCCAAACAGTAGATGATGCACGCTGCTTGAGAACATTGCATGAGTTCCAGCACCCAAGGCCACCCAGGTTTAGGGGATATATGGACCCACAGGTAGCTGGGGATTGGCTGGAGACTATGGTGAGAGTCTTCAAACTGGTAGGGACACCAGCTGACTTCTTGGTGATCCTTGCCACGAGTCTCCTTCAGGAAGTAGTAGGCAGATGGTTGAGCCTGATGCTCCAGGTGCATGATGAGGAGACACTACAATGGGAATACTTCAATAGCCTGTTTCGGGTAGAGTTTGTCTCAGCCACCCTACGAGTGGTGCGGATGCAGGAGCTACTGCATCTACAGTAGGGTAGCATGACTGTAGCTCAGTACTCAGAAAGGTTCACCGACCTCTCGCGCTACTCCACTGATATGGTACTGCACCCATTCTTCAGGGCTCGTACCTTAGACCAGGGACTCAGGTGAGAGATTAAAGCTTCGATGATCTCACTCAGCAACCTGACACAGGTAGGGGTGTTGGAGCCAGCCATCTTAGTGAAAAAGTTCATTGATGAGCAGTCTCTGGCAGAGAGACCGACCACTAGTCAACATGCATCAGAGTCTTCTATAGCTGGTAGTAGACAGATGTCACAGAGGTCCAAGAGGACCATAATTATAGGTGGACGACTGAACGACTCAGAATCGGTTGTGTGGGGCACCTAGAGCGGATATAGTGCCAGACATGTTAGGAGCATACATTGTTACTCTTGCGGCGGGCATGGTCACATGGCTCGTGACTGTGTGACCCGCCTTTCGGATGATCAACAAACAGTCAAAGGACCGCCCAAGTAGAGACATAGATTCTATCGAGGTAGTCCGCGTAGAGTAGGAGGGCGTGGAAGAGGAGCTGTCTGTGCAGCTAGCAGTGGACAACGTTTCGAGGTGTTACTGCCACCACCACTCGGAGGTCCACCCCAACCATAGGGAGCAGGTGGACATGGGAGAGTTCAGCTCTATGTAGCTGAGGCCTATGATCACGACACTCTAGATATGATTAGTGGTACTATCTGTGTCTACTCTACCATATTTTTAGTTCTTATAGACATAGGTTCGAGTCACTCTTTCATTGCCACTTCCCTCGTTCGGATCTCGGAGATTCTAACAGATTTGTTGGCTCGATCCTTACAGCTAGAGACTCCAATGGGAACAGACCTGACGATTACGCACTGGTGCTAGTAGTGTGAGATTACTCTAGGTGGCGAGATCTTCGACTGGGATCTCCTCGTAGCGGCGTCAAGACCTTACGACGTCATCTTGGGTATGGACTGATTATCTACAGTCCATGCTCAAATTGATTGTATTAGGCATAAAGTGTGGTGTATCTGCACGAATGGGACCTGGTTCACCTTAATTAGCGAGAAGTGAGCCTTTGCAGTGCAGGATAGTCTTACTCGGAGGTGGGTGCAAACAATCACTCATCAAAAGGCCTACCTTACCCTCATAGCAGTTCATGTGGAGAGTCCGACTTATCCTGAAGTGGTGGACCAGTACACGGATGTTTTCCCTAATGATGTCCCAAGTCTACATCCTCATAGAGTTTCTACATTGACCTATACCCTAGGATGTCACCGATATCTACTCCAACATATCAGATGGGTCCTGCTGAGCTTCTTGAGATATGAGTATAGCTAGAGGACTTGTAGGGGAAGGGATTCATCTGGCCCAGTGTTTCTCCCTGGGTATCCCCAGTTCTATTCGCCAAGAAGGAAGATAGGAGCTTGAGGCTTTGTGTCGACTACCCTCGCCAGAACCAGGTGACAGTGAAGAACAAGTATCCACTCCCAAATATTGAAGACCTCTTTGATCAGCTGAAGGGAGCACGGTGGTTCTCAAAGATAGACCTCAAATCAGGATATCACTGGCTCATAGTTCGAGAAGAGGATGTGCAGAAGATAAACTTCAGATGTCGGTATGACCACTATGAGTTCTTTGTTATGGATTTCGGCGTAACCAATGCTCCAGTATTGTTCATGGGACTCATGAACAGGATATCCCAGCCATACCTCGTTCATTTTTTCGTAGTCTTTATCGACGACATTCTGATATACTCGGCTACTGAGGAGGAGCATGCCTACCATTTGCGAGTAGTACTGGACACACTCAGAGGGAACCAGCTTTATGGTAAGCTCTCGAAGAGGCAGTTATAGACCCGAGAGGTTCACTTTTTGGGACATGTCATCTTGGAGGCTGGAGTTGCAATTTATCTAGTGAATATTGACATGGTACTTTCTTGGGAGCCACCCAGAAGTGTGACAGAGGTACGAAGTTTATGTGGTTTGGCTGGTTACAGCCGGAGGTTCGTACTAGACTTCTCTATAGTTGCAGCACCACTACCGGCCTTGACTAAGATGGGCCGAGTCATGACCATTCCAAAACATAAAAAATAAATTATGGATTATTTTAATAATATATTGAAATAATATGAATGTGTTTTCTTAGTTTTGAGTTTTTCACTTGTCTTTTTTACTAAAATTAATGCCTATTTTAAATAAAAATACACACTTGTAGTCATACCGGTCACACCATGAGTCAAATTTATGTGTGTCTAATTTCTGAAAAAAATTGATATATGGACCATTTTAGAAAATTATAAAAACAATCTGAATGTGTTTTCTATGTTTTGAGTATGTAAATTGTGTTTTTTACTAAAATGACATTTTAAACCAGAAACATGCACTTTGATTTATACCGATCACATTGTGTGTCATTTTTACGTGAAACTAATTTATATATGTCAAAAAATTACCTATTAATTGTTTTCCTAAGTTATCATGAAAATATAAGTGTGTTTTCTTATTTTTCAGTGAGCGACACATGTTTTAAACTAAAATATCAATTTTAAATTAATAACAAACACTTTGTTCCATAATAGGCACACCGTGTATCAGATTGAGGTGAAGATAATTACTATAAAAAATAAATGACTTTTCTATCATTTTCGTAAAGTATCAAAAAAATATAAATGTGTTTTATTGGTTTTGAGTATATCACTTGTCTTTTTTTACTAAATGTCATTTTAAACTGAAAACATGAACTTTGAGTCATATCAGTCACATTGTGTGTTATTTTGATATGATACTAATCCCTATATGTTAAAAATATATTATAAACTATTTTTCAAAATTATCACCACAATTGGAGTGTGTTTCTTGGTTTTTAGTGAGTGACATGTATTATGACCTAAAATGTAAATTTAAAACTAATAACAAACACATTGAGTCATACCAATCACATAGTGTGTTATTTTGACATGCGAATAATTCATACACATCAAAAATGAATTATTAATCATAATCCCAAATTACTAGCACATTCAGAGCATGTTTTCATAGTTTTTAGTGGGTGAAACACAATTTGAACTAAAAACCCAATTTTAAACTAATAACAGACACTATGAATCATACCAATAACACCATGTATCAGATTTCGCTGAGGATGATTATTAAAAAAATTACTTATGGATCATTTTCCTAAAATATATAATCAATATAATTTTTTTTATTTGTTTTGAGTTCACATTTGTATTTTTACTTAAATTAATGTCAATTTTAAATAAAAAGACACACTTGGAGTTATATCTATCACATCGTGGATCAGAAGTGTATTAAATTCAAAAAATTTACAAATAGATTATAAATATTTTACTAAATTATGAAATGAATTCGATTTAGTTTTCTCCATTTTTAGTATGTCACTTGTGTTTTTCACTAAAATGTCATTTTAAACTAGAAACACACACTTTTAGTCTTACCGGTCACATCGTGTGTCAATATAATGTTATGTTAGTTCATATGTTTTAAAAATTAATTATTAATAATTTTCATAAATTATCAAAAGAATATGATAAAATTTTATTTGTTTTTCATGAGTGACACATGTTTTAAACTAAAATGTCTTTCAAACGAATTAAAGACACACTAAGTCATACCAGTCACACCTTGTATTATATTTGATGTGTGAATGATTCCTATACATAAAAAAATGACCTATGGATTGTTTTAATAAAGTATCAAAATAATCATGATGAATTTTATTAGTTTTTAGTATGTATCTTGTTTTTATTACTAAAATTAACGTCAATTTTAAATAAAAAGACACACTTTGAGTCATAACGGTCACTAAATTTTTTGTGTTGAGGTGTGGATGATTCCTACACATCAAAAATGAATTATGGATAATTTTCCTGAAGTATCAAATTAATATGAATTTCTTTATCAGTTATGAGTATGGGATGTTTTTTTGAAATGAAATGTAAATTTTAAACTAAAAACTTATAGTTTGAGCCATACCAAGCACACTGTGTATCAGATTAAGGTGCATATAATTGATAATGTGATATGTGTTTTGTTTTAATCTATTAAAAAGGCATAAAATATCTAACATGTTCAATTTTGAAGGAATATTAAATAAAATCATGCTTGAAAAATTTCACGTTTCAGGCTGGATGGGGTTTCCTCTTCCATCTAAAAGAAACATGTCCTCTCTTTTATGGATTATTATAGATAGTTGGGATCAATATATAACTTCCCAAAATATCTAAAAAAATAAAATTAAGCATTATACAAAAAGTATAGGTAAATTAACCTAGAAATAATAGATAAAAAAATTCAAAATTTAACTGAATAATTATTTGGAATTCACCTTTTCATCATGTCTATATACATTCTTGGTCTATTTCTTTATTTCAATTATATCAGTTATATCCTCAAAGTCCAATCTATCGCAATCACATGCATCTTTAGAAACATGTAATTTGGGTCATATCAACAACATCATGTATCATACTGATGTGTGGTCAATTTCTATGTGTGAAAAATGAATTATGGATCATTTTAATAAATTTTAAAAACAATACAAACTTGTTTTCTTAGTTTGAAATATTTGATGTATATTTTAATCTAAAATGAAACTTTTGTATTAAATACTTGTACTTTGAGTCATATCGACCACATCGGCTATCAGATTGACCTTTGGTTAATTCCTACACATGAAAAATGAATTATGGATCGTTTTCTTAAAGTTTGAAATCAATCAGAACTTGTTTTCTAGGTTTTGAGAATTTGATGTAGTTTTTGAACTAATGTGTAAATATGAAAAAATAAGTATCAGATAAAAATTATAAGGAAATTATCTAATTAAAATAGTTAAAATAATAAGAAAATTAACTAAATAAGTAGTATAAATTCACCTCTTCATAATGTATATATACATACTAAAACCATATATTTTTCCCATTGGTTTTCATAATAATTGATTTCTTCCATTATACATCTCCTATAGAAATATATCCAAAATAATATATAAGTATTCTAATACTAATGATTCAAAACCAAAATATATTTCTAATGTCATGTCCCATACCAGATCCCAAAAATAGTAGTTAATCACCAATATTTGAGTTTGATAAATATTCTAACACCCTATATCTGGCCCACTCATCTCTAAATAAATTTACATCTCCTTTTGAGTACATATATTGTCAAAAATATTGGTCATACAGAGAAAATATAGACCAAAAAACAGTTAATAAATATTTGTAACTAAATTTTAATTACTTTTGTAAATTACATGTTTGTGGATGAATATATTAAGACAGTTAATGATATGTTTTATAAATTTTCAGACATAATATCCATAATCATTATTGTAATCTTTCTTTGGAAACTTTAGAAACATTGACCAAAATAAGTAAATTTTCTTGAAATATGTTTTGATAGTTAAATATTTCAATATATACCTTAATCTATTTTCATTTGATGTAATCCATAGGTTTATTATATTTAGTATCGGACCATATACCATGATTTAGGATATATTTAGTGACCACCATATCAAAAAAAATTATTGTTTAAACACAGAATAAAACATATAATTCAATGTTTATATATAAAATGTCGATTTTAGTGCATTGAAATTCACAATACACATCATGTGTAATAATTTTTTTGTATATCCATTAATTTGATCCAAAAAATAAATATTTATGGTATCTAGATTGATTGTGATCAATATCTAGTTCTTCCAAAAAAACAAAAACAAATAAGTAATGAAAAATAAAAAATTTATTTTATATGATTTGATTTTGGAGTCCTACCCCTCCATTATAAGTATCAAAGATAGTCTATATTCTATTATTTTCTTCTCAAACACCTCATTTATCTCATCTTTTTTCTTATCAATTTCTTTTAACTGCAATTTAATTTATTCTATAGAAATGATACAAGGATTAATGAATCCAAATCATGATTCACAAGGTTTCCCTTTATAAAGTAGTAATATAAAATATTTTAGATTATATGAATTAATATTAACTTTATTGAACAAATTAGATCATTTTTTGGAAAGATATATTATGAAAATATACATTATTTATGTATTCAAAACTGAGACTACCATCTATTAAAACATGGTAATCTCATTTATACTCTCGAGGCCAAGTGCTTCTGTAATGAAAATTCCAAATATTTCCTCTTCATATATAATGTAGGACATATCTATATATTTGAATGTGTTATCTTCATAAAGTTGTAATTATAATAAATGTTTCATTGGAATAGGTTTGGAGAAGGTACTTCCAGAAGGACCTTTTGTTTTGTTGCTTGGTTCACTAGATTATCTTGATCTGACCATTGGTTTCCCCATATATTTATCCATATATAATATCATACCCCACTTTAGACCTTTATTCAGAAACTATTATAGGTTTTAATTTGAAAAAATTGTCAATGAAATACCTTATGTATTATTATATGATTAGAAAACCATGAAATGAATGCTCAAATAACACCATTAACAATTGCAATATCTGGATCAACAAGTGGAACATGAAACTTAGTGATCAGATCATGAGATATCTCAATTCCTACTCTCATGTGATATTTTGGGAGTTATTTTATATATAGCTTGTCTCATGGGATATTATACACTAAACCCCTCACAATAAAGGAGTGCATTAGTTTTGATAGATAGATATCACATACAACATTACCTTGTAAAATTTTAGTAATATAAATGTATCCGAAGTTGTTTTTATTAACATTTAAGAGTAAGATTAATGAAAAATTTTATTACCTAGGTTAGGGTATGTGGTTGAGGGGAATGAAAAGCCTAAAAGATAATGGAGTCATTTGGTTGTTCATGTCACAAGCCTTGTTCCACCATCGGTTCACTTCAATCCTATTATATATATTGTCATTCTAAACTATACCGAAGAATAATATATTCAAAATCATTAATTTTCTCCTATAACTCAACCATCATATTATTTGTATCTTCTTTTGGGTTTATCCACTCTAAATTTATTCGAGGAGACACTCCAAAACCTATACCTCTAACAAGAACATATTATTCTGGACACTTCTAAGCTATAGACAATAGTTTTTCATCTACCACATACACTTTTAATTATTGTTAAAAAACCATATAAAAACATATTAACATAAATGTTTTTTATGTAATATTATTATAAAACATATGAAATTACTATTGTGTCATACTTAGACATGTTTACATACTAATATTGTGTTTTCATTACCTAGTTTACCCTTCTTATCTATGAGAGCCTCCTTACATAGTACATGACATTTCAGATTTTAATTTATTAGTTAGAACATAAATAGAAGAAAATATGTTTTTAATATCACATATAACTTTTATAGTTTATTTTAAAAACTTGCTAATTACTTTTCTAGTGAAGTGTACCCAATCCTAGATTTGTGATTGGGGAACACTGATTTTGAAACACATTCTCTATTTTTATAACTACTTTACTATTTCATAAATTTACAATTTTGAATCAAATTGTTTAAAATAAATAATTTCATATAATATATTATTTACTATAATTCACCTAAAATAATTTCTCATCATGACTACTAAGGAAATCATTCCAGGTTTACTATTTTATAATGGTTGCATATGTAACTAGTGGGTGTGGATTTACTTTAACTTTAATATCCTTAAGATGAATATTGGTAAGAAGATTTCAAATGTAACATCCCCAACCTGAGAGATACTAAACTAAAGCCCCGATCCAGCTCACCACATGACCTCAAGAGCTACTCCCCATATGCCGGAGGTTGTTGACTAGCAGTGAGGGTCCAATAAGTCATGTGGAGAGACTATACCCTTTTTACATGAGTAATCCAGAATAGATAAAAAAATTAATTGCGGAAACAATATGTGATGAACAATGAACATGTATAATAAAAAATATCAAAAAGGAAATGGTTACAAACCAACAATGAATATTATATGTCATGATAATAGTTCCAAAACTAACAAAAAAACCAAAATAAAGGCAATAATTATATCCTAATATGGTCCTGAATCAATGTCTTGAACCTCATTCATGCACATCCCAAGCCTGACCCAACTTTTAAGCATGGGTCATTTTCCCTTATCCTAACCTGAAAGCATGAAATCTGCATGGGTACCCAACAAAAGATTGAGTATGGTGTGATTATAACTTAGTAGGCCACCACCAATGTTGTCTAAAAAATATCAAATCTAAAAGGATAGTCCATGGAAGTACAAGGTAAAAGAAAATTATACAAAAGTAAAATTGAGTTCCATCAACTAATGATATCTACTTTAGGCATTCCTAACAATAATACCGTTTTCATCATTTACACTATTGTTCATTCCTAAATCCATTTTCATCACATGTTCCATGGGTTATAAATTTATATCATTCACACAACGGTCTATAGAATTAGAACAATATGCATAAGGGATTAAGTAACGTCCCTATATCACTGTGGATAAACATATCACAACAAATAAATAACACTCACCTTGATGCCTTACTCTAGGTGGACTCATAGAATTCAACCATTAGGGGAAAGTACATCCATCCCCTACCCTAACCCCTACATTTTAGGGTGGATATTAGAGCCTCACTACTGAAAAAACGGCCTATACCGACGGTTCAAAACCGTGGGTATAGCCCCCAAAACCGTGGGTATAGCCTATACCCACGGTTTTGGGAACCTTGGGCTGGAACGGCGTCGGTATAGGTCCCCAGACTATACCCACGGTTTTCCAAAACAGTGGGTATAGCTTTTCTGCCACCGTGTCAAAGAATCATACACAATTTTCACAGTGTCAAATTCTTTTACCCACAGTTTTAAAACCGTGGGTATAGATCCTAAAAAAATGCCGGTGGCGGGTTTCGATCCCGAAACCTCTTCGATAAAAACACCTTGTCTTACCACTCCCCTAACATCACCTATGTGTGTGTATATATATATATATTTAGTTAAATATAGTTATATAAACTGTGGGTATAGAGGGAAGAACTGTGGGTATAGGTCTCCCGCCAAAAAAAATTCCTTCCCGCGGGAATTTTTTTTTCCCGCGCATACATGGGAAACCTATACCCATGATTTTTGATAACCATGGGTATACGTATTTTACCCCAGACCTATCCCCATAGTTTTCCCAAAAAACGTGGGGATAGGTCCATTTTCTAGTAGTGCCTCATTCTAAATCAACCAATGTGCCTAGAAATTCAAGTCAATAGAACTCACTACAAATCCATGCACACATTCTTATTTATTAATTCACCACACACATACCATATCTAAAACCATACTCAAAACAATGCCCATAACAATAAAAATCCTAAAAAACATTGTAATTAATAATACACCATAAGTCATTAACAATTTTACCATTTTCATTACATAGACCATTTAACCCATTTCCCTTTCTAATTCCTAACCCACTAAGCATTTTCAATATTTCCCATACATTACCCCACTTAACGTATTCATCAAATCACATTATTAAGATAATTAGTATTATCAACAATTATCATACATTTTCTAGTTAACAAATTCCTCAATTCCCATATGTTAACTCATTTATCCCCTTTATAATTTCACATCCATTAACCCTCATATGAGTTTCATGTACATTTTATAAAACATTTGACATGATAACACACTTAAATCATTTACCAATTCACAAGAATTTACCAACTTAACATGTTCACCATTTCATGTGCCTTAACCCAAATAACTTATTAACAATAAGACAAACAATCCCCTTTCCTTGCCAATAACTAGACATAATGATATTTTGGGACTATTTGTCATTTAACTAACATGTTAACATATTTATCATGGATATAATTCAACAAAAATCATCTTTCTGCTTGACATCAAAATTTTCCAGGTTTGGGAATGTCAACACACCTCATTGGTGTCCCTAAACTGATTAAACCATTCCCAATGCATCCAAAGAGGATCATGAGGGGTTCAATTTATCATTTAGCCAATCAGAATACCAAATCTGAATAAGGGAATCAAAGTCCCATCAAGAGGAAAGTAATAAAACAATCAAACATGTACAAATCAACTATGAGACTATGTGACATAACTTGTATACCACCAACCTTGAATTCGATGATGAACACACTCTTACTCATAGCCTTAGATCCAGATATAAATAGACCTTGAAGCCCCAACTTGGAATCCACCAAAAAATAGGTTTTTAGGAATTTATAATAAGATCAGATAAACTAAAAAGACCTAATCCAAAAAAGGGAATCAAGAAGAGTGATCGACTTACCAAGAGCTTCGATCTACATCCAAAGACACTCCAAACAGCCTAGAATTGAATGAGAAACATAATTGGGAAGATTGGGTCACTTGGGATCATTACTATGGTTGTTGGAAGAGGATGGGGGAAGAAATTCAGGTGGGATACTTAAATACCCAGAAGGGAATTGTAAAATCATAGTTTTAATGAGTTTCATGGTTTGGAAACACGATTTTCCAAACCATGTACCAATCGTGCACCCACTTCTTCCCAAGGTGAGTCCAAGACACAAAATTACATAGGGATGTTCCACATTTTAACAAATTGTATTCCAAATTCATAGAACACCTCTATCCAAGGTTTTTCAAGGGAGAAGACATGGTTTACTTAACCATGTGCTAACCATACTCCTTACATATGTTGGACCGATTTTCCTTCCTTTCATCCCCCAAAACTGTGGAACACCATCAAGGCCCGTCATACTCCCCAAAAAATTCCCTTAACCAAAAAAAGATATTAAAACCAAAAATTTAATAGGGGAATACTTCTATTAGGTCTGGGGTCTTAGAACCTACCCACCTTATTATGAATCGTCCTCGAGTCATACTCCCAAACATCACTGAACTTCCAAGGTAAAGATATTTGGCCACTAGGCCTGCATATCTGTCTCCCTTTCCTAGGTATCCTCTTGAAAATTTCTATACTACCACAAAACTCATCGAAAGACATGGTCTTTCCCCACCAAACTTCTTACTAAGATCTATAAAATGAACCGGATTCTCCTCATAATACACATCATCCTCAAACCATACTTCAATCACCAGAACTCCATATGAAGGCCTAGGTAACACTACATAAATAACGCATAGGAATATATTACACTCATCTTCATACCACCATGGAAGAGTCAATCAGTACCCCACCAGCCTTATCCTCTTCGAAACTCATGGTCCATATCACTTGGCACCATTATACCCTATTTTCAAAACCCTAACAGCGATCCCAAATCCACACCACCCAAAAAAACACATGATATTTCTCTACCCCATTTCCTAACCTATGTCAATCGAAAACTCAATATCCATCAGTATCATTCCATACCTGAACATCCAAACATAACAATAACACCAAATGCACTCAACTAGTAATCCCAATTCAGTGATTGTCACCAAAACAAAACACTAAGATGATACTAACTTGAGTCCCTTCAATATGATACACCGATCACATCATCAACTGACCACTCTCCTAATGTGGCTGTTCCCACCACACACATTATCTTACCCCCACAAACATCTAGAGGTTTGAATGTTTGAAATAAAAAAATCCATCATAATCTCAACTCAACTTTAATAACATACCTAGTGTGTTTCCCAACTCACTATACCAGAACATCCATAAGGACTTCACCCATTATTTTCATCCACCCTTTTCATTAAAACCACATGTAAGGACATCCCAACACCATCCATTTGTGGAATAATTACAACTTTAACTCTCTCAAGTATGACATCATTAACCCAAATCACTATCTACCATGAATATCAAACTGGATATGGGTCACAACTTACCACTTTTGTTCCTTTTAACATATCATGTAGGACCAACCCAACTGTCCTTGTCCCCAAACACCCACCTTCCACTGCTGACATACTACCCCTTACACCCACCCATGGAACTTCCTCAGTTAAGGCACACCACCATTAACAAGGAACCTACCAGGGTCATTCCCACACAACTAGTAACTCTACCGTCAAGGAATCCACTACCTTCCAAAAAATCACCATGCTCCACCACACCTATTAGTATCCCTAACTCAAATAACCTCATCGTATATAAATCTATTTAAGTCAGTTAGTCTCTTTCTAAAACCCCATATCCATTATAGAATTTCTCTTTCATACCAAAAATCACACTGAAGGAGGTTTAAAATTCACCCATTGTGTACCTCTTTTTAACTAAGTCAGTCCATCCTTGGTCGAATCATCCTAGAACAACAAGCTTCAATACTATCATGGAACTACATCACATGGACAAGGTGACTTCACACTTATAGACATTAAAATTACACCCAAATACACCTACAATTTTCTATACCCAATTGTTGATGAAGATCTAGAACCCATCCTCTCTTTCCATAAAATGTTTCTATATATTACCATGCCCTTTAACGACTTTAGCAAAATCACCTCAACATTCATTTCAAACAACCCTGAACCTGAATTCAATAAATGGATCACTCAATCCCCACATCCATGACCCACTTGAAAACTTTGTGGAACCCAACATGCACCTTATAGGTTTCTCATTGGTATCTTGATATCACAACATCATCTCTACACTCTTCTCCACACATCCAAAACTGACTTATTACTCCCCACCTTTTGTGTGTTATCACCATAACTTTCCCCAAGGAATTCCAACCACCATGTCTCACTTTTAGATCCAGATATAAATCCCAAAACCTTGAAGTGTCCATCTAGATCTTCCAAGACCAAAAAAACAAGAATAACCTAATTCCCATCCCTTGCTTCCAAGAATGACACATAGAAAATTTGTTGACACACTATCTATTTGGAAAACCTTAACAAAAAATGATCAATGGTGAAAATCCCACTATACATCTACACATATACAAACCCAAAGAACAAAACCATCATGATGTTTCATATCAAACCAAAAGAATTCAAGTTTCCAGCCATAAATCCAATGTTTTATCAAAATACCTATAATGATGTCAAGATAATGGTCATGATCATCACCATCTAATTGTATTCTAATAATTAATCAAAAATCACCACAAAAATTATCTATCAGTTTTTTCCCCTTACACTATGGAACACAATGTCCTACCAAACGTCTCAGGTTTCCTTCCTAGACACAAATCATTATCCCTTAACCAACTATACTAAGGTGTGATTGCCAATAAAATCTAACCATTGTTCCATGACACTCTATCAAGTAGTCCTGAACAAATATTTACTTTGGTATTACTACCTACACACCACTCATGTTCTTCCAGAATGGACCTGACAGTTTACAATCAGAACATAATGGTCCAACTAACCAATAAAAACCAGCGAATCCCATATAGCATGGGTTTAATATTTTATTTCACAGAGAACGACATGAATATACCCTGATCCACGAGTTTTCCCATTCCAAATGGAATCATGCCTCACCAACACATGCCCACATATGGACCTTATTATATCCCTCAAGTCCTTTAACTTTATGGATACCACACACTAAGTCCAAATTAGATCACCTGGGCCAAACATCACTAAAGCCTATCTCAAAGCCCGCTCACTCACATGACCATTCCTTCTAGTCTGTTAGCCCCTTGGCCTCAAGGAATTCTCAACATCTCACCCAATGACCAAACCATTCATATGATGAATCCCAACCATGTGACCACCCTCAACTTTGATTTCACCTTCATAAAAAAGGCTTTAATCCTTGCTTTATCCGCCCTTGACTCATTTACCCATAACAAACATCGAGGCTTCCTTAATTACCCTATAAACAGATGGTCCAGACATCTAAATGATACAACCATATAAAACTAAGCTTATTACCAACTAAAAGAACCTAGGTTCCCTTTTGATATGAAAAAGGGCACAACCATACCCTTTATCGAAATGTTATAGTACTCTTAATGCTTTGATTCCAACTTTAAAGCATCTCACATACTTCCTATTCTGAGACACCAAAAACTTTGTGCTAACCACCTTTGAGGTCACCTTTTATTTTCCCAAAAAAAACAAATCATTTACATAATTAGAGTCACACTTTTCCAAAAAAATTGACCTTCTCCCATAGCCCTCTTGGAAAAATACACACCTATGAAAACTCAAAACATCAATATGTGCACCATGATCCCATGATAACTCACAAAATGGTCAAACACTCTCTTAATATTTCTCTTGAGGGTAGAATGATACCAAATTTCCAACTAGAGTTTAGGGTAAAAAGTCATCGGGCCCTCTCTATAGGTCACATACATCAATCTCACAACAAGTGTAACACCCGAGACTTTTATGTTATATAAATCATCAAAGGAATCTTTTTCTACACACAACACTTGCTTGGCTTGCTTTACACTAAATCGCAACCTTCCTCGATAGCTTGCGTCGTATGCAATACCGAGTTTCACTAAACAATGATATGCTAATAAAATATTATTAAAACTAGCTGTTATGAATAGTAATAACAACTTTTTGAAATTTTATAAAATTTATTTTTCAAAATGGACTTCATTTTTGGATTCGGAATATCGAAATTATCCTAGGGTGAAATTTTGGTATTTTTCTAAAAACTTTCAATTTTTGATGAATAGTGAAACCACAAAGTGGTAGTTAAAAAACTGAATTTTTCATAAAACTTAATTTTACCGCTTCTGTGAGTGGAATTTCAAAAATCCGAGAGACACGGTTGATGTCAGTAAGTAAAATGTGGTTCAATGAGATGAAAATAATTTTTTGGTGAATAGTAACTTTTTACTTTTTTTTACCATGGTTAAACGTAAATAGGGTAATTAAGGGTAAAAATGATATTATTATTACCGTAACACATGTCCTAATTCTATTGGAAAAGTGTAATTCGACCAAAAACAACCTTAGGAATAAAATATTACCATTTAGGCCCACTTGGATTAGATTAGGACATTTATTATTAATTTATTTAAAGAAGGGTTAAAATAGTTAAAATCAAAGTTTAATAAGTAAATAATTTTTAATATCAGGTTATTCATAAGATAAATTCGACTATAAATATTCATTAGAAATATAAAAGGATTTCCTACATAATGGTATTTTATTTGTAATTTTTAGACATTAAATCATTTATTTTTTTTATGACACAATGAAGATGCAGTAATTATCTTATTAATGAAATATTGACATAATTGATGTTATAAATACCCAAATAAATGTAATTTGAGAATTTTTATGAATTAAACTAATTTATAAGTTAATATGACATGTTAGTATTGATTTAAATAACTTGGTTTGAACTAATCATTCCGTTATGATTTTCACAAAAAGCAATTACTAAATAGTGTCAAAATTGACATAAAATAGTTTTTAAAACAAATATTATAATATTAATTGTTATTTTATTCCTAAAAATCTAATGTTTGGAAAAATGACTTAGATAAGGTTATATATATTAATAATAAACAACTTGGAGTTCGTTTGGCTTGATATAGTAAGTTTATTAAACATATAGTGTAAGAAAACAAGAAGACACAGTGAAAGTTAAATTATCTAACTTAAAGTTAAATCTAAATGATAAGGTTAAACTTGATACCTAAACTTGTCTAAATTATATTGGATGATAGGATTTAGACCCCTACCCACCTTATCTTAGAAAGATATCAAATTGGAGCTATTAAAAACAGAATTTGACTTTATAATAAAATAATATTTTTTGGTTATTCCAAAGGTGCCCCTCTTCTCCCTTATAAAAGGGCACCTCCTCCCCCTCTTCCTCACACCAATTTGAGACTTCAAGCTCGGCCAAAACCTGAAAATTTCTCCTCTCCACTTACCTAGAAACATCCTGGAGGATCTGTTCTTCTTCAAAGACCTATTTTAGTGCCCTAAAAGGAGGTCTCAAAGAAGCACTTCAAAGTAGAGGTAATGTCTGTTACCGATTCTTTCATCTTTATTTATTCTTCCACTTCTTCTTCTTTAGTTGTTTCATTATTAAGTAACAACATAAGTATCACTCATATACGGATATGTTATTATAAGTATGAAACAACCCTATTTCACCATCTATCCATCCTACGGAAAAAGAAATCACCGTGTGTGCATACGTACAGAATACCGTCTCCACGCCGTGGTGTAATCTATTTTCCACCACCAGCTTACTTGGATGGGTATAATGGTGTAAATAATGACTATATATGACTATTGTAAATTTATATTTATTCTTAAGTAGTATACATACACTCCAATACAATTCCACGATCATGGGAACGATATCATCGCTCGTGCGTACGTACGGAATACCGTCTCCACGATGTGATGCGACTCGTTCTACAAGATTTTCATTGCATGATGATTACATAAATGAATTGAGTGAATAAATATGATATATATTACACTAATACCATTCTGTAAATGAGGTATCTATAAACTAAAAAGAAAAATAAGAATTTATTCGATAAGACACGCATAAGAACAAAAAGTAATAAACACCCGAATAAGAAGTAGTAATTAAATATTACTAATAAGAAGCTAAGAATATGAACATATATGATATCATAAAAATAATTATGATTCTAGAATAAGTAAACAACATTATTTAAATCATTATACAGGAGGTTCGGACACGTAAAAATCATATCAGACCTAAGGTAAGGGAAATATCACAATCTCATTTTTATCCGAGATTGTTCATACTTTGGCATTTACTGGGGTGTATTTTATCATCCACATCCATGTTTCCTCAATATGTAATATTATTTACGTTCACCTACAATTTTTTAAATCCTATTTTACCCTTCGGTGAGTTTTTAGTAAAATATATGAAAGGAATCTTTTGTCGTTTTTCGTACGAGGTAGTTTTTTGACTTTTCTGAAAAAAGTACGAGAAGAATGGTTTTTTAACTTATACGGCATCAATGGATTTTTAAAAAATTATTTCCTAGAAGCTTCCTTTACAAGTTTTCAAGTTTATTTTCAATCAACTTATTTTCAAATTGTATGACATGTTAAGAAAGGAAAAGTGTTTTTGAAGTAGAAAGGATATTTTCCTCAAGAATGGAGTTCAAGTGTTTTATCAAAAATTATTTTCCATCTAAGATAATAAAAGGGTTCTGTTTTTATGCCTATTATTACATAGATTTGATTATGTTGTGATGGACTTATTTTTATTAATTCCTTTATCTTATATGAATTTTTTATGATGTCACGATGTTTAAGAATCCCATTTTTATTACGCGGGTTATTCTATGATGTATGGTTTATGATTTTGTGGCACATATAAGAATGGTATCATTATGAGATGGGTGGGACCTATATCTCCCTCCAATGCAGTGGGTAATGATTTTATATCTCATGAGATAGACATGGATGGAACGACAGGTTAAACCGGTTCAGTGAAACATGACTGAAACGAGGAGTGAACTCGGTTCAGAAATGGACTTTGTCCACTAAGATAGTCTTGGCAATGAGTCTTGACTAATAAGAAATGATTCTCTATTATTATGTGTGTATGCCAAAATGTTTCATGTTTTAAGTTATTATTATTGGGATTACATTTCACTACTATGATTTATCCCATGTTATACAATTATGCTCTCTTTTGCAGGTTACGATTTCCAAAAGTTATGTTCTTATGAATATGATGTGATTGATATTTCTTTTGTGTACCCTTACTGAGCATTTGAGCTCACCCTTTTGTATGTTTTATTTCCCCAGGTCAGGAAGAAGGTTATTAAGTAAGATATTCCAAAAGGGACTATAGATATGATGAAATAAATGGGAGACAGTGTAGACGCTTTATGAACTAGTTGTTTATGTTTCCCAATTTCTAAAGACACTATACCTATACGGTCCTTTCATGGTTTTGTTATATGTTGTAATAAGTGTGCTTCAATTTTGAAGTAATAAAAATGTTTGTAAAGTATGGGTCATTATAGTTGGTATCAGAGGAAAGATATAGTCAACATTTGGAAACTAGGATGTGAAAGCCTTAGTAATAACCCTAAGGATAAGTCTAAGCATAGAACAAAATCTTAGTGTTTTAGAAATGACCATGAATAACCTAGGATAAGACCTTAAGTGTGAAATTTTATTCTTGATTATGTGGTTTTCCTATTATAATTAGTGTTGCTCACACTATTCTTCTTGGTTTTATTCAATGGCTAGAACCCGAAGGAACCGTGTTAATGCGGAATGCGACGGGAAATGCAATGATTGTCCCCCGGAGCAACCAAACGTTATGGGAGCTGGAATGCAAAATCTTGTTGCCATGATCACACAAATTTCTCAAGCTATGAATCATGCATGACTTCCAAACGAGTAAAGGAAGGATAAATATTCTGTTGAATCCTTCATGAGGTAGCGTCCACCTTCATTCAGCAGGTCTATTGATCCATTAGTTGCTGAACAATGGATTAGTACTACTGAAAAGATATTTTCAGTTCTTCAATGTTCTGAACATGATCAATTCATCCTAGCAGTGTATCATTTGGAAGGAGATTCTGATCAATGGTGGAATCTTATTAAGAATACGAGGCAAAGGGATGAAATTGATTCCATGGAATGGGACGAGTTCAAGAACTTATTTTTCAATAAGTACTTCCCTCGTATTCTCCAAACAAAGATGGAGAAAGAGTTTCTTGAACTGAAGCAAAAGGATGATGAATCTGTTGGTACCTAAGAAGCAAATTTTACAAGACTTGCAAGGTACGCTTCTGGTATTATTATCCAACCTGAGAGTAAGATCAATCGATTTTTTAGTGGCTTAAAACCAAGTCTTCGAAGGGCCTTAGCCATAATGGACTTCAATAGCTATGAGGAAATCATTCGATGTGCTCTCAAAGTTGAGATGGATATTGGAGTAACCCATCAGTCATATAGGTTTGATAAGAAGAGGAAAATGGAATTCAAAGGAAAATCTAAAGAGCACACTAAAAAGAAGATGAGATTTCCCTTATGCTCAAAGTGTGTAAAGAAACATGGAGGGAGTTGTCTTAAAGGGACAAGTAAATGTTTCAAATGTGGAAAGGAAGGCCATCGGGCATTTGAATGCCGCGATGATGGGAAGAAGATGTCTAATGATGAAAACAAAGGAAGGGATACACATAATGAACCTACTACATTTCAATGTTTCAAGTGCAAGGAGATGGGACATTATGCCAATAAATGCCCTAATCCAAGGGTTGATGATGATGGTCAACGTCAACAAACTCTTAAGGCTAAAGACAAAGGAAAGTCACATGCAATTTCTATCAGCGATGTGGAGTACGATAACGATGTGGTGAAAGGTACACTTACCATCCACTCTAAAGTAGAAAATGTTTTATTTGATTCTAGATCCACCCAATCCTTTATTTCTGAAGAATTTTCTAAGGATATCACCGTATTACCTCAAAAGTTAGATGTTGAGTTAGCTGTGACAACCCCTAATGGCACAATAGTCGCATCAAAAGTTTATAATTCTTCTTCGATTGAAGTTTGTGGGAATGTGCTTCCTGCAAATCTTGTGATCCTTCCTATAGTGGAATTTGATGTGATTCTTGGAATGGATTGGATTTCTCTACATGGAGCTCATATCAATTTCCAAAGAAGGGAAGTCACATTTCATATTCCAGATCAATCTATGATCGTCTATCGATGCAAGGATTAACATAACCTTCCAGTGGAAATTTCTTCCATTTTTTGGGTATTGATTCCACTAAATGAAGGTTATTTATCTCAAATGGTTGGTGAGAAACTCACGATTAAGAATATGCTCATTGTACGGGAGTTTGATGATGTCTTTCCGGAGGAATTACCAGGTCTTCCACCAAATCGTGAAGTTGAGTTTTCAATAGAACTCATATCGGGTGCTTTTCCTATTTCAAAGACACCTTATAGAATGGCCCCAATTGAGTTGCAAGAATTGAAGAAGCAACTCCAAGAGAATCTTGATAAGGGGTTCATACGCCCTAGTGCGTCACCTTGGGGAACACCTGTTCTATTTGTTAAGAAGAAATATGGATCAATGTGACTCTTCATTGATTATCGAGAACTTAACAAGATCACTATCAAGACCAAATATCCTCTCCCACGCATTGATGACTTATTTGACCAACTACGAGGAGCTCAATACTTTTACAAGATTGATCTTCGTTCAGGGTATCATCAATTAAGGATCAAAAGGGAGGATATACCAAAGAAGGCTTTCTGTACAAGGTATGAACACTATGAATTTATAGTGATGCCATTTGGTCTTACTAAGGCCCCTGCTATCTTCATGGATCTGATGAATAAAGTCTTTAGATACTATCTTGATCAGTTTGTGGTAGTCTTTATAGACGATATTCTTGTCTATTCGAAGAGTAAGAAAGAACATGAAGATCACTTGAGAATTATATTGAAGACCTTGAGAAAGGAGAAGCTTTATTCCAAATTTACCAAGTGTGAATTTTGGCTTCAAAAAGTTTCATTTTTGGGTCACATAATCTCAAAATAGGGGATATCTGTGGATCCAGCAAAAACAGAGGTTATCGAAAGAGGGTCGAGACCAACAGCAGTGACTGAGATCTGAAGTTTTCTTGGTTTGGATGGATATTATTGACGTTTTGTGAAAGATTTTTCACGATTATCTAATCCACTCACCAAGTTGACTCGGAAAGGAGTTATGTTTGTTTGGATGGAAGAATGTGAAGAGAATTTCAAGGAGTTAAAAAGAAGGTTATCCAGTGCACCTGTGCTCACACTACCTTGTAGTGGAGAAATGTTTTTGATCTACAGTGATGCATCAAAGAATGGATTGGGGTGTGTTCTTATGAAAAATGACATGGTGATAGCTTATGACTCACGACAGTTGAAAATCCATGAGCAAAATTACCCAACACATGATTTGGAGTTAGCTGCGGTAATCTTTGCATTAAAGATTTGGAGGCATTATCTTTATGGAGAAAGGTGTGACATTTGTACTGATCATGAACTTTTAAAGTATATTTTCACACAAAAGGAACTGAATATGCGCCAAAGAAGATGGTTGGAGCCGATTAAGGATTATGACTTCTCAATCCATTACCACCCTGGGAAAGCAAACAAGGTGGCAGATGCATTACGTCAACAAGACCATGCCAGTTTATCCATGATGAGGATCACAAAAGATCCAATATTTATGGATTTACAAGGATTGATATTGGAATTATAATGGAAGGGGAAAAATCTTATCTTTCTCAAATGAATGTTCAACCATCTATACATGTGAAGATTAAAGAGGCATAGAAAGATGATGTCGAGTTACAAAAGAAGGTGAGAAATGTTCCTGAATTCAACCTTGATTGTGATGGGATAATAAAGTTCAGGAATCAGGTTTGTGTTCCTCCCATCCCCGAATTAAAGAAGGAGATACTGGATGAGGCTCATAGTTCTTAATTCTCTATTCATCCTGGAAGCACGAAGATGTATAGGGACCTGAAAGAGTACTTCTGGTGGGATGGCATGAAAAGAGATGTTGCTGAATATGTCTCTCGATGCTTGGTTTGTCAACAAGTTAAAGCTGAGAGACAGAAGTCTAAGGGGATGTTACAACCATTACCCATACCCGAATGGAATGGGAAAACATCACTATGGACTTTTTCACAGGACTTCCTAAAACATCCAAAGGCAATAATGCTATCTGGGTCATAGTTGATCGTCTTACAAAGTCTGCACACTTTATTGCTATTAGAGAGGATTTCTCTCTGGATTAGCTTGCTAGGATATATGTAAAGGAAGTGGTAAGATTGCATGGAGTACCACTTTCTATTATATCTTATCAGGATCCAAGATTTACCTCGAAATTCTGGCAAAGTCTTCAGCATACTCTGAATACAGAGTTGAGTTTCAGCACTGCTTATCATCCTCAGACAGATGGTCAGTCTGAGAGAACAATTCAAACTCTAGAAGATATGTTGAGAGCTTGATCTATGGATTTCAAAGGTGGTTGGGATCAACACCCACCTTTGGTGGAATTTTCTTATAATAATAGCTTTCACTCCAGTATTCAGATGGCTCCTTATGAAGCTCTCTAGGGAAAGAAATGTAGGAATCCACCTTGCTGGGATGAAGTTGGGGAAAGAAATCTATTAGGACCCGATCTCGTTGATGAAATGGCAGAAAAGGTCAGATCTATTCAACAACACATAAGAGCAGCTCAGAGTCGACAGAAAAGTTATGCCGACAACCGAAGAAAAGACCTAGAGTTTGAAGTGGGTGATAAAGTGTTCTTACGAATATCTCCCTAGAAGAGGGTCATGAGATTTGGAAAGAAGGGGATGTTGAGCCCTAGATATATCGGTCCTTTCGAAATACTGGATCGTGTTGGGAAGGTAGCTTACCGATTGACGCTTCCACCGAATCTCTCTCAAGTTCACGATGTGTTCCATGTATCTCTCATGAGAAAGTACATACCTGATCCTTCACATGTACTCAACTTAGAAGTTGTACCGTTGGAGCAGGATCTTTCTTATGAAGAACAACCGATAGAGATTCTGGATCATAGCGAAAAATTCCTACGAAACAACACCACTCGATTGGTGAAAGTTTTATGGAGGAACCACCAATTAGAAGAAGCTACATGGGAGCTTGAGGATATGATTAGGGAGAGGTATCCTCATCTGTTTGTTACAAAGTGAAGAATTTTGAGGGAGAAATTAATTTTAAGGGGGGTAGAATGTAACACCTGAGACTTTTATGTTATATAAATCATCAAAGGAATCTTTTTCTACACACAACACTTTCTTGTCTTGCTTTACACAAAATCGCAACCTTCCTCGATAGCTTGCGTCGTACGCAATACCGAGTTTCACAAAACAATGATATGCTAATAAAATATTATTAAAACTAGCTGTTATGAATAGTAATAACCAATTTTTAAAATTTTTAAAATTTTATTTTTCAAAATGGACTTCATTTTTGGATTCGGAATATCAAAGTTATCCTAGGGTGAAATTTGGGTATTTTTCTGAAAACTTTCAATTTTTTGATGAATAGTGAAACCACTAAGTGGTAGTTAAAAAACTGAATTTTTCATAAAAATTAATTTTACCGCTTCTGTGAGTGGAATTTCAAAATTCCCAAAGACACGGTTGATGTCAGTAAGTAAAATATGGTTCAATGAGATGAAAATAATTTTTTTGGTGAATAGTAACTTTTTACTTTTTTTTACCACGGTTAAAAGTAAATAGGGTAATTAAGGGTAAAAATGATATTATTATTACCCTAACACATGTCCTAATTCTATTGGACAAGTGTAATTATACCAAAAACAACCTTAGGAATAAAATATGACCATTTAGGCCCACTTGGATTAGATTAGGACATTTATTATTAATTTATTTAAAGAAGGGATAAAATAGTTAAAATCAAAGTTTAATAAGTAAATCATTTTTAATATGGGGTTATACATAATATAAATTCGACTATAAATATTAATTAGAAAGATAAAAAGATTTCCTACATAATGGTAGTTTATTTGTAATTTTTAAACATTAAATAATTTAATTTATTTATGACTGAACGATGATGTAGTAATTATATGATTAATGCAATATTGACATAATTGATGTTATAAATACTCAAATAAATGTAATTTGAGACTTTTTATGAATTAAAATAATTGTATAGGTTAATATGACATGTAAGTATTGATTTAATTAACTTGTTTCGAACTAATCATTCTGTTATGAGTTTCACAAAAATCTATTACTAAATAGTGTCAAAATTGACAAAAAATAATTTTTTAAACAAATATTATATTATTAATTGTTATTTTATTCCTAAAAATATAAGGTTCGGAAAAATGACTTAGATAAGGTTATATATATTAATACTAAACAAATTGGGGTTCTTTTGGCTTGATATAGCAAGTTTATAAACATTATAGTGTAAGAAAACAAGAAGACACGATGAAAGTTAAATTATCTAACATAAAGTTAAATCTAAATGATAAGGTTAAAATTGAAACCTAAACGTGTCTAAATTCTATTGGATGAGAGGATTTCGACCCCTACCCACATTATCTTCGAAATATATTAATTTAGAGCTATTAAAAACCGAATTTGACTTTATAATAAAATAATATTTTTAGTTATTCCAAAGGTGCCCCTCTCCTCCCTTATAAAAGGGAACCTCCTCCCCCTCTTCCTCACACCACTTTGAGCCTTCATGCTCGGCCAACCACTGCCAATTTCTCCTGTCCACTTCCCTAGAAACATCCTGGAGGTTCTGGTCTTCTTCAAAGACCTATTTTAGTCCCCTAAAAGGAGGTCTCAAAAAAGCAATTCAAAGAAGAGGTAATGTCCGTTACCGATTATTTTATCTTTATTTCTTCTTCCACTTCTTATTATTTAGTTGTTTAATTATGAAGTAATAACATCAGTATCACTCATATTCTAATATGTTATTATAAGTATGAAACAACCCTATTTCACCATCTATCCATCCTACAGAAAAAGAAATCACCGCGTGTGCGTACGTACGGAATACCGTCTCCACACCGTGGTGTAATCTATTTTCCACTACCGCCTTACTTGGATGGGTATAATGGTGTAAATAATGACTATATATGACTATTGTAAAGTGATACTGATTCTGAAATAGTATACATACACTCTAGTACAATTCCACGATCATGGGAATGATATCATCGCTCGTGCGTACGTACGGAATACCGTCTCCACGATGTGATGCGACTCTTTATACATGATTTTCATTGCACAATGATTACATAAATGAATTGGGTGAATAAATATTATATATATTACACTAATACAATTCGATAAATGAGGTATCTATAAACTAAAAAGAAAAATAAGAATTTATTCGACAAGACACGCATAAGAACAAAAAGTAATAAACACCTGAATAACAAGTAGTAATGAAATATTACTAATAAGAAGCTAAGAATATGACCATATATGATATCATAAAAATAAGTATGATTCTGGAATAAGTCAATAACATTATTTAAATAATTACACAGGAGGTTCGGACACGTACAAAGCTTATCAGACCTAAGGTAAGGGAAATATCACAATCTCATTTTTATCCGAGATTGTTTATACTTTGGCATTTACTGGGGTGTATTTTATCATCCACATCCATGTTTCCTAAATATGTAATATTATTTACATTCAAATACAATTGTTTAAATCCTATTTTACCTTTCAGTGAGTTTTTAGTAAAATATATGAAAGGAATCTTTTGTCATTTTTCGTATGAGGTACTTTTTTGACTTTTCCGACAAAAGTACGAGAAGAATGTTTTTTTAACATATACGACATGAATGTATTTTTAAAACATTATTTCCAATAAGATTCATTTACAAGTTTTCAAGTTTATTTTTAATCAACTTCTTCTAAAATTGTATGACATGTTAAGAAACGAAAAGTGTTTTTGAAGTAGAAAGGATATTTTCCTCAAGAATGGAGTTCAAGTGTTTTATCAAAATTATTTTCCATATAAGATAATAAAAGAGTTCTGTTTTTATCCCTATTATTACATTGATTTTATTATGATGTGATGGAATTATTTTTATGAATTCCTTTATCTTATATGAATTTTTTTATGATGTCACGATGTTTAAGAATCCCATTTTTATTACATGGGTTATTCTATGATGTATGGTTTATGATTTTGTGGCACACATAAGAATGGTATCATTATGAGATGGGTGGGACCTATATCTACCTCAAATTCATTGGGTAAAGATTTTATATCTCATGAGATAGACATGGCTGGAACGACAGGTTAAACCGGTTCAGTGAAACAGGACTGAAACGAGGAGTGAACTCGGTTCAGAAATGGACTTTGTCCACTAAGATAGTCTTGGAAATGAGTCTTGACTAATAAGAAATGATTCTATATGATTATGTGTGTATGCCACAAAGTTTCATGTTTTAAGTTATGATTATTGGGATTATATTTCACTACTATGATTTATCCCATGTTATGAAATTATGCTCTCTTTTGTAGGTTACGATTTCCAAAAGTTATGTTCTTATGAATATGATGTGATTGATATTTCTTTTGTTTACCCTTACTGAGCATTTGAGCTCTCCCTTTTGTATGTTTTCTTTCCCCAGGTCAGGAAGAAGGTTATTAAGTAAGATATGCCAAAAGGGACTATAGATATGATGAAATAAATGGGAGACAGTGTAGACGCTTTATGAACCAGTTGTTTATGTTTCCCAGTTTCTAAAGATACTATACCTATACGGTCCTTTCATGGTTTTGTTATATGTTGTAATAAGTGTGCTTCAATTTTGAAGTAATAACAATGTATGTAAAGTATGGGTCATTATAACAAGTCATCACTCACAGGTGGCTCTATTACCCCTCTCCCAAAACACTATATCCAATGCATTAATGAAATCATTTATCCTAGGTTCCCAGCCCATAACAACAAACCTACCACTAAAGTCACCACAAACCATGAAATCCATTTCAAATTAGTGAAATCTGCCCAATCACAACCCACAAGGGTTACCTCATCCCAGTTATCATACGATACCTCTAAAACATAAAGACGCACCCTAAACATGGGTAAAACAAGGGAAACCCCTATATCCAATACATCAGACTCCCCAAGGTCCCCAAACTAGGGCAGTCTCACTGCTTAAAAAGTTATACATAGAACCTGTTCATAACAATAGAGATATACTCCTACAATGTCCCTTAATGTTCCATCCCACCACATTCTAGAAATTCATGTCCACCCTCTCCATCAATTGTTGGGGGGGGGGGGTGTTAGAGCCTAAAATATATAGTAAGATCTAGCATAATCAACATGACCCACCTTATGTCATGTTCAATCATTTTATAAAATGAGATAAGATCTAAAGGAATCACTCTTCTCGCCTTTTATATTGGACCAATGGGATTTCCCACTCCACCTTAGGTGGGGAATTATTGATGATATCCACTTGTCACCCAACTGACACATGTCATCGTGGTGACATTTCTCCACAATTCCAAACATGATTCATAGAACACAAAAATTAATGATTCCATAGTTTACATAAAATAACTCTCTCCACTATCAATAAATAACCCTTTTCACAAAAATATCCCAATGAGAATAATCACATAAAGAACACCACCCTATATTTCCCCTACCATGGGTCATGTTCGACAATAGTTAAAAATACCTACATAGTCACAAGACATTAATTAGACACTTCATTTAACCCATTATCACTTTCACAACACAAAAAATTCTTCTTTAAGAACCTATTTGTCGTCAATGTTAATTACATCTAACGTTTTAACTTGTTCAAAACTTATTATAACCACCATTATAATTCATTTACACCCATTCTTTACAAAAAATTATTTTTCCATTCTTCAAAATCCTTTATATATACCCATTTAGATAATATTCATTAGAAATTATTTCATTAAAATTCCTAAGGAAATTAAATTACATCCCTCCCCCATGTCTCACACACCCTTCCCATGTGTTCCTGTAGTAATTCATTCCACTTATATACATAGGTTTCTTACATTATGCATGAATGCACAACCTTGAGCCATTCCGAACAAGATAAAAATATCCTAAAACAATCACACCACAAAACAGGTGAATCCCCCAATGGTGAAATATCATTCAATGTTAACAACACATATAAAGAACAACAATTCCCACCCTAGGTACTTGGGTTTTCCCTCAAACATAGGTTAGCCACCCCCATGCACAATATCATTGCCAAGGCTCGACACATCCTAATATTACATCAACCATTATAAAATAATAATATAAAGAAAATAAATCCAATAATACAATTTTATAACATCCCTACCCCAAGATATACTAAACTGGTGCCCTGAGATTATTTTCCACATGACCTCAAGTGCGCCTCCCCATATGCCAGAGCATGCTGATAAGAAATGAGGGTTTAAAAAGTCAGGTGGGAGACTATAACTTCTCTACCATAGTAAGAAACAATAGATAAAAAATTAAATAGTGTAAAAAATATGTGATAACCAATGAACATGTATAATAAAACATCACAAAATGAAACCTGGTACAAACCAAAACCCAATAATGAATATTCTATGTCATGATAACTGTTCCAAAAGTGCTGGAAGCCCATAAAATAAAGACAATAGCAAAATCTCTAAATGTTCCTAACTCCATGTTTGAAACCTCATAAATGCACATCCCAAGCCCAAATCAACTCTGAAGAATTGGGCCTTTAACCTTATCCTGACCTTCATGCATGAGATCTGCTCAGGTGCCCAATGATGACCCGAACAAGGTCTGACAATAACTCAATTGTACACCCCAATGGTTTCTAAAATATATACAATATAAATAGATAGTGAATTAAAGTTAAATGTAAAATACATGTAAACAAAATTTAACTTGGGTGAAATTAGCTAACAATATTTACTTTAACAATTTCTTTAATTATTACCATTTTCATCATCTACACCACTCTTCATTACATAATCCATTTTCGTCATCTTTTCTATTGTTTAGACATTTAAATAATTTAAAAATTGGTCTATGGAATTCAAACTATGTGTATAAGTAAATAATTCAAGTCCTTATTTCACTAGGGATAAAAATATCACAACAAATACAATACACTAACCTCAAATTCTCAGTCCAGGATGTCTCATCGAATTCAACCTTTAGGGTAATAGATCCTCTATACCCTTACCTAAGCCATGAATTTTGGAGTGGATTTTAGAGGCCCAGTCTTAATTGAACCATGGGAATATAACCTCAATTCCATACCCCACACAACTAAGAAATATTGACATTCTTACTTATTCATTCATCACACACAAACCATATCTCAAAAAATACACAAAACAATACACATAACAATCACAATCCAAATAAAACAACATGATAATTAATATTAATCCATAAACCATTATCAAATTTTCTATTTTCATTACATATACCATTTAACCAATTTACCTTTCTCATGCATAACTCACTAATAAATTTTAATAATTCTCAAACATTACCCTATTAAACACATTTATCAATTCATATACTTAACCCTATTAACATAATCAACAATTTGAATACTTTGTCCCATTAAAAAATTCCTCGATTTTCATATATTAACACATTTATCCCCTTAATAATTTTAATTCATTAACACTCATATTAAATTCTTGTAAATTTTATAAACCATTTGATATGATAACCCACATAAGTCATTTACAAATTCAGAATTATTTACCAATTTCACATGTTCACTATTTCACATGACTTAACCCAATTAACTCATTAAACATAATCCAACCAACCCTTATTCCATGTAAAAAACTTTACATAATGATCATTTGGTCTTCTTAGTTGTTTTACCAATATGTCAATTTTTTTACTATGGCTCCAATTCATCACAAATCAACACTATTATTGAACTTACGATTCTCCAAGTTTGGGAATGTTGGACCACCCCATGGGTGGAAGTAAATATGTAAAACCAACCTCTACACATACCAAAAGTATCATGAGGGGTCAAATTTATCATTTAGAAAATAAAAATACCAAATATGTCTAAGGAAATCAAAATCAAAACAAGGGAGAAGTAATTTCACAACCACACATGCACAAATTGACAATGAGACTATGGGATATAACTTTTAGAACACCTACGTCAAATATAATGATGATCACACTCTTAATCATAGAATAAGATCTATATAAAAAAACCCATTGATTCCACAACCTAGAATTCCCTTGAAAAAGATGGTTTTAGGTATTTAGAATAATATGATCGAAACCAAATGTCCTAATATGGGGAAAAATAAAGAGGTTATCTAGACTTAACCAGAGCATTTAAATGTTACCAATGACACTCAAAACATACTTAAATCAAAGGAGAAACACTATTAAGAATATTGGGAGGCCTAGGTTTTTCACTAGGGTTTCTGGAGGAGGATTTGAGGAGAGATTCTTGTGGGATACATAAAACTTCAAAGGGAAAAAATAGGAAAAAACACACATTTTGTGAGCCGCACGGTTTGGTTGTACGGTTTGTCATACCATGTGCCAACTATGAACCCACTTCTTAAAAAGGTGAGCCCTAGTCACATGGTTACCTAGGGATATATAATAGTTTAACAAACCATGTTCCAACCATATGAAAAACCTTGTTCCAAGTCTGCACATTTTTTTAGGGAGGCCGCACAGTATACTCAACAGTGCTCCAACGGTGCAGCTTTCATAGGTTAGCCCAATTTCCCTTCCTTTATTTCCCAAGACCCTTAAAACTCCTCAAAGGCCCCTTATACCCTTTTAAAACATTACATTAAACAAAATGAGATATTAAAACCAAAATTATAATTGGGAAACACCCCCAAAAGGTCTGGGTTCTTACACTAGAAGCCTCTATGGGATTTTCTAGAGGCCATTAATACATATTTCTTACAAAATTTGTCTAAAAAAATATAAAAGTAACAATGAAAATTAAATAAATATTTAATTATATAAATTTTTTTATAAAATAAATAATGTATATCAAAAAATTAACTTTATATCTTCCCAAAGGATTTCCTTTATTACAGGACATGGTACCATGAATCTATATAAATCGGTACATTCATCCTTATTATAAATCCAACATAACTAATGAAAATGAATTTTTGAGGTCAACAAGTTGGCCACATTGAATCTAGAAAACCTAAAATTTTATAACCTTACTTTTTACATTAATAATTTTAGTCAACACTGTGATGTTGTATTGTTCTAGTTTTTTTCATCAATATGTTGTTAATCCCCAAATAATTATTACATTTCAACATCAACCACCTATTATTCACTAGGATTGGTAACATTATCATGTGTAGTAGACATTGTCTACATGATTAGACAAATATTTAATCTATATAATGTTAATATAGTATAAAATGTATAATATTATGAGTAAAGACATAGTATATAAAATAATTTAACCTTCTCATTAAAATACCATTTTTAAAAGGTTGAATGGATTCAGATCTTCTATTATGAATGAAAAACCCTTATTTATGGTCCTCTCTAACATACATGGAATTTTTTTCATTGGGATTACTGTTAAATAACTGTTATCTCCCAATAAAAGGGTCATCCTCAATTGAAATTCCCCTTAATTAATTCCATTTCATCCAATTTCTCTTCACTCCTATTGTCACCCCATTTGCAATGTAAAATTGATATATGAAATGTTGTATAATCCAAATTTTATATCAGTAAGATAATTTTGAAATATGATATATTTTCATAAATTAGATTTATATACTTGGAACCATATATGTTCATTTCTTCTACAACAAGCATAACTCCATTATTTTTCATTATATTGTAGTCATCGTGTTATTTTTAAAACAATATATAACCATTGATTAAAATATCATTATAAGATATAACATCTTCATTTGGTCCTATGGCTAGCCATATATGTTGATCACAAATTGAATTCATATTTTTAGGTAACTCTTTATATATATGATATCAAAACCATCCTATATAACATTAATTATGTTAATTTAATATCCATACTTCAACCCTTGATGGATTCAAATATCTAAGAATTTATTTATGGGATTCAATATATAGATAGATATATTAACTATTATATAAAAGGTAATAGTGTGATTTCTCCTTCTCTATGATGGTAATTATAAAATCTCCTCCAGAAATCCCTTATTCTATAAGGAGTCTTCTAAGATGAGAATTTTGGAGACTGATGTTATCAACATATAATAGAAAATCAGTAAATAATTTGACAGTTTCTTAAAAAATATAGTTTCCTATAATAAAATCTTCTGTACATATTCATTTGCTGAAATACCCTTTCAAAATATTCATATAAAATTCAATGGTGTACATCCATCTATAATGGATTATACTATATAGTTGAATTTATATCACTAAATTAACCATAATATGGAACATTATATCAAATAATGATGGTGGGAAGAACATATCCAATTTATATAATATGACTAAAAACTCTTAATTCATGATTAAAAATATTAGCATGTTTATAAATTTACTTCATATGGCTTCGAAAAAGAAGCAGAATCTGGTTAATGTATGTTATAATTATTTTAAGAATAATTAAACATAAATATATGGGAATAAAATCTTGCATCAACATGACTATCATGTTGTTTAAATCATTGTAACTTCAAATTAGTAATTGACATGACATTTATTATATTTTATAAATACCTCTTAATAACTTTTACACTATCAAGGAAAATGAAAAATTTTATTTTTTAGTCTAGATATAGTGTAAGCTGCTGGAGGAATTAAATTCCTTCCTTTACCCTACACCAGTGCAAACTCATCCTTTATCCCCATGTTAATCATGTCCAACCTAGCCTTGATGTCTTATTTTTTGTGAACACTTAGTAATTTTAAAATAATACTATCATGTTTTTTTCAACATGCATTACATTAAGAAAATATATGGAATAAAAACAAGTCCAATATAATAATTCAAAGAAAACTATTCTCTTTTTACAACCAAATTTCTTATAGTTTTTTGAAAATTGGATACCAAAAATAGGGTCAATATCTTTTATTTTATCGTATATTTGATCACTAATTAGTGAAGATGATGTTGTACCATGTTCACTATCCCCATCGAATGATTTATTTTAAGATCAATATTGATGTCATTGAGGAAAAAATTTATGATGTCCTATAAACATGGTTTTAAAGGAATGTTTTAACCAAACTGATTGTGTGTATTTTTTACAAATGGAAAACCACAGAATTCCATTAATTCTATAGCCTGAAAATATTCCATAAATAAGAATGTCATTTATCATTTTGTACAACATGGATCTCAATGTGAATTATTCACTTATATTATCTTCATACATTATAGCACCTATATCCCACAACAATTTCAGATCATCAATTAATGGATCCAAATAGACATCAATATCATTACCAGGTTTGTTTGGTCTAGATATAAGTAGATACAACATAATGTATTTTTACATTATAAATAACCTTGGTGGAAAGTTATAATTTTAAAACATGGTGAGCCATGTGTTTTGAGTACTACTATGTATACAAAAAAGATTTATTCTACTTGTATATAATGATAAATGGAAGTTTCTCAACTCATCTCCAAATTTAGTATACTCATAATCAATATTATTCCACTAAGGAGAATCTTCTAGATGATGTATACCTATCTTTAATTCTTGTATCTGCTTGGAATGAAAATTTTCTTGTATTTTTTTATGATCTCTATAGTCTTCTAAACTATGTAATGATAGGAAAATACCATAAAATTTTAAAAATACTTGATTCATTTTTCTTATAAAAATCTACAACACACTTAGGTCATTTTATGAGTGATTCATGGTCCTTCTAAAAAAAATGAAATCATTTAGAAAAGAATGTATTGTTTATAGATCATTACCATTGAATGTAGCATTTGTTGAGTTCCATATATTCATTAATTAAGTTCATTTTCATCTAGTAGAATTTAATTGAATAGACCAAGTTGTTCTATAAATCTGGTGTTTCTCCATCCGATCCTAGATTTCAAATTATATAAATTCCATACATCTAACAATGTTGTGTATTTAGTATAGCCAGTATACAATGGTCTCTTAGTACACCTATTTAACTTCTCAAACAACATTTTACAATCATGAAGGTCATCTTCAATTTACAGTTCCATATCTTTCATACGATCTATATCATCATTTACACTAGTATTCAGATCAAATGATCTATTAACCACAATATAATCCCATTCAGTGTGAATATTTACTTTTTCCCCATGTTTTGTCAAACATTAATATATATGATATATTCCATGAAAAATCAAATGTTTATTCAACTCTTCCAGACTAATTTTCACTGAATAACAACAACACAAACATGAAAAAAAATTAAGAAGGACCCTATACATGCTCTATTACAATATTAATGAACTATTTAACTCTATCATCATACTCTTTTGTCATTCAGTTATCCCGAATCCATTTTTAGTTCAAATTCATCCTATTAAGTTCATAAAATATTAATTTTTTATAAAAAAAATAATTAAAAATAAAATATTAATAATAAAAGTAAAAAGTTATAGATAATTAAAGTAAGGGGAACCCAGCATTTTATTATTTCAAATAATTACAGAATAATTTAAAGGAAATGGTTAATTTTATTTAATAAAATAATTACTCTAATGGTGGTAGGCTTTATTCTCTTAATTCATCCAATATTATCAGTACTACTCAATATGGGATGGCAACTTGTTATTGTAGTTTAGAAAATAATGTTTTACATCCAGAAGAGATGGGTATGAGTATCAAGAAAAGTCTGAAATAATATCTATTTGGGAAATGAAATAGATAAGGATGAAAATAATCTTGTTAAATAAAAATTTTACCAGGTTAAGAGTTAGGAAATCACTATGCCACATTTATTAGTGTGTTACTTGATGCTAAAATAGCAACAAAAATTGTCTAATCTCTATTAGGGGCTCCTTGATTAGTCTAACCATGAGGAGTCTCAGCTAGATGGTATTACAGAAATTCATTTTAAGGCATCTGTTACAGTTTTTAAATTCAAATTAATCCTTTAATTAATCCATGGGAAGGAAAATTATTGTTGTCTAAGGGATGAATTTTGGAAGTGCTTATCTTCATATGAAAAAAGGAAGTAATTATAGTATTTTTTCATCAACAATTATAAGTGGGAGTCCAAAAAGTCAAAGTATATGATGTTTATTCATTTATTCACTCGGTATATAGTGGTGTTTGTAGTGTTTCATTGATAGTAAAAGTAGAGCTTTAAATGAGTGATAATGATTAGGTGACCATCACCTATTAGTGGAAAAATGTCACTTATCATTAATTTAAAGATCTAAAAAAGAAGAAATCAATGAAAATTTTACATTATTATAAGTATGCTACCTTAAAACAGTACATAATCCAACGTTTTGAAGGAATTTTACTTTCTTTCACATTTATAATCTTTCTAGGTTTAGAGTTTAAGAGAATTAGCCTATAACTCACACACAACAAAACCATAAAATACAATGTGGACCCTTTTGACTCGTATCCTTTTTTTCCACCATATATAACATTTAAAATAAATAATTATCTATTTTATTAATACTCTTTATGACTATAAACATGAATTATTCTAGTCCCTTACTAATCCTTATGTCCTCTTAAAAACAATAAAAAATACTGGATGAGCATAAAAAGTTTAGTAAGAGATATAAAAATAAGGAAACCATTACTAAATTTATAATGAATAAAACTAAATGAAAACTTCAAAAAAAGTAATAATTTACACCTTAATGAGTATCAAATACTTTTCATTGAAAATATGTTCATTTCATACTTCTTTTATAATCACAAGATTACCAAAAACCCATAACAAGCATAAAAAATACATTAAGGTAACCTGGGAAATTATTATACTTGTCAGTCTTAAAAATGGAATAACCATACATTCCAATTTCATACATGAAACATTTCAAACTGGAATATCTATATTACCAACTTCCATACCCAATGAATTAGAGAAATACCATGGACCCACCTGTCTTTTGTTTATCATAGAACCACCCATCATTGGTTTATTATAGAACCACCTATCAAGTTTCCATGATTCATTATATAATCATAAAACATAATTTATTTCAATTTTTAAATTTTAAATAATATTTTTTTTTTCAATCACAAGAAAACATTTCAAGATATTAGAACAATCAATCCAGTTTCAAAACCTATTTTCAATAAATAAAAACCTAAAAGGAAAAGAGGAGTTTCATTTTATTTTAAAAACATGGAGGATTATAAATAATGATAGATATAAAAATAGAAATAATATTTCCTTTATAGTCCTCATATATCCATATAAAAAAATTTGTAAAATGATATCCAGAATATTAACATGAGGAAAGGATTATATTTTGGACATTCAAAGAATCATATACCACTTTGGACATTTCAATCAAAATACCAATGAATGTATAACATTTAATAAAATATTAAATAACATTATAATTGATAAATTTATGGATATATAATTAAATTGTGGATTTATATATACTTTATATAATAATAAGGTTCACATCATTGAGAAATTCCTCAATGGAAGGTGATTAAGACAAAATACCATACCTTGAACACAACTTGTCATGTGTGTATTTATCTTCATAAATAATAAAATTAAAATAATTATATATTTTATTTATAAACTTTTTAAAGTTTATTATTACTTTTATTTCACTTATTAATTTTTTTTATACAACTACATAAACCAATAAGTTTACATGAGGTGTTTTAACCATATTTGGCTTACATATCGAAAATGAATTTGGTAGATTGATGAAGGTCCAAGTGGTCTTTATATATAAATATAAAGAATAATAATCATGGAATAACTATAATATTTATAAATAATTTAAACATTTAAAAAAATCATTTAATATGGTTTTGAAAAATGAACAAATGTTAAAATCATTAAGACGGTTGGTCGTATATACACATGAGTAACATTACCATTTTTCAATGATCATTATGGAAAGAAGGAAAGAGAGAATTATATTTATAGAATGAAAATTATGTCATAAATACCATATTATTTAATCATATAAACCTATATATATAATTATTTTAATCTAAAAGTAATCGCATTGTGTCGAGGAGGCGGTAGTCCATACATCCACGAATGACATTATCACTTTTTCAGTGTATGGAAAACTGTTAATAAAAGTGATGTATGTTTAATGAAATATTATAATGTCTTTAATATCATATATAAGTTATTTATGTCACATATATTTAATTAAAACGATCCTTAACATGTTCCATGTAGCGTGTGAACCTATCACATTTCTTTGAGGGGGTAGTAGTCCACACTTACACAGACGATGTTATCGTATTTACTCAAAATGGAACGTATAATTTAATATGTTATAAAAGAATTAAAGAATAATAAAGGAATAATAAGTATGATATATATCATATATAAATATATTTTCCATCATAATTTCCACCATGATAGGTGGTAAATGATGAACGAACAATCATCGTGTCATGATGTTTTAGTTCACCATTCACAGAAACGGTAAGTTAATTACCCATTAGATTGAAGTGTGTGAGAGTTCAAGTAGAACCATTAATATAATAAAATATATGTATCTTTATTATACTGATTTTATTTTGTAATAATGGAATAATAATAAATTAAGGGGTGGAGAATGAAATAAAACATAACTGGATGTTGAAGAAGATTACCTCTTTTTTTGGGAAACACATTTGGTTTTCACCAAAGGAATTATGGGTTGGATTTTTTTCGAAGGCGATAACTATAGGGTGAGGGTAGGAATTTTGGGGTTATATGTATTTAATTTTTTATCCAAATGGCTTGATATGTGTCAGTAATTGAGATAGGTGAGGGTCTTTTAATAGTGGAGGGGGAGTGTAATTCATGTAAATATAAAAATGTAAACACTAGAGGTCTCCCTTACATCATGTGCCTCCAATAATTATAATAATTAAATATTATAGGTTTTATGGTATAATAATTTCCATAAAATTGTTTTTTGATAAGTGTGAAAGTCATTTAGAATCTTATATATTAAGGTTTAGTCTCTTGTTAAACAAATATTCCACTTAATCATTGTAATTAATTTTAATTACTTTTAGTGATAGTTTTAGTGGAAAACTAAGTTTAACTTATTATAAATAAGCAATTATTATGATTGTAAATACAGTATCCATTTTTTAAAATTCTAATCATGTAATTGGATGAAATTAATTTAAAGTTAATCCTGTAGACAGTACGACAAAACGAGTTTTTAAAGTAATAATGTTCCAAATATTGATTTGTTTTTATATATAAATTCAATGTGGAATTGTTTCCAATGTGTTAAATTTGTGTAAATGATATTAAATTGATAAAATTATACTTTAAATTAAATAAAAAATAATAATTTAACTATATAAATAAGTTAAAAAAACATTTTGGAATGAAATTCGGTATTTTATACTATTCATCAAAATATTAATGTTCTCAATGAAAATACCCAAAATTACCTCAAAGTTATTTCTGATATATATATTTGAAAAATTATTTTTATTTTATCATATACAAATTCTAAAGGTTTCAAAAATTATATTTAAAATAGATTCCCCATTAAAAGGAAGTAAAACTACCTTTAAAAAATATTGGGCTTTTATGCTTATAATTGGATTTATTCTTATTTTAAGCCTATAAAATTTATTGAATGAATGTAAAAAATTTATAAACATTTATAAACCTAATATATTTATTGATATTCATTATTACAAACACAAAAACTAGGTGATAACTACCACTTAAAATAACATTAACAATATGTAATTTTTTGATATAACTCACTATTGCATGAAACATAAGATTTTGGAGAAAATAAATATTGCATGGCATGTATAAAATTGGAGATAGTGTAAATTTAAGGTAAAGTTACTATATAACTCATAAATATTAATAAGTTTGGAAATGAAGTATTCGATCATTATCTGGGGTGTTACGTCCTTTACATTCAATTAATCATTATTTTCATTTATAATTAATTGATAAACAATGTATTACTCTTATAAACATGTGTAAAATATAATTTCATAATTTTTGATAATATATATCATGTAATTTATTAAAATGGATAGCTTATAACTATTATAGTAATGATAATATTATATGGTTTTTTGATAAGATTCTGGCTTGTGTGTAACTTAAGTCATCAAATGTCGTCGATGTTGCGTGAAATGAAAGATAAACAGGGTATTGTGTTTGATGAAAGATAAACTATTTATAGGTGTAATAAAATAAATTTAATAAATTAATTTGAAATATTATATTGGTTAAAATTTAAGTATGCTACATCCTATACCCTTAAAATGATTTTTCCTTCAAAATTATTCTTGGTTATAAAATGATTTACATTTCTAGAATTTATTCATTGAAAGCCATATAATAAAAAAAAATACTAAAACCTCCATTAAAATAAGGTGTACCCGTAACTTTACCCAATTTAAATCCTAACTAGGTTTCTCTATAGGAGAACTTATATTGGGAGTGAAGACAAGACAAAAAATAAAAGCGTAAATAAATATAGATAGTGATAATGATCATTGATCACCATCAAGTGAATGACCAATGGAAAGTTAAGGGCCATAAAAACAATAATATATAATGATTTATAAGGCCATAAATTCAACAGAGATGAAGGTATTAGGATAAATCATTTTTATATCCTTTTCCTATAATTGATTTATTCTTTTACTATCATGGAACATAAAGAAATATAATTGATGAGGAGAGATTCATACCTTAAAAAAATTCCACAAAAAACTCATCTATTTCTCAAAACAATGAGTATACAAGATTAAATTTTATACCTATAGCACCAGAATAAACTTCTAACAGATCACATAATCCTCAAAATGATAACATGATATTCCTCTTAACATTATATATTAACCCAAACCAACAATATTAGAATATAGTAAGATAATTAAAACATTTATGTGATTAGATAATGCATTAATCACTAAATATCAATAGTAATGACTAAATTTGAAGCTAAATAATTCCATATATATATAACCCTAATGGTCACCAACAACATTAAACTTAAATCCACACAAGTAGAGGTGCCCTTCCTCAAACAACTTATAAACTTATACCTCAGACATCTATAGAACAAAATAAATGCCTCCTAAGGTATTTATATTATCTAAAATAATAAAAGATGTGTGCCTAATAAATTAGTCTTATGATAAACCTTAGAATAATATAAAACTCCCCAGAGCTTCCATTACTTCACCAGATGACCCAAAATCTACTGTATAAGTAGAAAATGATTTTACCACACCCTTTTGATTTTGATCTTATTGGTTTTCACCCAAGGTAATAAAATTTGGACACACAATGGCATAATGACCTAGCTGATTGCAACTCAAACTTATTATCTCTGTATTTTAACTACTTGACAGATCATTTTTCTTATAGTCACAAGCCATATGACCCAACATTACACATTGAAATCACTTCCCAGACATTGAAATAAATTTTCCAAGATTATTATTTCCATAATTATCACAAGATGTGAATTGGGTTCTCTAACCTCTATTCTTATTTGATGAATTTTTTCCCATTTCCTGCCAATTTGATCACTTCTTTGGACTGTTTTCATGGGACACATGTTCCTCGACAAACACTATTCCTAAAATCTAAGCACATCTAACAAGTTTCTCTACGATATTTAACTCATGATAATCCAATTAACTTATATATATTAGATTTAATCTTGAGTAAAACTGATTTATTTTACTATCAAAATTCCAAATAAAATTTGGGATGTACCTCGCCAGTTGAGTGAAGTTTTCATCATATACAACCACCAAATATTCCTCCTTTTGTCTCAATTTTATGAATTGTTTTTCATTCTAATTCGAACAACCTTTTGAAAATATTTCTCAAAAATATATTTTAATACACATCCCATTATAATACATCAATCTCTTCACTTTCATTGAAATTCATATCCATATACCACCACTGATTGACTTCACCTAAAAAACGATAAATTGTAAGAGTTTCCTTTTGGTGATCTGAACAACCCATGACATAAAATATATTTTCTAGGGATTTAATATATTCTTTAGATATCACATGATAAGATGATCCTATGAATGAGGTGGCATGTCATCACATAAAATTCTCCACTATCAACATGTTCCTCTATGGTATATCTGGTTTCTCCCCTACATGGAAACCACCACTATTTATAGACTGTGTAAACTAATCCATCAATGAAAAAAACTACTCAGTTCAAATTTCAACCATCTTGGGAAGATGCTTCAGAAGGATATTTTCATCACGGTTCCTTCCTATTACAAATTACTTGTTTCCTCTATGGAAAACCATTCTTAACAAACATACTTTATATGAATCAATATGGTAATCTTTAAAATTCTATATCATTCTAACATAACCCGTAAGTAAAATCTTCTAAGGGAATGATATTAACACTATCATATCCTCTAAAGTTATCTAAACCTGCCTTTGCTTCCATCTATATTGACCTATCTTTAAAAAATTACATAATCTAGATTTATTTTAAATAAAAATAGACACCAAATTTATTTTATATTCCATTGATTTCCATATAAATAAATATGAAAAATAATATCAATAATATTGACATGAAGAAAGGATTTTATCATTGAACATTCAAAGAATCCCATAGCACTTGGAATATTTAAATTATAATCCCCATGAAAGAATAATATTTAATAAAAAATTAAATAACATGAGAATTGATAAATATATATATATATATATATAATGTCAAAGGGGTTGTATATACACTTTATAAAATAATTAAATTTTACATCATGAAGAAATTCCTCAATAAAAGGAGATTGAGACAAAATCTCATACCTTGAGTCCCACTTGTCAGGTGTGTCATTATCCTTATGAGTAATAAACTAATATTAATTATCTAATTTATTAAGAATCATTTTCATGGTTATTAGTACTTTTTTCACATATTAAAATTTTGTATAAAACTACTTAAATAATTAAGTTTATATCATGTGTTTTGACCATATTTGGTTGCTATATCAAAAATGTCTTTGGTAGATTAACTAAGGACAATGGGTTCATTATATAAACATATAAAAATAATAATAATTACATAATTATCATATTTATACATCAATTATAATTTTAAAACCAATCATAAAATATGTTTTTGAAAAATGAACCAATGTTATAATTACGAATATGGTAGGTCATACGTATGCATGAGTAACCTTTCCATTTTTCAATGATCATTATAGAAGGAAAGTAAGTAATAATTATATTTCCATAATGAAAATTATATCATAAATAACTTATTATTTAATCATATATAATTATACATATAATTATTATTATGCAAATGTAATTATATCACATCGAAGAGGCGATAGTCCTCATATCCACGAATGACGTAATCAATTTTGAGTGTGTGGAAAAGTGCTAAAAAATAATGTATTATATTTTAAGAATGGTAATTATGTGATGAATATCATATATAATTTTTCTATCACATATATTTTATTAAACTTATTCTTGGTATGTTTCATGTAGTGTTTGAACGTATCACATCATTTTGAGGGGGTGGTACTCCACACTTCCACAAATGATGTTATCATATTTACACAAAATAGAAAGTACAGACGTATGTGTTATAAATGAATTAAATAATCATAAAATAATTATTATTATGATACAATTCATTTATTAATATATTTTTATCATATTTACAAACATGAGAGGTGGTAAAGGACAAAAGAATGATCATCATTTCGTAAGGAGGTAGTTTTCCGTACACATAAACGGTAAGTTCGTTACTATAGGGTCACAAAAAAATCTGCAAAGGGAAATAAAATACTCCCATAAAATTGTTAAAGGAAATGTATAGATGTGGAGAGGAAAATTAGAGAAAATTATTAAAGGAATCCAATTTGGAAAAGGACCTAAAATAGTTTACATAATAGTGACCAAGAAAGGACTGTAAAAAGAACAGACTGCGAACCAAGTGGTATGCGGAAGGTTTGCAAAACACTGGCCCAAAAAGTGTTTATCAAAGAACTAGGATGTTTGTAGAATTAATGATTAAATGTGTCAGTAAAATTAATACCACATCATTATAAGAATATAGGTGGAGAAATTCTACCCACGAACCACATTGTTGGAAAAAACAGGATGGAGAGGTATACCCCCACATACCATCCCCACTGACTAAGCAGTTCAAGAATGAGGAAGGGCTAAAAGCAACCCATGAACCATGAAATTCATGGAATTGAGGTTGTAATTTCTTTCTCCAAGAAACAAAACACCGAAATCCTCAGTTGATGGAGTCATCCATGGGTCGGATGATCCCTCCACAGGCTTCCGCAAAAGGTGTTGTGTGCCCATAGATATGGCATCCTAAGCACTCTACAAAAGGACACCAAGGCGATCCGTGAAAAGAACTGTATTTTGGGGAGAGTTGGGATTCTATGGAAAAAAGAATTTGAAGGAAAATGTCCAATGAAGTATGGAACCATGAACAATTTCTAACAAGTATAAATATGCCACGGACCTTAAAAATAAGAAAACAAAAAGACAGGGGTAAACCGTGAACCTAAAAGGTGAACTTCTAACCAAACTCCCTTTGAGGATGAAATTTCTTCAATTTAAGAGACTAGTCCCCCTTATTCAATCTGGCGTACTACATAGCATGACCCTATGTAGATGAAACTTTTACCTGTGTAGCATTCTACCACATAGAGGGACTCCAACACCACATAACACCTTGTTATCTAAATAGAGACCGAGGTTGTGTACCACCCTGGTATGCCGACCAAATCCAGATCCACGTACTACTTTGGTACATAGATGACCCTTCCAACTGCATATCAAAATGATTTGTGGAAGGTACCCCACCCCGCATGAGATAATAGTGCATGGAGTAGGGTACATTCAGGCTCTCCACCCTCTAGTACCGACCATTCCATTCCATCTCCATCCCATCATTTGAATCACTTATGTGAACCAATCTATCAACATTAATCCAAATCCTCTTCCAAATCCACTTGAGCTGTATGAATGGACCATCGAGCACATAAATGTTCCCTTCTGAGTCTACATACACATGGTAAGAAGAGTAACAAAAGTAATCCACACATTGGTTTGGGATCCAAGAATGTTATTAATTCTACATTCCCAGGGTAACCTGGAGTCAATCTTTGGGATACTAATGTGAACCTCCCTATTATAGGGATCAAGGGTAATTACACGATTTTCCATTAATGTAGGGCAGTGATAAGTCAGAATAATTATGCTCATTTTCTTTTTGATGAGAAGAAACACTCCCCCCATTTCCTAGAAAAAATTCTAGGGAATTCCTCCTAGAGTAAGACCCTATCCTTCTAGTATGGACCTAATTCCCTTAAATATTATTTCGAATTTAAGGGTTCATTGCTCCATGCCCTTATCTTCCTCACCCTGTCATGTTCAGCTCTGGGCTCCTCCTTTTACACTCAAAGAAAATAGAAAGTGTTCCCCTGTTGAAACTTTTACATCCTCTAGTTTCCAACACTAAGCATGTGTCTTAGGGGATTAGGGGACTATGATAATACCAAATTGGTACAACACATAATGAACTAAGAGAACTGAGATTCCCAAAAAAACTGACCTACATAGGAAGAATTTATCTAGGCCCGATATCCATATCATCCCATCCATGAAATGAGAGATCATGTCCCCTTCAAATGGGAATCTCCCATGCATAATCCCCAATCAAATCACAACTCGAACTGAACTATGAGTTATTTAATTCAAAGTCAACTGGGATATGTCAGAAGCCTACCTAAGGTCCAAATATAATACCCAAAACACCCTATCATTTTTCAGGCCACATTCCTGGTAGGTTCATATTCATCCAGGAGGCTATATTTTTCCAAGGAATCTTGGCTTCCTTGGCTTGAGCCTCGCATTGGATATTCACATGGAACCTTTCGCCTCAACGTCTTGGCTGTATTACGTCAAATTTCATGGATGGGTCCTTGTCACATGACCTAAAAAGGTGATGTTTCCATTTATGTGACACCGAACTATATGGGTATTGTTTCCTCTCAAGAGGATATGTAAAGAGCCTATATCACATATTCGATCCCGATATCAAAGAAACTTCCATCCCCCCTGGATGAAGATAAACTCATGAGAACCTCATCATAGGGCGTAAACTACTATTGTATTATAAATCCCTAATCAATGTGTATCCCTAATTTATCTTGAAACTCCAGGGTAATCTATGGACACACTCTTCAGGAAAGAACCAAGGATTCACAAAAATATAAACATTTATTAAATCTATAAGACATTCCCAAAGTAGATAATACCCCCTAAGGGTGTGATGATCTTGATCTCCCATCCTCTAGACCAATGGAGTCCTAAAGTGTCATTGGAAAAATTATCAGCCAACGAGTGCCTTCCTTTGGAAAGCAGGTCCATGAATCTTGGATACCAGGGTCATTGGGTGTTTATTTCTCCATGAATAAACCTATTGTAGACCATACGAGGACATTGTAACTAACATAGACTGATTTAACAGACACATAACCCCCTATGAAATCACCCTCTAGGATCATGAAAATGTAACACCTCCTCAATAACATAAAAATGATAATTTTCCCAATCCTAGTGGAACCATATCACCCTATCAACACCCAGTACAATGTGAATTGGGATGAAACAAAAATGGTGAACCTGCCATGAATCATTCACCAAGGTGGAAGATTACCCCAATTCAAGCCCCTTTTCACATTCAAAAGAAAGAGGGAAAATAAATTTATTAAATTTCACATGTGATCATCAGATGATACTTTGATAAGGTTTTGTTGTCTATATATGTCATATATATATGGTAGGAATTTATCAAATCTCTCTTCGATCCAAATGAAATATCAAAAAATCACTCAGACATGCATGTCAGCGACCACACAATAGTTATATCCCCAATGAAGAAAATGACCCCTCACCTACCTAGTGTCTTCAATGCTGGATTTCAAATTTAGTAATCAAAGGGTACCATCAAATCAATACTCTCCCAATAGTGGAGGCTGCCAAGAAGGCCCTACAATCAGTGAAAGTTCATTAGTGAAATCTTCATCCTTGGTCAAAGTTCCTCTATAGGATGGTTCTGCTGGCCGTCTCCAATTTCTTTGGGAGTCTATCTCTAGAGCATGATAACAAGTACTTCCCTTATCTTCGGGAGGAAGATAAAGTCGATGCCAATGACTTAATCCCAAATGCACAGGAACCACGCTCAACGGTTCCTACCAGAGGAAATCAACATCAGTGGAGTAAAACATGATATCATCACACTGAAGAGGATCCAATGTTAAGGGAACTTGTTGGGACCAAAAGACATGGACCCCTCGAACTGCCTGTCGATGGTGGAAAATGTATAATTAAAAACTGGTTATCACCCTAGTTCTTGAGGAGGAGGTCAGCCACAAAAATTTGATGGCATGTAGCAGGAAGGCATACAATCATGCCCCTCCTGATTAATCCCACCACAGAAATAGGGTGACATAATACGTGAAAACACACATTTATACCAACACTCACGGATCCCATCACACAAACAAATGAAAAATTATAGGCAGATGAAAATTTCTACAAATGCACAAGAAGCCCATCATCCAAATAGGATGTCAACCAGCTATAAGTAGGCACAAATCTCTGATCACCCAAGAAAATCCCACTATCTAAATAGGGAATAAAATTATGGGAAATCATACAACACTTTCAGTGAAGGTGAATCCCACCAAAAAAATATGGTGGAAATTAAATATGAGTAGATTCAAATTCATGCATATGAAAATCACGACCATGAGACAAATATAGTAGAAATTGAGAAAAAAATCCTAATTTCAAATAAAAATCCCACCAGCCAAATACAATGTCAATTGGAGAAAAAAACTGATAGTATAATCGTTCCTCTACCCCGACATAGGAGAACTTCTAATACCCACTGAAAACTCATAGAGGACTGGGGCAAGAAAAAACTCTTGTCCTAACATTGGAATGGGAATTCATACCCATTCTAGAAAACATGGTATCTCAGCACATCCTGGACATGATGGAGGATTATAGGTTGATTCCAGACTATATCCTCTAGACATTTCATGATGTCATTTCATCGGTGGGAAAAGTGAGGAGTTAGTCCTATGACCTAATCTCCCTCGGTGGGTTGATCTATCCACCAAACCAGATAGTCACTCTGGAGAATACCATCATCTATGCTCTAGTACAAAAGGGTCAATGACCATATTCTGAGATACTAAGAAAACCCGATCTTGAACAAATACTCATTCAAATTTGGGGACAATGGTTTAACATGGTTTCCCCTCCAGGGAAGGATCATATACATACTAGAACACAATATGTTAGTCATCATATCCTAAAAACATCACAAGAACTAATTATACAAGGACCCATTCATCAAGGTCATTACCAATAGAAGGCAGCCCCAGTTTCCCACAAGAGAGATCACAAAAATTGATGGTTCAAAATAAAAATTAAAAATGAATAAAACATTCATGGTTATGCTTTGATAGAAGCTGAAGTTCTTACTCCCATCAAAAATTTATCAATAGAGTCTCAAGATCATGTTAGTCCATTACCAAATAATGGAAGTGGCGGTAACAGTTGTGAAGTCCCTCTCTATAATGTTTTTACCAATAGCTTTTATGTTCCTCCCCAGAGCACCCCAAGGGCTTACTCAATGGGACATAAATGATAGATCATGAGATCCTACCTTTTGATGTGTTTTAGGACAGCCCTCCCCTTGATCAGAAGATCATATAGTAAGAAGGACCTCCCCTTATTGTAGTATTCCAGGATAGTCCTCCCCCAAAGTATATGTTGCAAATATGTTTCTCCTTATAGTTGGATGTTAATTTTTGTTTGTTGTCCTCACCATGACGGCAGTCACTATGAAGGCCCTCCATACAATGGAATTATAAAATGAGAAGGTCCACCCCTCAATAAGGTATATCCTGAAATCCCTCCCAAGAGTGTACAATGCAGGTACTCTCCTTGTATCTGGAGCTAGGATAGTACTCCTTCCCATAATAGAAATCATTATGAAGGTCATCCCTTTAATGAATCCAAGTAGAAATAATTTCCTCACCATTATCTGGCCCACCCTAGAGGTCCTCCCCAAGGTATACATTATAGAATTCCTCTTTATATAGGATCCAAATCTGTGATGTTAGTTCTCTCCATCTTGACACCAACTGTGAATGTTCACCCCATCGCCAACATTAATTCATGTAAGAAGGTCCTCCCCTCGTCCGGTAAAATATGAGTAAACCCTCATATGATAAGGTGCATGAAAAAATGGAGTATGATGTTGGGATACTCTCTCTATGACCAGAAATATACTTTCCCACCTAAAAGATTTATTCGAGCAATGATCATCTTCCAAGACACCCCCACAGCTTTCAAATGTCTACAAGACTCTCACTAGCCCCACTACTAGTAACCAAATCATTAAAGAGTAGTCAAAGTATGTGGATAAAGTAGAAGAGTAACTGGTGGAACAATAACAAAATATATTTCTTGTGAGAATACACGTAGAAAGGAATGGAATATGTTTTATGTATTGGCCCATGAACACTTCTCAGTTCGAAATATAGAAAGAGTTGTCAGAAGAATGTATACATAACATTCACCTCAACATCTGGACAAATATACTCTAGTTAAATTCAATGTTTTCCCCTATGATGGGTATGATGACCATGTTAACATATTGGGAGAGCTTCACTATCAAATCAACCTAGAAACCCTTCCGTCCGCATGTCAGCCACAATAAAAAAAGTGAAAGAAAGTCCTCGAGTTGGCCTACCTCCATGCGCTGCACAAGTTTCATTGTCTTATCAGGGATACCTTGTATTGTGTTAATATCCAGAGACAGGGAGAAAATGGAGTTCTACACATTATCTCACTTCTCCTCCAATAGAACCCAATAAAAGTGACATATTTTAATTTTTTCATCCCTAGGCAGCAGTAAAATGAAGTCCCAACTCAATAAAGGTGGAATTCTTGACTAGAAATGGCTTTGAGTAAGTCTCAGAAGCATGGGGCCTGATTATACCAGGCCATCGAGAAGATCCTGTGCTAGTGCACCAAGAACATCCTGTAGGCATCCCATCTAGGGGAAGTCAATCATAGAGAACTGATCATGTCCTTAGAATCAATTAATTCCCATGCCGATCCGACACCATATCTGACCCACATCTTCATGGGAATTCATAAGATCAAGAAGAAGAAAATAGAAGGTGCATCATCCATGGAAGAGGATCAACCCTGATCTACAGGGTTGGGAAATTGTTAAATCAAAATTCCCTTATAAGACAAGACAATGTAGGCCATGGACTATCAACATATGAACAAGAGAAACCCTAGCCCATAGGGCTGGGGGAATTTTTATCTCAGATTCTCACCCAACAAACATCTTCCTTCTCTTGTCTAGGGAGAAAAATTGATAGTGAGACCACATATTCCATTCTATCCCATTATTCACAACCCCTAGAATGGAGGCGTACCACAAGGTCATATCAGGGCTCCCTTAGAGTGACTCTTCACCAAGAAAACCAAATAGTATCATATAATGGATGAAGAAGATCCAATAAAGGATGTTGGAAGCTCTCCTACCATTCCAGACCTAGTAGACCACCCAAAATGTAGTATTCATTAGTGAACATTATGGGAATCATCCCCACATACATCACTAAAAATGATGAAAATAATGAGGAAACATGATAAGAGCATTCCATTTTAGAGATGTTCAACATCAAGACTGGAGGTGTGCACTCCAGAAACAAAATAGTTGTCTTAAACAATGGTTCCCCCTCAGTCAATAATATATTATCTCCAGCACAAATCCTCAACAAGGATAAGAATAAGAGAAAAATATATGACCCACCTCCTCCTCCCTCTGAGGATGATTCCCCTATGATTGAGGATAGATTCATTCGAAAGGAAGAATAAATGAAAGAGATAAGGAGACTCAATGATAAGTTGTTAAGAAAAATCCTTCCTACTGGGTATGTACCACAAGTAGAGTGTCAACAAACACATGCATCAGATGTCCCTCTGCCTCATGGGTACATCCTAATGAATTAATTAAGGCTAGAAGGATTATTTAGTGTGGTTCCATGACCATCAATATGTTGTAAATATGGTCTTTTATGCATGATTTGGAGTATGATTTGTGTTTGTTGTCAATTCTCAGTGGAAGCTCAGAATGTGTACCAGCAAAGAGATCATACAGTTCAAGCAGATAACAGTATTGAAGGCGGCACCATTTCCCAGTGTTTGCCAAATTTTTGGGCCTGAAAATCGACAAATGGAGAAAAGTGTTTTTGGAAAAGAGACTTGTGTTCCGTGTACTTGATGGAGAGGAAACTTGTGCGCCATATGTTTTTCAAGATCAGAACATGGGAAAATGTCAAAGGGATAAGGGCCGCACAAGTTTTGGGCTGGTCACAGAAGTGACCTGCGCACCGTGAAGAGACTTACACGCCAATGCCTAGGAGGATTGGAAACTTGTGAGTCTATTGTTTTTCAAGATTATTACTTCAAAATATGGCAAAGGAAAGAAGGTCGTGCAAGTATTTGTGTTGTCGTGCAAGTGAGTAGCACGACAGAGGCTAGGGAGGATGAGCTGCGCGCCAGAACCTGCGCGCTGAGGGAAGTCTTGCACGCCACCACGCAGGGGGTCTAGTTTTCCTATAAATAGAGGACCACCCCTCCTAATTTGTAACGAATTTAGAGGCTTAGATATTTTTTTGATCTCTGGTCGCGCAAGTGGTTGAGTAGCGCAAGTGGTTGTTGGGTCACGCAAGTAGAGGCTGCGCGCCGGCTCTTGGATGCGCGCCCAAGGTGATTTGGGCGAGAAAGGAAGTGAGTCGCGCAGGTTTTAAGTTCAAGACGACAGTGTCGCGCAGGTTGTTTGGTGAAACTTGCACGCCCGTTTGGACTTCCGCGCCAATAACTTACGCACCGTATTGGGACTTGCGCACCATGTTGGGACTTGCGTGTCGGTCTTTGAGGAGACTTCCAGATATTTTTGAAGCACATATATCCTTTTGAAGCTGCATGAAAGCTATAGGATCACCCGGTACCCTCAGCGCAAAGTGAGATTCGTCTCCTGGTAAGAGTTGGACTTCAACAGAGCATCTACATACAACAGATGATGTATTGTTATGCAATGATGAAGATACCTTCACGTCTATAAACTGAGTGGGACTTCACTAACGTTAGTGAGCAGGGGGAGTCAACGAGAGTGACCTGAGGGATGCAGTGAGCTATCCCTGAACTTTTGTAAAGGCAGTGAGCCCGGGATAGAGTGACTGTTCCCGAACCATTTTAATCAACAACTAGTGAAGATTAGTAGAATTTTGTACGACCGACAACTTGTCGGCGTATGCTCCTTGGACATAGCCCTTAGTGGTGAACCAAGTAAAAAGTGTTGTGTCTTCTATGTGCATGTGAATGTTTGCTTTCTGATCATATTCATCATACAAGTTCAACAAGTTCCTACCGACGTGGGAACAAGATCCATCACATTAAAAGAAAAAGTTGTCACCCTGATTCACCCCTCCCCTCTCAGGGTTTCCCGGGGTCCTTCAAAATCTACCTAAACCCAATTCTGACAAGATATCAAGATTTTACTCCATTAGGGAAGAAACTGGAACATCTTCATGAAAATCCAAAAAGGATGCCTTAGTTGGGTATCCGCTTCCAATTCCAGCAGCGCTGGAAGACCCAATATTTCCCCTTACTACACCCAATACTTTTTAGGTCAATTATGACATGCATTAACAATTATTTAATACCATCGAGTAATTAACTACTCTAATGGAAGCAACAGAAGGATAGAGTTCTCCAGTACAACTAGAATGGAGGCCTTACCCCTTCCAGGTGAGAAAAATCTCACCTCCACCAAAATTTTGGGAATCCCATATTTCTATTATTCAATGGATCTTGAGACATAGAGCAGCATCTAATTCACTACTCTTCTTATTGTGATCCTATGATGGGAACTCTGATGAAACAAGAGGCTATAAAACTCATATTCTTTCTGCGAACTCTACAAGGTTCATCCTTCGTATGGCACACTAGTTTGCAAGATAACAAAATAATGGGATATGAGGATCACCGACACAATTTCCTATTTAAGTTCAGTTATTTGTTGCCCCAAAAAACTGTCAATGATCTCATAATCTAAAAATATTGAGAGAATGAGAGAGTCTCAGACTTTATCTCTAGATGGAAAGGTACGACATAGTCCTTGAACTGACCAATCCCCCAAGATGAGATGCTTTCCATGTGTATCTAAAATCTCTGGGATGAGCTGAAAATGACATTCATTCTTGTGAAGTACAAAAGTGGGTTTTGAGACTTGAATTCTATCACTCAAAAGATAGATTATTACTTGAAATGGACTGATATCAAGCCTCAGGTGCCCCATTAGCCATTGTAAAAAGGCAAGGGAGATTCGAAGTGGCTTATATCATTCTGAAGCCACCCCCTGCACTGGCCCTAGGTCCAAGGACCGCACTGAACTATGAAATCCCTTCTGGACGTCATCCACCACACCGACCTAGTCAAGATGAGTAGAGGGGATCCCAAATAAGTCCATTTGAGGAAAATTGAAAAAATTATACTCATTTTGGGATGAACCAGTCCATGTTTACTTTATAAATACCATAAATTATAACATTCATTGGATTCCTGATCCAAAAGGGGCTGATGAAGTAGGTCTTGATGACCAGCCAGACAACTATCCCTTCCATTGGATATTGGGACACAATATCCATGAGTGTTTTGTATTTAATTAACTCATACAGAAGATGATAGATTTTGGGTAGGTGAAGCTCAAACCACCACCGGTAAAAGTGGCATGTGTTTCCACCACTGATCTAGATGATGAAGGGAAGTGGAAAAAAGTTGTTATGAAAAAGGTATAAAAGTTCGGTAATTGGACGACTCAAAAGATAGTCGACCAAGCTCATGGAATACTCTTAGAATAGTTGAAGCAACCAACCATGCCTCCAATAGATCATAATGAAACACAACCATCATCCTCAGCTCCAAAATCCTCCATAGGATAGATGCTCAAAATGTAGTCCAATTAGAAGGGAAGAAAGCGAGTGTTGGAAAAAAACTTCCATCAAAGCCAATTTTGTTTTTGACACTCAGAGTTTATGCCATAAAATCCGAAACAACTGGAACCACCCCACCAAATAGCACAAAAGGAGCCTCCCCACCAAATGGAACAACATGATCTGACTCACCAAATGACACAACGAGCACCACCCCCAACAAACAGCACAAATAGAGGTAGGTGATGAGGCAAATTCATCATCAGAAAAGGAGATGATTTTTGGATCTATCAATGTCATCCATTTGGTGGATCCTTTCACTGACAAAGAGTATGGTTGTCGACAAGAATTACCCACACCCAACTGGGGAGCTGGAGGAAGAATCCATAGAAACCAGGGGTATCAAGGGAGACGTAGCCCAGGAAGAAATCAAGCTTATGACCACACCAACGATCAAAACATCAATGTAGCTGAAACCCATGGTAGGGCCCTATGATAAATCTGATTTGGGCTAGAAAATTCTCCTACCCCCACAGGAAACCAACCTGGTCCAATTCTTCTCAAATATCTATCAGAGGAAGAATGAATGTCCAATTACCCTCATCACGTGAACAGATCTACTCGGCCTAATCCATGAAGGACATATGCCCCTCCATCTCCAATTACAAGGGCCAAACTATATTCATCAAATTATAACACCCCTAATGCGCCTGTGAAAGAGCATCCCCAAGCTGGGAAGAAACAACCTTTAGATCAAAAACATGACATTATGAAGTATTTATCTTCAGTTTCAGCTAATCCATCAATCATGGAGGCACTGAATCTATTAGTATATCTCAGGGAAAATCTTATAAAAGCTTTTATAAGTACCAAGTAGTTTTAAGGTTAAGTATCCACCGACAAATTCTATCGGATAGAGATTAATACCATAGAATTTCATGCAGTTATCTTCATCATGGATTAATATAAAGACACAATCACACATGGACAAATAAAACCCATATACATATATGGGATGATAAATGGAATCAATATCCAAAAAGTATTCATCATCAATGGCTCTAGGATTAATATCCTCCCAATAAAGACACTCTGTTGGTTGGGTTGCACTGAGGATATTCTGATGCCCTTCACCACAAATCTCTTAGAATACGACAAAAGGGATAAGAATACATTGGCAAAAATAAAACTCAAAACCCATTTCAATGAACTCATAGCTCACCCAGAATTTTTAGTGGTCCAAAATAATACGGCCTTAAAAGTTTTTCTAGGGAGGCCCTAGCTACATAAGAATGAAACAATCCCCTCCTCATACGACCAGTGCCAAAATTATAGAATTAATTGATATAGTGGGACACTACATGCTGATAAGGCCATGTTCAAGTCCTGTGAGTTACACTATATTGATGTAGGGATCTTTGAACCAAAGGGGAAACAACCCACAACTGATGGAATTGACTGGGTCATAGTCATAATGGTTTGTAAATGTTTCTTACTAATCCACTCAAATATATCAAGGAAGAATATGTACTTCCCATCAATCTGACTGAAAGTGAAAGTTTGAATTCGGATCTGTATTTAGTAGTCCTCATGATTTCAGTTACGACTGCCAAGCCTGATAATGTTGAATGTCTCATTGAATCCCAAGGTAATGGGGAGGGTTCGGATGAAAATAGCCCCAAAATGACATCAAAACTCATGAAAATTCACACCTAATATACTAAGGTAGAAATAAGTGTCTCTTCATTCAAGGAAGATGAACAAACTCTTTTACCCTCCAATATATCTTTCCCAGAAAACCCCCCACTAATGGCCATAATAGAAGATAGTTCTAGACAACAAAACTACAAATACCCCCTAAACTATGGCACAATCATTTCAAGGATTTCATCCCCATCAGAAGAAGAAAAGGATGATGATGAGGATACAAGGGAGAAGTAAGAATAAGAACTAATGGATTCCCCTCCATCATTTGAGGAAGGAATTTCCAGCATCACCGATGAACTCAAGGAAATCAACTTGGGTATGGAAGAAGACACAAGACCCACTCTGGTTAGTGCGATCATGCCTCTTGAAGATAAAGATATATAAGACTATTTATTGAAGTAGAATCGAGATTTTTTAACCTATTATTATACAGAAATTCATGTCCTCAATCTAGAGGTGGCCAATTTCCACCTGGACCTTCCAGAAGACCACCGTGGTCGTAAGAAATTCACCTTAAGGATGCACCCGACACATGCTTCCAAAATAGAGTCTGAAGTCTACAAGATCATAAAATATAACTTAATTTGGGAGGTCCAATACCCCATCATTATAGAAAAAAATTTCCCCTTCAAGATGAAAAACAGTCATATGAGGGTCTGCATCGATTTTAGGGACCTCAATCGGCAATGCCCGAAATATGATTTCCCAATATCGATCATGGAATTGTTGATCGATGAAAGTAATGGATATAAGTCTCTCTATTTCATGGAAGGATATTTTGGATATAACTAAATCATAATGGAATAAATATATGAATAAATTTCTACCTTTAGGGATCCATAGAGAGTGTTTTTTCACAAGGTGGTGCCTTTAGATTTGAATAATGCTGGTGCCACATTTCAATGTGACATGCACCGCATTTTTAAATCCTTCCTGGGAATGTTTGTTGAATTCTATGTCGATGATTTATTGGATAAAGATCAATAATTATTAGTCCATCGACTAGATCTTGAAAACATATATAAAAAACTATGACAACACAGTTGAAAGATGAACCCCCTAAAATGTGCTTTCAGTGTCACCTCTGAGAAATTCCTCAGCTTCATTGTACACCACCGAGGCATCAAAGTCAAACCTGAGAATAAAATTTAAATCCTTGACATGTCACCACCTTACAACCTCATAATGTTGAGATGATTCCAAGGGAATATAGATTAAATTCATTTCTTTATGCCAACCTTACAAGTAAATGTTTTCCCTTCACCATGTTTCTGAAGAAAGGGGTAGAATATCAATGAAATGATGATTGTCAGAAATAATTCGAAAATATCAAGAAATATATCTTGAGTTCATCAGTGATAATGTCTCCCATTGAAGTAAGACCACTCATTCTATATTTAACCTCCTTGGAATGATCCCCAGGCACCTTCCTCACACATAAAAATGATGTTGGTAGTAAAAATAGACTTTATTATCTTAGGCGAATCATGATTGATGCTGATACTCGTTATTCAAATTTTGATAAGAAATTCCTTGCATTAGTATTTGTGGTCCAGATGCTGAGACATTACCAGCAGCACCACATAGTCCATTTGGAATCACTTAGTAACCCACTCAAGTACATTCTTAGTTGTCCAATGTTAACTGGATTCCTGTCATAGTGAGCGGTCATCTTGTAATAGTTTGATATATAATTCATACAATAGAAAGAAATAAAAGGCTAGACATTATAAGATTTTCTATCTGACCATCCCTCAATAGGAGTGTCCCCATAAAATACTGAGCTACCTAATGAAGAAGTGTTCTTTATTCAAGAAACTTCTACACGTGGGAAATTCACATTGACAGTGCCACCAGAAGCCCGAAAAAATAATGAAAGACCCCAAATTCAATATAGTGGGTGTAAGATCTAATTCGTATCCCCAGAAAAAGCAGTTTCCCTACTCCTTCCAGTTGTTAGAAGGATGAATGGACAATTAAGTGCAGTACCAGGCCATTATTACAGGGCTAGAATTAGCACTCCAAGTGTATGCCAAACACATGAAGGTAAAAGGCGATTCATAACTAGTCATGAAGGAAGTCAATAGTGACTATACAATCAAGAAAGAGGTTTTGAACCATTTTATGAACCATGTATGAGAATTTATAGTTGAATTACCATTAGAACCAACATTAACTTACATTCCCCAGTCAAAAAAATGTGCAACCTAATGCATTGGAAAATGGAGCCACAACTCTGGCCGACCCGAATCGGAATGAGACAATCATCATTATTGCCTATCAGCGGATGGTTTTACCATAAATTCAAGACAACACAGAAGGAAATAATGAGATTAGTCCTATATCCAAGCCATATGGTCCTACCACTGGCTGGATGACTCCCATTGTGGACGATCTTTAAAAGAGATAACTCCCAAAATATAGGGTTGTATGAAAAAAAATCCAAAGAAGAGAAGCCAATTCCAGGCTATATGATCATCCAAACTGGTATAAGGTTCATTTTAAGAAAGTCCTTGAAGGGGTCTTTCTCATGTTAGTTGATGGGGGAGAGATTCTCACTATCCTTAATGAAGTACATTCTAGAACTTGTATGACACATCAGTCATCATCCAAACTCTCTCACCAAATTCAAAAGCATGGATAATGTTGGACCACCAAGATGTAGGATTGTGCTGATTTCACCAAAAAAGTGTCACTCCTACCCAGTCCATGCCAATTTAACCCATAAACCCTCGGAGTTTCTTCACATAGCTAAGTACATCAATCCATTTTTCATATAGGGAATGGAAATCATGGGACTATATCCTCTAGCCATGAACATACAATCTATGATTATTCCAACAAAAACTAACTTCTTTTGCAAATGGAAAAAATCCACACCCCTTAAATAAGTTAGGGAAAAAAGCATTATCAGCTTTGGGAAAGATAATATCATCACCAGGTTTTTTTCCCTTGCACAATAATATCAGATACAGACACCAATTTGTACTCTGTTGAATTGAAAAATATCTACCAAGAGTATGGTATCAAAGAAAATTTTCCATCCCGTTACCATGTTGTGGAGAACATACAGATAGTGGATTTCAGTAAGACCCTATCCAATAGATTCTAAATGATGGCAGACAAAGGCAAAAAATTGTGGCTGGATAATATCCTCTATGATCTTTGGGATTATCGGACCACAACTCGCACTGCCACTCATGAAACCTAGTACTTGTTTGAATACTGGACTGAGGTGGTCTACCCATTGAAATTAAACTACCATTGCTCTGCATTGTTGTCTGTGATTAACTATATGTAGATGAGAAATATCAAAAATGTTTTCATGAGTTAGAGTGGTTGGATGAGAAAATATTTAACACCCAATATCATTTTGATGTATACCAAAATCGGATTTCATGAGCCATTAATAAGATTATTCCCCTCATATCCTTCCTCAAAGGAGAAATAGTGTGAGTCCTTAGAACCTCTATGATACTCTAGAAGAAACCTCAAAAGATTGATCCAAAATTATAAGGATGATATTTGATACAAAAAGTTGACACTAACGGAGCATACACCATAATTTCAGTGGATAGATAGCTCACAACAACTCCCACCATGGAATGTTGCTAAAAAAGTACCTGGTGTAACTGCAAAGCACTCATCCCAACTGTACGATGTTAAACAGATCAACGCAATTTTCTTAGCTACATGACATTAAAATGCATAAGAAACATATTCATCCCTACTGTACGACATTAAACTTCCTTTCACAATAATCATAGATTCACTACATTAAACCATATAGAGACATATTCGTCCATGCTACACGATATTAAACATCCTAACACATTCGTCCTTACTACATGATGTTAAACTGGATGGTCCCAACAATGTTATCACATGAGGGATCATTGTCTCTAATATCGGTCACCTACCATTCCGTGCTAAATAAATACATACAAATTTATACATATTATTCAATAGGATATATAGAGATACCTTACCCTAAGTCTTAGTCCAACCACCAAATTACATGGAGTGCCTCTATTGTATCCTCTGTCGCCCATGTACTACAAGGGAATTCCTCATCATTCCATGTTTCTCAAACTGAGTATAACCCACCTGAGCATAGAAATGGTTGTTAGGATTCCCCCCTTATAGACAAAGCATAGAAAATTATAATAAGTCCATCATCTTGAAATCATTTTATAAAATTCTTCCGACTCTCTGTGCACAGGTCAGACTAGAATAGGGGGATCCTTAGAACTATGTGTGGCTTGATTCCTACTCTCTTAGGATACGTTGAAATGCTTGGATTCTATATCCTGATCTATCCACCCATCAAAATCAGTAATTCCCCTCTCCATGTATACAATTTAGACTTATGTGGGAGGAACTTTGGTCCTTACGATATGATGTTAAACTTCATGGCCCCAAAAATGTTCTCACCCGAGTGAACATTTTCTACGGCATTGGTCACCTACCATGTCGTTCCTTAGAACTATGTATGGATTTATTCCCGATCTCCCAAGATACATTGGGACACCTGGATTCTACATATTGGTCTATCCACCATTCAAAATCAATAATTCCCCTCTCCTTGTGTACAAGTTAGACTTGCATGGGAGGAACTTTCTCCCATACCACATGACATTAAACTAAATGGCCCAAACAAATTTCTCACCCGAAGGAACATTATCACCAGAATCAGTCACCAACCATGCCATCCTAAATAAATACATATGGCTTGATTCCTATTCATCAATAAGAGACGTACAGACACTTTGACCCTAATTCTTAGTCCAATAACCACATGACATGGAGTTCCTCTATTATGTCCTCTGTCTCCCATGTACTAAAAGGAAACTCCTCATTGATCCTTATTTCTCACACTGAGTATTACTCACATGATATTAGGAATGGAAATCAGGATTTCCCTCATTTAGATAAAGCATAAAGTAGTATAATAAACCAATCATCTTGCAATAATGGTATAACAATCCCCCCTATTCGTGCACAGTTCGGACTGGCATTGGGGGGATCCATAGAACTACGTATGGATTGATTAATTCTCTCATAGGATACATAGAAATGCCAAGATTAGACATCCTGGTCCCACCACTAGTAAAAATAAATAATTACCCTCTCATTACATACATGTCAGACTTCCATTGGAGGAACATTTGTCCTTACCACATGACGTTAAACAGCATGGCCCCAAAAATGTTCTCACCTAAGGGAACATTGTATCTAGCATCGGTCACCTACCATGTTGGGCTCTTGAACTACATATGGATTGATTCCTTCCCCAATGTGATACGTAGAGATTCCTGGATTCTTCGTCCTGGTCCAGCCACCACTAAAAAATGACTTCTTCCAATATATAAATTAGACATATGTAGAGAATTTCCTTCCAAAACAATGTTTGGAATGATTACCACCCACTAATAGGACGTGTATTGATAATTGGGACTTCTCGAGTCCATCCTTCATGAAAAAATTCCCCCCCTACATACAAACCAAACTTACAAAGGGAAACTATCGAGTCCTCACTACATGACATTAAACCAAATGGCCAAAGAAGACTTAACCACACAACATTAAACTACAAGGTATCTCAAGAACTAAGTATGGATGGTTTCTCAATATGATGAGATATGTAATTATAGTTAATCTATAAATCTTGGGACTATCTGCATAGAATAAAAAAAAGGGAAAAAGCCCCCCCCCCACACACATGTAAAATGAAAATAGATGCAAGGGATTTCAGAACTGAATTTATACATCCTAAAAGTGTCAAGAGATGATGCGTTTCCTTAAATATGAATTAGATCTACGTAAAGGATCACTTACCTCAAAAATAATCATGGAATGGATGATTTTCAAGAAACTAGACATCCTCCTTTCATCGATCAAACACCATGCCTCAGAAAATCTTGAATCACCATAATCATTCATGGCCATCGAAAATGGAAGGATAGTGTCATGTGGACACCTTTGTTGGACTATTCACATTATGCCACGACGACTCTGCATTTGTTCCCACAAAAATGGCCTATCAACCAAAGGAAAATTCTTCTATTGGAGAGGAATTTTCTATTTTCATATGATTAATGTCTTCTAAGATCGATGTTATCCCTCTTTATCCAAGAAATTTTAGAATCCATGTTTAGACATTCTTTCCCCACTGATGTCTTGGGAGTATCAAGAATATCCAGAATAGATTATCTCATTTTTACGCATGATCTATTTTAGGTTTCATCTATACAACATGATGATTAAACTATGTTGTCAATGTCATTTCGACAATATTTTAATCTATACGAACATTTTCCTCTCTGTATAAAGTTAAAATACATGACCCAGATCTCCTCACTGAATGAAATAAAAAGATTAAAGGTACCCAAAATATGGCTAAACTTTTACCACTCCTTAGGCACAGACCAAAATCTGTGTAGGGAACCAGTTCTCAGGTTGCTTGGATCTTGAAAACTGGGCCCCAATCTGACAAGGGAGTCAAAATATCCTTCCTCACATACAGGTTAAATCTATATAGAGAGACTCTCAATTTGGTGAATAATCACAGAATTATGTGAATAATCTTGGCCTGAGTGTTTATGACAAGTTCAAACCAACCCTCTCCATTTTGTTAGAATCCGTGCTTCAAGTAATATTAGATCATAACTGCCCTTCATGGCCATTGGTAATGGAAGTTCAGCATCCTACAAAATCATTTGTTTTATTATGCACATTATTCCCCAGTGGTTTTTCATATGTTTCCCACAAAAATAGTCTATCAACCAATGACAAATTCATACCTAAGAGACAATTTTCCTATTTTTTAATTCATAACTACTTCCAAGAACCATTTTATTCCTCCATATATAAGAACCCTCAAAACCATGGTTTACAATTTCTTTCATACTCACGTACTAGACATGTTAGAACACCCCGAATTGATTACCCTTCAACTACTCATGGATTCTACATAGATGTACTAATAAAATGATGTTAAAAATTACTAATACATGATACCCGGTATTCACCCTTAGGCTAGGTTACATCCAAGGGTATTTCCCCTCATGGCCATCTATGATAAATAAATCCATACATGTAGGCTAGACATATGCCCCACCTCATTGGTGAATCTATGTCCAAATAGAAATGTTCATATGTATGCATGAATTAGATCCTCATATGGAAACACCTTAAATGAACTATGTAAAAATTGATTCCTATCATCACCGGATATATAATGTTGTCCAAATCTCTTAATTGGATCCAACTTTGAGGAATGAACATCCCATCCCTTCCCATGGAGGTGTTAGGCCTACATTAGGAAAAAAGTCACATGGGTGGGACATAAATTTATTTACCAATTTCAAGAATTACCAATAATGTTCAACCTAAAATGACCCTTTTTCATGTTTAGGCCTGCCCCTTTTCATGAGCCACACTCTATATCCAAAATGGTCTGAATCTCTATAATCCTCTGTGTCATCGGAAATAGAAATCCAGTGTCTTGCAGACACCTTTGTTTTACAATGTAAATTATTCCCCAAAGGCTCTGTATGTGTTGGAAAAAAAAGGACTATCAACCAAAAGAAAATCTATCGTTAGGAGAAGCTCTTCTTGCCTCCGTACAACCATACAACATTTATGTCCCACCTCAGCCCTTGGATTTGAAAACCCCTCGAATTACGGTTTACATATTTCCCCCCCTCAATTTTTAAGGGGTGAAGTACATTCGTAGAAAAACTATTGTATAAGAAATGAATCAGTTTATGTCTTCTAGACATAGTAGAACGGTTTCACAAAACCAGCCCCAAATTTCCTAACTATATGACATTAAAATGCACTATGCTTTAATCATCTATTACACAAACCAAATTCATTTGGGAGTGGTTTTCCATCCAAAGATGAAAAAATTACCTCACTACATTCAGAATTCATTCCTTCAAAGGGGCACCCATTGTGATCCATAATTGAAAAATAAATCTGAAGTTCCAGAAACATTTCCTGGCCATTAACAATGGAAGGCCAGTGTCCTAGAGAAGTCTTTGTTTTACTATGAACATCATTCCCCAGTAACTCTGCATATGTTTCCCACAAAAATGGCCTATCAACAAAAGGAAAATTCCTCCTTAGTGGAAGAATTTATTATCTCTGTATACCCCATGGCTTCGATTCCTTATATCATGTCCCATATTCATAAATCACAAGCTATGGTAAAGAAAAAATTCCTCATCCATGTCTAAAACTTTCCAAGGCTTCCTCGTTTAGTGAATCCTAAAATTGGTCCCTTGGCCAACAAGTCATGGTCAAAGTTTTTAAACCTAAAACATCAGTAATGATATCCTAGAGGGAAAGACTCTGATCTGTCAATGAAAAAAGATACAACACTCTCTAGGATGAAAACATATAAAGGGAACTCATGATAAAATTCGAGTTCCAGCTCACTAAATTCATGCTACACACGGTTTAGTAAAAAAATTGAGAAATAAAAAATCATCAAGAGACACAAAGATTTTTATGTAGAAATTCCAAAAACATAATCCTATTAAAAATTTGAGTTATACTCACTAACTTCACAATAATGATTTAGAAAAAAATAGTGTGATAACAAAGAAGGAATAGAGTGTGTAGGGTTCTCCATGTGACCGTAGTAACAGTCACATTATACTTTTTGAGCCCCTTGGTTTAGGAAAAAATTAGATCATAGCGTGATTATTCCCATTTCATGGGTTATATTTCAAATTGATAGCCAGTTGATATTATTGTTTAAAATTCATTTTATAATTAATGATTAATATTTCAGGAAAGAGTAAAATAGGAACACAAGAAAGAACAATTCATATGTGATATAAGAAAGGGAAGTGAGAATGGGGGAGGGGCTTTATAATCTGAAGCCTCTCCATGAATTCAAAACAAAAGTGATGTCAGGTAGCCCAATGAATTACAATTTTTCCTGACTCTCTCTTTCCAACAAGTTGGAAATAGTCTAATGAGGGTCATTAAGGGCCTATTCCAAAGAAACCCTCTATTCATCTTCAACGTCAACCATTAGGCATAATCTCTCGATAACAGTCTTCAGGTCTCACCCTTTCTATTGGAAAACCTTATAATTGGAATTTGGTGATGCCAGTTGGGATTTTAAATTGTCCATGTGATCCTCACACTCACGCAACTCCTCCATCTAGTAGATCACCTTTTCATGAGCACTAGATTCATCACCTTCCATATTATGCAACTCATCAGTAATATCTTAGAAAGTCTAGGATTGGTGGTGAGAATCATTGAACTAATAAAGTTCCCCTTCGCAAGCAGCGATATCCTCTCGAGCTACGACAATTTGGTGGAAAAAGATATGCATCAATCAGTAATCAAAACCACCAAAACCAAGATTGAGAAATAGTTGTTGTAAGTTATAAAAATTGTTGGAAAATCCTATCAGAGGATTTTCCATGACAAGAGTACGGATATGACGTCATGCCCACTTCCTCACAGCTCAATGCATCCTAATGGAATCAAAATCATGGTCCTCTACCATGATAGGTATATAGTGGGGAATCATAATTCTATCAGTCAGAAGTGCCTTGTTTAGGGCAACCAAATATATGGGTCTTTCCCTCCCAAGGGATGGTTCAACCTCTTGGGATAAATGAAGGGGGATGGTAGTGACTTCAGGAACATCGATGATGTCTTACTCAGACTGGATTTTGCATGACCATGGACCACATTAGCTAAATATTCAGGATCTTGAGCACTCTTTATAGAATTGGGTTGTGCAGGTTTATCCCCTTCCTAATGAATGATATGGAGTGCATAACAACTTATCAACATAAAAAGGGGGAAAATGGCACAACTAGAACGATTGGGAAAGGATCTGAAACAACCAATGGTCATTGAACCCACTAAATTGGACTTTATAGCACACCATCAGGATAGAAAGATACCCACATCTGGGCACTGTAATGATAGGTAATTTGAGACTACTAGGGGAGGAATGCCGACTTCCACATTAGCATCCTCCCATTTCATGGACTACCATAATTGGTTAAGGATTATGGGGTGAGATTCGATCTTCACTAGAGTGGTGGGGAGAGATGTGATCTGCTAAAGGCATCCAAACTTCCTAGAAAATCTATAAGGAATATAAGGCTCACAAACAGTCACCCAGCCTAGGTGTGTTGTCAGCACTCCATCTCAAAGTGCAATGATTTATGAATGTTCATTATGGGATCCACTCTCAATATTTATCACTGTCCCATGAGGCTCCACATGAGGCGTGAAATAGAAGTGGGAGACATCACATAGCAACCCAGTCACACCTTCAATGCTCAAATATTTTTCATGAATAGGGGAAATGTTAAGAAATGTTTGGTGGAATTCACAATGAGGAACTATGAATGTATGTCAATACTCATTTTAGGGGAAATGATTTTCCATTCATCCATATAATAATGGAAATGTCCTACTAAGATGATATGGATTTTTTTTCCTTGTATATTCCATAACAATTTTTAGATTCAGGTATGAGTGAGAACTTCCATGTTAATGGGTAGTCCCTCTACCAATGTGGACACCATCATCAACATACAGACCCCAACATCGTTATTAAAATCCCAATAGGAAAAAAACCACCCACTTTTGAACATGGAAAAGAAACCTTCCCACCAGATCTCATGTGACAGGTATGTGCAGATTTCATAACCCCAAATTGTGTATTGAATCGCCTTAAGGGTTTCATAGTAAGAAACAAGAATGAGTCATGCCGGATGGGTCAGATGGGTTTGGCTACAGAGAACTCTCAACTTTGACCCATTCACTTACAAGAATATCCCATTCGAATATTCAAATGAGATTGGTGAATGGGAATGAAGAGGTTGACCAATTATCTTCTCCACCATGAACAATAATTCTCCTACCAAGGGGGATACTCACTCAACATTCCTACAGGTATTTTCCACCAGTAAAAATTTGTGGTACATGGCTCCAAAGATAAGAAGTCCCCATATCAGGTAGATGTCCTATAGAATAATCCCCACCTCACTATTGGATAGGTTAAATGTATTATTACCTGAACACTAATAGTTTAGCAGCTCATGCAGTATCTCACATAGCGAAGAAATGGAAAATTGGGATCCGCACACCTCTTGATATAGACTGAATGTTTTTTAGTGGCACAAGGGCTTCCAAGATGTTCTGATGAACCCAAATTGAACATGTTTCTCATCATATAGACACCCTCTTGATCAGAGGTCCCATTTAGATATCCATCATCTATTAGGATTACCCCATGATAGGTTAATGATAGATGAATAATATTGGATAATGGAATCCAAGGACGTACTGTGAGGGTGTTGTCCACTCTAATTCTATATAGATCTGCTCAAGATAAAATCACTATACTAACTCAAAATAGTAAATATTTCTCTAGAAACAAGGATATTTTCTTAATTATTCCCTTGAAATGTTCTAGAATGTGTGATAAGACTGATACAATGAATCCCTATCAAAGGATAATCATATTGGAGCCCAAAATTATAAAGTGGTAGTTGATTGGATAGCGGTTAGGATATTAGCTTCAGTGAAAGGATATCTAGGATGACACCCCTTTGATGAACAACAATAGAATGGAGGTTCTCTTTATCATTATTGACCATGTGTGCCCTCCTCATGATTGCTTCTATTGAGAAAATAGGAATATCCATCTCCTTCCTGCAAAACAAAGACCATTTGAAAGGGTCTATTAAATTAAAATAATTAGGGAAAAAAGGATAATGGAACCAATAAGTCCTCCCAGTGCAAGGATCCACATACTGAAGCCTAGGGAAGGTTCACAGAATGCATCCCATGTGAACCAGTAGTATGCAAGATGCCCTGCAAGATGATGGCCTGTAATGCATTGGACAATGGGTTGATTGGTTTGCGAAATGGGAAAGTTGTGTACCAAGACCCACTATGCAGATGTGTATAGCTCATAATTTATGGGATTTAAATATGATTTGAAAATTCAAAGTTCAATTAATGGGATTTCAAGTTAAGTACGCGGGATGGGGAATCCACGTAACATCTTAATAAGTCAAATTTCAGACATAAATTTTGAAACTACATAGTTCTGTTTGAGGATCAAAATGATTTTATGGGGTTGAGGAAACTATGAAGTGTAAGAAGTTCACATAACACAAGACAGGGTTTGTGAATGAATACATTCACGAAGGACCTAGTATATGGAAGTAAGGAAAGAGAAGAGTTCTCTAAGGGAAAATTTTCACCAAGAGACCATGTAAAGGACAAATGACCTGGGACCCCTATATATAGGCATGGTACCCAATGGGTATACCTTTGTACCATAAACAAGTTCATTTTGGGACCATTTTCTACATCATAATAGCCTCATATTCATTCCAACTAGAGCCCATTATGATGGGGGGATTTTTAGGTTCCTGAAAAATCTGCAAAGGGAAAGAAAATACTCCCATAAAATTGATAAAGTAAAGGGATGCATGTGGGGATTAAAATATGATAAAATTATTGAAGGAATACAGTTTAGAAAAGGTCCCAACAGAATCCACATACTAGTTACCAAGAATGGTCTAAAGAAAGCACATACCTCAAACCAAGTGGTACACGGCTGGTCTATGAAACACTAGACCACTAAGAATTGACAAACAAACTTGGTAGTTCAGGGAATGAATGAGTAAATGCATTGGTAAACTATGAACCATGTCTTTGGTGGAATAGAGGTGGAGAAATTCCACCCATAAACCACATTGTTGGAAAAAACATAATAGAATGGTAGACCCCCAAATACCATCCTCATGGGATGAGCAATTTGTGGGTGATGAAAGGCTGATAACGCCCGACGAACCACATCGTTCTTGGAATTAAGGTGGTAATTTTTGATTCCACAAACTGCAACACAATAAGCCTCGATTGAACAAGTCATTCGTTGGTTGGATGATATCTCCATGGGCTTCTGCAAAAGGTTCCATGGGCCCATATATATATCCTCCTCAACACTCTATAAAATGACATCAAGGGGAGATGTGAAAAGGATCATATTTTGGGTAGATTTGGGATACGAAAAACGGAAGACATAAAAGGATAAAATTCATTGATGTAAGGAACCACGAATGGTTTTCAGTAGGTATAAATTTGTTGAGAACTATAAAAATAAGAAATCATAATAAAATGGGTAAAAAACAAACCTAAAAGATGAACCACAAACTATACTCCCTTCATAGATGAACATCCCATGAACTACGAGACTAATTCTCCTTATTCAATTCGGAATACTGCATAGTTAGACCCAATGAGGATGAAACTCTCCTCGGCGTAGTATTCCACCATATGGAGGGACTCTAGCGCTGCATACCACTATGGTATGAGAATAGATCCCAACGATGTGTACCACCCCGATACACAAACCACATCTAGATGCACATACCACTCTAGTATGCGGATGACCCTTTCACCATCATAGAAAAATACTATGCAGAAGGTACCCAACCACGCATGAACAAATTATACCTAAAGTAGGGTACCTTCTGGCTATCCACCCTCCGGTACCAATCAAACCCTTCCATGTCCATTCCATCCTCTGAATCCCCTCCATAGACCAGTCTATCGGAATTGGGACAAAGCCTCTTCCAAAGCCACTAAACTCATATGAATGGATTATCAGGTGTACCAGTTCACCCTTTAGAGTCTACAAACCCATGCTAAGTGGAGCCCCAAAAGTAATTCCCACATCTGTATGGGCTCCATGATTGTTCTTAAGTCTATATTCCCATGGTTACCTGGAGTCCAACCATAGGATAATAATGTGAACCTCCCCATTCTATGGATCAAGGGTAGTCACTTTCATTTCCATTCAATGAAAATAAATGATAAGTTATAAGAATTATGGTCACTTTTCCTTTTTAAAATAATTAATATTCATCCCCTTTCCTAGAACACATTATAGGGAATCCCTCCTATAGTAAGACCCAAGCCTTTCGGAATAGACCTAATGAACTTCACCCCCGTTTCACATTGAAGGGTTCATTTCTTTATGCCATCATCCACCATCTCCTCGACATCTTCGACTGTGGGATCCTCCTTTTCCACCAGAACAAAAGATAAAGTGTGCCTTTTTTGAATCTTTCACATCCCCTTGTTTCCCACAATGATAATGGGTTACACAGGTTTATGGGATGGTGATAATACAACATTGGCTCAACCCATAATGAATTATGAGAACTATGATTCCCAACAAAACTGGGATATGTAGGAAGCCTTTATCTAGGCCTAATATTCATATCATCTCATCCATGAAATGAGAGATCATATACCCTTCAAATTGGAATCACCTATGCATAATCCATAATAAAATAATAACTCAAACCAAACTACAAGAGATTTGATTCCTAGTTAACCGGGATACATAGGAAGCCTCCCTAAGGTTCAAATACAATACCCAAAGCATCTTATCATTCTCCAGGCCATATTCCCAATAGGGTCATATTCATATAGGAGACCATATATTTCCTGGGAATCCTGGGCCACCTCAGTTTAAAACCTACATTGGATATGGACTAGGAACCTTTCTCCAATACATCCTTTCCACACCACGTTAAACTACAAAAATGGGTTCTTTTAACACAACCTTAAAAGGTGTTGTCTTCAGTTAAGTGACACCAAACTATGCTCGTTCTGATTCCACTCAAGAGGATACGTTGGAAACCCATCTCATGGGTTCAATCATGTTGTCGAAAAAAATTATGCCCCTAGATGATGATAAACTACAAACTTCCCCATAATAGGGATTAAAGTAGCATCGTCCCAACAATTCTTAATCCATGTGTATCTATTACTGATCATGAAACCCCAGGGTAATCTGTGGACATACTCTTCGAGAATGAACGTAGGATTCACAAACATATGAAAATTACTGAAATCTATAAGAGATACCTAAAGTTGACAATAAATTACCCCAAAAGGGTGTGATGATCATGATCTCCCATCCTCTTGACCAATGGAGTCCTAAAGTGTAGTTGGATAAATATTCATCCAAGGAGCACCTTCCTTTGGAAATAATGTCCATGAATAATATTTACCAGGGCCACTGGGTATTTCTAGATCCCCGAATAAACCCATTAGAGTCCATATGAGGACATTGTAACCAACCTATGATGATTTTATAGACACATAACCGCCTTTGAAATCACCCTCTGAGATCATGAAAATGAGTAACCTCCTCAATAAAATAAAAATGATGCACTGCCAAATTTTAGTGGGACCATCTCACCCTATCAACACCTGTTGCGATGCAAATGAGACAGAATAGATACCCATTAGATGGAAGTGTGTGTAAGTTTGGGTAAAAAACTTAATATAAAAAGATATATGTATATTTATTATTCAAAGGTTATTATTTATGACACAAATAATTTGAAATGAAGGGGTGGAGAATGAAATTGAACCTAAATGTGCATTGGATAATATGACCTCTTTTTTCTAGTAACTCCTTTTGGTTCGCACCAAAGGACTTATTGGTTGGATTTCTTCCTAAGGAAAGTTCTCTAGTGTTAGGTGATATATGTTGGGGATCTATTTTGATAGATTATGGTGAAGAAAAAGGTTCTGATAGGTGTGATGAAGTGGGAGAGTTTAGAGCCTTTTTATTGTTTAGGATGAGGGACATTTTTTGTAGATATAAAAATATAAACACTATTGATTGGTATACCTTACATAATGTGACTAATATAATGATTAAAATTGGATACAATAGGTTATATAATCAAATAATTTACGTAATATGGGTTTTAGACAAGTTTCTAGGTCATTTAGACTCATAAGATTAAGGTTTTGTCTCTTGTTAAGCTAATTTTCTGATTAATCATTGTAAATAATTTTAATTACATCCACTAATATATTTTTTGTAAAAAACTATGTTGAAAATATTTAACATTATAAATTAATATAATTCATAAAATTGAACAAATTTTCCCAAATTACAATAAAAATGTGGAAGAAATTAATTTAAAGTTAATCCTGTTGATGGGACGAGAAAGCGGGTTTTTAAAGTTATAATGTTCAAAAGATTGATTTGTTTTCAAATCTAAATTTAACGTGAAATTTTTCCGAATGAAATAAATTAGTTAAAATGATATATAATTGTAACACCCAAAGCTTTCACGATGCACTTCTCTTTCAATAATGCAATAGCTTGCATTGTACGCAAGTTCGAGATTCTAACACGCCGCGACCAATCAAAGTAGCAGTTATGAATAGTAATACCCACTTTTTGAAATTATATAAATTTTATATTTCAAAATGGACTGCATTTTTGGATTCGGAATATCAAAATTAGCCTATGTTGAATTTTGGGTATTTTTCTGAGAACTTCTAATTTTTTATGAATAGTGAAAAATACATAAAAACAACTTTTTTAATCAAAATAATTTATAGTGAAAAATTATACTATTGAGTGGTTTCAAAGTATAATTAGAATATATTTTTACCATTTTATCCAATGGTGTTAATTATAATTAATTTCACTTTGAAATTAGACATAAACAATTGTCAATCTTTTGATATATATTGTTTCTTAAAAACACGCTATTTGTTGTGACAGCGGGAATTAATTATAAAATTAATTAATGAAACTTATATGTTTGGAAGTTTTTAAAATAGACATCATTTTTGAATTCGGAATATCAATTATAGCTTAGGGTGAAATTTTGGCATTGTTCTGAAAAACATCAATTTTTGATGAAAAGTGAAACCACTAAGTGGTAGTTAAAAAACTGATTTTTCGTTTAAATAAAACATTACCACTTATGTGATTTGATTTTAAAAAGTCCGACATTAATGGTTTTCATTATGAAGTAAAATGTGGTTCAATGGGATTAAAATAATTTTTTGGTGAATAGTAACTTTTAAGTTTAATTAATTATGATTAAAGGTAATTAGTGATATTTAAGGTAAAAATGATATTATAAAAATATGAAAATACCTTTACACTTGTCCTAACCCTATTTTATGTGTCATGGCCGACCAATAAAATCCATGGGTCAACTTGGGGACCCCATGGAGCCACTTTGGTAGGAAAATGACATAAATAACATTTATTTAAAGTTAAAATAAAAATGTCACAAACAGAAGTTGTTTTAGTAAAACAATTTTTAAGTGGGGTTATAAAAGTCATATTTTTGACTATAAATATTCATTGGAAAGATAAAAAGATTTAATACATCATGATATTTTTTATATAATTTTTATACATTAAATAAATTAAATTATTTATGACAGAATGATGATGCAGCGATTACCTCCTTAATTAATGATTTAAATAAAATGAAAAGATAATGTAAAATCCAAGGCTTACACTTGTCGAAAACCTATTGGATGACTATCTTTCGAACCTTTATCACCTTAGACTCTAATTATATAAGTTTGGGACCTTTAAAATCAGAAACACATAATATAATAAAGTAACATTTCATTACTTTCCAAGAATGCCCCTCCCCTCCACTTATAAAAGGCCCCCACCACTACCACCTTACTCACACTTTAAAAGCCTTTTGGCTCGTCCAAAATCTGCCCAAATACTCTCCCAAATTTCCTCATTTACTCCTAGAAGCCTAACTTTGGGCAGAATTATTCCCAAGGAATCCTTTGGCTCAAATCAAAAGAGTTATCCGATTTTAAGGTAACGTTTTCTCTTATGTTATTTTGTTTTAATTTGCTTCTACAACCCCCTAAACTCTTTTTACTAATTTATTTTGTAACAAAACCAGTATCCTAAATATACTAGGATGTTTTTATAAGAATTATTCGAGCAACAATTACACACACCTACATGTAATGGTTAAATAACATACTGTTTCTGTGGATGGCGAATTTCTGCCTCACGAAACGATGATTATTCAACACTCATATAACACCTTCAAAGGTGGCTATTAAGATGTCACTATATTTATATATATGATATATAATATGTTTATGTTTTACTTAAGATTCTTTATTTTTCATTTATGGCATACCTTTATTGTTTCCATTATGGGTAAACGCGATATTTTCATTTTAGGATGTGCGGACTACCGCCCCCTCAAAGTGATTTGAATCGTTAATCCCATATGTGGGATGTATAAAAGATGGAGTAAATGATATTATATATGATATTATACTGTAATTAACATATACCTTTTTATCAATATGATTTCATTAAATACTAAATAGAAATGAAAGTAGCGTTCATGCGTACGTACGACTTACCGTCTCCATGAACGGTGCATTTCATTTCTTACCTCTAAACGGTATGGAATATTATTAATGCATGTATATACTGGATATATATGAGATATATTATATATATATCATGAATATAATTTTGGATATAATTGATATATCACCACATGAACAACTTGTAATTATAAGAAGTTTATTTTTGACTCAAGTACCAAAGATCGACAAAACGACCATTATTAACTTAAATAATTAAATAATCTTCATAACATGGTAATAAGTGATATAAAAGGAATAAACAACATGAAAAAGCTTCTTAAGAAATTATAAATTAACTCTAGTTTATTATTCAAGAGGTTAATGAATGGTCGAGTCAAGAAAGGACGCAAGGTAAGGGAATATCTTAACCCAATTTCCATTCTTTGGGTTAATCTACTACTTTCAAATTATGTCCTGATATTATTATTTCATATCTTGTATTTATACATTATTTATGTGTACTTATAGGGAATACACATAATAGATCTATTTTATTTTAAAAATGATCTTTGTATGGGACTTCGTCTCAATCTCCTTTCATTGAGGCATATTTTGTTTTTTACACAACCTTCTTTTATACGGTGTATAAACCCCTTTTACTTTTACGTTTATTCAAAAGGAATATTTTTATACGAAGCGTTTTAATAAACGAAAAAAAGGAATGTTTTTCTTTCCATACGTATGCGGCGACAATGACTTCTCCGATTTCGTGACTATTATTTGAGTTTCGGCTTCCTCTATATGCCATAACTTTTTTTAATGAAAAATAAATAAAAAGTTTTAACTTTATTTTATTTTGGTATTGAAAATGGTTTTAAAAGTGTTTTTATTATATCAATGTGTTGTATTGATATATTGTGATTGAAATGTGGAAATGTTATGTTTCCTTTATGCATGTTTTATGTGATACGATTATGTTATGGTTTATGATATGTTTAAACCTATCCATATGAGGAATGCATTGGACTTAATAAGTGACGGGTGGAGCCCGCTATAGCTCCTCGGTGCATCGGTAGGTCTCATAAGACAAACTAGTGTCTTGGCATGAGGCCTTGACAAAATCTTATTTGTGGTCTTGGCACGAGGCCTTGGCTACGTGGTTATGATAGTCTAGCATTATGCATTACATCATTATGAAAGTGGTTATTGATATTGCATGGGATTATTCGACTAGTAAAATATCCATCTGAGTAAGTAAATGGAATTATTTAATTTTATTTTCGCCATATCATGCTGAAGTTCAAGTTTAAAAAGTCTTTTGTTTTAGTTATACATTTCCTTAAATATTAATGTTTATTTATGAAAGCTTACGCAATATTTTTATCCTTTCTGAGCATCTGAGCTCACCCCTTTCAATGATTTAATATTTTCCAGGATGTGAAGTAGTATTTTATGAATGACCTGCAGGGATAGTTAGAAGAGGATTTGAGTGTGGACTATGGATACTTTGTTATTGTAGTTTTTTACTTTATGATGTAATGTAACATTTATGAATGTATCTAGTGTTTCCAAGTCTACTAAACTAATCAGTCCTTCGAGACTTGATCTTTTGTGATCATGCCAATGTTACGAAATAATGCACTGACTCTGGGTAACTGGGGTCGGGGCATTACAGTTGGTATCAGAGGTAGTTTAGTACTAACCTTAGAAGCTAGATTTAGATAAACTCTGATTAGAGCACATAGCCCAAAGATAGACTTTGAGGATTAGTATAGAAGAACTTCCTAGAATTTTGGTATTATAGAGATGTTGTGAGTTTTCCGAGCAATACATCCCTATCTGGATACGAGCAGGTAGAGGCGGCTCTGGCACAGATGTACCTAGGGGTAAAACCCGAAAACACCGCTTTGAGCTAGACTCGAACGGGAACTGGTGCACGAAAACGGGCCTTGCTGCACTCTTGGTTACGACACTCCCGGGGGATATTCTTAGGATAATTCTCATTTTCTTTACAAAACACTATGAAGGGTTATGGGTATAAACTTTCTCAAAGAAAACAGTTTTATGATTATGGATTATATCCATAAATAGTTCAATTTATGTTAAGTATTTTATAAGTATGGAATTATGTAGTTTGATTCATAAACTAATCTAGTTTATGCCATTGTTTAGAAATGACGCCTAGTGGAAGGAATGGAAACCGTATCAATGCAAGCACTCCGTGTAGGGATTACCCTCCTGCTCAAGATAATTATTATGGAGCTGGAGATACAACTGGTGCTGATCAACTTATTACCATACTGGGACAACTCACTCAGGTTATGAATAATAACCTTACTCGTATGGAGCACCCTGATCCGCAATGTGGAAAATCAATGTTAGACCGCTTCATGAGGCAGCAACCAACAACATTTAATGGGGGTACAAATCCATTAGTAGCTGACCAATGGATAAACTCCTTAGAGAAAATATTCCATGCCTTGGGGAGTAGTGAAAGGGAAAAAGGGAAAAAGGATTTTCCATTATGTGATAATTGTGGGAAGAATCACCCTAGTACTTGCCTAAAAGGAATGGGAGTTTGTTATAAATGTGGATAAAAAGGTCACCAGGCACGTGATTTCAAGGGAAAGAAAGAGGCTATCAATGTTGAATGCTACAATTGTAGAGAAATGGGGCATTATGAAAATGAAAGTCCTAAGCGTCAGGGAAACTTACCTCAGAAAAGGCCAAGGGATCAAGGCCAATCTTATGCTGTGACTACAGTTGAAGCGGAATAATTAATGTATTGGTGCTTTTGGACTCATGGATTATATTCTGGTTATTAGAATAATGTGATATATATATAAGGATTTTACTACAGTACTTGTTGATTTCATTAAGGTTTTAATATGATGAAGGTAATCATATTTTTTTATGTGACAATAAGAGAAACTTTACCTTGTTTGAGGAATCTGATGATACAATTGATTTTGGAATTTAGAGACCTTTTAGAGAAAGTCTGGACAGAGGTATTTTGGATAACTATAAAGGTTGAAATGGATTAAGTTGATCTTTGGATAGTATTGTTTAAGGTTAAAACATTTCTGAAGATTATTTTTGGAATATTATAATACTATAGTTTTAGGAAAAGGACAACCTGCAGGGTGGGGCATAACCCGTCGCGTCGGACAAAGCTGCAGGAATCGAACCCACAACCATAGTGCGACAGGACTTTATTACCTACCACTAGCCTTCAGGAAGTCCCTGGTTATTAAAAAATTGTTTTACTAATCTAAATGGTATGTGTTAATATTTTGAACCATATACAATTAGGATAAATAGAATATTTTTGAGTTCTATTACCTTCTAGAGTGAAAGATGGGTTTGTGGTAAAAATTTATTAAAGAATGGAAGTCTACATAACAAGTATGTATATTCCCTTACGTTCTTAGTAAATATCCTAAATAAATTCCTCAACATTATGAAAGGTAACTGAAAACAAAAACTTTGTCAGTAAACTTTTCCAAATGGGGATTCAATGACCGTTTAACCAATCACATGTTTGTGATTTTCTTATTGTTAACTTTCTACTAATCCTGTTTTCTACAACTCTCCATCAGACCTTGCTGGTTTGTTTTTCTTCCATATCCATATTTTCATAGAATCCTAGTATGGGCTATCTCGGGTGACCTTTGTACTTCTCTTTCTTTCATTTAATGTTATATTTTTATTAACCTTATTTCTGATGTGGGTTTTCCACAAAGGTATTTTCTATTTTCAACCTTTTATTTTCGAAGAACATTTTCAAATTGCGAGGACACAATTTATTGAATGAGGGGAGAATGTAACACCCCAAGCATTCACGATGCACTTCTCTTTCAATAATGCAATAGCTTGCATTGTAAACAAGTTCGAGATTCTAACACGTCGCGACCAATCAAAGTAGCAGTTATGAATAGTAATACCCACGTTTTGAAATTATATAAATTTTATATTTCAAAATGGACTGCATTTTTGGATTCGGAATATCAAAATAATCCTATGTTGAATTTTTGGTATTTTTCTGAGAATTTCCAATTTTTTAAGAATAGTGAAAAATACTTAGAAACAACTTTTTTAATAAAAATAATTTATAGTGATAAATTATACTATTTAGTGGTTTTAAAGTATAATTAGAATATATTTTTACCATTTTATCCAATGGTGTTAATTATAATTAATTTCACTTTTAAATTAGACATAAACAATTGTCAATCTTTTGATATATATTGTTTCTTAAAAACACGCAATTTTTTGTGACAGCGGGAATTAATTATAAAATTAATTAATGAAAATTGTATGTTTGTAATTTTTGTAAAATATACATCATTTTTTAATTCATAATATCAATTATAGCTTAGGGTGAAATTTTGGCATTGTTATGAAAAACTTCAATTTTTGATGAATAGTGAAACCACTAAGTGGTAGTTAAAAAACTAATTTTTCATTTAAATGAAACATTACCACTTCTGTGATTTTATTTTAAAAAATCCTACATTTATGGTTGTCATTATAAAGTAAAATGTGGTTCAATGATATTAAAATAATTTTTTTTGTGAATAGTAACTTTTAAGTTTAATTAATCTTGATTAAAGGTAATTAGTGACATTTAAGGTAAAAATGATATTATAAAAATAAGAAAATACCTTTACACTTGTACTACCCCTATTGGATGTGTCATGTCCGACCATGAAAATCCATGGGTCAACTTGGGGACCCCATGGAGCCACTTTGGTAGGAAAATGACATAAATAACTTTTATTTAAAGTTAAAATAAAAATGTCACAAACATAAGTTGTTTTACTAAAACAATTTTTAAGTGGGGTTATTAAAGTCATATTTTTGACTATAAATATTCATTAGAAAGATAAAAATATTTCCTACATCATGATAGTTTTTTTATAATTTTTAGACATTAAATGAATTAAATTATTTATGACACCATGATGATGCAGCAATTACCTCATTAATTAACAATTTAAATAAAATGAAAAGATAATGTAAAATCCAAGGCTTAAACTTGTCAAAAACCTATTGGATGAGAATATTTCGAACCCTTATCACCTTATCCTCGAATTATATATGTGTGGGACCTTTAAAGTCGGAAACACATTATATAATAAAGTACCATTTCATTACATTCCAAGAATGCCCCTCCTCTCCACTTATAAAAGGCCCCCACCACTACCACCTTACTCACACTTTCAAAGCCTTTTGGCTCGTCCAACCTCTGCCCAAATACTCTCCCAACTTCCCTCTCTTACTCCTAGAAGCCTCACTTTGGGCCAAAGTCTTCCCAAGGAAGCCTTTGGCTCAAATCAAAAGAGTTACCCGATTTTAAGGTAATGTGTTCTCTTATGTTATTTTGTTTTAATTTGCTTCTCAACCCCCTAAACTCTTTTTATTCATTTATTTTGTAAAAAAACAAGTATTATCAATATACTAGGATTTTTTGATAAGAATTATTCGAGCTACACTTACACACACCTATATCTAATGGTTAAAGAATATTCTGTTTCTGTGGATGGCGAATTTCTGCCTCACGAAACGATGATTGTTCAACACTCATATTACACCTTCAAAGGTGGCAATTAAGATATCACTATATTTATATATATGATATATAATATTATTATGTTTTACTTAAGGGTCTTTATTTTTAATTTAAGGCATACATTTATTGTTTCCATTATGGGTAAACGCGATATTTTCATTTTAGGAAGTGCGGACTACCGCCCCCTAAAAGTGATTTGAATCGTTAATACCATATGTGGGATATATAAAGGATGGAGTAAATGATATTATATATGATATTATAATGTAATTATAATATACCTTTATATCATTATGATTTCATTAAATACTAAATATAAATGAATGTAGCGTTCATGCGTACGTACGAGTTACCATCTCCATGAACGGTGCATTTCATTTCTTAACTCTAAACGTTATGGAATATTATAAATGCATGTATATACTGGATATATATGAGATATATTATATATATATCATGAATATAATTCTGGATATAATGGATATATCACCACATGAACAACTTGTAATTATAAGAAGTTTATTTTTGACTCAAGTACCAAAGATCGACAAAACGACCGTTATTAACTTAAATAATTACATAATGTTCAGAACATGGTAATAAGTTATATAAAAGGAATAAAAAACTTGAAAAATGTTCTTAAGAAATTATAAATTAACTCTAGTTTATTATTCAGGAGGTTAAAGAACGGTCGAGTCAAGACAGGACGCAAGGTAAGGGAATTTCTTAACCCAATTTCCATTCTTTGGGTTAATCTCCTACTTTTAAATTATGTCATGATATTATTATGTCATATCTTGTATTTGTACTTTATTTATGTGTACTTATAGTGAATACACATAATAGATCTATTTTATTTTAAAAATGATCTTTGTATGGGACTTTGTCTCAATCTCCTTTCATTGAGGCATATTTTGTTTTTTACACAACCTTCTTTTATACGGTGTATAAACCCCTTTGACTTTTACATTTATTTAAAAGGAATCTTTTTTATACGAAGCGTTTTACTAAACGACAGAAAGGAATGATTTTATTGCCGTACGTATGCAGCGACAACGACTTCTCCGTCACTGTGACTATTATTTGAGTTTCGGCTTCCTCTATATGCCATAACTTTTTTTTAATGAAAAATAAATAAAAAGTTTTAACTTTATTTTATTTTGGTATTGAAAATGGTTTTGAAAGTGTTTTTATTATATCAATGTGTTGTATTGATATCTTGTGATTGAAATGTAGAAATGTTATGTTACCTTTATGCATGTTTTATGTGATACGATTATGTTATGGTTTAAGATATGTTTAAAACTATTCATATGAGGAATGAATTAGACTTAATAAGTTACGGGTGGAGCCCGCTATAGCTCCTCGATGCATCGGTAGGTCTCATGAGACAAACTAGTGTCTTGGCACGAGGCCTTGACAAAATCTTATTTGTGGTCTTGTCACGAGGCCTTGGCTACGTGGTTATGATAGTCTGGCATTATGCATTCCATCATTATGAAAGTGGTTATTGATATTGCATGGGATTATTCGACTAGTAGAATATCCATGTGAGTAAGTAAATTGCATTATTTAATTTTATTTTTTCCATATCATGCTAAAGTTCAAGTTTAAAAAGGATTTTTTTAGTTATACATTTCCTTAAATGTTAATGTTTATTTATGAAAGCTTCCGCAATATTGTTATCCTTACTGAGAATCTGAGCTCACCCCTTTCAATGTTTTAATATTTTCCAGGATGTGAAGAATTATTTTATGAATGACCTGCAGGGATAGTCAGAAGAGGATATGAGTGTGGACTATGGAGACTTTGTTATTGTAGTTTTTTACTTTATGATGTAATGTACCATTTATGAATGTATCTAGTGTTTCCAAGGCTACTAAACTAATCAGCCTTTCGAGACTTGATCTTTTGTGATCATTCCAATGATACACAATAATGCACCGACTCTGGGTAACTGGGGTCGGGGCGTTACAATAATTATCTATTTATAATTTAAAACTAATAAAAAATGTAATTTAACTATATAAATAAATTGGATGAAAAATATGTTTTCAATGAAATTCAGTATTATTCATTATTCATAAAAATATGAAACTTCTTAGAAAAATACCAAAAATCCAACCAAAGTAAAATTTAAAATTTATATTTCAAGATGGAAGTTAAAATTTTAGAATAAAAATTATAAATTTTTCAAAATTTATATTTATAATGGGATCTCTATTGAATGGGGTAAAACTACGTTTTAGAAATATAATGCTTTTTTATGCTTAAAATTAGATTTCTTATTATTTTAGGCCTATCAAATTTTTTGGATGAACGTAAAAAAATTATAAACATGTACAAAATAATATATTTATTCCTTTTTATTCTCACAAACACAACTTATATGCGATAACTACCACTTAAAATAATATTACCAATATATTATTTTTCAGTATAACTCAGTCTTGCATGCGGCATAAGATTTCATAGAAACTCATTGTTGTGTGTCATATATGATATTGGAGATAGAATCCATTTTAAGATAAAATTAATATATAATTCATAAATATTAATAATTTTGAAAAAGGATTATTTTTTCATTATCTGAGATGTTGCATCCTTTATATTCAATTGTTCATTATTTTCATTTATAATTAATTTTTAAGCAATGGATTCCTCTTATAAACATGTGTAAACTATAATTTTATAAATTTAATTAATATATTTCATTTACATTGTTACAATAGCTTGGTGATAAATAAAATAATAATAATATTATTATATTATTAACTGGTAAGACTGGGGCTTGTGTGTAACAGAAGTCATCAAAGCCATTCCATGATTCATGCAAGGAAAGATAAAATTGATATTTTCTGTGATTCAAGATAAACTATGTATAATTTTTAATATAATACATGAAATAAATTAATATTAATTAATATATTTTATAAAAACATGGGATATTACATGGAAATTTTACTTATGATAAGTATTGGTCATCCCTTGATACTTATAACATTTAATTATGAAATATTACAAATGATAGGTATCAACTTCAAGAATAAATGTTTCCTGTCTCATTTATTTTCATTTACAATGTAATGATTCACATTAAATAAAAAATATAGGGCTTTAAATTCATTATTTAATGTGTAATTATGTTTTTTAGTTTTTGTTTTTATAATTGAATTTATTTTTGGTAATATTATTATGTTTATTATTCCAAAAATTTGTTAGTTCATTGTTATTTCCATTAGTAAATGGGTTTTTTCTATTAAAATGATATTTTAATGTTAAATTTATTTTTTTATTAAATCTAATTTTTGGATTTTTTTTAAAGTTTCTAAAATATTTATTCTTTGAAAAATTAGAATTCTTACAAGACCATTAGTTTTTTTGAGAGTAAAGGTTAGTATTATTTCATTTTATATCTCTATAATAATGATTAAAGTTGATGTTTTTTGGAAATTTATTTTTTCAATACCAATTAAAACTCATAAAATATTTTTTATATAAATTAGATTGTTGATTGAGTTATTTATCTAATGATACATATCATCATTATCTTTATTTTCAATGAAATTTCGAGGTTGTTTTTTAAATAATTATTATTAACATTAGGACGGTTACTTTTTTATTAAAGAACACAAGAATATATAAAAAGTTGTTCTTGGAAAGTTGGTTGTTGAAATGTTTCATTGATGGAAATTGAGATAGAAAAAGTGTTATAAAATTGATTAGATCTAGGATAATTAATAAATAGGTTATTGGGACAAGCAATGGACTACATTGAGAAAGAGTTTTTCAAGAATATAATTCATTCCAAATATAGCCTAATATTAAGGAAAATTTAAGAATAATTGGATATGATATAAATAGTATTTCTAAAAAACTTCCAGTAGCTCATACTCTGATGTAAGAACAAATCCCTCTTCTATAACAAGCATAAATGACCTGCTCATGTGATCTTATTGTCATTATTATCCCTATGTAGATCTAAATTAATAGAAGATAGGTTGTATGTCACCCCAGGAGCCCATGTAGGTTTAAAAAAAATACATAGTAGGAAACCACTAATGGTGTCTCAACACAATTGATAAAAAGGATAGAGGAAGTAGAATATCTACTAATTTAAAAGATATAGAGTAAAATAGTTTTAATATTTAACAAATAAGGAAGAATAGTGGATCACAATGAAACGCCCTTTACTATATGTCAATTTTATTTTATTGAATGTTATCCTATTATAGTTTAATTGGGAATAAGTGAATCTAATTATAGAATATGGTTAAGGTTAAAATAATTCTACTCAAGATATATGAAAATTAACCAAGGTAATAAGTCCAGTGGATTCACTGAGATATAGGTTGTCTATAAAATATAAAGAATTAGAAACATACCCAAGGGTCCCATTTCTACCCAAGTATAAGTGAAGATAATGTGTGTGACACTTTAAGAGTATAGGGTTGTGTGATAATATCTAATACGTGGTACTAGATTTGAATTTCATGAAGTAGTCTGACAAATTATGATATTGTATTATAGGGGATCACTAAAGTTGAATTTGTAATGTAATGTTCATCCCAAATAAGCAAGTGAGATTTATGATCTCTACATATAAATATATGGATCCATTTGTTAAATATAATACTTTATATAAAAATATAATTGTAAACAATCCGTTGATATTTTTAAATATAATATGAGTTTTTTAGAAAACTAATAGAATTAAAGTTATAGGAATTTCCTGAGAATTACATGGTTAGTTGATACCACCTACCAATATTAATAAGAATGATTTAAAATTTTAAATGATCATAAAAATCCCCTAAAACTATGGAACTATAGTTTCATAACTAAGAAAACAAAATTACAAAAACCACTACAACAGATGTTAAAAAAATACCATTGAAACTTTACAATAACCTTGAAAATTTCATTCATAAGACATTAAAGGATTATTAATCAAGGAAAACACGGAATAACTATTATATAATCCATATAATATTAATTCTCATACCAGATAATTTACAAGACATATTTATATGAATTTAGACAATCACTATGTCTAAAATCCACACATTGAAGCACTGACTAAACCTGTGACAAACAATCCAAATTGATCCCATGTAACTAAATACATCCAATCCAAGATCCAAAAATAATAAATCCATAACCATATTTCTAATACATAACACAAAAAACATGATGAATTATTCCACAAATCATTCATAATATTTCTAATTCATAACCTCAAGAACTAAACCAAATCAATAAATACCAAAAAAATTGGACATCGATATTTGTCCCATTTAAATTAAACCTATTTCCTGAATATAAAACCATAAAACCACAATAAATACCAATAAAAATAATACATACCAATAACTAACAATCAAACATATCCACAAAAAGAACCAGAACACCCTATATTTTGAGACTTAAAAAAATTAGAACCTGAACCCAACTAGGGTTTATAAAATAGCTTGAATTAGTTTAGAAGGAGAAAGAAGAACATAGATGGAGGATAAAATGAAGGAGAATGAAACTTTGGAACCCACGTGAGCACCAAGACAAGAAAACGATGCACTACCGTACACTGTATAACTCGAATAAGAATTCCATGAGAGAAGAAGATAAAAAAATAATATACCTTTGATTTGAGGATTGATTCATCTGAGAGAAGGTCAAGAGCGAGAAATGAGAGCACAGAACTTCTATGACAGTTTTAGGGGAGTAATTGAAATCAGTTTGGTTAGGGTTCTTTTAAAATGATATGGTATAGTTTTATCAATGCTGCTAAAAAAGTGCTGATAAAGTGGAGTTTTATCAGTGATAAATTAATAAGCACCGATAAAAGACCTCTTTATCAGCATTTCATTATCACTGATAAAATCATTTTTATTAGTGCTAAATCATTATCACTGATAAAGATGGATTTTCAATAAATATTTATAATTATATTTGTAAATGTATTTATAAATATTTGTATATAATAATATATTTATTTATATCATTATATATTTATATAATTATATATCAATTTAATAAATGAATATAAATATAAATATAAATATATACATTATATACATTATTTAAATATAGTTATTATGATTTTTATTTATTCCAATATTTATTTATTAATTTATAATTACAGAAATACATTAAAAAATATATATTTATTTATATGTAATTATAAATATATAATTTTATAAATATAGTAAATATACATTTATAAATATATTTATAAATAAATATATTTATAATTATTTATTTATAATTGTAAACATATTTATTTCATTATATATATTTAATAAATAGATATCAATAAAATATATAGTAAATATATTCTTTATTTAAATATATTTATTATAACTTTATAATTATAAATATATTTATATAATTATATAATTATATAATTATACAATTATATATACATATAATAAATAAATATAATTTTAAATATAAATATTGAAAATATATTCGTCATTTAAATATATTTATTATAATTTTATTACTATTTAAAAATATAATTAATTTTATATAATTATATACATACAAAAACAGCAGTCATGGATTTAGAGACCAAGCCCATGACCCTAAATTTATAAATAAAAGTAAAACATACAAGAAGGGAGGCTATCCAAAAAAGACATAATTCCCATAACAAAATACAAGAGGCCAAAAAGTTAATCTTTTCCCACTAGAGAGTCCAATTTTCTAGAATGTCTCAATATACCCTTTGGATACTAACCTATTTTCCATGCCTTTGTCTTTTGAGGGGCCTCATAATCATTCTCTGTTGGAAATTCATATAATTCCTCTAGAGTGGAACATCACCAAAATTTCCAAGATAAATCCTAAAAGTCCATCCATGGATTGGATTGGGATGTATCTTCAAAATTAGTGGATAAAAACTTATAAACTCTCAAATAGTGATTAAAAATGAATATGTGTGGCTCCAAAAGTGAAAAAATTATATCAATCTATGAAAACAACCAATCAGTCGCTTCTTTTTTGATGCCTTCATTGTTTATTTCACCTTACCGATCATCTGGAATTAAAATACTAGTGTTTTTTTTCTATATAATACAACATTTTTAATTAAAGGCCTTTCCAATGGAGACATTTTCATTTTTCAGTGGACCAGTAAAGTGTGATGGGTTGGACCACATCAAATTCTTAGAACCATCAATGCTCTGGCTTAAATTATTGTCCAATGGGTGGTCAACCTACAATGGGAAGGCTTGAACATCCTTGGGATCCAAAATTATCACAGGATCTTACTCATGCACTTATTGAATAGTTGGTTCCTATCTATGCTCAAATCGAAGAGCTTTAGGATTTCTAGACAGAATCATCTGAAATCCCTCAACATCTATAACCTTATCCTTTCCCTTTATTTTGGCATAATAAAGTAAATCATGCTTCATGTCATGGTCAACTTCTTCTTGAACAACAACTTCATGATTTGACTAATCCTCATCACCGTCTGTAACTTTTACCCATGATGCGTTCAAATCCAATACAGTGAAAAAACCAACCCCTCTATTTAGTTCAATAACCGGATCACATGATGCTTTGTCAACTCTCTAACTCAGAAAAAAAACACCTTGCACCTACCCCTTATTGAATCTAGTAGTGAAAACACCTTCTTGTTCTGAAGATTCAGGATGAAACACATTCACACAACCCTACAAGGGATGTATGGGGACATTCTAGTCATATCATGAGCTCCTAAACCAGAATTTCTAGCCCCCTACTTCACCACATCGGTAAATAAAGGACTCCCAAAAAAACAGGGGAAAAATGATCAGTACAATCCTTATAAACACACTTAATGATCTATATTCTCATGGGGCCAGATTCCCCCAAAATTCTATCATTTATAATATAAAATTTAAGATTACCCAGATCAGATACATGACTTGCGTTCATAAAATTAGAACATAACATGTTCTCGCAACATTGCATAACATAGTTACCAATATAGGAGAAATTTCCAAAATAATTAGTTAACCATTCCAATTGAATCGATGGATCCATCTTGAAGTCACCCACATATAAAAAAATCGTTTTAATAAGATCACAAGATAAATATATCTTGACTAGAACTCTGGAAACATGACTATAAAGTGCTCTCTCGGTCTCCATATCAATTTTAATTGGAGTCCCCACTATAGAGGAAACAACCCATAGAATTAAGGAATGATAGAATATCCAACATAGGCCCCTATTTCTAATTCAGACATGGGTAGAAGAGCCTTTAGATGATTGTGGGTCAAAGAGGGGATCCATTTTTTGAAGGGTAAGGAAACATGGATTGAGAGAAATTAGACCAAAATTCCAGGAAATAAATTTATGCTCCTTAAAAAGAAAAATGACATGGAAAAATACCTTAACAATTTAGATCACACACTAATCACAAAATCCTCAACACTGGTGAAGTTGACTCCTCAAATCCTCAATCTTCCAAGGGGAATCCTTTCGAGGAAAAGAAATCCAAGAATGTAAGGGGAACGTGCATTCGCCAAGGTGGTCTTCAATGATTTTATGGTTTTCTCCACGAAGGTGATTGATCCAATCCTTATAATCCTACTATGTAGAGAATTCGAAGCATCATAATGATCAAAGAAAAATCTGTTTTTTGATGCATTACTCTTCAAGTCATCAAAAGCACTCGTTTGGTTCTACGTATTCAATTTCACCACATCCACCGATCCTAATGTAGCATGAATCACTTGATCCATGCCACCTTTCATAACTACAGCCATCTAAGGAGGGATAGATAAATAATTTTGATTGAAATAACAGTTGAGGGAGTTTATCATGGATCACCAACCCCAAATCACCAAATAATCGCCAGGAAGTCACCGAGCGAGGCTACTAGACATCTCCTCCAAATCTATCATTATATAAATACTTGTAAAAAATTATATTTATTTATATATAATTATAATTTTAAAATTTTATGAATATAGTAAATATAAATTTCTAAATAAATATATTTATATCATTATATATAATTTAATAATATATATATATATATATATATATATATTTAACAAATAAATATAAATATAAATATAAATATCTAAATAAATATAGTAAATATATTAATTATTTTAATATATTTATTATAATTTTACAATTATAAATATATTTATATCATTATATATATTAATATACTTATATATATATATATATTTAATAAATAAATATAAATACGAATATAAATATAGTAAATATATTCTTTATAGAAATATATTTATTATAGTTTAATATTATTTAAATATTTAATTATATATTTTCAATTATATAAATAATCATTTTAAAAAATAATATTTATTTATAATTATAAATATATAATTTTATATATATAATAAAAATATATTTATATATGGATAAATTTATAAATATTAATTTACAAATATGTTTGTAACATTATTAAAGATTATATATTCTTAAATGCGTATATCTTAAAAATGAGTAAAAAAGAATTATTAAAAATGAGAACGCATTAAAAATATTGAAAAATGGTTATGTTTTATTAAACTAATAAATTATTAAGAACAAGTATATATATTGAAATAAAGTTGAATATAGACTAAAAACATTAAAACATAACAAATAAATAAATATAAATAAATATTAGAATATGTTTAAATTCCAAAAAAACTAAATATATTAAAAATGACTAAATAATACTAACTGTAACAATATAGAAAATAAATATATAAAATATATTAATTAAAAACAGGATATATTAAATATATCATGTTACTAACTAAAATTCTAAAATGAATATTAAAATTTAAATAAATTAAATAAATATTAGCATTATGCATTTCTATATAAGATTTCATTAATTATGTAAATATTTGTGTGTATACATTTTATATAAAAATGCATTAATTATGTATAAGTATGTTTGAAATTAATGCAACACAAGTATGATATATGTTAAATTGAAAAATCAAATGACATTCAGTAAAATATTCATTACATGATACAATTAGTCAATATTTTTATTAATATTAACTTTTAATTATAAACATTTCATCACCGAATATATGATTTAATTAATATAAAAATAAATATTTTTTATTATTTAAGTAATATTTTATAAATTATTATATATATGGATATATATATATTAAAATATTTCTACGTAAAAAAATATTAAATGTATTAATGAATAATTATGTATAGAAACTATCAAAAATAAATAAGAAATTAATATATTTTTAATTATTACATTTTATTCATTTTCTATATTTATATTTAATATATTTTATTTATTACTATTTACAATTAATGTATATATGTATATATATATATGTATATTAAATATATTCATTTTTATTTATAATTGTTTGATTACTAATATTTTTATTAATTTTGTAATTTATTGAATTCTATTTTTTTTTAATTATTAAAATTTATTAATATATATATATAATATACTATTTATTAATATTTATAATTTATATATATTAATATTAAATTTATTAATTTTTATTAATAATTATTTAATTAATAATTTTTTTTATATTTTTGAAATTTAATTATTTTTATTTTTTATATTTTTAATTATTTCAATTTATTCGTTATATATATATATATATATATATTTAATATAGAGTATTTATTAATATTTTTAATATATATATATATATATTAAATTTATTAATAATTATTTAATTAACAAAATTTTTAGTTTTTTTTAAATTTATTGATTTTTAATATTTGTTTATTTAATAATATATATGTATATTAAATTTATTCATTTTGGTTAACAAATATTTAATTAATAAATATTTTAATATTTTTGTTATTTTACCCATTTTAAATTTTTAAATTTTTCTTTTTTATATTTATTCATTTTGTATATCTATATTTAATATATATAATTTATATAGATATATTAAATTTATAAATAATTATTTAATTAATAAATTTGTTATGATTTTTTTAATTTATTCATTTTAATTTTTTATTTGTTAAATTATTTAATTTTTTTAATATATTTAATTCTTAGTTTCTTTATTGGTATATAATTAAAAAATGCGGGTTAGATCACATATAGGCTCTGATGGTGGGGTAGGTTAGATGACAAGAACGTATGGTGTGGGCTATACTATAGGAAGTAAAGAGTGGGCGAAGGCTCATGTGGGACCATGATCCCATATGAGTGTGTGTGAATAATGTATTCGAGAACCCATTCCCGTAGTAGGCTTCTGAGCTTTCCATGTGGTCAAATCATATGTAAAGAAACCACCAATGTTTCTTTATTTTGATGTGGGACTAGCAAGAGAGATCGAGACCTTTATCAATGATAAAAAAGAACTAATAAAGGGTACCCTTTATCAGTGATAAAAATAAAGCACTGATAAAGGTATCCTTTATCAGCGCTAAAAAATTGTTGATAAAGGTTACCAATTATTAGTGCCAAAAACAAATCGCTAATAAAGGGTACCTTTTATTAGTGTTTTTTAGAATTGATAAATACATCCTTTATCAATGCTTCTATCTAGCACTGATAAAGGCTAGAACTATTTATTGTACATTTTTTATTAGTGTAAATGACAAGGGTTATCAACATATTCTAATAGTGGCCCAATGATCCATTGGCTATTCAACGACTTATAAAGGAAACTCTGGTCACATAGGTCCTCCCCGTGATACTATTATCAATAGTTTTAGATCCCCCCTAGAGTACTTATCATAGAGGTCCTCCCTATGATACACAATATATTAGCCACTGATTCTATCCTCATAAAAATTTGATGATAAACCATGGAGGTCCCCTCTATGGTGGTTTCAATAAATGTCTTCCCTGTAGCATCAAGATCGAATGGTTAAAATTTTCTCCCATTTCCAACCCAACAATAACTAGTAAACACATAGGTCTTATCCATAGAATATAATATGAGAAATCTTGAGGCCCTCCCCTTCATTTTTATTGTAAATTGAATATTCATGATACATAAAGCAAGAACCATGGATGTCCTCCTTGTTGAAGTATGACAACTGATTAGAAAGGGCCTCATCATGATGTTAGTTATGGAGATTCGCACCACATCATAAATATTGACCTATAAATATGTCCTCCCCAAGATATATAGTGACCCATGATTCATATATATAATAATTTCATCATTTTATATGAATATTCCTTATAAATCACAATAATCCATATCTGATAACCATATAGTTCAATTATCATTGGATACTTGAGTACATAAACAACTAGTTTATAAAATCTACATCATCTCCCACTAAGTTCATCACATATAGTACCATTTCAATGAAATGTCATATATAAAAAATTTATTTATAACATGTGGAAGGAATAAATAAGAAAGGGTGAGCTCAAATTTTATATCATGTAAAATATAATATATGAGATTCTATAATAATAAATAAATATTTTATCAAAATATTGTTACACAATTTACACATTTTCATCTCAAAATAGTAGTAAAAACATATTGATACAAAAAAACTCTAATTAGTTAAATTTATAACATATGATAAAATCAATCCAAAAAATCATGAAACAAAGTGTGAAAACACAGTTATCTTGTACTATGTTGGATCATTCATGAAAATGAATAACATGTATTCAAGATAAATTTCTATTAATAAGAAAAAAATAAACATTGGACTTGACATGGTGAAATAACCTAGATAATGTTATACATGGATTTGAATGTTGGTGTATATGTAAAGATCAATATGCCACTAGTAATTATTCTCATTGGTCAATATGAAAATTAGGAATTATGAATATCTGTCAATATAACCAATGGGAATTATGATAGTTAGTCTATATGATTGTTGGGATTTATGACTATTGGTTGTATAATTATTAAGAACAAACCATTTGTATTAATCTATATCCTGGGAAATGAGGAATGTTAATTATCACAAAAAGGGAGTATATATGGTTTCAACCAATGGGAAGATCCCATATGATGTTCATTTGTCAGTTTTTGGGAAAGAGGTATCATCCTTGGGGTTTACTCATGACCAAGCGCAAGAATAATTCAATCAAGTGTAGTTATGGAGGAACTATCTATGAGATAATTTTAAGTTAGATGAGATCCCCACCCTATCAATGTTGTCTGAACCAACCCAGTAAAGTACAACCATTTCATACCATACCCTTTGAGAAAATTCTGATATGATTTGAGGTTATGAATCTGGGGGTTGAGGTGTGTTGTAATGTAAATTATTTAATAAATTAAAAGTATTTTTACTCTTATAAATTATTTTTTATGAACATATAAAACTGAAATAAAATGTAAAATGTATGTAATTATAGAATGAATCTGATAAAATGGATTAAATATTTGGAATCTGAATATTTAAATTAGCCTAATGGGTGTGATTTTGTAATTTTTTATTAAAATAATAAAACGTAGTAAAAATGGTTTAATGTGATAAATTATTATAAATAAAGTATATATGACATAAAATTTATATATGAATGAATCATTTATTCCATGTATGTTATATTTCCCTATTTTTGGAAATAAAAACAATAGTGGGGAATTAATGGTGGTATTGGATCACAATGGTTATAGTATACCACTAAAGGAAAGTGGAAATTTAAAATAATGTATAAATTATTCCATGAAATTCCTCCCACCACACCTATAAATACCCACCCTGCAACACCCCATGATTACATAGTACGTTATCTTTTTAAAGTAATTCAATAGCTTGTGCTACAAGCAACACTGAGTTCGAGCGCACCATGAATTATCTAACTATCCATTAAAAAGGTGGTTATGAATAGTATTAACTGCATTTTTAAAACTCCATATAATTTTAACATATATATTATGTGTTTCATAGACATAATATAATAACAAATTAAATTTTTCAGATAAAAGAAGTATTTTTCAAAAAATTCAACTTTAACACCTATTAATGGTAAACCCTTTTTAAATACAATAATTGACACTTTTATATATTAAATTTTACAAAATAAACATTTTTTTTCAAATCAAGACATAAAAATTAAGTTTGGATAAATTTTTGGTGTTTTTCTAATAACATTCATTTTTTGATGAATAGTGAAAGATACTAAATTTAAATTGAATATTTTTAATAAAAATAATTTATAGTGTTAAATTATACATTTGAATGTTTTTAAGTACAATTAGAATATATTTTTTTATCATTTAATATAATTTATGTCATTATAAGTAATTTTACATTTAAATTGGACATAAATACATGGCAATCTTTTGATTATTTTTACTTTTTAAAAAACCTGCTTTCTGGTTTTGTCAATGGAAATTAATTTTAAATTAATTAATGAAAATTATATGTTATTAATATGGAAAAATAGACTTCATTTTTGAATTTGGAATATCAAAATTAGATTAGAGTGAATTTTTGGTATTTTTCGAAAAACATTAAATTTTTTATGAATAGTGAAAAACAATACATTATTGTTTAAAACCGACTTTTATTTAAATAATAAATATTTTTTATATAAATTTATTTTAAAGTCCAAATAGATACATAATACCTATATTAGTACAATTTTTTTCATTGTATTCATTTTATAATAAGATTAGATATAAAAATTTTTATTGAACTTTTAATGTCTTTTACCCACATTCTTGTCACATTTGTAAATTTTTATAAAACATAATTTTACTGATTCTGTGAATTAAATTTAAAAAATATGAGAGATATGGTTGACATAAGTACTTAAAATGTGGTTCAATAAGATGAATTTTATTGGTGAATAGTAGCATTTGAAATTTATTTACCACGGTTAAAGGTAAATAAGGTAATTAAAGGTAAAAATGATGTTATAATTACGCCAACACATGTACTAATTCTAATGAATAAGTTTTTTTTGACGAAAATAAAATTTAGGACTAAAATATGATCCTTTTTTACCCACTTGGATTATATTAGAACATTTATTATTATTTTATTTAAGGAAGAGTTAAAAGTGCAAAATTCAAATTTTAATAACTAAAACATATTTAATATAGGGTTATACATAAGATAATTTTGAATATAAATATTAATTATAAATATAAAAATATTTTATACATAATGTTATTTTATTTATAATTTTCAGAAATTAAATAATTAAATTTATGTATGACACAATGATGATACAATAATTAACTTATTAATAAATGATTAAAATAATTGATATTATAAATATTAAAATAAAATTAAATTGAGACTTTTGATGTATTTAAATAATTTTATAGGTTAATATGACATGTTATGGTTGATTCAATGAATTGTTTTCGAAAAAATCAGATTTTTATGAATTTTACAAAAACCAAACATCAAATAGTGTCAAAATTGAGAGAAATGAATTTTTAAAAGAAATACAATATTATTAAATGATATAATATTCCTAAAAATATAGGGTTTGGACAAATTATATATATTTAATGAAATATTTTTCATTAATTAACCACTTAAAGTTCACTTGACATTTTATAGTAAGTTTATTGACCATGAAATAAAAAAATTCAAGAAGACATGGTAAAAGTTAAACTATTTAACTAAGAGTTAAATCTAAAATATAAGGTTAATATGGTGACATAAACTTATCTAAAACCTATTGGTTTGAAGGATTTTGACCCATCCCTACCTTATACTCAAAAAAATTCGTTTGGAGCCTTTAGAAACCAAAAAATATTTTATAATAAAATAATATTCAATGCTTTTCCAAAAGGGACCCTCACCTCTCTTATAAAAGGGTACTTCCTTTTCTATCATGATCACACCTCAAAATCAATTTGAATCACCCAAAACCCCATCAAATATCCTCCCAACTACCCTAAATTAAATCTAGAGTCCATTCTTTGATCAGATAGCCAACTTAAGGATCCCTTTTGATCACATCCAAAGGGAGCACCCGAAGATGAGGTAATTATTTCATCATCTCTTTAAAAGTTATTTTCTTATTCCATTTCAACTTTCTTTATTGTCTCCATACCAAAATAATAATTCCCATATATTTTACATTAATTTATGTTATTATAAATATGTCACAATCATATTCCGTATTCTATCCATCCTATGAATGAAAAATTCGCAATACGTGCGTACGTACGGCTTACTGTCTCCACGTCATGGTGTAGTTTGTTATTCAACACTTAATTATTTGGATGGTTATAATAATGAGTATAAAGTATGTAAATAATACATATAACCTGTTATTTATTATTTATATATACTATAACATCCAATTAAACATGATTCCACCATCAATAGAATGATATTGTCGCTTGTTCGTACGTACGGCTTGTCATCTCCACGACACGAAGAGATTCATTTCCACATTCACCATTAAGTGATGATTATGAAATATATATTTTTAATAAGTATGTAATATATGACATAATAATTATACTATAAATATAAATAAATAAATATATATATATATATATATATATATATATATCTGTGTGTGTGTGTGTTTATATATATCTTATTCACTTACATCCGTTTAATACGATATGAAAACGGAAACATCATTTATGTGTACGTACAACCTATCATCTCCATAAATGGTGTTTTCCATTTCATATATTTATCTATGATAAATATTTATATTATTAATATATATAATATATAAATCATGTTTTACATTCTAGAAGCATGTAAATAATTTTTTAAATGATATGCTCAAGAATAACAAGTTTAAACGCATAGGATAAAGAAAGTGATTATTACCTGAAATGATACTTTAACATTGAAATTATTATTAAATGGTTAGTATAAAGTCATAAATGAATCATATATCATATCTTTTTTATTAATATGATTATTTTATAATTTAATAACATACTATGGTCATTATTGAGAAGGTTAAACGTAACCTCGACTAAAGGAATGAACAAAGTAAGGGTTAATTCCTCAATCTCATAATTTTTTGAGATTGTTTATTTATTAATTTTTACTGGGAAATATTTATTATCCATGTAAATTTTTCACAAAATTGTTTTCAATTGATTATTTTTAAGGGTCTCTTTAACTAAAACATCATTTTAAATGTTTTAAATTTTTATTCTTCTAAATCATTATCATTAATGTCCATGTTTCCAAAATGGGTTTAAGGATTTATTTATATGGATATGAATGTTTTAAAATGTTAATTACTTTAAAAAGTTTTAAATTCTCATGGGAAACTTCGATTCCGAAATGTATTTTAAATTAATTCCTTTATAAATTGTGAGACTCTTAAATGATTTCATGAAAAAAAGATATTTCTCTAATGGTGTTTTACTGATTATTTTCAACTATGTCAACATCCTTTTGGATATTATTATTGATTGAGGTTGATTTGTTATATATAAAATCTTAAATATTGAATTGAATGAGTTATGATATGTTTGACAATGAATGTGTTATTTTTATACCATTCATGCTTTATGGTTAAAGTATTGAGATTTTGTATGCTAGTTTTAATAAGAACGTTTATGTTATGTTTCATCATTTTCATAAGAGGAATGCATTGGACTTAGTATGTGATGGGTGGAGCCTACTATAGCTTCTCGAGGAATCAGTAGGTATCATTAGTCAAACTATAGTCTTGGAACAAGGCTTTGACAAAATATTATTTGTAGTCTTGGCACGAGGCCTTGACTATGTGGTTATGATGTCCAACATTATGCATTCCCTTCATTATGAAATTAGTTATTACAAGTGATTGTTCGACTAGTAGAATAACCATGTGCATATTTATAAGGTAATTTTTGATTTACCTTTTCCATGTTATGTTAAAGATTATGTTTAAAAATGATTTTGTTTTTATTAGACCTCTTTCCTTAAAATTTTATATCTTTTGCTAAATTATTTACCCCTACTGAGCATCTGAGCTCACTCCTCTCTTATTTTTTATTTCCCTAGGATGAAATGAAGTGAATTATGATTTATATGCAGGTTTAAGGTAGAAGAATAATGGAATTATAAAAGTATTATCTATGTTGTATTTTATATTAGAAATTGTAATGTAAATTTCATGTATGTAATCTATTTTCCAAGACTGCTAAACTAATTGGTCCTTCGGTACTTGATTCCTTTTAATAACGAAAATGTATTAAAACAATACACCGACACTAGTCTTCTGGGGTTGTGGCATTACAGTTGGTATTAGAGGAATTTTAGAACAAACCTTGGAAACTAGATTTAGAAAAACTCTGATTAGAGAACATTACCCTAAGATTGACTTTGATGATTAGTATAGAAGAACTTAATATAATTTTGGTAATGTAGAGATTTTGTGAATTTTCTAAACAATACATTTTTGTCTGGATACAAGCAGGTAGAGGTGGCTCTATCATAGATGTATCTAGGTGTGAAAACTCTAATAAGGAGTTTTGCACTTGACCTGGGGTTTCCCAGTACACGACAAAGGGCCTTTCTGCACTCCTGGTTATTACACACGTGGGGGAAATTCTTAGGATAATTCATATTTTCTTTAAAATAAATTATGAAGGATTTATGAGTAAATAATTCCATAAGAATTATTTTTATGGTTATGTATTATATACCTAAAATTTTCAATTTACGATAGGTATTTATTAGTTTAAAATTATGAAATGTGATTAATAAACTAACCTAGTGTATGCCATTGTTTATAAATTGAACCTAGTATAAGTTATGAGAACTCCAACAATACACATGTCCCAATGAGAAAGAAGGATCATATCTTTCATGGTCTTAAGACAACATTTCCTAGGGAAATAGCCTCCAATGTATTCTCATCATATGAGGAAATAATATCATGTGTTAATAAGATAAGTAATGAATTATCTAAGTATTATGGCTTCGAAGGGAAGCTAAAGAAGAATCGGATAACAGAGAGAAAGATAGATAAAGGGAATAAGGGAAAGAACAATTTTCCCATTAGTGATAACTGAGGAAATAATCACACGGGTAAGTGCTTGAATGTACTTGAAGTTTTTTATAACTGTAAAAAAGAAAACCAAGTATGTGATTTTAAGGGTATGAAAAAGGCTTAAAATGTACAATGCTTCATCTACAAAGAGTTGAGACACTACGCAAATGAATTCCCCAACCATTAAAGTATACCCCAAATGATTCAATTGGATAATAATTTTGTTATGATAGAACCACATATGAAGATGAATGATTAGTGTTCTTATGTTGTTATTGAAGAATCATGTAATTTTAGTGTTGTATCAATGACGTACTGGTTATATGAACTATGGGAATAAATAAGGATTATAACATAGTACTATTTAATTAAGGATTTGATATTGTATGGTACCATGTAAAATGACACAGTTTCAAGTTAATATTTTTGTAAAATAGATGGTGAGGGAAAGATAAAATTTAATATAGTTCTTATTCTCAGGTATTGATTTTGTAATAAGAGATAATTGATTTGGATAAAGCATATTTGATATTATTTACTAATAGGGAACTAATTAATTCTTTGTTTATTCCATCATTGTTGGAGATTACAACATTTATGAATTTAAAGAGTATATCCAGTATTCTATGTTTTATAGAAGGAATAAAGAGGAACGAATGTATTCAATATGGTTTTCTAGTAATAAATTTTCATACCATGTCTTAAGAGAATACACGATGAAGGTATTCACATTTATGTTATGTGACCTTCCTTATAAACTTTGGACTGTGAGTTTGGACCGAAGTATTTTGGTTATGTCTGAAGGTTAGAATTGATTATGTTGGACATTGGATATTATTATCTAAGGTTAAAAAATTTATTAATATTATTTTTGAATTTTTATAAAAAGGACAACCCGAAGGTCGGGCGACAACCTATCATGTTCGTAAAGGTTGTGAGACTTGAACCCGCAACTGAAGGGCAACAGTGGTGCATCACATACCACAAAAATACGTGATTTCCTGGTTTGTATAACGAATTTTTTAAAATGATGTGATATATGAATTATAAATCCATTTGTTTTGAAACCTTATATGATTAGTATAAAGAGAATATTTTTGGGTTCTATTATCTTTTGGAGTGAAATATGAGTTTGTGGTAGAAATTAGTTAAAGGACGGAACTATACTTGTCAAGTATTTTTTTCTTATTCTACGAAGAAATTAATTCTTAAAAATTAGGGAAAGGAACATAAAACCAAAAATGTGTTATCCAAATATCTTATTATTTGTTGAACCGATGATATTTTAAATCATCATAAATTTATGGCTTTGAGGCCCTCAAATTTCCTATTTTTGTTCACTTGTTTGTGATTAATGAACTCAATCACTCCCTATAAAAATTTACGTTTTCCCTCCAATTACGTGTCTATAATTTCCACAACTATTCTAATTTTTTAACCCCTAATTTGATGGTGACTTTATAATTTCTCTTTCCATCTTATTAAGACAAAATTGTTTTAACCCTATTTCCGATGTGGGTTTTCCACAAATGTATTTTCTATTTTAAACCTTTTATTTTTGAATAACATTTTCAAATAGCGAGGACGCAATTTATTGAATTAGGGAGAATGTAACTCCCCATGATTTCATAGTACGTTATCTCTTTAAAATAATTCAATAGCTTGTGTTACACGTAACAACGAGTTTGAGCACACCATGACTTACCAAACTAGCAATTCAAAATGAGGTTATGAATAGTATTAATTGTATTTTTAATACTCCATATAATTTTAATATATATATTATGTGTTTCTTAGACATAATTTAGAAAGGAATTCCATTTTTTCAGATAAAAGAAGTATTTTTAAAAAAAAATGACATTTTACCGCCGATTAATAGAAAATCGTTTCTAAATACAATATTTGAAACTTTTATATATTATATTTGACAAAATAAACGTCTTATTTAGAAGAGGGATGTAAAAATTTTGTTTGGGTAATTTTCTGGTGTTTTTATGATAACTTTCATATTTTGATAAATAATGAATGATACTAAATTTTAATTAAAAACCACTTTTTTAAGCAAAATAATTTATAGTGTGAAATTATAAATTTGAATGGTTTTGAAACATAATTATTTTATATTGTTATCATTTAATATAATTAAGTCATTATAAGTAATTTCACATTTAAATTTAACATAAACACATGAAAAATATTTTGAGAGTTTTTACTTAAAAAAACCTGCTTTCTGGTTTTTACAACGGGAATTAATTTTAAATTGATTAATGAAACTTCGATGTTTTTAATGTGGTAAAATAGACTTAATTTTTGAATTCATATTATCAAAATTATCATAGGGTATATTTTGGTCATTTTTTTGAAAACATTCATTTTTAATGAATAGTGAAAAAGAATGTGTTATTGCTTAAAACAGACTTTTATTTAAATAATTATTATTTTATATTTTAATTTATTTTAAAGTATAAATAGATACATAATACCTATATTATTATAATTTAATTTATTGGAGTCAGTTTATAATAATATTAGATTTAAAAAAAATTAAACTTTTACTGTCCTTTAATCACCTTTTACGCACATTTGAAAATGTTCATAAAACATAATTTTATAGCTTCTGTGAATTGAATTTCAATACTCTAAGTGACACAGTCTAAATCAAAAAGTAAAATTTTGTTCAATAAGATGAAAATAGTTTTTGGTGAATAGTAACTTTTGAATTTTATTTACCACGATTAAAAGTAAATAAGGTAATTAAAGGTAAAAATGATATCATAATTACCCCAACACAAGTCCTAATTATATTGAATAAGTGTTTTTTGACCAAAATAAACCTTAGGAATAAAATATGATCCCTTTTGATCCACTTGGATTAGATTAGGATATTTATTAATATTTTATTTAAGGAAGAATTAAAAGTATAAATTCCAATTTTAATAAATAAAACATTTTTAATATAGGGTTATACTTTATATAATTTTGACTATAAATATTTATTAGAAAGATAAAACTATTTCCTACATCATGGAATTTTAGTTATAATTTTTAGACATTAAATAATTAAATTTATGTATGACACAATGATGATGCAATAATTAACTTATTAATGAATGATTAAAATAATTGATATTATAAAAATTAAAATAAATGTAAATTTAGACTTTTGATGCATTCCATGAATTTTCCAGGTAAATATGACATGTTATGGTTTATTCAATGATTTTTTAATAAATATGATTTTTAAGACTTTCACAAAAACCAAATACTAAATATTGTCATAATCGACATAAATGATTTTTTTAAAAAAAATACTATATTATTAAATGAGATAATATTCCTAAAAATATAATGTTTGGCCATAAGACATATATAATGATATATATGTCATTAATTAACCACTTGATGTTCTCTTGTAATTTAATAGTATGTTTATTAACTAGGTAATATAAAAATACAAGAAGACAAGGAAAAAGTTAAACTATTTCGCTTAGAGTAAAATATAATAGATAAGGTTAATTTGGTGACCCAAACTTGTCTAAATCATATAGGTTGAGAGTATTTAGACACATAAAAACCTTATACTATAAATAAATCCATTTAGTTCCATTAGAAACTGAAAATTATTTTATAATAAAATAATATTTCAGGATTTTCTTAATGTGACCCTCACCTCTCTAAAAAAAGGGTACTTCCCCTTCATTAAAAATCACACCTCCAAAGCCATTTGACTCAAACAAACCCTACTAAAATATCCTTACAAATACTATAACTTCAACCAAGAGGCCTTACATTGATCATGAATCCAACATAAGGATCCATTTTGATCAAATAAAAAGGAAGCACGAGAAGAAGAGGTAATTATTTCATCATATATTTCAAAGTTCTCTTCTTCTTCCACTTCCACATTCATTGTTGTTTCCATATAAAAATAATAAATCCAGTAACTTTTAAATACTATGATATTATTATAAGTATGAATTAACCATATTCATTATTCTATCCATTCTATGAATGACAATGTCACCATACGAGCGTCTGTACGGCTTACCGTCTCCATGTCATGGTGTAGTTTGTTATTCAACACTTCATTATTTGGATGGTTATAATAATGAATATAATTGATGTAAATAATAAATATAAAATATAAATGATTCTTAATATATAATATACTATCCAATTAAACCTTGTTTCACCATCAATATAATGATAATGTCACTCGTGAGTATGTACGGCTTACCGTCTCCACTGTGATGTCCCGAAGTTTATTTCTCTTGTAATAATAATAATATGGCTTTATTTTATTAAATTTTATTTGTATGCAATCTGAATAAAACATAAAAAATCTAAACAATGATTTTTTTAAATAAAACACCATGGTGTTACATTACTACAAGATCAAAATGAAATTATGTTCACCATAGATACCTACTAAAAACCTTATCAGAGCCACTATAATTCCCCCTAAAGAAACAACGAGACCCTGTAAATAGAGAAACTCTATGGGGGCACTCATAACAAATAAAATCACCAAAATAATCATGAAAAATGTAATGACCATCTGTGGTGTATCAATCACTATCTTCTTCTTCTTTTTTGGGTTTAGGACACCAAAATGTTTGTTTTTATAAGGTATCTACCTGACCGTTACCCTTGGGTGACCGTTGGAAATGATTATGACCATTGAGTTATAATGGATTTAATAATAGCCATTGGCCTTTTTGGGGGTTTAATAAAAAAATATATAAGGATTTTTTAAAACATTTATGTTATGAAAACGTAACACAACCTATTATTGTGAGATTTTAATGGAAAATGATTTAATATTTTGAGTCACACTTAGGTGATGTTTTTAAAATGAAATGAGGATTTCAAAAATCTTACAAATTTTTTAAATATCTTGTAAAAGTTATCATTCTTAAAGATTAAAACCAATCAATGTTTTTTATTTCTATAATACTAGTATAAATGTTTTCATGTGGATATATTAAATTTCAATTTATAACTTTGTATTTTAAAACAATAGTGTTTATAAATAATTTCAGTAAAGACAAAGTATAATTGAATTTGTATTCTTTAATCTTTCAAAGTTTTAATAAAAGTTACATTTTATAAAAATTTATATATTCTTTATATATTTAAAATGAATGTATTTATTTTTAAAGTAGGATTTTATAAAAAATAATCCACTAGGTACATTCCTTTAGCCGGGATATGGGAGGCAGCTCATGCTAGACAATTGATCCTAGCCCTCAACCACAGCTCAGGATAGCCTGAGCGGGGAGCATAACTTCCTCGAAGGGCCCACAAAAGCACATGGGGGTTCAAAGTGAACCACCGTGGGAATGAGGCCATGGCAGGGCAGGGGTAGGGTGAGGCCTGTGGGGGGAGGGAGCCCGTGTATAAGGCCCCATTGTGTGTGTGTGTTGTATTTTTTCAAAGCGTTTTTCGGAGTCTCAGTCTTATAAAGAGATGAGAAATCTCCCACCTTTTCGATGTGGGGAATGTTTTTTGAGACGAAACACGATCCAGGACATTGGATCATGTCACTAGTGATCTGGGACATCCATCAAAATCTAGGCCTTGACTCCCAGTAACCGCAGTAATACTTATGCGTTTTTATACGCTGTTGGATTGGGCGTGATCTAATCACAACCGTCCACCACTTTTAAAAATTTCCACATAGATCTAAGCCTTCCGATAGAACTTCAATCAAATAAAAGTCTTCCATCTCTTTTGAAACCATGGTTACTCCTCCATCATCCAATCTTCTCCACATTTAGCCCTGGTCATTCAATAATTTTCTGAATTTTCCTCCCATGTTGTTTCTTCTTCTGTGCCTGCACTGGACCAGTAACCCCTACACCTCCAACTCAAACCATTTTTTCTTTACCTCTAACATCTGATGTACCCTCCTTTCCCTCATTTTCCATAATGTTTCCCTAGTCATTTAATGTTCCGGATATTCATCGGTTTTCCATCGTAAACCTTAATTATCCTGATTGTTTTTTATGCATGTTATAGATTATAAACTACTCGGTTTCACCCCAAGCATCCCTCGACTATTCTTTTTCCTCCAGTGCCTTCTTCAAGAACCTATGAGAATTCCTAAGCCTATCATCCCTCCTCGAACCAAGGTAAGGGATTTAAGTTTCCCTGTCTTTTTGGTTTGGGGGTATGTACATGTATATGTCTACTCATAAAAAATATATATTTAAGCCTACGGTTCAGTTAAAACCTTCTCATAAATCAAACCTAAGTCTCCAGAAATATGATTCCAAGAAGTATTATGAACATGATGGTTTGAGTAATACATAAAAAATAGATATTTGCATTATATACACATTTTTTGTTTTACTTTTGGTATATATCGACAAATACATGTATGATCATACGACATTGGGTGAAAACCCTCAAACACCCGACCCTAGGTCTTACAGATTTTGGGTTATGAGGTAGTTTTTTTTGAAATTGGGGTTATTATCTACATGAAATATATATTATATACATTATACATCTAATTATATATGTACTTATATATATATATACAACCATACAGTTTTAAAAGAACCTCTATGATGTTTTAGTTTTAAGTCCTCTACACATTGAGTATCAAAGATGAGGTTGATCATTTGTTTTAAAACCATAGAATTATATTTTCATATATGTTTATATATCATATACACAGAATTATTTAATTATATAGTATGTATAACCCACAATCTGGACCAATTTTAAGTCCCTCAACATTGGACTTCAATGATTTTATTGACATTTTGATAAACATGCACATGTTGTTTGATCTTTGTGTAAGACCCCTATGTACTCTCAATTATTCACATAAGTTATTTGTGTGGTCGAGGTTTACACTTTTATAAATTTTTTTAATAAATAAACCTTTAAATTTTTATTTTATGATTTGGGAACTTTTGTAAATTAATGTGAATAAAATATAAAAGTCATATGGGGGTCATGTATTTTTGGTTTAAACCATTTTATACATGATTTATTTTGGGATATGTGAAAATATTGGTGTACACATAAACTTTGTTCCTTAATTTTATTTATAATTTTTCAATATTTTCAAAGGAAATATAAAACATTTGTTTACAAAATAAATTTAGTTTTGTTTAAACAGTACTCTTTATATAATCCCTGGTGTATAAATAAATTTACACAACACTCAACCCTAAGTGTAGATATTCCAAATTCTATACTTTTGTTGTGTTTAGATCATGAGTATTATATTTTGGGTTTGTAACTTATATATTCATATCTATGAATAACTTATTTTCATATATATTAAATGGTATTGGTTATTATTGGGTTACATACTTTCTATATTTGAAATTTTTATGTGTTATACAAAATCATATTAGAAATAAATGTTTGAGAATATTTAATATTAAAACCCCACATGAAATATTTGGTTTTTTCATTAATTAATTATGCATCCAGATTAAATTCAAATATGAATTTTTATTAATAAGATTTTAGAAATTTAAGGTTACTATTGTATGTGAAAAAACTTTTGTTCCTTTTAGTACCTTGGATGTCATCACATTTGCTGTAGTCTGCTTACTATATTCACCATTCAATGACAAAGACATGCAGTTAATATTTTTGTTATTAACCTTTTAATGCATGAATCACCTTATATATATGTAAATGTTAAAGGATTAATTTTAACTACTATGACCAAATACAGATTAAATTTAATTATTCACAGTGGTATTAGAAACTTTGAATAATATGAAATGTTATATTAAAATTTTCAAGGTGGTATGGGACACTTTGAATAATGTAAAATAAGGAAACAAGAAATACGTGACACTTAAAATGATAAGTAATAAGTAATTTACTAAATCAGTGTGGTATGTTCACTTTGATTTAGAGAGATGAGGAATGTATTGGACTTATTATTTGATGGGTGGGGCCTGCTATATCCCCTCAATGCATCAGTAGATCTCATGAGATAGACTAAAGACATGGTGTAAGGCCCTGACAAAATGATTATTTATAGTCCTGGCATGAGGCATGGATAGTTTGGTTATGATGTCCGACATAGGCACTTTTCTCATTGTGGCTATGAATTTAATCAGCCAGAAGAATATGTGACTAGTAGAATATTATTGGTTAGAGTTTATGTACATAAAACCATAATAAGTAAAAGTTATGGCATAGTATTTATGCAATACTCACAGCCATTATCCATTTCCTGTTTCTTAGTAGTAAATGATGAAATTAAATTTTTTTCTATTATGCAACTATAATCATGTAATACTCTTAGTTATTAATTTTGTACCTTCATTCTCACACGAAATTTCTTTTACTTCTTAACCCATGTGATCATTCCTATAATTGAATCAGGTTTCCATTTAATTCTGTTAATATGCTTTTATTTGTGCACTTATTGTTCTTAGACAATTGTTATGGTATGTTTCATGTGTTACCACATTTTTTAATAAAATGATCTAGGGAAATTTTAAATAATATATTTAAAAGTTATATTTTTTTAATATGATATTTTTAAAACCCCTTAATGGGCATTCATATGCTCAACCTACATTTTTAAATGAAAATTTTCATGTATCAGTTTTCAGCTAAAGAAGCATGAGAGAAGTGCCTGTTTTCCCAGAACACGAAACCGAATTTGAACCATTGTATGAGACATGATGTGTAATTTATCAATGCATGTTTTTTAAAAAACAAATTACAAATCATGATTCAAGGCACCGACTCTACGTATTCTTGGGTCGTGTCCTCATAGTTCGTATCAGAGGATTTGGTTTACATAACACTAAAAAACCAGAACTGAATAAAGGAAAATTTACATATGAATTACTAAATATGAGGTTTCATTAATTTTCAGATGGAAAACAGAAACACCAGTCTTTTGTCTCTCCCTAATGAGGCCCTAGAAACCATAATTTCTATATCCATCCAATAAAATTTTGTAAACTCTTCTTATATTCGTATGATATAAGAACAGCTCAATGACGTGTCCAACTCTCCCTGTGTACTTCAACTCTATCGAGGAGCGGGTTTGGACTACCTTTTTATGATGAAAACCCAATTTCCATCTTATGCACGTCGAGGAAAGTACTACAAGGGACTTTTTATATGGTTCACCATAACAGAGTGCATTAAATCCTTTGAGGATTTCCATGAAGTTGTAGCAACAGGAGACCTCTACGCAACATATATGTGCCAAGTCTTGTCCTATGGACATTATGGTAAAGTAACAGACTTTGAAATTATTGAATTTTATGCCTCTTGTTCTGTGTATAGACATCAAGTACATACTGATGTCTCTCAACTATACACCCCTGAAGTCACACTCTGGAAACACCATATGTTCTCCCATGAGATTGAACCAGATAGATCGGGTTGCATTTGGTTCAGGGAGATTGAAAGTCTTGAAATTGTTTTGGGAATTTGTGTAACTGTGAACTGGGGAAATCATTAGTTTTGGGTGCCGTGTACCAATTGTTTTATGAAAATACATTTTTTTGTTTCTTCTTCCTTCTATATTTTCAGTTTTGTTCCTCATTGAATAGACTTTCCTAAAAGAATCTATTTATAGATGGAAGGAGAACCCCTCATTTTATCTCTTCCCGTTGAGATATTGGAGGCCATTATGTTCAGAACCTATGCAGAAGAGTACCTTCCATTCACAAACCTGTGAAGAATGTGCAAATATCTTTATGGGATATTGAACAGTCAAGACATTCTCCATTCATTTGAAGAGAATTATTACATCTACCACAGTATATAAAATTCTCAACTGGTTGAGTATAGATGAAGGGGAAAGTACCAAGAAGGTATTTTCTAATGCTTCAAACAATCCCTAAGCTTCACGACCGGAGTAAGGTTTCAAGAGGCTTCCTTGGAAGGGGACCAACATGCAGCCTACATAAACTAGATCCTGAGTATCAGTTTGTATGACCATTTCCACATCACTGAAATTATATGACAAGAGATGATTCAACAAGTCCTTAGAGAGTTTGTCCATTCGGACATCTCAGAGCTCTCTAACATTCGAGCCTCCATATGGAAGCCCGAGTGTGCACAACATGTGTTCAACCCATACTATCTGATGTGTGTTTGGGCTAGGGAAGTAGAAGAGTTATACACCAACTTGGGTATTCATCTAGCCTTACCTGAGGATCCTCCACATTAGAGGATGTGTTAAAGAACATCAGGGAGTTTACTTTAGTGTGGTTATTTGAAATGAATTAAGAGGATGCAATTATTTGTAGAGGGGGATATTGTGACACCCTGAAGTTTATTTCTCTTGTAATAATTATAATATGGTTTATTTTATTTTATTTTTTTTGTCTGCAATCCAAATAAAACAAACAAAATGGACCCAAGGATTTTCATTAAATAAAACACTGTAGTGTTACATTACAACAAGATCAAAATGAAATTATGATAACCAAAGATACCTACTAAGAACCCTATCATAGCCACTAGAATTCTCCTTAAATCAACAATGAGACCCAATAAATATAGAATCTCCCCGAGGTCAGTCATAACGAAGAAAATCACCACAATAATCATGAAAACTATACTGACCATTAGTGGTATGGAAAACAATATCTTCTTTTTTTGTCTTGGGTTTAGGACACCCTAATTTTTGGTTTTATAAGGAATATACCTGACCATTTCCCTTGGGTAACTGTTGGAGATTTTTGTGACCATTGAGTTCTAATAGCTAAAATAATAGTCGTTTTTCTTTTCATTGGTTTAATCAAAAACTTCTAATGAAGTTTTTCAGAACATTTTAGTATTGAAAATTTAACACAAACACTTATTGTGAGCTTTTAAAGGACAACTATTTAATATTATGAGTCACACTTAGGTGATTTTTTTAAAATGAGATGAGGATTTCAAAAATCTTAAAAATATTTTAAATATCTTTTAAATGTTCTCATTCTTAAAGCTTAAAACCAAACTATGATTTTGATTTCTATAATTTTTGTATAAAAGTTTTCATGTGGATATATTACAATTAAATTTATAACATTGTATTTTGAAACTATAGTGTTTATAAAGAATTTTAGTAAAGAGAAAGTATAATTAAATTTTATTCTTTAATCTTTTGAAGGTTAAATAAAAGTCAAAATTTATAAAAATTAAGATATTCTATATATAGTTAAAATGAATGTATTTATTTTGAAAGTTGGATTTTATAAAAACTAATCCCACTAGGGCTAGCCCTTTAGCTGGGCTAAGGGAGGTATCTTGAGGTAGGCGGCTAAGCCATGTCCTAAGCCTCAGCACATTCCAGTCTGAGTGGGGAGCACACCTTCCCCGAAGGGAACATAGGAGTGCATGGGGGTTCAGAGCATTCCAATATAGGATCGAGGACACAGTGGGGAAAGTGTAGGTCGAGGATTGTGGGGGGCAAGAGCCCGTGTATAAGGCCCCCATTTGTGTGTGTTTTTTTTCTGACCATTCTTCAGAGTCTCATACTTATAAAGAGAAAATAAATCTCCTATCGATTTGATGTGTGACATGTTTTTTGAGGCGAACCATGATCCAAGCTATTGGATTGTGTCGCTAGTGATCTGGGCCATCCATTGTAGTCTGGGACATGAATCCTAACAACTGTGGTAAAACTTCCACGTTTTATACGCCGTTGGATCGGGCGTGATCTAATCACAACCATATACCACTTTTAAACATTTCTGTGTTGATCTATGTTGTATGATCAAACTTCAACCCAATCAAAGATTTCAATCTCTTTTAAATTCACGGTTACTTCTCCACCATCCAATATTCTCCTCATTTAATCCTAGTTGTCCAATAATTTTCCTTATTTTCATCCTATGTTGTTTCTTCTTCTCCATCTGCACTGGACTAGTAACCCCTACACCTCCTACTCGCACCATTATTTCTTCACACTTGACAACCGGTGGATTCTCTTTTCCCTCTTTTTTCCACCAATTTTTCCCTAGTCATTTAATGTGAAGGATAAGCATCAGGTTTCCAATGTTATCATTAAGAATCCTGTTTGTTTTTTATGCATGTTATAGATTATAAACTACCCTATTTCACCCCAAGCATCCCTCAACTATTCTTCTTCCACCAATGACTTCTTTAAGTACCTCTGAGACTTCTTGAGACTCTCCTACCTCCTCGAACCTAGGTAAGGGATTTAAGTTACCTTATCTTTGTGGTTTGAGGGAATGTACATATATATGTATACTAAAAAAATATATTTAAGCTTATGGTTTAGTTAAAAACCTTCTCTTAAACTGAACCTATGTCGCATGAAATATGAGTCCAAGAAGTATTATGAACTTGATGGTTTGATTAATACATAAAAAAACATAGATATGTTCTTTATATACACATACTTGGTCATACTTTTGGTATATATATACAAATACATGTATGATCATACAACTTTGGGTGAAAACCCTCAAACACCCAACCCTATGTCTTTCAGATTTTGGGTTATGAGGTAGTTTTTTTAAATGGGGTTATTATCTACATGAAATATATATTATATACTTTATACATCCGATTATATATGTGCTTATACATATATACAACCATACAGTTTTAAAAGAACCTCTATGGTGTTTCAGTTTCAAATCCTCTACACTTTGAGTTTTAAAGATGAGGTTGAATTTTTTTTAAACATATGGAATTATATTTTCATATATGTTTATATATCATATACACAGACTTATATAGTTGTATAGTATGTATAACCCACCTTTTGGACTAGTTTTCAGTCCCTCAACATTAGACTTCAATGATTTTATTGACATTTTTATAAACATGTGTGTGTCATTTGATCTTGGTGTAAGACCCATAGGTATACCCAATTATTCACACATGTTATATGTGTGATTGAGGTTTACACTTTTATAAATTTGATTAATAAATAAACCTTTAAAATTTTATTTTATGATTTGGTTACTTTTGTTAATTAATGTGACTAAAATATCAAATTGATTTGGCTGTCATTGATTTTTGGTTTAAAAGATTTTTAACATTATGTATTTTTTGGATCTGTGAAAATATTGGTGGACACATAAACTTTCCATAATTTTATTTATAATTTTTCATGGTTTTTAAAGGAAATATAAAACATGTGTTTTCAAAATATATTTAGTTTTGTTTAAAAAATACTCTTTATATATACCCTGGTGTATAAATAAATTTACACAACACTGAACCTTAATTGTATATATTCTAAATTCTGTACATTTTTTGTGTTTAGATCAAGAGTATTATATTTGGGGTTTCAAACTTCTATATTCATCTGTATGAATCATTTATTTTCTTACCTATTAAATTGTATTAGTTATGGTTGGGTTACATGCTTTCTATTTTGAGATTTTTATTTGGTATACAAAATCATATTAGCAATAAATGTTTGAGAATATGGAATCTTAAAAACCCACATGACATATTTGGTTTGTCATTAATTAATTATTCACTCATATGAAATTACAATATGAATTTTTATTAATAAGATTTTATAATTTTAAGGTTACTATTTCATGTGAAAAAACATGCGTTCCTTTTAGTACCTTGGATGTCATTACATATTCTATACTATGCGTATTATTATTCATTCAATGACTATGTCATGTAGTTGATAGTTTTGTTGTTAAACTTTTAATGCATGACTCACCTAATATATATGTAAATTTTAAAGGATGAAATTTAACTACTATGACCAAATATGGATTAAATTAAATTATTCAAGTTGTTATGGTACACTTTGAATAATATGAAATGTTAAATTAAATTAATCAAGGTGGTATGGGACACTTTGAATAATGTGAAATAAGGAAACAAGAAGTATGTGACACTTAAAATGACAAGTAATAAGTAATTTACTAAATCAGAGTAGTATATGAACATTGATTTAGAGAGATGATGAATTCATTGGACTTAGTATGTGATGGGTGGGGCCCGCTATAGCCCCTCGATTCATCGGTAGGTCTCATGAGACAAACTACGGTCTTATTGCAAGGCCTTGACAAAATGATTATTTATGGTCCTGGCACGAGGCCTGGACAGTATGGTTATGATGTCGAGAATATGCACATTCCTCATTATGGCTATGAAATTTATTCAACCAGAAGAATATCCGACTTGTAGAATATTCTTGGTTATAGAGCTTATGTACCTAAGAACTAGAAGAAGTAAAAGTTATTCCATAATATTTTTGCAGCACTCAGAGCCTTTAGCCAGTGCATGTTTCTTAGTAGTAAAGGATGAAATTAATGTTTTTTTATTATGCAACTATGATGATGTAATACCCTTTGTTATTAATTTTTTACCTGCATTCTCACATGGAATGTATTTTACTTCATACCCTGTATGAGCATGCCTATAATTGAATCATGTTCCTTGTAATTCTATTTGTATGCTTTTAATTATGCACTTATAGTTCTTAGAAAATTCTTATGGTGTATTTAATGTTTTACAACATTTTTTAAGAAAATATTTTATAGAAATTTTAATGAATGTTTTCAAAAGTTATATTGGTTTAATATGTTATTTTTAAAACCCCTTACTGGGCATTCATATACTCACCTTACGTTTTTAAATGAAAATTTTCAGGTATCGGTTTTCAGCTGAAGAATCTTGACAGAAGTGTCTGGTTTCCCAGAAACTGAACCAAATTCGATTCTATGTATGGGACATGATTGGTAATTTATCAGTTCTTTTTTTGGTAAAAAAATTACAGATCAAGATTCAAGGCACCAGCTTGAGGTATGCTGGGGTCGGGTCCCCACATCCACGATACGATGAGATTCATTTCCACATTCACCATTAAATGATGATTATAAAAATATATTTTATTAATAATTACGTAAAATATGAAATAATAATTCCATTGAATATATATATATATAGTTATTTACATATATCTTATTCACTTACTTCTGTTCAATACGATATGAAAACGGAAAAAAAGTTTATACGTATGTACGACATACCATATCCATAAACCGTGTTTTCCATTTCATATATATATATCTATTATATATATTTATATTATGAATACATATTATATATAAATAATGTTTTACATTTTGGATGTATTTAAATCATTATCTATGTTATACGATCAAGAATAACAAGTTAAAACACATAGGATAAAGAAAGTAATTATTACCTGAAATGTTACTTTAACATAGAAATTTTTATTTAATGGGTAGTATTGAGTCCTAAATTAATCATATATGTTATCATAAATATTAATATGGTTATGGTATAATTTAATGAAATACTATGGTCATTATACATAAGGTTAAACATAACCTCGACTAAAGGAAAAAACAAGGAAAGGGTTAATTTCTCAATCACATTATTATCCGAGATTGTTTATGTGTATGTTTTTACGGGGACATATTTATTATCCATGTACATATTTCATGAAAGTGTTTTCAAAAGGATTATTTTTAAGAAACCCTTTAACTAAAACCTTAGTTTAAATGTTTTAAATATTTATTCTTCTAAATCATCCTCATTACTGACCATGTTTTCATAATGGTTTTAAGGATTTAATTATATGGACATGAATGTTTTAAAATCTTAATTCCTTTCAAAAATTTCAAAGTGGTATGGGACACTTTGATTAAAAAATCTCTTTTAAATGAATTCCTTTATAAGTTGTGTGAATTTTAAATGATTTCATGAAGAAAAAATATTCCTCTTAATGTGTTTTACGGATTATTTTCAACTATCTCAGCATCCTTTTGGATATTATTCTTGATTGAGGATGATTTATTTTTAATAAAATTATCAATATTTTATTGAATGAGTGATCATATATTGGACTGTGAATGTGATATCTTTATAAAATTCTTTATTTATGGTTAATGTATTGAAATTTCGAATCCTAGTATTAATACAAATCTTTTTTATGTTTCAACATTTTCATAAGAGCAATTCATTGGACCTATTAAGTGATGGGTGGAGCCCGTTATAACTCCTTGATGCATCAGTAGGTATCATGAGACAAACTAGTGTCTTGGCTCAAGGCCTTAACAAAATCTTATTTGTATTCTTGGCACAATTTCCTGACTATGTGGTTATGATGTCCAACAATATGCATTCCCTCATTATGAAATTGGTTATTACATGTGATTATTCGAATAGTAGACTATCCATGTGCATGTTTATATATTAATGTTTGAGTTATTTTTTCCATATTATGTTCAAGATTCTGTTTAAAAAGGATTTTTCATTACACATCATTCCTTAAATGTTTATATCTTTTTCTAAATTATTTACCCTTAATGAGCATATGAGCTCACCCCTTTCTTATGTTTTATTTTCCCAGGATTCCATGAAGTGTATTATGATTTATATGGAGGTTTAAGATAGAGGAATAATGGAATTATCAAAGGATTATATATGTTGTATTTTATATTAGAAATTATAATGTAAAGTTCATGTATGTAATATATTTTCCAAGAATTCTAAATTGATCGGTCCTTTAGGGATTGATTCCATATAATCATGCCAATGTATTTAAATAATGTTCCAACTCTAGGATTATGGGGTTAGGGTGTTACAGTTAGTATCAGAGGATGTTTGGTACAATCCTTGGAAACTAGATTTAGAAAAAATCTTATTAGAGAACATTACCCTAAGATAGATTTTGAGGATTAGAATAGAAGAACATTCTAGAATTTTGGTGATGAAAGGATTTTGTGAATTTTCCATGCAATACATCCTTGTCTAGATAAAATCAGGTAGAAGCGGCTCTGGAAAAATGTACCTAGGAGTGAAAACTCTGACAAGGAGTTTTGGGCTTGACCCGAGGTATCCTGGTACATGACAATAGGTCTTGCTGCACTCTTGGTTACGACACTCCTAAGGGATATGCTTAGGATAATTCATATTTTCTTTACAAACCATTATGAAGGGTTTATGGGTAAATACTTACACAAAGAAAATATTTTTATGAATATGTATTATATGCATAAAATTTTCAATTTATGTTAGGTATTTTACATGTTTGAAATTATGCATTGCGATTCATAAACTAGCATAGTGTATTCCATTTTTTAGAAATGGCGCCTAATAGAACGAATGAGAACTCCATAAATACACATGTACCAATGAGTAAGAAGGATCATATCTTTCACGGTCTTAATACAACATTCCAAATGGAAATATACTCCCATTTATTCACATAATATGAGGAAATAATATCATGTGTTAATAATATTAGTAATTTTTTTTGAGTTCTATTGATTTTAAGGGAAGCCAGATAAGAAGAGGATGGCAGATAGAAATTTAGATAAAGGGTATAAGGGAAAGAATTATTTTCCCATATGTGATAATAGAAGAAATAATCAGATAGAGAAGTTCATGAATATACTTGATGTTTATTATAAGTGTAAAAAAAGGACACCAATTATGTGATTGTAAGGGTAAGAAAAAGGTTTCAAATGTAAAACTTTTCATCTGTAAGGAGTTGGGACACTACACAAATCAATATCACAATCATAAGAGTATACCCAAAATGATTCTATTGGACAATAACCAAGTTATGATACTACCACATATGAAGAGGAATGATTAGTGTTCTTATATTGTTATTGAAGAATTACATCATTTGATTGTTGTATCAATGACGTACTAGTTATATGAATTATGGAAATAAATAAGGATCGTACTATAGTACTATTTCATTAAGGATTTGAGATTGTATAGTACAAAGTAAAGTGACACAGTTTCAAGTTAAACATTTGTGAAAATACATGGTTAAGGGAAAGATAAACCTTAATATGGTTCTGATTCTTAGGTAATGATTTTGGAATAAGAGATAATTGAGTTGGATATAGTATATTGGATATTATTGACTACCTGGGATCTAATTAATGGTTTTTTTATTCCATCACTGCTAGAGTTTACAACATTTATGGATTTAAGGAGTATATCAAGTATTATATGTTTTAAAGAATGAATAAGGAGGAATGAACATATTAAATATGGGTTTCTAGAAATTGATTTTCTTACCATGTCTTAAAAGAATACATGATAAAGGTATTCACATGTATGTTATGTGACCTTCCTTATAAATTTTGGACTGTGACTTTGGCTGAAGTATTTTTGGATAATTCTAAATGTTGGAATGGATTAAATTGTACATTGGATTCTATTTTCTAAGGTTAAAACATTTTTTAATATTAGTTTTGGTTTTTTATAAAAATTACAACCTGAATGTTTTGAAAAAAGACATCACGTCTTGAAAGTCCATGAGGCATGAACCCGCAACTAAAGGGCCACAAGGGTGCATCACCTACTATTGGTATATGTGATATATAGGTTTGTATAATGTAGGTTTTTAAATGATCTGATAGATTAAATATAAATCCATTTTTTTTGAAACCCTAAACAATTATTATAAATAGAACATTTTTGAGTACTATTATCTTTCGGAGTGAAATGTGAGTTTGGGGTAGAAATTAGTTAAATGATGAAACTCAAATCGACAAGTATTCTTTTTTTATTATTCTATGAAGAAAATAATTCTTAAATATTATGGAAAGAAGCTTAAAACCAAAATTGTGTTATCATAATATCTTATGTTTTGTTGAGCTAATGATATTTTAAATCATCATAGATTTATGTCTTTGAGGCCGTAAATTTTCCATTAATTGTTTACTTGTTTATTATTGATGACCTTAATCACTCCCTATAAATATTTAAATTTTCCCTCCAATTATGTGTCAGCAATTACATCCAGTGTTCTCCTACTTGAACCCCTTATTTGGTGTTAACCTTTTCATTTCCTTTTCCCTCTTATTAAGACCAATTTTATTAACCCTATTTCCAATGTGTGTATTCCAGAAGGAAATTTTTTATTTTAAACCTTATATTATAGAAGAACAATTTCAAATTGTGAGGAAGAAATTTATTGCAGGAGAGGAGAATGTAACACCCCAATATTTCATAGTATGTTATCTCTTTAGAGTAATTCAGTAGCTTGTGCTACACGCAACACCGAGTTTAAGGGAACCATGAATTACCAAAATAGATGTTTGAAAAGTAGTTATGAATAGTGTTAATTTCATTTTGAATACTCCATATTATTTTAACATCAATATTATGTGTTTCGTAGACATAATATAATAACAAATTCAATTTTTTTAGCTAAGAGAAGTATTTTAGAAAAATAAATTTTACCACCTATTAATGTAAACCCCATTTTAAATCCAATATTTGACACTATTATATATTAAATTTGACAAAATAAACATCTTCTTTAGAGGAAAGACATAAAAATTTATTTTGGATAATTTTATGGTATTTTTTTAATAACATTCATACTTTGCTGAATAGTGAAAGATACTAAATGTTAATTGAAAACAAATTTTTTAATCAAAACACTTTATTGTGTCGAAATATGAATTTGGATTATTTTGAAGTATAATAAGATTATATTGTTATCATTTAATATAATTTAAGTCATTATAAGTAATTTCATATTTAAATTGAATGTAAATACATGCCAATCTTTTTATAGTTTTTTAATTTAAAAAAACCTTCTTTTTGATTTTTATAATGGGAATTAATTTTAAATTAATTAATGAAACTTCTATGTTTTGAATTTGGTAAAATAGAATTCATTTTTGAATTCGTAATTCCAAAATTATCTTAGGGTCAATTTTGGGTATTTTTCTGAAAACATTCAGTTTTTGATGAATAGTGAAAAACCCTGCGTTATTGTTTAAAATTGAATTTTATTTAAATTTATTTTAAAGTAAAAATAGATTCATAATACCTATATTAGTCCAATTTAACTTACTAAAGTTATTTTATAATAATATTAGATATAAAATTTTTTATTGAACTTTTAACGTCTTTTACCCACCTTCTAGGTACATTTTCAAATTTTCATAAAACTTAATCATACCACTTCATTGAATTGAATTTCAAAAATCCGAGAGACATGGTGAAGATAATGTATTAAAATGTGTTTCAATAAGATGAAATTTTGTTTTGTGAATAGTAACCTTTGAATTTTATTTACCACGGTTAAAAGTAAATAAGGTAATTAAAGGTAAAAATGATATTATAATTACCCCAACACATGTCCTAATTCTATTTGATAAGTGTTTTAGAACAAAATAAACCATAGGAATAAAATATGATCCTTTTTGATCTACATGGATTAGATTATGACATTTATTATTCTTTTATTTAAGGAAGTGTTAAAAGTGTTAAATTTAATTTTTTATAACTAAAACATATTTAATATAGGGTTATACATAAGATAATATCAACTATAAATATTAATTAGAAATATAAAAAGGTTCAATACATCATGGTATTTTAATTTTAATTTTTAGAAAATAAATAATTGAATTTATGTATGACACAATGATGATATAATAATTAACTTATTAATGAATGATTAAAATAATTAATATTATAAATATTAACATAAATGTAAATTGAGACTTTTGATGTATTAAACTAATTTTAAAGGTTAATATGACATTTTAGGGTCTCTTAATTAAATTGTTTTCAAATAAATAACATTTTTATGACTTTAAAAAAAACCAAGTACTAAATAGTGTGAAAATTGATATAAATGAATTTTTAAAACATATAATATATTATTAAATGATATAATATTCCTAAAAATATAGGGTTCATCCAAAGGAAATATATAATAATATATATGTAATTAATGAACCACTTTAGTTGTAATTTTCATTTTATAGTTTGTTTATTAACCATGTAATATAAAAATACCAGAATACCTGGGAAAAGTTGAACTATTTAACTAAGAGTTAAATATAAAATATTAGGTTAATATGGTGACATAAACTTATCTAATACCTATTGGTTGAGAGTATTTCGAGACATCCCCACATTATAATCAAAATAAATCCATTTATATCCATAAGAAACTGAAAATTATTTTATAATGAAATAATATTTCAATATTTTCCTAAAGTGACCCTCACCTCTCTCAAAAAAGGATACTTCTCCTTCTCTCAATATGACACCTCCAGAGCAATTTGGCTCAGCCAAATCCTACTAAAATATCCTCCCAAATACCCTAAATTCAATATATAGGCCTTAATTTGTTCATAAATCTAAACTAAGGAGCCCTTTTTATCAAATCCAAAGGAAGCACCCGAAGAAGAGGTAATTATTTCATCACCTCTTTCAAAGTTATTTTCTTCTTCCACATCCTTTTTCTTTGTTGTTTCCATACCAAAATAATAACTATAGTATGTTTTACATACTATTATGTTATTATAAATATTTTACAACTATATTTATTATTATATGCATCCTATGAATGTCAATGTCACCATATGTGTGTACGTACGACTTACCGTCTCCACGCCATAGTGTAGTTTGTTATTCAACACTTCATTATTTGGATGGTTATAATAATAAGTGTAACTGATGTAAATAATATATATAACATGCTAATAATTCTCTATATATAATATATCATACAATTAAAAAGTACTTCACCATCAATAGAATGAAATCGTCTCTCATGCGTACGTACGACTTACCATCTCCACGACGCGATGAGACTCATTCCCACATTCACCATTAAACGATGATTATAAAAATATATATTATTAATAAGTATTTAATATATGAAATAATAATGATACTTTAAATATATATATATTTATATATATGTGTGTGTGTGTGCTTATTTACCTATATCGTATTCACTTACTTCCATTCAATACGATATGAAAACAGAAATAACGTTTATGCGTATGTACGACCTACCATCTCAATAAACCGTGTTTTCCATTTTATATATAAATATATTATACATATTTATATTCTTAATATATATGATATATAAATCATGTTTTACATTCAAGAAGTATGTAAATCATTATCTAAGTGATACGATCAAGAATAACATGTTAAAACACATACGATAAAGAAAGTGATTATTACCCAAAATATTACTTTAACATAGAAATTATTATTAAATGGGTAGTATAAAGCCATAAATAAATCATATATGATATCATAAATATAAACATTGTTCTGTTATAATTTAATAACATACTATGGTCATTATATAGGAGGTTAAATATACCCTAGACTAAAGGAAAAACAAGGTAAGGGTTAATTCCTCAATCTCATTATTATTTGAGATTGTTTATGTGTATGTTTTTACTACGACTGATTTATTATCCATGTACATGTTTCATAAAATAGTTTTCAAAAGGATTATTTTTAATGTACTCTTGTACTAAAACATCATTTTAAATGTTTTAAATATTTATTCTTCAAAATCATTCTCATTAATGACTATGTATTCAAAATGGTTTTAAGGATTTATTTATATGGGCATGAATGTTTTAAAATGTTAATTACTTTCTAAAGAATCAAATTGTTATGGGAAAATTTGACTCAAAAATCTATATTGAATTAAATTATTAAATTGTGAGACTTTTAAATGATTTCATGAAAAAAAATATTTCTCTCAAAGTGTTTTACTGATTATTTTAAACTTTGTCAATATCCTTTGGATATTATTCTTGAGTGAGGTTGATTTGTTATAAATAGAATGTTCAATATTTTATTTAATGTTGTATGTTATGTTTGACTGTGAATGTGCTATTTTTATACCTTTCATTATGTATGTTTAATGTATTGACATTTCGTATGCTATTTTTAAAATGAATGCTTATGTTATGTTTCAAAATTTTCATAAGAGGAATGCATTGGTCTTAGTATGTGATGGGTGGAGCCCGCTATAGCTCCTCAATGCATTGGTTGGTCTCCTGAGACAAACTAGTGTCTTGGGATAAGGCCTTGACCAAATATTATTTGTATTCTTTGCACGAGGCTTTGACTATGTGGTTATAATGTCCAACATTATTCATTCCCTCATTATGAAATTAGTTATTACATGTAATTATTTGACTAGTAGAATATACATGTGCAAGTTTATAAGGTACTTTTTGATTTATTTTCTCCAAATTATGTTCAAGATTATGTTTATAATGGTATTTGTTTTTATTACACATATTTACTTAAAATTTTATAGCTTTGGATAAATTATTCACCCTTACTGAGCATAGATGCTCACCCATTTCTTAATTTTTATTTTCCAAGAATGTCAGGAAGTGTATTATGATTTATATGTAGGTTTAAGCTAAAAGAATAATGGAATTATCAATGTATTATATTTGTTGTATCTTATGTTGGAAATTGTAATGTATGATAATGTGTGTAATCTATTTTCCATGAATTCTAAACTCATCGGTCCTCCAGGACTTAATTCCTTGAAATCATACCAATATATTAAAATAATACACTGGCTCTAGGATTCTGGGGTGGGGTAATTACACACCCCTACTCTCATTATTACACACCAAATTCAAACCCACATCTTCATTTCCGTCTCTAGGAGTATCTACCCTGGCACTATCTTCATTTTTGAAGAGTTTAGTTGAATCAATGGTGGGTTCCTATTTAAGAAGCTCAAGAGTAGTCAATGATCTTATTTATCTCTGATTATTTACTATATGAATTTACTTACTTGTAATAAAATTTTAATTTTCTTTTAAAATTATTCTCTAATTTTTAGCAAAGTTATTATCTCCTCATAGAACAATTATCGTGGATACATTACCCAAACCACTTAATTTATACCTTTTTTCATCCGATAATATGATGATGTAAGGGTTGAATCTATCTCTATTTACAATTAATATTTACATTACCATTTTATTACCCTTTTTAATCAACAATTAATTATCCAATTATTGTTTTTATGTCATTTTATATACAATTTTTAAGACACATCACCCATGTGAGAATTACTTTCAGTCACATTATACCCAATTCATAAGTTATTACTATGCCTAATCCTACTTGTAGCCATATAAATCCTATACATTGGTAAATTGAAAATTGTTTGATTTCCCAGGAAAATACATACATTCATGGATACTACTAGTGGAGATATTTTTTAAACTAATTAAACTCTAGGTAATAACCCCCCAAAAGAGTTGGTCAGGTATATCCCAATCATCATCATGGAGCATGGTGAACATGCCCTCGATGCACACCTAATTAGAAACTCTGAGGGGATATGCTAGTGAAAATTATAACTATTTATATAACAAAGAATGTAATTTATTTTTTGGTTTATAATGAATGTTTTTTCAACTCCTACAATTTCAAATAAACATTTCCAAGCACATTGAAAATCATTAATCTTGATAAGTACTCATCACCTATAATCAGGAATAAATCATTTGTTGTACAATTTTATTGAAAATTATGAATCCATAAATATTACTTATATATGTTGAGGGATTTAAATTATATATTCTTAATAATTAATTGATTTGGAAAATCTTTTAATGACCCATATCATAAATTGTTCTGAATTGGAAGATCATGTATAAAATTTTGCATTGGGAAAATGTGTCATGTATTTCTAAGTTGTTCATCATTGAAAATTATACTTTCTATAACCTATAATAATTTTGAATGTGATTTAACGTATTGTAATTTTATGTGATAGGTGGGCATTGGAATTATATATCCCCATAGTGAACTGGTTGGTCTCATGGTATAACTAAGGTAGGGTAATTATGTAACAGCCTAAGATTTTATAAAATATATATTTTCAAATAAATTCAATATTTTATGTACTTTTATCTATAAAAAATAATAATAATTTTATCTCATGTAACACACAATATTGAGTGTAAGTTGTGATACAAGTAACGCCGAGTTTGAACGAAACATGACATACTATTAAATTATTATTATTTAATATGATAGTTACTACCCAATTATTGGATTAGAGTTTATGAATAAAATTAACTAAATTAAGAGAATATATGGTCCACAAGATTATATAAAATTAATTCATTAGTGACTAATTAATTATAAATAAAAATAAAAACTATCTGAAAATAAAAGAATGATTTTTCTTTAAAAAACTATTTTTATGCACAAAAAAGTGTTTTACCTCAATAAATTAAAAAAATATATTATAGTGAATTATTTTAGTGAAATTTATTTATTATATATTCAATAAATTTTTTAACATTAATCTTATGTTTTTATGGACAATAGATACGAATGAATCCAATTCTGCGCTTAAAGCTATATTTTTATAAAAATTAGTTTTGTCGCATTTTTTACATTTATTATAAACTTATTTTTTTTTTCCAATTTTAGAAAATGTGTTTAAAAATATAAACTTCATATTTGAAATAATAATGTAAAAATTATCTTATGGTGATTTTTTTAGAATTTTTTGAGAAGATAATTTTTTTAATAAATAGTAAAGAATACTCATTTTATTGATAAAATTAGTCTAATTATATATATAAATTAATACAATTTATGTCATTTTATTCAATTTTATATTCATTTTTGTTATAATAACTTATTAAACCTTTGAAAATTTTTCTCTTTGGAAACAAATTTCTCATCTTAAATGTTGGATTACTTTTAAATTAAAATTTTCCACTCATGTGAATTGAATTTGGGAAAATTTATTCTAAATTTGGAATAATCAAAATTTATAACATCTAATGATTCAAACTTAATTTTAGTGATGTCCCTGACCAGGATGCCACTTAACAGGTGCCCCGAGCCCGGTGTGCTACATGAACTCAAGTGCATCTCCCCCAATGCCAGAGGATTCAAACTAGTTGTGAGGGCCTAGGGTGTGTTTATGGGAAGAATATTCCCTCATTAGCAGAGTGTATCCCAACATATGAAATATAAAGGAATAATAAACACCAGAATAAATATAAATAATATAAATAAATAGTGGAATCAAACTTATGAAATAAATAAACAAGAATAATAATAACTATATCAATTAGATTAATGATGATGTAATGTCATGTCACAAAAAAACTATAAAACATGGATACAAGACAACACACATAACATGTTCCACTGGTAATAGAAAAAAAACCTACTACAAGCATCTCGAGATTCTACTTGGCCATCTGCATTCAAGCTCTATCCTATCAACATGAAATCAAGTGTTAGAAGGTGCATGTTTTCCATTTTCAATACCTACAACCAGGTAATCTAATCCAAGTACCTAAAATCACCTAGAGATGCTCCGAGATAAATCTATGTGGGCCACCACCAACAGTGTCGATAACATTCGGCCTGTGTAATGGAATATAGCAATGTACATGCATGAACACATAAATTTAATCAAGGAGTACAATGTGACTAAATACCCAAGTACCTACTTCCTCCCTCAGTTGGTGTTTGAACATGTAACCAATTAATTAATTAAGTAATTTCCATTTAATGTTAATAGATCACCTGAGGAATATCCAAAACTGACATCACCTCATGATAGCATAATTAGTGAAGGTCCAAAGTCATGAAAAGGAAACCTGAAAATGATATCCAGTTAGGGAGTTCTAGGGTAATAACTATGTCAACATAGATCTCATGGAAAGATAACTCAGTAGTATCTGATTTTAGATAATGGGTAAGAGTGTAATCCAAGGAGCGTAATCCATGTAATTCTATAATAATTCACCTACCAAGTCCAAGGTGATTGACCTAGGTAAAATGGGGCTAAGAAAATATTGGGCCCTATGGGATTTCACCATGGAACCTACTACCCAATGCTAGATCCAATGAGTGTATCTGAGGTATCCTGTAATAATGTAAATGACTCTACGGTAGTATACCGAACATCCAAGGAATAGACAAGAACCAGAGTCTAGGTGAGTATTAACCTAAGAACACTGTATCCTTGAATCTTAATGGGTTTCCCGAGACCAATGGTATTCTCCTCTTAGAATCCACGGTGAGCTCGAGTCACTCCATTCCTATTTGATATTGTGATCATGTAATAATTCATTTGGTTCATGTCTTGTATTCCATTAGTGTGGATAGGTTATGTAGAGTTGAAACCATTTATTTATTAGTCCATGTCTTGTTTTCCATTACTGTGAATAGGCCAAGTAGCATTGAAACCATTTATTTATTTGTCCAAGCCTTGTCTTCTATTAGTGTGGATAGGCCTTGTAGCGTTGCTACCATTTAATCAAGTTTTAATTAACCATTAAGGAATATTCAATTAGAAACATTCACTCTACTACCTTCTATTAACATGGTAGGGGGTTCTACAAACATGTAACCTTTATTCAATCTCATCTGTTAAGGTGAAGTAGTAAACATAGTATAATTTCCATTTCACATTTCATATTTAATAATCATTTGGAAGAAATTACCATAGGTGGGTCAGGTGGTGAGCATACATGGTACATGACTTTATGAAATTCACATTAGTAACAAGCCATTGATTATTAGAGGACTCACCTTTATAAAGATCAAGCAAGGGCACACCTAAATGATGGATCAAATGTTCTGAAACACTAAAACACAATAATGGAACAACCTTAAACATGAGGAAAAATGAGGTGTGGGTGTAACCACTAATAAATAATCACATATTTGGAAAGATCATAACCATACTATTCAATAAAGAATAATTGCGGCATGTTAATTTTTTAAATGGATTCCAACGAAACTAGTGGGCCCCACATGAATATTTCAAAATAAATGAAATTTAGGGATGAGTTATTGACCACCCACCATAGGGTTGTATGATCCTTTCATATGGTATCGGCCCTTGATATTCCTCAGACCGGAGTAGATATAAGAAATGGTGGAAAACACTCACATGAAGATACCTCGGTCAAGAGAATGAGAGAAGAAGAATGATTAAAGATCACATGAATACTTACCATTGCACATCCAACATGATGAAAAAATTCTCAATCAGAGGCCGGATGAAGGAGTTATCTTGATCCCTATCCTTGGGCTTCAAAAATCTCCAAATGGGTAAAAATGGTAAAATATCCCGCTAGTTCTCGGAATAGGGAGGAAGGGTTGGCATAATAGATTATTATGGTAAAAAATGGAAAATTACCCAGAAATTTAGTCTTCACATTGTTTGTCTGCATGGTTTGTCAAACTGTTTGCAAACCAAGTGAGATAGTTATGCCCGAACGGTTTGTCTGTATTGTTTTTCCAACCATGTGAAAACCATGCATGATTACCTGGGAGAAAAAGGGCATCCTAACAGTTATTACTCACAATTTTATGCCAACCGTGCAAGATGGATCTGTCCAAAAAAACCATCCAGATAGTTAAGAAAACCATGCGTAATTCTGGCATTGTTTACTCTAAACCATGTGCCATTCCATTTTCACCAAAAATATGGGTTTAGGGCTCCGAAAAAGACCCATATACCCATGGAACCTTTACAAACACATAATAAATCCACATTCAGCCCAGATTAAAGATTTATAATAAATATTAAAGGATCTATAAGTGAGTGAAAAATTAGGGTCTTATAGTCTTCCCCTTAAAAGAAATCTCCCACGAGTTCTCCTTCCAAGGGTAAAGAAACACTGTCTGAGAAAAACTCCAGCCACTGAGCACGTACATCAGCTTCCCTCTCCCAAGTCTCATCCTATACTTGGTCATGCTTCTATATATCCCATATAAGTGGGATAGACTTAACTAAAAGAGACTTTGTTCTTTGGTCAATGATGCGTACTAGATAATTCTCAAAGGTAGCATTTATATCTAACTCAACATCCTTAGGATCAAATGTATGAGATGGTTCTGCATGATACTGATGAAGTTGTGAAACATGAAATACATTTTTCATGGAACAATACCTCTGAGGTAGTAGCAACTGATAGGATACCGAACTAACTCTCACTAGAATTTCAAATGTCCAGGTGTAAAGAGGCAACAACTTTCCCAGCTTCCTTAACGGCCTATTCCCTAACCTAGTTGATAATAGAAGGCAAACAAGATCCCCAACCTTAGACACATGAGGTCATCGACAATGATCAACATAATATTTTTGTCTAGACTAAGTAGTATTCACATGCTTTCTAATCACCTGAACCTGTTCTAAAGTCTGCTGAACAAGATGAGGACATAGTAGGGCTGCCTCACCTTCCTCTTGCCAATATAGAGGTGAATATAATGGCCTACCAAATAAGGCCTCAAAAAGAGCCATATGAATCATCTCATGTAATCTTTTATTACAAGAGAACTCAATGTGAGGGATATTCTTCTCCTAAGAACCACTAAAATCAAGGACACATGATCAGAGTATACCCTTTAGAATATGTATTGTCCGCTCCTATTATCCATCAGTATGGGGGTGAAAAGTTGTGCTTTGAATCACTTTACTCCCCCATATCTTTTTGAAAACACTACCAGAACTATGAAGTGAAATGAGACTGCTGGTCTGAAATGATAGTATGTGGAACCCTGTGTAGTTGTATGATCTCATAGACATACAATATTCCTAGTTCATCAAATGAGAATGTCTCCTGAATAGGAATTAAGTGGGATGATTTTTTAGTCGGTCAATGACTACCTAGATAGCATCACTACCCCTCATTGACCTAGGTAAGACAACTATGAAACCCATAGAAATATCTTCCCATTTCAATTCCGAGACCAGAAGCAGCTGTAACAAGACTACAGGTCTATGGTTCTCCACCTTTACCTACTGAGAGGTTGAACACCAAGTGATTAAGCCTGAAATTTGAAGTTTCATTCTAGGCCACCAATACTAGTGTCACATATCTCGATACATCTTATATATTCCTGGATGAACATCCCATTGAGAAGCATGAGACTATTTCATCAAATACTCTCTTATATAAGAAGGAACCCAGATACATCCACAAAGACACATGACATTGTCTCTATCCACATATCAATCCAGAGGTCGGTTATCACCTAATATACTCTCATGGAAAGCCAAACCTTATGGATTTGAAAAATTCATACTCTTCACCTTATCAAGGAGGGAATAGGTAATTGTTAATGCTGTGAGGTAAGACCGGTCTTGACTGTCATGAAACTCCAGACGAAGTTCAGAAAGGAGGGACAAGAACTTCCATTCATCAATGGCTTCCAGTACAACCACTGTTTGAGTTACTGAATCCATGAATCAGGGACCACATTTCATTGTATAAGCATATTGGCAAGCTCAAAATCAAAGGATTGAACATATTTGACCCATATCCACTATCTAAGGTTCAAGTCACACTATAATTGAGGCTCCTATTATTTTTATACACCACAAAGCGCTCACCCAATAGATAGTGTCTCCAACAATGTAAGCCATGGACTACTACTACTAGCTCAAGGTCGTGTGTTGGGTAATTTCTCTCATGAGGCGTAAACTTCTAAGATCCGTATGCAACAACTTTGTCTTTCTGTATCCCAAATTCTTCTAGGCCAATGTCTGATGAATTGTAGAAGATGATATAACCTTTTCTTGGTTATGGAAGAATCATAATCATTGTCGAGACAGGCCTCCCTTTTATCTCCTAAAAGGCTATATCACATGATTCTAAACATAGAATCTTAATACCCATCTTTGTAATTTTAGTAAGAGTTAAAGAAATATATGAGAAGTCTTGTATAAAACTTCTATAATATCCAGAGATCCCTAAGAAAATCTTGATATCAATCACATTTTTGGGATGCTCCCAAGAAACTACAACACTAACCTTTTCAAGGTCAAAAATTAGTCCAAATTATAAGATAATATGACCCAATAATTGGACTTTTTCGATCCAGATGTTTCATTTACCATGCTTATCATAAAGATGATTATCACTTAGTATACTAAAAATGATCTCAAGATGTTTTTATGGACTTTACGAGTGCAAGAATACACCAAAATGTCATCCAAAAAGACCACAAAAAAAGAGTGAAAATAGGGGTGAAAAACCTATTCATCAAAGCCTTGAAAATGGAAGGCGCATTAATAAGACTGAATTTCATAACAAGATTCTCATACAGACCATACCTGCTATGAAAAACAATATGTGGTATGTCCAATGGTATGAATCACAGCTGATGAAAACCTGATATCAGGTTGATCTTAGAGAACACCTTTTCGCCTTAGAGTTTCTCAAAGAGATCATCTATTTGAAGATGTGGATAACAATTATTGACCGTAAGATGATACAACATTATGTAATCAATTATAGATGAAGAGTTCCATCTTCTTTCTTGGAAAAAAGAATGGGTGATCCCCAAGAGGATGTACTAGACCTTATAATGCCTTTGGCCTCTATGTCCTTTATTTTCTTCTTGAGCTCATGAAGCTTAGAAGGTTTCATTCAGTACAGAGGAATGGACACAAGAGATTCTCCTAGAATAATATATATTTTAAACTCTACCTCTCTCTTAGGTGGTAAGCTATAAAAGTCATCAGGAAATACTTCCTCGAAACGATCAACTACTGGTGGGAAATTATTTTGAAGCAGTCCCTAATCCTCTATGAAAATATTTTCAATATGGGTGGTCAATCCACCTATCCCATGATTCTTCAGTCCAGCTCTTAGAACTTGGAAATCCCACTCACCTTTTAATAGATAATTGCTCTCTCCAGATGATGAAAATAAACCCCTATGGAGATAACTGTACAAAAAGTTAAGATAGTGGACTAACTGGTCCTTCCAATGAATGAACTCGAAGCCCGTCATATAAAAAACAAATAAATAAAAGAGTTTGAATAAATGTGGACAGTCCATGCACTGGCGGATACCATATTTACATATTACCAATGGTGTATCTAGGGTCATTAGAACATAGTGATACTTTATCTCAAGTCCAAGACATTCCATGATAGATAGAGAAATAAAAGATTTTTAATCCCCTGTATCAAACAAAGTAGAGACAATAGTAGAGGCTACTAGAATAGTACCTCACACAGTAGATGGTATCACAACCTGATCCTTGATTATCAATTGTAAGGCATGCAATTGACCTGATCTATGGAAATGTGCCACATATGGACTACCATGATCATGAATGATTTACTGGCACTACTGGTGATCCGGGGTTAGACTTCCATGGCTTGAATCTCCTCTTTAGCCATACCAGACGGTGCTACTCCAATCCCCGCATGAAATTGAACAAAAGAACATGCTCCTATAGGTGTAGTATATGTTGATCCTTTTATACTTGATGCTGGTAGAAAGGCATTGCGGAAATGCTAAAGATGACTCATACGACTGCAAGATCAACACTCTATAGGGTCTCTATCACATTAGGGATTCCTATGCCCCGATCTTCCACACTGATGAAACACCACTGAGTAATTAAACTAGATACTCTTGCTATCATTTCCATAATTTAAAACCTCATTGGAACATTTCCTATCACCGAAAGAACTATTATACTAATGTGACACTGATCCTTTAAACTCGGTACTCATTCCATCCCTCAGGTTACACTTAGTGATAATGACCTGATCAACTATTGAAGAAAAAGTAGGAAGGAGAATGACATTCACCTAAGTTCAAATGGATTACTAGATCCCATCCTCAAAATTTCTATCACGCAAAATCTCATCAGTATCTAGAAGAAGTGAAAAGGGCTGTAAATAAATGAAATGTTTTAAATATTCCATAACTAACATAGAACCCTAATTGAGACGCATGAAATCATTGGCTCCATCAGCTCTCAGTATCTGAGGAAGGAACTGATCATAGAATGTAGTCTAGAAGTCAACCCATAACATTCCCTGATGATGACCGACCTAGGTAACCACATCCCACCATTGCTTGGAAAAATACTAATGTTTGTATGTAAAAAGTTTTACTCACCTCTTTGGACATATTACTAGATGCTCAAAGATAGCCAACATGGCCTCTAGCGAAGACTTAGTAGCCTGAGAACCACCATCCCATGAAAAAGTAGGAGTATGCTGCTTTTGGAATTCGCGGGTCAGGTCATCCACCATAGGTGTAACCCATGGAGCACCATGCATAGATTGCATTAGATGTAGGAAAATATCTCCAACTTGAGCATCAGTGCTTGGATTATATAAAACAGGTGGTTCCTCAAGTGACACTCTTGGAGGTAAGACTGGAAGCTCAGGGCCCACTATGTTTGGAGCATTTCCGTCACCACCCTCGTATAAAACAACACGAAAATGTTGTGGCGACATTGGTCTTCCAAATCCATGAAAAACCCTCATAAAGAGCTTATAAGAATAATATATCATCACTAACTGAATCTAGATGTAAGAAAACTAACTACCCAAGGCATACTATCCAAACTGCCCTATTAGGCGACTAGGTATCGATAAGTTCTCAATTATAAGTTTCATGTCATTTCATAGTTAATATTCCAGGTTCACTCCATTACCTTTCATAATCACGAAAAGGTAGGATTAGGATACAAAAAAAAATCATTATATATTTCAAGATTCACTTTATAATGGATATTCATTTCCAATGAATCAGTGCCCATACACCTATCCCTATAAACAACACCCATTTATTTATAGCATAATGGATTGACTCAGTTAATTACTCATCCCAAGCCATGATGTCCCATACACCTAATGAATTGAGACATGAAATCACTCAATCGAATCCAATGTAATACAAGTATAAGTAAACTATCACAACATCAGTCAACAATTAAAATCATATCAAGCAATGTTAAGAAATGAAATTAACCTTTATATCATGGAAATATGCATGACATGTGAACTATAGGTGCCTATAATGATTTATGTAACAATGATCCTTTCCCTTATATCAATGGGATACATATGATATAAATTATCAGAAGAGTAATAATTAACAACACCACACATCATGTGTGTTACCCAATAGTGAAATAATATCAACTTTAATAGGAAAAAAAATAACAAAAATTATAATTTAGGAAACTTGGTTTTTACCCTGAACATGGGTTTGTGATGCCCAAGCACCACTTATGAACAAGTCCCAAGTGTTTCTATTCTCCAATATATTGTTTCCAAATAGTAATTCTAGAAATGAAACCACCTTTGATTCCACTTTGTGACATCCAAGACTCGGATGTCACTATGGGCTCCCCAAGCCCAGTGGGCCACATGTCCTCAATCACATCTCCCTGAACACCAGATATTGCAGACTAGTAGTAAGGGCCTAGGGTGTCTGTGGGAAGACCATGCCCTCATTAGAAGATTTTAGAACAACAGAAGGAATATGAAGGAATATTAAACAGTGGAAGAAATATAAATAATATAAATAAATAGTGGAAGCAAACTGATTCCATAGATAAATGAGAATAATAATAACTATATCAGCTAGAACAATGATTATGTAATGTCATGTCACTAGGAAACTAGAAAACATGGATAAAAGACATCATGGATAACATTTTACACAAGTAAAATAAAACTAAATCTACTCCAAGAATCCTGAGATTCTATTCGGTCATCTGCTATCAAGTTCTATCCTATAAGCACACAATGAAGTCCTAGAAGCTATATGCTTTCCCTTGTTAATACCTGCACACATGTAATCTACTCTAGGTACCAAATGGATCTTGGAGAGGGTGAGAGATAAATATTATTGGGCCACCAGTAACAGTGTCTATAATATCCGGCCTGTGTAATACAATATAGCAGTGTACATGCATGAAGGTATTAAGTAAATCAAGGAGTACAATGTGACTAAATAACCAAGTACCATCTTCATCCCTCGGCTAGTGTCTAAAAATTTAACCAGTTCATTAATTAAGTAATTGATTTTTAATATTAATAGGTCACGTGAGGCATAGCCAACACTAACATCACCTTATGATAGTATAAGTTGTGAAGGTCCCAATACATGACAAGGCAACCTGGAAATGATATCCAATGAGGGAGTTATAAGGTAATAACTAAGGTGACATAGATCTCATAGAATGATAAATCATTTGTATCTGAGTCTAGATAAGGGGTAAGAGTGTAATCCAAGGATCTTAATCCAAGAAATACCATAATAAGGCACATACTGAGTCGAAAGTGATCAACCAAGGTATAACAGGGCAAAACAAAGATAGGTTCCTATGGCCTTTCACTATGGGACCTACTAGAAAATGTTGGATCCAAGAACTGTATCTGAGGTATCCTTTAATAATGTAAAGGATCCTATGGTAGTATCCATGGCATATAAAGAATAGACAAGAACCAAAGTCTAGGCGGGTTTCAACCTAAGAAAACCATATCTTTGAACCAGATTGGAGTTCCTGGGACCCAAGCTATTCTCCTATTATAATCCAAAGCGAGCTCGAGTTAGTAAATTTCTATTTGATATTGTAATCATATAATAATTAATTTGGTTCAAGTCTTTCCTTTCATTAGTGATGATAGGTCAAGTAGAGTTGCAACTATTTATTTATTGGTCCAAGCCTTGTCTTCCATTAGTGTGGACAAGACAAGTAGCGTTGAAACCATTTATTTATTGGTTAATGCCTTGACTTCCATTAATGTGGATAAGCCAAGTAGTATTGCAACCATTTAATAGAGTCTTAATTAACCATTAAGACAAATTAAATTAGAGTGGTTCAAACCAAATTCCTTAAATTTACATGGAAATAGGTTCTACGATCATGTAACATTTATTAAATCTCACTTGTTAAGGCCAAGTTATATACATAGTATACTTTCCATTTCACACTTCAAATTTAATAATCATTTGGAATCACTTACCTTATGCGGGTCAAGTGGTGAGCATACATGGTACATGAAATTATGATATTATCATTAGTAAAATGCCATTTATTATAAGAAGACTTGCCTATAGAAAGATTAAGCTAGGGTACACCCGAACAATGGATCAAACATGCTAAAACACTACAACCCAATAATGGTATAACATTAGACATATGATGGAATGAGTTGTGGGTGTAACCACTAACAACTAATCACATATTTGGAAAGAGCATAACTATAGGATTCTATCAAGTATAATCATGGAATGAAAATTTCATAAACAGCTTCCAATGAAACTGGTGGACCCTATACGAATATTCCAAAATCAATTAACTTTATGGATAAATTATAGACCACCAAGCTTTGGGTTTCATGATCATTATACTATGGTATCATCCATAGATTTTCCTTGGATTAGAGTAGGTCTAAGAAAACATGAAAAACGCTCACCTGGAAATACCTAGGTCTAGAGAAAGAGAGACGAAGAATAGCTAAAGAGGACTCAAGTACTTATCGTTGTGTATACAACATGATAGAAAGAAGCCCAATCAGATTCAGGATAAAGGAAATCTCTTAATCTCTGGATTTGGCCTTAAAAAATTTCCAAATTAGTGAAAATGGAGGAAAACCCCACTGCTTCTGAGATAGGGAGGAAGGGTTGGATTAATATATCCTTAAGGTAAAACTATAAATTTACACAATAAATTATCCTATTCATGGTTTGTCAGCACAATTTGTCAAGCCATTCAAAAAACATGCAATATTGTTCTTCCCGAATAGTTTTTCCGCATAGTTTTTCAAATCGTGAGATAACCATGCATGAGTACCATTGAAAAAGGGAATATGCATGGTTATACCACACAATTGTGTGCCAACTATGTGATATGACTCTATTTGAAAAAACCCCATCCGCATGGTTAGGAAAACCATGAATAATTCTCACATGGTTTACTCTAAACTATGCACCAAGCTAGTTTCCACAAAAAAGATGGGTTTTGGGCTCCGAACAATCCCCAAACACCCTTGGAACCTTTACTAACTCAAAAGGCATCCACATTATTTCCAAAGTGAAAATTTAGACTGAAGATTAAAAGATCCATCCATGAGTGAAAAACCGGGTTCTTATAATTTTTTACCATAATGAATAATAAAAATAGTATTAATTATTTACCATGATTAAGGTAAATAATGATTTATTAGGGGGATAAACTAAGAATATAAGGGTCAAAATGAATTATAAAATTTTAGAATTTCTTTTTAATAAATATTTAAACCTTATTCTTCCCAGTTTATAATCTACAGTCATTTGGAAATTTTTTTCAAGGGAATGAATTTTATTTTGGATTCCCTTGGGAAATTTCCATGTAGTTTCCAACTGGGTTCCTTTCCACTAATTTTAAAAGCACACCACCTCCCATCATTTATTCACATCTATCAAGCCTATATTTTAGAAAAACACTAAAAAAATACCTCCCCAACATCATTATACAGGTTCTATGGCTACTTATTCACCCAAATGTCCAACACTGGGGGTCCTTAATAAGAGATCAAAAGGAGGCACTTCTAAGAGAAGTCAATTGATTCTCTAAGATCCTTCTTTCTCCTTCTTATTATTTCACAATAAATTAAGTTTTAAAACATAAAATATAATAATACTAGTATATAATATATACTTATCTATCATTATTTTAATTTAATAACTTATCTCCATATGAAATTTTAGTAAATGGAAAATTAAACCATTGATCATGTGTACGACATACTACTTCCTTGCGAACTAATGTAGATTGTTTCCCATCACCACCTTTCATGGTTTGATATAATTAGATATTTAATATATGTATATGATATTTATTAAATTATTATAATTCTATAATTATGATATCATATATACTATCTTACATTCCATTCTATGGGGGCTTGATAATGTCGCTGGTGTGTATGGCGAACTACTACCCCATGAAGTGATATGATTAACATTAACTTATGATTTATATGCAAGGTATTAAGGGTAAATATATTAAATGTAAATAATATATGTTACATAATAATTCTTCTGAAATGTTATAATATTATTTACCTTTTTAACCAATCTAGAAAATAGTAATAGTGTTCATACAGACATACGACACACCGTCTCCATTAACGGTGAATTTCATTTTGAAAATCTATCTAATATGGATTTATATAAGTAAATAAACTCCCAATATGTATGATATATATATCATAATTGAAATTTTTTATAATATGGAACCATGTTCAAATTTATGGGACAAAAAATAAAAAATCAAAACGTATTCAAAAAACATATTAGTAATTTCTCGAAATGTAATTTTATCATGGAATTGTTATAAATGGATAATAAAAGGTCATAAGTAAATAAAATATGTAATGATGTATATATTTATTTTTATTTAATATAATTACAATAAAAATATATTTATTATATAGTTTTTTTAAGTCTATGATTGAAGTCAAGACATAAGGTAATGGATTTACATTTCACTTTTTTACTTCTGTGAGACACATGCCATATTAAGCACATATTCCATTTATGTTTCGTATATAATGACCATGAATTTATTTTAAGAATATTCTAATGTAAATTATTATTTTTTAAATATAAATTTTAGGATATATATTTCACGGGGTTTATGGTTCAAACGTTACAAAAGAGGTAAGGGATCTTTGTCTCAATTTTCCTTCTTTGAGGCATATGTTAAATTATGAACCAATCTTCTTTTTTGAGGTGTATATAAAGCCCCATTGAAATATCATATAATAAATTTATTTATTATCATGATAATTTTAGTTTAACTTATCAATATTATTTCTTGGGTCTTACGATTCAATATTACTAAAGTGGTAAGAGTTTTATGTTACAATATCAGCGCTTATCGAGATTGCTCAGGATTATGCTTCCAATTATGATATATTACGATATATATTTCATGAAAATAATTTATTTTGTCATCCGATTTTTTATATAGTGATAATAAATTTGTCCCTTCATTTTACTCTCTTTCTTTACTCAAGAGTTCAAAATTGCGTTTTTAGGAAAAATTGCCTTTATTTCTCTCTTCAGTTGAAAACCCTTTTTCTTCCAAAACCATGTTTTCCTAAAATGTTTTCAAAAAAGGTTTTCAAATTATTTAAATGAATTATTAATGACATTTACACCTAGGATTACTATTCACAAATGTTTTTAATGGAATCCTCATGTTTTTTACAAACAATTCCCATTTGGATTTTACGAAAAATGTGAAAGGAATCTTTGTTTCAAAGTGTTTGACAAGAACATAATTTTGTATCATGATGACCATTATTTTCTTTCAGTATTACATAAAATACTTTCATGATTATTTCCAAATAAAATTATTTTTAAAATGTTTTCTTTTTTATTTTTTTAAAATTAGAAAGGTTTTTTCCTCAAAAAAATGTTTTAAATAATTTAATAGCTTCTATTATAAGTTTTTAAGTTTATTTTCAATGAAAAATATTTTCAATATGTTTTATGTTTTATGTTTTCAAAATGAAGAAATGATATTTTTCTTAATATGTTTCAATGAAAAATAATGTTTCCTCTATAAAATTTCATAGATATTTTTAATGAAAATTATTTTCAAAATTTTTTATGTTTTAAAAAGTATTTTTCAAATTTAAAAGTATAGTTTCCTAAAAGAATTTTTTAAATGACTTTTAAATTTTCCTTAATAAAATTTCAAGGTTATTTTAATGAATAGTTATTTTTTATAGAAATATTATTATCACATTTTCAAAATTATTTTCCATAAAATATGACATCTGTTGATGCTACCATTTCCTTACTGGGGATATGATCCAAGTATAATATTCTTATTATTTCTCTGAATGGTTTATTTTTTATAAAGGAATGATATTTGTGAAACTTCTTTCTCATTCATGGGTTTTACCATGATGATATTCTTAAGAAACATACTTCTTTTTATGAGTTATTCTATGATGAAATGATGAAATGATTTTGAAACACTTGTCTTTACATAGGTTATGATATGATGAAATTTTATGAAACATATTTTATTTCATGGGTTATGATATGATGAATGTTTTATGGTCTTATATGACACATATTTATGATATTTTTGTTTTTTTGGACCTATATATATCATCAATTCATTTGGTACAATTTCATATATCATGAGATAATGATGGGAAAAAATTTATTGGACATGATTCACTATGGGAAAGCAGTGTGTCTTGATCCACTATGGGAAATAGGTTTATCCTAATCTACTATGGGAAACAAGTCTATCCAGATCCACTATGTTGATGTTTTTGTTATTTGACCATGAAATATTAAATGGTTTTCTAAATATATGATGGTTTCATACTTTTATGACATGATATTATGCTTCATGACATATTTATAGTTATTTCACACTCTTATAGCCCATGTTTCCTAAAATGAAAATGTTTTATTTCATGAATCATTTTCATGATCAGTGAAAGGTTGGGTATGAACCTCATAAGTTATGTTAATTATAAAATCCCTTTAATATTATCTTATTATTTCATTTGATTATAGACTATTATCTCCCATATTTACCCTTCTAATCATATGAGCTCACCCTTTATTATGTTCCCTTTACCTCGACTTTGATGAAATGTTATAAGTAGGGTATGTTTAGGAAGAGTATTAATGGGGTAGATCATTGTGGGAGACATTGAAGATCATTCACCAAATAAGAAGATTATGTATGAAGTATCCAAAATACACAAAATTATTATGGTCCTCATGCATATATTTTTGTAATGTATTGAATATTCATATAAAAAGTTTTAATATCCATGTATTGAAATCCTAGATGATTATTAATTGAAGTATACTAACCCTTGTTTTATAATTTCAAAGCACAAGGACCTGATGATATGTTTATAATGGTCTACAATATGAAATTCTATCATTAAAATTATTTTTTGATCAAAATGATTACAATATTTTCATTATTCAATGGATTACACTTATGAATTCATTATTAGGCCTCAATTGTACTCATGATCTTTCCTATTCCATATTTATTCTTTATTCTCTTCCACAGTACATTATTTCCTTACTAATTATTTATGATCTCCACCTTTACTCGGTTTTCTAATTCCATTGGGTAATGAAGTGGAATACTATGATTGAACAAGGATAACCATGTAGAATAAATATTTCTAGTTTTATATTTTAAAATTTTAATTTAATGTACCAAATGTATTAAGGACTACTAAACATTTATCATTTGAATGTAATATCTTGTACATTTTTAGATCAATTTTAAGTTCCATATAGTGGAAAATGGTAAATAAAATAAAAATATCATAAATAACCAGATGATAAAAAAAATTAATGGGGTTTATTATATAATTATAATATTATTTCCTTCAATTGAAATTTTATCATAATCATTCTCAATTAAAAAGAGATTGAAACATAAATCTATTACCCCAAGTATCCTTTCTTCATGCATGCTTAAATCCGATATATAATAAATATAGATATTTTATAAAAATAGTTCAGATCCATATTCATAAATATAATATCAAATATGATTTACTTATAACATATTATGATATATTTATTAACAATTCTTTATTAAAATCCCCCTTTCGGGTGATAACTTCTTCATTTTTCATAAATGTATTTGGTAGATGGTTCTGATAATTGAAAATTGGTTATGTTTTCATCATTTAAAGAATATTAATAATCACATAAGTATCATATTTATTCATAATATATACTTTATAATTATTCATATAATGTGGTGGTGGGAAATGAATTATATCATTTCATGGAGACGGTAGTATGCACGTACACGCGAGTGATGTTTCACTTTTCAAGGGTTGTAATGAAAGAAAGGTAAATAATAATTAATCATTAAAAAGTAATTATTTAAAAAAAGATATAATATATATTAATTAAATATATCATTATTATATCAAATTAATGTGAAAATAAAAAATGATCCATGATGATTTATGGAGATGGTAGCCCGCACGTACACACGAGCGACATTATCATTTTTCAATAGAAGAAAGGGTAAAATGGTATATAAAATATTTTTATTCTATAAGTATAATAATATTTTAAATATAATATATAAATGTTAAATACATAATAATAAAAATCCATTAATTATAGTGAAAAATAATGAATCACATCCCTTTATGGAGGATGTGGTCCATATGCACGTTTGCACGATAATTTTTATTTTACATTTGATGGATAAGAGGTGGAAATATTTTGATCAATTATATATATATATATATATATGTTAGACACTATATTAGTTATTTTAAAATTGATACCATATATTTATATGTTGTTAAAGAATTAATAAAATTTAAAGTACTCAGTTAAGAGTTATACCAGTTCATTGAGAAACCTCTTTTAGCCAACACCTTAATCCATGAAAGGATGATATTCTGAAAAAAGATAATTGTTGGATTTGGTTAGGTTTGTTATTAAGGTATTATAATAGTTTCTTTATGATATAGGGCTCATGAGGTGTGGATACGAGAGGATAAGTGATATCCTTTTATAAGGGGGGAGATGACACACTTGGATTTTTTCAGAATATTTAAATATAAAAATTTTATACTAAAGTATAATTCTTAAAAATGGGAATTAATTAGAATAAAAGAGGATATGGTCTAAATATAATCATCCTATGAAATATATATCGGTTCTTATATCATTAAAACCTTTTCTTTTGGTTTAACCCCTTTATTAACCAATTTTAACCTTAACCATGGTAATAACTTTTTAAATACTAAAGCATTATAAGTTTAATTATTAGGTAAAATATAGCTCTAAAATGTTAAATGGATGAAGTTTTTACCATATTACATACCCCTTGTCATATTTAAATATTTTTATAAATTTTAAAACATTTAATAATATATTATTTCACATAAAATACTATTAAAGTCATTTAATGAACTACTAACATATTTTTACATTAAATTAACCAATACATGTATGGAATTTGTATATAAACTTTTTAAAGATAAATTATACATTAATATTGACAATAAAATTCATGTTACACCATATTTAATTCAAAAAAATATTACTTCTTTTCTTTTTAAAATCATTTACTTTGATTTTTCTACTCTTTCCAAACAAATTGTGTATACATTATAAAAAATTTTATGGTAATTATACAATCAATAAAAATTAAGTATATATTACTATAATAAAAATAAATTAATGATTTTCATCCATAATATATTATTATAATTATGGTAACTTATAAGAGAAATTAAATGTAAGAGAGTGAAATTTTGGAATTTTCATTACTTAAAATAATATAAATGTCATTATCAAAAGTATATGTCACCAAATTTCCATATATCCTAATTTAGGGTGGATATGGTATAATTAATCACAAAAAATGAAATAATTTAATGTTTTGGGTTGATATTTAGGCCTTATCTGATAGTTTAGACACCATTTTACCCCTTTTAACTTTACAGAGGTGACAAATATTTACCACAATCATTATTCATAATGAACCAAACTAAATCAGTCTTATATACCAATTCTAAATTAATGATTAAAAATATGGTTTCCATTTTTAATTTTTAAATATTTATAATTGAAATAAATAAATTTCAATATAAATGCCTAAAACGCAATGAAAAATAATTTGTAGATAAATGCCTTTTTTGGAATAAAAATTAACTTATTTCAAAAGAAAGAATATTTATGATTCAAATGGAATTAATTAAATTATTATTAATTTAATGTCTGATATTTATATTTAATATAAAATAATAACTATAATTTGACTTTTAAATTACATTTTTTAATTCAAATAAATGATAATATTTGAAAAATTAGTATTTTTACCATTCACAGAAAAATCAACCATTTCAATAAAATCCAAAAAATTACCTTGATTTTATATTTGTATGATTACTTATAAAATTATTTTCATTTTAAAAAATATAACTTCTAATTTTTTTATAAATTAATCCAAATATTTACTTTCAAAAAGTAATTAATACCATTTTTAGAATAAAAAGTATATTTGATGCATAAAATGTCTTGACTAAAAATTAAATTCACATTTCCTAATAATTAATAAATAAGTTGTTATTGATTAAGATCAATAAAAATATATTTAATAATGTGGTTACTCATATTCATACTTTCTAACTAAATGACTATGTTATAATGGTCACATTTAAATAATGATATTTCCATAGTATATCACAATTCTCTTAAAGTTTGATGCTACATGTTATGTATCAATCAAGATTATTATTCAATTAAAATTAATTTATTGGTTATTAAATTTTATCCCCCTTAAATTAATTGCATCCCCATTATTTTAGCATAATCATCATTAGTTCAATATTTTAAAATAAATTTTTAGAAATCCCATATCTTACAAAGGGATAATAAAACTTCCATTGAAATGGGGAAGTGAGAGACATAAAGGTTATATAAATTAACACAATATTAGGTTCTTATATAGGGAGAATGTATGTGATAATATAAAATATAGTCTTGGATGAGAAAAATAATATTCAAGTAATAATAAAGAGTAATTTAGAGCATGGTCGTGATAAAATTAATGAACATAAAACCAGAAATCTATGAGGGGTGAAAAGACCATCAATTCATCAAAAATAAAGGGAGAAAAATAAATTGTGTATTTCATGATTCCTTTATGATGTTGGGGTATTCTATTACTATGAGAAAATAAACTTACTTGATTTATTTCTATTACATAATGATAATTCCATCCTTTGGTTGTTATTCAATTAATTTCCCATTCATCTCTTACTTTAAGAAACAAATATTCCAGAAGATTTTTTTCATTCCCGAAGCACTAAAATTAACTTTTAATTTATCATAATATTTATAAAATAATTAAAATTCATTTATTATGTATCTAAATATTTTCCAAAACCAAAATGGTTAGCATATCTTATCCAACATAGATAAATATAATACATTAACATCTAAAACCTCAATAACAAAACCCAAAATCATGATTAATCTATTCCATAAATACTTAAACTTAATACTCCTCCAAAATATATATGAAAAAATAAATAACCCAAAAAACGAAAACATATGACCACATTTCTTTTGAAAGATCAATATAAACATTTCTTGTAAAGACATGACCTAGTTACCCGGTGCTGGTGCCCTATTACATTATATTGGAATTATTACGAGAAAGTCATATCTTAATGGAATGAATAGTTTAATATATTTGGATTTAAGATTCAAACATAAGTTCAGCATTACGACATCAAATGAAAAACAATATATACGTTCCGTTGGGAACATCCACTACTCCATGATTATCCATTCAAGTTAGTCATAATATACCTCTTCTTATCCTGGGAAAAATAAAACATAAAAAGGAATGATATTAGATTATCAGTAATGGTAAACAATATAGTAGAAGATTTAATAAACTAAAACATTAGGCATGGTGAATAATGGAAAACACCTGCCTTTAAAAATAAACTTGAACATAATATGGAAGGAAAATGAGATGATTAAACATTGTCATAATAAATCATAACCCTGGGTATTATACTAGTTGAATAACCCCATGAACTATTAATTTCAAGCTTTATAATGAGGGAAGTGAACATTTCAGACATTCTGAAGCATACTGTCAAGGCCTCGACCGAGACATCTAAAAATGATTAAGGCCTCAACAATAACCATATCTAAAAATGGGAAAGGCTGCAACCAAGTCTATATCTATTTATCTCATGAGACCTACCGATGAATATAGGGTCTATATTAGGCCCCAAAAATCACATAATAAGTCTAGTTCATTTCTCTTATGAGTGGGGATAAATATAAACAATACATACATTCATATAGAAACTAACATATGGAATATAAATAACTTTCCCAAAACATTAATCTTAAACCCTAAAAATTCAGAGTAAATTTCTGAATGGTTTTAGGATAGATCGTCCACAATCAAACTAGTAATAAAAAATTAAATTAAATATGATAGATGATATCATACATAATAATCAATATGAGTGTTGAAATAGATGATGATACTCTTTTAAAATCATTGAGTAATTCTTGATATAAATACTCTTTTACGTTGAAAAGAGGATTTATTTTGGAAAAGTATTTGAATAAAAAAATAATTGAAGTTATATTGTATTTTTATAATAAAAATAGTTATTTTAGAAATATAATTTTTGATAAAAACATATTACAGAGTGCCCAAGAAAATAGGTAAGAATTTGAGAAATTCCCTCATAACGAGCTTGTATTTTAGAAAGAATTTTGAATGTTCCCTTTTAAAACGTGTGATGCCCCATAAATTAAAGTATAATTATTTTTGGTAAAAATATATAAAAAACTAAATACTAATTTATGATGAGAAAATAATAATACATAGTAAATTAATTGAGGTTTGTAGACAATAAAAGCTACTTGAATGAAAATGGAGGTTCTGGTGGAAAACCCTTACCTTAAATCCGAATGTGTTCTGTTCTGGAACATAAGGTCTTGGAATATGAAAATAGAATTATTAATAACATAATTCAGAACCTTTTTGACATGTATTTAGTTTATCATATTTTTATTATGTTCATTATGTGCTTATTGATAAATTATAATATTGAATTATGTTGTTTCAGAGTGTTCACTTCCTTGGTTTTCCAGATCGGTATATTTTTATATGAGAATGGATGTTCACGTGGGAAGGATATAATTATCTAGAATTGAAATTATATATTATTTATGAACATAAATAATTGTTAATTTTAATTTATATCATTTTATACATAGAATTATTATGAATATTTAGAATAAATATTAATGAGAATAACTTAGATTTTTTTTTTGGTATTTTGATTATTAGGAACCGATTTGGTCATATGATTTAATATTATGTACATATACTGGTTCCTAGATATTAATTATGTTATAATATATTTATAATCGTCTATTTAAACCAAAAAATGGTTCATTGGCTATTAATAATGGATAAATTGAAGAACGTGACTTCATCATCCACGAAGGTTGTAAATTGGAATCTCATGAATGATGATTTCATTTATAAAAGTGAGAGAGTGTAAGAATATTGATAAAGGTTATTAAATTAACATGGTATATTTCTAGTATATTTATTATAATAGAGTTATAAGTATAAATTTTACATAGGATGTTAGTAGAAAATAAGAAAAGGAGATAAGTTGAAATGAATCTAAATGAAAAAGAAAGATGCATTACCTCTTGAAATAACCCCCTTGAGAACCTTCTTAAGGGTAGGGGTTTGGGACTTTTCGAATGACCCAGAGCTCATGGACATGGGGAGTGACTATGTAATGGTATTTTATTATAGATTAGATAATTCATATGTATTTAGAGCAGTCCAAAGAATATGGAGTGAGGGGGGGGGGGGTTATAGTTGGGGAGAGGGGGGTTTTCCCATTATATTAGTCTTTATTTTATTATTTTTTCAAAGAAAACCAATATTAATGTTTCTTGTGACCTACAATAGTAATATGTGAATGTGAGTTTGAACGTAGTTTGTTACATCAACCTTACACCACTTATGTCCCAATAAATCATGTATTTAGCGTTTATCATAAATTATCATATTTTACTATTCACCCAAAATTCATGTATTTTAGAAAAATCCAAAAAATTCACCCCCAACATTAATCAACATGTAGAATTAAAAAATGAAATCAATTTTTTGAAAATAATTTTCTATATATTTATAATTTAATTTTTAAATAAATCCACAATTTATTCGAAAAAAATAACATTAAAACTATAACATATTTTACAACCCCATGAATAATTAACGAAGGTCCCATATATTTATTCTATATCCATTATAAAATAAAATAAAAATTTATAATTACATTTTATGAAAATAAATATCCATTTTAAATTATTAAATTAGTCATAAAATTGTAATTAAAATATCTATGATATATAAAAATACCAATACTTATATTATGATTGTTTATTCACTTATAATATGTGTAAAATGTATTTATACATTAATGGGTGAAGTTTGTATTTTTTTAAAAATTTAATATTAATTAATATTCATTAATATTCATAAAGGTATGTTACTATTCACCAAAAATTAATTTTGTTCTATCAGACTCTAAATATCTTACGAAACGCAATCACGTATGTTCGTTTATTGAAATTCCAAACATAGAGGTGGAAAAATTATGTTTAATTGATAGGATATAAAAAAGTGGTATTTTGTAGATACTTAGTGTTTGATGAATTCAATATTAAATTTATCTTAAAAAACTTTGGATTTTACATTATTCCCTCCTTACAAAAATTTCATCCTCAAAATTATGAGAATGTTACCTCACAAAAAGATTGGGGTAGTTATTCACTATAATCTCCTCAGGATCCCATGTTTCCTATTTGATTTTATGAATTTTCCAATGTACCTTTACCAGTCGAGTCATCTTATTCCTAAACACATGTTCTTTAGTGTCCAACATCCGTATAGGCTCTTCAATGAAATATATGTCAGGTTCCAATTCTATTCCTTCAGAAGTGAGGACATGCGTTGGGTCTGGCATATAATTTATTAGCAATGTGACATGGAACACATTTTGTACTTTAGACAGGTTAGGTGACATAGCCAAATGATATGCAATAGCTCCTTTTCTCTCCAGAATTTCACATTGGCCTCTGTACCAAGGGATCAGTTTCCCATTCTTCCCAAATCTTATAACACCCTTCCGTAGAGATAATTATAAGAATACATGATCTCGCAATTGAAACTCTAAATCCTTCCTTTGATTTTCCAAATAGATTTTTTATATTTTTTGAGCTAATTTGATATGTCCTTGAATAGTCTTTACCTTTATAGTTGTTTCCTCCACAAGCTCTAGGCACCCAAACCTCATTTCTCCAACTTCATCCCAATAAGTTGGTGAATGACATCTCTTTCTGTTCAATGATTCATATGGTTCCATTTGAATTCTTGAATGGAAACAATTATTGTAGGAAGAATCCACTAACGTAAAATATTGATCCCACATACCTTGAAAATTTAGTTAACATAATCTCAACATGTCCTATAAGGTTTGGATCGTCCTTTCGGATTTCCCGTTAGTTTTTTGGTGATAAGAAGTATTCAATTTAAGCTCATTATCCAAATATTACTAAATAATTTCCCATAATTTTTATGTAAATCATAGATCACGATCAGAAAAAATTGAGAGAAGTGCTCCATGATGTCTCAAAACTTCATTGACATAGAGTCATTCTAGGAAATCGAGTGAAAAATCATCCCTTATAGCGAGGAAATGTTCATATTTCATAAGTTGATCAAAAATTACCCATATCAGATCATTATTTCTTGGATTTTTGGGCAATCCAGTGAAACAATCCATGGTGATTTCATCCCGTTTTCATCTAAGAATAGGTACAGGTTGCAAGACTCTTCTTGGATGTTGTCATTCTATATTTAATTATTTTCATAATAGACATCATAATACAAATTCCGCAATTTCTCACTCCATGTTGTCCCAACAGAAATGTTCCTTCAAATCAATATACATTTTAGTACTCCCATGTTGTATAGAGAAATTATAGCTATGATAATGGTCCAATAACTACCTTTTAGCTCAGGTATAAGGGGAACACATAGCCTCTTCCAGAATTTTAGAATTCCATCATCACAGACGATGTCAGTCAACTTTCCATCATTCATAGAATTAATTTTCTTTTGGTGATTATCATCATCAGACTATGAATCTTTAATTCTTTATAATAAAGATGGTTGGGAAACCATTTGAAAAAGTAGTGATGTTTCACCTTCTTTGATAATCCCTATATCAATCCATACTATATCGATGTACAACGGATCTTTGTCAATACACCTTTTGTTGAGAACTCCGTGATCATTCCTTTTCAACGCATCAACTAACTTATATTCCATTCATGGGGTGTAGTGTATGGATAAATCATTTTTTAGTAGTTCGATCCATTTCCGTTTCCACATGTCGAGTTTTTTCTGTGAGAATATATAATTCAAGATTTTTTATCTGTATATATCTCACATTTTTCACCATAGAGATAATGTCACCGTATCATCAGAGAAAATATTACAGATTCCAAATCAAGATCATGAGTATGATAGTTTTTTTCATGAATTTTTATCTGCCTTGATGCATAAGCAATAACTCCATCACTCTGCATAAGGACACAACCAAATAATTTTTTGATGCATCACTATTGATAAAAATCTCTTCATTCCTCGATGATAGAGTTTGGATTATAGAGTTCACTAATCTCCTATTCCATTCCTCAAAACATTCCTAACATTATTTTTTCCATATGAAGTTAACCCCTTTACATGTAATCTTTGTCATTGGGTTGGCTAAACGGGTGGATTTCTGAATGAAATTCCAATAATAACATGCTAACCCAATAAAACTATATACCTTAGTTTTGTTCATTGGTATAGGCCATTATTTAATAGGCTTTTTATTCATAGGATCAACAGATATTCCATCCTCAGAGATAATGTAGCCAATAAAGGAAAACGATTGAATCCAAAATTCCCACATGCTAAATATTCCATATAATTTATTTCTTCTAAGAGTCTTCAGAATAGTGTGCAAGTTATTTTCACGATATTCATAGATTTTGGATTATACCAATATATTATCAATAAAACCTCTAAAAAGTCATGAAGATATTCCTTGAAAACTATATTCATTATATCAATGAAAATCGAGGGTAAATTAGTCAGTCCAAAATGCATTACTGTAAACACGTAATGCCCATACCTGGTTCAAAATGCTATTTTGGGAATGTCTTCCTTCCATACAAGCAACTGATGATATCCAAATCGAATTTCAATCTTTGAAAAATATTGATCTCTATGAAGTTGATCAAATAAATAATCAATGTAAGGTAGGGGATACTTTTTCTTTATTGCCGTAACATTGATCTCCCTATTGTCAATGCACAACCTCATAAATCCAACTTTCTTCTTAACAAAGAGAACATGAGATCCCCATGGAGAAACACTAGGGCGAATAAATACATTATCAAACAATTACTCTTGTTTTTTCTTCAGTTCTAATAATTACAATATGGACATTCTATAAGGGGTATTTGATAGGATCCATGAATCAATAATTATGTCAATGAAAAACTAAATTTTCTGCTCTAGAAGATGTCTAGGTAAATCCTCTATAAATACATCAACATACTGTTGAACAATAAGTATGTTTTCTATTTGAACATTCATTTAATCACACATATTTATTACATTTTATTCCTCCCCAATAATTTAATTCATTAGTGCTATTGGGGGTTGATCTAGATGAGATTCATATTGTGATGTTTCTATTCTAAAGATCATGGATTTCACTTCATCCCCATAAATTTTAACCTCCTTCTTCTTAGAATAAATTTTCACATCGTGGTTTGAAAACCAATCCATACTGAGGATTATATCAAAGTATATCATGGGTATGATAATAAAATTAGAAGATAAAGCATGTTTATATTCCATAATTGGGACTGCCTGAAAAAACCTTGTTGCATTGATACATCCCCTTTGAGTTTTGACTGATAACACCCTCACTAAATAAAATTTAAAATATCTAATTTTCTTAGAAAACTAGGAAGATATTAAAGAATTTTATGATCCCAAAGAAAATAAATCATTGGCTATGTTTGAGGATATGATTAAAGTACCTTCCATTACATTATTAAGAACTTCAATATCAGCAGCTGTGATCACATAAGCTTGTCCCTGCTCCCTTGGCCTTTTTTGTGGAATGTTTCCTTGACACATTAGAAAATCATTAGCTTATTGTCCCATATCCCTAAAATTATTTCATTAAACATTAATATATTATTTTTCCCCTTTCAATCACCATCAGGATGGCCTTTCTATTCATACGTGTAACACACCCATTTCCCTTTTAAGCAGACACTAGGGTGTTTCTTTTAATAATTGTTACAGGGTGAAAGGTGAACTCTTCCCTTCTTTCCTATTTTCTTAGTTCCTTTTAAAGAGTTTTCAACAACCCTATTCTTCTCTTGCTTTCCATTAAAGTCATAATACATAGAAAATTCTTTCACTATCTTGATAAAAGTTGAGACTATATCTTCATATAATGAAAAAATTTGGGAGACCAGATACCTTTAGATGAATAGTTTTATACCATAAATGAATTATTCAATCTTGTACCTTGGATTACATATGTAGTCCAAAAAATTCCTTTCCAGCCTTGTAAAGTTGGATTCATAATTGGAAACATTTTCAATCTCCTGCTACCTCATATTTAATAATTTCCTTTACATATCTTCTCATTGTTTGTGGGGAAAATATTTTTCTAGGATTATTTCCTTAAAATCCCTCCAGTGCATATCTTTTATTTCATCCTCCTCCTTTGTGTTTTAGATTAACGACCCCCACTAATCCATATCTCTTGATATATAGAAAACTACCAAGACAACCTTCTCTCTTTCGTTACATCCGGAAGAGAGAAATATATTTTCTAGGGAACTTATCCACTACTCAGATACAATTTGGTTTCTAATACCATTTAATGACAGATATTGTTGTCGCATAAATTTATTCAACATATCTCATCCAAATTATGGATCATGATGTTATATATGGGTAAGGATATTGTTCATAACCTGAGTAATTTTTCCCAGTATAGTTATACGTTTCTCTACACCAATCGCGGCATGAGAGACAACATCATTATATTGCACATGATGAAAATAACTACACTGGATATGCATGTTCAAGCGGATTCCATTCCTTCCACTAGGTGTCATTTCTAAATAAAGATAGACAATATATTTGGTTATGAATCATAATTTATAATATCAACATAAAAAAATACTTATCATAAATTGAAATTTTATACATATCTAATCTCATAATCATAAACATAGTTTCATTCAAGAAAAATTAGCATTTAAATACTTCATAATGGCTTGTAAAGAAAACGTGAATCATCCTATACATATCCTCTAGGAGTGTCCACCTAAGTGCGCAATAAGGCCCATTTTCGGGTACTAGGATACCCTGAGTCAAACCCAAAACTCATTGTCAGAATTTTCCCTCTAAGGTATATCTATTACAGAACCACATCCACTTATAGTATCCAGATAGAGGTCTATTTGATAGAAATATCCACATAATCTATTCTTTTCCAAAATACCAGGATGTTCTTGTTTGTTTATCCTCAAATACCATCTTAGGTCTTTGTTCCCTAAACTAGGTTTTCTAAATCTAGTTTCCATTTTTTCTGCTAAACTTCCCCTGATACCAACTGTAAATACCCAACCCCAGTTACCCGGTGCCCATGCCTTATTACATTACATTGGCATGACAATAATAAATTTGTATACTGAAGGAATTAATAGTTTAATAGATTTAGAAACAAGATGCATACCTATGTTTAATATTGAAACACGAAGTGAAAAACCACATATACATTCCGTTGGTAACATCGACAACTCCAAGATTATCCCTGCAAGTCAGTCATAATATATCTTTTATTGTCCAAGAAAAAATGAAACATAATAATGGGTGAGATCAGATGTTCAGTAAGGGTAAAAAATACAGTGGAAGATATCATAAACATAAACATTATACATGGTGAATAATTGAAAAAACATGCCTCTAAAAATAAACTTGAAAATAATATGGATGGAAAATGATCTGAGTAAACATTTACATAATAAATCATAACCATGGGTATTCTAGTAGTCGAATAAAAACATAAAATTTTAATTTATAGCTTCATAATGTGGAAATTTCATATTTGAGACATTCTGAAACATAATGTCAAGGCTACAACCAAGACATTAATAAATGATTAAGGTCTCGGCCATAACCATATCTATAAATGGGAAAGGCCTCATCCAAGTCCATATATATTTGTCTAATAAGACCTACTGATGTATAAAGAGAATATAGTTGTTCTGATCCATCACATAATAAGTCCAATGAAATACTCATATGAGAATGGATAATCATAAACAACATATACATTCATATTGATACTAACATATGAAATGTAAATAACTTTCTACGAACATTAAACTTAAACACAAACCATTTAGAGAAAATTGGTGAATGTTTTTAGGATAAAAAAACCACAATAAAACTATTCATAAACCATTAAATTAAATAATGTAGATGATATCATATATAGTAATCAATAAGTGTGTTGAAATGTATGAATATACTCTTATAAAATCATCGTGTAATTATTAAGATAAATACTCTTTTACTTTGAAAAAGAAATGTTATTTAGGAAACTTATTTGTATAAAACCAGAATTGAATTAATATTGTATTTTCATAATAAAATGATTTATTTTAGAATGATAGTGTTTTCTAAAAACATATTATTGAGGTCCCTAGAAAATAGGTAATAATTTGTGAAATTTCTATTGAAACGAGCTAGTATTATGGAAAGAATTTTGAAAGTTCCATTTTAAAACATCTGACTCCGCATTAAATAAAGTAGGATTATGGTTGGTAAACATATATAGAACAATCAAACATAATTTAAGAGGAGTAAATAATAATATATAATAACTTAATTTAGGTATGTAGAAAATAAAAGTAACCTAAATGAAAATGGAGGTTCGGGTGGAAACCCTTACCATAAATATGAATGTGTTCCGCTCTAGAACATTTGGTCTTGGAATATGAAATTAGACTTACTAATAAATTAATTAATAAAATTTCTGAAAAGTATTTAGTTTATCAAAAAAATTTAAGTTCATTATGTCTCTATTGATAAGTTATAAGATTGAATTCCGTTGTTCCGGAGTGTTCTCTTCCTTGGTTTTCATGATTGGTATATTTGTATATGAGTATGGATGTTCATGTGGAAAGGATATAATTCTACATAATTTAAATTATATATTATCTATCAACATAAATAAGTGTTAATGGTAATTTATATCATTTGGTTACACAAAATAAGGACGAATCATTATTTGAATTATTAATGAAAATCACTTAAATTATTTTTGTGGTATTTTGATTATTAGGAACTAGTTTGGTTATATGATTTAATATTATGTACATATATTGGTTCATGGATATTAATTTGGTTATAATACATATATTAAAGTCTTCTTCAACCATAAAAATGGTTTCATGTCCTATAATGAAGCATAAATTTAAGAACAAAACTTCTTTGTCCATGAAGGTAGTAAATTGTAACCTCACAGATGATGATTTCATTTATAAAAGTGAGAGAGAGAGAGAGAGTAAGAAGATTGATAGTGGTTATTACATAAACATTGTATAATTAAAGTATATATGTATATATATATATATATATATATGATATTTTAGTTATAAGGATCCATTTTCTAGAAAATTTTAGGATAGAATAAGAAAAGAAGATAAGTTTAAATGAAACCAAATGAAAAAGAAAGATGTTTTACCTCTTGAAATAACATCCATGAGAACCACCTTAAGGGAATGGTTTTTTGACTTTTGGATAGAACAAGAGCTCCTAAACGTGGGTAGGGTGGAGCTTAGGCAATCCACAAGGATTTATTTGTGTGAAGGGAAGAGGGAGTTGGGGGGTTATCATGGAGGAGAGGAGGGTTTTCTAAATATTTTACTCTTTATTTTATTATTTTTCACTAGACAACCAATAGTAATTATTCTTGTGACAAATAATTATAATATGTTTATATGAGATTAAACCTACTGGTCTTACATCATCCTTACATAACTTATTACCCAATAAATCATGTATTTAATATTTATCTAAATTATCATATTTTACTATTCACCAAAAATTAAAGTATTTTTGAAAAATCCCAATAATTAAACACAACCATTTTTAGATGTGTAGAATTTAAAATTGAAATAATTTTTTTGAAAATAAATTTCTAATGATTTTTAATTTAATTTCGAAATAAAATCTTGATTTATTAAAAAAACCTCAAAACTATAACTCATTTTATAACACCTTGAAAAATTAATAAAGGTCACTTATATTTATCATATATCTATAAGAAAATAAAATAACAATTTATGATTAAATTTTACGTAAATAAATTTCTATTTTAAATAATTAAATTAATCATAAAATTGTAATTAAAATATTTATGAAAAACACAAATACCCACACTTATACTATGATCGTTTTCACTTATAAGATATCTAAATTGTATTTATACATTCATAGATGAAGTTTCTATTTATATGGACAATTTATATTCATTACTATTCATAATGATGGATAACTATTCATAAGGGTATGTTACTATTCACAAAAAATTTAGTTTGTCTTATCGGACTATAAATAACTTTCTAAACACAACTGTGTATGTCAGTTTTTCAAATTCAAAACACAGAGGTTAAAAAATTATGTATACTGGCTATGTTATAAAAAACTAGTGTTTTGTAGATACTCAAGGTTTTATGCATTCCATGTTAAATTTATTTTCAAAAAGACGGGGTGTTACATTTATCCCCACCAAACCTAAAGTGTCTTATAATGTCACATGAAATACATATGAATACTTTGATCATATATTATCTTAAAACATATTAATAACCTGAATCACCATAAAACACCAATGAAAACACATATTATTCCAAAAATTAACTCTATCGTCATTACTGAAATAAAATATTATAATACTTTGTATATTCCATAAATAAAAAATGTGATAAACTTCATCATAAATTACTTTTCCATTAAATCACTAATCATTTTCTAAGGAATCTATAGTATCTAATTTACTTTATCAATACCAATAATATTTTTATCCCATCTAATAATTATTATCTCAGAAATAAGAAATTATTACGGTTTATCTATCCCTTAATCATGTGTTTTAAAAAAATAAAAATCTACCGCTAAATCAATTTTCTCATTTATTAATACCATTTAAAAAAATACATCGAAATCCTTAAAGCATTTTTTTATGTAGAAAACCCCTTAGATATTACATGTTTGTTATAACTAGAATATATTTGACAAAACACTTTAGAAACATATTTATCAAATACTAATACATAAACAATTAAATAATCCCACTTAAATGATTAGAATATCATAGGAACATCCTTGTTATAGAAGCTAATGCCTGGAATAGGGATTTGAATAAAATAATTCCCATGTATTCCCACACATAACGAATTGAACTATAAATGGTACTTTGGGATAAAATTCCTTCCCCTCAATCGAAATATTCATTTTTCATCATCAATTAAATTATTTATGAAATTATTTTTTATATATAAAACATATTCTCGTTTCTTTGAGACATTTCATAGGGAATTTTATTCCACATACTTGACATATAGGAAGTTGGATCATATTATCTCCACATACTTCATTAACTATACTACCATGATACTTTATTTTTATATTATTAGGGGTGTTGGAAAAAACACCCAATTTGTGGTTGTTAATCATATAATGAGATATTTTTTTTAGTAGTCACTATCTTTTATATTCTATATCCTGTTTCATTAGGTTTATACTGATTATAATCATTCTATTTTCCATCACATTCAACATTAACATTAATCCTCTTGATTCCATCCATAGAATAAATCCAAAAACCATAGTGTGAGCATTAATAATCACAATTAGAGATAATGATTTTTTTATAGAATGCCTATATCATGACACATTTTCACTATATGACACCTTAGATTAAATTGAGGTAATAAATGGTCATTATCTATTAAAATCCTTCATTATGTTTAATAAAGAAGATAAATATTTATCCAAGAATATCCTCGGGAGGGAATTTCTAGGTGTGCAGTCATTTTCACACTCATCTCACACTAGCGATGATCAAGTAAGTACTAATTACTCCCTATTTAAAGATGATACCCTAGGTGAATCAATTCCATATCCTCATCCAATTTATAGTATCATACATGGATACGTTTTCTGGAAAAAACACACTCTATTGTTTACCATAATGTAAGATTTACTCTAATACGTAGGCTTATCCAAAGGGTTCTCTTTATAGTTTCCTCATCCTAGATTCCAAAAATAAATAACCCTTACTCTAATACAAACTATAGTGACCTAAAATTCACATACAGAGATATTTCATAATTTTAGATGAACTTTCGATATATTTCACAATAATATATGATCAAGAATATCATAGGTTTATTTGATTTATAAACATGGATACATAAACAACCCGTTCATAAAAATATGTATCATATCTACTAATTTCGTCAGTTCTAGTATCCTTATTAGGAATATAATACTTAAAACCTTTCTTTATAACCAAAAGGTTTCAAATATAAAAAATAATGAGATTATATATTTAGTAAGGTTAAACTTGAGAGACATCTATCAATGATCATATGTGATCATAATATAATTATAACGGTTTTATAAAATAATCAATTTTATATTATCAATATAAAATTTTCAAATCTAAAAATTTGAGATTATAAAATCCAAAATCAAGTCTATCACAATGTACTCCCTCCAATATGACCCATCTTGGGTTTTAAAAGGAGAAAGGGATATAATGAACCCCTCAGTACCACCTCACATAATCCCCATGTTGGAAACTAGCATTGATGGTATAAATAAGATAACACATATAGGTGACATTAACAAAAACATAAATTAATGTTTTATAATAATATAGAATATAAACCATGAAAAAATACATAAAATAAGAAAATGTAAAGATAAAAAATATCTCATCATGAATGCAATGTAATATGAGTGCACTGAAAGCCTCCAAGTAAAACATCAGTACAATTCTACAATAACACCTTAACAACAACTCCAATGCCTATGCTAGTAATGTCTATCTTGGTCATGAAATACCTCTTTGAATCCTATAAAATAGTTTATATTCTTGTAGTGTGAGAATAACATGTATACTCAATAGGATTGTTCCAAAGGAATCTCATGAAAATGTGATAAGGGAATACTAATTAAATATTGAATAAATAATATAATCCACAAGAACCTATCATGTCAACTACTTCACGACCTAACCAAACCTATTTTAAAAAATAAAATATCAAATTATAGTGACATAATATGAATCATATAAACAAAACAGTACCCCACACCAATTTACCATTGGTTTACTTCTCTCACACCCAATCATCTTACATCATTGTGCTCAAATCTATTCCATAGAATAATCATGCCAAAATAAACCTTAATTTTTCCATCACATTTGGCCCAAATACACATCATCCATGATATCACATCTCTCCAAGATACACTTGGTCCATCAAATCTCATCATTCCCAAATATATATGGGACATAAACATCATATTCGGACAACTAAAATTTCTAGAATAGTAGTGTATCATAAACATTAAGGACATCAAATTCATTCCATCCTCCTACCATCCATTACCCCCACTATGAAAAACATCTAAAACCTCATCAAATTTCACCACTAGTGAACTTTCTACTTTTAGACATTAAAAATAGTGCATGTAAAACATACATGGACGTTTGAGTGGAGAAGAGGGGGTTGACATCCATATCTCCTCACTATTTGGATGCTGAGAAAAACTCACCCAAAACATTGGGGTGTGGAACAAAGTGCTCGACTCAGGTGTGCTGAAAATAGAAATTATAATGAAAAAAATAAATATTAGTTACACATAAGCCCAACCTATGGGTTCACATAACCAAAACAACCCAAATATCTCAACCACCAGATCACCACCATCACATTCCAGCTTTCTCCAAAACTAAATCACCACACCACACAACCACCATATGTAAGCTATAAATTCCCACTTTTAATTCTACATTATATCATTTCCAAAATAATCATGTTTTCCTTAATTATATTTAACTAATCCATTCCATTTCATATTAACACAACCCATTAATTTAGATTTCAATTATTTTAATCCAATTACCAAACATCAATTTCATATTTCTCAATTAACTACATCAAATTCAATCCATTTTTATTTTCAGCTATCATCATTCAAAATTTAAAATACACACCATTATTTTATTTACCAATTATTATTTCCATCCAAAAAAATCACCACAACACAACATAAGTCAAGGTATCACCATAATTTAGCCATATCACTATAATAACCACACTTAACAACCACCGTACATCAACCTATATAAATAAATATCAATGCACCTCAACTTCCACATCCACCACAATTTAGTTTTAGAAATTTCATAACATTACATCATCTTTATCATGGGGTATTAGCACACAATTCCTTATTTACATGGGAATCCAGTTTATTAACCATATATAAGTGATTAGCCATTTAATTCATAGTGAGCCTAATCAAACAACCACATAAATTGTCAAATAATCCACAACAATAACTATAAAAACATGGTTAACAATGACCACAATCTATATCAAAGAAACACACACGAATAATATTTAAAATAATATAAATATAAGTAAAATCATGAAAGAAATCCCTTTTTAGGATATGAATATTTATATTAGCATTCTATATTAATTATAATTGAAATATTTAGTTTCCATTTCATCATATTATAAAACCACTTGAAATTATTTATTATTATTTCAAATAAATATATACAATATTAATTATATCCATGTGATAATAAATTTCCCTTTGCAATATAATATTTTGATTATAAAAAATAATGAATTAGGTTATAATAAATATAAAAAATCTTTACATAATGATAATATTATATTGGGAAACAAATATCTACCATATGAAGAAATCATATTAAATTATATAGAACACTCTCTATTCCCATCAATTTCATTAAGTACAATTAAACATATTCATTCGTATGACACTTACCATCAATGCAAAAGGAAAAAATCATGATAATATCAATTATGAACATAATTAAGAGGGAAATAAGATACCCTAATATGTATTTCTCTTGAAAAAAATTACACCCAAAATAGAGGTGAGATGCATATTTCTTCAACATAGAAAAAAACTTGTCTGTAAGTAGGATATCCTTTAGATAGATTTACATAGGGATTTCAAATTCAAGAAGGTGATGTATGGACCATCTAAATATTATAGGAATGAAGAGAGAATCATGTAAGGGTAAGAAACTAATTTTCATGATTTATAGATATCCCTTTGTAGATAATTCAGAAAATCTATCAAATATTCCATATTTTATTTCACATAAATTAACATTAATTTTTTACTTTAAATTTACATTGCTCCATAATTTAGGATATATTAATATCAAGGGAAGCCAGTGATTTTATTTTCAAATATTAATATATTCAAATCCACTAATTTTCTATTTATTTCCACTAATTTATGCTTAAAACATGTTATAGAAGATTTTAGGAAGGGAAACTACAGTTTTATGAAAATTTTTATACCCATATGCATGAGGAATATGATACATAAGGATAGTATGCTTATAATCTTATGTAGCTAGTTACCCTTACATGAGGATTGGAAAAATTGGATGACCCTTACATGATATTTGGATTACCTTTACATGAGCTTTAAATCTTGTGGGTTACCCTTACGAAGGTATTAGTTTATCCTTATTTGAGTATTGGACATCATAGATAACCTTCACATAGGTTGTAACTACCTTCATGTATAATTTTTAAAATCTCAGATACCCTTATATGAGTGCCACCTTACCCTTACCTAGCCCTACAAAACTCACAACTAACCTTACACAAGGAAATGTATACCTCTACATAGTATATAGGAGATCAAGGTTACCATGATGTATTATTTACTATTACAAAACATTGAGAAAGGGGGGATTAACTACACACAACACATAGAAAACCCCACTTACCCATATGCAACACAAAAAAGCGCCCTTACCTTTATGATAATCCAAATTCACATATAAGGATATGTATCTTCATGAAAATATTTTATTTTTAATTAAATTAACTTGTAAATAATTATGAAAATGGTATATTATTACTTTTAAAATTACAAAACACTTCCATAAACGATAGTATCATTTTAACAAATTATAAATTTTTTTCACAACTAACTTTTAAGTCATTAAAATCAATTCTATATTTTATAGATCATTTCAAAACATATTTATAATATATAAAAGAACTAAAAAATGTACTAAAATTTATGTAACTACTCCAGATCCATAAGACACCCTAGACTGATAAAGGATGGATTCAAAAAATTCTAGAGCATTACATTAGATACTTCTCAAACAATTCTCATCCTTGGGAATTTAAAATAATTTAGGAGGGATAGAAAAGTAAGGAGAGATAATTTAACCATCCTGTTGGAAACCTCTCAAGGATCTTAATATATTTGGAACATATAAAAAATATTAAGATACTTTCTTAGGGAATACACCTCTCTAACAAGAATAAGGTCGTATATTTAGCCATAATAAACATAGAAATAAATCAAATAACAATAAAACAATTTGGAGAAAACAACATAGTGGAAGGAGGAACATTAAAAAAAATAACTTTAAATTTTGTTAAATGGAAATGAATAAAAAACATCATATTAGAGAAAAAAAATTTATATCATGAACTCCAACAACATTAATTAAGAATTCTATCAAATAAAAATATATAAATTATTTATAATCATTTATAATTCTAGCAAATTTAAATTTATAAACTTCAGAACATACCATGATTAAAATGTCAAGAAAAAAGTAGAGCAGTGTGATTGCAACAAAAATTATGAACTTAAATATGATATTTAAAAACATGAATTAAGTCATTTTTGATGTGAATTTTAAAAAATAAACTTTATTTTCAAAATATTATTTACTTTATAGAAATTCATGACAACATTTCATATTAAAATACATTAGGTTCATAAACATTCTGATAAATAGATTTCACCAAGTGTATTTAATTTATTAAAATATAGTAGGCTATAAATCCATTTAAAAGGAAAACCCTTATTAATTCATCCCACAATAAGGTATTTAAATAATAACACTTTTTAAAAACACTTTCAACTTTTTTTTTCAAAAAATATTTATAAAAAATTTAAATATTAGAAAAAAATTGTTGTTTTTTTAGAAAACTTGTTTCCACAAATACATTTTTTTGATAATTTTATATCACTAAATTATACTACACAAAATGAAGGGAACCTCCAATGATTACATGAAAAATGTAATTTTTTTCATTTTCTAAAAAAATTAATTTTTATTTAAAAAACAAAACCCTAAAAATGATTAAAAAATTCAATTGAACTTGCATCACATGATTTAATTTTTACACTAACTGTTTTTATTTATAACTGAAACATGTTTTATATCAATTCAAATTGATATCTGTAAGAAAATAAAAACATTATCGACATGATATCTTACCTTTCATATTTAAAATGCATCCCAAAATATATATTCAAGTCACATGATTTTACAAAATTAACTTAATTCAACTAACATAGATCTACCATGCCATTTACTAAGTTAATATCATAAATTAACATAAAAATTAGAGAACCTAATTTAATATAAGAAATGAATCAAAAACAATATATAAATATTTAATAATACCCTTTATCATGATTTAAAAGAAATTTCCATGTTTGTTAACAAAAAATTCTTTACTAGGAGAAAAATCTAAAAAAACAACAAAGGGATTAAAATTACAACCTCAATTTTCCACTTTGGGAAGCACTAAATATCCCACATAGTTTTAAAATGTGTTTTAATATAATATATCTTTTTGTTGAAAAATTTTTCCCATTATTTATATGGTTGAATCCACAACACATTCTACCAAAATTATATTAGTCATAACAATACCAACAAATAAAATAATACTGAAAGACTTAAATCAATTCCTTTATAATAATTTAAGTGTGGAAAATAATTCTCATCTTCATCAATTTTGTGATTTTTAAAATAACATTTTTTGTTTACTAACAACATTAATTGAATAAAATATTTATATTAGGTGGGTAATACCTTCAATACAACCACAACACAGCATATAATCACTCAAAAGAAAGTTAAATAATTATCAAAAAAGACAAATTTTTTTCAAGTTATGAAATATAATGTGTTCAAGGCTTAGGCTTCATTACAGAACATATTCTTCTTAAAAACCATTAAAAATCATCTTATAATTTAGAAACATGTTTTTTGAAATTAATATTAAAAATTAAAAGAACAAATCAATAAAAAATGAAAAAATAAAAAATATTCAATGTTTCTTAAGTAATTTCTATGAAAACATAATGCTTTTCACTTAAGTATCTATAACATGTGGCCATGTAAAATATAAAAACTGCACATTTTGTATTACTATATGTCATTTTTATCATTCTAAAACTAAATATTATTTAAAAAATAAATTTCTCAAGAAAATATGACTATATACTATAGTAGGGGTTTCATGATTTTACTTCTATAGTCAAATAATACATTATTGTTACATAACATGATTTAATATTCTAAATAAAACATGATTAACAAGGTACATACACATGATTCACATGCTAAATTTTTTTAGTTATAGTAGAAATGTTTTTAACATTAGAGATAATTCCGATAACATACTACTCATGTCTTAACATGTGAGGAACAATTATTTGAACATTAAAATTTTATCAGTATTTAATTGAATAAGTTCAATAATTTTTATATTTTTTAGTCTGAATAGGATACGACAAAACATGCTTATCATTTTCCATGAATACTAAACATCAAATCGAAATACAACCTTGTAATTATTTCTCAACACATACTTACAACCTATTAATATATTAATACTACATCTCTTTAATCATTACAAAAAGAGGTAGAATGTTATTCTATTTTAAGATTTTGAATTTTTATATGAATACTCTATAGTCATGATGGTCATTTTTTATAAATTTCAAATTTTAATTTCCAAAACCAATTTTTACAATAAGTTCATAACACATAATTAAGATAAATTATGAATGGAATGAAATGAATTAAATATTAACTCCCATGTGAACCATAATAAACATAATCATTGTTTTTAAAACAATCATTTCAGTATAAAAGTTTGAAATCCACTAAAGGTAACATGCTTCCAAAGGGGTTTTAAAATTCAGCATATATTAATGTCAAAATACAGTAATCATGATTCTATAAAAATTTAATTCATTTGTAAAAAATATATCATGTTATAGATTTTATAAAAAAAATATTAATTCATGAAGAATAATGTTATAACATGAAGGGGAACAATGAATTAAAGTTTCAACATGGTTTTAAACAGACAACTCATGATAGTTAATCACAATTTTACTCATTTCTTCTAGGTTTTTTGACAAATTCAGTTAACAATAATACTTTATTATGAACCACAACGCATGATAAATTATATAATCACACAAAAAAATTCAATAATTGTTTAATTAAATCCCTTAACATTCTAAAACTACATCGCTCAATCACATGAACAATTAATCTTGATGTATATACCTCTTTTAGGTCTCAATAATGTAAGTAGATCCAACTCACATAGTCATTTGATAGGATTATAGCCTTTGCTTCAAATCATGGGGGTCCCTAAAATAATATTTCTAAGATGATCTCCCTATCCTATGTCACATATTAATATTAAATAGAACTATTTCCCTACTGACCAATGAAATCCTCAGAGTTTCTAACTCCGAAGTCCATCCTATATCACAATATAAACAATTGATACTAATTTTTCAAGATATATTACCTCCAATGGTGCATCTCATAGGTTGTGAAAAGGGACAGGGAGATAAGGACCCCTCGAGTTCTTCCCCTTGTAGACCCCAAGTAGAAAACTATCAACGAGGGTATAAAGAAGGTCACACATATGAGAGGTATTACCCTCAACATGAAGAGAGTTTGTATTGGGATATATGATATCAACAACCAAAAGTATTCATGACATAAGAAAAGTTAAATATCGAAAATATATAATTATTTGTGTGATTTTATATTAATACAATGAAAGTCTCCATGTAATAAATCATGAAAATCCGATGCTAGAAACTCAACAACAACATTAATGCCCTAGATAGTAATGTCTAGATTGGTCCTTAAATTCCTCTTATAAACCGGAGAAATTTTTTTATATACATAGTGTTAGAATAAAATGTGTACTTAATAGGATAATACCTAAGGAAACTCATGAAAATGTTGGAAGAGCATACAAATTCCCCAATGAACAAACTACTAAATCAATAAGACATATGAGGTCAACTAGTTCCCAGCCTCACAAAGACTCACTCACCAAATAATAAATCTATGTATAGTAACATAATATGAATCATATTGATAAAAATGGTACCCTTTACTAATTTTGTAACACCAAAGGATTTTAAAAAGAAAACTATTCATAATAACATATATGAAATGCAACACTAAACCAAAATGAACCTTAAAATATTACTATTTTAATATGACTATTATAAATTATTAGTTAAATTAGTGGGTATCAAGAAGATTAATTAATTTTTTAAATGTATATAAATATTCTATGAAATATAAATTTTTTGATAAATTCATATGAAATAAGCACTTAATTTGTAATGAATACATTTTAATCTTAAAAAAAATACATTTACTTCAAAAATGATTTTTATTTTATTCTGTGTGTAAATATTATAATAAATTTATGGAATTATTAGATAATTTATTTGATAAAATTAAATTAATTTTTAAATCCTCATATAAATTTATCATTCGTTGAAATTTAGGGATTTTTAAAAAATTATTGATTGTTCAGTGAATAATGAAAATTATCGATCTTTCAAATACTATTATTTCTTTTCACTAAATAAAGTAATTCAAAAATACCATTATATTTTATATTTCGTATTAATGTTAAATATAATACATCTTATTTATAATAATAAAATTAATTTTATTTTAATTATTTATTTTCATGAATTTGGTATAAGTATGTTTTTATCGTTAAAACAAACTTTTCTGAAAATAGTTTTTAAGTTTAAAAATTTTATCTATTTTAATTCATTAAAATTTTCCAAAATAAGAAAATATATTATTAAAATGTATAAATAAGATGTTTACTTAATTTAATTACCTAAAACAATCCATAATAATTGATTTTATTTAATATGGTCCACTTAATTTTTTTCATAATGAATGTTAAAAAACACTAAAAATTGTCACTTTAGTAAAAGGGTAAATCAAGTTAACTTAGGTAAAAAATAAGTGATAAATCAACCAATATTCACCTTAAATATTATTGGATAAAGTTATATCTGTCCTAATAACATTAGGATAAATATTTATTTGTTCATGAGACACTTTTATAAGAATGTGACCTATATAATATTTTAAGTAAAGAAAAGGAAAAAATATCACACTCTTGCTTTTCTATTTCTCTTATTTGTTAAAATTTTCATAAAAATAAGTTTTGAATGATTATTAAAGGTAATATTGAGAATAATAAAATTATTTTCATTATATTAAATTACTTATAAATTTTATTGACTACATAATTACCTTAAATATTTACGTAATGATGACACAATATTTATTCAATTAATAGAAAAATTAAATAAATGATTTAAAAAAATTAATGTAATTGAATTTGAATGAATTATTGTGTTACATGGATTTCTCACATAAATATAACATTTTATATGTGTTTTAATGGTATATATTTCAATTAATGTTTTGTCATGTTTCTTTCAAAATCAAATTAAATGAATTGTTCTAAAATGAAAATAATGTTATTTTATAAAAAAATATTTTATTAAATTATATAAATATTGTAAAAATAATATTTTAGTCCAATTGATAGGTATATTCATAAAAATACAAAATATTATCCATAGATGGGTCAATTTTAAATTTATAGTTACAATATTGACCTGTAAAGTGTAAAAAACATCATAATCACAATAATTGTCAAAAAGGGTTTACATGGGTTAAAACCAAATGATAAGGGTGAAAATTTACCTAAATTTTTCCTAATAAATTATATTAGATTATTTAGACCCATAATAACCTAATATTAAAATAATATCATTAGGTATCTCTATTTAAATTATAATTAATTTGTATTAATTTTACACATTAAGAAATTCGAAAAATTCTTTGACCCTAACTTATAAAAAGAAAACTATTCTCCTCTTTTATTTACAGTTAAAAATATTTTTTTTATAAAATAACATAAAAAATCACATCATTTAACTCCTTAACATAGCTTATAGGCCTTTATTTTATTATAAGACCCTCTGAGGAAGTCTTTTGGTGCAAACCTAAAGAGGTTTTCTTAAGAAGAGGTATTGTTCTTAACTGCGCATCTTGTTTTATTTATTCTTCCAACCCCTTCAAATATTATTCAGCCATGATGATATAATAACATAAGTAGATATTATTATGTAAAATTAAAACCCATATTGATCTTATATTCTATCAAATGGGAAATGAATCCATTGTTCGTGTTTAAGTCAGACTACCACCTCGCGAACCGATGTAATTCATCTTCCATAATCACATCTCATGGATGTTTATAATAATCAATGTAATTTTTATACATTATAATAATGAAATATTTATCATTATTTAAATTTAATATAACATTTATTCTATCACCTTTCCATTCATTGAAGAATGATAGCGTCATTCATGAATTTGTGTGGACTACCACCTCCATGAAGCGATGAGATTATTTTTTCATTACAAAATCATATAGATGGTATATATAAAGGTGTATATAAATAAATAATATGGTATTATGATATAAATATAATTTCATTAAGATAAAATTATACTTACATCTCATCATGATTGATAAAAAATGAAAATGCTACTCATGTGTTCGTATGACCTACCGTCACCATGAATATAACATAATTAATTTTTCAAAACTATATTTCATAGTGGTTCTTGAAAATATAATTTTTATATAAAAATTATAATTATGAAATTAATATTATTATGTATTTGATAGAAAAATGAATTTTTTACCATAATCAACCTACATAATTAATTTTTGACATATGACCAAAATATCATCAAAACGTCTGATGTGAAATTAATTGATTGAGTAATCAAATAAAAAATTTCAATGAATAAAGTAAAATAAACAATAAACCTTATTTTTTTAATAAAGTAATTAATTAACATAAGGTTATTTTTAAGTAAGATAAATTACATACGTGATGATTTGAACTCGAGGTAAGGGATTTCATCTAAATTTCCCTTCATTGAGTTATATTTTAATGTTATGCACGTAGTTTATTTTATGTGGTGTATATAATACCCCATTTAAATATTATATATATATTTTAGAATTTTCTAAAACCCACTTTTTATATTAGTGGTGAACAAACAAGATCCAAAGTTCAATAGGATTTCAACGTTACAGTTTCAGGATTTCAATGATACATGTTCACAATTTCTAACAGAAAATAAAACAAGAAAAAAAAATTCAAAAAACATAAGCACAAATCAATTTCCCTCAAATTAGTTCCACGATGGCCATTATATCACTATGTAGATATATGAAGGGTTTTAGGGTCACAATATATTCATAATAATTGGTTCTATGATTCTATCACTAGACACATCGTCTAATCACTGTCATCCTTCTTAATATTGTCATCCTCTCCTAGGGTCGTCGACACCAATAGTGCCAGTCATCGTCCAGAGAAACCTCCATCGAACATAAATAATCGATACCATTCCCGCCACCAAATCTACATAGCATCACCGTATTATCAAACCATCATCATCAGCATTGATGGTTGTGGATCATCAATATTATCTAAATTTTTGTCGTCCACCAACAACACCCATAGACTTGGGTAATCATAATTGTAGAGAAGGTCTTCCTCAAGAAAATCACCCTTTATCTGAAAAGCATAATAACCCCCAAATCAAATATTAGAAATAAAGTAAAAAATAATCATGGAAGAAAATAGAAGAAACCAGAAATGAGGGAAAATAGGGAAGAGTCCCTAAAAGAGACCGGGGTTGAAATCATATAGGGGAGCCCGACAACAACTAAATCATAATTCCCAAAACCTCTGGGTGTCCATCACTCCAAATCCGACCTGGAGAAGAGTAAAGGAACATGAGGTCAGAGCATCATTAGGCATCAGGGGTAAAGAGAAGAGGGGATGAAACCCAAATAGATTCTGTAACCAAGAAGGGGACTCAGGAATAGAACCCTAAGTAAAAAAGAAAAAGAGAAGGGGGATGAAATCCTAGTAGGAATGAGAGAAATGATGACATGGGATGAAACCCAACGAACCACCAAACAATGAATCCTAGGAATAACCTTCTCCCACTGCCATAGTCTAAGACCCTTCAAATAACTAACAAATCTTTGCAAATGGAATTCTAGTATATTATACTTGATAGGCATAGAAAGGGAGGGAGGGGAAAAAGTGATACAACTCCAGAAGTGAGTAACAAGAAAACCTATCAGAATAGTGCATTCGAGAAGAAACAGAAAACATATGTGAAATGAATCATAGAATAATGAGTAGGAATACCCATCACTACTATGGAGGAAACCCTAGAGAGGAGATGGTAGATTCGAGTTTTGAGAGTAAAGACTTGTCATGTGAGGATCCATTTAAATATTTTATCATGAATCCATCCTAATTCATGGTATTTTATGTTACAATTCATTTTACTTCATCCAAGGGGAATTGATTTGAATGTTTCCAAAGCAGAAAAGACTTTATGGGATTGTTTATGTTCAAGGTTCCATTGGGAGAAATCGTATACAATTATATTCTTGAAATACATTCCTTTAATTAAGCTATGGTCAAAAATGTGGTTTACATAAATTTTTTAAATTCCTTATGTTATTGGATAATAAAAAGTAAACAAATTTGTGGTATGTAATACTGATATTAAATCTTCTTTTAGATTTGTAATTTTTCTCTTCCATGTCTATATTTTACTTAAAAATATTTAAAGAATGTTTTTATTATTATCTAATGATTTATTTAAGTATTTTTTTTTTCCATTTTTGACTTTTTTAATTATGTTTTAAAGATAATATTTCTATAATTTTCCATAATAGAAAAATTTTGACATTTTTTTTACTAAAGTGTGAATGGAGTGTTTTATTTTAACTTTTAAAAAATAAACTAAATTTCCCTTGTCTTGATGACTCAATTATTTTATGAATCCTTTACAAGATTAAATAGTTATTTTTTAGATATTTTTTCTATAATATATTTTAAATTTTTATATTTTAAATAGGTGAATTCAAAGACAAATTGGTATTTTCTTCAATAAATATTTCATGTGATCTTATAAAGACATTTTCATTAATATAAATGACCATTGATGGTGTATATCTCTTAAAATTATGTATATATGTCAATTACATATTTACCTATCTCATTATCCATTATTTTGATAGGGTAATACATGAATTATTTTCATTTATCAAATTTATTTAATATTAAATGAACTTTGATTATGACATGAGATAATATTATACAAAAAATTTCTTTTCATTAGTAATACTGATGTTTATGCCTTATGATTACTTTCCTTTTTTGTACTACACATATTCTTGTACATGTTATGATAGATTTTTCTTGATATAACTCCAATTAATTAGGCATTTTTTTGTCTCATGTGATGTTGAGTATGGGATTAGGCATTAAACCTAATATATTATGAAATTATTATCACCAAGTGATGTTGTCTTAACATTTATCCCTGACTTATACTAATGTGATGTTTTGTATTTATTCCAAATTCCCCATATTTCCATGATCATGTGATACAATGTTCATTATGTTATGATCCCATGTGATTACTCCTTAGCCTTCTATTTTATGATATCATGTTATGCCACACTCTCATGTTTACTCCATTAATAGGATTTATAGCTCATCCATTTCTTTTATATATTTCCCAGGTTATACTATGATTATTTAAGAGATCAACTGGAATTATATTCTCACTAAGGAGAAAAATATGAAGATTGTATTTTTTAGTTTATTTTTTATGTATTACATATCTAGTCTTCCAAATACACTAGGCATTATGATATTTGGGTTTAATTTATTGGATGTTTTTGTTAAAAATCATGTAATAATATGTGTAAAAGTATTAGGTCACTATAGTTGGAATCTGAGCATATTCTAGTTATTTTTAGTGGTTAATACTTGATAAAATTATTAAAAACCATGGGGATACATCAATGTATAGGATAACATCATAATCTTTTGGTAAGGGAGTGATTATGTGGTTTATATAGTAACTGATCCCTATCTAGATACTACAAGTGTATGTGGTTTTAAAATATATTCATTTAGTGGTAATAACCTTAAAAAGGGTTGGTTGATTATATCTCAACCATCATTCCAATGCATGATTAGTGTTACTTTACAATGTAGTTGGTCTGAAACTCCTAGGGGATATTATTAGATTAATTAAAATTTTAATTATGAACCATCATGAAGGATTTAAAGAGATAATGATCATGGATGACCTATGCTAAACCTAAGGTTTCATATATTTAAATGATAGTGTCATGATTTATATATCCTACAAATTATTTCTTATGATTATGAATGTTGTTGGTCACACAATTATTTTTTGTTTTAGTTAATGGATGGAACTATAACACCCTGTGATTTTATAGAAAATTTATTCTAAAAAAATTAATCTATTCGATAGCCTGGGGTACATAGAATCTCATGTCTAAATAAACCATAATATAGTATACTGTTATAAACTAGAAATTAAATTTTTTGTAATAAATTTTAACAACTAAAATATAAAAATAATATGATATAAAATTTTATAAGAAATTATTTAGTTTTCAATGGATGGAAAATAAAAATAAAAATCATTTGAAATTGAAATAATTATTTTTCTCGGAAACTATTTTTATAAGAAAAATGTATTTTTATCTTAAAAAATAAAATTTGTTATTATTGGTGAATTATTTTCATAATAATTATATATTATATTTTAATGAAATTTTTTTATTATTAGTATAATATTTTTAAGAATGTGATAATAATAAATCTAATTTTATTCTTAAAAACTATATTTTTTTTTTCTGAAAAGTGATTTCATCGTGTTTTGAGATCTAATTATAAAATTAAATTTGAACACTTTAAAAATTTATTTTAAAAAATAAAAATAATTTTTGAAATAAACATATAAAATTTATCTTAGGTTTATTATTTTTATAATTATCTAAATATATTATTTTTTTAATGAATACTAAAAAATAACAATTTCTATTGGAAATCGCCTTTTCATTTGAATAATTGACATTATTATGTTTTTTAAAGTAAAATTAGTACATTTATATAATTATTAATCCAATATATGTCATTATAATAAATTTAAGGTTGAATTTTGATATATATATTTTTTTCATTTGAGAAAACTATTTTTTTAAAAACTCCATTTTGGTCTTGCTTGTGGGTTTAATTTTAAATTAATTTACTCCAATTATGTGAATTGAGTTTGAAAAAATATATTCTATATTTTGAATAAAAATAATTAATATTTTATAATAATTAAAACTTAATTTTTTTTCATAATAATTAGTAATGACTGTAAAATATATTTACTGCAATGAAGGTTAAAACAGGGTTTAGTGTGCTACATACACATGTGATTTAATTAATTTTTACACATATAGGATTCCTAATTGAAAAATTAGATTTAGTATTTGTAATAATTGGGTACAAATTAAGTAATAAGGTTAATTTTTAGTCTTAAAGGTTAATTACCTAGTTAAATTAAAAAAATAATTGTCATGGTTAAAAATTGGTAAATGTAAGTAAACTTAACAGATAAAGGAATAAAATGATTAATTTTTTTTATTTTTTTGTGTCGAAATACATTAATTTCTATACAAAACATTATTTATCATTTTTTGAGGCAATTTTGGTGAGAGTGACTTCCCATTATTGAAATAGTTTTGGGTATTTACAGAAATGTCACTCATATTCAATTATAAAAGGTCACCCTTCCCCTCACTTATTCACAAAATAAATGAAATTTAGGAAGAAAAAATCTGAAAAAAATCTCCCCAAAATCATTAGAAGAATTATAGATCTTATATTATTTACAAAAGACAAACCCTAGGGTATTTAATAAGATATCCAAATGATTTTTTTTCTATGTGAAGGTAATCATCTTTACTAAGATCCTACTTGTTTACTTATTCTTTTTCCACATTAACTGATGTAATAATGATTAAAATATAGTAATAAATGTATCTAGAATTTACTTATATGTAATTATTATTATGGAATAATATTTATCCTCCTCCTATCCCATCAAATGGTAAACAAATCCATCTCTTGTGTGTACAATGGACTGCCAGTTCATGAACTGATGTAATTTCTTTTTCATCACCGATTCATATAGATAGTTATACTGATGAAAATAATGAATATATCTGATAAATATGACATGATATTTTTTATATAACATTAAAAAATCAAAAACATTCTTACCCTTTCACCTATTAAGGGAATGATATCGTTGCTCTTGTGTAAATATGGTCAACCATCTCCATGAAGCGTTGCAATCCATTTTCAATATCAAACTTATAATAAATTTTTAAAAAATATATATAATGAATAAATATGATATTTATAACATTAATATAATTCTAGAGATTTTGAAATTATATACTGTTCTCAATAACTGAAACCTTTTCCACAAAACAAGCATGGGAAAACAAAGCAGTTGAGACATGAAACAACGGTAATAATAAAATATTATTTATGAGCGGGTGGTAAGATCTTATAATATGGTCATATATGATATTATAAATTTGAATATGTTTCAGGTATAAAATAATAACATTATTAGAACCCTCATATAGTAGGTTAAGTCTTGTTCAACAAAAAGGAAGGGTGAGGTAAGGGTCTTCATCCCAATTTCCATTCATTGAGGCATATTTTATTATTGTACACATATGTTATTTTATATGGTGTATATATGTAAAGCATTATATATTATATCATTAATCCTTTATACTTCCTGATATTGTATTTTTGAATTCAAATAATTTAATCCACATGGGGTTTGAATTTAATGTTACCAAGTGGTAAGGAATTTCATAAATCAATTTATTTTAATTAGGGTATATTACTTCTTCATAATATTTGATATTATATGATTATGTGGTTAATGTAATTTTTTTTTTGTATTTAAAACTAATTTTTGGATTATTTAAATGTGATACACATAATTGATTCATTGATTAATCCCCACTTAAATGATATGATCATTATAAAAAATTTCATTTTAATTTACACTGAATTAATACATATTTGGTAATATAAACCAATTTATTTTTTTGAGGTGTATCTACTACCCATTTTATAATTTATATAATTAATATATTTATATTAATGTTATTTAATGTAACATTTAAAATTATTTTTCTTATTAGGGTTATGACTAAAAAGTTACCAAAGTGGTAATGGATTATGGTTTAATATTATTTTAATCAAGATTGGTTGTTCTTGAATATCAATTGAAGGAAATTATTTGATAATTATATAATAAACCACATTAATTTTATTTCCATATATATATATATATTAATGAAATCTTCAAGTAAAAGTGCCATTTACCTCTCTTTGGAACTTAAAATGATTGAGAAAATATTTATTTTAGAAAAGACAACTTTATTTCTCTTTTCAGCCAAAAAATATTTTCCTTTCATATCCATATTTTCCCTAAAATATTTTAAATAATTTTTTAAAAATTATAAAATAATTTATTAAATTTTTTTTACCATTGTTTTAATTTGTTTAAAAATTGTTTAAAATGAATATTCTTGTCAGTTTCCGAAAAAGTTACTTTTTTTACTTTTTATTGAAAATGTGAAAGGAATCATTGTTTTCATATGATCAACTTAAACATAATATTCCCACCATCATGTTCAATCATTATTTTTAAATATTCCATTACATTTTTAACTGTTCATTTTTAAAGAAAATTATTTGCTTAATATTCTAGAAATTTATTATTTTTATGTTATTTTCAAATTGAAAGGGGTATTTTTCTCAAGAAATTTTTAACGAAATTTTGATTGTATTTATTTTCATCAATGACTAAAACCATTTATATAAATTATAATACAATAGGTATATTTTGAAATTATACCATCCTTATACATTCTCTGGAAATTTTATTGTTAGTTTGACATGGGAAAGTATTGACATTCAAATTCTTGATTAATTTATTAGTAATTAAACAGCCCTTAAAACATCAAATTTCCTCCTGTCATTGGAAATTAGATTTCCCTTAAATATACATATTATTTATCATATAAATTTTTATTACTTAATCCATTTAATATTTTTACCCACACCATTTTACATTGAAGGTTATTTAATTGACTGGGGAAATATTGATTTTCTGTATTCTTTATTCTATACGGACATTTATTGATAAGGCATATTTTTCATGAATTATATCAATCATTCGATATATGGGGAACAAATTAGATATTCATTGATGGGTAGGCCCCAGAATTATATATCCCCTTGATGTATCAATAGGCCTTATGAGAAATATTGTTAAGCTGGAATTAAATGGTTCTTTACCCATTGTTTTAAAGTGTCTTTGTTAAATGTCTTATTGATATAGATATCATGATTCCTAGGATTATGATATCCAATATTAAGCATTTCATTAATTGAGAATTTAGTTTTTATTAATATTATCTATGGAATTTTTTTTCTCATGTTAATGAATAAATGGATTTTTTTTAGTTATTTATCATTCCATATTGATTATGTCCTATCTAATCATGACAGTCAAGTTAGTTATTAAAAATAATATGTTTTCTGTTATATTCCATTCCATATAGAGTATTAATTATTTAGTAATGATATATTAAATATTATGTAACCCTTATTTATCATTTTATAGTGAAATTATTCTATTTCCCTTCCCTATTATATGAAGAAGGAATCATGTAATGAGTTCAAGGATATAAATTTTTTTACATTCACTATGTTATAATTTATGTTTTCAAATGTAATGTAAGACTCAAGTTTTTACCAAATTTACAAAGACAACTAAACTATTAGGTCCTTGGGAATGTGAAATTTTTGTATCTTATTCCAAATTAGTAAATTAATCACCACCTCTACGCGATTGGGGTTGACTTCATTATAGGAACTAGGAGGAATAATGTCAACGATGAATGTTATGGACAATGTGGTGATTCTGAGAAACTAAATGGGATGATAATGGATGTGAAAGATATTATGACTATTCCTAACTAGTAATCAATATATATTATTAAAAACCTATACCCTAACCAACTCAAAGACTCCCCAAATAAGATAATGATAGAGTCTAGTAAGAGCTCGGGTAGGGTAAACCCTAGGAGAATGAATGATCAATTTCATTAATATCATAATTGTTGTAGGATACACCCCGAAGAATATCTTAAAGGAATACCTAAATTTTTATGCATTCAAAAGAATTCAGTAGGGAAATTAACAGATTAGGATGAATGAGGTGTTCGATGGAGATTATCAAATTTCCACATAGAGATCGATTTTTAGTTAATTATCTTAATTGTGGGGAACATAGTAATTTTCTATGTCATTTTTGTATTTTATAGGTTAACTACTAGTCCAAGGAAAGACCTATATTATACCAATAATTGAGTCGAAAGTATTTATGTATTGGGATTCAAGAATTATTTTTTAGATCTATTTTTATCAATGGTGTCTTGGTTATAATAATCCTGAAACATTTAATGATTTTGTCAACTTTTGGAAGCATGTATGATTATTTTGTTGCTTTATAGTGATTCAGGTTTTTTTATAGAAATTATTATGATATTTGATTTGGGAATATATATTTGGGTTTGAGAATTTAATAGTGATTTGTTCTATTTAATGAAAAATGTTAAATTTATCTTGGGTGGATATGTGATCAAATAATTCAAATCATTGGGTTTCAACCTTTTTCAAGAATATTTTTAATAATTTTTTGGATTTATATTTATCAAATGATCTAAGTTGTACTTTGGTTTTTATTATTCAGGATTTAGAGATTAATATTGTATTTCATTGAATGATAGTTTTATAATTTTGAGAATTATATTAATACATGCCAAAAATATTAGTTTTGGTTAATGTATAATGATAATAGGAATAGTTTTTTATTCTTTTTGAGATTATCTGATCTATTAGAAGTTGATTTTATTTCTTTATAAATACAAAACATTCATCTTGAATACTCATCATTTGATGTAAAAGGTGATATTGTGGTGAAAATGGATTAAACTATGAAATTATACTAATCAAAATAGTAAAGTTCGTTATGTTCTTAGTGAATATGGTAAACTAATTCCTAAACTATTGGAAAGATATCTTTAATATTTTTATCATATTACAATTATTTATTATGAATCAATGGTATTGTTAATAACTATTTAGTTTACAGTTTTGAGGTCATTAACTCTCTCATGGTAATTGAATTTATTGTGATCAATGTTATCTTTCACTCTCATTGATTATTATATGAATTTTTATCCATGTATATTTTTTCAATTCTATTAAATGTTATCCTATTTTGAAATCTTATTATGTGATAACCTTCATATTTCCTTTTCCCTCTTTTCACGGAGAAGTTTTAATAACCCCTTTTACAATGTGGTATTTCAAAAAATGTATTTTCAAAATGTCAACCCTTTAATTACAAAGTTCAAGTTCAAATTATGGGGATTTAATTTTTTAATGGGTGTGATAGATCAACATGATATTTCAAAAAGAAAACTACGTTCAATAGAGTATATGACATGAAACACCGAGCCTAAATGAACAAGGAAATGTTATTATTTAGTTAAGACTACTATCACATAGTAATTAAATTGGATGGTTTGAATAGAATTAAAATATTTATGAAATATATATAAATATCACACTAAATATAAATTTATTGATAAATTTTTAGGAAATAAGCACTCAATCATTAATTAAGTCATTTTATTTTTTAAAAAAATATGCTTCCTTCAAAAATGAATTTTTTTTAAGAATATATTATAATTAATTTATAAAAATATTTGAAAATATATATAATAAAATTAAAATACTTTTTAAATAATCATATCATAATTAACATGCAATGAAACTTTGGGATTTTGGTGAAATGATTAATTTTTCAGTGAATAGTAGAAATTGCCATTTTTTCAAATACTGTCATTTATTCTCATTAAATAAATTAATTTTAAATTTCAATTATATATTGCATTTAGTATTAAAGTGAACTTTTAAAAATTTTATTTATAATAAAATAATTAATTTCATTTAAATAAAAAACATTCATTTTTTGGGTATAAGTTTATTTTTATGACTAAAATGCAGTTTTCTAAAATCTATTATTATGTAAATAAATTTTTGTCCACTTAAATTAATTAAAGTAACCACTAATAAATAAATATTTAAATAATATATATATTATATATTTATTTATATGAATTTAAATTCATATAATGATGATTTCTAGTCATAAAGTTTATATAAGGTCATATATTGTTTGACAAATGAATTCTCCTAAAAAACTGATTTTCATTGAGATTTGTGGGATTATTATAAAATAACTTTCTACCAGTTATAGATATTTAATTTCAAAAAATGAATTATATTTTTTAATAAATATAATAATTAATTTTAGTTAATAATTTAACCTTAATTACTATCACAATGTATAGTAAAAAAAGTTTGTCTCCACAACAAATGGTTGAATTGGATTATCCTTGGATAAAAATAAGTGATAATACAAACCAATTTTCATATTAAATCATAATGTATTAAGTAATTTATACCTTTATCACCTTAGGCTCAATATTTATTTGTTTATGAGATAGTTTTCTATGAAAGTGACTAATAAAATATTTAAAATAAACAAAAACTCAAAATGAAACTCTCTTGCTTTTAAATTATTCTAATAAGATCACATAGGGATAAAAAACTATGTGAATAGATATTAAAGTTTATTTTGATCATAATTAAATTATTTATAGTATGGAAATTTATTTATAATTTTAAGTAATTATATAATTACCTTAAATACTTAAGAAATGTTGGAACTGTATTTATTTAATTAATAGGAAAACAAAATAAATGATTTTAAAAATATTAAAAGTAATATAATTTTAAATAAATATGGGGTAATATATTTTTTATAAATAATAAATTTTAAAGAAATTTTGATGGAATATATTTGAATTACTTTTATATCATGTTGTTTTCAAATTCAAATTATATGAATAGTCCCAAAAATGTCATTAATAATATTTTTTAATAAATTATATTTTATGAAATGATTTAAAATTCATAAAAATCTGATATTCCACCAAGTTATTTGTATATATCTAATAATACCAAAATGGTCCATTAATGGGCCAATTGACCTTTTATATTAACTGTATTAACCCCAAAAGAGTAAAATATTTCATTATTAGTGTAATTGTCAAAAGGTGTTAACACCGATTAAAACCAAAAGATAAGGATGAAAACATCACCTAAACATTTAAAATTTTTATTAGAGGATATTATTTAATACTATATATTCCATATCATTAAATTCTCTCATTTTTTATTCTTTTTTATATATAAATTAATTTACATTAATTGAATACCTTAAAAAATCCAAAAGTGCCCCTCTTCTCACTTATAAAGGAGAACCTACTACCCAATTTTATTGAAAATTAAAGAGTATATTGGTTTAAGAAATTAAATAAAAAATACCCTCACCCCTCCCCTTAAAATTTCATAGAAACCCTAGTTTGATAAAAAATTCCTCTTACGTAAGATTTTGGGGAAAACCAAAAGAGGTTCCTTGAACAAGTTGCATCATTCATAACAATGAATTTTTTATTTCTTATTATACATTATTAAAATCTAATTCAACCATGTGGAAATAATAACATATATATCTAACATATTCTAACCTGTTATTATATTAATTTAATAATCTATATTCATCTCCTCGTGAATCAAATGGGAAACTAATCCAGTATTCACCTGTAAAGAAGACTACCACCTTACTAATTGATGTAATTTTTTTCCATCATCACCTCCAATGATTTTTATGATAATGTAATTAATGTATATATTTATTTTAATTATATATTTATCATTATTTAAATTTAATATATCATATATTTTATTTTCATTCCATTCACTAAAAAAGATAACTTCATCTATTCATATGTGTGAACTACCACATCCACCAAGTGACATGACTTACTTTTCATCACCTAATAACATGGATAGTATAAATAAGTGCATTTAAAGAAATAATATGGTATTTATAATATATATATAATTATTAAAAGATAAAATTGTTGAAAATAGAAATGTTACTAATGTATACGTACGACCAATCAACTCCATGATGGTAATATAATTCATTTTTCATAACTATTAATCATAGTTGGATTTGAATTTATAATTGATTGATAAAAAATATATTTATTTCATTATTATTATTATATATATGATTAAGAAATTTTTTCTTTTACTATAGTAAACCTATCAAAGACATTTTTCACATATGAATTGAATATCATCAAAATATATGACATGAAAATAATTGAATAAGTAAATAAATATTAAATGGATACAAATAAAATAAAAGGAATAATAAACATGAAAAATGTTTTTAATAAACTAAATATTTAATATCATTTTATTAATTATGATGATAAAGTACATAAGTGATGTATCAAACTCTGGTTAAGGGATTTTTTCTCGATTTCTCTTCTATGAGTAATATTTTAATATTATACATCTAATTTATTTTACATGGTTTATATGCTTCCAAATTTACATATTGTATAATGAATCCATCATAATTTATGATATTTTAAATTATAATTAATTTTAATTAATTTAAGTGGATTTTATTGGAAAGTTATCAAATTAAAAAAGGGTTTATGAGATTATTTATGTTCAATGATCCATTCTAAAAAATTATATGCAATTTTTTTCTTGAAGCACGTCCCTTTTATTACCATATAGTAATTAATGTAGTTTATATTTTTAGTTTTTATTTTATCCCCTTCTAACTTAATGAACATCAAGAATGTTGTTCATAAGTAATACTGATCTTGTATATTCTTTTAGATTCATAATCAATCTCTTCCATGTCAATGTTTTACTTAAATTGTTTAATAGAATATTTTTACTAATTTCTAATGATTTATTAAATACATTTTACTCACTTTTTAATATTTTTATTAAATTAATCTTTTTGTCTTTTCCCGAATTAGGTACTTTTTATTTTTTTATTAAAAAAGTGTGAATGGAATATTTATTTCAACTTCTATAGCATGAATGGAATTTACACTATCTTTACCTCTCAATGATTTGAATATTTATTTACAATATTCCATGTTTATTTTCAAATAAAATGTTCCCCATAATATTTTTTAATTTTTATTTGATTCTAAATAAGTGATTTCCAAGTGAAAAGATTATTTTACTCAAAAAATGTTTCATGAGATCTTTTAAATACATTTTAATCATCAATAAAAACATTTAATGTTACAACTACTTATAAGTTCTTTATATAAATATTTTTTTTATATAACCAACACATTATTCTTTACATTTATTGGGTCATACATGTGCTATGTTGATTTATCAAATGAATTATTTATGAAATCTCTGATTATTAATGATTGACGATTATGAAACCCATTTATTTCCCAAGTTAATTATTATGTTAATGAATTATGATTGATTTTCTTTTTATGAAAAACATAATCATGTATGTTTTATTATTGGTGAACCCAAATAGTGATCCAATTAATTATGTAATGTTTTTTTCTTGATATATTACATATGGGATTAGGGGGAAAACATAATCCACTATGGGTCGTTTTCCACTATGTGTTGTTTTCTTGGAATTTATCATTGACTTATGCTTATGTCATCTTTTGTGTTGCTTCCATATTTTCTATAAGTTAATTATATTTTTATACCATTTTAATTATGTTATTCTATAACACCCCAATCTTCCACAATACATTGCCCTTTGAATAATACAATAGCTTGTGTTGTACATAATTTCGAGTTTAAACACACCACAACCAATCAAACTAGCCGTTATGAATAGTATTTCCCACATTTTGAAATTTTATAAATTTGAACTCCAAAATGGACTTCATTTTTGGATTCGGAATATCGAAATTAGCTTAGGGTGAATTTTTGGTATTTTTTTGGAAACTTTCAATTTTTGATGAATAGTGAAAAACACTGAGTTATTGTTTAAAAACGACTTTTTATTTAAATAATTATTTATTTTATTTAAATTTATTTTAGGTCAAAATAGATACATAATACCTATATAAGTTTAATATAATTCATTGGAGTCATTTTATAGTAAGTTTAAATAAATAAAAATTTATTGAACTTTTTACCATCTTTTACCAACCTCCTATGAGCATTAGCAAATTTGCATAAAAATTAATTTTACTACTTCTGTGAGTTGAATTTCAAAAATCTGAGAGACACGGTTGATATCAGTAAGTAAAATCTGGGTCAATAAGATGAAAATAATTATTTGTGAATAGTAACTTTTTACTTTTATTTACCACGGTTAAAAGTAAATAGGGTAATTAAAGGTAAAAATGATATTATTTTTATCCTAACAAATGTACTGATTTTATTTGATAAGTTTTATTTGATAAGTTTTATTTGATTAAAAACCACCTTAGTAATAAAATATGATCCTTTAGGTCCACATAGATTAGATAAGGGCATTTATTATTATTTAATTCAAAGAAGAGTTAAAAGTGTTAAACTCATGTTTTCATAACTAAAAAAAATTAAATATTGAGTTACACACAATACAAATTAGACTATAAATTTTCATTAGAAAGATAAAAATATTTCCTATATAATGGTAATTTATTTATAATTTTTAGACCTCAAATAATTAAATTTATTTATGACAAAATGATGATGTAGTTATTACCTTATTAATGAAAGATTAAAATAATTGATATTATAAATATCCTAATAAATATAATTTGGGACTTTTTATAAATTCCACTAATTTTATAGGTTAATATTAAATGTTAGGGTTGGTTAAATGAATTCTGTTCGAAGTAATAATTCTGTTATGATTTAAAAAAACAAAATACCAAATAGTGTCAAAATTGACATAAAAGAGTTTTTAAAACAAATATTTTATTATTAATTGATATAATATTTTTAAAAATCTACGGTTTGGTAAAAGGACTTATATAATAATAGGTGTATCATTAATGATCCACTTGGGGTTATCTTGGATGTATATAGTATGTATATTAACCATATAATATAAAAATACAAAAAGACATGGTAAATGTCAAACTATTTATCTAAGAGTTTAATCTAAAAGATAAGGTTAATATAGTTACCCAAACCTGTATAAAACCTATTGGTTGCATGGTTTTCGACCCATACCTACCTTATACTATAATTAAATCACTTTGAATCCATTATAAACTGAATATGATTTTATTATAAAATAATATTTCAATCTTTTCCAAAGGTGCCCCTCACCCCTCTTATAGAAAGGATCTTCCCCTTCCCTAAATTTTACATCTTAAAAGCCATTTGGCTCGGCCAAACCCCGGAAAAATATCATCTCAACTGTCCTACCTTAATCTTAGAGTCATTCCTTTAGTTAGAAAGCTAACATAAGGATACCTTTTGATCAAATCAAAAGGAAGAACCTGAAGAAGAGGTAAATATTTCACCACCTCTTTCAAGTTCTTTTCTTCTTCCACTTCTTCTTTCCTTGTAGTTTCCATTATAAAATAATAATTCAAGTATATTATATATACATTGATATTATTATAAATATTTTGTAAGAATATTCATTATTATATCCATCCTATGAATGACATTTCTCCATATGTGCGTACGTATGGCTTATCGTCTCCACGTCGTGGCCTAGTTGTTATTCAATACATTATTATTTGGATGGGTATAATAATTATGTATAATTGATGTAAATATAAAATATAACATGTTATGTAATCTTTATATATGATATAACATTTATTTACACATGATTTCAAATCAAAAGAATTATATAGTCGCTTGTGCATATGTACGTATTACCGTCTCCACAAACGTGATGAGATTCATTCCCCATCATATCCATTCAAGAATAATTTTCATCTGATTATTAAAAAATAATGTTTAAAGACTTAATATAATTATGATTATTAATAAGATAAATCTTATCCATAAAAAACATGGCTTACGTAACCAATCATAAAAAGGAAAATGAATCAGTTAACACCCAAAATGATAATACTACTAAAATGTTATTAACAAAGCAATATTATTAGATCATATATGATATCATATTTAGGTATATAGTTTTTTTATAATTTAATAAAACTATTTTAACTATTAAATAGGAGGTTAATATACCATCGACTAAGGAAAATTACAAGTTAATTGTTAATTTCACAATCTCTTCATTATCTGAGGTTGCTTATATGTAATTATCAATTGGGGCCTCTTTATCATCCACATCCATGCTTCTTAAAAATTTATTTCAAAACATTTTTAATATTTAATATACAATGTGTTAAATTAATTTATACCCTTATTTGACCGTATATGTCTTTGAAAGGAATCTTTTTGTCATTTTCCCAAACAAGGTACTTTACGATCTTTTTGATAAAATTAAAGGAAATTTTTTTTAGTTATACGGAGGTTGCGGCTGTTTTCTGCCATTATAACAATGTCGAAGCTTCCCTTACAAGATTATAATAATATTTTCAAAAATTAATATTTTCTTTTATAATTACATTACTTTAAAATGACTTCAAAATAGAATGATATAGTTCTCTAAAAAAGTTTTTATTTCATCTATGTCAACATCCTTTGATGGATTTTAAGCTTGTATGAAGTTGATTTATTATGATACAAAACTTCCATATTGTATTGAACGTTTTTTGATATGTTTGACTGTGTATGTGTTATTTTTACACTATTAATGGTATATGGATAAAGTATTTACATTTTGTATTCTATTTTTAATACGAATTCTTATGTTATTTTTAATCCTTTTCATATGAGAAATGCATTGGACTTAGTAAGTGACGGGTGAAGCCCAATATAGCTACTCGATGCATCGGTAGGTCTCATGAGACAAACTAGTGTCTTAGAACAAGGGATTGACAAAATCTTGTTTGTAGTCTTGGCACAAGGCCTTGACTATGTGGTTATGAAGTTTGGCATTATGCATTCCATCATTATGAATGTGGCTACTGATATTGCATGTGATTATTCGACTAGTAGAATATCCATGTGAATAAGTAAATGAAATTATTTGACATTATCGTTTCCATATTATGTTGAAGTTCAAGTTTAAAAGGATTTTGTTTTAGTATTATACATTTCCTTAAATGTTTATGCTTATTTATTAAATTTTCTGCTATATTGTTATCCTTACTCTCCATATGAGTTCAACCATTTCTATGTTTTATCTTTCCCAGGATGCGAAGACGAATATTATGACTGACCTGTAGGGATATTCTATGGGATATGAATATGTTTAATGAAGATGATGTTTTTGTTGTTTTTCATTTCATGGCATAATCTAAAACTTATGAATGTATCTAGTACTCCCAAGGCTACTAAACTAATCAGTCTTTCGGGACATGATTCCTTGTATCATGACAATGTTATGTAATAATGCGCCTACTCTTGGTAACTTGGGTCAGGTCGTTATAGTTGGTAACATAAGAAGTTTAGTACAAACCTTTGAGCTAGATTTAAAAAAACTCTGATTAGAGAACATTACCCTAAGATAGACTTTGGATATTAGTATAGAAGAACTTCCTAGAATTTTGGTAATGTAGAGATTTTGTGTGTTTTCCAAGAAATACATTTCTATCTAGATATGAGCAGGTAGAGGCGGCTCTGGCATAGATTTACCTTGGGGTAAAATCCAAAAACACCGCTTTGAGCTAGACTCGAATGGTAACTGGTTCATGACAACGGGCCTTGCTGCACTCTTGGTTATGACACTCCCAGGGGATATGCTTAGGATAATTATCATTTTATTTACAAACCATTATGAAGGGTTTATGAGTATATAAAATCTAAAAGTAAACATTTTTATGATTATTTATTATATCCATAAACTGTTCAATATATGTTAACTCTTTCACAAGATTGGAATTATGTATTGTGATTCATAAACTAATCTAGTTTATGACATTGTTTAGAAATGATGCCTAGTGGAAGGAATGGAAACTGTATCAATGAACGTAATCCATTTAGGGATTTCCATCCTATTCAAGATTCTTATAGTGGAGTTGGTGAATAAAATGGTGCAGATTAGCTTATCACCATACTGGGACAACTCACTCGGGTTATGAATAATAACCTTACCCATATAGAGCACCCTGATCCACAACATGGGGGATCAATGTTAGACAGATTCATGAGGGAACAACCACCAAAATTCAATGGGAGTAAAAATCCATCAATATCTTATCAATTTATAAATTCCATAGAGAAAATATTTCATGCTTTCGGGAGTAGAGGAAGGGAAAAAGTTGTCATGGCAGTTTATCACCTCATGGGAGATGCAGATCTATGGTGGTCATTGATTCAAAACACAATGTAAGATGATGAATTATAAAATATGGAATGTATGGTGTTTAAGGAGCTTCTCTTCAAAAAATACTTTACTCATGATCATCAAGTGGATATGGAAAGGCAATTTATGAGTCTGAGACAAAAAGAGGATGATAATATTGCAAAATATGAGGCTAAACTTACAAGGTTATCAAGACATGCTGCAGATTATATATGTAACCTAATAAGTAAGATTGATCATTTATTTTATGGGTTAAAACCATTTCTCTGGCGAGCACTAGACTCACAATACTTCTTATCATATGAGGATATTTTCTTATGTTCTATCAAGACAGAAAAGGAATTCTATAAATATTATGACTTTAAAACAAATCAAGAGAAGAAGATATCCACTGGACATTCTCAAAATGGAAATAATGGGAAGTAGAGAAAAGTTGAATATCCATCCTATAGTAAATATAGGAAGAAACACTCTGGTACTTTCCTGAAGGGAATGGGAGTCTATTATAAGTGTGGTGAAAAAGGCCACCAAGCTCGTGATTGCAAGGGGAAGAAAGAGGTTGTCAATTTTGAATGCTACAATTGTAGAGATAGGAAGAATTATGCAAATGGATGTCTTAAGCTCCAAGGAAACATACCTCAGAAAAGGCCAAGAGATAAATGTTGTGATTATGATATTACTACTACTGTGGTTGAAGCTCCGAAATATGTGGTGGTAGGTAATTTAATGGTTTCCTCAAGTTTATCAAATGATTTATTTGATTCTGGATCATTGCATTGTTTCATATCTTCCCAATTTGCTAAGAAAATTTGATATTTTCAATTTTACTTAACAAGGGAGTTGTCAGTCAAAACACCTAAGGGAAGTATCATTACAATTTTTTTGTGTGAATCAGTTCCCACTAGAGCATATAAATGTTCTTTATCTACTGATATCATCATCATACCCATGATTGAATTTGATATAATCCTCAGAATGGATTAGATTTCAGACCATGAAACAAATTTTTTTTGTAAGATGAAATAAGTTACAATTTTTAATGATGATAAGGAGTACCTTATATTAAGAGAAGAAACGTCACCACCTGATTCATATCTAGTACCACCCCCAGTAGATCAACTAAATTCAATTATTGGTGGGGGGGGAAGAGAATGGAATAATTTTGGGTGAGTAAAGGAATTTTAAAATAGAGTATGTACCTATTGTGCAAGAATATGTTGATGTGTTCCTAGAATATTAACCTAGACATCCTACAGAATGAGAAATTGAGTTTTATATTGATTTAATTCCTATTTCAAGGCCCATATCAAATACCCCTTATAGAATGGACACTGTGGAATTAGTGGAACTAAAGAAATAATTAGGGGAATTGAGTAACAGAGGATTTATTTTCCTTAGTGTTTCGCCATGGGGAGCCCCTGCCCTTTTTGTTAAAAATAAAGATGGATCTATGAGGTTCTGCATTGAATACAAGGAGATCAATGCTATAACAATAAATATCAAGTATCTCTTAAATCACATTGATGATTTATTCAACCAACTTCATGGAGCTCAATATTTTAAAAAATATTAACCTTCCATCTGGAAACCATCAGTTGTGTGTGATGAAGGAAGACATTCCGAAAATAGTATTTTGAAACAGGTACATGCATTAAGAGTTTATAGTAATGCCTTTTGGACTGACTAATGCACCCTATGTTTTCATGGATCTAATGAACATAGTTTTAAAGTAATATCTTGATGAATTTTTAGTGGTATTTATTAATTATATCCTAGTATAATCTAAAATCTATGAAGATCATGTAAATCACTTGCGCACCATTCTGAAAACCCATAGAAGAAATGATTTATATGAGAAGTTTAGAATCTGTGAATTCTGGATTCAGGAGATTTCATTTATTGGCAATATTATCTATAAATATGGAATCTCTATTGATCCTTCAAAGACCAAGGAAATCCAAGAATGGCCAGCATTGACAAGTATAACTGAGGTACACAGTTTTATGGGTTTAACTGGCTATTATCGGCGTTTTGTCAAGAATTTGACCAATTGGCTAACCCATTAACAAAGCTCACACGTAAAGGGGTTAAATTTGTTTGAAAAAAGAGAGTGTGAATAATGGTTTGATGAATTGAAGAGAATATTAATCAATGATCGTATATTGACTCTAACATTAGGGAATGATGGGTTTATTATTTATAGTGATGCATCAAAAAAAGGACTTGGTTGTGTCCTTATGCAGAATGATAGGTTTATTGCCTATGCATCACGAAAGCTAAAAATTCATGAGAAAAAATATCCTACTCATGATCTTGAGTTAGCAGCTATAATATTCTCTTTGAAGATATGGAGACATTATCTCTATGGTGAAAAATGTTAGATATATGCCGATTACAGGAGTTTTATGTATAGTTTCTTACAGAAATAACTCAACATGAGGAAAAGGAGATGGATTTAGCCACTCAAAGATTATGATTCCACAATAAACTACCACATGATAAAGGAAAATAAGGTGGAAGATGCTTTGAGCAGAAAAAAGCATGGAGTTTTGAACAAAATGAGAGTTGAAAGTAATCTTATATTCATGGATCTAGTGGAAATGGACATGGGAATAATAATGGAAGTTAAAACATAAATTATTTTTCAAATGGTTTTCTAGCCATCTTTACTATAAAGGATAAAAATTTCTCAGACTAATGATGATGAGTTTCAAAAGAAAATTAAAGATGCGAATAATGGGATATTGAAAAACTTTATATATGAAGATGGGATTTTAAAATTTGGGAAGAGGCTTTGTTTTCCTAACATACCTAATCTAAAAAGGGATTTTTTAGATGATGCTCATAACTCCAATTTATCTATACACCCTAGTAGCACTATGATGTATAGAGATTTGAAGGAATATTTTTGGTGGGATAACATAATGAGGGAGATTGCTGATTTTGTGTCACGATGTATGGTTTGTCAAAAAGTGAAAGCTGGAAGGAAAAAACATGGAAGAGTCATGAAACCTCTTCCCATACCTGAGTGGAAATTGGATAATATTACGATGCATATTGTCATGGGGCTACCAAATACCCCTAGAATGAAGTTGTAAGACTTCATGGAGTACTCCTATCGATTTTTTCTTATTGTGATCCCTGTTTTACATCATGATTCTGGAAAAGTCTTCAGAAGGCCCTAGATAATGAACTTCGTTTGAGAACTGCCTACGAACCTCAAACCAATGGTCAATTAGAACAGACTATTCAATCCTTAGAAGACATATTGAGATCTTGATCACTTTACTTTCAAGGCATGAGGGATCAATATTTAACTCTGGTAGAATTTTCCTATAACAATAGCTTCCATTAAAATATTCAGATGGAACCATATGAAGTGCTATAAGGAAAGAAATGTTGCACACCAACTTTTTAGGATGATGTTAGTGAAAGAAAACTCGTAGGCCTAGAACATGTTGAGGAAACGATGGAAAATATGAATGTTATCCAAAACCACATCAAAGAATCAGAAAGTAGGAAGAATAGATATGCAGATAACTGAAGGAAGGATTTGAATTTTTAAGTAGGAGATTATGTTTTCTTGATGGTATATTCAAGAAGGGAGTTATACAATTCGGTAAGAAGGGTAAATTGAGTCCCAGGTACATCAGAACTTTTTAAATTATTGAATGAATTGGGGTTATAGCTTACTATTTGGAAATACTGCCATGTATCTTCAAAGATCATGATGTCTTCCAAGTATCACTATTGAGAAAATACATGCCTGACCCAACACATGTACTCGACTATGAGGAATTAGAACTGGAACCCGATCTGTCGTATTGTGAAGATCATATCAAAATTCTAGATACAAGATAACAAGTGTTGAGAAACCATAAAACTCATCTGGTAAAAGTTATATGGAGAAATCATAAGATAGAAGAGGCAATGTGGGAACCCAAGGAACATATGATGAAGAACCACCAGTGTCTTTTTATGCAGTAATATTCTTGAAATTTATAGGATGAAATTATTTTAAGGAGGGTAGAATGTAAAAACCCAAGCTTCCACGGTACATTTCCCTTGAATAATACAATAGATTGTGTTGTAGGAAACTTCGAGTTCAAACACACCACAACCAATCAAATTGGCCATTATGAATAGTAATACCCACATTTTGAAATTTAATAAATTTTATCCTTCAAAATGGACTTCATTTTTGGATTCGTAATATAAAAATTAGTTTAAGGTGAATTTTTGGTATTTTTCTGAAAACTTTCAATTTTTTATGAATAGTGAAAAACACTGAGTTATTGTTTAAAACCGATTTTTTATTTAAATAATTTTTTATTTTATTTAAATTTATTTTAGGTAAAAATAGATACATAATACATATATAAGTTTATTGTAATTCATTAGAGTCATTTTATAGTAAGTTTAAATATATACAAATTTATTGAACTATTTACCGTATTTTACCCACCTTCTAAGAGCATTTGAAATTTTCATAAAAATTAATTTTACCGCTTCTGTGAGTTGAATTTCAAAAATCTTAGAGACATGGGTGATATTAGTAAGTAAAATTTGGTTCAATAAGATGAAATTTGCTTTGTTGAAAAGTAACTTTTTTAATTTTATTTACCACGGTTAAAAGTAAATAGGGTAATTAAAGGTAAAAATGATATTATTATTACCCTAACACATGTCTTAATTATATTGGATAAGTGTTATTCGATAAAATAACACCTTAGTAAGAAAATATGATCCTTTAGGTCCACTTGTATTAGATTAGGACATTTATTATTATTTAAGTCAAAGAAGAGTTAAAAGTAAAAAAATTATTTTTTTTATAACTAAAATATTTTTAATATAGGGTTACACACAATATAAATTTGACTATAAATATTCATTAGAAATATAAAAATATTTCCTATATAATGGTATTTTATTTATAATTCTTAGACACTAAATAATTAAATTTATTTATGACACAACAATGGTGCAATAATTACTTTATTAATGAAAGATTAAAATAATTGATATTATAAATATCTAAATAAATCTAATTTGAGAATTTTTATGAATAAAAGTAATTTTATAGGTTAATATGACATGTTAGGGTTGGTTAAATGAATTATTTTCGAAGTAATAATGCTATTATAAATTTAACAAAAACAAAATACCAAATAGTGTCAAAATTAACATAAAAGAGTTTTTAAAACAAATATTATATTATTAATTGATATAAAATTCTTAAAAATATAAGGTTCAGACAAATGACTTATATAATGATAGTTGTATCATTTATGAACCACTCTGGGTTTTCTTTTATGTTTATATTAAGTTTATTAACCATATAATATAAAAATACAAAGAGACATGGTAAATGTCAAACTATTAAACTAAGAGTTAAATCTAAAAGATAAGGTTAATATAGTGACCCAAAACTTTCTAAAACCTATTGTTTTAGTGTTTTTAGACCCATAATCACCTTATATTTCAAAAAAATTACCTTGTATCCATTATAAACTTAAAATTTTTTTAATATAAAAAACTAATTCAATCTTTTCCAAAGGTGCCCCTCACCCCTCTTATAAAAGGTCACTTCCCATTCTCTTAATTTCACACATTCAGAGCCATTGGGATCATCCAACCCCTTACCCAATATACTCTAAATTGTCCTACCTTAATCCTAGAGGACTTACTTTAGTCATAATTCTAACCTAATGATCCCTTTTGATCAAATCAAAAGAAAGAACTCGAAGAAGCGGTAAATATTTTAATCACCTCTTTCAAGTTCTTTTCTTCTTCCACTTCTTATTTCATTGTTGCTTCCAATATAAATTAATAAATATAGTATATTCAATATACTTTGATGTTATTATAAATATGGTATGACCATATTCATTATTCTATCCATCCTATGAATGACAGTTCACCATACGTGCGTACGTACGACTTATCGTCTCCACATCATGGTGTAGTTGTTATTCAATACATTTTTTTGGATGGGTATAATAATGATGTATAAATTATGTAAATAATAAATATAACATTTTTCTGATTCTTTATGTATGATATATCATCTATTTACATACGATTTTGAATCAAAAGAATGATATTTTCACTCGTGTGTACGTACGGATTACCGTCTCCACGAAAGCGATGAGATTCATTCCCCATTGTATCCACTCAAGACTAATTTTAATTTGATAATTAAAAAAATAATATTTAAAGAATTAATATCATTATGAATATGAATAAGATACATACTATTCATAACAAACATGGCTTACGTAACCAAGCATACAATAGAAAATGAATCAGTTAACAGCTGAAACGATGATACTACAAAAATGTTAGGAACAAAAAATATTATAAGATCATATATGATATAATATTAATGTATATAGTTCTCGAAAAATTTAATAACAATGTTTTAAATATTATACAGGAGGTTAACATACCATCTACTAAAGAAAAGTACAAGGTAATGGTTAATTTCACAATATCTTCATTATCTGTGGTTGTTTATACGTAATTATCCACTCAACCTCTTTATTATCCACATCCATGTTCCATAAAAATGTATATCAAAACTTTTTTACTATTTAATAGACAATGGGTTAAATTTATTTATAACCATATTTGACCTTATATTTTTTTGAAAGGAATATTTCCGGTGTTTTCCCAAACAAGGTTCCTTACGACCTTTTCGACAAAATTAAGGAAATAATGCTTTTATTAACTTATACGGCGGGTGCCGCTATTTTCCACCATTATAACATCGTCGAAGCTTCCTTTACAATAATATAAGAATATTTGAAAAATTAAATTTTTTCTTTTATAATTACATAACTTTAAAATGATTTCAAAATAAGAAGAGATATTTCTCTAAAAAAGTTTTTATTTCTTCTATGTCAACACCCTTTGATGGATTTTAGGCTTATTTGAAGTTGATTTATTATGATACAAAACTTACATATTGTATTAAAGATTTTGTGATATGTTTTACTATGTATGTGTTATTTTTACACCATTTATGGTTTATGGGTAAATTATAGACATTTAATATGCTAGTTTCAATATGAATGTTTATGTTATGTTTAAACATTTTCATATGAGGAATTCATTTGACTTAGTAAGTGACAGGTGGAGCCCGCTATAGCTCCTCGATGTATCGATAGGTCTCATGAGACAAACTAGTTTCTTGGAATAAGGCCTTGAAAGAATGTTATTTTTAGTCTTGGAAAAAGGCCTTGAATATGTGGTTATGATGTTTGGCATTATGCATTCCATCACTATGAATGTGGCTATTTATATTGCATGTGATTATTCGACTAGTATAATATCAATGTGAATATTTAAATGGAATTATTTGATTTTATCTTTTCCATATTATGTTGAAGTTCATTTTTAAAATTCTTTTGTTTTAGACTTATACATAGCCATAAATGTTTATGCTTATTTATGAAAGTTCCTGCTAGATTGTTATCCTTACTGAGGGTCTGCGCTCACCCCTTTCTATGTATTATTTTTCCTAGGATGCAATGAAGTATATTATGACTGATCGATAGGGATAGTCTATGGGATATGAATTTGGTTGATGAAGACAATTTTGTTGTTGTTATTCATTTCATGGTGTAATGTAAAAAATATGAATGTATCTAGTATTTCCAAGGCTACTAAACTAATCATTATTTCAGGACATGATTCCTTGTATCATGCCCATGTTATGTAATAATGCACCGACTCTGGATAACTGCGGTCAGGTAATTATATTTGGCATTAGAGGAAGTTTAGTACAAACCATGGAAGCTAGATTTAGAAAAACTCTGATTAGAGATCATTACACTAAGATAGACATTGAGCATTTGTATAGAATAACTTCCTAGAATTTTGGTAATGTAGTGATTTTGTGATTTATCCAAAAATACATCCCTCTCTGGATACAAGTAGGTAGAGGTAGCTCTGGCACAGATGTACCTTGGGGTAAAACCTGAAAACACTGTTTTGAGTTAGACTCGAACATGAACTTGTGCACGACAATGGGCCTTGCTGTACTCTTGGTTATGACACTCCTGTGGGATATGATTAGGATAATTCTCATTTTATTTACAAACCATTATGAAGTGTTTATGAGTATGTACATCCTCAAAGTAAATATTTTTATGATTATGGATTATATCCATAAACTATTCAATTTATGTTAACTCTTTTACAAGTTTGGAATTATGTATTGTGATTAATAAACTAATCTAGTTTATTCCATTGTTTAGAAATGGTTCCTAGTGGAAGGAATGGAAACCGTTTTAATGCACATAATCCATGTACAGGTTTCCCTCTTACTCCATATAATTATAGTGGATATGGTGAAGCAAATGGTGCTGATCAGCTTGTCACCATACTAGGGAAACTCACTCAGGTTATGAATAATAACCTTACCCATATGGAGCACCCTGATCCCCAAAAAGGAGGATCAATGATATACCAATTCATGAGTAAATAACAACCAATATTAAATGGGAGTACAAATCCATTAGTAGCTGAGAAATGGATAAATTCCATAGATAAAATATTTCACGCTTTGCAGAGTATCGAAAGGGAAAACATTTTCATGGCAGTTTATCACCTCACGGGAGATGCAGAGCAATGGTGGTCATTGATTGAAAACACAAAGTAAGATGATGAAGTATAAAATATGTAATGGAGGGAGTTTAAGGAGCTTTACATAGAAAAATACTTTCTTCATGACCATCGAGCGGATATGGAAAGACAATTTCTGATTCTGAGGCAAAAAGAGGAGAAGAATTTCACAAAGTATGAGGATAACTTTACAAGTTTATAAAGACATGATGTCATTATATACATAACCCAAGAAGTAAGATTGATCGTTTCTTTCAAGGGTTAAAACCATTTCTCTGGAAAGCATTAGTCTCACAATCCTTCTTGTCATAAGTGGACATTGTCTCATGTGCTGTCAAGATATAAAGGGAAGTCGTACGACTTTAAAGAAAATAAAGAGAGGAAGAGATCTTCTGAACTTTCTAAAAATGGAAATAAGGGGAAGAAGGGAAAAGTTTAATATCCATCCTATGGTAAATTTTGGAAGAAACACCCAGGTACTTGCCTGAAGGGAATGCTATTTTTTTGTAAGTGTGGTGAAAAAGGCCACCATGCTCGTGATTGTAAGGTGAAGAAAGAGGTTGTCACTGTTAAATGCTACAATTGTAGAGAAATAGGGAATTATACAAATTAATTTCCTAAGTGCCAAAGAAACTTACCTCAGAAAAGTCGAAGGGATTATGTCCAAGCTTATGTTATCACTACTGCTGAGGCTGAAGATCCTAAAGACATGGTGGCAGATAATTTTGTGGTTTCTTTAAGTTAAGAAAATTCTTTATTTGATTTTAGATCATCGGATTGTTTCATATCTTCTCATCTTGCTAAGAAAATTATATATTTCCAATTTTACTCAACAAGGTAGTTGTCATTATAAACACCCAAGGGAAGTATCATTGCAAAAACGTTTTGTGAATCAGTTCCCATTAGGGAATATAAATGTTCATTATCTACTGATCTCATCAGCATACCCATGATTGAATTTGATATAATCCTCAAAATGGATTGGATTTTGAACCATGATGCGAAAATTTATTGTAAGATGAAGGAATTTACAATTTTTGATGATTATAAGGAGTACCTTATCTTTAGAGAAAAAATGTCACCACCTGATTCTTTTCTAGATCCACCCAAGTAGCTCAACTAAATTCAATTATTTGGGAGGAAGATAATGAAATAGTTGTGCATGAGGAAAGAAATGTTCAAATTGAAGATTTACCTATTGTGAAAGAATATGTTGATGTGTTCCCAAAATATTTACCTGGAAATCCTCCAGAATGATAAATTGAGTTTTCCATTGATTTAATTCCTGGTTCAAGGCCCATATCAAAGACCCCTTATAAAATGGCCATTGTGGAATTAGTGTAACTAAATAAACAATTATAGGAATTGACTAATAATGGATTTATTCTCCCTAGTGTTTCTCCATGTGGATCCCCTTTCCTTTTTGTTAAAAATAATGACAGATCTATGCGGTTGTGCATTGACTATATGAAGATCAATGTTATAACAATAAATAACAAGTATCCCCTACCTATAACTGATGATTTATTTTACCGACATAATGGAGCTCAATATTTTTCAACGATTGACCTTTGATTTGGTTATCATCGGTTGTGTGTGAAAAAAGAAGACATTCCGAAAACAACATTTTGAACAAGGTATGAGCATTACGAGTTTACAGTAATGGCTTTTGGACAGACAAATACACCCTCTATTTTAATGGATCTAATGAATAGAGTTTTCAAGGAATATTTTGATGAATTTTTAGTGGTATTTATTGATGATATCCTGATATACTCCAAAATCTATGAAGATCATGAAAATCACTTGCGCACCATTATGAAAACACTTAGTTGAAATTAATTATACGGGAAGATTAGTAAGTGAGAATTTTGGCTTCAGGAGATTTTTTTGGACATATTGTCTCTAAGGATGGAATCTCTGTTGATCCTTCAATGACCATGTAAATACAAGAATGGCCAGCACCAAAAAGTATAATCGAGGTACTTAGTTTTATTGGTTTAGCAGGTTATTATCAACATTTTGTCTAGAATTTTTACCGATTGGCTAACCCATTAACTAAGCTCACACGTAAAGGGGTTAAATTTGTTTGGACAAGAGAGTGAGAAGAATGTTTTGAATAATTGATGCTAATACTAGTCAATTCTCCTATCTTAACTCTACCATCGAAGAATGATGGTTTTTTATTTATAGTGATGCATCAAAGAAAGGACTTGGTTGTGTCCTTATGTATAATGATAGGTTTATTGCCTATGCTTCACGACAGGTAAACATTCATGAGAAAAACTATCCTACTCATGATCTTGAGTTATCAGCTACTACCATTTCTTTGAAGATAAGGAGACATTATATATATGGTAAAAAATTTGAGATATATACTGATCACAAGAGTTTGAAGTATATATTATCATAGAAGGAACTCAACATGAGGCAAGGGAGATGGCTTGAACTACTCAAAGATTATGATTTCACAATACACTACCACCTGGAGAAGGAAAATGAGGTGGCAGATGCTTTGATCCGAATGGATGATGGAGTTTTGAACAAGGTGAGAGTTGAAAGGGATCTTATTTTCATGGATCTAGTGAAAATGGGTATGGGAATAATCATTGAAGGTGAAATATAAATGATTTTTCAAATGGTTTCCAAACCATCTATACTAGAAAGTATAAAAGGTTCTCATACTGATGATGGGGAGTTTCAAAAGAAAATTAAAGATGTAAATGATGGGAGATTGATCAACATCATATATGAATATGGGATTTTGAAATTTGGGAAGATAATTTGTGTTCCTAGCATACTTGATCTAAAAAGGGAATTGTTGGAAGGAACATTTTTTGTGGGACAACATGAAGAGAGAGATTTCTAATTTTCTGTCACGATGTAGGGTTTTTCAACAAGTGAAAGATAGAAGGAAAAAACCTAGAGGAGTCATGCAACCTCTTCTTATACCTGAGTGGAAATGGGATAATATTATAGGGGACTTTGTCATGGGGCTACCAATGACTCCTAGAATGAATTTTTAAGACTTCATGGAGAACCCCTATTGATTTTTTCTAATCATGATCCCCATTTTCCAATAAGATTCTGGAAAAGTCTTTATAAGGCCTTGGATATTGAACATTGTTTGAGCACTGCCTACCACCTTCAAACTAATGGAAAATCTGAATGGACTATTCAAACCCTAGAAAAAACATTGAGATCTTTCTCACTTGACTTTCAATGTATGTGGGATCAATATTTACCTATGGTAGAATTTTCATATAATAATAGGTTACATTAAATTATTCAGATGCCATCATTTGAAGTGTTATATGGTAAGAGATGTCGCACACCAACTTGTTAGGATGATGTTGGAGAAAAAAAACTAGTAGGCCCAGAAATTTTTGAGGAAACTATGGAAAAGGTGATAGTTATCCAAACCCACATCAAAGCATCACAAAGTAGGAAGAAGGGCTATGCTGATAACCGAAGGAAGGATTTGGAATTTTAGGTAGGAGATCATGTTTTCTTGAAGGTATCTCCCTAGAAGGGAGTTATACGATTCAGAAAGAAGGGTAAATTGAGTCCCGAGTACATCAGACCTTTCGGAATTCTAGAACGAATTAGGGATGTAGCTTACCATTTGGAAATGCATCCAAGTCTCTCCAAAGTTCATGATGTGTTCCATGTATCTCTGTTGATAAAATACATGCCTGACCCAACGCATGTACTCACCTATGAGGAATTAGAACTGGAACCTGATCTACCTTATTATGAAGATCCTGTCAAGATTCTAGAAACAGGAGAACAAGTGTTGAGACACCGGATGACTCGTCTATTAAAAATATATGGATAAATCATAAGATAGAAGAGGAAATGTGGGAACCAAAGGAACTTATGATAAACAACCACCTGAGTCTTTTTATGCAGAAATATTCTACAAATTTCAAGGACAAAAGAGGGGAGAATGTAACACCCCAAGCTTCCACGGTATGTTTCCCTTTGAATAATACAATAGCTTGTGTTGTACGCAACATCAAGTTCAAACACACCACAACCAATCAAACTACCCATTATGAATAGTAATTCCTACTTTTAAAAATTTTATCTTCCAAAATGGACTTCAATTTTGTATTTGGAAAATCGAAAATATCTTAGGGTGAATTTTTGGTATTTTTATGAAATCATTCAATTTTTGTTGAATAGTGAAAAACAATGAGTTATTGTTTAAAACCAACTTTTTTATTTAAATAATTATTTATTTAATTTAATTTTTTAGGTCAAAATAGATACATAATACCTATATAAGATTAATGTAATTAGTTGGAGTCATTTTATATTAAGTTTAAATATATAAATTTTTTTATACTTTTTACCGTCTTCTACCCACCTCCTAAGAGCATTTGCAAATTTGCGTAAAAATTAATTTTACCGCTTCTGTGAGTTGGATTTCAAAAATCTGAGAAACACGGTTGATATCATTATGTAAAATGTGGTTCAATAAGATGAAAATATTTTTTGATGAATAGTAACTTTTTACTTTTATTTACCACGATTAAAAGTAAATAGGGTCATTAATGGTAAAAATGATATTATTATTACCCTAACATAAGTTATAATTCTATTGTATAAGTGTTATTTGACCAAAAACAACCTTATGAATAAAATAGGATCCTTTAGGTCCACTTGGATTATATTAGGACATTTATTAATATATAATTCAAAGAAGAGTTAAAAGTGTTCAATTCATGTTTTCATAATTAAAATATTTTTAATATAGAGATACACATAATATAAATTCGAATATAAATATTCATTAAAAATAAAAAATGATTTCCTATATAGTGGTGTTTTATTTATAATTTTTATATAATAAATATTTAAATTTATTTATGATACAATGATAATGCAGTAGTTACCTTATTAATGAACGATTAAAATAATTGATAATATAAATATCCAAATAAATCTAATTTGAGACTTTTTATGAATTACACTAATTTTTTAGGTTAATATGACATGTTAGGGTTGCCTAAATGAATTTTTTTCGATGTAATAATGCTGTTATGAATTAAAAAAACAAAATATCAAATAGTTTCAAAATTGGCATAAAAGAGTTTTTTCTAAAAAAAGTATTATATTATTAATTGATATAATATTCTTAAAAAACTAAGGATTGGAAAACTGACTTATATAATGATAGGTGTATCATTAATTAACTACTCGGGGTTTTCTTGGAATTTTATAGTATTTTTATTAACTATATAATATAAAAATACAAATAGACATGGTAAATGTCAAAATATTTAACTAAGAGTTAAATCTAAAATATAAGGTTAACATAGTGACCCAAACCTATCTAAAACCTATTTTTTGAGTTTTTTTCAATCCATAACAATGATATCATAAAAATAAATTACTTTAGAGATATTATAAACCGAAAATGATTTCATTATAAAATAATATTTCAATCTTTTCCTAAGGTGCCCCTCACCCCTCTTATAAAAGGGAACTTCCCCTTCTTGTAATTTCACACCGTAAAAGCCATTTGGCTTGGCCAAAATATTTCCAAATATCCTCTAAACTATCCTCCCTTCATTCTAGAGGCCTTCCTTTAGTAATAAATCCAACCGAAAGAGCTCTTTTGATCAAATCAAAAAGAAAGAGCCTGAAGAAGTGTTAAATATTTCATCACCTCTTTCAAGATCTTTTCTTCTTCCACTTCTTATTTCATTGTTGTTTCCATTATAAAATAATAACTCTAGTGTATTATATATACTGTGATGTTATTATAAATATAGTATAACCATATTCATTATTCTATCCATTCTATGAATGAAATTTCACCATACGGGCGTACCTATGACTTACTGTCTCCACGTCATGGTGTAGTTGTTATTCAATACATTATTATTTGTATGGGTATAATAATGATGAATAATTTATATAAATAATGAATTTAAAATGTTAAGGATTCTTTATATATGATATATCGTCTATTTACATATGACCTTAAATCAAAATAATTATGTTGTCGCTCATTCATACGTACTGATTACCATCTCCACGAACGTGATGAGATTCATTCTCTATCATATATATTTAAGACTAATTTTCATTTGATGATTAAAGAAAATAATGTTTAAGTAATTAATATAATTATTCATTTGAATAAGATAGATCCTATCCGTAACAATCATGGCTTATGTAACAAAGCATATAAAGGAAAACAAATCAGTTAACACCTAAAATGATGATACTACTAAAATGTTATTAACAATGAAATATTATAAGATCATATATGATATAAAATTTATATATATAGTTCTTGTATAATTTAATAACAATGTTTTAACTATTATACAGGAGTTTAACATGCCATCAACTAAGGAAAATTACAACTTAAGGGTTTATTTTACAATCTCTTCATTATCCAAGGTTGTTTATACATAATTATCTATTGGGACCTCTTTATCATCCACATTTGTGTTTCTCAAAAATGTATTTCAAATTTTTTTACTATTTAATAGATAATGGGTTAAAGTAATTTATACCCCTATTTGAACATATATTTTTTTGAAAGGAATCATTCTGTCGTTTTACCAAACAAGATATTTTACGACCTTTTTAACAAAATTAAGGAAAGAATGTTTTTTAACTTATACGACGAGTGCTGCTATTTTCTGCTGTTATAACATTGTCAAAGCTTCCCTTACAAGATTATAATAATATTTTCAAAAAAACGTTTTCTTTTATAATTACATGACTTTAAAATGATTTCAAAATAGAAAGAGATATTTCTCTAAAAAAGTCATTCTTTCCTCTATGTCAACATCCTTTGATGGATTTTAAGCTAGTTTGAAGTTGAATTATTGTGATACAAAACATCCAAATTGTATTTATGGTTCTGTGATATGTTTGACTGTGGATGTGTTATTTTTTCACCATTCATGGTTTTTGGATAATGTATTGACATTTTGTGTGCTAGTTTTAATACAAATGTTTATGTAATGTATAAACCTTTTCATATGATGAATGCATTGGACTTAGTAAGTCACAAGTGGAGGCCACTATAGATCCTCAATGCATCGATAGGTCTCATGAGACAAACTATTTTCTTAGAAGAAGGCCTTGACAAATTCTTATTTGTATTCTTGGAAGAAGGCCTTGATTTTGTGGTTATGATGTATGGAATTATTCAGTCCATAATTATGAATGTGGCTATTGATATTTCATGTGATTATTCGACTAGTAGAATATCTATGTGAATAAGTAAACAGAATTATTCGATTTTATCTTTTCCATATTATGCTAAAGTTCATGTTTAAAAAGCTTTTGTTCTAGTCTTATACATTTCATTAACTGTGTATGTTTATTTATGAATATTTCAGCTATATTGTTATCCTTACTGAGAATATGAGATCACCCCTTCCTATGTTTTATTTTTCCCAGGATGGAATGAAGTATATTATGAATGACCTGCAGGGACAGTCTATGGGATATGAATGTGGCTAAAGAAGACAATATTGTTGTTGTTTTTCATTTCATGGTGTAATGTAAAACTTATGAATGTATCTAATACTAACAAGTCTACTAAACTAATCGGTCTTTCTGGACAATATTCCTTGTATCATGCCAATGTTTTATAATAATGCACTGAATCTGAGTAAATGGGGTCGGGGCATTACATATTCTCACTTGTGATTACTCACGATAATTTAATTGTATGATATCACATTATTCATCATTATCATAATTACTCCCTTAATGCGATTTATTGAAGACCCCATTATTTTATGTATTCCCCATGTTTTCCTATAAATTTTATGGAGTCTAATGGGATTTAAGAGTTCACTAAAATGAACAAAAAGAAGTATTTTATGTTTTAGTTTATTTTTAATGTTTTCTATGCCTAGACCTCTAAATAAACCACACCTCATGATATTTAGGTTGTATTTAATGGATGTTTAATTTAATTTTTTATAATAATAAGTGTGAAAGGCTTAGGTATTTTTAGCATTCTCAGTGGTGTTTCTCTCTTAGACCCCAATTACGTATATCCTAGAACTCCAATCTATTTCATATAATAATCCTACTCATAGAAACCTAGGCCATCACATCAAATATCACTCGAGGACACCTAAGCCATCACATCACATCTCACCTAAAAAATCCTAAGCTATCACCTTAAATCTCCCCCAAATACATCAAGGCCATCATATCACATCCCGAACCCTTTCATAACCTAAATATTAGGGTATCATGAACATGAATGAAATCAAAATCATTTCCTCCTCCTACAATACACACCACAACTATAAAAAACCTCATCAATCTCATCAAACACCACTGATAGTGCACTTTTTATTTTTGTCCATCATAGACCATGCATATCAAACTCACATAAGAAATAGAGGGGGGAATAGGGGGTATCCATCCATCCTTATTCACTATTAGTGTGATGGAAAAAACACCCAAAAACATTTGGGTGTTGAAATATAGTGCTCGAATCATTTGGTTGTACATACATATCATATTGAAAATACAATATGCATCATATATATATAAACACAAGCTATGGGTTCACACAACCAAAAGTTATAAACTACTATAACTTCCTAATAACCACTATTACTTGTCAACATTAATTCCATAACTAAATCATTAAACCACACAACCACCATACACAAGACACATAATCTCACTTCTAATTTCAGGTTATTCCATTTCAAGAATTAGCATGTTTTCATTTACTCTATTTCACAAAGCCATTCTATTTCATATTAGCATAACCCATTAATTTATCTTTCAATTTATTTAATGCAATCACCATACAAAAAACCCATATATATCATCTATCAAAATGAAATGAAATACATTTCCACATTCATTTATCATATTTGTATATTCAAATTAAACATCATTATCTCATTTACCATTCATTATTTCTTACCACAACAAATAAAAATCAGAACACAACATAAACTAAGTCATCACCACAATTCAACTATCACAATTAAACAACCACACATCACAACTATCTCACATTGACCCATATTAACCCATAACAAAACACTTAAACTTTTATATCCACCATAAAACTATTTGATTGTTTTCATAATAATACATAATCTTTATCATGGGGTATTACCACACAATACAAAATCTCCATGGTAAACTGGTTCATTAACCATATATAAGTGACTATCCTATTAATTCATAGTGGTCCTAAAGAAATAGTCACATCAAGGATCTCATAATCCAGAACAATAAATGTGAAAAACAAGGTTTCAAAAAAAATGTTATTTTTATTAAGAAAATAACACGGATAATCCACCAAAAAATATAGAAAAAAATTAAAAGTATTGGAAAACATCATTTTAATGAAAAAAATATAAATTTCATCATTCCATAATAGTTCAACATTAATTCATTAGTATATGCATCATCAGATTATAACACCCAACAAAATTTGATTTTATCTATTATAAGGAAAGAAAAATGACCTTAAATATCTTCCTGTGATACTCACTTTCTCTTTCTAGAGAAATATCATGACTATATAAATTAACACAACATGCAATAATATGAATAATAACTCTTTACACATATGATAATATTTTCTAGGAAAATGAATTTTTGATCCATGAAGGACTCAAATAAATATATAGGTGGAACTCCAAATTACCAATAATATCATTATGTTCATTAAATTATTTTCATTAGGCTCAAACTTACAATCTAACCAGAAACAGTCAAAATGATGCTGATAGCACATATGAAAAAAATAAAAGAGAATACAGATTCCATGTAAGGAATTTCTATTAAAAAATAATTTAGACAAAATAGATGAAAGGGGAATATTTCTTCATCCAACAAACAATAATGGTATAGATGCTAAATTGGCCATAGATGAATTTTCAATGGGCTTGTAGATCCCAAAAGGTGAGTTTCAGACCACCCAAACTATTGAAGAATAATGTGAGACACAAATTAGGAGAATAAAATTAATTTTAATATGTAAATATATCTATCCATGGATATTTATAAATCCATCAAACCATTAATAATTTATTTTAGAAAAAATCCATATTAATTTGGTTTTCATTTAATTTTTATGACACTATCATTTATGATATCTTAATATTAAGGGAATTCGATGATTTAATTTAAGACTCTTAAATGATTCAAAACAAATCCCATTTATTCCCATTAACTTATATTGAATACATATTACATAATTTTCTTGGAAGAGACATTGGGTTTTAAGAAATTTTTTCTACCCTTATGTGGGAGTCATACAATGAAGAAGGGAAATGTGATTTTATCTTTACACAACTGGTTACCCTTATATGTGGATTGGAAAACTCATCCTTACAAGAGATTCAGATTACCATTACATGAGATTTATATCTCATGGGTTACCCTTGGATAAGAATTATTTTACCATTAAATTGGTATTGGAAATCATTGTTAACTCATATACAGGTTGAATTTATCATTATGTATCTTGTTTAAAAGCTTGGATACCCTTAAACAAGATTTAGCTTACCCTTACCTAGCCTTAAAAAACTTATAACTACCCTTACACAAGGAATGTTTTTACTTTACATAGCACATAAGAGATCTAGGTAACCCATACATAATCTATAGAAACTCATGTTAACCTTTACGTAATAAGGATTAAAAGGGGATTATCCTTATATAAGAGATATAAAACACCACTTAACCCTTACACAATATAAAGAAAACTATACTTACATTTACAAAAATCCAATAACATGAGTAAGGGAAAGTAATTTAATAAAAATATTACATTTTTAATAAAAGTAACTTTTAAATACTTAATAAAAGGATTTATTATTACGTTAAAAATATCAAAAACACTTCTAAAATCATTATAATAAATTTAAAAAACATCTAAATTAATTTCCAAATACTCTTTTAAAACACTAAAATCACTTCCATAATTTATAAACCATTTAATAAACTATTTATAATTTATAAAAGAATTTAATAAAACATATAAATTTTTTAAAACTGCTCCTGAACCACTAGAAATCATATAATTATAAAGGATGAGATCATGAAAATTTTGTACCATTATAATCTTATATCTAAACACATGATTAATAAGGATTTCAAATACAAAATCACCATTCAATGATTATAATATAAACATGTGGAATAATAAGCATATTAAATAATTATATTTTAAAAAAATATATTCACAATCATTTACACATATAGTTTTATGATTAAACATTGATATAAATAATACTCAAACATCAAAATGTGAGAAAATATATTTACAGTAATGTCCATACATTATCTTTTTATTATGGCTAGAAAGAAATCATATTGGTACATTAAAATGTGAAAAAATATATTCTCAATCATTTCCACACTTATCATCATCATATCATGAGATATAAATATCATATTTCACAATTAATTATAGGGACATAATGGTTCTAACCATTACATATTCATAATCTATTCATATGAATTCCAAAATATCAAAAAAATCATCATATCATCACAGAAAAACCCATGGGAAATAATTGTGTTTTATAAAAACCTCATAATTATAATAATAAACCCTATATATAAATTATATGGATCTTTTAAATGGATCATATCCCCTATTAAAAAACTTAACATTAAAGGATGTTATTATTGATGAATAATTCTTTTGATAGATCACTGGAATATATTTTTCATGAAAATACACTTTTCATTCTGAAATTAATTATTTAAAATATTTATATTTTAAATATATTAAGGAATAAAATTTATTTAAAAATAACCATGAAAATTTATAAATTAATATTCAAAACATTGAGCGGTCATGATGGAATGAAATTCCATTAATTTCATAATCATTAAAACAATAATTTTGTTCACAGATTTGGTAAAAAGTTCCTTATTCATAAAATGGAATGAATATTATATTTAAATTTTTTTGTAAAAATTAAAAAATGGGTAAAAAATACATTATAAAATCATTTAAATATTGTTGAACATATTTTAAAAAACATTTTAGAATACATGGATATGGAAGGAAAATAATTTCTGACCAAAAGAGGAGAAATAAGATCAAATTTTCATAAAAATATTTTATGAACCATTTTTAGTAACAAGGAAAGGAGAATGGTACGAAAATAAAAAAAATACATTAATAACCATTTTATAAGAGAAATAAATTGGATTAGCTATAATGCCTCAACCCCAGTTACCCAGAGTCAGTGCATTATTACATAACATTGGCATGATCACAAAAGATCAAGTCTCAAAAGACCAATTAGGTTAGTAGCCTTGGAATTACTAGATACATTCATAAATTTTACATTACAACATAAAGTGAAAACTACAACAAAATCTTGTCTCCACACTCATATACCCTTATACTATTCCTACAGGTCATTCATAAAATACTTCTTCACATCCTCGGAAAAATAAAACATAGAAAGGGGTGATCTCAAATGCCCAGTAAGGATAACAATATAGCAGAAACTTTCATAAATAAGCGTAAACATATAAGGCAATGTAAAACTAAAACAAAGGCCTTTTAAACTTTAACTTCAGAATAATTTGGAAAAGATAAAATTAAATAATTTCATTTACTTATTCACATGGATATTCTACTTGTCTTATAATCACATGCAATATTAATAACCACTTTCATAATGATGGAATACATAATGCCAGACTATCATAACCACATAGTGAAGGCCTTATGCCAAGACTACAAATAATAATTTGTCATGGCCTTGTTCCAAGACACTAGTTTGTCTCATGAGACCTAACAATGCATCGAGGAGCTATAGCGGGATACACCCATCACTTATTAAGTCAAACTCATTCCTCATATGAACAGGTTTGAACATAACATAAACATTCGTATTAAAACTAGCATACAAAATGTCAATAATTTCTCCATAAACCATGAATGGTATAAAAATAACACATCCAATTTCAAAAATATCACAAAAACTTAAATACAATATGGAAGTTTTGTATCATAATAAATCAACTTCAAATGATCATAAAATCCATCAAAGGATGTTGACATAGATGAAATCAAAACTATTTGAGAGAAATATCTCTTTTTTCAAATCATATAAAAGTCACATAATTAAAACATTTACATTGAAAATATTCTTATAAACTTGTAAGAGAATATTTGAAAATTTTATAACGGTGTAAAATAGCCGCACCCATCGTATAAGTTAAAATAAGACATTCTTACCTTAATTCTGTCAAAAATGTTAAAAAGGACCTTATTTGGAAAACGACAGAAAGATTCCTTTATAAACATCTTATAAAAAGTCAAACAAGGGTATAAATGAATTTAACCCATATTCTATAAAATATTAAGAATTATTAGAAATACATTTTTATGAAACATGGATGTGAATGATAAAGAGGTCCCAGTAGATAATTACGTATAAATAACCTTGGATAATGAAGAGATTATGAAATAAACCCTTATCAATTTGGTAACTTACAAAACATGCACTCCATGAAAGAGGTATCATAAAATTAATATGTAAATACACATAAATTAAAGTGTATTACACAATGAATAAAATTATTGGCAGTACATACACCACACAAAAGTTAATAGTGGCAATATGGCATGAATCTCACGGGAATAAGGAGTGAGATGAAAACCCCTTACCTTGCACTTTCCTTTAGTCGAGTGTATGTTTAACCTCCTGTATGAAGACTATATTATGTTATTGAATTATAGTAGAACCATATTAATATTTATTATATCATACATTATTCATTTATGACTTTATACTACCCATTTATTAATAATTTCTATGTTATATTAATATTTTGGGTAATAATTGCTTTCTTTATCATACGTGTTTTAACTTGTTACTCTTGATTGTATCACCTAGATCAGGATTTAAATACTTCCAGAATATAAAACATGATTTATATATCATATATATTTAGAATATAAATATGTATAATATACATATATATGAAATGGAAAACACCGTTTATGGAGACGGTAGTCCGTACGTAGGCATAAACGTTTTTTCCGTTTTCATATAGTATTGAACAGAAGTAAGTGTATAAGATACATGTAAGTACATAAATACTTATATATATATATATATCTAGTAGCATTATTATGTCATATATTACATAATTATTAGTAATATATATTTTTATAATCGTCGATGAATGGTAAACTTGGAAATGAATCTCATCACGTCGTGGAGACGGAAATCTGTACGTACGTACAAGCGAAAATATCATTATTTTGATATTAAAATAATATATAACTAGATGGTGAATCATATATACAGAATCATTATCATGTTATATTTATTATTTATATGAATTACACATCATTATTATACCCATACAAATAATAATTTGTTGAATAACAATTATAGCACGACATGGAGACGGTAAGCCGTACGTACGCTTGTATAGTGACATGTCATTCAAGGGATGGATAGAATACTGAATATGGTTGTAAAATATTTATAATAACATGACAGTATATATAATATACAGGTGAAATTATTTTATAATGATAATAACAAAGAAATAACAAGTGGAAGAAGAAAGGAACTTGAAAGAGGGTGGTGAAAACATTACCTCTTCTTCGGGTTATTCCTTTTGATTTGATTAAAATGGATATTTAGGTTGGATTCTTGATCAAACTAAGGACTCTAGGGTGAATTGAAGGACTTTTATAGAATATTTTTGCTGGTTTTTTCCAATCCAGAAGGCTTTGAAGGTGTGAAATTTAGAGAACGGGGAGTGCCCTTTTATAAGAGGGGTGAGGGGCACCTTAGGAAAAGCTAGAAATATTATTTTATAATAAATTAATATTCATTTTCTAATTGATAAAAAGTATATTATTTAACGTTTAAGGTTGGGAAAGGTCAATAACCACTCAACCAATAGGTTTTTGATAGGTTTGGGTCACTATATTAACCTTATCGTTTAGTTTTAACTCTTAGTTAAATAGTTTGACATTTATCATGTCTCTTTGTATTGTTATATTATATAGTAAATAAACATACTATATACATCCAAGTGACCCCCAAGTGGTCCATTCATGATACAACTATCATGATATAATTCTTTTGGCCGAACCTTATATTTTTAGGAAAATAATATCAATTAATAATGTATTATTTGTTTTAAAAAATCATTTATGTCAATTTTGACACTATTTAATAATTGATTTTTGTTATAGTATTAACAAATTTATTAATTATAATCAAATTAATTTAAGATATAATAATAAGTAATATTTATAAATAAAATTCGTGGATGTCATCAAAACATTCAAAATAAATTTATTTCAACTTTTATAATACCAATTATTTGATTCTTTCATTTATAAGGAAAATGTTGCATCATTATTGTGCCATTAATAAATATAATTATTAAATTTATAAAAATTATAAATAAAATAATACTATGTAGGATATCGTTTTAGATTTTTAATTAATATTTATAGTCAAAAATATAACATATATTACCCTATGTAAAAATTGTTTTTCTAAAAGATATATGCTTTTGTCATTTTTGTATTTACTTTAACATAATTAATATAATGTGTCATTATCACTTACAAGTGGATCAATGGGGTCGCAAAATCGACCAAAATATTCCCATGGTCGGACATGTATCAACCAATAGGGTTATGACACATTTTAGGGTAATTTAATATTAATATTATAATATTTTTTTCCCTTATTTATTGGATTTAGGCATTAACCATTGTAAATAAAATATTTAACGAAGTAATTATTCAAAATGTCTAAAAATAAAAGTTACCTATTTTCACAATTTGGACCTCTTGACTCTAAATATGGAATCCATTTTTCTAAATTTAAAAAACAGAAGTGGAATAAATTAATTTAAAATAAATTCCTGTTGTTAAAACAAAAAGCATGTTTTTAAGAGATAATAACTATCAAAAGATTGACACTAGCTTATGTCCAGTTTAAATGTGAAATTATGTGAAATGACCAAAATTATATTATATGGTAAAAAAATATTCTAAATATACTTGAAAATCACTCAAATTTATAATTTATCACTATTAATTATTTTGATTAAAAAAGTTGTTTTTAATAAAAATTAAGTAATTTTCACTAATCATCAAAATATGAAAGTTATCAGAAATGTACAAAAAATTTATCCTAATCTAATTTTGATATTACTAATCCAAAAATGAAGTCCATTTTGAAATATAAAATTTATAAAATTTCAAAAAAGTGGGTATTACTATTCATAACGGCTAGTTTGATTAGTTGTGGTGTGTGGTAGAACTCGAAGTTGCGTACAACACACGCTGCTATATTATTCAAAGCGAAGCGTACTGTGGAATCTTGGGGTGTTACATTCTCCCCTCCTTGAAATAATTTTATCCTCCAAATTTCTATAATATTACTGTATAAAAAGACTCGGGTGGTTCTTCATCATAAGTTCCTCAGGTTCCCACGTTGCCTCTTCCATCTTATGGTTTCTCCATAAAATTTTTAATAGACGAGTCGTCTAGTTTCTCAGTAATTGTTCTATCATATAAAGAATCCTGACGGGCTCTTCTCAATATGATAGATCGGGTTCCAGTTCTAATATTTCATAGGTTAGTACATGTGTTGGGTTAGACATGTATTTTCTCAACAGTGATATGTGGAACACATCGTGAACATTGGAGAGACTTGGCGGCATTTCCAAACAGTATGCTACAGCCCTAATTTGTTCTATAATTTCAAAAGGTCCTATGTACTAGGGACTCATTGTACCTTTCTTACCGAAACGTATAACTCCCTTCCATGGAGATACCATTACGAAAACATGATCTCCTACCTGAAATTCCAAATCCTTCCTTCGGTTGTCAGCATAGCTCTTCTACCTACTTTGACTTACTTTGATGTGGTTTTGAATTACCTTCAACTTTTATATCATTTCCTCCACCAGTTCAGGGCAACAAGTTTTCTTTCACCAACTTCATCCCAATATGTTGGTGTGCGAAATCTCTTTCCATATAACGCTTCATATGGTGCCATCTGAATACATGAATGGAAGCTTTTGTTATAGGAAAATTCCACCAGAGGTAAATATTGATCCCATATTCACTGAAAGTCAAGTGAGCATGATCTCAACATGTATTCTAAGGTTTTAATAGTCCGTTCTGATTGTCCATCTATTTTAGGGTGGTAGGTAGTGCTCAAACGAAGTTCAGTATCCAAGGCCTTTTGAAGACTCTTCCAGAATCTTGAAGTAAAACGAGGATCAAGATTAGAAAAAATGGACAGGGGTACTCCATGAAGTCTCACAACATCATTAATATATATTCCTTATAGAGGTTCAAGTGGTAGATCTTCTCTTATAGCAAAGAAAATGTGCTGACTTGGTAAGACGATCAACAATGACCTATATTGCATTGTTTTTTAGGATTCCTTGGCAGTCCCAAGACAAAGTCCATTGTAATATTATCCCATTTCCATTCAGGTATGGGAAGAGGTTTCATGACTCCTCCAGGGTGTTTCCTTGCAACTTTCACTTATTGACAAACCATACATCTTGACCCAAAATCAGCAATCTCCCTCTTCATGTTGTCCCACCAAAAATGATCCTTAAAATCGCTATACATTTTGGTTCTCCCGGGGTGTATAGAGAAATTGGAACTATGAGCATCATATAACAATTCCCTTTTTAAATTAGGTATATCGTGAACACAAAGTCTCTTCCCAAATTTCAAAATTCCATCTTCATACACAAAGTCACTCAATCTCCCATCATTCACAGCTTTAATCTTCCTTTTAAACTCTTCATCATTGGTCTGAGAACTCTTTGTCCTTTCTAGTAAAGATGGCTTGGCAACCATTTGAAAAGGTATTGAGGTTTCACCTTACATGGTGATTCCCATATCCATCTTTACTAGATCCATGTATATAGGAACCTTTTCAACTCTCATCTTGTTCAAAACTCCATTATCCTTTCTGCTCAAAGAATCTGCCACCTTATTTTCCTTCCCTGGGTGGTAGTGTATCGTGCAATCAAAATCTTTGAGTAGTTTGAGCCATCGCCTTTGCCTCATGTTGAGTTCTTTTTGTGAGAAAGTATACTTCAAACTCTTGTGATCAGTATATCTCTCACATTTTTCACCATAGAGATAATGTATCCATATCTTCAAAAAAATATCACAGCTTCTAACTCGAGATCATGAGTAGGATAGTTTTTCTCAAGAACTTTTAGCTGTCATGATGCAAAGGAAATAACTCTATCATTCTGCATAACGACACAACCAATTTCTTTCATTGATGCATCACTATAAATAATGAACCCATCATTCCCCGATGGTAGAGTCAATATAGAAGAATTGACTAATCATTTCTTCAGTTCTTTAATACAATATTCACACTCTTTTTTCCAAAAAAAATTTAAATCCTTTACGTGTGATCTTCGTTAATGGGTTAGCCAATAGGGAAAAGTTCTAGACGAAACGCCGATAGTAACCTGGTAAACCAATAAAACTGTGTACCTCAGTTATACTCATCAGTGCTGGCCATTCTTGTCTTGCCTTGGTCTAATAAGGATCAACAAAGATTCCATCCTTACAGATAATATAGCTAAGAAAAGAAATCTCCTGAATCCATAATTCACACTTGCTAAACATCCCATATAATTCATGTCTTCTAAGAGTCTTCAAGATAATGTGCAAGTGATTTTCATGATCCTCATAGCTTTTGGAGTATACCAGGATATCATCAATAAATACCACTAAACAATCATCAATATATTCCTTGAAAACTCTATTCATTAGATCCAAGAATACAGAGGCTGGATTAGTCAATCCAAAAGGCATTACTATAAACTCGTAATGCCCATACCTAGTTCGAAATGATGTCTTCGGAATTTCTTCCTTCTTCACACATAACTGAAGGTATCCAGACCGAAGATCAATCTTTGAAAAGTATTGAGCTCCATGCAGTTGGTCAAATAAATCATCAATTTGAGGTTGGTGATACTTGTTGTTTATTGTTATAGCATTGATTTCCCTATAGTCATTACATAACCTCATAGATCCATCCTTCTTCTTAACAAAAAGGACAGGGGCTCCCCATGGAGAAACACTAGGGAAAAAATCCCTTATTACTCAATTCCTCTAGTTGTTTATTTAGTTCAACTAATTACACAGTGGCCATTCTATAAGGGGTCTTCGATATAGGCCTTAAAATAGAAATTAAATCAATGGAAAACTCAATTTCTCATTCTGGAGGATGTCCAGGTAAATATTCTAGAAACACATCAACATATTATTTCACAATAGGTAGATCCTCTATTTGAACATTCCTTTCCTTACCCACAGTTATTTCATTCTCTTCCTACCCAATAATTGAATTTAGTTGATCTACTAGGGGTGGATCTAGGTAATAATTAGGTGGTGATGATTCTTCTCTAAATATAAGGTGTTACTTATCATCATCATCAAAAATCGTAACCTCTGTCTACTTACAATAAATCTTCTCATCATGGTCCGAAAGCCAATCCATACCAAAGATTATATCAAATTCAATCATGGGTATGATGATGAGAACAACAGATAAAGAACATTTATGTTCTCTTATGGGGATTGATTCACAAAAAATTTCTGCAATAATACTTCCCTTAGGAGTTTTGACTGACAATTCCCTTGTTAAATCAAATTGGAAATATCTAATTTTCTTAGAAAACAGGGAAGATATGAAACAATGTGATGATCCAGAATCAAATAAAATATTGGCTAAACTTGAGGAAACTATTAAATTACCTGCCACCACATCTTTTGAAGCTTCTACCTCAGTAGTAGTGATAGCCTAAGATTGGCCTTGATCTGTTGGCCTTTTCTGAGGTAAGTTCCCCTGATACTTAAGACATTCATTTTCATAATGTCCCATCTCCCAGTAGATAATTATGTATAAACAACCACGGATAATGAAGAGATTTTGAAATAAACCCTTACCTTGTACTTTTCCTTGGTAGAGGGTAGATTAACCTCCTGTATAATGGTGAAAAAATTGTTATTAAATTATACACGAATCATATACATTAATATGATATCATATATTATATTTTAACAATGTTTTGTTAATAATATCTTAGTATTATCGTCGTTTAGGGTGTTAGCTTACTCATTTTCTTTTATATGTTTTGTTACATAATCCATGTTTGTTATGGATAGGTTGTATATTTTTCATATCTAGAATGATATCAAGTCCTTAGTCATTATTTTTAACCATCAAATGAAAATTATTCTTGAATTGATGTGATGGGGAATGAATCTCATTGCATTCGTGGAGACGGTAGTCCGTACGTACGCACGAGCGACAATATAATTATTTTGATATTAAAATAATATATAATTGGATGGTATATCATATATAATGAATCATTATAATGTTATATTTATTATTTACATCAATTAAACATCATTATCATACCCATCCAAATAATAATGTTTTGAATAACAATTACACCACGACGTGGAGACGGTAAGCTGTACGTACGCATGTATAGTGACATGTCATTAAAAGGATGGATAGAATACTGAATATGGTTGTACCATATATATAATAATATCATAGTATATATAATATACTAGTGTTATTATTTTATAAAGAAAATAACAAAGAAAGAAGAAGTGGAAGAAGAAAGGAACTTGAAAGAGGGTGGTGAAAACATTACATCTTCTTCGAGTTCTTCATTTTTTTTGATCAAAAGGGTTCTTTAGGTTGTCTTTCTGATCAAAATAAGGCCTCTATGTTGAAGTGATGGAAGTTGAGAGAATATTTTGTCAGGGGTTGGCTGAGCCAAAAGGCCTTGAAGGTGTAAAATTGAGAGAAGGGGGAGTTCCCTTTTATAAGAGGGGTGAGGGGCACCTTAGGAAAATCTAGAAATATTATTTTATAATAAACACATATTTGGTCTCTAATTGAACCAAAGAGGATTATTTAAATTTTTAGGTTTGGATAGGTAAAAACCACTCATCCAATAGGTTTTATATAGGTTTGGGTCACTATATTAACTTTATCTTTTTGATTTAACTCTTAGTTAAATAGTTTGACATTTACCATGTCTCTTTGTATTTTTATATTATATAGTCAATTAACTTACTATAAACTTCTAATAAACCCCCAAGTGGTCCATTAATAATACACCTATCATTATATAAGTCCTTTTGCTGAACCGTAGATCTTTAGGAATATAATATCAATTAATAATATAATATTTGTTTTAAAAACTCATTTATGTCAATTTTGACACTATTTAAAAATTGATTTTTTTTAAAGTCTTAACAACTTTATTAATTCGAATAAAATTAATTTAAGCAATAATAATATGTAATGTTAACCAATAAAATTCGTGGATGTCATCAAAACATTAAAATTATATTTATTTTAACTTTTATAATACCATTATTTGATTCATTCATTAATAAGGAAAATATTTCATCATAATTGTGTCATATATAAATTTAATTATTCAATGTATAAAAATTATTAATAAAATACTATTATGTGTTAAATCCTTTTATCTTTCTAATAAATATTTATAGTCGAAAATATAACATATATAACCCTATGTAATGTTTTTTTGCTAAAATATTCATTCTTTTTTCATTTTTGTATTTACTTTAACTTAATTAATATAAAGTGTTATTATCACATACAAGTGGATCAATGGGGTCCCAAAATTGACACAAATATGCCCATGGCCGGACATGTATCAACCGATAGGGTTAGGACACGTTTTAGGGTAATTTAAAATTATTATAATATTATTTGTTTACCCTTATTTACCTGATTTACCATTTAACCATGGTAAATAAAATATTTACCGAAGTAATTATTCAAAATATATAAAAATAAAAGTTACCTATTTACACAATTTGGACATCCTGATTCTAAATATGGAATCCATTTTTCTAAATTCAAAACACAGAAGTGGAAGCAATTAATTTAAAATTAATTCCCAATCCTAAAACAAAAAGCGTATTTTTAAGAGATAATAACTATCAAAAGATTGACACTTGTTTATATCCGGTTTAAATGGGAAATTACATACAATAACATACATTGTATTAAATGGTAAAAATATATCCTAAATATACTTCAAAACCACTCAAATCCATTATTTGTCACTATTAATTATTTCGATTTAAAATTTTGTTTTTAAATAAAATTTAGTAATTTTCACTATTCATCAAAATATGAAGTTATTAGAAATGTTCCAAAAATTCACCCTAAGATAATTTCAATATTCCAAATCCAAAAATGAAGTCCATTTTGAGAGATAAAATTTATAAAATTTCAAAGAGTGGGTATTACTATTCCTAACGGCTAGTTTGATTGATTGTGGTGTGTTAGAACTCGAAGTTATGTAAAAAACATATATATTTAGAATATAAATATGTATAATAGACATATATATGGAATGGAAAACACCGTTTATGGAGACGGTAGTTCGTACGTACGCATAAATGTTGTTTCCTTTTTCCTATAGTATTGAATAGAAGTAAGTGAATAAGATATATGTATGTACATAAATACTTATATATATATATATATCCAGTATCATTATTATGTCATATATTACATACTTATTAGTAATATATATTTTTATAATCGTCAATGAATGGTGAACATGGAAATGAATCTCATCGCGTCATGGAGACGGTAATCTGTATGTACGCACGAGTGAAAATATCATTATTTTGATATTAAAATAATATATAATTGGATGTTGTATCATATATACAGAATCATTATCATGTTATATTTATTATTTACATTAATTAAACATCATTATTATACCCATCCAAATAATAATTTATTGAATAATAATTACACTACAGCGTGGAGACGGTAAGCCGTACGTACACACGTATGGTGACATGTCATTCAAGGGATGGATAGAATACTGAATATGGTTGTATAATATTTATAATAACATCACAGTATATAGAAGATACTTGAGAAATTATTTTAGAATAGAAATAGTAAAGAAATGAGAAGTGGATGAAGAAAGGAACTTGAAAAAGGGCGGTGAAAACATTATCTCTTCTTCGAGTTCTTCCTTTTGATTTAATGAAAAGGGTTCCTTAGTTTGGATTTCTGATCAAACTAAGGCCTCTAGGTTGAGGTTATGGATGTTTAGTGAATATTTGAGTAGGGTTTGGCCGAGACAAAAGTCTTTGATGTTTTGAAATTGAGAGAAGGTGGAGTTCCCTTTTATAAGAGGGGTGAGGGGCACCTTAGGAAAAGCACGAAATATTATTTTATAATAAATTAATATTCAGTTTATAATGGCTCCAAAGTGGATTATTTAAAGGTTAAGGTGGGGATAGGTCTAAACCCACTCAACCAATAGGCTTTAGATGAGTTTGCGTCACTATATTAACCTTATCTTTTAGTTTTAACTCTTTGTTAAATAGTTTGACATTTACCATATCTTTTTGTATTTTTATATTATTTAGTTAATAAAAATACTATATATATCAAAGAGACCCCAAGTGGTCCATTAATGATACACATATCATGATATAAGTCTTTTGGCCGAACCATATATTTTTAGGAATATAATATCAATTAATAATATAATATTTTTAAAAAAAACTCATTTATGTCAACTTTGACACTATTTAATAATTTATTTTTGATAAAGTCTATAAAACATTATTAATTAGAATAAAATTCATTTAAGAAATCCTAATATGTAATATTAACTAATAAAATTTGTAAATGTTATCAAAACTTTTAAATTATATTTATTTTAACTTTTATAGTACCAATTATTAGATTCTTTCATTAATAAGGAAAATATTGCATCATTATTGTGTCATAAATAAATTTAACTATTCAATGTCTATAAATTATAAATCAAATAATATTATATAGGAAATAATTTTATATTTCTAATGAATATTTATAGTCTAAAATATAACATATATAACCCTATGTAAAAATTGTTTTGCTAAAAGATACATGCTTTTTTCAATTTTGTATTTTAACTTAATTAATATAAAGTGTCATTATCACTTACAAGTGGATCAATGTGGTCCCAAAATCGACCCAAAGATGCCCATGGTCGGACATGTATCAACCAATTGGGTTAGGACACGTTTTAGGATAATTTATTATTATAATAATAATATTTGTTTACCCTTATTTGCTGCATTTACCCTTTATCCATGGTAAATAAAATATTTACCGAATTAATTATTCAAGATGTTTAAAATTAAAAGGTACCTATTTACAAAATTTGGACCTCCTGATTCTAAATATGGGATCCATTTTTCTAAATTTAAAACACATAAGTGGCAGAAATTAATTTAAAATAAATTCTCGCTGTTGAAACAAAAGTGTGTTTTTAAGAGATAATAACTATCAAAAGATTGACACTTGCTTATGTCCAGTTTAAATGTGAAATTACGTCCAATGTACAACATTGTATTAAATGGTAAAATAATATTCTAAATATTCTTTAAAATAACTCAAATTCATAATTTCTCACTTTTAATTATTTTTATTAAAAAAGTTGTTTTTAATTAAAATTACTAATGTTCACTATTCATCAAAATATTAAAGTTATCAGAAATGTACCAAAAATTCACCCTAAGCTAATTTTGATATTCCAAATCAAAAAATGAATTAAATTTTGAATGATAAAATTTATAAAATTTAAAAAAGTGTGTATTACTATTTATAACGGCTAGTTTGATTAGTTCTGGTGTGTGTTAGAACACGAAGTTGAGTACAACACACGCTACTGTATTATTCAAAGAGAAGCGTACCGTGGAAGCTTGGGGTGTTACATTATTAGATAATTTTCATATAATATAACTCAATGGAAATTCAATCATAATCAATACTGATTAAAATGAGATTGAAACATAAATCTATTGCGTTAAGTCTCATCTTACTTTCTATGTGTTAAAATCCCCTTTATCATAAATATCTTTTTTCTTATACATATAATAAAATACGTAGTCATACATATAATTCCAAATATTACTTAAATATAACATCTTATCACCCATTTATTAATAGTTCTGTATTAAATTCATTGTACCAGATTATAACTGCATCATATTTTATATATATTCTAGATTTATAGTTTTGGTACTTACACCTTGGGTAAAGTTTCATAATATCTATAATATTAATATTTACCTGAGTATAATATTTATTCATCATATAAAATTGTATAATTATTCATAGAATATAGAGATGAAAAATGAATTACCTCACTCAGTGGAGATGACAGTTCATAAGTATGCACTAGTGATGTTTCAACCATTCGATCATTATAACAAAAGAAAGGTATGTAATAATTCACCATTATAAAATAATTTATATATCATACATATCATATAAATTAATTAAATATATACTTATAAAGAACCATTTAATGTGAAAATGAAAAAATTTTGATCTCTTTGTGGAGGTCGTAGTCCACACGTTCAAACAAGAAACATTATCATTTTTCAATGAATAGAAAGATTAGTAGATAGATAAGACATTATAACTCGATAAATATAATTTTTTTCATATATATCATATATAAAAAATAAATCTATCATAATAACCAACCATTAGTTATGGTTATGGAGAATGATCAATATTACTATGCGGAGGTAGGTGTCCACATGTATACTCAAGATATACTTTTCATTTCCCATTTGGTTGAAAGGAGGTGGAACGTTTTTGATCCATAATCACAATAACATAGAATAAAATTTAATATACTAAAATAATTATTCTATAATGTATAGCATTGATTTATAAGAGGTATAATAAGAAATAAAATTTAAAGTACCCATTTCAGAGTTATACATCTTCCTTGAGAAACCTCTTTGGCTTACACCTTAAGCCATGAAAGGAATGTATTATGATAAAAAACATATATGACATGGGGGATGTTTTTAATGGATTTTAATTTTTATTGGATGAGGATTTAAGGATCATTTGTTATGTATAATAAAGAATAAGTGGTATACATTTTATTTGTGGGGTTGGACACACACGGATTTTCTCAAAAGATTAAAATATAAAAATTTTATACTCATGCATAATGATTAAAAATGGATATGAATTAGAATAAAAATTTTACATGGTCTAAATATCATCATTAAATAATATTTATACATGTTTGGTGTAATTTTAGACCTCATAATTTATTTTAATCCACTCTTTAACCATTTTAACCTCAAATGTGGTAATAAATATTTCAATATTAATGTGTTATAATTTTTGTATATGGTAAATATTAGATCCAAAATGGTAAATTTATTACCATTTAAAAAAATTTCCATCCCCTTGAAATATTTTTTGATTTTTATTATTTTTAAATAAAATAATAATATATTATTTATCATAAAATACCATTAAATACATTTTAAAAAGTATTTACATATTTTGAATTTACGTACATCAAACAAAGTAAGGAATTTTAATATGAAACTTTTCACCAGAAATTATAAATTATTTTTAACCATAAAATACATTATACACCATATGTAATCAAAAAAATATTTCTTTTTATATTTTCAAAATAATTTAGTTTGATTTTTCTACTCCTTGCATAACCAATGTGTCAGCATTGTATAAGCATTTAATGTAATTATACCATCACTAAAAATTAAAAATAAGTTTGATAATAAAAATAAATTAATCATATTAAAAATAAACATTTGTATTATTTCTTGACATCTTCTTATCATGTATGAATATATAAGATAAATTTAATGCAAGATAGTCACATTTTGAAATTTTCTATATCTAAAATAATATAACAATATTTATCGAGGGAATATGGAACTTAAAATAAATATATTGTAATTTCGGACGAATAAGGTATATTTAATCTCGTAGAACAAAAATATCGAATGTTTCAGGTTTATTTTGAGACATTATCTCATAGTTTTATCCATGTTTTACCCATTTTCCCTTATCAAGGTTACAAATATTTACCATAATTATTATTCATAATGAAAAAAATATATAGGAATTATTTAAAAATTAGGAAACTAATGATTCAAAATATGTTTTCCATTTTTTTTACATTAATTCACTATAAGTGGGAGAAATAAATATTAATATAAATCTGTTAAATGTAATGAGAAACAATTTTTATAAAAATACGTTTTAAACAAAATAATTAATAGAAAGAAAATAATGAATATTGTTGATTAAAATGGAAGTAGTTCAATTATTATAAACAAAAATTTTTATATTTTACATTTATAAAAATTAAAAAATATAATTTTACTTTTAAATTACTTTATTTAATGAAATTAAATTACAGTACTTGAAAATCTATATTTTTTCAGAATTCACTTAAATATGAAACATTTCAGAAAATTCCCAAAATTCAAATCAAAGTTAATTTTGATATGATTATTTAAAAGATTATTTTAATTTTATGTAATATAATATATAAAATTTGAAAAAATTTAATATAATCTTTACTCAAAAAAATTAATAAAACCTATTTTTGTATAAAAAGTATTTTTGATGCATGAAATTACTTTACTAACATTTTAGTGCTTATTTACTAAAAGTTAATTCATAAATTTTTATTTATTAGGACCATTATAAATATATTTTATAATTTTCATACTCATATTCATACCCACAAATTCCAAAATTAGGTTAAAATGATCACATTTATATATTAATATTCTTATAGTATATTTTATTTTACTAAAAACTTGGTGTTTCATATTAAGAAATCTCTCAGGCTTATTGTTCTTCTAAACAAAATTTGAATGGTGTTATAATCCAACTCAACCATATTCAATAAACATATAGGTACATTTCATATAATTCATGTGGATAACTTTATCGGTCCTTCTAGATGTATACATTTTATATGTAACTCTTGTAGTAGTTGATGTGGATGTGCTCCCAATGAAAGCATATCTAAAATTGAAAACCATGGAGGTCCACTACATGTTACTAATGTTTAAGTAATTAATTTAAAAAATATATAATATGCATTAACATTCTATATATATTGAATCCTCTCAAATATTACCCTCTTATCAAGATGAGTTTGGGGAATTGAGTAAAGCCACATCAGCCTCCTCCCTATCAATTTCAAGGGTTTCATCTAGATCACAATGTGAATTAGGGATAAGATTATTATACGTTACTACACTATATAATTCACCCATTATTGAAACATCGTATATTATGAATGTTTTTATTCTTATTAAGGATGAATTGGAGAAGAAAAAATTATGGTTAGATCTTGTTAAAATACCACTCACTAAGGATGAAGAGAGAACCATGGCCATTTGTAAGGAATCGACTGAGGAAATAATCCTGGTAATGATTTTTCCAAATTGAAACACCTCAATATGAAATTATAACAACAAAAAAGAGGAATTATTACCTTATATTTATCATAATATTTTGATGAGTCTCACTAACCTTAGAATTATATACTTACGTTATGGGGACCGTGGTAGAAAACTTAACAAATTATATGAGTGACTCTTACAAGTCAACCCAGTAACTCTAACGATGGATTGAAATCAAAATTTAAAGAACCAACATGAGTCCCTCTGTTTCACCACATTTATGGATTTGAAGTTATCTACTAGATACTAAGTGATACCCCCACCTAATTTGTATATAATTATGGGTGATTATGAAACTCTATATATTACTACTATAACTACGAAAATATATTTTATTGTTAAAGAAAATTATAATATCATCTCTACTTGCAATGTATTTTTTGATGGTTCTAAAAATTATAGTTGGTCCATACAATGAATTCCTTATATTCTTAAATACGAGGTCTGGTACACTCAAAGCGGGTGACCATTAATGGGTTCCTATATTAGGCATGTAGGAATTTGGAAAGACCTTTAATTTGTGGATTGTGAAACATGTAATCACATAGAAAACCTAAAAAGTGACAACCCATCATTATTAAATGAAAAAAATATGAAACTAATTGTAATATTAAATCCAAAAAGTATATGAATAACATAATTAAAAACACACTTGTATCATGGGAGATTCATAGCCTATGTGGAATGGGGGGATTTTTACCACCAAAACTACACATGGAATCATAAAAACTTAATATGAGATCATGGACATGATGAAAATGGAGAAAATTAAATCTTAAATTATAGGGGTAGGTTTTCCCCCCACCTCCAAGGAATAATATCATTTCTAAACACTAATTATCTTCCTAATCAGCACCTCCACAATATATTTCAATTAATTATTCATCTCTATTATTATAGACATACTCAGTGAATTATATTGGAGACTACCTAAGAATTATCTTTCACAAACCAATTCTATGATATAATACTAAAGAGGTTGTGAAATAGTTTAAGGGAATCATCCTAATTGCTCTATGAAAAAAATCATCCCTTAAGTTTGATTAGGACTTGTCCCACCAAAGATATTCAATAAATAATAAATCACCTTACCAATATAATTCATATGAGGATATAATCTCTATTTCATGCCTATTATCATTGAATGTTGTTAATTTTACCATCATAGAAAACTCATAACTTGAAACTAAAAAATTATAATGAGGATACATTCATTTAGAATGTCATGTTCACCGAAATTCATAAGGAAGGAATGCACAATTAACATCAAATTTTATATCATGATTTTGGATCCCCATTTAATTTTTGGCTACCACAATCATAGTGACTTTTAGCTATGGAAAAAGGTAATGGTGTTGCAGTATCCACAACCCACCAAACACCAAATGAAGTTGAGCCAATTTCGTCTCATTATATAGGTACCTAATATGAAATAATTTTGGATAAAAATGTCTGAATAAAAAAAATAATTTATTAGGGGAAATATAAATATTTATTTATACTCAAAATTTATGTCTAATATATCGCTTTAGACATACCACCCTAAACAAGAATGGATTTATCAACAAATAATAGTGAAGTCCATTTAATCATCCAACTTAGGGTAAAAAAAAACAATCTATATAAATTGATAAGTCATGGAATATAAATAATTCCTTGACATAGGGAAAGAACTATTTATATTATAAGAATTATTCCACAAGAAAACTCAATATGGTTATTAAAAATATACATTGATTGGGTAACAATAACAAGATTCACTAACTAATTCCACTTGGGTTTCAACCTATGTGATAGTCCAAAAATAAATCATTTATTCATATTACACTCTTCCTACTCACATTGAAGCCATATTAGGGTGATACTCACCAAGGCATCCTAAGATTAAGACATATACTTTTTGAGAATATTTGAATAAACTTATATATAACATTAAAAATATCACATTGCTTAAAATTAATTATTATGATGGATCTATATTTGTATCGTACCCACTCTTTAATTTAATATACCATAATAATTGAAACACTATAGTTAGAGGAGGAAAAAAGTATTAGGTGTTACATGGATATTTTATAAGGAAAAACATTTATCTGGTATAGAAATCTACCAGTCATGCATATCAAAAATTAGAAAGATATCTAATGATAGTAACTTTATAAATTATGTACTATAATAATAAAGATTACTATCCTTGACCACTAATATTGTACGAAAAAAGTGTATGATATGGTTTCAAAATTTACATCTAGGTTGAAAAGAATGATATATTCCCATGAATATAAATCTACCAAGAGAGTAGTTATTGCATATATTCATAATCAATATCTGATATGAGTTATATAATATCTTTATTCCCTTAAAAAATATTGGAACATCTAAGGAGTTTGCATATGTAGCACAATTCCAATAAGTTTCCGTTAAGCATTACAAGTCCAAATCATAGATCATGTCATAAATGTATGATAAAAAATTTGGTGATCAAACTATAAATAATACAAATTTCCATCCCTAAACCCATTAAATATCAATAAAACATCTGCTATTGAAAAATAAAATAAAAAACAATAGACTCGTTAGGATGTGAGGAAGGATTAGAGACTCTTTATCATTAAAGATCATATAAATTGATATTAATCCCACAAAGAGAAAATTTACTTATTTTTTATCACATCCCTAGAAAAAACATACACCTGTTTCCAAATATCACAAAATATTATGATATTGGCCTAAATGATCACTTAGAAAACTACCAAATTCACAGAATGTTAGGCTATATAACCAAATAATGTTTCATCATCAGGTACTTTCTCTCGAATAATACAAATAGTGGGAATGTAAAATTGGTTAATCCCCTAGTGTACGCGACATGTGTATCATCAACTCCTATATTAGAATAATGTGAGGTTAATTGATTAATAAATATATTTTAATAGAAATTTTATGACTAGATAACCTGAAAATTGTTCTACCTCTTATGTGGGATCGTTTAGGAATGATAAATTCAACTGTTCTTCAACACAATTTTTCCGAAGGTACTCATGTTGGTGTCTTAATCAACATTATTTTCCATTATATGGCACACAAATCACTATAAGTACAAGGAATAAGATTATTATCCCTCATAGATACCAATTTTCATCCAGAATCTCCTTGAATTCTTACACACTTCACTATTTGGTGGGGAATTACCCAACCAAATGATATTTTCATCAAATAAAGAGTCATGATATATATTTTCAAACTTCAAACACATGAAAATAAACTAATAAGATGTGTGTTCATATGAATATGATTTCCCCATCAATATTTAGGTATGTAGTCATAGATATTGAGGAATAAACGTTAGTATTGGACCTCGATGATCAAAAATCATTTCAATTAAATCCACATATGCATTCAAAACAAAAATAAAAGATATTATGTGAAATAAAAAAAATATTAATTTTTTTTTCAAATGCACATGGACTCATTGTTATCCAATCATATTGGATGAAAAAATTAGAAAATTATTGTTAGAAGGTCAATCAAAAGGCAATTTGAGGTTAGTAAAAACCACCTCATAGATATCCAAGACACCTCCTTGATGTAGTTAAGGGAGGGAGTCACAGATATAACAAGTTGCACCCTAAAATCCCCAACAATATAATAGTCTCATGATAGGAATTATTGAACCTTGAATAAGATGTATAAAATTTTAAATCAATTCTCTATCATCTTGTTTAGGATCTAAATATAGGATTCTCTTTTCCAGTTAAAATGACTCTAGAAAACCCTTTTTGTGCTTCTGTCAAACCCTAAATCGTTTGAGATTAATTTCACTATATCCAATATATATAGTATAAATATTTTACTCCAATTATTATCAAACAGTCATTTATTTCATAAAAAATACATCTGAACTGCTATAAAAGGGAATATCATAAATTTTTATATATATAGAAAGATAAAATATATATATAAATTCATTCGCCCCCATCAAAAATATTTAAAGAGTAAAACAAATTTATATTAGGAATATAAAATTTCTAGCATATATTAAATATAGTTTTTCACCCTATAACCTTGAAATTTTGGTGTATGATAAGAGATAACAGAGAAAATTATAGATAATTAAGTTTGGAGACCAATTTAGTGATGTTATTTATAACTATGAATTTTTAGTGATCTATAAATACATAAACATCAATGTATTTTTATAAAGACCATAGATCCATATACATATAGCAGTTCACTCATTATATCCTTAGTTCCTAAAATATTCTTGTGAATGAAAACATGGGGTAGTATGTGGTGATATTTCCCCTTATGAGTTTTATTAATTTCAATACAATCACATAGGGTAATACAAATGTGAGGGGATGCAGTCCATAGTAAATAAACATAAACATATTACAACTTATAATGGATTATAAATTTCCCCTATCAATCTATGGAATGAAATCGATGAAGTCTACATGTTTCCCAACAACTATTTTTTTAGGAAAACACCAAATATAGAGAATAATTGAGATATATGGGTCACATTGACTAATAAATTAAACTCTACAATAATTTTTGATTTCATATAACATATACATGGATATTTTTATTAAACATGCACCAAAGATTGTATAGATAAACACTATATAGTATATACATATCAATCATTAGGTATCTTTAATCAAGTGCAAGATTGAATAATATATTGATAACCTATCCAAGGATCCTCAATAAACCAAATATAAATCCTAGAATAAGATAATGGGATTTAGATTACATTATATTATATTATCAATGTATTTGATCAATTATAAAAACGTATCCATTCAAAATTAGTATGTGATCCTGATGTAAATAACGATTTTATTGTATCATCTCCTATTTACTTAGGTGATGATCCTTCATATTCCCCTAAAAGTAGTGAAAAGGCAAGGAATAAATCAAATATGATCCTACTTCAATGGAGTATATCATATAGAATATATTTTATAAACCCCATAAATTGAATCAAATGATTTAAGAAGGTTTGTTGACCACATTGATCTATACCACCATAACCCTGATCAAAATTTGAAATACATCTATTTCCTAATATTACACTATACTTTGTTTACATATAATTATATAAATATTTTTGGGATAGAGCCCAAAGTAACTACAGATCATTTGAATCTATCATATAAATATTGTGGATTTAAATAGGTAGTGTATGGAATTAACTAACCCTATATGAAAATTTGGGATTAGAATATGATAAGTTGGTCAAAGATAACATCATTTAGTATGTTCAATATCCAAAGTGGATAATAAAAATCGTACCTATAAAGAAATGGTATCGTAAAATCAATGATTGAATTTTGTTTTGCAATCTCAACCATCAATGAATATGATTAATCAATTCTGATCAATAAATTATTTATTAATAAATTTGTTGGATTCCAAGATCTCTCCATTATGTATGGTTATTTTGATTATAACCATATCTGGATATCTATTGATTATGAGGAGTCCACTACCTTCAGGGAACCAAGATGAGGTATAATGTTACCATGCAATTTCTTTTAGATTAATGAATTTTGGTTTTACATTCAAATGTTCCCTAACCAACATTTTTAATTACTTTCTATGAAAAAAAATTGTGCACTATGTGGATGATCTGGTGGAATAATATTAAAAACACCATGAACATCTTATCAATCTCAAGGTAGTATTAAACAAAGTGTGGAAACAAAACTTTGAATATAAAATTCAAAAAATGTTACTTTTTTATAACACCATAAAAAATATTATCATTGTGATAGGTCATCATGGAATCAAATTTAGACCAAAAAATACCATTGTGATGCTAAATATTCCACTACCTTGAAACCTCCAGAGAATTGAAAGGAATTTATGGATTTATCACCAATACTAAATGAATCTTAGAAAATTTAACTTGAATTTTTTTATAAATTATGGTGTTGATGGAGAATGTGGTAAATAATCCATTAGATAAATAATAATATAAATATTTTCTTGATATAAAATAGTAACTTATACACCCATTGATCTATATTCCACTAGAATAAGGAAAGAATATCATCTTCTATGTAGTAGCCTTTTATTGATTTCATGGATTATGTATTACTAAAAAATGATTGGTTTATGAATAAAAGTCTCTATAATCTCATTAGAAAGGTGTTAGAAATTTGGACCTGATATTCCAATATCGGGAAAAACTAACTTTCATTAACATTCACAGTGAAAAAGATGCTATACTATATACACTTCCATGATATACAACTCATCTTCCATGTTTATCTTCTCAAATACATCCTTTTATGTTCAATGATAAATTATAATCTGGAATATTATTTGGTCATTCATAAATATTTTTATTTTTGGTTAGTATATCAAAATGAAATCAAAGAAAATTTGTTACCAAATTTCCCTGTGACACACCCTTTCAATCTAAAACCACTGTTAAATATAGATCTCCATGATAAAAAAGTTTTAAAATCTATAAAACCTTTTAATAATATGAGATTTACTTTGATTGTTCCTCTAATATCCCAATAGGGAGAAGGATGGAAAACCTAATCCTTAACACCTTTTTTTCTAGGAAATGAATTCATATTTCTAGATAAATAGTTTCTACCATACACCCGACTATCCTAGGGATAATTCATGAACAAGGAGAATTACCATGTTTTGACACTCACAATCTCAAAACCTTGTATAAGAGTCGGGTTAAATAGGGTGATCAATTATTTTTATCATACTATAGATCATGTTTTTTTATTTTCAAAAACATTTTAATCATGTCATTCTTATAGAATACATATTATCCAAATTATAAAAATTAAAACTCACACACATGAATCTTGTTCATGGTTGGGTACAATGGGATAATATAAGGAGAATATGTGGATATTTACTCAACATACCATGGTATAGAAATATACAATATATATATGTTACAAAATATTAAGTGGGAAAAATTTCCAATCAAAGGGAAAAAACATATTATTATCTCTCTATACACATATTTTAGATAAGGAATTCCAGAAGATGTTATATGATAATGGATTAAAAAATATTTACAATAGAAAACACCAGTCTGGAAAGAGTTCTTTCATTATACGTGAATTCCGTCATTAAATCATATTTATCAATTAAATTATTATAAAATATTTATACACTCTATCTACATCTCTTTTATATTTAGTTATTTCGATAGATGACACATAATTCTTTATTTTTCATCTTATTATATTAATTTAAATATTTGTAAAACCACATGGATTTTATTTTAATAGTATTTGGGACCATGAGTTTCTCTATGTTTACTTATCAATAAAATAACATGAATCTATCCCACAAAATTTTTACCCCCAACATTTTTAATATCTCCGTATAATTTAAACCTTTTTCTTCATCATGATTGTCCTTAATTATTACTGCATTATTCCCGATTAATTAGGATGCAATCATCTCTATCTTAATGTGAAAATCATATCTTGATATCCAAAATTATCAATCATACATTATTATTTTTAAGTATATCGTGATCTATGGATGGAAATTGAATTCTCAAATCATAAAAGAAATGTCCATTATGTATCATCCCTCTACCATAGAAAAACTCTTACATTTTTTATTGATTACCTTGATATATCGTTATAATGATTAATAGTTTTACCTTTTTATATTTAATAATTACATTTAGGAATTAGATTGATGAAAATTAGGTATAAAACTAAGGCTTCTCTTGGAATTTAAAATATTTCTGACATAGTCTGATTAGTGCCAAATGAGTCTTAAATATCATATAAAATTAATCTTATATATGATACATTACTAAATTTATTATAATAATTACTTTTAATAATCAATTTGATGAACTTTATGTATTATCAAGAGTGTTTTCCTTTTTATATATTCCTAAATATATTACACTAATATATCTTAGTAACTGAATATTGCATATGATAAAATAATAAATTCATTAAAATAGATACCTTTATGTCTTAGTCAGATAACTATTATATATTATCATTAGTGTTTTCACTTTTCCACATTTACTTAAAGAATGCCCCTACATATTATCAACAACCATTTTTTATTTAGATAACATTGTCTATTTTTCATTTTCAATACCATAGTGAAAGTTATGTATTTTGGAAGATGAAATTAAAATATATAAGAAGTTTCTCCATGACGTCATCATTTTAATAGGATCTCCAATCAAGGAATGATGCATTTTCATGGGCCGTGGTCCTAAAAAACATTCAAATTTTTTTCTTATTCTTCTCAAAATATTTCAAAACAACTTCAAAAACAACATATGGTCTTAACCTCACATTCAAAAAAATATCTATATTCTTTTATATAATAATAACTCTGGGATTTGCAATAGATAAAAAATTCAAAATTATAACCTATGTTTCCAAAATTCCTTCCTGGTTTTTATTTTGTTTTCAATCCACTTATAATAAATCAATGTGTATTAATAATATATTCATGCTCACAAACTAGTATGAATCTCCCCATGCAGTCATTCTCCCCCATTGACCCTAAAATTCAATGTGTTTCACCAGTTCAAATATTAAACCCATCCAAACATCAATTAAACTTCCACTATAAAAATACTAATCTAAGTGATATTAAAAGATTATATAAGCCTACAAGAATTTGAATTCATTGTAAGAAACAAGAAAAAAATTCAATATCTATAATGATATCCATATTTTTTAATCAAACCATTATTAAACTTTTAATTTCATATGGATTATATCCCCCTATATTCATGCACCAAAAAAAATTACAGAACCAAAAAATACAGAACATCCAAGTGAAGAAATATGTATAATGGGGAGAGGTTTTTTTTGATCCACCTGAGTATAAGAGAAGTGGTTAAACAAAAATTTAAAATCAATGAATTTGGAAATTTTTCAAATGGTGTTTTAATTTTTTATACCACATATTTTTAGTACCCACAAGCGTTGGATTAAAAATTCATTGCTCTACCTTATTCTAAATGAAATGGTATTGTATCTCTATATACTTAATTCATGAATGTTGTAAATATTATTATCAATCATAATTTTATTATCAAAAAGTAAACTATGGGTATATTCACATCTTATACAAGATACACTATTTTTAGTAACACTGACATTACCTTTTGACAATAATTTTTTTTATGAAATATATCCTAATTCATAAGTATTTAGTTAATTCTTATCTTTATTCTTTTTGGTCCATCAAAACCCCTTGGTTTTAATGAATAAATCTCTTTCAAAAATAGGATTTTTATCCATAACATCCAATTCTAATCCAAATTAGAGTGTATATATAAAATTTTTATTATTCCATAAAAAATATATAAAACAATATTCAAATGTTCTATGAATATATGTTACGATCCATTTGAAAACCAAGAGTTCTTCCTCCTTGGGTAACTTTTACACTGGGAAGTAAAATATATAGAACAAATAATATCCATCATTATTGTTGTGGGATAAAAAAACCCACCAAAAATCATTTTATAACGTTTTAAATCAAACTTTCGATCTTCCTCATGTTTTTATGCTTGGTTCTATCTATAATTGGTGTTAAAAAAATTATTAGGAATATGGAACTTATTTAGTAAATCCTCCAGATATTTTTTATTGGAAACAAATATGTATCCTCATTTTTGAATAACTTATATCCTAGTAAAATATTTCTATTCTATAACCATCGATATTTTGAACGATGATATCATAAACCATATAAATTCATTATCTAAATGAATATTTCTTCCATGGAAAATAATGTCACAAACATTGAAAATTACCATGATCTTCTCATTATATTTTGATTTTAAATAAATATTTTCATGAAATATTTAAATTATGAATTCCACCTTCTTTACTAAAGAGACCAATCAAGCATTCCTAACATATGGTGCTTATTAAAAGCCATATCAGTCCTTTATCAACCCATAGAAATTTAATTCAATATGAAAATATTAAATCCTATATGTTTGTTGATATTTAATAATTCTATGATAATTTTATTAAAAAATTCTATATTCCCGTATATTTACTAGGTTATAAACTTTCTCTGAATAGCCAAAATAAGAAGTATCCTCCTTAAAATGCATCTTTCCATTGGGTAAAAGATATCATACCCACCAATTTATTCTACTTATTCATATCCCATACACACCATAATTTCATTTTTTTAGACCACCTTTTCTTTCCCATAATATTTATTTTTGAACACCCACTTACTTCATAAGGAATTTTCCTGCATTAGAATCTTCAAAATCTTCTATGTTGGATTTATCTCTATTTGGTATAGTTCATCATTCATGAATTGAACCATGAACTATATTTTATACTTATTTAAAAGAGGATAGGAGAACTTGATAAAATAGACTATGTTTGTCTATATTTATCATCCTCTAAGTTTTTTGGAGTATATTTGTCACTAATAATATATTATGCATTGGTCTTATCTCATCGTCTTGTCTCTTGATCCAATGTTTATCCCCCATCAGTATATTATTCTTATATTAATTTAGTCTCAAATTATTCATTTTTTATTGGACCATGTTGGAAACTTGTATTTATATATATTTATTCACATTATTAAAAATCCTTACTCGTAAATGGAATTACATATCTATACCAAGAATTTCAAAAATAATTTATATATCACTAATTTTCGTGATCTTATTTGGACTCATATTTTAACACTTACAGGCCTTTTTATTGAATGTGTAGCTAAAAAATATCCCTTTTTCTTAATTCTCTATATTAAACATGATTATTTTTATTTATTTGAATATAAAACTTTAATGTGATTCAATATTGGGTTTATTGGATGGAATATCTTGTCTAGAGTATTCTTATCTATAAAAATCAGCATATCCAAATTTTACATGTATATAGCTACATGGAGTACATTCTAAAAATAATGGCAAGAGATTCCACATTCAATTAAGAATGTATTTTACAAATTTTATTCCATTATGTTATTCCTTTTAACTGCATTATTTTATTAGGGGTTTTCTCAATAATGAGAAATAATTTTTAATTATATCCATCTATAATTAATTTTCTACCTCATGAGAGGTGTAGTCTATCTCATTTTTAGATTGAAGATTTTTTATCATTCTCATAGTTTTATTATATGTTATCCACTTAAACATCTTGATACACTCAATCACTTATGCTTTTCCTATACAAATATTTTATAACACAATCTGTTATAATCTTCAATGAACAGATGATGTATTTCTTAAATTATGTCCAGTGATTCTTTTTGGGAACTATACACACAAGAGTGAATATAATCAAGTACATTTGAAACCCTTTACTTTTCAATTAGGTATGCATTTATAAAAAAAATTCCCTAATACAAAAGAATCAAATGTATTCTCCCAGTTTCACCACATAATTTGAATTCCATCCACCACTTCAAATTTGATTTATTTTCCTTCATTTATTGAATAATATTTCCATTCCATTGATGGGAAAGTAAATTTTATTATTATAATTTAAGTAGACAAGTTTCCTCTATGAAATTTACATCATATATATTATCATTGAATTATCATTCCACCATAAATGAATTTCTAATTTTTCAGTTGATAAAAAATCCCTTTTAATTAAATGTGACCTTTAGTCTATAATAACATATTTTACTAACATTAAATGATTTCTATTGAGATATTCCCCATAAATAACCTCTATATTCATTAGTTCATCTCCTACCATCATTTTCTTTTCAATTTAATTTATTTTTAATGGTCAATAATTTTGTAATTTAACTATTTCATAAACATGATCCTTCATATTAATCAATACATTCATATTTTTTGTCTTTTTGGATATTCACTCAATGCCAAGAATCTAAGTGTGGTAATTTTTATCATCATTAATAGGGATTTCTTCTATGATATATTTCTCATTATTTATTATATATTTTTAATATATTCCCAATTAAGTTGAGTCACAATGCTTTCTCTCATATTTTTCCTTATAAAAAGTTATGATATCATAATCCTCTTCCTCTAAGGCATGGAAAATATTTATTAATGGGATCTCAATCAGTTCACTAGGAACCATAATCCTATATATTCAATCAGAGTAAATTTTAATTGTCAGTTTCCTGAAATTTAAATATTTTTAGTGTAATTTAGAAAATATATGACATAATTAATAACAATAACATTGTCTATTTCTTGTAATATATGTACTTATCCTTCATTTTTAATGTATAAAAATATCACCTCTTAAGTATCTATCTACCTCCTTAAAATAGGTCATCATATGACCATTATATAAAAATAAATTGAATATCATTAATTGGTAGATTTTAATATTTCGTCCTCTCTACATATTACTACACTCTAGGTTACATTTTTTTGAGGAGTATATGGTCATTGGGATATGTCAGTAACATTTTTATTCGATTATATTTAATAGAAACTCCACTAGTCTTGGATATCATGACATCCAAACCAAGTCCAATAATTCTTATAGTCACAAGAATATCCTCATTTATGGCTTTCTAAACAGTTATAATACCTCTTTATACTTTTTCTATGAAATATATTTTATAGAAATTTCAAAATTGAATACTTTTTATCATCATAAGATTTTAATACATCCTTAGTATTACATTAAAAATTCACAACAACTTCTTAAATAGATTAAACTCTCTTACTTATATCATCCATCTTAACATTCAAATCACATATTATTTTTGTTTACTATATGATTACTATCATAAATCCAACAATTGTCTCTTATACTTCTTTAAGATTGACATACATGTCATTGAATCCATTATTCTCTAATTCTTTCTCAATTTTAGTTTTTTTTAATTGATTATAGAATGACATTTTCTATAACTGATATAAATTCAACAACATCATCTAAAATAAATATCTCATCATCATCTTACACTATATATAACGAGTTTTTTAATAGTAACCTCTTTCTAGTTTGATTTATTTATTTCATTCTATTTTTTCAAGAAATATTATCAATTATGAGTTGATTCAACATCATACTCTAATCCATTATCCACCTTCCATTAAATACTTTCTCTGATTTGTCCAAACATTCAATAGTTAATGTATTATAATTCTATTTTACCATCATCCATTCATTTTCCACATTATAAAATTACTACTATAATTAATATAAATTCATTATTAACAACTTCATCATTGCTTTATAAATCATGTATCTCCATATTATCCAAGGACTTAAAAAGAATATATTTTTTGAAAATTATTTATATGTTATTTTAGGATTCACAATTATTTCATTAAACTCCAACTTAAAATTCATGTTATTTAGATTAATTTCTAACAGATCAGGTTTTTCATGAGCTGACTCCATGTAATTTTACAATGGTGGTAGTCCTTTGAATTTTTTTTCACAATTTAAAAATTATTAATAATTTCACTAAGCCCATTTATGTCCCCCAATACATCAATACGGTTGTTGAAAAACACATCTATATAATCATTCAGGATCATCAAAAAATCATTAAATTTTTTATTTAACACTTGTATTTTTTTCTTATTTAAACTTTTTGTCTTTATAATTACTGATCAAATTTTCTAAAATTGTAGTTTTTGTGTGTATATATTCATATTAATATGGATTTTATTTTATAAAATTCTTGAAAAGTAATTTTTCCCATTTAGATAAACATCAAAGAGTCCCCCATTAGTTTCATATAGACATTATTTTTTACACCTTATCTGGGGCCTTGCTATGTGTCAACATATGACGCATGTGATGAATTAATATTCCCCCATATTACCCCTTTACAAAGGTAGGAATATTTCACCACTTTTGTTGGATATGTGTGCTCCTTGATTGAAAAGGGATTATGGGATGTCAATTCATCCTTCCACATATTCCTCCTTGAATATTGTCACCTAGTCTGGGTTCCCCTCATATATTTAATTCATCTATTTGGAACTAAATCACAATTCATTGTCTTTGTGGATGACGGCTAATTAAACTAATTTTGTATAATAGGGCAAAAAACTTCATCCTGGAGAGTAGTCACATTGGGAATCACATGGCATGTATGGACATTAGGAACATTAATCACATGTATTCTTCCTCTTTAGTTGGGCATATCATATATGGAATCTTAACTATGAAACCAAAAGAATATCATGTTGATCCCAAGTTAATTAACATTATGGGTGCATGTCTTCTAATGATTATTACCAAAGGCATCCCATTTTTTTCATGGGGTATGTATTACGATTCAAGGTACTAGTTTAATGTCTCATGGAGATTGATCAAAATGTATGGTTGAGATAGATTGGGGTATGATATTAATGTCTTTTTGATATGGGATATAATGTATGGTTGAGATGGATTGGGTAATGAATTTAGCATATTGTGGAGATGAGATTGATGGATCAAAACACCCTGTGGAGGTGGATCTAGAGTGTTGACCATAATTCAAATCAAGGTGGGTCAGGGAGGTGTACATCATAATGTACCATGATAAATATTCAAAAGGTGTGTCCCTTGGATTGAATATTTCACGCCTAGAAGGTTTACTAATGGATTAGATAAGGATGCCTCATTAAGAAGATCCAAGATTGTATATCAGAACATCCCTTTAGAATGATTCAGTATGTGTGTCCCTCGGAGGGTAGATGTCACACCCGGAAGGTTTAACAATGGAACGAATCAGAACCCTCATTGAGGGGGATCTGATATTGTTGATTAGAACACCCCTTGGGATGAAACTAGGAGGTGTGACACTAGGAAGGAATATTTCACACATGTAATATTTACTAATGGAATGGATCATAATGCCCCTTGATGAAGATCCCAGATTGTGGATCAGAAATCCCCTTGAGATAGATCATAGAGTTGTGTCCCTAGGAGGGAATATGTCATGCTTGGAAGTTTTACCAATGGAATCAATAATAATGAACCTTGAGGTGGATCCAAGATTTTGGATTAGAATTGCACTTGAGATTGATCCATGTGGTGTGTCCCGATGAGGGGAGATGTTAATACTATAAGTTTTATTGATGGAATGCATTAGAATACCCATTAAAGATTATTCATGATTGTGAATCCAAACACCCATTAAGAATGATATGGGAGGTATGTCTCTAGGAGGGAGGATGTCACACTTGGAAGGTTAACTTATAAAATATATTTAAACCCCTTGAGTTAGATCTAGGATTGTGGATCATAAATCCCCTTGAGACGGATCAAATAGGTGTCTCCCTAGGAGAGAATATGTCAAAACTAGAAGGATTATAGATGTAATGGATTAGAATTCCACTGTAGGTAAATATTAGATTTTTATTAGAATATCTCTTGAGATTGATCTCAGAGGTGCGTCCCTAGGAGAGAATATTTTACACCTAGAAGGTTTACCTATGGAATTTTTTTTGAACACCACTAGAGGTGGATCTTGGATTGTAGATAAGAATGTCCCTTGAGATAGATCGTGGAGATATGTACATAAAAGGGAAGATGGAAATAATGCATATTTTATGGATGTTAAGATTATACCTCTAGGAGGCATCATACATAACCTATTTAGAAGAAAGGGATCAAAACACACATATTTTTAAGTCACAGTTTAAGGTTGTGTGATAGGATCAATCTATGCAGTTTAATGTTACACAGTAAGGATTCTTGTGTCATAAAAGGGACGTCAATGAGGGATAGTGTGGGGATTACGCATATAATATGCCCTTCGCAAGAAGATTTATCATGGTTGAAATGATATGATGCATATGCATTGGGCTGCATGTAATAAGGGTTTCATCCACCAATGGGGAAGGATGGTATAAGGATTATTTATAGAAGCTTCCTAGGTATTGGGATTTAATCTACAATTGTGAATTTTGGTCCCATTGCGGGGGATAAGGTAGAATCTAATGATGATCATACATGGGGAATCCCATCCTCATTCGATAAGGTAAGACAATAGTTTTAAATATTTTTATGAGGAAATAGTTGTGTAGTTGAACATTGTAAAACTAGGAAATAGAGCTAGATAGTTTTACATCATGTAGCTCAAGGGTGGGGGGACTCATTCCTCACCCCCATGGATTACATTACTAGTGCTCACATTTCATTATAAGGGGAATGGTGTTTGAACTTCTATGGAGGAGTGGTCAATCACAAGGTCCACATTAGAGTCCCCATACATAAAAGAAAAAGGGGTTGGAGTACCCATGATCAGAGGAAACCGGTTGTAATGAAGATTGATCCACAAATGGGGTGAAGTGGGTAAACATATTAATGGGTGTAACTTTTCACATGGGGACTTGAGGTGTAGCTGAAGCGGTCCTCGATGACTGTGGGGGTCGTGGGCACTCAACCTTCCTGAAGGGGCCTCAGAAGAATGGAGTCACCATGGGGAATCACATGAGAGGTGCTTTGTAAAGATTGGAGGTTTAAAATGGAGGGTCTTTCAAGGCATGGGGTCATCAAAGAGGTCAGGGTATATGTGAAGTAGTATTCTCTGTGAAATAGGGTGATCCCTCTTTAGAAGGAAGTCTCAATTCATAAGGGAAATTCATCATGAATGTGGAATGATTCATGAAACCTCACATGCTATAGAAGGAATTATTCCTTAAAGAATGGAATAGTTATTTTGTGAAAGGTATCTCTACATATGGTGTAGGCTCTCAATAACATAAGGTGGAGGTTTTTTTATGCTTGTAAACAATGGGTGATCCATTTTTTCCTTAGTTCATGAATCTTTGGAGGTTTGTGAATTGGGAGCGATTTTACAAGTCTGAAGGTCACTCGCCATTCTAAAAAGGTCATAATGAATAGATTATTTATAGTAAAGGGGTTTTATGATGATTTGAGTCATTCACGAAGTAGTACATGTTTTTTGAAAGGGAATCGTTATGTAATTTCAAAGGTCACATTTGTGGAGATCACCATTAACCATTCCAATGTTTGTGAAGCATTCAAAAACTCCGAAATTCATTGTGAGGAGGATACCATTTGTCCTTTTCATGGTCTCGAGTTAAAACTCTCATTTAGGGAGATTCTTGAGCTCCAAACATTCCTAAAGGAGTTGAGATGCATGAAATAGTCCACATATATGGATTTTGGGGCTATTTTGGCTCTGATTCATTCCAAATAAGCCATTCCTTCCGAGACTATTCCTTTAGTATAAATATTTTGGCATCAAAAAATTGAACCATTGGAGTGGGAGCTAACAAGAAAAATGAGGGATGGATTTTGAGGGAGAATCTCAAAAAATTTGAAATCAAATCCCTTTTGCGATGCCCACTCACAAACCTCATTCATGACGATCGCTTGGAAAAGTTTTCTTCATAGAGACCATTATTAACCTGGGGTTAGCTGTGGACCTATAAATAGTAGAGGGACACCTTGGACAGACCACAAAAATCTTGAAATATGAATACATTGTGATCAATTTTGATGAATCTCACAATTTTTATGAGTTCATTGTGATCTTTATCTTCGTCGCTCAAAAATCTCATTATATCTGCGAACATAAGTCTATGAACACTTCTTATCAAACCGAACTATATGAATCTGTTCCTGTGTGAATGAACTCTATGATTGATCTTCATTAATGACCTCTATAAATTACCTTTGCAAATTACCTTCACAAACCAAAATAAAAACCAACTAATTCTCAAATTAAATGACCGTTAAGGGAGTTAATGCCTCCACTTCTCATAAGGATGAAATGGATGGAATCATCTTGATATAGGAGAGCGTATGAAGCCCCACATACCACTAATCACTGATAACACTATTTTTAGAGGCATAGAGGTAGTACCCACAATCCAATAGGATTCCACTTTTTGGATTCGAGCCATGAGATAATGTTTATATCCCTAACGTGGGTTGAGATGAACCAACCTATTGGTTCATCATTATACTAGGGAAATAACAGTGGCATAGGGATACTTAAGGCCACATTTTTTAGGTCTGTACAATAATTACAGTAGAAGTTTTCTATTATGACATTAATAACATTAATAGGGAGACTCTAGAGGATAATAAATTCCCACTACAATATCATATGATCCTCAAAGATGTTTTGGGAAATCTACTCAAAGGGTGTAATTACATCTGGGACTTACACCTGGGTGGAAATTTCACTGATGAGTGGTTTTGGGCCTATTTGGAATGTGTATCATGAAAAACATTTAAGGCAAATATGAAGAAAGTGGGTCTCTATAAAGAAATGTGAGCCTCACAATTACACATTTATCTCTTTCTAAAAATTATTCCCATGTTACTAAGCAGGTGGTCACTAGGAACCATCACCTTCCACCTGCATCATGGGGAGGTTGGTATCAAACTTTGGGTCATGAACCAAATCACCATTATTCAGATCCTGGGGGTGATGTATGAAAAGATCCTCTGTATAGTGAACATGTGTTGGGACCAATATATGATTCCATCTCTAGTGAAGGCATTAAAAAATCTGGAGGAGGGAACTATCAAAGAGAGGCTAGGGATGAGGGATATTCCCATTAATGTAATTGTACGGGTATTTCATGAAAAAAATATCTCTGGGGGAAAGTTGAAGGAGAGAATCTGATAGAGTATCTATTGGGGAGGCTATACAAATGACTTGAATCATACCACTGGGGAAAGGATCACTCATATTACATGACTTTGGAGGAAAGTTAGTGGAATCAATGTTAATACAACATCAATCATGAATCTCAACCTGTAGTTAAGATGGTGTGGTTCAACACCTTATTAATATATGGATGGCTACTCCCAGCGAGGTATGCACAAATGGGGGTTCAACTGAGCACCACAATTATGGAAGCAGTGATGGAAACTTGGTAGAACATCAATTTTGTTCTCCTTGTACTGGAAAAGTTGTACAATGTTCTTCCCATCATTACAGAAGGGAATACACCGCTACGTGTGTGTGGCCCCTCCATTTAATTTATAGATGTACGGAAACACATATGGGGGGTATATGAGTACCCTAACCACATTTCTAATCATAATAAAAACTTATGTCTGAAGATCCTAAATATCATGGGGATTCTCCCACTTAGGTTGGGATTAGAGGACACACTAGAGAAGTTCAGGCTCATAGAACACTTCATATTTCACCCATTCCCCCTCCCAATGGGGATGGTGACTGATAATGATATAGGGACCATTGAGCAGTGATCGTACCTCCTGCAATTTTTTGGGATGGTACTAGTTGTCAGGGGTGACTATGAGCTGATATTCAAGGCACACTGTGAACATCAATTTGCAAGGTAGTTCAGGTTTTTTTAGTGGCTGAAACCGAATTTATACACAAATGTGAAAAATGAATTTCATCCTTTGGTGTTGAGGATGATATGGCGCATGTTCACGCACAAGGACAAGATAATTAAGAATGATTTACTTCCACATACCACTACATATGGACCAATTCATTAATACAAACTATGTTTGGAGAGCACATATTCTGAGGATATGTTGTGGTAGTGATCCACCTGATCTAATGAAGGGTTGGCCTCTCAATCATGGGTCTAGGGCTGAGTGGTGGTCGTTTCACACCATTATGACAGAGATGGACCTATTTTCAGGGAAGAAATAGTGGTTCTGATAGCTCATGACCCCAAATAGGTGGGATCCATAGGAAGAGGACTGACATCAGGATCAATGCTCCTAGGAAAGAAGCAGCATGGACATGGGGATCCCACTAGGACATCCTTGAGAATATTCATCCAAGATTTTGAGAAGTGATTGAACTAAATGTATATTCCTAGAGATGGAATCTTTCCCAAAGCCTAAGATTATTGGGATGTCTACAGGTAGTTACCGAATGATCGTAGGATATGGCAGCTACTTCAAAGGCATGGGATGCCACTTTCTATGATTGGTCATGCCAAATATTGATTTCATGCATCCCTTCAGGAGTTCGAGAGATAATTTGTAGAGCTGGAGGACCTCATCCATTATCCGGTCACTGCACACCCTCTGACCGATCAGGTAAATGTGCTACTGAACATGAACTCTACCCCACAACTATCAGAAACTAAGATAGTTGTGTCTATGATTATGCTAGAGGACTATTCATGGGTAAGCGATGCTTATCAAGGATGATATATATAAATACTTTCTACTATAAACCTGGTAAATCATCTAATCTTTGTTCATTTTTAGACTTCACACAACACTTTAATCATATCGTCTAATCAGTTCAATCACTTATGTAGTAATTAGTGATATCTGAATAGGGGTAGGTTTATGAAATTCCTCATGAAGATGGTGAGGTAACCTTAATCCATAAAGTATTTAGTATGGGGTCACTTCATATTATTGTGGCTGCAAGAATTATCCATCAGTTCTTGAAACAAAGGCGGCGACCATAGATGGATCCTTACCTGGGGAACTACCTGTGAACATCTAGGTTCTCCTCACTGGACTATACCATTCATGTAAGTATCCCCCTCCTCTACACTCTTAACTCTTTGTCTTTTTATTCCCATTCTCTACTGACATATTTTGTAATGGATGAACGGGTGGTGCTTTAATCTTATCTATGTGCACCAGCAATTACATTAGCAACAGCTGGGGTTGAAGTGGTGGTGGTAGATATTACACTATAAGTAAGAATGGAACAGGAGAACATGGCAGTCGAGTCACCTATTGAGGTTCAATTGGAGGGAACTTCTAAGACAACCCTTAATGGATAAGGTCAAGATAGTGCCTACAATAGAGATAGTTGAAGGATTTGTAGTGGAATAACTTGTGGTAATTGCTCCACCTAAGGTGTCTATTGGGGAAAAATTCACAATAGGGAAAATGGTAATTGTTCCTACATCTAGGGTGACGGGGGAGGTGGCATTGGAAATTCCTGATCCAGAATTATTTCTAGTGGTAGTTGTGGGGTCTAAAAAAAATTTCACCACTAACATGGGTGGTTAAGGATGTCAGGACAATAACATACACATCATAAGTTCTATAGAACGTCGTTGAGGCTTCCATCAAAGGTAGACAGGTTGATGAGGAGTTGTTTTTGGGAGTGAATATTCACATACTCATGAAAAAATCCCCGACCTAGATGATCTATCTGAATAAATATTATTGATATTTACTCTATTCGAGCCTAAACCATCTGAAGACTTTGATATTTCTGGTTCATATGCTACAGAGGAGAACCATATAGTTCACCGCAAGGTGTGGAGGAATGTGAAAAACATCATCAACAATTATTTGATAGCTGATATGGAAAACTGGTTAAGGTCTCTCCACCACTAGATAATTATCATGGGAACTAGTGGGGAGAACTCCAGTAACCTTCATGCATTGTCCTGAGACTTCTTTGTTGAGAAGGTGCATGTGGAATGGAAGGAGATTAATATTTCTTAGATGAAAAACATGTTTGAGGGATCCAATGAACTCTATGAGGATAATGGATACATTTTCCACCTATATGGGTTGGTGTAGGAGCACAGGATGGTCAAAAAAAGTCCAAATAAGATCATAAAATGTTTAAATCCTAGTTGAAAATGCTTGTGGCCAAGGAGATAGAGGAAGCATCCATGGTGGATGAGTACAAAGATAAATATAATCATTAGATAAGGAAAGATGAAGATTCCCTATGCAAGCTCAATGTAATGAAATAATACCTTACAAACAGACATCTAAAAATAGAGGGCACTCAACAAAGGCTAGATGAGCTCAGGTGTTTGATCACTGAGGTCGATATTTTATGGAATTATTCAAAGGAGACAGTCTAATTAATCTGTGACACTCTAAATCATTTGATTCATTTATTTCTATATGATTGAACATGTTTCATGGTTTTTCCATCAATCATATTTATAATACAAACAATGTCAAATACCTAAGATGTAGTTATCCATGCTCAATGTGAGAAACAAAGGAATACCATGCGATTTCTCATCAATATGAGGGTATTATACAACCATCAAACAGTTGGCGGTCTACTATTATTGAATGATTGCTAAGAGTGTTTGGGCTGATAGAGGTTATTGATGGAGAATGGGGCTCTTAGACAAATTAATATATTCACCAACATTCTATCATGCATGAAGGGGGTAACGATAGGGGTGTTGAATTCAATTTGAGAACAGGGTAATGAAGAGCGTGTATCATGATGCCCAAAATTTGTAGCATGACAGGAGTGATGTCATGATTTTGGAGAATTACTTAATGTGATTGAAACAAAACAATCATATATCTTAACCAAGAATTGGGACAAACAAATTAGGTTTGAACATTGACCATGTTCAAAACACAAAACATACCTCAGAATGTCATCCATGTTCATCCAGGAAATTGACCCATGATGGTATGTGGTCCATTTTGGCGAGGGACTATTCAATTAGGGGTAACCCTTAAAACATGGGAGAGTATGAGGATCCAAATAAGGGTCACAAAAAGAGTTGTAATGAAGTTATGGAATGTTCAAATGTATTCCAACACACTTTTAATAAGAACACCATGTGTTAGAGAACATTCTGTAGGCATATTAATCTGAAAAAAAAGTCAAAATCTTATTTCAGGGGGCACATCACCTTGGATTCCAAACAATAGTAAAATAATATGAATGATGTGGTAGATAACTAACATAGGAAGAAAAGAATTCTTGGGTGAGGGCCCAAGATGCCTTTCAATTTCATGTCATGCTTTGAAGATAATAGACACTCCATTTAACTCTATATGGTGAGGAAGTTGGACATGCAGTTTAACATCATACAGTAAGGATAGTGCATTTTACAATTTAACATCATGTGATCATGATGCATCTCATAGTTTAATGTCATGTGTCTAGGACATGGATAACATGGGGATTTTGTGCTAGGATACCCAATATTCCATCCTCATGTCATTTCAAGAGGTAATCCTACATCCATTTCATCAGGAAAATTTATAGTTTAACTTCTCATGAAAGGACATATCATCCAGAATAAATGGGAAGCCCGAGAAGAGCTATAATATAGGGGATCCCATAACCACTTTTTATATACAATGTTTAAGGTCATGATTATTTGAACACAAATTTTTATTTAGGTTCATATGTCTTGGACCTACTGCAATGAATTTAATGTCATTTTTCATGGACCAAAGGAAGGGTGTCTTGAAGGAATTTACATGACATTGAAAGAAGGTTACCTAATATGAAAGGAGGGGCCTAGGAGGCCACCTAATGTAGAAAAAGTCACCCCTAAGACAAATCGAAAATAGTTTAAAGTCATGATGTTTGGAATTGGGTTCTTCTCTTAGTTTTAGGTCATAGAGTTCGAACCAAGGGTGTCCTAAAGTGTTTGATGTGTCATGAAAGTGTATTATACGGATGTTATTGAGGACTATGGATGATCATAACCATGTCAAATTTAATGTTTAGTTTGAAAATATTTTATGTTTGTCTTACTTTGACCATGTGTTTTTGTTTTAGTTTATAATGTTTGGGATTCAAAACTGAGGAAAGAAGAGGCATCGAGATGAGTTGGCTAAGGGGATGAACCCAAGATAAAATATCTAGGTGTCACTCCATATCCCATGAGGGTGGTAATCAATCCACATGTAGTTTTAAAACATTATATGGTAGGTGACCTATGTCGGTAGGTGGATACCCTCTTGAATGAGAGTATTGAATCTTCTCATACTTGGATATCAGGAATCCCAAATTTATATGGGTTAAGTCTGTAGTTTAACATTGTTTGATGAATAAATTGGTGATTATTCATCCCGTATTTGTCCCATATAGAATTTTAATTTGATATAGGGTAAAATCGCCCCTTATTTTGTGGAATCCCAAACTTCTCTGGGGTAAGAGTGCTGATCAACATCAAGCACTAAGGATGTTAAAAAGCCAATACATTAGACTACTTATTATTTTGTTCCTCATATCAGACTATAAGTTCATCCCAACCCACTAATGGTTCAAGGTTATTGAATGGTGCATATAACTAGAAGGATGAACATGGGATCATTTTGGGGTGATTTCACCACAAATAACAGATTGGTTCATGGTGAATTTACAGTTGGGCTTATAGATAGAGAGTCTTGAAATCACTATGTATCCCATGATGATGAGAATTAATCCACACATAGTTTTGGAGGTGTATGTCCATATTTTAAGGTCATTCAGTTTGGACCATGGGAAAATAGTTTAGATTCATGTTTCTTAGACTATGGGAAATCAGTTTAAAGTCATGATGTATGGACAAAAAAATGATTGTCTCAAGAATCATTATAAGAAATGAAAGAGGTAAGACCCAACGTGAATTGGAAATTTGGAGTCTCGTATTCCATAAACGTATCAAGAAACTAGATACACATAGTTTAAGGTCATAATTTGTGGAAAAGAACCTAAGGACCAATGGGTTGATGAATTTTTGGCTGGGCTTGGAAATGGGAGGTCTGGGTGTTGCAGTGTATCCCATGAGGATGGGAATAAAGAAACACATAGTTCTAAAACAAATTTTGGTTGAAGAATAATTTAGGTAGAGGTGATCCTTTCTAGTGAGGGAATATGAGGCATCTCATTTTTATCATAGGTAATCCCATGTTTAGAGCATGGGTTAAGGTTTGTTGACCACCCTATACTTATTGTACAAGGCCTCCTAATTTGAAACGGGGTAAAAATAATCTCTTTAAAAGGAATCCCAATTTTTTGTAGGGAAGAATCATAGTTTAACATTGTGCAATGAGAACATCAGGATTTTTAGTTTAAAGTCATAAAACTCAAACTATGGTGGATAAAAATATTTTATGTTGATAATGTTAGTTTCTCTTCTAAATAGTTTAAGGGAATGTTTCATGGAACATAATATATATATATATATATATATATTAGTTTATAGTATTAAATCTTAGACCAATGAGGATCTTAGTCTAAGGTCAGGGAGTTTGGGCCATTAGTGGGTATCTAAAAGAGATATGTATAGTGTGGCGGAGTGAAAAACCTAATGTAAATGAGTATTGATGATCCCAAACACCACACCGCACATTACTGAGGAGACATTCATATAGTTTAAAGTCATGATTCTTGGAATTGGGGATCATATTTTATGGTCATAGAGTTAGAACTTGTGTATCCCTTTATACAAAGCACTACTTGAGATACTTTTCATTGGTGGGAGTCATGATACGCTCTCCATCTATGGTGATCAAAGAGTACACACCAATGGAATAGACCTAATAAATGATTTAGGTTCATTTTCATTTCTTATACAACTTTTGTGTCTTCTTACTAGGTATCATCAATATTTTTAGAGCTAGCACCATGTCACTCTGAATAATGTATTATAGGAGAACCTTTTTGTCATATTTACTTTCTATATTGTTCTGGTGACTCTCTAGATTGTGTGAGGATAGAGTGTGTTATATTCAAGGGATTACAACTCAAAAATATGGACTTATGCTATATTTTTATGACATATGATGGTAATTGAAATCAATTTGATGTGATGGAAACTAAAAATTAATGGGTAGGGATACCTTTATTCCATACACTAGGTAGTATAGAGTCACCTAGGTAGAAGTCCGAGTTATTTTATGATAATTCCAGAGGAATTTTGGGATATTTTCTATGAAAATTTTCTTGTTATGTCTAACTGTCATCTATAGAATGTTAGGTTGGGTCTTATTGAATGACTTGATCTATCAATTTTTCTATTCATGATAGTGATAAGTATGGGTTGACTAGATATTTTACTTGGTGTACAATATCTTTAGATCCACAGCCTAATAGTTGATGACGTTGTTGGTGATAATGGCATGAGGGACTCTGAATAAATGGATTTTGTTGGAGCTCATAAATTAAATCATGTATTGGGACTTTAATTTCTTTAGGGGAATCACTTCTACCCACATGGATAAAAATCCATTGTGGTTAGAATGAACCTACACTGGTGAGTTGTTACTGGAAGTTATATACCACAACATTAAGTCCCCATACTACAAAGGGCCAAGAATACTTGGCGGTGTGGGGGATCTTTGGTGGAAGATGAAAAAAGATGGAATGGATTTGAAATTCATGAATCCTATTGGTATAATTGATGAAATCGTGGACCATGGAGGGCTAGAAGTATCCTATACATTGAATCGAGTGGGAGAGATTCAATCCTGACAGAGGAACACCACATGACCTGGTATGAATGTTTTATATAACCTAGGGATTCTCATATCCATGGATGAAATAGAGGATAATTCTATCAAACCCACATATATGGATAGCTAATTCAAGGTTATTCATGATTTTGAGAGTAAAACTCACTAGATACCGATAGATTCTCTCATGCTCAGATCGATCTGGAAGGGGAATTCCATGCTGGATATACTCTATGACAGAATATTTCCAATCTATGTTTCCTATATTATGGGATAACCTGAGGGTCTAGAAGTGGAATATCTAACATTCATCTATTTTACCTACCACCCATCATCATAATTTGAAATTATGGGTGTGGTGACCCTCTAATGTTCCCCATGAATGAACATGTCATCCTAGTCAATCATTTCAAGTGGTGCAAAAAAATTGATAGGGTGTTGGTTGGAAAATTCTGTGATCGAGGGAATGAGTCACTTATAGGTGAGCAGGGAACTTTGATATCACCTGATAAATGAACATCAATAAGGGTATTATATTTGGTTTGTTGAATATGTAGTCACCATATAATTTTTTAAGGGTTAATTCATAGTATCCATTTAATTTTAAGTAGGCGAAATTAATATCATGAGACAACTCAAGATTAGTAATGATATCCTGATACTCTGCCTCATTGTTGGTGAATCTTTCTATTATTAGGAATGAGTACAACATAAAATTATATGTTTGGGTGAGGAAGATGATCCCCATGCCTACTCTGTTGAAATTAGGATCAGTGATCCTTCTACCGGTCGGACTCTAGGAGGCACCATCAAAATGCATATGCCAACATAGAATTACCTAGTCCACTAATATGATAGCCTCATCTAATAAATCGACATACATGGGAAGTTATTCATAGAATCTATGGGTAGCTAGAATTTATTCCAGTTCTTGTAACTTGATAGTTTTCTACAAAATGAACCTAATATCATACTGCTTAAGGATAACTACCTAAAATTCCAACCATCCTATAAATATTTGGTGTTTTAGGATATAATTTAGTGTATCCTCATGAAACAATAGTTAGATATAATTATGTTTCATATAATGCTACAACATATGCATTAGAAAAATTAGGGTGAGACTACTCATATCCATAATGTAGTATTTGGCCTTCGTGTCATGGAACATGAAATTGTGATTTTATAAATTATTCTTTATACCATCATTGTTCTTCTAGGGGAGAAGGTAATTAAGGGACCATTTTTGGGAAGTCACATAGAGGAATAGGGGATTCCACGAGACAAGTGGAATTAGAAATAAAGGCTATATCATATACCACTTATTCACCTCAAATGTGGTCTCAAACTCCTCATCCCACTAGTATATGGAGACTTTATTCATGATCTTTAAGAATGAATAACACTTGATTAATATATTTTTGATAAATCGGTTTATATAGGGAATGTATCCTTAGAGGGCATCGAGTTCATAGAGGTTTATCTAGGGAGGCACTTGGACAGTAGCCTTGAAATTTTCTAGTATGACCACAATTCCTATGTTTTTTATGATAAATCTACGAAACATCCTAGAGGTAACCCTGAATGCACACATTAATGGATTCATCTTAAAATTTTTAGAGTGAGGGAATCCAAAAATTTCTTAAGGTCTCAGAGATAGTTCTCACATGGGTGAGAGTTTACCATGAAGTCATCCATGTAGAATTACACTAATGTCTTCAGGATCAGTTTAAGGATGTGGTGCACAATACACTAATAATTAGATTCTATATTCATTAGGGTGAAGGGAGTCACCTGATAGAAAAAAGATCCTTGTGGTTCCATAATAGTGGTTGAATCTTCATCCTCAGTGGACATCTGAATCTGATTGTACCTGGAATATCAATCCATGAAGGTGAGATCCTAAAACATAGATGTAGCATCAATAAATATCACTTTCACCAGAAGGGTAAAATAATCCTTTAGAAAGGGCTAGTTGAGGTCACAAAAGTCGATACAGAATCAGATCTACACATTCTTCTTCTTAATTGGAACAATGTGGGATAGGTACCAAGGGTACCATAATTTCTTGAAAACGTTTTATTTGATAAGATTAATAACCTTGGACTTGACTATAGGACCATTGGAAGGATTAATATTCATAAGAGGCTACTTGAACCCATGATGAATCATCAAGATATCAACATAGTGGATCGTTACATTAGGGTATAATCCTAGAATCTCGTCATAACTCCATAAAAAACATTATGATGCTACATATGGAAAGCCACATACTATTGATGCTCCTCTAGAGGCAAGGTTGTACTGATCATTGTTGGCCTCAAATATTATTTAGTACCAAGGTTCACCTGGATCAACTCATCGATGTCGTTGGAGATGTTCTCTTCATATGCAAGAGTATAATCATCCAAATCCTCTTCATTATCTGCGGTAGGAGAATCAATAATATGAGGTGGTTCATCAAGGTGAGTTAATTTTGGTGGATAACTTTTTCCTTCTTAGACATACACAGAATCTACTTTGAGGGGTTTCAACTCTTGTAAGATTATTGAAACAGAGGTTGCTGAGCTGATTCCATCTTGCCTCTAACTGCGAGGCCCATGCTTGATTTCAAAATAGTGGTGGACAGTCGATTTCTTACAATTCAACCCTCCTCTGTGGAACATATAAAGATGTTTTGAATTGGTGGACATGGAAAGAACGTATATATACCTTACATGAATGGGGTATTTTGGTATCACCCGAGCTTATCCTGTATAAGTTCATGAGGTAATCTGTAGACATTCCTCCCTTATAGGGGAAAACATCCCTTTATCTTGGAAATGAAAACATAACTTCCCATATTCGTTGTTGTCGTCTCCAACCGATGAATCAAAAGGATGAAATAATTTTCCATATTTACCCATGGACTAGATGTTGTGGTTTTCTAATCAACCCCATTAGTCTGAACATTCTCCCCCCCCCTCTAGTAATATTTTGCTTCTAGATAGTGTGGTTTACATGATTTGAAGGTGGAAACATCACCTTGAAGTACCACTATGTTACCATTGATGGATTATTTGAGGCACTTGTGATACAAGGAGGGGACTTCCATATACAGATGAAACCAGAGACTACCCAACAGGTCATTTTAGGTAGTATCCTATGAGTCTACCATAATCATGGCGCTTTTTATCATGCCATTGAACTGGATATTTAGCCAAATCATTCAACATGGTTTCTACTTGATCATGTCATAACCTGGAATCATCAATTCAAAGGGAGTCAAATCTTCTTCAAATAGCCCCAACATGAAGAGTGTCCATGTTGAGATGAGGTTAATCCCATAACATATGTCAACCAAGATATGATGGATATAAAAACCATTGAACTGGCCATTGATGTATAACAGGTGGATGTGCCCATTCATAAGGGTTCCCTCACCCTCCTAAAAAATGAGATGATGTATTGGGATTCCTCTTGCTTAGCCTCCTCTATATTGTAGGTCTCTACAGTATCTACATCTGTTTCAAAATAGAGGGGTATTCTCAAAGATTTTTCAGGGGAGTCATCATTTCTTCCAAAAGTATGATGGCCTAAAGAATTTAGAGCCTTACAGGTATGGTAGATAAGTGCTTAAATACATCATACTTCTGCACCAAATGCATGTTTCTTCCAAAATGGGGTCATTCATTGGACGGGGGAACAATCGATGATGCTGGATGAACTGCTAGGTTCTGTATGGTATTGGAAATATCCTACACTAACTAGATGACTTTCTCTGAACCACTATCGGCTGAGTATCGGTGGGATGGGGATTATCTTTAACTAGATAGATCCAATCATGGTGCAGTCATCACCGATCCACTTAGTCAATTAAAATAGATGGATATAATGAAATATCATATGGAATAGTCTAGGAATACTACACCTGCTGATATCTATGCATAACCTACTTCCTAGTTTTAGTAGCATACATGTCTCAGTTCAAGGTGTTGGACTGAGCATTATCAGACCTTACACATCCAAAACCACTCTTTTTATGTCATTGGATGGAGGTACTTAGGGATTTACCTAATATTACTCACTATTGGTCACTATAAAGTGGTCTACTAGCTTAATGATATTCATAGAGGCATACTCATACACATCATTAGTGGGGTCTTACAATGTTGTGTCTACCCTTAGGGTAGTTCCCAAAAATGGATGTGTGGAACCAAAAAGGGTGAGGGAAAGATTCAGCATCGATGGGGGATAATAATTCACCTTGCGCCATAGATTCATGCTATTTAATAATTTGGAAGGATTCATGTAGATGTAGAAGTAGTGATCAAGGAAGGAATGATGACTTCTAGAGGTTTGGACCTACCTAGGTGAAAACAAGTGAAACCGTAGGCATGAGAGGGTTCTCTGCAAGCCAAGCAGTTTTCGTACTTATTAGTTCCATTGTAAGAATTCTACCTCCATTAAACTGAATCCTCAATATCACCATTGGGTTCTATACCACCTGTAGTAGGATATTGACCAACTAAACCAAACCATTATTCACTTATTATTAGATACAATCCTTTATAACATAGTATTCCTTGATGGTATGTCCGGGGATCCTGTTGTATAAGATATGTTCAGGGATGTAAATGTGTTTGTATTATAGGGGCCTCCTACAAGGGGATAGAGCCACATTTTCTCATATGGTGGCTACACTTGGGGAGGAATCAGTTGAAGGTTATATGTTGGGTGAGTCTAATATTGATGAGTCTTTACTCAATGGGGATCATATAGAAAGGGGTACAACAACTCTAATGTATTATGGGCCTCTACCTATACTACATCGACAGTTTCTACTTTGACAGACCTTCTCACGAGAGATGGAAGAGAACATGGGCGTGATAGTTTATCTTAATATAATGAATCCTCCAAGTGGTAGGCCTTGTTAAAAAATTCCCAAAACCCATTTAAAATTATAAGTGATGAGGTTTAGGACCAGATCAGTATTAAAATTCCCCATGGACATCATTAGCAGTTTCTCTTGAGTTAGTGGCATGTCGACTGAGTACATGATACCATTCCATAGAGTGACAAACGATGTAACTTTATCATCAAGTGTTTGTTTTCACTTTAATAGGATTGTATTACTGTTCCTACTCATGGTGGAGTAGAACTAGTAAAATAACTATCTTTGAAGGTCCTCCCAACTAGAGATAGACACTATAGGCCATTGGCTATACCAAACAAATGTAGGTACTTCCGATTTCTGGACAGAACACCACGACTTAAGAGATTCCATCTACTCTGGGATTCCTAACATGGGTAAACACCATTATATAATGCGGGACAAGTTATTTAGGGATCACCCATCCCATTTAATATGGAAACTCTAGGGTTCCAAAACTCTGGGGGTTATTTCATGTCATCCACCCATGATGAGTACAAATTTCCATCAGATGGGATCCCCACCTATCACATCTCCAGGACCTTGAGGTGAGTTGTGAGAGTTTTTATCAAATCATATTGGTGATTATATATATATTGGTGAGAATTATTGAACACAAATGTATTTATAGGCTAATTAACACTTTTATAATGCTCAACAGCTTGTGTAGAGGATCTACATAGAACCTGAGGAGGGTAATTACACTACTCAGGTGGGTTCGAAAACTCATATGTTGGTCAATTTCCATATAATACCTCATATTATCTATTCTAATGCATTATATTACTTAGATCAAATTGGGGGTATGGACAAGGAGGATTTTCCTCCCAAAAAATATGGGAAATGGGGTCTCTTCATGATGCATCGTAATCTGGGAACCGATCAACAATGAGCACATCAATGATCCCTTTCCACTCTTCGACCAGTTAGAGAATGGTGGCTACCATAGGCTCTACCTCAATTTTTTATGAAAATTTAGATGGACAAGAGGGCCCACATTTCAATTTATTCTTATATTGAGGTCAGTATGGAGGCAACGTCTCATTTGGGGGATCCCCAGGGTTGATCACCTCCCTTTTAGGGTGGGTATGAACACCTATATGAGGGTTTGTCTTGTACTGTAATGCCCCTTAGGGTGGACCATTACTATCATGCCTTGTGATAATTCCCCTATTCTTGAGCTTCCGGGGAACATCCATGCTTACTATAATGATACACAATGGGGAACCATAATTATTGATGTGTAGTTCATGCTGTCATAGAATATTCATGTAGTGGACATTAGAATACTATCCCCACCCCCTAATTTTAACATGAATAGATGCCTCATTAATAATCAAATGAAAATATATAAGGATTTTGACACATATTTGTTGGAGGTTCGGAGGTAAATAAATGATGCAGGGCATTGAACCATTGGGAGTACTTCAAACTCAGCCCTTCTTCACTCTTGATTGATGTCCTCAAGGTTCTCCAAGATTCATGGGTAGGTAAACTAATGATCATAGAGTTTTTTCGATTTCAAAAATATTCCCTAGAGAAACAAAAGACATGTTTCATGGCTATAGACTTCAAGATATTGATGTTGGGAGGTCTTGGTGGCCAAAAAATTACTGAATAGTAATTAGCGGCTAGAACCTCGCACATTCCCTCTTTTCAGAGGAATGACCCTACTCTTGGTTAAACAAAGATCTGATAAACATTGGGCATGAAATGGGTTGTGGCACTAATATGAATTAGTTCAGCTACTGGTAGTCCAGTAGTGTAGCTACAGAACATGTTATCTGTTCACTGCACATTGAGACTTCTCGTGGGTGAGGCACCAACATCATCATCACATCACTGTAGGATGTGTTATTTACTACTACCTTGTATACAAGGGAATCATCGCTCATATATGGCTGACTAGGGTTCTCACCATCTAAATGAGTCACCCAAGACCAAAAAAATGCTCCTATGTCTTGTGTAAATGTAGAGAAAAGTGAAACTGGTGTTGATCGATATTATTTCAGATTGATCCATTTAAAGGGGGATATAACTTCCTCCATCTACATGTACCTATGAATAGTTCTAGGGATCCTATGGATTTCACCTTTAGGGATGTAAAGCTTCAACTATCAGGCTCCTTCCCTAGGATTTGGGAACTGGGGTGGAAATTTTGTTACTGAATCATCTGTCACCTCAGAATCAGATATTTCAATGAGGTATATGATGAGTTGGTGTTTCCCAGGATTTAGCCATCAGTGGTGACTGTTCACCCTTATACCCTAATAAATTTCTTCAGGTAAGGGAACTTTTTTGGAATGGGGAGGACCTCTGTGTTGGGGGGGTAAGAATATGGGGAATAAGTCCTCATTTTTTGGTGGTTTCATGGGTAAGACCAACATGCAGACGATGTATAGTATGAGAAATACCTCTATACTCGTTTTTGAATGAGGGGGAAGGATCTACGCATAGATTGAAGGCAGTGTAGGGAGGATCTATCTACTATGTCCCTTAATTGTGGGTTGGATCATAATGTATTTTAGTGGTGTTTGTTATTAAAAAGGTCAACCCAGCCTACCTATGAGGTGGATGGGTTCTGGATCCTAATTGGGTGAATACAGATCCCTATTAACCTATTTTAGGGGTTGCAAGGACCTGATGAGATGCGTCGATAGTAGAAGGTCCCAATAGAGTTTTATAAGATGATTCACATTATTTGGGATTCTCTCAATCATTCCCCCAATTTTATCATCAGGTATTTTGGATTTGGGGTGGTGTAGAAGGGGAAAAGTCTAATAGTTCATTGATCAGAAAGACATATCATTACAGGACTTGACACGACTTGCTGGGATCACTCCTTAGAGGATCACATAAAATAGTCACATCTAGGGTGACTCGAGCATCCCCCACCTCCTCGGTGTACGGTATTGAGTCATAGGATCACTCCAGGGGGAGACTCCTTAAGAGGTTTACTATTGGAATGGGTGGTGGTTGTCCCTATTGTGGCCCTCAGGGGAGACAGTGTTGGTGATGTGTTGACGCCTCTACATCCTGGTGGAAAATTTCACATTCAAAAATGACCCCATCCTGTTCGTAATGGATCAAAATGGAATCAATCACCCTTCACTGGGTGATTTATGAGGGTGAGAAAAAGTGTGGGTTCCTTTTGTATGAAGTTGTTGCAGATGTCGTGGTAGAGGTGGTGTCCTGTTGGATTGCGACATTCATATTTCTCATGCCGCATCACCAACAAGCGCGAGGATGTCGATTACCTTTTATATGTGTCCTACAAGTCATATGGACAAATTATACAGTATAGTTACAAGGAAATAGATTCCAATTTTTCTAAATTATTCCAATTTTTTGAAGACAAAGAGGGATCCGTGCCGAAAATTTCGCAAACTGAGGTTTCCCAATTTCTAACTACCTTAATTTTCTAGTGATTATCATGCTGGGTCTAATATTTTATTAGTGGGACATGGAAGTAGATGTTTGAATCTGGTGACATACTAATAAGTGTATTCCCCAATACTATTAGTCCCCATAATGAAGATAATTGTTTCATGTTGGGTTCACCATTTTTATTTTCAATGCTTTCCTGGGTTCCCACCCACGCATTGACATAAGATGCACACACTGGCATTATATTGCCCCACATTCCCACTTAAAAAAGGTATGAGAATTTTTTCACTCTCATCAATGGTGTCATCTCCTTTATTGAAATGAGATGATGGTATGAGAGTTCCTCATTTCTTGAATTCCTTTATGTAGATTGTCACCTAGTCTTGGTATCCTTCATAGATTTATATCATTTTCATCAAACCCATTCTCGAAACCATGTTTTTGTGGTTGGAGATTAATTACACTACTTCTGTTTGATAGGGAAGAAACCGTTGGCCATGAGAGTAGTTACATTGAGAATTACTGGGAATGTCTGGAAATTGGTTACATTAATCACATGTATTCTTCATCTTAGGAAGAAATATTATATGAGTCATCTTAAGTGCGAAACCCAAATCATACCATGTCAATCGCAAGGTAATTTATGCATGTGGAATATGTATTTCATGGATTTTAAACTCAATAGCCCTTGTTTTTTATGGGGTATGTTTTATGTGTCATATAATGAGTTTAACATATTATTGAAACTGATTAGAACATTTGGTTGAGAAACATAGATGCATGAGTTTAACCAATTGTGGATACCGATCAGAAAGTCTAGTTGAGATGTATTAGGGAATGATTTTAATTTCTTGTGGAGATGGGATGGATGTATCTGAACACCCAATAGATGTGGATCCGGAGTGTTGATTAGAACTCCCCTTGAAGCAGGTCAGAGATGTAAGGATTAGAACATCCCTCGATATGAATCCAAGAGTTGAATCCCTAAGAAGGAAGATGTCACACCTATATGGTTTACGGATGGAATGGATCTGAATTCCCCATGAAGTAGATCCAAGATTGTGGATTAGGATGTCTATTGAGATAGATCTGGGAGGTGAATCTCTAGGAGGGATGATTTCACACCAGGTAGGTTTACTAATGGAATCGATCAGAAATCCCCTTGAGGAAGATTAGGGATTGTGGATAATAACTCCTGTTGAGATGGATCCATGAGGTGTATCACTAGGAGGGAAGATGTCACAACTTGTAGGTTTACTAATGGAATAGATTAGAATTCCCCCTGTAGAGAATCAAGGATTTTGGATTAGAATTCCCCTTGAGATGGATCCAGTAGGTGAGTTCATAGGATGGAAGATGTATCATATATAAATCTTACCAATGGAATGGATCATAATACCCATTGAGGAAGATAAAAGATTTTTTTTAATCCAAAATCCCATTAATATGTATCTGGTAGGTTTTCCCTAGGATGGAATATGTCATAATAGGGTTTTTTACCAATGTATTGGATTAGAACACCCCTTGATGTGGACTTAGGATTTTGGATCAGAATGTCCCTTGAAATAGTTCAAGGAGGTGTGTCTCTAAGAAAGAATATGTCACACCTGGAAGGTTTACAGATGGAGTGGATCAGAATAACCCATGAGATGGATCTAGGATTGTGGATTATAAATCCAATTGAGATAGATCTGGGATGTGGTTCCCTAGGAGGGAAGATGTTAATTTTTAAAGGTTTACCAATAGAAGGGATCAGAATTCCCCTTGAGTGAGATTTGTGATTCTGGATCAGAATTTCCCTTGATATGAATTAGGGAGGTGTATTTCTTAGAGGAATTATGTCACACTTGAATGTTTTACTGATTGAATGGATTATAACTTCCCTTGAGGAGGATATAATATTATGGATATGAAATGTCCCCTGAGGTAGATTTGGTCAGTGCATCCCCAGGAGGAATGATGTCACTCCTGGATAGTTTATCGGTGTCCAGATTAAACCTCAAGAAGGTATCCTATAAACCCCTTTTAAAAATAATAATGAAAATATGTATACTTTCTCACCATAGTTTAAGGTAGTGTTACATGATCGATCCATGCATTTTAACATCATGTAGTAAAGATTATTATGTTGCAAAATGAGTATTGAAAAGGGATTGTGGGGGGATTATATATTGAGTATTCACTTTAAAATAGGATTAGACTTGTTTGAAATGGAATAGGGATTAGACATTGAGCTTCCCATCATAGGTATTTTATCCCCCAATTAGGAAGGATGGAATGGGTATTATGAAAAGATGCTATCCTAGTTTGGGGTTTTCATCCCTAGAGGTGGAGTTTCATCCCATACTGGGGGACAAGGTGGAATCCCTTGATGATAATACATGGGAAATTTCATTCTCATTTCATGTTGTGATATTATAGTTTTACATCATGTGGTGAAGAAGTTTTCATGTAGTTTATTATCATAAAACTAGAATGAGGAGCTAGGAAGTTTTAATTCATGAAACCCGAACATGGGGGGGACTCACTCCCCACCCCCCGGGATTATGTGTCCCCAGATCATACAGATTTGGAAAAGGAATAACATTGTAACTTACATGGACGAGTGTTCAATAACTAGTTCTATTCCAGGGTCCCCATGCTCAGAAGAAAAAGTTGTTATAGTACCCATACTCAGAAGAAACAAGTAGGTCGGATGGTCGAGCCACACTTCAAGTGATGTGGGAAGACACATGAATGGGTGGCACTAGTCACATGGGGACTCTAGGTGTAGCTAAACCAGTCTTGGATGGGTGTGGAGGACCTAATCACTCAAATTTTGCGAGGCTGTGTCAAAAGATGGGAGGAACCATGGAAAATAATAGGAAAGGTGCTTCCCAAAGATTGGAGGTTTTTGATAGAGGGTATTTCAATTTTTGGGGCCCTTATAGAGGTTAGGTGATTCATGGAGGTGTAATCTCATTGAAGCATAGTGAACCTACCTCATAGGGAAGACCTGATTCATAAGGGGAATTCTTCGCATAGGGTGAATGCTCATAAAGCCTCAAGATCCATAGAGGGACTTATTCCTTCATGATGGGTGTTGGCCTTCATGAAAGAAATTTCCACCTTGGGTGGAGGCTCTCAAGAAAAAAAGGGTAGAGATTTCTCAAATTCTACATACATTGGGAGATTCATTTTTTTGTTTGGTTCATGAATCATAGGAGGTTCTCCAATTAGGTGAAATTTCAGAAGTCCCAAGGTTGCGCATTGTCCATAAAATGTTATAATGATGGGCGTATCTTCCAGAAATGTGTTTATAAAATATAGGAGGTGTTCATGAAGTAGTATGAGCTTTGTGAAGGGGTGTGGCTCCATGAGTTTGAGATTCATGGTCTTGGAGATCACTGTCAACCCTTCAGATGTTCGCAAAGCACTCTATGGCTCTAACAACCTTTGTGGGAAACTTTCCATTAGGCTTTCATGTGGTTGCGATGAAGAACTCTTGTATTGGGATATTCTTGATTTATATCAATTCTCGATGTATATTATATTCATGAAATAGACCAGTTAGAGGGATTTTTAGGCTATTTGGTCTTGGATTCACTTTGAACTAGCAATGAATTCCTAGACTATTCTTATGGTATATGTATTTCTTCATAAAAGGATCTCTATAAAATTACTAACTTGTATTAATTTAATTTAAATAGAAAACTCATCATGTTTGAGATATTATATGTGAAATAACATGAGATTATTTCATAAATTGAAATTATAACACTAAACGTCATAGTCCTCAAGAATTAAAGGTATTATATATTGAAGAATCATTTTAAAGATCTATTTTTTAATGAATCTTCTGTATCTGATACAAGTAATCACACCCATAGGGAAAAAATTCCATAAAAGGGGGATAAATTAGGGTAATCAAATCTTCTTATATTTCATTATATATTTTTTATCATTTTAGAACTAGAATCTTGAACATGTTGTCCTATAAAAACAACAATTTTATAAATACTGAAATTAAAATGAAATGACATGATGATTTTACATGGCTCACCTCAATATCAAAATACAACGAGCATTCATTGATTGTGTGTTAGTGTAAATGAGATAAAATTACACACTTTATGTGTTAAAAATGTTTAGGAATGATTCTATAGAAAACATAAAGACACTCCCTCTTCTTATTTCTCTACATATTACATTGAGACATGGAAAACATGAAGATATAGCATGATGATTTCATAAAATAGTTATTTATATTAGAAAAATCATTTCTCAAAAACTGATTTATAATTGATATTCTATTCTATCTTCAAATACCAGTTTCAATGAAATTATTATAAATGGAATTATCCACTATCTATATCCCTATTTTATATCTATATATTTTATTTGATGTAGTTTCAATCCCTGCTATTATTTTTATTTTCTTTGTATAGACATTTAAAAACTCTCATTAATATTAATTTTGTAATCTTTTGAAATATGACATTATCCATATTAACTTCTTAAGAGAATCACATGAATATTCAGCCAATGATTTACATCTCTTTTAATTCTCAAATATCTCCCCATAATTCTCATTGATTTTGTACTTGTCATATACCTTAATTTTCATGTTGGTATTGTCCTTTATTCATGCCGAAAACAAAGTTATAATGGCATGAAAACCATTTATGTCTTGCCAAAATTTTCAATTATATTTCCTGATTTATAATTTGTATCAAAATATGAGGTTAAATGATGAATTTTCACATATAAAAGGAAATGAAACTTATATATATTTCCTTTATTATGGAAAATGACCCATATATATTCAAATAAAACCCATTATATATCATAATAAAATCCAACACCTTTCATTTTTTTCTATAAATTATATTTATGTATTGGTTTTATGATCCATAATTATTAAAAATACTAATCTCCATGATTTTTTTTTAAATTTCATACTTAGTTTACTCAGTTATAAAACCCTCTTATGTATTAGAGTAAATGTCTATCTCATATGTGTAACTACAGAATTATTTCCCACTATTAACATTATTTATCAGTTTGATTATCTTTATATATTATCTTAAGTATCTTCCCTTTCTGAAATTTCTATCATTATGAACCCTATATGTCAAATTTAATAACTCTTCTATATGCTACATTACAAAATCCATTTAAATATTTACCTTTAAATATCATCATAATAATAATTATATATTGTACAAATTGATTTTCCTTTGTCACATTTCTGAAAATGTGACCATTACATATCATCATAAACCTTTACATATTCAATGAACACTATTAATATTTCATTTCCAATTCCATATTGACCCTTATATATTTTAATGATGATCATTATATATAGCAGAAGATTAACCAAGACCTTTTCATTTTATAGAGAAACTCACTCACATGATGATTTTTTTCATAGGGTTATTTTAAAAAACATTTATAAGTTATCTCATCCATGTCATTTTATTTAGAAGAAAACTTTATAAACAACATATAGGTATAAATTCACCTCAAATAGAACTTCTATATTATATAATAGAATAGTATATTTAGGAAATTAAGTTGATAATAAATCCAATATAATAACTTCTTAATCCAATATAGTCCCTCATTGTAGGATTGAAATTATCCTTGTAAATACTAGTGGACTAATAAAATATTGAGGGGGAAATTGACTAGGTGATTATGTAAATTAATGTTGGCTATGAAATCATGATGTAATAGTAGGCTTATTTTCCTAAATTTGTGTGAGGGTTGGTGGATAAATTCCAGACATATGAAATATTATTTCACATCCCACATTCACATACCACCCAAGTAGATACACCAACCAATATAACACTCACCATGGAAAATAGTGATATAGAAATGACCATTAATCATATTACATATCATAGGGTGGTCTCTCAGTTCATAAATTATTATTTTGAAAATATAAATGAAATCAATGCCACCATTTACAAAAGAAAACATTTAACCATGTTTACTAATTCTTGGATTGGATGGATGTCTCCCACTATATATTACCTTCAAAATATAATTCTATTACCCAATCAAGTAATAAAGGATAAGATACATAGACAAGAATAATATTTCATCATTTGTGATGAAATAAATTACTAGGAATTACAGTAAAAAATAAGAATTAATGGGGTACTCCTCAAGCGTAACAATAAAGGGAAAAATACATTGCATTATATTCAGAGTCCAGGCTAGTGCCTATAGTTTCCACCAGTCAAGACCTAATCCCTTTTATCAAATCAAAATACATGTCTACTTTGAGCCAATGATGATGAAATAATTAATGATGTTCTCAATGAAATTTAATTCCTATAAAATATAGATCAATTTCATCCATAAATCAACAAAATGATTATACATAAAAATTACTCATGGTTATTTGTTTTATGAGCGATAGATATAAGGGGTCCATACCCTTCTACTATATCCAGGTAGTTCAAGTTAATTATTTATACAACAAATATATTATTAAATATGATAGAGTAATTACTTTAAACTAAGTTATAATTAAATATAGCATAAAATTTATGATATCTAATAATATTAAAATATTTTATGTCCTTCAAATAATATTAATAGTCAGTAGAACTAATTTATATGATGTCAAATTTATAATTTATTATCATGATTAAAATTTCTAGTCCAACCATTAATCTATCTATCATGTCATATCTAACTAATAGATAGAGGCCCTCAATAAAAAATTATATAATATCATTTAAGATACGGAAGATTAATATAAGATGTCTTGTATATATAAATTATTCATGATTTGTTGGCTGATTTCATAATAAACAGTAGTATTATATGAGTGACCCCATATTCATTATTTATATGAGATTAATATTTTTCCCTTTTAGTTTTTAGTTTCTATCACTTCACACCCCACCATTATAATTAATTTAAATATAATGAGAAGTCTTTCATTTAGATTTATGAGTTTGTATGACCAGATGATAAATGGTTATATATACTAAACATCTTGATGATTTATCTGAATCGGTTCATGTGAGAATTAAATAATAACATTAAACTATAATCATTTATCTAAGTGATGTTTATATTAGATATTATGACTCCATTTATATTAGGTAATAAATCATAAAATGTCATGAAGAAGTAGTAAGGTCCTTATGAAATACACAAGCTCTACTTTGATGGGTATTAATCCTTTACTATAATGGATGTAGGTCATATAACAACTAATTAAAATACAATATTTCCCATTAAATACATTACATAGATTCATTTTGTGGAAAATAAAGTAAACTATGTAGGAATCTAAACTACTTATAAATTTCTCAAGTCATATGTTATAAAAATAAATGACATGGTGGTCTTATTTGTATGAAAATAATTAGAAAAATATGGTAGTCCTATTTATAATACTTTATACTAAAAGACATGAATCCATCATCCTATGAAAATAATCCAAATGGAATATGATTTCTTATTGCACGATATTAAATTAAATGATATATTGTCTATCAGATATGACCTTAAACTACAAGGAGTAGAATATTCTATATGAAATTCAATTATAAAATGTTATCTTACATAATATCTAAATCCATGTAACATTTGTTAATGGTTATGGATATATCTATGCTCCACAATGTTGTGGTTCACACAACATATGAAAAAAGATCCATATTAACATAATTTTTTATGAAATGATTCATATTTCCATTATATATATAGTGATGCCTAGATTCCCAATTCTAATATTATACATAAGAGTCACCACTAATAAATCCCATCTACTATATGGTATCCTCATTGATGTAAGTTCTTTGTTCAGTATAATATACATCAAGATAAAATATTTTCCTCTAAAACTATGTATTCCATCATTTATGATTCCACTGGATAGGTAGAGATTCATATATCTACTATCTTAGTCTAATCTAAAAAGTTTGATCCCATTTTTTCATTATTTTGTCCTGGGTTTCTTGATATTATATGTTTATTTGGTATTTTTCCTCATTACATCACCAGGGAACGTACTAATCCCACTCAACATTCTCTAACATATAAGAAAAATCTATATAAGGGGTCTAGAGGAACCTAATATGGTCAATTTAGAACAAAAATAAAACGACGTGAACCATTTTCAACCTAAGGTTTCCCATATTAGTTTTTGGTTCATCATTCAAGTTAGGTCAATTATACCTTTACTACTATAAATGAAGGCTCACTATTTTATAAAGATATATGGATATAATTATTAGTCTCATTATTTCATAGAATATTGACCCTATATTGTAGTCATGTTTCATACAATTGGAGATTATCTATATGGGAATATAGTATTTCATTCATATCATGTTCTCTCTTCCTCTTTAATGAGGTTTTAGGTCCAGTATAGGGATTCTCATTTATGTAAGGTCAAATTCTACCTTATTACTATATATTCCTCCTTCTATTAAGTCAGATACATATAATTTTCTACTTTATACTTTCTTGATAAAAGATATATAAACTTAAACATTATAAATAATTTTTCAAAGCTTTATAACCATAAACTATTTCTAATTTTGGTCAACATTTTTGGACCTTAATCTTCTGTTATTATTATTCAAATATTTAAGGCCATAAACTTCGGACCCCATGGTAAAATATATGAAGACCTTAAACTATAAATGACATTGAGTCGATGTATTATCAAGTTGAAAATGTGTGAATGAGTCCTATGTTTAAATAATTTCTTCATTCACTAAACTATTACATTTTTTGTGTTATAAAAAATATAGAGTGAAAATTAAAAAAGGGAAAAATCATTTATGTACCAATATATGGCCCTAGAAACTTTTAGGTTAGGATAATTTCCCACATGTATAGGTAAAATTTATAGAATATATTATTCACTCATTCAAGAGATATAGGGACATATTTCCATTCCAAAAAAGTATATATATTCTTATAGAACAAGCCCATACTTTTAGTGGATCGTTTACTCAAATATTCTATGTTATATCCATTCTCCCCAATAATGAGTTCAATATATAGTGGTGTAACCATTATTGTTCTCAAAACGTTATAGGATGAAACTATTTTCATTAACATACACCTACTTTGGATGTTTGAATCATCACAAACATGCATCCTTAAATAATTATCTACCTAAAGACCATATGGGAGTGTCTGGACTAGGGTTTCCACATTTCCACTGTCATAATTCCTACACACTAGAGGCTTCCGACTAGTATCTAGGTTCTAGGGTGATTTTACTATCTTATCTAAGTTAAATAATAACACAATGTAATAAAAATATCATAAATTACATAATAAATGAAAACAAACAACATTGAATATTCCAATAATAGTATTCATATCTCATGCTATGACAAAATGAGTGTGGTATAGTATTCATTTTTGATATCACCATGTCAAAATTAACTTGTTGTTAAATTTTGATGATTTTTTTTGAAAATATTGATTTATCAATGAATAGTTATAGGTATGGATTTTTATTGAAAACTATTTTTTAGTTTGAATCATCCAAAAAGTTCATTTTTTATAAAAATTATTTCAAAGTATCATCAGACAATTAATATTTTTAAAAATATAATTAGGTTTAATGGAATAATATTTATTTTTTATTATGGTATAAAATATTTTTATACTTAAGAAAACATTTTTTCTACAAAACCACTTTTATCACATTTTTTTGGTTTAAATTTAAATTTAAATTTCTAAATTTTATGAATTTAATTTGATAAAATAGATTCTATATTTGAAATCGGAAATTTGAAATTTTTTAATGAGGCGAATCTCAATTTTTTCATAACTAGTAGTAATAATAGTAAAACAAAATCGTTGAATTTAAGGTTAAAACGATTTTATTGGGGGTTAAACAAAGATAAGGGTATTTTTTCCAATTAAACATTTCTAAATAATATTTAATAGAAATATTTTGACATCATAATATCCCAACTCAGATCCTTTATCCATTTGGAAGCATTTGGTATGAGTACACATTATTATTTTAAATATTTTAGGAAATTCCAAGTATGTATTCTTCCCCACTTATAAGAGAACATTGCTAAATTCTCTTATTTACACTACTTTAAGCTATATAGTATCGAATAATCCTATCAAGTTATCTTACAAACATACCTATACATGATTTAGAGTTTATGGTCTTTTTAAAAGGTCCTTCCAAGGATCCTTAAGAAAGGATCTAATGGTGTTCTACTGAAGAATATATAATCATCCTACCTAAACTCATTAAACTTATTTATTCTTTAACCTCATATAATTATGTGTTAATCATCATTAAATAATTTTTTCATTATATTAAATATAGTTAAATGTTATTATGAAATGGGAAGTGATAGAATCGCTGATGCGTACCTGTGGACATTGTATCCATGTAGTGATACAATAAATTTTACATCACAATTTTCATTGATGGTCATTATGATTATTTCAAAGTTTATATATTATAATTAGGACATAATTATTATTTTGTAATTATAAAGTCCTATCTACCTTCTTACATACCAATAGGTTGGAAAAAATATCTTCTCTTATGTGTATGTGTAGACTATCACCTCCACAAAGCGATGCCATGTGTTTTAAATTTCAGTTTTAATTGGATGGTAATGAGGATAATTATAAGGTATATATATTTTATTTATGATATAATAAATTACATAGAATTATAAAATAATATTTATCATTCTTTACTTCTTTAACGATGTAAATAATTTTTCTATCTATACCTTTTACGGATGAATATATATATATATAACAAATATTTTTTAAATTTATATCATGATTAAAATTATATATTTTTAGGTAATTGTGAAAAAGTATAAGGACCAGAACTACCGAACTGAAATTCTTTAAAAAATTAAACATTTAACACCTAGAAAAAATGATGTTAATATGAAATTATTTATAAATGGTTGTTGAAATGTTAAAAGTGGATCTTATTAGATATAATAAATATTTATATGACTATATAACAGAATTATAATAAATATAATTTCATTATATAGGTGGTAATGGTTCTTTAAATAATATAAAACTTGAGGTAAGTGTTTCATAACAAAATCCCATTGTTTACCATAATTGATTATGATTAAGTTTATGATCATGTAATTTTATGATATAACTATGTAAAAGATGATGAATTTTCTTATAATATATTTATTTATGAAATTTTTAAGTAATAGTACAATTTTCTATTGTTTTACTTAAAAGGTTTGAAAATATATTTTCAACAAAAATATATTTTATTTTCTCATAGGTCAGAAATATATTTCTTCGATGTAATTATTTTGTAAAATATTTTAAGAATATTTTCATTATTATCATGAGATTATTTAAGTAAATTTTATCCATGTTTTAATTATTATAAATTTTTTTAAGAAGAATCTTATATTTTTTCGACAAATGAGGTATTTTTTACTTATGACCAAAAATATGGAAGGAATGTTTATTTAAATGTCACACTACATGGACAAAATTTCCCACCATCATGATCAGTCGTGAATTTCAAGTTCCCATTGAAATTTCCACTGATAATTTTAATGAAAATATATTGCATAATATTTTATATTTTTTAAATTTTAGATAATTTATTCTAGAATGAAAAGAGTATTTTCCTCAAAAAACATTCCAAATGATATTATAAGGTAATTTTAATTTAGGATTACAACCACCGATGTTACTTATTCTTTAGTGGATATATGATCCATGTATACCATGCTTATTAATTTTATATATGAGTTTGTATTATGGTGATTTTATGTTTATTGAAACTGTTTATTTCCCATGTGTTATGCTATGCTGAATTGTTGAAATGTTTATGAAACCTATTTCATTTCCATAAGTCATGATATATGATGAAAGTTTATAACATTTTGACACAAATATTAATTGATTATGATTATTTTTTGGGTGATCTCATTATCAGACATCCCTCCAATTCCTTGGGTAAAGATAAATATGTCATGAGATAATAAAGAAAGGTATGGGGAGTGTACCTAGTTTAGTAAGTGAATTTCTGTACTATGATAGTCTTGCGTGTGTAACTTGACTGAGGATATGATAATATGGGGAGTAAACCCAATCCACTATGATATTATTTTATGTGATCCTTGAATAATGAAATGATTTTATAGGATTATGTGTATACCACAAACTTATGTCTTATGCCTATGCCATGCTCTAAAGGATAATGTTCTTTGATTCCATTGTGACTCATGTCTTATAAACTAGTAATCTTTATTCCATGACACAATTTTATGATCTATTATATGCTAGAATTATATTATGTGTATGATTTTCACATTTTAATGCCATGTTCTCATACCCTTATTTCCATTTTATGATTATGTGATCAATGATATCACCCTTGATTAACATTATTCAGAACATGAGCTAACCCTTTCTTAATGTTCATTTTCCTAAGTAATGAAGACTTGTTTAAATCATGGTATGTCTATAAAGGGTGATAGTTTTAAAGAAATTAGTGGGATATTATGTGGATCTGTTATAAGTTAATTATTTATGCATCAATGTTTCCAAATAAACTAGACCTATATTATTCTGGAATGGATCTACGATATGGTAAGGAAAAGAGTGTCAGTTTACTAGAAATACACCCCCATTGAGACACTATAAGAGGATTTTGTTTTTGGAAAAAATACATCTAGAGGTAATAACTCCTAAATAATTGTGTGAGTATATCTCAACCATCATTCTGGTGCTTGGTAAGAGTGTTTTAACTAAGCCCATAGTTTTACACTCTTATGGGATATGTTGGGTCAACTCAAATTTTATTTATAATCAATTATAGAGTATTTGAATATATGATGACCATGAATGACATAAATTAAACCTAAGGTGTCATAAATATAAAATAAGGTTTTATGGTTTATAAATCCTATGAATTTGTTTTTCTGATCAATCCCTCTAATTAAATTCTCCTGATATTAATTCAGAAAAAATTTATTTTTGAAAGGGATTGAAGAAATAATTAAAATGTTTTTGTGGCTGCAGGTATGATCAAATATTGAGGTATCTTAATTTATCTTAGTTATAAAATTCCATTAAATCATAAAATGTCTCTTGGAATGTCAATTACATCCCACAATGATTAGATATTTCATTATAAGTGAAAACATTTACTTGTATAATGATCACCTCACAAGTTAATGATTATTATATAATTGATGTTTGTGGGAATGTGATTCCAAAAAATCACTTTATTCTCCCTATAGTTAAATATTATAATATCTAAGGAATGTTTTTGATTTCTTTCCATTAAACCCTCATCAATTGTGGATAATGGTAAGTAACATTTTATATTCTGAAAATACATATGATCTTCTATTAGTGAGATGATAAATATTAATATCCAATAGAAATGGAAACAATATATGGGTCTTAATTCCTATTAAAAATGTGTTTTATCTCAGATGATTGTGGAGAGACTCAAAATCAAATTGATTCTTTGTGTACATGATTTTGTTGAATTCATTCCAAAATAATTTATTAATCATTTTCTTAGCCATGAATTAGAGTTTTCAATAGAACTCACACATGGTGTAACACCTTTTTTGAACACAACATATATAATTATTCTTATTAAGTTATAAGAATTAAGTACTGAACTTTAAGAGACTCTTTAAAAGGGATTCATTCAACCATGTGAATCACCTTGGGGTGAATCTGTTATTTTTACTAAGATTAAAGATAGATCAATGTGACTCTACATTAATTATCAAGAACATTATAAAATAACAATCAATAGTAAGTATCATCTTCCCCATATTGATGGATTGTCCAATAAAATATATGGAGCTCAATATTTTTCCAAGATTGATCTTCAATTAGGATACTATCTATTGACAGTAAAAATTGAATACATACACAAGACAACCTTCTATAAAATTTATGAACACTGTGAATTTATAGTGATTCTATTTGGTCTTACTAATGCCCTCTATATCTTCAATGACTTAATGAATATTGTCATAAGAGGTTAAATTGATCAAATTATAGTAGTATTTATATATTATATTCTAAAATATTTCAATACTAAGAAAGATCAAGAATATTACATTAGAATTGTGCTAAGGATCCTAATAAAAGTTAAGTTGTATGAAAAATTTACCAGTTGTGAATTTTTGATAATAAATGTTTCATTATTGGTTTAAATAATCTAAATTGAGGGTATATCTGTGTATCTATAAAAAATATAAGTTATTTAATGTTGGACTAGACTAAATAGTATGACTAAGATCTATAGTTTTCTCTGTTTAGATATATATTATATATTATTTATGTAGAATTTATAATGTTTTTCTAATCTAATTTCCAGTTCAACTTTAAAGGGATCCATATTTATTTAGATATTGGAAAATTTCAAGGAACTAAAGAGGATATTAGTAAGCACATATGTTCTTGAATTACCCTATAATGGAGAAGGGTTTATGATCATTAGTATAGAATAAATGAAGATTCTAAGAAAAATCCTCATGTAAAATGATATGGTGACAGTTTATGCCTCATGATAATTCTTGGTTCTTGAGTAAAAATTACAAACTCATGATTTAGTGTCAACAATGGAATTTAATTCATTATTGATGTGTAATAAATATCTTTATAGATAAAGGAGTATGATATATACTGATCATAAAATTTTAATGTATATATTCTATCATAAATAGTTGAATATGAACTTGATAAGACAGTTGGATTTGATTAAATATTCTGACTAATCAATAGATTACCACCATGGTAAATCAAAAAAGGTGAAATGTTCTTTGAGTTGAAAATATCATGCTATCTTATCTATGTTGAGGATAAAAAATTAACCAATTTTTTTAGATTATCAAAGTATAGATTTAGAAATCTTGAATGTAGGGGTAAAATCTTATCTTGATCAAATGAGTTCTCTACCATCAATCATGTAAGGATTAAATAGGTTATAAAAGAAGATATAGAATTAAAAATAGGTGAGAAGCATTACCATGTTCTACCTTAATTGAGATGTAATGATAAGGTTTAGGAACTAGGTATGTGTTTCCTCCAAACCAGACTTGAAAGATGAGATATTGGATGAAGCCATCACTCATCATTATCTATTCATCCTAGAAGTACAAAGATGGATAGATATTTGAAGAGTATTTCTAGCAGGAAAAATTTAAAAGAGATATTAAAGAGTATTTATCTCGATGATATTTATGTTAGAAAGTTTATTTTGAGAGAAAAAAGTCCAAGGGGATGTTACAACCATCTCCCAAACCACAAAGGAAATGGTAAAACAACACCAGAGATTTTGTCATCAGACTCCCCAAAACATCTAAATTCCATCTTGATATTTAGAGAATAGTCAATATCCTTATTAAATCATCACACATAACTATTATCATTGAAAATTTATCTTTTGATCATATTTCAATAATATAAATTAATAAAGTGGAAAGGTTTCATGGAGTACGATGTCTTATTGTATTTGATAAAGATAATAGGTTTACCTTGATGTTCTGGCAATGTATTCAGTAATATTTTGATTTATAGTCGTGTTTCCACACTTCTCAAAATCCTATAAAATATGGCCTATCTAGGATAAACATTCAAACCCTAGAGGATATGAAAAGTTCTTGTGTTAGGGATTTTAAATGTGGTTGAGATCAATAGATTCTTCTAGTTAGGTTTTCATATAACAATAGATTTTACTAAATAATTCGATGGAACCTTATGAATCCTTATATAGAAATAAAGGTATAAATACAACCTCCTAGTATGAAGTCATAGGAATAAACTATTAGGACCTAATAAATATGAGGAAATGATAGATAAATTCAAATACATTTAGAAACACAATATGATAGATATTATTTGATAAAAAAAATCATGCTAATAGTAACCGATGAAATCTATAATTTGAAGTTAGTGAGAAAGTGTTACTAGAAATTTCTCCATGTAAGAAGATAATGTGAGTAAAAAATAAGTTAAATCTAATACCTACTTATAGTATCCCCTTTTATATTCTTGATAGAGCAGGGATAATATCTTATTTCATGGAACATTCACCAAACCTCTCTCAAGTTCACCTTGTGTACCATGTATCTCTCATGAGGAAGTACAAGTATGTTCCATAGCATGTACTGAACTCAAATGTTTTAAAAATATAAAATGATATTTCCTATGAAGAACAAAGAGTATAAATCTTCAATCATAAAGACAAAATGCAATGTAATAAGGATACTGACAAGTATAAAGTTCTTTATAGGAATCAAACATTCAAAGAATCAACTTGGGAACCTAAGGATGTGTTGAAATATAGATATAATCATTTTTATATCATATTTATAGAATTTCATGAAAATATTCATTTTAGGGGGGTGGAATGTAACAACTTTATATTTTATGATATATTTCTCTTCAATTAAATTTAATTTCTTCAATAAATTGTGATACATTAATACCCAATTCTAAATGATTAATAATATAGTATACCATTATAATGTAGCTGTTAAATTTGTGGAGTGAATATTAATAACCAAATTTTGAAATATATGTATAAAGTATTTATAAAATTTTAATATATTGATATATAAGAACTTAATTTTTAATAAAGTCATTATATGATTCAGAAATACATTTTCCTTTAAAAATTGGTTTAATTCCTTTCGTGAAAAAATAATATAATTCTTTTTTCCACATACAGAATTTTTTTTTGAAAGAAAATTATTTTTCAAAATCATCATGTAAAAATCAACTTAGAGTGAAATTTTGATAATTTTATAAGAAAATTAAATATTCAATGATTTGTGTAAAATACTGATTTTTATTAAAAACCATATTTTCATTTCCCGAATTGTAAATGTTTAATTTTTTGAAATATATTTCAATGTCAAATAAGTTAAATTGTATTATTAATAATTTTATTAATTTAATTAAAATATATTTTATGTTAGATTATGTATAATTTTTTCATACTTACTACATTTCTTTGGGTTTTATGGGAATATCTTTTAATGAAGTTATAACATGTTGGGAAAAATACCTTAAAGAAACATTGACTGATTTTTTGATTGATTGTATTTCTTGAAAAAGCATGTTTCAACAATTAGATGTGGCATTCAAGAAATAAATTTGAAATACTATATCTACAAAGATCAATAACCAAGGAATGAATGATCTGGAGGTGGTATAGAAAGATCATATACAAGGTGGTGTTGTTTCCAAGTGTTTGCTATATATTTTGAGGCTAAAAATTACAGAATGGAAGGTTTTTTTTTCAAAGTAGGTTGCATGCCATCATTAAGGAGGATTTAAAATTTGTGCACAAGACATTTTCAAAGATCAGTACATCAAAATATAAAAAATTTAAAGAAGGTCACTCATGTTATGGATCTATGCAATAGTTTATTTTTCACAAAAGAGGCTTGGATGAATGGATTTGTGCGATTGAGGAAATTTGTGAACCTTGCACCCATGGTTATCAAAATTCCTATAAATAGACAACATCACCCTCATTTTTATTAATCTCAACACGTAAATAAAATTTGAGGTCGGATCATGCATGTGGTGAGTTCTACACAAGTAGTGAGTTTCACGACAAGGAGAATGTTTTGCGCAAGTATAGAGTTACATGGAAATAAGTGAGTTGTGTGTATAAGGGAGTTTCACACAAATATTGAGTATCGTGTATGTTGGTTTTACATAATAAAAGGTTAGAATTTCATGCCATGAATTAAAGGAGTGTGAAAGTAACCCTATGTTTGTGTGAATCATTAAAGTTTAATAGAATATATTTGGTAAAGTGGTATTCATTAGTGAATGAATGTAGGACATCAATAAAGAATCTACCTATAGTTGAGGCTGAATTCAATAGTGATGATGAAGGAACCTACAAGTCCAAAAATTGTTTGTAGATACCTTCCAAGAGGAGTTATCAATGTAGGAGAATGAAATTAATCCTTTATTATGGTAGTGATCTAGAGAAAAAGACATAGGGAGTGACCCTTGGGAATGAAGTAAGCAGATCATAAATCTTATAAAGGTACTTATCCTAGGAATACAAGTGATCTAGCCCAAAAAATGTAATTGGAAGTGATATTTAGTGAATTTGGTACATCTTCACATTTCCATTGGATGCTCCTTGGATGTTTCCCAGTTATTTTAAACAGATTGAAGTGTGAGATGGAAACTCACCCCACAATTCACAAGAATTTATTAAAACATAAATGAGAGTACATTGCTTACACAAAGTGAAAAGAGCTAGGAATAGAAGAAGATTAATTGGATGTGACAAAAACCAATGATAATGGACCCAATGAATATTAATGATAAACAGCGCAAGCAGACCAACATCTCAGCACGTCCTGAAGCTTCTGTGTGCTGTAAAGTCAAGGAAAACACACAATAGCATGCTGTAAAAGTGTTATTGAAGAGTGAAAACCCATTAACAACATTAATGTCCAGTTTCCTCACCCATCTTCATCATAGAATCTAGAACCAACCATGGGTCACTTCATGGAAAGGGTAGAGGGATGAAAATCAAGTTGTAATAAGAGACTCTGCTAACTTAGTATGCAGCTCAGAACTCCCACACAAAAGCACACGCACATGAATCTGCAAAAGAAACTGCATATCTTTAAATGTAGAGTCCTTAAAATCCTCTTCAGAAAATAATACATCCATACATACATATCCTTACTCAAAAATTTAAGCATATTCTCAGAAAAAATAGCATTCAACATATGAGGCACTTACATAAACCAAAAAATAGTCTAGAAAGCAGCCAAGATATCATCATGTCGCCATATTCAGACTAAGAGGCCTTTATCAGCATTGAATGACAAGTGTGCAATCTTCAAAAAGGAGAAAAATAAAGGAACTCATTGCCATGGAATTTCTCAAAAATTAAAGTCGTGGTTTCACTTAAATTCTTGAACAAACTTGATAAACATTCGCTTTCTAATTTGAAGGTAAAAGTATGCATTAATTTTCTCTTCCTTGTACATTTGGAAAACTAGTTCATCCTATTAATCCATCTAAGATTCCAATTCTTCTAACACCTCCTCCTCGAACTGATAAGATTCTATCAAAGTTGGGACAGAGTCCTTATTAGAATCATTGTCTCTCGAACTATTTTCATCAGAAGATGTGGTGAGATTTTCAGAAGCCTTTGGCTGCGGGGGAATATCTGAGTTTCCCATCCTAGAGGCTGTAAAAGATCTAGTGACAATTGTCCTCTCAATATTAGAGTAATATATACTTATCTGATTCTTCTTGGGGTTTTTCATGATGAAACCATACGAATCAATAAATGATTTTCTTCCTTTTTTAGAATTAGATATCAAGTAGAAATACCCAATCTTACATGCATGATCAAAGGTATCATGTGAGAATTAACAAGATTCTGAATGGAAACTTTTATTCTCTTCTTGAAAGACATCATGAGATTCAGTGGGACTCTTTTGATCCTCTATAGGTGTGGGGGAATCAGAAGGAGAACCTAGTGTTTTGTGTATAACATTAACAAACTCTGAGATGTTATTAATCTCTAATGAACGACTCACTATTTTCCCAGTTTGACCATTGTTCACATCATGAGTCTTCTCCACCTCAGATTTCTCATCAGCGTCCTTATGTCCTCTAATAGGATGTTGTATCCTAGAATGTCCAGCAATAATTTATTGACAAATATCCCATTCTTCAGGGTCAATCTTTCGTTTTTCTTTCTCAACCTAAGTAAATTTACAAGCCGGAGTCCGTACTTCCCTAATTCCATAGTTCTTCAAAGAATGACCAAGTTTATGACAAGCTATGCAGTACTCAGGGAGGTTCTCATATGCGACTTCTTGAAGGAATGCCGAATTACAATTCGGAATATAGATTTGTAATGGGAGGTCTTGAGAAATGTCAATTTTAGTACAAATCCTCTCAACTGAGGGTTTTGAAAGAGATTTCGTCATGAAGTCTAACTTTAAAGGATTACCAATAAGACTTGAAATTAGAAATAGGGCAGAATTCTTGAACAAATGAAGTGGTAACCCAGGGAAATTGAGCCATATAGGAACAATAGGTGACTCGATGAGAGGATCAAAATCTGGTGTCTATTTGAGAACTTTCATGGAACATCCCCTGAAGACCCACAAGCATCTCGCCCAAAGTCTATAGTATTCTTCCTCCGAAGAGAGTCGGAAAACGACATTGTGGGAATTAAGAAATCCAATATGGAAGCCCATAAAGCCAATTGAAACAAGATATTTCCTTAAAAAGATATATGTCTACTTTTTTAACTATGTTATAAAATATTAAGGTGTGTAGTTTTAATCTGTCATCCCATGATTCACCCATAGTAGGGTATTTTAACTAGTCGACCTATCATACCAATTATGTGGATTGAATTTTTTAAAATGGATTCAATATCTTGAATCAAGATGTATACAATTTTTAATGATTTCACTTTAATTTTTTCCATAATTAAGAGTAAACACAGTACTAATTTTCCACTATGGTAAATGCTAAAATAGGTTTATCAGGGGGGTAAACCAATATATACAGGTAATTTTTCAAATTTAAATTATGTAAATCCTATTAAATTTCCATATTTATACCTCATACTCTCCTAAAATTGAACCTCTTTCCACTAGGAATCATTTTCATGCATGTGACACTATTATATTTTAATCTTTTAGGAAATTCCAATCATGTCCTCTCCCCCCTTATAAAATAGAATCCACCCTTTCTCATAGTTACACAACATTATGCCATCTAGATCAACCAAAAGCTAAAAATTCACTTCTAAACATTCCAAAACATGTAATAGATTCTATATTCATCTCAAATATCCTTTCCAAGGGTCCTTAATAAATGATCTAAAGAGGCTTATATAAGAATAGGTATTCATCCAATCTGACGTCTTTCAATTCTTTATTCTTATAACTCAAATATATATATGGTATTCATAATAAAATAATAAATTAAATATACTTGATATATTTAAATTTTATTATTATAATGGTACTAAATTTCTTCACCCTCTTTTCATTCAAATGAGATGTTAAAGTACCGCTCGTGCATACATGTGGATTTAGCCTCCACATTGTGATAAAAATAATTTTTTGAATCTATTTTTCTTGGATGGTTATTGTGTTGCATTTAAAGATTATATAGGATATTTATAACGTATTTATTCTTATTGAATCATAATTTCATATCCACATTTTTACCTTCCAATCTATTGGAAAATAAAAATGTCACTCCTGCTTATGTGTAGACTACCACATCCTGGAAGTAATGTGATAATTTTTTTTTATGTTTTACTTGGATGGTTAAAAGGATATATTTAAGGTATATGTATATTATATATTATGTAATTGTTTTTATGAAATTATAAAATAATATTTATCTTTATTATATTTATTTTTTTATAAAATGAAAACAATGTTTATGCATACGTATGACTTATCGTCTAAATGAATATTGAAAATAATTTTTCTATTTCTACCATTTATGGATGACTATATATATAATGAATATATATTATGTCTATAAAATTATTAAAATTATTTGGATTATGGATCCATGATCATGGTATAGGAACTATAATTATTGAACCAACATTATCATGAAAAATGAAATAATTAACACCTGGGAAGGATGACTTTAATAAAGAATAATTCTTAAATGGGTGTTGAAATGTTATTATTGGGTTATATATGATATTATAAGTATGTAAATGTATATTTAATATAATTATAATAAATTTATACTTACTATATTGGAGGTAATAGTGCATTTGAAACAATTCAAAGTTGAGGTAATGGTTTTGTGTTACAAAATCATTATTTACCAGGATTGTTTATGATTAAGTTTCTAGTGATCAAATTTCATAATATAACTATGACTAATCTAAATAATTTTCTTATAACATTTTTATTAATGTAATTTTAATATAATAGTATATTTTTCTCTCTTTTTTACATAAAATAATAAGGAAAATGTTTTCAATAAAAATATATTTTATTTTCACTTTGGTTGGGAATATTTTTCATCAAGGCCAATGTTTTATAAAATGTTTTAAAGAATGTTTCTAAAAATATGAAATTATATTTTAAACTAATTTTTAACCATGTTTTAATTTTTAGAATTTTTTTAAATTAATATTCTTTCCGTTTTTCTAATGTGGTACTTTTTACTTTTTACTAAAAATGTGAAAGAAGTATTTGTTTCAATGTACATGAAATGAATGGAATTTCATACCGTCTTGGTCACTAAAGGATTTAAAACATACTATATTTTATACATGGTTCCTTTCAATGAAATTTTTTTACATAATATTTTTTAAATTTTTAGATTTTAATGACGTGATTCAAAAAAATGGGTATTTTCCTAAAGAAACATTCCTATTGATATTTGAAAAGCATTTTAAATTATGAAAATATCCTTTGACTTTAATAATTTTTTAATATGGATATGATCCATAAATTCATTACTTATTCTTATTCTATATGATTTATGATTATGAGGATGAACTGTTTACGAAATCCATTTATTTTTGATGGGTTATTCTATAATTAATTATTTAAATATTTATTAAACTCTATTACTTTTCATGTGTTATGAGATATGAATAATTTTTTAATAAATTCTTAATAAAAAATTAATGGATTATGATTATATTATCGGAGGACCAAAAATTATATATCCCTCTAACGAATTGGGTAAGTATCGATATCTCATGAAATACTAAAGATATGATGGGGGGATTGAATCAAGTTCAGTAAGGGAATTTCAACACTATGATGGTATTGGATGTGAACATTGAATGTGGATATGGTGGAATGGGGAGTAATCCCAATCCAATATGATAGTTTTTTAAGTGATAGTTTACTAAGGAAATGATTTTCAATGATTATGTTTATGCCAAAAACATATGTCTTTTACAAATATTATTCTCTCATGGATCATATTCTTCGATTACATCATGATTCATGTATTATAAAATTCTATGATTTATTCCATTAATCAAGATTAGTATATATGATATTTTTCGTATAATTTTAAAATGTTAATATCATTTTTTTGTAACCTTGTCCTCGTGTTATGATTATATGATCTTTGATAACACCCTTGTTTACCCTTAATATTAATTTGAGAACACACTTTATCATGTTTCCATTCCCTTGGTTATGAAAAAGGTTTTATGTTTGATATGTATAATATGGAAAATATTTATGAAAAACTTAGTAAGATATGAAGTAGATATCTTATAAACAAGCTGTTTATGTATCCATGTTTCCAAATACACTTGAACTATATGATTCCTGCATGGATCATAGTTTTATTTATTCAATATTCATCTAATTAGATATAATATTTATGTATGAGATGTATGGGTCACTATATAAAACAAAAATGAAAATAAATCTTTTAATACCCTCACCGAATACACATTTTGGGTGAACTATTACTGCTGAAATTTTTTCCAACCTAAAAACTAGGTTTCCATACATTTGTTTCTATGATCTTTTGGAACACATCTAATATAAACCCAAATTCCCATAAACTCTTTCAAATATAAAACACTTGGGTAAAATTAAATATTTTAAAAAAATTAAATAGTTTTGTATATAATGAAGTTCCTTAGTTTTACAACCTCTCTATCATATAATAGTTCATCCTCAAGATTCACCCTTGAATGAAACATGATGTCATCAAAAAACAACTCTAGATATTTGTCTTGTATATAGAACTCCCACTCCCGCATCCCCTCCAAGATATTTATATACTATAACTTTAGTCACTCTAGAGAAATAATATTTCCTTTCAATTTATTTTCCCTTGGTTCCACTATCTGAACTAGACGATCCTCCAAAAGAGAAATAGACTTGATATTGATGTCTTATATTTTGGTCACAAGAGATATATCAATATTTTATCATATAAGATATGATACATGAAAAAAATGTGCATATAATTGAAACAATGTGGGAGATACAATTTTTATTCTATTTTACTGATCCTCTGCATGATTTTATAACTTTCCTCATACTTGGGCACTAACTTCTCCAATCATCAAGCATGGAGATGTTATAAAAAAAATATACAACTATAAAAAATAACCAATCACTCACCTAAAACTCCATAGGCTATCATTTATTATTATCATATTACCTATCCCTATTAAATGTCATCACTATTCGGTTCTATAATAAAATGAATATGTGTTGTGGTCTCCTTAACAGGACCTGAACTGATAATTACTAACTCTCTGACCTCTATCAATTCAAAGGTGGATTTAATGTTTTATCATATAATTCTTATACAAGATTTATCTATATAAAACATTAAACTATTTTATTGTATAAAAACACTTCTAGTGATATGTGGTTCTATGAGGAACCACAAAGTTTGGGATGAATTCTCTTGCATATCCTTCAAGTTCAAAAAATCATTCTCATGCTTCCCATCTATTTTTGATGATGTGGATTACTTAGAAGAACATGTGTTCCACGATTCTTCAATATTTTATACTATGTTCAGAAGATAAAGTGTCCTTATCTATCTAAAAAAATACTCTATGAAACTCTATTTAAACATACCAACTCAATGAAATAAATCTCACCCAACTTATGAATTGAAAGGTTATCATAAATTGGTAAGAAGTGAGTAGACTTCATTAACTATTCAATAATAACCCTTAATGTTTCTTTGACTAATTTTTTTTAGTAACTTAATAATGAAATTTATGGTCATGTCACATGACTACTACTCATAAATCGGTAGTCATTTTGGGATACTAGTAGGTTCTTGGTGCTTGACATTTTCAAGCTTACTCACAGATCATAACATGAAAAAGACCATAACGTCTCTCATCATCCCATGCCAAAAAAAATTTATATGACTTTCATGATACATCTTAGTCCACCTAGAATGTATGAAAAACTTTTAGGTATGTTAGTCCCTCATAAGAACTACACACATGATCATGGGGACCACAACACAAACTTATGCATAAAGGATCTATTTTTTAAAATGAAAATAGTATTTTGGTGGATCCCCACTATGTATGTGATATTTAATGACCAAACAATTTTGATCTTATAGCTTCTCATCCTCACCCTAATGTGGAGTGAAAATGTGATATATAAGCGGTTATGGTTTCTTTACCCTAATACTCATGAATGTAAAGATGAATAATAAAAATCAAGGATATTATTTTCCTCCCACTACTGGAATACTACACTATATTAGTTTAAGTTTGCAAAATTTTCAACTAAATTATACCTTCCATGTACATGTTCTAGCTAAAAATTAATTTAATTAATATACTCATCCCTTGTTAAATGTTGAAGGTTTAGTTATTGTTGTGAGAAAATTCATCTCAAGATCTTGTAGTCACTATAAAAAATAAGACTCTCATCGATAATGTAATTTTTCCAACATTTCAATGCATGTATAACATTTTCTAGATTAGAATCATGTGTTGTGTGTCTTGTGTAATTTGGCCTTAGTTTTTTGGACCCATAAGAAACTACATGAATATCCTATAACAATAATACTCCCATATTGACTCATTATGCATCAAAAACCCAATATACTCCCTACCTAGTTCCTATAAGGTTAGGATTGATGTTATGGTCCCTCTCCCCTATAGAAATTGAAAATACATCCCACAATACAAGGTACAATTAAACATCACCCATTTCTTGGTTTGGAGTGATATTAGTGCTTCCAAGAATGATTGGTCTAAATAAATATATGGTAAATATTGTCCATTCCAAGAATATATGGATCTCAAAAAAATTCTTAGGCCACTCTCAAGAAACCATTACTCAGTCCTTTTAATGATCCCTATATATAACATCCTCATATATTACATTTCCTAAGAATTGAACATGATCAATACAAAAACAGAACATTGACATCATGGAATAATGGTAATGCTCTTGACGTGTATAGAAAATATTATATAATTATCATGTATGATTCTCCCTCTACATGGATTACAAAATAATATCATAAAATACCAAAAAAATATCCAAATATAGGTGGAAGTCCTGATTCAAAAATTAAATAATTATAATACTTTTATGAATAAGGAGGAAAGGTAGTGTAGGGTACTCATATATTATATAACTACTCCTAAATTAAATTTTTATGATGTATAAAGGTATCACCCATAGCTTGTGATAAGCCAATATAAACATAATCATAGAGAAAACATAATCTCTCTTAGGTGGATCAAATAAATCATTGAAATGTAGAAATGGAATTCTATTTTTTAACATCACATTGTTCATCTTTTATTAATAAAAATATATCCTCAAAGATCCACCCACATACATATAGAATAGGACTAGGTAAACCCATGTATATTTTCTTAGAAATATAAATCCCTTACCCTCAATACCCTCTAACATAGCTTTGAGCTCCAAAATCTCTACATGATCCATATTAAATGGAAAATTGTAAATAGTATTTTTACCATACATGACTTTAATAGTGGACTCATCCTCTCTCTTGGGTGGAAATCTTGAGAAATAATATGGAAATGCATCCCTAAGCTCATTAAACACGTGATGAAAAATTAATTCATGTATCCCACTATAATTCAACAGTAAACTATAAAACATGGCCATAATCCTGCCAAAAAATTGTTGCTTAGAACCTGTATGAACTTCCATTAAAATACATTCCCCACTATAGGAAAAATACCACCCTTAAGGGATGAAAATGACACGTATCTATGATAATAGTTGATATGGGATTGATACATTACTAACCAATCAATCCCAAGGATCATGTGATAGTTGATCACCTATATCAAAAAAGGATAAAAATGGAATATAGCCACCAATCATAAGGTCTCATTTCTTTATAGACCATAATGACCTTATATTACTCCTATAATGGTGTGTTAATTGACATCACTCAATATAAATGGTATTTGTCTAGATTAATGACATATATAAATTATTTAAAAATTAATGAATTTTATGGCCTAGAATCAAATAAGGTAGTAACTAATATAGATGATACTAAAATCATACATCATATATTAGATTGTCCAAAAAGTTTACCACTGGAGGTAGGTTTTAAGTCATGTTATTGGGTTATGGATTAGCCTTGATCTTCTATTTGTGAACCTTTTGATACACCACTCAACTGTAACTACTACCCATGTACTTTGGAAACATTTCATCCACCCTAACTCGAATGACCAGTGGATCTCTAATTGAACACCTTTGGATTCAAAAATGGGTCCATCCATAGAGCATGTCATGATATTTAATCTCCTAATCACTATTTACTAAACCTATAAAACCACCATAGGTTCAACATCATCCCACACAATTGACACTCAAAGGGTGGTCAACAACACATAGTGAAAATATGAATGATCTTACCACACTGACAATATTTCACAAAACTGCCTCCCCATAGAGATATATAAATCATAACCTTGTATAGTCTTCTCAATATCACTCTAGTGTGAAGTATAAGAAGGAAACTTCATAATAATATAATTATTTCTATCTTACCAACTAGTACTTTCCCCATATATAGATCCTCTTCCCTCACTATGGTGTCTCTCTATAATGAGGTGTTGGTTCAAGAGCATTGAAAGTGATTAAATATAATAGACGATCACATATACCCAAACATCATACCTCATGTCAACATATCACTCAAGAAACCTCATCCCCAACCAACATAGGTGTGAAATGATTTAGGTCTATGAATTGATCATTATAATACATCCCTGACATACCTCCCAATATTTGGTGCATAAACTCCCTAGTCCTATATGTTCTTAGGGTAACTCAAACTAAATGGTGGTGGAATCTACTATATATATCATTTTTTTAAAAAATTCACATTCTAGTCTTCTACGAAAAAATATCCCACCAACACATCACAAGGCCTAATGTAATATAAATAGCATGCATCAACCTTGTCTTTGGGGGTGTCACAAGACTATGAAAGATCAACTAGATAGGCTCTCTTTATTAAATAGTTTCCTAGAGAAAAACCTAGATGTAAACAATGAAGTATGTATCCTATAAAACACCTATTTCATATCATGAATCATAGGAAACAACATAAGGTTCCTATCTATCCATCTACTGTACAACTCAAAATTGTATTTGGAGAATATATTTATCCATTTATTGAATAAGTGATGCAGGAGGCTCTTAATCAAATGAAAGTGGATTGTGCTCTTTCCTACCACCAAAACACTCTATTGGATGATTTGATTGAGGAATTCCTATGAAATTACAAATATCATGCCTCAAAACAAATTACCATAACATGTATCAATATAATTATTTAAGTAATATATTAATAGTCATAGTTTATCACAATTATTTACACCTACCGTCAATAAAATATCCAGACATAGGTGATCTATATAACCCCATCAACCCATACTCTACATAAATGTCACATGTATATATAATTCGCGTCATTAAAATTTTATTTCATGACAATTTAACAATATATGTTTCATAGATAAGGATAAGATAAATGAAATTTCATTTACAATTTATAAAGTAAAACACATTATAAGTTCTATTTGACATTTTAGTTAGTTAAAACCACAGATTCAATAAAATATTTTATCATGATACAATTTTTTATAATTTAATGAGTCAGTTAGATAAGAGTCCATAATAATGTTATGTGGGAAAAAATATAAGTTAATGAATAAAATTGAAATAAACAGATCCAGTAATGTAGCCATTTGACCAATAAAAGACAAGAATCTGAATGATATGTGAATACCATGGGACTAAAAAATACATAAATTCATGACCTATCAACTTTCTTACCACGTTATAAAAATCCATAAGTCATAAATCAAAATATCGTGTGCGTTATATTATGTTATATATCCCAACGATCAAAATGATATCTTAAATCAATAATCCCATTACTTTTAATTTGGATTTAGTATATCCATGGGTTATCTTTTCATATTAAAATGTTCCATTCAATGTTAAAAGAACATCTTATATCATATATAACATTTCAAAATAGTATGAAAAAAATAATGACACTCTAATATAAAATCTAAACATTCTTCAGTTTAATATCACTAAAACAATTCCTAGATCAGTGGTGTTATATAACCACATTCATGCCTCCCCATATACCAAAGGCTATTTAATAATTCAATGGTAGAAAATGAAACTTTTAGGAGAATATACCCTCTTATAATATTTTAATAAAAATAAAAATTAATAACAATACCTTACATCAAGTAACCAAAAAGAACTAGCATCATGATAATTTATAATAACTACATATCTATCCATTGATATAAAACAATGATTATGTTATTGGTAATTAAATAATTATATATATATATATTATTATAGGACCCCTTGATAGTGGATCATATATAATCAAGTCCAAAATAATAAAAATATATAAAGTAAAAAACTAAAAAAGTGGTCATGGGTCCAAGCCCAATCCTGTCTCTCATTATACATGCTAGTTAATTATTCAGAAATTGGTAATATAACACTTCCTATTATCTATTTTTATAACCATTTAGTATTATTAGTGTTCCAAGGTGGCCTAGGTAGTGTTTTAGTAAAACATAGTAGTCCACAACTTATGAAATCAATAAACATATCTAGTATGTGTAATAATACAAGATTATGTTTCTAGTAAAATTCATGAAAACTCAATAAATATTCATCATTGATCCTCGATTTATATGTTGAAACCTAATATCTAAAATACCTACTTTGGGTAATATGATATATATCTAAATAATGAATCACTATTTTAAAATCTGGGGTAAAAAATACTACAAGGAAATACTAGCATATCACCTAGAGCTTCCGGGAATACACCCTCCTCGTGAAACTTGAACTATCCATTTGAAAAATTAGAGGTAGATACTCCCCTCCTGGAAATAATAACTAGTAATTTTAAAATAAAAGGGATAACACTAAACAATAATAAAATAAAATAAAATCATCCAAAAAATCCGGTGAGGACACACCCCACCAGGAAAATATAACCAATCACATTTAATAAATTTGAATTCCCTATTTTCTAACACTCACAATGCCATTATCATTTTAAAATATTATTATAAAATAATTAATTATAAAAAGGTAATATTTAAATTTATTTATGTTAAGTATCAATTTATGAGTAGATTAGTTTGAACACAAAACACACATTCTAGAAAATAAGTTATTCTATATGGGATAGATCAAGGGACTACAACCTTAGGTTCTTAGGAAACAACTCATCAGGTATTGAACACTGGTTTGAGATGAAATGGGAGAATGAAAAAGAATAGATGAAAAAAATTAAAATATGTCATTAATAGTTATATCTAGTAAATGATTGGAATATTGGAAAAGAAATCAAAAAAGGTTGACGTTGGAGTGTAATAATTACCTCTATCTCACTCTAGGAACAAACATCACTTAAATAATTGATGAAATAAGATATATTCACAGAGGATTTGAAGGGTATGAGGAGGAAAAAAGATAATGAGGAAACATGGTTGAATTAGGGGGATAAATAGTAGGGTTTTATGGGTTAAGATCAATGAGAAAAATTCTATAATTTTATAGTTTTTAATTTTCTGAATAGAATAAATAGGTTTGATACAAAATATTAAAAACTATGTACCAACAACATAGTTCACATTATTTAATAAAATCAATTTTTTTATGGATATACACATGTTTTAGTAAACTATGAACAAACCATTTGGTTTTCTCAAAAAAATTATTATAGGATTCAGCTGGTTTTAATGTATACTCAACATAGTTCAATAGACCATGTGTTGACAATGAAAATGGATCTTTGAAGACAATCACTAACCATATGGTTTGGTTACATGGTTAGTACTGACTCTGCTCCCATACCTAAATCCTAGTTTCTATAATATCATACATTTAACCCTCTTTAACAACTTCATGATTGACCCAACTTCCCCCAACACTTTCATACAACCTTAAATGGGATAAAATAATTTTTTTTATAAATTAAATTGTTCTATATGTCAAGAAGGTCAAGGATTATATAGTTTTGATTTGATATTATCCTCTTGGTATTCCAAAACATAGATCATTTTATCTGAGATCCCCATTAAATAGATATTGGAAATTGGATTATATTGTTCCAAAAAATGAATCCTCTACATAGAAATGATATTAATGTAATATATCTAGCATACCCACCATGGGAAAAAATTTCTAGAGGAGAAGATCTTATAACCCCATGCACTACTTCTGAGTGGTGCAATGGTAGTTTCTCCATTATTAATAGGTAACTTATTCCCACCACTCTCCAATTTTCATTAACTCAAATATTCATATGATATGATTTAAAAATTATATTGTGTAATAATTAATTTGGATTTAAATACACTCAATGATACAAATTTTTACGTCATACCCATTATCAAATAAATATTATGGAATCCCATTTCATATAACACGTCTCACCTGGGTATGAATTATCTATGATAAATAGGATTTCATGAGTTAAGATTATTCTCTTATATCCCATATTCCTTTATTCAAGATTACCCTCATATAAAATTATAATTTTATGTAATGGATTTTCCGTCAAATCTTAAAACATACTTGAGTTGTTTATTATATGTAAAACAATTCCCTTACACATGAGACCAGTTCACATGACATTTCCTAGTATATGGATTTTGTGTTCAAATTGGCTCCTCTATAGTCACTCAATGATAAGTTATACTCACTATATTATATCCCATGCCTGAGATTGATCTATGTAGATAATATCTCATGATTATTTGTATCTATCAACATGTAGTGATGTCTAGATCACCAGTTTGGTCCTAACCACAAAACCACATTTTCACCCTATCTCAAGTATAATGACTATTTTTATTAATGCTTAATTTTATAATATTCTATATAAAAATTACTTTCATTAATTATATTTATATATCCCATTGTATTTGAGTCAGATATACATTGAGATCCTTATTAAGGAACTACACATTTCTTGATTTCAAGTATCTAAGGATTTGTAGTGTTTTCTAAACCATCTATCATAGGCCCAACAATAGTACAATATTTTGACACAATAAATTATAATATGACATGTATGTATTCACTGAAAGATTTATTCTACTTTCTCTCAATAGTGCATTCAATTATTCTATTTCACATTCCCACTATATATAAGTCATATCTATATAGAGAATCCCTACTCAAGAACTACATGGATTTTGATTCAAGGAATCCTAGGAATCATATTAATGTATGAATCACCTATAATAGGCCCATATTAAATTCCAAATTATCAAATTATCTATTTAAATAAAGCTATTACATATTCATGCTATGTTTCCTTGAATTTCCTTAAATCTAGGAAAACACCCATCTATATTCTATAAATATTAGTGGATTGATTCCTAATATTTGTGGATATATTCTGATTTTAGATAGTTTTTCTTGGACTTAGTCACAAACACTAATATCTTTAATACCCATTTCATCTCGGTGTTGGAGATCTCATTAGTTCATTTGAATTATATTCCCACAAACTTATCTATAATATGATATCATTTCATTTTTTTGGAATGTATTATCTAAAAAATACTATATAAACATTATTGATGTTGATTCTCATAAATACAATCATTTTTTTACTAATAAATTAAATTTATGTATTTTTCAAGAATATATTTATGGAGAATATTATCTTAATTACTATTTATAACATTTGTTAATGTATTCTGAACATGTTTTGAAAGTATTTTGGAAATACTAATTATACCCTACATTTGTAAGCATCAAATATAGTTCAAAAACCATATATTCTAAACAAAATATAAGGATAATATACCCAATATCATTCGATCATTTTTTACCAACCATATTTTGGAATTGAATCCTACATTTGAGAAAAGGGACAGTATGGATAAAAAACCCTACATTTGTATGAAAATCTAAGTTTAAGGAAACATTCATATATTACATCAACCATAATTTTGTGATAAACCATATATTGTCAACCGTATGTTTGGAGTTTTTTTACATGATGAAACACTATAGTTGACTATTCAATGAAAATGTTTTATTTTAGGATATTTTCCAAGATTACTACAATGGACATGATGAATATAAATATTGTTTTGAAAGCTAGTTTACAATTGATTTGAAAGCTTGTATTCAATAGAGTAATTAATCCCTATATCAATGTGAATTTATGACTCCTTTATGTCATTTTATAATTTATTGACTGTTATATATTAAGAGGTTCTTGTAGATATAATCAATAGAAAGAAATCAAATATTTTAATATAATAACAAAAGTATTTCCAATTTCTTGTATAACTGTATATGTGTACAACATATTTTTGAATATATAAATACTAAAATGAAACAAAATATAGAAATGATCTGATATTTTATAGAGGCTATACATTAGAAATATGTGAACTTCAATCTCCTGCTAATGTGTAATCATTGTTTTTTTAGTTGCTATTGTTTTTGAAGATCATTATAAACTAGGATCTCTTCAAAGCTATTATTACATGAAGACATTAAAATTTAAATATTAAGATTGAAAATATAATTTTTTTTTCAAAATTGACCATGAAACTATCAATTCAATGAAATAAAACTCATTTGATTTATTGGATTTTTGACTGCTCAAAATCAGTCTTTAAATAGTATCAGATTTTTAGACTAATCTGTGTAGAAACAAGTTCATTATAAAAGAACTAGATTTCTATTTAAATCTATATTTTAAAATTCATCAACTTCCTACACATATTTTGGAAGGTATTATTATAAGAAGAAAAATCTCATGAAAATCACCAAACTCTAAAAGAGATCATTGGTGGAGTGGACTAGGGGATCATTGTTCCCTGGACCACTACAATGTTTTTTCCTTATTCCTTACTATTTATCCATGTCTCAAATTTATTATAGAATAGACTTCTAAATATATATATAAATTGTAAAGAAATATAAAATTTATAATATATCAGTATTATATAAAAGACACAATTAACACCCCAATCGAGTGTCTTTGTATTATTCTTTCCTAACAATTGGTATCGTAGGAGAGTTTCTTTAAAAAGAGGTTAAATATCTAGCAAGATCAAAAGTATATGGTCTATATAAAGAAAATTTTCAATGGATAATACAAAAGAAATAATTTCAATGATGTGCCCTCCATAATTCATTAGTGATAACTATGGATGATAGAAATCTTATATGATCAACCATTTAAAAACTATGGGATTAAAATTATAAATTAATATTAGAAGTTCAAATAAAATTATTGAGAAACCTGAGACATGGGATGCTGATAAAGAAGCTGATTATAACATTAACTAAAAACCATTGAATACAATTTTTTTTACTTTCTCCATATAAATTCAATCAGGTATAAAAATGTCCTAGATATTATGAAATGTTGTAAATAATTTCTATTTTCAATAAAGGAACTCAAAATGACATAAAAATGAGGTATACTACTGTAAAACTAAAGTTTGAAACCATTTGAATTTATGATAGTGAAATCATCACCTAAATGAAAGAATGATTAACTGTCTATAATATTGCTACTTTGGGAGATCCAATTTCTCAATTAGATCTTGTGCTGAATGGACTTAGAGTACTACCCTCAACATGGATTGGAATATCTACTCCTATACGAAAATCATCATCGGTAAAAAAATCTATAAATGAATGAATTGATTAGAAACATGATGATTTATTAATAAAAGATTCAATCTAAAGTAGAATATCATTAAATAATAAAAAGGGAAGAAACTTCTACTAAGGTCACATCTCATAAATATAAAAGTAAATAAAAAAAAAGATATCAAAATATCAGAGGATTTAACCTAATCACATTCTTAAATGGAACTGGCTTAGATAACCATAAAATTTATAAAATTATATTGGAAAAAGGGAGGTATCAAAAAATTGTTAAAGAAAGATGAAAAATAAACTAAATAATTAAAATTCTATGAATTCAAGATGATGGGTCATATTAGAACTGATCCCCTCCTTAAAAGAAGAAAGAAGAAAGATAGAAAAGGTGGATAAAAAAATGATTATGAGCATAAAGGGAACAAAGATATGAATGCTATTTGGAGCGTGTTTGAATGACCTATAATCTCTTCCAAATCTGATTTAGAAAAAGAGCCAAAAAACACAAAACCGAACATGTGCATTATGACTAAAGAAGAATATAAGCAACAAACCTATTACTCTTTTACTGCCGACTCTGATAGCTATTCAAGTCGAGAATTATCTACTTATTTAACAATAATTTATGAAAATTATGATTCATTATTAAAATAACACAATTAAATAAAAAACATTCACAATTATGTTTTAAGTTCAAAGAATGCAATGTAAAAACAACATTAATAATTAAATGAAATTTATAATACATCTACATCAAATTATATTGTTCATGAAAATGAAATAAAATAATTACAATATGTAGTAAAATCATTTAAAAGTGTTGTAAGTATATTAAATAAAGGATAAAGATAATTAAATGATATTATTTGAAATAAATGTTATTAGAAGTGAAAAATATGTAATAGTAAGAAAAGGAGAAAAATAAAAGATAAAAATAAATTATTTTGTGATAATTACTAAAAATGATACCCGCTTCTATTGTGGAATGAAAGAAAATTACCCAAACAATTGTTATTTATTAAATATGAAAAAATGGAATTAAAAAGAATTTTATTTCAAAAACCATGTAGGAAGCCTGTAATTGAAATTTTGTTAAAATAATGAAAATCTTGATTCCCATATTATTTATTGTTAAAACAGTTGGACTCGAGAAAATATGAGTAAAAAAATAAACTATAATTTAAATGGTTTTTCTAGAAAAATACCATTGTAAAAAATCTTGTATGTTATATAGACAATGTCTTCTCAAGAAACATGAGTGGAGACTCTTACAAGTTTCATACACTTTAAAAAATGGATGGAGGACTATTCACTTTTGTGAGCAATGCTAAAGTAATGATAGTTGGAGTCAGATATATTAGAGATCCAAATTTAATGTCAATAAATAATGTGATATAGTTTTAAGCAATAAAGTATAACATGATAAGTATTTCTTAACTCTAAGATGACGGTTATTATGTGGATTTCTTTATCAATTGCTACATAGTTTTCAAAAATAGTTTTTTTTAATTTAGAGCATATAGAACTGAAAATTTTTATACCATAGATATCAATTCCTTATGTAAACAAAAAGTGAGTTGTTTAACTACTATAGAAAATGATTCTTTGATCTATAATAGAAGAATTATACAGTAAAATATATATTATTTATATAAATTTTCTCAGAAACATATAGTTTGTTAATTTTATTGTCTTAAATTTGATAATGATATATTCTTTTATTCATTTGTAATATGAAAATAACACAAATCATATTTCAATTAAATTAAAAAATTGCAACATTTAAACCACTAGAACTTATCCAAATAGATTTTATTAGACCATCATGGGTATCACATTTTGATGGAAAATTATATGTTTATGTATAGGTTTATGATTTATCAATATTTACATGGGATTATTTTCTAAAATAGAAAAGTAAATTATTCACTATTTTTGAATGCTTTTATAAAATTATTAAAAAATTATTTTAAAATAATTTCTTTAAGAAGTGATCATGGTAGAGAAATTAAGAATAAAAATTTTGATTCTTTTTTCTAAAACATAGTTATTAAACACAGATTTTTTTTCACTAAGAACACCTCAAAAATGGAATTGTTGAAAGTAGATACCAAACTATTCAAGAGACAATAAGGATTATATTGAATAAATATAGCCTTCCTACATGTTTTTGGGTAGAATCTGTAAACATAGCATGATATATCAGGAATAGAGTTTTAATGAGACCTCATTTTGAAAAGAAACCATATGAAGTTTTGAATAATAGAAAATATAAATTAAATTACTTTAAAGTATTCAGATGCCATGTGTATATCTTGAATACTAAGTAAAACCTTGGTAAATTAGATCCAAAGTCTTATGAAGGAATATTTCAAGGATATCATTCTACTAATAAGGTGTATAGAATGTATAATAAAAAATAAAGAATTTTTGAGGTACCAGTTCATGTGAAGTTTAATTAATGTGAAACTTTATATAAAAGTAAAGATCAAATAGATGAAATTGTTCACCCTTTTTACAACATAATTCTTTAATCACCTAATAATGATTTTGAAAATAAAATAAATAAAATTCAGTCCATTTTAGAAGAAGACGAGATAAGAGAACATGTATGTGTCCTACCTAGATAGTATATCATATTAAAGGATCAACCGTTGGAAAATGTTATAATAAATTGAGACACTGAAGTAATATCTAAATGAAATATAAGTAACTTAGCATAATTTTCTGCCTTTCTATCTCAACAAAAATCTAATAAAATAGAAGAAGATTTAATATATGAAAGTTGGATATTGGATAGACAAGATGAACATAATAAATTTAGTAGAAATAATGTTTGGGAATTAGTGGAAATACTAACTAATTATCCAAATATAGGAACCAAATGTATTTTTAGGAATAAACTACATTATCATGGGATCATTACCAGAAATAAAACTTGATTAGTAACAAAATGATACAACTGTGATGAAAAAGCATACATTAATGAAACCTGAGTACTTTTTTCTAGATTAGATGTAATTAAGATAATTCTATATTATGAATCTCATATGAATTTATAATTATACCATATGGATGTAAAATATTACTTTTTAAATGGATATTTAATGGAGGAGGTTCATATTAAACAACCACTAGGTTTTAAAACCCCTTATCTACCATATCCAGTTTTTAAACATACTAAATATATTTATATTCTTTAGCGAGCACCTAGAGTGTGATATGAAATATTAACCTCATTTTATTTGAAAATTTATTTCTTTTGGATTATTATATTCTACTATTTTTAATAAAAATATGTTCTCTAAAATATTATTTGTGTAAATTTGTGGTGATTATATTAATTTTGGATCAACAAATAATTTTTTTTAATGATTTTTGAAGTTTTATGAAAAAATAATTCAAAATGAGTATGATGGGAGCATTAAATTTTATTCTATGATTTCATATTTATGAAAATGATTATGAAAATATTTTAAATCAAGGAAAAAAATTATTTATTTATTAAAAATATTTGGACTAGAAAATAGTTTTACATTCACAACTCCCTTGTGTACTAATGTAAAACCTGATTTGGATGAAGCTGGAAAAATAGTAGACAAAAATTTATATAAAGGTATGATTGGTAGTTTATTATATCTTACTACAAGAAAACCATACATAAGGGTTCCTATAGTTTTATGTGTTAGATTTAAATCAAACAAAAAAGAATCACATCTTACAATTGTTAAAATAATTTTATATATTTAAAAGGATGTATTTTTCAATCTATAATTTACCAAAAAAACATATGATTTTAATTAATTTCATATTTATTTTTCTATTTTGGATGATGTATATTGGATAAAAAATAACATTAAGAACTGGTAACTTTTTAGGAAAATCAATAGTTTCCAAGTTGAGTAAGAAATTACATTCAACTTCTCTTCTAATAGCCAAGGAAAAATATTTATATTACAGATGTTTCCATGCATAAGTGTTATAGATGAAACATGGATTATTGGATTTTAGACTTCATTTTAATAATAAACCTATTTTATGTGATAATAATAGCGCAATTAATATTTTATAAAATCATATAAGTCATTCAAAATGAATCATATTGACATAAGGCATCATTTTCTAAGAGATTATGTTCTTATAAATGTATATATATTTATAATTTGAAAATATTGGATATCAACTTGCTGATATTATTATTAAACCACTACCCATTAAAATTTTTTATTTTATTAAGGGGAGTTGGGGATATTTAATTTCAAATAACTATTTATTAATTTATTTCATGATGTTTCATATTGATTGTATTTATTTTATTTGTTTATTTATTTTTAAATAGTTTAAAAAAAATATTTTATTTTTTTAAAATAAATTATTTTTGAAATATAGAATTAATGATTACACTGAGTGATTATCTCAAGAAACTAGACCAACATCACCAAAACCATTAAAAACCTTTTCCCCTCTCTCTATTTCACTCTTACCTTCAGATTTTGAAATCTTTCACCTTCCTGATCTGTCATCTTCTTTAGAAAAATTATAATTTGAAACCCTAAACCCTAATATTCTCAAGGCTTATTAATAATTCAGAGAACATAAATAGGTTAATAGAGAAGAACGAAATGATAATGCTTTGCCAATAAAAAAATTCCCTATGCAATAGTAATTGGGATCGAATGGATTCAACAAACAAACCATCCTATGAAGCATGATCTAGTGTTTCAATGTACAATATATCTTTTCAATGAAAAAATCACTAGGTTTATTTTTGATATAAAATTAATGGAGTTCTATAAAAATATAAAATTCAATATTGGTGGCATATAGGATATCGTAATATGTCAGTTAAATGATAGTAATTTTTCAATATCTCCAGTTGAAATTGAAAATTTTTAAGTGTACTAATGGGGGTTTCATTTTTATCTTCGGTCAATAGGGAATAATGAACATAAATCTAATGATATCATGTATTTTCTCTTTGTATCTACCCAAATTTAGGAAAATCATGTTAAGGGTCTCTATGTAGACCTGAAGGTGTTGGTCAAGTTTATACATTTAGTAATAATTACAAGAACTAATGATCTTGACAAAAATATTTTCCATACATGTATGTAATGTTTTATTGATATTTGATATAAATTTTAATTTTTAAGGTACTTGTTATGATACATGCACAACTATTTCCATGAGGGGGAACAAATATCTTTATATTATTTTAAATCTATAATTTTTTTTGTTGTACAAAAGATGAATGAGAAGAGATGTACAGATGAACTCTATATGTCATCACAATACCATTCTCAATTTTGGAACTCTAATGATGATAGGTTTCTTCTATAGTACAACATAAGGAAAGATATTACCTATTGGTGCGGAAGACCGAAAAAGATCTAGAATTGTTTCTTAGGGGGGAGAATGGAATTTTTAGATCTACTAATGTCGTCGAAATTCAAGAAGAAAAATTTATAGAAACCAGAATAGATTATGTAATTAAACTCAAGATACATGGAATCAGATACAATTTTTCTAATCTATAAGTTGTAAGAGATGAAAAAATATCTCTTCAAGACAATTTGGAAGAACCAAATACTAAGGCCCTTGTCATCCGACCTAGCCAATGGAATCAACCTATAGACCATGTTACAATAACTCATGAACCATAAGAATGGGTTTCTAAATCTAGTGAAATTCTAAAATAATATAATAGATATGAGCAAGAGTATCTTATTATCAATAAAATTGAAATTCAAAATCAATGAACTTATGAAGAAAAAAGTCCATGTAAATTTTAAAGGAGATGATCATACTCAACATGAATAAGTAGACACTACAAGGTAATCCTAGAATCAATCAATTTCTAATATATCTGATTCCTTATATGAGGAAACTTTTGAAATTTCTAAGCATATAGTGGTTCATGAGGTTGAATTTTCTACCCCTTGTGAGAAAACTAAAGAATAATCCTTACCCTTGGTTGATATAGGCCAATTATCTCAAGATATTAAAGAATAATCCAGTGATTATTTTAATAATAGATGTGAATAATTATTTTATTAATTTTAACTAGATGTGAGAAGACAACTCATGTTTCTAGAGTGATTTAGATGATATAAGAAAATCATTGGAATACATAAAAATTATAACTATTCTCATAGTGGAATTAGAATATATTCATACCCAACTAACCAATATCATAAAAAGATTATTTTCTAGAATTAATTTTGGTCCTTTGCGAAGGGAAATGGATGAAAAGTCTAGTATTCCCAAAGCAGAGTCTATTTCAAAAAACTATTTTGGTGATTAAAAATGATATTTGGGGAGTTAGTTTTACTATTTAATAAGTGGTGTTAAATTATTCCAAAGCTTTTACATCTTCACCCTAATATTCTACATACATAGTCTGATGGTTTGAAGTTTCACAACTATTATTTATTCCTTCAATGACAGAATACATACATTATAGCATGAAATTTCACCAATGAATATTTTTCTAGACAATCAACATGATCTAATTGAGAAGATAACATCAAGAGATCCTAGAATAATAACTCTTATGAATCAATTTGGAATAATGATTCCTTAGTTTTTTTAGTCTGAGAAAACAATTCATTAACTTTTCAATGTTAAAATAATTTAAAGTATATAGATGGGTGAGTATTTAATGCTTTTGATGAGTCAGTTAGATAAAAATATTACTGAAAGTTTAAGAAAAAAGATACCATAATTGAAATATATTGTTCAGTCTATTTAAGTTTCATCAAAACCCAATACCTCTTCTAAACTATAACTTTTAAATTCAACTATCCATAAATTTTAAATCTTTCTCAGCCAAAATTATTCTTGTAACCGTAACCACATTTTTATAAACCTCTTATGCATATTGTTTTTTTTCATAATTTTTGTTCATTTATTTTTACCGAACACATGACATATTTTTCTATTAAATAATGTAACAAATTAATTTATAGTTATATGCTACATTGACTGTGTTTTATTCTATTTTAATATGATTTATTTTTTATATCACAAAAATTGGGTGAAAATTGTGTAAATAAATATTTAGGATTTTATTACTCAATAACCAGTTTTCGGTTATCAATCAAATGAAATGTATTTTAATATATAATATCACAACCACAATATTTTATCTTTATAATGAAATTATTTCATTTTTTAGATTTTTTATATTTTATATGTTATGTTATGTGTTTTGGGATCATCGAAAGGGGGAGATTATTGGGAATTTATTGTCTAAATAATACTCTATAAATATTAATGATTTTGATGATCACAAATACCCTTGATTTTTTAATAATAAAGTTTCTTTTTTTTAGGATTATATTTCATGAGAAGATTATATTAATTATGAATTATAATATTTTTAATGTAATATAAACAGGTTTTGAAAGAATTTTAGAAACACTACTCATACCCTACGTTTGGAAGAAAAACATTTGGTTTAGAAACCCTACATCTGAAGCACCACATATGGATCATATACAAAAAATTGTTGTAAACTATTATTTATCAACCATAAGATTGAATTGAATTATATATTTGATAAAACAATATTAATGGATAAAAAAACCATGGTTTGTACGGAACCATACATTTAAGGAAAAAAAACTTACGGTACATCAAACTAAATTTTGTGATCAACCATAAGATTTCAACCCAAAATTTGGATTTTTTTCATCATATAAAGGAAACCTACTTTTTACTATTCAATGATGGAGTTATATTTTTTTATATTTTCCATGATTACTACAACTTTTACTTCCAAAGTAAATATTTTTTAAAGCTATTTTGTAACCAATTGAAAAGATCATATTCAATGGAGTAAAGAATCTCTTTTTATATGAGAAGTTATGAATCCTTGAAATGATTTTAGATTTTAATTATTGTAATATATCAAGTGATTTTTTTAGATCTACTCAACCAAATGAATTCCATTATTTCTATATAATACCACAATTATATCCTATTTTTGTATGATTTCATATTAATGAAATATATTTTTGAATAATTAAATACTATAATGAAACAAAATATTTAGTGGCTCTAATATTTTATAAAGAATATATAAATCAGATATATGAATACATCAATCTCATGTAACCGTGTAATCAATGCAGTTTGTTCATTTCTATTATTATTGAAGAACATTCACAACAAGGATCTCTTCAAATATGTTCTTATATAAACACATTCATCTTTGAAGTGGAATACTTGAATTCTATCAGTTTCTACAAAAACTATGATCATGAACCTATCAATTTAATAAAATAAAATAATTTTGATTTATCGTATTTTTCATTACCCAAACTTTGTCAGGGAAGATTATTAGCTTAAAAAATAAGCTATAGAGAAACCAGTTCATTGTAAACGAATCAGAAAGCTCCATAATTCTTTATTATAAAAGGATTCAACTGCCTGAACTTAGTTGTGAAGGTGTTATGATAAGAGGACCATTCTATTGAAAATCACTAATCTCACAAAGATAGAACTGGTTGAGTAGAGTAGGGGATATTTTTTCCCTAATCCACTTTAAAAATTATTGTGTTCTTCATTATTGTTTATCTACTACTCAAATTACTTACAGAAGAGAACATTGCATATCATCATAAATTGAAAAGAAATATAAAAACTATAATATGTCAAGATTATCAAAAATAAAAAATTTACCCCTCTCATGCATCATTGTATTATTTATACCTTATAATATTCACACATTATACAGATAGGTGAAAAATCATTTTACTAATAAAGCCTTATCATATGAATAAAAAATGTATGGAACATGATTCATTTTTTATGCTGTTAAATATAAAAAAATAGTCCAATCCCTGTATGATCTTGTATTTTTTTTCAGGTATGCCACTCTTTGAGTTTATCGTTGGATCCTTGGTGGCTATGTCTTGTTTGAAGATAAATAACCTTTTTTGGGAAAGGGCCTAAAATTCATGGTTTTACATTTATTTAAATAAATGGACTCTATACAAAAATGTGTTAAATAGGATTAGAAAAAATTTCTTGGAGTTTTGAATGATTTAGAGGTGGTTTATAACCTTATGTTGAAACTAAGCTATAATCTATTTGCTGGACAATTACACACCATGTGCATGTTAGACTTCATGTAAATACCGCCTAAAATGGGTTGTGAGTTGGTTCAAGATGTGAAGGGGTTACATGTAGTGAACATAATCCATTCCATGTAAATGTCAATCCAAATAAATATATACTAGAGAATATGGAATTTTTTGGTATATATTCAACGTGAGGAAATACATGGATTGGAGGGGTTACACACCATGTAATCCTCATCCCCAATAGTTTCAAGTGTGTCATGCATTTGTTTCTCCTCATTATTTTGGAGAATACTATCCTTCTCTTGATTCCTAAGTTTCTCTGAGAGAGTTTGGGTCCCTTCCCTGTATTCTCGATGTTACATATCCTTATTCAATCATTGGTTATTATTATAATCTTATGTTCCATTTTCCTTGTTTGTGTTTGTCGTTGGAAGCACTGAATTACTCATCAGTTAAATGTATGAAGTTAGAACCTAACCATATGTCCTATTTAGTTTAAAAGTATATTAAATATTGGTATTTTTATAATGAAATGTCCATTTTAAATAATTTAATCAATGATTAATGGTAAATATAAGAATATAAATATTAATTGTACCCCTTATGTTAAATTTTTTATGCTACCAATCTTATGGATGACCTTTGGGTGAGAGAACCCTTGATTAATATGAATTGGACAATGGCTTAAAATGAGTTTATCATGACATGATTCTTTGGTGATTGATTTATATTAGATCAATTTAGTAATAGATTCTTGGATATTGATAGGGTTGTTGATAAATTAATATACAAATGAATGTTGTAATTATAAGATAAATAGTAATTTTCATAAATAACCATAGAATCTTATGATTTGATTATGTGATATCCATTTTTATATGACATGTGCTATGAAATATACAATAATGATTATATTGAGTGGGATCTTCTTAGTCCCATACTATAATTCTTATATTGAGAAGTATATTCCCATTACCATGTTGTAATGATTATATTGATTGGGATCTACCTTATTCCGTGATGTAAAGATTATATTAAGAAAGATTTTCCCATCGCATGTTGTAATGAATATATTGAGTAGTGTTTTTCTAGTCCCATGCTAAAATTATTAAAATATATAGATTGGAATCTACCCAGTCCAATGCTGCAATGTTTATATTCATAGGTATTTTCGTAGTCCCATGATAAAATGCTTATATAGTGGGTTCAACCAAGTTTTTTGTGATTTTTTACATGGAAATATTTTTATTGGTTAAAATTATTGTGCTACATTCTTAGAGACACACTGACATGGTTTCGAAGAATATTTATTGTTATATTTTAGTCGTTAAGTAATTAATACACCTTTTATCACTTTGCCTTATTCCTTTATTATCATATTGGAATTGTATAGACATGGTGGTGTCAACCTACTACGTTTTACTCACACCCTATTCAGGTTGTCATTTAGTACCAAGAATATTACATGGATGCATGTTTTGACAAGGCAATAAGACATTTTGATGATTTTGTTTCTTTCTTGATGGGATTGATTTTGGAGATGGTTTGGCATGGGGTTTTGGACTAGGGTCATTTGGGTTATTTTATGACATCTTATTCTTTTATACGTACTATTTTTAGTTTGAAATTTAGATATATCTCAGATTTTCATTATATTGTTTATTATTCCTTGATTATTTGGTTCCCCTTTTATTTTCTAGTTGTATTATATACTATTTATGCTACATCATTATTGTGATTATATTTGGTTATATTATTTATTTTTACTACTATGTGACTCCATAATAGGGGTATAGTCTCCACAATATACATATCACATGCCCTATACTAGTCTCATGCCTCTAGAATATGGTTAGGCACAGTTGAGTTCACATAATAAACATGTTTCATCCATGTGAGAGAGCACCGGTTTTGGGGACGTTACAAAGTTTTATCAGAAGATTTTATTTTTATTTTGTTTGTTGATTTACTATTTGGGAAAGGTTAAAAGTATACTAAGATGTGTCATGACATGGTAATGAGTATGTGTATGAGAGTATCTAACCCATGTATTAGGGAAAATATGAGTTCCTAGAGATGGGATTAATTATTGTGATGATCTCTTATTATAGTTTAAGTTATTTAACCTTGGGTGATTCATATATTGTGTTATTTTATTGTTTCTTCAGATATAAATTCATGGCCTCGTATATGGGACATGATTATTTATTCATCATGAGAGGCGTATATGGATATATATTGAAATTCATATTCCATGAAAGATATATATTTATTACACATGTTATATAATTTCACATATGATCAAAAAAAGAGATATCGTTATATCTGATAAATGAAAAGAAAAGAATAGACATGTCATTCTTACACACTTGTGATCTATGTTTAGAGAGATTAGGTGTAAGGGTTCTCTTTTTTGTCACCTGTTGAGGTTGATCTTGTTTTTTATAGAAATAATTATAAGGATTGTTCTTTTATTATAGTGAAAATTCAACCTCATCATCTATGAGTTGAGTGTTAGTAGAGTTAGAATTATAACGCTCATAATGCAGATTAACGAGAGCATCCTATTGCTCCTAAGGATCAGATGGATGTTCAGCTTGATGACAGCTTCCTATGGATCAGGATTTCTTTATAAGGGGAGACTGTTTTCACTTTGCCTTCAATTTCTGAGTTTATGAGAGAGTTAAAGCTATAACATCTTCTTACATTCAGTACAGAGGGAGGCCTCAAAGAAAAAGAGTTATGCATTGATTAAGTCTATATGATCATCAATAATCCTGATAAACCTACTGAGAGGTGGGTGAATCATTCTCCGTATATGCTATGTGGGCCTACCCAGAGTTGGTGGGATATTCTAGAGCATAATGGGCAGTAAGAAGAGTTTACATGGAAGGAATTGGAGGAAAAGTTCTTGAGTCACTTCTATCCAGATACATTGACGGATGATAAGGATCATGTGTTCATGCATCTAACAAAGAAGGTAATGTTATTTATCAACTATACTAAACATTTCAACAAACTTTAGTGAATTATACAATCTTGGGAAGTAGATGAGATCCCTAGGGTGAGGAATTTTCCGAATCATCTTATCTATGAGATCAATTTTCATGTGAATGTATTTCTTTTGAGTATTTTTTAGTATGTGATACATTAGTTACACATTATGAAAGGGAATATAAGAGAATACCTGAGAATTGAACATTTTATTTTATTAGGATGAAATGGAATATCTTATTCTAGTGGAAAAATCATTTCTAGGATAGTTATTTGAAAGGAAATAGTGGAAAGAGAAGTTTGGGTAGTGGGAATCCATCTAATGATCTTGTTTGGTTGTAGTGATTCTAGTGTGGAATGTTGGGCCACAATAGGCCTTAGTGTCTATACCCCATTCTGGAGTGTCTCGATTGCAGCAATATGGGCCACCTATAGTGGTTTTGTAGGGGAATTTCATAGGATAATAGTGTCATGGGATTAGGATAGGCACTAGAGTTTGGAAAGGACTAAAATATTCCACAACATACATGTAGATGATGTTACACTATATGTTTAGGTTGAGTTAGTGGATGTGGTACTCCAATGAAGGAGTATTAGTTTCATGAATAGGGGATAAAAAATGGGAGTTAGACTGGAGCCTAGGTCAAATGGGCTAGTCAGTTTCACGTTATGCAGATTACTTCAACTATTGTGGATGCATAACAATCTACCATAAGAAGTAATTTTCTTGTATCATATACCATTTATTTTATTTTGTTTGATATAAGATGATAACATTGATTTTTTATTTTATCTTTTCGAAAATAATTTTTTATTAGTTGTAGAAATTATATATGGTGTTTTGACCATTGATACACCATTGTGACTACAATAAGAGATTATCAAACATTACAAGTCATGATATCTAGAGACTGGTTTTCACCATTAATTTCGGAAAAACATTTTATTGGAATTGATATGTTTCAATTTGAATCATGTTATGTATTGGTTATTATTATACCAGGGTTATACCGACAATTCCTGATGAGCATTTTCCTTTCATTCTCTAGAAGGAGATAGATATTATCATTAGCAGGAGTGGGATCTTTAGTCTAGTTTTTAAGGACAAATTCAATGTAGATTGGATTGTATCATAGTTCATATAACATGTATTTATCTATATCATGGTGGAATTTAATTGGATTCTTTTACTCTGGTGGTAGAACTTTTTCTGGACGTCTTTCTTGAAAAAATTATGTGACTTACTACCCAAGAAATAGATTGAGTTCATGATTGAGTTGCTATTAGGAGTAGAGGAAATTTCTATCATGCCATGTAGGATGGAACCAATAGAGATTTAGGAGTTGAAAGTTCAATTGGAATATTTGGAGGTTTATTGTTTCATATTACCTAGTTCATCTCCATGCGGTTCTACAATTACTTTTTCCAGTATGGCTAATGGTACTTTTTGGTTATGTGTGGATTATCAGATACTAAACCAGATAATAGTTAAGATCCTATGTCATCATCCTTGTATCGAAGATATCTTCGATCAGCTGAGAGGTACTAATATATCCTATAAGATATATTTCAAATATTGTTATCACTAGTTGAGGGTGAGAGCATCACATATACCTCATACTACCTTTAAGAGCATGCACTGAATGTATGAGTGCATAGTGATGGGGTTTGTTTTGAAAAATTTACTAAATTTATTCATGGCCAATATGAATCAGATATTTCATCCTTTTATAGATCTTGTTGTGGTTGTTTTTATGACATCTTAGTGTACTCCCAATTAGCAGAATATCCTAACAAACAAGGTCAAATCATAAATAATACATTGATATAGCAACAAATTTACACCTAGATAACCAATATAACTTTTCTGATTGATAAAGTGAACTTCTTGGGACATTTCACATCTAAAGATGGAGTTTTAGTGAACCCAAAGAGGGATACATCCAAAATATCTTATGAGAGACCCAATAGTATCTTTAATATTCAATGATTTTTGTGTTTAGAATGCTATTATCGGCATTTTATCTAGGATTTCTCTCATTCGGAAGCACCGATGTCTGGACTAACCAAGAAAGGGGTGATGTTTTGTTTTTTAGATTATTGAGAGATGGATTTTTAAGAGATGAAAGGTAGGCTGACCTCAACAATTATCCTCACCATACCTATATTGGGTAAATCCTATAGCATGAAATGTGATCTATATGGATTTTTGGTCAGAGCAGTTCTAGTGTAGGAGGATTGAGTGGTTGCTTATGACTCTTGAAAACTGAGACCACATGATATAAATTACCATACTTATAATATAGAGTTTTCACTAATGCTACATTCTATATTATTTTTGAAACACTATCTTATGTCAGATAGGTTTTTGGTGTCAATATACCATAAGAGACTCTGGTATATCTTTTATGAGTGGAACTTGAACCTTCAAAAGAGGTAGTGGATCTAGTATTTGTAGTCTTTTAACATTGAGTTGGATTGTAAACCATAAAAGTGGAACATCATTTCAGGTTATTTGATATAAAATCCATAAAAAAGAAATTTTATAGTCTTTCAGTGAGTTTAAGATGATAAAACATTTTTCAGACATTCATCTAGATGTTCATGAGACTACGGGTCAAGTATCTTTGACTTTGATATATATTACACCCATGATTCATGATCAGATCAAGATATATTAGTTATCTAATCTAGAGGGATTAGTTATGAGAGATAGCTTATTTGGTGGGGATAAACCATTAGGATGGACTCTTGGTAGTGAAAATCATCTTATATTCCATGTTTGATTGTGGGTCCCTTTTGGATTTCATGGGGATATAATGAGATAGTTTAATGATTCTAGATGGGTGGTACATCCTAGAATTAAAAAAAGAATCATGATCTCCAAAAATAGTACTGGTGGTTAAGAATGAGGAAGGATGATTCATGCTTTAGGGTAAGATATTTCACATGTATATAGGTGAAATTTGAGCATTAGAATCCTGTTGGGATTTTTCACCATCTTCATATTTATGAGAGAAAATTCAATGATGTAACTATGGAATTCATGATATGATTACCCATGACAACCCAAAAGAATATAATATTTTGGATGATCATGGATTGACTGATGAAGGTATACCACTTGTAACAGACTAGGGAGACCATCACAGTTGATGATCTGGGTAGTCTCTATGTGTGTGAAATCATTTGGTTGCATGGTTTTTTTAGGAGTATCATTTTTTATAGATATTTTCATTCCACTTCATCATTCTAGTAGGGTCTTATGAAGGATTTGGGATCACATTTTCATTTGAGAACAGCCTATCATCCTCAGACTAATGATCAATAGGAGCATACTATTCATGTTCTGGAGGATAAGTTATGAGTTTTGTCATGAATTTTGTTGTTTCATAGGAGAAGTATCTGCCATTCATTGATTTTTCATATAATAACAGCTTATAGGTACCAATCTAGATGGAAAAGTATTATTCTTTGTATAAAAGGATATATTGTTTGAATATTTGTTTTCTAAAGCTAGGTGAGATGGTCCTTGTTAGGCCTAGTGTCATCCAGGAGACATCTAATTATGTTCAGTTGATCAATAGGTGGTTGGTGACCGCACAACGCACGAAGAAATCATAATTTTTCCCTTAGAGATGACCACTACAGTTTGAGTTTGGTTATGATTTTTTACATTAAGTGTCTTATTAGTTGGATAAACACCATATTAGGAAATAGGGAAAGCTAGTTCCAAGGTTTTTTGGGCCATTTGAGACAGTTTATAGGTTCTTTCTAGTGGAAAAACGATTTACACTTCCATAGTGCTACAATCCCATACAAGATAAGTTTCTTATATTACATCATTAGAGATATTTGGTTGATCCTTATCATATAGTAGCCATCAAGGATGTCATGATTTATAGTGATGTATTCTTTTAGGATAATATTTTATAGATCATGGAGTTTAGTAAAAAATATCTTAGGGGTAAAACTATTTCTCTAGTTAGAGAACAATGGAAGTATGTGCATCTTTAATAGGAGAAAATAGATTGGGAGTCTCATATGTGAGAATAGTGGCCAAAATTTCATTGAGAGACCATAGTGATTCTTGGAGAAGCTCGCGAATGAGCTACTGTATGGTGGGAGGTTGGAAGATCCCTAATTTTTTCAGGTATTACACTTTTGAGTTTGTTATTAGAGCTTCTCTAGTTGAGTCTTGTTCGGAGATAGAGAAACATTGTTGGGGAAAATGATCCAAATATCACAGATATATGTTAATTTTAATTAATGGAGTTCGTATAAAAATTTGTTAAATAAGATCATGGGTTTTTTTTGAATCTTGAAGGATTTGAATGTGATTCATATCTTTATGTAAAACCATGTCTAAAATCTATTCACTATAAAAATACACATTGTGTACATGTTCAAGGAATGTAACATCTACTAGAAAAAGTCTATGAACTACTTCATGATGTGAAATGGTAATACATCATTAACTAAATTAATTTCATGTAAATTTAAATTGGGATAAATATTATCCCATGGTGATGCGGTTTTCAGAATATCTTGAAAGTGAGGAAATACACAACGTGAAGGGGTTACACAATGTGTAATCCTCTACACCAGCAGTTTTTGTGAGTTGTGTGTTTGTTTCTCATCATTCATCTGAAACATCCATTCCTCCTCATGGGGTGTAAGGTGCTCCCAGTGATTATTGTCCCCTTACATTTTTTACGGACATTCCATTTTTCATCTAATTCATGGCTCTTCTTGTGAACTTTTGTTATATTTTCCTTGTGGAATTTTTCCTTTATAAGTGTTTCTTTAATCGCTGGTTAAAGGAAGAGATTCTAAACCTATCCCTATGGTTAGTTAAAATTATAATTATATGTAATATTGGGATTATGATGACATAAAATGTGATTTAATTTAATTATTCACTGATTAATGGTAAATATTAGAATGGAAATATTGGTTGGACCCCTTCGGTTTAATTGTTTATGAGGCATAACCTATGTACAACCTTTGGGTGAGTAAACCCATAATTAACATGTATTGGATAATGAATTGAACAGTGTTTAGCATGACATGAGACTGAGGTGGTTTACTTACATTGAATCACTTGGTTAATATATTCTTGGATATTGATATAGTTATTGATAAATTTATATATAAATGAAAGATGAAATTTAAAGATAAATAGAAATTTTCATAATTAACCACTGTGGATTATAATGCGATATTGGGATATCCATATTGTTATGGAATGTGTTGTGACTTATGTGGTAATTATTATATTGAGTGGGCTCTGCCCAGTCCCATGCTATAATTCTAATATTGACCAGGCTCTACCAAGACCAATGTTGTAATGCTTAAATTGAATAGAGTCTACCCAGTACCATGATGTAATTATTATATTGAGTGAGAACTACCCAGTCCCACACTGTAATGCTTATATTTAGGAAGCCTTTCCCTATCCAATGCAGTAATGATTATCTAGAGTGGGATCTACCTATTCCCATGATATAATGCTTATATTTAGAAGCCTCTACAAGTCCCATATTGTAATGATTATATTGAGTTTTATTTTCCCAGTACAATGAAGAAATTCTTATATAGTATGCTCAACCTAGTTTATTTATTTTTCCATGGATATATGTTTGTTGTTTGTAATTTTTGGGCTGAATTCTTAGAGACATACCAACATGGTACTAAAGAAGGTTGATTATTATATTGTATTAATCGATTAATTAATACATATTTTATCTCTTTATTTCATACACTCTTTATTATACTTGCTTTGTTTAGAAATGGTGGTGTCGACTGAGCAAATTTTACTCACACCCTATTCATGTTGTCATTTGGTACTAGAGAAAATTATATGGATGCATGTTTAGACATGGACAAGGGACCTTGTTACGAAATTTGTTGCTTAATAGATGTATTAGGGTTTGGAGATGGTCCAACATGGGTTTCAGGATTGATATTTTTTGGGGTTATCTTATGTTATAAAATTCTTTTATTTGTATTTTTTTCAACTATAAATTTAGATATATCTCATCTTGTCAGTACACAGTTTATTATTTTGGGACTATTATGTTCGTATTTTGTTTCCCAATTGTTGTTTATACTATTTCTTCTATATCATTTCTCTAATTATATTTATTAATATTTTTTATTTTTACTACTATGTGAATTTCTAACAAGGGTTATAGTCTCCCCACTATAAATATCCAAACCCTGCTACTAGTTGGTAGCCTCTGTCATATGAGGAGGCATGCTTGGGGTTACCTAAAAAACCAATATTTTCCAAGTGAGAGAGTTTCAGACTGGGGGACATTACATTCTGCTTGAAATTTAAGCTATTTAGAGTTTTCCATGGTTTATAACATTGTTTTATTACATGAAAGTGATATCCATATAAGAAACCGAGTGTGTGGTAGACTATCCTTAATCCCATGTCCACATAAAATTACCTTATTCATTGTAATTACACTCTATTATTCATTTCACTTTATTTCATAATGTGATTTTCTCTGTTAATTGCTACATTTGTATGTGAACAATACATTTTTCTTATATATGAGGTAGATCTATGAAAATAAGTACTAAACATTTCTTGTTTCATGTAATCCCAGGATATATAGTGGTGTCTAGATCTCTTATCTCAAGCCCATGTGTGAATGTAACCATTTTCAGGATCTATTTTTGGGTGGTCTCCATATTATAATCATTTTTTAACTTCTTCCACACATTAGGATACTATATATAGAAACTAATCTATTATTCTAGGTATAACTACAGATCTTCTTTTGGATATATAGGGATTCTTAGAGTTCTCATCCCAAGTTCAGTCACATATTCTATAAACTCTATCCTCTCTCTCCATTTCAGTGTGTGATCCTCCAATTCAAGTTATTTCATCCCATGACCCTTTTCATAGATGAATCTATAATTATTTCCAATACATAAGAACCTAATATATGTATAGATATTTGATAAGGACTAAAATCGGCATGATTAATATTGATACATGATATATAGTTATTATTAAATCATTTATCTCTCACATAGAAACAAATAATAATCCACTTTAACTACCCTCAACATTCCACAATAGTCGTCAATTTTTCACTTTTAGACTATAGTATTCCAATTACCTTCTGAATACCATATTTTCTAAACCCATACATTTTATCTTATGAGTACGAATAACAAAAAACATCATAACTCTCTTGTTAATGATTGTGTCTAATTTAGGAATGGATAAAACAACTTGTTAATGATATATGTTTCATATATCAAACCTACTATCTAGATTAATATTTTTATATCTATGTGAAGATTATCTCACCCTATGGTCCCCAAAAAGTGTTGTAGTAGAACCCATGATTTTAATTTGGTAAGTGTTTATCCTCAAATTTCTTATTTTATTTCATCACCTGAAAATTTACCTAATTAAATTTATGATTTAAATTAACCACATTCATATTTCTTAGGGTTTAAATCACTCCATGATCTAAAACAACATTTATGTTTCCACACCACAATTCATATGGGTCTAAGAATCTTAACCCCAAAATAAATGAACCTCTCCGAACATATTATATACTAATTAAGGCCCTCATTCATTCATGTTGGGGGTTATATTAGACATAATAAAAACATATAACACCTATAATTTTTTTAGAATTTACAAATAAACATCCCATTAAAGTTGAGTGAGAATGAATATAGACATACATTCTTGCGATCCCACTAATCAAACATGACAAAAAAAACATGCAACACTAAATCGGGAAAAATGTGTGACCACTCCAAAAATCATGTCCACACGACCAAAAAATAGTTGAAACCTGATCATAGGGATCTAAACCCTAGAACATCCCATCAAATTGGATCCCATATACCAAACCCATCAGAACCAACCCATCCTGTCACTGCCCCGAACATCGATAGTTTCACCCATCCCATCATTGAATGAATAGATCACCTGACATTGTGTCGAGAGATAGGGCACTGGATCTGGCAATGAAAGAGGAAACCCATGACAGATGAAAGGGAGACTAAAAAATCCATCGAAAAGGTTCCATGAGCTTACATCATGAAATCCAACTATGCTGCCAAAAATAGGCCATCCACAAACCATAACCAAAATCCTCCAAGAGTAGGATCACCATCAACTAAACCACCAACACGGTCCCAAATCTCCAAAGAATCCTTCAAAACAAACTATATTGGGGTTGTGTGTGGAGGAAAAAGGATAAAAGAGAATTGGAGGACTATCTATGAACCAAACCTAACATGGGAAAACATAACCATAACCCCACTAGGCCAAAGAACACTGAATTAGGGATGCAAAAAAACAAGAACGTTTCCAACCCCCAAGTCTAACCATTGAATGAGATAAATTATGGGACGAAATTTTTCAATAGGGATATGAGCGCAGAACTAGGGGATATGAGCTGAAATTAAGAAATGAACTTGTGCCAACTTTTAGTCAAATATGTGTTTCCTTAAAACCCAAAAATATTGGGTTAATATTTTGTGACATTAAATCCCAAAAATTATTGATCCATGAACTATTAAATTAAAGATTTTTTACAATTTTTCAATTTTTATAGTGCTGATGTATACCCTATCGAATTTACATCATCTTGTTATCACTAGTTTATTAGGCACGTAACCTCATCCTCTATTACAGTTAATGGTTTGAGTCCCTAAACTACATAAAATATTTGTTAAATACTATTTGACTGTAGAAATTAGTTTCATCATTCTATATTACAAAAACATAAACTACACAAGGGAAGGTAAATTTTACTCTCTAGGATAAAACCCCACAAAGGGAACCCAATGAAATATTTGGGTCTCCACTCACCTGGAATCCTCTTCCTATAACAAAGGAAAAATTATTAACATTTATAATGGGATATTGTATATTACATGTTAGTTTGAAAAAATATAGTGTGAAACCTATGAAAAAGATGAGTCCATTCCCTCTAAACCTCTAATCATCCATGGATTAGGAAAAATATATGGTAAAAATTAATATACATAAATATTATAAGGATAATCACTGTAACCTAGATAAATTATATATAGTCTTTCTAGGTCCATAAAACTATAGAAAAGTTATATAACCCTTTTGTTCCTCACATATAGTTGTTAAGATGTTTTTTTGGAAATACACAAAGGTGTAATTTTAAGGTAATTGATCTATTTTAGTCATTGAAGCATTCATTTTAAACCCCCTTGTAGATTTTTATAATTCCAATTCATCAACTACTCTAATATCCAAATAAAAAAAACATAGATTATGGTGATGGTAAATGATTTCAATATTTGACCTACTAATATCGTTTTAATAGTATATTATGAAGTGAAAAATAACAATTTTAGTCCCTTGTCTCATGGAATATTCTTGGCTTATGATGGGGGAATATGATCCACCATAAAAATACTACCTATGTCTATCTAAGTGTGAATGTTTAAAAAATATTATATTAATTCATTCATATCAACATGTAGTCAAGTATTGAGAAATAATTATTTAATAGATATATTCCTATATAATGTTCATGTGATTTTAGTTATTAGGATATCACTCTTTATGTGTATTTTATATTATCATGAATTAATTTTATCATAATTATAGAAGTTCAACAGATGAGAAATGTATCAAGACAAAAAACCTTTATAAACTATTAAATAAAGAGGGATTATAATCTATAGACATTGTTCTACTTCCCAATTGAAAAAAAATCCGGTGAGTGAATGATGTTTACAGAATATATCAATAGGTACTTCATTAAATATAAATGTAGGATATATTATTGGTCTGAGTCATCAATAACTAGGAGAAGTACACCCATACAAGTAGTGTGTTCCTAAACCTATGATAATAGTTTACATGATCTGGTGTAATCATCCCCCCCATTTTCTTATATTTTTCATCAAGTCTTTCAAACTTATATATCCTATCATAAACATTATATAGATATTGATGGACGAAATTCACCCTAGATACCCCTACAACAATTTTTTTTTTCTGATCTTAAACAATCATATAACATTGAGGTGGATCTTAGTGTGTTGTATTCTTATGTTCTATAAAAATTATAAAATATTTAACCTTCACAATATTTAATTATGTTTTCTTGTAATTATCTCATTCATTAACAAATTTCATCATATTGTTTTAGAATTAAATATAATATAATTATTCTACATAAAATGGATCAGAATTTAATAAATAATTTTAGATAACGGTGAATTTATCCAATGGAAATATCATACTTTATCAATATAGGTCCTTCCACTCCATCAGTATCAAAGATCATTGAGTTATAAGGGACCATAGTTTCGAATATGATCAAAATGGGTAGACTAGTGTATAATATGGAATCGATTCCATTAATGTAAACATGATATTAATTTTTAGTGTTCTCTTAGAAATTTGTGATCAATATGATACTAGAGTAGACAATCACTCTATTAGTACTACTTGGATATAAAATGAATATCAAATTCTTCCACTGTTATGGAATCATTATTTGGATGAAAAGGTATACTAATTTCTACCATCCCAACCTCTTTATCCATTGTATCATGTTATGAATGGTATGTAATCAAATTTTTCATGGATAGTTTCTTTTTTCATGTAATTACCATACATTAACTTGAAATACCTTCCTCAAATTTCATATCCAATAAATGTAGATATTTATAAGGAATGAAAAAAATAATATGGGGAATCCTTCCCCCTAATATCCCCCAAAAATTCATTGATATTTTTGAAAATCACAATGTTCTATAGACATGTTATTTAATTTATGTTTTTCTCATCATAATAGTTCATTAATAAAAATAAATGAGAGACTGAGAATTTTTACTTTCTAATCTTTAGAGATATTTGGTGAAATATTACACAATTTCTCTTCCTCTAAAACAAGAGTCTCACACTAAGTCCCATGAACCTCCACTACATATGAAATTATCTCTATAAAATATATCTCAATCTAAGGAACTAAGTCCCTATCAATGATAGTGAGTGATTCATATTTAAACATGAGGGTTTCCCTCTATGTTGTTTAGGGATCCATTGCAGTAGTCTGAAGTATTAGAGTGTTCTAGTGATACTAAGGCTATTAGTATTTACCACTTGTTGTGTGATGAAATAAGGATTGAAACAATAATGTTAGTCAATTAAAAATAAATATTTGGTTCACCTAATTATATATAAGAATCCAACTTTCTGAAGAAGGATTAATTACTCATATTTATTTATTCCTCTACCTCATCATCTGAGCATTCCACATAAGGAACTAAAATAGAAAAAAAATAATATTAAATTCAATAGAGTGAGATATCAAAATTTAAATAAAAACAAAATCTGAATTTTTAATAAAAAACTTTGTCACTTGTGAAAATTTTATTAGACAATATTTTGGAACTTTTTCATAGAAGGATCTGGGAAAAAAGGGTATTCTTGTTTTACCAATAAGATAGATGAACCAAAATCAAGAAGTCATACAATGGTTACTATCTATTAATATCCAACATTATCCTATAACTATGATATAGATCTCATTATTATAAAATATTTTACCCGAAATCACAACCTAGAAAAGTCCCACCCTCAGTATACTAAGGAACAATTTTATGTGATTTGACTTCTTACCTTCAAGTTATGTGATATTTGATAATGAAAATTTTACTGGATAATCGTCATAGATATTTTTTTGTGGGAAAAATCCCACACTTCATCAATATAATGGTTTTAAAACCCTTTGATTTTCATTGTGTTGAGAATCTCATGAACATTCCTTGTGGTTTGAAGTATTTTACTAATGGTATGCATAATAATTTCCATTACACTGATATATTGACCAATTTAAGCTATATTTTTGTAAAAATGATACATATAGGATCTACCATATTGATTATTTATGGCATCCATACCATAGCATGAATCATAACCAAAAAATCATTGACATTTTCAATAACTATATTGTTGTCCCAAAATATGAAATCCTTGATATAAAAATAACATTGGAAGGCCTCAGTCTCCATGATACTTAGTAGGTTATATGAGATTTTACCTTCTAAATGGGTATTATATAATTTATTATAGCATGATTTCTTTATTTCAGAATTAAAATTTGTTGGATCTCCAATTCTATATTTTTTAAAATCATGTTAGTGTATCTTATCAAGATAATCAGGTACTCAAACAATTTTTCCATTATTATAGGGATTATTTGAACCCTAATTCCATTTATATATGGATAGGTACCCACTCACAATGGGGAAGTAATGAGTCAATATAACATTATGATATATGGGTATCCAAAAATGGTGTACCCCTATTCTATTATGATGAAAACATTTGATATGGGAAATTTGATCTCAGAATGGGTGGTCAATGGAGTCTTTATTAGAAATGTTTTTCATAAAACCATAGGTTATTTAGCTATTATTATATATAAGGGAGGTTTTGATGTTTTTCATAGTCAACATTAATGTTTTTATTAAAATAAATATGACGTGTATCCGTAATAATTAAAATCTCATTCTGACCATGTCAAAATAAATTTTTATCTCAATGAAAATATGTATGGACACTTATCATATCCACCACACACATCATCCAAAATAATTACCATTAGGACATACCCAAGGGGAAAAATTTTAATCCCAAATGTATCGTCAGGGATATCATTGATCTATCATCCATAATTAAGAAAGGATGGGTACGAGATACATTAGGGAAGAAAGGCCTATATCTGAAACTCAAAATTTCAATATCAATATAGAATTATTATAAATTTAAAATAACTAATACATATCCCTATAGTACCTAAAACCCCTAAATGTGGAATGGTGACTTTCTTTATATATATGTAGAAGGATATGATGAATCTTACCCAACACCAAAATGACCCAATAGATTGTGTGAAACCCTTTTCCCTTATAGGTTGTGAAAATCATTTGGAATTTTATTTCTTTCCTTATATTAGATAAAATATTGTGATTAGGGTTTTAGATTAGAATTGGATGAATTAAAAAACTTATAAGAACAGTTTTTTTATATTTATAATGCATTGAGAGGTGTTTTGGGTTCTATAATAAGTATAAGGAGTCCTCCATATGATAATTTTTTTTTTCAAAAGGAGGTTTCCCACTATGTATGGTTCCTTAATATTTTGAGTAAATATTTTAACACCCATAGGAAAATTTTATGGGTTATAAATGTCTTGAAGTAAAGTTGAATCTATTCGTGAAAATATTTAATGAACCATACATGGGAATCATGTGTGGTGTTGATTTATTCTTAGAGGGAGCCACATATTTGATAGATGGCTTGGTAAACCATGTGGACAATCTTTGAGAGGTAGTGTATCTTGAAAAAGTGAGAGATATATGAGTAATAAAATATTTGATAAACCATTTATCCAAATTTTACATCTTCCTATAACACCTATAAAAGTATTAAATTATGGGGTTTCCCCTATAAATTGTAGGTAACCCTCTACCCTATTATTTTCTAAAATGTGTCCCGAATAGAGGAGCTCATGGGAGCTCCCCACTTACTCCCTCTCCTTTGAATCATCTTGTATATGTATGATTTTAGGGATATTATATCATACATAATGGTGATATATTCTATATTTTTTTCTGAACTTCTCTTTCCAAAAACTTAATAATAATTCATTATTGGTATTTTGTGATGATATCCACCATTTCATGGTGGAAATAATTAGATATGATGGAATGTTTCTTAGTGTGTTTATAGGATGTCATGGGATGAGGAATGTATTGTGTTTGTTATTATTTAATTGAAATTAAATTTCCCTTTAAAATTTTCTAGATTTTTTTATAAAATTCTTTGAAATTGATGAGTTAATAGATGTTAGATAATCAAGATTTTTCCTAAGATATCATCAATGTTACTCTTTATAAATTTTCGATGAGGTTGTTTATAGTTTCCATACTATGATATTTCATGGTGAGATTTTAGAAAATTATGGATATTTAAGATAAATTATATAATTATTTATCAATTAAAATAATTAATTTATGTAGGTTTTGTTCCTTGATATTGGATATGGGGTGTTGAGATAATTTTGAACAAGGCCTAACTGTGAATAATCAAAGATTAGTGATGGTGATAACTCTATATGAAGATGGTCCCTACATATCTCCCTATAGTTTATGAAAAGTTTCATATTCAAGTGATGTGTAGTATCAACATAGTGGGTGATCAAACATTAATTTAAATTAATCATTTCATTAAAGTAAAATTTATATTGTCAAATACATCTTTCGAGGGCCACAAAAAACTTTTGAGCACTAGTTTATTACCTCAACCACTGATGAGGAATGGAATGATCATAAAATTTATTCCCCAGGGTTTTTCGACCATATAGTTTATAAATTATATAAATTTAAATGATTTAGTTTCCATTAGTATAGGTTAACTTATATTCCTATTGGTAGATGAGTGTGTTTAAATAATATGATTTTCTTGAGTATTACATGGAAGATCTATAAGATAACACATTAACTTCAGGATAGTTTCTTTGTGGGGAGGTGATAGTTCCTCTTACAATAGTATTTGATCACCACAATGGGTATACGCTAGAAAATATTTATATATAGGTTTGGTATGATAGGAATAATCTCGGATGAATTTGGTAATGTTATGCTAGTTATATAATCCCTCTAAATCAATTCAAATGCATATTTTCATTTACAATCTATGATTTCATGTTATGAATAACTTAATCAAGAGGGGAATTATACCCATGGAATTATTATCCTGGCTTGAGATTCTGGAATGAGATAGGGTATCCCATTAAGTATTTCCAATTTATTATGATTTTAGGGGACCTTTGTGAGTACCTCAATATTAAATTAGACCCATGGTGGGTTAGTTTAGCATGAAGGTATCATCAATATCTGGTGTCACCATAGAACCAAAGGATTGATAGGGATAGTTGAGAATAACTATAGTGATAGATATAAGCCATATTTTGTATAATAATACCTTGGTTATATATGATTGGTTTTTGTTTATGTACAACCCTCATAATTTTTGACAAATTATATATTGGTATGATGGATCAATTTTCCTTTGATTTTTTTGCATACATGTGATTCTGTGGATAATTTCAAGGATCTGGTGTTGAAACCTAGTGTTATACATGATATATGAGAAAATTCCTTGGATTAAGTATTTGAAACTTATGATACATGGGACTCTGAGGATAATTATGAGGAATTGTTTTTTACCCATGATGACACATGGGTTCCCTAGGATGCTTCCTAGGATCTAGTGTTTATACTTGAATATATCCAGTATTCCTAATATATATCCTAGTATTCCGAATCCATGAAAAATGATACATGGGATGCTTGGTATACTTCCAAGGATAAAATATTTCTGTATGATTATATATATATAATGTCTGGATTACTTCCTATTATCTAGAGATTATTCGTGATAATATATAGGATGCATGGGATAGTTCCATGATCGAAGCTTCATATATGATTATATAAGGGGGTTTGGGGATATTTCTGGGGATCTGGTGTTTACACTCACTACTTCGAGATTCGTCAAAAATATTTTAGATATGTACATTATAGATACTATAATAATGTTTATGGGATACTTTCTAGGATATTGGGATTACACATGATATTTCTATTATATTCCTCATATTCCTCTTGGGATATGGTATTTACACCTAATATAAATTGAGTTGAATATATAGGATAAACTAGGGGATCTTCCCTAGAGTGACTATATATAAATATAATGATACTATTTGGAGGAATTTGACCCACCCATTCCTTGGTATTCATATAATTGGAGGCATTCCTACTATGGCCAATGAAAGTAGGGTTGTTCCTCAGTGTCACTATAAAACCTAAAGATCAACTATAAATATTTATTTACTCTTTTTCAGTTCCTTAATTATTTTTATGTATATCAAAAATGCATAAATTTTATTAAATTGTTATATTAGGGATTCCATTAGTTATTTATGGATAAATTTTACTCACACCCTGATCACGAGAACATGAAAATCTAGTACCTGAGAAGACTATGTTGTTTGTAAGTTTGGTTGGGGAAGAAGAACTATGTTTCATAATCCAGTAAGATTACTCAGATTAAGTCTATTGATTCGGATGCGTTATATACAAGTGATAAAATTGGTCCCTCTAATATGTTATTATTTATTTTCTATAATTTATATGTGGTCATCCTAGTGGGTGACTAGTTTTAGTGTGTGAGTGTATGCTTCAACAAATCATTTGTTATAGCATGAATATTTTTTTATTCTTTGTACATTTTTTATTTTTGATGGATGTTATTTGGATATTTCCAATGTTTCTTACTCTTATTTGAGGGTATAATCTCCCCATGGTAACACCTTAAACCCTAAATTATAGTTGAAAACCTCTAGTATATGGGGAGTCACACCTAAGGATAGGTTAAAACATTGATATAGATATTGGTGAGTGGTCCTGTGTTGTGGGGATTTATATAGTTGTATAAAATAATTTTTATATCATCTTATTATTTTGGGATATGGAAAAAATTATATAGGAATGGTTGATATCTTTTCAAAGACTTTAGACTAGTGCATCACAAACCCCTTTTTCAATGGAATGTCCATGTTACAAGGGATTTTAGACTTTTTTTCTTACATTCTTGTAATATTAAGATATTTTTTTAATATGATGTGTATATTTTGGTAGATATTGTAGTTTTTGATCTTGGACAATTTTAAAGAGGAATTTATACATACATTATATATTACACATGGTACTGACATGAACTTATTGTGATATTATATTATTAATATTATTGATGATTAATAAATTTTTCGTTAAAGTTTCAAAAAAAATATAGTCTTTTATCATATAACTTGTTTATGTAATTCTAATAACCATAATAATAGTATGTTTTCCTTATATGGTCGGTCGAATATATCTTATAAATGGATACTACTTGGTGGAAACTATACATTCCATCTATTTAAGGGATGTTTAGTGTCCTTTAATAGGAGGGTAAAGGAATTGGATGAATTGATAATTAACACCATATTGGTAATTATAATACTCGTTCAAAAATGGATTTTGATATCATAAATTGTAAATATTAAACTATATGGTGTTTTTCTATATATAATCATAGATACATTCTATTTAACTAAACTAAATGGCTATGGTTTCAATTGACACAAATCCTTATAGGATGATGTACTTACCTGTATATAGATTAGATTGTGGTGCATGAGGGGTAATTTGTTGTACAATTTCATAGTTCCAATTAGTTAATTAGAGTAGTAATATTACATGAGAATAAATTCTTGAAATATATATATATATATATCTTTCTGTGTGTGTGTGTGTATTTTTTTGTGAAATAACATTAGAGTGTGTATTTTCCTGTTATTTTTGTTCGGATATTTGAGGAGAGATTATAGATGTTTCCATATGAGTAGTAACCGTTTAAGACACATTTTATGGGATATGTGAGAGAGCCTAGAACCCATATTATGTATCTCAAGATATTTTCTAGCCTTGTGATATTATTTAGTGGTACAGTTTTTTATTACATATATTGAGATAGTTTTGATATTAAAATTTAACCCGGTAGAGGGTTTAACCTAGGATTATGTGTTCATATAGAAATGGATACATGGGGAGATGATTCAAAGTATGGGACTGGTATATAATAATCCTTTCTGATTTTGGAATATAGGCATAGTAATTATCTTGATATTTTGAATGTGAAATAATGAGGTGTTCTTGTGTTGTGATAGGTCTTACATGTATATGAGGCATAATATGATGTGTATTAGGCTAGTGATGATAAGATTCATTAGATATATCTTGATTTATTTTGATTCAAATGATATAGTATGGTGGAACCATGGTGTAATCCTCCTCCAATATGTTTTAATTTTAGTAATGAGGGAGATAGAGAAATAATTTAAAGAAAAACTTGGGAGTAAAATATGATCCATTAAAAATGTTTTATAAGTTAGTTTTATTTGAAATGAATCATGGATATGGTCTTTTGATATGGTCTGGTACAATCATGGTTGCTTGAATTTTTAATGAGAATGAGAGGTGTTACCCTTGTGGTGGGAGGAAATCATAATGATGGATTAGATTGTTGTAATATTTTAGATCTGATCCTATTCAATGTATATAGTTTATAGAAAGGTCAGAAAAATTCAGGCGAAGTGATAAGAGTGAAATTATGGAACCTATTGAGGTTTCCCTCACGTAGTGGTGTCAAATAAGACTAATTGTGGTGAGTTCACCATTAGTCGTTGGAATTCCTGGCCATTTTATTTTATAGAATTTTTAAGGATTATAACGGTTAAATTCTTGGTGCTCCTTGAACGTGTAGTGAGTATTTTAAATTTTGGAACACATGTATGAGAAGGAAAACTATTCCCATTAATTATATGTTTAAATGAATGGATTTTGTATTGTGTAGGTATGACCCTTATACCATTATGTTTATCAAAAGTATATTGGACATTTTTTGTTAGTTCACTTCAGACCCATGATTGACCTGGTATGATCAATGAGTGGGTCAGATTAGTGACCATGAAAAAATCATCGGAGGTGTATAATAGAGGATTTTGTTGGTCTAGTATCCAACCATTTTAATTTTACATGGTGCAATTTTCATATTTTTGTGTGGGTATTTAAAAGATATTGTGATGCTTCCAAGGATTTTGGCATAATTATTGAGTAATGAGATAGTTCATTGATGGGTGAAACCAATCATTTTAAGGATAAGTCCTCAAAAGGATGACCAACACACATTTTTTCATATTTGTTTGATGAGATAGAGACTATAATACAGGTACCATTGAACAAATGGTAATGATTTTCAATTGTTGATTATTGTGGTAGGGATCTACAAGGCATAATAATTGATCATTATGACCATAGACATATGGTGAAGAGAAATATAATCATATAAATAAATTATTTGATGACTTTTTCCATATAGATAACTAAGAATGGGTAATAAACTCTTATGTAATTTGGTGATGGTGATGGGTGGTATTTTGACTTTTGAAGAATAACATATTCCTCATGTTTAGAGTTGCGTAACGGAAGTTCATTTTGTATTTAGGGATATAACACATTGTGTTTATCATGAATTAATTATTGAGACATGTCAGTATTAAAGGTTGAAAATAAATCATTCTTCTCAAGGATAAAAAGTTCTAGAGTGTGGTGATTATAAAACCTCATGTCCTTACAAGTCATAAAAAACATAAGGAAATTTAATTCTTGTTCTTTGATAATCATTAATTTTGAAATATGGATTTAGATAAAAAATTTAATAGTCAAAACATCCCATGAATGTGTTTTTTGATATTTATTTTGGACTAGGATTTGTTTTATGTGTTGTATTATCTCTTTAGTTTATTGGGTTTCTATTCAAGATATTAGTAAGAGATATTTCTCCATATATAGTTACTGAAAAATTCAGGAAAATCATTCACCACATTAGGAAAAACCATAAGGGATTGTTGGGATTAAGGGGGAGGTGCATGATTGAAAATAACCATACATGGAAATCATGTTTGGTGTCTTCTTATTCTTAGATGTATTTTCATGATTGGCATATTTTTTGGAAAACCGTGTTTCCAAAGGATGTAAGGTAGTGTGGGTTGAGGCCTTGTCAGTTGAACAGTTGGGGAATCAATTGGTATAACATGTTTTCAAACTGTATAACTACCCTATAATAATTTATAATATTAAACTAGTGTGTTTTATTTTATCATTTTTATGTAAATATCTTCCTTATTCCTTTCCTCCTGAGAAGCCAGACTAGAGTATCTCACTTGAGCTCTCCCCTTTCTCCCTCTCATTTGAATCCCCTTGGGATGGGGTGGTTTCCTAGATATTATTTTTATAATTTTTTGTTAAGAAACTCAATTTATTCATTATAATTTTTATATTTTCTAGATATTTATTTCATTAAAAATTTTCTTAGGGGGTTAGTGTCTATTTCCAGTAGAGAATATTAGAAATCATCTAATTTTTTTAGAATATGGTCAGTGTTTCTAGAGGAAATTTAAATAATATAAACACTTATAATTATGATTCATTTAATTTAATGTAATTTTCCCTATAAACATTACTGGGGATATTGATAAAATTCATTGAAATTGTTTTTTTAGTAAGTGTCGGTTGTTATGGATTATGCCTTGGATGGAGTTAAGGGAACACCATATACCTTTTAGGTGAGTTTGATCATGGTTTTGGTGTAGTGAGATTACATGGTGAGATTTTATATAATTATAATTTGTTTAGTTTAATGGTAAAATTAGGTATCAAATGTTAAAATCAATTGATATGGGTGTTGTGTCTTGATATATGTGTTCATATTTTGAGATGAGATTAGATAGGGTTTGGTTACATAAGTGTGGATATCAGAAAGAGTGATAACACAGTAGAAAAAATTGGTCCCAAAACATATCCCCATTATTTATATGTGTTTTCATATTCATGTGTTATATGGTCTTACCACTTTGGGTAATTTATGTTCTTAAATAAAATGTTTCTTTAAAATAAAATTCCAATGGATAGACATATGTGTTAAGGGCCTCAATGGAGTCTTGAGAATTATCTTGGTGATTGGGCTATAGATGGCTGAGGGAATGATCATAAAATATATATTATTAGTTTTATGTATACTGAAGTTTATATATTAAATAAAATTAATGATGTAATTTATCCATTTTATAGGTTCCCTTAGATTCCTATTTGTAGTGGGGAGTGTTTAAATAAGATTATTGTATTGAGTAGAACCTTAAATAAATTTGTGATACCTTATTTCCATTAGACTAGTTTATTAGACTAGTTTTATGTATACTGAAGTTTATATATTAAATAAAATTAATGATGTAATTTATCCATTTTATAGGTTCCCTTAGATTCCTATTTGTAGTGGGGAGTGTTTAAATAAGATTATTGTATTGAGTAGACCCTTAAATAAATTTGTGATACCTTATTTCCATTAGACTAGTTTATTAAAGTATGGGGAAGTTATTCCCCCTCCCCCACTATCGTGTGAAACATTTGGTGGTTCTACCTTGGTCCATATTTGTGTAAATTTTAGGCATGATGGGACCGAAGTAGGATGACATTGGAAGTGTGAAGGGAATTATGAAATCAATCTAAAGAGAATACAGAGTGGATATTATTATGAAACTTGTGAGGTCATGTTTAAAATATGGTTATTAGGAGGGTTTATATTCCATATATCTAGTGTGAATTCTCAGAGAGGTGATGATGTAATATTAGAGAAAATATTTGGTGTACAGGTTAACATGATATGTAGGAGACCTTGGTGGTATCCTAAATATTTTATTGACCCCATTGAGGGTTAGTACAAGGGGTGGATATATTCAATCTCGACTGTCACCTTGTAATCAAAGGATTAGCATGGATAGACTTGCATGGATACAATGATAGGTTTATATCTTTCAATTGGGAGGTTAACTTGGGTTATGTGTGAGGAGTTTATTCATTCGAACAACACTCATCATTTGTGACACATGTGATATTAGTAAAAGGGATATAATATCACATAAATTTTGATGCACACATGGGATTCATATGATGCTTCTATAGATCTAGTTTTTTTTCCTAATGATATATGTGATACATGGGATACATATAAGGATATGGTGTTTATTTTTGATAAAAAATGTGATACCTAGTATACATATGAGGATCCATCATTTTAATCTAATAATATATATGAATCAAAGGATATTTTATAGGATACAATGTTTGATGATATATGGGTTACCTAGGATACTTCCTAGGACATGGTATTTTGTTTGATGATATATGGTATGCCTGGGATATATCATAGTATTTGATGTTTACAGTAGATGATATATGATATCTCTATGATAGTTTCAAGGTTCTAATTATTATGCACAATGATATATGGGATTCCTAGGATACATCATGGGATTAGATGTTTACACATACTATTATGGGATGAATGTGATATTTCATTGGATCTTGTTGTGACACATTATACTATGAGATATAAATGATTCTTATAAGTTTCTTTTGTATTTTATCCAATAATTCTATGAGACTCCTACAATAAATCCTATAATACACTATTTACATTAGTCAAAAAATTATATATATATATATATGATTTATGTAAGACACACTACCCATAAATTGATTTTATAAACATAAAATGATATTATGGGAATTCATTTAACCGAACCTTGGCATTGGATTCCCAATATATAGAGACACTTTATCATTTTCTAAACTAGGTACGGATAATCCCTAATATCACCATATACCAAAATGATTTATACTGATTATTTCATTACTCATCCCTAGTTTATCATTTATTTCTATAATAATATAACAAGTGTATACTGTATATTCACTAGTTATGTTAGGGACACCACTGGTACTAGCATGTTGAGTTTACTCAAAACCTGATCGGATGATGATGGCACATCAATACTCAAGAAGACCTCATTGTTCATAGGTTTATATATATTAGAGTCCCTTTTATATATTTTTAATGGGATATCTTAGATAGAGTATGGATATTATGATAAGTTGAGGCTCTATGATGGAAATTGATCTTTTTCTATATTTTTTCCATTTCTACAGTATATGTGGTAATCCAAGTGCATGACCAGTTGTGGTGTATGATATACACACTCGCGTTTTATTTATTATAGAATGAATGTTTATTTATTCCATTAATTGAGATTATTAATTATAGTTTTTTGGTTATTTACACAATTTATTACTCTAATATGAGGGTATAGTCTTTCCATAATAACACCATAGCCACTAAATACTATTATAAAACCTCTATCATATAGGGAGGAATGCCCGAGTTTATATAAAATCTACTATTTGGACACTAGTGAGTGGTTTGGGGATGTAGTGTATCCCAAATGGGTATTCAATCTTCCAATATAGTCTCTATTAGAAATGTTCTTGAGCTTACCCCATTATATGAATCACAGGACGATATCATGTACCCCTAAACAACGTCCCATGGGTATTGGAGAGGTGAGTCTAGGGGTCAACTTCCTAGTTGAAAGAGTATTTTTGATACCCTTTATAGATAAGCCTCCTACCATGTAATAGTTAAACCTTACTTTAATGGTGTGTAAGCTAATGGGATTGTTCATCTGAAATCACATTAATTAGACTTTAAGAGTATAAATTAAACATACTTGGAACCAATTATAGGTTACCGTGAAAAATTATATATAACCCACATGTTTATTCTATATTCCCCATGTGATAGGTGGAAGGTGTTATTCTAGGGACTCTAGTGGCTATGTATCTTAGGGATATAATTTTTATTGTCATACACATATGACTATGATATCCAAACTCCATAATATGGTGTAATATTTTCAAACAAATTACACCAAAATCAATTCAGGATTAAGCATACCTATGGGTCATAGATCCTACTAATCATTCCTTCCTTTGAGTTGGTTAGAGATTACACTATGGTAGATGGACACATTGTAGTAAATTTTAGGATCTATATCATAATAAAATATGCTTGGAGTCATATTTTTATCACAGTAAATATATTATAGATTGGTGGTCACCTATTTAATGTATGAACCCCCATATGTTATGTTCACAACCATCAGGTTCATGTAGCGAGAGAACTAGGTGTCTGTTATATTATCTATTAGCCTCATGATATAAAAATATATAAGAATCTTTTATCTCTAAATTTGAATGATTTTAGATTCTATAAATCTCTAATGATTCCCTCACATGTACTATGTGAGGAATGATATATGGGGTGTATGTTTTCTTTCTTGACATTATTTAATACCATTAACGAGTTGGTTGATGGGTGTTGTGTCTTCTATATCATGAATAGTTTTTAAATATCCATCCATTTCCATAAAAAATAAGACAAAAAATTAGTTATATTAGATACAGAAGTGTTCATGGGATGGGTGTGAATTAATATGATCATGAGATAAGGAATTAAAATTAGATATTAAAATTCCACTCAATATGAATTTTCATGAAACACTATATCCTCAGGTCATGGTGCTGAGATCATAGTGAACAATTTATCAATCCTAAAATCAGATGTCTAGGAATCCATGCTCAGTCATCTATAACTAGTTGTCTTTCAAAGGTGGTTTACACCCATCCAACTCTTCCTTAATTCTAATTCACAGCTCTTGCTATTTATCAGTCCCCCCTAGAATTGGAATGGAGGGTCACTGAGGAGTTACTGAGAGCCCATTTAACTACATAAAAAAGTGAATCACCTATATAATTCACACAAGTTTAAAGTGTGAGTTTACAAAGGTGTTACACTCATAATTATAGGGGATTAATGTGCCCCACATCAAACAAAGTGCACCAAAAAAATGTGATGAGAAACACATTCATGTGATGAATGATTCCACATGGGGACACATAACAAGCCCAGACCACAACCAAGTCAAATTTATAGTAGACTTTGATCTTATTCACACTAATATAATTGAATTATAAGTTGTTAATTTATTAGATATTATATTTATTTCATGAAATAAATCAACTAATTATTTTAGATGTTTAGTTTACTTCACGGGGAGAGGAACTGTTTGGGTTCCAAGATCAACTCACACCAAGATATTGAACTCACCTGTATTCCCTATCCATGACGTTCCCATGCACCATGTTATTTTTATAGGCACACTATGCACCTTCTATTATGATGATAGATTCTTTGATGTAGTTAAAATCATTATTTTTTATCCATACTCCCATTACCTATATAATAAAACCTATACCCCCAAATTTGAAATTAAGTGTAGCTAAGTGTGAGGGACTTTGATAGGAGAATAAAGGTGATGCCTCAATATCACATATGCATAATAAATCAATGTGTAACATCTATAAGCTCCTCTTTAGTTGTGTTTCAAATCATAAATAATGGGAAAATAAAGGAAGGTAAAATTATATGTAACATTAAATGAGTATGACAATTTGTTGAAAAATTTATAAGGTAATAAAGAAATATTATAGTCAGAGACCCTCTATAAGAGGAGTAACCAATATCCTAGGTCAAAAAATAAAGGTTCTTTTTATATCCCAAAGGGTTATCTCCCAATTATTACTGAAGTGGTCACTCATAGTTCACCAACATGGGTTTTCCATGGACCCAGGTCTCTAATCAGAGAACCCCATAAACCCAAGTCACCTAAATGTGTATACGATCCACCCATCCCAACATCCATTGATCCCCCACTCATAGTACACCTATAGAGGTGCCTCATTTTTCCTGGTGACCTAAATAGGTTCCCCAATCAAATAGGTAAACAATATGGGTTCCCCATTCAACTAATCCGCCAATTTAAAATCCTTCTTTTTAGAGCTCACCTACCTGGGTTCCTATGTATATAAGACTCCACCACATCCTTTAGAAATACATTAATGGGATATGAATACATTAAATCAATTTTTTATTTAATAATGGTGTTTGACCATCCCATGGGAGACCCTCCCCAAGTTTTCCACCATAATAAATAGGACCATTAGGGTTTTAACAATCAATTACTACATTGATAGAAAGGGTCCATATATTTTGGTTATTGGTGAGTTCTCCCCTATATCAAAAAGGCTATCCTAGATCATGATGCTTAACATGTCTTCCCCAAACTAGTTTCTATAGATTTCAATAATCCTATCAACATAATTGAATCCAGTTAATGATCTAGAGATCCATGGATGTATATATGACTATAATATGTTGTAATTAACAACCCTTATTCATTGGTTTATATAATCCATGAGTCCATTCATCCTTCTATATTCACTAATTGATAGTATGTGGGAATTTTATCCCCAGAATCATATTAAGTGCAAACCCCAATTGTGTTCTCATTAATTATCTCATCCTAATGCCCCCATAAATAAACCATAAATAAATATTCCTCTTATTTAGTTTAATTCCTTGTAATAACCACATATATTACTTCTAAGTAGATAAGATAAAGTAGAAAATGATTATTATGTGTATGTCCCTTATAAATTAATTATATATACCATTAAACTAGTATTCAGATCTGTATAACAATAAATTATATAACATATCATCTATTCTACATGAAATTAAAATATTTTGAATAGGAATGAGTAACTATAATATATAAGTAGCATTATGGTTCATGGTTTCATAAGCATAAAAGGCACCACATTAGTCTTGTCACATGACCATAAAAGGTAGAACATTACCTATTAAGAGATACCGGACTACATGGGTACTTATTCCATTCATCGAGATATTTAGGAATCCCCTCTCATGGGATTGATTCCAATAATAAATATCCATCCACCGAAATGTATGGAAATAAATTATATAGTTCCCAACCGTATGTATTTCAACAATAGTATAATAAAAAATTAATGGAAAAGATATAGGAATTATGATACAAGCATATGGACCCATATATTCATGATAATAATCGATCAATCTCATGAATAATTCAATATATATTGTTCAAGGTATGATTTTACAAATATGTATTAAATATATAATAGATAAGTAGAAAATATCATAATACCCCTTAAGAGATGATCCCAACTAACATAATCATAATAATAATTTAAAAAAATGTATCTTCAGTGTGTCACAATGATGGTATGCCTTCAGAAATTAGGTATACACTGATTAAAAATTCAAAAACATAGAGAACATGAGGGAAAATTATTAATACAACAAATGATATCCCAATAATTCTTACAAATGAAATATTAAAATTGACTTATTTTAAGAGAATATTTTTCCCTAATTTATCATTTTATCATTTATTAACTCTAGAAATAGGTGTTAAATTTTTTCCTTTATACCTCTTCATGTTATCCAATGAGAATATAATATAATGGAATGACCTTATCTTGAAATTAAATGAGGACTTTGTTCTGAGAAGCTCCCATTAAACTACGTTCTTTAATTTAAGTACTTCATCAATCAAAATTATCAAGAGGAATGTTTTATATTTATTTTGAATATAATTGAATAAATTATATAGATAATTTTTTTATAATTTTCCATTTTTTAAAAGAATCAAAATTATCCCCATTTCTTACAATCTCCAAGGACTTAAAAATTTATTAATGTTACATCAAATATTTCAATAGGTGATTCCATTTTCCAAATATAAATTTATCTTCAATGTTTGTAATATTTATGTCATTTACCATCAATTTGGTTGTAATATTAAAAACTTGAGAATTATTTTCTTCAAAAATGATTATTTTTCTTATTCTTATAATAAATTATTTTAGGAAAACTCTATGGATGCATAATGCTTTTACTTTTTTATATTTTTCCATTGACCATTTGAAAATTATTATATTTTGTTTAACCATATATCTTATCATTATCTTTATCTATTACAATAATTATTTTGAATCATTTAATTTTCTCATTAGTCTTTATATTTATAAATTAAATTTACTTATAAATAAAAAATAAACTCATTTCATGTTTTTTAAATATTAAATAACTTATTTTAGGATTTTGGTCACTATATAATTTTTTTATGAATCCATCATCATCATGTAAAATCTCTATATAGACATAATTTTGTTTCTAATTCATTCCTAATAACCTCAATACCATTCTAAAAAATAAAAATTAAAATTAAAAAATCATATTTTAATGGTAATTTTATAAAATAATTATTTTAAAATTTATCCAGAATAAAAAATTCATTAATCTCTCTTTGAGTTCCCAATTTATTAGAGGCCATATTACGATTTTAATTTATTATCTTTTATTTTAAAATAATGAATTTTTAATCATCCTAATTCATGGTAATATAATCACCAAATTATTCTTCAAAACAATATAAGGGAGATACTTTATCATCCATTGACACGAGTTATCAAATGATATTAATTAAATACTCTAATATCTCAAAATAAGTATAATAATGAAGTATATTTTTTAATAGATTTATTGGTTAAAATAAATTTCAAAATATTTTTCTTCATTTCATTATGAGATATTTTTTAGTAATCTCAAATCTTCATCATGGAACAATATCTTTAGAATATCATCACCGTATAATAGTAGATAATAAATCACACCCTTCCTCCAAATATTATTTTAATATCCATCAATGATTAGAGATTTCAATAATGAATTAATATGTGATGTAAATATAGACTATAGATATTATATAAATAAATCCCAATAATAAATATTTTTCTTAAATACAATTTTTTTGAATTATAGATTTTAATGTAAGTTTTAAAGTACCCTATATGGGGTGAATTAGGATAACAACAATTTTCATAATTTTTTATTACAATTTATTTTTTATCATATATTTTTCATCTATCGATAAGAAAATTATTTAAATCTATCAATCAATAAAGACACAAGTCATCATAAATTATAATAAGTGATTAAATCAGATAAGGATAGAATTATTTTTTTGGATCATAATTTTGTAAAATATACAAACAATATGTTTATGGAGATATATTATCATAAAAATTAAACTATAATCCCACTCCATATGGATAATTGTTTTAGGAAAGACCTCTCCTTACCTAGGTGTACTGTATATAAAAAAATTAATGATAAATCACTTACCCAATAAGGATTACTTCCTTCTCAACTCGATATCTGCATGGGCATAATGTTAAAATATTTTATAGGTGTGCGTTTAATCTCCTATTTAATATATGAGTATTGGTAATTTGATCCAATGATAGATGATGTATTTTTTATGGGTTTACATGTATTTTCAATAACTTCTATTTCTAATATGAACAAATCTTTATTGGAGTTCATTTTATAATCTATAATCATTCACAATAGTGGTAAATTATTCATTCTTAGATGATTTGGATATAATTTTTTTAAGATAATTTACATTTAATACACTCTTTCTTTATATCTATTTATTCTATAAGAATCTTCTGTCAACATTATTCAATTTTTGAACCTGTATATTAATTAAATATTTATATAAAAAATCTATGACTTACCTATATATAATTAGTGTTCAAAATATAAAAATGTTTGAGTGAAGGATAGTTACCAAAATAATGGTTAATAAAATAAAGGGTATTTAATTTTAACTTTATTTGTATAAAAATTTTGTGTTTTATTTTTATCAAATTAGTCAAACCATAAACAGTTTGAATAAGAACAATTACTATTTTATAATCACTTAAAAATTTATTTATGATTATCCAAAGATGGTTTGGTACTCTTTGGGAGTTTTTTTAATAATATTTGAGTTAGAGTGTGATCATTGGAGTTTTTTTGGAATCATTAGAGGGAATATTTTGCTGAAATGGTTAGGATAACACCATGAATTCACAAATCATACCTAAAAAATAAGTTATCTTCCATGATTGTTTTCTCAAATGTGATAATTAATTATTGGTCTATCATTATATATGTGTCAATATGAAATGACTTAACATTGATTATTTGGGTTTAGGATATTTTAGATGTGAATAATTATTGTGTTTTGAATGATTTGATTGTTTTATGAAGACACGTATAAAATTGAAATACATATGTATATGATAATATGTTTCGATATATTATGTATGTGTAAAAGTATTACACCCAGAATTAAGTGGCGGAACTATTAAATAATAGATTATATTATACTGTTATGGACATTATAAAAGTCACATTTTTTCGAAATTGTAATTATATAGATAAAAATAATGTCACAATATAATTATTATAATGGAAAATTTGATTTTTGAGAAACCATTTTTAACTACATGTGTTTTGTTTTGATTTTCCTCATCATTATATGCTTTATTATAAAATATATATTCATGTGTTTTTTATGTAGTGTGGTGAATGAATTAATTTATTCTATTACTCAAAAATTCATGTCCCTAAACCATATAAAAGTTAAAAAACAATTATATATTAATTGAATGTGTTAGATTAAAGTGGGAGAACATAGAGAATGATGTTGATTATTGAATAATAATTTGAAATTAAAAATTTAATAAGTTTGAATGTATTTGATGTGTACTCACTATACATAGAATTTATGTCAAATGATTCAAATGTAAAGGATTACATTTTTTATATATTGTGTTTATTGGATTTCCCTTATTGTTTGGTGATCATTGATTAATTTTCACTTTTGGATATCATGGATAAAATTGGAAAAATATTTTGTACAGTATAAAAGAATTAAATTGCAACTAAATATCATATTTATCATTGTCATGTGGATAAGAAAATGTTTTAATCTATTGGATACTTATTAAGAGACTAATATTGATTTTAGGATATAATTATTTCTTTTTTTATTATTAATTTTCAGAAAATTACATGGGATAATAAAACAATTTGTAATATTCATTTTTAAACACAACTGATTCATCGATAAAACCTAAATGTTGTAATTGATGTAGTCATTTTAGTGGAATATATAGGATTTGATGACCCCCTTCTATTCCAATGATGGAGACATTGATTTTGGATGGTGTACACTATGAATCAATGTGTTATTCATTATTATGTGAATGTAAAAATGTCTTTACTAAAATTATTTGTTTAATTTGAGTGGTTTTAATAGAGAATAAGTAATAATTTTAAAAGAATTTTTATATTTTTTATAATCATTGATAAAGGTTGATTATTTATGAATATTTCAGGAGTATTATTAACTAATTAACCCACAAATAAAATAGGTAATATTTATTTTGGGGAAATTATATATTAGTGATGGTGTTATATACAATGAGACCTATCTATAATGATAATTTTCAATTTGATATATCAGATTTAACTCAAGTTAATTTATTTTTTTCATCCTTTATTTAAATTATTAATTTCTAGATGGGGTAAAACAATATTAAATAAAATATTATATATATATATATATATATATATCAATTACATTATATAGATATTTATTCATTGTCTGTCAAATAATATCAATTTATATAATCATAGAAAATTAGATCTCGCAATATATATTTTTTCTTTTTATATACAATTAATATTTTTATAGATTTCTTCATCATACTACTCCTATGATAAATATTTGGATCATTTCAGGTTTTTGAGATTCACCATGATATTTAAAAGTTTGAAAAACCTAAAAAGAGTAGTCAAATACATCAAAATATATAATATTATCTCTCCCAATATTCATATATTTATCTATCAAATATTCAAATCTAAAAAATAGAGATAAAAAACTTATTGTTTTGCATTTTAACATGTATTATTGGTATTTAGGTAGAAAATCCTATGAAAACTATGAGTGTTTATCCCATCAAGAATTGAGTAATGAATTCCATTAAGGTATGAGTCTTCTCACCCACTAGACATTGAATTTTATCATTCATTAAACACCCTAAAAATCATTTTTAACATCTAGTTATATCCACAAATGATCATTTCAGGTACTCTTGATTGAAATAGTCCATTGATTGGCCAAAATTTAGTCTGTAAAATGGTGGATAGTTGAGTGTGCAATCCTTTACATTCCATATTGTGTGGCTCAATGCACATATTCTATGTCACTTGAATACACACCATGGGATATTTAACATAATTAAATAGACATAATTACCAACCTAAGGTGGAAAATGACATGTTCAACATTGTGAAATGTTATGTCACATTTAACTCTTACCGGATAACACTATCGATGGAATGAAAATGAACAATGCCTATGATATTAAGATAACACTATATAATTTATTTAATTTTCCCAAATTTAATTTCTCTATCAATTTGTGAATTGTTTTCGGTTTTTTGGACCCATCCATTGATCTTATTGATTAATTTACCCTTAGTTCCCATATTGATCATCAATAAATCCCTAGATAACTTATTAAGACCACCACCATACTTAATCCCATTTGAATTAAAATATATTATATTCATATGATTGATGTGATACTTTTCAGAACATCAACTAAATCAGGCCCCCATTTCTACACTTTCAACTACCTAATATAGGATACCAGATCTCATTATTTATAAAAATCCAAACTACCACTTGCGCTCTAGTTTTCAAACTGATAACCTTTACAATGGATTGATTTTAAATCATATTAAAAGAAGATGATGGAAACCATTTTCAAAATAACGTGCATAAATAATCAAATTAGGAATCATTTACTTAGTACCTCAATAAAATTTAATGATTTAACCATACATATACAATTTAACCTACCAAAATATTTATTCATAATATGAAAAATAATCAAAAAACCATTTATACTAGCCAACATGAAACCAGATACCCAATTTTGATAAAATCGTCCCCTTATATTTCAAAATGACACCATAAAGTGCTATAAAACCATTAAATTATTAATTTGAAATCCACTAATATCCCAATGGGGTTTTATATAAAATTACTAATAGAACAGTTTCAATATGAAATTGATATATAATAAATTTAGGGATGTTTTAAAAAATAAATTTATTTCTAATAAATGTTTTATTAAATTAATTGGTTAATAAAAACTATGATTAAAAAATATAATGAAAAAATAAATCCACATACCTCATTTCACAATTTCCATTTTTATATTATGTAATATAATTATAAAATCACATCATAATATCATAATAATAGTAAAATTAAATTCATAATTTATGAAATTTAATTAAATTTTAAAGATGGATCTAGAATCAATGTATTCTTATTGAATAGTCATGTAGTGATGATTAATCCTATAATAATTTTTTTTGTATTCAAATAAATTGTATTTAGCCTCTGATAGAGAAGAAATTGTCATAATCCAGGGTTTCACCATGTCTTGATGAAACATTATTAATTAAAATCCTTAAATATGTAAAAATATATATGTATTATGGATGGTTAGTGGAAAGAGCATGTGGAAGATGAATAACATGATATAGGGAGATAATAAATTCAAATAACCCATCATGAATCATCCAATGATGTAGAAGGAGAAGATAATGAGATAAAATGGATAACTCTCTCCCATTGAGATTCCATAGAGGGAAAAATAATATGGGGGAAGGGCCTTTTTCTACTATTTTTTCCACATTAACCAGAATAATAATAAAAATAATATCTAATTTTTTTATTATGTACAACAATACAAAACACACTCACAAATTAACAAACAAACAAACACACACACACACCATATAGGTGCTTATTGGACTAAGAATAAAACCCCCTCACAAATGGGTTCACCCACCTCTAATTTATCTATTTTCTTATGTCATGATTGAATTACATTTACAATAGTTTTTGATATCCATTACAACTATATTAAAGTCCAAATCCTGGGGCCCAAAACCAATAAAAGTGTTTTAGAAATTTTAAAATTTTTTCATGTTATAGTACATACCAGAATACTAACTTCATTTACAGTATACTGACATTGGAATGTTTTCTCCCCTATTATTTGAACATTTATGTCTTAGTTATACTTAACCAGGTCATATCATATATTAATAGTAACAATTATAAATGTCTTGATCCATTGATTTAAAAATCTATATACCTTTTTAAATAAAGAATATATAAAAAGAAGAACCAAAATAATAAAATAGTTAGGATTTCAATATAAAAAGTTCAGAGGGGCATTAAACAATAAAAATATTATCTATGGATATAATAACAAAAAAATTTTATTCCAACCTACCCCAAAATTATAGATTTTAAACATGAAACAAATGATCCAACATTTCAACACAAAATATATTTATTAGAAGCATTGAAATTGAATACTTGTTTCTTAATGAACTTTAAACCATCATCAATTTGAAATAACTACACAACTTAAATTTTGTTACAATAGACACACCATGTTACAATTTTGAAAGAAAACAATCAATACATAATAATAATGACATTTAGATTTCAATGGATATTCCAAAAGACAAATGCATTAGTCAGACATGAGATTTATTTCCAAGAAACAAACTTCAATTAAAACATCATTATATCGAATAATGAAATTATGAATAATTTAATTTATTAAAATATAATTATAAGTGTGAAAAATAAAATAGAGTCCCAGAGGTGATTTACATTGTGAAAAATCATTAATAACTACCATCAACAAATCCATTACATAAGAGGTAGATACATATTATTTTAGGTTTTATTGGACATCCTCTACTATAATATTTTTTTATTAACCTATCATCCATGAATAATAAAGGAATACTCCATTAGTTATTCGTCTAAAAACCCGTATAATCTCAATACCAAATGAATATATGACAAAAAATTTATTCCTCCACCAGTAGATGAGAAAGTGTCAAAGGAAAACAGAACAATCATATATAATAAAATTACATAAAAGTACACTAGTTTCATTACTATGTAATGTATTTAATATATATATTTTCTTTTTAAAAAAATTCCACATTAATTTTAGTATTAATAATATTTTCAATAATTAATTAATATATTAGTAAAATATCACCCCTTTAATAAATTCTATAATTGATAATGTTTTTTTCTTTAATAAATTCAAAAAAATACCAATATACATTACACGAACTTGGAGTGAAACCATAAATATTTATTTTTAATATTCATTAGAATATCATTGGAAATTTAATTATTTGTATCTTGGTCTAGTAGATATTTATTTATATTCACTAAAACAAATTTCCTCATGGAATGGACTTATGAGTGTAACATCTCAGACTGCAGAAACCCAGATACCATAGTAATATTACCTTTTTGGTACATAATAAAAGAGTTTCAATAATATAAAAAAACATTGTAGTCATGGAGGACTAGATACATCCTTACATTACACATAAAAATATAATATACAACATGAACATATTATGACGGCGTTACTATCAGTTCCATTATATCCAATAAAATTACACATAGCCCCCCTCAAGTTTTTCCATGTAAAGGTAAAACATCAGGGTGATCTCAGAAGCTCAGTAAAGAGTATCATATCGTGTAAACATATATAACCTAAATATAGAATAAGTGATATGGAATGAAATAATTAAAAACATTAATCCATATCATATAAAACCAATAACATGATATTTCCATGATAATCAATAAAAACATTTAGAAAAATATCGTGTCTTGAACCCACCCTACAAAGATACCACTACTGGGATAGAAATAAATAAAGGGAGATAATGACCCCCTAAGTCCCACCTCCTGTGGGCCCCAGGTTGGAGACTAGATCTAAGGGTATACATGTCACACAATATGAAAGGCATTGCCCTTTTTTGAAACAATATTGGTAGATATGATTGATCATCCACAGAAAACTCCAAGATATATATGAAAGTAAAAAACCTTACCGTATTAATTCATAAAATAGAACTAGTACAAGTACAATAAAACTCCAATGTAATGTCACGAAAAGAAATATAAATCAATGACTCAGCTACTATCCCATAGCCGAAGCTAGTAAGTCCCACCACGATCCATATATTCCTACTAGAAGCTTGAATGATGCTTTATATACATAGGGTGAGCATACATGTATAAGAATTAGTAAAACCAAAGTCTCTCATGAAAATTTGAGGGAAAAATACTAATACCCATATGAGAAAATAGTAGAAACAAAAAATCCCTAACAGGTATGCTAACCATATGATCCTCATAAAGGCACACTGACCAAATAACACAAGTCAATTAATGTAATATAATACAAATCGATGATTAGGTACCCTGCACTATTCACATTGATTAGACAATATTTCATAATGGAAAACATCCCCACACTCACACCTCTTTAGAAAGTACCGCATTGCAACCCTCTCACATACACATGGACCTCACAAAGCACATCACATCCCGCCCACAGACACCTAGGACTCACAAACCACATCACATCCCACCCACAAACACCCAGACCCCACAATCCACATCACATATCGCCCACAGACACCTGGGTCTCAAAAACCACATCACATCCCACACGCACATACCTAGTCCCCACAAACTACATCCCATCCTGAAGAAATATGGGAAAGAAAAACACATCACATACTAAAAAAATGGGAAAACAAAACACATATCATCTTAAAAACACCTCGGAAAACAAAACCCATCTGCACACACCTGATCCTTTAAAATCACAATCTTGCTGAATAATCAAGGGATACCACTGCCTAAAAGAGTGAGTAGGAAAGAACGGGTGTTCAACCATCCATCCTAACACTAATATGTTTTGGAAAATCATCCTCCCCCATAAAAATGGGGGTGTTCGGCACGTAGAGATTAACTAAGGTGGGTTAGTATAGAAATCAAAAGGTGAAAATACATGTATACATACATATATAATACCAAACACTCATAACCATCCTATGGGTTCTCAAATAAACAAACAGCAATCGACACGACCAAATTTGTTTCTACCTTTTAATGAAATCACCATACATCTAGTCACAACTTCTTTCCAATTTAAAAAAATAAATTGAACATTACCATTACTTATACACAACTCATTTATTCATTTCGTTTACCAAACCAAACCAAGTCAGTTTCAAATATTATTAACCAATTACTAACCAATTATTAATTCATTTATTTCATAACTATATCGAAAACTACAAATAATAACACACAACCAAAAACACAAAAAATTCATACATAGGGAAATTCTGATCGAATTACCCATACAAACCATTAAAAACTTCCTCAAATTCATTCCTCCAAAAACCCATCCACACACTACCACATCCAACAACACATCACTGTACTGCCAGATCAAAGCCCCACTACACAAAACTTCTCATCCATCCACAATCAACCAATATATCAACCTGATATTACATTACTTAACCAAGATGATGTATCATCTATAAGTTCATCCATGACACCACCTAGGCCAACCCACATCACCCAACCATTCTCAAATACATACCACAACACAAACTAGAGGAAAACCACAATTCTCTATATTTCAAAATAACTTTCATTTAGCCAACTCAAACAACCACAACTATTCCACACATATCATCACATACCACAATATAAAACATTTTTAGATTTATTAATGGGGAAATATATTTAATTATACTTCATTATTAAAAGGGAGTTATCAAACAAACCAAATACTATGGCATCCATTCATCAGCAGATTTATGTGATTAACCCATTTCCATTTTGGGTGATACCACCAAAACAAAAACTAAAGATGGAATACCTATATATGTAAATAGAGAAAAACGATCTACCAAAAGTCACCATATTCAGTAGGGAATCAGGCCCTTGTAACTCACAATATCACAATCATAATATATAAACTTCAACAGAATGAAAAAAGGACCCCTACCCCATTCAATTTTATTTAACTAGTTCTTATCATTTATTATCCTCAAATAACCAGGATACATAGGTGAAAAAAGTAAATGGCTCCCACATTATTCTCAAATGAAGAGAAACAAACAAAATCCTACCTTGAGGAATATTTTCAACTTGTCTGTGCATCGTAGGGTGAAAAAGAATGCCCGCAAGAGACAACTTTACGTCTAGAAACATCGATCAACCTATTCTACACTCTAAGATCATCAAAAATCTTACCAAACATCCAAATAAAGGAAACATGTATCACAGTAGTGAATCCCAGTAAAATAATAAGATGGAACATATGAAACAGAGGAGAAAATTTACCATATATCGATCATGAATTGCTAACGAACAACCACTAGGATTGATAGACCAGGGAGGGAAGATTGGGGCTCAAAGGACTCCTCGGGGTGCCGAGGGTTCATGTTGAAAGAGAGGAAGGAGAGAAAATGGTTCAATGAATGAAATATCAGTGGAAAATAATTTTTTTAAAAAAATTGGGTCAGTGTATTACATGACTTGTAATACCTTTTCACGTCATGTGGTACCTGAGGTTTATTTTCCACTAAAAAACACATCACCACTTGATTTATTTTATTTTTAAAACCTTGAATTATTACACATTTTTAAACTCTCGAGAAAATCCATGAAAGAGTTTCACATTGTGTAATAATGTTATCTGTTATGCAATCCATATTATTACAGCTCTTAGCAAACAAACCTCTCCAAACTTCTTTTTATTCTCCCTCGAACATCTCCAACCACCTAACATCGATAAGTAATGGACTAGGAGGACACATCCCGTCACATAAAATACCTCTAAAATGATTATCTTTCTTAAGAATCTAAAACCAATACCATAAGAAAGAGGGGTACGAAAAAACAACCCACAATATAACACTCAACATTCTTGCTACACATGAAACACTGCTAACAACCAAACACATTAACATTAAATGATAAACCACCATCTATTGTTCAAAAACTAGAGTAGAAACCCCGAAATACAAGAACAAAACCTCCAACATCATCAACTATGTATTTTCATGTCAACAAAAATAACCACAAAACACAGTACTCATGAATGACAACCACACTATCTAAACATCAGAATCTAGGAATTCAATCCTCCATATTAATATATTATCATCTCTAATCAGCACTAACTCACCCACATGAGTTTATCACATTTCAATTATTGCATCTCAATTATAAATTAGGTCATCCTCACTTCTCGTGTCAGGACATTTTCACATTTCAAAGAATAAGGAAACAACTCATCTCATAATAAACAAAGTTCAAGAATTACATTTCAAATAAAAACCAATCAAAACCATGATAAAAAACTTCAGGTACTAGGAAAACTTCTTCATCTCTCTCTCCCAAGTACTATCCTTCTGATCACCATGCCTCCACAACAAAAGAACCAAATGAACGATCCAAAAATGAATCACCTTATCCTGATGATCCTAAACCTCTACTAGACACTCCACAAACATTGTGTTATCCCCAATATCCAACTCTACCTACTCAATGACATGGGAGTCATCATGAAGATAACAAAGAAGTTGAGATATGTGAAAGAATTTTTGGATCCTCTCCATCTGTGGTGGTAGTGCCAAATGATACTCCACCTTACCAACTCGCTCAAACAACACAAGGGTCCAACGAACCTGGGAGAAAGCTTGATCCATCTTCTAAACCTACACTGCCCATTCGAGGGGAGACATTCAAGAACACATGGTCACTGACATCAAACCGTAGGGACCTCCTTATATGATTAGAATATGACTACTGTCGGTCATGTGCTAATTTCATCCTTTCTTGAACAGGCTAAAAATTTTCTATCGTGTTCTGCACCACATTCAGACCAAGAATAGATATCTCTCCAACCTCTGTCCAACAAAACATATAACAAAAAAGTATTCTATACACTACCTCAAATGGAACCATTCTAATATAAAAGAGTTAGATATTCTTATAAGAGAACTCCACTAAAGGAATATGTCACACCGAAGATCCACCAAATTCCAAGACCTGTGCCTATAAAATATATTCCAATGTCTGGATAGTATTCTCTATCTTCCCATTTGTCTCTGGGTGGAAATCAGTGTTGAGGTACAACTACATTCCAATAGAATTCTACAAAATCCAGTGTACTCATGGGTAAACTTCACTTCCCAATCAGATAAAATGGACCTTGGAACACAATGAAACAGCACCACTTTGTCCACATACCTATTAGGAAAGCCATCAACTATGCCTGACTCCTTAATCTCTAAGAAGTGGTCCTATTTCGACAACAGTTCCACTATCATCTAGATAGAATCGTAGAATCCCTAATCTCTAGGTTACCCTATGAAAAAATCCATTGATATTTCATGCCACTTCCAGTTGGGGATATCTAAGGGATACAACAAACCACCACTAATTTGGTTCTCAACCTTCCCCTATTGGAAAATTAAGCACCATGCCACGAACTCTGCCACCACCAGTTTCATCCCCAGCCACCAAAACTACATCCCCAAACTTTGATACATATTATAAATCCCCTGGTATACTGTTATGGGTGAGCTATTGAACTAGAGAAGGGATCACTCACGCGTCACCACAAGAATGAAGAACTTCCTGCGAAACAACATCTGGTTCTAGCTATCATCCGACCATACCTTTGGAGCATCATCATGGTCAACACGATCACACAAAAACCTCAACCACTGAGTCTCCCCACTAATACTCATACACTTTCTTTATCCTAGAAGACTCCACTATATTCTAAAACAAGAATCTCTTAATACTATCCAACCATGAATCCAAGGGAAAGGTTTCCAACTCCTCTATCACATTCCAAGAGTCTTCAGATTCTCGAACAACCTCATTATGTGACCTCCTACACAAATCATTATCCATGAAATATAACTTTCCTTAGGTTTAGGAGGACTCAAAATCTATTTCCTAATGAACCCCCCCAACCACTGCTATCAAAAGTTTAAATATTGTTGGGAAAAGATATACCCCTTTCTTTTATGATCCGTATAGACCACAAAGTTCTCCCCTTTGAGGTTATGCCACCACAACATCTGAGGGAACACGACTACTACAAAATCTAGATCTTGGTTTGTGTAGTTATGATTTTGGTGATGTAAAATCCTCGAAAAATAATATATTACTTCCCATTGCTGAATTAAGACACATCCCAAGCCTAGATTAGAAGAATAATAAAACACCTCGAACATAACCCCTTATTATGGAAACTGGAGCACTAGATCACTAACCAACTTCCCCTTAAGATAGTCAAAAACTACAAGTAACTGCTCACTTTGCACAAAATATTAGTGCTTCATGGTCAGAAATATCAACATAGCTTCAACTCAAGAGGAATTAGGTACAAACCTCTGAAAAACCCCAACAATGCCAAGAAAATTGTTACTCTCTTCCACATTCATTGGTGTTTCCAAAGACAAAACAACTACAATCTTTGATGGTTTACAACCACACCTTGCTGATACACCACATGCCCACAAAAATGCACTACTTATGTCTAGAATATAAACTTAGACAACATTTGGTAGAGTTACTGGTGTCAACGAATCTACAAGAGTGTTCTAAGATGATCGGCATGCTCCTCTTATGGATTTGAGTAGATGATGATATCATCAATGAATACAAGGATGAACTGATCTAGGAGATCAGAAACCAATAGTTCATAATCCCAATTAAAATAGCGAGTTACATTATAACATTGAATGACATGACTGTAAATTCAAATTTCCCATACCTACATTTGAAGGAAGTATTTGGGATATCACCCTCCTTCACCATTAACTGGTGATATCCAGACTACATATTGATGATAGACAACCAACTCACCCCTCTCAGCTGGTCAAAAAGATCATTTATCCTTGGCAGAGGGAAACAATTATTTATCATCACCTGGTTCAACCATCGGTAGTCTACGCACAACCTCAGAACACCATCCACATTCATTGCCAAAAACACTAGAGCACCCCCATGATGGAACACTGGGCTGGATCAATCCTTTCATCATTTGATAATCAACTTGAAACCTCAAATACCACAACTCAGAAAGTTTCATCTAATAGGGAGTCATCGAAATCGGAGAATCACAAGGTTGTAATTCTATCCCAAAATCAACATCATGTTGAAAGGGTAGAGTTACAAAATCTTTAGGGAAAATTTATAGAAACACCCCAATGACTCATGGAAACTCTACCATTTCGGCATCAAATAATTCCAATGACAACTTAGCCATCAAAGGGAGAAGGGGATCCATAAATCAACTACCCACCTAACACCCCCAATCACTAAGGAAACCCACATATTAACTGTCCACATATGAAAAAATAAATCTCTTTATGATGCATTAAATGACAACATGCATAGAATATAACTTTTAGGTTCTATGTATGACATCATATGGCTCTATTTGCAGTAACAGGAGATCCCCACGGCACTAATGTGGTACTATCACTAGTCTACACCCTGGAAGACATCAAAAAAGATGGTTTGGCCTCTTACTGGTGTACTCAACACCAGGGGAACGTGAAGCCTCTCTATATCTTGTCATAGATAATGGGATAGAGTCGCTGAAAAAATAGAGTAAAGATATCGTGAATCAAACATGGCACACAAATATTACTAAACAAGATGATCATGCCACTAACAATCTATGGCCCGACTGGAACTACTTCCTCTACAGTGTGAAACTGAATTCACCCAGCTATTCTACCTCTTTGATGATGACCAACTCCAAGACCACACTCAGGTTGAGGTCCCTGAACATGAGGAACATTTTTAGGTATTCCTATCCCTATCTGATCCCCTCCAGTGAAGAAACATCCAAATTCCCCTACTACTAATATAAACTAACTGGAATTTTTTTCTCAGTCTAACTCTGAACCTGGCCACCTAAACCGAACTATGGTAAAATAGCCACTTAGAAATGATTCATAATATGACTGTGAACTCCAAAAAATAAACATATTTATCCCAAGTTCAAAATAAAGGCACAAGGAATAGATGGTTGATAAGGAAGTTTGCGAGGTCAACTCCATACCATTCGAAACCCTGAAGGCCAAGGTGCCTGAGGCATTACACTGGTAACCCTTCCTCTCGAAGAACCCTAAAAACTTCTTTCTCACGATAACCCTCCTCATGAGTGAATTTGATCGACTACCGCATCCTTATTCGAGGCCTCAAAATATATTGGATGCATAATGGGTGTAAAAAAATAATGGATCGAAGACAATTTTGCCTCCTCAAGACGTCCCGCATGAGACTCATCATCTAGAAAATGATCTGGGGGAAATTTATGAGATACATAACCTTGATCCATAATTCTCTTACTGAGATACTCCCCTACTGATGGGAGAGTAGCTCCAGCCTCTACTTACCCTTTTTTGTTTAGGAAACAAAATCTACTCGGAATTCCTTCTTGATGTTGGCCCTCAAAACGTCTGCTTCTCTTCATTACCCCAAATATAGCATTCACCACTAACACACATCTCCTCAGATGTGTCTGACTACAAAAGGAACCTAGTACTTCATCAGGGCCCAGATCAAACTAAAGGCAACCCAAATATCCTAACTCCATATTCCAATCTCCATATCTAAAAAACTCCCACCTTACCATCCCAAATCCTTTCATGGAAATCAGACAATGTCCTCTAACATTGGTCATCCTCCTCAACTAGATCAACCCTACATTGATCAAATGGATTAGCCAGTTATACTTGTACCACCTATGGCAAACGTAGATGATGACTAGGATCCCTAGCGGAAAAGAAAACATGGATTTACTGAGCCTGATTAGTATGGAATTTATGATTCTGGTTAACTTGTTTAATTAATTACATTCATTTTAACCATTTTATCCTTCCAAAATCATCCCAATTTAAAAAAGAACACAAGTCATTGTGATTCATGTACCTTTCCTAGGACTTTAGCATAAATTTTTTTTAGCCTCACTTAGTCGTTTGGTAGGCTCATAGTTCTTCAATCAGATAATAGGGGTCGCCAAAATCCAGTTTCCTAACTATTCTTCCCCAGTCTATGTCATGCACCAAGATCACCTGACACTGTTTCCCTACAAACCCATGCAATCCACATTGTTCCTAACTCCAAATTTCTTCCTATATCTCAACCATCACCTCTGATACAATTTTTTCATTACACCCTCCATCCAAATATAACCCTCATGGGATGGTAGTGAAGAATGTGATATAATGACCACTGAGTCCCACCTACAGTATGCCCTAGGTTGGGAACAAGCACTAAGTTTATATATGTTACACAATATAGAAGGCATTACCCTTTTTTTGAAACAAGATAAAGAGAGATGATGGATCACCCACAAAACTACTCCATGAAATTTATTAATGAAATCCAAAAACCATCTAATATTCCCACATAAAATAAGACTAGTACAAGTTCAGTAAAACCCCATTGTAACGTACTCAAAACCAAGAAAAATAAGTGACTCATCAACTATCCCAATGATTGATCTAGTAAGTCGTAGTACGATCTAAATATTCCTCCTAGAACCCTAAAAGAAATTTTATATACGTAGGGTGATCATACATGAATACTCTGTAGGAAATCCAAACTCTCTCTTTCACATGTGAGGGAAACATACTAGTACCCCCATGAGAAAATAATCGAACCAAACAACACCTAATAGGTCTAATAACCATTCCAAACTCACCAAGTCACATTTAAAAAATAATGTAATTCAAATAATGTAATATAATGCAAATTTATTATATGGTACCCCACACCACTTCCCACTGATTAGGCGTTCTTTCCTAATGGAAAACATCATCCTAATCCCACCTCTATTGAAATTACCACATCAAAACTATCTTACACACACATAGGCCTCACAAACCACATCACATCCCTCCCGTAGACACCTCGGCCTCACAAAACACACCCACAGACACCTAGTCCTTAATCACCACATCATATCCCATCCAAAGACACATGTGCCTCACAAACAACATCACATCCTACCCACACACACATGTGCCCCAAAAACCACAGCACATCCCGAATAAAACATGGAAATCACAACACATCAAACACCAGAAACACCTTGGAAAACATAACACATCTCATCTAGAAAACACAGGGGAAAACACAACCCTCCCACACACACCTTTACCTCACCAATCAAAACCTGCCAAAATAATCTCGGTCTACCAATACCTAGAAGCAAGACTAGGGAATAGTGGGTGGCTATCCATCCATCCTCCCACCATGATGTTTTGTAAAGACACCCTCCCCTTTGACATTTCGGGTGTTCAACATGTAGTTATGAACTATGGTTGGGTGTGTATAAAAATCACAAAGATAGAATACAATTACACATATATGTATTTATATGATTCCAAACACTCATTCCCATTCAATGTGTTCTCATACAAACAAATAGATCTCAGGATGGCCAAATTTGATGTCACCACTAAATGCAATAACCATACAACAATCCACAACTTCTCTCCAATTTATAACCAAAATTTAATTGGACATTACTATTATTTATTTACAACTCATTTATTCATTTCTTTAACTAAACCAACCAAAGATATTTCAAATATTTATTAACCAATTATTTATTCATTTATTCTACAACTATTCGGAAAATACCATAAAAACACCCAATAAGAAACACATCAAAATTCATAGATAGGGAAATTCTGGGTGAATTTCCCATACCAACCACAACCATCCTTCCTCAAATTAATTTATATGAAAACCCATCCACACACAACCACGTCCAGAAACACATCACCACACGACCCGATCACAGCCCTACTATGCAATAATTATCATCTATTCCACAATCAATCAATATATAAACCTAAGATTCCATTAAATGATGAAGTTGATGTATTATCTAAAATCTTATCCATGACACTGCCCAGGCCAGCCCAGAGCACACAACTGTGATCACACACATACCACATCACAAACTAGAGAAAACACACACATCTTCACAAAGCCACCTCACTATAATTTTTACCACACACACAAAATCAACCATTCCACAAATCTCATCACAGACCATGAGGTAACACATTTTAATGTTTATAAAAGGGGGAAATTATTTAATTAAACTTTATTAATAAATGTTTTTATCACACAAACCAAATCCTAGGGAAGAAATTCATTAGCCGAATTTATGTGATGAACCAATTTTCAGTTAGGGTTATACCCCAGGAACCAAGACAAAAACACAAAACAAAACAATTTTAACCAGTGAAAAAAATAAACCCATAACCACTGTTTTATATAGGGCATCATGCCGGTATAACTCACAATATAACATTTATAATATCAAAAATATTAAAAAATTGCAAAATAGATCCCCTTATCCCATTTAATTTCATTTAAATGATTCTTATATTTTATTATCCGGTAACAACTATGATCTATAGGTGAATAATAATAAATCATTCCCACATGATTCACAAATGAAGAGGAATAATGGAAAGATGACCTTAAGAAATATTTTCAACTTTTCAATGCACCACAGGGCGATGATGAATGACAAAAAGTAAGAACCACACCCCAAGAAACGTGGATCAACCAATTCCACCCTAGAATATTATTAAATCGCTACCAAAACATCCAAATCAATACAAATCATACCACATATGAAAAAAATAGGTAATGAATAGGGGTAAATGAAAGATAAAAAGTAGAAAACTCACCGCTGATTGATCATAGATCACTAAAGAACAACCATAAGGATTGATAGATCTAGGAGGGAGGAGTGGGGATCAAAGGACTCCCTATGGAGCCTAGGATTTATCGAGAATGATAGGAAGGAGAGAAAATTGCTAAAATAAGGAAATGTTGTCTGAAATTTATTTTCTAAAATAGAACCAGTTTAGGGTATTACATGACGTGTAATACCCTTTAACATCGTGTAGTACCCTAGATTCAATTTCTAATGAAAAACACATCACCTCCCTATTTACTTTATTTTTCAAACCCTAAATTATTACATGATGTGAAACTCCCGGGAAAATATATTAAATAAAGTTTCACATCATGTAATCAAATTACATGATGTGTAATCCACCTACTTCATGTATTTAGCAACTGAACCTCTCAAAAATCTTTTTGAGCCTCCCCTGAACATCTCGAACCACCAAAACTCACAACTTAACAGTCTAGGATGACATAGATCCTTAAATAATCAATAATCCCATATAGATGGAATTCATAATGGAGGACATCCAAAATTGTTTTCTATACCTTATTTTATGACACTTATCATGTTATAGGAATATATATACACAAAAAACAACCATGTTTTGTCTCAAAAAATATGTGGATGCATCAAGGGGTTATATAATTTTAGCCCCCTTATTCACATGATTATATCCAATTCATGAAACATAATAGTCATCAAGAACATTCATACCATTCCCAGAGGATCCTCTTAGTAAATAAAATTTTCCTATCCATATAATGATAAATATTAACATCAAATACTTCCCCTTTTAATATAATAATGTGTATGTCTATGAGAAAATCCCTTAATCATCATAGAATTCATGGGGTATCCTCACAATAATAGGTAGTATCCTAATAAAAAAATATAGGGGTGAGGTAACCTTAAATGTGTTGGGATTCCCATAGAATATAGTAATTGGGTTCAATATTTTGAAATGGTAGGATACTAAATAAATTGTATGAAAATTTCATGATCATGGTTCCTTAAGATCATTTAATATTCTAAATCATATCCACCAGATGTGTCTCTCTAGGTGTCTGGTATTAATTCTACTCTATATGCATGAGGGAGATGATTTAATCAATTATAAATCAATAAATTTTAGTGTTATTAACCTTTTTTCAAATATTCTATAATTTCCTCCACTTTCCAGCATCTAATCATGGAAGTATTTTATAGGAAATTAAACACACATTTACTTTTACAAAAATTAATAGGGTTTTCCACCATGGAAAAGGTAACACTTGAATCAAAAGAATATGAGAGAGGGATAAAAATATACAATTTTAAGTCCCCTTACATTCATGGATAATATTGAAAATATTTATCCTTGTCAATTTAGGAAACTCAAAAAATAAAATAGGTATTGATAATAACACAATCCATAAATAATGAAACTTGATATGAAAAAACACCACATATGGATTGGGTAGAAATTCAATCAAAAAATCATGAAATATAAGGATTGAAAATGACAATAAAATTCAATAAATAAAGGATATTCATGATATAACATCTCAAAACACCACATAAAGAAAATTAGGTGACAAATGTAAATTATGTCTCATAAAAAGGAATTTGAAATGGGAAACTCTTAACTCATGTCCTAAATTCCTCAAAAAATACATTAAATTCCAATATCATAGACATATCTACATTAATAATATAATTAAAAAACTTTCTGATATCAATTTTAATTTATACTCTTATTAAAAGTTCATTCCCTATACGATTTCTTCACATTTTCCACAATAGTTTATATAGTTTTGATCATTTGTAATCATTTCATAATTACTGGGTTATTATTCATTCTTATTAGAAGTTACATTATTATTGGGTCATTAAATTTTATTTTAGACATGATATATAATAGTATATTATGTATCACATTCATTTTATGAGTTTTTTATAACATATTTTTGAATATGAAGTCTATAATAAGCATGCTTCAGTGATTTTTTATGAACAAAGTTTATTTACTTAATAGATGAATTAGATATTGATATAGAATATCTAGGAAAAAAAATAAAATCATTTTTTATAGAAAAAAAATAGAGACACATATATATATATATATTATACCATTTAATATTTTTAAATATTAATCCATGATATAAATTCATTGTATTGTTCAAGTAGGTGGTTATATTGACCTAAACATGACTATATCCTGATTTAAGGAATGATTGTGAGAAGGATTTTTTGTAATATTATTATACTAGAAACATAATTATCATATTTTTTATTTAGTAGGGTGATATATTATAATATTAAGGAAGTATAGGAATAACTAATGGGTATTAAAATATTACATGATTTGAATAAATGATTATCCTCTTAACACGCTTATTTAAAATAATTAAATTAAATTTTATCATTTATTAATAAAATCATTAATGGGTTATAAAATTTTGCATAACATATCCCTAATGATTTAAAAAACATTATATTTATCCATTAATACCATTCTTATATCGAACCATGTCAATCATATAAGGAAAACAAAACATGTTACGCCATGGTGGCGGTGGTACGGCAAATACAAGAATAATAGTTTGATTTTTATTAATGAAGGAGGTATTTTAATAAATAATGATAATAACCTTAATATAGTTAATTTATAGGAAATAAATGATAATGATTCAGTATAATAGTGTTTCTTTAATAAATTTTTAAAGAATAAAATTAAAAAGAGAATTATGTAGTTGATAATACTCTTGTTAAGGACATGAATTTTCCTAGGAAGCCCCATTAGAAAAGAGAGACTTGTGTTAAAAAATGGTTCCAAAAATATTTTTCAAGTGGTAGAGATTTATAATAATAGGAAATTTTCCTAGTTTAAAGGTTAAATCTGAATTAAAAGTGATTCTAGGGAATATTTTATGCTTTTATAAGTGGGGATAAGGGTAGTTTTTGAAATACCCATTGAATTTTGATGATTTAATTTCCATATAAAAGTGTCAAGTAATTAAAAATGGAAAAAATGAGATAAGGTTGTGTTTTTTGTTCTATAATACCTCAAAACCCCATTTTTAAACATGTTTGTTAACATTTTTTGACCTTTATCCATTTGTACAGGACCACATCAATTTTTTTATTTTTACTCACGTACCTAATTTTTAACATTACTGATTAATTTTAATGACCATAATTAAAATTGAATTGATAATTTTTTTTAAAACATTGGATTTAAACATTGAATTTTTTTTATTAAATTTAATTTATGTTGGTATGAAATATTAATTTTAAATTACAAACATTAAATAGTGTAAACCCAATTTTAGGGAAATACTAGTTTTAGGATTTTTAAAAATTATATATTAGTTAATGTTTAGTTGGATACTAATTATAATGTAATAATTTGATTTATTTTGAAACAAAAAAGTTTTATGAAGCTTAAAAGGCAATCCAAAACCGAATCTCCCTTGAAAAACACCTGATTCAAAGAAATGACCAAAAAGAGTTTATATATTATAGTATAATTTAAATAGTTATAAATATTATTTCCATAGGTTTTATAAGTTTAAAGAATTTTTTGAAATTAATAATTTTATTCTATAAATATATATTTTATTATATACAATGTATTATAAATTTTATGCCATTATTTTATAAACGTAAAGTTATACAAAATTAAAGTTGCATAAAAACCGTATTTTTTTACTAAAAATAGACCTCTTTAGAAAAATCATAAAAATGAATACTAAGATAATTGTTGTTTTATGAGTTAAAAATGAAGTTATTTTGGTCTATTTAAAATTATAATATAAATATTTTTAATAAGGTTATAAATAAATTCTCTTTAAATGGATTACTGTATGATATTTTAAGATTTGGTGTTTACCTATGAAAGTAGAGTCATTGTTGATACATTTTCCTCCCCATAAATAATTTTATCCTTGAAATTGGGGTATATATAATCAATTGAAAAAATGTGTATAATTTTTATTCTATCATATTCAGGCCCTTAGGTTCTATATTCTATCTTGGGATTTATTCAAAGTACTTTCACAGAACAAGTTGTGAAATTATGTGATACATGCTCTCTGGTTCCAAAGATCATGATAGACTTGACATTAGAAGAAAATTTTGGCTCAATCTATATTCCATCATAAGTGATAATATGGGTTGAATATAGAATGTATTTTCTCATTAATGAAACATTGAATACATCATGTACTTTTTAAAGGTTATGTGATATAGGAAAATGGTACACCACAACAATGATTCTTTCTAATATTTAAAATTTCTCAATGAACCTCAGGAATAAATCATATTTTTAAGAAAATATAAAAATATATTCCATGGAGAAAATATCTGGAATACATTTTCCCCAACTTTAAATTATATGTATTTTCTTTTCTTATCTACATAGATATTTTTTCTTCTTTTATATATTTTACGTGATCCTAAATAGTCCATATTTTAATAGTTTCCTCCTCTACATGATCTAGGGAAACTAATTTTATTTCTTTAATTTTTTCCCAATGTAATGGAGTAAAACACCTCTTCCTATAAAATTCTCCATATAGTGTCATAAAGATGCTCAAATGGATGCACTAATTGTATGAAATGTCTACTAAAGGTAGATACTGATCCCAGAAACCATGGAAGTCATTATTGCATGATCTCATCATGTCTTCCAATGATTGGATATTTATTTTAGAAAGTACATTAGTCTAGAGATGATATGAATTGCTAAAATGTATCATAGTGTTTATATCCCTTTGAATACTATAACAAATTTTCAATGTAAAATGAGGGTCATGATCAGATACAATCGATTGGGTTTCCCAATAAAGACTCAATATTTCATTGATATAGAGTTAGGAAAGGAGCTCAAGGGTAGATATTTTATTATTTATAATAAATGAGTAGACTTGGTATGAGATTTATTGATTTCCCATATATCATAATTCTTTCATGAAGTCATTGAGATTATAGTGAAAAGGTTTACTTTAACATTATACAACATATATATAGGTATAGTTAGAGGTTGCATAATTCCCTTAGGATTTTTTCTTTTACCCTTTACATGTTTTTATACTAGCATCTAGAAACATAGTACATAATTTTATTCTTCATAACATTTCACTATAAATATTCTCTTAAATGTATATACATATTTTTTCTACTTGGGTCTATAATGAAATTTGAGTTAAATGCTTCATCTAGTAGTTCTCTATTCAATTATGGTATAGATGGAACCCATTATCGCTTCCCAAACATTAAAACTCCATCTCTATGTATTTAGTTTAATAATTTTATATTATTCACTGATTTAAACATTTTTTTAATGTTCTTTTTATCTCGCTAATAATTAGTTATTGTTTCTAGTAAGAATGGATTATAAATTATTTAAAAAAGGAAATATGGCTCTCTATTACTTAAAATCAACATATACATCTTTACCAGGTATCTATATATAGGATCCTTTTGAATACATATCATCATTATAACCCTATGTTCTCAATTACTCATTTCATCAACAACCTTGTTTCACTTCAAATAGTAGTAGTGTGTTGGGAAATCATAGTTCTTGAGTAGTTCCAAATACCTTCTTTGTCTCATGTTGAGATCCTTCTATGAGAATATACTATACAAACTCATGTGGTTATTATATATATATATATTACATTTCACTATATTTGTAGAATATATATATTATAAAATAATTAATTACAGATGAAAAATAAATTTCATGATTCAGATAGTTATGTTCATGGATTTTTTATTTTCTTGTTGCATCAGAAATTAATTTATCATTTTCAAAAGAATAGATCCAAGTCCTTCCTTCAATGAATCCCTACTATTAAAAACAATTCCTAACTAAGGATAGAGTCAAAAAGGTGAATTAACCTGTATCCTCCTAACCTATTAAAAAAATTAATTATAGCCTAATGACCCTGTGAATTTAATGCCATTTCATGTAATCATGGTTAATAGGTTGGAAAGCTATAATAAATCATGACCAAACCTCGAATATTTTCCCAGTTCATCCAAGAAAGTTTATATATCAGGTATCTTCATCACCATAGTATATTCTTTGACTAAATTTAATTTAAGGTTTAAAATATATTATATCCATAGAGACAATTTTTATAAGAAAAAAAACATTGTTGATCCAAAATTCACAATAACTGTATTTTCCAAACAAATCCTTTTTTCTGAATATCTTTAGAATTTTTTATATATAATTCTATTTATATTCATAGATCTTAGAGTATATCAATAATTTACTAATCAATACTACTATATAATTATCAGTATACTCCTTGAACACTGTAATCATCAGTTCCATAAAGACAGAAGGTAAATTAGTCAATTCCAAATGCCTTATCATAAACCTATAAATTGAATACCTTATTCAAAATATTTCCTTTTGTAAATCATCCTTATTCACCCTTAGTTGATGAAAACCATATAAATGTTTGATATTTGAAAAATTATTAGGGTCCTTGAATTTAATCAAATAATTCATCAATTTGTGGAAAATTATCCTTATTATTTATAGTAATTGAATTGATATCCCTATAATCGATAAAAAATCTCATGGGCTCAACATTAGTTTTAAAAAGTAAAATATGGCCACGCTTGATGAAATTATATGGTGAATAAATAACCCATTATTATAACTCTGTTGGCTAGTTAATCAATTCCACTAACTCCACTGTGGAAATTATATAGGCAGTTTTTGATATATGGCTTGAATTATAAATAAGTTCAATATGAAAATAAACATCACACTCTTGTGTTTGACCGGGTAATTATTATATAAACACATTGTTCATTTTTTGTACCACTAGTACATCATTAATCCTGAGGATATCATCCTAATCCACATATAATATCTGATCTTCCTATGTTCAAAAATTTTCATTTTAGAGATCTACTAAGGGTGGTTATAGAAAAGACTCAAGAGATGAAATCGCTCCCTATAAAATAAGGGATTTAATCCCACCTTCATTGATAGTAATATACTTTTTCAAGTAACCATATATAATCAATGGAATAATCATAATTTTATCATGATATTTAATTATAAAATATAATTATTATTATGTTTTATATAATAATACTTACAAATCTTGAGTGTTCTTCATAGTATTCTTCCATATTATATGATTTATCTAAATCTAATCCCAAAGGTTTCCACTATATATGATTTGAAACCCATTGTAACATATATGAATCTAGATACTTTAAGACAATATATATATTATATTATTGGTATAATATAAAATCGTTTTCATATTTTCATCCAATTAAGTAGTATTGGAATACTTGATACATACATACATTGCAATTTAAAACGTGATATACAATATGAATATATTTTTAGAACCTTTGTATCCCTTTTATAATATATTTTAAAATTACACATATCCAGCCTCTATGTTTCCTTGGGAAATGAAAAAGATAAGGGTGAGGTAAAATTATTAGTAAGTAATATAATAGAATGAAATCTTATATAACATAAGAATGGAATAATTGATATTAAATGAATAAATAAACATCATGAATCCATAATCAATGGAAATATAGGTCATGATATATCCAAGATAAAAAATAAAAACATGGAAAACAATAATTATTTATTTCACATTGATCAAATTAATAATATTGGATATCAAAACATGTTTTCAAGGAATTTTCCCAAGGAACATATCCTATTATAGGAAGAGGCATTCACAAAAACTCAACCTATTTTTTCTCATGATAACTATCAATTCATCAAGGAGGTAAATAATTGTGATCCCCACTTGTCGCATGAATTAGTCCAATACATTCTCTATAAGTGCAATAAATACCATTCATGTCATTACCTAAGTAACATCTTATAGAATAAAACATGGATATCTATATAATAAAAGATATTGACATCAGACACTTACCCATTAAATATATTGATGTGGATGTCTAGTAGTACATCCCTTAATCAACATCGAAGTAAAATGGTATTATCTATGTAACTATTAGTTCCCTTATCAAAGAAATATAAGGGAGAGGGTATATTTAATGTGTTTGGTTATCCCTGGAATATAATAATTCAGTTTTATAGTTTTCATTGACAGGAGACCAAGGAAATTGTAGGTAAAATCCTTAATCATGGTTAATTAAGGGAGTGTGAATATTATAAATAATATCCTATAGGAGTTTCTATGACAACCATGATTTTTATTACACAATTAAACATAATTTATTACATAAACATCAATTAATAAAACATAGAATATGGAGAGGTCTAGTTTCTTTGGGGCTTAGGATAATTTCCTAACAACTTAAAACATGAAATACAAAATATTTATTGAAAACATCCTTTACATGACCACTACATTCCCTCGTACATAGCATTGCATGGGATAACCTGAGGACATTCATAAGAAAAGGGTGAGCTATAAAGCCCAGTAAGGGAATAATCATGGAATAACACGAGGAATAAAATACATTTTAGACAATAGACATATCAATATAGCACAAGAGAAGCATAAAAATAAAGGCATGATAAAGAATGATAATCATAGCATAGAAATGTGGCAATAACACTTAACATTATATTACCATGAGCTAAGGCTTATTGCACATGGAGCATGCGTAAACCCTCATTGAACATGAAGCATGAGTAAACCCTAGTTTTACTTAAATTATCATGAGTAAAAACCCATTGCACGTGACGTATCATGATACTATACATTACCCAATTCATTGGAGCGCTATTAGGGCGCACCCTTCTTAAACAATTCATTTCATGCATAAGTGTGCCACATGGATCATAAAAAATTGAATCATTCAAAATAATAATTTATTCCATGATAAAGGAATTTAGAATAAATAAATGAAAATATTTAAATAATAATGAAATGTGTATAACGGTTAATACCCTTTATAGAGAAATGGAAATGGTATTCACTACACAATGAAATTGGCTTGGAAAAGCGTGGTGCAATTTCGGCAGTATAACTGTGTGACATACGAATTCAAAAAAAATTGTTAATCAGACAGAAAGGGGTGTCTCATCATATTTACATGACATGGAAGGTAAGGTGGTCATATAGATACATGTCCCATAAAATTTAATGGAATTTCGATTCACGATAAAAAATAATTTCTTGAATGTAAATGGAGAGAGAGAAATTCTTCTTGGAATTTCAGCATAGTAACGAGTGTACATGGGAGGCATTTAATGAAAGAGAAAGGGGACTACCATTATTCAAACATAAATAGGGAAGTATGCGGGAGGTGAATAACCATAACCAAACATTTATAATTGAAATTAAAAGTTAATAACAATTTAAATAATATTGGACAAAAATGAGAAAGGAAGAAAAAACCATACTTGAAAGTGTACTTACAAAGGCTTGAGAGAGGATTGAGAGAGGCTTATTGGGAGCTTGGGGCACCTTGGGAGGATTATAGAGAGAGGATAGCATAGGTTGTAAAAACTCCAAAGGCTTTGAGTGAGGAGGAAGTGGGATCTATGGTGGGATTATATAGGAAAGGTGAGGGAATTCTTTATTATTTAGGTTTGGGACACCTCACATTAAACCAATCCAAACCACAAAAAAGCCCATGGTTTTTCCCATGATTTTTTTAAAAGGGAAGTGGAAAATAATATTTTATAAGGAAAAAGTCCGAAATTCTTAAAATAATGGGGTTTCTTATGTAAAGATGAGTCACACTCCCATGGAAAACAATTTAAAAATACAAAATGATTAATAAGTCTTGAAGGGTCCACTAAGGCTTTGTAAAATAAAATCAAACAAACCAAAAATTACATAATTTTAATGGTAAAATATATATGGGATGAACATAAAGTTTATAGTATTTTATTACATCACTATTGTGTCATTATGATGTCATAAAACACATTATATATTTAAACGGTATTTAATTTATACCAATAAAATTGACAGTCTCAAGAAATTATAAAAAATTCAAAATTGGATAATTTTAACATCTTGATTTTAGAAATAATATTCAATTTATCTAAATAATTTTCTAAATATGTTAATTTTCACTTTTAAAATTAAAACTGACATTTATCGAAAATTCATGGGTTTTGACAAAAATGGCTTTCAAACCTTAATAAAAATTACAATTGCATTCATAAAATTATTAGATCATTTATATTTAATAAAAATTAATTTAATAACAAAAATAATATTTTATTAAAATAATATTTAATTCAATAATCCATTTATTCATTAAAATACATTTCTAATTTGAACATTAACTAAAAATACTATTTTTTCTTTAAAAACTATTTACAAGGTAACAATAATAAAATGAAAGTGTATTTGTTATTATATAAAAATAATTTACATAACCATAGTGAAAAGGTCTTGTAACATAACCCCTTATGACACCTATATAAGATCAAAGCGTAAGGTGTGCGATGGTGACCGACTCTTGTGGTGGCTCGGATAACATTACTCAGGTGGTAATCTCTATCATCTTCCACTTTTCACATAGGCGGTCCCGCTCGAGCTTATCATATTAAAGCTCGGCCTGGGCTTGGTCAAGAGAGAAGCCCAAAGATGCAACCTCCTTTCCGAGGTCTGAAAAATGGGCTTTGTATGGGGCATGTCTACTGGATGAGGCCTTCGCTTCCTTTGTTTGAGTAAATTGGATTTGTTAAAGATCTATATTTATACTAATCGTGTGATCACTGTTCAATGGATATGTTAGAAATGATCGCAATTTGTAACATTATTTTATAATCGAAAAACATAAAACAAAATAAGCTGACATTTTATATAAACATTTGACAAAAAGAGACATTTAATTAGATCAAGAAGGATTTCCATTAATGAAAGTCTGGGTCATTACAATCATCCCCCCTTAAGAAATTTCTCCCCAAATTTCATTTTTCGAGACTAAAATAGATGTGGGTAACTCTGCTTCATCGTTTCCTCTGATTCCCATGTCTCTTCTCCAAACATGTGGTTTCACCACAACACCTTGACGAGGGGCATTATTTTATTTTGTAGAACATTTTCTCTATGATCTAAGATCTTCACTAGTTGATCCTCATAAGAAAGATCATCCAATAAATGTACCACCTCTAAAGAGAGTACATGTGAAGGGTCCGATATATTCTTCCTTAAGTGGGATACATGAAAGACGTCATGTACTTTGGCCATGGTAGGTGGAAGTTCTAGTCGATATGCCACAACCCCGATACGATCAAGAATATTGAAGGGTCCGATGTACCATTGACTTAACTTCCCTTTCTTTCCAAACATTACAAAGTTCTTCCATGAAGATATGCATAGAAATACCTTGTCTTCAACTTTAATCTCAAGTTCTCGTCGACGGTTATCTGCATAACTCTTTTGTCGACTCTGGGATGCCTTGATATGTTGTTGAATGGTTTTCACCATCTGCACTATTTCTTCTACCATTTCTTATCCAAGAAACAAATGCTCATCGACCTCATCCCAACACGCTAGTGTTCTACACCTTTTCCCAAAAAGTGCTCTATATGGTGCCATTTTGATTCTTGAGTGGAAACTGTTATTATAAGAGAACTCAACCAGAGGAAGATGTTGATCCCATCCTCTTTTAAAGACCATTAAGCACGCTCACATAATTTCCTCAAGTGTTTGGATAGTCTTCTTGTATTGGCCATCAGTTTGAGGATTATAGGCCATACTGAACTTCAGTTTAGTATTTAGAACATGTTGAAGACTCTTCCAAAACATAGTGGTGAATCTTGGATCATGATCGGACACAATTGATAGTTGTACTCCATGCAGCCTTACCACTTCCCTAATATATATCAGTACCAGTTGATCCAATGAGAAATCCTCCCAAATATCAATGAAGTGTACAGCCTTCATAAGATTATCTACAACAACCAAGATTGAATTGTTTCCTTTGGATGTCTTTAGATGTCCGGTGACAAATTCCATGGTGATGTTCTCCCATTTCCATTCTAGTATGGGCAATGGTTGTATCATCCCCTTAGACTTCTTCCTCTCTGTCTTCACTTGATGAAACACCAAGCACTTTGTTTTATATTTAGCGATCCCCTACTTCATATTATCCCACCAATAATTCTCTCAGATATCTCTATACATCATTGTGTTTCCTATGTGAATAGAGAAATTTGAACTATGTGCATCATCCAAAAGTTTCCTCTTCATCTCCAGACTCGATGGAACGCGTAGTATTTTCCAAAATCTCACAATTCCGTCTTTATTAACATTGAAATCTTAGGATTTCTCTTTTTTGATAGCTTCCACTCTTTGCTGAATTCCCACATCATCCTTTTGACAATCCTTTAACCTTTCCAAACGTGATGGTTGCGAAATCATTTGTTAAAGGATTGATGATTTTACCTTCTTTATGATTCCCATTTCCATCTTCATCAAATCTAAGAAGATTGGATCCTTTTCAATTATCATCAATGATATAATCTTTGGGTCCTTTCTACATAGGTGATCCATCACCATTTTCGCATTCCCAGGGTGGTAATGGATTGAGCAATCATAGTCTTTGATTATCTCTAACCATCTTCATTGGTGCATGTTCAACTCTTTTTGTGTGAATATATACTTGAGGATTTTGTGGTCTGTATATATTTTAGACATCTCCCCAAAAAGATAATGCCACCAAATTTTCAAAGTGAAGATCACTACAGCCAAATTGAGGTCATGTTTGGATAGTTATATTCATGAACTTTCAATTTCCTTAAAGCGTAGGCAATGATTTTTTCATTTTCATAAACACACATCCCAGACCCTTCTTCGAAGCATCACAGAATACCATAAAAAGTTATCTACTTGTGGGTAAAGTGAGCACGGGTAGAGTGATAAGCATCATTTTTAAAACCTTGAAGCTTTCTTCACATTCATTACTCCAAGAAAACTTTACTCCCTTCCAAGTTATATTAGTAAGAGGGTTGGAAAATCGTGAGAAATTTCTCACAAATCGTCGATAATATCTAGCTATCCCCAAGAATCTACGGATATCTATTACCGATGTTGGACTTTCCCATCCGTCAATTGCATCAGTTTTAGAGTGATCCAAAAATATCCTTTCTTTTGATGATATGGCCCAAGAATGAGACCTCCTTCAACCAGAACTCACACTTGTTGTACTTTTCGTAGATCTTCTCCTTCCGCAAGGTCTCTAGTACATTTCTTAGATACTTATCATGATCCTCCTTGGTTTTGGAGTATATCATAATATCATCTATAAATACTACCACAAATATTTGGAGGTAATATATAAATACTCTATTCATCAAATCCATGAATATTTTTGGAGAATTAGTGAGTCTGAAAGGCATTACTATGAATTCATAGTGCCTGTATCTTGTAAGAAAAGCAGTGTTGGGGATATCTTCATTCTTCACCCACACTTGATAATATCCCAACCACATATCCACCATGCATAATTATTTTTCTCCATGCAACTGATTGAACACGTCATCAATTCATGGGAGAGGATACTTTTTATTTATCGTGATTTTATTGAGCTCACTATAATCGATGAAAAAGCACATTGACCCATCCTTCTTCTTGATGAAGAGGACTAGTGCACCCCATGGTGATGCACTTTGGTGTATAAACCCTTTATCCAGATTATCATGTAGTTATTTCTTCATCTCCTGAAGCTCCAAAATAGCCATTCGATATAGATTCTTGGATATTGGAAATTCCCCAGGTATAAGATCAATTGAAAATTCAACATTTCTTCTAGGTGGAAGACCGAACAATTACTCAAGAAACACTTCAGCGAATTCCCTCACAATAGGTATGTATTCTAGGATGGTTTCTTTCTAAGACTCAATCATCTAAGCCAGATATGCATGCTCATAGGGCAGTAATATCCACGCTTGAGATGATGGAGATAAAGAAGGTTCATCTTCCTCCTTGCACTTGTAAAGAATTGGTGGATGATTCTCCACATGGGGAGTGATTTCCCTCTCATGACAATTTATGTTGGATCTATATAATGAAAGCCAATCAATGCCAATAATTGCATAAAATTACACCGGAGGGAGTATGAAGAGGTTCTTTGGGAAGTTCAATCCATATATTATGATAGCAGAGGAGTGATATTCATGGGATGAAATGATTTACCCATTTTCCCAACTCACTGGCATCTTCAATTCCATGATTTTTGGTGGTGTTAGGATTGTTCTACTAAACTTTCGAGATATAAAAGATTACATAAAACCTGAATCAAAAAGTATGTTCGCTATTCTTGAATTAATAATAGCTTACCTGTCACCACTTCGTTTTTGTGGTTTACTTTTTCAGTAGTGACTGAAAACGCTCACCCTTACTGCCTTGGAGGTTGTTGGTTTCCTCCATAAACCCTTATCTTAGGGAACTGATTTTCAAGATTCCCTGGTTCTTTGCAGTTGTAGCAATGAACCCTTCTTTGAGGATCGAACAGAAAATTCTTCTCCTCTGTCGCAGCCGCAGGTCTTTCTTGCCGATAGTTAATAGCCAGGTTCCCTTCTCTTCCACACCTAAAGTATTTCCTTGTCCCCTTCAGGCAGTTTCTGGGGCGCTTCTTTCCAAACCTTTGTCAAGTGGGGTGCTGGATATTCTTAGCTCCATTGGATTTATCCATCAGACCACCATCATTGAAGTCCACCATAGGCTTCATATCCCCATGATACCCATGATATTCTCTGATCTAAATTTCGACCTTGAGGGCACATCAGACAATTTCCTCATAGCTTTCAAATTCACGAATCACCAGTGCTTTCCACAGGATATGTTTCAGCCCACAAAAGAGGAAGTCAACCTTGCATTCAGGGGTAGTGAAAAAGTTGGAGGCGTATCATGCATGCCTTGTGAATTTTTCCTCATATTTTCTAATAGATTCGTCAACTTTTTTCTTCAGGGAAAGGATGTCCCTTTCCGTCTTAATCTAGACAGTGCATGGAAAATATTTATCGAAAAACATATTCATGAAATACTTCTATTTCAATACCTTGATCTCCTCCTCAGGCTTCGTATTTTTCATCAACATCCACCACTGATCATCTTCACCCTCCATATGATAAGAAGCCAAGAGAACCTGCACTTTTTCAGATCATTGAAGGATGGAGAAGATATTTTCAATGGATTTGATCCATTGTTCAGTGATTGAAGGATCAAATGATCCATTAAAATTATGAGGCCTTTGTCTCATGAAGCTCTCGATAGAGACTTGTTCTTTCTTAGGGAGGGGGGGGGGGTTGAACATTCCTCTTAACGCATGTTTCTACTCAAAGCTTGAGTTAGCTAAGAGATAGGCATGACAAAGTTCGTGATTCCCGCCCCGATTGGATTGGACATCTCTTTTGTACATTCATCACATTGATCTTCAAATCGGTTGTTAGCCCTAGTCCGCCTATTACCAGCCATTGGCTGGAATAAAATGAAAGTTAGGGGTAACACACAAAGGGTAATAAAATGAAAAAACTAAGGACTTATAAATAACTTTTATTTCCTTAACATATGAATCTATTGGCATCAGTCTTCATTATCCATGCTATACTTTCTAACATATATTCTCAGGGAATTTTTTTAGTCCCTTAATAATGGTTCATACCAAGCCTATGAATTTACCAAAGCATATCCCCTAGGAGTGTCGTAACCAAGATTTCAGCAAGGACCGTTGTCATGCACCTCTTCCAATTCGAGTCTAGCTCAAAGCGGTGTTTTCTGGTTTTACCCCTATGATACATCTGTGATAGAGTCGCCTCTACCTGCTCATATTCAGACAGGGATGTATTTGCTTGATAAACCACTTACAAAATACTCACCAAAACATAGGTATGTTTTTATTATACTTAGTCTTGTCTCTAAGGCATTACTAGGGTTTTCTAATCCTAATCCCAGAAATAACTAAACCTATCCTCTAATACCAACTATGACAACCCTACTTTTTATTACACAATTAAACATAATATATTACATAAACCTAATATGATACAATATAAAAGATAGAGAGATATAGTGTCTTTTGGGATTAGTTCCATTACATAACAACTTAAAACATGAAATACATCATCTTTATTGGAAACATATTTTACATGACCACTACATTTCATTGTACTTAGCATTGCATGGGATAACCAGAGGACATGCATTAGAAAAGGGTGAGCTATAAAGCTCAGTAAGGGAATAATCATGGAATAACATGAGGAATACAATACATGTTAGAAAATAGGTATATAAATAGGGAACAAGAGAAGAATAAATATAAATACCTGATAAATCATTATAATTATAATATGAAAATGTGGCAACAACACTTAACATGAAATTAGCATGAGCCAAAGCTCATTGCACATGAATCCTGAGTAAAACCTCATTGAACATGAATCATGAGTAAACCCTTTATTCACTTGAATTATAATGAGTAAACACCCATTGCACATGATGTATCATGATACTATACTTTACCTAATTCATTGGAGCGCTATCAGGGTGTACCATTCTTAAACATTTCATTTCATGAATAAGTGTGCCACGTGGATCATAAAACATATAATCATTAAACATAATCATTTATTCCATTATAAAAAAATATGGAATAAATATATAAAACTCTTCAAAAAATAATTAAATGTGCATTAATGTGAATACCCTTAATAGAGAAATGGGCATGGTATTCATACACTATGACTTTGGCTTAGAAAAGTGCGGTGCAATTTCGGCAGCATAACAGCGTGATATAAGAACTCATAAAATGGTTGATGAGAGGGAAAGGGGTATCAAATCATATTTACATGACATGTAAAGTAAGGGGTAATATAGATACATGACCCAACAAATGTAATGGAATTTAAATTCATGATACAAAAGAATTGTTTGAATGTAAATGAGGAGAGAGAAATTCCTTTTGGAATTTCAACATAGTAACAGGTGTCCATGGGAGGCATTTAATGAGAGATAAAGGGGTATCCCATCATTAAAACATAAAAAGGGATGCATGGGGGAGGTGCGAAACCATAACCCAAAATTTATAATTGAAATTAAAAGGGAATAACAATTTAAAGAATATTGGACAAAAAAGAGAAAGGAAGAAAAACCCTTACATGGAAGTGAGCTTCCAAAGGCTTGAGAGAGGCTTCTTGGGAGCTTTAGGGCGCCATGGTGGGATTATAGAGGGAGAGGAGGGAAGAGGTTGGAAAAACTCCAAAGGCTTTAGTGAGGAGGAAGTGGGAGTTTGGGTGGGTTTATTTAGGAAAGGTGAGGGAATTCTTTAATATTTAGGTTTGCGACACATCACATTAAACTAATCCAGACCACAAACCAGCTCATGGTTTTTGCCCATGGTTTTTGTCAAAGGGAGGTGGAAAAAATATTTTATAAGGAAAATGTCCGAAAATCTTAAAATAATTGTGTTTCATAAGTGAAGGTGAGTCACACTCCCAAGGAAAACAATTTAAAAAGACAAAATGTTTAATAAGTCTTGAAGGGTCCACAAAGGCTTTGTAAAATAAATTAAACAAACCCAAAATCACATTATCTTAATGCTAAAACATATATTTTCTGAACATTAATTTTATAGTATTTCATTACATCACTATTGGGTCATTATGATGTCATTAAACACATTATATATTTAAACGGTATTTAATTTTTTCCCAAAAATTTGAATGTCTCAGAAAATTATGAAAAATTCAATGTTGGATAATTTTGACGTCATGATTCTTGAGATAATATTTATTTTATCTAAATAATTTTCTAAATATGTTAATTTCCTCTTTTAAAATAAAAACTGACATTTATCAAAAATTCATGGGTTTTGACAAAAATGGCTTTCAAACCATAATAAAAATTACAATTGCATTCATAATATTATACGATCATTTATATTTAATTAAAATTAATTTAATAACGATAATAATATTTTATTAAAATATTATTTAATTCTAAAATCCATTAATTCATCAAATTATATTTCTTAGTTGAACATTAACTAAAAATACTATTTGTGCTTTAAAAAACTATTTACATGGTAACAATAATAAAATGAAAGTATATAAATTATTATATAAAAATAATGTACATAAGAATAGTGCTAGGGTATTTTTATATAACCCCTTATAACACCTTCATAAGACCGAAGAGTAAGGTGTGCGATGGTGACCGACTCTTGGGGTGGCTCGGAAAACATTGCTCAGGTGGTAATCTCTATCAACTTTCACTTTTCTCGTAGGCGGTCCCACTCAAGCTTAACATATTCAAGCGCGTCCTAGGGTTGGTCGAGAGTGAATCCCAAAGATGAAACCTTCCTTATGAGCTATGGAAAATGGACTTTGTATGGGGAACATCTACTAGATGAGGCAATCACTTCCTTTTTCTAAGTAAATTAGATTTGTTAAAGCCCAATATTTATACTAATCATTTGATCACTATTCAACGACTATATTAGCAATGATCACAATTATTAACAGTATTTTAAAATACAAAAACATAAAACCAAACAAGTTTACATTTTATATACACATTTTACATAAAGAGACATTTAATTAGATCAAGAGGGATTTCCATTAATGAATGTTTGGGTCGTTATAGTTTCTCTCTAGTTGTGAAGTCTTATTCCCACTCATGCATTAGGGTGATTATGGATTCAATTTTTAACCAAACCCTTTCATGGTTATTTCCCCTTGGTGAATTTTTTGCATATCCACATCCACATTTAAGTATCCTAATATGGATGTATTTGTAATAAAATTACACATACATTTAGTTTACCAAAACCTATGATGGGGTTTCCGTCATGGAAAAGGTAACTCTTGAATCAAAAGAATATGAGAGAGGTATAATAATATAATATTTTAAATCACTAATTTATTTTTGATTAATATAGAAAAAATACATCCCTATAAATGTATGAACCACACAAAATAAAATAGATGGAGATAATGACATTAACCCCAATGAATGAAAATTGAGATGAAAAATTCACACGTATGGATTGGGTAGTAATTTAACCACAACCTCCTGAAACAAAGGTATTAAACTAGATCTTAAAATACAATTAATAAAGTAATTTCAATATATAACCTCTTAAATAGGTAGTATATACATGAAATGAAATAAATAAGGTACATAATACAAAATATTTCTTGAAGAGAAGAATTTGAGATGGAAAACTATTACCACTTGTCCCAACACTAATGAACACACTTTAACCTCATATACCAAAAAAACAGCCATATTATTCACGCAATCCAGATCATTACCCAAATTTATTTTCATTCATACTCTTCATAATTAGTAATTTTCTACATTAATTAGTTCTATTTTCCACATCAATGTTTATAATTTTTATTTTTTTACTAGTTTTATAATAGATTTGTTCGTATTCATTATTCATAAAAAATGAATTATTACAATGTCCTTAAACTTTCTATTAGGGGTGACTTATAATAATCTGTGATGTTTGAAATTCTCTTTATTAGTGTTCGAGACCTTATCCTCTAATAAGAAGTGATTAATAATAATTTTTTGGTGATTTTATTTGAATAGGGGTGCTTCCCTAATTTGGGAATTACATTTTGATATAGTATCTCCAGTATTAAACATCTTGTAGGTGGTTAAGCGAACCCCAAATTTAAAATACCATAATTTAATGAATTATTATAAGGAGGGTTTGTATAATTTAATTATACCAGAATGATAATGATAAAATATAGTATTTATTAGTGTGATGTACTATTGTTTTATGGATGTATAAGAAGAAATAAGGGATATTAAATTATTACAGGACATGAATCAAATATTATCTTATTAGCATGCTAATTTTAAATATAGAATTTAATGATGATATTTTATCATTAATATTATTAATATGTTGTATAATTTACCACACTAAGACATTAATAATTCATAAAAATCATATTTATCCATCAATACTTATATCCATCCTTGAGATGAAAGGAATGAAAATAAAACACATTACATCATGGTGGTAGTACTCTCACAATGAAAAAATAATGATTTTTTTTCAATATGGAATGGGTATATCAATTAATAATGATAATAACCATAATATAGAAACATTATAGTATTTAAATTATAATAATATTATTATAATAGTGTGTCTAAAAGAAATTTTAATGTAGATAATTAAGCAAAAAAATTAGTAGTTGATAATAATCATGTTGGAGAATTTTATTTTACTTGGGACAATTCATGGAAATGAAGGCCTTGTGCATAGTAATGGTAAAAAAATAATTTTTTATTATTTATAAGGATATAGGAAGAAAAAAATGCATGAGTTTCAAGAAAAATTTTTAATGATAAGTGAGTCTTGAAGTGGTGAATATTTTACCCTTTTAAAAGTTAATAGAAAGGTAGTTCTGGAAAAACCCAAAGATTTTATTTAATTTAAATTCACTGTTAAAAGTTAAAGGTATTGAAAAAGGAAAAAATTGTAAATATATTTGGTTTGGTCAATCAACACCTCAAATATCTCTTTGGAATCATTTTTTAATATGTTTTCTTTTTCCCCTTATGAAAACACCTTCTAGAAATTTTAATTTTTATCTAATTACCTAATTTTGAACCTTTGTAATTAATTTTAATAACCAATATTAAATTTTTATCTAATTACCTATTTTAAATTTGAAAACCATTTTGAAAAATAATTTTATTTTCATGTATGAATAGTTTGATTTAAAATATAAACTCTTAAACCCATAAAACCATTTTTGGATAAATAAAATTTTCTTTAATTAAATATATTTATTAGTCAAAATAATATTTGATAGAGATTCTAATTAAATAAATTGAATTATTATTAAAAAAATAATGGATATGAGGCTTATAATGAAATCCAAAACCAAATATCTCTTAAAAATACTTGATTCAAAGAAAATACAAAAAAAAATTTATGAAAGTAACATTTTAATTAGTTATAAAAATGTTTCTCCTAATTTTATAAGATAACATAATATTATAAAATGATTAATGTTATTCCTAAAATTAATATCTAATTTCAAAAAATATTTTCTAAATTTGTAATTCATTATTATATAATGATAAATTTAAATAAATATAAAGTTAATTGAAAACCGTACATTTGACTAAAAATCAACCTTTTTAGAAAAAACAAAAAAAAATAGTAATAAGAAAATTATAATTATATCTGGTCAAAAAAAGTTATTTAATTTTCAAATCCTATGATAAATATATTTCAGAATAAAGTCTCTTAAAATGGTGAAATGTGTGATTTTTCATGATGTAGTGTTTACCTAATATAGTATAGTCTCAAGTGTTTCAATGTGGTCACACATTAGCTGACTTATATGAATTATCACAATAAAGAGAATCATTCTCATGGTTCCCCTTTGTGACAACTGGGTCCCAGTGACCGAACAACCACCCTGCCTTAACATGGCCGTCGGGTCCTGGCCTACCAGGTACCACCAGTTGCCCCCGCAGACATGTGGGGCCCACCCCAGGGTCCACCCACATGCCCGAACGGGCCATCTGACTAATGATTGCCCCCAAAGTCCAACACATTTCCTTTCCACTGTGTTTTGTCCTCACTCAAACACACCCTGAGAAACTTCCCAGGAGGCCACCCATCCTGATCACTACTCCAGGCCAAGCACGCTTAACTATAGAGTTCTAATCAGACAGGCTCCCGAAAAGGAAGGTGCACCTTGTTGACATGAGTCATATCATTTAGTCATTTAACCCTTTATCATTTGGGGATGTTACAATCACCCCCCCTTTAGAGCACAACGCCCTCATTGTGGGCCCTACATCTCAACCCAGGTAGTGCACTGCACTTAAGGCTGGGTTCCTTCTCTGATACCAATTGTGACAACTGGGTCCCAGTGACCGCACAGCCACCCCACCGTAACATGGCCGTCGGGTCCTGGCCTACCAGGTACCACCAGTTGCCCCCGCAGACACGTGGGGCCCACCCCAGGGTCCACCCACATGCCCGAACGGGTCATCTGACTAATGATTTTCCCTAAAGGCCAACACATGTCCTTTCCAGTGTGTTTTGTCCTCACTCACACACACCCTGAGAAACATCCCAGGAGGTCACCCATCCTGATCACTACTCCATGCCAAGAACGCTTAACTATGGAGTTCTAATCAGACAGGCTCCCGAAAAGGAAGATGCACCTTGTTGACATGAGTCATATCATTTAGTCATTTAACCCTTTATCATTTGGGGATGTTACAACCTTATCAAGAAAAGATTCTTAACAATAAAATTCCTTTTCATGAATCTAAAATATATTTGTGTAAATTTTAAAAAAATTAAAGAAAACATTAATAATATGAAATATTCTGAAAATGAAAATCCTTTACAGCTATTTTTATATTAATTAAAAAAATAAACATACAAGATTTAGGGTGTTAAAAAATTCAAAATTCTAAATATGGGTACATTAACTGCCAACTTTTTTTCTTGATATTATTATTGATGTCCAATTATTGAACCTAATATAATCCAAGAACAAATATTTGATCAAACAAAATATTGGGTGTCTTGAACTATATTTATAATCAGTTTCATTAATACAACTGGAGTCCTCTATCACTTAAATTTTGATGAATTTATTTTTATATAACTTTTACTTACATCACTCTATCAAAATTCTATTTTTTTAAAATTATACGTAGGATGTAGTTATTTTCCAAAATTTAAAAATTATTTCTTTACATTATAGCAAACAATATTTTTATTTAAAAATATCTTCTTCCATAAAAATTTATTCTAGGGTTTTTTTAAATTTATAAATAAGATATATATATATATATATAATAATAGGTATAACTATTTATAAATTGTTTGAGATTGTTAAGTGAAATTTAAACATTTAAACATTTAATTATTTTAAATTTATTATTATTATTATTGTTTATATAACAGTAATAATAAAAATAAATAGTAGATATGGAGGGTAAATAATTGGAGAAAAAAATAGATTCACACAATGAATCCACATTTGGTCATTTCACATCCACCTTACAAGATAAAAACACAAACTAGATAACCCCAAAAAAGTATCATCCTAAATGGAATATTTTCATACCTACTATGACATACCATAGGTTTTAGTTATTTAATAACAAATTTTATTTTTTTAATTTAATAAATGTAATGTAAGAGGGGAACCCCTCATCTATGTATAAAAACCAGAAATGGAGGGATTCATTCTCTCTTCCCTTTCCCATTGAATATCCCATTTCTTTTGGTGAATAATTTTTGAAATACATTAAAAGGAATATTATTCTTATTCTCCCATGGTTTATCCTCCATTACATTCACATTATGGAATAGTATATTAATAATTTTTTTGATTTATAGGTCTATAATTCAATCAAGTCATAAATAAATTTTAATGAATGAAGGTCCACATCTATAAAAAATTAAAAGACACCATATCTAGGTGAATAGAAAATACTACCAGTTTCAACATCCTCATACAAAAATGACATGATTTTAAAAACAAATAATTCATCATCACTGTCTAGTTGGGTTTTTTAATATAATATTTTTTTATTATGTTTTTGGTATTAAATATGAATTTTATGGGTGATAACCATGAAAATAATTTTTCATAAAACCACCTAGGTGATTATGGATCCATGTATTTCAAAATTTGTATTAATGCTTAGTTTTCTTCACTGATCAGTTTAAAAACAAATTAAAAACTGTTCTAATGTATTTTAATTATACTTTTTACCTAAAATAAAACCTAATACAACTCCTACAAAAAAAATGATATTTGACTATATCCCTTGGATCACACCTTTTATTTCCCATAGGTTAGTGACGAATAAAAAGGGTATTATAACACTAACATGGGAGGAAATAATATATCATTTTATTAAAACAATCATCCACACCACATAATGAAAACAAACAGAAAACATGAAATAAATTAAATGAACACATTCATGAGATATGTTACACACTATGTCATAACTATTAGAAAATTATAATCCTTCAACTCTAAAATAAATCCAAATAAAATAAAGGGTTCCCTAATACTTTTATTTTACTTCTAAATCCTAAGGTTCTAAAAATAACCTCTCCTAAAATATTTGACATGATTCAAAAAAATTATTATTGAATAATAATGTGATCGTATAAGTGAACTTAGTATTTTACTCTTTCATTTCATCTAGGTTATATGGAGATGAAAAGTATTTCCATACTAAACAATGTATATATTACTCATCATTTTATGAATAATAATAAATCCAAAGAAACATTAAATTCAACCAAATGATTACTTCAATTAATACTCAATCATCTAAAGTTTCTCCATCAACTATATCAACATTATTCTCTATTATTAATCCCATTGAAATCATTAAATAAATTTTTCCATAATTTTAAAACAACTATAAATCATACCAATTTAGGGTTTCCATCAAATCAATTTATTATTATTTAAACAAAAATAATTTAAATATTTAACTACTGATAATTTAATATATTATTCAAATCTATATGACGCATATATAAAAAATATATATTTCACAACATCACCAAGTTTTATAGTCCACCATCAATGAACATTCTTAAATATCACATGCTAAATCCAAAAAAATATTTATTCACGACATAAAACCTAATCCATCAAAAAAATTAATCTACAAATTTAATTCATAAGAGATATATATATATATATATATATATAACGGCTCGTAAATCCATTAATAATTTATATCTAATGATTTCACTTAAAATTTCATAAGGTTTAACCAACTCAATACCATGAAGAAATCAATTATTTCTTATAAATAAATCATTGAATTTTCTTAAAAATTCCATTTGGGATCCTATATATCATCTAATGGTGTTTTATGAAATAAATAGCGGTTTTATTAATATTTTTAAGTCATATATAATAAATCAAAATTGTATAATGCATTATTTTACATGATTTTTTACAATTATACAAAAAATCATTCATTCTTTTCTTAGTAAATTTATGAAAATATAATGTTTTGTCTAACTACGCATTATATATTTCATCAAATTTTATATAATATAAGGTTTTCTATACTATGCACCCAGAAAACCTTAATTTGTCATAAAACCACTCAAAAAATCCATTGATATCCCAAATTTACTATTAACATTTTCTCTAAGAATAAAATTCACATTTTGGATAAAACAATGTATTTAAAATTATCTTATGATATAATATATTTCACAACTTCACTCATTCAAACCCAATGGAAAATGATATATTCAGTTATAAACCCAATGTCAAGGAATGGAATGCTATTTCTTTATATTAAAAATACATTAAAATATTTTAATAATGTAAAATGAAAAACTATATAAATTTAAAACAACAAATCTAATAACCAAAATTCAATCAATAATATTATATAAAAATTTAAAATATTATATCAAAAAATATTATCTATAGTACAATAATATTGTATTCTATAAGTTATTTTATGATTTAAGAACATAATTGAAAAACTAACTTTAATAAAAGGATTAGATTGACTGTAGATATTTATCATTCAATTATGATTATAATTCCAATGTGAAATTCCTTAACATCATAGTTTACATACTAAATAATTTACTAACCCATATAAGAATTTCTTATGATTATTTTCAATAATCATTTTTCACTTAACAAACATATAATATTTTTTACCCTAAAAAACAATTTTAGTAAAAAAATATCTAACATTTTTTTCATAGAAAACTAGGAACATAATTTAAATATAATAACATTATAAAAAATAGTAAAGATATGTGAATATTATATAAAATAAATATCTATTGATAATATAAAATAAGAGAATAATTATTTCTATTGAAAGAACCTTAGGATTGAATATTAACGATTCTTCAAAAAGTTATCCATATTCATGTATATAAAATCAAATGTTCTAGTGTGTCCATTTTAAGTGAGAAAACCACATAGGATACTTAAAAAAATTAAAATATCATACCCTAATACATAGTTTTGATTGTCTTATAGAGATCACTTATTAATCGAGGGAAATATTTTAGATTTTCTCATACATTTTTTTAGAGGAAATCCATAATTTCAATAGATTTCAAGAATAAATCATTTGAGACATGAAAAATAATATAGTATTCTATCATAATAATAAATTAGTTTTCCAAAATGGATAATTTTGTCATGGATAACATTGTTATAGTTCATTAAGAGTAGAATAATCCTTGTATGATTAGAAAATATTCAAATGGTATTTTCTAGGGCTATAAAAGTCAATATTTGAATAATTTAACCACCTTTAATAAATTAACTTAACTAAAAACGTTTATATTTTTGTAATAGTACTCAATATAGAGTACCCAATAAATAAATAAATATTAGATTGGTTTGATTCTAGAAAAAGTATCTATGGTGATAATGAAAAAAGACACACTGGTTAGTTCATTATAAAAAAAATTATAAAACATATTTAGTATCTGTGATATGATTAAAATAGATTTAAATGAAAATACTATGTAAAATAGTTCAATTATTATTAATTTAAAAATTAATACCAGTGCGAAAAGAATATTTTTCTTTAATATCACACTGATGATTTGTACCACCACCACCATCTCCATTATATGAATAATTATAATTATAATAATAAATGATTAAAAAATAGAACATTGATAATTTAAAAAAAATTAATTACTTCATCTTATATGGTAAAACATAATACTCTACAAATGTTATGTCATTTTAATTTATCTCTAGTGTTCATTCATAGTGATTTTTTTTCGATTTCACAAAGAGAATTTTTCAAACCAAAAAATCCATAATTTAAAGTATATATTGAATGATGAGGTTGTTATCAACCAGTTCATCACATGAACGGTTTTTTGATTACATAATGTATCCGAAAAAACATTTGTCTTAATGGTTTTATCATATTTCTTAATATAATTATATTCATCTGACTAATGTGCTTCCGTTAAGATCTAACCTAAATCTAAATATGCATTTACTTAATCTACTTTTAAGATTTCATTGTGATATTTGATTGAATAACTTCTATATACATATATGTTATTAATCTAGCTCCTCTATAGCTATACTGACTTAGTTTTTGATTCTAAAAAAGTATAAATCATTAAATCTATACCTACACATAAAATATAATTTTGGTTGGTTCTCATAGGTGAAATTATAAAAAACCCCACATAAACAACTTTGATCTAAATAGAATATTGTGAATCATTAGAGATACAAATCTAGATTTTGAAACACGCATCCATGATCCGTGACATGATTATAATCTAGTTTATAATCATTATTGGGTTCCTAATATATTAAACAATATCCTTACATATATCAAAATGAATAAGTTGAATCACAATCCACACAAATATAACATAAATAAAAATCTGGGAGCACTCACACTCTATTTGAATGAAAATTTTCTATTATGATACATCTAACCAATATTATTAAATATTCTATGATCTCCTTTTCAAATATCTATAATAAATTTTTCCCTCTTTGAACGTAATACAATTTTAGAAACCATCAATATTCTCAAATATATAATATATGAATTTTATGACCTCCAACACATACTAAAAGGTCACCATTAATGTATTACCGTTATTTATGATTGTGAATTATGGAAGATGAAATGTTTTAGTGAAATCCACAAATTTTTCATCTATAAAAGTGGTAGTAGGGGGACTATCAATATGTTCTTTGGATTTTTTGAGGATATGTTGATGGTAAAAGTAGTTCTTAATTAAATAGTTTTAATAAATTATTATATTAAAGACACATTCCTCTTTTATTTTTCTTGAAAATATTTTTTACTCAAATAAATCACAATAATTTTTTCATGAATATTCCATAAAATATATTATAATTAAGAAAAATCATGAACTGGATTCAAACTATGAGGAATAAATAACTGGTATTATTATTCTCTGGTACACTACAAGGACTAAAAATAGCTTGTAAAACATTGATAAATATTGGAAAATTTTAGAAACAGACTATGAACATGATAATTTGACATATTTACTAATACATGATCACTAACCCTAAACTAAAATCATCATATCATATAGTGTATATATTTATAATGATGATTATCAATCATTTTTTACATCCTCTATAATCATTTTAAAATTATATATCATGTGATAATACATGGTTTTATAGTGACATTAAATTAATGATCAATAAATAAGAATAAATTATATGTAAATGTTTATTTATAAAACCCCTCAAATATTTAGAGCCCTAAAAATTGTTTATGGATATAACTATATGAAAACTAAAATAAAAAAATTATATATCCTTGATGTAAAAAATTCCACTGTTCAACATAACATTATCTCCAACATTTTAATTATATGTATAGTTTAGAAATTAATATATGGATTCAATGTGTTGTGAGGTGATAATATTAGATATAATAAAACTAAAATACCTTTTAAAAACATTACATAAATAGTTATTCATTGACTAAAATTATTATTCCTATAACGACATTAAATATTCGCCACCACCATCATGTATTATCGAATCATAAAGAAATAGGGTGGTAATTTTAATAGATATAAAAAATATATATAGAATTATATCCCATTAATGTATATTGTTGTCCAGTAAAAATACATAGAGTTTTCCTCAAACATATACTTCATAATAGTTTGGGGTAAAAACCAACTTGTTAAAACCTAAATTTTAATATTCAATTATTGGTTTGTAAGATTTTGAGATACAAACTTTGCCTCTAAATTTATTTTTCTCTAAATACATATAAATCTTCAACAAATAATGGGGCATATTTTATCTACAACCACATACCATTATGTTTTATCTACGTAGATCATAATAAACCAGTTTCTACATTACTGAATATTTGAACTCCGATAAAATAACTTCTATTGTTTCGTAATCTTTTTACCAAAAATAACATAAACATTTTTTTTCATTTTTAACCATTCCTCTTTTATGGGTAGAATAGAAAAACAAATAAAGTGTGAAATAATATCAATGAAATTACAGCATAGTTTAAGTCACTAATTCTTTAAAAATCATAAAATATTCTAATTGTGATCCCATTAAAAAAATAAATCATGTATTTATTAGTCCCACTACATTTCATCGTTGATGAAATGACTCAATAAAGAATCCATCTGGTCCCATATTTTGTTACACTATTCCATATTAGTCATTATTTTATCAATTCCTCAATTTGAAATAAAATCCTAATGTTTTTTCAATGATGTTTTTATGGTTCTGATCGATGTTTTAATGTACACATCCAATTTATGTTTTACTTTAGAACATTATTGGTTATTACCTCTTCCACATTATCCTCCTTAGTGTATGGAATAATATTGATATCTTATTCTTCGCTAGTTTCATATTTCTACTCATTTCATCTCCCCCAAATTATAATTAGTAATGATATTTTATTATATAACATTCTTCTACAGGTCCCTCATAATGAATTGGGTTCCTCTAATTGTCCTCAATATTATGTACTTTGTTTTTTTCTATAATCCTTAGAGATTGTTTTTTTACCCACTAATCGTATCATCATCGATTTAGGAAAATGTTAACATTTCTCTAACCCTCTAATTTTCTTCCATGTGTTAATTGGATAATATCTTATGTTAAGGGTAAATTTATCCTTTGGTAGTGTCCTCACCTATGTTTTCATCATCAGTGGAATCATCAGGTCCCATTATTCTAGGAAAATATTCCACAAAATCAGACACATAGGGATTCATTATATATTTCACCTTCTTCTCATTCAAATACACATATTATAACTCATATACATTATTTATCACATGATCATTACCTAAATTCTAAAAAATATATATATATTGACTTCTGATGATTTCTCATAAGAATCACACACTAAGGGACATATAGTTCACTATAATCATGCTCAAGAGCCTATTATGAGACTACAATAACTCCATCACCCCTATCAAGACTATATTATTTCAAGAACATCCAAAACCATCCTCGAGCATTGTAATAGCTTCCTGAGTGTGAGGAATTAATTTTAAATTTATTCAATGTTACAAGAAGGGTTTCATTATTATATATTACAACTGAACTATCAATGTATTGTTTGGAAGATCATCCTTCCTGATTAATATTGATATCATCCAATTTTTTTCTTATTTTTATAAATGAATATTCTGAGTTTGTAATGATTTTGAGTCACTATTCATGACAAAGTCTTATACCTTTATCCTTAATATTAGTTAATCATAACCTATTAACATCCAAGAAGTTACCAGTGCATCAATATATCATTTTTGAGAATCCATTATCACATCATCATACTCCACACATTATATATTACCGATCTGGCTCTCTTATGACATTTGATCAATTCATTCCCATGGAAAAGAGAAAGATTATAGTAAACAATTTTTAATTTATTGAATATAGGTTATATATATTGAAACTGCCCCATTATTAAAATCGTGATGAAATCAAGTGGATTTTTTGGAAAATGGTCTCTATGAAGATATATGAAAGATTCATGTGATTTTTAATGGTATTTGAAGACACAGAACAAAAAATTCACCAGAGTTATAATGATTCTTTAACACCAATGGAATGTAGTATATAATGATATATATATATATATATGAAAATATTAACCGGAGGGGAGAAATTGAAAAAATGTTTTGAATTTTAATATATAATGGCTATTTAAAAAATATCTGATTTATTTGGGGACTCATGAAATTCAAGACTAGGTCAGGACAATATCTTTCCCATAACATATTTGACTGAGGAAGTTCTTAAAATCCAAAGGAATAACCACCTAGAGAGATTGAAGAACCTAATATATGATAATATGATTATTATAGTCATTTTTAAAGGATTAAAATTAAAAAAAACTATCAACTAAAGAAACATCATGTAGCTTAGATGCTTCGTGAAATGTGAAGAGGAGATCTCTACCATTGGTTCTTCATTTATCAGTATACAAGATCAAGGACCAATCTCGATGGAAATGAAATTGGGGAGGGGAAATGTATAATCCTTGGGTTTCCCATCCCCCATTTGTAGTTAAGGGATTATAGTGACCATCAAAAAATGTTTAGGGCACCAAACATTAATCTTATATTTTTTAAAATACTTAGCCTATTCATACCAATACTTTAAATCCTTTTTGTTGAGCCAGATAAAACTATTGAAATGAATGAAAATTCACCATTATTTTAATTAGTTATCCTAAAATAAAAATAATTTTATTTTCCAAATGATATTTCTCAGGATGAAAAATCATAATTCATTTACCAAATAGTTCATTTGATATATCACAATAATATTGTCTAATAAATGCATTGACTAATAATTTTTTTTATAATGGATAATTTTTTAATAAATTAAAATTCTATAAAAAGTAATTAAAAATACATAAATAATGGTTATAAGTTCCTATGTTAAATAAATTATTAATGCTCTTATAGCCAGTTTAAACCATAAACAAATCAAAAAAAGTATTCAAAACTTCTATGTAATCCCCAAAAACGTGGACTTAAGATCAAGGTTGGGTAGTTTTTAGTTGAGACTATTGTTTCTTGAATTCATAAGATATAACTTCCCATTAATATATCAAAAAAATCTAAATCATGACTTCCATATTCATAATTGACATCAATCATAGTTCTATCCTTTATTAAAAAACTAATAAATACAGTATTCTACATCACGTTGAAATATTCTTGGGTTACATGGAACTATAGGGTAAAAATATATTCATGAACATAACTAATTATAGTATACAACTATATGTAAATCCAATAAATTTTTAAGGGATGCCACTAATAATACCCAATAATTTAACAAACCTATTTTCAAGAGAATAATTTTATGTAATATTGTTCATAAATTAAAATTTTAAACGTTAAATTAATTTATTTAATAATATTAACCAAGAACATATATACATGTACATTGCCTAAGTTTTTTCTTATATAATTTTCAGGTAAAAAGATTATTTATTCACTAAAATGGTTTTTTAGAAAAAGGCTATCCCAATTGACTTATAATAGCACATTGTGTTTGGTGATGCCAAGGGGGTCGAACCTCTTACCATTAGGTGATAATGATATAGATCTTACCACTAGATGATGATCAGTAATTATTCCATATTCCCTCATTTATAGATATATATATATATTCAAATATCTTTTAATATATTAAAAATATTTTAAAAAATAATTTAACTTTATTAACATGATTATCCTCATATCATTATGGTAATTAAGTCATTGTAATATAATAGTTAAAAGTATGATACATGTTTTCATAGTTATCTTTAACCATTGAATGTTGTGTCATATATCATTTTATATATAACATATGGTGAATGATTTAATTTAATATTTACACTATGATAATACCATAACATCATATTTTAATTAAAACATAGTTTATTTAATTTTTTAATTTATTTTTACTCGTATTTTATGTACACATTTTATTAGTCACAAATATCATTTTAAAACATTATATAACATGATTAATAATAAAATAAACATATAAAATATTTATAAATTTCATTATTCTAGTGTATGGTTTCAAATTATCAAAACATTCATATAAAATTTTGATTATATAATATTTTTAAAATTAAAGTGTTATATGAAAAACAATTCTAATCCTAATTTATAACGATTGTTATAGGGAAAAAAATTTTAATTATGTTTTTAAAAATTAAATTGAACTTATTTAGAATATTAATTTAATGAAATTTATATTTTTTTCACTTTTAAAATAATTAATTATCAATAAATTAAATTTTTTTTGTTGATTAAAAATATAAATGTATCCACTCATAATAAAATAAATAGTTATTGTTCTTAATAAATAATTTTCTTATATATAGAAATATTTTATTTAAAATTTTGAAATATTAATATTATGATTGAGTATCATAAAATGAGTTTCATTTTTGAATTCATCATGTCATTATTAATCTAGGACTATTTTTAAGTAATTTTCTTGAATGGTTTATTTTTTGTGAATCATTCAAAAATGATTTTTTACAATAGCATATATTTTCTGAATTTAAAATAATGTAAACAAGAAAATGAAATTCATAAAACCATTTTTGTTGAAATTTTTATTTATAAATTAGTATAAATTATTTAAAAAAATTATTTTGAATTTATAAACCTCTATTTACCATTTTTGAACATGATGTATTATTTTATCAAAAATAAAATATATTTTTGGTAATTTTTTTAATTAAGTATTCATAATGTGGAATATATTTTCGTTTCATTTTAATGTGAGAAAAAACTAAATTGGTTAATAATAAACAAATTAATGACATCGATATAAAAAAATCATAATTTTATCCTAAACACTTTTTTATGCTTAACATATATTTTTCTAAAAACTTTTTTTTAATTAATTATAGATTTAATATTTTAGAAATAATTTTATCACATTTAAATCATTATAAAAATTATATTTCAATTAAATTAACCAATATATAGGTGATGAAATCATGAACATTGAGTGATAATTGGAACCATTATACAAAAACATACAGAAAATGATTAAATACCCTATCTACCTATAATTAATATTAACTAAAAATAAGTAATTTTTTTGTAACAAATGGATATAAAAGTTAATAGAAACGAAATTTTTTTTGAAACAATTTGATAATGAGAATATGGATACTATATAATATTCCATAGTGTGTTTCATAGACTATGAATCCATGGAAATCGTTTTCATCCACTGAATTCTATTTTATTATGTCTAAAAATATCTTCCATAAATATGATCATATATATTTCCATTTTTCCGATATTTCTCTAATTTGTTTTAAAATTTTTATTTTTATCTATTAAAGTTAATTTATTTCATTAAAATGATGTTTATTTCAGTAATCTCAAAGTATTTTAAAATAGGACATTGGTAATAATAATTCTCATTCCCTCTAACAACATTTTTTATCATATATCAATATCATTCCTTTTTGAAATTATTTAATTTTCAATATATGAAATCAATATAATCATTATCTTTTATATTTAGTTTATTTTATTTTATTATAGTATCCCAGGATTAACAAACAAGGATATAACATATTTTTATATGAATATTCAATACATTACACAAACACATGCCTAAAAACCATAATAGTTTAGTGTCTTTGGAGACATGGAAACATAATCTACTATATTAGTGAAATATCATCAACATCTCCAACAAAGATCTCCCCATTTTAGTACTATTCAAATGAATATCAAAATTAAAACCATTATTTATAACCTTGTAAAAGTAAACAAAATAAAGGGTGAGATGAAATGATAAATAAGTGTAAACAAGAATGATGTGTAAGAATGATCATGATAATAAGGGTATGAAAACATGAGAATACCATTAGAAGATCATTCCATGTATATCAAAAATCATAATCTTGAGTTGTTAAATAAATAATGGCAGTAATAATACAAGAATTATAATGTTATCAAAAATAATAATCTATTTGATAATAACATAGTTATAGGAAATAGAATTTTAGGAAATGTATAAATATATAAAATGATTTCCATATTAGTAAAGGATCACAGCCATGGATCTCTTAGTGGAATGGGTTCACTCCGCAAACCAACTTAGTAGAATAGGTTCACACCCAAGACCATCTTTGTGGAAAAACTGACCTACTAACCTGGGTTCAATCCCTAATCCATAAATTTTCATATAATAAGATATAAATATTTACACAATGAATTGAAGGGATATATAGGTCTCAACCATCACATAATTATGTAAAACATATTTGTGAAACATGATCATAACCAGTCATCATATCTGAACCCATGAAATTAAATGGGTATCATAAATATTTATTCATATCATAACCTGTGGAAAATTAATACGTTTCATAATCATTACATCATAGAAAAACCCATAAAAGTAAATGGTTTTCATAAGAACATAACCTATAGAAGATAAACATGTTTCATAGAAAACATGTCATCATAAACGTAAACCATGAAAATAGAGAATAATAATGGTTTCCTTAGATTATATCCCCAGTAAAGAGTAAAATATATATAATTATATTACCTTAGATATAGAATTATTTTGAAACATCACTTTAAACATTTCTTAATGAAAATAACATTTAATTTAAAACCAATTCCATATAAAACTTTAGAAATCCTTTTCATTGAAAATTACATTAGAAACATAGAATGATATATATGAAAATCCATTTTGAACATTTCTCATGTAAAATATACTTTTGGATTTCAAAATAAAATTTTAAAATATAAAACCATTTGAATAAAATTTTATTTTTAAATAAAATTGAAAAATTATAAAGGATGGTTTTAAAATCATTTTAAAACACTTTTAAAACATTAAATATTTTTCAAAATTACAATCTTTAAAAATAAGTTAAAAATAAAAAACATTCAAAAATAATTAATAATATAATTTCTCTTGAAAATAATATATAAAAATTATATAGTAGGCTTAAATTAATGGAAGTCTCATGACATTAGTGAATATTTTACAAAACGCATATGTAAAAAAAATATTTCTTTGACAATGTGTGTAGAATTAAAAATATCATTAATCAAAAAATGGAAAAAAAATTCCTTTTAAAAACATTTTTTTTAAACGAAAAACATTGTTAAAAATTTATTTTCAAAAATATATTAGGAAAATACTATAGCATTTTTGAAATAATATTTTAGAAAATATGGTTTTGAATTGAAACATATTTCTGGCCAAAGATAGTAGTAATGTCAAATTTTCAATAAAAACATTTTCATAATTATATTAAGTACAAAATATTAAAAAATTGGTACCATTAAATGAATAAAACAAGAATAAATATATTATAATAATGGTCATAAGAATTATTGAAGGATGGATTATAATATTTCATCAATGGAAATATATTCATAAATAATTCTTATAAATAATGAGCTTGTAGCAGTAAAATATTTCATATCTGGTGACTTTAAATCATAATACCTAAGATATAATAACATTAAATGAAGTTAAAATATCATTATAATTAGTATATTCCTATTATAACATGTAAAAGGGACAGTATATATACCTTGTAAATGATTATAGGTGCATAACATAACATCTGTCTCAAAAAAGAAAAATTGAGACAAAACCCCCTTATTGCATTGATAACATTTTAACTGTAGACCACATAAAAGAGAGATCTCCCAATGGATATGTAAATCAAAATAGTTATATGTATAATAAGAATAAAATAAATACATGTAATTTATATACACCATATATAAGAAATATGTGGTGAATAAGGCTTGTGCCTCATGGAAAAATAAATTGTAAAAAAATCACATTTCCTTAAGTCATGACACTCATCATACTCATTAAATACAACTGTATACTAAATAAATGTTATTATAAGTATATTAAATAATCATTTTAATATAAATAAAACAATATATGATTTAATTATAACTTTATATTATCTATTTTTTTAGCAATTCCATGTTAAAGTTATGTCTTAGGTAATAACCGCTATGTTTTTTGTACATGTTTTAGCTTTATATTCTTAGTCCCCATACTTTGATCATGATTTTTATCATATTCAATATAAGAACCATGATATTAATATCATATATATTATGTATATATTTATTTATATTAATCCAAAAAATTTATATAGAGGAAATTAAATACACCATTCACGGAGATGGTTGGCCGTACGTACGCATTAGCGCTATTTCCATTTCCATTTCATATTGAAAGAAAGCAATGAAAAGGATTAAATTTATATAATATTATCATAGTATAATTTTTATGTTATATATTACAAATTTTTATATTTAAACCATCCTTAATACATCCCATTTAATGTGTGAATGAATCACATCACATCGTGACGTGGTAATATGCCTTATACACGAACAACATTATCGATTTCCCAAAAAAGGGAAAGCATGAATGTATGTGTTATATGATAATTCACGAAGTATAAAGAATCATAAATATGAAATATATCATATCTAAATAGTATTTTGATCATTATACCCATCATTGAAAGGGTGTGATGGAATAAATTAATGACATCATTTTGTGAGGTAGTAGTCCACCGTACACATAAACAATGATTTCATAGACACTTTGATAGACATCTGTGTGATTTTATGTCCTAAAATTAACATAAAGACATCTACGAAGATTTAATATAATAACTTTATTGTATACCCATGTTATAATGTTTTTAAGTGGTTTTATAAAGAAATAATCCAAAAATGTTTGTTGATGAACTATACTTCTACTTTGGGTATCTATTTTTGGTTTGTGCCAATTGAATTACTTGATGGGATTTATTACCAAATTAAGGATTCTTTTATGAGGTTATGAAATTTGGGAAGTTATTTTGTCCGGGTATGGTAGATCCAGATATCTTTATAAGTGTGAAAAAGTGGGGAGATCCAATACCCTTTTATAATGGTGGAGGAGTGGCATTTTCATAAATTCCCAAAAGTATTAACTAAAGGTAGGTTTTACATAACTCATGTTCCTAAGAATTAGAAAAATAAAGTATGGTATGGTAGATTTGGTCTAGAAAAACCTCAAAAACACAAAATAAACACATTTTTATAATGTTATTCTGTATCTTCTATATTTCCTTATTTTTAACATTTTGGTGTTTATTAAGGTAACTGAATTTTAACCTATGTAATTTATCCATTAGTACTAAATTAAAGTAAGAATTAATATAAAATTTATACACATATATTTTAATATATTATATATTATTTATAAAATAAAAAATCAAAATTGTTTTGGTAATTAAAATTAATATAAGAACATGTAATGTGCAAAACATGGCTTAGACCCTAACCACACTGACAAATATTTTAATATTTGGGGGTCAGTATGTTCCTTATAAAAGTTAAATTAATATATTAATGGAAAATACAATATATTTATTAAAATTTAAAAATAGCTTGGCATAAGATGGAATTTTAAATAATTTCAAATCATTTAAAAATATCATTTGATATAAAATAACCTTAACGTCAATTTTCAAATTATTTATTTAATTTGAGTTTAAAAATATAAATATAATAATTGAATTTGAATCTATTTTATTAAAACCAGTGTAACATGTTATATGAATCAAATAATTTAATGAATGACATTAATTTATTTATAATTTTTTAGAATCATTTATTTTAGTTATTATTAAAAAAATATTTCCCCCATTGGTGTTTCTTTAGCATTTAATATAAATATGTTATATCAAAAAAAATTAAAATAAATTATAATGACAATACAAATAATTTAACTTTAAAAATAATATTTATAACCAAAAAATTATGTTTTTCTGAATCACAAAGCTTTATAAACATTAAGGGAAAAAGAGGTTCCTTTTTTGTCTTCTTCCTAGATTAACTTATTATTTGGGTCAGTTTCATAAAAAGGTGTTCCAAAAACACATAATATTTGATAATAAGGACATAAGGGTATAAATATTTTCATGAAATGGGTTTTGGAAATGTTTTGTGAAATTCTTACACATTATATTTTATGTTTAACGACTAAGTAAACTCATTTTACCTTAATTGTAGTTATTAATTATAACTATTTTTACTAATCATTTTTTTATAAAAATATGTTGGTCTTACTAGAAATTAGATGATATTATGATTCAAAATACATAATCCAATTTTAAAATTCCATTCCTAGAAGTGTAATAAGTTATTTTAAAAATAATGCCACACATTCAATGGAAAAGATATTTTTTAAAAAAAGAAAAGGATCAAAGATTGAAATGTTGTTATATCCAATTTCATTGTGAAATTTATTCCATTGGCACAATTGGAATAATAGATATATAATTGATATAATTATACTTTAAAAAGAGTGTGAAGTAATAATTTAACTTTATTAATAAATTTCGAGAAAAGATAGTTTTCTACTGAAATTTAGTATTTTTCAATATTTATTAAAAAAATGAAACTTTTCAGAAAAACTTCCTAAAAATCACATTATAAAATTTTGATGTTCGCATTTAAAATATGAAGTTAATTTTTTAAAAAAATTGAAAACTTATCAAAAATTATATTTAAAATACATTTTCCATTAAAATATAGAAAAAATAAATTTAAAAAATAATATTTTTATGGATTAAATTTAATTTATTCTATTATCTTATTTTGAAAACAAATAAGATGAATATAAATATTTTTATTGAAATATATATATATATCAATAAGATCATTCATCAAAAGTTTCTTCTTTAACTCATTGAGATAAAACATGTTTATGCATAGAAAAATATTTTTTTAGAAAATTAAATTCTTTATTTTCAAATGTTATGAATTTAATTTTTATCAATTGGTTACTAAAAATTCATTTTATAAACATGAATAATATTTTTAAAATTTATTTAATCCCTATTATACATACTATTCCAATGACTATGTGATAACTACAAAAATATTATATTGATATATAACTTTTTTCAAATCAATGTTGCATGTAATGCAAGATAAGTTCATTATTGTGTGTAACACAATATGAAATTGGTATTTCACATAACACAATCCAAACATAGTTTTTGTGTGTACTACATGATAAATATGATGTTGTGTGTAGAATAATCTTAACTAGGTGTTGTGTACAATGAAATATTTCTAAAAATCTTAATTTATTCTAAAAAAATAATTCATAAAAACATAGGCTGTTATATTGTACTACCCTTAAAATGAATTTCTCCCTCTAAATTCATTTGGGTCATCCATGTTTCAATACATGATAGTTCCTTTCATAGAAATCCAAATTATTAAAATGAATACAAAATCATCGTTTAAAAATGGAATGTTTGAAACATAACAATTACCCAAAGTATATCAGAACTAGGAATCAAAATTGGACAACATATGTGGGATATGAAGATTTGGACATGGAAAAAATCGTAAATAATTATAGGCAGTGATATAGATCACTAATGACAATAAATTGGGTGATCTGTAGCCTGTAAATGATCAAAAAACCATAAATCTATGATGATTTAAGTGACTTTTGGATTCATCAGAAATGAAGGTACTCGAATAAAAATCTTGTTCCAAGATCCTTTTACAAAAGTCAAATAATTTTCACTAGAATATATACTTATTTTATTTTATTACATTTCATAAAAACAATATCATTCATCATTTGTGCCTTGATCATTTTCCATTTCATATCTTACTCTATGAAATGAAGGTGAATTTTTCATTCTTTAAGCACTAACAGATGATGAGATCCATAAAAATGATGATAAGTCCTTTAATTCGTCTTCAATTATCATCACAAAAATATTGTTATAATGGGTTATCTAATATGTATAAATCCTCATATGGAGAGATAATACTTTCATCTCTAAAAATTCATCCGAATTTTAAATTAAACCAATCCATAAATGGTTAACCTTGTAACCATTATAAAATATAAAAATATAAAACATTATAAAAAGGTTACTAAATTTCTAAAAAATATCTAAATATTGATCCCCCATATATCATAAATTATCTCATAATCTTCACATACCAAACATGTGAATACCTTCATTATGAATTCTCTTGAAATATAGAAATAACCTGAATTTCTATAAATCCTTATTGAAAACAAGTATACATTATTATCCCAATTATTATTGGATATTATCTTGAAATCCGAAAATAATGTAAACTTCATCCGTGATAGCATAAACCACTTAGTCAACAAATCATTAATCTAATTACAAGGTAATCAGTACTATCCAATTTACTTTATTCCTATTCATTTTTTATTTATCCAAACTAAACTCTATTTTCTCAACATCAGGAACATATTAAGGGATAACTTCTTTTAACCACATTTTTTCCATAAAATATAGCATATAACCACATGGTTTCCATAAAATATAGAATTCCCATTAAATCATTTTTCTAGGTTACCAATACCATTTTGCATGAAATTTCAGATCCTTAATGAAAACATTATACTAAACAATTCTTATATATTTCAAAATTTATAATTCTTGAATTCTAAGACATAAAAAATTTGAATATTCCATCTCATATGTAGGCCATTATCTGGGTTTCTTAATCTACATCATTAATACCTATTTACTTTATATTTCATTTCCAGTATCCTCATCATCAGTAGTATATGGTTTACTCATACCACATTGTTAAATCTATTCCTGATCTTCTCACTTATGATATCAATTAACACAATTTCCATAATTTTTACATTTAAAGAACTCAAAATTCAATGATATATTAGGTATACAATAATTCTAATCCATAGTGTTAATCGAACATTTAATTTTCCCTTTAATGTTACTTGATTTTTTCGTTATTTCCATGGGTAAAACGTCTTCCAATTCTAATAAGAAATCAATATGGGTGTTTTTTCCCTCATTCTTAACATAAAGGAAAGTTAATATTTTCTCCTCCATGGTCTCAAGTACCTTAATTCTCAATGAACTCTTTCCTTATTTTATTTGGTGATTTTTAGGGTTGGTTAAGTTATACATTTTTATTTACCATTTAAAATAAACTGATTAGGCATAATCACAATGTCCTTTACTCAAGTTATCATCCCATTTGACTACCCATCAAAAAAAATTCATTCACATTGATCATTAACTCAGTTCCTTCTAGTTCCCTCCATTGACTATAACTAGTAATCATAGTGTGAGAAATAATTTTCATAGTAGAAAACCACATAATTATTAAAAGAACTTATAAGATGTCTAAATAATGAAACCGTATTATTTTAAATTTATAAACTAATAGTCTTAACCTAGGTTACCCATGATCATCATATATTAAAATTCATAGTTGTGGTTCATAAAGAGTCTGTGTAATTCAAAATAATATCCCCTTTGAGTGTCAAACAAAGTATTCTGCTAGACTCATTTTCATGCATTGTTCCTGACTGAGTCTATATCAATATGGTGTTTTCAGGGTTATTATCACAAGGTACATCTATTCTAGATCCATGTCCACTTTTACTATCTGGACATAGATTTATTTATAGGAAACCACTGACCCTGTAATTTAAAATCATTCTTCCATACTATCCTATACTTTCACTCAACTTTAGACTTGTCCTAAGTGATATCCCTACAAATATCCTTATAAATATCTCTAGATAAGTCACTAATATTTTATCATCCTTATTTCAAAAGCTCAACTAAACCATTACTTTGAGGCCATATATAGTGAGCCATTATTAACATATAATGATATTACATATTATTAGATAAATATTAAATAAATTATATAAAAACATGACACAAGAGAACAATAGTTTAGTTCCTTTAGAGACTTGAAAATATAATCTTCTAACATTGTGAAATATATTCAAAATATCTCATAAATATCTTCCTCTTTTAGTAATCTTCACAAGAATACCCTACTAAAAAACTTTCTTCATAACCCCAGGATAGAAAACATAAGAAAGGGTAAGATCAAATGCTCAATAATAGTAAATAAGAAATACATTTTACCATAATCATGAGTATAGGAGTATGATAACTTGATCAAAACATTATAAGATTAGACCTTGCATATCAGTGATAATAATCTTGATAAATGACATATATATTGTCATACATAAGATATGAATCATAATGAAATCAAATAGAATAATCTATGTGACCATAAAATTAGTATAAGTCATGTAATTTATTAAAATTAAAAAAAAATATAATTATTTACATAGTATTCAAGGATTACTTATAATGTTATCTTAGTTTAATTGGTTCACTCACTAAACCATCTTAGTATTCAATGTTCACTCCTAAGACCATCTTTGTCGAAAAAATATCTTACTAAACTAGGTCTACTCCCCATATCATCCATTTATATCTCACGATATATAATTCTTTACTCAATTCATTGGAGGGAGGTATATGTCCCACCCATTACATAATGAAATCATACATTTATATGCCACATGATCTGAAAAAATTAACATATTACAACCAATGATATGAAATGGTTATCACAAAAATTTTATCATATATTAACCTATGAAAAAGCAGATAGGTTTCATAATAATTCAATATATTATAACTACTGAAAAGAATTGGGGTTTATAAGTATATTACTAATAGAATATAAACAAGTTTCATTAACAATTTTTCATGTTAAACAGAAACCATTCAAAGAAAGAATAAAACTAGTGTACTTGGATCATATCCCTGGTAATGAATAAACTATACCAAATGATTTTATGTTAAATAGAGAAGGATTTGAAACAATACATGGAACATTTCCTATGTAAAATAACTTTCATTAAAAATCAATTTCATAAATTAATTAAAAAATTATTTTTATTTATAATTACATTTGAATATTATAAAGTAATATTTAAAACTTATTTTAAAACATTTCATAAAGAAAATATACTACTACTTTGAAAAAATAATTTCAAAATGTAAAACCTTTTGAATACTATTTATTTTAAAATGACCTATAATATTTATAAAGTATTCTTTTAAAATCATTTTAAAAAACTTTTTAAAAATAAAACATCTTAACAATAATTTTTACAAAAATAAATTTAAAATAATAATCTTTCACAAAGAATTAATAAGCCCTTTTATTTTGATAATATTATTTAAAATCTATAATGGAATCATTAATGAATTTAGTGTTCATGATGGAGTATAATTTTTTATAGGATGTATATGTAAAAAAAATATTTATTCATATTATAATTAGAATTAAAAAGATCGTTGATCAGAAAATAACAAGAATATTACTTTTAAAAACATTTGGTAAAAATGAAAATAACATGGTTAAAAATTAATTTTTAATAAGAATAATAGGATAATATTAGATCATTTTTTAATTTTTTTTAGAAAGCATGGTTTTGAAATAATATTAATTTTTGGCATAAAAGGTATATAAATTCATATTTTCATGAAAACAATTTCTTAATTATCTCATGTACCAAAGAGTGTAAAAATGGGACAATTACATTAATATATCATTAATAACTATATGATAATAAATTTCATGATAATTTTTTATATATTTCTGATAATATTTCATTAATGGAAGCATAATCATAAATGATGATGATAAATAATGAGATTATAATAATAAAATAATACCACTTTGCTGACATTGAATCATAATATCTATGAAATAAAAACATTGAAAGAATAATAAAATATGATGAATATCAGGATATTAAATATATAACATGTCAAATGGTCATTATGTACACCTCATAAAAGAATACAGGTGCCTAAAATAACATGCATCTCAATGAAGGAAAATTGAGACAAAAACCCTCATACTGTATTGGTAACGTTTTAAAGATAAACCCCATAAAAGATAAATCCTAAAATGGATATGTAAATAAATATAATTATAATTATAATAATAATAATATACATACATAGACACTATACACACTACATACAATAAATTTGTGGTTAACATGGCTTGCATCACACGGAAAAATAAAATTGAGATTAAATTACCTTACCTTATGTCTTGACTCTCATCATACTCATTCAATACGCTTGAATAATAAATATATTTTTACTAAAAATATTTTAAATAACCATATTCATATATATAATACCTTATATTATCTACATATATCTTTATATTACCAATATATTAAGAATTCTTTGTTAATGTTATGTTTCAGGTAATAATCTCTTTTTTATTGCATACAATTTTTTGTTTTTATTCCTGTTCCACTTACATAGATCAATATTTCATATTCATTAGAATGATAAAAATGATTTTAATATAATATATATTCATTATATATATATTTAAAATAATCTATAAAATTTAATGATAAGAAATGAAATACATTGTTCATAGATATGGTATGTCATACATACACATGAACATTGTTTCCATTTTCTTATCATATTGAAATAAATAAATGTAAATGATATATATATATATATATATTATCATTAAATTTTAATTTTAATTTTATATATATCACATATTTCTATTAAACCCATCCTTGATATGTTCTGTGTAAATTGTAATAGAATCACATTGTTTCATGAGGTGATAGACTACCTTACACACAAATGACATTATCACATTCCCAAAAAATGTAAACCATTAAAAAATGTGTTATATAATAGCTATAAATGAATATATAAATAATAAATATCACATATATATTATATAAATAGTATTTATTTCATTATTCCCAACCATGAATAGCGGTAATGGAAAAATAGACAACATATATTCATGAGGTGACAGTCCGTCGTACATAAAAGAAATGATTTCATAGCCCATTTGATGAATTTGTGTATGATTTTAGTTCTTAACCTTCAAATAAATACATCTTATTATATTGATGATACATATCTTATTATATGAGAATGATATAAATAGAAGTGAAGGGGTCTGAGGAATAAATAAAAAAACTCTAGTTGTTGAAAATTACCCCTACTTCGAGTATCTCGTTTTGGTTTGAACCAATGGAATTTATTAGTTGGATTTATGCCTAAATTTATTCTTATATGATTAGATAATGTAATTTGTGAATTTATTGTTTTAGGGTTTTGTGGATGAAAATATCGTTAGAGGTGTGAAGAAGCGGGGAGAGTGAATGACCTTTCATAATGGAGGAGGAGTTTCATTCTTGTAAACACCCAAAATATTTCACCATTGAGAGGTCACACATTCCTCATGTGCCTAGAAAATAGAAGCATACTATAGGGGACTATTTATTTGGTCTAGAAACATCTAAAAACAAAAAGAATAAATGCATTTTTATAATGTTCTTCCTTAACATATTTGTTTCCATATTTTTTCCATTTTAGTTTTTATTAAGGTAACTAATTTTCTATCCTAGGTAATTTATCAATTAGTAATAAATTAAGGTATTAATTTTAATAAAATTTATTTTCAATAATTATAAAATTTCATATATAATTTATAAAATAAAAAATCCCATATTTTTTGGAAATTAATTTTAACAATAGCACGCGTAATGCACAAAACCATTTATTTAACATTTACCATACTAAAAATAATTTTACTATTTAGGGGTCATTGTGTTAATTATAAAAGATAAATTGTTCCATTAATGAAATATATATTGTATTTATTAATATATAAAAATAACATGGAATAGTATAAAATATTTAGTAATTTTAAACAATGTAATAAAAAATAATTTATTAGAAAATAACATTAATGTTAAATTTGAAATTATTTATGTAATTTGAATTTAAAAATATCAAGAAAATAATTTAATTTCAATATATTATGTTCAAAAATATATAACAAGATATATTCACCTAAAAATTAATCAAAGACAATAAGTTATTTTATTTAAAAAAGTTTTAATATTTTTACTATCATTTATTTTAGTTAATTATAAACTAAATAATTCTTACATCACTATTTCTTAAGAATTTAATGTAATTATATTTTCTAAAAAATTTATAAAAAATATCATGAGAAAAAAAAACTCATTTATGTTTCAAAAAAAATTATTATATAAAAAAATATGATGTTATTAATAATCTCAATGATTTATAAATATTAATGTCTAAGAAGGTTTTTATTTGTCCTTTTTTCTTTCATAGAATATTATATGTATCCCTTTTAGGGAAAACTATCCCACAATCTCATAGTATTCAATATTAAGTTCATAAGGTTAGAAATATTTCAATAAAATGAGTTTTGGAAATGTTTTGGGTCATTATTACACCTTATATTCTATGATTGACCACTATATAAACTCATTTTTACCTTAACTGTTGTGATTAATTTTATATATGTTCAATAATAATTTTCTTAAAAAATTAAGATGTCTTAATTATAAATTATAAATTATTATTATTTAAAGATAAAATTCATTTTTCCAAATTCAATTCAATGAAATGGTAGAAATTAATTTAAAATTAATCTTGTAGGCCCGATGAAAAAGCAGGGTTTTAAAGAGAAAATGTCAAAACATTGAAATGTTTTTATATCCACTTTATGAGTAAAATCGATTACAATGTCCTAAATTGGATTAATATATTTATAATTGATATAATTATACATTAATAAAAATTTAAAATATAATTTATATTTGTATATAAATTAATAGAAAAGGAAGGTGCCAATAAGAATTCAGTATTTTTCACTCTTCATTAAAAAATAAAACATTCAAGAAAAATCCCAAAAATTAACTCTAAGATAATTTTGAAATTAAAATTTCAAAGAAGAATTTTATTTTGTAAAATATAATTTATAAAAGTTTGTAAAATTATATTTAAAATAAGTGTTTTTTTAAAAGGTGGTATGACTACCTTTTTGAAAAATACATCTTTATATGCATAAAATTGGATTTAATCTTATTTATTGTCCGTGAAATAAATAATATAAATGTTAATTAATAAATTCAATATAATATATTTATTTATTTAAAATAATTCCTCTAATGTTTTTAAATTTATTCAGATAAAACTTGTTTTTGCATAAAAAAAATTTTTAGTAAATGAATATCTTTTTTAATAGTTTTTAATTTCATTTCTAGTTAATTAGTTTCCAATGAATTGGTTTTATAAACCTGAATAAACCCTATTTTCATAATTTAGTTAATTATTTTCATACCATCCATTCTAATAGGTAGGTGATAACTACAATAATATTTTAATAATATGTCACATTTCATTTAAAATCAGTGCTATATGTAAAAAAATATATGTCTGGTGTTCCGTGTAATATAATAGAAACATGTTATTATGTGTGACGCAATATAGACTCATTTCAGCATGTACCATATGTCATCCATAGTGTTTCTTGTTGATAAATCTTTAATTGGTGTTTCATACACTATAATCCATTAAATAATTTTAATTTATTTAAAAATAATATTGATTGATAAAAACTCTAGGTATTGCATTTTTGTCTTTTCAACCATTAAATTTTGAAGAATTTCAATAATGTGTATTTTTATTAAAGCTACCAATGTGAAAAAATATTTTTTCACTACCATGCATTTTTTCTTCCACTGTATATTTATTTATCTAGATTATAATTTATTTTAAATGTAAATTTATTGAGTATTATTTTAGGGTGAAATTTTAAAATTTATTCTCTTTTCATTCAATAAAAACGGTTTTCAAAATATACTAGTAGTTTTATCTATTATAATAAAACTATTTTTTTGTGAAATAATTTTCATTTCACTAAAATTTTGCTCACTCTGATATATCTTGTATGGTGTGCTATTTTTGGTCACCTTATAACTTCATTTATGAAAAACTCATTTTATATTTTGGTACAATCTGATTGAATTCTTGACACCATTTTATGTGATTCTATTTTGAAATGTTTAAAAAACTAATTTTATTTATTTGTTTATTGATAATATGATGAATGATAGTTTTTTTCTGGGAAAAATATGAACATATATTGATGGGAGGGGTCATATATATCACTCAAATGTAATGGTTAGGGTTTTATATCTCATGATAAAAATAATAGTGAACATGATTGTGTTTTTCACATTAAATATTGGGAAAAATTGTGTTTTCTCACATTTTTAAAGCATGGTAATGATTGATTTTATTCATAATAAATGTGAATGATTGAGTTTATTATCCAGGTTTTCTTATTATTATTCTTGTGAAATATTTATAATATGTTCCTTATTTATTGTATATGCCACATTAATATGATATTCTGCATTTCTATGATATTCCACATTCATATGTTATACTTCCATTAATTGGGATTATTGATACATGTTTCTCAATCAGGATATAACTATTATGATTCCTCGATAACCTTATCATGGTATTATGTCTTTATGTTATCATCCATAATGAAAAATAATATTTTATACCCATAATTTATTATTTCATGATCATTTTAATCATTTATTTATTAAATATTCTTGTCTTTATCATATTTTTTTATCTGTCCATTATGACTTGTTAATATGTTCCCTTATAGAGATTTATTTTCTCCCCTTTATTGTTTTCAATTTCCCATTGAATTATATGTAGGCTTCAAATAAATTTTTTTATTTTAAAAAACCGGCTTAAGGGTGTCTGGTGCCCCACATACAACCCCAAACAAAGTCCAGAGAACCATAAACAACAAGAAACACAGATAAACACAAGGTTACATATCCTAATATCCATAGTAATACACACATCCCATACAGGATTCTTATTCTCCATTAGTTGATTCCCACTCTGGGTGTCTCCAAAAAATTATACTTTTCACCTAATTTCTAAGCTGGTCAAGAGAAATCATATATGATGATGTCTTCTTAAGCCCACTTCCCTTTTTAACAGCAAGAACCACCTCGCTATTCCGTTTTGAGGTAGACCTAGTCCACATCAGCCACATAAGATATGAGTAGTTCTTCCTTGGCCTCCTTCTCAGGGTTACAGAAAGAGGTCTTTCACCTGCATTCATCTTCTGGTTCCCACATTGAACTATTTCACTGAAAGAACGGCTGACATGGGCACTCATATTTTCTTTCCGACCCCATATTTCTCCCTTCCTTCCCTGGAATGTTACCTTAATGCAAACTCAGGACAACCAAAAATATAACCTAGTCTCTGATCTGGAGTGATACATTCCTTCAATAGTAGATGCGTGTCCACCAAATGAGTTTCTTCTATAGCCATTCCAGTTGTCTCCTACCCCTACCTTTAATTAGAAGACCCTCTGAATTCTTATCACCACCAACGCATTCCTTCCCATGGTAGACTTTTACCATTGAATCAGAATCAACCTTAATGGTGTTATCCCCCAGCCCTTGATCTAAACATCTTCTAACTAGTTCCTACCTGTCCTGCCTCATGCAGTCAACTTGCAGACCCTCTAATGAATATCCAGGCCCACAATCAATAGAATCATCTTGCATGTCCTCCATAGATCCTATAGCTAGTTCCAGCCTGAAGCAATCAACCAGCAGACCCTCCAAGACCTCCTCCTCATCATCACCTCCTGTAGTAACCTAATCCACCAGGCCCACAATAAACTATCCTCATCTAGCCCTTCAAACATGTTACTCGAGGATAAAAAATGTTTGGCCATAGGGTCAAGACCTTTAGAATCCTTAGACCTGGCTGTATTGACCACCTTCATGCTACTAGGGCCCCTTTCTTCTCCAACCTGTTCTGAACCCAAAACATCAAAGGACCGAGCAGTCTTCCATTTACCCAGATTCAACCTATTGTTGGTAGTCCCAACTATTTGACCATAATCAATGGAGACTTTATGAGTCCCAAAGGCAAAATCCTCCCTAGCTGAACCGGCCCGATGAGAGCCCCTCCGTCCATTAGGCAACCCCCCAGTTGATAAAACCAAACCCACATTCACACCATTGTCCAATTCCTTTCTCCTTGAGCCATCTTTAGCACTCACAATAATATTTTTACCACTACGACGAACATCCCTCGGTCGAGGAAGGAGACCGATTTGGCAGGCCTCAACTGAGTGACCCAACCGCTTGAAAGAGCCACAAAACTCAGTCTAAGTAGAGTTGATTATGGAATATATTGATGTTAAAAATTTTAATGAGATGTTTATTTCAACAAATCGCTAATGATAATAATCCTTTTGGTTCTGATATTATGAGATTACTTGTAAGTTGTAATGATTTGATTTAGAGAATGAGGTAACATTTTCATATTGTTTATCTTGTATCATCTCAATTGTTATCAAATAAGGTTTAGTTATTTTTTGGGTTTAGGAATAGAAACCCATATTGAGAACCATATGAATATGTCTAAATATTATATATATATATATTAATATTTTTTTTAAAGCACAAAATTTCTAGTTTCTTAGTAATAACATAAATATGTTGATACAAATAAGTGAATGGAGGATTCATTATAGATTCACATAGAAGTATTAACTCATAAAATAGTTGATTGGATATTAACTCCATCTTCACACAGTGCACCATTTGTGGGAATAACTGCACAGCTGTTTTGACCCCCTTAGGGATATACATGGATGTGTCAAATTTTCATTAAAAATATTATTAATGATGTAAACATGTTCAAAAAAATTATTAGGCTATAAAAAATCATAGTAAAACATATAAGGATAAAGAAAATTGAAATATAATGATTCAAAAGATTTCTAATACAAGAAATTTATTAGTTAGTTATTATAATTTTATAGCTTTCATTTTTTAAATATTATCATATATTAATTTCATTTTTTTGATAGTTTTTAGTACTCAGAGGAATCGAGTTACCAATATGTTTAAATGTCAATGTGGTGATTGTACATATAAGTAACTAAACATTGTAAAATCTAGATTAAAAAATCTTTTGGTTAAGCTTAATCATAATTCTTATGTTACGATTCAAAACTTTTTCCTAGATGAATTTTTAAAAATAAAAAAAAATTGTAAAATTGAGTTTTATTGAATTTTAGATGGTAAAAACCATTGAGGAAATAAGATTAAACTTCATGCATGTGATGAATTTGTAAAACAAGTACCTAGGGAAACGTCTCAAAGTGACATTAATATGTTTCATCTTGGGAAAATAATGTTATAGAGAACTAAATTCTAAAGGGAAAATTTATGAGTTTGGTTGACCTGATGGCAGGTAATAAAGTTATTCCTAAGGTAAAAAATACTCTCTGTTTTCAATTATGGGTGTTCAAAAACAATGATCTATATACCTTAATACATTGGATAATAAAGGAAGATATATGTTACAAATATATCAAACTATGGGTAAAAGAAATAGCCTATAAAATCATGACTATTTAAGTAGAACATAATGATGAAGTGATTAAAGAGAATCTTATTCATCACTATAAATCATCAAATACCTCATTTGATATGGTTATCAACCAAAAAAATCATTGGTTATAAAATTATTGATAAAACAACTAATGGTGCCTTGATTGAATATAATGTATACAACTCTCCTCTAATAAATTTTTATTATAAGAAACTTACAAAAAATGTTATTCTTATTCTCCAACTAAATTTTGATGTGATAGCAATAATAGATTGTCTTTATTTTCATAGATATCAACTCATTTTTCTAGATATGGTAATCTCATTTCATATCCCAAATCATACCTTAATGATATTTTATTGTAAAGAGGAAATTTTATTAGATATTATATTTTTATACATGTATTTCTTATAGATATATTATCTATTTTAATTATGGTGTGATAATTAAAATTATGAGTCTGTAATATATTAAAGGAGGTAGACTATCACATCCCTGATTTCTAGGTATTTTTATATTGATTTTTTATTTTAAAATTAAATATATAATAGTGAAACTCATTTAATTTATTATATTTATCAAGAACATATCTATATGTATTACCCCTATTTATCATTAATTTTTTTAAAGTATAATGGAATTTTATTCATTAGAATGTTTTTGTAGATAAATGGAAAACTGTAGGTTGGTAAAAAAACCCATCATGCCTGATGAGGGCTTAGAGACTGAACACATAGATGAAGGGTATCAAGGGTGTTATGCCAAAAACTAGCCTACAAACTATCTAAATTACCTGTTTCATCCATTATATATATAATAATATCTCATTTACTATATTCATGTTTTTTAAAATACATTATATTTAATAATTGTTTCATTTTAATATCATTAGGGAAATTAAGTCATTATAATTTGATAGTTAACAAAGTGTGATTGGTGATTTTGTAGACACATATAACCATGGGAATTTTTTTATATAAAATTTAATGATAAAGATATGATGAATGGTTAAATATAATTTAAACAATATGTTAATACCTTATCATGAACTATAAATTAAATTATAATTAATTTTACTTCTAAGTTGTTTTTATTCATATTCTAGGTATAAATTCTATTAGTCAAAAAATTCAATTTTAAATAATAATTAACCATTTTAAAAATAAATTCAATTTATTAAATATTTAAAAATTAACATCCCATTATATAGAAGGTCTTGTTATCATAAAATTATTATAAAATTTATATAATTTAATTTTTAGAAAAGTGAACTTGTCATATATATTTATTTTTCATCGTATTATATAATGTTTTTAAACTATAATTTTTTAGAGGTTATGAATTTAAGAGATAAATAACACCAAATTATACTAAAAATCTAATAAAATCTAAATTTTAAAAAAATTTAAATAATTAATAATTAATAATTAAAAAATTTAAATAAGATATCAAATGTAAATGTAAGTACTCATAACAAAATAAATAGTCTTTTTTTTGTTAATAAATAAATTTTCATTGTATTATATGATTTCATTTAAATGAAAATATAACAATTTTATAATTATATTATGTAAAAATAATCTTAATTATCTATTTTATAATGTAAATATTAAACTTTGTTTATTTTTTTTAATTTTTTTTAAATGGTTGTTTTTTAAGGGAGTAGTGAAAATTATAGTTTCTACAAATACCATAACTATTATAAAATTATTAAGATGTAACTATTAATTAAAAACTATAATAAATATTTTAATTGTTGATGTATTTGAAGATTAAAATAATGAATTTAAAATATGTTTAATACCCATTATATGTAAATTAGTGAATGAAGGAGGGATAATTTTTGTGTATTTACTGAGAAATATGACTATTCAAAAAGAGGAAAATATCATATACAACAAGCATTAATTATGAAAACAAATCTATAATAAAGTTGGTCATTATTCCTCTATATTTTCCATGGATTTTACCTTTTTCCTTCATGTCCATGTTCTTACGTACATGTTGTATAGTGAAATTATGATACCTATGGATAATGATACCTCTTATAATTTTCATTACCCTATCAGTAGCTATGAATAAATTTCCATCCAATGAATTTCCCTTGTGGATACCCTTTGATACTTTTTGTAAATTAATGTTGTTCACCTAGAAAATAATTCATCAATTTTTTGGATAAATAAATGACTAAAATATATACCATTTATTCTATATAGTAAAAATACCCCATAATTTGTTATCTCTATTCAAGGGTATTTACCTAGAGAGATACATACTTTTATTGGATATCAATTTATTTTACATGGGTTTATGATCTGATTATTGATTGATGTATATATATATATATATATCCTTCTTATGTGGAAAAAATTAATTAGGTTAATTGAAGGGTTTAACCTAATACCACAGCAATGAATTTGGTAAAAATTATTCTATAGAGATGACATGTTCAAGATATATTGGCAACATGAATTGGTAATGTTTTATAATACATTCGACAAAATAATTGTTAATATGTTTTATAACTCTATAGTGATGATCTATGGTGATATGTTTTTTAATTTTTCATGTCTATGTTGCATTTTTATTTCTATACTATTCCTCATATACTTATGATCATGTTCTACCTCATATACTTATGATCATGTTAAGCCTCATGTATATTTTATTATTCTATGTCTCATGAATTTATAACCATGTTATGCCTCATTTTCTTATGTTAATGTTATGAATCTCTTCCTAATGTTCATGTTCTTATCTAATTCCTCATGTATTACCAATGAAAATCATTAATGATTTTTTTCATTGTTTATCCATTTCTAAGATTCATAGCTCACCCGTTTATTATGTTTTCCTATTTCCCTAAGATTAGAAATAAAATAAATATATATAAGGGAAGTACATGTGTTGGAATTAATTATTGAAGAAATGTTTTGTGTACCATGTATTTAGTTGTAGATGTATATAGTTCCCAAAGACCCCAAAATTTTGATATTGGGGTTTTTTAATTAATTTTATATATTTAAAATTATGTATGTTTATCATAAAATTATGAAGTGGGTGTCTAGTTTATCTTAGTTAGTATTACAGTAGAGTTTGGTTATTTTTTAGAATTTTGATTTAGAATATTTGGTCATAGATTCTTCAGTAAATATCATCTTTTTATAAAAGAGATATGTTAATTATAAATAGTATGACCACATAGTATTAACATATTATAGGTATTTAGAATATTTAATTTCTATAGAAATTAGTTAATTGAACCCTTTTGTTCAGTAAGTGCTTATAAATGAGTAAAATTTCATGTAAATAATTTATCAAACAGGTATATTTTTGGATTATCATATTCCTTTTATAAACCAACATTAAATAATGTATAAAAAGTATAGATTTTTCATGTAAATAAATAAATGATTAAAATATATGATCCTAGAATCCCAATGTTATAATAAATATAAGATTGAACACTCCTTTAGGATTTATTATCGTAATGATTCTTAAATGTTCTATCCTTATTTGAGATTTTATTTTTTTGAGAATTGTTGGAAATATAATAGATCATGTGAACAATAATATCAATGGGAATGATAATGATAGAATTTTTAATATGATGAAATTTGGATTAGAAAATTTATTTATGATGTTATACAATATTTTAGATCCTGGATAGCATCCAACTTCACCTAGGAGAGAATAACTAGCCATTGAATCCTTTATGTTTTGTTGACCACTAGACTTTTTTTACATTTTGTAAATTTCATGGTATAATAGTTTATCGTTACTATTGAAAATATATTTTTTATAATATATTAATTTCAGAATGATATGTTATCTTTTGATGTCTATCATTTTGTAGGAGAGGCCTATCAATAGTAGAAATTGATTAAAAACACCAATCCTAAATAAGAAATTTAATCCATGAAGTGAGAATATTTAAAAAATTATTTAATAAGTCTTTTATATAAACACTATGAACAAAAATGGAAAGGGAATTAATTGAGATTGTGAAAATTTAAGGTGAATCTATCAAAATTTATTATATGAGCGTCACAAGGCTTCCATATTATGATTCAATATTTTTAATTGATTATTATGGGAAGATCATTGAATTCTTTTGCGTACTGAGAACTCAACTACTAAAAGATTTGGAAATTCAGAATTTTGGAAGTTGTGATAAAATATTATGATATTCCATCAAGGTGGATATGGAATCTGTGGATTTTAAATGGTCTCATAGTAAAAATATAAAGATATATTAAAACATTGAATAGTATCATGACCATGAAATGCAAGGTAAGAAATAGAAACATCCCTTGTGTGATAATTGTGGGAAAACTCCCTCAAGGAATTGTGATTATAGAAGTGGGAAGTGATACAATTCTATAAATTTGATCCTATGATGGGGATAAAAATCCTCAACCTCTTAATCATAATTATAATTGAAAATAGTAACACCATATCATATAGTGCATTTATTCATGTGTCGAGTGCTTGGTAACTTTTCTAATAGGTTCCTAAATCCAATGGTGATAGAGGGAAATTGAGTTTATGGTATGTTGGATCATTTAAGGTTGAACTAAAAATATGGGGGATAATTTTCTTAAAGGGGGGATGTAACAACCTCAAAAGTGTTGTTATATTAATAAAATAACTCTTTTCTCTCAAAAAACCTTATTATTATTATTATTATTATCTTTTACCATATTAGAACATTGAAATAATACTACATATCATAAGAACATAACAAAAAAATTTAAATATTCAAGTACAACTAGGAACATTAAATGGATACACACTTTTAAGGATAGTATATTTACTAAAAAAACTCTATAGGTTTGAATTACCCTATGAAAATCACCCCATCTTTAAAGATCATAAAAATAAAGAGATAAATTAGGAAAATAATTAACATTAAAAAAGTTTTTGTAAGAACCTTTTCAAGTGAAGTAGTGAATCATGAAGAAATAATGAAAATATATTAATAAGAAAATATGGAGGTTCTACATCGGTAAAGTCCTCCAATATGGCCGATGAGAATTATGTTAATTAATCAATAAGAAAAATGGTCAATATAATTAATGTTGGAATAATAATGTGATAGTTGGGGTTATTTTATGAATATATATTTTAGAAAATATATAAATATTAAAATTTATTTAACAGTATTTTTTTATGATAAATTTACAGGTATAAAAATAAATTTTCATTTCATGTAGTTATCTTATTAGGAAACATTTTTATGATTATACAAATTAATAATGTTGTACAAAAAAATTATTACAACCAGACAATTTACTATATGAAAAACTCTTAATTTTCAATAAATAAGAATTTTTTATTTCAAAGATAAAATTCACATTTATATATAATCATTTTTATAAAATAAATATCATTTTCAGATCCAACACATTGAAATTATCTTATAGTGAATTTATGGAAATTTTATATAATGTTTATTTTTGTGTTAAAGTGCATATATAATTTTTAAGAAATATAATAACACATATTATATAGTTAGAATTTGATCATAATTTAAAATATAATAATTCTTTATATTTATAAAAATAACTTTAATTAATAATTTAGTAAAAAAATCATTACATTTAGAAACAAATGGTTAAATATTTAAAAACTCTGATTATATCTCTTCTAAATAAATTTTATTATAAGTTATACAAGTATCATATTAGAATTATTTTTTATCACTTTAATAAATTAAATAACGTGAAATTTATTTCATATTATGAATTATAGGGTCCAAATTTGGTAATGAAGTATATCTATTTTTTAGGAACCAAAAAGATAACATGGTAATAACAGAGTTACCACAATATAAGCAATATAATATAAAATGTTAAAATTAAAAGTTAAATACTTAAGACAGTTGAAAATTAAAATTTTTAATAGGTGTTTTTGGATTGGAATGTCCTTATCCAAAATTTCCAATAATAATTATAAAAAAATTAATTCAACTAATAAGTTTATAGTTTTTAAATATAAAGTAATCATTATTTAATCACCTAATACCACCCCTCATCAAGTATTAATACCCCTTACTCTCCTCAAATCCAATAAAAATATTTTGGGCATGAATTATATTTCAATATCCCTATCATGAATCTCTCCAAGGTTATTCAAAGGTTCTAAGGAGTCCCTCTACATCTTTAATAAGTATCCTCCCAAGGTAAGGATATTCTAAATCCCCATATTTCCTTTTTCATGTTTATTATATTTTTTATATGGTCTTTTTAAATTTATTTTATTATACTACCATGTTTTTTATTATATATTATTATCTTTTATTTTATATGTCCTAAATGAGATTTTATTTTTCCCTCTCATTTTATCATTTATCTATGTTGTTACAATGCCAAACCAATGGTTCCTCATCAATCCTTTCCCATCAATTTTGTGAGATTTTTTAATTTATCTTCTTTTCAATTATAAATATTACAATTAATAATTGTTATAATTTCTTCAATATGATATGAATGAGATATCACTATTACCTCTCATTATACTACCTTCATAAGCTATTTTCTTGCTCAAGATTTCCCATAGCCATAAATCCATCCTAAATTGGGTAAAAAAATGTTCTTTGTGGATTTTACAAGCAATAAAATCAATATCTGGATACGAAAATTAGATCTAGATTTGGTTGAATTGTACATAAGGGTAATAAACCTAAAAAGGGATCATTGGGTTTTAATTTTATCTCCTTATGGTGTATAAAAATAGGTATATAGGGGACTCTTCAAAATTTATACCTTCCAATTACATATACCCTTTTGCTAGAAGTTTATAATTATTCCTAGTGATCATACTTGATCTACTTATTTATTTCTATAAAACCAATTTTTTCCTTTAATAATATATTCAAAGGACATATTAGTTATTTTCCATATATTTTTTCTATGGAAATTATTTAACACTTCATGCATAACTAAAACCCAACTCTCATCAACTCAGGATTCTTTTATTGCTTTAGGTTTTAGTTGAGATAAAATGATGAAAATTGTATAAGTCTACTTAAACATTTTATAGACCTTACCCTTTCATCTAAGGTTCCTATTATAATGTCATGGTTTTCCATGGTTCAGGTTTATCTATAAAGAACACTTTTAGCTTTACTAGAATCCAAATTTTTAAGATTTAGTATAAGAAAATCATGTTCAATATAATTCTACTTTTTATTGTCAAAAATAGGTTTTGGTATCATGTTTTCAAATTAATCACTTAGATACTCAACTTGATTTATTTTATGATCAAACAAATTACTTTTTTAAAATGTTACATGATTTTCATCTTAACTTTTTTTGAACTTTTTAATAAAACAATAAAGGCTTTGGAAGTGGTAGAATATCCAAATAAATATTCCTTATTTATACTTTGAATAAAATTTAAAAAGATTACCCTTGGTGTTTATAATTTAAAATTTTTATAAAAATAAATTGAAGTATCCATTTTTCTTCTTCTTTTGTTTCTGAACTGATAAATGGTTGTATTAAAAAAAGGTCTGATTAAAACCCTATGTGTGAAATAACAAGTTATATTTTATCATCACCCCAAAAATTAGTAGGTGGGTTATATTCACATCCCATAGTCAAATAAATTTATTATAAGGTTATATTCCCAATTTCAACAACACCATTATATTGACGTGTCATCGGGGCAGAAATAATGTGTTTTATTCCATGATTTGAATAATAATAATTTAGCTCATGGTTTTAAAATTATCCTCTATGGTAACTTCTCAAAGAAATAATTTTTCATTTTTTATCTTTTAGAACCAATTTACAAATGCTTAAAAAATGGATCAAGCTTTAATTATAGCAATCATAATGAAAACCCAAGTATATCTAGAAAAATCATTAACCATCACATAACAAAAACATTTCCCTCTTAGGAATTCTTTTATATATATCCCAAAACAATACATAAAGATAAGTTCTAGAGGATTAGATAAATAAAATTATTTAATTCATTTAAAATATGTTTTTTTATTTACAATTTCGCATATATTAGAAAGTTTTTCTTTAGTCAATTTATGTTTAGGTAAATATGAAACTAAATTTATATTATGAATTTTTTTGAAAGAATAAACATTTCAAGGTCTTAGTATTTGATTACAATCCAAGATTAATTAATTTCATCATTTAAATAGTTCAATTTATATCTACACAATGAATTAAGATCGAGATTATAAAACTAATTAGTTTTATATAAAATAAATTTATGGATTTTATAATTGAAAACAAAACATGAATTTTTTATTAAATAATCAAAATAACCTTCATCAAAATATTAGGAAATACTTATCATGTTTTTATTTAATATTTCCATATATATTACCTTGTTAATGATGACTGAGCCAAGATTTCAAACTAATATTTATCCTCTAATCATTCCCTTAGCATTATCACCAACAGAATTATAGCCGCTATCAACTTTAAATAAAGGGTGAGAATTATAAAAATTGATTCCCATATTCCATGACAATTTATATTCTATATACAATTTATCATTGATGATCTTGAAACTTATTCTTAAAAAAATTAATAATATAATTTTTTTAATAGAAATATTTTCATATGTCTTTAAATGTTAGAAAATAAATATTTGGGAACCTAAATTTTCTTATTCTATACAGATATTATATTACTGAATTTTATAAAATAGTTTGAATGAAAACCATGAATAACTAAAAAAATCAGGTTTTCTAGGACTAAATTAATTAGAAAATATATCTAATTATTCATTATGAAAATGAAAACATTGAAAAAGGTTGTATTTTTTGAAATATTTAGGAAATAATCTTTATAATGTTTTTTTTCACAATAACATGCTATTGCATATTTATTTTTTAGAAAATTATTTTTTAAGGATTTATTTTATGTAATTACACTTTTTTTAGAAACACCTGTAAAATAATTAAGATATTGAATTTCTCTAAGATCTAAAAATAGTTACCAAGTTTAATACAAGATGTTCTATAATTTTTCCACTTGATTTCAAGATATATATTTTTCATATTTAAGTTATTTTTTTCATTAAAATAATTTGAATAAATTCTTGAGGGATTTATTTTTCATTATCAAGATTCTATACATTGTTTCAAAAAATTTATAGTATTAATTTAGTTATTCAATAGATATTTTTTTATTTTAAGAGTTAGACAAATGATCAGAACCATAAAAAAATATCCCTTATTATAGTATTCGAAAAAATATTATCATTTTTATTAGATATTTTATCTTCTTAATTTGTGCTTGAATCCCTACTAGATTCATCAGATGTGCTATAAGTGGATTTTCTTAACTTTTTGGGATTTATTCTTATATCCAACCTTATAAAAATACTTATTATAATATTTCTTATTATCTCGAAGTTGAGGGTTTCATGACTTGTTGTGACTGAGATTTTTATAGTCATATCATCTATCATCATTAGAGTTTCCTCATTGTTATTATACATATTTAAGGGTTATTAACCCCCTCTCTTATTATAAATATTTTTTTTATCTTCTATGAAAAATGAGAAAGATCACTATTTGATGAAGAACTATTGGAGGTATCAATTTTTTCAGATGATTCAAAAACTTTTATACTCTAATTTCACTTATCATATTTTGAAGTAGAAACATTTAAAACAACATTCACTTTCTTAATCAATCTATTCACTCTGTCTTATTCTTCCATCTTATACTCATACACCATAAGTTTACAAAGAATATCATTTATTTTGGAATCATTGACAGTTTTGGATTTCTTAATGGTAGCTGATATTCTAGAACACTTTGATAGTAACATCCTATGAACTTTCAGTACATGATTAGGTTAAGGAATTTGTTCTAAAAGAGAAGAAACATTATTTAAAACACCAATCTACTATCAATTTATTTTTTGTTATATTATCTTTATAAACTATCCTAAACATGTAAAACATCATCTTGGTTGTATTTTATTTGCTCTATTTTTCATTATCTGTATATTCATATTCCACTGATATAGTATCCCATATTTCCAAAGCATTTTCGCATTGTAAAAAATGGTAGAACTCATAAATACCTAGTCTATATAGTATTGAATTCCATGATTTTGATTTCATATGATATTCCCAATTATAAGTAGCATCCCATAAATCTATATATCATTTAGTAACAATACAGGGCGTCATGAAATTTAAATAAAACCTTAAAAAGTTTATTTTATTAAAAAATCATAGATTCATTGAGGTTTCCATGATTATAACCATTTATGTTGGGATATAATAACATAGAAATAATTTCTCTAATATAAACCACAAAAATAATTTCAAAGATGATATTAATACTTTACACTATTATATTCAAGAAAAAAAGTCACTTTGATACAAAATGTTGTTTGGAAACTAGCTTTACTAAAACATAATGGAGGGGGGATTAAGTTCTTGAAATATTCTAGGCTTATAATTCATACTTTTAATAGTATGATAATATCTTATTTTTCTTAACACATTTATTTATTGGAAAAAAAGAATAAAATATAAAACACTAGAGATTAATATTGGGTAAGAGAATATAAATACCCTAGTCCACTCCACCATTGACTATCTCTTATAGCTTGGTGATTTTCACTTGTCAAAGTATTTTTAATAGGTATTTACTATCCTTATCATATGGATTTTTTGACTGAATGAATGTGGTCATCACTTGGTACAAAAAAAAATTATTCACTAAGATCCTACAAGTCATTAAAAAATAGAGTCATTCAATGTTATTTTATTGAGAACCATCACATCTTAGTATAAAAAGGTGACACTTCCAATAATGAGAGTGATAATTATAAAAGGTTAAAAATTGAATCTCACAATTTTTAGATGCAACTGATTGAAGATAATAATTCTCCAATAGATAACAACAAGAAAGGCTTGCAGTTTGAGGAGAGTCTTGTAATACACAACAAGAATGATCTTTGATGAACATATGTATAACATGGTGTTGGATATACTTATTTTATTCCAACATATCTTATTTTTTATGTGTATGAATTATTCAAATATTCCATCTTATTTTTCTAAAAAGATCTATTTAAGTGTTTCAGATTATATTTACAAAAATAATTTAACTTATGATAGTTATTTAAGTGATTATCCTATGAATTATGGATTATTTAGCATTTTTTTTAACCAGAATAAGATAAATTCATGTTGGATGTTTATTATATTTCATAATATCTTATCTTATGAAGAGAATTATTGAGTTTTCACACACTAAATTATGATATTTTAGATAGAATTAAGCTAAAAAGAAACATTCTCTTATAAAAATGATATTTTTAAAATATAATCTTATAAATAAAAAAAATTTGTTAAAGTTAATGATCTCATAATAGTATCATATTTTATCTTACTCCTCAAAGAATAAAAAGACATTCTATATCTTAAAAATTATTTTATGAAGTTATCATATGATGAATAGTTCTATCATTTGAATATGTTATTAATATATAGATGTTATGTATAATCTATGATTACTTTGGTAATGTCTTTATAATTAATTTTAGGCTTTTTAAGAATATCGTAAAATGACTTATTTATTTAAAGAAAGGTTGATCAATATAGTATATCACTTTTACCATGAATGAAATGATTAAAAGAACAATAATATTTTTGACATCACTACTGAAGAAGTAAATTAAATATTTTTAAATAATGGACACATATCCTAAATTTCCAATGATAACAACTTCTCTAAAGATGGATCACTTGACCTTTATAACTATATCGTTATTAATTTAAAATTTAAATAAGTGATATAAATGGAAGAGTTTTTTATTGCATGATGAAAAATGGGAAAAGGTAATGATTAGAATGAATGTACATACATTTGAATACTCCAAAAACCAATATATAGAAAAGATCAAATAGACACACTCATATTATGATTACAAGTCTATTGGTTGAACTAAAGATCATTATGAGCTACACCTTGAAGATGTTAAGATTATTAGGAGGTATCTTAAACTACTATCAGTTGTTGATTGAAACTATGCGCTAAAATTGTTATTTCAATAGTTTATCGATTATATTTCTTAAAACTAGTGGTAAGGGTGTATGTTGAGAGCGATGATAGGTATTGTAAATGGATATCCTAGTTGAAAGATCTTGGAATATTTTATTAAGTTAAAAATACTTGTTCTCTATTGGGAACCTATTGGTAAGGGACTGTTGTAGTGAAAATTACCAAATTCATAGAGTAGAGTGTTGGTGGAGTGGACTAGAGGATTTTTGTTCCCTACACCACTATAAATATCCTATGTTCAATCACTATCTTATTTGTTTTTATATCTACACATCCATTTAATATTAAGGAAAAATGTTTGATCAATCATACATAATGTAGGATGTTTTATTTAAATTAAATTTTGGAAAATTAATTCACCCCCTTGCATTTTTTAGTCATCCATTCTATGGGAAAACAATTAGTAAAAAATCTTGTGACCCTTGTTTTCGTAGTTGTCAAAAGGTTGAAGGAAAAAAATATATTTTTAAATAGATTTAATGTATAATAATTGAGAATTTATGTCAGTGGTTTAATCCCTCTACATTAATAGTGAAAACTAAGGTTGGTGAAAGGATTATCTAACCATATATTTAAAGAATATTGGATTGAATGTTTATCTGAAAAAAATAAATTCCTATGAAATTCCTAAGATAGAACATAAAATTTGGGATTATACAAAAAAATAAGAATATTCTCTAAATTAAAAAGCTAATAATGTTATAATATGTGGATTGAAATCAGAAAAATATCAAAAGAGTTTATCAATGTCAATCAGCTTATAAAATGTGGACCACTATATAATTTTTATATGAAGGTACCAATAATGTGAAGTCTCTTAGATATGATAAAACCATGTTTAGTTTGGAGACATTCAAAATGGATGAATAAGAAAGTATTACTCAACTAAATGGAGGTCTCAATGAAATTATTAATGATATTTCTCATCTAGGAACACCTATCCCTAAACCTGAATATGAATTTAATGTCCTCAGAGTATTACCACCTAAGTGGTGTGTAATCTCATCTAATATCAGGCAATCAATTAATGTTAAAAACATTATGATAAAATATCTTGTCCTAACTCTGATTATTTATGTAGATGAAGTGGATTAGAAGTTGTGGAGCTTAAAATTATTGATAAAGAAAGTGATACCTTGAAGTTTTCTACTTACAAGGATTAAAGGAAAAGCAATAGCATACAAATTTCTGAAACATCAAAAGAAAAATATTCCTCTTGTAATTCAGGATCAAATGATGAGCTTGTAAAATATTCTCAAAATATAAAAAATTATATAACAAGAGAAGGGGTTTCAAAAGACCTTACAAGATGAAAATGAATCATGGTGATCAATACAAAGAATTAATATACTGTGATTTCATGAACATATGACATATAAAGCCCGATTTTACATATAATAATGATGATAAAAATACATATATGAAATAATTCATGAAATATGATTATAATTTTTTTTTCAGAATTTAGTGATGGCCACTTGGCGTGATTTTAATGATTCTAGAGAGTCAAAAATAATCTGAATTAAAAAATGATACTCTTAATCAAAATGATATCATATTATTTAAGGAACATTCAGATGAGGTACATTCTTATTAAACTTTTGATCTCGAGCATGAATCGTGAAATGAAAACCTCTCATATTAATAATTAAATAAATATTTTACCATGTTGGAAACAAAGTATGAGAGATTAAAAAAGAAAATTAAGGCACTCTTAAATTATTACAATAATATTTTTAATGTCAAGGAGGACATAAAAAATTATATAAAGAATAAATTTGGAAAGTATACTGTAGTATATAACAAATATAATAATACAGTTGAGAATTTACAAAAAAGAAGTTCAAAACATTATGGATGGTGAAAGTTTCTTTACTAATGAATAATATTAGATAAAATAAATTCATGGTCAATATTAAATTATGAAAGAAAATTTTGGAATATAAATTTAGGGTGAGAAGCCAAAATTTAAAAAAAACCTTATTGTACCTATTTCTAAAAAAATATTTCTAATGTTAATTATATTCATTGTCACGAAAATGCACATTATAATTATATATTTAATTTTTATAATAATAAAATACATGGAATAAAAAATTATTTTCTTACAAATGATTTTTCAAAACATGTTACTATGTTTTATATAAAACAAAAACACTTTTGTATCCATAATTCTATATATATATAACATTTTTGTACCCAAAAGTGTTTGAGTAACAAAAATATATATTTTTTGATTTGTTTGTTTAAGGAATAAGAAAGATAAAAAAATTTAAATGGTTTATGTATAGTTGTTTTTAGAAACATATGGGTAGATAAGTCCAAAATAATTATTCATTGTCCAAATTTTATAGAGGCTATGTCACATTTTGTGACAATGAAAAAGGAAAAATAGTTTGATTTGGATCTATTATAAATCCTCAATAAATATCCATCAACAAAGTTATTTATCTCGAAAGTTTAAAGAAAATCCTAATATGTATTTTCAAAACTTTGTGATAATGGTTAATCTGTTTAATTTTCTAATAATGCATGTTTATTTTTCAAAGATAAATAACTTAAATTTAAAAAACCTAAATCTAATAATTTCTATAAATTAGATCTTAACAAATTCAGTAGAAAAAATATAAATTTTTTTAATTCTTAAATTGTTGAATCATGGATATGGCACAGAAGAATTGTAAATTATAATTTTTATTCACTGAAAAAGCTATATGAAATACATGTGACTTGAGAATGTAATGCCAATAAATTCGTCAAAAAGAATCTATTTGATTCATGTAAAATGGTAAAATAAAAAATTTATCTTTTAAACCAATTGATGAAGTTTATAAATTTATAACTTTTGATATTATCTATATGGATTTGTTCATACCTAAGATATTTCAATAGCTTTGACACAGAAATCAGTGATCATATAGCTGAATTTAACAATCATGAATTCAATTCATTTTGATCTAAGAAAGAAATTAAATAGACATTATCATCCCCCACGACACTTCAATAAAATAGAGTCACTGAAAGGAGGAATAGGATTTGGCCAAACAATTTCAAGGGCTATGTTATATAAATATAACACGACCACTGATTTCTAGGTCAAAGCTATTGACATACCTTTTTAGGTCATTAAGTGAGTTCTAATAAAGGTTACTTGAAATAAAACACCCTATAAGTTATGGAATAATAGAAAAAAATGTTTGCTACTTTAAATTATTTGTATTCAAAGTGTACATCTTAAACACTTTCATAATGTTGGGAATTTTATTCAAGGTAAGAAGAAGGTATCTTCATAGATTAACTTTTAGATTCCAAATCCTATAAAATTTTCAAAAAACGTTCTGTGGTTTTTCAATAATATAATCATCTGAAGTTTGATTAAAGTGATCCTTTTTATCACAAAATGATTTAAACTAAATAAAAAAGTGATTATCCCAATGATATGAAAACTAAAACCCTGTTTAACTAAAAAAAGGATAAAAAATTAGAACATTATTACTTTAAACTAAATCCAGTACTGATTGACACAAGAGACCAAGATAGTGTGTCTCCCATATTATATAGAAATCTTAAAGACCACCACCTAGAAAAAGTTATAGGAAGAATAGATGACGAAGTTATAACTAGAATAAACATAGGAAACCTAGTATAATTTTAGGATATTCTATCCCAAATAGAACCTAAATTCACAGAAGAAGATTTGTATTATATAAATTTTGGTTCCTAGATATTGAATAAGTGTTTAATCAGTTCAAAAGGAATAATGTATGGGAATAAGTTGAAAGACCCATTGACTATCTTGTAAATTAAATAAAATGGGTTTTTATAAACAAACAAGAAGATTATTGTGTGATAAAAAGTAATAGAGAAATATTAGTTTCTAAAAGGTATAATGAAAAAGAAGGAATAAATTATGAAGAAACCTTTTCCCCATATATCTAGGTTAGAATCAATTAGAATATTTTTAATATTTTTATCTCAAAAAAAAGTTAAACTATAATAGTTTGATACTAAATATGGATTTCTAAATTTAGTTTTATTGGAGAATGTTTATTTAGAACAAACTCCATGTTTTGAAGAACCTCTCTTTGAAAATTTATCTTTTAATCTTACCAAAGCTCTATATAGACGTAATAAAGAGACAAGATACTGGTATTATCGACTTAGATATTTTCAATTGTAAAATGGATTTATTTTAGGAATGGAAGACTGTAAATTATTTAAGAAAACATCATTCTTAGATTTTTTTAGTGAAACTATATGTTTATGATTTTATTTTTGAATAAAACAAATCGATGAGTGTGCAATAATATTTCAAAAAATTTGCATAAAGAGTTTTAAATGAGTTTTATGGTAGAGTTAAAAAATTTATTTTATATAAAATTTTTCAAAAGGATTTGGGAAATATTTTAAACCAAATAAAATACAAATTTTATTTAATTAAAAAGTTTGTACTTGAAAATAATAAGACTTACTTGACTCGTATGTTCTCCAATATTAAAATTAGTATGGTTGAAAATGGAAAAAGATTTGAAAATAAGTTTTATAGTAGAATCTTATAACTTTACTATATATTACTATAAGAAGACAAAAAATTATGTTTATTATGTGTTTGTGTATGATTTTATGATAATCCATAATATCCTCATTTAAAAAATACCAAAATAATTTTAAGATATTTAAAAGGATCTATGAATCAATCTCTCTCTTATATTTTAGAAAACTTTGGAATATAATTTAACTTCATATTCTGATTTTTATTTTCCTACATGTAGACTATATTGGAAGAGAACCTTATGAACTTGTCATTTTTTTGGAAGTCCATTATATCTTGGATAATTTAGAAACAACACACTATAGAGTTATCAACTACTAAAGCTGAATATACTGTTACAAGATGCTTTTGTCCAGAAGTGTTTTATATGAAACACACCATAATATATTTTGGATTTATTTTCATATGTTTTCCAGTCAAATTTTTTAACACTAGTTCTATCAAAATTTCAAATAATCTGATTAATCACTCAAGAACAAAGAAAATTAATTTAAGATAGTATTTTTTAATATATCAAGTACAAAATAATAATATCTGTTTGGATTTTTTCACAGAAAATCAATCAGAATACATTTTTACTAAACCCATCAATTATAATAGATTTGATTTTTTTTAAATTAGAGTTATGTTTGATTAATCTTTCTTTATGTAATTTTTATATTCTTATATATAGAAAAAGTTGTTAATCAAGTAAATACCTTATTTACATTATTTTTTTTAATTTTTTCATATATATTTTTAATTATTATGCCTATCAAAAATTGTACATTACAAATATATTTTGAAACTATTACCCTACTATAACACCCCAAGCTTCTATGGTATGCTTCTCTTTGAATAATACAATAACGCGTATTGTACGCAACTCTGAGTTCTAACACACTACAAAAAGAAAACTAACCATTATGAATAGTAATAACCACCTTTTGAAATTTTATAAATTTTATCTTTCAAAATGGTCTTTATTTTTGGATTCGGAATATCAAAATTATCCTAGGGTGAATTTTTGGTATTTTTCTGAAAAAATTTAATTTTTGATGAATAATGAAAAACACTGAGTAATAATTTAAAAACCGATTTTTTTAAATAATTATTTATTTAATTTAAATTTTTTTTAGGTCAAAAAAGATACAGAATACCTATATAAATTCAATTTAATTATTTGAAGTCAATTTTTAATAATTTTAGATATATAAAAAATTTAGAGAACATTTCACCATCTTTTACGAACCTCCTAAGAGAATTTGAAAATACACATAAAACATAATTTTACCACTTCTATGAGGTTATTTTCAAAAATAAAAGAGACACGGTTGATATCAGTAAGAAAAATGTTATCCAATAAGATAAAAATAATTTTTGGTGAATAGTAACTTTTTCCTTTTATTTACCACGATTAAAAGTAAAAAGGGTAATTAAGGGTAAAAATGATATTATTCATACCCTAACACATGTATTAATTCAATTGGATTAGTGTAATTCGACGAAAAACAACTTTAGTAATAAAATATGATGTTTTAGGTTCACTTGGATTATATTAAAACATTTATTATTATTTTACATAAAGAAGAGTTAAAATAGTTAAAATCAAAGTTCAATAACTAAAACATTTTTATAAATTGGGTTATACATAATATAAATTCTACTATAAATATTCATTATAAAGATAAAAATATTTCCTACATAATGGTATTTTATTTATATTTTTAAACATTAAATAATATAATTTATTTATGACACAATGATGATGCAGTAATTACCTAATTAATGGAATTTTAAAATAATTGATATTATAAATATCCAAATAAATGTATGTTGAGATATTTTATGAATTAAACTGACTTTCTAGGTTAATATTACATTTTAGGGTTGGTTAGATGAATTTTTTTATGTAATAATGTTGTTATGATTTTAAAAAAAATACAAAATAGTGTCAAAATTGACATAAAATAGTTTTAAAAACAAATATTATATTATTAATTGATCAAATGGTCCTAAAAGTATAATTTTCGTCCATAATACTTATATAATAATATATATGACATTAATGAACCAATTGTGGTTTGATTGGTAGTTTATTGTAAGTTTATTAACCATATAGTGTAAGTATACAAGAAGACAATGAAAACGTTAAATTATTTAACGTAGAGTTAAATCTAAATGATAAGGTTAAAATGGTAACCTAAACTTGTATAAAACGTATTGGTTGAAAGGATTTAGATCCATACCCAGCCTAGACTCAAAATAAGTCACTTTGGTGCCATTATAAACCGAATATGAATTTATTATAAAATATTATTTTAAGTTTTTTCTAAGGTTCCCCTCACCCCTCTTATAAAAGGGCACTCCCCCTTCTCTCTAATTCACACCATAAAAGACATTTGGAACGTCCAAACCTTGACCAAATACCCTCTAAAATGTCCTCCTTTTATGCTAGAGGATTTCCTTCAGTCCTAAGGTCAATATATGGATCTCTTTTGATCAAATCAAAAGCAAGAACCCAAAGAAGAGGTAAATATTGCATTACCTCTTTCAAGTTCCTTTCTTCTTCCACTCCCTCTTTCTTTGTTGTTTCTATTCTAAAATAATAACTCTAGTCTATTATATATACTATGATGTTATTATAAATATTTTACAACCAAATTCATTATTCTATCCATCCCTTAAATGACATGTCACCATACGTGCATACGTACGGCTTACCGCCTCCACGTCGTGGTTTAATTGTTATTCAATACATTATTATTTGGATGAGTATAATAATGATTTTTAATTAATGTAAGTAATAAATATAACATGATAATGATTCTTTATATATGATATACCATCCAATTATATATTAATTTTATATCAAAAGAATGATATTATCGCTCTTGCATACATACGGATTACCGTCTCCATGAACGCGATGAGATTCATTCCCCATCATATCCATTAAAGACTAATTTTCATTTGATGATTGAAAATAATGTTTAAAAACATGATATAATTTTTTATATTAATAATATATATCCCATACATAACAAATATGACTCACATAACAATGAATACATAGGAAAACGAATCCGTTAACACCCGAAACGACGATGATACTAAGATATTATTAACAATTAAATGTTAAAAGATCATATATGATATCATATTAATGTATATGATTCTTGTATAATTTAATAACAATTATTTCACCATTATACAGGAGGTTAACCTAACCTCGACCAAGGAAAAGTACAAGGTAAGGGGTTTTCATCTCACTCTTTATTCTTGTGAGATTCATGCTATATTGCCACTATTACCTTTTGTGTGGTGTATGTACTTCCCATAATTGTATTCTTTTTGTAATATTCTTTAATTTATGTGTATTTACATATTCATTTTATGATACTTATTTTATGGGGTGTATGTTTCATAAGTTACCAAATTGGTAAGGGGTTTCCTATCTCACTTTTAATTCCGTGAGATTTCTATTGTGCACCACTTATTTATTGCATGTAGAGTATTGTGTACTGCCATTTGATATATATTATCATGATTATCTTTATATCCATGATATTTTGTGATTCATTTGGTGGTTATTGACTATTTCTCATACGACTTGATTTATTACAACGAGGTAAAGGTTATTTCATCAATCTCATTATTTTCTGAGATTGTTCATGTATTAGTATTTTTGGGACATAATTATTATAGATACCCCTATTTTATAAAAATTATTTTAAAAGGAATATTTTAAGGTTTTGTGGGAGGGTCTATTTTACTAGATCATCATTTTAAATTTTTTAAAGATATACCTTTCTAAACCCTTTTAATTAATGTCTATGTTTTCAAAATTATTTTAAGGATTTATTTATGTAGACATGAATGTTTTGAAATGATAATTATTTTAATAATATTCAAAGTGGTGTGGGACACTTTGATTCAAAAATCCCTTTTAAATGACTACCTTTAAAATTTTTGATAATTCTAAATGATTTCATGAAAAAGGGTATTTCCCTCAAATAATTTTCCTGGTCATTTTCATCTATGTCAACATCCTTTAATGGATTTTAAACTTGTTTGAAGTTTATTTATTATGATACAAAACTTCCATATTGTATTAATGGTTTTGTGATATTTTTGACTATGGATGTGCTATTTTTATTCCATTCATGTTTTATGGTTAAAGTATTGACATTTCATATGCTAGTTTAATACAAATGTTTATGTTATATTTCAACCTCTTCATATGATGAATGTGTTGGACTTGTATGTTTCGAGTTGGGGACCGGTAAAAGTAAGCCCTCCGGGTTGGGGTCTGGTTACAATATACCCTCCTGGTTGGAGTCCGGTTACAGAGGCTCTCTAGGTTGGAGTTCGGTTATAGAGGCTCTCTGGGTTGGAGTCTGGTTACAGAGGCTCTCCGAGATGGAGTTTGGTTATAGAGGATCTCCGGTATAGAGTCTGGTTACAGAGGCTCTCTGGTTTTGGGTCTGGTTATAGTTATAGTTATCCCCTAGGTCTTGGCATGAGGCCTTGACACAGAAATTAAAGTTCGACATTATGTATTCCATCTTTATGAAAGTGGCTATTGATATTGCATGTGATTATTCGACTAGTATAATATCCATGTGAGCAAGTAAATGGAATTATTTTGATTTCATATTTGTCATATTATGCTAAAGATCATGTTTAAAAGGATTTTGTTTTAGTTCTATACATTTCCATAAATGTTTATGCTTATTTTTGAATTTTTCTACTATATTGTTATACTTACTGAGCATCTGAGATCACCCCTTTCTTTGTTTTATTTTTTCCAGGATGTGAAGAAAGATATTATGATTGACCTGTAGGGATATTCTATGGAATCCCAGTGTTGTCTATGGAAACAATGTCGTTGTAGTTTCCCATTTTATGATGTAATGAAATCCTTATGAATGTATCTAGTACTTCAAAGGCTACTAAACTAAATGATCTTTTGAGACTTGATCTTTTGTGATCATGCCAACGATACGTAATAATGCACAGAATCTAGGCTTCTGGGGTCAGGGTGTTACACCTACACATTACTGCATGATCCTTCGATTACAATGAAAAAAGGGTTTCAATACAATTCATGAAACCTCATGAAAACCTTCAAATCATCTCTTATATCTTATATTTGAATAATTATTTCCCTCATCTTCCAAAACCTCTAAACATCTTATTCAAAATGGTGAAAATGTAGAGAACTAATGGAGCTTCCTCAAGAAGATTTAAGAGGCAAATATCTTCGATAAAAGATATTATTTAATGATATATTTATTATTCATGGATCGATGGAACTGATATGATAATAAATAAAGTAATAAATAATAAAGGATGGGAATATGTGTTTGAGGATATGTGAATCGATTTAGTCATTTAAAGGATGTTCATGATCATTATTTCCTTGGAGTGTTTCATTTGGGTGATAATGATGAGATCATCACCACAACCATGAACGAGAAATTTTTTTCATTAACTTCATTGTAAATGGATGAATCATTCATGTTACCACATGATGTATATAAAGATTTCATTACTTCATTTCATGCCATAGATGGATTTTTTCAACCAGTGATTGTGATGTATCTTTTTGGCTCTGCTGATTTAGAGAAGAATCCAAAGAATGTTCTTGAACTATAAACATAATTCCTTATCATGTTCAACCAATCCACCATCTCTCAGTGTAATGGTGAGTTTGAAAAAAAATTATTGTAATATGTCACGTTTTTACATTATTTTATGATTGAATATCCATTTAATTAAGCAAGATATGTTATGTGGTACATGTGGTATGTATAAAATCAGTCTATGAATTTAATACCCTCTAGAAGAATATTAACCTTGGAATTTAAAAAATGTTTGTATTTGTTTGGATGATAATACTACCCCCCATTTTCATCTTTGGATAGTGTTATGTTAAATTATTTTGAGGATCTTTGATTTCTATTTCAATGTATATTTGAACATGTTCTTGCATGTTACCTCAAAAGCTAATGTTGATCCCACTTAAACTCAGGGGGAGTCATCCTACGAAAAATAAATAACTATTTTATAATATAAACCATTTCAAGGTGTTAATGTAAGAGAAATTACAAATGATGATGATACTCTTGAAAAAAGGTGGATGAGAGATAGTGTTGTTGAATCTAGAGAATCAGGTTCTCCTCAAAAGAGTTCACCTCATACTTCTATTTCTATTTGAGTTATAGACAATCGGAAAAGGTTAGGATCTATTATCACAATATTATTTTTCTATTTAAGATGAAAGGATCGTCAAAGTAAGACCAATAAATTTACCAGTTGTTATTGATTTTCATTTTGATGAATTGGGGAAATTCGATGCAAAAATAATTAGATCCAAATATCAAGAATCACATAATGATGATAAAGTACCTAATGTTAGAGAAAGTAAACCAACTGCTACAGAAATTATAGATTTTCAACAACAAAAATTCTCCCATATCGTTGAAGAATTTAGAAATTTTGAATTACATGAAGTCAGAAGAGATTATACTGAGATAACTTAAGAGAGTTATTCTAAGTTAGTACTAAAAGTGGAAGATGTTCATAGAACCTTCTATGAAAATCTGGAATAAAGAGAATGTTATATTAATATTAGAAGGAGTGCCTACAGTGATACAAACTTTCACTTCTATAATTTCCTCTATACAGTGTGATCTTATACCCAGGATGTTATTAAGGATCTAAAAATAGACTTAATAGCTAAATTAGAAGGGTACCCATGTTTACCCAGAATTCTATCATATCAATTGATCAGTCTATGATAGAAATCAACACCTTATTACACGAGATTATTGAAGTAGCTCAATAGATGAAGTCATAAGTGAAAAAGGATCTAAGCTTCTTTATTAATAGTTTATAGAAGACAGATGGATCTGTATCCAATAACATTTATGTATTAGGGAATAATTTTAAGATCCATATCAAATCATTGTATTTTTTATGAATATAGAATTTTCAAGATACCAATAAGAAGAAGCCATTGATTTTTTTGAACCTCAATAATGTCCAGAATCAGTGAATGTAAAAAATATTGATTTAGTTGATCATTTAACAAATATTCCAGATAATATTTTTAAAATATTGAATTAATTAGTTATTAGTTGTCAAAAGAAAGTAGATGTTCATAACCCTTTTGGAATTTTCTCATAAATGATATTGAGTTCATTTACAACATGTTTATAATTTTTCAATCATAAAATGGTTAAATTAATTGATTCTTGTATAGATTCATTATTTATGTTATGAGGGAGATGCCTTCTAAGTAATATCATCATGGATCAACACTCATCCTCTTCACAAAGGATAAAATAAATATTTTATCATGTTGATCCTTACCAAAGGGAAAATCAATTTTTTTCTAAAGAAATGACATTCCAAATACTTGAACCCTTTTCTAAACTATAATTAGTACCTTTAAATAATTTTCTCTTGGTAAGTGCTCATGAATTTGTTCCCAACATAAAAACCTCGTCTATAAGGATCACTTGAGGTGATCAAGAAGGTCTTATATCATCCTCAGTGACATTAATAGATATTGTTGGAGAGATGGATGATAATCCTATTCATATATCCTCTATAATTCCTAGAAAACCCTTATCATTAAAAAATACACCCTCATAAAGATATTTTAATTCAATGGATTGAAAAACATTCACAGTTTACTATTTACATGATTGTTTCTTAATGAATGGGAAGTTGAAAAAAATTTCATTCATTATTTATTTAATGAAATCCTTCTAAAATTTGAATGGTTTTTATAAACATTTGAAATATTTCTGGTTATTTTAAATTCTTTTAAAAACACGTCAATGGTTATTTTTATCTAAATTATTATTTTATATTATTTTAATTTATTAATATTTCATATTAATGTGTTTTTATTTATTTCCAAGTGTTATCATTTCATTTCTCATTTACTTGAATTCGTACTTATTAATCAGTTAATTCTAAATTATTTTCAAAATAAATATTAATAACAATTTATTAGGGTTTATGTGAAATATTTATTTTATTTATTTTTATAAAACTTTTTTATATATAAAAATGGGGAGAAGAAAAGGATAATACAAAAATTCAATGTATTATTTTATGTGAATACAAAAATTTCATTTTCATTCCATAGGTGGAGAATAAATGTAGAATATATAAATTTAAGTTCTAAAATATTTACTCTATGAAGATGAAAAAAAGAATGTAAAAAAATGGGAAAAATATATGTTTTAATAAGTTTTATCATGAGGGGAGAATTTTTTCAAAGTTAAAAGTTTATTTGGAATAATTTTTTTGTTTTTTATTTCATGGATTTTGTAATCATCAAAAAGTCGGTGTTTATTGGAGAGACATATGTTGTTCCAATATATATTGGTTTTTATGTGATTTTATGATTCAAAAAATACCTATTTTTATTATAAAATGATTTTATTAAGTGTATCATTTTATATTTTTCAAAAATAATTTATCCTATTCTAGTTCTCTACGTGATTATCATATGGAATATGGATTATTTATCTTTCATCTACTCAAAATCAGATAACCCTATTTTTAATTTGTATATTATTTTATAGGACATTATGTTATGAAGATAATAATTGAGTCGTCTCATACTCACGTTAGATATTTCAAAAAAATTAAGTAAATTAGAATATGTTATCTCATGAAAATGATATCTATATAATATTATCAAATGAATACAAGAATAAATGGTTAAGGAAAATGATATCATCGTAGTAAATTATTTTATCTTAAACCTCAATCAATAAAAATAAATTAATTTTCTTATAGAGTCTCTTAGGAAGTAATCTTACAATAAATAGTTCTATTAGCTGGATATTTTATTAAGATCGAGCTGTTATGAATAATTTCATGATTACTTCTCAAATATAAATATAAGCCATTTAATTAATTTACATAATATTAGAAAATGAAATATCTATTTAAGAAAATTTTGTTTAATTAAATATATCTCTTTTACGATTAATGGAATGATCTAAAGAACCAGAATATTTTTGGCATTGTTGCTACAGAAGTAATTTCAAAATTTGGAAAGAATGGAAGCCTTCCCTTAATAATGTATCTTATCAAATTTTGAATGGAGGTATCACTTGACCATTATGGTTATATCATTTTTATATTAAAATTTTAGGAATAGATAAAAAGGTAAATATATTATCTTCATAAAGAAAAATAAGAAAATAGAATGATTAGAAAAAACATACAAACATTTGAATACTCTGAATGTATGTACATAGAAAATATCAAACATAAACAATCAAACTATTCTAATAATTTTATCTGTTTAATTGAAAATCATTATAAGATACACCTTTAATAATATCATATTTTTAGGATATATCATCAAATATTTTTTGTTTCTTCTTAACACTACGAACTTTAATTTTTCTTTCAAAAGTTTATTCATTCTATTTTTGTGAATCATGGTTAGAGTGTGTGTTCATTACAAGGATAGGTCTTGTAAATGGAGATCATGGTGGAAAGATATTGGTAATTTTTATTAAGTGTAATTGAGTTGTACTCAGTTGGGATCCCCGAATATAAGAAATTTTATTGTGAAAATAACCAAACTCATGGAGTAGAGTGTTGGTGGAGTAGATTAGGGGATTTATGTTTCCAAAAAAACTATAAATATCAAATGCTTGATCTCTTTCCTTAATTTATTTATAATTCCAATATAATTTCATACTAACAAAAAAGATCTGATCAATAATACCTAAAAAAGGTGGTTTTCTATCATGAAAATTTGAGGAACTCAATTCACTTGCCCTTGAGTTTTTCATTCATCTATTCTCTAAGACACCACATGGATCATCATCCATTTTTCACATTGAATAGGGAAACACATATCTCATCGAGAGAGAGTGAGAGAGTTGAGAGTGAAAGTGGATACTTCCATCTATTGTTACTTATCAATCTTCTCTTTTATATATACTTATTGTTTGAATACTCTTTTATATCATATATCTCTATGAACAACACAAGAACCCAAAAAATCCAATATTGGAATTAAATTCCAAATTTCATTTTCTTGAAAATACCAAAATAATATGACTCAATATTAAATTATTCTAGTACTAATTTCTTCTATAGTCACTTGTAGCCTTTTTATATTCAATTTTAATATAGTGAGTTAATCAATCATTTTATTCATTCATACAAAGAGGTAATCACACTTAAATTACATAAAAAGTATTAAAAAAGTAGGTTTCAGTATTACATAGTCGATTTTGGATCACTATATACAAAAAATTCCAGGGATTTGAATTCATATTACTGAATTGATCAATGTATCTATTCTTCATGTATCGTATTTTTTTATATATGCAAAAATGTAGTTGTTCTTTATGTAGGAGAATTTTTCCTGTAGCCTTTTCAGTCGCATAGAATAAATAGGAAGAGATAAATATTTCACATAGTCATTTGCAACCATGTATCCAAATTTACAACATATCTAAATCCCAATAATGATTACTCCACATAAACAATTCACAAATCCATTTCATTGACATATCTACTTTCTCACATGGGAAATTCATCGATGTAGGGGATTTCCACATAGTCAATTTTGTGATGTAGTGGATTCAAAGTAGTGTTTGTTTCATGCAAGTGATTTAAAAAAAGTTACTATTGTACTTTACCAAATATTCACATATCTGATTTCCTCACATAATTGATTTTACAGAAATGAAAATTTTATCATAAATATCCAAAATTATAGACTTATATAAGTATAGACTTAAGTAATGATAAAATATAATGAACACACGAGAATAAAATTTAAATAATATATAAATGATTTTGGATATTATAAAAACGTAATGTATATGGGATCTGTTGGAAAAACATTATTAATCCAACCCCACACAGTTGAATCAAAAAAATTGATCTTCAAATGATATGAATTGATAGTGGATGTTCTACGGAGCCTCTAAATCATAGAGAGATTCTTGTAGGGGTAAGAACATGTCAAAATAGGAAATTATTGCCCATTAATAAGGCTCTTAGGAAATTAATCCATATACATTTTTTGGTCTAATGGATTTCAAAACCGTTCTCCAATCGTGTGTGGCATTCATCCTCTCTGAGGAACTCACTTGGTTTGAGTGCATCATTTGGGAGATGATATAAAAAAGTTTTCTTTAGTCATCTAAAACATTAAACACAATTTTTCATGTGAGGCCACGTGATTTGATAAAAATCCCACCTTAAACATGATCCATCCCATGTGCTTCTACCCAAATTATTATGGTTTCTTGGAAGATAAACATGTTATGGGAAATTCATTTCCTAATGTTTCACCTCCAAAATCCCTCTAAAACTCTGTAAAACCAACCATAAACCCTTAAAACTCAACCTAAACAATTCATAGATCAATAACACAAGATTAAATGTTGAAATAAACTTATAACACACCTAAAAAATATGATTCAATTAAAATACCCCCATCAAAGAAACTATAATCTCTGATAAGCATCTCTAGACATCATGGTCAGTTTACTATGGACACTGAGCCTAAATATCTAAATCTCATGCCCAAGATTCCTCCAATATCTATCCATGTCACTATAAGAACAAAAAATGTTTTAGTATCTTCCTCCAAAACACCTTCTTTATAGCATCCCGCCTTTTTATAACATAAACTTTCATTACATTACACAAAACTGAGGATTTTTAAGGTTTAGTGTCTTGGAAACCAGGAACATAATACATGAAAACAACATAATAAATTCTTTATAAACACTTGAAAGGCTTCTCCTTAAGTTCATACTAGGTTCATTACTGCATCTCATAACCTGGGGACATACATCAAAAGAAAGGGTGAGCAAAAGTCCCAGTAAGGGAACAAGAGAAACATTTAACATGTGAACTTGAGATATATCAACTATGTCATGAAAAAGAACTTTAAGGCATGCGAAAGAAATCATGTGGCATATCATAATAAAAATAACATTTTTCATAACATTAATATGTGGCTACATCATTTAACATAGACAATCATGAACATATCACCAAGGTCCATCCCCAAGGTTTCATTTGAAAATTACCAAAGTTATTCACCAAGATATCGTGAAAATTTGTAATCTATAGTGGTTACATCATTAACCAATGCATTGGAGTGCTATGAGGGCGCACCCTTAAATTTGACTTTATTATCATGTGATCTACATATATCATCATCAAAAATTTCATAAATAACCCATATAGCATAAAATAAATGGTTTTCATTTCATAATCATAACATTTTTAGAAAAAAACTGCTTTAAAGACATGATCTTTACGTGACTTTAAACCCACGGAAGGGGAGAGAGGAGATCATGTATGTAAATCCCAGAATTTAAAATAGAAAATTTTGATATATATGTTAATAACCCTGTAGAGATAAGATCTTTGAGTGTTCACTTTATAACATAATATAATTTTGAGAAAAGAGAGAGGCATTTTGAGACGAAAATTCTGCAGCATAACAGCTATGTTTCGGGTTTTTAGAAAACATTGAAAAGAGAGGGGACATGGGTCAAACATTCATAAATGACCCATAAAACAGTATAGGGACAGAATAAGAAGGATATATAAACATGTTAATGAAATGTTAAGGGCATACCATTTGAAATGGAAAACATGGAAGGATGACAAAAATTAGATTTCTCTTATGAAAGTTCGGCAGCCTAACGGCGTTACTAAAACTTCAACAAAAATGATTTGAAAAGATCAAATAGGGTCTCTCATCATGTGAAAATAATATTTCAGTATGATAGATATAGATATCATACACCAAAATAATTAAAGAGGAACTTGAAAGACTTGACATGAAATTAGAACATTGAGAAGAATGAGAAGGGTGAAAGAATCCCTTAAAAATTCGGCAGCCTAACGGCGCCACATAAACATTCATAAAACGAAATGATGAGAGTAAGAGGGGGTATCTCATCATATGAACATAAAAGGACAGTATAATGAAGATAAAATAACATCCTCCAACATAAGAACATGGAGCATAAAAGAAATGACATAAAAGAGATTACTTGAAAAGAAAGAGAGAGGTCAGATCATTTACCTTAAAACGTAACTCTTAGAACTCAAGGGTTTGGACCTTGAGGGCTTGGGGCACCTTGGGAGGACTCCTTGGGAGGTAAGAAGACCATAACTTCGTTGAGAATGATTTTTGAGTCCAAAGGATGAGATAATGGATTGGTATTTATAGGGAATGTGAGGGGACAAGGCATTAATGGCCAAGGGACACCTCATAAGTGGGTTTCTCAAAACCATGTGCTCTCCCATGATATTTCCCATGATGTTAGGCCACATGGGGCCCCCAATACAATAATTCATCACCTTTGGTCGGCCATACCATTAAATATCTCATTACATCATCATGACATAGTTATTATGTCATTAAACATACCGAAACCCTAAAACTGTATTTTTACTATTCACTGAAAATTCAACTTTCTCAGAAAAATCCCAAAATTTCACCTTAACCAAATATCAATGCTCTGATTTCAAAAATGAACTCCATTTTATAAAAATAATTTTCTAAATATTTTTAATTTATTTTTTAAATAAATACACTATTCACCGAAAATTCATTTTTTCAGAAAAACCCCAAAATTTATCATAACATAATATCGATGCTCTAAGTTCAAAAATGAAATCCATTTTATAAAAATAATTTTCTAAATATTTTTAATTTAATTTTCAATTAAAAAACACTATTCACCTGAAATAACTAATACTTGAATAATAATTTATGAAACCGTTATTTAACCATTTTATTGAATCACGTTACTTAATCAAGGTGCCTAAATTATATTAATACTTTCTTTAAATGAGATTACTAATCCTTTTGGTCACATTACTAATCCTAAGCATAAAATTACTATTCATAATTTACTATTCATCAAAAAATTAAGTTGATCTTATTAGACTCAAAATTTCGTATTGAACATAATTGTAGAAGACCATTTTTTGAAAATCATTACACACTTTTAATTATTTAAGGTTTACATAAACATTTTTTTAAAATATCCTTTCTCTAAAATTCACCAAAAATATGCATACTATATTTATCCGGACATTTGAAAAGTCATAAACATCATCATAAGAAGAAATCCAATTTTTTTTAAAACAAAGTATTACACAAGGTAGTTATGGTCTCCTTACATAGCCCCTTATCACACCAGCATAGGACCTAAGTGTAAGGTGTGCTAAGGTGAGAGAATACGAGGGAGGCTCGGCCAACATCATAGGAGTAGTAATTTCTATCAGTTTGAACTTCTCGCGAAGGCGATCCTGTTCTAGCTTCACATGATGAAGTTCAGCTTGGGTTTGGTCCAGAGCAAAGCCCAGTGGTGCTAACTCCTTCCCAAGTTCTGTTAGATGGGCTTCGATTGGTCCAAGACTACTGGGTGAGGCCATCAAATCTTCTTTCTATATTAATTAACCAAGATTACTTGTATTTAGAGACAATAATCAAAACGTTTAGTTTCTAGCGGTTATATTGACCAATGGTCATATAACAGTCAAAACCCAATGATCTCATTTTAATTATACTCATGTTATCAAATGAAACATTTTTGTTGAGTATAAAAAAAAATAAAAAAACACAAAAAATTAGGAAACAAGATTTATTCAAAATTTTGGATCGTTAAATTCTACCTATGATCTATAATCAACACTAGGAATTCAACATATTATGTATTTCAATTTGACTTGAATTCCTCTTAGTCAATTACATGAGTACGATTGGGCATGTACCTTCGGAGTTGAGACACATGAAATAGATTATTCATACGTCAGTATCAAGTAGGATAGTATGTATTATAATCCATAGACATTAAATGATCATAAATATTTATCATTTGAAAAAAAAATGAGCTATCTTTCTTCTTATGTGTAAACCTCAATACACTAATCAAGGAGTCACATAATAGGTAACTCTATTTCCAACAGTGTACTCCAAAGCTCATACCCTCCTATTAGAATATGATCAATAACTTCTCATAGAAGTGTTAAACCACATTATTATCAACTAAACTCTCTCAAAGGTCTCATGTACCATGTTTGGGAACATCATAGCTACCTCACCTGCCTCATTATAACATAGCTTTGAATGACCCAACTGACTATAGAGAGCCTTCAAAGGTTCCATTTGAATTGAATCGTAGAATATATTATTGTCAAAAAAATTAACCATGGATATATGAACACTCCATGATCCACCAAAATTTATAATGTATACCATTAACATATCCTTAAATATTTGGATCATCCTCTCCATTTGACCATTACTCAGCAGATGATACACTATACTTAGTTTTAGAAGATCACCCAAACCTATCTGAATGCCCTTGCAAAACCACAATATAAAAGACATGTCTCTATCATGTAAAATTCCTCATATTACTCCAGAAAAGGATAAAGTTTCACATATATATATATATATATATATATCATCCCATCTAGGGAATGAGCCCCAGGGATTGGTAATAAATGTAAAATTTTTCTTAACTAATCAACTATCACACAAACCACATCATGACTCCTCAATTTATAAGGTAACAATAATATAAAGTCTATCATCATGTTTTCCAATATCCCCATACAACCCATACGAGGCTGAAGAAAACCACTAGGATGGTGATTCAAAAATATTACCTTCTATTTAGTAAGACATCATGAATCAAAACATGTTGTGTCCCTCTTCATACCATTCCACTAGAACTGATCACTAGTGGAGAAAATGTTTTTTACGGCATTTATTTTTTATTTTTAACTTCATATTTTGGCTGAAGTTATTATAGGAGATGTTATAAACATTGTTTTTTACGTTCGTTATTTTACAACTGATGTAAAAAAACACAAATCAGAAGCATTTTTCACATCGGTTTATGAAAAACCGACATGGAAAATGCTTTGGATTCATAGTTTATTACATCAGTTATTTAAAAACTGACCTGTTATATACCCTTTCATGTCAGTTATTATGTAATTGACATCATAAACCACTCCTGTGAAGCATTTATCACATTGGTTAATTTTATAATAGACGTGATAAACCTGTCTGGAAAGAGGTTTACAATGTCTATTATATAATAACCGACAAAAAAACATATCTATGGAATGAGTTATAAAATAACCGACTTAAAAAAACTATCAATTACAATTTATTATGTCGGTTATGAAATAAATGATGTAAAAACCATTTCCCATGAATTTATTATGTTAGTTTCCAAATAACCGATGTTAAACCTAATACCAATGAATTTTTTACGTCGGTTATAATATAACCGATGTAAAAAATAATTTTTTTAAATACAACTGAACCACTACTATGCCCAGCCAAATTACCTTTAACAGATAAATAGGTTACCAAAAACAGTCCAGAATAGGCCAAACCCCCCCCCCCACCCACCCAACTGGACTGCCCCCACCACACCCTTGGACTACCCCCACCCCCTGGACAGCCCCCCACACCCCTGGACAACCCCACCACCCCTATACATGCCCCACACCACTAGAAAACCCCCACCCTCCTGTATACCACCACACCCCTGGACAACACTCCCATACCCCTGGACAGCCCTCCCACTCCCCTGAAATAGACCAAAAAGTTACCAAAAATAGACGAGAACCCCCCCCCCCCCCACCCCACTGGACAGCCCCCACCACAACCCTGTACACCCCCACACCCATGGACTGCGCCCCCCCCCCCCCCCCACCCCCTGGATAGCCCCCACACCCCTGGACATACCCCACTCACCTAGACATCCCTCCCACCCTCATAGACACCCTCCCACTCCACTGCACAACCCCCACCACACCCCTGGACACCCTCCCCCCACCTCATTGGACACCCCCAGACCAAAAACAGACCAGAACCAGACCAGAACCCCCCCCCCCCCCCCCCACACACCACTGGACAGCCCCCACCACTCCCCTAGACACCCCCCACACCCCAAAACTGCCCCCACCCACTAGACAACCCCCACACCCATGAACATCCTTGGACATCCCCCCACTCGCCTGGACATCCCTCCCACCCTCCTGGACACCATCCCACCCCACCGGACAGCCCCCACCACACCCTTGGACCCCCCCCCCCCCCAACTCAATGGACACCCTCTGACCAAAAAGAGACCAAAACCCGACCAAATCCAGACCAAAACCCCCCACCACACTGGACAGCCCCCACCATACCCCTGGACACCCCCACACCCAAGGACACCCCCACCCCTGGACAGCCCCACACCCCTGGACACTCCCTAGACATCCACCCACTCTCTTAGACATCCCTCCCACCCTCCTGGACACCCTCCCACCCCACTGGACAGCCCCCACCACACCCCTAGACACCACGACCTCACTGGACTCCCCACAACCAAAAACAGACCAAAAAATGTCCAAAACCAGACCATAACCCCCCACCCCACTAGATAGCCCCCACCACACACTTAGACAGTCTCCCCCCCCACACACCCTTGGACACCCCCCCCCCCACCCCCTTAGACAGCCCCCAAACCTTTGGACATCCCCCCACTCTCCTAGACATCCCGCCCACCCTCCTGGACACCCTTCCACACCACTGGACAGCCCCCACCACACCCCTGGACACCCCCACCTCACTGGACACCCCCATACGAAAAACAGATCAAACCCCGACCAAAACCAGACCAAAACCCCCCACCCCACTAGAAATCCCCCACCCCACTAGAAATCCCCCACCACACCCGTGGACACCCCCCCCCCCACACACCCCTAGACTGCCCCCCCCCCCACCCCCACCGCCTGGGCAACCCCCACACCCCTAGACACCCCCTAAACATCACCCCACTTGCCTATACATCTCTCCCACCCTCCTGGACACTCTCCCACCCCACTGGACAGCCCCCACCACACCCCTAGACACCCCACCCCTTGGATAGTCCTTGGATAGGTGGTGTTGGGAGATGAGGCATCTCCATCCCTCGGGGGGATGAATGCCATTGGAAGTTACTCATCACTCCCACATGTGAATCTTGAGCTCTCAAAATGTTTCACCAATTCTTTCTTCCACTGTAAACATCATTCATTCTATCACTTTTATTCCAGTATAACTAGGGGAAAACACTATCGCACATGACGGCATTTCACCCTAGTAATACTAGCATCAAAGTGATATAATGAATAACGTTCATAGGGGAAGAAACATTGGTTAAACATTTTGAGAGATCAAGCTTCGCATGTTCGAGTGATGAGTACCTTCCAGCGGCGTTCTGCCCCCCGAGGGATGGTGGCACCTCCTCTCCCACACCCTGGACTGCCCCCACCCCCATCCCCATGGAAACCTTAGAACCCCCCCCCCCCCCACCCCACTAGACAACCCTCCCACACTCATGGAAACCCCCCTCACCCCACAGGACACCCCACACCCCTGGACACCCCCCCCACTCTCATGGACACCCAGGATAACCCCACCCCACTGGACAACCCTCCCACACCCCTAGATACCCCCCACCCAACTGAACACCCCCAAACCCTTGGAACCCCTCCCCCCAGACAGGAATCCATACAAAAAAAACCATCATAAGTAGACCAAAACAAGAAGTATATCAAAATTAAACATTATAATATATAACATTCAAAACATACAATGTTAACTTAAAAAAACTAAATCCAACCTAAACGACTACCAAATACACAATTACAATGACAATATTCAAAATTACATTTTACACTACAAACAACTAAAATTCAATCAAACATGTAAGATAATTTGACCATTCCACTTGTAAGTTTTTTACGTCTTGAGCACTATAGGGTTGAGGGTCATCAAATAGCTAAGAATTAAAAGTATGGTAGTTAATGTGTATAATGAATAAATCAAATGAAATATCATGGAAAATTTTAAAAGGAAATCTTACCAGGTCAAAGTTCACAACTGTCCCAATTGTTATTATTTCATACGTAAATCTTAACGTATAATATACACATTTGATGATGCATTGTTTTTCATGAAAATTCTGTTTGAATGAGTGTAAATTAAATATATTATTTTTAAGTAATAAATCAAAAAGTAGAAATTATAAATTGGTATTTACCTTTAAATTTACATATTTGATCTTTGCACTCCTTTTCTTTGTGTTTTTTCGAAAGTAGACCCATCGCCTGTTAGAAAATAATAATAATGGGATGAATTTAAAATTCATTATAATATATAAAACTATTGAGATTTTCAAACTTACTTTTCCAACATTTTTTTAAAACTTTCCCACACATCACCATGGATAAAGAATATCCAATAAAGTGTTTTCTCCCTTGGGAAAAAACCACTAACATCCAATGATCACTGATAAAAGAAAATTTAAGGTTAGTGGTTTTTTATGATAAAAGATAATGAACACTTTGAGAGAGATGTGTTTCATACCTCTCGCAAAAATGAATCATCCAACTTTGTGTGACTATATTTTGTTCAAGTCATTCATCAATATAAAGCATTCTTTGTTCCTCATCCAATGCACATGCTTTAGGGGAAATCAAATGCGGGTCCATGAATGCATATACATCTGTCCGCTCATTCTTCTCACAAATTTTATAAAGATACCTAATACAAAACAGACATAAGTATACATTTTTAATAAATATAACATAGGGAAAAGGTGTTAACACGTACATGGAAACAATTTTCACCACGTCGATGACCAAAATATCTCCAGTAACAAGCTCCATGATATCAGTGTTCACAATCCCCATTGTTATTGCACATCCAAAAACATGAGATTCCATTGGAAACTCATAATGATCCACAAACAAATTTGAATATCTTGACAATCTGTCAAGACTACTATAATCTATATATGATGTCATAGACATTTTTCTTTGTTTTTGTCTATATAGTATTTCTTTACCTTTGAAGTATTCCTGTAAAAATAAATGGAAAAATATATTAGTTTTCAAATGATAAAACAAATTTAATAAAAAAAATAAAATAGAAGATATAACATACATACCTCTATGGTAATGAGTCGAAGAAGTCTGGATGGCCAAATTAAAAAGGGCCAACACTATTTCCAACTATCGTCACCTCATCTGTAGGTAATGGTACTCAAGCTGATCTATCAATAATATCTTGTACAATGACCCTATGATTCTCTACCTCTAATTGTTGATGATGAACTATATCTCCTATATAATATACCAACCCATATGTAACTATATGATGTTGAGTATCATCAACATAAAACTCACAATAAGTAGGAATATGCGGTGGAGGCATTGGATAAAAAATGGGGTCCGCAGTCTAAGGAGGGGAGTGGGAGCTTCTAGTGGAGCTGGATGATAAATAATGGGGTATGTAGGGGAGGTGGAGGAGTGAGAGCTAAAATCTGTAATTGTCTTTTCATGTCTAAAAACATAGACTATATCGATTCTCTAATCTTTCTCTCCATCATTGCATTAATATTATGACCTTCAGCCTCCATGGATTCTATATTTTTATAAAAACCCTCAACGTGAGAAGTTTAAGAACGTTGAAACACTTTTCTTACAGATACACTAGCCAGATATCCGCATACAAGACCAGTATGTTTAGGCTTTCCCAATGCTGTAGATAAAATATCTTGCCTCCCAGCAGCTGTAAATACCCTATGTGAGCTCTCTTATCAAGAGAATCTAGAATTAATTAATTGAACATTTCTGTATTGATTGAAATTATATGAAGAAAATAGTTAAGTTAAATAAATAAAATAGATATCTTACAATCCTCTCATCTATGATTCTCAAATCATCCAAAATATATTTACCTTTTTTTCCCATATGAGCTCCCTTCTATTTTTCATGTCTAGATGGAGGGGATGGATGGGCCACCTCTCCAGAGCTTGAAGACTCATCTATTAGTTTCTATAATTTTTCCACCATCATTTGTTCTTCCAATAATGTATACCCTCCCCAAGATAAACTATGAGGGTATACATTTTTAGATTGGATCACTTTATGATATTTCCTTGTTGGATTTAAATTAAGTATAATAAATCATTATCAACACATTAATAAGATCATTTATATAAGAAATATTATAAAAGTTTACATTTCTTATACCAAAAATGAATCTTTTCTTCTACTTTCCATAAATTGTCTCTATGTGTCTTCATCTATGAAAGAATATATACGACATGTATTTTCATGACTCCTATGAAAAATAATGAAATCATATGTGATTGTAGATTTTAAATCCCTCCAACTCCTAGCAACCATTGATAATCATTTCATCCTGACTCCTCCAGTGCCAGGAATATCAAATGTCATCTGATAAATAAGAGGTTAATCATATTATATATACTAGAAACATTTAATGAATATGAAAAAAATAGAATAAAATCATACCAAAATTGTCTCCCCCAACTAAGAGATTATTTCTTTGCCCACACTTCTCTAGTCATCATATAAAATGCTTAATTTTCTCTTACCCTAAGTTGATACAAAACTCTTAAAATCTTTTTCATTTGAACCTTTAGGAATAGAATTCTCATCAAACTCAATGAGTATCCTCTGATCCTGAGTACGGGCATGTGATAATTTTGGTAAATTTGTGCACCCATGTTTACCAAATCTTGAACTCTTTGTCGTAATGAGAGAACATGAGGAAGATTGGGGAACATCAAGAGGAGCATGTGAATGTTCCTCCCCATAGGTATGACCAATATTCACATCTCCAGAATCATGTGGTTGATCAAATGATTGATCTATAATTATCCTTAAAATAAAAAAAACCAACATTAGTTCACAAATATACAACTGTCATTCCAGAATCATGTGTTTCCATTATAAAATAATCAGCTATGTCTTCCAATATATTCATATTAACAACTATGATTCCAAATTCATTGTGTCGGACACTGTTGTTACTGATAAACCATTTAAAGTTCAAAACAATAACATTTATTTTAATGTAATCAAACTACAATATGTATTCAATCACTCCATAATATGCACATGATGTAGAAATTGGGTTTTTGTCCTTACCACTCGAAAAATGAATTGCTTCTACAAATACCAGTACTCCACTATTCTGAACTTCACTTCTGTTGTCTCGAGCATTCGTATGAAATGTATAGCCATTAATGTCATAAATGGACCATGTTATCACATTTAAACATAGACCACCCACTATCCATTTTAATGTCTCTGATATATCTAATCTACCAGGCAAGGTCTTTTTAAACCATGACAAAAATGTTTTGTTGTTCTCATTCAAAATCCACATTTTTTTCTTCTATGGATGAATTTTTTTTCATCTCATTAATATGCAATGTGATAAAAGGGTGAGCAGCAACTATGTTATTCAAGATGTTTGATTCTAACTTCTTCATATGTTCAACTAACAACGATTTAAGTTTTAAGCCATAAATCCAGTTTCCCTCATTATTAACTCGTTCATGGAGATATGGTGGCAAACCTATGTGATGTGTTGTATCCAAGTAGCTCATACAAAACTCTGAAACCTCCTTAGAAATATAATTTTCAATAATGGATTCTTCATGTCGATATGGATTCCAAACATACCCCTTCAATATTTTCATATACCTTTAAAAAGGACATATCCACTAAATATATACAGGTCCACAAATCATATTTCTTGAACTAGATGAATCATTAATTTCACCATTAAATCAAGAATAGTTGGAGGAAAATAGATTTCCAATTTACAAAGAATAAAAATTGCATACTTTTATAAAATGTTCAAAGCATTCACATAAATCACCTTATTAGAAATTGAATTGAAAAAATAACACAACTTCATTATAGTCATTCTGACACGGATGGGAAATATTCCATGCAATGCAACTGGTATAAGTTTTTTCATCATGACGTCACAATCATAAGATTTCATACCTATCAACTTCAAGTCCTTCAATGAGACAAAAAATTTTACATTGGAAGAATAACTTTGAGGAACTTTGATATCACAAAGACACTGACAAAAGCTAATTTTCTCTCTCATTGATAATTTATGACAAGCCAGGGGTAGAAATGTTCATCTTCCATTAGGAGTGGGAGCTAACTCCAAATGTATTCCCAATGATAGTAAGTCTAATCTTGCATTCAGCCCATCCTTAGTCTTTCCATTAATATCTAACAATGTTCCAATCAAAAAATCACATATATTCTTCTCCACATGCATGACATCAATATTATGTTTAACTTTATGATATCTCCATTATGGTAGCTCAAAAAATATTGACCTTTTCTTCCAAATATGTATATCATTACCAGATTTCTGTGTCTTTCCCAATGTCACATCAAGGTTTTTCACCATCTAAAAATATAGATCAAGGGATAATGGTTTTGGGGAAATATATAATTATTGTGATCCATTGAATGCCTTTTTTAGTCTTCTATAATAGTGATCCATAGGAAAAAACTTTTGATGCCCCATGTACACTGTTTTCTTCCCATGATACAACTGACAATATGAAGTCTATTGTTCGCAAATTGGACATGATTTATGCCCTTTAACACTGTATCCAGAAAAATTTCCATATGCCGGGATGAAATTTATAGTGAAAAAAGCATTGTATGCAGTTGAAAATATTTCATTGTATAGAAATCATACACCCTAATTCCATCCTCCCATAAAAGTTTCAAATCATCAATAAATGGTGACAAGAAAACATCAATATCATTGTCGGGTTACTTCAGACCAGAGATCATTATACTCAACATGACATATTTCTGCTTCATACAAACTTCATGAGAGAGGTTGGAAATTACCAATAAAATACGCCTTGAACTATGTGTGCTATTGAGGGATCAGTGTGGATTCATTCCATCTGTGCACAACCCTAATCTGAGATTTCTAAATTAATTTCCAAATGTAGGATACTACTCGTCAATTTTCTTCCACTATAGAAAATAAGCTGGATGACATATTTTTCCATCACATAACCACTCATCAGCATGAAATCTTAAACTTTTTTCATCATGTAAATTAGCAAATAAACGTTTGAAACGATGAGTTATAGGAAGATACCAAAATACCTTTGAAGGGATCTTTTTAATCACTACATCATCTTGTAATTTTTGTTTCACCTTATACCGTGATATCCCACATTTAGAACACTCTGACATAAATTCATATTCCTTTCTATATATCATACAGTCATTAGGATAGGAATGTATTATCTTGTATCCCAATCCCATCAGGCATAATATTATCTTGGTCTTATAATGTGAATCTGGAATATCGTTATCTTTTGGAATAATTTCTTTCATCAATTGTAGTAGCTCTGTAGAACTTTTTTCACTACATACATGTTTTTCCTTCAGGTGAATCAATCTTAACAACGTAGAAAAAATCGTAAAATCTGTACAACCAGGATATAATGGGTTTTCAACATCACCATATAGACGCGCAACTGTCAGTTCTATATCAATTTTTTTTTCTAAAATATCCCGAATCTTTTCTTGAATTTCATTGAAGTCGCCATCTTGAGAATCATCATCATAAGTGACATTCCATCCAGTTTCACCATGCCAAATCCAAGGTCTGTAACTCGGATTAAAACCATGACAAATCAGATGATCTTTTGTCTCTATACTTTTTAACTTCTTCATATTAAAACATTTCAGGCATGGACAGAAAAAACTGTCACTACTTGGAACATTTCATTTATCAAATTTCAAAAATGCGTCAACACCTTCCTCATATTCATTGCTCATTCGATGTGTTGTAATCTGACATTGAATCATTATTACCTATAACAAATATAAAAAATATACATCTCTTTAAGATAAGACAAATATATGTTTATATGAAAAAAATCATAATTTTAATGTAAAACAATTTTGAAATATAAAACAAATCTATGTGTATTTAAAAAAAATATTCTTGAATTTGATTTTCAAAAGAAAATATAGTTAGACATGACAGTTTTAAACTCATCTTGGATCCTTTCTTCTTAAGGTTCACAAAGAATACATCCTAGTGCAACTGGATACCAAATTCACCCTTTCGTAAAAAATAAATATGAATTATAAATAATTAAATATGTATACATTCACTACTAAAAATTACACAGATCCTAATGATTTGAAACCTCTGGACAGCCCCCACCCCCTCTGGACAGCACCCCCCTTGATAGCACCCCCACCCCCCTGAACATCACTCCCACCCCTCCTGGACACAAACCCCACCCCATAAACCCTTGGACACCCCCCTGGACAACCCCAACCCCTTGGACACCCCCACCCCTTGGACACCAACCCCACCCCCATGGACACCCCCTGGACACCAACAACCCCATAGACACCCCCACCCCTCTGGGCAGCCCCCCACCCCCTTGGACACCCCCATCCATCCTAATAACCCAAGAACACATTGATTACTATTAAACCATCAATTTAATAATGACCAAACATCCCTAATAATAGAAGGAATGAAGGAGAAGAAGTAGTGGATGAAGAAGGAAAAAGAAACAAAGAATACAGGAATAAGAACATGGAATAAGTAACTTTTTTAAGGAAATTCCATGGAATCCAAGAAAACCATGGGGCCTCCAATGGTTGATATAAAATTGGAAAAAATGGAGTAAACCTGAGAATAAAATCATATTTAAAATAAAAACTCAAGTAGAGAAAATCACAGTGTAAAGCATATCATCATTGGACAATGGGGTTAGGATAATTGCGCATCTTTGAAAACCATGACATTGTCTCCCCCATAACACATAATTTTCTCATAGTCAATGGCTGGTCAAAATATATATAACCAAATAGAATTTTATTGAAACACCCATAATCTTTCCTTAATGCTTGAATCCCAAAAAATCATAGTGGAAACCAAAAACATAGACTCTACCAACCCCCTGGACAGTACCACCCCCTTGGACAGCCCCCCCCCCACCCCTCTGCACAGCCCCCCACCCCCTAGATAGCCCCCACACCTCTAGACATCCCCCACCCCCTTGGACACCCCACCCCTCCTTGACACCACCCCCACCACCTACCCCCTTGGACACCCCCTAGACACCCCCAACCCTCTGGACAGCCCCCCCCCCCACCCCCCACCCACCCCCTTTGATAGACCCCACCCCCTTCGACAGCCCCACCCCCTTGACCCCCCACCACCATGGACACCCTGGACACCCCAACCCTCTAGAAAGCCCGTAGAACCCTCTTAACACCACCCCCACCCCCTTGGACACCCTCTAGACACCACCACCCCCTTGGACAGCCCCCATCCCTCTGGACACCCCCCCCCCCCCACACACACACCTCTAGACACCCCCACCCCTTGGACAGCCCCCCACACCTCTAGAAAGCCCCCCTGGACACCCCCCACCCCTCCTGGACACCAACCCCACCCCCTACCCCCTTGGAAACCCCCTGGACACCCCAACCCTCTAGATTCCCCCCCCGGACAACCCCCCAAACCCTCTGAACAGGCGCCCACCCCATTGGGACCCCCCCCCCCACAGACACACCCCTGGAGTTCCCCCCTCCCCCCTCGAACCCTCTGGACAGCCCCCCGAACCCCTTGGATATCCCCCACCCCCCTTGGACTATAATGACCCATAATTTACATACATTGTTATTACTTCAGAAATGAATAACACTTATTACAACATATAAAAAAACCAAGAAAGGGTCGTATAGGTATAGTGTCTTTAGAAACTAGGAAACATAAACAACTGGTTCATAAAGCATCTACTTTTCCTCCCATTTATTTCATCATATCTATAGTCCCTTTTTGGAATATTATACTTAATAACCTTCATACTGACCTGGGGAAATAAAACCTAAAAAAGGGTGAGCTCAAATGCTCAGTAAGTGTAAACAAAAGAAATATCAATCACATCATATACATAAGCACATAACTTTTGGAAATCTTAACCTGCAAAAGAGATCATAATTTCATAACATGGGGTAAATCATAGTAGTGAAATTTAATCCAAGTAATCATAACTTAAAACATGAAAATTTGTGGCCTACACACATAATCATAGAGAATCATTTCTTATTAGTCAAGACTCGTTGCCAAGACTATCTTCGTGGACAAAGTCTATTTCTGAACCGAGTTACCCTTGTTTCAGTCCTACTTCACTGAACCGGTATAACCTACCATTCCATCCATGTCTATATCATGAGATATAAAATCTTTACCCAATGCATTGGAGGGAGATATAGGTCCGACGCATCTCATAATTATACCATTTTTATGTGTGCCACAAAATCATAAACCATACATCATAGCACAACCCATGTAACAAAAATGGGAATCTTAAACATCGTGACATCATAAAACAATTCATATAAGATAAAGGGATTCATAAAAATATAATTTCATCACAACATAATCAAATCAATGTAATAATAGGGATAGAAACACAACCCTTTATTATCTTATATGGAAAATAATTTTGATAAAACATTTGAACTCTATTCTTGAGGAAAATATCCTTTCTGCTTCAAAAACACTTTTCCTTTCTTAACATGTCATACAATTCTAAACTAATAGAAGTTGATTAAAAATAAACTTGAAAACTTGTAAAGGAAGATTCTTGGAAATAATGTTTTAAAAATCCATTAATGTCGTATAAGTTAAAAAACATTCTTCTCGTACTTTTGTCGGAAAAGTCAAAAATTACCTCGTACGAAAAACGAAAAAAGATTACTTTCATATCTTTTACTAAAAACTCACCGAAGGGTAAAATTGGATATTAACTATTGTAGAAGTATATTAATATCACATATTGAGGAAAAATTGATGTGGATGATAAAATACACCCCATTAAATACCAAAGTACAAACAATCTCGGATAAAAATGAGATTGTGATATTTCCCTTACCTTAGGTCCAATATGCTTTGTACGTGTCCGAACCTCCTATATAATGATTTAAATAATGTTATTGACTTATTCCAGAATCATACTTATTTTTATTATATCATATTTGGTCATATTATTAGCTTCTTAGTAGTAATATTTCATTGCTACTTATTATTCGGGTGTTTAAAAATTTTTGTTCTTATGCGTGTTTTGTTGAATAAATTCTTATTCTTCTCTTTAGGTTATAGATACCTCATTTCCAGAATGGTATTAGTGTAATATATATCATATTCATTCATTCAATTCATTTATATAATCATTATGAAATGAAGATCATGTAGAACGGGTTGCATCACATCGTGGAGACGGTATTCCGTACGTACGCACGAGTGATGATATCGTTCCTATGATCGTGGAATTGTATTGGAGTGTATGTATACTATTTCAGAATTAGTATCACTTTATAATAGTCATATATAGTCATTATTTACACCATTATACCCATCCAAGTAAGGTGGTGGTGGAAAATAGATTACACCACGGCGTGGAGACGGTATTCCGTACGTACGCACGCGCGGTGATTTCTTCATCCATAGGATGGATAGATGGTGAAATAGGGTTGTTTAATACTTATAATTACATATCAGTATACTAGTGATACTGATGTTATTACTTCATAATGAAACAACTAAAGAATAATAAGTGGAAGAAGAAATAAAGATGAAAGAATTGGTAACGGACATTACCTCTTCTTTGAAGTGCTTCTTTGAGACCTTATTTTAGGGCACTAAAATTGGTCTTTGAAGAAGACCAGGACCTCTAGGATGACTCTAGGGAAGTGTAGAGGAGATAGTGGCAGGGGTTGGCCGAGTTTGAAGGCTCAAAGTGGAGTGAGGAAGAGAGGGAGGAGGTTCCCTTTTATAAAGGAGGAGAGGGGCACCTTTGGAATAACTAAAAATATTATTTTATTATAAAGTCAAGTTCGGTTTTAGATAGCTCAAAATTGATTTATTTTTAATCTAAGGTGGGTATGGGTCAAAATCCTCTCATCCAATAGAATTTAGACAAGTTTAGGTTCCTATTTTAACCTTATCATTTAGATTTAACATTAAGTAAAATAATTTTACTTTTACTGTGTCTTCTTGTGTTCTTATACTATAAGGTTAATAAACATACTATAAGAAGCCAAACGAACCCCAAGTTGTTTATTATTAATATATATAACCTTATATAAGTCATTTGGCCGAACCTGAGATTTTTAGGAATAAAATAACAATTACTAATATAATATTTTTTTTAAATACTATTTTGTCAATTTTGACACTATTTAGTAATTAATTTTTGTGAAAATCATAACAGAATTATTAGTTCAAAAAAAGTTAATTAAATCAATACTAAAATGTCATATTAATCTAGAAAATTAGTGGAATTCATAAAAAGTGTCAAATTCCATTTATTTTGGTCTTTATAACATCAATTATGTCAATATTTCATTAATAAGTTAATTACTTTATCATCTTTGTGTCATAAATAAATTAAATTATTTAATGTATAAAAATTACAAATAAACTACCATTATGTAGGAAATCTTTTTATCTTTCTAATTAATATTTATAGTCGAATTTATCTTATGTATAACCCCATATGAAAAATGATTTAGTTATTAAACATTGATTTTAACTATTTTAACCCGTCTTTAAATAAATTAATAATAAATGTCCTAATCTAATCCAAGTGGGCCTAAATGGTCATATTTTATTCCTAAGTTTGTTTTTGGTCGAATTACACTTTTCCAATAGAATTAGGACATGTGTTAGGGTAATAATAATATCATTTTTACCCTTAATTACCCTATTTACTTTTAACCGTGGAAAAAAAGTAAAAAGTTACTATTCATCAAAAAATTATTTTCATCTCATTGAACCACATTTTACTTACTGACATCAAAAGTGTCTCTTGGATTTTCTAAATTCCACTCATAAAAGCGGTAAAATTATGTTTTATGAAAAATTCAGTTTTTTTAACTACCACTTTGTGGTTTCACTATTCATCAAAAATTGAAAGTTTTCAGAAAAATACCAAAATTTCACCCTAGGCTAATTTCGATATTAAGAATCCAAAAATGAAGCCCATTTTGAAAAATAAAATTTATAAAATTTCAAAAAGTGGTTATTACTATTCATAACGGCTAGTTTTAATAATATTTTATTAGCATATCATTGTTTAGTGAAACTCGGTATTGCGCACGACGCAAGCTATCAAGGAAGGTCGCGATTTCGTGTAAATAATTCCATGAATGTGTAGTGTGTAGAAAAATATTCCTTTGATGATTTATATAACATGAAAGTCTCGGGTGTTACATTCTACCCCCCTTAAAATGAATTTCTCCCTCAAAATTCGTCACTTTGTAACAAAAAAATGAGGATACCTCTCCCTCATCATATCCTCAAGCTCCCATGTAGCTTCTTCTAATTGGTGGTTCCTCCATAAAACTTTCACCAATCGAGTGGTCTTGTTTTGTAGTACTTTCTCGCTACGATCTAGAATCTCTATCGGTTGTTCTTCATAAGAAAGATCTTGCTCCAGCGGAACAACTTCTGAGATGAGTACATGTGAAGGATCAGGTATGTACTTTCTCAGGAGAGATATATGGAACACATCATGAACTTGAGAGAGATTCGGTTGAAGCACATATCGGTAATCTAAATTCCCAACACGATCCAGTATTTCTAAAGGACCAATATATCTAGGGCTCAACTTCCCCTTCTTTCCAAATCTCATAATCCTCTTCCAGGGAGATATTCGTAAGAACACTTTATCACCCACTTCAAACTCTAGGACTTTTTTTCGGTTGTCGGCATAACTTTTCTGTCGACTCTGAGCTGCTCTTATGTGTTGTTGAATAGATCTGGCCTTCTCTGCCATTTCATCAACGAGATCAAGTCCTAATAGCTTTCATTCCCCAACTTCATCCCAGCAAGTTGGAGTCTTGCATTTCTTTCCATAGAGTGCTTCATAAGGAGCCATCTGAATACTAGAGTGAAAGCTGTTATTATAAAAAAAATTCCACCAAAGGTAGGTGTTGATCCAAACCACCTTTGAAATCCATAGAGCAAGCTCTCAACATATCTTCTAGAGTTTGAATTATTCTCTCAGACTGACCGTCTGTCTGAGGATAATAAGCAGTGCTGAAACATAACTCTATATCCAGAGTATTCTGAATACTTCTCCAGAACATTGAGGTAAACCTCGGATCCTAATCAGACATAATAGAAAGTGGTTCTCCATGCAATCTTACCAATTCCTTTACATATATCCTAGCAAGTTGATCCAAAGAGAAATCCTCTCTAATAGCAATGAAGTGTGCAGACTTTGTAAGACGATAAACTATGACCCAGATAGCATTATTGCCTTTGGATGTTTTAGGAAGTCCTGTGACAAAGTCCATAGTGATGTTTTCCCATTTCCATTCGGGTATGGGTAATGGTTGTAACATCCCCTTAGACTTCTGTCTCTTAGCTTTAACTTGTTGACAAACCAAGCATCGAGAGACATATTCAGCAACATCTCTTTTCATGCCATCCCATCAGAAGTACTCTTTCAGGTCCCTATACATCTTCGTGCTTCCAGGATGAATAGAGAATAAAGAACTATGAGCCTCATCCAGCAGCTCCTTCTTTAATTCGGGGATGGGAGGAACACAAACCCGATTCCTGAACTTTATTATCCCATCATAATCAAGGTTGAATTCAGGAACATTTCTCACCTTCTTTTGTAACTCGACATCTTCTCTCTGTGCCTCTTTAATCTTCACATGTATAGATGGTTGAACATTCATTTGAGAAAGATAAGATTTTTCCCCTTTCATTATAATTCCAAGATCCATCGTTTGTAAATCCATAAATATTGGATCTTTTGTGATCCTCATCATTGATAAACTAGCATGGTCTTGTCGACTTCATGCATCTTCCACCTTGTTTGCTTTCCCAGGGTGGTAATGGATTGATCAGTCGTAATCCTTAATCAGCTCCAACCATCTTCTTTGGTGCATATTCAGCTCCTTTTGTTTGAAAATATACTTTAAACTTTTATGATCAGTATAAATATCACACCTTTCACCATAAAGGTAATGCCTCCAAATCTTTAATGCAAAGATTACCGTAGCTAACTCCAAATCATGAGTTGGGTAATTTTGCTCATGTATTTTCAACTTTCGTGAGGCATAAGCTATCACCATATCATTTTTCATAAGAACACACCCCAATCCCTTCTTGGATGCATCACTGTAGATCACAAACGTTTCTCCACTACAAGGCAGTGTGAGAACAGGTGCACTGGATAACCTTCTTTTCATCTCCTTGAAATTCTCTTCACATTCCTCCATCCAAACAAACTTAACTCCTTTCCGAGTCAACTTTGTGATTGGATTAGATAATCGTGAAAAATATTTCACAAAACGTCGATAATATCCAGCCAAACCCAGAAAACTTCGGATCTTAGTTACTATTGTTGGTCTCGACCATCTTTTGATAACCTCTGTTTTTGCTGGATCCACAGATATCCCCTCTTTTGAGATTATGTGACCCAAAAATGAAACTTTTTGAAGCCAAAATTCACACTTGGTAAATTTGGCATAAATCTTCTCCTTTCTCAGGGTCTTCAATATAATTCTCAAGTGATCTTCATGTTATTCCTTTCTCTTTGAATAGACAATAATATCATCTATAAAGACTACCAAAAATTGATCAAGATAGTCTCTAAAGACTCTATTCATCAGATCCATGAAGATTGCAGGGGAATTAGTAAGACCAAATGGCATCACTATAAATTCATAGTGTCCATACCTTGTACGGAAATCCGTCTTTGGTATATCCTCCCTTTTGAACCTTAATTGATGATACCCTGATTGAAGATTAATCTTGTAAAAGTATTGAGCTCTGTGTAGTTGTTCAAATAATTCATCAATGCATGGGAGAGGATATTTGTTCTTGATAGTGATCTTGTTAAGTTCTCGATAATCAATACAGAGTCTCATTGATCCATATTTCTTCATAACAAACAGAACAGGTGCTCCCCAAGGTGACGCACTAGGGCGTATGACCCCCTTATCAAGATTCTCTTGGAGTTTCTTCTTCAATTCCTGCAACTCAATTGGGGCCATTCTATAAGGTGTCTTTGAAATAGGCAAAGCACCTGGTACGAGTTCTACTGAAAACTCAACTTCATGATTTGGTGGAAGACCCGGTAATTCATCCGGAAAGACATCATCAAACTCCCATACAATGGGCATATTATTAATCATGAGTTTCTCACCAACCATTTGAGAAAAAAAACCTTCATTTAGTGGAATCAATACCCATAAAATGGAAGAAATTTCCACTGGAAGGTTATGTTCATCCTTGCATCGATAGACGATCATAGATTGATTTGGAATATGAAATGTGACTTCCCTTATTTGGTAATTGATATGAGCTCCATGTAGAAAAATCCAATCCATGCCAAGAATCACCTCAAATTACACTATAGGAAGGATCACAAGATTTGCAAGAAGAACTTTCCCACAAACTTCGATCGGAGAAGAATTATAAACTTTTGATGCGACTGTTGTGCCATTAGGTGTTGTCACAGCTAACTCAACATCTAATTGTTGAGTTAATACAATGATACCCTTAGAAAATTCTTCAGAAATAAAGGAGTGGGTGGATCCAGAATCAAATAAAACATTTTCTACTTTAGAGTGGATGGTAAGTGTAACTTTCACCACATCGTTATCGTACTCCACATCGCTGATAGAAATTTCATGTGACATTCCTTTTTCTTTAGCCTTAAGAGTTTGTTGACGTCGACCATCATCATCAACCATTGGATTAGGGAATTTATTGGAATAATGTCCCATCTCCTTGCACTTGAAACATTGAAGTGTGGTAGGTTCATTCTGTGTATCCCTTCCTTTGTTGGAATCATTAGACATATTCTTCCCATCATCGCGGCATTCAAATGCCCGATGACCTTCCTTTCCACATTTGAAACATTTACTTGTCCCTTTAAGAAAACTCCCTTTATGTTTTTTTCCACACTTTGAGCATAAGGGAAATCTCATCTTCTTTTCAGTGTTCTCTTTAGATTTTCCTTTGAATTCCATTTTCCTCTTCTTATCAAACCCATATGACTGATGGGTCACTCCAATCTCCATCTCAACATTGAGAGCACATCGAACGATTTCCTCATAGCTATTGAAGTCCCTTATGGTTAAGGCCCTTCAAAGACTTGTTTTTAAGGCACTAAAGAATCGATCGATCTTACTCTCAGGTTGGATAATAATACCAGAAGCGTACCTTGCAAGTCTTGTAAAATTTTCTTCATAGGTACCAACAGATTCATCACCTTTTGCTTCATTTTAAGAAACTCTTTCTCCATATTTTTTCGGAGAATACGAGGGAAGTACTTATTGAAAAATAAGTTCTTGAACTCGTCCCATTCCATGGACTCAATTTCATCCCTTTGCCTCATATTCTTAATAAGATTCCACCATTGATCAGCATTACCTTCCAAACGATACACTGCTAAGATGACTTTATCATGCTCTGAATATTGAAGAACTGAAAATATATTTTCAGTAGTACTAATCCATTGTTCAGCAACTAATGGATCAGTAGACCCGCTGAATGAAGGTGGACGCTGTCTCATGAAGGATTCAACAGAATTTTTCTGTTTCCTTTGCTCGTTTGGAAGTCCTGCATGATTCATAGCTTGAGAAAGTTGTGTGAGCATGGCTACAAGATTTTGCATTCCAGCTCCCATAACGTTTGGTTGCTCAGGGGTACAATCATTGCATTTCCCATCGCATTCCGCATTAACACGTTTCCTTCGAGTTCTATCCATTTACTATAACCAAGAAGAATAGTGTGAGCAACACTAATTATAATAGGAAAACCACATAATCAAGAATAAAATTTCACACTTAAGGTCTTATCTTAGGTTATTCATGGACATTTCTAAAACACTAAGATTGTGTTCTATGCATAGACTTATCCTTAGGGTTCTTACTAAGGCTTTCACATCCTAGTTTCCAAAGTTTGACTATACCTTTCCTCTGATACCAACTATAACGACCCATACTTTACATACATTGTTATTACTTCAGAATTGAAGCACACTTATTACAACATATAACAAAACCAAGAAAAGACTGTATAGGTATAGTGTCTTTAGAAACTAGGAAACATAAACAACCGGTTCATAAAGCATATACTTTTCCTCCCATTTATTTCATCATATCTAGAGTCCCTTTTTGGCATATTATACTTAATAACCTTCTTCCCGACCTGGGAAAATAAAACATACAAAAGGGTGATCTCAAATTCTCAGTAAGGGTAAAAAAAAGAAATATCAATCACATCATATACATAAGCACATAACTTTTGGAAATCTTAACATGCAAAAGAGATCATAATTTCATAACATGGGGTAAATCATAGTAGTGAAATGTAATCCCAATAATCATAACTTAAAACATGAAAATTTGTGTCATACACACATAATCATAGAGAATCATTACTTATTAGTCAACACTCATTGACAAGACTATCTTAGTGGACAAAGTCCATTTCTGAACCGAGTTACCCTCGTTTCAGTCCTGCTTCACTGAACCGGTATAACCTACCGTTCCAGCCATGTCTATCTCATGAGATATAAAATCTTTACCCAATGAATTGGAGGGAGATATAGGTCCCACCCATCTCATAATGATACCATTCTTATGTGTGCCACAAAATCATAAACCATACATCATAGCACAACCCATGTAACAATAATGGGAATCTTAAACATCGTGACATCAAAAAACAATTCATATAAGATAAAGGGATTCATAAAAATATAATTTCATCACAACATAATCAAATCAATGTAATAATAGGGATAGTAACAAAACCCTTTATTATCTTAGATGGAAAATAATTTTGATAAAACATTTGAACTCTATTCTTGAGGAAAATATCCTTTCTTCTTCAAAAACACTTTTCCTTTCTTAACATGTCGTACAATTCTAAACTAAAAGAAGTTTATTAAAAATAAACTTGAAAACTTGTAAAGGAATCTTCTTGGAAATAATGTTTTAAAAATATATTCATTTATTATAAGTTAAAAAAACATTATCCTCGTACTTTTTTCAGAAAAGTCAAAAAGTACCTCGTACGAAAAACGTCAAAAGATTCCTTTCATATCTTTTACTGAAAACACACCGAAGGGTAAAATTGGATATTAACTATTGTAGAAGTATATTAATATCACATATTGAGGAAACATTGATGTGGATGATAAAATACACCCCAGTAAATACCAAAGTACAAACAATCTCGGATAAAAATGAGATTGTGATATTTCCCTTACCTTAGGTCTGATATGCCTTGTATGTGTCTGAACATCCTATATAATGATTTAAATAAGGTTATTGACTTATTCTAGAATCATAATTATTTTTATGATATCACATTTGGTCATATTCTTAGCTTCTTAGTAGTAATATTTCATTGATACTTGTTATTCAGGTGTTTATAACTTTTTGTTCTTATGCATGTTTTGTCGAATAAATTCTTATTCTTCTCTTTAGGTTATAGATACCTCATTTCCAGAATGGTATTAGTTTAATATATATCATATTCATTCATTCAATTCATTTATATAATCATTATGAAATGAAGTTCATGTAGAACGAGTCGCATCACATCGTCGAGATGGTATTCCGTACGTACGCACGAGTGATGATATCGTTCCTATGATCGTGGAATTGTATTGGAGTGTATGTATAATATTTCAGAATTAGTATCACTTTATAATAGTCATATATAGTCATTATTTACACCATTATACCCATCCAAGTATGGTGGTGGTGGAAAATAGATTACACCACGGCATGGAGACGGTATTCCGTACGTACGCACGCGCGGTGATTTCTTTTTCCGTAGGATGGATAGATGGTGAAATAGGGTTGTTTCATACTTATAATAACATATAAGTATATGATTGATACTGATGTTATTACTTCATAATGAAACAACTAAAGAAGAAGAAGTGGAAGAAGAAATAAAGATGAAACAATCGGTAACGGACATTACCTCTTCATTGAAGTGCTTCTTTGAGACCTTCTTTTAGGGCACTAAAATTGGTCATTGAAGAAGACCAGGACCTCTAGGATGTCTCTAGAGAAGTTGAGAGGAAAAATTTTCCGGGGTTGGCCGAGCTTGAAGTCTCAAAGTGGTGTGAGGAAGAGAGGGAGGAGGTGCCCTTTTATAAAGGAGGAGAGGGGCACCTTTGGAATAACTAAAAATATTATTTTATTATAAAGTCATGTTCAGTTTTAAATAGCTCCAAATTGATTTATTTAGAAGCTAAGGTGGGTATGGGTCTAAATCCTTTCATCCAATAGAATTTATACAAGTTTAGGTTCCTATTTTAACCTTATCATTTAGATTTAACATTAAGTTAAATAATTTTACTTTTACTGTGAGTTATTGTGTTCTTATACTATAAGGTTAATCAACATACTATAAGCAGCCAAACGAACCCCAAGTTGTTTATTATTAATATATATAACCTTATCTAAGTCATTTGGCCGAACCTTAGATTTTTAGGAATAAAATAACAATTACTAATATAATATTTGTTTTAAAAACTTTTTTATGTCAATTTTGACACTATTTAGTAATTAATTTTTGTGAAAATCATAACAGAATGATTAGTTAGAAGAAAGTTAATTAAATCAATACTAACATGTCTTATTAATCTATAAAATTAGTGTAATTCATAACAAGTGTAAAATTCAATTTATTTTGCTGTTTATAACATCAATTATGGAAATATTTCATTAATAAGTTAATTACTGCATCATCTTTGTGTCATAAATAAATTAAATTATTTAATGTCTAAAAATTAAAAATAAAATACCATTATGTAGTAAATATTTTTAGCTTTCTAATGAATATTTATAGTCGAATTTATCTTATGTATAACCGCATATTAAAAATGATTTTGTTATTAAACTTTGATTTTAACTATTTTAACCCTTCTTTAAATAAATTAATAATAAATGTCTTAATCTAATCCAAGTGGGCCTAAATGGTCATATTTTATTCCTAAGTTTGTTTTTGGTTGAATTAAACTTGTCCAATAGAATTAAGACATGTGTTAAGGTAATAATAATATCATTTTTACCCTTAATTACCCTATTTACTTTTAACCGTGGTAAAAAAAAGTAAAAAGTTACTATTCACCAAAAAATTATTTTCATCTCATTGAACCACATTTTACTTACTGACATCAACCGTGTCTCTCGGATTTTCAAAATTCCACTCACAAAAGCGGTAAAATTATGTTTTATGAAAAATTCAGTTTTTTTAACTACCACTTAGTGGTTTCACTATTCATCAAAAATTTAAAGTTTTCAGAAAAATACCGAAATTTCACCCTAGGATAATTTCGATATTAAGAATCCAAAAATGAAGTCCATTTTGAAAAATAAAATTTATAAAATTTCAAAAAGTGGTTATTACTATTCATAACGGCTACTTTTAATAATATTTTATTAGCATATCATTGTTTATTGAAACTCGGTATTGCACACGACGCAAGCTATCGAGGAAGGTCGTGATTTCGTGTAAAGCAAGACAAGCAAGTGTTGTGTGTAGAAAAAGATTCCTTTGATGATTTATATAACATGAAAGTCTCAGGTGTTACATGGACAGCCCCCACACCCCCTGGACACCACCCCCACCCCCTTTGACTTCTCCCACACCCTCTTGGATAGCCTCTACACCCCCCTGGACACCACCCCCACCCCCTTTGACACCCCTTGGACACCCCCACCCAACTGGATAGCCCACCTAATCCCCCTGGACAACCCCACCCACTTGCACAGCTCCCCCCGCCCACCCCCTTGGAAACCCCTTGTACGGGCACACAAACATGATAGAACATAAAAAAATCGTAAACTTGCATGATATAACTTCCATAATTTTATTTTACCAGAAAATAATTTTGCATGGTATAGATGAATATTATGAAACTAACCATGATAACAAGACTAAAGAGAAATAAAATCTCAACTAATTAATTTAGGGAATCGCGGAAAAAAACTGAAAAGGAGTCATGTGAGGCTTACTTGAGTGTTTTGAGTCAACCAGATAGATCTAATAAAAATAAATATGAAGAATGATGTTGGAAAACGAGGCTTGAGGGTACGACTTCGATGAACCAGTTCTAGGATTTCCGTGCGAGAGAGACGAGTAGTAGGTTGCTTGATCGAAGAAAACATAATGATTGAATACAGGGTGCGATAAATCATTTAAAAGATTTATTATGTCGCGTATTTAAAAACCGCCTTGATAAAATATTTTTTTTAATGTCAATAACCTCGATTATTTAATAACCAATGTAGAAAACATCTTATCACATCGGTTATTTTATAACCGACGTGATATATGTCACTTTATACAGACGTGATAATTTTCTGAGATTGGATTTATCACGTCGGTTTTTTATAATCGACGTGGTAAAGTGTTGAGCTTTCATTTATCACATCAGTTATAAAATAACCACCGTGATAAACCGCCGATCTTTCCTTTATCACTTTGGTTATTTAATAACCGACTTGGTAAAGCGCATTAGATTTGATTTTCACATCGGTTATACAATAACCGACGTAAAAAAGTAAATCCCCATGTATTTTAGGTCAGTTATTTTATAACTGACGTAAAATATAGATCCTGATCGATATATCACGTAGGTTATATATAACCGACGTGAAAATTGCCGATGTGTTAAACGTTTTTTCCACTATTTGATGTTAAATAGTGTGGTATATATTCACTGAACCTATATGAACTACGATTTGGATTCATGAGATTATCTAATAATCTCCTCTCTCAAATACTCTATGACAAAAATCCAATAATTAATATTGGTCACATCAACATCATCCACCAACTATCCATAAGTTCTGTTACTTTCAGCCATTCTTTCCCGCATCAAAACACACTTGAGATATGGATTTTATCCTATCTTCACCCAGTATACTAATGAATATGTGGTGATACAAGGTACACATTTCAAGAATCTTTGATCCTAATATTCATAACTAATAAATTTCTTTATCAAAATCATAATATTTAATTTCTTTGGTGATTGCCTCTCACAATGATATTATAACTCTGGTGTATTCATGTTAAAAGAATATATAGTTACATAACCTTTTCCTAGAGTATATTCCATCTAAAATATGAATATATTTTGATAATCCACCAATGGGATCTATCTAAAATTTATATCTCACAAATAGATGATATACAAATGGTGATTTTGGTCTCTTTAAACAACAAACCTGTCACCAAAGAGAAAATGTCTCCACCACTTTAGAGAATGCACCACACAAACCAAATCCATGTCATTAATTTAGTAGTTTTTCTCATGGGGTCACATCTAACATGGCCGAATAGCAATAAACTAATATATATACACTAATATATCTCCCAACCCAACTCATGAGGCATCACATCACACTACTTATTTATGTTGAGGATTAAGATGAAACCAAACTACATATCTCATTAACAATATATTTAGATCAAGAAATGAATTGACACTTAGATTAATCCATTTCAAATTCTCTAATTTTTATTAAGAATCATTATTAATATTACAAAGAATGAAAAATCCTAACTTATTTATTGGTAGTATCCAGATAACCCTAGAAAAGTACCGATCTCAAAAATATTTTGAGGTCACACTTAAGAAATCACCACTTCCACCTTCTTTGGATCCAAAAAAAATTCCTGAATCAGAGATAAAATGACCATGAAAATGTATATTTTGGATCAAAAATTTATAATTATAAATCCTAGAATAAATCAATTGTTTTTAGAGTGTACTCAGCACAATACCAAGGTATATGACATATAACATAGAGATTTGTGAATATATAAAGACATCATCAAAAAACGCCATGCAGAAAGAGTCCAAATATGGTTGAAATATCTTTTTCAAGAGATCCATGATCATTTTTTGGGAATTATTCAATCAAAAAACACTAATAGGTACTTTGGTAGGACATATCTACTCGGGAACTCCTTTTTAGAGATATCCCCTTCACTAACCTGCAACACATGATATCCTAAATGACGATCAATCATAGAGAACCATTGCGCTCCCCATAACTCATAAACGATATTATCTATCATGGGTAAATGATACATGTTCTTCACCATCACCTAATTTAGCTTCTTTTAATTTCAAAGATATATATAATACCATTTTCCTACATGGAAAACAAAATGGAAGCACCAAATGTGAAAATAATCTATCAAATGAAACCCTTTGTATCCATGTCCTCAAGAAGAATATTAAGTTATCTCAAGATTCTCTATGACATAGATAGAAAGGAATAAATATATGATACCCTCCTAACATGAATTGTATCTCAAATTCTACTACTTAATCTGAAAGAAGACTTAATAATTCATATAGAAATACATCTCGAGAGAGATCGAAAAAATATGGAAATAACGGGACATTAGATCTTGTTTCATTGAAAGAGATAAGCCTACTACCTAAAGTATTTTTGATCCTATATGGATCAAATATGGCCCCACTCTACTGGTTTTTACATCCCAGTCACTATTCATCAAAAAATTCCCTCCCTTAAATGAAACAAAGGATAGCTTCCTTCAATAATTGTCTATGTGATCACCAAAGTGGGTTAGCTAGTCCATTCTAAGGATCACATCAAAGCTAGTCATCCAAAGGATCATAAAATAAAAAAATACTATATATATATATTCAATTACAAGAAACTATGGATAAGTTTGAAGATGACCAAATTCCTTAACCAAGGGTGTTTCATGAGAAATAAACATCAAATAAAACATAATTAGTATATCAAGACATGGAAAACCATCAAAATATAAAGAATAATGTGAAACACCACTATCGAAAATGCTTGAAGAGAGTGATAAAATTTGATCAAGACTGTAAATTTAATAGTTTTCCCCCTCTCCATCGCCATTTAGTATAACATACAATAGACCCACCTCATCCCTATGTCCTTGACCCTAAGGTGCATGAATCATCAATTTCAAAATCATCTGAGAAGTCTGAACCTACTAATGAGTACAATGACCATATTGTTTTGGTTATAGGTCCCATATTTCCTAGAATCATGTGAAAACATGGTCTTAAAGCTCTGTAGAAGTACTTTTTGTGATTACCTATCTTGAAAAACTACTGACACTTTCTTTAAGGTGGTTTATTAAAACTACAATAATGTTAGACCTTACCATAGTTAAAGAGATATAGAACTCCTCCTAAGGTTGATGAATAATCCATACCCATATCAACCTTCTTTCTAGTACCCCACTACATAAACACAGTTTTCTTATTCCTACAACTAGAAGAGACCCTCACCGTACCAGAACAAGTTCCACCCACCTATGTACTGAAGGATATAATTTGACCAACTGATCAATCCCCATATTGACCTATCATAATATTCAAGTCATTACACAAAAACTAATAGTATTTCATCAGAAACAATACTAACCCACGCTCTGATATCATGATGGAGACCGATTTTCAACTACCTTTCCTTATTTTGTTCTTTTATAGTTATGTGGGGATTAGAACAAATCAATTTAGTGAAATGAGTAGAATATGAAGATACCATTATCAATAACTACTAGATATCTATTAATCCTTAGGTCTAATCTATCATAAGTGTATCAAGAACGAGTTTTCATAATAATAGGTATTCGATGGAATCCCAAGTAAGACCCTCAAATCTACGTTATTATACCATTACACCCCACCATTAAAATGTGGGTCCCTAGAGTAGAAATAACATTAGCTAGAAGTGTCAGTCCATTTGTGTCTCGACCAAGATGAATATTTCCTCAATGATTTATATCTAGTCATCAATATCCTATAGTTCCTCTATGCCCTGGAAGTCTATCAGATGATAAAGTTAGAATCCATGTGTGTCGTCAACCATGGTTATTTTTACTCCTCCTCCATGTCAAAAGAATAATTAGAAAGAATCCAAGATAGTGTGGCTCCAACACATGAACCACAAGAGTAGGTACAATAGAATTCTGAGGTGTATCCTCCTTCATAGCGTGTGGTGGAACAAGAGCATTCATCCTAATATAAGCTTTAAATCATCTCCAAGGTTCCATTATCTAAAAATTCCAAAAATGAAATTTTATAGTGTCCATAAAAACATAATTATATAAAAACATAAGTCATTAAGGAACACTTAAGGGATTTCTATAGCAACCTATCCTTGGGGGATAACCACTACTACAAATCATAACCCAATTAGTACTATTTAAGGATATATGTAACTTTATATTACTCATAAGAACATATATGAAAAACTTAACACCATAATTGTGTTCAAATAATAAATTCCACATGGATATACAACAATATAAAAAATACAAATATATCACTAATAAATAATAGAGGTTTATCCGGGATAGATAAAAAATTCATGGAATTAAATTAAAGAACTACTATGAAACACACAATATGTAAATTATTTACATGTGATCCTAAATTCCAATTCAAGATTTGTGAAAAAACAAAAATCCCATTAAATAATAAAAATAATCCAATAAATGGTAACCCCGAGGTTTGTTACTTATGAGTTTCCTAAGAACATAGAAAATTCTCTACCCGGGTTCCATATATAATATCTCCTTTCAACTACAACCCAAAATATTAAATATGAAAAAGAAAGGAAATATAGATATAATACAAATTTGTAACACCCTAACCCAAACCATTGAGTCTTAGAAATAGAGTCACAAGACCTTATGTGTTCCTTATAAAACATAATAGGCCTTTGACTAGAAATATGGATCTAAGGATGCAGTGGGGAGATTTTACCTAATGAAATCATAGAAATACACCATTAAAATAAATAATGAAAAAAACCTAGATTATTAAAATGTTAATAATGTAACATAATATAATAAAAATTTTACCCATGTCACATATATAAATAAATCGATATCCCGATGAGACATAGAATAAAATATAAAATTTATAAGAAGATAAAAAAGAAAACTTTTTATAAATACACTATAGTCTATCCCAATATAACTACCACCTCCAATCTCTAAAAATCAATGATCTTTAAAATGAAACTTTCCCTTTATATATCCCTAATATCTAATTATACACACACATCGATATTTCCATGTAAAGTGTGAGTAATTAAACTCCGTTGGACACAACTATTTTTCTCTTAACATGTATTCACAAGTATAATATGTCTATTACATGATTATAATAAATGTGTATGAAAGAATAAATAGTAATATTTTGAGAATTTATGTGCTAATAAATCCATAATGAGCCTCAGCTGTACCTAGATAATCTCTACACTAGAAGAAGATTCATAATTATGTGACACAAAATCAAGAACCAGCCATAAGGCTGGTGAGCATGCATCTCAATAGTCGCAAGGTATTGAGTCAGATTGGTCCACATGGTCAGTGCATAGACCTATATAATAGGGTATGCCTCATGACCATCAAACACCCTCACTAGTCATAAGATATGCCTCAAAGTTATGATATATTTTTTTTAATTGGGATATCCCCACGTCTATCATACCAATTATGCTGCTATAAGGGGTCTTGCCAAAATTTCTGTATTCACATATCAAATGATTAGGTCCATCATCACATTTAGTTTTTTCTCCCAATTTAAGGGATAACCATATCATGAAGTTCCATGTATTTTGTATACCAAAATAAATACCTCTAAACAAGTTGTATTAAAACATAATAGGGTAGAGTATATGAAGGCATGACAGAGTACGTCGTCAGAAATATTAGAAGAAAAATTAATGTTTATGTTATCATAATCATAAATTACCTATCAAGAAACACTAGTATACTCTTGGTATCAAGCTTCATATATGGGTATCAAAGGCTACACAAACATGTTATCACTACCATGAATAGTCAAACATGAAATTCCAAACAAAGTATCAAATCATGGAAAATAGTGTATAGAAAGTCCCCAAAATGGTATGGAACTACCTACCTTATGTTTTTATGAAAAACTATAAACTTACAAAGAGATTATACAAAATACACAATCCATTTCTAACTAGATTGATCCCGCACACTAAAAACAAGAATAACTAATCCCAACACAAACATGTCAAGGTTCTTTAATGTGATTCAAGAATGTTGGATATCTAAGGAATTTAATCAACACCAACATGCCTTTTATGATCATTCAACATCACTAGAGGTGAGATTGATCAAAGGACAGACATCAACATAGTATATACACAATCCTTCAAGAAAAAATATATGAGTAACTCATTAAAAGAATTAGAATCCATAGATCCAGAAACAATATAGATCTATGATTCATATAATATGAATAAGGGAACATATATAAAATCCCACATATTGAAGTTATATATATCTGGTGCCATAATTATTGATCATCAACACACTTATATCAAAATAAATTAATCTTGGAAGGTGTGTAATTAACCGAGTAATTATTTTGGAGTCACTATATTCAAGATCCCTTCTTATTAGAGGAAGAATGGGTCAAACAGGAATTTAAGGTCAAATATTTAACAATGAATTATTATAATGAAAATACATAAAATCCAAACACATATGATGAAACTCGATGTCACATAATTCAAACATAAGAAATTAATGTTTTATTTAAATCACTCCCTGACATCATTAACACATCTCAAGAGCATATAAAACATTACAAAACCATATTAAAAATGTTGTAGGTAGGTTTTCGATATCAAAAAACACTTTACCTTTATTTATTTGAATATTAAAACAATAACTATCACATTAAAATTTAACATTGTATCTAACTACTTGCCTCATGAGTTTTATAAGATATAGCCTCAATAGACTTTTTGTATGTGAGAATGGTAACATCTCATTTAAATTATGAAAAAATATTCATTATTATTCCTAAGATCTAATACTACATCATAAAAGTATAATAAACATTCAGGTATCCCCATCAAAAGACTTTACAAACAACATATCGAATGACAGATAATAAATGAAATTCATACATGGGAATATCAATCAAAACATTTTTAATTGTTTTCAATTTCATATAACCTTAATGTCAATATGTGTGGCCCTTTGGAGTGTTTATTCTACTCCATATTAGGGATAAATTAAATGTCAATATAAGGGGTCTAATATCCCCATTTTATTTTATTCACCAATCTAAAAGATAATTTTTATTATTCTTTTTCAAATATAAATAACAACCTTTATCTTCTAAAGATAAGGATGATACAATTATATTTTATTAAAATGGACATTTTAGTTAATCCACTATAATTATTTGTTTTTTAACCTAATTTATAAAAAAGAAAAAAAATTACCAAGGTTTTCTATGTTATCAATATAAACTAATAAATGTTATACCATTATTAAAATATTATTTTTGTAGTTACCTAAAAATAAATATAATAATAAACTGATAACCAAACATTTCTCAACAGACCATAAAAACAGTTGATGTTTAATTCAAATTACTCCCCAATTATAATATCTTATTATCTTCCAACACTACCGATTTTAAAGTGAAGATAACATAATCAGACCAAACATTGTGAGTGTGATTTTTATATCTCATTCTATAATTTGATAAATTTTCCTAGAAATTTTCACCTCATCATATGATTCATATTTAAGAACTCACATCACATGTATACTCCCCCTCATGGGTTTCACATTCCTTAAAATTTTCATTGATGTTAATTAACTCCTTGGAGGGAATATTTTTCATTATTGTTTTTAGTGTTAACCTCAATAAAATCTCATTAAATTCCATATTTGTGAGATTAAAAAGGATAATAATGGAGATTAATGATGGAACTCTTAAACTATTATAAGTAACACTGAGATTAAGAATTTCATCAAAATATAAGATCCATTATTCTTTTAAACTCTATTAGAGAATATTTTTTTGGGGTAATCATGTGAGGGGCGCATAGCCTAGATAGTGTCCATCACACATTTAGCACATAGTTTGACATAACCCATGTGAAAATTTTCTGTGTTACCAATTTTTTTTCTTATTTTTTATTTTTAATGTGTTTTTTATTTAATCTATTTTAATTTTACCCTCTCATTCCCTTTACGTCTTACATAACTCCATACCCTATATCCTCTACATCTATGTGTTCAACCCCCCCGCCCCTCTTGACTTCCTCTCTTCCTAGAAAAAATCCATCATATTTATGAGGTTTCTTGGTCTATTCTTCGTGGTAAGCAATCTAGACTCCTACTCCTTCCTTGGTTCGATGGTTTTTCTCTCCCATCACCACATCAACTTAGATCAAGCTATAGGTTATGGGTTAACCTAATTTTTTAATCATTATTTCATTATTAGGGTGTTCAATGGGTCTCTCGGTTTGGCTTTAGGCATGTTTAAGTATTAATTATTGAAGAACAAGAATTTTGGATCATTTCAGTTTTCCAGAAAAACATGATATAGTATTTCTTCTAAAAAACATTATCCCAATTTTTATTTGGGGATTTTAGTGATTTTATATTCCTCTTAGTTTTTTAGACTATCTTGTGGGTACTTAAAGGCTTACACACACGCATATAGGTACGTATATATATATATCATTGAAAATATTCAATCATGGTGAGGGGAATATGTGCATTGGATTAATGGGTATATATATACATATATATAATAGTACATGTGTGTAAGTGTATAGGTGGATTAAGGTCGCTTACACATATATGAATGTTTAGGCATATATTTAGGGATCCCCTTATACATATTCATCCATGTTAATTTTAATATATATATATATAGGGTCTAGGTATACTTATGTATATGTGAAGGTTAATAGGTATAGAGGCTGGGAAGAGATGTTTTGGGTGGTCATTGATGAAATAATTAAGTGACTATGTGTTTTGGATTGGTCCTCTTCTCTTTAAAGTAAGTGTTACTATGAAATTATTTTCCTTTCGGAATTCTAATATGTCTATGGCATCAAAATTTCCTTTTAATGCAAGTATAAATATATGTCATATCCTTGTGATTTTTTGAAATAATTTCATTGTGATTTAGTGCTTGGCATAAATTATTTTGTGCATATATTCTGTGTTTTCTTGTGTGAACTAAGATGTTTTATTGTGATAAGCTCTTGTGAAATGACACTTGAATCTTAAGATGATTTTAAATTGGATTTTGGGACTCTGACCCTATTTTGATTTTATTTGGATATAAATAATGATTAAAAATGGAATTATGTTTTAAAATGAGGCATTGACCTAAAATAATTTAAAAATGGTTATACATTATTTCAGAAGTGTGGTTTGAAATGGGTGTGTGGTTTCACCCTTGTAAAAATGTAATGGTGGACTATTTCAAAATTGTTTTATTGGAATGAAATATCCATTTTTCCAAATTTAGTTTTTCACAGGATATCATTGAATTTTTTTATGAAATTGTCAAATTTTTGAACCTATTAAAATGTTTTAAGTGGTATTTTAATAAAATTTTGATGGGAATAAAGGCCTTTTTCAATGTTTTAGATTTTCAAAGATTGCATCCGAAGTATGATGGTGACATTAGGATACATTAAAGTCATTAATATTTCATTACATTTCCAAATATTTATTGGAATGCAGCTTTATGGAATGAAATTGAGATTTTTATTTCACTCTATATTTGGGTATTATGGGCCTTGTTAGGAATTTATACCACTAACTTCTCCCCAAAGAGATAATGAATCCACATATTTTAGGAATGTGTCACTGATTCTAACTCTAGGTTAGGGGTTGGGTAATTATTTTCATGTGGTTAGAGTTGGAGAAAACCAGACGCCACTACATGGTCATCCTGAATCAATACACACCCAATACCCATACCTAAGCCATCACAATATACCACATATCCCATCCCAAATTTAACTAAAATAAAAACTGGTTCTACAGTCAACCATCACATATGCTCCTCAAAGGACTCATGACATTCTAGGCTCCAATCAAGCTTTACTCCTTTTTGTGTAAGTTCTTTCTTGGGTGAAGGGAGATAAGATAAATCCTGAAAAAAAAACTACTTATAATACCCTTAATGGCCCAAGAAGCTCCTATTCTCAAAAAAACTTTGGTTTCTCCCATTGAATCACTACAATGATCATCTTGGGGTCCACCAAAACCCCTAATTCTAATATCATATGACCTTGAAATGTCACCTCCTTAATCTAGAAAGTGCACATATAGAACATTTAATAGTGGCGATGGCCTAAAATAGTGCCTAGTATGATACTAAAATGATGCTCATGCTCCTCTTTGGTCCCTCAGTCGCCCAAAATGTCAACTAAAAATACCATGTAAAATGAGTCATGATATTAGAGGAAAACCCTATTCATATATTCCATAAAGATTGATAGAGAATTCATCAACCCAAAAGGCAGGATCAAATACTCAAAGTGTGCATACCTACTTCAGAAGGATATTTTTAGAACATCCTACTCTTTAATTATGACTTGGTGATACCTGAAATGTAATACTATATTGGAGAACCAAATATCCCCATTATGCTGATTGAAAGTTTCATCAATACGAGGAAAAGGGTATTTATTCTTGATTTTCACCATATTCATCATCAGGTAAGTAATACCAAACTGGGGTGATCCATCAACCTTCTTTACAAATAAGACTAGGAAGGCCTATGTTAAGATGCTCGAGTGAATGAATCCTTTGGATTCCAAATCATCTAGTTGTACCCATAATTACTTCAACTCGATGGAGGCCATACGATATGAGGGAAGATATATCAGATGTGTTTCTATTACCAAATCAATAGTGAACTCAACATCTTGTTCTTGAGGCAATCTGGAGAAGTCATCTTGAAATATGTTCATGAACTCATCCACCATAGGAGGTAATCCACTCTATGAATTAGGACCACCATAATCCTCCAACAGGGTAACAAGATCTGAAAACCAAGAATACCCAACTCCAGAGGTGAGGTCCAACATGTCCTGAATAAGGATCCCACTCACAATGAAAAACATGAGATCCCCCATCAACTTCCACAAAAATAACTTGCCATAAATAATAATAAATGATCCCATTGAACACACCGTCCAATGAATATCATGTATTACACAAAAGATGTCCATTCCTATGAATAATAAATCCCTTTTCATCTGGCCCCTATCATTGTTAGATCACAAGACAGACAACTAAAACCCTGGTTTCTCTTCTTACTAAGCGGCATCACAAAATCGTTCTCATACAGAAAAAATAATAGATGAAAAACTCAGTAAACCCAAAATATTATAGGAAATTAATATAATAGAGGCATTAATATCAAACAAGGAATCATATAAAGATTTTCAATAAGAACCATACATCAGACTATGTAAGGTCCTACATTTAATTCCACTGGTGCTTGGTCAACAACATGAATATACCTCATCTCTACCTTAGATTGAGAATAACCACGAACCTATGGATCTTCCATGATCTTAATCAAAATATAAGAAGATCCAAAACTACCTCCACCACCACTAAATAAAGAACCTTTTATTCTTGTTTACATAGACTATATTGATGCTCCCTGGAAGGCTCCTAAAGATGCCCCACACTAGTATATACATGTGGCTCAGAGAAATTTCTACATGTACCCTATCTATTCACACTGACGGAAAGGTCTATGTGGATTTGAACACATAGATGGAACATGTCCCACCTTCCCACACTAATGGAAAAAGACTGATCCTGTATTTGAAACCATAGAAGAAGAAAATTGGAAAAATGGCATGAACTACCACCTGCATTATTCTCCTAGTCTTCTAGGTTCCTCTTATTCTCTAATGAACTTCCACTTCCCTATAACATTGTTAACAATGCTATAGGGAAACTAAACTTTCCACACTATTAAATTTCCACAATCAAAGCATGATCACCCACCCCATCATTAGTCTTCAACTTCAATAAAAAACATGGGATTAGATATCTTACTGTAACCCCATCGTGAAGTGTTGATCCTTCAACTTCTCATTAATGACTACCTTTAATGAAAACCAAACCAACTCTGAAAAATCAGTTGGCATAATCCATTATGGTCTTATCCCCTTAGTGGGGATCTAGACACTCCCAAGCCTTGGAAAAGGCCTAGGTCTCAATGCAACATTGTTCATTAAATATGACCTTGAAATCCTTCTAACTCATTTTCTCATTCTTACTAGCCTAAACCACTGAGACCCACCACCTTTGACTGGGAACTTACAAAAGAAAAAAAATCACAATTTAACCTGACTACCACAAGTGTATCAATAAACTCAAACATCCTTTTGATCTTCTCAATATTTTCTTATGAGTTAGGGTGAACCATGCTACCCGAGAAGGTTGGAGGCTTGTTCTTTAGGAATTCCTATGATTTTTTATTTCTACGAATTTAATCAACTTCCCCAACATGATAATGACTAGATCCCTCTCTCTCACCCAGAGCATGGAAGTCTACAACCATGAATTCCACTAGTCTCTGATCAACTTGAGAGGAAAAATACTCTCCATACTCTTCTCGTGGTTGCATAACAATTCTTCAAGGAGGTATCTTTCTATATCAAGAAAAATACAATAGAAAAACCAACAATATAGCATTCTGATACTTTTTAGTAGAAACAAAAAATCTCAAACACTTCCATATATTTAAACAAATATATATTTTTTTGCATAAACAAGAAAAACAACTTCACCCCTACTCGGTGTACATGCACATTCTGCAGCCTATACGTCTCGCCTGGAAGAGAAGTCAGACCGAATTCCCAACATCTCATGGTGAACCAAAGGTCTTTCACGATATCTATTGGCCAGACACCCCACTCATGACCAGATCCACAAGCATTGATAGTTTTGTATCCTTCCTATTCAATCTCTCCCAAATACCACAAAATAAATAAAGGGAGAATCCTGATCTGATACCAATTTTTATTGAATCAACCTAGGGTGCCATCCGTCCTAGCACTCGACCCAGCCCTTGACATGGCCTGAAGAGAATTATCTCTAATGATATACTAAAAACTAGTTCCTGGGTACCAAAATTACACTTTTGAAAATGATTTCACCCATAATAAACAACCATCACCAAAACATAAAGCTGTAACATCACACCAAGATCAATATCCATAAACAAGAGAGATAAAAAAATTCAATTTAAATATTTTTTACAACAATAAAGAAAACCAAAATAATAAGAGGGAAGGGGAACCTAATATACCACAACACAAAACCTCCATGAAACAAGAGGTTCGCTACCCTCAACCCTCCTTTACTAACACCTAAATGAGCAGAACACTAGAACCTAGATCCACCATCACCACCATGATATATCTTTCCATTACCTGAGTCAAACATAACATGATCTGCATACACCCTAGGGTGTATGTAGGGTGTGAGGCATATGATTCCACCCAAAACAAATAATCCATTCAATAAAATTAGAAGAAAAATTAACATTAACATTTCAATAATGGAGTTATAAAAAATTTTAATAGAACATTTTAGGTGCATTTTTTTAGGAATTTATTTTCAAAATAATCATTCATTTCATATTAAAATTAATATATGTTCCAATGTATGTTGATGGTGATAAAAACATAATTATATAGAATTGAGAGTAATCCCTAAAGGCACTAGCACTAGTGGCACCCAAGGAACCTCATTTTGTTTAGTAAAAATGGTATAAGAACAATGACCCACAACGTCCTCATGCATAAGCCACTAGAGAGGAATCTATCAAAATTTATATTGGTATACAAACATCATTATAGTTACGAGATCTTTGTAGCATCAATCTAGTTATAGGAAACCCATACTCAACCCCAGTGATCCAACTAGTGTATTATTCCTAGTTCACCCACCTTGATACATTAGATACCCTTTGTTCTCAAATTCAATTTAACATTCCACATAGATCCTCACAATCACATACACAGACCACGAAATATTAATAAACATGCAAAAAATCATTTCCCATAGGTAAAACGTTTTAAAATCCACATTCACACTAAAGTCATTTGGAAACAAGCTTCTCACCACATACATAATTCAAAAACACATGTCTAGGAAGCACAATAAGGAAACACACATGAAACACAACAAAATTCACATAGAAAACCATACTTCAACACCTGAGAAGCTCAAAACGTTTTGAAAACAGATTTCACACCTTTCAAACAATCCATATAACCCATTAATAAAGCAAAGAAATAATACCAAAATCCTCAAAAAAAGGAAATCATGGAACCAACTACCTCAGTCGTGGAAACTTTAAGAGTCTAGTGGAAAACCAGAATTGCACCTCAAGAAGAACTTTTAAAGGTAAGCTCAAGCTATAATCATTAATATTTAACCCAAATAACCAAGGTTCGACCCATTTTAGGGAATCAAATCCATTCAATAGAGAATAACCCATGAAATAGGAAGAAAACCCCTATAGGGAGGAAAAAATCAAGAAAGAAGTGACTTACTTGATGATTCTTGGAGATCCAAAGCCAAATCCACCAAATATTTGATGGTACAATAAAGCCAATAGGAGAGGAGAAGGCCCCTAGGGATGAAAATTGCGAATGGGGGACAAAATGGGTGGAATTGTGGTCAAATCAGGGGAAAAAAGAATGGTAATTTCATTATTTTTAATGAACTATACATGACACATAGTTTTCACGCACCGTTATCAAAACTGTGTAGTAACCATGAGTTCTACTCTTTCCAAGAGAAAACTAGCCATATGGTTTTCATGGGGAGGGTTCATTCTCATGTATCTTTCCATGTCACATAGATAATACAATTGTCCTTGGTGTACAATATTTTATGGGTTGGAGCATGGATTCCCCTAACTATTCACCATCTGTGTGCCACCTATTATCGTGCCCAAAAACTCATTTTTTTCACCAAACGATCCCATGAAATCCAACAGATAAATGAAGGACAAGAAATAAAAATTTTAATACCTAAAAATAAAACCATTTATCTAAATAATTTAATAGTGTCCCAATTTTTTTTAAACTCATTGTTTCTTTTAATGCATGATAACAAGGAAATAAAATTATTTATTATAAAAAATTAATAAAAATAATTGTGTGTTACATTCTAATATCCTTAAAATGATTTTATCCATTGAAAATTTTTACTTTAATTTAAACAGAATAGGGTACCACTTCCTCATTAATTTATTAGGTTCCCACATAGCCTCCTCAAATTGATATTCTCTCCATAAAACTTTAACCAAACAAGTGGTATTGTTTTGTAGAAAATTTTCTCCATGATATAGAATCTCTATCTATTGTTTTTCATAAGAATGATCATTATCCAATGTTATGAATTCTGAGTTAAGTACATGTGAAGTATCTTCCATGTACATCCTCAAGATAGATACAGGGAACACATAATGAACTTGTGAGTGGTTTGAGGGAAGCACCAATAGATAAGTTAACTTCCCAACATAATCTAAAATATCAAAAGGACCAATATGGCTAGGGATTATATTTATCTTTTTTCTAAATGTGACTACTCTATTCTAAGGATATATTAATAGAAATACCTTGTAACCACTTCAAACTATATTCCTTTTCATCAATTTTCAACATATCCTTTTTTGACGCTAAGATGATCTATTGTGTTATTGAATATATCTAACCTTATTTTACATTTCATCAACAAGACCAGGTCCCAAAATTATTCATTCACCAGATTCATTTCATCATGTCATAGTTCAACACTTCTTACTATAGAGGGATTCATAAGAATTCATTTTAAAACTAGAGTGAAGGCAATTATTGTAAAACAATTCCACTAATGCGAGGTTTTATCCCAACCACATTTGAAATCCATAGAGAAATATCTCAACATGTATTTGAATGTTTGAATGGTCATATTATCTTGGAAATCTATCTAGGAATAATATTATTTGAGGAATCTTAACTCTATATCCAGACTCTGTTGAAGACTTCTCCGGACAATCGAGGTAAATCGTGGATCCTGGTCATATAAAATAGAAAATGGTACTTCATATAATCTTACCACTACCTTAATATATATTATGGGAAGATAATAAAAATAAAAATAATCTCCAATAGTAATGAAGTGTGATTTCTTAATAAAGTGATCAAATATAACACGTATAACATTATGGACTTTGGATGTTTTAAAAATTATAATGAGAAAATTCATAGTGATGTTTTCCCATTTATATTATGGTATTAGTAATGGCTGTGACATTACCTTATACTTGTCTCTCTCAACCTTAAATTACTGAAAAAACAACCATCATGAGACACAATTATAGATATCTCCCTTCATTACATCCCCCTAAAATTACTCTTTTAGGTATCAATACATATTGGTGCTTCAAGGATGAATTGATAATGATGATTAATGAGCCTCATCAAATAGATCCTTCTTTAAATATTGTATGTGAAGGACAAAAAATGGTTCTGAAACCTAATTATTCAATCATAATCAATGTTAAACTCAGGAACCTTATCACATTCTTTTTTATCTCTACATCTTCCTTCATGCCTCCTTAATCTTCAATTTTATAGATGGTTGAAAATCATTTAAAAAAGAAATATATCTCTATTTCCTTTAACATTTACATGTAAATAATTTGAAAATCCATAAATATTGCATATTTTGTGATCCTCATCAATGATAGGCTGGCATGGTTTTTTCTACTCAAGCCATCTATCGCCTTTCTTATTTTCATAGGGTGGTAAGGTACTGAGCATTAAAAATATTTAATCATCTCCAACCATATTCTTTGGTGAATATTTATATTCTTTTTAGTGAAAATATGCATTAAATTTTTATGATCAATATATATGTTACACCTTTCAATATATATTTATTGCCTCTATAACTTTAATGAAAAACGTTATTGTACATAACTCAAAATCATGAGTTGGGTAATTTTTCTCATGGATATTCAATAGTCATGATGCATAAGATATCACCATATATTTTTATTGAGAAAACATCCCATCTTATTATTTGATACAACAATATAGATCACAAAAATTTCCCCAATATAGGATAGTGTAACAATAGTTGCACTAACAAACCTTATTTTAATCTCCTTGAAATTATTTTCATATTCATTCATCCATTTGAACTTAACTCCTTTTCATGTTAACATGGTGAGTGTATTGGATACTCGTGATATATAATTCAGAAACCATCGATAATATCCAGCAAAACCAAGAAAAAATTGAATTTCAGTAACCTTTTTTGGTCTAGGAAAATGTTCAATAACATCCTTCTTTGTTAGATCAATATATATACCCTCTCATGAGATTATGTCACCAAAAATGAACTTTTCAGAAGCTAATATTCACACTTGTTAATTGTTTCACAATTATTCTAATTTTATAGGGTCTTCAGTATAATCCTAATGTGGTATTCATTTTCATACATTCTCTTTTAATATATAAGAATATCATTTATAAATACTATCAAAAAATGATCATGATAGTATTTAAAGACTATATTCATTAAATAAATGAAAATATAATGGTAATTAATAAATACAAAAGACATCATTATAAATTCTTAATGTCTATACCTTATACAAAAGGATTATTTGGGTATATCCTTCTTCTTAACACTAAATTGGTGATATAAAATTTGAAGATTGATCTTGGAAAAGTAATGATCTCTATAAAGTTGATCAAATAATTCATCAATATGGGGGATAAAATATGCTTTCTTGATAGTGATCTTGTTAAGGTAATTGATAATCAATGTGGAGTCTCATTAATCTATCTTACTTCTTAACAAACAGAACATGTGCACCCCATATTGATGAAGTAGGGAATATAAATCCCATGTCAATATTCTCTAGGAGTATCTTCTTCAATTTCAGTAACTCAATAGGTTTCATTATATAGGGAGTATTTGAAAAAGGTATGGCACTAGGTTTGAGTTATATTGAAAACTAAACATCATTATTTAGTGTAAAAACTTTTAATTATTTGAAAAATACATCATCAAACTCTCATACATTGGTGTATTGTTAATAGTGAGTTTTGAACCAACCATATGAGATAGATAACATTCACTTAAAAAAACAAGACCCACAATATGGATATAATTTCCATTAGAAGTTAATATTCATCATCTCATTATTAGATGATCATAGATTCATTAAGAATATGAAATTTGACTTCCCTTTCTCTATAATTAATATGGTCTCTATATAGAGAAATCCGATATATTCCTACCATCATATTATATTAGATTATAGAAAGAATCTAGAGATTTTTAGGAAACACATTCCCAAAAACATTAACCAGAGATGAATTACAAACATATGATGTGAATATTGTGCCATTGAAAATTTTAAAAGCTAATTCGACATCTAGTTATCGAGGTAATATGGTTATAACCTTAAAAAATTATTTATAATCAAAAGAGTGGTTTGACCCAGAATCAAATAAAACATTTGTTGCTTTAGATTGGATGGTATGTGTACCTTTCACCACTTTATTTTTTACTCCACATCACCAATAGTGATCACTTGAGATTTGCCTTTATCTTTTTTCATTAGAGGTCGATGATGTCGATCTTCATCAATATCCCATATATTTGGGAACTTGTTATCATAATGACCATTTTTATTACACCTGAAGCATTGAAGTGTGGTAGGTTGATTCTGTGTATCCTTTTCTCTATTCACGTCACTATTTAACTTCTTCTCATCACTTCGAAAATCAATTGCTCAATGAACATACCTTACACACTTAAAACATTTACAAATACCCTTAATATAGTTTGCTCCATGTTTCATTCCCCACTTTGAGCATAGATGAAATATCATCTACTTTTCACCACAGTTTTTATATTTTCCCCTAAATTCCATTTTTCTCTTCTTATCAAACCCATAGGATTGGTGGGTGAATCCAATGTCCATATCAACCGTGAGAGCGCACAGGATGACTTAAACAAAGATACCGAAGTACCTTATGGATAAATCCATTTAGATACTTGGTTTTAAGCCACTAAAGAATCAATTAACCTTACTTTAATGTTGGATGATAATTATCCAATCATAAATTACAAGTCATGTAAAACAAACCATGTAGGTACCACCCTATTCATCATCGTTTTTCTTACACTCAAGGTACTCTTTATCCGTGTTTTTATGTATAATACGAAGAAATTAATAATTGAAAAATAATTTTTTGCACTTTTATCATTCCATGGAGTTAATTTCATCTCGTTTTATCTGATAAGGTTCCACTATTTATCAGGTTGAACTTACAAATGATAAACAGAAAAAATTAATTTTTCATGTGAAGAATATTGGAGAACTATAAATAGCTTTTCAATTGTACTAATCCATTAATCCACCATTATTGGATTAGAATACCCACTGAAAGAAGGTGGATACTACCTCATGAAGGACTAAACAAAATGTGGTTCCCTCTTTTTCTTATTTGTATGTCTAGAATGATTCATCACATGAGAAAGTAGTGTAATCATGAAAAAATATTTTTTATTCTAGATCCCATAACATTCAGTTACTCAGGAGGAAAATAATTTCATTTCCAGTAATAATTTGTATTAATATGGTTCATTTAGGTTTAAACAATAAACTAATACAAAAAAACATAGTTTGAGTATTACTAATCATAGTGGGAAAACCACCTAATCATGGGAAATTACTTATAATATTTAATTTTATGAAACCTTAGGTTTAATCCTAGGTTATTCATGATCATGAATAAATATTTATGACTGTATCATATAGTTAGACTTATCTATAGGGTTCATACTAAGGTTTTTTATCCTAGTTTTCAAAGGTTAACTAAACCTTGATCTGGTACCAACTATAACATACCATAAATTACATATAAATACATTCCATATAAATAGAGAAATATTAATTACATAACCTAAAAAACATGATAGAATTATATAGGTTTAGTGACTTTGGGAACATGGAAATATAAACAACTGATTCCTAAAACATCTTTATCATCACAAACTAATTCCTTCATAACTAGGACCCCTTTTAACATATCAAACCTAATATATTTATTAATGAATTAGGTAAAAGAAACATATAAAAAGGGTGAGATCAGATGATCGATAAGGGTATAAAAGTGATATATTATAACATATTCATAAAGTCATAAGAAATAAAATATAACATTTGAAAATTATATCTTCCATATGAAATATTATAATATTATTTCATGGAAATAAACATAGAATCTCATAATACATGAATTATAAGAGAACCAAAGAATAAATTCCATGTGATTATAATATAAGACATGAAATTTTCAAACATACATATGAATAATAAAACATTTCTATATTAGTCAAGGATCATTTCCCAAACCCTTATAGCAGACACATTGCTTTACTGAACTAAGTTCGCTCCCCATTAAATCCTTGTACTGCTGAACTAAGCTCACATCTCGTTCCAGTAATTTTTATCTCATGAGACACAAATAGTTACCCAATTCATTGGAGGGAGATATAGGTCCTACCCAGAAAAAAATTAAAACCATAAATATGTGTTTTATATTAATATGAAAATTTCATCATATCATAACCCATTAAGAGAAGTGTGTTTCATAAATATTTCATTATTTCATAACCCATGGAAAAGAAGAGGAATTCATAAATATCATGTCATTATAAGCATAAATAATAAAATGAAATAATAATGATGGTATACTTGGATAACATCTACAAAAAATAATAATTAACATCAAATAATATTGCCTTAGATGGAATATTGTATTTAAATATCTATTGAAATAATTATTTAGGAAAATATCCTTCTCTTTTTGAAAACATTTTTAAAATCCACACAATTATAAATGAAATAATTTATTCGAAAAAAAACAAGTAATAATGTAAAGTAACAATAAAATAATTAAATGTCAATGAAAGAGGAAAAATCCACTCATTCTTCATACATTAAAAAACACCCTCTTCCTAGTTTTATAGATAATACATAAAGTAACTCCTTTAGAAAATAAAAAATATATATTTCTTTAAAATCATTTAGTAAAAAATCACCCATGCATTAAAATGAATTTTAAAAATTTCCTAAGATTAATAAAAAATATTTTTGTTTAAAACATGGAAATGGAATAGAAATATTCTCCAACAAATACTTACATTGAAACAAACCTGAATAATACTGATATTGTAAAATTAACCCTTACCTTAGGTCATATTTCCTTCATATGTATCTAAACTACCTATATGATGGTTTAAATAATTTTATTAATTTATAAAAAATATTAATATTAATGATATAATATACGATACTGTTATATCATCTTAACATCATATTGTTATTAATACTTTTTTATCGTTTTTTAGGTGTTAACTACTTCATTATCCCATGAATGTTCTATCGTATTAGTCTTGGTTCTTATTCATAGGATATAGATACTTTATATGAAACGTAAAGACCCGGAAATTTCAGGGAAATTTTTTTCTTAATTTCCTTGGAATTTTTCGAGTGCGCGGTTTTAGACGGCACCTGATTCTGAGGACTAGTGTGCCTGGAATAAATATACAATGTTTAGCTCGGGTACGTTCAGTGAACGAACGAGCGTGTTTATTTATCTTTTGAACCGGTGCTTGGAATTAAAATCTGAGGGGACCGATGAAACCGCATCGGTGGTATTTGCTTAAGAGGACCTTTCCCGGAGGTGCATTTTCTCGGGAGGAGTTCTTTAAAATTGTGGATTAAATGTAATGTAAAATAAAATTGTGTTACAATTTTATTTCCTTCTAAATGGTTTAATCCTATGTGTGCGAGTTGGGGTGGGACCCACTGGTTACTAACAACCCTTGAGAGGATAAAGGTGAGGTGGGGCCCACACGAGCCCCACCCCTTCACATTCCTTAATCTTATTAAATCCCCCCTTTATGTGAGTTACACCTCCCTCTCACCCTCATTAATCTTGCCAACTTAACACCCCATTTAATTTGACAACTCAAGCTCATTTAATTAAATGGTTTATTTTTTGAATTTTGAGTTTTTGAAAATGCCTGGAAAACATAATAAAATAAGGGGGGCCTTATTTTATTAGGTTGGCTAGTTGTGTGAGGATATTGGGTGAGGGAGACATATTTTCCCTTGGAAGAACTTCATCTTCTTCAGTAAAGAACTTCCCCACTTCAATGAAGAATGCTATTTCTCTGAGGGAGAGCATCGACTCGGAAACTCGGTTTCTTCCGTCATCTTCTTCCTCCACGACCAAGGAGGAGGCACCGATGCAGAAACTCACCATCGACGTCGCCATACAATCTTCTCTCCATAACAATGGATGGGAGATGCCACTTCCTACTCATACGTTCTTTGTCGACGTATACGGAGCTTCACCCCAAGATGTCGTTTTCCGCGACGATCATCATTCGATAACTTCTGACGAGGTGGGGGTTTTTCATCGAACAAGTTTTGTTCATTATCTTCATGAATAAAGATATAAACACTTGTTATCGTAATAATGGGTGGAGGTCGGACCACACAAACACGGCTGACCAACCTCCCCTTTTTTCCTTGGTCTTCGTGGATCGTTGTGGAGAATACGGCACGGTGCCATTGCACCATGCGGTAAAGAGAGAACCGCGGCCGGAGCGGGCCGCGGTGGAGGTGCGTGGCACCGTCGCGCCACGCCAGTAAAGCCGAATGAACCGCGGCTGGAGCGGGCCGCGGCAGTGGTATGCGGTGCCGTCGCGCCGTGTCGGAGGACCCGAGGGAGGCCGCGGCTAGAGCGGGCCGTGGCGGAGGGCGCAACGCCATCGCACCGTGCTGATCGGGGAAGAGCCATTGCCTTTGGCTATGGAGGGACAGCGAAAGGGGGCCTGTCAAGCCGGCCGCCACCACACCCTGGAGGTGGGACCCCCGCGGGTCCCGTGTGGATCAACCGGGCGACCTTAATGGCCGATCGTTCTAGAAAAGCTGGGGGTTGAAACCCCCGGCCAGCGTAAGGGGCGGCGCCCCACTTTACGCCCCACTTGTCCAGCGCCGAGCTGCCCGCGCTGGGCCGGACTGCCTATGCCAGGCCGGACCGCCCGTACCGGGCCGGGCCACCGGCACTGGCCTGGGCCGCGCCGGCTAGGCCAGGCAGTGCCGGCTGGGCCGTGCCACACCAACCGGGCCGGGCCATGCCGAACTGGGCTGGACCCGGACCTGGGTCGGGTCGACCCAGTTCGGGCCGACCCAGGGGGTATCAGGCCGGGTCGGACGGGGCCTGAACCCCTACTTCTGGACAGATCCGTTTAAACGCCCATAACATGGGCTACGAACCTCTGATCGACGCACCGTCAGTTGTGTTTGGATTCTTGGATCGAGACGGTAATTTTGGTATATTACACTCGATGTTTTGGCGAAGTTTGGGTACAGTCGGGTTGATTCGAACCTGAAACCAACCGGGCCCTCAGAGCAAAAACGGTTATTACATGAGTTCCGGACGTCCGATTGAGGTTGCGTCGACTTTTTTGGATTCATTTTTGTAAGAAGGATCTTTTGGTATAATTCACCTGAGGTTTGGATGCAGTTAGAGTATGGTCGGGTTGGATTGTACCCGAAATCCAACTGGGCCCCTGGAACGGAAAAGTTGATAACTTTCAGACCGAACGACCGTTTGGAGAACCGTCAGCGGCGTTAGTTATCACGTTGAGAAACTGTCCCTATGTGTATACCCCATGACAGTTCAAGGTACAGTTGTTATACGACCGGGTTGGTTCATAAACGAAACCAACCGGTCCCCTGGGACTAAAAGGATAAAAACTCACAGACCAGGCGTCTGATTGACGCACCATCTTTTGCATTGAGACCCCTATGACGAGGCAGTCCTTTGAGATACTTCTTCATGGGACTTTGTGATACTTGGAGTATCGACCAGTATCTCGTGTAGCGGACCCTCCCAAAGACGAGCGTACAGATTACGGAGACCATGTAGCTGGCTGAGACCTGAGGACTACTTTTCCGATTCGAGTCAGAGTGACACGTATAGTCCAGTGGGGAGCAGTACTGTGTTTGGGTGGCAGACCCACGGCGGGGAGCACTACTGTGTTTGGGTGGCAGACACGCGGTACTCGACATAAGGATTACCTCTGCAGGCTATTAAGGGGGGGGGGGGGGGTCACTACTTTTTTTGGGTGGCAGACCCCGGCGGGGAGTACTACTGTGTTTGGGTGGCTGACCCACGGTACTCGACAAGATGATTACCTCAGTAGTCTAAGGTTAATGAGCAGCGCCTCGGAGTCGAGACAAGATCAGTGTACTTGATAGAGGAGGATCTCTTCATCAGTTGCGGTTTCAATAATGAAAATCCTGGTTTGAGCCGAGTCGTTGACCTTTGTGATTTCCTCATGATTGAGATGAGTTACTTGATAACTAAGGTACAAGTATGGGCTTATACCTAAGTAAGGGTTATCTGTTTATATCCTGCTTTGTGGTTATCCTTGTTGGATTTAGTGAGACCTTGAGGGTATCGGGGTCCCTACTGAGTATCGTTATACTCACCCCTGCACGGGCTATGCCCGAACCTCATTGTGTTTGATGCAGATGACGGATAGCGCAGACAGAGGCTGAGTGTTCGAGGATTGGATGGTACCCGGAGGTGGACCTCATGACGAGTCAGTATCCGGAGGTGGGCCTCATGACGAGTCAGTATCCGGAGGTGGAATTCACAACGAGACGGTACTCGGAGGAGGTTGACGGCTGAGAGCGTTGATGAGGCTATATGTACCTACCCTTCAGGTAGGATCCATGTTGGACGATCCCGGGGTTGTGCTATCTGTAGCTACCCTTCCGGTAGGATTCGTGGTGGACGACCCAGGAGTTACTTCTATTCTTCCAGCTGCTTGTCTTTTCTGTTGTACTTTCGTTCAGTTGTAGCTGTACTTTTCAGTTGAGTTTGTATTCTGGCCCATTTACTTTTCATTACTTTCTTTTGTACTTAGTGTTTTCTTCCGCTTGTACTCTATTGGGTAGTTTACTTTTATAAAGGCAATGCCTTCCCTTTTTATTGGGATTTACGCCTTTGGTGCTAGTCGCCAGCCCCTGGCATATGGAAGGCGGGCTTGGGGTAGTCATAGAACGGGCTCCGAGGACGGGTCCTGACATGAAAAATGATATTAAGGTAATATATATCATATTTATTCATTATAGACAATTATATAATAATTCTTTAATGGTGTCCAGGAAAAATTTATTGCGACATATTGTGGAGACGACAAGTCATACGTATGCACGAGTGAGCATATCTTCCCTTAATGGTGAAAGGGGAAGGAAGTGGATGTTTTATAAATTTTTTCCAAAATAAATATCACGTTTTAGTTATCACATTTCTATTATTTCCATTATTATACCCATCCAAATAAATAAGTGATTAAAAACATATGAAACTAAATTTTGGAGATGGAGATTTGTGCATACGCATGAGCAATGCTTTCATTTTTCGTATGATGGATAAAAGATAAAATATGGTTGTCCCATAATCATACTAAAATTTAATAACATTTATTAGATTGTATTTATTAATTAATAATGAAAAAACACACTAATAAGAAGTAGAATAAGAAGTATTCTTGAAAGAACCAGAAAAGATAACTACCACATTTTCATTAAACTTCCTTGAGATCCCCTCTTAGGGACACTAGGGCTGGTCTTTTAAGAAGACCATAACCTCTAGAATGTGGGTAGAGAATTTTAGTATAGAATATATTAGTGTATGTTTAATATTTAAGGCACAATTTTATGTAAATAAGTGAGGGAGGTGGTGTCCTTTTATAATTGAGGTGAAAGATAATTGCAGAATTTTTCAAAATATTAAATGATAATAAATTCATTTTCTATCAAAATGCCACAAAATGAAAATTTAATATAATATAAGATAAGATAAGGATATAATATTATCAACCAATATATTTCAGACAAGTATTTTTTATTATTTTAAAACTTATCATTTTGATTAACCCTTTGTTAACATTTACTAATTTTATTTAGAGTAACAACATTTTCAATACTAAATGGATTTACTTTTTACCATGTGATATCAACTCGAACATAAATGAAAAATTATAGAAATATTCGACCATAAAAAATTTATTTTTTTAATGATGTTTTATGATTTTTAAATTATTTCTTAAAATATTATTTTGATAAAATATCATTATTTTCAATTTCGACAATATTCATTACATATACTTTTAAAAATATAAATATTATAAGTTAACATAGAAAAAATATTTTATTATATCTATAAGAGGTTATGTTCATCTATAAAATTTATTGATCACATTAAATATACAAAAATATATTTATTTTAATATTATTAATAAAATTTATTTGAAATTTTCAATAATAAAATAACTACTACATCAGCATTTGGTATGAATTTAAGGAAATTATTTACTCACTAAAAATTAAAAATAAATTACCATGATGTAGATAAATATTTGAAATTTCTAAAAAATATTAATTATTGAATATATCTCCTTGTTATCCATATATTAAAAATATTATTCCTATTAAAACAAGTGTGTGATATTTTGTCACGTTCTTTGATTTTAATAATATATAGCTCATTTTCATGGAAAAGTATCCATTAAATGAAAATATTTAGAAATTTTGTTCTTAAGGGTAGAATTTAATTCTTCTGATAATATTTTATGATGTTCTAGGCTTATTTTAGAGTCCATATATATTTATTTTTAACATAAATTACCCAATATACCCGTTATCATGAAAACAAAATTTACCAACGTTACTATTCATATTGGCCAAAAGTAAAATGTACCTATTTTATAAATTTATGAATTAAGAATCCAAGATTTTATTCCTTTTCTAAATATTAAAAACATATAATTTTTTTAAATTAATTTATAATAAAGCCTTTAAAATTCCATTACAAATAGATTTTCAAAAAAATACCCTTTCTAAAAATAAAATGTTTTTATAATAAATTAAAGTATAAAATCCTTTTCAAAAACTATAATTTGATTATTTAAAATCATAATGAAATTATTAAAATTTAAAAATAATCAAAAAAACATATTTTGGCCTTATAAATACTTTAAAAAAATATAAGTTTTAGTAAATATTAGTTTTTTTACTATTTCGTAAAAAATAACATTAGAAATTTATAAAAAAACTAATTTTAAGATAATTTTGAAATTAAGAATAAACAATGAAATTAATTTTTTCAAATTATTTTTCCAAGAAATATTAAAATTAATACTAACTCATAAAAATTAGATAAACTCATTTCTAAAGAAAACATATTTTTAAAGAATAATGTGATAATACTTAAAATTGGGGGATTATTTTATAAGAAATTACCAATACATTCATATTGAAGTAGAAATTTATATATACTTAATTACTTAGTTATTAATATTTATACCATCTAATTTAATTTCTAGGTTAGAACAGTCATTTTAATCTAATAGCATTTTAATTGTGTCTCGTAGTTCGTTTAAACTCGGTGCGACATAAAACACATGATAAAAACAAAATAAAATTATTTAGGAGAAAACATTCAAAAAGTAATTGGCTGTTACACTTTAGGCTTGATTTCCTAAATCATTAGACTCAATACTCAAATTTTAGGTGAGAATGATTGATTCATTGTCATCTTGTGGACTTCGATGCATTACCAATCATGAAATTCAAAGATAACTAAAGAATCTATAACAATATTTAGAGAATCAATTTCACTCTCCTTCACCAAACACATATTGATTCATTCAAACCAAATTCTATTCTTACATTATCACATCACAATTAACTTTATAAATTCACATCATTTAATCATGATACAACAATGGTTTTTTACACTCATCAAAATTTTGGAATAATAACTCTATAAGGTTGATAACATATTCATTAATTTAAATAAATCTTAAATAATGTATAAAGGATTATTTTATTAAAAATACACCATTAAATTATTATTTAAAATGTGAATATTTTAACATTTGTGTAAAATGTTTTTTTAATGTTATCTGATATCATGTAATGATAAACACCAATATATGGAACAAATAACCAAGACATAAAATATATATATTTACATAATATCATCATTTTAATCTTTTATGTATAAATCCTTCAATACCTAACTTATAATAAATCCTCTCAAAATTTATGAAATAGTTTCAAAACCATTATGAAACCACACAGATACCTTTGTGTATGATAAACATGCAAACTCTATCGCAATTTGAATGAAAAATTTCACTAAAATAAATTCATTCTTTATTTCTTATTGTTTACTCTATGATATGTTATTATATTTAAAAAAATACCGAATTCACTAATTTATAACTGAATAAAAAGTGTTTTATCTAGATTAATTACATATATTCTCAATTGATAAAAATATCTAGCAAGATTTCTGTTAAACATGATCATATTTTCCTTTGATTATGTTAAACAGATCAATATTTATAAAATATATTTATTGTCTTAACATACTTATAACTATCACATCACTTATAACAAATAGTAATACAATATATCATTTAATATTTGTTAACACATATTATTATCTAATGTTGAAATAAATAATCTAATGAATTCATCATAGGTGATTCATCCAAGTAGATGAGCACATCACATGTTACTCAAAAATACATGGTTAAAAAATTCTTCAGTTAAATTATAATGGGGTTATATATGTCATATTTTTTATTATATTTGAGGAATGTAATAAAAGTTAATAAATCACTATTACATTAGTAGTTTCATACCCAACTACCCAAGACTAGTTCAGACTGAAGGTTGGTATAATTGTATCAGGTTATAAAAGTTGAAATGTGACTTTCCATGATAACATTATGATATGGGGACTAATATAAAAAACACAATATAATTATATAAATGATTATATGTGTAATATTACCTTTTATATTCTTTAATAATACATATTTATTTTTTTGTCAGTATAATTTATGAATCATTAAAGCGTATACTCACAATAATAACAAATTTTTTTCACTAAATATTCTAATCCATAATGACTAATGAATGTAGAAAAGTAAAATTAATAATTTAAAATGTTTTTATCATTCCATTTTAATGAATGAAATTCTATAAATTTCAAAGAAAAAATTAAATATTTCATCGATCATAAAACCATAACACATTTACATTTAAAAAAACATTAGACCTAGTCTCCCATATATATAATACAAATAGAATTTACCTGAATCTCATACTTCTATATTGTAAATGGGGATAAAATAAAACCAAAAACATTGTATTTATAGACACACGATATATGATTACATTTATAATATCAAAAATATCTTTAAAAAGATTGTATTAAAAAGGATGGTCTCTATTAATCAGTGTAGATGAGGTTTGTAGGCCAAATAAATGTTTCCATTTTAATCCCTATATTTCTCTAATTATGTTATAAAGTACCTAATGAGTAGAGATAAACTCATTGATCCAAAAAAATTTGTTACATCAAATGTAGTAATTTACTATTTATCTATTTTTAACTCTCTATAGATGATTCTTTGGAAATCTTCTTTGTAATAGATCCATTATTGTATAAAAAAATATTAAGATATTGAATGGTCCATTAAATTTTTGAAACATTCATCATTATAACCCATTTTAAAAATATCTTGATTAACTTAAAAGACCAAAAACAAGTCCTTCATTATTCTTGATCACTTTTAAAATTGTATTTTCATTATACTAGAGACTTCAACAAGGATTATATTCTTGCATAAAATATATTATTTATGAAAAAGAGACATTGAGTAAATTATTAAACAGGTCATCAATAACATATCTAATTACTGAATTATATGGATCCCCATTCATGTATTCACATTTTTCCATATTAGAAGGTCAGGATGCCTTTGTAAGACTCATAGTAGATAACTTTGTTGAAGACCCTTTTGTATAGTTATGCACATTATTCACTTTTAAAAAAAGATATATATATTAAATTAAACCAAGAATCATCATTGATCAATATCTTTTTGTAATAATACATGTTATATATGTAATTTCACTCATATCATCTAATTAAAAAGATTTTGAAAAATCATATCTTTCCATACACTAAAATTTGGATATGATTTTCTTTTTGAAGTATGTATACCACATAGAACATAAGAAATAGTATAGTATTACGACTAATATTATTGCATATTGAATACATATCTAGGTTCATGATGAAACCAAATTCTTTATTTCCAATATAAAACATTGTTCTATAACTCAGAGAATATTTCATTAATACAACATTTAATCCCTGTAACTTACATTAAATAGCATCTCATTTTGGATCCAACATACATCTAGGATGTATTAAAATATATATGTATATATATATATATCGATAAATAATTTTTTATTAGAAAATTAATATTTATATAAAATTTCATATATTTCCCAATTATAATTAGTTACTAAAACATGTAATTTGATAATGGACTTTCTCAATGATTTAGGTGAAAATATTTGTTCATTGTTTATTTTATGAATTTTTTACAAATATATCTACAATTAATTCATTATTAATGGACAACATACCGTCCAGGTTTTTCCCATACAGAAAAAAACTTTTATCCAATGATCCCTAACCCTTCTAGAGAGTCTTTTATGTTCAAAACATTGTTATAGTACATATATTCCAACTCATATTTACAGATCACTAACTATTTTTCATAACCAAAACTCAATATCCTCTCATATTAATTTCAATAAAATTAATTAAATGTTATTTTCCAAATAATAACCTTGTTTATTTGGTTCTTGATAAATCTTACTAAGACATCATGGTTTATTGTATAATGTTAGTGAATTAAATTTCTATAACCACTTATGGAATTTTTTTTACATTACATCTCGTAAAATATTTTTAAATTATATTCTAAAAATTAGCCTTGTTTATTAATCCTAGGAAACATTTATCCTTTTTCTAATGAAAATATTATAACATGACATAAAAAATTAGTTTTTAATCAATTATAAAAATATACGTCCACCATTTCTTTGGGATATCATTAAAATACACATTAAATTTATATTGAAACATATTTCTAAAATCATTCATTAAAAACGTGTAACATTTTTTTCATTTAAGTGAAATTGGGATTCCTTTGAGTCCATATCTCGTATGGTGACTTCATGACTTCTATATTTTGAATACATTTCAACAAGATTTTTTTTAAAATTTTATAACATTTTCCAATAATGATATAAGAATGAAAATTTGACTCATCATTGATGTAAGCATTTTGAAAAATGTATCATTTTACATCATAGGCACACTATTTGACTATTATATTAAAGGATGAGTGATTTTTGAATCTGTTTAATAATATTTAAGATTATCGTTAAACTCTTTGCTTAATTATTAACTATCCTAATATAGTTGATATACCTTTATACTTTTTTTGAGTGGATTGGTCTTTTTTTCTTCATAAGTTTTAATTTTTTAATGGTTTCAAACATGTTTCTTTAATAAAAACATAAACATTAAAATTAAAGTTATCAGTAATGGTTATAATGTACCTATAACCACCACTTTCTTGTGTACTCAGTATTATAGATACATCATAATGTATTAGAACCAATTGTTCTTTAATAGTTTTACTATTTTGATTAAAATATTTCTTGGTCATTTTAATAATTATATACAAATAAAAATAATCAATTTATTCATAATTGAATGATTCCAATAAACATCACTATAGAACCATTTAAACTGTTTCATATTTACTTGTCCATTTATGGAATGATAAGCACAGGCTTTTCTAAAATCAATTACCACTTCCATCTAAATATGTTTGTTATGGAAATTATTATCTATATCTAGAATGTATAAACAATTATCCACATTGTAAATTGAATAAAAATTTCATACATGTATATAGAAAAACCCTTGTCCAAAATCAGTAGTGAATCCCTATATTGTAATTATAAAATATAATAAATTAATTTCAAATATTATTCAAAACATAGTGATTTTAAATTAATAATTAAAACTTAAGGATTGTATAGATTGGTTGTTCTTTCATTAAACATAGTGAATATTTCCATATTTAAAACAAAAATATTTTTCATCATTTCAACAACTCCAACCTCTTTCTTTGTCTATGTGAAACATTAAAATTCTTCCATTCCAACCTAGTATCCAATAAATATGATGTTGAGTTACATAAATTGATTTCTATAGCATTCCCATCCTTATTTTCATAGTTAATCTACATAATAAATCTCCTAATAAATTTGTGTGAATATAATAAACTATAAGTATAAACCATAATATATCTCATATTTCTGTTCATAATGTATATCCAAATCCAAAATATTTTAAATTTATTAGGTATGTATCATGTTTTTTGTCAATATAATAAGAATTTAATTGAATTTACTATCACTAAATGTATTTCATTTAGAATGATAATTAAGACAAGAATATCATATATGTATATAAAGTTAGGTTTAAAACTCTTATTCTAAATTAATTATATAAATTTCCTCTAAAATAATTCATTTCATTATAAATATTGTAGGATTATCCCCATAACTAGAATGAAAATATATAATACTAACATGTTTATACCTCTTTTAGAGTGACAAATGACATGACAAAGGGACCTAAAATTAATTCTTTTTATTTAATGTGGAATATCATTGTGGATGACCTTATATTGTCTCCTGAGGATTCCCACATAGATATTCATCATCATTTTCAATTTTAAATTTATTTTATGTTCTTTTACAAAGAAAATAATTTTTTTAAATGAACGAAAGCCTATTAATTATGTAGTGTTAGTGCAAAATGATATTTTTTTAAGTTTACAAAATAGGGGGTCTTTAATATCAATTTACATTTTTTCTAAACCATTGAATGAAAAAATCAATACCATTCAATAGATACTTCCTTTAATATATTTCATGATATTAATTACACTATATATTCCTAAAAGAGAAAAAATTCTCCATAATATATATTTTATAGAATAGTGATCATACCATATAAAAGACATTTCAACACCCAAATCCAACATTCCAGTATATATAGTTCAAACCCTTACTTTACCAACCCCACCAGAAAATAAAAGCAAGGTGCATGGATAGTGGAAGTTATGTGATAGAGAAAATTCAACACCTATAAATGTAAAGAAGAAGTTATTTATGATCAAACCCCTTATCCCCTCCTTCAATATGATATTAATAATGAGAGGGAAATAAAATTATATTTAAGTAAATGGATTAAATTATAAAAGTTATATCCTCATTTTATAACACGAAATCATTTACTAAATGAACAAGGAGTAAAGATAGAAAAAATATTTTTTAATCACAATGAAATAGTGGAATATATTATATGAAAATAAAAATAAATGAAATTTAATATAAAGGAAAAAATATAAAACATCACACAGGTTAAAACCCAAATGAAAAACCTTATAATAGATACATGCTTCCCCATATATAGACACTACCTAGGGTCCTTGGTGGACTATTTAGGATTACTCGTTATATTTTAGATCTATCACCATTTCAAGGGAGGCCACAATTTTGATTTTGTATCAACATGCTTTATGTGTAACACCCTATGATTTTAAAAGAAGATAATTATATTCGATAACATGAAGGGAAAACAAAACTTATTTTATCTTTAATTACATACAACACTCATTTTAGCTTAATTTACATGAATCCCTGAGATTTATATGTTTTATAGAGTATTAAACATGTAACAAGCAATATAAACAGCCCATGATATATATATTACAATTATATCTTATACATTAAATTGGTGGGTATGAATCTGATTAACTATATTATTATATATATATCAATAAATATAAATTTTGATTAATTTTTTGTAAATAATGAATCAATTTTTAGTGAAGTGACTTTATTCTTCAAAATTATGTTCCATTGAAAAATTAATTTTAGTGATTTTCATGAAATAAATAATATAATGAATTTTTGGAACATTTAGAAAATGTATCTAGTAAAATTAACTTTATTTTTTAAATTGGAATATCAAAATTTACATTGGGTGAAATTTGGGGATGTTTCTAAAATATTGATTTTTTTTGTGAATAGTAAAAAATGTCAATTTTTGGGAAGTCTCTTTTTTCAAAAAAAATAATTAAAAAGTAAAAAATGTGTTTTGAATATGTTTTCATGTAACCTATGTATTATTTAGTTAATTGTTATTATTAATAATCAATTTTATATTAGTTTTTATTATGTTTTTTTGGGTTTAAAACATGTTTTTTCGAAAACTAGTTTAAAATGCACATTGTTTATCATTTTTAATTAATTAATATAATACTTAATGTAAATTATTTTTAATTAAATTTATAGATTATATATAATGAAATATAAATTTGGTTTCTGGCATTTATTTTTATTATTCATTGAGTTAATATATAATCATATTTTTCTAAAAATAATCTTATTAAAAACTTATTGTCTCATATCATATCACATATTAATATGAAATTATATTTTCCCACTTATGTGAAATGAATTTTGAAAAATAGATTACATATTTGGAATAATAATAATTAATAATTCCTAATAAGGAAAAAATAAGTTATTGCCAATGTAATTTGTGAAAATATTTAAATTTGATTAAAATGATTATGGTAAAAACAAGTTTACTAAGGGATTAAGATTTAAAATTAAGGGAACACATTACCTAGAAAATTTTCCAAAACCCATTTCATTTAAATAATTAGAATAATGTGACCTTAATATTTATTTTTATGAGTTCTTGGGACTCTATTCAATGAAAGTGACCCGTATAGTAAATTAAGTAACAAAAAAGACCAAATGAAACCCTTTTTTAAATTTAATTTCTATAATGTTTGGGATAAGGTAAAAAATATGTTTCGTTATAAAAATCTTAATTAAATATTAATTATTCTTTTATCCTAATAATTTATCGTTAATTTCTATAGATGAAATAAATACTTAAAATCCTTAAAAATGAAAACGTATTTATTATTTAGTTAATAATTAAATAAAATAAATGTTAATAAAATACTAAAAGTGAATTAAATTGAATGAATTATTGTATTAGATTAATTTTTCAGATGAATGTATAATTTTAAATATGTTTTAACTTAATATATTCAAAATCACTCTTCATCTTCAATGTTTTAAAATTAAATTAAATAAATAATTCCAAAATTGACATTAATATTATTTTATAAGAAATGATATTTTATTAAATGATTTAAAATTACTAAAAATACTACCTAATAAAAAGTTTTTTTTTCTAAATGATAATAAATATCAAATATGGTATATTGATGTACCAATTTATATTTTACAATGAACACAATGACACATTTAAAAAACATTATTTCCACTATTAGAGTTAGAGTAGTGTTTTTTCACCTTACATGTTCTTCTGTTAAAATTATTTTCCATCAAACAAGTGTATTTTGTTTTATATTTTTTATATAATATTTAAAATTAGTGGGTATAAATTTTTTAATATATATAAATTTTATTTATTGTTAATTTTTAAATTACTCAGGTTAGAAAACTAGTTACCTTAATGAAAACCCTAAATAAAAAACAAGGAAACTTAGGAGTTGGGAAACAAAATATTGGAAAAATGTGTTTCATTTCATGGTGGTGTGTTTTATACAACATAGAATCACTACATGACATTTATTATCATTTTTTAATCCACTATAGGTAAATTTAACCTCCCAATAGTAAATACATTTGAGTATTTACAAGAATGCCACTCCTCCTCAACTATAAAAGAGTACTTGTTGGATCTGAATCTACGGATTATACACAAGAGGGGGGGTGAATTGTGTCTTTTCAAAATTATTACAATCTCTTCAATTTAGACAAATTCTGTCCACTATGCTTTTGCACGATTAAATATGCAGCGGAAAAAGTAAAATCATGAACACACGGATGTATAGTGGTTCGGGGAACAGAAGGCCCCTAGTCCACTCCACCAACGCTCAAATCCACGAGCTTGGCGATTTTCACTATCTGGTCCTCGTTTCCACAGACCCGTTCACAACTGAGTACAGGCAGTTGACACCTTTACAAGATTCAGGAAAACACAGCCTTCCTGGTTCAAACACGAACCCACACAGCTTAGAACGAGAAGCTGATCACTCAAAAATAAAAAGGGTTTCGATAAAGAAAACACTTCTCCAGTTGTTCTTCACAATTGCAACAGAATGCAATTGACAGTAGATAGATCGTTGTCTTCAGAAAATAAAGATCTGTAATCAAAACAGTTCTGAGTCGATCCAGTTGCAATAGATATTACCAGAAACTTCACAACTTCAGTAGCAATAGATTCACAATAGATAGTCGATGTAGAACACGTGAATCTGCTATCAAGATCTTCCTTCGGTAATAAAGGTTTTTCACTTCTTCTCGATCACCAGAAAAGAACGCCTTTACACAGTCTCTGTTTCTTGCTCGTTAAAAGATCAATCTATATATTTCACACACTTTCCTGTGTATATATATATATCCGAAGTTTCCAAGATAGAACATATATATTCAAATCTGAGAAAATCTTCCGCATAAATAGATCCATGAAAAGCTCCTTTAGATTCGCGATATTAAATGAAATAACAGAGCCGTTGTAACTCCCCTGAATAATCAGCATAAAAAGCTCCGTTTAAATCAATCAGTAATCCGTTGAAAATCGTCTTTGATTCAGTCAAAGTCGTACTTAAGAATCGGCTCGAAATCCGCCTAATAATCCGCTTGTTTGACCAATGCAAAAGGAAATATCGTCTGTCAAAAATATCCCGACGCCAAACGTAGGGTTGATGACGTGGCTCCAAACGTAGGGTTCACAAACGTAAGGTTCAGAACGTAAGGTTCAGAACGTACATACTTTCTCTTCAGCATTCAAACGTAGGGTTGATCATCCATACTTTGTCTCGCTTCAACTCTTCAAAGAACGTACGGTTGATTATAAAAGTAAGGTTGATGATCCATACTCTTGAGAAACAAACTCAACACTGAAAACTAACGTACGGTTTCTCTTCCATACTTGTCCAACAACGAAAACGTAAGGTTCCTTCCAAACGTAATGTTCTTCTTCCATACTTTTCAACAACGTAAGATTCATTAACCATACGTTTCAAAATAACGTAAGGTTCCTTAACCATACGTTTCTTTTAACATAAAAAGTAAACTTTTCATCCATACGTTACGTTCATCAACGTAGGGTATGAACAGTGATTCCAGTACGCGCTAAAATTGATCTCGCGCTACAGTGATTCCAGAACGCGCTAAAATTGATCTTGCGCTACAGTGATTCCAGAACGCGCTAAAATTGATCTCGGAATAAATGAAGTATGAAATATCATTGTATGAAATAAATAAATAAAATAAATTCCTGCAAAATTCTCAACAAAATAATTAGTAAATAATTAAGGGTATTTGTGAGCATCAAAATCATCATAAAGAGACAGAGTATTATTTGAAATAATCTCCCCCTTTAAAAACATTATTTTGAATTGTTTGAAAACAATACATTGCTCAACAATCTCCCCCTTTTTGATGATCACAAAACCCATAAAATAATAGAACTAATTTAATTGCAATCTTTATTGAAAAATTAGTTTTATAAAATTTTAGAATTCTGAAAGGATTAAAACAATATTTAACTATAATAAAATTTCTCCCCCATAAAAATAAATTTTCAGCTAAAAAATAAATAAAAGATAAATGTCTTCTCCCATATATCCAAATTTCTTCATAGGAAACAAATGAATTTAAATGTTGTGTTTATCCAAATTTTCCCCCTTTTTGTGATATCAAAAAGAATGAAAAAATTACGGATTTGAACACATTCAATATTGCACTGAACTATAAGTAAATGCTATAATTAACTGTGTATGAATAAGTGAATTTGTTATACTGGCTAACTTAATCATAAATCAATAAACAACAAAACAAAAAAGAAGTAAGAAAATAATTTTCATTCACAAGCTGTTATATATATAAACGATTGTGATATACAGAGGAATCAAGGTTCATGGATAAGACAGGGAAAAAAGAAGGGTGTCTATCTCCTTTGAATCGCGGTCTTGATCTCTGTAAACTGTTCTCTGAGCCTCTTCATCATCCCATCTCCTAACTTGATGATAAGATCTCTGTTCTCTTGAGTCATATGAATATCTTCAATCAAATTAACTCTGAAAAACTCATGCATTCTTTCTTCTTTTTCAACAAAAAGAGCCAGTTTCTCTGATAACTGATTCAAAAGAATCCTAATCGGTTGCTCTCCAGATGTCAACTGATCCACTAAAAATTTCTGATTATCTAGCAAAACTGACAAAGGGGCACTATTACACTGAAGATCGTGTAATCTGTCACTCATATTGCTCATTGCTGCAGTAATTGCTTGAAATCTCCGAATCAAATCAGGTGAAGAGCCTGATCCACTCACAGCATTGTTTGCAACAGACTCAAATTTATTCTCCATGTAAATCTTCATCTCAGACAAATCATCTTTCTTTACCATCTCTGATTTTAACTGATCAACAGCATGCAGCATATCAGTCTTAAACAAATCTACTTCCTGTCTTGAAACAGTAGATTCTTTCAGCTTCTGAAACTTCAACTGCTCTAAGTTCTGAGAATTTCTGAGACTAACATTCTCAGATTCTAATTGAGAGATACGCTTGTACAACTCAACAACTTCTTCTTTTCTCGAATCAGGGGCACCCTGTGCTCTATTCTCATGTCCAGAAAAAGGTTGATGAGGCAGGGCAAGTGGTAAAGAATCTGCATCTGACTGTTCTTTGTCCTTGTCCTGACAAGGTTGATCCACTGAACTAGCTTTTGAAGCTTGAAACTCTTCCACTGAAAAATCTTCCTGAAGTACCTCTGTATTAGCTTCAGAAGTATGTTCATCACGAACAATAGTCTCTCTGACTTCTACTGAATGGTCAAGAACAATATTTGCATGTAAATCTTGAGGTCGGGCCACTTCTTCACCAGGCACTGCCTCCATAAGTTGTTCTTGTGGAATTGCTTTTTCAACAGCTACAGCAGCAGATTGAGGTTCTTTTTGGATTTCCGGTTGAGCTGCTGGTTCCTCTATCGGTGCAGTCTGCTCCACAACAGCTTCTCTAACAAATGAATAAGAAATTACCGGTTCAGAGGATTTCAAGGCAGGAGAGATAATTTCATCATCAATTGACCTCTTCCTTCTAGATTGAAGTCCTTCTTGACTTCTCTCTTCCTCAACTTCCTCCATCTCAAAGCGAATTCTCCTTGCCACTGTACTAACCCTTGATTCTGCTTGTCCCTCCTTGGACTTAGCCGGTTGAGCCTGAGCACTCTCCAAGTCTTCCTCAGCTCCAACAGGTAAGAGTTTTCCTTTAATTGTGCTCCAAAAGTATCCTACTTTCCTCAAAGTTCCAGCATTAAAAACATTACTGTGGTGACATTTCACCCCAGCATCTACCAATCTGATCATTCCTCTTTTAATCAAAAACAAAGAAATGAACCTTCCATAAGGGAAAAAGGTCATTCTTGCTTCACTCTGACAGCAGTATCTCAGATATCTTATCATAAACCGAGGAAAATTAAACTTAATATCACACATCAGAAGATACATTATGTACATGTCAGGGTATAGGATTTTCTCCATCTCAGCCATCCTTGGTGCTAAACCAGTCTGAACAAATTTTACCAAGATTTTCTGATCGGGCTCCAAATATTTAATAAACATTTTCTTTATCACTCTGGTTCTAAACAGAAAAGACATAATGTCTTCAGACTTATGTACAGAATCTCCAATATTCCGTAAATCGAAATGAAAAACTCCTTCATGAGGGCAGTTAATAATTTGACTTATCTCTACAGATGATATGGAAAAGTCCTTATCCTCTATTTGAGCCAATAAACTATCCTCCGTATCTCCAAGGCTAAACTGAACAGTTCTAAAGAAATGTCTCATTTCTGCCTCATATAGAAACTCAGAAATTTCACTATTAAAAGCTTGCTCAAGGCTTTGAAACGACAACGCTTGATTCAACAGTAAATTAGTTTCAAACAGCCATTCTAAATCTATGACTTTACCTTGCAGTATTTTCCGACCAACTACTTTAGGTTTCTTTGCAGCACTGCTCTCAGCTTCATCTGGACGCTTAGTCTTTGCCATTTCAACAACGATTTCTGAAGGTTCGTAAGTTTAGGGTTTGAAGATTCAGAAAAGGGTTTTGGAGCAGATGTGCGGTTTTAGGTTTTCGAAAGCGTTTCTGAAAAAGGTAAAACAGTTTAGAAGGTGAAACGGTTCTGACAGCCTTGATTCCCGTGTAATCACTAATCATTACTTTTATTTAAAACAAAATAAAATTACTTATAGCGGAAAACAGAAATTATGCAGAATTCGAAAACAGAATAAGATTAAAAAAAACTATTTAAAATTAAATAAACCTAACTCCCCCTTAATAAATTCAAACCTTGCCGTGGGAAGTGGTTTAGTAAAAATATCTGCTAATTGATTTTCTGTATTTATAAATTCTAAAAATATATCCTTTTTAAACACATGATCTCTTAAAAAGTGATGTCTTATATCAATGTGCTTAGTTCTAGAATGACTAATAGAATTTTTTGAAATATTAATTGCACTAGTATTATCACATAAAATAGGTGTATTATTGAAATTTAATCCAAAGTCCATAAGAGTGTTTTTCATCCACAACACCTGTGCATAGCAACTACCTGCAGACACATATTCTGCCTCGGCTGTTGACAGGGCAACTGAGTGTTGTTTCTTACTAGACCATGATACTAAAGACTTTCCTAAAAAGTGACATGTTCCTGAAGTAATCTTCCTATCTAATCTACAGCTTCAAAAGTCAGCATCTGAATATGAAATTAAATTAAAATCAGAGGTTTTTGGATAAACAGAGATTGATAAATAGTACCTTTTAAATATCTAAAAATTCGTTTAACAGCAGTTAAGTGGGATTCTTTGGGATTTCATTGAAATCGAGCACAAAGACATACTGAATACATTATATCTGGTCTACTAGCAGTAAGATATAACAAACTACCAATCATACCTCTATATAACTTGTTGTCCACTGATTTTCCAGTTTCATCCAAATCAAGTTTTATATTAGTACACATAGGAGTTGTAAATGTCTTGCTGTTTTCAAGTCCAAATTTCTTAAGTAAATCAGTAATGTATTTGCATTGATTTAAAACATTTCCAAAATCTTTTTGAAAGATTTGAAGACCCAAAAAGAAATTTAATTCTCCCATCATACTCATTTCAAATTCTTTTTGCATTAATTCTTAAAATTCATGACAAAGAATTTTATTGGTTGATCCAAAAATTACATCATCAACATAAATTTGAACCAACAAAACATTATTTTTCACAGTTTTCTTAAAGAGTGTTGGATCTGCTAGTCCAATAGTAAAATCATTTTTCAAAAGAAAAGAACTTAGTCTTTCATACCAAGCTCTAGGTGCTTGTTTAAGGCCATAAAGAGCTTTAGTAAAATTGAAAACAGAATCTGGTTTTTGAGAATTTTCGAAACCAGGAGGTTGCTCAACATAAACTTCCTCCATTAAATAACCATTTAAAAAGGCAGATTTAACATCCATCTGAAATAATTTAAAATTCCTATAAGATGCATAGGCTAAAAGGATTCTAATGGCTTCTAACCTGGGTACAGGTGCAAAGGTCTCATCATAATCTATTCCTTCTTCTTGATTATATCCTTTAGCTACTAATCTTGCTTTATTTCTAGTTATTATCCCTTGATCATCCTGTTTATTCCTAAAGACCCATTTAGTTCCTATTACTGGATAATCATGTGGTCTTTCAACTAATTCCCAAACCTAATTTCTCTTGAACTGGTTCAATTCATCCTGCATTTCTATTACCCAGCTCTCATCATCTAAGGCTTCTTCTATGGTCTTAGGTTCTTGTTGGGATAGGAAAGCAGAGAATTCAACTATGTTTCCAAAGTTTCTTCTAGTTTGAATACCAGTCTCTAAGTCACCTATCACAGATTCTAAAGGGTGATTCTTTAAGGTTCTAGACTGTCTAGGCATTATATTCAAAGGTTCTTCAGTGTCATGTTCTTATTAACTGGACTGAATTTATTTTATATCATTTTCAAAATCATTCTTTAAATTCTCAAGTCTCATGTTTTCATTAGAATCAGGTTCATCTATTTGTTCTATCCTTTTCTCAAAAGGATCAGATTCATCAAATTTCACATGAACTGATTCTTCAACAATCCTTGACTTTTTATTATAGACTCTATAAGCTTTGGAGGTTGCAGAATATCCTAAGAAAATACCTTTATGAGATTTTGGATCAAATTTACCAAGATTATCTTTGGTATTCAAGATGTAAACCTTGCATCCAAAAACATTAAAGTAATTTACTTTAGGTTTTCTGTTATTCCATAGTTCATAGGGTGTCTTTTTCAAAATAGGTCTTATTAAAATTCTATTCATTATATAACAAGCTGTATTAACAGCTTCTGCCCAGAAATATATAGGTAGGCTATATTCATTTAACATAGTTCTAGCCATTTCTTGAATAGTTCTATTTCTTCTTTCTACAATCCCATTCTGTTGAGGTGTTCTTGGAGCAGAGAAGGTGTGTTTAATACCCATGTTTGAGCAAAAGGAATTAAATTCCTGGTTCTCAAATTCTCCACCATGATCACTTCTCAATGAGATTATATTAAAACCTTTTTCATTTTGAATAGATTTACAAAAACCTTCAAATAAACTAAAAGCTTCACTTTTAAATTTCAAAAAGAAAATCCAAGTAAATCTAGAATAATCATCCACTAAAACATAAACATATAATTTACCAGCTAAACTTGCTACTCTTGAAGGTCCAAACAAATCCATATGGATAAGTTCTAGAGGTTTAGTTGTAGCAACTTTATTAACAGATTTGAATGATGATTTGTGTTGCTTGCCAAGCTGACATGCATCACAGAATCTGTCATTTTCAAATTTGAGACTAGGAAAATCAGAAACTAGATGTTTCTTAGATAATTTATGTAAAGCATATATATTGCAATGACCAAGTCTTCTATGCCAGATCCAGGATTCACTTATATTAGCAGTTAAGCAGTTTACTTGTTGTTTACACAAGGAATACAAATCCAAAGTATAAACATTATCAGTTCTCGGTGCTCTAAACTTAAACAGTTTATCTTTAGAAACAGTACAACTATTGTTAGTAAAATCAACAGTGTATCCATCATCACAGAGTTGAGAGATACTTATCAGATTGTGTTTTAACCCTTGTACATAAAGTACTTTGTTGATTGAGACTGTCTCTGGATCTCCAACTGTTCCAATACCAATAATCTTTCCTTTGGCATTGTCACCAAAGGTGACAAGTCCTCCTTCCTTTCAAGTAAGAGAAGAGAAATTAGCTGAAGTTCCACTCATGTGTCTTGAGCAGCCACTGTTCATATACCATATTTCTTTCTTTCTTTTGTGACCTGCTACCTGCAAAGACATTCAAACAAATTGCTTTGGTACCCATATTTTGTTGGGTCCAGGAGTGTTAGCAAGCAGTGATCTGGGTATCCAGATTTGCTTTGTTTTCTTAAAATTGATTGAATCATATAGATCGTTGGAAATATAAGCTTTCTTAATTCCACATATTTGAGGTTGTCTTAGAAAACAGTTTTTAGCTATATGACCTTTTGTTCCACAGAAGTTACAAATAACCTGTTTAGTGCTAGGAACAAAATAATTTTTGTATAACTTAGGTTTTTCTCCTTTACTTCCAATTCCAAACCTTTCCTTTTTAATTACAGTTTTTCCAAGTATCTCATTTAAGGTGTTTTCTCCTTTTGTAAAAACTAATGCAGCCTTTTTATCAGATTCTACTTCATCCTGTAGAGTTTTTATTTTTGATTCAAAATTAATTTTATTTGAGTCAGCAGAGTTGTATTTGTCAATTAATTCCTTATGTTGTTTTAGCAAAGTATTTCTCTCATCTGAAATAGCTTTGTGAAAGTACTTTATAGATTTATATTTGTTAAATAATGAGTCATACCTTTCTTCAAGCATATTGCAGTAAGCTGCAAGTTTTTTATTTGAGAAGCTTGTTTCAGAGTTTGATTCATTATTTGAGTCAGAGGAGTAGTATGAGTGTACCTCATCAGTTTCAGCCATGAAACACATATTTGCTTTTAAATTGGCTTCCTCCTTCTCTGAGCTTGATTCAGAGGAATTACTTGAGTCTTCAGAAACACTCCAAGTAGCTTTCATAGCTTTCTTGTCTTTCTTCTCATAATCATCTCTTTTGAAGAATTTCTTCTTCTTCGCATCTTTCAATTTTGGGCAATCCGGTCTGATATGTCCCATCTTTTTGCATTCATAACATCTCACTTCCTTGCTATCCTTTTTGAAGGATTTCTTGAAGTCTTTCTTCTTACTATAGAACTTTCTGAATTTTCTGGCTAGCTGAGCCAGTTCTTCATCCGAATTTGAAGAATCAGAGCTTTCTGATTTAGCACTTACTTCTCTGTTCTTCATCTTTCTATCCTTTTGTTGAGAAGTCACTTTCAACGCAGTGTTTTCCCGTTTTATGTAGACTTTATGCTCATTTACCTCATCTTGCATTTCAGCTTCGTACATCATCAATGTACCAATCAGTTCTCTCATAGTTAGATCTTTAACAGAAGTTGATTGTCTGATTGCTGCAGAGATTCCATTCCATCGAGTAGGAAGTACTCTCAGTACCTTCAACGCTTGATCAGCCTGCTTGATTGGTTCTCCTAGAGCTGTTATATTATTGACAATTTCTGTCAATCTTCCATTCATCTGAGTGATGCTCTCTCCTTCAATCATTCTGAAAGTATCGAATTTTAACTTAGCAGTTGCATATCTCATCTGTCTTACATTATCTGTTCCTTCATAAGCAACAGCTATTGTTTGCCACATTTCATATGCAGTCGGGCATTGAGATACTCTGTTAAATTCATCTGGTCCTAGACCACAGATGATTGCATTCATAGCTTTTGAATTTATGTCATACTCAGCCTCTGTAGCAGCACTCCATGTATCGGGATTTTCAGGAATTTCATAGGGAGTCAGAATCTTTGAATAGACTTTGTAACCAAGATTTTTCAGATAAATAATCATACGTGATTTCCAGCAGCCATAATTATCTCCATTAAAGTAAGGTGCTCTGACCATTGACATTCCCTCTCTCATATCAGCCATGATACACTATGTATAATCTTTAAATACTTCTAGCTTGATAAGACTTTAAAAAATAAGAAGCTCCTCCTCTGATACCAATTGTTGGATCTGAATCTATGGATTATACACAAGAGGGGGGGTGAATTGTTTCTTTTCAAAATTATTACAATCTCTTCAATTTAGACAAATTCTGTCCACTATGATTTTGCACGATTAAATATGCAGCGGAAAAAGTAAAAGCATGAACACACAGATGTATAGTGGTTCGGGGAACAGAAGGCCCCTAGTCCACTCCACCAACGCTCAAATCCACGAGCTTGGCGATTTTCACTATCTGGTCCTCGTTTCCACAGACCCGTTCACAACTGAGTACAGGCAGTTGACACCTTTACAAGATTCAGGCAAACACAGCCTTCCTGGTTCAAACACGAACCCACACAGCTTAGAACGAGAAGCTGATCACTCAAAAATAAAAAGGGTTTAGATAAAGAAAACACTTCTCCAGTTGTTCTTCACAATTGCAACAGAATGCAATTGACAGTAGATAGATCGTTGTCTTCAGAAAATAAAGATCTGTAATCAAAACAGTTCTGAGTCGATCCAGTTGCAATAGATATTACCAGAAACTTCAAAACTTCAGTAGCAATAGATTCACAACAGATAGTCGATGTAGAACACGTGAATCTGCTATCAAGATCTTCCTTCGGTAATAAAGGTTTTTCACTTCTTCTCGATCACCAGAAAAGAACGCCTTTACACAGTCTCTGTTTCTTGCTCGTTAAAAGATCAATCTATATATTTCACACACTTTCCTGTGTATATATATATATCTGAAGTTTCCAAGATAGAACATATATATTCAAATCTGAGAAAATCATCCGCATAAATAGATCCATGAAAATCTCCTTTAGATTCGCGATATTAAATGAAATAACAGAGCCGTTGTAACTCCCCTGAAGAATCGGCATAAAAAGCTCCGTTTAAATCAATCAGTAATCCGTTGAAAATCGTCTTTGATTCAGTCAAAGTCGTACTTAAGAATCGGCTCGAAATCCGCCTAATAATCCGCTTGTTTGACCAATGCAAAAGGAAATATCGTCTGTCAAAAATATCCCGACGCCAAAGGTAGGGTTGATGACGTGGCTCCAAACGTAGGGTTCACAAACGTAAGGTTCAGAACGTAAGGTTCAGAACGTACATACTTTCTCTTCAGCATTCAAACGTAGGGTTGATCATCCATACTTTGTCTCGCTTCAACTCTTCAAAGAACGTACGGTTGATTATAAAAGTAAGGTTGATGATCCATACTCTTTAGAAACAAACTCAACACTGAAAACTAACGTACGGTTTATCTTCCATACTTGTCCAACAATGAAAACGTAAGGTTCCTTCCAAACGTAATGTTCTTCTTCCATACTTTTCAACAACGTAAGATTCATTAACCATACGTTTCAAAATAACGTAAGGTTCCTTACCCATACGTTTCTTTTAACATAAAAAGTAAACTTTTCATCCATACGTTACGTTCATCAACGTAGGGTATGAACAGTGATTCCAGTACGCGCTAAAATTGATCTCGCGCTACAGTGATTCCAGAACGCGCTAAAATTGATCTTGCGCTACAGTGATTCCAGAACGCGCTAAAATTGATCTCGGAATAAATGAAGTATGAAATCTCGTTGTATGAAATAAATAAATAAAATAAATTCCTGCAAAATACTCAAAGAAATAATTAGTAAATAATTAAGGGTATTTGTGAGCATCAAAATCATCATAAAGAGATAGAGTATTATTTGAAATAATCTCCCCCTTTAAAAAACATTATTTTGAATTGTTTGAAAACAATACATTGCTCAACAGTACTCACTCCACTCACTTCTTCACATATCTAAATATATTTGGATCATCCAAAATATGGTAAAATCACTTCAAAAATTCCATTATATAATCCTATAATCCTAAATTGTCTATTAAATAAGATCATGGAAGTCCTTTGGTTTAATCCAAATAGAGCTACCCAAAGAATAGGTAAAGTTCATCAACATGTTTTTTTTGTTTTATTGCTTTCTCTATCCCCTTAAATTATTATTATACTTGGATTTTATAATAAAATAATTATTTTTAATATAAATTTTACTTTATATCTTAATTTTTACAACTAAATCCACACAAAATTCAATCTAATGAGTTAATGAATCATCATTCATGTGTACGGCGGTCTATAGCCTCGCAAACCAATGTCATTCATTTTTTAAATAACTCTTCACAATGTTTATAAAAATAATGTATCTAAATTTCATATATTATATTTACAATATAATTAGACTGATTTAATAAATTTATCATATATTCTATTTTTATATTCCATATTATAGAGGATATGATATAATTACCCGTGTATACGTCGAACTATTGTCTCACGAAGCAATGAGAAGCATTTTTTGATAACACATTACGTGGAAGGTAATAACGGTAAATATAATGAATATATATGATATAAATTTTATAATTATTATATAAACTACATAATTATTTTTCTACAAATATAATATATCATTTTATTTGTTACCTTTTCATATAGTGAAAAAATGACGATGTCATTCTTGGATGTGTGGACTACCACATTCCCGAAGCATTGTAATTCCTTTTGAATCACAAGAATGATATATATAAGTTTATATAATTGAACTTCCTTGTATTTATTATATAATAATCATTAGTAAAAGATAAATATCACTTAGCTTCTTTCCATAATGATCATTGAACAATAGAAATGCTACTCATGCATATGTATGACCTACCATCTCTATGATCATAATGTTAGTTCATTTTTCATAACCATATGTCATTATAGGTTTTAAAAGTTTAATTTATTTTTATATATGAAAATAATTTTTATTATTACTCTATATATGTTTAAATATTTAAATTTTTTACCATAATTAACCTACAAAAATTATTTTTGACACATATATAGAATATGATCAAAACACCCTACTTAAACTTACTTGATTAAGTAATTATGTACACCATTTTTATAAGTGAAATAAAATTAATAATAAACATGGAAAAAGTTTCAAATAAATGAAATTATTAACATATGTTATTAATTCTGGAATATAAAGAACAATCATAGTGAATCAGACTCAAGGAAAAGATTTTTCTCGTCTAACATTAATTTTTATGACATGCATGCAATATTAAAAATGTATTTTTTATGGTTTATATAAATCCAATAAATATACATTATTATTAATATCTATAAATTTATTGTTATTAACATATCTGTTTTAGTAAATATCTTTTGTGTGGTTTACAATTTCAATGTTACCAAAGAAAGTATAGAGTTTTGTCACAATTTATTTCTTTTAGAATTGTGTTGTGTTATGCACTTAAATTATTTTATAAGGTGTATAGAAATACCATTCTTAAATTTTGTATCATTAATATACCTATAATAAGTTTATCATAATTTTTTTAATTTCATTCATTCTTGGGTGTTACGATTCATAAATTCCAAAGTGGAAATAATTTTAGGATCCAATCTCATCATTTATCATGATTGTTTATGATTATACTTCCAATGATGATATAATATGATACATATTGAAATAAAATCATGAAATTTATTATCTTATATTTATTTATGATCATTAAATGTGATAGTAGAATTTTATTACTCTGGTAATTAAAATTATCAAGGAAATGTGTTTTGAAAATATCACTTTATTTCTCACTTTGGTTGGAAATATGTTTTCCTCCAAAACAATATATTGTAAAAATGTTTTTAATATTATAAACATTAATTATAAAAGGATGTTTGACCCATTTTTACTCTTTATTTTATTTTCAAAGGAATTTTATATCATTCTAAAAACAATGACTATTTTCCTTTTACTCAAAATATGAATGTAAACTTTTTTCCATTTTATAAACAAGGAACATTTAAAAAAATTTACCATGAAAAAAGTAATATTATTTATGAAATGTGCAAAATTACCCACTAACATGATCGTAATTTATTTTAATCTTAATTTGAATGTTTATTTGGTTATTTTTAGGGAACATGTTTTATTAATATTCTGGAAATTCATTTTTAAATGTTTTTCAATGAAAATAAATCTAATTTTTTTATGTATTAAAATATTAATTTTCAAGATGAAAAGGGTATTTTCCCTAAAAACATTTAATGATATTTTAGTGTTATTTCCATTCATCAAAATCAACACCCATTATAAGTACTTATGATTCAATGGGAAAATGTTGTAATGATATGATCCTCATTCCTTCTCAGGATGGCTTAAAATTGTTTCAGTGATATTGTTTCAAAACTCATTTCATTTCCAAGGGATAACCATGTTTCAAAGAGATTTTCATGAAACCAGTTTTATTTCCAAGGGTTAATAATTTTTTAAATAGATTGTTATGGAACCCTTTTATTTTCCATAGGTTAATCATGTTACAAATATATTGACATGAAACCCATTTATTTTCCATGAGTTTATAAAGTTATAAAATAATAATGATTGTTTATATGAGTTTTATGTTGAAATATCTATATAATTTATTCATTTTGTGCTTCTTGTACATTATAAGTGATGGGTGAATCCAAAAAGTGCTGGGTGATCCCATTATAGATTATATGATAGGTATGTACAGAAAAATCTCCAATTAATTTGGTAATGATTATGTTCTCTAAAGAATTATATTGGAAGTCGATCATTCAGTTATTCCAATTTTAAGGGATTTGTAAGTGTTTTTTAAGGAATCTGTGAGATTATTTGAAAATATATCAATATGTTTTATTTATTCTTTATGTGGGTTAATGATGTTTTATTTAATAAATATTGATATCACACGGTTCATGTTTATTGATTTTGTAGACTCTTTCCTTTTCCATGTCTTCATATTTTATGATCCAAGTATTGATGGTTAATATTTCTTTTATGATTCACTCAGGAGCTCTAATTATGTATTCATACCTGTATACCCATATTATGCTCATTATTATATTTAATCAATAATTATTATGTTTATACTTATTAATCATTTTATTTCTCCATTATTATGTTTCCTTTTCCCTAGTTTTTAATGAATGATATTTAATGAGTTATGTATAAAAGGGATTTATCATGGATGATGGTGATGTATTAATGTGAAAAAGAAAAGATATGTTAAGTGGGAGAACATCTCATTTAAAGTCATATGAAGTTTTTATGATGGATATTTTCTTAATTATATTAAACTATAAATATAAATGGACCTCAAATTTATAAGTGACCCAATTTTTCCTTTTTATGTTTTAAGATTTGGATAAAAAAAATTACATCACAATTATTAGAATAAAATATTGTAATGTAATGTTTACAATTTCAACACTGAATCTGTGATATTGGGATATAGGCTATTATAGTTGGTATCAAAGGCATATTTAGATAAATTTAGATATTATGATGTTTTTATTTGATTTTATCTTAAGTGTTATGGATATCATAATAGTTATATAATAATAAGGATTATCATTAGTTAAATGTATTTGAAACCCCATTTAGGCTTTATGTGATGAGATCATAAAGTGAATAATGAAATTTTTTGGGATAGTTTTATTTTGATGGTTTATTTTTAACCCCAAGTATAAACATGAATTTTTATTTAGGGATGAATTATTTTTTCATTTTTAACGAAAAAGAAGGAAAACCCAAAACTGGGTGAAAACCTATCCTATCTGGAAAGGCTACAAGTCCTGAACCCAAAACCGAAATATGAAAATGGTGAAGAACCCACCTTTATCCTACATGATGTCCAAGTTAGTATGACGTTTTACTGGTTAAAATGATTTTTATTTTTTAAACATATGTGATTATATTGGAAAAATAAAAAATTATAAATTTTAGGGGAATATATTTTAAAATCCTTATAATTATTTGGTTTTGAACTTCTTCAAAAAATGTTTCAAGAAATTTAGGGATAGTAATTTATGGAATAATTTAGTTTTAACATTGAGTATTACTATTTAATTTTTACGATTAGTGTATCACATGCTGTTTTAGTCATTTCAATAATTATATTACCATGTTTTCACCATTTTAAATTTGGTTAATGATTAAAGATACGAGAAGTATCTTATTATACCTTTAATGGTTATGTCATCTTTAAATTTTTATTTTAGTTTTTTAAGTGTGAAAAATCATCTTTAATACTCACCATTTAAAGAAAAAGATGAGATTCTGATGGAAATTGGATAAATGGTGAAATTATACTGATCAAGTAATTATATTTCTCTTTTCTCTTGGTTTAGATGGAATGATAATTCCTTATATATAGGAAAAATATTTTAGATGAAAAAGGGTATTCTAATACCTACATTTATGATTAATCTATGGTCTTTTATCATTATAGGTTTATGGTTTTGAGGGACCATAAATTTACAATGATAATTCACTTGTTTGTGATCAATTTCATCAATCAGTCTTCATAATTATTTACTCTTTTCCTATATTCCCACATACATACTCCTATTTGGAAACCTAGTTATGTGTTATTAAATATGACCATTGTACTTACTTTTATATATTATTAATAGGATGTTTTATTTAACCTTTTTACATTGTGGATTTATAAAAAAAATCTATTTTTATATTTTTTTCCTTTGGTTACGAAGATAAAGATTAAATTGAGAGGACACAGTTTTTTTAAAGGGTGGTGGATGTAACACCCTAAGATTTTAAAAGAAGAAAATTAATTTTGATAGAATAAAGGAAATAAAACAATTATTTTTTCTTACTGTACATTCAATAGTCAGTTTAACTTTCATTACACACAACCCTATTATTTTTATGTTTGATAGCATATTCAACACCCAACACTAAACTTAAACAACCCATGATATATATATTATCGATATAGAATAGTCATTAAATTAGTGGGTATGAATAGTATTAAAAATATTATGGTATATATATATAAATTTCTCACTCAATAATAATTATTTATAAATGTTTAGTAAATTTTCAATCAATTTTTACTTAAGTTATTTTATTCTTCAAAAATATGTTTCCTTCAAAAATGATGTTTCATTATTTTCAATAAAGAAATATTATAATAAATTTTTGGAAATTTTAGAAAATTTATTTTATAAAATAGAATTAATTTTTTGAATTATAATATGAAAATTAAATTTTTCAAATTTTGGGTTTTTATGAAAATATTGGTTTTTTCAGTGAATAATGAAAATACAGATTTTTGCAGAAAATATTTTATCTTCAATAAATTAATTAATATAAAATTCATATTTGTTTTTAATATGTTTTCATGTAATATAAGTATTATTTAATAGTATTTAATTACTATTTAATCAACTTTATAATAACTTTTCTTATTTTTTTGTTATTGGGTTTAAAAACGTATATGTCTAAAACCCCTTTTAAAATGCATAGTGTTTCTTCTTTGTAATTAATTAAAATAATCCATAATAGAATTTTTTTTAAATTATATATATATGTATAAAACATATCATTAAATAGTAATTTATTTTCATATAATGATTATTCTTAGTCAATGAATTAATATAGAATAATCGTGTTCAAAAAAATACTTTTCTTAAACACATTTTCTCTTGCTATGTCTGTGGGATTAATATTTAATTAAAATTTTCTACTTATGTAAATTTAATTTGGAAAAATAGATTACACAATTAAAATTATAATAATTTATAATTTCTAATAATTCCATATTAATTTTTCACCTAAGTGATTAGTGAAAACAGTTAAATTTAATTAAAACAATTAAAGGAAAAATGAATTTACTATTGGATTAAACATTAAAAATAAGTACAAAATGACCTAGAAACTTATAAAAACAAAATTTTAGGGACATATTTAGATAATTATTACCATATAATATATTTTAATGATTTTCTAGGTATACTATTCCATGAATGTGACAAATATAAAAAGTTATGTAAGGAAGAAGACAAAAAAACGATCCATTTTTCCTTTTAATTTCTATAATTCCTTAGGAAAGGGAAAATCATATGGTTAGTTATATAAATATTTATGAAATATAAATTAGTTATTTTTATCATTATAATTTACAATTATTTTTTATATATGAAACGATCAGTTAAATTTCATAAGAAATCCGAATTTTGTAATTATTTAGTAAATTATTAACTAAAAAATGATACTAAATAAATTAACAATGTATTAAATTGAATGAGTTATTGTATTAAATTAATTTTTTAGATTAATATGTCATGATACTCAGGTTTTAAATTTATAAAATAAAATTTTATCTCTATCTTCGTACTTTTAAATTTAAATTAAATAAATAATGTCAAAATTTACATAAATGTTATTTTATAGTAAATGATATTTTATTAAAATATTTACAATTAATAAAAATATTATCTTCATCCAAGTTATTTTTCTATTTTAATAAATATAATATATGGTACTTTCATAGACCAATTTAACTTTTATAATTAACTTTTTTATTCATTAATAGTAAAAACATGTTATGCATAATCACGGTTAAAGGAGTGTTTTTGCACGTTACATGCACTTCATTGAAAATTAATTTACCAAAAACATGGGTTTTTTATTTTATAATATGTATTTATTTATTTTAATTTTTTTAATGTATATATAATAATTATCACTTGAATTTAGTCTTATTGTTTATAGTACTTTTGTTAGACTACTAGTAACCATAATGAAAAACCAAAATGAAAAAAAGGAATCTAAGATGTTAAGGAAAATAATTTATAAAAAATGTTAAATAAAATTTTGTGAAGGTTTTTTAAAAGATACCCTTTAAATTTTGGAGCCACTTTAGGTAATTTTTACCTCCCAATAGCGAATAATTTAGTGTATTTACAAGAATTCCACTCTTCCTAAACTATAAAAGGGCACTCACTACCCTCACTTATTCACACCTCTCAAGCAATTTGGGTCATCCTAAATCTTACCAAATAACTTAAAACCTCACTAATATAATCCTATAATTCTAAATGTTGTCATAATTAAATCCAAGTAAGGTCTTTGGTTCAATCCAAAAGTAGTTACCTAAAGAAGAGGTAACATTCATCAATGAGCTTTTTTGTTTTATTTCTTTCTTCAAACCTTCAATTATTATTATACCATGATTATATAATAACAATAGTATAATACATATATTTAGATATTTTTATTTTAATGGTATGACCAATAAAAACACAAATGCCATCAAATGGGTTATGAAACCATTGTTCGTGTGTAATACGGACTACTGCCTCACGAATCGATGTCGTTTATTTTTCCATTACCACCTCTAAGGATTGGGAATATTGGTGAATTTAAAGTTTATATTTTGAATTAATAACATAATTATACATATTTACTCATTATATCACATATAACCTTTTTCTATTCCATATCATACGGGATAGAAAAACATCATTCATGTGTACGATATACTACTGCCTTGCGAAGAGATGTAATGTATCTTTCAATAAAACTTTACATAGAAGATAATATGGGTAGAGATAATGCATTTATATTATAATAATGAAATTATATTGATATTAATGACCTAATTATATTTATCTAAATATAATACATTATTTTATTTATTTACTATTGAGACACTGAAAAATGAATTACCTCATTCTGGGATATGTGGAATACCGCCTCCTCGAAGCGATGTGATTCCTTTTACAAGACAAGAATGATTTATGTAAGTATATATAATTAAATATAATGGTATATATGACATAATTATCATTTTTAAGGATCAAATATTACTTAAATCGTTTCCATAATGACCACTGAATAATGGAAACGTTACTTATGTGTGTGTACAACCTACCGTCTCAATGATCGTAACATTAGTTCATTTTTCATAACCATATTTAATGATTGGTTTTTAAATTATAATAGACGAATAAAGTATATAAATATATTATTATTATTATTATTATTTATTCATTTAAATAATTAAATTTTGGACCATATTAAACCTACCTAATTCATTTTTGAATCACAACCCGAATATAGGAAAAACATTTGATTTGAACATAATTGATTATGTAATTATATATAAACTTTTTATAAGTGAAAAAAAAGTAATAATAATATTAGAAAATATTATTAAAAAATTAAATAATTAATATAATTTTATTATTCATTCATATAAATAAAAGTCATGAAGAATTAGACTCATGGTATGAGTTTTTCGCTTCTCACATTTATTTCAATAAGATACATGCCATTTTCACCATTTATTTTTATTTTGTGGGGTATATACTACCCATAAATGTATTTTATGATTATTATCCATAAATTTACATAGATTTACATATCTATTTTACGATCTCTCTTTCATTTGGTCTACAATTTCAGTGTTACTAAATCGGCTATAGTTTTTTGCATGATTTTTCTTCTTTTAGACTTATGCCATTTATGCACATAACATATCTTATGATGTGTATAGACATACCCTTTTGAATATTTATTTCATGAATATTTTTATTTTAATTATATTATAAGTTTCATTAAATTTTATTATTTCATGGGGCTTACGATTCAATGATACCAAAGTGGCAAGAAATTTTTGTTATAATCTCATCGTTTATCATGATTGTTTGTGATTTTGCTTCCAATGATGATATATTATGATACATATCATAATAACTCATGAATTTTGTCCTCCAATGATAATTAATGATATTTAAAAGTGATATTACCATTTCCCTACTCTTTTTTCTTACAATTATGTATAATTGTTATTCAATGAAAATCTGACATTATATCACTCTTAAGTCAGAAATATGTGTTATTCCAAAAATATGTATACTAAAAATGTTGATATTTTGAAAAATTTCATAATGGTTTATAAAAATCACCGTCACTAATATTTACACTATAAAATTTTATTTCAAGGGAATATTATTTCACTTTTAAAACAACATCCATTTGGATTTTACAGAAAATATTGAAGGAATATTCATTTCGTTTTACAAACAATACACTTTTCTAGCCTTTTTACCTTAAAAGTAATGTTCTTCAAGGAATTTACAGAATTAACCACTAAAATAATGAACATTTTTTTAATCATCCGTTAAAAATTTATAATGTTATTTTTAATAAAAAATTATGGTTAATATTCTAAAATTATATATATTTTAAAATATTTTCATGGAAAATGGTTTTCAAAATGTTTTATGTTTTAAAAATATATTTTCAGAATGAAAAGGGTATTTTTACCCAATTTTTTAATGATGCTTTAAATTTATTTACATTAATAAAATCCAATAACCATTATTGTTAATTATTCTCCAGTGGGTGAATTTTGTAATGATACATCAGCATTCCTTCTCGAGATAGATTAAGATTATTTCAAATTGATTATTATGGAACCCATTTATTTTCCATGGGATAACCATGTTTCAATGAGATTTTTTTGGAACACATTTACTTTAAATTGGTTAATCATGTTTCACTGGTATTATTTTTGAACACATTTCTTTTCCACAAGATAATCATCTTTCAAAGAGATTCACAAGAAATCCATTTTATTACGATGGCTTGATCATGTTATAAAAGAATAATGATTCTTTCAATGAGTTTTATGATGAAATATATATGTAATTTATTCATTTATTGATTCTTTGATATTAAAAATGATTGGTACACCTAGATAACACCTAGTAAGCCCATTATGGCTAATACGATGGGTTCGAGCCGATAACCCTTCAATGCATTGGGTAATAATTATATCCTATAGAGAATTATCTTGTAAGTCATCTATATGGTTAATCTAAATTAAGGGTTCTTTATGGTCTCTATCAGATAGTGTTCCAAGAAAACAAATATGGTTTATCTATGCTTGATATGGTTTTATGATGTTTCATTGGATTAATATTGATTTTACATGGCTCACGATTATTGATTCTGATAACCCTTTCCTTTTCCATGTTTTTATATTTTATGATCCAGGTATTGATGGGTACGAGTTATTTTAAGATTATTTATTAAACTTTGATTATGTTTTCATACCCTTATACACTTCATGTTCTCATTGATAAAATTCAATTACTAATGATTATTTTTACCCTTAGTCTGTATTTGAGCTCACCATTCTTTTGTTTCAATTTCCCCATGTTTTAAAGAATGATGTTTAATGAGTTATTGATAGAAGGGATTTATTATGTATGATGATGATGTATTAATGTGGAAATGAAAATTTGGTTAAACTAGGATAAGTATTAATTTATTTTCATGTGAATTTTTTATGTAAGAGTTCATCCTAATTATCCAAAACTATAAAAATAAACGGTCCTCATGTTTTTTTGTGATCCAATTCTTCCTTTTTATTTTGTAAGTTTAGATGAAAAAAATGGGTCACAATTAACATCATCAAATCTATAATTATAATGTGTATGATTTTTTCTCTGAATTCAGGAGTATGAGTTCTAGGATGTTATATTAGGAATATTCTCTAATAATTTAACATTGTTTTTATAAACATCTAACATTCCATAGTTTGGAATTTTGTTTTAATGGGATCTCATGGAATTATTCCCTAGGAATATACTAATATGGATTTATATTTTAATGAATGTTTTCATTATGATCATGAATCATGTATATTCTCTATGTGTTCACATTTAATAATCCAAAATTCACTGTATATATTAAAAATTATTCTCAAATATTCTAGAATGATTATGATACTTTTTTTAATTTGTTCCATGATTTACTTTTGGGTCGATCTTTATAGACGCGCATTGGGGATTTGGTAAATTTGTGAATTGAGATATCTTGGCTGATTCCCAAGTACAAATACTTACATTTCCATGCATATGGGCGAGATCCAATTACTAATGGTTACATAAAATTATATTAGGAACACTATAAATTTCATGCATATCCATCCTTTGAATGAATAATATCCTAATAAAACATATACACCCAACTAGAAACATATTCCCAAACAAAATACACTTTAAAAAACATTGAACACTTTATTTGGTTATTAGAGTATATTCTCTCATGGTAGAGAACCTTTTTCCTATCACCCAAAACACATGTGAAACCATATAATACATTCAATACATGTTACACAACATTTATTTTTTACATCTATCCTTGCAAAAAAAATAACAACCAAAATTAACTTTGGATAAATGTATGAATAAATATCATCTGAATAAAAAAAAGTAAAGTGAAATATTATATAAATTTAATAAATAAATCGAAATTATCATTAAATGATAAAATTATTTTTATCAACTAAAAACTAAATTAAATTTAAAAATTTAAAAAATAAATTTCAATATAAAATTTATAAAAATATGAACCATTATACTCCACAAAAAATGTTCTTTAGCACTGGAAAAATAACTTAAAATTATCCCTATTAATAACCGAAACTAATTATGAGTAATTTTTCAAAATGTTACCAAAAATGATATATCAATCCTCATATAAAAATTTATTTTCAATAAATATTATTCATTCTTCTCTATGTGGATTAATATTATATATATATATATATATATATATATTCGTTCTCAATTTGTAACATACCATGAATGAAAAAACATTTTCTATTTTCTCTCAAAAGAATAAAGACATGTGGTGTTTCTCACATACATAAGAAATGTGTGTTCAATATAGGATTATAATTTGTTTTCACTTTTCTATAATATTAAAATATGAAATATTATTTTAAATTTTTTTCCTTGGTAGGAAAGGTCTATGGATTTGATTTAAAGATTAAAAATTATAAAAGTCTAAAATTATGTGGATTTCACTCCTTGGTAAAACAAAAATTTAATTTAGTTAAATTGCGTAGGGTTTGGAATGTTTTATCTTATTATAAATTATACAAATATTGAAAATAAATATAAATGAAAATAAATTTAAACAAGTAATAATCTAAAAACCTTATTATTCAAATGAAATCCCAAAAAATTGGTCTTAAAAGTTAAAAATAGATTTTAGAGATTCATTTTATGTAATAGTGTATGGTTTTTAAAAAAAAGTTAATATAATATAAATATTAAAAAATTAAACATTAAAAAATATGTGTTGTTGCCTCTCCCACAAAAGTCTTTTTAATGTTACCAATGAATATTTTAAGTATGAATATTACAAGAATATAAAAATGTTGAAAAATGTGAACTTAAAATTGAGAAGGATATATAAAGACTTCGTTTTGAGGGGAATGTTGAAGTCAACATCCTTTGACCATTAAAAAAACATAATAAGGACAAAAATTTGAGTAATCAAATTAAAGTAAATACTAAATAAATTTCAAAAACTATATTATAATATTGGGGTCACACGCTAAGGAGATGAGTTTAACTATCATAAAATAGAAAATAAAAATAATCACATAGGGTTCGATAGAATATATGGATTATTTAGAAGTAACCACCGCATGTGAGATTGTTCATGTATCAAAATTAGACACTAATATTAGAGAACCAATGAAATAAAATAAATATGAACCATCATAAAAATTTATAGAGAGAGATATATTTACAGGGGTAATATTTTTGTAGAATGGAGCCTTACTATTCATTTTTATTCTCCCCTCAAATTGTTAATCATGGTGTCGTTGAGAAGGTAGTAAATTATCTTTACCTACTATGGTTATTATATTGATGACCACTATATCCTTTATAGTGGGATATTCTTTATAATGATCACTATTCTTGGTTATAAATTCCATGTCTATCCATATACATTTTTTATTATGAGAAGATGACTGTTAAGTTATGTAATAATAAAAATGTTGGAGAAAATATTTGAAAAATAACACTCCCAATATTAAAAGTTTAAAGTAAATTTAGATGTCAAAATCAAGTGAAAATTGGTCCTGAACGGGATCTGAAAAACCATCCCAAAAGAAAAATAGAATATTGGTTGAAAATCCATACAAATAATCCACTAATAACGAAGGTTATCTAATTCTAGTTTCATACTGTTGATATCCTCATATATAAAATCTTTTTTTCCCATATACTTTTGTACTCCACTATGTTGATCTCCATCTAAATAAATATATATAGTAAAATAATGTTTTTGAGTGTTGATCCAGGATAGTTTTTCTTCATTTGTCATGATTTGTATGCTTATTTAATACAGTCTAATGACATATTCCATATATATGAGAACAGTAAAAGTATCTTTCATTCCCTACTTGAAATTCATAAGAAACATGATAAAAGAGATATAGTCACCATCTTATTGATATTTTTTGTACTACATCTCCCATTATGTAAATTATAATGATCACCTGTGTCTATTATGACTTTTATATTATCGTCATTAAAGTTTAAGAATCTTTATTTCCCCCCAATTTATATATTTTTAGTTTTATAATATTCATTGATGACTATTAATTTTCATGTTGACCTTTTCACCATAAGTTTAGGTGTGAGGAATAATCCTTGAACCTTTTTTCTATTCTTCCCATTATTCACTGGATAATCTCTCTTGTCATTAGATCATTTCATCCCATTTATCATTCTGAATTTTAACAGATTTTCAGCCTTAGTCCCCTGAAAATGTAATGGAATTAGTGAGATACCATCCACACATGATTCATCCTTTACAGGGGATTTTGTTTCCAGTGTGGGGAGGTTTGTACGATCATGAATCTCTTAAATGACCAAGTATTTTCCAAATCTTAGAATATCTCATATACTTTTCTTACCGTCCTATACTCCTCTACCATCTAGTCAAATGTTTCATAGTCCTTGTAATTTCTAATAAAATTCTTAAGGTAGTTACTCATCACTAGATTAAGACTTTTATATATAACTATAGGTGTTTTTGATATAGAAAAATTCACTTCTATTCTATTATTAAGAGGTGGTAGAAATATGGAGGATTCAAGAACTCTATCCAAAACCTTAAATATATTAACATGATTCTTGTACATAAATAAAAAATATAAGATTTCATAAATCATTAAATAAATGTTCTATAAATAATAAACTCTTATTGTATCAGTAAAGGAGATATATTCCGTGTGGGAAAATTCCTCCTGGGTGAATGATCCAGTCTAAAAACTTTATCATAGGATTTTGTAGGCACAACATCTTTATCCATTACATTCTGGTCTATTACTCTTCCATTATCGCATATGACCCAACCCCTTAATGATTTTAATGGATTATCCATGATATCATAAAAATCATAAATAAAGGTTAAATTTAATGAAAGAAGAGGATAATAAAGAACAATTATGTGTATATTAAGATTCACTCACTGCCCTAACTATCCTAATTTTATCCTATTTATCAATTTCTTATGGAATTGTTGTATTAAATTAATTGGACTGTAGTTTTGAAACTATACCTCCACCTCATGAATTAACTCATATGTGAATAACATTATTATTATTACCTCTTTACATTTTTAGTATGGCCCTTGTGATATGTACTATTGATGTTTGGAATTAATGAATACAAAAATTTCATTTAACTGTTTAATGTATTTTTTATTAACATATATAATATACTGAAACTACTCCTTGCTGTATTAAATTTCATCATCTTGAAAATAAGGGGTTATATGATTTTCATGACTGTTATCATTGTTATATTATAATCCTTCCTATTATTCTCCCATGTCCACCCTATGTGGTTTTTTAAGTTGTTAGCATTAAAATATTTCTTATTTGGAAGCCCATAGAAACAAAAAACGTAAAACATTATATTATTGTTTTTGGAATGAGACACATATTATAGTCATTAGTAGAACCATTTTCAATAACATGTTACATAAAATTGGATCCACTATATATTAATGATCACACTATTGCAGGTATACTAATTGAAGGAGACAATAAAAGAAGAGAAATAAGAATATAGAAAATAATGAATTAAAATAAAAATAAAATAAATAATATTTACATTGTGGTTGATAATAAATTATCCTATGAAAAACCTATCAATTATACTATATTAACACAATACCTATATTTAGGACTATATATATATATATATATATTTTAACTTGAATAAAGTATTATGCATCGTAATTCCCCAACCCTAGTTACCCAGAGTTAGTTCCTTATTATATAACATTGGCATGATACAAGGAATCATGTCCCGAAAGACTGATTAGTTTATTAGCCTTAGAAGTACTAGATACATTAATAATTTTTAAATTTCACCATGAAATAAAAAAACAACAACATTGTCTTCATTAATCATATACATATCCCATAGACTATCCCAATAGGTCAGTCATAATATACTTCTTCACATCATGGTAAAAATAAAACATTGAAAGGGATGAGCTCAGATACTCCATAAGGATAACAATATAGCAGAAACATTCATAAATAAGCTTAACAATTTAAGGTAATTTATAAGACAAAAACAAAAGCCTTTTAAACTTGAACTTTAGTATAATATAGAAAAGATAAAATCAAATAATTCCATTTACTTATTCACATGGATATTCTACTAGTTGAATAATCACATACAACATCAATAGCCACTTTCATAATGATGGAATTCATAATGCCAGACTTCATAATCAAATAGTCAAGGCCTTGTTCCAAGACTAAAAATAAGATTTTGTCAAGGACTTATGCCAATAAACTAGTTTTTCTCATGATACTTATCGATGCATCAAAGAGCTATAGCGGGCTCCACCTGCCACTTACTAAGTCCAGTGCATTCTTCTTATAAAAAGGTTTAAACATAACATAAAAATTCGTATTAAAACTAGCCTACGAAATGTCAATACTTTATATATAAACCATGAATGTTGTAAAAATAACAAATCCACAATAAAACATATCACAAAAACTTTAACACAATATCAAAGTTTTGTATCATAATAAATCAACTTCAAACAATCTTAAAATCCATCAAAGGATGTTGACATAGATCAAATCAATACATTTTTAGAGAAATATATCTTTCTATTTTGATATAATTTTAATGTCATATAATTATAAAAGAAAACATTTATTTTTGAAAATATTATTACAATATTTTAATAGAATCTTTGACAATGTTATAACGGCAGAAAATAGTCACACCCGCCGTATAAGTTAATAAACAGTCTTTCCTTAATTTTGTCGAAAAGGTCGTAAAGTACCTTGTTTGGGAAAATGACGAAAAGATTCCATTAAAAACATATTAGGTCAAATAAGGGTATAAATGACTTTAACCCATTGTGTGTTAAATAGTAAAAATGTTTTGAAATACATTTTTAAGAAACATGGATGTGGATGATAAAGAGGTCCAGTAAATAATTACGTATAAACAACCTCGGATAATGAAGAGAATGTGAAATTAACCCTTATCTTGTACTTTTCCATAGACAATGGTATATTAACCTCATGAGTAATAGTTAAAACACTATTATTAAATTATACAAGAACTATATACATAAATATGATATCATATATGATCTTATAATATTGCATTGTTAATAACATTTCAGTAGTATCATCATTTCGGGTGTTAACTGTTCATTTTACTTTATATGATTTGTTATGTAATCCATGTTTTCTATGGATAGGATGTATCTTATTCATATTAAAAATGATATTAATTCTTTAAACATTATTTTTTTAATCAACAAATAAAAATTATTCTTTTATGGATATCATGGGGAATGAATCTCTTCACGTTCGTGGAGACGGTATTCCGTACATTCGCACAAGCGACAATATCATTCTTTTGATTTAAAATCATATTTAAATAGATGGTATATCATATATAAAGAATCATTAACATGTTATATTTATTATTTAAATCAATTATAGATCATTATTATACCCATCCAAATAATAATGTATTGAATAACAACTACACCACAACGTGGAGACGGTAAGCCGTACGTACGCACATATGATGAAATTTCATTAATAGGATGTATAGAATAATGAATATGGTTATAAAATATTTATAATAACATCATTGTATATAAAAGATACTGGAGTTTTTATTTTATAATGGAAACAACAAGGAAAGAAGAAGTGGAAGAAGAAAATAAAGAGAAAGATGTGATGAAATATTTACCTCTTATTCGGGTTATTCCTTTTGATTTAATCAATAGGGCTCCATAGGATGGAATTATGACTCAATTAAGGCCTATAAGATGAAGGGAGGACATTTTATAGGATATATGGGAAGGGGTTGGCCGAGGAAAATGGATTTGGTGGTGTTAAATTAAAAGAAGGGGAAATGCCCTTTTATAAGAGGGGTGACGAGAACCTTAGGAACAGATTGAAATATTATTTTATAATAAAATAATATTCAGTTTCTAATGGCTCCAAAGTGATTTATTTCAATGATAAGGTGGGTATGGTTATAAAAACACTCAACCAATTATTTTTAGATAGGTATGGGTCACTATATGAACCTAATATTTTAGATTTAACTCTTAGTTAAATAGTTTGACATTTACCTTGTCTCTTTGTATTTTTATATTATATGGTTAATAAACTTACTATAAAATTCCAAGAGAAACCCAAGTTGTTCATTAATAATACAATTATAATTATATAAGTCCATTGCATAATCCTTATATTATTTGGAATATTATATCAATTAATAATATAATATTTGTTTTAAAAACACTTTTATTCAAATTTTGACACTATTTGGTATTTTGTTTTTGTTAAATTCAAAAAATCATTGTTACTTCGAAAAAAATTCATTTATCCAACCCTAACATGCATATTAACCTATAAAATTAGTTTAATTGATAAAAAAATTAAATTAGATTTATTTGGATATTTATAATATCAATTATTCTAATCTTTCATTAATAAGGTAATTACTGCATCATCATTGTGTCACAAATAAATTTAATTATTTAATGTCTAAAAATTATAAATAAAATACCATTATGTAGTAAATATTTTAATATTTATAATTAATATTTATAGTAGAATATATATTGTTTCTAACTCTATATTAAAAATGTTTTTTTATGAATACATGAATTTAACACGTTTAACTCTTCTTTGAAATAAATAACAATAAATTTTCTAATCTAATCCAAGTGGTCTTAAAGGATCATATTTTCTTCCTAACGTTGTTTTTTTTCAAATAACACTTATCCATTAGAATTAAAACATATGTTAGGGTAATAATAGTATCATTTTTACCTTTAATTGCACTGTTTACTTTTAACCTTGGTAAATAAAAGTAAAAAGTTACTATTCATCAAAAATTATTTTTATCTTATTGAACCAAATTTAACATAATGATATCAACCGTGTCTCTTGGATTTTTAATATTCAACTCACAAAAGTAGTAAAATTAATTTTTATGTAAATTTTTAAATGCTCCTAGGAGGTGGGTAAAAGACGGTAAAAAGTTTAATAAATTTTTATATATTTAATCTTACTATAAAATGACTCTGATAAATTACATTAAACTTATATAGGTATTATTTTTCATTTTTTTTCCTAAAATATATTTAAATTAAATAAATATTTATTTAAATTAAAATTAGGTTTTAAACAATAACTCAGTGTTTTTCACTATTCACCAAAAATTGATATTTTTCCAAAAAATAAAAAAAAATCACCCTAAGTTAATTTCTATATTACGAATCCAAAAATGAAGTCTATTTTGAAAGATAAAATTTATAAAATTTCAAAAAGTGTGTATTACTATTCATAACGGCTAGTTTGATTTGTTGTGGTGTGTTTGAAATCAAAATTGCGTATAACACAAGCTATTGTATTATTCAAAGAGAAACGTATTGTGGAAGCTTGGTGTGTTACATTCTCCCCTCCTTAAAATAATTTCATCCTCGAAATTTCTAGAATATTACTACAAAAAAAGGCTCTGGTGGTTCTTTATCATAAGTTCCTCAGGTTCCCACATTTCCTCTACTATCTTATGATTTCTCCATATAACATTTATCAGACGAGTCATTCGGTTTCTCAAAACTTGTTCTCTTGTATCTATAATCTTGGAAGGCTCTTCATAATAATATAGATCAAGTTCCAGTTCTAATTCCTCATAATTGAGTACATGCGTTGTGTCAGGCATGTATTTTCTCAACAGTGATAGGTGAAACACAAAATGAACTTTGGAGAGACTTGGCGGTATTTCCAAACGGTAAGCTACAGCCCCAATTTTTTCTATAATTTCAAAATGTATGATATACCTGAGATTCAATTTACCCTTCTCACCGAATCGTATAATTCCCTTCCATGGTGATACCTTCATGAAAACATGATATCCTACATAAAATTCCAAAAAAAATTCAGTTATCAACATAGATTTTCTGCCTACTTTGAGATTATTTGATGTGGGTTTTGATTACCTTCACATTCTCCATCATTTACTCAACAAGTTTTAGGACTATGAGTTTTCATTCACCAACATCATCCCAACAGGTTGGTGTGTGACATCTATTTCTGTATAATGCTTCATATGGTGTCATCTGAATACTTGAATGCAAGTTATTGTTATAGGAAAATTCTACCATAGGTAAATATTGATCCCAAAAACCTATAATATCAAGTGAGAGAGATCTCAACATGTCTTCTAACATTTTAATAGTCCATTCTGATTATCCATCAATAGAGGGTGGTAGGCAGTGCTCAAACAAAGTTCAGTATCCAGGGATTTCTGAAGACTTTTCTATAATCGTGATGTAAAATGGGGATCACGATCAGGAATAATTGATAGGGGAACTCTATGAAGTCTTACAACTTCATTAATATATAGTCTTGATAGTAGTTAATGTGGGAAATCTTCTCTTATAGAAAGAAAATGTGATGACTTGGTAAGACGATCAACAATGACCCATATTGCATCATTCCTTCTTGGATTCCTCGGTATCCCCATGACAAATTCGATCGTAATATTATCTTATTTCCACTTAGGTATAGGAAGAGGTTACATGACTTGTCTAGGCTATTGCCTTCCAGCTTTCACTTGTTGATAAACCATACATCGTGACACAAAATCAGCAATCACCCTCTTCATGTTGGCCAACCAAAAATGTTCCTTCAAATCTCTATACATCTTGGTGATCCCATGGTGTATAGATAAATTGTAGCTACGAGAATCATCCAAAAATTCCCTTTTTAGATCAACTATATCGGGAACACAAAGTCTCTTCCAAAATTTTAAAACCCCATCATTATATATGGAGTCAAAAAATCTCCCATCATTCACACCTTTAATTTTCTTTTGAAACTATTCATCATCATTCAGAGAACTTTTTATCCATTCTATTTAATATAGTTTGGAAAACATTTGAAAAATCATTGATGTTTCACCTTCCATGATTATTCCTATATCCATTTTTACTAGATCCATGAAAATAGGATCCCTTTCAACTCTCATCTTGTTCAAAACAATATGATCTTTTATCCTCAAAGCATCTTCCACCTTATTTTCCTTCCCCGGGTGGTAGTGTATTGTGAAATAATAATCTTTGAGTAGTTCAAACCATCTCCTCTGCCTCATGTTGAGTTCCTTATGTGAGAAAGTATACTTCAAACTCCTGTAATCAGTATATATCTCACATTTTTCACCATAGACATAATGTCTCCATATCTTCAAATCAAATATTGTAGCTGATAACTCAAGATCATTAGTAGGTTAATTTTTCTCATGAATTTTTAGCTTTGGTGATGCATTTTCAATACCCCTATCATTCTGCATAAGGACACAACCAAGTCCTTTCTTTGATGCATCACTATAAATAATGAACCCATAATTCCTTGATGGTATATTCAAGATAGAATCATTGACTAATCTTCTCTTCAATTCTTCAAAACATTCTTCACACTCTTTTTTCCAAACAAATTTAACCCATTTACGTGTGATCTTGGTTAATGGGTAAGCTAATCAGGAAATATTCTGGAAAAAATGCCGATAATAACATTCTAAAACAATAAAACTACATACCTTAGTCATACTTGTCGGTGCTGGAAATTCTTTGATTTCCTTGGTCTTGGAAGGATCAACAGAGATTCCATCCTTAGAGACAATATGGCCAAGAAAATAAATCTCTTGAAGCTAGAATTCACACTTGCAAAACATCCCATATAATTCATTTCTTATGAGAGTTTTCAGAATGGGGCGCATGTGATTTTCATGATCTTCATAGATTTTGGAGTATACCAGGATAGCATCAATAAATACCACTACAAAGTCATCAAGATATTCCTTGAAAACTATGTTCATTAGATCCATGTAAACAGAGGGTGCATTAGTCAGTCCAAAAGGCATTACTGTAAACTCATAATGCCTGTACCTGGTTCAAAATATTGTCTTCGTAATGTCTTCCTTCTTCACACACAACTGATGATATCCAGATCGAAGGACAATATTTGAAAAATATTTAGCTCCATTAATTTGGTTGAATAAATCATCAATGAATGGTAGGGAATACTTGTTCTTTATTGATATAACATTGATCTCCCTTTAGTCAATGCACAAACTCACAGATTTTTCATTCTTTTTAACAAAAAGGACAAGGGCTCCCCATGGAGAAACACTATGGAAAATAAATCCATTGTGACTCAATTACTCTAATTGTTTCTTTAGTTCCACTCATTCCACAGTGTATATTCTATAAGGGGTCCTCAATATGGGCCTTGAACCAAGAATTAAATCAATTGAAAACTCAATTTCTCATCCTAGAGGATGTCCAGGTAAATCTTATGGGAACACATCAACATATTCTTTCACAATAGGTACACCCTATATTTTAACATTTCTTTCCTCAACAACATTTATTTCATTCTCTTCCTCCATAATAATTGAATTTAGTTGAACTATTGGGGGTGGATCTAGATAAGAATCGTGTGGTGACGTTCCTTCTCTAAAGATAAGGTACTCCTTATTATCATTGAAAATTGTAACTTCCTTTGTCTTAAAATAAATTTGGTCATCATGGTCTGAAAGCCAATCTATTTTGAGGATTATATAAATTTCAATCACGATAATGAAGATGATATCATTAGATAAAGAACATTTATATGTCCTAATGGGAACTGATTCACAAAACATTATTGCGATGATAATTCCCTTAGGTGTCTTGACTGAAAACTCCCTTGTTAAGTCAAATTGAAAATATCAAATTTTCTTAGAAAACTGGGAAGATATGAAACAATGTGATGATACAGAATCAAAAAAATCATTTTCTAAACTTGAGGAAACCATTAAATTACTAGCCACCATGTCTTTCGAAGCTTCAACCTCAATATTAGTGATAGCATAAGCTTTGCATTGATCTCTTTGACTTCTCTAAGGTAATTTTCCTTGGCACTAAGGACATTAATTTTCGTAATTCCCCCTTTTTCTACAATTTTAGCATTCAACATTAATAGTCTCTTTATTCCCCTTGCAATCACAAGCTTGGTGGCCTTTTTCACCACACTTATAATAGACTCCCATTCCATTCAGGAAAGTACAGAGGTGATTATTCAAAAATTTACTATAGGATGGATATTAAACATTACACTTCTTCCCCTTATTTCAATTTCTAGAGTGTTCACCAAATCTATTCTTCTCTTACTTTGCATTAAAGTCATAAGACATAGATAATTCCAATTCTTTCTTGATTGCACATGAGACAATATCTTCGTACGATGAGACAGATTGTGATAATAATGCTCGATGGAGGAATGGTTTTAACCCATCAAAGAAATGATCAATCTTACTTCTTGGGTTACGTATATAATATGCAGCATGCCTTACTATCCTTGTAACATTAGCCTCATACTTTGCGACATTATCATCCACCTTTTTCTTCAGACATAGAAAGTATCATTTTATATCAGCTCGATTGTCATGAGGAAAGTGTTTTTCAAAGAAAATCTCTTTAAATTACCTCTATTCTATATTTGATACTTCATCATCTTCCTTTGTGTTTTGAACCAATTTCCACCATTGATCAGCATCTCCAGTGAGGTGATAAACTGAAATGAAAACTTTTTCCCTTTAGCTACTCCCCAAAGCGTAGAATATTTTCACTAAGGAATTTATCCATTGCTAAGATACTAATGGATTTATACTCTCATTGAATGTTGGTGGTTGTTTCTTCATGAATCGATCTAATATTGATCCTCCGCATTGTGGATTAGGGTGCTCCATATAGGTATGTTTATTATTTATAACCTGAGTGAGTTTTCCTAGTATGGTGATAAGCTGATCAGCAATAGTTGCTTCACTAGAACCACTATAATTATCTTAAGTAGGAGGTAAATACCTACATGGATTACATTCATTGATACGGTTTCCATTCCTTCCACTAGGCGCTATTTCTAAACAATGGGATAAACTAGATTAGTTTATAAATCATAATACATAATTCCAAACCTTTAAAAGAGTTAACATAAATTGAACAATTTATGGATATAATCCATAATCATAAAAAAATTTACTTTGAGGATGTATATACTCATAAAACCTTGATAATGGTTTGTAAAGAAAATGATAATTATCCTAAGCATATCCCCCAGGAGTGTCATAACCAAGAGTCTAGTAAGGCCTATTGTTGTGCAACAGTTCCCGTTCGAGTCTGGCTCAAAGTGATGTTTTCGGGTTTTACCACTAGGTACATCTGCGCCAGAGCCGCCTCTACCTGGTCGTATCCAGACAGGGATGTATTTCTTGTAAAACTCACAAAAACTCTACATTACCAAAATTCTATGAAGTTCTTCTATACTAATCCTCAAAGTCTATCTTAGGGTAATGCGATCTAATCAGAGTTTATCTAAATCTAGCTTCCAAGGTTTGTACTAAACTTCCTTTGATGCCAACTATAATGCCCCAACCCCAGTTACCCAGATTCAGAGCATTATTACATTACATTGGCATGATACAAGGAATCATGTCCCGAAAGACCAATTAGTTTATTAGTCTTAGAAGTACTGGATAAATTCATAATTTTTACATTACACCATGAAATTAAAAACATAAACCAAATTTTCTTCAATAACCATATTCATATCCCATAGACTATCCCTGAAGGTTAGTCATAATATACTTCTTTGCATCCTGGAAAAAATAAAACATAGAAAGGGGTGATCTTAGATGATTAGTAAGGATAATAGTATAGTAGAAACTATCATAAATAAGCATAAATATTTAAGTAAATGTATAAGACAAAAACAAAATCCTTTTAAACATGAACTTCATCATAATATTTTAAAGATAAAATCAAATAATTCCATTTACTTATTCACATGGTTATTTTACTAGTCTAATAATCACATGCACTATCAATAGACACTTTCATAATGATGGAATGCATAATGCCAGACTTCATAACCACACAGTCAAGCCCTTGTGCCAAGACTTAAAATATGATTTTTTTCAAGGAATTGTGTTAAGGAACTAGTTTGTCTCATGGGACATACTGATACATCATGGAGCTATAGCGGTCTACACCCGTCACTTACTAAGTCCAATGCATTCCTCAGATGAAAAGGATTAAACGTAACATAAACATTCATATTAAAATTAGCATACGGAATGTAAATAATTTATCCATAAACCATGAATGGTGTAAAAATAACACATCCAAAGCCAAATATATCAAAAAACCTTCAATACAATATATAAGTTTTGTATCATAATAAATCAACTTCAAACAAGCTTAAAATCCATCAAAGGATGTTGACATAGATGAAATAAAAACCTTTTTAGAGAAATATCTCTTTCTATTTTGAAATAATTTTAAAGTCATGTAATTCAAAAAGAAAAAATTTATTTTTGAAAATATTCTTATAATCTTGTATGGGAATCTATGACGATTTTACAACAACAGAAAATAGCTGCACCCTCTGAATAATTTAAAAAAACATTCTTTCCTTAATTTTGTCGAAAAGGTCGTAAATTATCTTGTTTGGGAAAACAACAAAAATATTCCTTTAAAAAAATATAAGGTCAAATAAGGGTATAAATGACTTTAAACCATTGTCTATTAAATAGTAAAAATGTTTTGAAATACATTTTTATAAAACATGGATGTGGATGATAAAGAGGTACCAGTAGATAATTACATATAAACAAACTCAGATAATGAATTGATTGTAAAATTAACTCTTACCTTGTACATTCACTTAGTCGATTTTATGTTAACCTACTTTATAATAGTTAAAAAATTGTTAATAAATTATAAAATAACTATATACATAAATATGATATCATATATGATCATATAATATTGCTTTGTTAATAACATTTTAGTAGTATCATCGTTTCAGGTGTAAACTGATTCATTTCCTTTTATATGATTGGTTACATAAGCCATGTTTGTTATGGATAAGATATATCTTATTCATATTCAAAATGATATTATGTCTTTAAAATTTATTTATTTTAATTATCAAATGAAAATTAGTCTTAAATGGATACGATAGGGAATGAATCTCATCGCGTTCGTGGAGACAGTAATCCGTACGAACGCACGAGCGGCAACATCATTATTTTGATTTAAAGTCATATGTAAATAGATGTTATATCACATATAAATAATCCTTAACATGTTATATTTATTATTTACATCAATTATACATCATTATTATAACCTTCCAAAAAATAATGAATTGAATAACATCTACACCACGGCGTGGAGACGGTAAGTCGTACGTACACACGAATAGTAAAATGTCATTAATAGGATTGATAGAATAATGAATTTGGTTATACCCAATTTATAATAACATAAAAATATATAGAATATACTGGAGTTATTATTTTAGAATGGAAAGAACAAGGAAAGAAGAAGTGGAAGAAGAAAAGAACGTGGAATAGGCGATGAAATATTTACCTTTTCTTCAGGTTATATTTTTTGATTTGATCAAAAGGGATCATTTGGTTGGCTTTCTGAATAAATTATGGTCTAATGAATAAATGGATGAGAGTTTAGAGGATATTTATTTTGGGGTTTTTTGATAAAAATGGCTTTGGAGGTGTTAAATTAAGAGAATGGGAAGTTCCCTTTTATAAGAGGGGTGAGGGGTACCTTAGGAAAAGATTGAAATATTATTTTTTAATAAAATTATTTTCTATTTCTAATGGCTATAATGTGATTTATATCAAGTCTAATGTGTGGGTGGGTCGAAAAACACTCAACCATTATGTTTTAGACAGGTTTGGGTCACTATATTAACCTAATCTTCCATATTTAACTCTTAGTTTAATAGTTTGACATTTAACATGTCTCTGTATTTTTATATTATATGGTTAATAAACTTACAATAAACTTCCAATAAAACCCAAAGTGGTTCATTAATGATACAAATAACATTATATAAGTCCTTTGGCCGAACCTTCGATTTTTATGAATATTATATCAATTTATAATACAATATTTGTTTTAAAAACTCTTTTATTCAAATTTTTACTCTATTTGGTATTTTGTTTTTGTTAAATTTATAAGAGCATTATTACTTCGAAAAAAAATTATTTAACTAACCCTAACATGTCATATTAAACTATAAAATTAGTGTAATTAATAAAAAGTCACGAAATTTATTTATTTGGGTATTTATAATATCAATTATTTAAATCATTCATTAATAAAGAAATTACTACATCATCATTGTGTCACAAATAAATTTAATTATTTAATGTCTAAAATTTATAAATAAAATACCATTATGTAAGAAATATATTTATATTTCTAATGAATATTTATAATAGAATTTTTATTTTGTTTAACCCTATATTAAAAAAAATTAGTTATGAAAACATGAAGTTAACACTTTTAACTCTTCTTTGAATTAAATAATAAAAAATGTCCTAATCTAATCCAATTGGACCTAAATGATCATATTTTATTCCTAAGGTTGTTTTTGATCAAATAACACTTATCCAATAGAATTAGGATATGTGTTATGGTAATAATAATATCATTTTTACCTTTAATAACCATATTTACATTTAATCGTGGTAAATAAAAGTAAAACATTACTATTGACCAAAAATTATTTTCATCTTATTGAACAACATTTTAATTACTGATATCAACCGTGTCTCTTAGTTGTTTGAAATTCAACTCATAGAAGTGGTAAAATTAATTTTTTTGAAAATTTTCAAATGCTCCTAGGAGGTGGGTAAAAAATGGTAAGAAATTCAATAAATTTTTATATATCTAAACTTACTATAAAATGAATCCAATTAATTAAATTAAACATATATAAGTATTATTTATATATTTTAAAATAAAATATCTTAAAGTAAAATAAATAATTACTTAAATAAAAAGTCATTTTTAAATAATAACTTAGTGTTTTTCACTATTCATGAAAAATTTAATGGTTTCTGAATAATACAAAAAATTCACCCTAAGATAATTTCGATATTCGGAATCCAAAAATGAAGTCAATTTTGAAATATAAAATTTATAAATATTTTAAAAGTGGGTATTACATTCATAATGGCTAGTTTGATTGGTTGTGGTGTGTTTAAACTCGAATTTGCGTACAACAAAAGCTATTGTATTATTCAAAGGGAAATGTATCGTGGAAGCTTGGGGTGTTACATTTTACCCTACATAAAATACCTTCATCCTTGAAACATTTATAATATTACTGCATAAAAATACCTGGGTGGTTCTTCATCATAAGTTCCTCAGGTTCTCACATTGCCTCTTCTATCTTATGATTTCTCAATAGAACTATTTCTAGACGATTCTTCCAGTTTCTCAACACTTTTTCTCTTGTATCTAGAATCTTTAAAGGATCATCACAATAAGACAGATTGGGTTCCGGTTCTAATTCCCCATAGGTGAGTAAATTCATTGGATTAGGAATGTATTTTCTCAACAGTGATATGTAGAACACATCATGAACTTTGGAGAGACTTGGCGGCATAGCCAAACGGTAAGCTACAGGCCCAATTCGTTCTAGAATTTCGAAAGGTCTGATGTACCTGGGACTCAATTTATCCTTCTTACCGAATCATTCAATTCTGTTCCATGGAGATACCTTCAAGAAAACATGATCTCCAACCTGAAATTTCAAATCCTTCCTTTGGTTATCATCAAAGCTCTTCTGCCTACACTGAGCTGCTTAGATGTGGGTTTGGATTACCTTCACCTTCTCCATCATTTCCTCAATAAGTTCTGGTCCTATGAGTTTTCTTTCACCAACATCATCCCAACAGGTTGGTGGGCGAAATCTCTTTCCATATAACGCTTCATATGGTGCCATATGAATACTTGAATGGAAGCTATTGTTATAGGAAAATTCTACCAAAGGTAAATATTGATCCCACATAACTTTAATGTCAGGTGAGAAAGATCTCAACATGTCTTATAAGGTTTTAATAGTCCGTTCTGATTTTACATCAGTTTGAGGGTGGTAGGCAGTGCTCAAACGATGTTCGGTATCCAGGGCTTTCTGAAGACTTTTCCAGAATCTTGATTTGAAATGGGGATCATGATCAGAAATATTCGACAGGGGTACTCCATAAAGTCTTACAACTTCATTAATATATATTCTTTCTAGACATTCAAGTGGTAAATCTTCTCTTATAGTAAGAAAATGTATTGACTTGGTAAGACGATCAACAATAACCCATATTGCGTCATTCCTTTTAGGAGTATTTGGTAGCCCCATGAAAAATTCCATCGTAATATTATCCCATTTCTACTCTGGTATGGGAAGAGGTTTCATGACTCCTCTAGGCTGTTGCCATCCAGCATTCCCTTATTGACAAACCATACATTGTGACACAAAATCAGCAATCTCCCACTTCATGTTGTCCCACAAAAAATGGTCCTTCAAATCTCTCTACATCTTGGTGCTCCTAGGGTGTATAGAGAAATTGGAGCTATGACTATTATACAACAATTCCCTTTTCAGATCAGGTATATTGGGAACACAAAGTCTCTTACCAAATTTCAAAATCTCATCTTCATAAATAAAGTTGATCAATCTCCCATTATTCACACCTTTAATTTTATTTTGCAACTCATCATCATAAGTTTGAGAACTTTCTATCCTTCATAGTAAATATGGTTTGGAAACCATTTGAAAAATCATTTATGTTTCACATTCCATGATTATTCCCATATCCATTTTCACTAGATCCATGAAAATAAGATCCCTTTCAACTCTCATCTTGTTCAAAACTCCATGATCATTTCTAATCCAAGCATTTTCCACCTTATTTTACTTCCCCGAGTGGTATTTTATTGTGAAATCATAATATTTGAGTAGTTCAAGCCATATCCTTTGCCTCATGTTGAGTTCCTTCTATGAGAAAATATACTTTAAAAACTTTTGATCAGTATATATCTCACATTTTTTTACCATAGGGATAATGTCTCCATATCTTCAAATCAATGATTACAGCTGCTAACTCAAGATTTTAGGTAGGATAGTTTAGCTCATGAATTTGTAGCTATCGTGATGCATAAGAAATAACCACATGATTTTGCATAAGGACACACCTATGTCCTTTATTTGATGCATCACTATAAATAAAAAACCCATCATTCCCCTATAGTAGAGTCAAGATAGAAAAATTGACTAATATTCTCTTCAATTCTTCAAAACATTCTTCAAACTCATTTTTTCAAACAAATTTAACCACTTTAAATTTGAGCTTGGTTAATGGGTTATCCAATCAATAAAAATTCTGAACGAAATGCCGATAATAACTTGATAAACCAATAAAACTGTGTACCTCAGTTATTCTTGTCGGTGCTGGCCATTATTGGATTGCCTTTGTATTTGAAGGATCAGTATAGATTCCATCCTTAGAGACAATATGGCCAAGAAAAGAAATCTCCTAAATCTAGAATTCACACTTTCTAAACTTCCCATATAATTCATTTCTTCTGAGGGTTTTCAGAATGGTGTGAAATTTATTTTCATAGTCTTCATAGATTTTGGAATATACCAGGATATCATTAATAAATACCACCACAAAGTCATCAAGATATTCCTCGAAATATTTTTTCATTTGATCTATGAAAATAGAGAGTGCATTAGTCAGTCCAAAAGGCATTTTTGTAAACTCATAATGCCCATACCTGGTTCGAAATTCTATTTTTGGAATGTCTTCCTTCTTCACACACAACTGATGGAATCCAGATCGAAGGTCAATATTTGAAAAATATTGAGCTTCATGAAGTTGGTCGAATAAATAATCAATGCGAGGTAGGGGTACTTTTTCTTTATTGTTATAGCATTGATCTCCCTATAGTCAATGCGCAACCACATATATCTCTATTTCTTTTTAAAAAAATAACAGGGGCTCCCCATGGAGAAACACTAGGGAGAATAAATCCCTTGTTACTCAATTCCTATAATTTTTTCTTTAGTTACACTAATTCCATAGTGGCCATTCTATAAGGGGTCTTCAATATGGGCCATGAACCATGAATTAAATCAATGTAAAACTCAATTTCTCATTTTGGAGGATTTCTAAGTAAATCATCAGGGAACACATCAACATATTCTTTCACAGTAAGTACTTCCTCTATTTGAACATTTATTTCCTCACCCATAGTTCTTTAATTCTCTTCCTCTCCAATAATTGAATTTAGTTGAGCTACTGGGGGTGGATCTAGATAAGAATCAGGTTGTGAAATTTCTACTCTAAAGATAAGGTACTCCTTATCATCATCAAAAATTGTAACATCCTTCATCTTACAATAAATTTTCGCATCATGGTTCGAAATCCATTCCATTCCAAGAATTATATAAAATTAAATCATGGGTATGATGATGAGATCTGTAGATAAAAAAAAATTTATATTCCTTAATGGGAATTGATTCACTAAAATTTATTACAATGATACTTCCCTTAGGTGTTTTGACTGACAACTCCCTTGGTAATTCAAATTGAAAATATCTAATTTTCATAGAAAACTAAGAAGATATGAAACAATGCGATGATTCAGAATCAAATAAATTTTTTTCTAAACTTGAGAAAACCATTATATTTCATTCCACCACATCTTTCGGAGCTTCAACCTCAGCATTAGTGATAGCATAAGCTTGGCCTTGATCCCTTGGCCGTATCTAAGTTAATTATCCTTAGAGCTTAGTATATTCATTTTCATTATTCCCCCTTTCTCTTCAATTGTAGCATTCAACATTGACAACCTCTTTCTTCCCCTTGCAATCACGTGCTTAGTGTCCTTTTTCACCACACTTGTAAAATAATTCCATTCCCTTCAAGAAATTACTATGGTTTGTATTCCCACATTTACTGCAATATGGATCTTAAACTTTTCCCTTCTTCCCATTATTTCAATTTATAGAGTGTTCATCACATCTATTCTTCTCTTTATTTTCTTTAAAGTCGTATGACTTAGAGAATTCTTATTCTGTCTTGATTCCACTTGAGACAATATCTTCGTACGATGAGAATGATTTTAAGACTAATTCTAGATAGATGAATGGTTTTAACCCATCAAATAAACGATCAATCTTAATTCTTGTGTTACGTATCTAATCTGCAACATGCCTTGATAACATTGTAACATTAGCCTCATACTTTGAGACATTCTCATCATCCTTTTTCCTCAGACTCAGAAATTGTCTTTCCATATCCACTCTATGGTCATGAGGAAGGTATTTTTCTAATAAAATCTCTTTAAATTCCCTCCATTACATATTTGATACTTCATCATATTCCTTTGTGTTTTTAATCAATGACCACTATTGATCATTATCTCTAGTGAGCTAATAAACTTCCATGACAACTTTTTCCCTTTCGCTACTCCCCAAAGAATGAAATATTTTTTATAAGGAATTTATCCATTGCTCAGCTACTAATATATTTTTACTCTCATTGAATGTTGGTGGTTGTTGCCTCATGAAGCTGTCTATCATTGATCCTCCGCTTTGTGGATCAGGGTGCTCCATACAGGTAAGGTTATTATTCATAACTTGAGTGAGTTCTCCCAATATGGTGATAAGATTATCAACACTAGTTGCTTCACCAGCTCCACTATAATTATCATGAGTATGAGGGAGATTCCTACATGGATTACATGCATTGATACAATTTCCATTCCTTCCAGTAGGTACCATTTCTAAACAATGTCATAAACTTGATTAGTTTTTGAATCACAATACATAATTCCAAACCTGCAAAAGAGATAACATAAATTAAACAGTTTATGGATATAATCATAATCCTAAAAATGTTTACTTTGAGGAATTATATACTCATAAACCCATCATAATAGTTTTTAAAGAAAATTATAATTATCCTAAGCATATCCCATGGGAGTGCCGTAACAAACAGTGTAGTAAGGCCCATTGTCGTAAACTCGTTTCTGTTTGAGTCTACCTCAATGCGGTGTTTTTGGGTTGTACCCCAAGGTACATCTATTCCAGATCTGCCTCTCCCTACTCGTATCCAGAAATAGATGTATTTCATAGATATATCACAAAATATCCACATTACCAAAACTCTAGGAAGTTCTTCTATACTAATCCTAAAATTCTATCTTAGTGTAATGTACTATAATCAGAGTTTATTTAAATCTAGATTCCAAGGTTTGTACTAAACTTCCTCTGATACCAACTATAGTTCCCCGACCCCAGTTACCTATATCTAGTGCATGATTACATAAAATTTGAAAGATACAAGGAATCATGTCTCGAAAGACCGATTAGTTTAATATCCTTGGAAGTACAAGATACATTCATAAGTTTTACATTACACCATGAAATGAAAAACAACAACAACATTGTCTTCATTAACTATATTCATATCCCAGAGACTATCCCTACAGGTTAGTCATAATATACTTCTTCTCATCCTGGGAAAAATAAAACATAGAAATGGGTGATCTCATATGCTCATTAAGGATAACAATATAGAGTAAAATTTCATAAATAAGAATAAACATTTAAGGAAATGTATAAAACTAAAACAAAAGCCTTTTAAACTTGAACATAAGCATATTATGGAAAAGATAAAATCAAATAATTTCATTTAATTATTCACATTGATATTCTACTAGTTTAATAATCACATGTAATATCAATAGCCACTTTCATAATGATGGAATGCACAATGCCAGACTTCATAACCACATAGTCAAGGTCTTGTGTCAAGACTACAAATAAGATGTTGTCAAGGCCTTGTGCCAAGACACTATTTTTTCTCATGAGACCTACTGATGAATTGAGGAGCTATAGTAGTCTCCACCCATCACTTACTAAGTGCAATGCATTCCTCATATGAAAAGATTTAAATATAATAGAAACATTCGTATTAAAACTAGCATACGAAATGTCAATACTTTATCTATAAACAATGAATGTTATAAAAATAACACATCCATAGTTAAACATATAAAAAACCTTAAATACAATATGGAAGTATTTTATCATAATAAATCAACTTCAAACAGTCTTAAAATCCATCAAAGGATGTTGAAATGGATGAAATAAAAACTTTTTTAGAGAAATATCTCGTTATATTTTGAAATCATTTTAAAGTCATGTAATTAAAAAAGAAAACATTTATTTTTTAAAATATTGTTATGATCTTTTAAGGGAATCTTTGATGATGTTATAATGGTGGAAAATAGCCACACCCACCATATAAGTTAAAAAACATTCTTTCCTTAATTTTGTTGAAAAGGTCGTGAAGTACCTTGTTTGCGAAAACGACGAAAATATTTCTTTCAAAAAAATATAAGGTCAAATAAGGGCATAAATGAATTCAACCCATTGTATATTAAATAGAAAAAGTGTTTTGAAATACATTTTTAAGAAACATGGATGTGGATGATAAAAAGGCCCGGTAGATAATTACGTATAAACTACCTCATATAATGAATAGATTGTGAAATTAACCCATACCTTGTAATTTTACTTAGTCTATGGTATGTTAAAATCATATATAATAGTTAAACCATTGTTATTAAATTATACATGAACAATATACATAAATATGATATCGTATATGATCTTATAATATTTCTTTGTTAATAACATTTTAGTAGTATCATCGTTTCAGGTGTTAACTGATTCGTTTTCCTTTATATGATTGGTTACGTAAGCCATATTTTTTATGTATAGGATGTATCTTATTAAAATTCAGAATGGTATTAAGTATCTGAATATATTTTTATTCATCAAATGAAAACTAGTAATTAATTGATATGATGGGGAATGAATCTCATCGCATTCGTGGAGACGGTAATCTGTACGTATGCACAAACGACAATATCATTATTTTGATTTAAAATCGTATGTAAAAAATATGTTATATCATTTATAATGAATCCTTAACATGTTATATTTATTATTTACATCAATTATACATCATTATTATACACATCCAAATAATAATGTATTGAATAATAACTACACCACGACATGGAGACGGTAATCCATACGTATGTGCGTATAGTGAAATTTCATTCATAGGATGGAAAGGGTAATGAATATGGTTATACCATATTTATAATAATATAATAGTATATAGAAGATATTGGAGTTAATATTTTATAGTGGAAACAACAAGGAATGAAGAAGTGGAAGAAGAAAGGAACATGAAAGAGGTGATTAAATATTTACCTCTTCTTCGGGTTCTTCCTTTTGATTTGATAAAAAGGTCTCCTTAAGTTGTCTTTCTGACTAAATTAATGACTCTAGGATTAATTGAGTATAGTTGATAGGATATTTGGGTAGGTTTTGTCCAAGAAAAATGGCTTTGAAATTGAGAAATTAAGAGAAGGGGAAGTTCCCTTTTATAAGACGGGTGGGGGGACCTTAGGAAAATATTAAAATATTATTTTATAATAAAATCATTTTACATTTTTAATGGCTCAAAAGTGATTTATTTAAAGTATAAGTTAGATATTGGTCGAAAACCACTCAACCAATAGGTTTTAGACAGGTTTGGTTAACTTATTAACCATATCTTTTAGATTTAACTCTTAGTAAAATAGTTTTACATTTACCATTTCTCTTTGTATTTTTATATTATATGGTTAATAAATGTACTATAAATAGCCAAGAGAACCCCAAGTGGTTCATTAATGATAAACCTATCATTATATAAATATTTTGGCCGGTCATTAGATTTTTAGGAATATTATATCAATTAATAATATAATATTTGTTTTAAAAACTCTTTTATGTCAATTTTGACACTATTTGGTTTTTTGTATTTGTTAAATTCTTAAAATAATTATTACTTCGAAAAAAATCATCTAACTAACCCTGACATGTCATATTAACCTATAAAATTATTTTAATTTATAAAAAGCCTCAAAATATATTTATTTATATATTTATATTATCAATTATTTTAATCTTTCGTTAATAAGGTAATTACTACATCATCATTGTGTCATAAATAAATTTAATTATATAATATATAAAATTATAAATAAATTAATATTATGTTTTAAATAGTTTTATATTTATAATGAACATTTATAGTGGAATTTATATTGTGTGTAACCCTATATTACAATTGTTTTCGTTATGAAAACATGAATTTAACACTTTTAACTCTTCTTTGAATTAAATAATAATAAATGTCCTAATCTAATCCAGGTGAACTTAAAGGATCATATTTTATTCCTAAGGTTGTTTTTGGTCGAATAAAAATTATCCAATAGAATTATTACATGTGTTAGGGTAATCATAATATCATTTTTACCTTTAATTACCCTATTTAATTTTAACTGTGGTAAATGTATGTCAAAAGTTACTATTCGCCAAAATATATTTTCATCTTATTGAACTAAATTTCACTTACTGATATAAAATATGTCTCTCATATTTCTTAAATTCAACTCACAGAAGCAGTAAAATTAAATTTTATGCAAATTTGCAAATGTTCCTAGGAGGTGGGTAAAAGACGGTAAAAAGTTTAATAAATTTTTATATATCTAAACTAACTATAAAAAGACTCCAATTAATTACATTAAACATATATCTGTATTATGTATCTATTTAGACTTAAAATTAATTTAAATAAAATAAATAATTATTTAAATAAAAACTCAGTTTTAAACTATGGCTCAGTGTTTTTCACTATTCATCATAAATTGAATGTTTTCAGAAAAATACCAAAAATTCACCCTAAACTAATTTCGATATTCTGAATCCAGAAATGAAGTCCATTTTTAAAGATAAAATTTCAAAAATTTAGAAAAGTGGTAATTACTATTCATAACGGTTATTTTGATTGGTTGTGTTGTGTTTGAACTCGAAGTTGCGTACAAAAACATGCCATTTATTATTCAAAGGGAAACATACTGTGGAAGCTTGGGGTGTTACATATAGACTGACAATAGGATTTCTATCAGCGAGGAAGACATGTATGTTTACATCATTAAAATAATAATATTTTAAAATTTTTACTAAACAATATGCTAAAATTTATTTTATATGAATTAAAGAAAGATTAAACTACTACGAAGTGTTAGTTTTAAAAGAGATGGTCTCTAAAATAAATTGCATGGGTTATTTACTACCATTAATGTTTTTTCTAAATAACCCTATTTCAACATTATTACCATTCAATTTTCACTTCAATCTATGATATGTGACTTAATAAACCTAAAATGCCACCTTCTTACACTATTATCTATTTATTCCATGATATAAAATATTAAAAATCCAATTTCTATATGAATTATTCCCAAAAAACACCATATTCTACCATAATTTGTTCAACACCTTATGTTCCAAACTCCACCATATAAATGAATTTTTAAATGAAGGGAGGAATAATGGTATTTAATAAAAGAAAGAGTGAAAAAATTATAATGTAAAGGCGGATTTGATGGATACTAAACCACTTATCCAAAATCTCAATAATATATCAATACTGATAAGTGAAAATAAGGTAATTAAGTAAATAGATTTGGTTACACATGTAATCTCCCATTGTTTTTCATATATATTATTTGGTTTTTAGGTATTCTTTTGTTTATTTTTAGTCTGGTATTTATGTTTGGGTTTTCTCTTGAGTTTTTAGTGAAAATTGATATTTTTTGATTGAAAATAAGTTGGGAACATTTGGATTAGGGTTAGGGAATTACAGGAGCCCTCCTACAGGTAATCATGTTTCCAATTTCCATCATTGAAAGTGTAGACCGTACAGTAGGCCCACAGTTTGGAGAACTGTGCGGTCAAACCATGAAGCTTGTTCCTCTTGTATATTGAGGGATGCTCGGTTATCACACTGTTTGGAAAACCATACGGGAAATATGTGTGACCTATACAATCCATTAAAAAGTGGAAATTTACCTTTGTTCCCTCTTCATATTTAACCCCTAAATCACGTCCAATATTCTCCATTTGGGATTTGAGGCCCAAGGTGATCCCTCCTCTCATACTTGGACATCTTAATCCCTACTATTTGGGTGTTTTAGTGTGTATTAATCAAGGGATCATCTTGTATGTCCTCTTTCCTTTGATTTATCCCACTTTCTAGTGTTCTTCATCCATCTTTCATGGGTTATATTTTACAGTGCCTTATTTGACCTAATAAGGGTCCGATCTGGAGATGTGGTGTGAAATCAAGATGGTTATTGTTTGATCTTGCCGTTATAGGTTCTTGTTGATATGTGGTTTTGGTTTCACATTATATTCCATATGTTTCAAAGTGTGAGTTGAGTAGTTCCATGATTTTACATTATTATATAAATTTAGATTACTTTCTTTATTGTGAAAATGTGTTCTATGTATTATTTTTGTGTTGTGAAATATGATTTGGAATTATTTTGAGATTCCCATGTGATGATAATGAGTTTTCCAAAAGGAATTGGTTGTGTTTTAGGTGTGATTCATTGTGGTTTTTCTTAAATATGTTTTATTCCTTGTGTAAAAGGATAAAAATGGGTTTTTAAAGATAATTAAATGTTTGAATATATTGAAAGTAGGTTTTCTAATAGAAATGTGTTTTTTTCATGTTGGTTATTTTTCAACCTTAAATTTGTCTTTGAATTGGGCAAGAGAAGTGAAGCATGTTATAAAATGGATTTGATGTGAGTATCAGTTTTAAGGGGGATTTTACCATGTAAATAGATGGACTTCTTATCTGATATTCATTTAGTGTATCCAAATGGGTTTCATTTATTTTCATAGTGTTGTGAAATGTATTTCCAAATGGTTTTGGTGTGCGTGGAAAATAGAAAGTGATTTTTTATTGAAAATGGTGGTTTCTTGTTGAGTTTTGATCCTCGGATCGATGTGAAAAATGTGAAAGTGTTGATTTACTTGTGTTCATATTATGCTTGGCATGTGTGTGTGAAATATATGATTAATGTGATATTTAAAATGGTATTTGAGAAAAAAGAGAATCAAATGTATCTTGGTGAGTGAACCAGAACTAGTATACTAGTTGACTCAGTAGTGGAGAGGCCTAGATTTATCTAGCTGGATTGAGGATTATAGTACTAACTAAACATGTGATATGATTATAGACCACTAGATATTTTGGGATGGCATCCCATATATTGTCTTGTGCGTGAGAATGTTGTTGGAATTGGATTATGATTTTAAGACCACTAGAATATTTGGATGGGATCCATTCTAGTGGATCATACATAGGAACACTATTAAATGTTTAGTGAAGGATTTTGATCACTGAGTTATGAGGTTCATAGGGTCCCACTTATGCTATTTAACTTTTGGTATTTACCCATGGTTCTATCTTGTGACATGATTCTTAGGTGATGCGGTACTATCCATCGGTATACGGTATACATTGTGTGCATTTTTTTAAGAAAGCTTGTTTGTGAAAAAGGAATTCCTTTAAAAGTGACCTTGATACTGTATTCCTTAATATTTTTTTCATAGAAATGTTTCAAATGTTCTTATAAAATTTTTCTTGTTAATTTTTCTTCTAATGATATATAATTCAATCTTCTATTTTTTTGTGTCATACTACTTGGCTTTGGCTCACACCCTATACATACCTTTGGGTGAATGTTGAAATTTTTATGTATGAACCAGGTAAAGTTAAGATGTATCAAAGAGGTGATGGTGGATCTAGTTTCTAATATCCCACTTCTTGAAGGTGTTCGTGGTGGTGGATTTAGGGTGATTTTCCTCTTATTTTATAGAGTTTTTTGGGATAATTTTGTGATTCCCATTTTTTTTAATGCTTTTTGTTATTGTTCATGTTGTGAAACTTTTAATCTAAAAATTTTTGTACATAATTTGGTTATGGTTATATATTATTATGGTGCTTATTCTTGCCGATTATTTATGGTTTTATAAATGGGTGAAATTATTCCCAAAGTGTTCTGTTGATGTCCAAGCTCTAGTTTTCAGCCTTTGGGGATCAAGAATGTCATTTTATCCTTATCATGGGAGTGGTGGGTGTCAGTTTATATGAAATCATTGATTCGGTCATGAAAAAATGGTATCATTGGTAGGTTTCTCCCTTTTCGAGTCATGTTATTTTGGAAAGAGTATGAATAGACTGCAGGTATGATTTTAGATCTTGAAGTTCCAATTGCTAGTGGGGTTTATATCCAGTACACCTCATAAAAAGACTCAAGTCATCAGGGGATGTTGGTAAATGTGGTTTTGCATCTATTATAGGTATGATGTATAGGTTCAAAACTACATACGGGCATTGGGTGAGGGTAGAGTGGTTTGGTTTTTTCTGTGTTAGATATGGATTTGTTCTTATTTATTGATGTTTTTGATATTGTTCTTGTTGCGGGATATTTTATGAATCATTTCTTTGATAGTTTTCATTAGGGTTATTATTTGTGTTGAAAGATACCTCTCCAGAGTCTTCATGCATAATTGCAGGAAGATTACAAAGAGAATTCTCACTCACCATTTGATCATAGGCTTGCGGAAGCCATTTTTGGAGTTATCTAAGTTTGGGACAAGGAGTGGGCACTAGTCTCTCCCTATTTTAAGAATCCAAAATAGGTTCTAGAAAGGATAAACCTTATTAGTTCCTAAAAAACAAGCCTCCTTCTTTATAAGTTAGCACAGAACTATAGGAAGAAGAGGAGTGGTTTGGGAAGATAGAGAGGATGTTCGATTTTCTTGATACTCCTTAGGTATCCATGGTAAAATTCTCTTGTTTCATATTGGAAGGTTCCTGTTGGATATGGTGTGACTATATAATTAAAGCTAGGAAGCATGAGCTTATGGGTTAGAATTGCATAAAGTTCTTCTTCAACAAGTATTTTTTCCCTCATATTTTGACCATCTACAGATCCTAAGAGTTTTTAGATTTTATCGATGGAGACCAGACCATGATGAAGTATGAGAACCACATTTCAGAGTTATTTTGGTATGCACCTGAGATAATTCCCAGTGATCATCTGATGGCTCAAAAGTTATAGATAGGGTTATGGTCATAGATTTGATCCCATGTCCTCTTGTTCAATGTAAAGACATTTGATGAGGTGTTCAATCGTGGTATGATGGTTCTAATCGATCATGGAGGCAAGCTTGGTTTTCCTGGAGAATTTTTATTAGTTGTAAGTGGAAATTATGGGGGCCAAGTATGAGGTGGGGGATATGCAACATTTTATTGTAGTTTTATGCTGGTCAATAGGTTAAATTAGAGAACCAAAATCACATTAGTTTTCTTTATCCACTAACTCTTCATATCTGGAAGTGGGATGATATATCCCTAGAAATTATTATTGTCTTACCTCAAACACCTAGGGGTGTATTTCTATTTGGGTAGTGATTGGTCGTCTAACCAAATCGGGCAACATCGTTCCAATCAAGGATTAAGCTAAATTGAATAAATTAGGATGATTATATGTTTCATAAGTAGTGAGGAATCATGGTGTATTATCGAAAATTGTTTTTGATAGGTACCCTTAGTTTACCTCATAATTTTGGGAAGGTATTCAAAAGGTGATGGGGTCGTAGATCATGTTGAGTATGGAATACCACCCTCAAACGAATGGTCAAATGGGGTGGGTGAATCTGATTTGGAAGAATTCTTGGGGCATGAATTTTTAATTTAGGTGGCTCTAGGCATAGAAATTTGGGATCAGTTGAGTTTACCTATTAAATTAGTTACCAAACCTTGATTTGAATAACTACCTTTGAGGCACATTATGGTCAACATTTTCAGTCTCGTTTGTGTTGGCATAAGGTAGGAGAGACCTCTTGGCTGGGACCGAGCCTTATGAGAGAAACATAGAATAATTTTATGTTAATAAAAATCATTTTTTGATGATCCAAAGTCACTATATTTCCTATGTCAATCATAGGTTGTGATCATTGAAGTTTTCTTTTGGTTACTAGTTTTTCTTCAAAGTTGCACATTTATTGGGTCCTCACTGTTTGGCTATGAAATGGAAGCTAATTCCATGGTATATGAGAACATTTTGTATTACTAAGTGGATTGGTAAGATGGTATAAAGGTCATATTTTCATTCTCAATTGATGTCAATCCATGACATGTTCCATTTTTCTCGTCTAAAAAAGTAAAATCCAGATTTATCTGATATGTTGAATTTGGAGGAGTTGGATTTGGATCATGTTTTATGAGTGTTCAAGTGTCCATTGTAGATTGATAATTCTTAGAAGAAAGTGATTCATGTGAATTATATTCTATTTTACTGAGTTCTTTAGAAGCCTTGTAATTAATTGTTTAATACGTGGGAGCAAAATACATTATTTGAGGAGTATCCACCTTTTTATCAAAAAATTGAATGAATTTCTTAGGACATAATGTTTTAATGGTTTGTAGAATTTTTTACACCAGTGAGTTTGTTTCCAAGTATTTATTTGTTTATTTTCTGTACAGTATTTATCCTTGGGTTTTCACTATATTTTTTGTTGAAAATGAAGATTTTGGTCTTAATAGAAGGTGGCACAAGGTTGGTGCATGGTTTTGGAAAATTGTGTTCCCTCCTTCAGGTAAGTATACTTCCATTTTCTTTTTTGGAAATTGGTGACTACATGGTCAGTGAAATTTTTTGAATACTGTGTAGTTCGAAAATACTTCTTGTTCATATTAGATAGTTACGGACACACGGTTTTCCAAACCATGTGGGAAAACTATGCGACATGCCAAGGTCATCAATGTTTGGAAATTTACCTATGTGACCTCTATATATTTAACCCCCAAACAACCACTAGTCCACCCCATTTAGGATTTTCAGACCTAGGAGCTCCCTCTTCTCCTCCTTGGACCACTTTAGACCCAATTTTTGGGTATTTTTTGTGTGGATTCATCACGTAATCATCAAGTGAGCCTTAATTCCTTAAATTTCTCCCACATTCTAGGGTTCTTCCTCACATATTATTTAGTAGTTATTTTCCAGTAGGTTATTTGACCTAATGATGGTTAGATCTTGAGATGTAGGGTGAAATATAGATGTTTATTTTTTGATCTAGCCTTTATAGTTTATTTTTTGGGTGCGGTTGTGGTTTCGTACTAGATTTGGTAAGTTTACAAGTGTGAGGTAGGTGGTTCCATGTATTAACATTATTAGATGTGTTTTTCTTGCTTGACTGATTGTTTAAATGTTGTATATGGATTATTTTTATGGTGATAAAAATGTTCTCGAATGGTTTTGATATGTTCATGTGAGGAAAATGAGTTTTATAATGAAACAACAATAAATAAATTATGTTGATATTAACAATGAATTTTTGTAATAAAATTATAAAAACATGAGAATTATCAAAATTTTATCTGCATACTCAATGCCTTAACCATGATAATCATTTTATGTATAACTTTTAAGGATAACTAATGTTAACAATCATGGTATTCACTTGTTTTTTTCTTCAAAATTAATTTTTCACTTAGTAATTTGATGTTTTTCTAAGTCTCATTCTATTTATTTATATCGCATTGATATCTTAGTATCCAATGAAATATTTATATGTATGACTGATTCTAGTGATTTTTATATAAAAACATTAAGCGAAAATTAGATTTATTTGAGAATTTCAACACATTATACATTTTAAAACTAATGATATTTGTTACTCATTCAAAAATAAAGCTAATTATGCCCACTTATGTAAAAAATAATATGTCGTACAACAAAATTAGAAAAAATCAAATACATATATTTCCACAGTTAATGAAAAATATGTAATTTGGTCTACTTACATAGTTTATTTGACGTTGTGCCCACACATATCATTGTATATCCCCTATCGATCAATCCCTCTCCCCCTGCGGTGGAACCCACCTCTACGGCTCCTAGTCAGTGCTTCCCTACCTCCACAAATGTTCTCCTGTTGATCTTTCTCATCCAATGTAGCTATCCCAACTCTCCACTAGCGCATATCCAACATGAGCTCCCCACATCCTTATGACGTAGCTCCAACATGACCTCTCCACCGCCCTACCAATGAAACTCCAATGCGACCACTCCACCTTCATATGACCCTCCTCCTCAAATGTAGCTCCAACGCAGCCACCCTCCTTCCCAAAACCATTGCCACTCCTAAATAATAATTTTGATCTCCCCATTCAAGTAGGGTTTTAAAGGGGGTGATCTCTATCAAAATCAAGTTTGGCTTATATGACTCCTCGAACCTCCGTGTCTCCTCAATCTGGATTCTGATATCCAAGTTCAATTGGTGTTTTAGAGGAGGATAACACCATCAAAATTAGGATTGGATTCCATGAATCCTAATTATTGTACATTACACACATCAATTGAACACCTGATAATTTAATGTTAGTGTTAGAGGATATTCTCTTAAACTCATCGGTGATTCAGAGTCATTCCAAGAGGGTCAGTTTCATGAACTCAATCTGGTCACCATCAAAACTGGCACTCGACATGGCCCATAGCAAGGCCCGAAGTTCATTCCTGATCCCCACAGGTTGGAACAAGTTCTAGGGTATCACAAAATAAAATTTGAAATGATTTAAATGAGTTTATAAGCATAAAACAAAAAACTAATCCAACATAACAAATATGGATTTTTTAAAAACAAACCATCTTTTACAAAAAATCCGAATTGAATTACATAATATAGGAAAGTACTCAAAGACTAACAAAATGGGACAAACCCCAAAGTACATCCCAAGAACCTCCTCATGGAAAGAGGCACTTCCCTCAATACATATTCATGACACTACATAATGAAGGACTGCTAAAACCCAAACTATTGTCATGAGAAGTTATACCCAAACCACAATAAAAAACCAAGTCTACTTACACCCAAAGGTGTAAGTAGGGTGTGAGAAAAAAGCCTAGTAGGATTCCACCAATAAGGATTCCATGTGATAAACATTCCAAGATGAAATTCTTGCAAGTTATTATAAACATGAGATTCTATAAAGATTTTTAAAGAGATGAAACTTTAAATAAAAACATATTTCAAGTGGCCTGCTTTAAAGAATCTACACTTTTAAATTGAATGAAAAGGATACTGAATATTCAAGCCAAACATACCATATGTCGATGGAAAAAATAATTTATCTAATGAGAAAAAGAAACCTGATATAACCTCTAGGAACTACCTTGTAGTGGGTCTCAGGTACCTCACATATCAGTGAATGTAACCATACAAATATCCATTCTTGTGCACACGAGCCACTAATAGGGATCATATCAATAACCTAGTGGTCCATCAACATCATCATAATCATAGTTTAGTTAGTGTTATTGTCACATACATAACTTATTTTAAAGGAAAATTTCATTTAATTTACATTAATTCTTTGTTTTAGGGGTTTCCCATTCATTTCTGGAGGAAAGGGTGAGTTTCATGATTTGGGCCAAATCCAGAGCCCATTTCCATATTTAAAAACTGATTTGGATTATTTTATAACTCTTTAATTTCTAAATATTTTTCACCCATTACACTTCCAAAATATCCTCCCCTGACCATTTAACACCAACAATGCAATTTGGACCCCTTAAGAATTCATAATAGTGGGGTATTTGGGTTTTTATTTAAGAATTAGGCCAACCCGAAAGCCCATTTTACAGTTTTAAACTGTTTTTTTAATTTTTTTAATATCTTATTTATTATATTTAAGTTTTCGGTGATTCCACCTCCCTTTCGACCCTATGAATCCCAGGTGCACTTCCATTGCCTTTATCCTCTTCTTGGATCTCTTTTAAGTCACGAATTATGGAAGAACTTCATAGAGTGTTTCAAATTATCCATAATTGAAGAGGTAACTTCATCCTTTATTAACTCTCTCAATTATTACTCTTTTCCCTCCATTCTAGTTCCTAAATGACCTCCTTATTCTTGTTCGAACAACCCCTGAATTGTGGCCGTTTTCAATTTTAGATATGATTGTTTTGGGGAGATTCATTCAAGATTTCTCAAGTAAGTTAGTCCATTTCATTCCCCTTCCAAATTTCTTAGGGTTTCACTCTATTTGTTTAGGGTTTTGTTCCCTTTTCCTTGAAGTGAAAAATGGTATTATAGGAGCTTAATGTTTTTGGGTTATATTACTATTTTGGGATGAGTCGAGATAGACATGAGCTAGGAATGTTGGGGCTGGGGTTTTTGGTTGTGAGTAGGGTGCCTGGACCGCACCTCTCATGGAAGACCATGAGTCACCATGGGATGTTGGAATTTACGGATTGAATTCACTTCTAGGAAAGAGTGTGGGCTGCAGACCACACGTGGACATCGAGCAGAGGTGGATTAGTTGTTTCTTTTATTACTAGAATGTGTTTGGATTATTTATACGTGATGTATTTGATTAAAATTTTCATAATTGTGGTATTGATTATTGTTTTGTGTCTGTTGCATTTTGTAGAAACATGCCTCCCCGGAAAGCTCCCACACGCCCATAGAAGGAAGCTGGAGAGAGTTCTCCCATACCGATTGGTCAGAGGTTAGTCGAGGCTGTGGTCTAGGCTGTCCAAGCTCTCGGACAGGGACCAAATCCTGCTACTATTCTTTCTATGGAAGAAGAGATGGGTCCTAGAAAAGATAAAGCTCAGGAATTTCTGAAAAAAAGCCTCCGACTTTTTGAGGTAGCTCAAAACCCTAGGGTGCAGAGGAATGGATCTAGAAAATGGAGCGTATGTTTGAGTTCCTGGAAACATCCGATGAGCTCTGGGTGTAGTGTTCCTCCTTTATGTTGGAGTATCCCAGCCGTAAGTGGTGGGAGTCAGTGCTTCAGGCTGGGAAGAATGATCAGATGCACTGGGGAGATATCAAGGTTGTCTTCAATGAATAGTACTTCCCTAAGATGTTGGCTTATGCTAGGTCCAGAGAGTTCATGGATGTTGTTCAGGGGAATCTATCTGTGATAGAGTACGCCAACCATTTCACTGAGTTGGTTCAGCATGCTCCAGAAACTATCTCAAATGTGCAGGTGAAGGCCCATATGTTTGAGAAAGACTTGCGACCAGAGATATACTCCCAGGTGTTTTTGTTTAAGCTGAGGACCTATGTTGAGGTCATTGATCGGGCGTTCATGGTGGAGATTGATAGGAAAGGCAGGGCAGGTTTCTATGGTTCAGCATTAGCAGTGGGAAGTGGCATCTCCTCAAAGAAGAAAAGGAAGCAGGAGGATCAGGTGAAGAAAGAAGGTGGCAGTTCAGGGTGCTCATCCAGGTAGTTTTCGTCTCAGGCTTTTGATGCGAGATCGATCGTGTGCCACCAATGTGGGAAGCTAGGTCACATATGACCAGCATGCCCACTTCCTCCAAATCCTTGTTAATAGTACGGAGGAATGGGTCATTTACAGTGCTTCTGCGATGTGGCACATCCACTTCTGAGTGGGTCAGGGTCAGTGGCTTCAAGAGGAGTACGAGCACAGTCTGAGCCGTCGAGGACTGGGGGATCACATTTTGGTGGCTGTGGTGGTAGGTTTGTGTCATCTTCTAGATAGATCCAATTCATGGAACATCCATAGACTAGCGGTCATCCTCAGGCGGATATCGGACATCTCCATGCAGTGGATCAGGCACCAGCAGGATCAGAGGCAGGACCGTCGACAGTTCAAGGTACCGTTCTGATCGCATCTTCTATAGGTGCCACTCGTTTTAATACTGGTGCCTCTGTTTCATTTATTTCTTCCCATTTTGTGGAAATTCTTAATTTTCTAACTGATTTGATGTATTTTGATATGGATTTAGTGACACCGCTGGGAAAGAAGAAGGATCAAGGCATCAGGTGCCCCTCATGTGTGATTTCTGTGTCAGGGGTTGAGATTGAGTGGGACCTCTTGGTTCTTGATATGCAATTGTTTGACATAATACATGGCATGGACTGGTTAGTACACTTCTAGGCACACATTGATTGCTACATGCGGTGAGTGAGTTTCAAGACACCTGATGGGAGTCGTCAGGTTCTATTGAGGAGAATGGGATCCATGGTCAAGTCGTGCAGGACCTCCACTCCCAATGTTGGGAAGTATTACCTTCCAGTTATCATCGTTCTTACTAGAGGATGATGTTATTTCCCCTGTAGGTGCACTACATCATGTAGTGAATTAGTTTTTGGAAGTATTCCTGGATGATTTTGTAAGTTTTCCCCCAGAGCGGGATGTGAATTTTTTGATTGATCTCGCACCAGGAACACAAGAAATATCTCTTACCTCTTATCGTAGGGCCCCCACCGAGCTGATGGAATTAAGGATACAACTAGATGACTTAGAATACAAAGGATTCATTCTCCTGAGAATCTCTCCTTGGGCCGCTCCTGTGTTGTTTGTGAAAAAGGCTGATGGATCCCTACAGTTGTGCATTGGCTACCAGAAGCTGAATAAGGTAACAATTAAAAAAAATACCCTTTTCCTAGAATAGATTATTTGTTTGATCAGTTGAATGGGGGAAAGTTGTTCTTAAAGATAGAAATTCATTTAGGGTATCATCAACTGAGGGTGAAGGAGTCAGGTATCCCAAATACAACCTTCCGAAGTAAGTACGGCCACTTTGAGTATTTGTTCATGCCCTTAGACTTGACCAATACTCTAGTGGCCTTTATGAAACTTATTAATAGGGTATTCCATAAGTACCTCGATTCCTTTGTTGTGGTTTCTGTGGATGACATTCTGGTATACTCTGGCTCTGAGGAGGAACATGAACATCACTTGAGGATCATTTTGGTCACTTTATGGGATCACTACCTCTTTGAAAAGTTGTCAAAATGCACATTATGGATCAAGTAGGTGAAATATCATGGGCATTTGGTCTCTGGGTAGGGGTTTTCAGTGGACCCTGAGAAGAATATTACGGTTATGCAATGGGAGCAACCAAACAATGTGTTCGAGATCAAGAGTTTTCTTTGGCCTGGATGGTTATTACAGGCGATTCGTTTGGGATTTCTCTCGGCTTGCCTCACAAATTACAGCGCTCACTAGGAAAGGGGTGAAGTTTGTATGGGGTCTAGAATGTCAAGAATCATTCGAGGAGCTGAAGAGGTGGTTGAATACCACCCCCGTACTGATTTTTCCAAAGGCTGGAAAGGGATATGTGGTCTATTGTGAGGCTTCATGTATAGGTCTTGGGTGCGTGTTTATGTATAATGATCACGTGGTGGCATATGGCTCTCGCCAACTCCAACCACACGAAAAGAACTACCCAACCCATGACTTGGAGTTGGCTGTGGTGATGCATGCTTTGAAGACATGGCGTCACTACCTCTTTGGAGAGAAGTTTGTGGTATACTCTGATAACAAAATCTTGGCCTATATCTTCTCACAGAAGGACCTGAAATTGACGCAATGTTGTTGGATAGAGTACATGCATGGGTTTGACTTTGAAATTGTGTATACCTCAGGAAAGGGTAATATGGTGGCTGATGCTTTGAGCAGAAGAGTTCCGGTGTAGGATTTGACGAAGTCCAGTGATGAGTGGACATTGATGGGGCTCTTTTCTTAGATGAATGTGGAGACCAGGGAACACAATGGAGGGGAATTATTGGCGAGCATCCAGTTGACTTCTTCTCTATTGGAGTTGATTTAGCGGGAATAGCCCAGTGATGAGCTTTTTCAGTGGTCGAAGCAGTTTCTTCATGGTGGGGAGACATCCTCTGATTGTTCATCATCTCCCAAGGGCATCTTGTTATTAAAGGGCCATTCAGTTGTGCCTCTATCTCTGTGGAAGGTGGTGATGCAGGGTATCCACCTGTCTTAGTGGGCTATCCATCAGGGTGCGACTAATATGTATTATGATGTCTGTCGGTTGTTTTGGTGGCCTGGTATGAGACAGGACATAGAGAAATTTGATTCCAGATGCTACACATGTCAGCAGGTGAATGCAGAGCACCAAAGGCCCTCCGGTTTGCTCCAGTCATTACCCATTCCTACCTGGAAGTGGGAAGAGGTCACCATGGACTTCATTATTGGCTTACCTCATACACCTCGGGGTAAAAATTCCATTTGGTGGGTGATTCATCTTCTAACCAAATCATCCCACTTCATTCTAATAAAAGAAACAACAAAAGTGGATGATTTGGGACATTTGTATATTCAATAAGTGTTAAGACTCTATGGCGTACCATCAGTTTTTGTCTTCGATAGAGACCCCCACTTCACTTCTCGATTTTGGTAAGGCCTTCAGAAGGCCTTGGGGTCTCATATTAAGACGAGCACAACATACCACCCTCAGATGAATAGTCAGACAGAGCGAGTGAATCAGATTTTGGAGGACATGCTCAATGCATGTGTCATAGACTTTGGAGGTTCTTGGGATACCCATTTGGGATTGGTTGAGTTTTCTTATAATAACAGTTACCAATACTCGATTCTAATGGCTGCTTTTGAGGAACTCTATGGTCGGCCTTTTTATCCCCCCTATGTTGGGATGAGGTAGGTGAGACCTCACTACTGGGGCCAAGTCTGGGGCAGGAGACATCTGAGAATGTAAAATTAATCAGGCAATGTTTATTAACAACTCATAGTTGTTATAAATGATATACTGACCGGAGGCATTGAGACCTAGAGTTTTCTGTGGGTGATAGGGTATTCTTGAAAGTGGCCCCTCGTCTGGGCCATCGTTGATTGGGGAAGCAAGGGAAGCTGACGTCGTGGTATGTCAGGACCTTTGATATCATCGAGCATATTGGCAAGGTGGCATACAAGTTGGCCTTACCTTCTTAGTTGATGTCCATCCATGACGTCTTCCATTTCTCCAAGTTGAAGAAATACATCCCGGATCTGTCCCAGGTGCTGAGTTGGGAAGAACTAGAGATAGAGCCTAACATGTATATTGTAGAGCGGCCGGTGAAAATAGTGGACTCCTAAGACAAGGTTCTTTAATATAAGTCCATTCCACTAGTCCGGGTTCGTTGGCAGCACTGTAGTGATACTCATGAGACATGGGAGCGGAATTCATGGGTCGAGGAAGATTACCAATTCCAGTTTTCAAACCAGGCTTCATGGTGACTTTCCGGGGTGGAAAGTATTTCATGGTGGGGATAATATTCACCTACATAACTTATTTTAAAGGTCAATTTCATTTAATTTCCATTCATTCTTTGTTTTAGGGGTTTCCCATTCATTCCTAGAGGAAAGGGTGAGTTTTCATGATTTGGGCCAAATCAAGAGCCCATTTCTAGATTTAAAAATCGATTTTGATTATTTTATAACTATTTCATTTCTAAATATTTTTCACCCAATACACTTCCAAAATGTCCTCTACTGACCTTTTAACACCAACAATGCAATTTGGACCCCTTAGGAACTCATAACAATGGGGTATTTGGGTTTTTATTTAAGAATTGGGCCAACCTAAAAGCCCATTTTCCTGTTTTAAATTGTTTTTTTAATTTTTTAATATCATATTCATTATAATGATTGTTTTGGTGATACCACCTCCCTTTCGACCCTATGTTGCCCAGGCGCGCTTCCATTGCCTTTCCCCTCTCTTTGGAGCTCTTTTAAGTCACAAATTAGGGAAGAACGTCATATGGTGTTTCAAATCGACCAGAATTGAAGAGGTAACTTCATCCCTACTTAACACTATCAATTCTTACTATTTTCCTTCCATTATAGTTCCTAAATTACCACATCATTCTTTTTCCAATAACCCCTGAATTGTGGCCGTTTTAAATTTTAGCTACTTGTGTTTTGGGGAGATTCATTCATGATTTCTCAAGTATGTTGGTCCATTTCTTTTCCCTTTCAAATTACTTAGGGTTTAATTCTATTAGTTTAGGGTTTTTTCCCTTTTCCTTGAAGTGAAATATGATCATGGGGTATGTTTTGGAACCTATGGTTTAACCTTGGGTTTTATTTTCCTTTTATTATGGTTTTAGGTTTGATCTTGGTCCCTCTTGGTGCGGCGGTGGTGCGATTTGATTTCTCACAAAGGATTTAAGGTTTTAAATAATTTGGTAGGTGATTCCATATGTATGAAATCTATGTGAATTGACTTGATATTTTTATGAATTTTTCATGTTCATTTAATTTCATTGTTTCTGCAAAAAATAGTTTTAGTTGTTTTTGTAATGCAAATGAATTTTTACTGCCAATTTTAGGTGAAATTGTGGGTTTTTCGTGGAAGTCTCTTGTTGGTTATTTTGGGGCTGCCATATCACTAAATATATTATTTTATTGGGATTTACTAGGGCTGAAAATACTGTTTTGAATGTTTATCCCTTTTTTGCTTCTGAAAAAGTTGGTTTTAATAGTGTTGTGGAACTTGTGAACTTTAAGTGTCATGTTTGTTTAAAAATGGAAGTTTTTCAAAGATTGCATTTCATGATTCACATTGGGCTTCCCTAAAATTAATTTCATGGTTTAATTGAAATTTATAAGGCTGAATTTTCTATTTTGGTAACTTATAGGTGTGCATATAGTGTGAAAATTTTGGTTTTCAGGGAGTGTTGGGTGCAAAACAATGCGAGTTTTTGAGAAATTGTTTTATGGAAAATCAATGTGTTTTGTTGTATGTTTTAAATGGTATAAAGTGTGTATAGATAATGTATTGTTTGTAAGTGACCATTATTGGTGTTTTTATATGAAAATGGATGCATGTGGAGTGCTGAATTTGTTTTAGCACAAAAGGGCAAGCCCTGGTACCTAGGTGGGGCGGATGTGTACTAGTACGGCTAGTGGACCGGATGGGTTTTGTCACTATTTCACCTAGAATTTGGATAATGACAACTCTAAATAAACTATGTGGATGATGATTGGGGACCACAAGGTTATGGTTATGTTCCTTAATAGTGGCTCGTGCAAGAGAATGAATTTTACTATGGCTACTTTACACCGAGGTATGAGGTACATGGGGCCCGAGACTATCTAGTGCCTAGGGGTGTTCCTAAATTTATTTCTCATTGTGTTTGTCGTATTTTACATTGTATTTGGGTGTTTTTTTCAGTAATTTATAGTATCTAACATTTCTATTTAAATGTGTGAACATTCTGAAAATTTTAGCTTGAAAAGTATTTTCAATTGAAAGTTGTGTTTCTTGGATTTTATCACTGCCTTTCTTTGCGTACTAAAAATACTTTCTTTTTCACATTGTATTGCATCCTATTTGGAATCATTGGGTGGAATACTATTGGGATTAGTCTCACACCCTACTTACACCCCTTTTGTGTAATTATACTTGGTTATGTTTGACTCAGGTAAAGGAAAGGCTAAGGGTGATGGTGGCTCGGGGTGTTAGTCCCCATCCTTGGGGCGGAGTTATAGAGACGGATTGTGGGTGATGAACCCTAGTCGTGTGGAGTCCTTGGAGATATAGTGATACTATATTTATTTGTATTTAGACCACTAGTAGTGTCTTTAAACAAATTTATTTAGATCTGTTCTTGTTAATAATTTTTTATCCTGAAAATTTCAGATTCTAATTATTAATTGTTTTTTATGTTTTATGATTTCATACTCGGGTAAATCGTTCCCAAACCAGATTTTTTGATACCCGGGAACTTGTGCCAGCCCATGGGGATAGGGAACACCCTTCGGGCCTTGGCACAGTCCGGGTTTGGTGCTGGTAATAGTGGTGACCAGATTCGATTCGTGACAGTTATCATCTTTGAACTTGTTACATGAAACTAGGGTCATATCCCATAAGATCACTAGTATACTAGTACACGTCCACCCACCTAGATACCAGGGTTTTCCCTCTTGTGCTCAAAAAATTTCACAATAAATGAAATACCATATTCACTTTCAAATACCATTTCCACATCACACACACACACACCATACATCCCACACACATTCCACATAATCTCTTTTATCATTCGAATTCATTTTGAAATCATACTTACACCAAAATAACCAGCAACATGTTTCTTATCTCTTTCACTATTCAATGAATCCTTTATGTAATTTTATAAAATGTTTCCAAGATGTTAAATATCTCATAACATCCCATTAACAACAAATTTTGCCATTTTAAAAACATACACCCACCCAAATAGTATGTAAACTTCTTCTGTACACTTTGTGTAACTCAATAAAGAATTTACAATTTTCATAAAACACTTTCAAGAAGTACAACAGGATTTTTCACATAAAACCCATTAGAATCCCCCCTTTTAAACCCAAAAGCACACCAAGACCCTACCAATGTATAATTTTCAGCCTAAAAAATATTTAATAAACCACACGCATATATTATAAAATAGACCCGAATATTACCACAAGAGTTTCACATGTAAAACACCCAATTTTAAGAAAAAATGCAACTATAAAATTAAATACTTGACCAAATCCATCAAAAATGGTTTTCAAACCATAAAAAGCACATTAGGAACATGAAAAATAATTAAATCAATCTTGATAACTCATCAAGAAATTCTTACACATGAAATCACCTACCATTTGTGCCAAAAACTCCAAACCCTTGTACGAAACTTCTATCGCATCACCACTACACCACAACGAAGTGAAATAAAGAAATAATCCAAAATATTTAATCAAAAGGACACAAAATAAAAACCAATTTATGAACCCTATTTTTTGGACATTTTAGAACCTCAAGAAAAGTGGAAGAAACCGTAAGCAAATGGGAGGAACATGAGAGGAAAAAACATACCTGATATTTATTGAATAAAACCTCCAAAATACATTAGTATTTGAATTTAAAAAGATCCAAAAATGAAATAAAAGTTCTAATAAACTTGAGTAGGTCATGTATAATATTTATTGGGGGGAAAAGAGTAAAACAATTAAGACTTTATGAAAGAAACAAGTTACCTCTTCAAATCTGAACGATTTAAGAAATCCAGAGAATTTTCACCCTAATTCGCGATTAATATGATTTCCAAAGAGGGGTAGAAGAGAATTGGAGCACTCCATGGGTAAGTGGACTCGGTTGAGAGTTGGAATAATTGAAAAAAATTAAAAAAAAAATTGAGATATGAAATAATTAAAACAAATTAATGTAGGGAATGTGATTTCGGGCAGATTCAATTCCTTAAATTAAAAAACTAACATCCACCAAGAATATATATTCCTAGAGGTTCCAAATTGATATGGTGGTGTTGATATACCAGGTGATTAAAATTTGGATGTTTAATGGGTGTAAAAGGTTGAAAAATTAAGGAATTATAAAAGAAACAAAATTTATTTTTAAATCCGGAAATGGGCTCACGGTTTGGCCCAAATTTTGAAAATCCACCATTTCCACAAAAATCCATGAGAAACCCTAAAAACAAAGTATGAATGGGAATTAAAGGATAAATACATTTAAAATAAGTCATGTATGTGACAATTCTACCCACCTTAAAACTTTATACCCTTGGAAAGCCACAATAAGGCCAAAAGCAAAAACAAATCCCAACCGAAAGGTAGAAATGGACTCCTTTGACATGTTTCGCCCACCCCTGAAAGGCCAAAACACCTCTAATGATCAATAAAGAAGGAATAATATCACAAACCAAAACATAAACCACATTCCTGAAACAATCAAGCACATTCAGAATTTATCCCAAAAGAAAACTCCCCAAACACTATCAGAATATGACATAAGAAATTTACCCAAATGAACAACAACAACAACAACAAAAAAGGTTACACTTACCTTGCTATAACTAAATAGTTGGGTTCTCTCCAATCCATACGTTTACCCATGGAAGATATTGGAAGTTACATATCTTTAAATGAGACTACCTACCACCAATCCATGACCAAGGACAAATACGAGTTACTAGTGTGAGAAACAAATGGTCTCCCAACCATAAGACGCAACTTAAATTTTCCAAAGCCAGAATCAAGACACTAATTAGGGGAGGCCTGAATGGACTCCCTAGTACATGGGGTAGACTTGCAGTAAAATTTTACAAATGAACTTACATGTGAATCATAGTGGGTTTCCCCACCATATGAACCAACCTTTTTAACCGACCAGTATGGGACAGCATAGAAAGACCCCAAATTTAAGGAGTTGGGATGACAACATGGTTTCCCTGTACGGTTTGGGACACCATGCACAAACTGTGGCGATACTTCTATCTGCATGGTTTTCTGGGGCATGGTTACTAATAACCATGCACTCAACCATTCTTTCCAAATTTCAAACCATTAACCAAAAACTCCCAAAGGGGAAAGGAATGACACTGGGAGATAACATGGACACGAGGTCCTCCAACATCTTTCTATTGAACTGGAACAAAAAAAGAAAGATGACGACAACCGAGGTTTAAAATACTATAATATATCGCAATGAGGATACCAATTTGTACATGGGTTTGAACAACCCTGGGATTTCTCTTGACTATGCAACAGCTTCTCTTTGGGGCCTATGGATGGAGCTCAATGGGTTGAATCATCTTCGGCCTCGCAGTTAGGCATTGGAAACCCCTGAATTGAACTTCTTATTCTGGTGCTGCAAAAAACTACACTGTAATCCCAAATGGGTTCACCAAGGCATAACACACTCCAAAACATACCCTACTAAAACCTTAAATTTTTCTGAAACAAGGTCTTAGAAGATGCATGCACATCACCCCTTGTTTTATTCAGATGAGAAATGAAAGGAGAAAAGTATATATAGAAACATCTTCCTTTAAAGAAAGGTTGTTGGGATTTCTCAAAAAGAGACACATTTATGAAAAAACAAAGACCCACAAAATATTGTACAACTTCACCATTACAGCCAAACGAGAACATGACATCACAAGGTTTCACCGAACATGACCATTGTGACTAATAGAAGCATTACATGGAGAGGGACCTTATGAAATGTTCTCCTACATCACACAATTCTAGAAAGTGTCCATAACAGCCTCTCATGACCAATTTTTCCCACACTGGTGGTTTAACATGAAACCCTGCTTTGAAGAGGCTATAATGGACCCATAGGCCCTCTTAGACACCATCCATACTAACAACCCCAGATCACTTCCACGTTAAAAAAATCATGAAACTGAAGAAACTAAGGTCTATTTCAACCTTCCACGATCACTCTCCCACTACAAGAGGATCCAGAAAACCAAGAAGATAAAGGGTGAAGACTCAATCTAAAAACCTTAAGAAAAAGATTCATTCTATTGATCGACTGGAGGATCTTCCAATGACGAAACAATCTAGGATTAACCTCACTCATGCATTAACTCTTAGTGGGGGCATACCTTACCCAGTGAGAGAACCCATGGACCCAAAAAAGTGGTTTCATTGGTCAAGACGTTCCATAGACCAAATCAAAGCACATGAAGGGAACCACCGTAATGGCATCCCGAAACATTTTAATAAGGATACTACTAACCAGCCCTTCAACCCAGCATACCAAAGAAACACAAACCCAAAACACCATTCAAACAAGAGGGGTTCTTGGACTCAAAACATCCCATAAATACAAAAATTTTAGAAACACACAAGACAAATCACCCCAAACCAATCATTAAGATATCAAGTTTTCCATTAAAATCAACTCATTGAAGATAAACGGTTCAACGGTTAGCGTATCCGCCAATGTTCCCCCATGGGACTCACATATGCATGTTTCCATGCCACACTGGGAAAAATATTCATAACCATACCGACACTCATCTAGTCGTGCCATTAACCATCCATCATCCCATATAACCACATGCATGTGGTCGCTCAAGGTAATACAAAAGTCTAAAAAAACATCCACTTTTCAGAACCAAAACATTTAATTGACACTTATTTTTTCTCAAACCCGCTAACCACAAAATCAAACCCAATTTACAAGTGACAAAACATTTCATAAAATAAAAATCATTCAAATAAAAACCCAATTTCAAGATATTCACCTCAATTTCAAAACATCTTAACCCCTTTCAAAACACTTATAGTTTTATGAAAAAAACCATTTGATCAACACCCATTTATTGAAAAACACTTCTCTTCTTATTTAAAACAAGGATATAATGATTCATAAATCTTTTCAAATTAATAATATTTACCAAATCAAAATATATCTTAAAACCACACACATAAATTTCCAAAAAAATCATTCAACACAAAACACTTGTAAATAATTCAGAAAAGTCTATTTGGAATATATTTTCAAAACCCATTGTAACAAAATTCATACTTTTAAAAGAGGTGTAAACATAGAATTTACCATTTCAAAATAGTTCTAAAAATTCATTTCCAAAATTTTAGAAATCAATCCACTTCCTCTTTATTAGAAAATCATTTCATAAAAGTGAACATTTTTTAAATCAAGTCTTATTTATAATTTTAAGACCAAGCTTTCAAGGTTACAAAACAAAAGGTCACAAGACAATGCGAGAGGAAAGTAGTTTTGGTTGGACATTTTGACATATGGTTGGAGGCCATATGCCAATCCGTTCACCATCATGGAGAGTGTTTTAGGAAAATATCCCAAGAACCACATGGCTTTCCTGTCCCTGTGAGATCACTGATACCATTGACCCAACTCTCTTTTAATTTCTATAATCATTGATCCATGAAAACAAAAGGACTCAGTTAAAACCAAACTTCCCCTGGAGACTTGAATCATGTCACGAGGTGTTCTGGCCAGGAACCCTACTAGTAATTGGAATTTAAAGACCCAAAAATACTATCTATGGACTATCCTAAATCTTCCCCAAATAATAGAACCAAACGAGTGAACCTAACCCCTATAATACCATTTTGTCATGAACCAAATCTTGTCTCCATCAAAACTGGCACTCGACCCGGCCTGTGGCAAGGACCGAAGGGCGTTCCTGATCCCCACATGCTGGCACAAGTTCTCAAGTATCACAAAATGGAATATGGGAACAATTTAACCTATTTTATAATCATAAAATAACAAACAAATCCAACATAAAAAAATATGGATTTTTTTCAAAACAAACCATCTTTTACAAAAAATCAGAATTGAATTACATAATTTTAAAAAATACTCAAAGACTTAAAAAAGTAATAAAACCCAAAGGAAATACCAAGAACCTCCTCATGTAAAAATTCACCTCCCTCGAGTCATCTCCACAACACTACATCATGAAGGACCACTAAAAACACGAACCATTGGCATGAGAAGATGTACCCAAACCTACGACCAAAATAACCAAGTATTCTTACACCCAAAGGTGTATGTAGGGTCTGATCCAAATACCAGTAGGATGGCACCATTAATGGATTCCATGTGATTAACATTTAAAGATGAAAATATAGCAAGTTTTCATAAACATGAGATTCTATTAATAATTTTAAATAGATGAAACTTTATATAAAAACAGTTTTCAAGTGGACTAATTTTAAGAATCTATACTTCTAAATAGAATTATAATGATTCTGAATTTTTAAGATAAACGTATCATATGATGATAGTAAGCATAATGTATCTAATGAGAACAAGAAACTAGAGATAATACTTAGGCACTATGTTCTTTAGGGTCCCAGGTACCTCATATCTCGGTGAAAGTAACCATAAAAATATCCTTTCTCATGCACATGAGTCACTAGAAGGGATAATACTCATAACCTAGTGGTCCCCCAACAACATCATCATCATATTTTAGTTAGTGTTATCATCGTCAATCTTTCAATGTGAAACTAGGGGAAAATCTCATGGGATCACTAGCATACCAGTACACGTCAACCCACCTAGATACCTAAGTTTTCAATCTTGTGCCAAACAAGTTCCACAATCCATGAAATACCATATTCACATTAAAATACCATTTCCACGTCACAGACACACAAAACAACCTAGAAAAATTCCACATAATCACCTTTCTTATTAAAATTCATTTAGAAATCATACTTAGACCAAAACAGCCCGCAACATGTTTCATGTCTCTTTCACAATTCAATAAATCCATTAAGAAATTATATAAAATGTTTCCATGATGGTAAAAATCACATAACAGATATTTCACAACAAATTTTACCATTTTAAAAACATACACCCACCCAAATAATACATAAACTTCTTTTGCACACTTTGTGTAACTCAATAACCCACTAAAAATTTTTATAAAACACTTTCAAGAAGTAAAACATGGTTTTTGACATAAATCCCACTCAAAAACCCCATTTTAAACCCAAAATCACACCAAGACCATACCAAAGTAAAATTAGCATCCCATAAAACATTTAATAAAAAAATAGTATATGTTATAAAATAAACCCAAATATTAACACAAGAGTTTCACATGGAAGACACTCAATTTAAGAACAAATACAAATATAAAATTAAACTCTTAACCAAATCCATCAATAATGGTTTTCTAACAACACATAAAATGTTAGGAACATAAAAAATAATTAAATATATCATTCTAACTCATCAAGAAATGCTTACACATGGAACCACCAACCATTTGTTCAAAAAACTCCAAACAGTTGTGTGATACTTCAATCGTACCACTACCACACCAAAAGGAATAAATATCAAGACCTAATCCACAATATTTCACCAAAATGACACAAAATAAAACCCTAGGTTTGAAATCTAGCTTTTATAAATTTTAAAACCTCAAGAAAAGTTGAAGAAACCCTAAGAAGATGGAAGGAACATGAGAGGAAACAAAATTACATGAGCAGTCTTGAAAAAAATGCCCCAAATACACAAGTAGCTAAATTTTCAAATAGAAACAAATTAATGTGAGGTTAAAATAATGTAGAGGAGGTCATTTATGAAAATTAATGGGGGAAAACGAGTAAAATTTAAGGATTTATGAAAGAAACAATTTACCTCTTCAAATATGGAAGATTTAAGAAATCCAGAGTCCTTTATCCCAAATTCTAGATGAATATGAGTTCCAAATAAGGTTTTGTAGAGCATGGGAGTACACCTTGGTAAACTGGAATCTGGTGAGAGTTGGAATAACAAAAAAAAATTAAAACTCAAATGTGATATTAAACAATAGAAAAAAAGAATGCAGGAAATGGGCTTTCGGGCTGGCCCAATTCCTTAAATAAAAACCCAAATCCACCATGATTATGTATTCTTAGAGGGTCCGAATTTATATGGAGGTGTTGATATACTAGGGGATTCCAATTGGGAAGTGTAATGGGTGTAAAAGGTTGAAAAATGAATGAGTTATAAAAGAAACTATTTTTTTTCTGGAAACAGGCTCGCGGTTTTGTCCAAATTTTAAAAATCCACCATATCCACCAAAATGAATGAGAAACCATAAAAAAGGTAATAATGGAAATTAAATGAAAAATAATTTTAAAATAATTCATTGATGTTGTAACACCAAAATCTTCTATGGTATGCTTCTCTTTCAATAATGCAATACCTTGCATTGTACGCAAGTTCGAGATTCTAACACACCACAACCAATCAAAGTAGCCATTATGAATACTAATACCCACTTTTTGAAATTATATAAATTTTATATTTCAAAATGGACTTCATTTTTGGATTCGGAATATCGAAATTATCCTATGTTGAATTTTGGGTATTTTTCTGAGAACTTCCAATTTTCGATGAATAGAGAAAAATACTTAAAAACAACTTTTTTAATATAAATAATTTATAGTGATAAATTATACTATTGAGTGGTTTTAAAGTATAATTAGATTATAATTTTACCATTTTATCGAATTTTGGTCATTAAAATTAATTTCATTTTGAAATTGGACATAAAAATTGTCAAGCTTTTGATAGATATTGTTTCTTAAAAACAAGATAATTTGTTTTGACAGTGGGAATAATTTTTATATTAATTACTAAAATTAATGTGTTTGGAATTTGGTAAAATGGATTCAATATTTGGAATCAGAAGGTCCAAATTATTTAATTAAGTCACTTTTGTTTTTTGACATTATGAATAGTAACGACGGTAATTATCTTTAATTATCGTGATTAATAAGTAATCGGGTAGTTAAGGGTAATAAAATAATATCATAATAATAACAAATGATTCCAAAATGTGTATTAATGATACTGGTTGTGTCATGGCCGACCATGGGATGCCTTGTTCCAAACTTTGGGACCCCATGGAATCACTTTTGGGTGATAGTGACATTTTATTTTATTATTTTTTAAAGGGAAAGTATAACCAAAGTATGTATCACCCAAGTAAAACAATTTTATTTTTGTCTGTGTAAATTATCTCTTAGACTATAAATAGTCATTGTAAATATAAAAATATTTCCTACATCATGATATATTTTTTTATAATTTTTATACATTAAATAACTTAAATTTTGTATGACACTATGATGCTACAGTGATTACCTCATTAATTAACGATTTAAATAAAATGAGATGATAATGTAAAATATAAGACTTACACTTGTCAAAAACCTATTGGATAAGTAGATTTAGAACCATTACCAACTTATCCACGAAATATATACTTTTGGGACCTTTAAAATCCGAAACTCATTATATAATAAAGTAACATTTCATGACTTTCCAAGAGTGCCCCTCCTCTCCTCTTATAAAAGACCCCCACCTCTACCACCTTATTCACACCTTCAAAGCCATTTGGCTTGGCCAAGATCTACCCAAATACTCTCTCAACATCCCTATATTACTCCTATAAGCCTCACTTTTGGCAGAAGTCTTCCCAAGTAAGCCTTTGGCTCAAATCAAAAAGAGTTTCATGATTTTAAGGTAATGTCTTCTCTTATGTTCTTTTGTTTTATTTTTCTTCTCCAACCCCTTAAACTATTTTTGTTCATTTATTTTGTAACAACACCAGTATCTAAAATATACTAGGATGTTTTTATGAGAATTATTTTATTTAAACTTACACACACCTTTTTCTAACATTTAAAGAACATATTATTTCTGTGGGTGGTGAATTACCGCCTCACGAAACGATGATTGTTCAATCTTCTTTTAACACCTATCATGGTGGCCATTAAGATGTCACTATATTTATATATGATATATATTATGTTTATGTTTTACTTATGCTTCTTTATCTTTTATTTATGGCATACCTTTATGATTTCCATTATGGGTAAACGCGATAATTTCATTTTAGGAAGTGCGGACTACCACCCCCTCAAAGTGATTTGAATCGTTAATGCCATATGTGGGACGTATAAAGGATGGAGTAAATGATATTATATATGATATTATACTGGAATTATAATATACCATTATATCATTATGATTTCATTCCATTAAATATGAAATAGAAATGAAAGTAGGGTTCGTGCGTACGTACGGCTTACCATCTATATGAACGGTGCATTTTATTTATTACCTCTAAATGTTATGTAATATTATAAATGAATGTATATGCTAGATATATATGATATATATGATATTTAAATCATGAATATAATTCTATATATAATGGATATTTTACAACATTAACAACTTGTAATTATAAGAAGTTTATTTTTGACTCAAGTAACAAAGATCGAAAAAACGACCGTTAAATAATTACATAATGTTAATAACATGATAATAAGTGATATAAAAGGAATAATGAACTTGAAAAAAGTTCTTAATAAAGTATAAATTAACTCTAGTTCATTATTCATGAGGTTAAAGAATGATCGAGTCAAGTCGGACATGAGGTAATAGACTTCGTCTCAATCTCCTTTCATTGAGGCATATTTTGTTTCATAAAAAACTTTCTTTTATACGGTGTATAGACCCCTTTGAATTTTACGTTTATTCGAAAGGAATATTTTTTATATGAAGCGTTTAACTAAACTACAAAACGGAATTTTTTTTGTCGTACGTATGTGGCGACAATGACTTCTCCGCCGCCGTGACCATTATTTGAGTTCTGGCTTCCTCTATAAGCCATAACTTTTTTTAAATGAAAAATAAAAACCATGTTTTAATTTTCATTTATTTTGGAATTGAAAATGGTTTTGATAATGTTTTTATTATATCAATATGTTGTATTGATATCTTGTGATTGAAATTTGGAAATGTTATGTTTCCATTATGCATGTTTTATATGATATTATTATGTTATGGTTTATAATATGTTTAAACCTGTTCATATGAGAAATGAATTGGACTTAATAAGTGAAGGGTGGAGCCCGCTATAGCTCCTCGATGCATCAGTAGGTCTCATTAGACAAACTAGTGTCTTGGCACAGGACCTTGACAAAATCTTATTTTTAGTCTTGGCACAAGGCCTTGACTATGTGTTTATGATAGTCTGGCATTATGCATTCCATCATTATGAAAGTGGTTAATGATATTGCAATAGGACCTTGACAAAATCTTATTTTTAGTCTTGGCACAAGGCCTTGACTATGTGGTTATGATAGTCTGGCATTATGCATTCTATCATTATGAAAGTGGTTATTGATATTGCATGTGATTATTAGACTAGTAGAATATCCATGTGAATAAGTAAATGACATTATTTCATTTTACTTTTTCTATATTATGCGGAATTTAAAGTTTAAAAGTAATTTGTTTTAGTTATACATTGAATTAAATGTTAATGTTTATTTATGAATGTTTCCGCTATATTGTTATCCTTACTAAGCAGCTGAGCTCTTCCCTTTCAATGTTTTAATTTTTCCAGGATGTGAAGAAGTATTTTATGAATGACCTGCAGTGATAGTGTGAGGGGATATGAAGACAAGATGTTGTTGTAGTTTTGTTTTACTTTACGATGTAATGTAAGACTTATGAATATATCTACTGTTTCCAAGGCTACTAAACTAATCGGTATTTCGAGACTTGATCTTTTGTGATCATGCCAATGTTATGTAATAATGCACCGACTCTGGGTAACTGGGGTCGGGGCATTATAGTTGGTATCAGAGTCAGTTTAATACTAACCTTAGAAGGTAGATTTAGATAAACTCTGATTATAGCACATATCCCTAAGATAGACTTTGATGATTAGTATAGAAGAATTTCCTAGAATTTTGGTATTATAGAGATTTTATGAGTATTCCAAGAAATACATCCCTGTTTGGATACGAGCAAGTAGAGGCAGCTCTGGCATAGATGTACCTAGGGGTAAAACCCGAAAACACCACTTTGATCTAGACTCGAATGGGAACTAGTGCCCGAAAATGGACCTTGCTTCACTCTTGGTTACGACACTCCGAGGGGGATATGCTTATGATAATTCTCGTTTTATTTTCAAACCATTATTAAGGTTTTATGAGTATATAATTCCTCAAAGAAAACATTTTTATGATTATGGATTATATCCATAAACTATTCAATTTATGTTAAGTGTTTTACAAGTATGAAATTTTGTATTTTGATTCATAAACTAATATAGTTTATGATATTTTTTAGAAATGGCGCCTGGTGGAAGGAATGGAAACTGTATCAATACACGCACTCCATGTAGGGATTTCCCTCCCGCTCAAGATAATTATTGTGGAGCTGGTGATACAACTGGTGCTGATCAGCTTATCACCATAGTATGACAACTCAATCAGGTTATGAATAATAACCTTACTCGTATGGAGCACCCCGATCCTCAACGAGGAGGATCAATGTTAGATCGCTTCATGAGGCAACAACCACCAACATTTAATGGGGGTACAAATCCATTATTAGTTGAGGAATGGATAAATTCACTAGAGAAAATATTTCAGGCTTTAGGGAGTAGTGAAAGGGAAAAAGTTGTCATGACAGTTTACCGCCTCACTGGAGATGCTGATCAATGGTGGTCATTGATTTAAAATAAAAAGGAAGATGAAGAAGTATCAAGTATGGAATGGAGAGAGTTCGAAGATATTTTCTTAGAAAAATAATTTCCTCGTGACCATCGAGAAGATATGGAAAGGCAATTTCTAAGTCTGAGGCAAAAGGAGGATAATAATGTCGCAAAGTATGAGTCTAACTTTACAAGGTTAGCGAGGCATGCTGCAGATTATATACCTAACCCAAGAAGTAAGATCGATCGTTTCATTGATGGGTTAAAACTGTTTCTCCGTCAAGCATTAGTATCACAATCTTTCTCAACGTATGAAGATATAGTCTCGGGTGATATCAAGAAAGAAAAGGAATTCTCTAAATCTTATGACAATAAAGTAAAGCAAGAGAAGAAGAGAACGATGGAAGAAGAGATAGATAAAGGGAAAAAAGGAAAGTAGGATTTTCCATTATGCGATAATTGTGGGAAGAATCATCTTGGTACTTGCCTAAAAGGAATGGGAGTTTGTTATAAATGTGGAGAAAAATGTCATCAGGCTCGTGATTGCAAGGGAAAGAAAGAGGCTATCAATGTTGAATTCTACAATTGTAGGGAAATGGGGCATTATGAAAATGAATTTCCTAAGCGTCGAGGAAACATACCACAGAAAAGGCCAAGGGATCAAGGCCAATCTTATTCTATTACTACAGTTGAAGTGAAATAATTATTGTATTTTTGTTTTTGGACTCAAGAACTATATTATGGTTAAAAGAATAATGATTGTACTGCAGTAATTTTTGTTTTCATTAAGGTTTTAATATGATTAAGGTAATCATATTTTTATTATATGATAATAAGATAAACTTTACTTTGTTTGGTGAATCTGATGAATTGATTTTGGAATTTAGAGACCTTTTAGCGAAAGTCTGGATAGAGGTATTTTGGATAACTATAAAGTTTGTAATGGATTAAGTTTAACTTTGTATAGTATTTTCTAAGGTTAAAACATTTCTGAAGATTATTTTTGGAATACTATAATACTATAGTTTTAGTAAAAGGACAACCTACAGGTCGGGGGATAACCCGTCGCGTCGGACAAAGCTATAGGAATTGAACCCACAACCATAGTGCGATAGGCCTTTATTACATACCACTAGCCTACAGAAAGTCCCTAGTTATTAAAAAATAGTTTTCCTAATCTAAATGGTATTTTTTAATATCTTTAACCTTGTACGATTAAGACAAATATAATATTTTTTAGTTCTATTATCTTTTTGAGTAAAAGACGAGTTTGTGGTAGAAATTAGTTAAAGGTTGAAACTCTACTTGTCAACCATATATATATATATATACCTATCTCTTATTATATGAATAAATTAATTCTTAAACTTTAGGAAAGGGATATTAAAACAAAAAATGTGTTATCCTAATACCTTATGTTTTGTTGAACTGATGATATTTTAAATCAACATAGATTGAAGACATTGAGGCCCTCAATTTTACCCATGTTTGTGATTAATGAACTCAATAACTCCCTAAAAATATTTACGATTTTCCTCCAATTATATGTCTATAATTTCAACCAATGTTCTCCTAATCAGGACCATAATTTGGTGGTGACTTTTTCCATTTCCCTTTCCTTCTTATGAAGGGTATATTTTATTAACCTTATTTCTGATATGGGTTTTCCAAAAAGGTATTTTCTATTTTCAACCATTTATTTTGGAAGAACATTTTCAAATTGAGAGGAAACAATTTATTGAAGGATGGTAGAATTTAACACCCCAAGCTTCCATGGTATGCTTCTCTTTCAATAATGCAATAGCTTGCATTGTACGCAAGTTCGAGATTCTAACACACTGCGGCCAATCAAAGTAGCCATTATGAATATTAATACACACATTTTGAAATTATATAAATTTTATATTTCAAAATGGGCTTCATTTTTGGATTCGTAATATTGAAATTATCCTATGTTGAATTTTTGGTATTTTTCTGAGAACTTCCAAATTTCGATGAATAGTGAAAAATACTTAAAAACAAATTTTTTAATATAAATAATTTATAGTGATAAATTATACTATTGAGTGTTTTTAAACTATAATTAGAATATAATTTTACCATTTTATCCAATGGTGGTCATTATAATTAATTTCATTTTGAAATTGGACATAAACAATTGTCAACCTTTTGATAGATATTGTTTTTTAAAAACACGCTATTTATTTTGACAGCGGGAATAATTTATAAATTAATTACTAAAATTTCTGTGTTTGTAATTTGGTAAATTGGATTCCATATTTGGAATCATAAGGTTCAAATTATGTAAATAAGACACTTTAGTTTTTTGAAATTATGAATAGTAACGACGGTAATTATCTTTAATTATCGTGATTAATTAGAAATCAGGTAGTTAAGGGTAATAAAATAATATCATAATAACAACAAATTACCCCAACATGTGTCCTAATGATACTGGTTGTGTCATGGCTAACCATGGGATTCCTTGTGCCAAACTTGGGAACCCCATGGAATCACGTTTGGGTGATAGTGATGTTTTATTATATTTGTTTTTAAAGGGAAAGTATAACCAAAGTATGTATCACCCAAGTAAAACAATTTTATTTTTGTCTGTGTAAATAATATCTTAGACTATAAATTGGTATTGTAAATCTAAAAATATTTCCTACATCATGATATTTTTTTTCTAATTTTTAGACATCAAAAAAATTAAATTTTTTATGACACCATGATGATGCAGTGATTACCTCATTAATTAACGATTTAAATAAAATGAAAAGATAATGGAAAATCTAAGACTTACACTTTTCAAAAACCTATTGAATGATTATATTTCGAACCCTTACCACATTATCCTCGAAATATATTATTTTGTGACCTTTAAAATCCAAAACCCATTATATAATAAAGTAACATTTCATGACTTTCCAAGAGTGCCCCTGCTCTCCTCTTATAAAAGGCCACCACCTCTACCACCTTATTCACACCATCAAAGCCATTTGGCTCGCCCAACCTCTACCCAAATACTCTCCCAACTTCTTTATATTACTCCTAGAAGCCACAAATTGGGTAAAAGTCTTCACAAAGAAGCCTCTGTCTCAAATAAAAAAGAGTTACCCGATTTTAAGGTAATGTCTTCTCTAATGTTCTTTTGTTTTATTTCACTTATACAACCCCTTAAACTCTTTTTGTTACTTAATTTTTTAACAAAACAAGTATCATAAATATACTAGGTTGTTTTTATGAGAATTATTTGATTTAAAAATACACACACCTTCGTCTAATGGTTAAAGAACATACTGTTTCTATGGGTGGCGAATTACTGCCTCACGAAACGATGATTGTTTAATATTTTTTTAATACCTATCATAGTGGCCATTAAGATGTAACTATATTTATATATGATATATATTATATTTATGTTTTCTATATTCTTCTGTATTTTTTATTTTTGGCATACCTTTATGATTTCAATTATGGGTGAACGCGATAATTTCATTTTAGGTAGTGCGGACTACCACCCCCTCAAAGTGATTTGAATTGTTAATGCCATATGTGGGACATATAAAGGATGGAGTAAATGATATTATATATTATATTATACTGTAATTATAATATACCTTTATATCATTATGATTTTATTCCATTAAATATGAAATATAAATGAAAGTAGTGTTCATGTGTACGTACGGCTTGCCGTCTCGATGAACGATGCATTTCATTTCTTACCTCTAAATGTTATGTAATATTATAAATAAATGTATATACTGGATATATAATATATATATGATATCTAAATCTTGAATATAATTCTGGATAAAATGGATATTTTACCACATGAAAAACTTGTAATTATAAGAATTTTTTTTAATCAAGTACCAAAGATCGACAAAACGACCGTTATTAACATAAATAACTACATAATGTTCATAACATGGTAATAAGTGATATAAAAGGAATAATAAAAATGAAAAATGTTATTAAGAAAGTAAAAAATTAACTCTATTTTATTATTCAGGAGGTTAAATAACGATCAAGTCAAGTTGGACACGAGGTAAGGGACTTCGTCTCAATCTCCTTTCATTGAGGCATATTTTGTTTATACACAACATTCTTTTATACGGTGTATAAACCCCTTTGAATTTTAAATTTATTCAAAAGGAATCTTTTTTATACAAAGAATTTTACTAAATGACAAAAGGGAATGTTTTTTTGTCATACGTATGCTGCGACAACGACTTCTCCGCCACCGTGCCCATTATTTGAGTTTCGGCTTCCTCTACAAGACATAACTTTTTTAAATGAAAAATAAATACCATGTTTTAATTTTATTTTATTTTGGTATTTAAAATGGTATTGATAATGTTTTTATTATATCAATGTGTTGTATTGATATCTTGTGATTGAAATGTGAAAATGTTATGCTTCCTTTATGCATGTTTTATGTGATATTATTATGTTATGGTTTGTGATATGTTTAAACCTATTCATATGAGGAATGAATTGGACTTAATAGGTGACGGGTTGAGCCCGCTATAGCTCCTCGATGCATCGATAGGTCTCATGAGACAAACTAGTGTCTTGGAAAAAGGCCTTGACAAAATCTTATTTGTAGTCTTGGCACAAGGCCTTGACTATGTGGTTATGATAGTCTGACATTATGCATTCCATCATTATGAAAGTGGTTATTGATATTTCATGTGATTATTCGACTAGTATAATATCCATGTGAATAAGTAAATGGCATTATTTCATTTTAGTTTTTCCATATTATGCTGAAGCTAAAGTTTAAAAGACTTTTGTTTTAGTTATACATTGCCTTAAATGTTTATGTTTATTTATGAAAGTTTCTGCTATATTGTTATCCTTACTGAGCATCTGAGCTCACCCCTTTCAATGTTTTAATTTTTCCAAGATGTGAAGAAGTATTTTATGAATGACTTGCATGGATAATATAAGGGTATATGAAGACAATATGTTGTTATAGTTTTGTTTTACTTTATGATGTATTGTAAGACTTATGAATATATCTAGTGTTTCCAAGGCTACTAAACTAATCGGTCTTTCGAGACTTGATCTTTTGTGATCATGCCAATGTTATGTAATAATGCACCCAACCTGGGTAACTGGGTTCGGGGCGTTACAGATGTGACAGGTTGTATTATTACTGTCGTTACATCCAACCTGATATTTGAATTGAACAAGGGTATATTTCTGGAGGGTTCGCAATGTGCAGGTGCATATCATTATATTTGGTTTCTTAAATGTAGTTGTTTATTTGTATTTAAATCTATCTATGTAACACTATTGTATTATAATAATCCATTATGCATGTAAGAAATAATTTTGTATATTTTAAAATAGTATGGTCTTTGTAAGCACATCAATAGATTCTCTATAAACATTATTTTTTTGAGTGATAATTTAAATATGATCTTATTATAGAATTCATATATTCATTATGTTGACAAAAAATTTGGAATTCATGGATCACATTAGGCGATTCCCCTTGAATCCCTATTTTATTTTCAAATTCTAGGAATATTCCAATGCCAATTCCCCTGATTGGGTTTATTGTAGTTTGATATAAATAGAGCTACTGTAATCACTATCAAAGCTAATAAACCCTTCATAGTGCTTTCAAATAGGCCAATATGAAGATTTCATTGGTAATGATTTTGAATACATTGTTGTGAAGAAGCAATATAATAACCAAACCAAAAAATGAAAAACTACTCCAATTTATGAATGTTATTCGTTTGAGGTCATAATTATAAAATATTCTCTCAGATTCTCTGAATTATCTACACAATGTCATAATATATGTGTTAGGAAAGATAGTTTTGAAATAATTACCTCGAAAGAGCATCTAGAATCATGTTTCACCTTTTTCATCATATCTAATGAACATGTTAGTCAGGTATATCTTTCTATAATAAAATAGAACTTAAATATTTTTCCATTATTCAAATCTATTTTTAATTGGAATTTTAGGTATGCTAGAATCAATATTAGAACTTTTTTATAGAAGATTCTATTTTAAGTGGTTGGGTGGATAATGGTAGATAATTGTATGGGAGGATACAATAGTTTCATGTTTGCATATTGACATGTTAGTCTATTACAAAATTCTAACTTTATTCGCTTTCTTCATGTCATATTTATATTTTTTGCATCACATATATTGAAAAAAATTTCTTTGATGATGGGTTCATAGAGAACAAAAATGTGATAATTTTACTTTTGCATGACTTCACACCAAAATTTCACTCATTTGTAGTTTATTGTGCTAGTGGTTAATTTTTATCTTGTTTCACCCATTAAATTTTAATGTTAATATGTAGACTGGAAGTGTTAATACATATAAAATGTGGGAAGAAATTGAGTGTGATAGTAATAGACACAATATACACTATGGAATAACACCCAGTTTCTTGGAATAATTATTTTCCAGAATCCAAAAGGTATATACCTATTAACATGACGTATAACCACATTCATGTTATTAGTAATTGATTTCATTTTTAATAATCATTTTATTATTAATGTGATATGGAAAAGGAATCTCTAAGAGACGAAAAAGTAAAATTAATATAAATTTTTTCATTTTTGGAAATATAAAATGAACAGATTTTTGATTTCCTTGATCTGTCATCCACAAATTGAAAGGTATATATCAAGTTCATTTTCATATTAGACCATGTTTGTAGCATTCCCAAGATTCCTAAATTTAATTGTAGTATTTTTGTATTCATTTTTAATTTTCTTATATATAATTACTATAAATGTATGTGACTGACTTGTTAGGGATTAGAAAATGTAAAAATAAATGTATTTATCTGGAGAATATCATGGAAATGGAATTTGGAAGTGGTCAAGATGTAATCCATCACCTTGTTCAAGTAAATTATTTATTTGAGGATTATGATCTTTTGGTTTTCCCTTATGCTTTATGTTTGAAAATTTTTAGGAACAAAATGGTTTCTTTCTGTATGTGGTATCATTCACTAAAATTTTATTTCATATTGAATATGCTTATTCTTTCATTTATTAATATACATCGAGTATTGTTTTCTATATATTCATGAAATATTTTTAGGAATTTTTAGTTCATAATCATTATACAAGAAATTTTAATCATATATTAGACATTATGTTTCCACATTATCATTAACTACATCATGTTCATATCATTTATATTATATTTTATATCAATATACATATTGTTTCATGGAACAGAACACAATTTAGAAAATTTGTGCCTTACTACGACAACAATGTAGCTCTTTCCCAAGATAACGAACATTGGTCTGGACAATGGAGAGAAAAAATATTTTTAAAATACTATCTCATCTAATATATTGAATCTTTTTCTCACCAATGGACTAGAAACATCTTAGTTGAGTGACATGTGATGTATTCATCTACTTAGATTAATAGAATGTGTCTTGTTTATTGAAATTGGTCAGTTAATTTGAGAAATTGAGAACATATGAGATGATATATCATACATTAAAATTTTATATGCCTATTTTTATACTCAACTCCTAAAAAATATATTATAAAATAATTCAAAAGATATATATAGATATTTAATTTGTCATAGACTTTCATTTGAAGATATCAGTTTGTTTTATTGTGATAACTATGAAAACTTTTATAACTAGAGTGGAAATGATGTTTTTCTATTGGATAACTTTTTCATAAAATTATTTACTATGGAATTTTAAATTTTTTAAGATTCTACAAAGGAATGTAGTGTTATACAACATGGAATAGAATTAGGACAATTTTTGGTTCAATTTTTTCTCCTAATGTTTTAGAATGTCTATATAAAAATAATTTAAAAAAGAGATGGAATCATTTCAAAATGATTTTAAATTATTATAATAAATACTATGATGCCTATATAAAATTGATATATTATTATAAATATACACTAATGTATAAGGTATGATATAATAAAAGTCATCATGTTGTGGTTTGTGTTATCTGGTGATTCAAAATACCACTTCGTGGTGTATGTTTTGAACAATATTCGATATCCTTTGAAAACAAATCCATTATTAATGATCATGTTATTTAGTATTGGGATGTACATATTAGTCTAAATATTCATTATTCGTTGATGTTTATTGAGTCATGTATCATTTATCATGTACGGTCGACACACTAATCACATATATATAAGGAGTCATTTTATCTATATTTTTTTCCCTTTACTTCCTTCCAAGTGGTTTCTTATAATACAAGTACATGGACAATTTAATTATACAATAGACCAAAGATGTTTTTTTAATCAGTGGTATATATTTCACTTCCTATAATTTTATAAAATTTTACACCAGATACACATTTAAAAAACTATATTTTATTCAATAAATATATATTATTTATTATCAGACATCGATTCCTTGATAAACAATTTTAAATAACTTTAATAATATCCTTTTTATTATCATCCAAACATTATATATTACTATTAAAATAGTTTTACAATTACTTTAATACCTTGAAAACATTATGGGGTTCTTGAGTATTTTTTTTCATTCTCTACTTTATAGATACAAAATTCTCTTCAATAAAAGAGATAAGATCAGACAAATATCAATCACCTCTTTGATTTTTTTTTTATAATTGATAACTTTTATTTGATTTATCAAATATTTATTAAAATCATGAAAATATTCTATAGGGATGCTTAAGTAGGAAATTCTAAAACTCTATAATTATGGATCTGGTTTCTCTAAAAAATTTCACCCAATTTAATCTACAAGTTTTCTACAGAGTCATATTCTTTACTCTTCATGCCACCACCATGGATCCTCGATTCACCTTTTCAAAATAAATTTTTGAGGATAGTATCATATCCTTATCTATATGACCTATGAAAATTAAGTTACAATATTTTCATAGGATGTGTCTCACTGATTTCAACCAAATAATCTTATGTTCATTATCCATATGTTAACATTACATTTACCCACAACTTCCAGATCTTCATCATTTTCTAAGAGAAAATTTCAAATTCTTCAAGATATATAATTATAAATATATCCCTTCACCATAGTTTAGTGAAATGATACTCTTGATTCAATCACCCTTGAATATAGTGGAATGTTGACATTGAGTAATGATTCATTACCTCAATTAGTTTCCTTTATAGAGATTAAACATAAAAATCATATTTTTTATCTTTTTTTTCTTTAATCCCTACATTATTTCCAAAAATTTCCTCTATTCCAACCATTATTGTATGTGAGGATATGATTGTCCAATTTTTTCAAATCATTTCTCCTAATTTATTATGAAATTTTCAAAAAAATCACCATTGAGGTGAGAACCCCATTTAGCATTAAGCATGGTTACAAAAAATTCTTAATTATCCCACCTCATGATTCATTAATCCATAATTATGTTATGAACATCCTCAACCAACATCTAGGTTTTCCCATAGGAATTTATAATTTTCATTTCTATCATGTCCCATAATTACATAAATGATGATATATGATTATAAAAGTAGAAAATCAAAAACAGTATCGATGTAAGTTATTTAGAAAATGTTGAGATAAAATCAAATAACATTGAAATAATTTACATAATGTTACACTAGAATACCTTCTAATAGCCTCATATTGGAAAACCACAAAAACATGAAAACGGGAATTGGGAAACATAAACCTTTCCTAAAATGACTAATAATTAGTTTCCTAGATAAAGATAAAATTTTCAGGAAGTTAAAATAAAGACATAGAGGATAAAAATATAATCTAAGGGATATTAAAAAGTGTTAGAAAATTTTGTTATAGGGAAGTTAATAATGAAAAACAAAAAATCAGTGAGGTTATAAAAGACCATCAATTCATTGGAGATGAAGATAAAAGAATAAAACTTTTATTTCAATGATCATTACACTTATTATTTTATATATAATCTACTAATTTCAAAATCATAAAAACGAAATAAACCCCAATAAGTCATCATACTTAAAATCTAATCATAATTATAACATCCATGTCAAATACCATGCATTATATATTCATAATAATAAAAAGTACATGACAACTTGATTTCTACTAGGTGTTCCAATTGATAATTATTTTCTCAATGTGTCATGGGATGATTTTATGTAAATACAAAATATAAAAGAATATATATATCTAGAATCAAAGAAATATTGATTTTATGATCAAATCAAAAATTATCATAACATAATGGACTTCAACGTCCATATTAATAATTCTATAATAATGATTTTTATCCTTATCCTTTTTTAAAATAAATTCCCTTGATGCTCATGGAATTTCTTTTCATCATCTCTTGAGAAAAATTCACTAAACACTAGAGGCATTTGTTTCCATAGTGACTTATCTTATTAAATGATAACCACTTACCATTTAATTATTATTTGTTTCCCTTACACTCATATTCTTGACCAAATTTGTATCCAGACATAATACACACTCCCTCTCCATTTAAGAAAGTACCCAAAGTGTTTATTTCTAAAATTATAACATGTGGGAAGTTCCATACTTTCCCATTTCAATTAGACTTGTTTTTTCTTACTGAATATTCATCCAGTTGTTCTCTTGTTTTCCTTTTAAAATATATTACTTGAATAATCATTTCTTCATATAGATACTAGTTTATTCCATATCATCATATGATGAAAATGTTTCCGAGAGTATTACCTTTCAATATATTTTAATAAAACCATCAAAGAAATACCTAGTCTTACTTTCTATATTACAAATATTGTTCATAGATTTCTTCAATAATCTTATAATGTTTTCCCCATACTCAATAACACATTACTCTTCCTATTGTCTTGTATTGAGGTATTTTGTTTTTATATTAGCTCATTGCTCATGAGGAATGTGTTTTTAAATGAATATATCCATCAAAATATTTCATTCCATTATTTTTATCTCCTCTTACCCCTTTGTATTTTGAATCAATGTCCACCTTCAATCGTTATATTCCATAAAATTAAATAATTTCAGAAGAAATTTCTCCTAATCATTATATCATAGAGACTGAAATATATTTTCTATGGACTTGATCCATTGTTCTTATATTAATGTATTTTTAGTTCCATTAATGGAAAGATATTTATACTTCATGAAACATTCCAAAATCAATGAATAATAATGTTAAGATATTTTTATTCAATATAGGAATAGTTATTGGTCAAACCAGAGTTAAAAATATTAATATAGTCATCATATGATTATCCCAATTGTTATTCATTTTAAATTTCACATGATGGAAATCCTTAAATGGATTATAGGTGTTGTTTTTTTATTTCAACTAAGAACTATTTATAAAAAATGGAATACAATAGATTATATCATAACATTATGGATCGTAATGTATAATTTTGAAATGGAAAAAACACTTAACATGAACTTATTATCTTTTTTAATATTATTCAACCATTAAATTTTTTTCAAATATTTCATAATGCTTTGTAAAGAAAATATGAATTAAACAAAGAATATTCCCTAGGAGGGTCTATCCAAGTGTTCAATCTTAGTCCCACATATCATGTACTAGTGATGATTGTGTAATACCAAATTCACCTCTTTTAGAGTTACTTGCCCTGGGTGAATTTTTTCCACAACCATATCCAATATTTAGTATCTAGACAAGGATGTATTTTTTAGGAAACCATACATTCTATACCTCACAAAAATTACATGATATTTTACTATACTTGGAATTATCCCTACAGTCTTTCATAAGATTAAGTTCTTTATTCTATGTTTATATAAATCTACTTCCCAATGATTCAACTAACAAATATTTAATACTAACTTTAAAAACCCACACCCTATTATCCTAGATTAAATGGATAATTTATTACTTTTTCACTAGATACATGTGATCATATCCCAATAGTTTGGTTATTTTTTATTCATTGTAAACTAGACACATAATTGAATGTCTTATCACATTTGAAAACAAAAATTACGTCATAAAATTTTCTATGAGAAAATTATTACTATCCATAGGATATCCCAATATATCATTAATAATACACTTCCTAGAATCATAGGTGAAATGAAACATAAGAAAGAGATGAGATACAAATCTCAGTAGAGGAATACATAAAGAAGAATATAAATAATGAAAAAATAATTTGGAATAAATAAAAGATGATCAAATAATTCTACATAAATAATCACATTAAATTAAAACTTATTTGTGGATATCATAATTATTATAATAATTACATGGAAATATATAACTAATTTCAGGATGATGGAATACATGATACAAGAAATCGTAAACATGTTGTCAAGGCCTCGTTTGAAGACATCATACATAAATCGGTAAGGTATAGTCTAATTAACCAACCTATTTGGTCTCATGATACCTATCAATTAATTGACGAAACATGTCATTTTGGGCCCCACCCATCACTTAATTAGTCCAATACATTCATATTATGAATAAATAATAAAACATAATTGAAATTACTTAATAATCAATATTTGTCTTAGTTAGAACAAAATGAGTAAAAAATGTCAAAATTTTCCTTATTCACACTGATAATAAATAATATATAGTATTATTATAGATGATATATTTTGAGTATATCCTTAGTAAATAATGAGAATTATCAAAGGATGTCGACATAGATGAAAATTATTTAAAAATATATTTGAACATTTTCTTGGGTAGAATACCATTTTAATTTTTAAATCAATTATTCAAAATCTAATTTTCTAAAAATATTTTATAATTTCAATTTATTTGGAATGAAATCTTGATTTTTTTAAAGAATTATTCAATGAAAATAACAGTCATAAAGGTGGAAAAAAACATTTTTATGATAAACATTAAAAACACATTCTATTCACACTTTTGGTAAAAAGCGCCTCATTCAAAAAATTGAAATTTAATTTCTTTTAAAACATATAATTAAAATTAAAACATGAATAAATAATAAATCCATAAATTTTGAGAGACTAGTAAAAAAATATTGAAAATAGTTTAAATAAATTAAGTACATGGAATAAACATATTCCCAACATAATAGAAAAAAGTAGGTTTCCCTTGAAAATATTATTTCATTATCATGACTAAATAAATAGAGAAAATTGATAGAAAAACATTTAATTTATAAAAACAAATATATGAGAATAAAATATATTGGTTTTAGGATATAATTATCATACCATTTCCCCATCATAAAATTAAACATTAACAATCTTGAATAAGATTGAGATTATGTAATATACCCTTATCTCATGTCTTATCTCTCTTCATAGACATTCCAAACTATTCCATAATAAATATATATTTATTATAATTGTATTACAAAACCATAGTCATATATAACATTTTAATTATGATCCCCTTATAATTTCTCGTTATCATTTTATTAAAAATTCTTCTTCAAAATGGATTTTCAGGTGAGGACTAGTTCAATTCCATGCATGTTTTAGTTTGATGGTTCTAGTATATGCCCCTTGGTCATGGTTTAATTATATTAATAATATTAACCATGAAATAATTAAAATATTTATTCATTATATGCACTTTAATCACTATTTAAATAATTCGGTGATGAAAAATGAATTATATAACTTCATAGAGATGGTAGTTCTTATATACAAACAAGGGATGTTTTCACCTTCCAATTAATGGAATGGAAGAAAATTGAATAATAATATAAATTTAAAGAACTAAAATATGATATAAAATATCAAAAATATTTAGTAATTATATCAATATTACAATCCAACTAAAATATTCAGGGGAAAAAACTACACCGCTATGTGGAAATGGTAAGCCTTAAGTACACAAAAACAATTTTTTATCATACTGTAGGATGGAAAAATGGTAGATAATGGGAGTTTAATAATAATAATAAATATTCAACCATTATTTTAAATTGGATACCAAATAATGAGTGGATGTATATAATGAAATAAAATTAAAACAATTAGTTATGATATCTTTGAAGAACCTCCTTTAGAATTCGTGATAAGGATAAGTATAAATCATATCATCCCATAATATTTAAAAAAATTATGTAATTTTTTAACCCTTTTAACCTAGTTTTAACCTTTTTTATCCCTTTAGATGATTACCCTAATATCAATTTTTGTAATATTCAAGGGTAAATAATGATACAATAGAAGGAAATATAACCCATAAATGGAAAATTATTTTTATTTTTGACAATATACTATTCTCTTTATAGAATATATGTTTTAATTAATTTTTCAAAATATTATTTAGCATAAGATACCTCTAAAATCTTTTTCAGATCTATTTACATATTATACTTTCAGAAAAAATATTAAAATGAAATTATAATATAAAATTTTAACACGTAACTAATATATCATATTTAATTCTTAAAACACAATAATTGATCAAAATATTATATCTATTAATTTTTTTAAAATCATTTATTTTATTTTTCTATTATGTGAAAAATTAATGAGTTGGCATTACATTTGAATTTAATATAATTATTCCATCACTAAAAATTGAATCAAAAATTACCATGATAAATAATTTTTTTTTTATTTAAAATATCTACTTATACACTAATATAAAAAATGTAACCTTATAAAAATAATATTGGAAATATTAAAATAAAGGTGTTGAAAGTTTTTTATTTAATTATTAATTAAAATAATAATATGGTCATTACCAAAGAAAAATGTCACCTAGATAGAATATATTTCCATGTTGGATAATTATTGTAAAAATAAACTCATAAAATAAAAATAAGGTATCTGTTAGATAGATTTTTAAATCCCCATAAAATTATATTTATCCTTATTTTTCTGATTTACCCTTAGTGGGGTGAAAAACATTTACCATGAATACTATTCATAATGACCATTAATTAAAAGTTACCTATTTAAAAAAACTTTATCCCATGATTCAAAAGATGTTATCCATTTTTATGACTAAATCTATAGATGTTTCAGAAATAAAATATAATATAAATGCGTAAAATGTAACAAAAAAAGTTTATATAAAAATGAATTTTTAAGCCAAAAAATTTAACTTATTTCAAAATATTAAATAATTGTCATTCAAATATAATGAAATAGTTTATTTTAAATCAAATTAATAATAAATAAAATTTAAAAAATATTATAATGGTACTTTTATGGTACCTGATTTAATGAATAGAAATGGAAATATTTGAAAAATCAATATTTTACCCTAAAAAATGAAAAATAAATCATCTCAAAAATATTCGAAAAGTTAACAAAAAGTTTATTATGATATTATGATTTCAGAAATTAACTCCATTTCATAAAATTTAAATTCAAAATTTGGTATAAATTAATTTTATTTTTCGCTCACATAATAAAATAAAAATATTTTTTTGAATAAAATGAATTTTGAAAGAAAAAAATGAATTCACTAAATATTGATTTAATATTTACTAAAAGTTAATCTATAAATTTTTATTGATTATAACCATTATAAATATATCTTATAATGTTATTACTATTAATCATTCCTCTAAATTCAATTACTATATTTTAACAGTCACATTTAAATTATTATATTTTTATATCATATATTAATTCGGTTAAATTTTAGTAGTATATGATGTGAAATATATTGAAATTATTATTCATTTAAATTTTATGCTTTTGGTTTAATAGTACTTAAATATAATTATGTTTCCATATCTTGTGTAACAATTCACAAAAACTTTTAGGTAAAACGTTAATCTTAACCAAATACAATATAATGTGGAACTTTATAAAATCATATCACTTACATAAAATATATCCTTGAAATATAATTAAGACAAAAATATTATTTGATAGTAATGAAGTGTAAAAAAATCATAGGGTGATCCCTATACCCCAAATATCATTATTCCCTTTATATTGTTTTGGTAGTCTAATGATGAACTCATGGTTATGTTTCCAATTTCCATTAAGGTATGTGTAATTGTTGTAAAATCTCCTTATGATTCTATCTCTTGGCCTTAACATGATGACATACCTATCATTGAGATATATAATATAAATTTTTCAATCCTTGTATCCTAGATTCGATGGTTTCTTTATTACATTGGTTATAGATACATGCAATCATATCCTAAAGAACTAAATAGTTTAACAGTATTGGAAAGCTAGATAGAAACTTGAATTTCATATTACATTTGAAAACCTAAGATACGACATATTATTGTCGTAGAAAACACCATTATTCAGTTTTAAATATCCCTACATATTGATCACAACACACTTCCTGGCATCCTGATGAAAGGAACCATAAGAAAAGGCTAAGATCTAATTCTTAGTAAGAGTATGCATACAATGGAAGTTATCATAAACAAATAAGAACTAATAAATATTTCATGGTAAATAACTAAGACACATAAAAATAAATATATAAAATGAGCTCAATGAATAATATGGAAGGATTAAATGATGTTAAAAATAATATCAAATAAAATAATCACAGGTGATAAAATCATATCCATGGTAATTCTAACTAGTCAAATAATCACATGAACATCAATAACTACTCTCATAATTAAGAAATTAATGATTCAATAGATTACACACATCCAATTAAGGCTTTATTCTTATACATCATATAGAAATGGGTAATTCCTCATCCAAATACTCAATCAATTTTATCTCAGAAGACCCCTTGATCAATCAAGGGACTATAGAAGACCCATCCAATCATATACTAAGTCCAATGAATTCCTCATATGAAAGGGTAGAAACATAATCATAATAATAATTAATATTAAAAATATAGCATAAAAATTTTAAATAATTTCCCAAATTAATAAAAATAATTTTAAATATTCCAGATTGATATAGAAAACGGTTTCAAAATAGTATATTCCCATTCACACTGATCATAAACCATTCGGAGAAATAATAAGGATGATTTCATTACAACATATCCATAGTCAAACTAATCATAATCTAGATGTATAAATAATAATCACTGTATATTTACAAAAAATCATGAGTTTGGAATAATTATTATAAGTGGTTTTGTCATTGATGAATAGAAATACCATAAATTGATCCTTGAAACAATCTCAAGGAAAATAAACATTCCACTTTGAAAATGACCATTTAAAATAAAACATTTCTTGAATATTAGTAATTTTTTTATTTAAATTCAACCTTCTAAAATTTGAAAATAATATTTAAAACAATGAGTGTCTATGATTGGGGAAAATTATGTTCATTCCATGTATGTTAAAACAAATATTCTTTTCAGATTTATAGTACAATTAAAAAACTACAGTGTTTAGAAAAGGAAAATAATATTCCATTCACATTATTTAATAAAAAATAAAAAATGGGTAAAAATTTATTTAATAGAATATTTTTTAATGTAAATAAGCATGAAAATATTTTTTGATAACATGGCTATAGAGGAAAAAGAATTTTTTACCGAAGAGAGAAATAAAGGCAGCTATTCTAGAAAAAAATAAACAATTTTAAGTATCAAAGTGGTAAAAATTATATTATTACACATAAATTAAATTAATGACCATATGATAAAAATTTATTGTATATTTAAAATATATATATCAAATAATTATCCCAATCGATACATAAACATAAACAATCCTAAATAATAAGGAGATTGTGAAATAAACCCGTATCATTATGGTAACTTTTGCATCATAATCCCAATAAATGAAATAAAATCAATTCAAACATTAAATTCCATGAAGATAAATATACTAACAAAATAAAATATAAAAATTTATATTATATACATCACACAAAAGAAATAATCAGTGAGTAAGGAATATATATCATAGATGTAGAAGTGAGAAGAGAAGCCCTTACCATATTGGTATATTTTCAATTATAATCCTAATGAAATAAATTACATAAAATAAAACTAAAAATCCATGAATAATAGGAGATTCATGATATAAAATTTAAAATTGGTATAACATACACTATAAAAAAAGAAATTAGGTTCATAACGTTACAATATGCCTCAATAAAAGGAAATTAGGACAAAATCCCTTTCTTGAAGTCTGAATTGCACTGTATGTTTCTGAAAATTATATATAATAAATATAGACTTATTATAAATATTTTAAATGAATATAATAATATATATAATAATATATATAAAACCATATATTATTTACTTATAACATTTTATGTATTATTTGTCAACATTTCTTTGTCAAAATCATTGTTTTAGATGAAAATTGATTTTTTTTCAAATTTGTTTTGGTTTTGTAACTTCAGCCCTTTTTCATTGATCATGGTTCCATAATTTCTATAGTGTACAAAATTATATAAATATCTAATATAATCATTATTTATTTATTTATAAATGTTCATAAAGGTGAGATATGGGAAAACAATTTACACCATTAATGGCGACAGTTGGTTGTATGTATGCATAGAAACCATTTCTATTTTTCTAATAGATAGAACACAAGAGGAGGTAAATAATATTTATCCTTTATAGAAACATTAATATATTAAATATTAAATCTATATTCATTAAATATATCTTTATTACCAACCATTTATAATGAAAATGAAAAACATTTTTCATCGATATTTGTAGGCGGTATTCTAGACGAACACACGTGCAAAGATATTGTTTTTTAATAGATTGGAATGTAAAATGGTATATGTGATATTATAATTGCATAAATATATTAATGTAATAAACATAATATAAGTATTTTAAATAAATCATTATATCCAGTCATGAGAGGTGATTATGGAAAACAAATTTCATTAGTTTGTGAGGTTGTAGTTCGTCAAACACATGATCGATAATTTTGTTTATCATTTGATGGAAAAAGATATGGATATATGATATTACAATAACATAATAACATATCAGTATATATAATAAAATATTTTATTTTCTAATCAAATTTGGAAAATATTTTAAGGAGTTATAAGAAGAAGTAAAATGGAAAATCTTGGTTAAGAACTTTATCTCTTCTTCAGACAACCTCTTTAGATTTAAACCAAAAGCCTTCCAAGATTGAATTTTTGATAAAAACAATCCTAAAATATGTTGGAAGGTGTGTAATTAATAACGTTTTTAGGTATTTTCTAAACCAAAAGGCTTTGTAAGTGTGAAGAAGATAGGATATCAAGTATCCATTCATAAGTGGGTGAGATGACACACTTGCAATTTTTGAAAAGAAAAATTGATCACATATTTTTATCATGACAAAACTTAAAAAAATCACATTTATGAAATATTTATGATATAATTCAAAATATTTCTATAAAATAGTAATTTTAAAAGTGTCTAGGTCATTTTAATCCTTATTATTTTAGTTTAACCTCTGGTAAACGTGTTTTAACCACAACCACGATAATTAATTCTTACTTATTTGACTATTTATTATAAAATAAAGATAGATTGATCATATTATATTATTTTTGATAATTATTCAAAATTTAGAACCCATTTTTTCAAATTATATTAACTTAAGTGTAAAAATACATTTTCAAAGTAATCACGTAGATGTGAGGAAAAAGTGGTTTTCCGAAGAGAATATTTTCATAAGTCTTAAAAGTATTAATTAAAAAATTAAAAATGAAATTGATTAAAATGAATTAAATTTTATTTATTGTAAAGAATTTATCTACTTTTACTTTTTAAATAATTCTAAATAAAAATGGATCTTTTTAACGATTTAATCGAAAATATTGTTTTCCATAAAAACCATTGATTTTTAATAATCATCAAAAAATTAATCTTTTCAGAAAATTATAAAAAACTCTCCATGAGATAAATATGAAATTATTATTTTCAAAAATGATGTAAATTATTCAAAATAAATCTTCGATAGTTGATAAAAATAAATTTTTATTTATGTGAAAAAAGCGTGATGGAACAACCTTTTAAAAAAATGCATTTTTTCAAAAAAAAATATTTTTCTTTCAAATGATACCTATTTTATCTCTAATTTTTCAATAACCATTGAATTTATTTTATACATGGGTAAAAAAAAATTGGAATATTTTTTTATTCATATTCATACAAATCAATTAAATGGCCATGTGATAAGTGGAAAATGTATTACATTTGGTCTAGAATTGGGGTTGCATGTATTAGAAGCTGTCAAAGTGATTAAATCTAATGAAATATATTTCTCATGATGTTTGAGTTTGTTGTTACATATCACATATGATATCAAATAGAATTTTATTTTTTTATATTCACGTGGTGTTTAATTCTACCCACCTTTAATAGATTACTTCCACTAAATTTTAACTCGCACTTGGATGTCAGGGGATTTCTTTTTAAAAATTACTTTTAGAAATGCCCACATCATAAAAATGATTGAAAAATATTCCTTTTAAAATAAGTAATGTAAAATAAAAATGGTCATCTACAATAAAAAAATTACTAGGTTTCCAATTATGAGAACATTGTTCTAAGGTGCATATTTTGGAAAGGAAGAAAATCATAATTCACAAATAATGATAGAGGGTAATAGAGATCAGTGATCATAAAAAATTGAAAGATCATTGGATATTTACCAAACACCAAAACATAAATCTATGATGAGTTAAAGGACCATTGGTTTATCAAATATGAAGGTAAAAGGATAATTTTTTTTGTATCAAGATCCTTCTCCCAAAGTTGATGGATTCTTTTACTATCACGATAAAAATCACCTTAAACTATTATTACTATTTCATCCTTTAGTTGTGATTCAACTAATTCTGATCTCATTTCTTTCTCAAATAAATTAATTTCCCAGATGATTTTTTATCCTTAAATTACTAAAATTAGCTTCAAATGGGTCATGAGATCTATAAAAAAGTGACAAGTCCTTCAGTATGTCTCTTAATATTTTCCAAACAAATAATGGATATCATGAGTAATAGAATATAATACATAAATCTCTAATCTTAAAAATTAACATGTAAAGTTCTTCTTAATATATTACATATGTATTAATCCATCCAATCATTCAGGTTAAAATAATTTCATAACTACATAAATATCACGAAAGTCAATGATAGGTGTTGCACCCTTGAAAGCCTTTGATTGTAGGTTCAAGCTCTAAAAACGTTATAGATTCAATAGATTATAACCCAATATAAATATTTTCCTTTTCCTAAAATATTATTAATTTGATTCCAACTTTGTTCCAAAAATATATTGAATATCTTAAAAAATAACATATTTCATTAAATCAGTTTTTAACCACAAGGGTTTTCTAAACGGTTTATTTTTTTCGGTAAATCAAATAATATTAATTCAATATTATTATTGTATTATCATGAACATATTTACCCTAATTTTTATGAATAATTTTCATGTGAAGTTCATAAAATGTAAATTTATTTTTTCTAAAATAGTTTTTTCAATAAAAATTATTCTAAACCAATGGGTTGTAATGCCTTAAATGTCTCCAAAGATATCCTTAATATTGAAAAAAATATAATTACCGAAATCCTAAAAAATGTGTATTTAATATATTTAAGTTACGATCCACCTTAAACTCATAAATCCTTAATGGTATCTATAAATATTATGTCTATCTTATGTGATGAAGAATATGCTTCCAAATTTAAAAAAAATAATAAGATTTTTCATGAATCTTATTACCAAAATACCATTGGTAAAAATACATCTACAATATTATTCTTGAATACAAATACACTTACATATTAATCATTACACTTAAGTAGTATTAATAACACAAGATTGACCTTGTTCCCTTAGTTTCATCTGGGGTATATTTCCTTAACACTTGGGGATTTCATTTGTTTAGTTCCCTCTATACTTATAGTTAAAACATTGAAAATTATAGGCATCATTCTTACCGTTCCATTCAAAATCCTAATGGACTTTATCTCCACACTTAGAGAAAAATCCCATTCCCTTTAAACAAGTAATGTGATTTCTCATAATAATCACACATGTAAAAATAATTTTTTCCTGTATTTCTCATCTCCACTTTTGTCTCTACAATCCCATTCTTCTCTTTTTCCCCAAAATATATAGGACTTAGATATTTATTTATCTATCTTGATAGAACATGATATTATGTACTTATATGATAAGAATATTTTCCAGACTAGTTTTTATTGAATTATTTTCTTTAACACATAAAATAAATAGTCAATAATTCTCTTTGAATTATGTACATAATCTACAATATTCATTATTTGCCTTGTAAAGTTATCTTCATACATAGAAAAATTTTATTATTCCTTTTTTATTATACTCATGAGTTTTATCTCAATGTATTCTATTTTTTTATGAGGAAAATATTATTATAAGAAGAGTACATTAAAATACTTCAAATTCATGTTCTATATTTATTCTCCATCCTTATTTTTTTGAATCAATAACCAACAATGATTCGAATCTCGTAAGAGATAATAAATATCAGGAAAATATTCTCCCTTTCATTATATCCCATAGAGAAAAATAAAATCATTAATGAACATATCCATTTATCAAATACAAATGGATTTGTAGTCCCATTAAATGATAGAGTATGTTGATGCATGAAGTAGTCTAGAAATGTCACACCACATGTTGGATCATCAGGCTGCTCCATAAAGGCATGGTTATTACACACAACCCGAGACATCTTCCCTAATATAGTTATAATTTGATCATCCCCAATATAAGATCCATCTCTAACATCATTATCATTAATTGGAGGGAAATCCCTAAATGGATTAATTTTATTGACATAATTTCTATTCCTTCATCAAAGATTTATTTCTAAACAATGAAAAATACTATATTAGATCATAAAATTATGAAACATATTCTATAGTAACAAGACCTGTGAAATTAGTAACTTAAATTAAAAACATTGTGCTGAGATAATATCATAATAAAAAAGGGGTTTATTTTATAATTTTTTCACATTATAAAAATGTTTTCAAATCCTTTATAATTTTTTGTATTGAAAATGTGAATTACCCCAAGAATATACCCCCAGAGTATCAAATGCGGTAAAAATTAAAGCTCATTGTCATGAATTTTGTTGATCGAGTCAAACCCAAATGCACCATTTTTTGAGTTATAACCCCTCGGTACAACTATTCCAGAACTATATCCACTTGTAATATCAAGAAAGGTATGTGTTTCTAGTAAAAACACATCATATATTCCTAATAAAAAAGTTATGTTATTATTTTATACTTATCCTTAAAAGTCTATCTTAGGTTTAGTTTTATAAATCTATGTTTTTTCAAATCCAGTTCCCATTGTTTCAAATAACGGGGTGAACTCTAATGCTCCTTAAAGGTATGTGTAAAATATAATCTATCAAAAGATATCATAATAAATATGGAAGGGTAAATAACTAAAAAAATATTTTTGAATCAATAACTTTACCATGATAAATAATATTGATGGAATAAATTATGATAAAAATAATTCCATATAAAATAATCAAATTAGTTTGAAAATTACTCATTTATATTCTAATTAATCAAGTAATCACATGGAAATCAATAAATAATCTCATAATGAGGAAATACATAATGCCTGAAATGAAAAATATACTTTTAAGATGTCTTCCCAAGAAATCATACATAAATGGGTAATGTATCAGCCATATACCAAACCTAATTTCTCTCATGAGACTCACCAATGCATCGAGGATCTATAGAGGGCCCCACCCTTCCTTTACTAAGCCTAATCGCTTTATCATATGAAAGGGGGAAATAATAAATGTAATCATAGATATTGAAAATTAATATTAAAAATATTAAAAATTTCACCAATAAAAAAATACAATCATTAAACACACAGAGTAATATAGAGAATGATATCAAAATATTAGATCCCAAGTCAAACTAAACAACATCATCTAGAGAAATTATCAGGATGGAATCATTGCAACATATCTCCAAACAATATTATCATAAACCATCCAGATATAAAAAAATAATGGTATCATTAAAAAATATTCCTTGTGAAGAATGACAAGAATAATGGTTTTTTCATTGGTTAATATAAATAACATAAAGATAACATTGAAAAATTCTTGATTAAAATAACATTTCCTCTTTGAAAATAAATTTTCTAAACAAAAATTTTCCAGAATATTAGGAAAATAATATTATTTTAATTAAATATTTCCAAATTTTCATGTTTTATTTGAATCATTATGTTTTATTGATGGTAGAAAATTATATTCATGTCGACTAGGTTAAAATAAATATTCCTTTCACATTTTCGGTAAACGTCAAAAAAGTAACTCATTTAGAAAATGAAAAGAGTATTGATTTCAAACCATTTTTTAAAAATTCAATCATGGTTAAATATTTCATTAATAAATCAATTTGGAATTAGTTTTAAAAAATCTATTTTTTGAAAAAATTGTTATGTAGGTAAAAAAGGATTTTTGACCGAAGAGATATATAATGTCTTATTTTCAAAAAAAAAATAAAACATTTTAAATAAAAAATAATCAAAGATGGTATAATAAAATTTAACGTACATTAATAACTATATTATAATAAAATATATTGGGTTTAATATTTAGATATCGAAAAAATTATCTCCTCAGAGACTTAAGCATAAACAACCCAAAATAATAAGGTGATTATGAAATAAACCCTTACCACTTTGGTAACTTTTGAATCATAAGAGCATTGAATGAAACAAAATTTAATTGATACATTAAATACCATTAAGATAAATAGATTTATGATATAACATGTAAAATGGGTAGTATATACACCACATAAAAGAATAAGTGGTGAATAAGGCATATGTATCAAAGAAGTAACAGGGAGATGAAAACCCCTTACCACTTTCATATCTATTGAATTGTAAGACCCGTGAAAGAATAAAATTTAAAAGAAAAATTAAATACCATAAATAATAATATATTCATGATAAATAATGTAAAATGGGTATTACATGCACCATATTAGACAAATTAGGTGCATTACATTATAATACACCTCAATTTAATTCCTTCATATGTGTCTGAAACTCGTATATAAAATTTATATAGACATTTAATACTTATATTAAAGAACCATAATCATATATTTCATACCATATATTCTTTAATTGTAAACTTTTATGAACCTTTTATTACAAATTATATCTTAAAATCATTGTTACTTGTGATAATTGATTCATTTTTCATGTATGTTTTGGTTTAGTAATTTCAGCATTTATTATTAGATCACCATTACATAACTTTCACAATGTAAATAATGATATAAATATCACATATAATCATAATATATTTATTTATAATATTTTATAAAAGTGAGATATGGGAAAATAAGTTACACTGTTCATGGAGACTATGGTTGTATGTATGCATGAATGTTGTTTCTATTTTTCCAACAGATGAAATGTAACAAAGGTAAATAATATTTCACATATATAGAAAAATTATATATTAGATATTTCATTTATATTGATTGAATTTATATATTTATTACTATCCACATTAAAATAAAGTGAAAATCATTGCAATCACTATGTAGAGGCAGTAGTCCATAAGTACACATGAGCGATATTGTTGTTTTCCATTGGATTGAAGGTAAAATGGTATATATGATATAATAATTATATAATTTTATTTAAATTATGAATATAAAATAAATATGTCAAATATATAATTATATCTAGTCATGATAGGTGACGATGGAAAATGAATTACATCGATTCACGATGTGGTAGTCGACCATACATAAGATCAACAATTTTATTTCTCATTTGATGGAATTGGAGATAGATATAGGTTATTATATTAAAATAATAAAATATAAGTATATATTATAATCAATTTTTATTATTTTATAATTTTTTAAGATTATATCATAGATTTAAAAGAAGCAGTTAAATTTAAATTCTTGGTTATGATTTTCAATTCTCTTCATATAACCACTTTAGGTTTTTAGCTAAAGCATTCCTAGATTAGATTTCTGATAAAAATAGAATCTAATTTGAAGGTAGAGATTTAAGGAAGATATTTTTATAGGTATTTTCAAATAAAAAACTTTTTGGGAGTGTGAATAGTATTGGATAGAGGTGGCCTTTTATATGTTGGGGAGAGGATACACATGGATATTTTGAAAAGAAAAGGTGATAACCCAATTTGATACAATCCAAAAGGATCCAAACTAGTTCATTATTTAATCATGGATAAAATAAGGTCTAAATATGTCTATACATTAGGAATTTTATATGTTTACTTGTTATTTTAATCCTTATAATTTTAGTTTATCCCCTCGGAGAAACTATTTTAACCTTAAGTGTTGTAATTAATTATTACTATTTTGACTATTCATTTTGAGAAAAATAATGTTGTTATTATTATATAATATTATTTATTATTATTCTAATTATGGATTCTCTTTTTACAAATTTTATTCACTGAAGTGGAAAATTTTAATTTAATATTAAACATGCTAAAGTGATGAAAAATTAGTTTTTCAAAGAGAAAATTCTAATATGTATAGAATATGTTAATATCTAAATTAAATATGAAATGGATTCCAATGACCACAATTTTATTTATAATAATACTTTTTAAACTACATATACTTTTAAAAAATTAAATAAAAATGTAAAATTTATATTAAGTAAATGAAAAATAAGTTTTCAATAAAAAATAGTATTAGTCATTGAAACAATAATGTATTAAGAAAATTATAAAAAATCACTTTAAGAAAATTTTGAAATTATGATTAAAAAATTGGAAATAATTTTTGTAAAATAAAAATTTTAAATGTTTTAAAAAATAATGTTAATGTATGTGCACAAATAAAAATGGAACCATATTTTAGAAAAATATAGTTTTCTTTAAAACATTTCATTCTATTTAAAAGGATTTATATTTTATTTCTAATGAATATATAACCATTGAATTTATTTTATAAATTTTTAAGCCACTTAATTTAAAATATTTATTTTTTAATATTCATACTTTCCAATAAAACGCCTTGGTTAAAATAGTATATTATATTTTAGTTCATTTATACTTAGGGTTACTTGTATCATAATCTATCAAAAAATTAAGTTTAATGAAATATAATTTGCAGTTCGTTCATGATTAGTGTTACATTTCACATATTTTATTAAACATAATGTTATTGTTTTATAATCAAGGGATGTTACACATACTATACAATATCTCTTTTTCATGTTACCCCATCATAAATTCTCATTTACATCTCTATAAATATTCGCATTTGCAGGATGAAAAGATAATGATGAGCTATGATATTACTATCAAAGTTCCTTTTTTAGGTCTAGTATTGAAGGTACACATACTCGATTCCCAAATCTTATCATCCCATTATAATAAAGTTTGAAGTCTAGAACATTCTTTATCTTCTTCTGTAGTTTTATATCTTCCTTGTGCACCACTTTAGTCATTACAAGGATTGATGGTTGAACACTCATTTGAGAAACATAATATTTGCCACTATATATCATGATTAAAATTTCTATCCATTCAAAATATAAAATTTTTTGTTCCTTATAATATATAATCAATTATGATATTTTTAACTCAAAGAATCATTCACAGTATTTTCTTTCCCAAGGGTTTTAATATATTCACAAGTCATAATATTGAATCAACTCTAACCAAATTGTACGGTGCATATTCAACTATTTCTAGGTGAATATATTATTTTTACATTTATGATTAGTATGTATATCACAAATTTTTAATTAAATATAATTCCTCTATATATTTAATATAAATATTATATATGATAAATCTAAATCATTGGTTGAGTAATTATACCAATGAACGTTTAATTTTCATGAGGCACTATCTATCAACATATAATTCTCCAAAATAAAACATCCTAGAAACTACTTCAAAAAATCACTATAGATAAAAAATCATTCACCACTACAGGGAAGTGTGAGTATAGTTGTATTGAAAAAACTTTTCTACAATTACTTCAAATTTTATTCATACTCATCGGTCTAAATGAACATGAATCCCTTCCATATTTACACAATGAGTGTAAAATATAGATTTGATAAATTATTCACAATAAATCAACAATATCCATCCCATATAATAAAACTATACCACTTAATAAAAATAGTGGGTTGGGTCAGATGTTCAATAAATTCAATTTTTGATAGATCTTGAAATATACCCTTTCTTGAGATTACATGACCCGGAAATGAAAATTTGTGTATCCAAAATTAACATAATTTATATTTTAAATATATATTCTCCTTCATTAAGAAATTTATTACAATCCTCAAGTGATTTTCCTATTACTCATTTCTGTAGGAATATATGATGAATATAATCTATAAAGAATACCAAAAACATATCAATATAATTATTAAAGTCTCTATATATTATCCACATTAAGATGGTAGATTCATTAGTAATAAAAAATGGAATCACTTTAAATTCATGTTGTGTAGGCTTCATATAGAAGGATTTTGTGGTTATGTATTCACTTTTGAACCTCAATTGATTGTTTCTAGATTGAAGATCATTATTATAAATATATTAATATCCCAGTAATTGATTATAAAAGTCATAAATATGGGTAAAGTATATATATTCGTCATTTTGATCATGTTAATTTTCCAAAAATAAATGTAAAGTCGCATTGATCCATCATTGTTCTTAAAAAAATAGGTTCATCCAATGGTGTAAAACATGCCCGAATGAACCTATAGTTAAGATTCAACTCAATTTTCTTCATCAATTGTTGTTACTAAATTGAGTCCATTCTATATAAAGTCATTTAAATAGGTGTCTAACCAGGTAAAAAATGTACTAAAAACTCAACTTCATGATTCAGAGAAAGAAAACGAAACTATTCTAGAAATACATAAACACTGCCAAAAAAATTCTAAATTCTTTATTAGTTAGTTTCTCCATAACCATATGAGATAAATACCCCTTTTAATAGGAATCAGTTCCTAAAAAAGGGTTGAAATTTAAATTTAATATTTATCTTTATCCTCACACTGATAAATGATCATCACAACATCAAATGTGACTTATCTTACTTATAAAGAGATATGGTATTTATAAAAAAATCCATCCCATTCCCAAAATAAAAACAATTTTAGCTGAGGGAGAATAACAAGATTTTCTTGAAGAAAATTCCCACAAACATCAATAGGAGTATAATAATATACTTGAGATACAATAATCATACTATTATGATTTTCCACTATTAATTCAATATCTAACTGTTGAGGTGGTAACTTGATACCCTTATAAAAATCATAAAATTTAAAAGAGTGGGTTGAACCATAATCAAATAAGCCCTTGGTGGTTCTAGTTTTGATGGAATGTGTACCCTTAAAAACCCATTCTCATAACCCACATCTAAATAGTGATCAAATGATATTTTAAATTCACTTTGTGATGAAGAGGTTTCTAACATCGGTCGTCAACATTAACCCTTAGATTCACAAACTACTAAGAAAAATTCCCAAAATCTTCACACTTGAAACACTTGAGTGTGGATGGTGTATTATGTAGACATTTCTTTCAATTACCTAACTTATTACCATTAAACTATCATTTGATTAATTTATGAACATAATTTCTAAAATCAAATAATTTACGATTTTCATTATGAATTTTTTCCATGTTTATTTCCACGCTCTTGACATATAGAAATACTAATCTTCTTCCCTCCATGGATTTTGTTATTATAAATTAATTTGAATTCTATATTTCTTTTTTTATCAAAAAAATTATATTTATGGGTGACTCTAATATTTATTTATTCATTGGTAGCACAAAAAATGATTTATCTATAGCCACTAAAATATTTTTGGACACAACCCTTTATAGAATTGGTTTTAAACAATATAATTATCATACAATTCTCACATTCGGGTCAAATGTGAATACCACAAGTGTACCTCATAAGTAATATAAAATTTTCCTTATAGACACTAATGGATTCACCATCCTTATAATTTATATAAAGTAATTCCTTCACTATTTTCATATAAAAAATTCCATGAATGTACTCATTGATAAAAAAAATTTATAAATTCATCTCACACTATAGAGTCAATTTAATCTTGTTGCCTCATGTCCTTGAAAAGAGTACACCATTGATATGATTCACTTTCAAATTCATAAATAACCGGAATTTCTTTTTTTATGCTTTGAATATTGTAGAACAAAAAATATTTTTTTTTCTTCTAATATATTTCCCAAAAATTACTAGAACAATAAAACTAGTAAAGGAAGGTGGATGTTTTTTCTCATGAATGAATAAATAGAACATTGTTACCTACTTTATTTTTTTGGATTATTAATATGATTCATTTCTTGAGAAAGTTGTATTTAAATAATAATTAGGTTTTTCCTGCCAATACCAAAAAAATTATTTTCTCTAAAGTATAATGATTGCATTGTAAGTTAAATTCAATTTCATTATGTTTCAGTATAGTTATAGAAATTTACTACAACCAAAAAAAAATTTAAAAACAATAATCATAGTGAGAAACATAAGTATTCAAAAAATCATTTATAGGATGTATAAATAATGGTACCTTCTTTTTAATCCATGAAACCTAAGGTTTAACCTAGATCATCCATGGTTATCATCTATTCAGATCCCCTATAATTTATTATAATTAAAATTTAAATCATCACAAACATATCCCTCGGTATTATGTTCTCTTGTGTTTAGTGTTAGACCCAGTCATCATAAACCAGTGATGATCATGTTTATACTCAATCCAACCCAGTCAGAGTTGTTACACTTATGTGACTCTAGGGAACAATCATGTCCATATTATTTTATCCTAATAGGGTTGAATTTTATAAGAAATCCAAATTCTTTTCATTATCATAACATAGTATATCGTACAATTTTTTATAAAAGTATTACATATTTTAATATGAATATTTATTATATATCATTATGATACATGGTAGAAATTTAAACGATTATTGTCTTTAGAAATAAGAATATAAAAAACTAGTATATTTAATATCCACATTATCTCTAACTAGTATTCTTACAATTATAACCCTGCTTAGATGTACGATACATAACAAAAATATTTATATCTTAGTGAATGAGTGCATAATTAAGGGTGCGATCAGATGCTCAATAGGGGACAACCTAGGAGATATCAATAATCATTTAATTATAACATTAGGATAATAAAATGAGAACTTGATATAAAAATTGGAAAACTATACCCAATAATATGTAGACTCTAATAATTAATCTTGGAATAATTATTAGTATCTCATAAGACATGAATTTTAATGGAATAAAAGAATAAGATCCATGAGAGATTAAAATTATAATAACATCATTTCATAAAAGTGTGAAAAAATCATTGAATAATCATAATTATTAAAATATTATGTCAAGGATAACCACTAAGATATTAATCACATGTTCTTCTTAGTTAACCCACCCATGTACCTACTTTTGGCTTGTGGTAACCTCCAACATACCCTCTTTTGGGATTGGGATAAAATCTTGTGTACCCTATTCTAGGATTCAGATAGACACCTATATACTCTTTTAGCTCATAAAACATTAATATTTACACAATTAATTGTATTACTATAATAGACCAACCAACTACACAATCATTAACCATTCATATCTATGACACACGATCCTGAAATTGTTTACCATTTCATTCACACACAAAATGTGAAAAAAAATTGGGTTCACCAATATTTAATCATCATAATTATAATGAATATATAGAAATAAGGTCTGTTTTATCATAGGATCATATACATATTTAATAATAAGTAACATCAAATTATTTTATCATAAATTAAAATTTCCTTTAAAATATAATTGGAATATTTCTTAATGAAAATATCCTTTCATTATTAAATCACCTATTTAAAATCTAAATAATTCCAAATTATCAAGGAATTTTATTTAATTTAAATTAAATATGAATACTTATAATGGAATCTTAAAATAAAATATTATTCATGGTGGAAGGATAAACTATCCAGACTGTGTATTCCAAAAAAACATTATATTCACACCTTTGGTAAAAATTACCTTATTTGGAAAACGACTAGATAATTCCATTTAAAAAGTTTAATATAATGTAAACCATGTGTAAACCTGACATTAAAAAATATTAAGATAATATTAAATTCATCCTTGAAAACATGTTAAAAAATAAGGATCTAGAGGAAAAATATTCCCAACCAAAGACAGAAATAATGTCAGTTTTCCTTAAAAAAATCTTTCTGAATACTGAGTATATAATGAGGGTAAAATGATAAGAAATAAATAAATATATATGAATAAATATATTATAATATAATATATAAAAATTTAGAGATATTGATAATATAATTTCATCATTATAAATCTAATCATTAATAATCTCGATAAAAATGTGATTGTAATGTAAAAAACATTACCTCAAGTTTAACCTTCTTCATAAATGCACTAACATCATATATAATAAATATAAATTTATTAAAAATGAATACTATAACTGTATAAATAAATTTAATATGATACATGGTTTAGTTATAACATCTTATCATCTATTCCTTAATAATTCTTTATTAAAATCATTATTACAGGTGGGAAGTTTAATTTTCATGTATGTCTAGATTGAGATGTTATCATCATTGCATAATGATAATGGATCAATAATCTATATAATGTTAAAAATAAATAACTATATTATATATATATATATATATATTCATCCATAAAATTTGGTGATGTAAAAATTAATTTCATTGTTCATGGATTCGGTAGTTTGTACATATGTCTGAATTCTGTTTTAATATTCTATCAAAAATAAAGAAGTAAATATAAATAATATTTTTTTCATTCCATAATAATAATTATATCATAAATAATATATCTATATATTTACTAAATCCAGCATTATATCCATCAATGCGAGGAAGTGATGGAAAATGAATAATTTTGGTGTATGGAGGTGGTAGTCTATACGTAGGCAAGAGTGATACCTTCATTTCCCATTTGATAGAAAAGAGGTGGAAAATGATTGTGAAATCATCATAATGAAATCCAAATATATTTATGATACTAGATGAATAATTTTATAAAGGATACTATAGGTTTATCTAGTTTGGAAAAATAAATATAAATGAATGATCTTAGTTAATATTTATACCTCTTCATTGAGAGACCTCCATTTGATTACACATTAATCCTTGAAATATTGGTCATATAATAATATCATGGGATAAAATATGAAGGTACCGAAAATATAATAGTATTTGGGAAGGAATTTTCCATCCAATAAGTCTCCAAATTTTTTAAAATGGGTGTCTTTGAGGCTCCCTTTTACAAGTGAGGCGGAGGATGCACATGGAATTACTTACAAGATTATGATAATATAATAGCATTTTTTTAAAGTGTGTCAAAATAGAAATTAATTAATAGAGAAATAATATAGGGTTTAAACATAATAAAAAATGATAATTAGGCATTTTTATGTTGAGATCATACCCATATATCTTATTTAACCATCAGTAAACTCATTCTAACCATAAGTGTGGTAAGAAATATTTACTAGTTTTACAATTCATTATGAAAAAAATTGTAGTGGCATCATTAGTTTTTTTAGAATTATGATTCCAAATATGTAATCCAATAATCAAATTCAATATCCATTAGTGGAATAGATTAACCATAAAATAAATGTGTCAAATACAATGAAAACTAATTTTTAGAAAAATTAATTTTTAAGTATAAAATTGAATTTAATTTCATTTCTTACCTAGTAAAAACAATAAAACTATTTCCAATAGATTTTATAGAATATAGAATATATTAATGTCATTAAAACCATTAATCAATAATTATTTATTTAGTTTATTATGAAAAAAACACATTGGTCATATAAATATTATTCTAGGAAAGGTAACTATTTTTACCTTTAAATGATTTTATCTCCATTCCTAACCATTAGATATCTAATGTATAAATGATTATTCATTTATCACATAAGGTATCAATATTTTTTATTGAAATAATTTTTTAATAGTTATTAATATTTTTTTTATAAAAATACATTACATAGAGAAAAATACATTTCTTTAGGAAATAGGTCATTTAATCCTTAAATGAATTCCTTAAAAATCAATTATTATTTAATAGGAATTAATTAGTACATATTAATTTAATGAAAAATATATATGTTTTTTGATATAGTTAATCATATTTATACCCACTGATCCAATAACTAGGTTATAAATATATATCATATCATAGGTTCATTTGTAAATTAGGTTTCATGTAAATAAAACTATCATATACTTCATGTTTTTTCAAAGGAAATCCTTAATAAATCATGTTGTGTTACTGTATATATAAATATAATGATATACATTCTTTTATATAATTTTACATGTAAATATATTGGAATATATAAATAATAATTTATAAATTCATTATATTAATGTACTTATAAATATATTACATAATAATATATAACTATTTAAATATGTGAGGGGTGGGGTGAGGGTGGGAGGGTGTGCATGTGTGTGTGTGTGATGATATATATAAATAAATAGATAATGATAAAAATAATAAAGACTAAATCCCTACACACATGGTGTAAGTAATTATCCATGATCATCAAGGGTAAGGGCTTCAATCCACCCCCTATCAGAGAGAAAATTATGATGTATTTATATTGAAGGTGGCATCATACAACTATGTAGCTCAATCGGTGGGCCAAATCTAGGGTGATAGGAAGTAAACACATGATAAAGGATTTTTGTCATGCGAAGGAGGTGTAATGGAATGAATTCATGGATTCTCAGGCCTGAGGGGTGGGTGAAAATAACCTAAAAAGACAATAATACTTTTAAGGTAATAATAATCATAATAAAATCACAATAAAAAATTAATTCTTAATTTAGATTTTAATGAATTATTTCATAAAATTCACTTAGAAAATATAAAACATCATTAAATTCACCTAATGGTATAACAAATATTTAGTCATTTTTAATAGTATAATGTATGATGTTTTTTAGAAACTACCAATAATCATTTTTCACGACTCGGCCCAAGCTGAGATTGAGTAGTGACTATCCCAATCCCACCTCAATATAGTAGGGGTGGAGACAAGTTCTTAAGGCACAACTAAACTTGGGGAGGCATTTTCATAACTTCCTATATGTACGCAGATGGCCAACTCATTAGAAAAGTGAATAGGGAACGAAAGAAAAGATGCAACACTGCTATTAATAAACCAAATATGCATAGACCTCTAGTCAGTATGCACTATGGTAGTGTAAACTGAAAAGTAAGGGGTTACAATACACGTCTAACTAAAAATGTTTCCCAACCATATAGAAAAAATAAAAAAGTAAAATAGATGAGAGAGCTTATATCTGGAATCCCATGCTACAAACACCATATTATGTCCATTAACCACCTATACCTAAGTTCATATAAAGTTACGGTCAAATTTTCCATCATCTAAAAAAGACACAACACATGTTAGACAAAGTACAATCAGGGGTGAGTATATAAATACCTAGTAGCATGACCCAAAAAAGGGTGAAGGGGGAGAAGAAATAGATACAACAGAAGAGGAATGAAATAAATGCAACAAAGTTATGTAAAATAGTATAACTCAACCCAAGAAGAGAGTGAAAGTAAACTCATAAAAACATAAGGTGATAAAAATGGTAAGATTATGAACTTTAGTTTTAGTCTTCACTACCTATATTATGAGAGTATACTCGTCTAACCATGAGAAGCTTGACATGGAAATCACATGTTGTTTCCCGCATGTCTTTGCCTCTCCTTGAAGGAGAGTAACCAAAACCCAAGGAGTGGGTATTTAAATACAACATATATATATATATATACACATTCATATAAGCCCAAATGAGATAGTTAGGGGATCTATATCTCACATCTCAGCCCAAGAATATGGGTATCCAACAGTTCTAAATTAAGTCCTTATATGATTCCTATCATCCCATATGCCCACCATGAACATCAATGTCAATGGGAATTAATCAACACCCCTTGATACTATCCACTTTATGTGTCACTATATCGCTTGAGCTATTTTATGCCACATCATAAGAATTCTTGTTGGGGGGGAAATATCTTTCCTTGTGAGTCCAAGGAGACGTCAATCCATGTCTCATCACTGTTTCTCATAGTCAAGAGGTCATGTCTCAAGGTTGAGGACCCATTAACAACCCTACCAGAGGATTTCACTCTAGTGTCATCAAGGACCCATGCCTATCCTGGCTGGAGGGTGCCACTAAAAATATTTTGGGGACCCATGCACATCCCATAAGGAGTGGGCCACTCTGAAGATCGTTGAGAACCCTTTCCTCAACTGGTTGGAGAGTGCTACTCAAAATATGATGAGGATCCATGATTTTCCAAGATTAAGGGTTCAATATTGAATATTGTTGAGGACTCGTGCATAGCCCACATAGAGGGTCCCACTCTGAAATCATCAAGGAACTAAACTTCATAACCCTACATGGTGGTCAGCCCGAGATACCCAGATATGTTAATACCTATTCACTTCCATCATCGAACATTTCCAAAATAATAATCATGCTCGAAACACCTCACATCATATATCTAAATCTACTTTATAGGGAACCATCATGTTCTATATAGATAAATACATAGTATAGGCTGCTTTTGGGCCAAAATCTGAGTCCTAAAAAAGAAGATACGAGGGGTAAAAGATTCATAATGAGATATATGACGCATATGGGGTGAAAACAACATGTGACCCCGCCTCATTGTCAGGCCATGTGCCAAGCCATAATCATGCACTATACTATGTACATGTACCCCTAGGTATTACAGTATACTCCTAGAGCACATAGCTTATCTGGCCAAAAGGGTTACGAGCACACGATGGTCATTGTTGGTCTAAAGGACTAAAATGGAATTTCACTAACATGCCTCCTAAAATGTCCCCAAAATAAAAAAACAGATCACACCATTGTGATATATACAGAAAATCATAGATTATCGACTAGTCATTCACCTAAATCATACACCCATTGAAGAAGCAGTATTTTATAGCATTTTGTACAATTTGTTCCTCATGGGGCCCATGTATCAATCCCAAAAAAATTACAGATTATACTGTTGTAATCCAAAAAAAAATGCTCGAGAGAGGCTATTCACTTTCCTCATTCAGACATCTGTTGAAAAAATCACATTTCACTACATCACACTCAAATCGTGACCCATGGGCTTCAGAAACGATTCAACATTAAATATCCCAAATCTATCCCAAAAAGTATGCCTTAACTTCAAGGTCTCACTACCACTAAAGACTCATCAAACTGATTTCATATAAATGAGTTAAGATAGATGCAGGATTCTGCAATAACAATAATGATATTATTATTGGGTGTTTTGTGGAAACCTGACAAAAAACAAAATTTATTATTAAAAATTGGTCTTAAATTGATTGTCTCAATGTTAGGGTCATGATGTTGTAGTAATAACGTAAATCCTAAGGCGCGGAGAGAATTTATCCACAAATAATGATTTTAAAACGAAACAACAACAAGAACATTTTTATATTTTTATATTATTATTTCTTATTTCTTATATTTTTTAATATTAAAAAAGGTAGAGGCACACATGAGCCCCCTAACTCACTTCTCACATTGGCCACCCATGGGTTTATCTTCCCCACTTTAGGATATTCATTATATTTTTATCTTGATGTTATAATAATTAATAATAATGATTTAATCAACTCATCTTCAACATGGAAAAGCAATGGAACCCTAATTAGAGTATCTCCATCATGCGGCATTCTACTCACACTGAACCTCATCGCTTGTGGAATCCCAAAACAATGAAACCATCACCCCCATAGCATAGGACGAACCTTGATGCATGAAAATTTATCCCCCTCACACACATCGCTTGGAGACGCTGTCCTAGCCACCTCGGACACCCTTCAAGGACATCATACCCTTTCGTGAGCCACCACCATTCCATTCAAACCTAAAACATTGAAATGATCGCAAAATATGCAATCCTTGGATCCTAATCTATATTGATCCAGACCCATTTGTCATACCATTTATTTTTTCACAATCTATCACAAACCTGGGGGTTCGATTGGGTTCGGTACAACCCAACAATGTCGAACCAGGACTATGGGGATCCAACCGGTGAGGAACACAAAAAAAAGGGTAAAAAATAACCACATCAATTGTTTAAGCAATGTTATCCAACATTTCTTATTCGACGATATATAATGGGGATATTCAAGTTAGAAAACATTGAATAAAAGAGCAATTTTAATACATGGGCACATGAAAAGTTCAAAACAAATTCGTAGATCGAATAATTGAAGAATATGCTGCTCAATCATTTAAATATATCTGTGGAAACTACATATAATGAGTCCTACCTAAAATTTGGATTGATCAATGAAGAGGAATGCACCTTCCAATGATTTGAGGAAGTTGTTGTGTTCACTGCGTGCTAATCTATCCTGATCTACAATCTCACCGTGATCATCCAATGAGAGGAGGAGAAGAGATCCTTCCAATGATCTTAAAGTTATGTGGCTAACCCTGGAGATTTAATATATATTCCTATTTATAACTTGATAAATAGGTTAATGATAAAATAATTATTTACTATTTAACTAAATAATCATCCCACTTAACTGTACTGACAAAGAGAAAGGGGTGTGAATGTACAGCTTCGAAATATTTTACATCATGCCTAGGGTAAAAACCACATTTTAAAAGTAACCACCCCCTCATAATTCTGATATCATCTTTATTTTAGTAGATACTCAATTTTTTATAAAAAATATTCATGCACGATATACATATATTTAATATTTTTATTAAATTAACCATGATCACCCCAGGCCTTAGAATCGCTCATCTTCTAAGCACTGGGATATGAAAATATTCCTAGAAAATATTACATAGTCTTACGCAGTAAAACCAGAGTCTCTATATTATTAACTTCTTCAAATATTTTATTCCTTGAAAATAAAAACCAAGAAAGAGTGTGGATATTTTATTCCCACCAATGGATCTCCCACTCCCATTTTATCTCTTGGATGTACAACTAAAATAGGTTTGTGAAACTTCCACATCACCTCCTCTCATAACATGCCCAGCATCTTATTTCTTATATGAATGATGTGATTCCCTTTTTCAAAACAAAATCCATTAGTTTAAACTCCTATGGATATCTTTTCCTGAAGGATATCATAGTTGATGTCTCCCAACTAAGACTCTGAAACACCCTTGAGAAGCAATGGAGTCGGCCCTATCTACTAAAAAAATACCCTCCCACTCCACTAGAGTTGGGTGTAGAGAAGCTAACTACTCTAATTCTTTATGCTCTAAGCAATCATGGAATATATAGCTAAGGTAATCTATTACAATATAGCCCTTCCCTGTAGTATAAACAATATCAAATTCATAGTCCTGTTGGAATTCCTACTAGTTCTGTTGTCTCAGGTTTAGGTAACTATTATTGAAGATATACCTAAGGCTCATGTTGTATGTGTAAACCATAAGGTGATATCTAGGAATGTAATTCCTCCACGTCCTCAAGATGAAGAATACCACTGCCAGCACTAGGTAGGGATTTATGTAGTTCTCTTCAAGGGGTCTCAACTACCTCAACTTGTATTTAATAACCATATGTCACCATAATAAGGTTAACGTCGAGCATGAAAGGGTTCCAATGAACATGGTTGGTGAGTAGACTCATCCAACAATGAGAATTGAGACAGATAATTTACATGACATAACCCATGTTTTTCTCCTCTTTTGGAAGAAGAGTAACCCTATCCCAGAAATGCTACCCCACCAACAAGTTGCATGCTATGAAAAAAGTGTGATAAAAGAAAAATCCCCCCAAAATGCTAGGATTAACTCTAAAACTCCATTGTCTAGCCTCTCCCTGAACAAAAAAGACTGAGGGAATCATCCAAAACACCTCAACACTTTATTATTTGCGCAGAACTGACTCACCATCATGGTTTTTCACTCATATCAAAAACATATCTCTAGGGGGAAGAACCCCTCTTCCTCATGCATTCAAAGCTACACATAAAAACACCTACACAAGGTAACACCCATGCCCCAAGTCAACATGTATTAAAACCCATGAAACAAGATGAAATAAAATAATATATATCATAGTGTCTAAAAATATCAATTAAAAAATTAGAAGAGACATATAGTGTAACTCTTATCATCTCATGCAATGCGGGATCATAGACATCCAAAGCCTACAGCTATTAGTGGCCCTAGCTGCTAGCTCCCTATGACTGATGTGTGCTGCTTGGTGGAGGTGGAAGGATCTCATACATGTGTATACCACCCATATCTCCTCCTTCTCCCCTTATAAATCTGCCTCCCTAGGGACCACACTATCACCACCTAGGAGATACCTGACCACGGTGTTGTCTTGGTCCCCTTCTCGGTCTTGGCCCCATATGATCATGTTCCTGAGCCTTCTTGCAGAAGGTTATGTTGTACTAAGATCTAGGGAACCCGTCGAATACAGTAAATTATGAAGCTCTATTGCACCCACTACTAACTCCAGTTATCTGGAATACCTCTGAAAAGGCATTCTGACACAAGTGTCCACTCTAGCAACCTGATATAAGTGGGTTTACATAAGGGAACTACACTAACTCATATATCTATGCCGAGTCCCTGTTCAAACATCCATTCTCAGAAGTAGACATCTCTAATCGTGTCAATTGAGTGGCGTGTATGGTATGTGAACCTAGATACATACTCATCCACTATCGTCCATGCATGTTGAAAATCCAGAATCTTATGAATCTAGATAGATCATAAGTATGAGGAGTAGTACTCCTCCAAAAATTGCTATTAGAATTCATCCCAGAAGAGCATTGACTCGTCATGCATCAGAGTAGAAAGAATCCACCAAATCCCAGATACTCCATGGAAATTATTGGCTTCCAAATCCATAATATATTCTTTCGGTGTCCAAAAAAGCATGAAAATATGGACTACCGACTCTAGACAATCCTCTACTGCCTGGGATATACCTGACCATAGAACCTCAGGGGTTTTTTATGTTGTAACACACAATGAATGCTCATCATGCACATGTCCTCATCATGCTCTATGGGAATGATCTATTGCACAACAGGTGGAGGTGATGCTACCTACCCACCTGGAGGAATAGGATTTCATAATGGACCTTGAACTGAGGCCTCGTCACTCATAGGACCATATTCACAAACCAGAGCTAGTATGCAGGTTGGCTGTCAATGAGGAGACATCCTTAAAGTTATCAAGGAGTACCATAGTCCGATGAGCATATATATATATATATATATATATATATCAATAATTACAATGGGGAGCTGACTCAAGAAGGAAAGTTAAAGAATCAATCCTATATGATACATGTATTGTTGATCCTTGCAACAAATGGCTCGGCATGAAGAGATGACAAGTAGGTAGTCAAGGTTATGGTGAATCAATACATCCATTTCCCACACCATCACTGGAATATCTAGCCTAAGATCCACAATCGAGACAGTTTTTCATTCCTTCAATAAACCCAAAAACCCTTTTAGGGAAATGTCCGAAAAACGTCCCAAGGGTTGAACTAGTTCTAATACCAAAATTTCATGAACCAACCCAATAAGATCTTGATACAGAACTATTACAAGCCCTCCTCTATAAGCCAGGGTTTGAGACAAGTGTATAAGGCACAAATAAACTATTGGAGGCCTTTTCCTACATACTGGAACATGAACACACAACTAACTCAATGAAAAAGTAAAGAGGTACATAAGGTAAATACGAAAAACTACTATGAATAAACCAAATATCCATGGACCTCTAGTCGTTATGAAGTACAGTAGTGAAAACTGAAAATTAAAGAGTAAAAATACATGCCCAACTAGAGATGTGTCCCAACCTAACAGAAAACTATAAAAGTAAAATAGAAGAGAGATCCCAGCTCTCGAATCCCAAGCTATGGTCCTTTTAGGCAGTCAAAGAAACCTATATCCCTAAAATCATCTAAAGTCATGATCAATAAGTTCATAATATGAAAAACCATGAAATGTGTTGGGAGAATACCATGTAGGGTTGATTATATACATACCTCGTATAACACCCCAAAAAAGGGTGAAGTGGGATTAGTAAGAGATACAAGTGAAGAGAAAAGAATTAATGGGGAAATGGTACCGTAAAAGAGTACAAATCAACCAAAAAAGAGAGCAAAAGTAAACTCATCCAAACATAAGGAGAATGAAATGGTGAGAATATGAACTTCTCGATGACTCTTCTCTACCTATAGTCGGAGAGTACACTCTTCTAACCTCGAGAAGCTAGACATGGAAATCACGTGGTGTACCACGTGCGCATTTACCTATCCTATATAGAGACTAACTAAAACTCAAGGAGTGAGTACTGAAATAGGATATATCTGTGTTTGTATATATATATATTCCCAGTCAAAGAATCCCAAATGAGAGAGTAAGGGTATCTCCATCTCACAACTCATCCTAAGAATAAGATTATCCAATAGTTCCAATATAAGTCCATTTATGATGCCCATCATCCCACTCATCTTCCCAGAACACAAACTTCAATGGGACTCAATCGCCACAGCTTGATAATATCCTCTTTGGGTTGGTACCGACTCACCCACATGGTCTTAAGTTGCATCACAATAATGCTTTTTAGGGTGAAAAGTTTCATTCTTCCTTGTGAGTCCAAAGCTATGTCAAACCATGTCTACTGATTGTTCTGCATAGTCGGGAGGGAATGCATCAAGGTTGAGTACTTATTCCTAGCCTAGTTGGAGAGTGCCACTCTAGTGTTATTGAAGACCCTTGCCCAGCCTGACTTGAGTGTTCTAGTCAAAATTGGTAAAGGACCCACACCTTTCCAATCAGGAGGGTATAACTTTGAAAATCGACAAGGACCTATGCCCAGTTTGGCTGGAGGGTTCTACTCAGAATAGGTTGATGACCCATGCCATACCCAACAAGAGGGTTCCAATCTGATGATTGTTGATGAGTCATACCCATCCTGACTAGAGGGATCCATTCAAAAAGAATCAAGGAACCACACTACTCATCCCAGCTGAATTGTATGCCCGTGATACTCTCATATGATAGTATGATAATTTTCGACATCATACTTTTCCAAAATAAGAATTTCACCCATAACATCTCACATATTATATTGAAATCCACTATAGAGAGAACCATTGTGTTATATTCAGAAAAATAAAAAAGTTAGTATACTCACAGGCCAAAATATGAGTCCAAAAGGTAGAGATATGAGAGGTCAAAGATTCATAATGAGGTACACGAAGCATATGGGGCCCACATGACATGTGACCCTGCCTTATCATCTGGCCATGTAGCTAGCCACACTCAGGTACTAAACTGAATACATGTAACCCTAGGTGTGCCCATGTACTCCCATCATACATGGCATATCTGGCTAAAAGGATGACGAGAGCACGATTCTCATCACTAGTATGAAGGGAAAAATGTAATTTTACTAACATTCCTCCTCAAATGGACTACAATAACAAATAGGTTCACAGTTTTATGATCCTTACAGAAAAACTCACAAGATCAACTATTCATTCACCCAAATCGGACACTCAGTGAAGAAGCTGCATTTTACAACATTGTGCACGATTAGTGCCTCATGGGGCCCATGTCTCGATCCCAAAATAAAATATTCTAATTTCATCATTATGATCCCCATAAATAAACTCTCTAAATAATATGTTCACTTGCCTCAACTTTATATCCATTGAAAAGGTCAAATTTCACAACATCACACTCAAATAGTGTCCTGTGGGCCCGAGCCGTGAGTTCAAATTAAATATCGAAAAATTGTTCATGAAAAGCCCACTTTAATTTCAGGGTCATACTACCGATGAAGGATATCCAATCCGATGTAGTATGAAATAGTTAAGACATATGCAATATTACACAACAATAATATTAATAATATTATTGGTTGTTTCATGGACCCGGTCCAAAAACCCAAATTTAAAATTCAACAGTCATCTTGAATCGATCATCTAAAAGTAAGGATCATGTTTTCATAGTCAGTATGTCAATATGAAGTCACACAAAGAATTTATAGACGAATCAAAATTTGATAACAAAAAAACAATAAAAAATTTTTTATAGTATTATTATTATTTACATTTTCTTGTATTTTTATATATTCACCATGGGAGAGGCACACATGATCCCCCCTCCCCCTATTTTCCCGCATGCCATCCACGAGTTTCTCTTCCCAACTTTATGATATTCATTTTCTTTTTTATTTTGATGTAATAATTATTAATAATAATGAGTAAATCAACTCATATTTAACCTAGAAAAGTGTTGCAACCCTAATGAGGGGAGCTCCATCATGTTTCACCCTAATCACATGAAACCTCATCACACACGGCCACACAAAACAATGAATCCATCATGACCACTAGCACTAGGTAACCCCCGACACACAGAAACCTACCCCCTTTACACGTGTCACCTAGAGTAACTATCATGGCCACCTCGTACGCCCACACAGACCAATGCCCCTTTCAAGAGGCACCACTGATCCATTCAAACCTAAAAAATTGAAATGATCACATATATGTGATCCTTAGATCCTAATATACATTGATCCAGTTCCATTCATCATAACATTCTGGTTTCTTCAATCAATAAAAACCTGGGGGTCCGATCAGGTTCGATACTATCCGGAAACATCGAACCGAGATGATGGGGATCCATCCAGTGAATAATGCGAAGCAAAAGGATAAAAAATCACCAAAAATAATTAAGTAATGTTGCCCAAGAATTCATGGCCAACAATCAAGAACAGGGATATCAGGGTTAGAGAACTATGAACCAAAGAACAATTTCAATACATGGGTGGATGAATGTTCAAATTAAAGGATGAGATCAAATAATTAAATAATTATCTACTAAATTATTTAATTATATGGGCGGAAGTCACATATAATGAGTCCTACCTAAAAATCGGATTGATCACTAATGAATAATGTTCCTTCCAATGATTAGAGGAACTCATTTTATTTTATGCGTCTTGATCTGTCCTAATATAAAATATCATTGTGATATTCCAATGGGAGGAGGAGATGATCGTACCATGATTCACTGTGTCATTTTCACCCTTACACCATTGTATTAAAATAAATTTTTATTATAAATTCCAAAAATAATAACAAATTTAATTCCATTTTTGAATCATTTAATTTTTTTATCTCTATTAAAAAGGCCAATGTTACTTATCTTGAATGTTTCATTGAAGGTGAAGGTGACTTGGAGGGCCCATGATGATGCCCAAGAAAAAAGGGCCAAACTGTACAGGATCCAAGCACACTAGTGGATTAACCCGCACCCTGCTACTAGACCGTGCATCCAACTCGGGTTAAATTTTTTTTTTTCTGGTCCAAATTCCATTGGGATACATTTCATATGAAGAAACCCAAGTCTCATTCGGCCATCTGATGGCCTTTCCTACCTGATCTGTCCACCACACCAAATATGCACGGAGTCAAAAGTGGTGTAATGTGATATGTCCATATCTCGGGATATAGGTGTCCAAATTGTTCCAAACTTTTGGTGGAGACATAAAAGATGTGGGTATATAACTTTTTTATTTTCTTCAAGTCAAGATAAGGCTATCTTGAGGTCAAAACACCTGTGAAACGTGGTTTTAATAATTCAGTGGGCTCAAAACCACCTTCCCATTTTCTTATAAAATGGCACATTGGGATCCTCATTTGCAAGTTTGGCCAGGAGTAAAATCTCTGGTATTTTGGAACCCCAAAGGAGTTCTCTCCTCATACTTTATGTTCCAGAGGCCCCTATCATCGTAGAGGGTTCAACAATGAATAAGGAGTTCCACCCGATCCTTCTCCTCTTCTCGATGGTGAGCTAAACGGTGGATGATCATTTTAAGGGAGCTACACATACTTGGGAGGGAGTTATGAAACTTGATACTTTGCTGATTTTGTGTAATTTGTGTGTGGATTATTTCACATATGTTTTATCTAAACATGTTTCTCTTATGATTTCGTTTCATGGGTTTAATTAAGTGAACCGCTTTTGATTTTAACACCGATTGGGTTGAAATTTCAAGTGGGAAACTTGAGTTATCAAGATAGGGAAACACAAGGATCCTATTTCTCTCACACATACAAAATATATTAGTATGATTTGGTATCCTTAAATCTTTTCTTGAAGTCCAAACCTTGACAACATGATTGTTGTGTCAAGGGTTGGTACTTTGTGCAACATTTAGAGAGGCAAGAGGGGAATCAAGATCTTGACAACCCTCAACCAAAGAATTAAACAAAACCATGTGAAATTTTCAGAAAAATGAACTATCCAAGATTTTTAGTGAAATTGAAGTGATCTCATTATCTCATAATTCTTAAACCTCCACCTTATTCTATAAACTATTAAACTCTTTAAGTTAAGATATTTTATTAAAACAGTTTTCAAAATCACCCCCCTCTTTTAGTAATATTTATTAAAAATACACACTATAAGCCACCAACGCTCCTCGAGAGATGAACTAGGGTCTATCCTAGTCTATAAATAAACCTTAAAATCATAATCAATTTTCCACTTCATGAAAGCAAGATAATGTTTTGGTGTTGTTGTCATGGAGTGCTTTGGTTTTTAGTGCATATTTTATAAGGTTTTTGTAATTTTTTTGAATATTTATTTGTTTTCTATTATAAATTTTCAATACATTTTTGTTATGATCTTTTTTTTGTATAGGTTTTGTGCATGAAGCGTTCTACTTCTAGATATTTAGGACCTTTTAAACCCAAACCGGAGAGGACCCTACGTCAATGACACTGAGACACACAAGACAACACATTGAACAAGGGCACACCACATATTAAACTCTTCTTCACCCTTCATCTTATTCTGTAATTAAAATCAAACTGAAATTAACATGAATAACATGGATGAAAAAATCAAACATTAAAATAACTACCCTTTCTTGATGTTGATATCCAACCCACCTATATTCATTTACAAGGAGAGGCACCAAATTTTGAACTAAAATCTGGTTTAATTCATCTATTTCCAAGATTCCATTGGATTCATGGAGAGGATCTACACAAGCACTTAAAAGTATTTCATATTTTTTGTTCAACATTAAAACCCTCTAATGTGGATGAATAACAAGTAAAGCCTAGAGCATTCCCATTTTCATTAGAAGACGTTACGAAATATTTGTTATATTATAATAATTCCCCAATAAGAGGCTAGGCAGACATGAAACGCCTTTTTCTTGAAAATATTTCTCTACCTCTTGAACTACAAAAGTAAGGAATGAAATTTTTGGGATAATAAAATCTCAAGGGGAAACATTACATGAATATTGGGAACGTTTTAAAAGGTTATGTTCAAGTTTCCCACACCACCAAATTAGTGATCAACTTTTAATACAATGTTTTTATGAAGGTTTAATCCCTATTGATAGAAATATGATTGATACTGATGCAGGTGGTGCACTGGTAGATAAGACCCCCATTGTTGCAAGGACCTTAATGGAGAACATGGCACAAAACACTCAACAATTTGGTACAAGGTCTAGCATAACCATTCGAGGTTTTCCTGAGGTACAATTACTGAATTCAAGAAGAAGGTGGACACAACATTCAAAGAGGTATGTAACCTTCTTTGAAAACATTCTCTTTACCAAGGGAAATCCCAATCTCCTTCTCCCATACATTGTGGTATATATTCTTCTGACACCCACTACTTTGATCAATGTCCTCAATTTAGGGAAACATCTGAGAGTTGTGAGGCTATATTTCCAGGACTCCCCTATAACCAACCCTTTAGGAAAGAACCATAATATCTATCCATCCCTGGGTGGAAGGAGAACCAATACTATAGGCAAGGTGTTATTCAAACCAACCTCAACAATAATGGAACTAACCAGGGCAGAGAAGTCATCCACCACCACCACCCAGAAATCCTCAACCACCCTAAAGGCCTTTCCAACAAACCCCTCCAAAACCCGTGCTTGGCCTAGAATATATGATGAAACAAATGGATACCTACAATATTCAATTCCAAAAAACCACTCAAGTATCCATACAAGACCTAAAAACCCAATTAGGCCAACTAGCTAACTTAGTGGGTGAAATTCAAAGTCACGGATCAGGTAAACTTCCCTCTTAACCAATAGTTAACCCTAGGGATAAAGGAAATGTTACTACCATCATCCTTATGAGTGGAAAAAACATGAAAGTAAAATGAATCCTCCATTAAATTCATCCCCTCCTGAGGAAACCTCCATCCCAACCGTTAATAATGTTCCACATGTTGAAGAACCTTTCCCTGAGAGAAGCCCTTCCAAAGGAAAGAGTCTGTACATTGATGAGTCACCTAGCCCAACCATTCCTCTTATATTTCCTCAAAGGTCTACCCAACCAATAAAATAGATGGAAACTAAACATAATAAGGAAATATTGGATATTTTCAAGAAATTACAGGTTAACATCCCATTGATTGATATTGTGAAGCAAATTACACAGTAGACCATGTTTCTAAAGGAGATGTGTACACACCAAAGGCAAATTTGTGGAGATGAGAATGTGAGCATGGGAAGGAATGTTTCAACATTGATAGAGATATCACTACCCACCAATTTCAATGATCTTGGAACATTTTCAATTCCGTTCACTATAGGGGAGTATTCTTTTTCTAATGTTATTCTTGATTTAGGTGCTTCTATAAATGTGATGCCTCACTCTATTTACATTACATTAGAGGTTGTGGAACTAAAAACCACTGGAAGTGTTGTTCAACTGGATAACTGGAGTACCTAACACCCCTCTAGGGTGTTAGAGGATGTTTTTGTGAGGGTTCAAAATTTAATTTTTTCTGCTGACTTTTATGTGCTTAAAATGGGGGATGATAGGATGAATGGACATGCCCTGATTATATTGAGGAGACCTTTCTTGAAAACCACAAAAACCATAATTAATGTCCACAATGGTATATTTTATATGGAATTTGGTGGTGACATAATACATTTCAACATCCTTGATGCCATGAATCACCCCTCACAAGAACATTCCTCTCTCTCTATTAATTCAATTGATGTACTCCCTACCCCTGAAAAAACAAACATTTATTTCCCCCGATACCCTTTTTGATTTTTATTCATTAATAGAAATGCTAGGATATGATTTATGCATTGATTGTTTTAGAGCTCTAGAAAAGTGTCATTCATGTTCATTGATTGATTATTTCTTAAACATTGATGATCCGCTGACCATCGATGATACTACTAAGCTTGTAAAATCCCATTCCTCTATTGAGGATGATCCCATTGAGCAGTTAGATGTGATCAGTGACCTCTCACTTTTACAAAAACCCCCCTCAATCGAAAATCCATCTAAATTGGAACTAAAACAACTGCCTCAAGATTTAAAATATTCATATCTTGAGAATGGAAACAAGTTTCCCATCATCATTACAAGTTCACTCCCTTCTGATCACGAATTGTGACTGCTTGAACTTTTGAGAGAGTATAAACAAGATTTGCGGTGGACACTTACTGACATTCCTGGTAATTGCCCATCAATTTTTACACATCATATTTTGTTAAATGATGAGGCTAAACCAGTGAGGCAGCCACAACATCGACTGAACCCAAACCTCCAATATGTTTTAAAAAATGAGGTAACAAAATTATTGGCTGCTGGAATCATTTACCCCATCTCTGACAGCCAATGGGTCAGTCCTATTCAAGTAGTTCCTAAAAAGGTTGGCCTTACAGTAATCAGAAATAAAAATAATGAATTGGTTCCAACTCATGTGCAGAATAGTTGGCGTGTCTGTATAGACTATCGTCGACTAAACCAACACACTAGGAAGGACCATTTCCCTTTGCCATTCATTGACCAAATTCTAGAGAGGCTAGTAGGTAATTCCCACTACTATTTCCTTGATGGGTATCTTGGATACTTTCAGATCCATATTTCCCTTGAGGATCAAGAAAAGAAAAACTTTACTTTCCCCATTGGCACATTTTCCTATAGAAGGATGCCCTTTAGTCTATGAAATGCTCCGGGTACTTTCCAACAATGCATGGTTAGTATTTTTTCGGATTACCTAGAGAATTGCATGGAAGTATTCATGTATAATTTCACTATTTATGGGTCTTCTTTTGATGAATTTTTGAGTAGTAGTGGTTTAGTCCTACGTCGTTGTATTGAAAATAATCGTGTATTAAATTATGAGAAATGTAATTTCATGGTGCGACAAGGTATAGTTTTGGGGAATTTCATTTATGGGGATGGTATCCAAGTAGATAAATTGAAATTTGATGTCATTTATTCCTTACCATTCCCCAAAAATGTATGGGATGTGCAGTCTTTCTTAGGCCACGCTGGATTTTACGGTCATTTCATTCGTGACTTTAGTAAAATTGCACCTCCCCCCTCTCTCCTGATTACTCCAAAAAGAAAAAGAATTTGTTTTTGATAAAGAATGTGAGGAATCTTTTAATAAGTTAAAATGGACTCTCACTTCACCCCCAGTAATCCAACCACCTCGGTGGGATTTACCATTTAAGATCATGTGTGATGCCTCTTACTATGCAGTTGGGGAAGTCTTGTCACAAAGGGTCGATCGAGCTTCACATGCCATTGCCTATGCCTCATGTAATTTGGACCCTGCCCAAGAAAACTGCATAACAAATGGAAAATAATTCCTTGCCATTGTGTTTTCTATGGAAAAATTCAGATCATACCTTTTGGGTTCCAAAGTCATTGTATTCTCAGACCATGCAGCCCTCCAGTATCTCCTTAAGAAACTGGAAGCCAAGTCATGTCTCATTCACTGGATGCTCCTACTTTAGGAATTTAATCTAGAAATTAGAGATAAAAAAGGAGCAGAGAATGTGGTGGATGGACATATAAGTATAATTCCCCCATCCTCAGCAATTGAATCATCCCCCAGTATTCCCATTAATGGCATGTTTTCTGATTAGAAATTGTACCGAGTGCAATATTTTATTCCTTGGTATGTTGAAATTATAAATTTTTTGATAGCATTTTAAATTCCTACTGATTTTAACAAAAACTAATCTGGTTGTCCAAAACATGAGTCTTGTTGGTACATTTGGAATGACCCCTATCTCTGGCGCACATGTTGCAATCTGGTCCTTAGGCGTTGTGTTTCAGATATTGAGTTTCAGTCTATCATTAAATTTTTCCACACTCTTGCTTGTGGGCGGAGCTTTGGTCCCCAACAGACTGCTCGCAAGGTCCTTGATTCCGGTCTCTTTTGGCCAAAACTTTTTCGGTATGCCCACGATTTTTTAAAATCTTGTCCTCATTGTCAAATAATCAGGAATGTATCTAAAATAAATGAAATTCCAAAATAAATGTTTATCTTTCATGACATTTTTTATGTTTGGGGCATTGAATTTATGTGTCCATTTCCCAATTCCATTGGAAACTTATATATTCTTCTGGAATTTGATTATGTGTCAAAATGGGTAGAGGAACGAGCTGCAAGGACTGATGATTCTAATGTAGTTGTAGAATTTTTGAGAACCGAAAACTTCGGTAGGTTTGGCTTACCTAGGTTCATCATCAGTGACCAGGGTTCTCATTTCTGCAATCGAACAATGCAATCACTTTGGCATCAGTATGGGGTCGGTCATAGAGTTTCTACTGCATATCATCTATAGACCAATGGTCAAGCTGAGGTGTCAAATATAGAGGTAAAACAGATTCTTGAAAAAACAGTTCAACCCAATAAAAATGATTGGAGTCTTTAACTTGATGATTCATTATGTGCTTACCATACTGATTTCAAAACTCACATTGTAATGTCACCATATTTTCTTGAGTTTGTAAATAGTTGTCACATACCTGTTGAGATTCAGCATCGGGCCTACTGGGCCATCAAACAATGCAATTCTAATCTTTCTGGTGTGGGTGCCCAAAAGAATATGTAGATTCTGGAGTTGGAGTAAATGAGAAGAGATTCATATGAAAACTCTAGGATTTATAAGGAGCAAACCAAGGCTTCCCACAACCATCTTATCCTTCATCATCAGTTCCACATTAGGCAGAAGGTCCTCCTTTATAATTCAAGGCTGAAGTTGCATCCAAGTAAGATTCGTTCCCACTAGTTTGTCCCTTATACTGTTATTAATGTTTCCCCATTTGGTGTTGTCTAGGTTCAAAATGAAGAAAACAAGCAAACCTTCACTGTCAATGGGCAGCATTTGAAGCACTTCCATGATGCCCTTTTAGTGTTCCCCATGAAGGAACTACATGTTCAAGAAGCAACATAACAGTGAAACACCCCAGGTTTTATCCTTTCTTATCACCTTCTCAGTTATTACAGTGAGGACATTGAACAATATAAGTGTGGGGGATGAGTACATTCTTGGGTTATATAAGACTTTTCATCATTTTTTTCTTTCTTTCTTCTCTTTTTCACCTTCTTTATGGTATTTTCACTTTTCCCTTTCTTGTTGAGTTCCTTAGGATTTCTATTATCTTTCTTCTTTCTTCTCCTTTTCACCTTCTTTATGGTATTTTCATTTTCCCCCCATAAAAAATTTCAAAGTTCCATGATTCGGTGACCATAAAAGGGGGAAAGTAAAAATATCATAAAAAATGGTGAAAAAGAATTTTTGTATGAAGTTAACATCATGGAGTGATTTTTAGTTAATTGGTTTTCTGTCAATGATATAAATGGTTGTATCACAGTGATACATTTGAGATGATTGATGCGCCTTGTGTAAGTAGTTTTTGGGAAAACTATGTCACTAATATCTCCATACATTTTTGCACAAAACCTCAAAGTGAAAATATTTCTTATTTAATATAAGGTAAATATATATTAGGTTAATTTTTTCATCTTTTATATTATATTTTCATACGTTTGTTCCTTATCTTATCTATTTCATTACTGTACCAGATTGACCTATGTGTGTGTACCTAATTTCCAACTACTGTAATCCCTAAAAAAACATTTGAGTCTTGGGTAGGTAAAAAACCCCTCCTCCTCAACCATTTATCTTGTTATAACAATTGTAATTAGTTTCGTGAGGACATCAAACAAGGGTTGAGAGATGAGTGTGAGATTTGTTCCAAATGCAACTTCTAAAAAAATAATAATGAATGAGGGGAGTGATGAAATGTACAATATATGGAAATATCTAGGTCAGGAGCTTACAGTTTGACTTTTGGGAATACTTAAGTGAGTGGGTATTGAAATATGATTCCAAAGGATAAAGGGAAGTTTCGGTGAAAATTCATTTAAAGCTGAATAATTTTAAAATAACATATATTAATTGGACAGGAAGTGGAAAGAATAGCATGGAATGGTTTTCACACACACACATGGAGAGTTAATGGAATGTCTAACTTTTGAACTTTTTTCTCAAGTTAGTGTCCGGAATCTCTTTGAATTTCATTTTGATATGATTTATTAGACATCTTTTTCCATAGGAAAAACTCCTTGGTGTGATTCGTGCATTGATATCATTACTTTAATGAATTAAAATATCCTCTAATATTAAATCTTCATGATTTTGGAAATATTTATATGCCTCATTTTATTTGGATATGTGACTTTTCCTAGGTGTTAAAATGCTTAGGTGTGGGGGTGTGAACATACCACGATTCACTGTGTCATTTTCACCCTCACACAATTGTATTAAACTGAATTTGTATTGTAAATTCATAAAATAATAACATATTTAATTCCATTTTTTGAATAATTTATTTTGTTTTTATCTCTACTAAAAATTCCAATGTTACTTGTCTTGAAAATTTCATTGAAGGTGAAGGTGATTTGGAGGGCCCATGATGATGTCCAAGAAAAATGGGCCAAACTGCGCAGGATCCAAGCACACCAGTGGATTAATCTGCACACTTCTACTAGACCGTGCATTCAATTGGGATGAAATTTTGTGGAATGGTCCAAATTATATTATGCTACATTTCATATGAAAAAACCCAAGACACATTCGGCCATATGATGGCCTTATAGACCTGATATTTCTAGCACAACAAATCTGCACAGAGTCAAAGGTGGTGTTCTGTGATTTGTCCATATCTCAGACTATAGGTGTACAAATTATTAAAAAATTTGGGTGGATACATCCAAGAGGTGGGGCCACAACATTTTTATTTTCTCCAAATCTAGATAATGCTTCCTGCAGGTCGAATCACCTATGACAAGTGGTTTTAATAATTCTGTGTGCTCAAAACCACCTTCCCATTATCCTATAAAATGGAACCTTGGGCTCCTCATTTGCAATTTCGACCAGGAGGCAAAGCTCTAGTATTTTGGAGACCCAAAGTAGTTCTGTCCTCATACTTTAATTTTTGGAGGCCCCTATCATCATAGGGGTATCAAAAATGAAGAAGGAGTTCCACCCGAGCCTTCCCCTCCTCTCGATGGCGAGTTAATGGTGGATGATCATTTCGAGGGAGATACACATACTTGGGAGGCAGTTCCAGCACTTGATACTCTGATAGTTTTGGGTAATTTTTGTGTGTATTATTTAACATATGTTTTTATCGAAACATGTTTCTTCTCTGAGTTCATTTCTTGGGTTTAATTAAGTGAACTGCTTTTTATTTAAACACCGATTGGGTTGAAATTTCAAGTGGGAAACTTGAGTTGTTCCGATTGGGAAACACAAGGATCCTCTTTCTCCCACACATACAAAAGATATTATTATTCTTTGGTATCCTTTAATCTTATATTGAAGTCCAAACCTTGACAACGTGATTGTTTTTTCAAGGGTTGGTAATTTGTGCAATGTTTAGAGAGGCAAGAGGGGAATCAAGATCTTGACAACCCTCAACCAAAGAATTTAACAAAACCATGTGAAATTTTCAGAACAATGAACTATCAAAGATGTGTAGTGAACTTTAAGTGATCTCCTTATCTCATAATTCTTAAATTTCTACCTTATTCAATAAACTATTTAACTCTTTAAGTTAAGATATTTTGTTAAAACTGTTTTCAAAATCACCCCCTCTTTTAGTAATCTTTATTAAAAATACACACTATAAGCCACTAAATCTCCTTGAGAAACGACCTAGGGTCTTCCCTAAACTATAAATCAACCTCAAAATCATAATCAATTTGACAAATCACTACATTGTGACCAGGAGTATAACACCTTCCAACAATTCAAGGGTTATACATCTAAACCTAGAGATTTTCTATAGATGCCTATTTATAACCCTAGAATTAGGTTAAAGAGGAATTAATTAATTAGTCAACTTAATTGTACCACCAATGATTGAGGAGTAAAAATATCCCATGATGACATATTTTACGTCATGCCTAGGGTAAATGCCACATTTCGGACTCGTATGCTCCCTTGTATTTTTGATATGATTATCTTTTTCAGATGTATTCTATTATTTCTGAAAATCTATGCATGCACAATAAAATTATATTTAATATTTTTATAAATTTAGTTCTGGAACACTGGGGATCAAAATCATGTTCCATGTCGACTCTGGGATCTAAAAATATTCCTAGAAATATTCCAATGTCTTACATAGAAAAACGAATGTCGATACACATTTAATAGTAGTACAAATAATCATGAAATAACTAAAAACTACTATTATGTTTTTTTATTTTTTTCATTTCATAAATAGATTACATAAATAGTATCAACATGGAACATTGAGTATTTATAGTGGATCATGCTTTCGTTTTTACATTAATATCTTATTTTCATTCACCATGATTAGTTTAATTTGACCATTATCTGGAAAATTATGATTTTTAATACATTATTTAATTTCCAATACCATGAAGTGTCTCCATAAAACCTCAATTTTTATTAAAAAATTGATAAATAATATTGAGTTTTTTTTTTCATCACTCCCACATCTGTAATTTTGGGGACCTTCCATCTAGTGGTGGCTACATGTTAAGGCCAATTAGCAGAGCATAGGGTGATTCCATCAAAACCATAAAGATGGGAGTTTGACTAATGTAACATGTAAACTTTTTTATGACGACTAAATCCCTTAAATTATATTTTAAATATATTTATCCACTAATATAAGTGAATAAATGTTTGAGGAAGGTTTGTTTGATAATCCAAAACTTTTTTGAAACCTAGAGAATCATTTTTTTAGAGAAACATCCTAAGGCTCATGTTTAATAGTAAATGTGATACTCAATCTTGTGTTCTATATGTAGATGGTCATGGTTTGGAAAATTGTGAGAGTGAGGGTTCATGATCATATTATTTGGTGTATTCTTGTTTCCTTGGGGATACTTATGGTGTGTGTAAGATTGGTTAAACTGTATGTAAAACATGGATTATAAATGACAACAATGCAGTGATCCTATAAGGTTTGTGCATTTTTTTTACCAAACTATGCGGTCAACCCGCACACTGTTTAAAAAGGAGTGAAATTTTAATTTTATCCTCCTTATATTAAACTTACCAATTCATTTACTCATCCCAATTCATACATAACAACCCACCCTCACATTGGATTTATTTTTTGGCATCTAAATTATGGTTTGATCTACCTACTCTATTAGGCATTTGATTCACTTACCCTTCATCGTGTTCGATCCTTATTATAAATTAATATATTTGATCAATTTATTACATTCTATCTTGATTTATAGGATTATACTATGTTATTATTATTCATCCCATTTATGGTAGGTGGTCGATTAGTTTTCCCTTAATGTGTAGATTTCTGTTGCTCAATCCATAGTGTTGCATGTTAGAACCTTAGTTCTTTTATTTTAAAATAAATAAAACCTTTAATTAAATGTGATAAAACATGTATTGATGATATATTTCCCCTTTGACATGGTTAGTGGTTTTCAGACTAAAACAAAACCACCTTTGAGGTGGGTTCATTAAAATAACAATAAATATGCCACCCCTTTGGGTGATATGAGTTTTCCACCAATTAGTGGAATCCATTTTTAAATAAAATGAGAAAGATAAATTTTGAATACCACCTATGTAACCTTATAAATTATAAAATAAAGGGTATATTAAGTGGTTTAATTACAATTATGGAGTGATATAGATGATATCTTGACTTATGAATGATAATGTAAATGCTTGGTAAGGTTGAGTGGACACTAACATTGACCCTCTTTTATCACATGTGAGTTAATTGATCAATGAATATTATAGGATTAAATAAATTGTTAAAAATGGAATGAACATTAACATGGTGCCTCACATTATAACTAAGAGGTTAATTGACTAATGAAATGAATATAATGAGTTAAATTGATATAAATGAAAACTAACATGAACCCTAAATAACATAAATAAAATAGTTAATGATGGATATTTCTGTATGGAACTGACACTGTGATATTACATTGGAAATTCATTTATATTTGATACCTTATATTAATACCTTGGATCCATATTTCTTGGACAATATGAAACTAGATCATCAGGCTCAACCTAAGTCCATACCATTTTTTCAATGGATCACTCCATAGACTCGAAGAGGAAACCACAGTCTCTAGTCTTGGGTCCTAGACTATATAGGTCTACATTATATAGAGTTTTCTTTGTTTTTTCTCCATGGAATTGATTAGGATACCCTATTCAATAGACCTAGGTCTCAGCCCTCATCATTCAGATACTTTATATATCCATTTTATGTCCTATATGATGCATTATTCTTGTGTATGGTTCTTTATTTATAAACTGATTGATGCATACCTATAGACTGTGCGGAATCAATTATTTATTGAACCTTTATCCCTATTATACCTTCACATTATTACAACTTATATTCAAAGACTGGATTTATTAAAGACACTATTGGTGTTGGCCCACTCAGTGTATCTAACATCCTACTCTGGATTCCAATTGGTACCCAGACAAACATCTTGGAGGTTGGTAGGGATAAGAGAATGAATAAAAATTTAGATGATTCATTTTATATACTAGGATAGAGAATATAAGGAGAGGACTCAGCTTTTTCTCATGTTGGTATTAGAGGTATATTTTGATAGATATTTTTTAATTTTTTTTAGAATGTTATATCTATCACTACTCTTTATGTTATGTGTTTTGATATTTTTATATCCTAACATGATAATCATTTTTTATGATATTTTATACGGTTCATCCATTTTTTATTTCCATGTATCTATTATAATTGCATAATTTTCTTATTTCTATAACATAATTTTATATCTATTTCTGATGATGGTATCTCTATTTATTATAATGTTGTGAACCACTCTCATCATGAGAGAATAGTATCCATGACATAATATCATAGACACTTGCTACTGGCTGATCGAATCTGGTATGTAGGGATATGCACTTCAGGTCAGGTGGCTCTCAGGTTTGCTTATTGATTAACAAACATGAACTGAGATTCTATAAGTGGCATCTTAGTTTTTTTTCTAACTTTTTGGGTTGATATATATGAGATGGGAAAATGTTGTAATTTGGTAATGAGATTGTTCCTCAGAGAAGCAATGTAACACCCGAGACTTTTATGTTATATAAATCATCAAAGGAATCTTTTTCTACACAACACTTTCTTGGCTTGCTTTACACAAAATCGCGACCTTCCTCGATAGCTTGCGTCGTACGCAATACCGAGTTTCACTAAACAACGATATGCTATTAAAATATTATTAAAACTAGCCGTTATGAATAGTAATAACCACCTTTTGAAATTTTATAAATTTTATTTTTCAAAATGGACTTAATTTTTGGATTTGGAATATTGAAATTAGCCTAGGGTGAAATTTTGGTATTTTTCAGAAAACTTTCAATTTTTGATGAATAGTGAAACCACTAAGTGGAAGTTAAAAAAATGAATTTTTCATAAAACTTAATTTTACCACTTCTGTGAGTGGAATTTCAAAAATCCGAGAGACACGGTTGATGTCAGTAAGTAAAATGTGGTTCAATGAGATGAAAATAATATTTTGGTGAATAGTAACTTTTTACTTTTTTTTACCACGGTTAAAAGTAAATAGGGTAAGTAAGGGTAAATATGATATTATTATTACCCTAACACATGTCCTAATTCTATTGGAAAAGTTTAATTCGACAAAAAACAAACTTAGGAATAAAATATGACCATTTAGGCCCACTTGGATTAGATTAGGACATTTATTATTAATTTATTTAAAGAAGGGTTAAAATAGTTAAAATCAAAGTTTAATAAATAAATAATTTTTAATATGGGGTTATACATAAGATAAATTAGACTATAAATATTCATTAGAAAGATAAAACTATTTCCTACATAATGGTATTTTATTTTCAATTTTTAGACATTAAATAATTTAATTTATTTATGACACATAGATGATGCAGTAATTATCTTATTAATGAAATATTGACATAATTAATGTTATAAACAGAAACATAAATGTAATTTGAGACTTTTTATGAATTCCACTAATTTTCTAGGTTAATATGACATGTTATTATTGATTTAGTTAACTTGGTTTGAACTAATAATTCTGTTATGATTTTCACAATAATCAATTACTAGATAGTGTTAAAATTGACATAAAATAGTTTTTAAAACAAATATTATATTAGTAATTGTTATATTATTCATAAAAATCTAATGTTCTGCTAAATGACTTAGATAAGGTTATATAAAATAATAATAAACAACTTGGGGTTCGTTTGGCTGCTTATAGTAAGTTTATTAACCTTATAGTATAAGAAAACATGAAGACACGGTAAAAGTTAAATTATCTAACTTAAAGTTAAATCTAAATGATAAGGTTACAATTGATACCTAAACTTGTCTAAATTATATTTTATGAGAGGATTTCGACCCATCCCCACCTTAGCCTCGAAATAAATCAATTTGGAGCTATTTAAAACCGAACTTGACTTTATAATAAAATAATATTTTTAGTTTTCCCAAAGGTGCCCCTCTCCTCCCTTATAAAAGGGCACCTCCTTCCCCTCTTCCTCACACCACTTTGAGCCTTCAAGCTCGTCCAAACCCTGCCAATTACTCCTATCCACTTCCCTAGAGACATCCTAGAGGTCCTGGTCTTCTTCAATGACCAATTTTAGTTCCCTAAAAGAAGGTCTCAAAGAAGCACTTCAAAGAAGAGGTAATGTCCGTTACCGATTCTTTCATCTTTATTTCTTCTTCAACTTATTCTTCTTTAGTTGTTTCATTATGAAGTAATAAAATCATTATCACTCATATACGGATATGTTATTATAAGTGTGAAACAACCCTATTTCACCATCTATCCATCCTACGGAAAAAGAAATCACCACGCGTGCGTACGTACGGAATATCGTCTCCACGCCGTGGTGTAATCTATTTTCCACCACCACCTTACTTGGATGGGTATAATGGTGTAAATAATTACTATATATGACAATTATAAAGTAATAATGATTCTGAAATAGTATACATACACTCCAATACAATTCCACGATCATAGGAACGATATCATCACTCGTGCGTATGTACGGAATACCGTCTCCACGATGTGATGCGACTCGTTCTACATGATCTTCATTTCATAATTATTATATAAATGAATTGAATGAATTAATATGATATATATTACACTAATACCATTCTGGAAATGATTTATCTATAACCTAAAGAGAAGAATAATAATTTATTCGACAAGACACGCATAAGAACAAAAAGTTATAAACACCCGAATAACAAGTAGAAATGAAATATTACTACTAAGAAGCTAAGAATATGACCATATATGATATAATATAAATAATTATGATTCTGGAATAAGTCAATAACATTATTTAAATCATTATACAGGAGGTTCAGAGACTTACGAAGCAAAACGGACCTAAGGTAAGGGAAATATCACATTCTCATTTTTATCCAAGATTGTTTATACTTTGGTATTTACTGGGGTGTATTTTATCATCCACATCCATGTTTCCTCAACATGTAATATTTATATCCTTATACAATAGTTTATATCCAATTTTACCCTTCGGTGAGTTTTTCGTAAAAGATATGAAAGGAATCTTTTGTCGTTTTTCGTACGAGGTACTTTTTGACTTTTCTGACAAAAGTACGAGAAGAATGTTTTTTTAACTTATACGGCATGAATGGATTTTTAAAAAATTATTTCCAAGAAGCTTACTTTACAAGTTTTCAAGTTTAGTTTTAATCAACTTCTTTTAGTTTAGAATTGTATGACATGTTAAGAAAGGAAAAGTGTTTTTAATGTAGAAAGGATATTTTCCTCAAGAATGGAGTTCAAGTGTTTTATCAAAATTATTTTCCATCTAAGATAATATAGGGTTATGTTTCTATCCCTATTATTACATTGATTTGATTATGTTGTGATGGAATTATTTTTATGAATTCCTTTATCTTATATGAATTGTTTTATGATGTCACGATGTTTAAGAATCCCATTTTTATTACATGGGTTATTCTATGATGTATGGTTTATGATTTTGTGGCACACATAAGAATGGTATCATTATGAGATGGGTGAGACCTATATCTCCCTCCAATGCATTGGGTAAAGATTTTATATCTCATGAGATAGACATGGCTGGAACGGTAGGTTATACCGGTTCAGTGAAGCAGGACTGAAACGAGGGTAACTCGGTTCATAAATGGACTTTTTCCACTAAGATAGTATTGGCAATGAGTCTTGAATAATAAGAAATGATTCTCTCTGATTATGTGTGTATGCCACAAAGTTTCATGTTTTAAGTTATGATTATTGTGATTACATTTCACTGCCATGATTTATCCCATGTTATGAAATTATGATCTCTTTTGAGGGTTAAGATTTCCAAAAGTTATGTGCTTATGTATACGATGTGATTGATATTTCTTCTATTTACCCTTACTGAGCATTTGAGATCACCCTTTTTTATGTTTTCTTTCCCCAGGTCAGGAAGAAGGTTATTAAGTAAGATATGCCAAAAGAGACTATAGATATGATGAAATAAATGGGAGACAGTGTAGACGCTTTATGAACCAGTTGTTTATGTTTCCCAGTTTCTAAAGACACTATACCTATACGGTCCTTTCGTGGTTTTGTTATATGTTGTAATAAGTATGCTTCAATTTTGAAGTATTAACAATGTATATAAAGTATGGGTCGTTATAGTTGGTATCAGAGGAAAGGTATAGTCAACCTTTGGAAACTAGGATGTGAAATCCTTAGTAAGAACCCTAAGGATAAGTCTAAGCATAGAACACAATATTAGTGTTTTAGAAATGGCCATGAATAACCTAGGATAAGACCTTAAGTGTGAAATTTTATTCTTGATTATGTGGTTTTCCTATTATAATTACTGTTGCTCACACTATTCTTCTTGGTTTTAGTCAATGGCTGGAACCCGAAGGAATCGTGTTAATGAGGAATGCGATGGCCAATGCAATGATTGACCCCCTGAGCAACCAAAAGTTATGGGAGCTGGAATGCAAAATCTTGTAGCCATGCTCACACAACATTCTCAAGCTATGAATCATACAGGACATCCAAACGAGCAAAGGAAGGAACGACATTCTGTTGAATCCTTCATGAGGCAGCGCCCGCCATCTTTCAGTGGGTCTACTGATCCATTAGTTGCTGAACAATGGATTAGTACTACTGAAAAGATATTTTTAGTTCTTCAATGTTCTGAACATGATAAAGTCATCCTAGCAGTGTATCGTTTGGAAGGAGATGCTGATCAATGGTGGAATCTTATTAAGAATATGAGGCAAAGGGATGAAATTTAGTCCATGGAATGGGACGAGTTCAAGAACTTATTTTTCAATAAGTACTTCCCTCGTATTCTCCGAACAAAGATGGAGAAAGAGTTTCTTGAACTGAAGCAAAAGGATGATGAATCTGTTGGTACCTATGAAGCAAATTTTACAAGACTTCCAAGGTACGCTTCTGGTATTATTACCCAACCTGAGAGTAAGATCTATCGATTCTTTAGTGTCTTAAAACCAAGTCTTTGAAGGGCGTTAGCCATAATGGACTTCAATATCTACGAGGAAATCGTTCGATGTGCTCTCAAAGTCGAGATGGATATTGGAGTAACCCATCAGTCATATGGGTTTGATAAGAAGAGGAAAATGGAATTCAAAGGAAAATCTAAAGAGCACACTGAAAAGAAGACGAGCTTTCCCTTATGATCAAAGTGTGGAAAGAAATATGGAGGTAGTTGTCTTAAAGGGACAAGTAAATGTTTCAAATGTGGAAAGGAAGGTCATCGGGAATTTGAATGCCGCGATGATGGGAAGAAGATGTCTAATGATGCAAACAAAGGAAGGGATACACATAATGAACCTACTACACTTCAATGTTTCAAGTGCAAGGAGATGGGGAATTATGCCAATAAATTCCCTAATCCAAGGGTTGATGATGATGGTCGAGGTCAACAAACTCTTAAGGCTAAAGACAAAGGAAAGTCACATGAAATTTCTATCAGCGATGTGGAGTGCAATAACGATGTGGTGAAAGGTACACTTACAATCCAATATAAAGTAGAAAATGTTTTATTTGATTCTGGATCCACCCACTCTTTTATTTCTGAAGAATTTTTTAAGGGTATCACCGTATTACCTCAACAATTAGATGTTGAGTCAGCTGTGACAACACCTAATGTCACAATAGTCGCATAAAAAGTTTATAATTCTTCTCCGATCGAAGTTTGTGGGAAAGTGATTCTTGAAAATCTTTTGATCTTTCCTATAGTGGAATTTGATGTGATTCTTGGCATGGATTTTCTTTCTTTATATGGAACTCATATCAATTGCCAAAGAAGGGAAGTCACATTTCATATTCCAGATCAATCTATGATCATCTATCAATGCAAGGATGAACATAACCTTCCGGTGGAAATTTCTTCCATTTTATGGGTATTCATTCCACTAAATGAAGGTTATTTATCTCAAATGGTTGGTGAGAAACTCAAGATTAAGAATATGCCCATTGTACGGGAGTTTGATGATTTCTTTCCGGAGGACTTACCGGGTCTTCCACCGAATTGTGAAGTTGAGTTTTCAATAGAACTCATACTGGGTGCTTTTCCTATTTCAAAGACACCTTATAGAATGGCCCCAATTGAGTTGCAGGAATTGAAGAAGCAACTCCTAGAGAATCTTGATAAGGGATTCATACGCCTTAGTGCGTCACCTTGGGGAGCACCTGTTCTGTTTGTTAAGAAGAAAGATGGATCAATGAGACTCTGCATTGATTATCGAGAACTTAACAAGATCACTATCAAGAAAAAATATCCTCTCTCGCGCACTGATGACCTATTTGACCAACTACGTGGAGCTCAATACTTTTCCAAGATTGATCTTCGTTCAGGGTATCATCAATTAAGGGTCAAAAGGGAGGATATACCAAAGACGGCTTTCCGTACAAGGTATGGACACTATGAATTTATAGTGATGCCATTTGGTCTTACTAATGACCCTGATATCTTCATGGATCTAATGAATAGAGTCTTTAGAGACTATCTTGATCAGTTTGTGGTAGTCTTTATAAACGATATTCTTGTCTACTCAAAGAGCAAGGAAGAACATGAAGATCAGTTGAGAATTATATTGAAGACCCTGAGAAAGGAGAAGCTTTATGCCAAATTTACCAAGTGTGAATTTTGGCTTCAAAAAGTTTCATTTTTGGGTCACATAATCTCAAAAGAGGGGATATTTGTGGATCCAGCAAAAACAGAGGTTATCGAAAGATGGTCGAGACCAACAACAGTAACTGAGATCCGAAGTTTTCTTGGTTTGGCTGGATATTATCGACGTTTTGTGAAATATTTTTCACGATTATCTAATCCACTCACCAAGTTGACTCGAAAAGGAGTTAAGTTTGTTTGGATGGAGGAATGTGAAGAGAATTTCAAGGAGTTGAAAAGAAGGTTATCCAGTGCACCTATGCTCACACTGCCTTGTAGTGGAGAAAGGTTTGTGATCTACAGTGATGCATCCAAGAAGGGATTGGGGTGTGTTCTTATGCAAAATGATATGGTGATAGCTTATGCCTCACGATAGTTGAAAATCCATGAGCAAAATTACCCAACACATGATTTGGAGTTAGCTACGGTAATATTTGCATTAAAGATTTGGAGGCATTACCTTTATGGTGAAAGGTGTGATATTTATACTGATCATAAAAGTTTAAAGTATATTTTCACACAAAAGGAGCTGAATATGCGTCAAAGAAGATGGTTGGAGCTGATTAAGGATTATGACTGCTCAATCAATTACCACCCTGGGATAGCAAACAAGGTGGCAGATGCATTAAGTCTACAAGACCTTGCCAGTTTATCCATGATGAGGATCACAAAAGATCCAATATTTATGGATTTACAAAGAATGGATCTTGTAATTATAATGGAAGGAGAAAAATCTTATCTTTCTCAAATGAATGTTCAACCATCTATACATATGAAGATTAAAGAGGCACAGAAAGAAGATGTCGAGTTACAGAAGAAGGTGAGAAATGTTCCTAAATTCAACCTTGATTGTGATGGGATAATAAAGTTCATAAATCGGGTTTGTGTTCCTCCCATCCCCGAATTAAAGAAGGAGCTGCTGGATGAGGCTCATAGTTCTTCATTCTCTATTCATCCTGGAAGCACGAAGATGTATAGGGACCTGAAAGAGTACTTCTGGTGGGATGGCATGAAAAGAGATGTTGCTGAATATGTCTCTCGATGCTTGGTTTGTCAGCAAGTTAAAGCTGAGAGACAGAAGTCTAAGGGGATGTTACAACCATTACCCATACCCGAATGGAAATGGGAAAACATCACTATGGACTTTGTCACAAGACTTCCTAAAACATCCAAAGGCAATAATTCTATGTGGGTCATAGTCGATCGTCTTACAAAGTCTGCACACTTCATTGCTATTATAGAGGATTTCTCTCTGGATCAGATCACCAGGATATATGTAAAGGAAGTGGTAAGATTTCATGGAGTACCACTTTCTAATATATCTGATCGGGATCCGAGATTTACCTCGAAGTTCTGGTGAAGTCTTCCGCATACTCTGGATACAGAGTTGAGTTTCAGCACTGCTTATCATCCTCAGACAGACGGTCAGTCTGAGAGAACAATTCAAACCCTAGAAGATATGTTGAGAGCTTTCTCTATAGATTTCAAAGGTGGTTGGGATCAACACCTACCTTTGGTGGAATTTTCTTATAATAATAGCTTTCACTCCAGTATTCAGATGGCCCCTTATGAAGCTCTCTATGGAAAGAAATGCAGGACTCCAACTTGATGGGATGAAGTTGGGGAAAGAAAGCTATTAGGACCTGATCTCGTTGATGAAATGGCAGAAAAGGTCAGATCTATTCAACAACACATAAGAGCAGCTCAGAGTCGACAGAAAAGTTATGCCGGAAACCGAAGAAAAGACCTAGAGTTTGAAGTGGGTGATAAAGTGTTCTTACGAATATCTCCCTGGAAGAGGGTTATGAGATTTGGAAAGAAGGGGAAGTTGAGCCCTAGATATATCGGTCCTTTCGAAATACTGGATCGTGTTGGGAAGGTAGCTTACCGATTGGCGCTTCCACCAAATCTCTCTCAAGTTCACGATGTGTTCCATGTATCTCTCCTGAGAAAGTACATACCTGATCCTTCACATGTACTCAGCTCAGAAGTTATACCGCTGGAGCAAGATCTTTCTTATGAAGAACAACCGATAGAGATTCTGGATCATAGCGAAAAAGTCCTACGAAACAAGACCACTAGATTGGTGAATGTTTTATGGAGGAACCACCAATTAGAAGAAGCTACATGGGAGCTTGAGGATATGATGAGGGAGAGGTATCCTCATCTGTTTGTTACAAAGTGACGAATTTCGAGGGCAAAATTCATTTTAAGGGGGGTAGAATGTAACACCCGAGACTTTTATGTTATATAAATCATCAAAGGAATCTTTTTCTACACAACACTTGCTTGGCTTTCTTTACACGAAATCGCGACCTTCCTCGATAGCTTGCGTCATACGCAATACCGAGTTTCACTAAACAACGATATGCTATTAAAATATTATTAAAACTAGCCGTTATGAATAGTAATAACCACTTTTTGAAATTTTATAAATTTTATTTTTCAAAATGGACTTCATTTTTGGATTCGGAATATCGAAATTAGCCTAGGGTGAAATTTTGGTATTTTTCTTAAAACTTTCAATTTTTGATTAATAGTGAAACTACTAAGTGGTAGTTAAAAAACTGAATTTTTCGTAAAACTTAATTTTACCGCTTCTGTGAGTGGAATTTCAAAAATCCGAGAGACACGGTTGATGTCAGTAAGTAAAATGTGGTTCAATGAGATGAAAATAATTTTTTGGTGAATAGTAACTTTTTACTTTTTTTTACCACGGTTAAAAGTAAATAAGGTAATTAAGGGTAAAGATGATATTATTATTACACTAAAACATGTACTAATTCTATTGGACAAGTGTAATTCGACCAAAAACAAACTTATGAATAAAATATGACCATTTAGGCCCACTTGGATTAGATTAGGATATTTATTATTAATTTATTTAAAGAAGGGTTAAAATAGTTAAAATCAAAGTTTAATAAGTAAATAATTTTTAATATGGGGTTATAAATAAGATAAATTCGACTATAAATATTCATTAGAAATATAAAAATATATTTTACATAATGGTATTTTATTTGTAATTTTTAGACATTAAATAATTTAATTTATTTATGACACAAAAATGATACAGTAATTATCTTATTAATTAAATATTGACATAATTAATGTTATAAACACCAAAATAAATGTACTTTGAGACTTTTTATGAATTAAACTAATTTTCTAGGTTAATATGACATGTTAGTATTGATTTAAGTAACTTGGTTCGAACAAATAATTCTCTTATGATTTTCAAAAAAATCAATTACTAAATAGTGTCAAAATTAACATAAAATAGTTTTTAAAACAAATATTATAGTAGTAATTGTTATTTTATTCCTAAAAATCTAAGGTTCGGCCAAATTACTTAGATAAAGTTATATATATTAATAATAAACAAATTGGTGTTTGTTTGGCTTCTTATAGTAAGTTTATTAACCTTATAGTATAAGAAAACAAGAAGACACGGTAAAAGTTAAATTATCTAACTTAAAGTTAAATCTAAATGATAAGGTTAAAATTGATACCTAAACTTGTCTAAAATCTATTGTATGAGAGGATTTCAACCCATCCTCACCTTATCCTCGAAATAAATCAGTTTGGAGCTATTTAAAACCGAACATGACTTTATAATAAAATAATATTTTTAGTTTTCCCAAAGGTGCCCCTCTCCTCCCTTATAAAAGGGCACCTCCTCCCCCTCTTCCTCACACCACTTTGAGCCTTCATGCTCGGCCAAACCCTGCAAATTACTCTTCTCCACTTCCCTAGAGACATCCTAGAGGTCTTGGTCTTCTTCAAAGACCAATTTTAGTGCCCTAAAAGAAGGTCTCAAAGAAGCACTTCAAAGAAGAGGTAATGTCCGTTACCGATTCTTTCATCTTTATTTCTTCTTCCACTTATTCTTCTTTAGTTGTTTCATTATGAAGTAATAACATCAGTATCACTCATATACTGATATGTTATTATAAGTATTAAACAACCCTATTTCACCATCTATCCATCCTACGGAAAAATAAATCACCGCGCGTGCGTACGTACGGAATACCGTCTCCACGCCGTGGTGTAATCTATTTTCCACCACCACCTTACTTGGATGGGTATAATGGTGTAAATAATGACTATATATGACTATTATAAAGTAATACTGATTCTGAGATAGTATACATACACTCCAATACAATTCCACGATCATAGGAACGATATCATCACTCGTGCGTACGTACGGAATACCGTCTCCACAATGTGATGCGACTCGTTCTACATGATCTTCATTTCATAATGATTATATAAATGAATTGAATGAATGAATATGATATATATTACACTAATACCATTCTGGAAATGATTTATATATAACCTAAAGAGAAGAATAAGAATTTATTCGACAAGACACGCATAAGAACAAAAAGATATAAACACCCGAATAACAAGTAGCAATGAAATATTACTACTAAGAAGATAATAATATGACCATATATGATATCATAAAAATAAGTATGATTCTGGAATAAGTCAATGACATTATTTAAAGAATTATACAGGAGGTTCAGACACTTACGAAGCAAAACAGTCCTAAGGTAAGGGAAATATCACAATCTCATTTTTATCCGAGATTGTTTATACTTTGGTATTTACTGGGGTGTATTTTATCATCCACATCCATGTTTCCTCAACATGTAATATTTATATCCTTATCAAATATTTTATATCCAATTTTACCCTTTGGTGAGTTTTTAGTAAAATATATGAAAGGAATCTTTTGTCGTTTTTCGTACGAGGTACTTTTTGACTTTTCCGACAAAAGTACGAGAAGAATGTTTTTTTTAAATTATACGGCATGAATGGATTTTTAAAACATTATTTCCAAGAAGCTTACTTTACAAGTTTTCAAGTTTATTTTTAATCAACTTCTTTTAGTTTAGAATTGTATGACATGTTAAGAAAGGAAAAGTGTTTTTAATGTAGAAAGGATATTTTCCTCAAGAATAGAGTCAAGTGTTTTATCAAAATTATTTTCCATCTAAGATAATATAGGGTTCTGTTTCTATCCCTATTATTACATTGATTTGATTTTTTTGTGATGGAATTATTTTTATGAATTCCTTTATCTTATATGAATTGTTTTATGATGTCATGATGTTTAAGAATCCCATTTTTATTACATGGTTTATTCTATGATATATGGTTTATGATTTTGTGGCACACATAAGAATGGTATCATTATGAGATGGGTGGGACCTATATCTCCCTCCGATGCATTGGGTAAAGATTTTATATCTCATGAGATAGACATGGCTGGAACAGTAGGTTATACCGGTTCAGTGAAGCAGGACTGAAACGAGGGTAACTCGGTTCAGAAATGGACTTTGTCCACTAAGATAGTCTTGGCAATGAGTATTGACTAATAAAAAATGATTCTCTATGATTATGTGTGTATGCCACAAATTTTCATGTTTTACGTTATGATTATTGTGATTACATTTCACTTCCATGATTTATCCCATGTTATGAAATTATGATCTCTTTTGCAGGTTAAGATTTCCAAAAGTTATGTGCTTATGTATATGATGTGATTGATATTTCTTTTGATTAACCTTACTGAGCATTTGAGCTCACCCTTTTATATGTTTTCTTTCCCCAGGTCCGGAATAAGGTTATTAAGTAAGATATGCCAAAAGGGACTATAGATATGATGAAATAAATGGGAGTCAATGTAGACGCTTTATGAACGAGTTGTTTATGTTTCCCAGTTTCTAAAGACATTATACCTATACGGTCCTTTCGTGGTTTTGTTATATGTTGTAATAAGTATGCTTCAATTTTGAAGTATTAACAATGTATGTAAAGTATGTGTTGTTATAAGTAAACACATGTATATCGAAAATATATATTACCTAGTATGTGTTGTACCACGAGTTTCTGTTATGTAACCCTTAAGTTATGATTTTTAGGGCTATAATATGCCAGATTGAAGTTTGGGAGAGTTGGGATAACATTAAAACGTTTTTGGTGCTAAAAAGAGGTGCACGGTTTGTGAATGGTTTGACTAAGCCGTGTGGAAATCCTAGGGGAAACTGTACACACTAGAAAATTTTGGAAAAAAGCTTCAGCATGATGTATGAATGATTAAAGAGACTGTTTGTGGAGGTTTTGAGGGGATTTTCTTAAGTTAGTAGCTAATGCATAGTCAGTGTATGTTTTTTTCTAACCGTGAAGTCTAACTGTGCGCATAGTCAAATCTAGATACTTTAAAATAGTATCTCACTATTTTTTACATAACTTCATAGTGTTTGATATTATTCATCCCTAATTCTATATTTTTCTATATTGATGGTAGGAGAACCTACCCCAAGCATTTGTGAGTCAATATAGAGCCCTCCTTTGTCATTTACGATCCCAACTCTTGCGGTAAGTTACATTCTTCATCGTTCTTGTCATGTTATCTTAGATATAATTCTCCTCTCTTATTGGTGTATCAGATCTACAATATTTATGGGAAAATATATAAGTCTGGATTCCATATAAGTTGATATTTTATCTTGGTCTTGCAAGGGGAAGAGATCTAAGGTGGTTCTGTGATGAATTGACCCAGTTTTCTTGAGTGTTCTTCGTCTGTTTTCGGATTTCATAAAAAACATTGAGGTATGTTACTTCACTCTTCACTCCACTTAGTATAACTAATTAGTGTGATTTAAAAATGAATATTTTGTATTGAATTAATTGGGATTTGGCTGTTGAATAATTTTTGGAAACCCACTTTTTTGGTGGTTTGGTAAATTTTAGAAATATAAAAAAATTGGTGATTTGAATAAAGTGATTTGGATATTGGTTTTAAAATGATGATTTTATAGAATAGTAGAAAATGTATTTGAATAATATTTTTTTAGGAAAATGAATTTTTTTTCGAAATAAATTGGTTTGTTTGAATTGTATTTCTTAATGGGTTTCAATAACATAATCATTTTATTGAAAGGGTTTTAATTAGATGAACACACTTGGATTGAGTATGGTTTTTTCATGGGTTATGGTGTGTATCCATGTTAATTGGAAATGGATGGATAAGGGAGTGAAGGGCCACCATAAAAATGTTCTGACAAATATAGGTGTGAAGTACCCACGTAAAAGTGGTCCATTAAGTGAAGGCTTAGTAGAAGGATAACTCAATGATCGTGAGTGTACGGATTTTTATTGGCATATATGTATTGGTGTGTTTTTAAAAATGGAATGGGTATGCTAAAACGATATTAATATTTGTTTTTAAATCATGGTTGGGTTGTTTTACTAGAACTATGAATTGATGGAATTTGTTTTGAATATAACTTGTTTTCAATTGCTTACAAATGGATTCTTAACTTGTTTATGTTGTATTATAAACTATTTTGCAGAATTATTTGATATAAATGGTTTTATATAAATTTGGATAACCTTTACATACTAGTGGTGTGAATAGGGAAGTCATTGGGAAAATAATACTGAGTTTTATTCTCACCCCTACTTTGGAACTTTGGTTCTTTTTCATATTCTACCTCCCGAGACATGGGAAAACTAAATTTTCATGTGCCTTGTAATCTGTGGGGTTTGGTGATTAGAGAATGGAGCCTGTGGATAATGGAGTCTTGTTTTCATCTTGGATTTTTCTATGTCCTTTATTGGTTTTCATTGATATTAGTTTGTCTTCCACTATGTTACACTTGGTGTGGTTTTGAAATAAATGAAGTGATTCAGTAGTCTTTTATTTATTCATGAATCTTATAGTGAGTTGTTTGGTTATGGTTCTCTAGGTTAATGGTTTTATTTTTTAAATGGTAAACCATCCCCCCCATTGTATTTTAAACCATTCAGCATTTATTTTGAGCCTTTGGCATCTTGGGGATATCTCTTAAGCCCTAGTAATGGTTCATTGTATTCTTAATCCAATGAGAATAAGTGGGTCATTACAAATTGTATCATCTTGGTCATTTCTCTATGGAACAAGTAATCATTAGTTTTCATAGTCTTGGAGTTGAAATTAATTATTTTATATTCCTTGGGTTGTGATATTAGAAAGGATTAGGATTTTCAGGACTTGAAATTTAGAGCATAAAAATACGTAGCTAAACATTTTATGCTAAACAATAGGTTACTAGGGAGTTGGGTACCTATGTATTTTAGAGACACTTATAAAATTATGGAAATCCAATTATCAAGGGTTTATCCAATGAGAGGATCATGACATGCATTGTAAAGGAATGACTTCCCACTAGGATTGTATGTTTTATTTTGGACGTAATGATTTATGTTTTCTAGAAAAGTGCAGATTTTTTAAAAAGAATGAGATCATTTTCAAATGAATGATTTTGAAAAGAGTTTGGTAGATGTATTTTCAAAATGGTTTTACTTTCAAAAATAACTTATCCTATTTTAAAAAGTTATTGATTTTTCAAAAGAAATGTTGAGATAGTTGATATGATAGAATTATAAATTCTAAGCCATCAGTTACTAGAGATTGAGACTTATCGAGTTTGTACTTTACTTAGAAAATTGAACCTGATAGGAGTCATAGAAACCAAAAGAAAGAAGTTGTGGAGAATGTGGTTTCACCTAGACCACTAGTGAACCACGAACTGGTTCAAAGTATCTTCTAAGAGTCTAAAACTGTGGATACAGGGAACTGAAGGGATGGGCTAAGGCATGTGGATCATTACATCTAGTTTATGAAGTAGAATCGACCCATCTTCTAGGGTGATTCTGAACTGAAAAAGGAATAAGTGTGGCTGAACAATATGAAGTGTAACATTGATATCATCAGCACACCATTGGAGCTGAATGTCAATCTGGTGACTTACTTGCTTCATGATCATGCACATTAGTGGTGGGATCTAGTAGGTCAAGCTAAAAAGGATCAAGGATATACCTGGGAGTATTTTGAGGTATTTTTTTAACAAAATAAATTTTCCTCACATGTTTAGGATACAAAAAATGATGGATTTCATCATCTTGAAGCAATAAAATCTCTCTATCACTGAGTATATGGCTAAATTCGTGCATTTAGTGCGCTTTTCCCTAGAATTCATGGCTAGTGCTGACATGATGTAACACATCTTCTAATCAGGGCAAAGGCATGAGATTCTCTCAGTGATCATGGTTCCCTATATTAAAAATTATACATAGATGGTGAATAGATCGACAATGGATGAATGTGATATCTAAAGATCTGTGGGAGGAAGAATTATGATGATACCTATGGGAAATGAAGGGAACTCAAATGCTTAGAGAAATTGGAATAGGAAAACCTATTTCCAAGGTGGGAGTGGGACTCAGAATTAGATGGTTGGATTATTAAACCTTCCTCCACAACCCAAGAGAAAACTGGACTATTTATAATGAGTTTATCTTGACCACATGAAACAAGATTATATGTCACGACCTGGAGAATGAATATCTACAATAAAATGGGTAATCATCAGCACTATTTTCACAGTGATCCGAGGTCAGGTTCTTGAGACACTTCTCAGGTGTTGTAAGAATCATATTCTTCAACAGGGAAAGAAAAACAGAATCAGTGTCATCAGTGGGTAATAGCTAGACATGGTGATTTTAGGAACACCTTGACTTCTCATCAAGTGAAATCTCAGCAATTAAGTAAGGAGAAGAGTGCAACAATAATACAGTTGTATGAAGTTGAGCAGATGATTGTCGATGATCAGGCTAGACCATCTATAGTGAGAGGTAAGATTCATTTTAATTCTACCCTTATGAAAGTGTTTTTTGATACTGGTGCATCACATCCCTTCATAGATTCTTGTGTTGTTTATTTTTTATGATTAAAACTTGAGAAGATTCTCTATGTGTTAAAACATCAAACTACTCTAAGGGAAAGTGAATGTAGAGACTTCATGTGTAGATCATGTTATATAACCATTGATGACACTAATCTGAAGTGGGACTTCTCAATGTTGGAGATAAATGTATTAAATGTAATCATGGGTATGTATTGGTTAACAAAATTCAAAGTTCACATTGACTGTTATAGTAGAATAGTTAGTTTCACAAATGAAGATTGTGTCATGCATCTCTCTAAAAGAGAAAGGGTTGTAAAGAAATGTGCAATGAACTTGTTGGCACCAACGTTGGGAACAATCTTATAAAAGATGGAGGCATTTACTATAGAATTGATTGAAGATATTTAGGATATACCTTTTCTAGTTTTTATTGACCAATTTCTAGATTCCATTCCCAATAACTTCTCAGGTTTACCACCCATAAGGGAAGTGGATTTTATGATAGATCTTCTTCCAGGGACTAATCCTATTTCCCTTTCATACTATAGGATAAACCCAATAAAATTAAGGGAATTGAAGGTTCAATTGTAGGTGATGGAATGAAAATGATTCATTCATCCATGTACATCTCTGTGGGAAGAATCAGACTTGTTCATAAAGAAAATAGATGCAAATATTTGAATGTGCGTTGATTATTATAAACTGAACCAAGTTATGATAAAGAATATATATCAACTTCCACACATTGATGATATATTTGATCAATTTAGGGGATCCCAATAGTTCTCAGAAATTGAATTTCAATCAGGATATCATCAATTGTGAGATCAGAAAGATAATATTTTGAAAAATGCATTTAGAAGCAGATATGGATACTATGAATATATAGTAATGCATTTCGATCTCACAAATCCACTAATAGTATTTATCACATTTATTAATTGAATATTTATGAGATATCTAGATTATTTTATTGTGGTGTTTGTGGGTGATATATAGGTGTATTCAAGAATAATGGCTGATCATGAGAAACACTTAGTGATAGTGTTGGGAAACTTGAGAGATCATCATTTCTATACCAAATTATCAATGTGTGATTTTTGGATACAGGAGGTATGCTTTATTGTCCATTTAATTTTTATAAAACATGTTTCAGTTGATTCAAAAAATATAGAAGTTTTTATCTCTTGGAAACCTCAAAAGAATGTACTTGAGATACAATATTTTATTAGTCTAGCTAGTTATTACCAATGATTTTTGTGTGAATTCTCAATACTAGCATCTCTTGGGACAATATTGGCAAAGAATAACATTCTATTCCAATGGAATGGGGAATTCCAGAAGTCTTTTCAAGAGATGAATGTTTGAATTACATCATCACCTATCGTGATTTTTCCAAAATCATAATAGGGGTATTTGGTGTATTATAAGGCTTCGAGATTTGGGTTGGGATGTTCCCTCTTGCAAGGAAACCGTGTGGTTGCTTATGGTTCAAGGAAGTTGAGAGTTCATGAGATGAACTACCCAATACACAATTTCGAGTTAGCTGCAATCATTCATGATTTGAAGACATGTCATCATAATCTATTTGGTGAGAAATTTACTATTTTTATAGATCATAAGAGCTTGAAAGAAATTTTCTCACAATGGGATTTGAATATGATGAAAATTAGATGGATTGAGTATCTTTAGATGTTTGAATTTGACTTGATGTATACATCAGGAAAAGGTAATTTGGTGGCCAATGCATTAAGTAGAAATTCATATGAATAGTTGTAGAATGATGCTTCATATGAGTAGTTGTTAATTTCTGTCCTAGCCTACATGCATATGCAATGTGAATATCAGGGTGATGTTTTGGTTTTCTTTTCGGACTTCCATGTTCCTGATATAGTAAATATAGACAAATAAGCACAAAAATGCGATGCAAAATGCCTGGTTATGACATCAAAAATCAATGATGGGTAGACCTTTGAGGGATGGAAACATGATGGTAGTATGGTTTTGTGGTTAAGAGATCAGATGGTTGTACCTACTGATTTTTAGGAATAATTTTATCATGTGTACCACCATTTGAGATAGACTGTACATCCGGGAATATATAATATGTACAAGGCATTGAAGGCTCTATTTTGGTGGATTGGTATTAAATAGAAATTAGTTGAATTCCTTTCATGGTTATTAACTTGTCATCATGTCAAGGAAGACCATCAGAGACTAGCAGATTTGTTTTCGTATTTACCTATTCCAATGTGGAAATGGGAGAAGATAGTGATCGATTTTGTTACAGGCCTTCCAAGAACTGTTTGTAAACACAATTCTATATGGGTGATAGTGGATCAGCACACTAAGTTAGACAATTTCATTCTTATTTGTGAAACTCATATGGTGGATTATTTGTCCAAAATCTATATCCAAGAGGTGGTAAAGAGACATGGAATACCAGTTTCAGTAGTCTCGAACGTAGATCCATGTTTCACATCTCATTTCATGAAATCCTTATAGAAAGACCTTTGGACTCAGTTTACTATGAGTATGGTGTATCATACACAGATGGATGGGAAGACTGAGAAGATGATACATACATTGGAAGACATTTTGAAGGCTTGTGTAATGGATTTTTATGTCTCATGGGAAGAGAATATACCCTTAGTGGTGTTCCTGTATAATAAAAACTCTCAGGAATTAATACATATGTCTCCTTTTAAAGCATTTTATAGGCATCTTTGTCTGTATTCATTGTGTTGGTTGGAAAGAGGTGAGACTCCACTAGTTGTGCCAGGCCTTGTACAAGAAACAATGGAGAAGATTCATTTGATCATAAAGAGGATGGAGAAGCATCAAAGTCATCAAAATTCATAAGTAGATCATTAAAAAAGGCCTTTGTCACTCGTGGTGAGTGATCATGTGTTCTTGAGAATCTCTCCAAGGCATATACATCATATTTTTGGGAATGAGGGAATGATGTCTCCTAGAAACAATGGACCTTTTGAGATACTAGAATGTATTGTTTGGGTGGTGCATTGTTTCTAATTTCCACCACTGTTTTATTCAATGCATAATGTGTTCCGCGTATCTCAGTTGAAAAAGTATTAGCCTGATCCTGACCATGTGATCAGATGGGATCACATTGACCTTGAATAAGATGCTTCATTGGTACATATCCCAGTGTGGATTGTGGATAGACTATATAATGTACTACGTGGAAAAATCATCATTCTTATGTAGGTTTTATAGAAATGCATTCATATTCCAGAAAAGGCTTGGGAGTGCAAGAAGGAAATGAAAGTGCAATGTCTAGAACTCTTTCGGGGAAATGATGGTTTTGTACTTTCCAAGGAAAGAAATACCAATGATGGGGATAATTTGGTACACCCTATTTATGGTATGTAACCCTTAACTTGTGATTTTTATGGTTAAAAGTTGTGAGGGTGATGGTTGGGAGAGTTGGGATTATGTTCGATAATATTTTGGGGGATAAAGGAGAGGTTCATAGTCTGTGTATGGTTTTTCTAAACCATGCGGAAATCGCAGGAGAAAACTGGAGCACAAGATGATTTTGGAAAAAATAATCAGTGTGGTAAATTCATGGTTAGAGAGACAATACAATGAGGTCGTGTAGGGTTTTTCTTATGGCTTTAGACAACGAATGGTTATCACATAGTTTTTCTAACCGTGTGGCCTAACCGTGCATAGAGTCAAATCCACATCCTTAAAAATAGGATCTCACTAATTTTTGACAAAAATCCTTTGTTTTTTATCCTATTCACCACTAATTATAGATTAATCTTCATTAAAGGATGGATAACCTCTCCAAATAATATTAGAGTCAATCTATAGCCTTCCTTTGGCGTTTTCAAGCCTGACTCTTGAGGTATGTTTCATTATTCATCGTTCTTATCATGTTATATTATATCTACTTAGATATACATCTCATATCTTATTGGTTTATCATATCTACAACTATTATGGGTATATATATGGGTTTTTATTCCAAATAAGTTGATATTTGGTCTTTCTCATTCGAAGTGAAGAGATCTAAGCTGGTTTTGTGAAGAATCAACTCGGTTTTCTTAAGCGTTCTTTGTATGTTTTTTGATTTTTGTCAAAACATTCATGGTAGGTGGCTTCAATCTAGAATCTACATAATATAACTAATTGGAATGATTTTAAATTGATTAATTGTATTTAATTGATTAGTATATGTATGTTTAACACTGTTTAGATACCCTCTTTTATGATGGTTTTGTAAATTGTGAAAATTTTGATAATTTGGTGTTTTGAATAAAGTGATTTTGATATTGGTTTTAAAATGTGGATTCTAAAACATGTATTTTTTGGAATAGAGGAACTAGGATTTTAATAAGTTGTTTTCAATCAATGTAATGTTTTATTGAAATAAATTGGTTTGTTTGAATTGGCTTGGTTAATGGTTTTCAATAAAATATTAGTTTTATTGATGGGTTTGAATTGGTTGATCCCACTTGGATTTGGCATGGGTTTAACATGGGTCATGGTGTGTGTTCATATGCATTGGAAAGGTATGGATAATGACATGAAGGATAACCATCAAAATGTTGGGATGGATATGGAAATGAAGTTCCCCCATCAAAGTGGTCCACTATGCAAATGATTAGTGAAAGGATAACATGCCTTTCATGAGTATAGGTAAATTTATTTTCATTCATGTCTGGTTGTGTTGGGAAAAAGGAATGGGTATGATAAAATGATATTAGTATTTTGTTTTAAATCCAGATTGTATTGTTTTAATGGAACTATGACTTGCTGGAAAATTGGTTTAAATAGCACTTGTTTTCATTTGGTTAAAAATGGGTTTTGAACTTGTTTATTTTTTGTAATAAACTATTTTAAAGAATTGTTTTATATAACTGGTTTTATATAAATTTTTATAACCTTTCTATCCAAGTGGTGTTAGTAGGGAAGTAATTTTAGAAAGCCTAATGAGTTTTATACTCATCCCTTCTTTTCACATCAGTGATTTTGTAGATTGTATATTCTGAGACATGGGAAAATGAAAAGTTTCACACATCTTGTGATCATTGTTGTTTTTTGATTGGGGTATGGTGATATTGAAGAATGGAGTTTTTTGTCATCTTGTAGTTATTTATGTCCATATACTATTTACTTTGATAGTATTTTGTCTTCTATTATGGTACACTTGGTGTGGTTTTAAAAAAAATAATGTGGATGAGTTTTCTTTAATATATTCATTCATAATGTAGTGAGTTGTTTAGTATTGCTTTTCTAGGTTAATGGTTTTATTTAATATAGGGTATATCATCCCCCAACTGTATTTGAAACGTTTTAAAATTTATTGATAGCCTTTTGTGTCTTGGGGATGTCTCTTAAGGCCTAGTAAGGATTCATTGTATTCTCAATCCAATGGGAATAAGTGGGTCATTACAATATGGAACTTCGTGTTTTGGTTTCTACTTATTATATTTGTATTAATTCTATTATTGGGTGACACACATGACTTTTGGTATTTACTATTACAATGATGCTAACTTTGACCCTAGGATGGTACAATAAAAAAGTGTTGTATCATGCATCCAGATAGGAACTTGAGGATTTACATGTCATGGATATTCCATGCTATATTTACTCAACTATGCACATTTACTATAACATGTTGTGGTTACACTTTTGGGGCCAAAATATGGGAAATGGAAAATCATCACAAAGATAAATTAAACTCCAAAGGGGTTTCCTTGTGAAGATCATTTGCGGAGCCCTGCACCGCTACCGATGCGAAGAAAGAGCCCCGTACCGTGGTCACAACAGAGCAAAGAGGCAGGAGGCTCTGCAGTTACGACGCAATTGACCGAGATCTTCACGCTGCACATGGATCCAAATTGACCTCTACAAGCAAGAGGAACTTGATCGAAGCCTCCACTAGTGCCGCAAAGAGAGATCCATGCCTAGGAGGAGATGAAAATTAGCTCTGTAGTTACGACGAACTTGACACAGTCAATGGCTGATCGTTGAGCGCCACATGGCATTGCGAGGACCCGTCTCTACTTTTCCCCATCCCTTGCCTATAAATATCGGTCTCCCTTTGATCCCAATGGATGGATACTCTGAACTTTCTCCTCTCTGCTCTCAAATTGTGGATCACCTTCTTCACTGAGAAACATTGAGAAAAATGAGCTCTTCTAGGTATTTGTGCATTGCGAAGTACCCTTACCTTAGCTCAAATACAACCTCTTTTCAAGAAGCGATGCCCTTCGTGGAGCCCACGGGATACCATGAAGGAAGTATATCCTCAAGGGGACTTGGGTCTTTGTAGAGAACTCATTCTTTGTGAATTACCCCCATTCACATGTGAACCATATGCTAAGGCAGGGTCACTGTGCTTCGTGAACTACATTGATTCATAGTTTTCTTCATTGGAAGGTACCCTTTCTTCGCAATGGCCTACTCTGCAAAAGCCTTTCCACTTTTCTAAGCACCCTTCGTATGCACCTATTCCCTATGAATAGGCTAGGCTACCCCACTTTGTGAAGAATGCCCCTTCACGAAGCCCCTCTACTGCATTGAGCACCAGAGCGTCATGAGGCCTCTTTCTATGAACCCACTTTCTTCACAAACCCCTCTCTTGTACGGCCTTCCATGTTTATATGAAGTGATTTCAAGGTCCCTTGGTCAGTGTTTCACGTTGATTTTCTTAGCCTCATGCTTCTTCACATAGGTATGCTAACGTCTATTGATTCTTCACATAGCCATGCTAATGTGAGCCCTTCCATTGATCACTACATGACACCCCCTACCACGGAATTTTCGGTGCCTTCCCTTCATCATGGGTCAAAGAATTCTAGTTATGTAAGTTTTGGGGTGTGGAGTGAATCTTACTTGACTGAGTTGTAGTATTTTAAACTTCCTATCACCATTTTCCTCAGCACATGACGTTAAATTATGGTCTCATCCCGTGCATTCTACGCGGGGTGCCCCATCTCAGACATTCTTCACACCCTCTCATATCTACGGGAGTGAGATATTACTCAAATTGAATGATATACTCTCTAATATATTTGGGTCTGTCTGTAGGGAAGTTCGACCATCTTGGTGTAAGCCCCAAGGCTCTCTTGTAGGAGGCAGCATCCCTGCTTCTCCTCTATTCTTCTGTGCCAAAGACCAAGAGGTTATAGGGGCATAAGGACCTTCGTTACCACATCCCTCTCCCTATGGGATTTGATACTATCAAGATTAAGTCCCAATATCTATCTCCCTGGGCCTCTAACCATGCATAATCCCCATTTTCCTCTTTGATCCGCTAACCATGTGTATGCCTCGCTTCATTCCCTACTTACGCACCTTTCACAACGTGATCATCGGGTCTTTTATGCCTTTTGTTTCTCAAACCGAGCATGAATCATGTGGGATTTGAGTAACCATTGACCGTGACATCCTTATTGGACTACCCTAAAGTGTAATTACCAATCCCTACACCCAAACTTTGTGTACATATTTCCTTGTATCATAGGCAGGGTACGTAGGAAGCCACCCTAAGTTTCAAGCACAATGCCTACATGACCTGACCAATTTCACATCAGTTCACCTCATCCCGCAAGATGTTAAACTATATCCTCATCTCAAAAAACATGTACTTTGATCCATGTTGAGGCAAGGTACGTAGGAAGCCTCCTTGAGGTTCAATCCCAACACCCATCGGTCCCGACTACTTCATTTTGGGTCACCCCGTCCTACACGACGTTAAACTATATGCCTCCTTTGCATCCCGCATGAAGCGAAACTATACACATTTGAACTATGTGGGATTTGATGCCTATCTTCTAGACAAGGTATGTATGAATTATCCATGAGGTTAAACCCTATCCAGCAGTAAGCCAGTTTGATTCCCAATCACCGGTAAGCCATTGTTATTCCCATCTAGCAGTAGGCCATTGTTCACCCCATCCAACGGTAACCCTTTAAACCCAATCGAGTGGTAAGATGTTGTGACCGCCATCCAGTGGTAAGCCTTTGTACTCCCCAATAATAGGTATGCCATTATAGTCCCCAATAAATGGTAATCCATTGCATCCCCAACCAGCGGTATGACGTTGGGCCCCCTTTTTTGGGACCAACATTTCTGGTCTATCCTAGTGGTGTCAGACCAGCCAGGGCTACTAACCATGCATAAGCCCTAGTATATCAGCCGTTCACTCTCCAACACCTACACCCCAATTATATTCCCCCATCCAGAACTATGTAAACTTTGATTCCCTACCATGGGGATATGTAGGAAGCCTCCCTAAGGTTCAAGTCGAAAACCCGTGTCTCTTCCCACCCTTTCTCCCTCAAGCCTATGTGTTTTGGGAAGTTCATGCCCCTACACAGAGGTTCCACTTCTTCTGGGTCCCATCAATGCATCCATTCTCACAGGCTACCTCATCATGCATCCCATCGCCCCACTGAACTACGTGGACTTTGATTCCCTACCACGGGGATATGTAGGAATTATCTTTGAGGCTCAATCCCAACGTTATTGTCGTCCTCACATCAGTTCCATCTCATTCTATACCCACTTCTCTCAAACATCCATATCCATCCTGATTCTCACCCAGGACGACACATCCTGGTGAGATCATGTCCCCCAATTTCTCACTGCTTCTAGCCGTGATCGGGTAAACTAAACACATGTTAGCCCCAACATCAGTGTTCCCTCCGGGGTTGCGGCCATCTGATTTACTTCCATCAGTGTCACGATCAGTTTGATCTATCTCCACTGGATGTTAAACTTGCGGCATACCCTATATTAAACATCAGAAGATGAGGAAACCCTTATACAAAAGCCTATGGAATATAATTCCCCTCACTCGACGTGGCATTCCCCAGCCATACATATCCTCAAGAAGCCCTATCATAAGAGGAAGAAGCCTAAAAGCACTAGTGTTCCAGCATCCCAACATGCCAGTGAGGTCCAATGTGACTACTCCCCTTGATCGAAGGTTGTTTCCCTGACTTGACCACTTGGAATGTCCGGGAAGAAGAATTGTAATTAACCAGCATCCATGAATACATGGCACTGTGAAGATTTTTATGAACAACGTCTAAGTCTATGGGGGATAACCAAACTATGTAATGAGCTACGAGGAGTAATCCATGAAAGGAGAGACTGACATCACATCATCCCATTTCGATCAAGGAAAAAACAACGCTAAATAAGAGACAGATGCTTCCCACCATTGTAAAGAAGGAATGTGGGGCCACAATCAACACGTCCTCGACACACGGATCTGTTCCCCAGTGAATGATTTTGAAATAAAAATAGTGAACCTAACATGAATTTATTCTCTTCAATGTTGATATTTTTATCATTAGTGGAATCAGTGGATTTTCATGTCATTAGATCCAGTTATCTGGTGCCAGGTCCATCTAAAAAAATATTGGGCCTAGCGTGAAACTCACCAGAAATTAGGGAAGTTGAACGTTGGAAGTCCTGATATGCGATTTTATTAGAGTGGATCCTTCTTACCAGACATGGAAGAAAGAATTATGATAGGTAACTGGATATCAATTTCCTTCTTCCATCACTAATGGTTTAATCTCCCTACCATTTTTGGGACCAAAGCTGTCGTAATAGGAAACCAATCACCACCCACACACCGACGCGGGGTTAGGGACAATGACAATGCAGAAATCCCATATGGCCTCATTGCGTATGTAGATGCCTCTACATCCACGCTCCCTAGGCGCCCACTCCTACTCTCCCCATCTAAAATCGTTTAGATAAGGGTGATAAACAAACTCATTCAGCGATATGAGGAGGAGGGGCTTATTCCAACATGGGATATGGCTCGACGGGACCTTGAGGCTTCTGCACCTCACCAATGACACCGCCCCCAAGGGTCACGTAGGGAGACACTAATCCCCATTCTGATCTATAATCATTTAAGGAGCCTATCCTCAGAGCGCTTCGATGAATCCTTCCCCTACGTCAATGAGATGAGGGGTGCTCGTGCTAGCCCAGCTATAGTCTCATCTAAGGGGACACCAAGGAGGGATCCCAACAGGCCATGCCAGCACCACCACCTAGCCCAACCGGCTGAGGAATAGGTAAGTCATACACATGTACCATCAAAACCGAGCCAGTTAACCTAACGCGAGTGTCAGGCGTAGGCTGATGGGGACGCCCGTCATGGAGCTTCAACATCAGTGACTACTATGTATTGTGCCACTACCAAATCATATCATCAATCTCTGGTTCATACTGAGTGGGTTCATTTTAATTATAGCCTAGATTGTGGCCCCAATCTCCCCACGGGTAGGTTGGGCTGACTCTCATGGTCACTGACACAGGTGGTGTCCATCTCGGGCCTACCCACAGCTTAGAAATCCAACACGGAGGCCCTCCCCGTGTCAGTGAAAACAAGAGTGCAGGACCTTCCCACTTCCAATATTGGCATTGAGGTCCTCCCCTTGTCTGATTTGATCTAAGTGAGGGTCTTCTCCACCACATCAACATCCATCATGGAATATTCCCTCATACCTGTGACCTCAGGTATGGATTTGTTCCTGCAGTTACTAGTCTACGATATGAAGATCCCGCCAGTCAGGTCTACTACTAGCACGGAGGTCTTCCCCATGCTCGTATCACCGCTGATGAAGGCCTTCTTCATCCTGGTAATTAATGAAGCTTAGGTCTTCCCCACTTCTTGGGAACCTATCATAGAGGTCCTACCCATGTTTTTCTTGACCAGAATAATGGCCCTTCTCATACCAGCACTGCTATGGGGAACAATCATGGAGGAACTTCCCATGATCTTACTAGCTGTAGGGGAGGTACTACCTACACCATCACTTCCTATGGAGACTCCCTCCATGCGTCATCCATCAGACATGGAGTTCCTCCCCGTGTTCCCTTCAAAATCTATCTAGGTGCTCCCCACACCATATCTTATCTAGTTGAATGTCCTCTCTTCCCTAGCACTTGTTCGGCTGAAGGTCCTCCTTGAGCAAAAAATATACCCTATCCTGAAGATCCATCCTACGGTATGAGGGCAGTTCACCGCCACCATAAAAAAATCTGGGAAGATTCAAACAGCAATTAACCATGTATTTTTCTCAAATTTTGAGGAGGAATGTAATTCGATAATGGAACCCCACCTCGATCCTCTGTGTCAAGGGTCGGGGTAGGGAAGAGCTGTATCAGCCTCATACATCTGGAATTCATGTTTCACAGGATCCCTACCTCTATCCACTGATACATCAAGGAGGAGAAAGATTATTATTCTTCTCAGGGTCTAGCCATGCAATCCCCATTATCATCTCTAAGAGCACTTTCTACCTCAACTAGAGATTGTTGAGAGTTATTATGGGGACCGATAGATGAAGAGCAACATCATGGTCCACTGTTAGTAGCCATATTCCCTATGCCAAAAAATGTGGTCGAAAGCCCATATTATCACGATGTGTTGGCTAAGTCACTACATTCTTCATATGATAGCCCAAGATGCGGTGGATTGTCATCCCGCTCACCGTATTATCCACCGACCAGTCTACCATCTTAGCGGTCTGTATCAGTACCACTACTAGTTCCCCTTCCAACCTTGGTTGAAGAATTGGGAAACCAAGGGCCAGACCCCAAGTCTGAGATGTGGATCCTAGGGGATATCCTTACAGTGGACCATTTCCTATAGATATTTTGACCAGTCGCAACACAAAACATCAGTGGGCCGGAATTTCCCTCCCAGGAGGAAGTCAGGTGTTATCCCCAAACCCTCTAGGCAACACACTTCTATCTTCATCATCGGTGAGTGGCATACCCCAAAATCTAGGCTCATTTTGAAGACATTTTCCAGCAGTTCCATATGGTTGACATAGCCGTTCTCCCTGTGGACCATCACCCTGATTCGCTCGGTCGCCATCGGACCATCCAACAATGATGCATCCAGGGCTTCAAAGTTCTCCATAGAATCATCAAGGAGGCTTCTCTCCCACATGAAGATCTGTGGTCGGGGCTAGTACGTTGATCCTCACATCACTTCTATTCAGTGTCAGTCCTACTTTCCAAGGTACATTGAAGATATTACTCTAGGAAGGGTCGTGGCTAACATGGATGACCTATTATAGGGGGATAATGAGATAGATCTCTTTGAAAATAACTTACCCCCCCCCCCCCCGGAGGTGTGCCACAATTATTTGATCCTTTGGGGAGGGTTTTCACCAATAGAGAAATATATTTGGTCTTTCCGTACCCATAGAGGCATTATCCTTCATTTGGAATTCCAATAAGGCCAACGAGTACATTAGAGCCGTCAAACCCTCTGACATGTCTTTCTTAGTAAAGAAGACAGTGGATGATCCCACAAAAAGCTGCATTGCATCAATATCTCACATAGCATAGGAAGATGGTTGATGACCTCCTTGTTGAATGTTCTACAGAGCAGCGACCAGATTACTGTGATCTGTGACCGGGGCATCATGGGTAGGCCCAAATCCCCCTCGGTGAGTTGCCTCCGAGTGAACCTAACAATCCTGCCCACCTAAATAGGATAGAGTCTATAACATATTGAAAAAGGGTGTGGTATGTGTTGTTGAATCCACCTGAGCGGCGTGATAATCTTGGGGACCCAGCTTAGGTTCTCCCAGCCTCTCCATGAGCTGATGGGCCTGCTTATCACATTGAAGAAACTACCAACATATTGGTGTATAGGGACCTAACCAAGACATAAATACCCACCTAGATGATCCAATGGATGTGCTTATAGCTCACCTCGTGGTGTTGGAAACTCTATAGGTGGAAATTCCTCCTGATGACAAGCCATATCTAGCATGGGTTGATGATATTCTAGTATCCCCAGGTTTCAGGAATCCCACTTTTCCCCCATTAATGGGATGGGTGACTCGATACAGCATCTGACCCACTTCATCTCATGGTGTGGGCCCATGCCAGGAAGTCCAACGTAGAAAAAGGCTGTCAGGATCTGGTATTTCATACAAACATTTGAAGGGAATGTGTTTGTCTGGTACATCCGGCTACCCATTGGGTCAGTAGCCAGCTGGGAATATCATTATAGGAAATTTATTTACCAGTTTAGATCTACTGATCGGAGTATGAATATTTCACACCTCTTCATGTGCAAGAAGTGTTCTGATTAGTGTGTTGTGGACTTTGTTTCCTGGTGGAAAGGGCTCACATACTCCCTTGACATGCCACTAACTCATGAGTAGCTACTGATGATGTGTGTGGGGAATGATAAAAAAGAAGTACTCCCCTCTCTCATTACCCAAAATTGCCCAAGTGGATTCTAGGATTTCTCTAATTAGTCTCAACACCTAGATGAACCCTTACAGTAGGCCAAACATGCATGCTCATTTCCTCCTATATTTCCTGCAAGAAATGTCCCCAAGGCCGAACCCACTACGGTGGCCCAAATAGAGGCCCCCAAGAAACTGTTGTTATTACTGGTGGAGCCAACTCACAACCCTATAAAGGCCCACTACTATAGGCACAACCTCTAGCCTGGCAGCATCTACCTCAGAATCAGCTGGCACCCCCGCGTAACATGCCGCCACCACCTAGGCGAGATAACTAGGTTATGCCTCCTCGATAGGATCATATTTCCCCTCATTAGGATTAGGATCCCAGATCCCTCTACCCAGATAGAAGAAATCAGGCATACTAATTTAATGAGGCTCATGTCCCTGGTTATATCTGAAGCACCTTGGAACAGGGACTCTTGCAGTTGCCAGAGTGCAGGAAGCATGAGGAGGCGGATCTCACTGATCTCCCTAATTAATGCCCCTATCACAGGATCTTGTGACATACTCTAAAAAAATTCTATGTGTTCAAGGACTTGCTACAAGACCAGGTTAATAACAACATAGTTTGGTTGGGTCCTGCACTGGCACAGGTACCCTGTGTGTCTATGCAGCCCGACAATGATGGTGATAGCTAGGGTGAGTGGCACCAAGTTCCTAACCATAGGTCCCAAAATTATAATGACTATTTGGATCGTAATATGTTCGACCATGTGCATGGTGTTCTCTGTGCATGTCTGAATCGACCAAATCCTTTAGAATATATTGAATCATCCATAGCTACTTCTTCTATGCTGTCATCCCAACTTTCCTCGTCCCATAAGGGAAAGCATCAGTAGTGAAAGGGAAAGAAAATTCCCCCACTGATGCCATCATCATCTCGTACTCTTAGAGACTTCATGCCTCAGAAAATGAAGATTACCCCCAGGGTCTCTCTAGTGGGGGAGTATTCTTCAAGTGATGATCAAGGGTACTCCTCGGTTAACACCATAGAGATGGTAAACTCCTACATCATTTATGATAATGAAGAGCACCAGAATTATTCTCCCATTGTCCCTAGTCGTCGCCAGTGTCGACGGAGCTGTGGCTATATGGGTCATCAAAGTGCCTCGGTCAGTACTTCCATCCAGGATGTGTATTCCATTGAAACCAGACAACAGTCACAACGTAAAGCTCAGAACATGTATAATTCTCATATGGTGTCATCAGGTACGTCTTTGTTGATGTTTTTGTTAATTGGTCAGGCGGAGCCACCTCGAACACACCGCGATCAGCCATGTTCTTTTACGAATATTCCTTAGTCATCTGGCCCAGATTTAGTAGTCACTCTAAGATCATTGACTAGCGATCAATGGGATATTCCTAGCACTATTCTACCGCTGGTTCAACTAAAACGGACTGTCATACCTCCTACTGCAGAATGACCCCCTGTAAGAAAAAGTTCATTCTTGGTATGAAAGTATTATGTTCTTAATAATATCCCCAGTATTCCTATGAGGATATATATCCTTGAGGCACTTTGTCTATTTCCAGATATGTTCTAATCCCTTGTCGAGGATTTAAGAATCCCTCTCTAGTTTGAGAAAGATTTAGTAGTAGTATAAGCCTTCCTTGCTGAGGCAGCCGAGCATAAAGAATGCCAAGCCATTATCTCCTTCTCTAGAGAAGAAGAATGTTCTCTCATATAGGGTCACATTTGTCCACTATATATTACTGGCCACTTAAATGGCATAGATATTCATCACTATATTGTTGACACTTTCTCAGGGATCAACCTTTTCCCGACATGAACACTCTGTAATATGGGGCTATCCGAGGTTGACTCGATTACCATTGACCAGAAAATCAAAGGATATGATATTATAGAATAGAAAATGGTTAGAAAGATCCACCTGAAAGCCCAGTTTGGTGGTTGTTATCCAACACTAAGTTCATGGTTGTTTCAACGGACACTACTTACAACGCATTGATGGTAGACCACGACTCCATCTGTATGTGGCAGTTCCTTCTTCATATCACCAATGCTTGAAATTCTCCCTTAATGGTCAAGTAGGCATACTCCAGGGTGACACGTCCCCCTTTTCCTCTTGTGAAGCCCTCTACCTGCATTTTGACAATTAAAAAAGCAAATACAAGTAGATCTAAGCAAAATATGTTGAGCCCGCTATGGCTGTGACTGACCCATGGAAAGGCCTATATGATGCGTATGTCTTCTCGATCCATCGATTAGAGACCATGAATCTAGATTTGGGGCAATGTTTTGTAGACTCTAGAACGAGGGGGATGCACATTTCCAAGACTAATCGATGCCAGAATATCACCTCGTATTCCTACACAAATTAGGCTCAAGTGATCCTAGAACCCCTACCCATATAAGGTATTGATATGTCCACCCTATGGATAAGACAATAAAACATACTTGATTATTTCATTGGGCTGGGATAAACAAGATCAAACCTACATGCCATTATTTCTACGATATCATCAATCATGGCCCCTTGGGCTGAAGAACATATTGGATCAGATCGACATCTTTCATTATTATGGTTTCGACAGCACATGAGTCCCTCGATGTAGTGTCTACTACTACTCATGTTGGCACGAGTATCCCATCGAGATATGTTGACTTAGAGAAAACTCCTTCCACTAAGGATCCCTCCTCCAAAAGTGAAGAACAGGATTTATAAGATGCTCCTCCTACTTTCGAAGAGGGTGCCTTCGTCACAGTAGATGAATTGGTACAGGTGAACCTCGACAGTGAGGAATATTTGAAACCCACATTGATCAGTACCTCTATTGCTGTCAAAAAATGATATCAGTACGTGGAATTCCTGATGCAGCATGGTGATGTGTTCTTCTAGAGTTATGAAGATATTTTAAGACTAGATCCTCAGGTCACCATCCACTTCCTCAGTCTTTCATTGAATCATTGCATGTTCAAACATCCCCCAGAAATATGCACCCTTCTCACAGCACCATTGTTGAGGTTGAGGTTGATAAGCTCATCAGAGCCAAATTTTTCCAAGAGGTCGAGTACCCTAGATGGCATGCCAACATTGTGCCCGTCAGAAAGAAAAATGGATAGATCAATTTCTTCATTGACTTTTGGGATCTCAAATGCCATTGTTTGAAGGATTATTTTCCCCTTCCTATGATGAAGTTGTTGATTGATGCCACTGCTGTGTTACTGGAACTCTCTTTCATGGATGTGTATTCCGGGAATAACCAAATCTGAATGGCCCGCAAGGATAAATATTATACACCCTTCAGGGCACCACAAGGTAATTTCTTTTACTAGTTAATTCCCTTCGGTTAAAAAATACTGGTTCTTCTTATCAGCATTCCATTCATCACATATTTAATCCAATCCATGGGACATTGGTTGAATGCTATGTGGATGATCTGGTGGTTAACTCATGATAGTGCCAGAACCATCTTCAAGACCTTGATAAAGTGTTCAGATTCCTCTGATCCCACCAACTGAAGATAAACGCCTTGAAGTTAGCATTCAGGGTCCCCTCCAGAATGTTTATCGGCTTTGTTGTCTGATATAGGGGAATCGAGATCGACCAGGAGAAGATCAAGGCCATCAGCCAGATGTCTCCCCCACGCAAAATCTAGGATTAGTGATGTTTTCATGGAAACTTGTCCTAAATATGCTGATTCTTGGTGAATTTTTCCATAAAGTGTAATCACTTTTCTCAGATCATGAAGAAAGTAACTACCTATCAGTGGGACAAATAATGTCAGACTGCTTTTGAGGAAATCAAGTAGTATCTTCCCTAGCCTCCGGTCCTGATGCCGCAAATTTCCATAATGTTGAGGGTCCTTTATGAGACCAAACTAGAATGATCATCAGTTCCCTTCTTTCCTAAAAGAACAATGAAGGGACAGAGAATAGTCTGTACTATATTATCTGTATGCTTCTTAATACAGAGACTAGATACTCCTATATCGAGAAGAGCTTCCTGGCGCTGGTATTCACAATACAGAAATTGCGACAATAGTTCCAACAACATGAGGTGCAGCTGGTGTCCCGAGTGGATCCACTGAAGTACATTATGAACTACCCTATATTGATAGGCCATCTATATTGGTGTGCAGTGAACCTCTAGAAGTTTGACATCAAGTTTGTCCCATAGGATACTATCACCGGACAAGCATTGGCAGACTTCCTTGCCACCCATCCAGCTCCTACAGACCATCCCCTAGATCTTGATTTTCCCGATGAGGCAATCTTTTATGTAGACCAAACAATTTTGACTTGGAAAATTCTCTTTTAAAGTTCCTCCAAAAGTATTACCAGAGAAAGACTCAATGATTCCAGGCACAATAGAGTGGGTCTGGGTATCATCTTCATCTTGCCATCACTGGTTGATCTTCTATATTCATTATTATCGTTAGAATGTTGAACCAACAATGAGGCATAGTGTCAGGCTCTCATCACTGGTCTTTACTATACCCTCAAGACCGACATTCCCCATTTGCATGTGAAAGAGGACTCCAAATTGGTCATCAAGTATATCAACAGTGACTACATCATCAGGAAGCCAGAGATCGCACCACTATTGGAGCATACAAACTAGTTAATTTCCCCATTCCCATCTCGGACAGAGGTTACTCATGTCCATCGATCCTAGAACGGTCGAGCTAATGTCTTGGACAGCCTAACTGCATCTCTTGAAAAACCTAATCAGGATGATTTTATTATCCATGTGTCCCATAAGAGATTCATTTCCCTAGTCACTCTAGATGATTATTATATCCTATAGGTAAGACATCATACTGCTGGAACCTCCACATCAGGATCCCCAGGTCCCCCTACCTTAGTGCTACATGAAACCCCAGAGCATAGGTCAGCCTTCATTGAGTATATTCAGTGAGATAATCTCTTAGTAGATCTTGTTGAGTGAGAGAGAATTTGACATATCATTTTATAGTTATCCCTCCAATGGGGTCCTAGTATTGACCGGATCCTCTATAAATGTGGGTTCAATGGATTCTTCCTCTTTTGTATTCAAGGAGGTAAGATTTATCAGGTCATGTAGGAGGTTCATGTTGGTTCCTGTGGGCTCATCAGACTGGGCCGAAACTATCTCACCATATCCGAAGACTGGGGTATTTTTTCCCTCTATGATCGGTGATTATATAGAGTTTTCCAAGAGGTTTCCTACATGCCGAATTCATGGTAACATTGTATATCATTATCTAGAACCTCTCCAAACTAATATGTACTCTTGTCCCTTTGCGGTCTGGGGAATCGATGTTGTGGGATAGTATCTATCAGCAACAGCTCTCTAGTGCAGGTTTATACTGACCGCTAGGGATTTATTTTCCAGGTGGGCAGAGGTAGTTCTTATCAGGGAGGTCAAGGCCCATTCTATCATTGAATTTGTGAGATCGTATATCATCTACTAGTTCAGAGTACCTCACGCTATCCTCACTGATAATAGAACCAACTTTTAGGCGGCTGAACAAAAGAAATTTTACGCCAAGTACAAAATCCATTCGAACCATACCTCTCGCTATCATGCACAGGCCAATGTGAAGATCACGACGTTTAAGAAACCCTCTATAAAAACCTGTAGAAAATGGTTGGTTAGAATAAAAAGAGTTGTCCAAACAAGCTCCCCAACGCACTCCAGGCCTATTGGATGATGACTCAAAATTCCACCCTGGTGACCCCATACTCCTTGGTGTACGGAAAAGAGGTAGTCCTACCCATAGAGATCCAGTATCCTTCACTGCGCACAACAGTCTATGGTCAAATGACACTAGAAAAGGTGGCTGAAATTTTTCTGGATAAATTGGATGCACTTGATGAGAACATGTTTTGTTCCCTACAAAATCTGGAGAGGTATCAAAACAAGATTTCCAGAGCTTTCAACAAGATAGTTCTCCTCCTCTCGTTATTGGAAGGTGGCCTAGTGTTGGTACTGAGAACATAAATGATACCTTGTAGGAAACAAACCAAATTGGAGCCCATATGGGAAGGACCTTACATCATTCACAAGATTTACCCCAATTGAGAATACTCCCTGGTTACCATGTATGGTGAGTGTATAATGCCACCCACCAATGCCAAATTCATCAAGAAATAATTTTACTGCGAAAACCGGGTCCTATATGAACATAAACTATTATGTCGCACATGAAATTATAATTTATGGCATCTCTTATGATGTTAAGTTGTATCCGGTCCTACATGACCTTAAACTATTATGTCCTATATAACATTAAATTAATTTTTCCTCTAGTATGATGATAAAATAAAAAGATGTCCAAGCTCTATGACTGTAAAATACAATCTATACAATATTGCATGACCTTAAACTCTTATGTTCCACATGAAATTAAACTTTATGTCATCCCACATGAAGTTAAACCATAGACAGTCCCGCATGACCTTAAACTATCCCATGTCCTTACTTCGTGATGATAAACTGCACAATAGTCTCAAGAACTACGTATGGCTTGATTCTTATCCTCATCGGATACATAGGAACAATCGGATGCCTCGTCTAGAGTCTAGCCCCTAATTTATTATCTTTGAATAACCCCTGGGTGTAGTTCCATTGGAAGATTGCATGCGGTATCGGGTAAATGTCATTGGCCCTATTGGCGCCACATTTATGATGGTTTCACCATGTGGCCCTCCCATTCTTCAATTATCACTAGTCCTCATATCACGATGTGAAACAGCATGGCCCTTTTAGAACTATGTACAACATGATTCCCATCCTTATGGGATACGTAGGAACACCCAGATATTTTTGTCCGTAGGCCCATCCCCAAGCATCATGATCACACCCTTTATTTATCCCCTGAACATGGATACCACCCCAAATGCATGGTTTAGTGTGGGCCTATTTCCTCATTCATGTTATTTTTATCACAACTGTACCATGTGTTCCCTTACCTAAAGGCCTTAAATCATCATTATCCTTATCAAATGACATTAAATTTCGTGATCCACCTAAACTAAAGGACGTAAAGCCACTTATCACTTGTCCTAAATGACAATAAACTGAAAATGGTCCAGGACATCCCATCTATTTCCCAGCCTCAGGTCCCTCATCCTTTTCGACCCCTGGACCAAGTTATCATATAGGATTTCACAGTTTGATAATGACTCTTTTTACTCATTCATGTTAGTATATTTTTCCCATGATGCATACATACCCTTGGAACACCCCTCCATTATCATTCTCGCTATCAGACATTAAACTATGAACTGGAAAGGACTTACCATATTAGATCCCTTGAACTTTTTGGCATACTGGCCAAAGTTCTCATTTGGGATTGTACTGTGTGGTGTGGGCTTATGTTAGGTTACTCTCCGCATTGTACACATCCCTCATTGAGATACCTTTACCCTATATCCATCCTTACTACATGATGTAAAATAGCACAACATCTTCAAGAAATATGTATGGCTTGATTCCCATCCTTATGGGATACGTAAGACCACCTGAACATTTATCCTTTAGGTCCAGCCCCATTTTTTAGAAACCTCCCTATCTTCCAATCCCCCCTGGCCTGAGGTCTTCAAGGAGAGGGGTATATAGGGTGGTATGTGCTTATTTCTTCAATCATGTCATGTTTGTATCCAACACGCCACATACCTCTTTCTCCTAAGATCCCTTCATCCCCTTATTCCACACTCATATTTTTGAGTAATTTTCTCTTGAATTGGGCCCATCATCCCTCTTTGATTGTTCACCAATGTGTCCAGGATCACTCTTGTTTAGAGCCGAGAGTGTTGGATTCTACATAGACATGTTCTCACCCATTTTCATGCTTCATGTTCCCCTTCATTTGGGGATTCCATCATCTTCCACATCTGAAAATACCCCCTGAATGGCATGGGTGCTAGGACCCAAGTCTCTCCTACTATCTTAAGCCAATGTCCCCAAGGATTATGGACCATAATTTAATTCAATTACTACATTTCAAATATGGTTAGTGGTCGAAACCCTTTTTTTGTTCCCATTTCAGGTCACGCGATATTGATGTGGTGTTTCAAACATGGTCAACAGTTATCCTCCATCATCACACTACCCCCATTAAGCCCTGAATATTGGTCGCATGATTCACATCCTTTTCCACTACCTAATGTCCATGTGGAATTATGACACTCTTAATAATGTCCATTAGTACACATTGTCATGTTAGGAGGACAAAGTAATGGTGAGGAATCATCTGGGACTCATCAATGATTTACCCTTAGCATGTATTCCATGTGCAACAAAGACATTCTTCGCCCTTATTTCCCACATCGAGCATAGCTCACATGGGATTAGGGATATGTTCGAAGATTACACCAATTTGAAAGATTATAGATTAGATTAGTCTGAGCTCTAAGACCTTAAACTAATATATCTTTACATCCTTCTTGCAGTATGTTAAACTACACCTCCAATAACTATGCATGGCTTGAATCCCATACTCATGGGATACGTAGGAATTCCTAAAAATTTCTTCTTTGGGTCTAGCCAAGGTTCTACTAATTAACTTTTTTGTTCTACCTTTTGGCCCTGGTATTCATATGATCTTGTAGTGTGGTGTGTGTGGGCTTATGTCCTCATTCACATCGGGTTTGGGAGAGTCTCACCACGTACTATCTCTCAAGGAGATTGTCCCTCCTACCTCTTGTCCTGCATGACATTAAACAACACCCATAGAATTACGTATGGCTTGATTCCCATCTTCATGGGATACATAATAACACCTAGATGTTATGTACATAGGTCCATCCACATAACCATATAATATTTCTTTCCCCTTCTCTTGAGATTGCTTCTTCGGAATTGTGTGTGTTTGGGCTTATTCCCTCATTCACTTCAGGTTTTCTTTATCATGCCATGCACATCCCCCCCCTCAAAACCAAGTTTATTCTATATGTGTCTAATCCATATGATATTAAACTATTCTTTACAGTCTTGCATGACTTTAAACTATTACGTATTTACTGCATGACATTAAAATGCATGATTTGTTTCTATCATATAACCCTAAACTATGACATTATCATCTTGGTCACACGACGAAAAATGACACTGCTTTTTGATTTCCCCACTTGAGGGGACATCATGTTTGGTATCAGTCATCCACCATACCATTTTCCAAGTCCTACATATGGCTTGATTAATGCAGCGGCTTCTTGACTTTCCATCATAGGTTTATCGATTCACCCAAAAAAACCACACATCCATATTTAAGAAGAAACAAGATCTATCAAATTCCACTTCTTTTGGTGCATGGGCCAGACCAACACACCAATATTATCCCTTGAATTTGTATCCTACTATGAAACTACTATAAATACGTGTGTCTTGATCTCCATCATCATAGGGTACGTAGAAATGCCCGAGCACTTGGACTCAGGCCTATCCCAACTGTTATTTATGATCCATTGACCTAAAATTTCCCCAGGGAGCACATGATGTGATGTGGGATTTTTTCCTCCTTCATGTCAGGTTTTTCAATTACTACACCACGTGTATCCCTCACCCTTTCCATTTATGGTTTGAGCTCTAAGACTATAAAACTATGATCCAACCATATTGGTCGCATGAAACTAAACTGCACGACATTTCCCAAAACTGCATATGGCTTGATTCCCATCCTCATAGGATACGTAGGAATGCCTGGATGTCGCATCAGTGAGTCCAGGACTAGGAATCATAAATCACACTTCACTCTTATCCCCCTATCCAAAACCTTCTTGGTGGAATGTGGTGTAATAATTGCCTCTCGGGTCCTCATTAACGTCCGGTTTTGCAGCAATCACATCATGTGTCTCCCTTGTCTCTTCCCAGTCTGGTCCGAGTTCTATGACAATAATCTATGATCTCCCTATGGGATCTATGCATTGGGCTTGGATATTTCACCACCCTGTGAAAATTCTATCAAACCAAGTCCCCTATTAATGGTCCACTCTTCGAACATAAGCTATGATTGTGTGATCCCATGACCCTTGTCCCTGGAAATGGATTCTACTTCCTCTACCAGACATGTCTCATTGGCATATTCAAAGGCAACATGGCCAAGAATCCAAGGTGCATAATTTTCACATAAAACCCCCTCATTTTAGGTCCATGCATAATGATCCGTTTATTTGGATCCACATCATCTTTTATGTCTGAATGGACCTCCTTTATGGCCTGGTCTCATGCCACACTAGCTTACCAACTGTCATGGGCCAACGTGCCTGGAGACTTTGGATGACATTTGCGACATGAGTTGTGTTTCGAACACGGTCAGCAACTAGCCCTCATTTTTTTGTCCCCATTCCATGATAACACAAAATGGATACTATGTTTCGAACACGGTAATAATTTATCCTCTATAGTCACACCACTATCATTGTGATCCAGATCTCGAGCATCATGATTCACACCTTCCAACTTCCATATGTTTATGTAGAATTCAAACCCCTTGGTTTTTCTTCCCCATGAATCTATGTGCGTTAAGTAGGAATATTAGTTGTCATGGTACATCACTCACCTAGTTTTCCATCATTCCTAATGTTTGTGTCTCAATACAAGGTAATTCCTATAACTACTCTTTTTTCTCACATCGAGCACAACTCACATGGGATTAGTATTTTTGGTGAGGTGTGTACTAGTGTAGCTGTGTTAAATAAGCCTATCGTCCCACATGATGTTAAACTTCAATCCAAGAACTTTGTGTGGCTTGATTTCCATACTCATGGGATATGTACGAATTCCCACGTGCTTTGCCTCGAGTCCATCCTAACTTTCACTCTTGGTCCCTCAACCAAACAAACTTCCCCTGAGGATACGTGGTGTGGTGAAGACTCCTTGTGTCCTCATTCATGTCAAGTTGATACCTACCACATCACATACACCATTTTGGGGTCTCCCCTTTCACTCACTTTCCTACTATAGGACGTTAAACTATGTGAGTACACATGGCCTCGATCCATGACATTAAACTGCAGTTCTACCCTGAACATCTTCAAGATGCCCCATATTAATCATGGGATGTGTTAGCTTCCTCGCTAGAGAAGATTACCCCTACCAGCATTGGTCTCTGACCACGCCATGCATCAATAACTACATATTTCTTGATTATCATTCATATGGGATACATAACGACATCCAGGTATTTCTCCTCAGTCCCATCCCCAAGTACATTAACCCTTTTGGCCCCTCATCCCCAATCACGATCCAAACAGTATGACCTTACAACTATGTGCACATTCCTCACCATACGAAGCTTAAACTACATGTATATCATTTTTATTGGTATGACGTAAAACTATAAGGCACTCCTTGTCCTTACCAAGAAGGTCCTATTCAGAAGTAAGTCTAATCCATGATTAGACTGATACGTTCATATAATGTGTTTTCACCACAGCGGAGTAATTTCAAGAGTGTTGGACTCTATTTGAACAACCCATCACTCCACCCTACATGTTTTTCATGCCATTTATTTGGATCTTCATCCCCTTTAATATCTGAAGGAAACCCTTAATAGTACGGATACTCAGCCAATGGATCGCCTACTGTCTCATACCAATGTTCCAAAATAATAAGGATAAAATTTTGAGTCATGCCCCGTGTTTCGAACATTGTCAGCAGGAAGCCCTCTTTTGTTATCCCCATCTCAGGCTAACATAATAAGGATACTGTGTGTCGAACACATTCAACAGTTATCCTTCATTGTCGCACCATCCCTATATTGTTCAAAATTTTGGGAATCGTGTTTCACACCATCCATTCCCCTCTATTCAGATCAATTCTAATGCCCCTGACATTACCCGACTCATTTACTAGAGCACATTGTGGAAATAAAAATTCTACTGTTTTGAGAAACTTATCCTCCAGTCAGGCCTCCCTCCTTCTTCCCATAAACCAGAATCATTTGTTCAAACCATGGAGGGTTGAACTATTATTGGAACTATCATATTCAGATAGAATAACAAGGTAGTTTTCCCTTGTTTCTTGCATCGGGTTCGCCCACATGAGCTTAGGTATTGATCACTGAATATTTCACGAATTTGAGGGAAATGAAGTAAAGAAGAAATGAATAATAGAACTCATTCATGAATCCAACATAAAAAATCATGAAGGTTAGTTTGAGGGTTTATATATATTACATTACCCAAAGATTAGCCCCTCTCATGGATGGGTTGACCTATTTGATAGAGTGTTATAGCTCATCCTCTCTATGGCTTGTGGAATCGAGGATATGTTTTCATCTGTTTAGTTCCCGCTCTTCATCTGCAGTAATGGGGTGTATTTCATCATCCTTGATCTGAGCCCACTCCTCGTCAGTTCATATAATTTCCATCTCCTTAGAGGATTGCTGCATCCGTTCTTTCATCTTTGCCAGATGGGCCTTTAGGCATGACACAAGCTATGATTGTGCATTGAGGAAAGTGGAGTGCTCACTCGCTTGTGCCTGCAACCGCTGAACCTCACTATCATCATCTTGGAGCCTCTTGATGTTCACCTGTTTCCTCTGTTTCCATCCCACACCAAGGCCATGATCATGATTCTGAATCTTCTCTACCATAAATTTGTGTATGAGCATGTGAGGATACTAGGCATCCACTCCACCAGTGCATAGCTCGCGCAGCCCAGAACAGTGCCTCCCCATATGTTCTATCCATTGCACTTGAGGAGTATTCCTGAATAAGCACTTGATCAGCTTCCATGACTGATGACAGATGATCTTACTATCTTCTTCATCATAGGTCATCTCATCTCAGTATGTGGGGTCAGTAGGTTCGTATGTAGGGAATGCATCCAGGAACTCATTATTAGGGTCTGCATCTAGTTTCTGGTCGAATATGTCAGGACCCATGTTGTCCGGTTGATCCTCATCACCGGATAACACATCAATGATCTTAGGATTTGTCCTACTGATAGTCCAACCAGTGTTCAGAAGCACTGCAGCTTGGTCGGTTTGAATGTCCTCTTAAACGTTCAATGGTGTTCCCATAGGAATGGTAGCGCTAGAAGATCCTACCAACCTTGCCAAGGCAGCCCACACCATTTGAATAATTACACATATCAGAATACATAGATGTCAGTTAACTTGATCAATGGATGGATGTTATGAATTCTTTGAAGGACACATACAGAGATCAAATAGTTGGTATCTCTCTTGAGTTTTTGCCGTCAGAACCCTTAGGCATGGACCTCAATATATTTTTTAGAAGTCTGAAGGCTATAAGAGGACAACCCTAGGTGTCGCGGCCCATCCAGGCATGATGATTGTCATATCCATAAGCACAGATCCCGAAGTTCCTGCAACTACATCCACTGCCGATTGGGAGTGGTTTTTGCATATGAATCCCTCCTGCACAGGTGATATTTTAGTTTAAAGTTTTAAATGACCCAGATAGACACTACAGGGAAGTGCTTTAAGTTTTACCTTAAGGGACCCTCTAAAGTATTATAATTTTGGGTCTATGTTGCCGACCTTACCTTCCTCTAGAGAGATTATTCCATTAGCCTCCTCTCCCAAGGAGGATTTGTCTGATTCTTCTATTATAGGGAAGTGTTGTCTCAATTTAGAGGCCAACAATTGTGGAGGGATCGTTCGATCAATCAGTACCTTTACTCGACCCGTCATCGGGTGTGGAACACCCTAAGAGTGCATGATGTCCTTCATTTTGGAACGGTTTCGCTCCCCCTCCTCCGGGGATACAACAATGTTAGCCATAACAGGACCAATCCCCAAAAAATCAATCCCGAGGTGATTCAAATGTTTCCACATCATAAATGGATTGAATAATTTTCTATTGACATCCCAGATGTCCTAATCCGCTTGGAAGATAGCATTTTCTGGCATGTCTATGAGGCACAACTGCTTCCCCAGATCCTGGGTGGGTATCCTACGGAACCCCCTGGGTGGCCTCCCATCTGGATGACTCTTCTCAGTTAGGACTATTAGGTCCACTGTTTCCTCCTGCCTCTCGACTGGCGTGGATCTCACTACTAGTGCTGCCCCACCACCATGGTATATCCTAGCCACCTTCCAACCACAACCTCAAGGTTGGGAGGCGCGTCATCACTGACACATACTGTATATTGCTTTTTCATTTCCCCTGGGTAGGCTACCTACCAAATCTTGGGATATTCATTCACTCGTACATAGACAAGTGTGGGAAGAGGTAGATCATTCTGCTTCTTTTGATCCTCCCATGTGAACATGATCCACATTTTCCTACTCAGACATGGGTGTTCTTTGAGGGGAACCCCCCATGTAGACATGTAGGGAATGCCTCTGTATGAACAAGAACATACTCTCAAAATGGTGTGGGGTGTACGACTTGTAGAGAGACTTTCAGTCATCCTGCACCACCAGAAATCCACCCTGAATGGACAAGAGGTAGGACCGACGATCTTCTATCCCCTGGTCATCATCAGTGAACACAATTATTGGCAATGGGAATGAGTGGAAGTTGAACTCATTTACCTTCCAGATCCAGTTCAACACCAAGTGATGGGTCAACTTGGTTGGAAAACACCCCCTGCATTTAGAATGGATGGTTGGAATCCCGTTCCTAGAGGGGAAATGGGGTTTGGATATTCATACACACCCCTAATATGCAACTCTATCTACCCATACATATGATGGAACAACCTTCGTATCCTATGTGGCTTCTTCCCCTCACTGATGCGCCACAACACCTTATATAGCATTGAGAGCATCGTATTTCCTAGGTTGCGCTGCTCCCCGATCATTAATGTGGATGCCATGATGAACGTGCTCAGCCTCATACCCATGTTTGTGTCCCTCACCAGAAGAATCTAGCCGCATATAAGCATTGAGATGAAAACAGCAAACCTAACCACCGGTTGCTGCTCAATATTAACACTAAATCCCCATGTCTTCCCCTGGCTGTCTTCCAGGAGTCACCAATATGAGTGATCCTTGTCGCGTTGAACCCCCTTAGGGTAGTTCCGAGGCCTCACGGGAAATATTTTATCTTCAAGGAAATTTATGAACTGTTTGAACCACTGCTTAAAGTGGGAATCTCTCACCGATTTCTTGTCCTCCCCCGGCACCAGGCCCATCGATGAATTTTCCAGTGGAGACATCTGTTCCAGGTCTTCCCATGTATTCACGGTGGGGAGGAACTCATCATACATTACCCCAAGTATTGAGACCCCTGAAATCTGGTGCAAGTCCCATAGGTTGATACCAACCTCCCCATGGTGAAGATTGAAGGTATTGGTCCTCAATGACCACCTACTCAGCAACACTGTAATCAGCTGCTTTGGATGATAGATGTGAAATTGGGATTCCCAAGCCACCTCATATAGGCCCACTCACCTCAACTCCACCCCAAAATCTTCGCACGAGGTGCCTACCCAGTAGGCCCATGCCGAGTCGTCTGTGAAGTTTCCACCCTGGCCCAAATCCCACTCATCAGTCCACCCCTTCTACGAGATCCTTATTGACATTTTCTGGATGGTGTGGTAAAGTGGAGGGGATGATTCTGGCTAGAATTCCTTCCCGTCAACATAATTCACATGGATGTATAGGTAATAATCATTGACAGGTGTGAAATCCTCCCAGGCATGGCTATCAGCCACCCTGAACCACTGGTGTTGGCATGACATACTCTTAAACTAGTAAGTTGGCTCATCTCTACTCACATCTGGAATTAAAACGACTTCCCTCCGACCTAAACCATATAAAGGCATACTTTTTGATAGTTAATAGTTCTTATGAAACTCTAACAACAACTCCACTTGTGACTGATGGTCCGAATGTCATCGTATGTGTTCCCTGATACCAATGTTATTAGCCATTACTTCTCTCTAGGAAACATCTCCAATGACCCATCAAGTATCTTCCTGATGAGCCATTCAGTCTTCAAATTTTTGAAATTTTTTCCTAGATCGTGGAGCTCGATCATGAATCTCGATCGTAGTAACAGTTTTCGGAGCCCTACCACGGACCTAGTAGATAGAATCCGTGGAGTTCACCCTTGCAGAGTTGAAGGACTACTTGTGATCCACAAATCATATAGGCCCAATTCACAAAGAACAGTCATAGAGCGTGTGGAGCATCGCAAATCGATAGCACAATTTCCAAAAACATGAAGATCATAATGGAAAAATAGAGTTCATCCTCCTATATTTATAGGTGATAACACCCTATGCTTCTTGGCACATCTGACTGCAGTGAGCTTCACAACACTCTCAACCCACACGCTGCCTTTTTGCATTTCAATCCTCCTTTGCAACCTCGCTTCGTGATTGGCCAAAAAAATTGGTGATTGACCCTCAGACTTAGAGCCTCGTTTTCTCTTTAGCTTCAAGTATGAGGGGGGGGGGGATTTTTTGGCACCAAAATATTGGCAGAGGAAAAGCATCATAAAAATAAAACCAACTCCAAAGGGGCTGCCTCACAAAGTCCATTCAGGGAGCCCTGTACCACAGCCATCGCAAATCCAGAGCCACGCACCTCATTCTCCACAGAGCAAAGAGGTGGGAGGATCCATAGTTACAAAGCAATTGAATGGGAGCTTTGCACTGTAGAGGGAGCCAAATCTCCCTCCGTGAGGTCATGGAACTTGACTGAAGCCTCAGTGAGCACTGAAAAGAATTCTTTGTGATATGTAGGGTATGATAGTCGGATCTGTGGTTACGATGAACATGAAACAGTCCATAGCCAAACGCAGAGCTCCACATGGAATTGTGTGGATCCTTCTCTACTTCAGGCCACCCCTTGACTATAAATTTCTTCCTCCCCTCAATCCTAAAAAGTGAATACTCTGAATTTTTTCCTTCTCTGCTCTCAAATCTCGAATCTCCTTCTATTCTATAAAACCTTGAGAAAAATGAGCCTTTCTAGGTACTTGATCAATGTGAAGTACCCTTCCCTTAGCTCAAATATAACCCCTATTCAAGTAGGGATTCCCTTTGTTGAGCCCACGAGTCACCACAAAGGAAGGTGCTCCTCTAGGGGACTCGGGTCTTCTCAAATCACGTGTGCTTCGTGATGTACCCCCATAAACATATGAACCATATGATAAGGTAGGGTCACTGTTTGTCACAAAGCACATTGCATTGTAGTGCTCTTCTTTGCATGGTACCCTTGCTTCATGAAGGCCTACTCTAAAAAATCCTTTCCACTTCACGAAGCACCCTTCATATTCACATATTTCCTATTCCTAGGCTTGGATACCCCACATCATGAAGCATGCCCCTTCGTGAAGACCCTCCACTGCATGGAGCACCAGAGCTTCATGAGGCCTCTTCTTGTGAACCCACTTACATTGCAAAACCCTCTCTCGTACGACCTTCTAGTTTTGTACAAAGTGATTTCAAGGTCCCTTGGGTGGTGTTTCACATTGAATTTCTTAGCCTCATGATTCTTCGCATAGGCACGATAATGACTATTTATTCTTCACATCACCACACTAACATGAACTCTTCCATGGATCACTCCATGGCACCCCCATTCAATAGCATTGACGGTGCCTTTTCTTCACAAGGTTAAAAGTGTTTCAGTTATGTAAGTCCAAGGGGTGTAGAGTGAATCCATCTCATCTGAGCTGTAGGCCATTTTACTACCAAGAACTATCGTCTTCAACACATTACGTCAAACTGTGGTCTCACCCCATGCATTCTATGCGGTGTGCCCCGTCTCAAACATTCTCCATGCCTTCTTGTCTCCACAGGAGTGATATGTTCCTAAAATGGAATGAGATCCTCTCGGTTAGAACACTGTTTATCCACAGGGATGGGTGACCATATTTGTGTAAGCCAATAGCCTTTATTATAGGAGGCAACATCCCTTCTCCTCCTCTCTTCTTTCATGCCAATGACCAAGAGGTTAGAGGGGCACATTGACATTCATAACCCCATCCCTCTCCCTCTGGACTTTTCTTCCATCGGGAGTAAGTCTCAATCTCTATCTATCGAGGCCACTAGTCATTCATAAGCCTCTGTTTCTACTTTGGGTCACTAACCACAAGTAATCCCCACTTCATTCCATGTGTACGTACCTTTTGTTATGTGATCATATGGTCTTTTCTGCCTCATATTTCTCACACTGGGCATGAATCATGTGGGATTAGAGTAAGCAATGACCATGACATCCTTCCTGGGACACCCTAGAGTGTAAGTCTCAAGACCTACCCCCAAACTACATGGACATTGATCCTTGTCTCCATGGAAGGGTACGTAGGAAGCCTCCCTAAGGTTCAATCCCAACACTTACTTGACCTGACCCCATTCACATCAGTTAACATCATCCCGCATGACATTAAATTTTATCCTCCTCTAAAAATCTATGGACTTTGATCCTTAACAAGGCAAGGTTTGTGGGAATCATCCATGAGGTTCAAGTCACACACCCATTGGTCCAAACCAGTTCACATCGTTTCACCCTGTACTACAAGATGTTAAACTGTACGCGTCCTTTTTATCCTACATGATGCTAAATTTTATCCATTCGAACTACGTAGGATTTGATCCATGTCTCCTAGATAGGGTATGTTGGAAGCCTCCACGAGGTTAAACCCCATCAAGTAGTGAGCCATTGTGATTTACAATTGATGGTAAGCCATTGTGATTCCCATCCAGTGATAAATCATTGTGCACCCCATCTAGAAGTAATCCGTTGAACCCAATCCAGCAGTAATCCATTGTGACCATCATTTAGTGGTAAGCCGTTGTAGTCCCCAATCAGCGGTAATCCATTATAGCCCCAAATAGTGGAAATCTGTTGAGTCCCCCTTTAATGGGACCCACATTTCTGGTATGTCCTAGTAGTGTCAGACCAACCCGAGCTGCTAACCATGCATAAGCCCCAGTATATTGTTGGGTCATTGTCATACCTGTAAACCATGATTCTATGCCCCCAATTGTGAACTAAGTAGACCTAGATTCCCTATCACTGGGATACATAGGAATCCTCCCTGATGTTCAATATGATCACCCATGTCTTATCCTGGACTCTCTCCCTCAAGCCTATGTTTTTCGGAAAGGTCATGCCCCAACCCAGATGTCCCACTTCCTCCGGGTCCTATCCATGCATCTATTCTAACGGTCTTCCACCTTAGGTGTCCCATTGACCCATCTAACTATATGGACTATGATTCCCTAACACAGGGATGCATAGGAAGTCTCATTGAGGCTTAAGCCCAACTTCCTTGACATTCTTACGTCGGATCCATCTCATTCTCTACCCACTTCTCTCAACCATCAATTTCCATATTGATTCTTACCCGGGATGCCACATCCAGCTGAGATCATGTCACCAACTTTCTCGTTGTTCCTAGTTGCGATCGAGTAAACTAACTACACGTTATCCCCTTCATCTGTGTTCCCTCCAGGGGTTACACCCATATGATCCTCTTCCATCGGTGTTTCGATCAGTATGATCCTTCTCTCATGGGCGTTAAACTCAGGGAATACCTATGATAAACATGGGAAGTTGTGGATAACTTTAGAGACATTCCTTTGGAATATAAATCCCCACACTCGACGTGGGATGCCTCAGGAATCCGCACCCTCGAGAAGCCCTATCACATGGGGAAGAAACCAAAACACAGCAGTGTTCTAGCATCCATACATGCCAATGATGTCCAACGTGACTACTACCCTAAACGAAAGATGTTGCCCTGAGTTGACCCATTGGAATGTCCTAACAGAAGCAATGTAATTAACTGGTGTCTATAAAGACATGGCCCAGGGAAGAGTTTTACGAACAACATCTTAAGTCAATGAGGGAGACTCAGACTAGGTAACGAGCTTCGAGGAGGAATCAACGGAATGATAGATCAACATCCCATCATCCCATTTTGATCAAGGATTAAACATCCCTGAATAAGCAACAGATGTTGCCCGACATTGGAATGTGGGAATGCGGGGCCACAATCAATGCATCCTAGATAGACGGATGCACGCCCCGAAGAATGAGTCAAAAACATCAACAATTACAATATTTAAATTGTGATAAATATTCATGTAGTGAAAAGATAAAACAAAAGGTAATTAAAGTATTTGTCTCAACATAAATGGGGTTTTCCCACATATCTTGAGGGTGGAAACTTAACTAACAAATTATTTAAATTTGAGTTATGTAACAATGGTTTCATGAGTTGAATAATTATATGTTGTCATTAAATGGATACAAATTTCTATTTAAAGAGTGTTTGTTCCTCTATAAATTGGGAATGGTGATCCAGATAATTGAACCATTGTAAAAGACCTGTTACAGTTATATTATGTTTTGATTACAACTTATAAAGAATATTACTTTATAAAATGTGAATGGAAACTAATATGATTGGACTTGGATGCATATTTATAAAAATTAATGGATGGATTTTAATTCTTAACTGAAATAGTTCATGTTATATAGGTATTCTAATTTAAACATAATGGGTGTTTTCATATATATATTTAATTTTAAACTCTATATATAAAAACCTATAGTGTGAAATACAGAAATTTCCTTTGACCCAAATATAGTAACTCATTATAGGGAGTTCCTATCATGATATTTGTGATATTTTATATCATATAGACCTGAATTTAGGATCTATAGAGGGTTATATATTTTTCATTGAAGGAGTATACCTATCATATATGTTATGTTTGATTATTATAGTATCAAATAATATTTTGGGGAATGTTCTTGACATTGTAGATATATTCCTTAATGATGGTGGCAATTAATTAATCTAGTGGGTGGAAACAAATATTATCTATTGGTGGGGGCCTTGATCCACCATTATTTTCACAAGTAGTGAAAAATTTAGAACCTCCTATTATTCCAGAAATGGGGATTAATGCTTAGTTTCAAGAGGGTTTTCTATAACTCATTTAGACCATGCATGGATCCCTAAGGTGGACCCCTATAGTGGAAGAGTTGAAAATAGATTTTCATAAGTATCACACACTTACATTTTTTGGGGATGGAGGTTATTTGGCTACTGAGTCATGACTAGGGTCTGTGCTTTATATCTTTGACTATTTAGAGAGTCACCTCTTGAGAGGAGGGTCATGCTTACAATGTCTATAAATAGAGGGTCATCCATGTGATGGTGGGATGTTTTGACCTAGGATGACCAGTATTAGTTTATAGTTTGTAGATATATGAAGATAGCATTATATGATTATTTCGTTGTAAACACACTGAGATATGACCAATCCAGATATTTTATGAACCTAGAGCAGGGAAATCTATCAGTTTGGGATATTGATATTATTTTATAGAGATTTAAATTTTCATTCTTATTATACATGGTGATGAGAAATATAGAGATATATGATTTGATAATAGGATCATATATTCAATCTAGTATCAGGTGAAAATTTTCATTTGACTATAATCATTGAAATAGTAAATCAGGCCCTCATCACTAAGCATAACCTTAGAGAAGCTAAAGGTGTGGGACATAGTATATTAGTACCCCTCCAAACCAGTGGTTCATCTAGTAGTATGATGTTTTTCATTGATATTTCCTAAGGAGTATTTAGTATCTTGTGTGTGAACCTGAAAATCCTTGTGAACTATCATCAGTTTCTAAATGTTTTCTATAAATACCCATTGTGATAAATCCCTAGTTAAGTTGAGAGAATGTGACAAAATGGTGCATAATAATAGGTTATATTATACCTTAACACCTATTCCTAGTGATATAGGATATACTCTAACACCACCTTTAGGAGAAGGATATGTAGATCCTCTCTAGTAATGTAGTTAGAGCATTAAAAGTCATTTAGGCTATGGAGGTGTTCGTAGGAGAGGGATACATACAATAAATTTATATCCCCAATAAAGAGGGCTTGCCTATGGAAGTCTAGCTATATCATTTCTGTATATATGGGGCTTGAAATATGCAGTTATGTTGATACGTGAATAGATGATTTCCACTCCTTCTACAGTCCAAGGTATAATTTTAATATTCTCTACTTAAGTTTCAATTTTATTTTACATAGGATCTTCCCAATATTTTATAGATATGGAAAATATGAAGATACATGGGATCAACAATCAGAATTCTTGTGGGGTGATGAAACTCAATACCACATTGGGAATTCAATCATAAAGTGTAAACCAGTTTAGAGAGTCCCCCCTTGATGTAGAAGGCTATAAATATACATTTATCCTATTTATTCTTGAGATTTCTGGTTTTGATATCACTCCCATGAAGTATTGGTTAGTTACTTATCATTACCCCGTTTACTTTTATCACCAAATAGTATCTTTTACATCACCTTAGGAAGGTAGTTATACTCACATGGGTCAATGTGATATTTGAGTGATTTGAGATGGACCTGAGCATCATGGGCTAGGAGAACTAATAGCCTATAAAGTTTTTATCTTTTTAGATGGCTAGAAAATACATCATACATTTTTACCTATAGTAGTTAATCATTTTAGTTATGTTTTCCATGACTATTTTTCTAGACTACCCCATAACAGAAAAGTAGATAATACTATTGAGGAACTTTCAAGAGGTGTACTAGTATTTATTCCACCTTACAGGTTGGCTAGTTCCGAGATATAAGATCTCAAGATGTAGCTAGGGGACTTGGAATCTTGATTTTTTACATGATCATGCACATCATTGTGGGTGTTCACCCAAGATTTTTATCAAGGCGGATGTGACCCTTATGATTCATGTGGAATTCATCCAATTGAACCAGTTAACATTTAAGAACTGGTATACACTATCTTATATAGATTAACTATTTGACTATCTCTAGGTTTTGTGGGTTTCTTCAAATATTAAATTGAGTTTAGGATACCATTAGGTATGAGTTAGACCATTATATAAACTATGTACATAATTACATAGTATATATAACTTGTTAATGTATTTGGTCTTTCCGTTTAGTCTCACAAACACGTTGGTTGTTTTCATGGCTCATATGAATTAGGTTTTCACCTGTATTTGGATTTATTTGTGGTTGTCTACATGGATGGCATCTTGGTGTACTCACGTACTAAAAAATAACATGAAAACATCTTGATATAATCTTTATTCCACTTATAGAGAACAAGCTATATGTTATGATTGAAAATTTTCACTATTGAATCAAATAGGGTCACTTATTGGGTCATATTATTTTAGAGGTTGAACTATATGTGTACCCAAAGAAGATGAGATTGATAATTTCCTTGGATTATCCCAAGATAATATTTTACAATTGTAGTTTCTTAGGGATACCATAATATTACATGCACATTATACAAATATTTTCATACATTGATAAACTACTCATAGGCTCGAACATGAATGGTGTCAATTTTACATGGATAAAAGATTATGAGGGAACTTTTAGAAGTGTAAAGGAATAATGAATTCAACATTAATCCTAATTTTTACTAACCTTGGGATAGGCTATATAGTATACTGTGATGCATCATGTATCGGATTGGGGGACATTATAATGAAGGATATCACGTTGTAGTGTACAAGTCTCACAACTTGGGACCTCATGAGTGGAATTTCTTGATGAATGATATTGATCTAGTAGAAATGGTTCATGTCGTGCATGGTTAGAGGTACAACTTATTAGGGGGAAAATCATTTCTTACATGGATAAAAAGATCATAAAGTTCATATTTACCCAATGTGACTTGAATCTCAAATATTGAATATGGGTTGAATACCTACCATCATTTTATTTGTATCATTCTTATATACTAGATAATCAAAATGAAATTAATAATACTCAAAGTTAGAAGAATCACGAGCAGGCTATATTAGAGGCCAATTTAGAATGTGGTTTATGGCCTTATTTTTTGAGATGAACTTGGAGGTTAAATAACTATTATCGATAGCCTATACTCGCATCATTAACAATTAGCCTTTTAATTTTGTATAGTGAAAATATGTGGAACCTTTAAGATCGATATGGCTTGGTCTTATAGAAGAATGTTTGAGGTGAGGACCCACTTATTAAATTGATCATTGATCGGGATGTGGTCTTACAAATTCATGGGAATGTATGGGTGCTTGCAAAACTTTGAGAGGAATTGATGCGGGAGTAGCATGCCTCTACATAGTCTATACATCATAATATTACCATGATGTATCCTGACTTATACACAAAATATGAGTGTCTAGTGATAAATATAGAGATAACAGGTTTATTTTACATAGAGTTCCACTTATTAGTTATTAAAAGATTACACCATAGAACAATAGGTGTTTTACAACATTTATCTATTCCTATGTAAAATTGGTATGAATTCAGTATTAATATTTTGATGGGTTTACAGAGATCCTATTGTGGCAGTGACATCGTATGAAAGATCATCAATCAAATTGATTAAGATTTATCATTTCTTACCTATTAGAGATGCATTTTTAGTGGACTATCTTTGGTGTATATATGTTAAAGGTATTATATGTCTAAATGGTGTTCTGAATACTATCAAATTAGATAGGGACACTAGATTCTCTTTGAATGTCTGTAAGGGGTTGTTAAAGGCATTGTGATTTTAGAAACCTTTGAGTATAACCTATTAACCATTGACTAAAAGATAATCTAAGAATATGATATGGGTTTTAGAGGAACATATCCATGAACATTTCCTTGATTTTAGAGGATACTGGGAGGAACCCCTACATCTTTTTTAATTTGATTACTATTATATCATTCTGGAAACTATTTAGATGGACCCTTATGAGGTCCTATATAATAAGACATGTTATTCACCCCTACACTTGATAGAGGAAGAAGTCGTAATACTATTGGTACAATATCTTTTTTAGGAGGCATCAGAGAAGGTAAAACTTATTAGGAACTGTATGTCTATAGAAAAAACGTAGAATATTTCTTATGTTGATTACCATTGATGACTTATGGAGTTTAAAGTCGAGGATCAAGTCCTCTTTTGTGTTCCTATTAGGTTGGTACAACAATGGATCTAGAAACAATGGAAGTTGGAACCAATATTTTTCAACACTTTTGAAATAATAGAGAGATTTGGGCCAATATACTATAAGTTGAAATTACCTCAAAGGTACCGAGCCTTGAAATACGTCTTCCATGTATCACAACATCACTATTTTCTTTCATACTCATCTTAAATTTTCATTCCTAATGAGGTTTTGTTGGACTTAGATTCTAATCATGAAGGGTATCAATTTCATATTGTTGATAATAGCATGGAGTCCCTTTGGGGAAGTTTAGTTCCTTTAGTTCTAGTGCTATAGAATTAGGTTATTATACATGATAAGACCTTGATACAAGAGGCTAAATTATGTTCTCAATGGGAAAAATTATTATGTGATGATGTTGTAACATCCACGGATGGGAAACTCATCTAGTAGTAGTTTTAAAGAGGGTTGGTAGTAACATCCTAGATTATTATGAGATATGAATTATATCTGTTTTTTTATAAATATATATTTTCTATCTAATGAAAGTGATTAATGTTTTTTGGAAGGGTTTGGGAGAATTTGATTCTTGTTTAGAGTCTGGAGTTCCAATTTTTGGAGAAACAACAAAAGGAACACAATCAGTGTCTATTTAGTAGTAGCATTTTGGATCATCCATGAAGAAAATATATAGAGTGTCATGGTTTGGAAAACTATTCATGGAATGCCTTATGGCTCTATGAGTTGGTAAAGGTGTGATGTAGAGTGGATTCACATAGTTGGTGCATGGTTTGGTATCAATGTTCCCAAAATGTGAGCTCGTCAAAATTCAGTAAAATATTGATTTTATATCCTTATATTAAAATCCAATATTTCTTTTCTACTTCCAATTCATTTATAAAAACCTTCTGTCACATTGGATCTCTCCATTGGCATCAAAGGTAGGTTGTGGGCTACCCCTTTGATCGAGTGTCTGATTCACTCTCCATTCTTCTTACTGTATACACACCAGGTGTTTGTATATTTTTAATATTTCATCCATTATAGACCGATTTAAATCTCAAATTTTTTTTATAAGCCTTCAAACAATCCAAGGTAGGTGATCTATACATTTTCCTTTTTTTTATGCTTATAGCTCACCCCGTAATGCTGCACATCGGTCCCTCTATCCATTTCTTCTAAAATGAATAGTACCTTTAATTGAATGTTTTAAAACATTTTTTCATATTCAATTTCCCATAAAACATGGTTGATGGTTGTTGAAATCATTCTGAACAACCCCTTGATGTGGGTTAATTTAAATTCCTATGACAATGTCACCACTTTAGGTGAGCTGATAATTCCTCCAATGTGTAGAATCTATTTGTATGCCAAATATGAAGGTTAAATGTATAATACCTCTTACATACACTTTCAAATTATAAATGAAAGGGAAGATAATATGATTTAATTGTAATAATTAAATGATATAGATGATCATTGGACTTATGAATGTTAATGTAAATGATTGGTAAGGTGTCATGGAAACTAACAAGACCCCTCTTTTATCACTTGTTTGCAGATTGATCAACAATTATTATGGGAAGAACTAAATTATTAAAAATGGAATAGAAAAAAAAATTTACCCTAGATAACTTATATAAAATGTTTAATGATAGATATTTTTTGTATGGAACTGACATTATTGTATGGCCCTGAAAATTCATTTATATTTAATGCCTTAGATTTTTACCTTAGATCTGGATTTCATGGACTAATGTGGAATTTCTATTTGGTCGCCACTAAAGTCTATATCGAGTGTTCTATGGATTAGATACAAGTAATTGAAGTAGATTCATGGGTCTATGACCTTGGGTCTTATCCACTATAGGTCTACATTATACTATGCTTTCTATAGATGAGCTTTATATACTTGATTAGGATGACTCGATTGATGGACCTATGTTTGGGCCCTCATAGGTTTAATACATGATATATCTAGAATCTTATATAAATTATTCTTTAATAATGTGTATGATTCTTCATTTATTGACCTTTTTTTACATCTTTTACTATCTATTGGGTTGCATCACTTATTAATTATATATTTATTTCCTTAATACCATCAGTTTGTTATTTCTTATATGCATAGACTGAATTTACTATAGGCACCATTGGTGGTGGCCAAATGATTATATCTCAAATTTTTTAGGGTTTCAATTGGTGTCCAGATAGAATTACTGAATACATGTAGGGACAATGGAAAGCATCCATCTTTGAATGATAGATTTTTTATACTAGGAAGGAGTATGAGAGAAGTGGGATGATCATATGCTCATGATGCTATTACAGATAAATTTTTATTTTTTTGTATTGTGTTATATATTAAATTAATAAATATCCTATTTTTTTATTTTTTGTTTAGAATTACATGATCATCATTTTTTTATATGATATTGGATACATTCATTGCATTTTTAATTCTATTATGTCCTTTAAAATTGGATAATTCACTTATTCTCCTACCATATTATTATATTTATTTTTACATTTGATATTTCTATTTATTAAACCACTATGATCCACTATGATCACGAGGTTTTTGAATCCCCAAAAAACTATCATAGAACCTAGTGTAAGATGAAAGACTCTAGTGTATGGGGAGTCTTTCTTATGTCCAAATGTCTCTCATGTTTATTTACTAATTAGTGAATTAGACCCGAGACAATACCACTAGTATTTAAAAATCAATTTTTTTCATTTTTAAAAATATATTTTTGTTGGTTGAATGGTAACATGAACAAGAATGAAAATTGTAATTCAATTAGAATTATTAAACCATTCCAATAATATATTAAATTGTTAGAGTCTTTTATCGTGTGAAGACACCATATGATAGAAAATTTTCTCCACTCATGTTCGTTGAGAATTATGTATTTGAAATAAAAAGTCATCTTATACCATGTATTAATGTAATCCTACTTATTGATATTCACTTAATTTAATTATATAGTTATAATGAAATCTTGAGAGTTGATCCAACCTAATTTTCCTTGGTTGGTATGAAATATAATATTTCTAGAAATCAACCTATTATAGTCTATTTTCAAGGTGTATTAAATAGAAAATTACTCATCCAATATGACCTCCTTTTAATGAATGAGATGGTTAATAAAGGGTAATGGATGAGATATATGTTTTTCATGAACCCTATGTTGAATCACATCATAGGGTTGTGATTCAAATGATATAATAACGTGGTCTTTCCTCACTGATCTTGTTTGTATTGGTTTTGGTAGGGATGAATAATCCTATACACTCCCAATTTTATTAACCTTGGAGATTGGGCAACACCCCTAATCACCTCCTCTATTCATAGAATTTTGACATCAACATAATATAGATTATATTTTAGGTCATATACTTCACAATAATATAAGTTTTTTTGATATTATTCTACCCCTTTGACCTCCTCCTTAGATATAATAAAGACCTCTAAATGCCACTAGTCTACTAGTAGCATTCATATTAGTATATCCTGGGCTATCTTAGTACTAATATTATTCCATTTCATTTTTGTATTTTGTGTTTCCAATATCTCTTTATAATATCTACCCATGCAGTCAGCACACAAAATTTTATTTCTAAAAGTGGTAAAAATTATTTTTAAAATGGTAAATGTATAATGCATTAATTTTTTTTTGAAAAATATTACATGGTTTCTAAAAAAATTAATATGGGTTAGTAATTAAGATCATCATTTTTAAAATTAAAAATTTACATATATTGAACTTATATTTCTACTTATAAAATATTTATTTAATTTATGATTAATATTTATATAATAATAATTTTAAAAAATACAAGTTATTAAAAACAATATTTTTCACTATTGACCTAAAAATCATTTTTTTCAGAAAAATATTAAAAATTCATCATAAAATAATAGTTAAATGTATAAAACAAAGTTGAATTTATTTTTTAAAAACTAAATTTTAAAATTTCTAAATTAACTTCTAATTGGAAATACATTTTTAAGAAACACAACTTTTAATGTATAGAACTTTTTTAACATCAAGTGTATTTAATATTATTTTGTATATATATTTTTAAAAAATTGATTTTTTAAATGTTTTTTTATAAATATATATTTTACCTATTATAGAAAAATTCTAACTATGATCAATTTAACATGTTAAGGAAGTGTACTAAAACATTTTTAAGTGTTTATTTGAAGGGTATCCATTAAAAAAATTCAATGAACATCATAATATAAAATTATTTATTTTATTACTATTCTTTAACATTATTTTGGTTATATTATTAATTTACTTTTAAAATATAATGGTTTATTTAATTAGGTTTTTTATTATATCAGTGTTGTTTATGAAACAAGATTTTGTAGACAATATTAACATAATGGATTCAAAATCTCAGATCATTTCATTCTAACTCCCCAAAATAAATTGTATCCTCACAATTTTAATTATTACTCAAGAAGGGATCTCTCATGTCGATCCTCTATATACACCGAGTACTACGCAAAAGTCACCCCATCGTCAATCTCTAGTTTTTTATAGTCGATGACGTGATAAGGTTCATGCACGTATCTCTTTATCTAGTATATGTGGAAGACATCATGAACTCTCTCCAACTGCGGCAGTAGAGCTAATCAGTATACCACCTCGACCACTATACATAGTATCTAAAATGGTCCAAGGATCCTCTGTGATAATTTGTCTCCCCAACCAAATCTTTATATCCCTTGTCGAGGAGAGACCTGTAGGAATATGTGGTCCCCCTCATTGAACTCCAAGGGTCTCCATCTCCTGTCAACATAGGACATCTATCGGATCTGTATAGTATGAATTTTCTCTTGGATGACCTGCACCTTCTTAGTGGTAGCCTGTACCATCTCTAGACCCATGAGGGCTGACTCCCCTATGTCTATCTAGCGTAATAATAACTTGTATGGTCATCCGTATAGTGCCTCGAATAGTGCCATATAGATGGTGGTGTGGTATCTATTGTTGAAGGAAAACTTCATGAGTGGTAGGTGGTCCTCCCAATTCTGACCAAAATATTTGACGCAAACATGAAGCATTTTCTCCAAGGTCTGAATGGTCCGCTCTATCTGACCATCAGTTTGTGGATCAAAGGGTGTTCTCAAGCACAGCTGAGTCCCCAAAAGACTTCTATAATCCCCACCACAACCAGGATATAAATCATCAATCATGATCTGAGAATACAGTATATGGGACTCCATGGATTTAAACAATATCCTTCATGTAAGGGTGTCCAAAGTTCTCTACTAAACCCTGCTCTTGAATGTGTAGGAAGTGGGCTGACTATGTGATTTGGTCTACGATCAACCAGAAGGTATCATGCCCCTTGGACGTACATGGTAATCCCACCCTATTTCCATCAATATTACATCTCAATTACACTGTGGTACCTCGAGGGGTTGTGTCAAACCCATTATAACCTCGTGCTCAGCCTTCACTTGCTGACAAGTGAGTAATTTGAAAAAAACCTCTACCACAGTCTTTTTCATCCATGGACACCAGTAATGACATTGGGTGTTCTTGTACATCATCACCACGCCTTGATGCATCACCAAAAGGGATGTATGGAACTCCCTCAATGCCTCCTCCTGTAATTACACTGGTACTATGTTGCATCCTCTAAAAAGGATGATGTGCTCCTCACCTTTAGAATATCCAATAGGTTCATGCCCTGTAGACATCTAAGCACGTGTAGTCTCATAGTTGGAATCTATGAGTTACGCCTCCATGAGTAAATATAAGAGTGGAGGGGTAACTACCATAGACTGAATATAGATTTCCTAATCTCTTTCCACAAAGGATATCTAAATAGAGGTCAACTGCTCTAAGGCCTCATTTAGTATCTGTGAACCCGATCACTTGTTTAGAGAGTTTTCCACCACATTCCCCTTTCCAGGAGTATAGACTATCTTGAATTCTTAGTCATTGAGGAACTCTAGAAAACATCATTGTCTCGGGTTTATATCCTTCTAATAAAATATATAATTGATACTCTTGTGGTCATAGAGGATAATAAACCATTCACCCGTAAGGTAGCGTCACCACATATTCTATGCAAATATTATCATTTCTAACTCCAGGTTATGAGTCACATAGTTCTTCTCATGCAGTCCCAATTATCACGAGATATAAGAAATCACTACTTTCCCCTAAATTAGGACACAAATAGTCCTGGTTCCTGATGTATCATAGACTACAACGTAGTTGGTGACCTCCTCTGGCAGCCTCAAGATAGGAGCAATCACAATGCTCTGCCTCAACTGCTGAAAGATCTGCAGGCATCTTTCTATCAATGCAAAGGTTTTTTCCCTTCTTCTTAAATTATTTCATGGGTTCTACCACTATATAGAAGGTAGTTACAAAGCGATGATAATACTTAGCCAACCCAAGGAAACTCCACACCTCAGTAACATTCTTTGGTGGTTCCCAAGCAAGCACCACCTTGATATTATCTAGATAACCCAAAAATACATCCTCTAAGATGATATGACAAAGATGGTGGACCTTTCTTATCCAAAACTCACAATTCAAGGGATTTCTATAAATTTGGTTCTCTCAGAGTGCGTCCAAAACCATCATCATGTGTATCATGTACTCCTCCTCAGATGCTGAATACACTAAGATGTCATCAATGAAGACCACTACAAACCACCCTATGTATGGTTGGAAGATCCTATTCACGAGTCCCATGAACACTGATGGGGAGTTCTTCATGCCAAATAGAATCACTAAGTACTTTTAGTGGCTATAACAACATCTGAAAACATCTTCAAGATGTCCTCATATCGTACTCGAAGTTGGTGGTAACCTAATTTGGGTTATATCTTTGAGAACCCTCATGATCCCTTTAGCTTATCGAAGAGGTAATCAATCCATGGCTGAGGATACGTTTTCTCCATGTTCACTTGGTTTAGGTGTGGGAAGTCCATTCAAAACAATAAGCTTTCATTTTCCTTATTGGCAAACAATATTGGGGTTGCCCATCGTGAAACACATGGCCTTATGATCCCCTTCCTATACGAATCCTCCAACTATACCCTCAGATCACTGAGATTTGTGAGAGACATCCTATATGTAGGTGTATATATCAGTGTCATCCTAGGTTACATATCAATATAGCAGTCTACCTCTAGGTGAGGCCGTATTCCTAGAACAATTCTCTGGAAAGACATTCATGTACTCACCTACCACTGTATGAAACTGTGGAATCATCTCATACACTATACTGAGGGTAATGCTTGCTAACTAAGGAGTGATCTTCTGTACCCTCCACTGTGCGAGTCCATCCCACACTTCTCTTCTATTCATCTCACCGACAGAAGAAAATTAGGTTCCCATCTACGCAGACACACCACAATGTGCATCTAAAAAAATCGATCTGAGCATGAACTACTAATAGCCAATCCATACACATAATTAATTCATAAGGCCTCAATGTCACTACTTTGAGATCTCATCCAAATATCTCACCTCCAAGAGTAATCTCACACTATCGGCACTGGTATGTGATCGTCGAATCCCCTCCCGTAGGAGTCTATAATCATAATGATCAATCCAAAGGATTGATAAAAATCTCTAAACTCTAGATAAGGTCTGCTTAAAAGAAAGTGTGACTGGAACTTGTGTCTAAAAAAAGGACAACTAATTTGAAGAAGATATAGATCTTATCTCATATCATTCCTAGGATGTCAGTACCATAGTCCTTGATTTCCTAAAGCTGATCCAACCCCTATCCACGTGTTATTGAGCCCATGTTAGACCTCCAGGGGGTGATGGTGGTTGTAAGTCATATATATGCCCACCTCCTAGTGCTCGTACCACTCCTCTTCCACATCCTCCACCTCGAGAACCACCCTGTTCTTGTCTACACCGCTACCTCATTGGTACCTCAACCATATGTCGGCCCTATGAATGTTGATTAGGGAAATCCCAAGCCATGTGTCTCTGCCCACCACATGTGTAGCGTACTCTGCTCCCCTAATGACTCCCTCTACCCCTAGAGCCATGTCCTGCTGACCCTGAGTCATAGGGTCATCCTTCGAATGGTATGGACCATTTGTTCCTCTAATTTATTTTTTATCTACCCACCATGGATGACTCTTCCACCCATTACTCGATGGTAGATACAACCATCAGTTCCTACTTTACAAGAAATATCTTCACTAGTAGAGCTAGCTCTAGCACCCCAGCTTGCGTAGGGATGCTAAGGGAAATCATCGATGCCCTAATCTCCTATCGGAGTACCTTCTCAATGGTCTGGGCCAAAAAGAAAGGGTCACATAACATATCCATAGAGTAATAAGAGAGTATTGTAAACCATGCTGAGTAATCATCCACTGTTAGGATGCCCTACTTTAAGTGAACCAGCTCCTGTATAAGCACTGAGCACAAACTCGCTGGGAAGAACTCCTCTATACAAAGTCACCCGAAGTCAGACTAGGTGAGGTTCTCTACCTCATGCGTATGGATCATCAAAATCCATTGTCTCCATAACGAGCCCTACAGAAGGATCATGGCTAGAACTTCCATCTAGTCAACCAGTGTCCTCACTAAGTAGATGACTCGTGTCACCACCTCCATCCAATCCTTAGTGCCCTGAAGATCTATCTCTCCCCTGAAACAGGGAGGTATCTACCTCTGTAACTCATGTAAGGAAATGAGACTATGTGTGCCCTATACCTGTAGTGCTGGTAGTAACTGCAAACCAATAGGTGCTGGTATCACCGGGACACAACTTGAAGGTACCATATCGGGCAACGGTCCATGTACCAAAGCCTCATCACTCAGTGGACCATCCTCATGGTCACGTAGTGGAATCTTGGCTACCTATATTCATGGAGGCATCCTGAAATAGATCAAGATGAATCATGATTTATATATTATACCTATTGAGCTATCTATGACTCAGAAAGATCATGAGGAAACATTCAAAGATGCATGCAACCAATTTTCAGGCATCGAGTCAGAAATCAGGATTAAGGGTTCTCCTGTATGGTTATGCCAGTTGCCGCGCCAACACAGGACTCCCTAACCTAAAATCCAAACACAAAACACTTAACAATGTTTCCCCATAAAAATTTAAAAACTCTTAGTTATTCTGGTTGAATAGACCACACTATGATACCACTTTGTCACAACCCATTCCACAGGGCCCAGGTCATGACTACCACATGCCTTCCTTCCTTTTTCCAAGAGCAAGTGACTGGAACCAAGTATTCATATCCCAAAAAGGAATGCATTTACATTTAAACATAGACACACGCACAATGATCAAACTATGGAAAGTAAACACAAAGTAAACCAATACTTTCACCGAGACGACTACTGAGTGTACAATACAAACGGAATGTATAAAGGGACCAAAATAAAATCCCATAATCATATTGAAAAATAAAACATCCATGGTTCATCCACTCGAGTCCCTACATAAAGGGTGGGTGAAGGGTAGGTGAAGGGTAGCAGCTTGTAGCTATAGAAGTATGCACGTCAATCACGTCTCACTGAGAACTATATAATCCCTAACCACTAAGGTCTCCGTCAAAGCTTCGATCACCTACACAAGACATGACATGTGCGGGCGAAGCCTGCGAAGGGGTGAGTAACATAATACTTAGTAGGGACCCTAAACCAAAAATAAATACCACAATGTAATATAACTAAGTAAGACCACAAAGCAAGGACAACTCACACTAGGTATAAATCAAGGTATACAAAGTAATATTATCAGTCATAATGCTGAATCATCTTGTACTACTGAGGGACTCATCCAAGATGTGTCACTAAGGTTTTCTAGGCTACTGAACCACTTAGGTCCACTCAACTAATGAACTAGTAAGGTCCTCTCATCTACTGGACCACTGAGGTTCACTTGGCTATTGGAATAATGAGGTCTTCTCGGCTAGTTGACCGCTTGGATCCCATAGAAACTCAACCACTAAGCTCCAATAATCTACAAGACCATGGAGGTCTACTCGACTATTGGACCACTAAGGTCCACTCATTAACTGGACCACTAAGTTCTGATCAGCTACTGGACCACTAAGGTCCCCTCATCATATCCTCATGTCACAACTATCCATAGGATTCCTTCCCTCTAGTGCACTTGATTCTGGAAGAATCTACTACTCAAACAATTAGTCTTATCTCAACTCCCTTGAAAACCCACTTAGTGTATACAAAAACGACCGCATGATCGTAAGGGTCACAAAACTGTAGACTTCACATCAACCAGACATCCAATATGAATGATATTGGAGTTTTAGTAAACAGGGGTTGGTTGCATCTAGGCCCAGTTTGACTTCGTTGGACCGACCCAACCAACCCAGCCCAGGGACCCCGCATGACCTGACACTGTTTGGTTTCGGCTCAGACTAGTTGGACCATAGGTCCATCCCACTATCGGGATGATCCTCCCTGGTTGGGTGCGGCCTGCTAGAATCAACCTGACCCGCATCAAAGAGGGTTGATTCTTCCAACCCAGATGCAGTAGTGCCACATCCAATCCGCGCTATGCACCGCAAGGGTGGCTCTATCTCCTCAGTCAATTGGTCTTCTCACATTAATTGGGTCTCCCACGTGACCCTTGGCAAGTTGTGGGTCAAGCTCACAACTGCGGTCCGCAAATCGCGGCTTTGCACTATGTGGTGCCTCTTACATGGTCAAGTGGCTGTATCGACCTACCTCCATCCACCAGCCTCCATGTCGGCAGCCCCTATCACCACCGCATCACTCTGGAAGTGCGCTGCCTCTTGCCTACCACCTTCATCCAACCGTGGTGCTGCTGCACTATAGCGCGGATGATTCGTTGCGTAACAAAGAATAAAAATATAAAAAATAACTTTTTAAGTTATTTTATTTTTCTTCTGAAAATTCTAAAAAATTTCCTTTTCAGTTGACCCATTCCAGTCATTGTTAGTCCCTTCCTAGGTGAATTTAGACCCTCTAAGTTCAATGGTGCCCTTAGATTTTTGATCAGGGAACCAGTTTGATAGTTAGAAAAACCTACTAAAACTTTTATTTAATTAACTATAAAAATAGTTCAAAAATATGTTCAAACCACTCTAGGACTCTGAATTATGTTCCTTCTTATATCCTAGTCTCAAAATAATCCCATTTAATTTTCAAAAAAAATCATGGAAATATGGGACATTACAGGTCTATAAATTAGATACTTTGGGATTTATGAAGAAGTTTTTTTATGTGATTTAAAAGTGGTGATGGATTTTGTAGAATGGTCCCATGGATAAGGTATAAGGAATAAAATATAGAGTTTCAAGACGGAGGATTTAATGAGAAATGTGGAAAGAAAAATCAACCACCCACATGTCAAAAATGTGGAAAGAAGTATCATGGGAACTTCCACAAAGGGACGTGGAAATGCATCAGGTGTGGGAGAGAAGGCCATGAAGATCATTAATTTCGAAAAGAAATAAGGAAGCAAGAAAATGTGGTGGAGGAAAGGAGAGCACCACCCAAGGTCCAATGCTACAATTGTATAGAACAAGGGCACTATGCAGGCTAATGCACTAAACCTCAAGTCCTAGAGGGTAATCAGTGTCAGAATACACCAAATCCAAAGAAGAAAGGAAACGATTATTCCATAAATATTATGGAAGAAGGGAAAGAAAGTGAATTCATACAAGTTACAATTACTAGTGACTCAAGAATGGAAAATGTCATATTTGATTCTAGTTCTACACATTCCATTATATATTGACTATTTTCTAGAAATACTGAATCAAATCCCTAAAACCTTGAATAAGATATATCTATAAATAACCAAGTTGTGCAATCATTGCAATTGAAGTGTTGGAATTTTATCTTGTAGGAATATGTGGGAAGATTCCTCCAGCAAATCTCATAATACATCCCTTAGTGTAATTTTATGCTATACTTGGGATGGATTGGATCTAATTATATAGAGAAAAAATCAAATATTAGGAAAACAATATATCTTTTCATTATTCCAAACCATCCCATGCTCTTATAGAAATGTAAGGAAGATCATTAATATTTATTGAAAAAACCTTCAATGATGTGGGTATCGTTTTCTTATGAATAAGGATACCTCTCTAAAATGGTTGAGTCAACAGAAAGTGTAAACTTAGAGAAATTCCCATTTTGAGGGAATACAATGATGTATTTCTTGAAGAGCTACATGAACTTCCCCCAGTTCATGCGGTTGATTTCTCAATAGAATTCTACCCCGAGCTACACCTATATCAAAGTGTCCATATAGGATGGATCCAATCAAATTGGAGGAGTTAAAGAAGTAGTTGTAAGATAATCTTTACAAAGGGTTCATACACCAAAGTTCTTCACCTTGGGGTGCTCCAGTGATCTGTCAAGAAGAAGGATGAATCAATTCATTTATGTATCAATTATCCGGAACTCAACAATATCACCATAAAGAACATGTATCCTCTTCCAAAGATAGATGACTTGTTTGATTAGTTATGTGGAGCTCAGTACTTCTCAAAGGATTATCTTTGTTTGGGATATCTTTATATTAATGTTAAGAAGAAAGATATTCAGAAGACTACCTTCCATACAAGGTATGGGAACTATGAGTTTTTGGTGATTCCCTTCAAACTTACTAAGGACCCTACAATATTTCTGGATTTGATGAATATAGTCTTTCGAAATTACCTTGAAGAATTTTTTTTAGTGTTTATAGATGATATTCTCATCTACTCTAAGAGTAGTGAGGAACATGAAGAACAACTAAGGATTGTGTTGGTGACATTAAGGAAGGATAAGTTGTACACCAATTTCAGAAAGTGTGACTTTTGGATGCAACAAGTCACATTATTAGGACATGTGATCAAAAGTTAGGGAATTTATATTAACCCTTCAAAAAAATTCAATTAAAGAATGGAAAATACCCTCTAGTGTCATTGAAATCAACTATTTTATTAGATTTGCTGAGTAATACCGAAATTTATTAAGAAATTTTTCATGAGTTTCAATCCCTCTAAAAATGTTAACAAGGAATAGGGTAAAGTATGTACGGATGAAAGAATATGTGGAAATCTTTAAGGAGATAAAGGGAATTTTGATCACCACACCTATACTCACATTTCCAAAAAGTATAGAATGTATTGTTATATAAAGTGATTCATAAAAGAATATATGTAGTTGTTTACTCAAGAAAAATCATAATGTGATAGCCTATGTCTCACGATATTTGAAGATCCATGATCATAACTACCCGGAGGATGATCTGGAGATACCAGATTTGATTTTTTTTAAATGTTGTTGTACTACCAATATGGTGAGAAGTATGACATATAAACTGCTGACAAGATATTAATGAATATATTCACATAGAAGGATCTCAAAATGAATCAAATGAAATGGTTAAGATAAAACTAGATTATGATTTCTCTATTCACAATCATCCTAGAATGGAAAATAAGGTACTCAGGTCTCTTAGTTGAAAAGAACCTATTACTATATACATGATGTATATTGAGAAAGATCCTATCTTCATGTATATGAAAAGGATATATTTGGGAATCATAATGGCAAGGAATACATCATACCTTTCCCAAATTATTCCCCAACCATCTATCCATTAGAAGATTAAGGGGACACAAAGTGAAGATCTGAAGTTAAAAAAGAAGCTAAAAGAAGTAAAGGAAGGGAAACCACAAGTGTTCCATATCAATGATGATAGTTTGATTTGGTTTGGAATGAGGATCTATGCATCTTTCATAACCTAGGGTAATGTTGGATCAATTGTGAAATGCACATAGTTCAACTTTCTCTATCCATGCTAGGAGTATCATGATGTACCATAATCTCTGGGAACACTTCTAAGGGGACAACATGAAAAATGAGATTACGAAATATATCTAAAGGTCCTTGATATGTCAGTAATATAACGAAATGTGATATAAGTCAAAAGATATTATGAAGAAATTTATTATACCCATGTGGAAATAGGAGAATGTACCTATTAACTTTGTCACATGTCTCTCAAAGACATCCAATAGAAATAATGTGATATGGGTTCTGGTGGACTGACTCACAAAGACTGACCACTTTATCTATATTCAATAAGATCTCTCACTTGAAAAACATGCAATGATATATATGATGGAATTGGTGAGACTGCACGGGGTTACACTATCTATTGACTCTAATCATGATCATAGGTTCACGTCTAAATTCTAGAGGATTCTTTAACATTCTTTGACTACTGAATTAAATTCCAACATGAAATTTCACCCCCGAACTGATGAAAATTTTGAAAGGACTATTTATATGCTTTATGATATTCTAAGAGCCTCCTAATTATAATTTAATGGTGTATGGGATCAACATCTCCCATTGGTTTACTTTTCATACAAAAATAGCTTCCACTTTAGTATTCATATGGCTACATATGAATCTCTTTATGGAAAGTGATTTAGAACTCCAACCTGTTGGGATGAAGATGGCGAAAGAAAACTACTTGGATCTGATCTTGTGCAAGAGATGATAATGAAGGTTTAATCCATCCAGCAATATATCAAAGCTTCTTAGTGTCAACAAAAGAGCTATGCTTACAACTATCCAAGGTACTTGGAGTTCGACATATGAGAAAAATTCATTCTTTAAATATCATCATGGAAGAGAATCATGTGGTTTGGAAAGAAAGGGAAGTTAATCCGTACATACATTGTCCCCTTGGAAATCCATGATCACATATGAGTTTTGGCCTATCATATTTCACTTCCACTAAATATGGCTGAAGTTCACAATGTTTTATACATATCACTCCTGAAGAAGTGTGCACCAAATCCCTAACATGTACTGAACTCATAGGTAGTATAGCTGGAAGATAATATCTCTTATGAGGAGCTTCCTGTAAAGATTTTAGACCATTGACATAAGGTTATATGAAACAATACAATCCATCTTTTCAAATTGATATGGATCAAACTTATGTATAAAGAAGAAACATAGGAATAGGAGGAGGTCATGAAGGAGAAATGCCATCACCTATTTTTTCAAAATGAAATTTCAAGGGCGAAATTTCAAAAGGAGGGAAGAATGTAAGCACCAAATATTTTATCAATGTAATTTATCCATTATTATAGTAATTTAATATATTATAAATCACATAAAATTACTCAAGAACCATAATAAAAACATTATAAACGAATAATTAATGAAATAAAAAGTATTTCTAGAAGTTAAGGAACCAATGCTGATGAAATAGTAACCTATCCTTAGGAATAGTAATATGACCCTTATGAATATTAAATGAAAAAAATGAAAGGACACATAATCCATTAAACTATAAATGAAAAAAGGAATATTATAAATTAATTTATGGTATAATTATATCATAGTTTAAGTAAATAAGTTATTAAAAAAATTATTAATGTGTAGGATTTTTTGTAAGTCATAAATATTTTGTTTCAATTTTATGATTAATTAAAAAATTTAAACAAAAATATATTTTCTTAAATTGTATCCATAAATTAATATTTTTATTTATTATGTTTTTAGGATTATTTTATGAGACCTTAAGTAATTTTACAAAGAGTTATAAAATTAGTTAAAATATAAAATCTGTATTTTCCAAGTAAATGACGATTTTAATTAAAAATTAAATTACTCATATTTGTAAAATTATTTTCATAAAATGTAGTTCTTTTTTGAATTATACACATAAAAAATGGGTTGGGTAAATTTTTTAGATTTTTATAAAATACATGATTTTTATGAATAATAAAATATGAGAATTATCAATATAAACTAAATACATAAATTATGGTGTCATATATGATGTAAGGTAGATTTAGCCAAAATCATAGACTCTATATAATTATTTTAATATATTTAGTGATAATTCTCAAACTATTCTTATTCTTGAGCTAAAATAATAAAACTAATGATTAAAGTAATGAGAAAACATCCCTCTCCTCCACTATAAATACCACCCATTCCCCCCTCTTCTCCTCACACCTCTCAAGATTTGATCCTTAACCAAATTATACCCAATACTCTTCCCTAGACCCTTACCCATTTCCTAGATATATTTTTCTCATCAATATACTAAAATATTTTCTCTAAGGAGGTTCTCAAGGAGGATAAATTCAAGAGATAAAATCCTCTTCTTGTTTCTTTTAATTTCTTTTCAATTTATTTTATTTCATTTTATTATCATCACGTTATCTTTTACAAATGGAATTATAAATCCAATATTATTTATATACTATAATTATATCATGTTAATGGAAGATCCATAATTAAACTCCCCCCTCTCTTTTATTCGAAAAATGAAACCCTTTCCCGTGATGTGTCAATTTATCGGCATCATGGGTGATGCACTTTAATTTTCATTTAATACCTTAAAGAATGTTAATAAAACCATTAAATGGATTAAAATATATTATAATGTATATTTTATAACCCTTTTTATGTTTTTTTAACTAACTTATATACATATATCTAAATAAAAAACAAAACGAGTCTGTTGTGATCGAAGAACCGCCAAAATTAACCTAAGACGATCATGATTAACTTCTATCCAATGATTGATCCTCATTCCATATAAAAAAATTATATACAAAATAATTTATACTTCTGTATAATAATTAATAACATATAATAATAATTATTGATATTTATCCATATTTTACACAAATTTTCCTTTATGTATACAAGCAAACCAATCCTGGAAAACATGAAACAAATGCACCCGGACGATGAAATTAAACTCTATAACTGAATGAAAAGCCCATAAATGAAATTTATAAAAAAAATAATGAATAAAAATAATTTATAAAATGTTATTTAATTGTAATTAATTAATCTAATGTGATTATATATGATATTAATGTGAAGGAGGATTTCAGACATAAGGTAAGGTGAATTCTTGAACCCTACTATCTTTCTTTGGGTTTTCATTCTTTCATCCCATTTCTAGTATGGATATTCCATAAATATCATTACCTAATAATTATATTTCCTTTTCAAGGTTATACATGTTTTCTACATGAGTTTATGACAAACACAATGTTTTCCAAAAAAACTATTCTAAAAAAACACCTTATACTTCTCGAGATTGTTTCTTCTTCACTGAAGGATGATTATTATTATATCAAGTATGTTATTCCCTATTAAATTTAGGAACCCAAATTTTATTAATGAATAAATATTAAATTAAACCCATTTCATTCAATAGGTTGTTCTATCTTCATGATCAATATATGTTCTATGTGGCATGCATGATAATGTAAATGTTATGATATGACAGGTGAACCCGGAATTATATAGAGCAATGTAAATGTTATGATGGGATGGGCGCACCCAGAATTATATAAAGATACAATTCATTATATAAAGTGATTTATATCATATTAAGTATTTAAATATGGGTGAACATGATTCCATATTTGTTCACAACTATGTGTGGTACTTGACCACTAAGACATGATATTTTATTTTTAAGCATTACCACATTTCATTCATTTATCAAATGTTTCCTTTCATGATTACGGTACCATGCCTACATTCTAATGATATTTATTATTCTCACCCCATGTTATATTGATCCTCTTATTAGGCTTATATCTCATCCCTTTCTTTATGTATATCCTCAGGGGATTACTTGTACTAAGGAGAACACGATGGCCAATAAGAAGCTAAAGAAGAAAGAATTAAATAAATGTTTTTGTTTTAAATGTTATACATGGTCCTAATTTTACGAAGACATTAAAATAGTTTATCTTGGTCAAGTAATGATTATATTTTCTATATCATTAAAATTATTTAATAGAATTTTATGAAAAATCATGGTCACTATAGGTTTCACTAAGATAATGTAATCGTCTTAACAAAGATTTTTCTTTTATTTTCTCTTTGACCACCATTAATATTTTCGTAACACCTAAAATATAATAAAATGGTATCTAAAATATTATTATATGTTATTATGTTGACATAATAATATTTATCTATCTCCTTCTCTATCAAAATGGAAATAAAGCCATCGTTCATGTGTACAACGGACTACCGACTCGCGGGCTGCTGTAATTTATTTCCCATCACCGAATCACATAGATTGTAATAATAATGAAAATAATGAATATATATGAAACTTAGAACATGATATAATTTTTTTAAAATTAAAATATCATCTAATTTCTTAGCCATTAAACCATTATTGAAATGATATAATTTCTTATGTGTATGTATGACCTACCATCTCCATGAAGCAATGTGATTCATTTTCCTTGTCCAACATTAATTAATGGTTAAAAAAGTATTTAATGATTAAACATGATATTTATAACATTAATATCATTCTATAGATTATAGATCTATATATTATGCTAAAGAACATGAGATTTCATGACAACAACTCATGATAAAACAAGGTCATTAACACATGGTACAATGAAAATAATGAAATATTATTAACAAATGAGTGGGAAAATGTTATAACGGGAACTAATATGATATTATAAATATTAAAAAATTTATAGTATAAGTTAATAAAATTCTTAAAACCATAATAATTGAGGGTAAAGAATGTTCATCCAAAGGGAATACTGAGTTAAAGGATTTCATCTCAATTTCCAATCAATTGAGACATATTTGATAATTTTCACCTATTACATTTTCCATGGTGTTTATACTACCCATTTAATGTATTTAAAATAAATAATTATTTATTAGTGATGTTTAATGTTTAAATTAATGTTTATTATTTCAAGGGTTTATAATTTTAAAGTTACAAAAGTGGATAGAATCTTTTTCCAATCTCAATTTCTTTTGGGATTCATTTTTTTCATTAAAAGATACTTACCATTTATCCCTCATAATAACAAATAAATTTATTATAATATTTATATTAATGTATTTTATATTTTTGCACAAAAATTTTCATCTCATTTGTACATGAATCAAGCATATAAAATCTTAAATAAAAACCTATTTAAATTATCTATAAATCAGGTAAATTTTTATTGAATGTTTATATTTTACAAAAATTGCTTTACAAGTCCCATTATTTACAAAATTGTTTTATTAAGGAAATTTTATGTTATATTTGAATTTATAAAATAGGTTTAATGAAATATTGCAACTATTTTTTTGAATGGGATGTTTTTTAAAAACAACTTAAATTGAATGTTTTTTAACATATTTGATGATAAAAGTCTTTCCCACTACCATAACCGTTTTATTAAATTTAGCTTCTTCAATATGTATTAATTTTTTTTAAATATCAATATTTTTCATCAAATATTATTATAATATTTGACTTCAATTCACATTATTATTTAAAAGAACATTATTTTATTTTAGAAACATCTTTTCTTGATGAACTGATGGTCACCACTCATCTCTTGATTAGTTTTATGATTTTTAACTCTATCTTGAAGAAATCAATTTCTTATGATCATTTTTCATTAGATATTGTAACTCTCATAAATATTCGTATTAATTTTGTCATGTATATAGTTATTTATTAAATTTTATACCATTTCAATATACGTTGTTTACTTTCAATGTTATATGATTAACTTGAGAAATATTGAAAAATCCTTATTATTTATTCAATATGAATATTTTTCACAAAAGATATTGTTACTAAAAAAAGAAATTATTAAATATATGATGAATGCTTTGGAAATGCAGTGAAGAGTGTATCTCATATTTATATATCCTCTCGATGCATTAGTAGGTCTGATGAGGCTAATTTGTTAGCCAAATTAGTTGTGTTTTTACCTAAATATTTGAAATGTTTTATGAAAGGTGTTAAAGGTATAGATTTCATAATTTTTTATTCCATGAGATCCAAAATTATAAATTTTCTTTATTTAGTATTAAATTATTATTATCCATCATATTGTTTCATTGATATTATCAATGTATTAATTTTTTTCTCACGTTATTAAATTGACTATGTTTCTAGTCATATATCATTCCATATTGATTATGACTTATCGATTAATGATAACTTCCCCTTTACGTAACCCTCGATGAGCATTTGATCTCACCATTATTTGGTTTCCTTTTCACATGATATGAATAATAATTCATTGAATAAGATCAAAGAATTCTGATTTTTTTCAATTACTATGATTTAGGATGTCATGGCCCGTCCACTGGGGCCTGTGCAATGAGTACCCCAAGCCTGCCTTCTGAAGGACATGGGCTAGAGACTAGCACTGAAGGCATCAACCTGCAAGTGGCAGGAATTTTCCTAGATACCTGTATGCACAAACATGCCAAACCATGTCCCAAATCACAAAAGGGAAACAACATACCACTCAAAAATTTTGTACAAGTACAACTGAAAGTAAAGGGTCTAGAATACAATCCCAAATAAAATGAAAAAATTGTAAAAAATGGAAAACAAATCTTGAAGTTATCTACCACATATCATACCTGAAGGATAGGTAAAAATCATCCTTGCGGCTCTCCACGTTAATCGTCACCACCGTCCACCATGAGGTCCTGGCTCCCTAAGTCTCAGTCAATGCTTTCCGTCGTCTGCACAAGACATAATAAGGTGTGGGAAATTCCCGTGTACGGGTGAGTATAACAATATCCAGTTGGGTCCCCAAGACCCCCAAACGTCTCCAAGAATTCCACAAAGGAAAAACCACATAACATACTCTCAATCACAAGGACAAAGAAAAGATAGCTCACACCAGGTATATTCTAGGGTAGTAACAGTAGCATCACCAGTAACACTTTCAAACACCATGGCTTCTAGACAAATCCTCCTCTATTGAGTACAATGTGAATGTTGGGTCATAGAGAGCCACATCCCACTAACATCGAACTACTTAAATACTCCTCCCCATCATGTATTATGGGTTTGTTGGGTCACATAGAGCTTCCCCCCACCATGGCCTGCTGAGGTACTCCTCCTATCGAGTACCATGTGTCTGCAATGTCACATAGAGGTTCTCCCCAATGTGGGCCCTCCAAGTCGCATAGAGGTTCTTCCCACTTGGTTTTCGAGTCACACTGAGTCAAAAATCATTAGTCTTCATGTCTCATCAAGTCGTAGGGTTCCTAACATAATGTGATTGGGAGAACTTCTCCTCAAGCCATATATCGTATTTAAACTAGAAAAAAGTATCCAAAAGAAGTAACTTGATGATCCATCATGTCATAAGGTCTCCAATTAAACAGACGGTGTGTCAACTTGACACTCGTTTTGTAAGTTATAAGAATTTTAGTGCCGAGGGCCTGGATGGATTCAGTACGATTCAACACATCCAAACTCCAAATTTCTCTAAAATCCATGTAGAGTATCTCAAAATAACTTCATCATACTAAGGGTCCTGGTTCAGCTGATGGTTTATCAAACAGATGTCTCATTTAGGAGTTACGCCTAATTAAACGTAACTTGGCCAGAAAGGGTTCCGGGTCCGCTTAGACCCTGTCGGACAAACCCGACCTGACCCGACCTGGGTCGACACAACCCAAGATGGGTGGAACTGACCCAGGATGGGTCAACCGAACCTGGGATAGGTCGACCTTTCCCATTGATCATGTCTTGGTTGGGTCTGAACTGGCCCACTGGGCCGCAGATTTAGTCCACGGGACCTATGGGATCATCCCGCTTGACCGGTGGGTTCAGCCCGTTGGGCCCGCGGTTCCTCCCCACTGGGCCATCCAGTTCAGTCTGGCCTACCATGATCACCCCAACCCATGGTTGATGGTAGGCTCCAACCTCCTTGGATGCGGAATAGCCGCGTTTGACACCTGCTCACCCAGCCGGTGGACCTGACTGCACCTTCCATATCAACCCCCCCCCCCCCCCCCCCCCCCGGCGGGATGACTCCTCCACATGGTGTCACACTAGCACCGCAGAACTCTAGCATGCCACGACCCATCGTGGTTGTGGCTTCTTCACCGCCTAGCCGTACCGTCGGGGCACACCTCCTCCAGAGCTTCAGCCAGTTATAGTCGCGGCTTTCGCTGCATAGTCACATCACTGGGGCGTGCGTCCTCTAGTGCCACAACCCATCATGGTCGCGGCTTCCACCACCCAGGAATTCTATTGGGGCGTGCCTCCTTCTACGACTGTCAGCGGGGCCGACAGCCCATCTCTACTCCTTATAGCATAGAGCCAGTAACACCACATGCCACCATAACTTCCGATCATCCACTAAATATGCAACCAAAACCAAAAATGGTGTATGGTGCGGGCCTTGTTCATTTGTCCTACACCCTCTATGATTGCACTATAACAGGAGAAGGACTACTTAAATGTAAATACCCCCATAAAGAAAACCCAGAAATATAATCCCACATTTTAAAAAGTAACACGGATTAACCCATTGGACGGTTGGTCTATAATCTTCATAATAATCAACAATGGGGTAATGGAGAGAAATCATGCATAAACCCCCTACATTGTATTTTTTGGATGGTACTGCAGAAGCGGAGGGAGTGTAAACATATGAAGGTGTTATTTGGCGCTTGTCATCACCCATCGATTTCACCAACGTCCATCATTCGATCATGTTCTTTGTAGGAGTGGAAAGTTTTAAGCGCTTCATCAGAGCTTCCTCTAGTAGCTCTCCCAAAATCCAATATTGAGCTCAGATTAAATCGAGGGGTGGATAAGAGCAACACACCACACAATTAATGAGGTTAATTTATGAGTATAGGAAATGAACCTCTTTAATTCACTCAACAGCACGGTTACACATTATTTTAATTTCTCCCAACATTGAAGTTAAAAAAAAAGAGAGTCAATCCATTAAATGTCTTCACGTTTCACCACAGTCCCGCCACTGTTTTTCCAAAAGATGAAAAAAATAAAAATAAAATAATCTTCAGTTATTTTTTTGTAAAGTCTATGAAATTATCTTTTTCTTCTAACCCTTTCTAGTCAAAGTTAAAATTCCCTTAAGAAAATCCCAACACTCTAGATTCAATGGTGCCCTCATATTTTTAATCTGATCACCGGTTCAAAATATAGAAACTTCCACCCACACATTTACTTAACGTACCTTAAAAAATGTTTAGAATTTCATTTTGGGCTCTTCGGGCCTCGGAAACACGTGTCGTCAAATTTCACCGACTCATAATAATCCCAAATAATGTAAAAAAATTACATGGAATTTATGAGTATTTACATTCTCCCTACCTTATATATTTTCATCCTTGAAATCTACAGCAAAATCTAGGGAAACAAATGGGGGTACTTCACATTCATCTGAGCCTCCTACTCCCATGTTCTGTCTTGGAGGATCCTGTGCTACCACCAAACTCACACCAGAGGAATAAACCACCCACGAAGGACCCACTCCTGTTGATCCTCTATCTCCACCGATAACTCCGCAAATGTATCCCCATCATCGATGTCCATCTCGACCTAGTCGATAATGCGCAATGAATCATGAATGTACCTCCTCAACTGAGACACCTGGAAAAAATTATTCACCTGTTGCATCTTTGGGGGAAGATCTAGATGGTACACCACCTCACCTAGTATTTTGTGGATCTGTAAATGTTTGATGAACTTCAGAGATAGCTTGTCACCCCAGCCAAACCTTTGTAATTGTCATCGGGGTGTGACCAATTGGAAGACATGGTCTCCCTCCTCAAAGTCCAAGGGTCTCTGTCTCCTATCGGTACAAGACTTATACTAGCTCTGTGCAATCTTCATCCTCTCCTAGATGATCTGCACCTTCTCCGTGGTAGCATGTACTAACTCTGAACCCATAAGTGCTGACTCCCTTGGGTCTGTCTAGCATAGTGGCATTCTACAAGGTCGCCCATATAGGGCCTCAAACTGAGCCATGCCTATGGTGGAGTGATAACTGTTATTATATGTGAACTCTATCAGTGGCACGCGGTCCGCCCAACTATGGCCAAAATCAAGGACACAAGTATAAAGATTTTCCTCGAGTGTCTATATGGTCTCCTCTTTCTGACCATCTGTTTGAGGATGAAAGGATGTGCTCAAGCATAGCTGTGTCCTGAATTCCCCCTACAATCCCTTCCACGAGAAGGATGTAAAATGTGTGTCACAATCTAAGACGATCGTCGATGGCTCCCCGTGAAGTCATACAATATCTTATACATAGAGGTTTCCCATGCTCACTACTGATCCCTGCTCTCGTATGGGTAGGAAGTGGGCCGACATGGTGATTTTTCCAATGGTCACCTAGATGGAATGGTGGCCCCGGTATGTACATGGTATCCCTATCAGGATGTCCATGGATATAACATACTCCTTCCCTTCCAGCATCTCAAGTGGCTGAGCTAAGCCTGCTAGTACCTGATGCTCAACCTTTACTTGCTGACAAGTGAGGCATCGTGATACAAACTCTGCCACTTATTTCTACATTTTTGGCCACCATTACTGACATCAGAGGTCTTCATAAATCTTCTCCACTCCATGATGTACCACCAAAGGAGATGTGTGGAACTCCCTCAACGCCTCCTCTCGTATCATCATTGGTACCATGGTGCGTCCTCTGAAAAGGATGATGTGTACCCAACCTTTAGAAAATTATTCAGGAGACCTTCCTATGGATATCTGAGCACATTGAGCCTCAAATTCATCATCCCCAAGTTGAGCCTCACCAACTAGCTAATGTAGTGGGGGAGTGAAATTCCTAGACTAGAGGTAGGCCGCTCCATTTATATCCACGAAGGATATCTGAAACGCGGATAGCTACTCTATTTCCTCACTCAGAGAATGTAGTCCAAACCTCTCACTGAGTGAGTTTGCTACTACATTCCACTTCCAAGAGTGTAGACTATCTCAAAATCATAGTTCTGGAGGAACTCCATCCATCACCACTATCTCAGGTTCAATTCCTTTTATGAGAAGATATACCCAAGACTCTTATGATCAGAGTCAATAGTAAATCGTTCACCCATCAAGTAGTGTCACCACATCTTCAGTGCAAAGACCACTACTGCTAACTCAAGTTCATGGGTAACATAGTTCTTCTCATTTTGTATCATTTTTTTTGCCTTATATGATCACCACTCTCTCCTACATCAAGACACAACCTAATACAGTCCCTTATGTGTCATAGTAGACTACATACCCAATGCCCAATTCTTATAGCCTCAAGATGGGGGCACTCCTCAGTCTCTGAATCAGAACTTGGAAACTCTTCTGGAACATCTCCATATACATGAAAGGATGCCCCATATTCATCAAAGATGAAAGTGGTGCTATAAACCTAGAGAGGTCAGGTTCAAATATCCAGTAGTACCCATCCAATCCATGGAAACTATGCACATCGGTCACACTTCTGGGTGGCTCCCAAGCAAGCACTGCCTCTATCTTCTCTAGATCCATTGCAGCTCCAACATACGAGACAACATGCTCCCGGAATTGGACATTCTGTATCCAAAATTGGAACTTCGAGAGATTTCCATAAATATGGGGCTCTCGGAGTGTATCCAAAACTATCTACCGATGTGTGGTGTGCTCCTCCTATGACGCTGAGTACACCAATATTTCTTTAATGAATACTACCAATAAAAAATTGAGGTAAGGCTAGAATATCCTACTCATGAGCCCCATGAACACTTTCATAGTGTTGTTCATGCCAATGGTCATCACCAAGAACTCATAATGGTCATACTGACATCTGAAGGCTATCTTTGGTAAGTCCTCATCCTGTAACCTGAGCTGATGATAGCCTCATCTTATGTTTATCTTCAAAAACCACTATTCTCTATTTAGCTAGTTGAAAAGATCATCGATCATCGTAAAATGATACATGTTTTTCATGGTCACCTGTTTAAATCACCGATAGTCCACAAAAATACTTAGACTCCCATCAGCCTTCTTGGTGAACAAAATCGGGGCTTCCCAAGGAGAAAAACTAGGCCTTACAAACCCCTTCCTCTATAAGTCTTCCAACTGTACCCTCAGCTCACGATGCTCCATGGGAGCCATCCAATATACTAGTTTAGATATTTGTGTCATCCTAGAGTATAGGTCAATGTAAAATTCTACATATATATGAGGAGGTATTCTTGGAACATCATCAGGGAAGACATCAACGTACTGGTCCACCACTATAGGACAGCTCGGAATCATATCATCTACTACACTGAGGATGAGGCTAGCCAACTGATTAGTGATAAGCTGCACCCTCCTTCAATAGAGGAAATCAAGTGCTACAATGGTTTCTTTCTCACAGGTGAAGGAAAACATGAACCCATCCTCATGGACACACCACACTTTTCACCTAAAACAGTCGATTTGAGCATGGATTATGGATAGCCAGTCCACACCCAAGATGACGTCATAATGCCTCGATACTATTACTAGGCGATCCTAACCAAAGATCTCGCCTCCTAGAGTGATCTTATATTACATGCAACAGTGTGTAATCATCAAATCCTCACCCATAGGAGTCTCTAAACATAAGGATTGAGCCAATGACTCCTTCAATATCTCAGAGATCCAGACGAGTTCCATGGAAATGAAATATTAACCTGAATCTCTATCTATTAGAACTATATTGAGGGTGGAATATACACTAATCACACATCTAATCATCTTTAGAACATCGTGATCATAGGACTCTGCCTCCTGGAGTTATGCTTTTTCACATCCTCCTACTCCCTGTGGTCGGGTTTGACCACCTATGGGTTGTGGTGGTAGAAACTCAAATCATTGTCCTCCACCTACTGCATGACCTGCTCCTCTACCACATCTTCCGCCCTGTAGACCTTCATGCTCGAACCTCAGCCGCTACTCGATAGTCCCTCGACCGTTTTCTGGTCATCTGTATGGTGGGTTGGCTAGTCATGTTCCATGTGTCCCTGCCTGCCACACGTAAAGTAATTCCTGGCGCCATCTGAGCCCATCTGGCCTGGGAGCCTCATATTGCCGACCCTGAGTCCTGGGGTTGGCCTCTGAAATACCTATCCCTCTTAGCCCCACACATCTAATGTTTGCTTCCTACCGAAGACCCTTCCACCTGGATTCTACTGGAAGCTCTAGATATGGGCACCTTCTACGCTGAGAAGCTCTCTATCAGAAGGCTCTCTCTAGCACCCCAGCCTGTGTAGTGATGCTGAGAGACACTAATGAAGCCCTGATCTCTTGCTGGAGTCCTTTATCAAAGGATTGATCCTTGAATAAAAGATCTCTCACCATGTATGTGAAGTAACAATAGAGGTCAGTAAATCTCACTGAGTATTGGGACACTGTCATGCAACCCTACTGTAGATGAAGCAACTCTTGAATGTGCACAGAGCACAACATCGCAAGGAAAAACTAATCCCGGAAAATCCTATTGAATTTAACATAAGTGGAGGCACCTCATCGTGAGTTTGGATAGTCAAGCTCCACCATCTCCCTGCTAATCCCTATAGAAGGCTTGCTGCCAAGATTTCCATCTGGTCAGGCGGTGTCCTCACTAAGAGGAAGACCCACATCACAACCTCTATACAGTCCTTAGCGACCTGAGGATCCATCTCTTCCCAGAAACTAAGAGGTATCTATCTCTGAAACTCATATAGGGAACTAAGGCTATGAATTTCCTTTTCCAAAGCTACTGGAAAAAGATGCTGACCATCAGGTGGTGGTAGCACTGCTGCACCACCCGGTGAGTCCATCTCAAACACTGGTCCGTAAATAGATTCCTTGTCTCTAGGCGGGTTATCCTCCCAACCTCATATAAGGATCATGGTTGGTCATCCACATTGATGGATCCTGAGATAGATCAAGAAGTACCACGGTTAGAACATTATACCTGGTGAGATGAATATTATTTAAATTTATGAGGCACTTATGAAACCAGTGTTTTCATGTATTAAGCTGAAAAGCAGAAATCAAGGTCCTAGTGTATGGATACGTCAGCCGCCGCACCAACACTAGACTCCCCGAATCTGAAAGTCAGACCCTTGAATTTTAACATTGTTTATCAAAGTAAAAAACATAGACTCCTGATCTTTTATGGGGGAACCAATCTCCCTCTAATACCACTTTTTCACAACCCATCTCCCATGGCCCATGTCGTGACTACCCCAATCCCGCCTCTCAAAGTTCATGGTCTGGAGATTAGTGATGGCGGCATCAACCTACAAGTGGGATGCATTTTACTGGATACATATATGCAAAAACACGCCCAACCAAGCCAAAGTCACAAAAGGGAAATAGAATACCACCGAAAAACTGAGTACACATACAATTGAAAGTAAAGGGGCCAAAATACAAGCCCAACTAAAATTGAAAAACATCAAAAAAGGGAAAACAACACTTGAGATCGTTTGACAAGGATCCTACCTGAAGGGTAGGTACAACTTGTCACTACAGATCTCTATGTCAACCATCACTACCGCCCACCATCAGGTCCTGGATCCTCAAGTCTCAGTCAAAGTTTATCATCGTCTTCACGAGACACAACAAGATGTGGTCGAATCCCATAGAGGGGTGAGTATAACAATACCCAATAGGTACCCCCTGACCCCAAAGGTCTCCTAGAATTAAAAAAATAAAAATCCACATAGAATAATCTCAATCACAAGCACAAAGTAAATACATCTCACCCTAAGTATATTATAGGGTAGTAAGAATAGAATCATCAGTAACATTGTCAAACACCTCGACTACTGGAGAAATCCTCCTCTATTGAGTACATCGGGCCTTCTGAGTCACACAGAGTCACTTTACACTAACCTTGAACTACTTAGGTACTTCTCACCATCACGTATCGAGGATCTGATGGGTCACACAGAGAAACTCCCCACCGTGGCCTTCTAAGGTACTCCTCCTGTCAAGTACCATGGGTCTTCCAAGTCACACGGAGGTGCTCCCCACCATTGGCCTTCAAAGTCACATAATGGTGCTTCCCACTAGTCCATCAAGTCACATAGAGTCGAAAATTATGAATCTTTAAGTCTCATCCAGTCATAGGGTTAATTATGTAGCACACTTGGGAGAGTCACTCCTCAATACATCAGTAGTATTTCAATTGGAATGAAGTCTCAGAATGAAGTAACTTGAGGATCGGTCATTTCATAAGGGTTCTAATGCAACATAAATCATGTCAACCAGATGCCTGGTATGTATGTTATATGCATTTTAATGCCGAGGGCCCAGTTTGATTCGGGTATGATCCAACCCAGCCAGACTACAACTTTCTACGAAGGTCATGTGAAGTATCTCAAAAGGACATCCTCTTCCTAAGGGTTATAGCACCACTGAGGGTTATCAAATGGATGTCTGGTTTAGGAGTTAGGTCTAATTAAATGTAACTAGGTTGAAAGGTGTTCGGGTCTGGTCCAACCTGGTCAGACTAACCAAACCTGATTCTGACACTACAGAGCCGCACCAGCCCATTAGTCTAGGCCCAACCCGGTTGTGTCTGAACAGGGCCACTGGGCTACAGTTCCGGCCCATCAGACATGCGGGCTTAGCCCGTTGGACATGTGGGCTCAGCCCACTGGACCTACAAGTGTGGCCTGCTGGGTCGGCATGATCTACTAATCCCTTCTGGTGGTGTGGCCCACCAGGATCACCCCAGCCCGTGGTTGGGGGCTATCTCTAATCTCCCTAGATGTGACATAGCTGCATCGGGCACCTCGTCACGTGGCCGGTGGACCTGGTCGTGCCTTCTGCATCAACCTACTTGGTGGGTTGACTCCTTCATGTGGTACCATACTGGTGCTGTAGAACTCCAGTGCACCACAGCCTGTTGCAGACTTAGTTTCGTCTCCACCCAGGAGCATCACCGGGGTGCGCCTCCTACAGCACTATGGCCCATCTTGGTTGTGGATTCTGCCAGCAAGGCGTGCCGCTGGGGCGCGCCTCCTCTTGCAGCTGCCGGCTGGGCTGGTGGCCTCTCTCTTCTCCATCAATCATGCGGTCAATACCACCATGTTCCTTCATAACTTCTGGTCGTCCATGATATACGCAACCAAAACCGAAAAAGGCAGAGAGTCGGGGCCTTGTTCCTTTAGCTCGTGCCCTCAGCATTTTCATTATGACAAGGGAAGAACTACTTAAATGTAAAAGATCCCATAAAAAAACCCCACAATATTATCCAACATTTTAAGAATGAACATGAATCAACCCATTGGACGGTTGATCTATGTTCTTAAAAATAATCAAGAACATGGAAAAAGGGAGAAATAAAGCATAAACCCCTATCTAGTATTTTTTGGATGGTGCTACAAAAGAGTATAGAGTTTACACATCCAAAGGTGTTCGTCGGAACTTTTGGTCGCCCATTTATTCCCCCAACGTCTGTCGCTTGATCACATTCTTCATCGGAGGAGAAAGGCATCTGCACTTTCTCAGAGCTTCCTCTCATAGCTCCCCCAAAACACAAGCCTAAGCTCAGAATAATTAGAGGGGATGAGAGGTTCACTACACCAAACAATTAATGGGGTTCATTAATTTGTATAATTAATGAACGTCATTAATTCTCTCAATGGTGCAGTTACGAATTCTTTTAATTTCACCCAATGGTGTTGTTACACAAAACGAGAGTTAGGACATTAAATGGCTTAATGTTTCACTACAGTCCCACCACCGTTTTACCAATGGTTACTAAAAATAAAAATAAAATAATTTTTAGTTTTTTATTAGTTTTTTTATAAATTCTAAGAAATTAACTTTTTCGTCCAAACCTTGTGGGTTGAATTTATACTTCCCTTAAGTGAATCCCAACACTGCAGATTCAAAGGTGCCCTCAGATTTTTAATCTGAGCACCAATTCAGAAAATAGAAAACATTTCCCTCATGTTTACTGAACGTACCTTAAAAAAACATTAAAATTCAATTTTGGGCTCTCTAGGCCTCAAAAACACATTCTGTCAATTTTCACATACTGATAATAATCCCAAATAATTTTTAAAAAACATTATATGGAATTTCTGAGTCTTTGCATATATTATATCTATAATGTAAAATGGGTACCATGTATGTATCAAAATCTATAAGAATACTAATGTAAAAGGTAATCTGGGATTTCACTTATTGTATCTATGTTAATGTAATAAATTAGACATCTAATTTTGATTACTAGAGTTAGGGTTATTAATATTGGTATCAGATAATTTTTACTAATAATATGGGATCTAAAATTAGGAAAACATAGATTAGGAAACAAAACCTTTTTATAGACTTTGAGGAATAAGTATAATAGATAATCCTATAGTTTTGGAGATGTTAATATTATGTGGTTATTAATATTAATATATCCTTGTTGAGATAATATAAGTGGATTTAGTTCTATTAATTTTTTACCTAATGGAGATAACTCTAAAAAGGGCGTATTTGGATTTAGTTTATCTTCACTAGGTGTGTGAAAACGAGCCATAATGTGAACCTATCTTGACACTCCCATTAGATATTATTTAGATAATTTACTTTCTCTTTAAAAAATATTATGATGGATTTAAAAATAGTGTTTTGAAATATTTTTATTTATAAATAAACCACATTTATGATTCATTGATTAATAGTGCATTGATTTTATATATATGTCAAGTGTTACAACATATTTATAATTATATGATATGATTTAAATTTCATAATATCCTTAGATGATCCTGTATATTCCATTTTTTATATTTTTATATTGGAAGAAATAATGGTATCAATACTCATAGAAAATATAGATATTTCCCTATTGATAAAGACTATAAACCTAGTATTGTAACTAAGAAGATCATAGTCATATTATGACATCTTAATCGGGTAGTGATGAATAACCTAGTCTGAATAGAGTGAACATATATTCTATAGTATGATTCTCTTATGTTGTATTTGTTCATGCAATGTAAGGCCCCATTATTTAGTGGTACTACTCATTCTTTGGTAGCTAATTAATATATTAAGTAATGTGAAAAATATATTTCTCAACATAGGATGTGATAAAAAGGAAAAGGTTAATCTTGTAGTTTATTTTTTTCAAAGGCGATTCTGATGAATTGAGATCATAAATCATAGATACTAAGGAGTAAGAATAAATAGAACACATGTAATGGAAAGGTTTTAAATAAATATTACATGATAAATATTTCCCTCTTTATAAATAAATTGAAACAAAAAAAAATCCTTATCCTAAAGAAAAATGAGAATGAAAGAATTCTTGAGTATAGGGACACATTTATTGGAAAAATAGTTATCTTATGGATTAAAAATGAAATATAAAATTAAATATTGACAATTTATTTTAATGGTTAAGCCAAATATCCTATGGGAACTAGTTTCTCAAAGAAAATGTATACGATGAAATAGTTTTATATGCCATCAAAATAGATAATGAATTTCAAATATCATATATATTCAAGAGGATTAAAGAAGAAAAGAGGTTCTTTTATCACTATGAAAAATGAAATTTGTTAAAGAAGAAGAATGAAATGATCCAATTCCCATCAAGTGAAAAATGTGGAAAGAAACACTATAGAGAATTCATAAAGGGTATGTGACTATGCTACAATTGGAGGGATAGGGGTCATCTAGATCACGAATTTAATAAAAATAAATATACCACTATTATACACTACATGAATTGTTAATAAATAGAGAATTATTCACACTAATTCCCTAAGATTCTAGGTAGAATACCGTAGAAGAGGATGAGGGAGACGAACAAGATTATGTGATCACTACAGTTGAGGTGGGAGTTCCCAATGATGTGGTGGAAGGTACTTTAATCACAACATCAAATTTAGATAATACATTATATGATTTTTGATCCTATTATGCTTTCATATGTTAAATATTTTCTATGAAAATTATAACTTCTCTTGTAACTTTGTAAGGGAGTTATCACTCAAAAATCCAAGTGGAGTTCTCACTACAACTAGGATTTTCTAGGAACTTTTCATTATGATAGATAAATGTCCTTTATTTGTAGACATTATTATCATACATATGGTTTCCATTTATGTTATAATTATTATGTATGTTTTAAAAATATGATGAAAAAACATAGTTCAATGAGAAGGCAATTATTATTTAGGATGACCATGTGTCTTTCTTATCTTTGTATTAGAGACTTCATCATTTGAATCATGTCTAGATCCACCCATATTGCACTTATAAACGAGATTCCTGGGTAGCAAGGGCAAAGAAAATCATTGGATGGAAAAGGTAATCTCAAATTTGAGGATTTACCTATTTTATAGTAATAAATTGATGTATTTTATGAGGAAGTACCTAGAACTACACTAAATAATGATGTTGATTTTTACATTGATTTAATTTGTAATGCAAGAACTATATCAAAAGCTCCCAATAAAATGGACACTATGGAAATATTGGAGTTTAAGAAACAACTAGTGGAGTAGTGTGTTAAGCTATTTATTCTCCATAGTGTTTCTCTATGAGGATCCCATATTCCCTTCATTATGAAGAATTATATATCCAGGAGTATGTGAATTTATTAGAGGTTAGTCAATGGTATTATGATAAAGAAAAAGTATCCTCTTCCTCTCATTGGTGACTTATTAAATAAAATTCACAAACCTAAATATTTTTCAATGATTGAACTTTGTTATGGGTATCATCAATTACAAGTTAAGAGGATTGCATTATAAATACATCATTCTGATTGAGTTCGGGAAATTATGAGTTTAAAATAATTCAATTTTGATTGAATAATTCACCAAATTGTTTTTTTGATATACTAAATAGTGTATTAAATGATTATCTTGATTATTTATCTGTGTTATCCATTGAGAAAATCATGGGGTTTTCTAAGAGCTATGAGGACCATGAGAATCAATAATATATCTTCCTTGAGACTCTTAAAAGGAAAAAATTATATGGAAAATTATGAAAGTTTTAATTATGACATCAAGAAGTTTATTTTCTTTGATATAGTTTCTCCATAAATGAAATCTATGCAGATAAAATGAATACAAAAGAAGTTAGAGAGTGACATACACCAATGAACATAATAAAGTATGCAGTTTCATTGGTACAGTCAGTTAATATAGATTACTCATTCAACATTATCCCCTTAAAGAATTGTGACTAATTTTTTTTAGAAATATATAAAAGAATGGTAAGTGCTCAAAATCTACCATTAGGATATGATTTTTTTTATTTAATAATTCATACAATAAGTGACATGGTTTTGTCCTTATAAAAAATGAAATATATATATATATATACATTAAAGAAGTTACATACTAATGAAAGAACTATCCAATCCATGATCTTGAGTTGACTGCGATAATTGTTTATTTCACGTTATTGTAGAAATATATTTATAGTGAAATATGTGAGATATACATATACCAAAAGATCCAAAAATAAAATATTTAATATAAATATACCATCATTAGGAAAATAGGATGTCTTGAGATACTGAATCATTATTATTGTTCAATACACTACCACAAAAGGATGGATAATAAGGTAGAAGACACAATATATCAGAAGGATCATAGAGTTCTAACTAAAATGAAGATTGAAATGGATTTTATGTTCTTAGATCTAATAAATATGGATATGGGAATTATTAAATAAGGAGATATATCAAACCTTTTTAAAATTATTGTGAAATCATATTTATTGGAAAATGAAAAAAGTTATAAATATAATGTTAAGAATTTTTAGAATAAAACTAAACCTCAAAAAGATGGGAAGTTTGAAAACATCATTTGTGATGATGGTGTTAGGATATTTGGAAGGAGAATATATATTCCATAAATAACTGATTAAAAAATAGAAACGTGGGATGATTCACATAAATCAAATTTGTATATACTCTCTCGTAGCACAAAAATTTTTACGTATTTGAGCGAATATTTTTTATTGGATAACATTATGGGTGGAAATGTTGATAATGTGTCTAAATGTTTAGTGTGTCAACAAGTGAAAGCTGAGATGAATTAGAATAGAGGAGTCATGAATCCTATACCTATTACTATATAGAAATTGGAGGAAATTACAACTGGCTTTTTCAAAGGACTACTAAAGACTCCTAGAAGGTATGACGCAACATGGGTTATTTTTTTATCACATAACCAAATCAATACATTTACACACTATAATAGAATAATTACCACTTGAGTGACTTGTAAATATCTATATTAATGAATTTTTAAGAATTAATGGTATACCCCTTTCATTTTTTTTATTTTTATCCTTGTTTTAATTTAAAATCCCAAATGAGTCTCCATAAGGCTCTTGATACTGAGGTTCATTTTAGAACTTCCTTCTATACACAAACTGATGGAAGGTTAGAAAAGAATATTCAAACATTGGAAGATTTGTCTTGGTGAGAACCAAATTACTTTAATGGTCATTAGTATCATTATTTTCAATTTGTTGGGTTTTCAAATATGAATAGTTTCCATTCAATTATTCAATTGACACCATATAGATTATTTTATGGAAAGAGATTTAGTACCCAAAATTATTGGTATGTAGTTGGTGAAAAAAAAATGTAGTTATAGAACATGTTGAAGAGACAACAACAACGTTAAGGACTACATAGACACATATTTAAGTATCCTAGAGTAGGAAAAATAGTTTTTTCAATAATCATAGTAATGATTTCAAATTTCAAGTGGGAGATCATTTTTTTATGAAAGTATCATTACGGAAGGGTGTTAAATTCTTTGAAAAGAATGGAGAAATTAGACCCAATTACACTAGACCCCTTGATATTTTGGAAGGAATTGTAGATATGTATTATCATTTTGAAATTCCACCAAGAATCTCTAGATTACATGATTTTTTTCATGTATTATGTTTACGGAAATATATGAAAGACCCAACACATGTGTTCACGTCAGAAGAGATATAAATAGAACCATATTTTTCTTACAATGAGGGGAACTTCCATATTCTTGATAATATAGAGAAAATATTGAAGAATCATATTAATCAACTTATAAATATTCATTGAAGAAAAAATAATTGCATAAGAAATGTGGAAACTAGAGATGTTAAGAAGAAGAACCACCATCATTTTTCGATAAGGTAACATCCATGAAAATTTCAAGGAAACTATTTTTGTATGAGGGAATAATGTAACACCTCAGATAGAATTACAGTACTTTAACTTTATATATTAAAAAAACTAAAATTAAATGAGAATTTAAATATTTTATAGAAAAAATATAATTTGATAGGATGAATATAGATTTTAAACTTATTAAATTTAATCCTTGAATGAATTTTTTAAATTTTTTCATAGAAATAATCTATTATGAATAATAAAAAATGTAGTATTTAACAATTCCCAATTTTATATATAATAATGTTTAATAACAGTTAAAATTAAAAATTTATTAACTATAATTTTTTTATAAATAAATATATGATCACTTGAAGGTAAAAATTTGTATTCTTAAGAAAACAATTGTTTTCAGAAAAATGTTTTTTTTTTGAGAGGCATAATATCAATCAATTTAATTAATTAAAATAGAATTTAATGATGAATGAATAAATTAAAAATTAAAAATTATATATCCAATTATAATAATTTAAATCTATATAATTATGATTACTACTCACATAGTTGATATAATATCATCATATACCTGAGAAATGGATTTCTTGAAAAAATATTTCTCGACATGTTTTACTAGTTAATTTTAAATTAAACTATTCTACTTCAATTATTTGTATTTATTAAAATTGAATCCCTATTTATAATTATAATAATAAATATTAGGTAATATGATAACTTAATGTTTTTCATACTGATTGTTAAAAATATTAAAAAAATAACTAACCCGGTTAAGGTTAAAATGAGGCTTTGCGTATTACATGTGTCTATGTTAAAATTAATTTTCATCACATATAATATTTTTATTTTATAAATTTTATTTAATATTTAGAATAAATGGGTCCAAATTATTTAATAGACTCATTTTATTTTAGGCTTAGTGGATAAATTACCAATGTTGAATAATTAATTATCATAGTGAAAAAATGGTAAAAAGTGAGTAACATTTGAGGTAAATGAAATAAAATTTTTAAAACATTTTTTTAGATATGGAGGTGTCTCGTGAACATATATTAACTTAAAATTATTATTTATCATTTTTTGGAACCTAGGGAGAGAGTTACTTTTTATTACTTAGTAATTTTGGGTAATTATATAAATGACACTCACTCTCAGTTATAAAAAGTCATTCCCTCCCCTCACTTATTCACATTTATCATGCCATTTGGATTATAAAACCCATGTTAAAATCACTCCCCAACATCATCAAACAAATTTTAGAGGTTTAATTATTCCAGAAATTTCAACCATAGGGTTCTTATGAAGATACCCAAAGGAGGTCTCACAAAGATAAGGTAATCATCTTAACAAAGATATTTCTTATTCCTTTTTTGATATATATTTATATATTAAATTTGGGTCTAAAAAATATTTGTTATTATTAAATCAGTACCCCTTTATATCAAGGTATAGGGAGACCCATTACATATCCCATAGTCCCAATGCCATGTGTCCCATGAACATAGCCCTAAGACCCAGTGCAATGTCATACCTGCATCATCCTTCCTGCATCACCAGGACAGTGTCATGACTGTGTCATTGCCTTCCTAAATCATGAATTAATAACTTATATAATTCATAATTACTATATCATAAATTCCCTAATTTTATTTCTATTATTCGTTACCATAGTCATTTGGATGCAGGATTACGGGGTTTACCACTCTAGCACCACCTCAACGACATGCTCATTTTCAACTAATTTTATCATCTTAGATTTTGTATTAAAAAAGAAAATATAATTAGTCCAATATCTCTAATATACTAGGATTTTACATTTTTATGAAATAATATTAACCATATAATTTTCTATTAAATGGTAAACGAATCCATCACTCATATGTATGGTAGATTACAGCCTTGAGAACTGTTGTTATTTGTTTTCCATCACCGACTCGTGTAGATTGTCACAATGATAGAAATAATTAACATATATAATACATATGACATGATATAAAATCTAAAAAATTAATATACCATTCAATTCATTATCCTTTCACTCATTAAAGGAATTACATCGTCGCTCATGCGTATGCATGGTTTACCGTCTCCATGAAGTGATGTTGTTCATTTTCCATATCGAACATTCGTGAATTATTATAAAAATATATTTAATAATTAAATATTTTATTTATAAAATTAATATTATTATTTATATTGTTTAGCTATATTCTATTCACAAATATAAGAACTTTCTTAATAAAACATGATTCAGAAAACCATGAATTTAGTAACCAAAACAATGAAAATAGTGACATATTATTAATAAATGTGTGTTAAAATGTTTTTAAGGGATCATAGATGATATTATAAATATGAATATCATTTTTATAAATTATTAGCATGCGTAAAACCATTATACTAGATTTTAATGGACGTTCAACCAAATGGAATCATGGGGTAAGAGGTTTTTTCTAAATTTCTACTCCATAGAGACATATTTGATAATATGAACCTATTTAGTTTTATGTGGTGTATATAATAATAGTTTGTTGTAATTAATATTAATAACAATTTATTAATTATTTTTAATGTATCAATTCATGATTAATATTTTAAGGCGTTATAATTTAAAAGTTACAGAAGAGGTAAGAATCTATTTAGAATCCCATATTCTTTTGGGATTGCATTTATTTTCAATAAAAGAACCTTATCATTTAACCTTAATAAGACACAATAATATTATTATACTCAATATATTTAATAGGTTTGAATATTTTTTTCCAAAGTTTTCACTCTTTGGTTATTTAATAACAATAAAAATTAAAATAAAAACTTGTTTTCTTTCTATTTAAATCAAATATATTTTTCCACTATATCTATATTTTTCAAAAAGTGTACTATTATTTACTCAAATTATTTATTAAGAACATTTTATGTTATCATTTATTTTTTATAATTATTTTAATGTAACATTTCAACAATTTTTTATAAAGTTATGTTTTCGAAAAAAAATGTCAAAAATGAAATGTATTTTTAATATATACAGCAATAATAGATTTCACCACCACCGTAACCATTTTATGAAATGTTTCATAATCTAAAAAATTTCAATGGGTTTAAAGAGATAAATAATATATGAATTATTATTTTAATATTTCATGTGTATTCCCCTTATTCCCCAAAATGAAATGGTTTTATTGCAAAAACCTATATTCCTAATGAACCGATAGTCACCTTTCATATCTTCATTAATTTTGTGACTATTAGCATTATATTGATAAAATTACGTTCTTGTGATAATTTGTTATTAAACATTAAATTTCTCTTAAATATTTATATTATTTGTTTCAATGATATGATTATTTCATAATCCATTTACCATTTCTTTATATGTTGTTTACATTGAATGTTATTTGATTAACTAGGTAAATATTAATAGCTCCATATTATTTATTAAATATGGATGTCTATAGATAAGGAATATTATTCGAGACTTAAATTTATAATTTGATATTTTAGGAATTCATTGGACATGTGGTGAAGTGTGGGACCCAAAACTATATAGGCACTCAACGTATCCATAGGTCCCATTAGAAAAATTAGGTACCCAAATTTAATGGGTTTTACCCATAGTTTTGGACCATATTTTGAAAGGTTTTGAATGTATATATATCATGATGTATAAGATCAGGATTTCCAAAATTAATCATTTTATTCATTTAGAATTAAGTTATTGTTATCCATTATATTTTTTAATTTATATTTTTTATGAATAATTTTTTCTCATTTTATTAAATGGTATGTCTTTTCTTTTATATCCATTTACATTTATATTATGAGTTATTAGATCATGATATCTTCCAATGTAAATAACCCTTACTCAGAACACCATTTTTTTGTTTCCTTTCCCCAGGACATGATGAATAATTCCTTTAATGAGTTCAAGGATGCTAAGTATTTTCCATTACACTAATTTATACTTTATCCCTAATGTAAAATTGGTAAAATATATGTTTTTGGATCTCCAGGGGTTCTAAAATGATAGGTATTTTGGAATATTAGAACTTTTATATTTGAAAATGTAAAAAATTATACATCGTCGCTCGGTTATTGGAGCCATGGTTTTTAGAGTTGGTATCAGATAAAGTTTAGTAGAAACCATTAAAACTAGATTAAATAAAACATAGATTAGGGAACATTACCCAATGATATAAATTGAGTAATAAGTATAGAATAACATCCTAAAGTTTTGGTGATGTATAGATTTTGTCATTTTTCCTTTAAATACATCAATATCAAGATATTATATGTGGATGTGGTTCTGGCATAGTTGTACCTAGGGGTAAAAACTCTAAAAAGGGTGTATTGGTCTTGACTTGATCATCACTCGATGCCTAAAAATAGAGATTACTGGGCTCCTATTATTACACTCTAGAGGGATATTATTAGGATATGTCACATTTTATTCACAAATAATTATGAAAGATTTGAAAATATCTTATATGGTTTACAAATATTTCCAAAGAAATAGTGTTTATGATTATGACATAAAAATTATAATTTTTATTCTGTTATGTGGTACACTAGATTTAGTATTATATTTTATAATTTTTAAATTCTTAAGGTCAAGAGAGAATCCATTATATTCAATTATCTATAAATGGAACCTAGAAGAAATAAGGGTTTCAATATTCATATCCAATGTAGATATTTCCCGGTTGAGCAAGCTAATATTTTTGGTATTGGAATTGAGAAGATCATGAATATAATAGGGTATATAGATAAGGCTATGAGAAATAAACATGTCTGAATATGGTAACATATTGTTTCATAACATGATTATCCTATGATAGATAACTTATTGTGACAGATTATCGTATCCTTTAGTAGAAATATTAATCCCATGGTAAATGATAAAAGGATTATGTACCTTGAAAACATATTTTTGGCCTTAGGATGAAATGAAAAGGAAACTTTTACGCTTACATTTTAATGTATCAAAGTTAATGATGATCAATGGTTGTTTTTGATCCACAATAATAAGGAGGAAAAAGAAATAAAACAAATGGAATGAAATTATCTTAAAGAAACACACTTCACTAAATATTTTCCTCAATACAAATGAATTAAAATGAAGAGAAATTTTAACTTCTTAATGATATGGGAATAATATAATTTTACAAAGTGTGAAGATACCTTGACAAACTATCCAATTTTTCTATGGATTACAAATGCAATAAATAATGAAATATGTCCTATTTTTTGAAGGGATTAATCTATGTTTATACAGGGAACTAGTTTCTGAAATTTTTTATAATATGATGAAATAGTTTTATATACCATAAAAAAGGTTAAATAATTCTCATGATCATATATATAGTATGGGAATAAAGAGAATAAGAGGTCATTTTAGAACTAAGAAAAATAAGATGCATTGAAGAGGATGATGAAAATGAGGTAATTTACATCATGTGAGTAATGTGGCATGAAACATCCTATAATGTGCTTGAAGGGAATGGTATTTTGTTACAGGTGTGATGAAAAGTGTCATATAGCACATGAATGTAAGGGAAGTAATAACACCAATACTATATGGTTGTTTAACTATAATGAAACAGGGAATTATTCCAACCAATTCCCCAAGAATCAATGGAACATATTTCAGAAGAGGTTGAGGGGAGAAATCAAAGATTATATGATCACTATAGCTGAGGTGGAGGTTACCAATGATGGGGTGATAGGTACATTAATTAGAACATCAAATTTGGAAAATCATTTCAATATGTATCCTTTCACTCTATCAAATCTTCAATATGTACTAAGAAAATTAGATTCTTCCATAGAACACTAAGAAGAGAGTTGTTAGTAAAATATTATAATGGAAGTATCACTATAACAAGGATTTTCTATGCAGTCCCTATTAAGAAAAATAAATGTTCTATATTTGAAAATCTATTATCATACCTCCGGTTTAATTTGATACAATTTTTTGTGTGAAAAAGAATTTAAAATATGGTGAAAATTATTATTTTAAATTGAAGGAAATTATGGATCATGATTAATTTTTGTAATTAATTATCATTAGATTGGAGACTTACTCATCTGAGTCATTTCTAGATCCACCACTTCTTGAACATAAAAATTAGATTCATGTAGAGGAATAAAATAATAATATATGAATGGAAAGGTTAATATTAAAATTCAGACTATACCTATTGTACAAGAATACATTGATGTATTTCATAAGGAATTGTTGAGACTTCCACCATAGTGGGAAGTGTATTTTTTCATAGATTTAATTATTAATTACAAAACAATAGAAAATACTCAATATATAATTTCCATTGTACAATTAGTGGGGTTGAATAAAAAAATATAGGTGTTGTGTGATAATGGATTGATTCACCATAGTGTTACACAATGGGGATCCCATGTTCCCTTCATTAAGAAGAAATAAGGATATATGAATCTTCGAATTTATTATAGGGAAATCAATGATATTAATATAAATAATAATAATTATCTTTGTTTCATTAATGAGTTATTAAATTAACTTAATGGAGCCCAATTTTTTTCAAAGATAGACCTACATTACGAATATCATTAATTGTAAGTAAAGAAGGAATAAATTCTAAATAAAGAATTTAGAATGATGTATGGACATTATATAAGGCCCCAGCCTTAAACCTTACTTAATCTTGAGTTATTACAAGATTACACATTGAGGATCTTTTCGGGTTTAGAGTTTTAGAGAATTAGATCATAAAACTTGCATTACATTCCACATATAAACAAAGTGGTTACATAAAGATAGTATTCTTCATTCCCATCAATGGAAACACATTTAAAATTAAACATGGATTATTTCTTGACACATCCTTGACTCTATCATCTTATCATGTACCTTTCCCTTGACCTGTGAAAACATTTCAAAAACTTGGGATGAGCATAAAAACTCAGTATGGGTTATAAAAAAAACATGGAAAGGAAACATGAGTTCATATATACATAAGAATGAAATCATACTTTACCCATAAAACATAGGCACTTTAACATACCTCATAAAATCATGAATAAATCATAGAAATCATAAGACATAAAGGTAACTTGAGGCATTCATAACATTCTTACGTAGGGAGTAACCCTCTTGGTTACGTTTGGAATACCCATCACAGTATATTCCCTAAAAATCTCTTCGGAGAAACCTTAACGTTTCACTCCTTCGCGTTACCCAATGCATTGGAGAGCTATAACGGGCTCACCCGCCCTTAGTTTATCACGGAACCACCCGTCTTCATAATAATGCCCAAGAACCATAACATAATCATATCACATAAAACATGCATAAAGGAAACATAAAATTTCCACATTTCAATCACGAGATATCAATACAACACATTGATATAAAAACATTATGAAAACCATTTTCAATACTAAAATAAAAGAAATGTAAAACATGGTATTTATTTTTCTTTTAAAAAGAAGGTATGGCTTGTAGAGGAAGCCGAAACTCAAATAACGGTCACGCAGGCGGAGAAGTCGTTGTCGCCGCATACGTACGACAAAAACATTCCCTTTTGTCGTTTAGTAAACGCTTCTTATAAAAAATATTCCTTTTGAATAAACTTAAAAGTCAAAGTGGTTTATACACCGTATAAAAGAAAGTTGTGTATACAATAAAATATGCCTCAACGAAAGGAGATTGAGACGAAGTCGCATACCTCGTATCCGACTTGACCCGACCGTTCTTTAATCTCCTGAATAATAAACTTGAGTTAATCTCTACTTGCTTATGAATCTTTTTCAAGTTCATTTTTCCTTTTTTACCATGTTATGAACATCATGTAATCAGTTAAGTTAATAATGTTCATTTTGTCGGTATTTGGTTCTTAAGTCAAAAATAGACTTCTTACATTACATGTTGTTAATTTGGTCATAGGTTCATTATATCCAGAATGGTATTCATGATGTAGATATCATATATGTCATATATATATATATCCAGTACATACATGCATTTATAATATTACATAATCATTTAGAGGTAAGAAATGAAATGCACCGTTCATGGAGACGGTAAGCCGTACGTACGCATGAACGCTACTTTCATTTCTATTTCGTATTTTATAGAATGGAATCATAATGATATAAAGGTATATTATAATTCCAGTATAATATCATATATAATATCATAGTTACATCCTTTATATGTCCCACATATGGTATTAACGAATCAAATCACTTTTAGGGGGCGGTAGTCCGCACTTCCTAAAATGAAGATATCGTGTTTACCCATAATGGAAACCATAAAGGTATTCCCAAAATGAAAAAAACAGAAGCTTAAGGAAAACATAAACATATTATATATCATATATAAAAATAGTGACATCATAATGGCCACCTTTGAAGGTGTTAAATGAGTATTGAACAATCATCGTTTCGGGAGGCAGAATTTCGCCATCCACGGAAACCGTATGTTCTTTAACCATTTGATGTAGTTTTGTGAGAGTGTAGCCCAAATATATCTTATAACAACATCCTATTATATTGAAGATACTGGTGTTGTTACAAAATAAGTAAATAAAAAGAGTTTAGGGGGTTGGAGAAGCAAAATAAAACAAATGAACATGAGAGAATGAATTACCTTAAAAAGTGTAACTCCTTTTGATTTGAGCCTAAAGGGTTCCTTTGAAAGGATTCTGCCCAAAGGGAATCCTCTAGGATGAGGAGAGGGATGTGGAGAGAGTAAATGGTCAGGGGTTGGACGAGCCAAAGGCTTGAGAAGTGTGTGAAATGAGGTAGAGGTGGGGGCCTTTTATAAGAGGAGAGGAGGGACACTTTTGGAAAGTAAAAATATATTACTTTATTTGAAAATGTGTTTCGGTTTCAAAAGGTCCCACATTGATATAATTCGTGGATAAGGTGATAAGGGTTCTAAATCCACTCATACAATTGGTTTTTGCCATGTGTAGTTCATAGATTTTACATTATCTTTCCATTTTATTTAAATCGTCAAATAATGATGTCATCACTTCATCATTATTATGTCATAAATAATTTAATTTATTTAATGTCTAAAAATCATAAAAAAAATACTATGATGTAGGAAATCTTTTTAGCTTTCCAATTACTATTTATAATCAAAAATATGATCTTTATAACCCCATGTAAAATATGTTTTTGAAAAACATTTCTTGTTTGTGTCATTTTTACTTTAACATTTAATAAAAAGTTATTTATGTCATTTCCAAACCAAAGTGTCTCCATGGGGTCCCCAAGTTGACCCATGGCTTTTCTTGGTCGGCCATGACACAACCAATAAGTTTGGGACATGTGTCTAGGTCATTTCCTATTATTAAAGCATTATTTATACCTTAAACTACCCTAATTACCACTAATCGCGATTAAGAACTTAATAAGTTACTATTCACCAAAAAAAATAATTTTAATCTCATTGAACCACATTTTGCTTCTTAATGAAAACCATGTATGTCGGATTTTCAAAATTCAATACACATTAGTGGTAAACTTTCATTTAACTTAAAAATCAGTTTGCTTGATTACCACTTAGTGGTTTCACTATTCATCAAAAATTGATGTTTTTCAGAAAATTACCAAAAATTCACCCTAAGCTATATTTGATATTCCGAATTCAAAAATGAAGTCTATTTTACAAAATTAAAATCATATAAGTCACATTAATTAATTTAATAATTAATTCCCTCTTCCAGAGCAAATAGTGTGTTTTTATGAAACAATAAGTATCAAAAGATTGACACCAATTTAAGTCTAATTTCAAAGTGAAATTGATTCCAATGACCACCATTGGATAAAATGGTAAAAATATATTCTAATTTCACTTCAAAACAAATTCAAAACATAATCTAATCATATAAATAAATTAGATTAAAAAGCAGTTTTGATGTAAAATTCAGTATTTTTCACTATTCATTAAAAAATAAACATTGTCAGAAAAATACCAAAAATTCACACAAGGTAAATTTTGATGTCCCAATTATAAAGGATAAGTTTATTTTGACAAACATAGTTTATAAAATTGTCAAAATATAGATTCAAAAATGTTTTTCCATCAAAAGGCAGTAAAACAATCTTTTAAGAATATTAGTGTATTCCATGCATAAGATTGTATATTTTCATTTTAAGCCTCTATAACATTATCTTAATCATTAATAAACATAGATAAAAATATCTATTATTCATTACTTACTTGGGATGTTACATCCTTCCCCCCTTTATAAAATTGTGTCCCCGCAATTTATTTACTTATCGAATAAATGGGGGTACTTATCCCTCATTGCATTTTCAGATTCCCATGTTGCCTCTTCAATCATGTGGTTTTTCCACAAAACCTTTACCTGCTTAATCACCTTATTCCGTAACACTTGCTCCCTGTGGTCAAGAATCTGGACCGGTTGTTCCTCATAAGATAGGTTCTCTTCCAGCTGAACTACCTCTGGACTCAAAACATGAGATGGATCTGGCATATACTTTCTCAACATTGAAACGTGAAAAACATTGTGTACCTGAGATAAACTCGGAGGTAAAGCCACTCGGTATGCAACTGATCCAACTCTCTCCAGAATTTCGTATGGTCCAACAAACCTTGGACTCAAATTTCCTTTCTTACCAAATCTCATCACGCTTTTCCAAGGAGAAACCTTGAGAAAAACATGATCACCTACCTCGAAAGATAGATCCTTCCTCCGGTTATCCGCATAACTCTTCTGCCTGCTCTGAGCTGTTCTCATGTGTTTCTGAATCAGCTGAACTTTTTCTTCCATCTCTTCTACCAATTCTGGTCCCATCAACTTTCTTTCACCCACTTCATCCCAGAAAGCTGGAGTTCGACACCGCTTCCCATATAATGCCTGAAATGGTGCCATATGTATACTGGAATGAAAACTGTTATTATATGAAAACTCAACCAAAGAAAGATGTTGGTCCCAACTTCCCTGATAATCCATAAAATAAGCTCGTAGCATATCCTCCAATGTCTGAATTGTTCGTTCTGACTGCCCATCTGATTGAGGATGAAAAGCTGTACTAAAATTTAATTCAGTACCCAACGACTTCTGAAGGCCTTTCCAAAAGTTAGAAGTAAACCTGGGATCATGATCCGATACAATGGAGAGAGGAACTCCATGTAACCTGACTATCTCTTTAAGATACAAACGGGAAAGTTGATCAAGAGAGAAAGTATCTCGTATAGCAAGGAAATGAGCAGATTTGGTCAAGCGATCAACAATAACCCAGATTGCATTATTACCTCGAGATGTCTTCGGTAATCCAACAACAAAGTCCATGGATATATTCTCCCATTTCCACTCTGGCACTGGTAAAGGCTGAAGCATCCCTTTCGGTAACTGCCGCTCTGCTTTAACCTGCTGACAAGTCAAACACTTCACAGTAAAATCAGCAATATCTCTTTTCATTCCATCCCACCAGTAATACTCCCGCAGATCTCTATATATCTTAGTACTGCCCGAATGAACTGAAAACGGAGAACTATGAGCTTCACATAACAACTCTCTATTCAACTGTGAATCACAAGGCACACACAATCTCTTCCCAAATCTCAAAACACAATCATTATCAATGTTGAATTCAGGCAACTTGCCTTTCTGAACCAGCTCTACCTTTTTCTGCAACTCACTATCTTGCTTCTGTGCTTGCTTGATTTTATCTGATAGAGATGATCTCACTGATACCTGAAACAAAACAGAAGGACTTCCTGCACCAACAACTTCTATGCCAAAGTTCATCAAATCGTTAACCAAAGGATCACGTTCTAAACGCAACATTGTTAATGAAGCATTACTTTTTCGACTCAAAGCATCAGCCACTTTATTTGCTTTCCCCGGATGGTAATGAATTGTACAATCATAATCCTTGATTAATTCTAGCCATCTCCTTTGTCTCATGTTTAACTCTTTCTGAGTGAATATATACTTTAAACTTTTGTGATTGGTATATATTTCACACTTTACTCCATACAAATGATGCCTCGAAATTTTTAAAGCAAAAACAACAGCAGCTAATTCCAAATCATGTGTAGGGTAATTTACCTCATGAGTTTTCAACTGTCGTGAAGCATAAGCAATTACCTGATCATTCTGCATTAGGACGCAACCAAGTCCTTTCAATGAAGCATCATTGTATATAACAAACTCACCATTCCTGGAAGGTAGTGCCAAAACTGGAGCATTCACCAATCTTTTTTTCAATTCCTGAAAACAATCGTCACATTCTTTTGTCCAGATAAACTTAACACCCTTCCGAGTTAGCTTAGTCATTGGACTAGATAACCGTGAAAAATTTCTAACAAACCTTCGGTAATAGCCCGCCAAAACAAGGAAGCTACGAATGTCAGTTACATTTGTTGGTCTTGGCCATTCTTCCACAACTTTTGTTTTTGCAGGATCAACAGTTATTCCATCTTTAGAAACAATGTGACCAAGGAAAGAAATTTGTTGCAACCAAAACTCACAATTGCTGAATTTCCCATACAATTTCTTTTCTTTTAAGGTTTGCAAGATAACCCTTAAATGTTTTTCATGCTCCTCTTTACTTTTAGAAAACACCAAAATATCATCAATGAAAACCACCACAAACTTATCCAAGAACTCATGGAAAATTCTATTCATTAATTCCATGAATACAGCATGTGCATTGGTTAGACCAAAAGGCATTACTACAAATTCATAATGGCCATATCTCGTACGGAACGCGGTCTTCGGAATATCTGCCTCTTTTACCTTCACCTGATGGTACCCCGATCTCAAGTCAATCTTTGAAAAAAACTGAGCTCCCTGAAACTGATCAAACAAATCATCGATATGAGGTAAAGGATATTTGTTCTTAACAGTGATATTATTCAAGGCTCTATAATCAATGCAAAGTCTCATAGAACCATCTTTCTTTTTAACAAATAAAATAGGAGCACCCCATGGTGATGTGCTAGGTCTAATGAAACCTTTCTCTAATAAATCTTGCAATTTCTCCTTCAACTCTAAAAGTTCAATTTGTGCCATTCGATAAGGGGGTTTTGAAATTGGCTTAGCATCAGTAACTAAGTCAACAGTAAACTCAACTTCCCGATCTGGTATTATTCCAGGCAACTCATCAGGAAAAACATCAGGATACTCATTTACCACTGGCACATCATTAATCTGAACAGTTCCTTTATTTCCAACGAAGTGTGGAAGGTAACATTCATTTCCATCTTTTACAAGTTTCTCGGCCTCTTGATATGTTATCAAAAGTAAGGGTTCATTCTTGTAAACAAACTGAAAGTCTTTCTGAAAAGAAACTTCTTTAGCTCTATAGTCAATCTTAGCATGGTAAATAGAGAGCCAATCCATACCCAGGATAACATCAAACTCTGCTAGAGGTAGAACAATAAGGTTTGCAAGTAGGTTCTTTCCACAGATAAGGATAGGAAGATTCTTATAAATTCTTTTTGCCTCGACATTTCCCCCAGGTGTTTTTACCAAAAGTTCAGGAGTCATTTTTTGAGATGATATTCCCATTTTACTAGAAAAGGTTTCAGAGATGAAAGAATGTGTAGACCCCGAATCAAACAACACACTGGCATAATCTGAAATAACAAACAAAGTACCTGATACAACTTCATTTGATGGCCCGACATCTGCTGAAGTAGTTGCAAAGGATTTCACCACCCCTTTCTGCTTGTAGTCTAACTACTTCCCATCACTCAAGCTCCTTGTCGGACACTCTTTTGCATAGTGCCCCATCTCATTGCACTTATAACATTTCACTAACTGTAAATCAAATTTGTTCTTACCTTCACCTTGATCCTTTTCAGTGCAATCACGAGCCTTATGTCCCATCTTACCACATCGGTAGCACTTCCCAGAATTCAGAAGACATTCCCCAGCATGCCTTTTGCCACATTTATAACAAACTGGAAACTTAGTTCTCTTACCATCAGACTTTTTTGAAGAATTCTTACCTTTCTCCTGCCACCACGGTCTCTTCTTTTGCTGGGTTTTATAGAAAACTTGGTCATCGGCAAACTCCATTTCCACCTTCTCAGCACATCGAACAAGCTTTTCATAACTTTTAAACTCACAAGAAGCTAATGCCCTTCGATATTTTGGCTTTAATCCTGAGTAAAAACGATTGATTTTACTATCAAGGTCCTGGATAAAATTTGGAGCATACCTTGCCAATCGAGTGAACCTTTCTTCATATGTAGCCACTGAGTCTTCCTCTTGCCTCAATTCCAAGAATTGCTCTTCCATACTAAGTCGAACAGCCTTAGGAAAATACTTCTCAAGAAACATACCTTTGAATTCATCCCAGTCAAGAGCATCAATCTCCTCGGCGTCCCTGATATTTTTAACCATAGACCACCACTGATCTGCTTCACCCTCCAAACGGTAAATAGCAAGACTAACCTTTTGATTGTCTGAACACCCCATGACATCAAAAATCTTCTCCAGTGCTTTTATCCACCCTTTAGCTAGCACAGGGTCAGATGATCCTCTGAATGATGGTGGATGTTGCCTCATGAAATGTTCCACCACTGACATGTTCCTCTGCGGTTGATCTGGCTGACCTCGTGCATGGATACCACCGCCATTTATCGCTTGAGTCAACTGCGCCATTACTGCAACAAACTGTTCGATTCCAATTCCGACCATTTCTGGATGCTGATTCGAAAGGTTATTTCCTTTTGTATGCCTTCCTAGCACTGCTTCCCTGTTTCCTCTGCGGAAAACCATTCTGAACAAACATGTCTTAGATGAAGCAACATGGTAATCTTTAAATGCTATATCATTTCGAAAAAAAATTTGGATAATCATTTAATAGAATTCTAACTCCTAAAGTTATCTAAACCGACCTTTGATACCAACTATAAGGCCCCAGCCTTAAAACTTACTTAATCTTGAGTTATTACAAGATTACACATTGAGGATCTTTTCAGGTTTAGAGTTTTAGAGAATTAGATCATAAAACTTGCATTACATTCCACATATAAACAAAGTGGTTACATAAAGATAGTATTCTTCATTCCCATCAATGGAAACACATTTAAAATTAAACATGGATTATTTCTTGACACATCCTTGACTCTATCATCTTATCATGTACCTTTCCCTTGATCTGTGAAAAACATTTCAAAACTTGGGATGAGTATAAAAACTCAGTATGGGTTATAAAAAAACATGGAAAGGAAACATGAGTTCATATATACATAAGAATGAAATCATACTTTACCCATAAAACATAGGCACTTTAACATACCTCATAAAATAATGAATAAATCATAGAAATCATAAGACATAAAGGTAACTTGAGGCATTCATATCATTCTTACGTAGGGAGTAACCCTCTTGGTTACGTTTGGAATACCCATCACATTATATTCCCTAAAAATCTCTTCGGAGAAACCTTAACGTTTCACTCCTTCGCATTACCCAATGCATTGGAGAGCTATAACGGGCTCACCCGCCCTTAGTTTATCACGGAACCACCCGTCTTCATAATAATGCCCAAGAACCATAACATAATCATATCACATAAAACATGCATAAAGGAAACATAAAATTTCCACATTTCAATCACGAGATATCAATAGAACACATTGATATAAAAACATTATGAAAACCATTTTCAATACTAAAATAAAAGAAAAGTAAAACATGGTATTTATTTTTCTTTTAAAAAGAAGGTATGGCTTGTAGAGGAAGCCGAAACTCAAATAACGGTCACGACGGCGGAGAAGTCGTTGTCGCCGCATACGTACGACAAAAACATTCCCTTTTGTCATTTAGTAAACGCTTCGTATAAAAAAGATTCCTTTTGAATAAACGTAAAAGTCAAAGTGGTTTATACACCGTATAAAAGAAAGTTGTGTATAAAATAAAATATGCCTCAACGAAAGGAGATTGAGACGAAGTCCCATACCTCGTATCCGACTTGACCCGACCGTTCTTTAATCTCCTGAATAATAAACTTGAGTTAATCTCTACTTGCTTATGAATATTTTTCAAGTTCATTATTCCTTTTGTACCATGTTATGAACATCATGTAATCAGTTAAGTTAATAATGTTCATTTTGTCGGTATTTGGTTCTTAAGTCAAAAATAGACTTCTTACATTACATGTTGTTAATTTGGTCATAGGTTCGTTATATCCAGAATGGTATTCATGATGTAGATATCATATATGTCATATATATATATCCAGTACATACATGCATTTATAATATTACATAATCATTTAGAGGTAAGAAATGAAATGCACCGTTCATGGAGACGGTAAGCCGTACGTACGCATGAACGCTACTTTCATTTCTATTTCGTATTTTATAGAATGGAATCATAATGATATAAAGTTATATTATAATTCCAGTATAATATCATATATAATATCATAGTTCCATCATTTATATGTCCCACATATGGTATTAACGAATCAAATCACTTTTAGGGGGCGGTAGTCCGCACTTCCTAAAATGAAGATATCGTGTTTACCCATAATGGAAACCATAAAGGTATGCCCAAAATGAAAAAACAGAAGCTTAAGGAAAAAATAAACATATTGTATATCATATATAAAAATAGTGAAATCATAATGGCCACCTTTGAAGGTGTTAAATGAGTATTGAACAATCACCGTTTCGGGAGGCAGAATTTCGCCATCCACGGAAACCATATGTTCTTTAACCATTTGATGTAGTTGTGTCAGAGTGTAGCTCAAATATATCTTATAACAACATCCTAGTATATTGAAGATACTGGTGTTTTTACAAAATAATTAAATAAAAAGAGTTTAGGGGGTTGGAGAAGCAAAATAAAACAAATGAACATGAGAGAATGAATTACCTTAAAAAGTGTAACTCCTTTTGATTTGAGCCTAAAGGCTTCCTTTGAAAGGATTATTCCCAAAGGGAATCCTCTAGGATGAGTATAGGGATGTGGAGAGAGTAAATGGTCAGGGGTTGGCCGAGCCAAAGGCTTGACAAGTGTGTGAAATGAGGTAGAGGTGGGGGCCTTTTATAAGAGGAGAGGAGGGGCAATTTTGGAAAGTAAAGAAATATTACTTTATTTGAAAATGTGTTTCGGTTTCAAAAGGTCCAAAATTGATATCATTCGTGGATAAGGTGATAAGGGTTAGAAATACACTCATCCAATTGGTTTTTTCCATGTGTAGTTCATAGATTTTACATTATCTTTCCATTTTATTTAAATCGTCAAATAATGATGTCATCGCTGCATCATTATTATGTCATAAATAATTTAATTTATTTAATGTCTAAAAATCATCAAAAAAACTACTATGATGTGGGAAAGTTTTTTAGCTTTCCAATGAATATTTATAATCAAAAATATGATCTTTATAACCCCATGTAAAAATTGTTTTCGTAAAACATTTCTTGGTTGTGTCATTTTTACTTTAACATTTAATAAAAAGTTATTTATGTCATTTCCAAACCAAGTGTCTCCATGGGGTACCCAAGTTGACCCATGGCTTTTCTTGGTCTTCCATGACACAACCAATAAGGTTGGGACATGTGTCTAGGTCATTTCCTATTATTAAAGCATTATTTATACCTTAAACTACCCTAATTACCACTAATCGCGATTAAGAACTTAATAAGTTATTATTCACCAAAAAAATTATTTTAATCTCATTGAACCACATTTTACTTCTTAATGACAACCATGTATGTCGTATTTTCAAAATTCAATACACATTAGTGGTAAACTTTCATTTAACTGAAAAATCACTTTGCTTGATTACCACTTAGTGGTTTCACTATTCATCAAAAATTGAAGTTTTTCAGAAAATTACCAAAAATTCACCCTAAGCTATATTTGATATTCCGAATTCAAAAATGAAGTCTATTTTACAAAATTCAAATCATATAAGTCACATTAATTATTTTAATAATTAATTCCCGCTGCCAGAGCAAATAGCGTGTTTTTATGAAACAATAAGTATCAAAAGATTGACACCAATTTAAGTCTAATTTCAAAGTGAAATTGATTCCAATGACCACCAATGGATAAAATGGTAAAAATATATTCTAATTTCACTTCAAAACCAATTCAAAACATAATATAATCATATAAATAAATTAGATTAAAAAGAAGTTTTGATGTAAAATGCAGTATTTTTCACTATTCATTAAAAAATGAACATTGTCAGAAAAATACCAAAAATTTACACAAGGTAAATTTTGATGTCCCAATTATAAAGGATAAGTTTATTTTGACAAACATAGTTTATAAAATTGTCAAAATATAGATTCAAAAATGGTTTTCCATCAAAAGGTAGTAAAACAATCTTTTAAGAATATTATTGTATTCCATGCATAAGATTGTATATTTTCATTTTAAGCCTCTATAACACTATCTTAATCATTAATAAACATAGATAAAAATATCTATTATTCATTACTTACTTGGGATGTTACACATTATAAGTTTACAATAATGACAATTGGATTAACTAATTAACCCTCCACATTTATATAAATAATGAACAAATTATTCAAGGAATATAGTGATAATTTTGATACAGTATTAATTTATTATATTTTTTATTCTAATAGCTAAAAGGGCCATGATAATCACTTGAGGATCATACTTGGTACTCATAGAAAGAATTTTCTATATGGGGAATTTATTAAGTGTGAGTTATTGGTTCAATCATATTATTTTCATGGCCGTATTGTCTATAAGGATAGAATCTTACTTGATCCTATGCAGATAAAGGCTGTCAGAGAATGAAATACAACAATGAACATAATCAAGGTATCTAGTTTCATTTGTTTGGAAGGCCACTATCAGTGATTCATTCATAATTTTTCCCAATTTTCAAGCTGATTAACCAATATTACACAAAAAAGAGGTTATGTACATATGGATAAAGGATTGTGAAGAATTTTTTTTATGAATTTAAGAGGATATTATTCAATTCTCCAATTTTGACTCTACCATAATGATATAATGAATTTTAAATATTTAATGATTCATTAAAGAAGGTACTTGGTTGTTCCTTATGAAAAATCATTATGTTATTTCATATGCATCAATATAGTTGACAAATCATAAATATAACTATCCAACCCATGATCTCGAGTTGGTTAATGTAATAGTTTCTATGAATATATAGAGAATTTATCTTCTTGGTAAAATATGTGAGATATAAACAGACCATAAGAGGGTAAAATAAATCTTTTCATAGAAAAATCTCAACATGAGTCAAAAGAGATTGGTTGAGATACTAAAGTATTATTATTTTCCAATAAACTATCACTAGAAGAAGGAAAATAATCCCAAAAAATTATTAATAATGAAGGACCAGAGATTTCTAAACTAAAAGATGATTAATATGGATCATTTGTTCATGGATTTAGTAATGATGGACATTTGGATTATTAAGGAATGTGATTCATAACCCCCTTTTAAAATGAATGTGAAACCACCTCTATTTCTAAAAGATAAAAAAGTATGAATTTTATGATGATATTTTTTGTAGAAAATTAATTTTGTGAGTGATTAGAAGTTGAGAGAATTTTTTTATGAAGATGATGTTCTAAAATTTTGAAAGGGATTATGTGGTAAATATTTACATGAGATAAAAATGGAATTGTGTGATAACACTCATAGCTCAAATTTCTCAATACACCATAATAGAACTAATTTGTATAGTGATTTGAGTGGACTTTTTTTGGGATAACATGAAGCATGAAATTATTGATTGTGTGTCTTGATGTTTGGTATTGCAATAAGTGAAGGCTAAGATATAGTATCAAAATAGATTCATGAAACCGATTCTTATTAATATATTGAAATGGGGTGAAATTACTATAGACTTTTTCACAAAATTGAAAAGGTCTCAAAGAATGATTGATGTAATATGGGTTATTACTATTCAACTAACCAAATCTACACATTACCTCACTATAAGACTGGATTTTCTTTTTGGTCACCTTACAATTTTTTATATTAATTATGTTATAATAATTAATGGGGAACCCATTTTTATTAGGTCTAATAATGATACCCATTTTACATTGATATTCTTGAAGATTATTTAGGATGATCTTGATACTGGATACAACCTACTATCCTCAAACATAAGAACAATCCAAAAATACATTTCGAACATATGAATACATATTGAGGTCATACATGAATGACTTTAAAGGGGAGTGGGATCATTATTTACCTTTTTGGGAGTTTTAATACACTAATTATTTCTATTTAAGTATTCAAATGGTGTCATATGAATCATTATATGGAAAAATATGTCATACTCTAACGTTCTGGGATAATGCTTGTGAAAAAAAATTGTAGGCCCATGGTAAAAAAAATTAATACAATTTAGGTTCATTTTAATGTAGATAAAATTATGAAAAATATGTATACCAATAAAAAGAGGTAAGATTTTAATTTCTTGTGGGTGATCACTTTTTTTTGAAGTTATCTTTATACAAGGGTGATATAAGGTTCGATAAGAATAGAAACGGATCCCCATGTATATAGGACCCTTTTGAATTTTTAAAAGAACTAGAGCTATGTATTATTAATTATAAACAACAACAATAATATCTAAATTACATAATTTTTTATATATATCATTGTTAAGAAAGTACTTGCAAGGCCCTATTCATGTGCTCACCTCTAAAGAGATAGAATTGTAACCTGATATATCTTACCGTGAAGAGTCAATCCTAATTATTTATACTACAAATAAAGTATAGAGGAATAAGATGACTCAACATGAAATGTTACTTTAGAGGAATAAAAAATATAGGAAGTAAAATGGTAACCATATGATGTTATGAATAAGAACCACCCTCATTTTCGTATAATGTAATATCCATGAAAATTTTAATGGTAATTTTTTATGGGAGATAACAATGTAAAACCTGAGACTCAATTATAAAAGGTTAATGTTTTATTTTAATAAAACTATAATAAAATTAAAAATTAAAAATTTCATGGAGAAAGCAAAAAAATTTATTGTTTTAGTATCTATTTTGAACTTAATTGGTCAAAATTATTCTAGAATTGATTTATGATTTTTTCAAATAGAAATAATATTTTATGAATAATAAAAAATGTAGTATTTTACTATTCCAAAATTTATATATAATAATGTATAGTAATACATATAATTAAATATTTCATAACTATTGAAACTATATAAATAAAAATTAGGTCATTAGGAAGAGAAAAATTTATTTTTTAAAAATGTTTTTATTTTATCCAAAAATTGATATTCTTTAAAAAGTCATAATGTATATCCAATTTAATTGATTAAAATAATATTTAACAAACAATTATTAAAATTAAATTTCTATACTATATATCTGAATATAGGAATTTAAATCCGTATAATTTTTATTATAGTCTTACAGTTAATATAATAGCATCTTATACAAGAAAAATTCATTTCTTGAAAAACTATTTTTTGACAACTTTTTTGGGTATAATTTAAAATACAATTTTCCACTTATACGAGTTTAAATTGGTATATTAAATTCCTTATTAAGGATTTTAATAGTTAATATTTATTAAAAATTTACACATAATGTTTTCTCACAGTTATTAGTAAAAACTTTAATTATTATAGATAAAGTTAAAACAAGGTTTTGCATGTTACATTCTTTTATCTTAAAATAAATTTTACACAAATTGTAATTAAATTAATAAATTGGATTTCATATATAGAATATTTGGTTCCAAATTATATATTATTTTTCATTTTATTTAATGGTTATTGGATAAATTACATTTATTAAATAAATAGTTATCGTGTTGAAAACTAAAATTTTTCAATTGAGTAACCATAGAGGTAAAGGAATTAAAATGTTTAAAACGTGTTTAATTTTATTTGTGGAGGTTTTTATCAACCCTAAATTCTATAAAAACTACTATTTACAAATTTTTTAGGCACTAGAGGTGAGAGTAAATTCTCGTTATTTAATAGTTTTGATTATTTTTAAAAAGGCCACTCCTCAATTATAAAAGGTAATTACATCCCTACACTTCTTCGCACGTCTCTAGAAATTTTTATCAACAAAAACCTACCAAAATATCTCTAAAATATCCATAAAATTTATAGATGTGTTTTTGTTCTCAACATAACAACCCTTGGGTTATTAAGAATTGATCTAAAACTGGCTTCACCAAGATAAAGTAATATATCTTATCCAAGATCATTATTTTTCTCTTTCTTATTTTACAACCATATATTATATTTTAATTCTTGATATATAAAAAAAATGTATATAACATAAGTGGATATGTTATTATGTTTATGGAAAAATATTTATCCATCTTCCTCTCCATCAAATGGGCACAAAATCAATCACCTCTACGTAAAACATACTACCACCTCGTAAACCGATGGAAATTGTTTTCAACACCGAATCACATGAATAGTTATAATAATGTAAATAATGGATATAAATTATAAATATTAAATGATATAATTTATTAGAAATTAATATATCATCCACCTACATACCCTTTTACCCATAAAAAATTATATCATCACTTTCGTATATGTACAACCATCTGTCTCCACGAAGAAATGTAATTCATTTTCCATGTCCAATATTCATGAATAGTTATAAAAATATATTTATTTATTTAATAGGAAATATTTAAAATTAAAATAATTTTTTATATTATGAATCTATATCATTTTCACAAGAACTTGATCTTTCCTTATAAAACACGCAAGAGAAAACAAGGTAATTAACATCTGAAACAATGAAAATAATGAAATATTAAAACAAACCAATGGTAAAATGTTATAAAAACATCATATATGATATTATTAATATAAATATAGTTCCTTTTTAAATTAATAAAATTCTTAAAACCATTATAAAATATGTTAAATAATGTTTAACCACTGGGAAGCGTGATTTAAGGGATTTCATCTCAACTTACATTCCACTGAGACATATTTATTAATATAAATATATTCACTTTTATATGGTTTATATACTAGAGATTTGATGAATTTAACTTCAATACCTATTTATTAATGATTTTTAATGTTTCAATTCATGTTTATTATTTCAAAGGCTTATAATTTAAATATTACTGTAGCGGTAAAAATAAATTTACAGTCTCACTTTTTTGGGATTTATTTAATTTTCATTGTAGGAACCTTATAATTTATACTTCAATATATGAAATAAATTTATAACCATCTTTAAATTTAATAAATTTATATATTTTCTTCCAAATTTTCAACTCATTGTTACTTCAAACAATTAATGAATAGTTTAAAATAAATTCCATTTGTATTTCTCTTTAATTTGGTTATATTTTTCTTCCAGGTCAATGTTTTCAAAAACATTGTAAAAAAATTATTATTATATTCTAAAAAAATTTATTATGTACATTTTAAATTATTTATGTGTTTTAAAAAATGTTTGAAATGATTCTTTCTACGATTTTTTGAAAGGGATATTTTTAAAATATTATCAAAAAGAATGTTTTTTAATTTATACAGTGATAATAAACATCCATGCTGAGGTAACCATTTTACGAAATGATGATTCTTCTATAAAAATTCAATGGTTTTAAAAATAAAACTCTTTAATGAATAATTATTTTAATATTTTACTTATATTCCTTTTATTCTCCTAAATCAACTACTTTTATTTAAAAAAACTATATTACTGATGAACTAATGGTCACCTCTCATCTCTTGATTAATTTTGTTATTGTTAACTTTATATTGAAATAATAACTCTATTGTGATCATTTATAATTAGAAATTATATTTATTATAAATATAATTATTATCTATCTCATGTATAGGGTTATTTATTAAACCTTATACAATTTATATACATGGTGTTTACTTTGAAAGTTATTTGATTAACTATAGAAATATTGATAAATTCATATTATTTATTAAATATTAGTATTTTTTATAAGTAAAATTGTTTTGGAATTAAATTTTTCATTCTATATATGAGGAATTATTTTTATATACAGTTATGGATGGGGCTCAAAATTATATAGCCCCTCGATGTATCATTACGTCTCATGAGACAAATCAGTTGGCCAAATTAAATGAGTTTTTACCCATATTTTTAAACCATATTATGAAAGGTATTGATTTTATAGATACCATGATGTATTAGATCATGGAATGAATAATGAATAATTATCATCATTAATAATTCAATTATTATTATCCAAGATATTTTTTCATTGATATTATCTGAGGATTCATTTTGTGCTCAAGTTATTAAATGGAATTTGGTTTCACTTATATACATTGTCATATTGATTATTCATTATTGATTCATGATATATTCTATTGTATAAAACCCTTAATGATAATATTGGCATCAAAATCTATGCCAATTATGGATCAAGATTAGCCAAAACCTTTTGGGATAACATTGGACCCTTACGAGGAAAAAAAATCTCCAAAGTGGTCTACTTCGTGAAGCTTTGTCGCCAATCCCCTAACCACCATGAATGGAGCAATGCCTAGTATCCAAAAAACTCTTTGAATGTTGAGAAGTTGTGATGGAAGGATCTACAAGTGTGACAAGACCTATGAACCTTCGGGTATTAGTAATGGAAGCCTATGTGAGTTTGACAGATCTTCCTCCGTAGGTGAAGTGTGGTTTCCTTCACAGTGCACCTCTGACCATCGTGATACCTTGTGACTATAAATAGGAATGTCATCCCCACCCAAAGGATTTATACTGTGACATTTTTCCTTCTAAGATCTCATTTCTTGAAGAACCCATTTCCATGAGAACTTCTGTGAAAATGCATCACCCACGGTATTTGAGTATCATGAACCAACTTTCCTTTTATTTTGATTTTCCTTTGATTCTAGTGGGGATTACCTTAAAAAATCCCCACATGAATCACAAAGTTAGTTTTCTCTTTTTTCTACTCGGGGCTTCACGGACCATTCATCATTTACGAAGCACCCTCAAAACACATATAGACTCCATGCCTCCACTAGGTCACCATGCTTATCTAATCTCCTCACTTCAAGGAGACCCATTTTTCCATGCTTAATGAAGCATCCTTTGTCACAAATCTCATTATCTTCATAATTCACAAGAGCATCATGAATCCCTACATAGTGAGGCATTCTTCTTTGTTAACCCCTCCCATGTACGGCCAGCCAGAATCATATAAAATGATTTCCTAATTCCACATTGGTGTTTCAAATTATGTGGTCGTACCTTATGATTCTTCACACAATCACACTAATTGCTATTTCTTCTTCAAATAGCCATGAAAAAGTTTTCCCCTCAATTGACCACTCCTAAACATCACTCTCGTATGACATTACTTGTGGACTCCCTTCCCCAAGTGTGGGTTGGTACAAGTTATGTACGTCTAAGGGGTGAGGATTGATTCATCATCGTCTGAGAAGAAATAAGTTAAACTATCGAGCATCCACATCCTAAACGCATGACATTATATTGTGATCAACACATGCATGACAAGTCCGAGAGGACATGAAGGAGAATGAGAATCAGTTCCATCCACACACACACACACAGACACACACACACACAGATATATATATATATATATATATATATATATATATATATCCCTTTGGTCATTATCACCATGTGCACCTCAGATAGTCTCCATGTAAGCTCAAAACCTCCTCTTAGGCTTCCCTTCTGGAGTAATTCCCAATATCGACCTATTTAGGCCACTTACCATGTGTAAGACCAGCACCATCCCTCATGGATTCACCCTCTCGACATGATCGTTAGGTCTGTTGCTACCTATTGTTTCCCAAACTGATCATGACCGATATGGTCTTAGAGTAATCAGTGGCCATGATATCCTCTTTGGGCCACTAACTATGAGTATGCCCCATGTCCCTCATCCCACATGACGTAAACTATATTCCCCACCAAACTACATGTAATTTGATCCCTGCCCTCTAAATATGGTATGTAGGAATCATGTCTAAGGTTCAATCCTATCATTCCCCACTATCTATTTGTCTGAACTACTTCATCTTGATTCATTCATCCAGCATGACATTAAACTGTAACCTATGAACTACATGGGTTTTGATCCATTTCAAATATGTAGGATTCCTCAATGAGGTTTAATCCCTACCAATGTTAAACTCTAGTGCTCCCTCCTAGGGATATACCCTCATGATGTGACATCATCCCTTTTTGGGAAACATCTCCTAGATCTGCCTCCCTGAGGTGTTTCGATCCATCCACATTGGCATCTAACCCTTTATATGCCCCACACTAAACTCACACACCTCCAACAAAGAATGTCTCTCTTGATATGGGTATCTAGCCATAGGAAATCTCATAGAACGTCATTGGGTCTATGTCTATTCTGTGCAATCTAATTGTATGACTCCATCCAGAACTACATGAACTTTTATTCTCATCCAATATGATACTTAGAAGGCGTCCACAAAGATAAAGCACATCATCCATTTGTATCCTTATTTCTTCTTTGAGACTTTTCATATTCATAAGATCATGCCCCTATTTAGAGGCTCAACTTAATTCATGTCCATATCCATGCACTCCATTTTCTAATAGTCACCTCCCCAGGTGTCTCATCACCCCACCATACTACATGGACATTGATTCCATGCTATAGGGATATGTAGGAAGCTTCCCCAAGTTTCAATCACAACACCATCATATTCAAGTTGATTCTATATCATTCATCCTCATACTTCAATACTTCCTCAATATCCATCCTAATTTTACCTAGGCCACCACATCCTAGTGATTTCATGCCATCCATCATCTAATTGATTCCACTAGTAGCACTGAGGAAACTAACCATTTATATTCCCCGAACCACCCATTCAACATATGTGATTTTTTAGCCCTATCTTCTATATAGGTGATGACACTGAAAAACACATCCCCAAAATATTCCAAATTACTCCATTAATTATCCAAGAGTGTAGCCCATTTCACTAGATTTGATTTTATAGTTCGTAGGGCCAGAATATAGCTACAGATTAGGAGTTATGGAAATTTTATGTTGGGCTGGAATAATGGTTCATAGAGCCCATTTGCAAAGATCCCTCCGCAATCACGGAGCAGAGAAACTTGACTTAAGCCTTCGCGAGCACTATGAAGGCCATGATGGTAGCCTTCGTGACTATGATAAGCTCGAGAGGAACTTCCCCAGAGCCTCTTCAAGCACAGTGAAGGCTATGACAGTCGAATCTGTATTTACAAGGAACAAGAGAGAACTACCTCCATTTTCAGAGTGCCACTTACTTCGTGCCATAATTTGCTCTTCGCAGCACACATTTGAGCTCTATGGGGATCTCCACTGACCTCCATCGCCTATAAATACCCAGATAACCCCCTTAAAATGCATGGTTATGCCACCTCTTGGGTGGTCGATCTCCCAAGTTGTAGAGCTCCCGATAACTGTGAAGTGATTCACTTCAGAAAGGGCTCTGCACTTTGTGAAGGAGGGAGCTACTTTGGGTTGCTCGAGGCAGCACAAATCACCTTTTCTTCATGAGTCCCTCAGCTCCATGAAGCCCCTTTGCTCTTCAGGAACTTGTGCTCTATGAGATCCTGAGCTCCGAAAAGCCTCATTACTTCATGAGAACCTATGCTCCATGAGGCCCCTACTTCGTGAGACCCCATGCTCCACGAGCAGCTTTCCTTCATGAAGCTTCTTCGCGAGACCCCATGCTCCGTGAACACCTTTACACAACAAAGCTAATTCATGAATAACTATCCTTTGTAAGGATGGAACCTTCCCTACTGTCACTAACCCCCATGAAAAATGGAGAGTCACACTGCAAACTTTTTGGTTCGTGACATCAGCATTTTCTATTGCGCCCTTATGCACACCAACCTTCCAAATATGGAATACCCTAATTCGAGATACTCCTCCATACTCCATGAAATACCATGATTGGAAATATTCATCTTGGTCACTTTCACAATTCTTGAGTTGATATTATCATCTTCAATTCCCTGAGTACCTCGAGTCGAACCATTCCTCAAGCAACACCTCCAAACCTGATCACCTGACTCCTATGCCAGGTTGAACCAGAAAAGGCCTCTCTTGTGTAATCCCCAACACCAGCCACATCTAGGAACCTTATTCCTAATAATACTCTCTACATGAATATAAACTATAGAACACACTATGTGTGAAACATAGGATTCCTCTTTCTCTAAAAAAGATGTTCCTTATGTTCGAAGCATAAGATTACAAACCGTCCTCTCTACATGACTATAAACTGTAGAACACACTATGTGTCAAACATAGGATGAATATTTCTCTATATAAGTGATGCCTTATTTCCCAAGAATAATATTCCAATAATACTCTCTACATGACTATAAACTATAGTACGCCCTATAATACCAATATAGGATTCCTCTTGCTCCAAACAAGAGATGCGTTATGCACCAAGCATAAGATGCCAACAGTCCAATCTATATGACTTTAAACTGTAGTACACCTTATATGAAAAATATGGGATGCCTCTTTCTCAGAATCAGAGGTTCCTTAAGTTCCACGAATAAGATGCATCATACCATGATTACAGTGGCATACTTTCAAGATAATTGGAATCCGTTCAAACATTCCTTCACTCCACCTTATGATTTGTGTGTCCTTCATTTGGATCTTTATCCTCTTTAATATTTGAAGGGATCCCCTAATGGCCTAGTCCAATGACACCTCAGCTCACCTACCATCCTGGGCCAATGCCCCAGAGGACTTTGGACAACACTTTGAGTCTGGTCCTGTGTTTCGAACATGGTTACCAGTCGACCCACATTTGTTTGTCCTCATTTTAGGCTAAAGTGATATGGATGTTGTGTTTTGAACACGGTAAACAGTTACCCTCCATCTTCATGACACCCATGCCATGTTTAGAATGTTGGGAATGTGATTCACATTTTTCATCTTCCTTTGTTCAGACTAATTTCAACACCCCTGGCGTTATCCCACTTAGGCACTAGCACATAGGGGAAGGACTAAATTACATGCCTCAACTCACCGATGGGTTGAGATGCCCTGATGGCTAGACCTGAGGAAGAAACCCGGGATGCTTCATTGCATAAGACCCATCCACCATTTTCACTCATTAACGACACCTGTTATTCTTCCTTATGTAAGCCCCACCCACCATTTCTGCTCCTTAGCGGCACTTGGGCTGCTTCCTTGCATAAGCTCTGTTCACTATTTCCACTCTTTAGCCGCACCTGGGTGGCTTCCTTGCATAAGACCCATACACCATTTCCACTCATTAATGGAACTTTTTTTGCTTCTTTCATAATCCTCATTCACTATTACCACTCCACAATGGCACCATGGTCATTTTCCAAGTGTAATCCTTGTTTAGCACCGTTTGTGGCTGCACCTTTGAACTACAATCGTTAGGCCAGTTGTTTTCTTCTTATTTATCAAAAATAGCATGAATCACGTGAGATTAGAGTAAACACTAACCATTATATCCTATGTGGGCCGTCGTAGAGTGTATGTCCCAAGCCCTTCATTTTGAATATGCAAACATTGATCCATATCTCCTAGACAAAGTATGTATGAAGAATCCCTATGGTTCAAGCCCCACACCCATTGGTCCCAACCACATAACATCAGTTCACCCCCATCCTACATGACTTTAAATTGTATTCCCCCCTTTCATCCTGTATGATTCTAAACTATACGCATTCAAATTATATGTTCTTTGATCCCTATCTCTTAAATAGGGTATGTAGGAAGCCTCCTTGAGGTTCAACCCTATCTAACGGTAAGCCGTTGTGATCCCCATCTAGCGGTAAAACATTGTGACATCAATCAATTGGTATGTTGTTTTGATCCCCATATAGTGGTAAGCCATTGTACCCTCATCCAATCGTATGCCGTTGAAGACCCCTTTGTTGGGACTCCCATATCTGGTCCATTGCAGTGACGTCAGACCAACTCCCGAGATTCTAACAAATAGTAAGCCCCAACATTATCATCAGGTCACTAACCTCTGTATACACCCTGATTCCATGCCTCCATCTTGAACTACGTGGGATTTTATTCCCTACCATGGGGATATGTAGGAAGCCTCCTGGAGGTTCAATCCCATCACTCATGTATCATCCTAGTCTCTCACTTGAGCCATTGCATTTCAAGAAGTTCAAGCCCCAACATAAAGTTTCTGCTTCCTCTGGGTCCCATCCACATCTCCATTCCAATGGGCCACCTCCTCAGGTGTCCCATCGTCCCACCAAACTACACTGATTTTGATTCCCTGCCATAGGGATATTTAGGAAGACATTATGAGGTCTAATACCAACACTATTGTCACTTTCACGATGGTTCCATTTAATTTTTCACCCACTTCATTCAGTCTTACATCGCTCATCCTGATTTTGACCCAGGCTGCCACATCCTGGAGAGATCATGTCATCCATCCCATCGCCACTCCATATAGCCCACAAGCAGAGAACCATGTGTAAGCCCCTCACAATCCACAATCATTAAACCAAGAGTGTCCCTCTTGCAATGGGTTGTTATCCATGCGTACACCCTAGCATGTTTCTAGGCCCTTTTCCTTTTTGTAGACCCCGATTCCATGTTTCATCCTTTGAACTACATGGGTTTTGATCTCTATCTCCTAGAAAGGGTACGTAGGAAGCCTTCCTGAGGTTCAATCCCAGCCAATGGTATACCTTTGTGTCTCCCTTTCCAGGGTTCAGATTCCCTAATCCTCCCTCAATGGTGTTCAGATTATACATTATAGTGTTACATATTCCCTTTATAGGACACACCACGTTGGGTCCTCTCTCATTGAGCGTTATGTTCCATCCATTCGGTGTCCCCCTTTATGGGGTGCACTTTCCCGGATCTACCCTAAGTAGTGTCTAGATTAGACTTCATGGTGTGAAATCATCCCTTTATGGGACACACAATCCTAGGTCTTCTCTTATTGAGCATTCTGATCCATCTACCTAGTAAACAGTCCCGGTGCTCCCTCCTAGGTATGTACCAATCCAATCCACCTCCATGGGGCATTCTGATCGTTCTCATTCTGTATCCACGTGATGTTAAACTCGCAACATACCTAGTGTTAAGAATGGGAAGCTGAGGAAAACCTTATATACATGACTCTGGTAGAAGATATCCCATGACTAATGTGGGATGCCTCAGGTTTTTTTCCCTTGATATGCCCTATTATGAGGAATAATACAGGTTTCCCAATGTTCAAGCATCAAAAGATGCCCTGACATGCCTGATGTTACCGTCTACTCTGACTGAAGGTTATTACCCTATCAAGACCCCTTGGAATGCCCTGACGAATGTAGCATAATTAACTGGAATCCAAAAAGATATGGAACATGGAATGATATTCACAAACAATGTCTTAATCTTTAAGGGAGACCTGGACTAAGTGACGAATTCTAAGTAGGAATCCACAAAAGGAGGAACCAACATCCCATCATCCCATTTCGATAAAGGATAAAAGATCCCTGAATAAGTGAAGGATCCCACAAAACTTTGTAAAGTGGGAATGAGGTGGAAACAATCCGCGTGTCCTCACCAAACAGATGCGCACCCCAGAAAAAGTATCGGAAACAATAGGGTACATAAAAAACCCCAATGATTTTCAATCTAAGCCAATGGTAAACTTTGGTGTCCCCTTTTCTGAGACCCAGCTTCTCTAATCTATGCTTTGTGGTTTGCAAATCATATTTCATGGTCTAAATCCTCCCCTTTTTGGGACACACTATTCCAGGTCCATCTTTGTTGTACGTTATAATCCATCCATCCAGTAAAATACTTCCAGGTGTTTCCTAATAAGGATGTACCAATCTGATCCACTCTTTCTCGTGCTCTAATCAGTCCAATCCATCTAATCTAGACATTAAACATTCGTAATACCCTGTGTCAAACATGGTAATACAAGGACAACCATGGAGACATGCCTCTTTCATAAGATTCATAACATTCAATGTGGGATGCCTCAGGCTTCTGAACCATCAAGAAGCCCCTAGATAAGAGGCAATTTTGGTGTACTAAGGTTCCAGTGTTCAGAAAAGGTAGTGTTGCCCAATGTAACTACTTCCCAAAATGAAATTTTTTTCTCTATCTTAAAACCTTTTAAAAGTTCTGATACTATCATCATAATTAACTGACATCCACAATGAGATCGTGAAGTGTTAAGTTTACAGAACAATATCTTAACCTATAAGGGATACCTGGACTAGGAAACAAATTCTGAGGAGGAATCCATGGAAGGAGAGACCAATATCCCATCATCCTATTTCGATCATAGAGAAAAAAACACTGAAGAAGTGATGAATTCCACCCTCATTTAGAAAAGGAAAATGTTGGGAAACAATTAGTGCATCCCCATAGATGGTGCGCACCCTGATGGAAATAATCGAAATATAAAATTTTAACCTGATGTCAAAGTTTTCACTTTAAATTGTGGGGATTAGTATTGTTAATGAAATCAAAAAATAAGTGTTCTATTGGATCCAGTCATTTGGAACCTGGTCCCGCCAATAAAATAGTGGCTCTGGTGTGTCCCAAAGCTCCTTTTCTAAGAGGAACACTATTTGATAAGGAATCAATTTCTGAAGTTGATCAGGCCAAGAAAATCATAGATGTGAGTAGAACCAATGACAGGGTTGAACCTAAATCCAACAGGGACGATCTTATCGAGGTGGGATCTAGTGATGAAGATCAACCGCATGACATGGATCCCAACCCATATGATATAATTTCATAGGGGGATCCTACTACCCAAATAATTTACGTGTTACCATAATACGAAACCACTAACTAGGAGGATATGGATGAAGCTGATTCTAATTGGGAGGATAGTTAGGATATCTGTCACCGTTTATGAAAGCTGATCAAGCTCTTTATTGAAAACAACTCACAATCAGAGTGGATAAGACGGATGGGATCACTTCATCCATGTCTATGAGACCTATGTGTTGTAGGGGTAGACACCCAAGGTCCACATACGGTCATCCATGATTTCCTTGCTGAGAATATATAGGAGATCAACCGTAGATTCAGAATTTTTTATTAGCAGAGAAAATCTGTAAACATTCAGAAGCTTCAGGAGGCTGAACAAGAGATCCATCACATATAAATTTAGATGAATTGGAATTCTTCTATCACTAGCACCCAATCATAACTCATATCATGATTACGGGTCCAGTTTTCAAAATCCAAAGAATGGTTGAGGCGAGCATCTCATGAGGTGGCTGATATCTGAGCTAAGTGGGATAGATTATGGATTAGGGATGACGAAATTCACCCTAAAGCTAATGAATATGTAATAGAGCTCAAGAAATGACCAAAAATCATGGTCACCACACACCAAATAGTAGTGGAGCTGAGACACTCCATTAAAAGGGGCAATTAATAGGGAACATGTCTCACGAAACTCAAAAACATATTTATATTCTATCTTGTTAATTTCAACTAAGGGCATAGAAATAATTTTACTTTATTTTATTAGTGTATTTCAATTGTATGTATGAAACAAGGCTTTAATAATTCCTAAGCTCACATGGTTCATTCCCGATGTGAGAAACAAGGGATGAAAACACAATTTCTCACTTTGGGTATGAGGGTGGGAGCCAATCATTGAAAATTTAGGTTTTGAATGATGATCTAAAGTATTCATGTAGCGAGAGGGAGTTGTGACCTGAGAATGGGGTTCTCATAACAACCAACATTATTTCCCCTACATGATCTAGTGCACGAGTGGGATAATGCCAGGGGCATTAGAATCAATCCGAACAAATGGGAATGAGAAGTGTGAATCACAATACCCAAAATCTGGAAAACAATGATCGTGGAATGAATATTGAGGATAATTTTTTCTGTATTCAAAATATAGTATCCATATCATGTTAGCATGAAATGGGAACAAAACAAATGATGACTGATAGCTGTCCAAATTCAAAAACACATTGGCCAACATTAAATGTTGTCTCATGTTTTCTTGATTGTTGGACCCAAACGGTAGGTGATCCATAAGGCTAAGAATTATAACCGCTATGGGGTCCCTTCAGAAGTTATAGAGGATAGGGATCCAAATAAAGGTAATGAAATGTGTATAGGTGGATTGATAGAAATTATAATGGATTCAAACATTCATGAAATTATTCCATCGTGATTAAAGAACATTGGTGTGAGTGTATCGGTCTAAACCAAGGTCAAAACCACTTTGAGAAAGGACCTCTCTTGCAAGGGTATGAGGTTCCCTGCAGTTTTACATCCTGTATATGAGGATGGTATATACGTAGTTTAACATCATATTATAAGGATTGAGATAGAAGGTATTTTTTAACATAATATAACTGGGATGTTTCACATATTTTAATGGTTAAACTGCATGGACCTTGGCCAACAGTTTTATGTCATGTTACATGGCCTAGAGGATTCTAGTTTAAGGTCATAGATTTTGTACCGTAATTAGGTCCAAAGGTCCTGGAGGTTTAATGAAACTATGGATGGGCCTAAGTCAAATGCTCGGGTATAACAACATATCCCATAAGGATAGGAAACAATCCACATGTAGTTCTTGAATCACAGAGTGGTGAGAGACCAACACTAGTGGGGGAAATCCTCTCTAGTGAGGAAGATGAATCATCCTATAATTATCATGGGGCATGCTAAATTCAAATTGGGTAATGTTGTATATTACTGTCAACATTGAGGACATGGAAACCCCGAAGGATAAATGTACAGTGTGGTACATAACTTAGCGTGAATGAGGACCCAAAATATCCACACCACAGCATGCATCCCCAAAAAGGGGACTCGCATCCCAAGAGTCCAAAATGAGGAGTTTACAGTTCTGCAGCTTGACCCATGCATGAGATGTATGGATGTCACTACATATATAGCAATTATAGTAATTAATACACATGTTGTTCTTGGAAAAATTCTGTTGTACAATTCTGACTTGTGCATAGAGAAAAAGAGACATTTGATATATCTTATTTGTTATTTTTCTATTGGTGATTTTGTTTGGGATCGTCCAGCAAAGGATGAAGAGTTTGGGTGTCATTGAAAGAATCAAGACATTTGAAAACCTTGACAAAATAGAATGCTTGATGACTAATGATGAAGGTGGTGCGCCCTCAAGTGAGAAAACCACAATGTTGTGTCGTTTTTCTTAGTGTATCCAGGATGATGATGTCAAAGTTTAAGTTCATATGATAGGATCACTCCATGAAATTTATCATCATATGTTAAGGACACAATAATTAAAAATCATGTGGGATGTAAAAGATCCCCAGACTATGAGGTTTCATGACTTTCTATGTGGGTATAGACATACCAATACCCCTAAGACTACCTGACCAATTCTTAGTGTAAGAAATAAGGGGTGATGTTAGGCTTTTCCCATCACATGAGAGCATTCAATAGTAAAAAGGAAATATAATGTGGGAAAATATTAACCAGGCCGACATTCCTCAATCGATATGTGCAGATGCATGGAGGGACCACACCTAGGGTGATAGAAACCCATTAAAAAACGGGATGGAAAATTTGAATCATAAAATCTGATATTTGGGACATAACATGGGTGCCATAATGACAGAGGAATGCTACTATCCATGTTCGAGACATAGTGTTCATATCTCATAGCTTATAATGGGAATGTATTAATGAGGGTTGACCACTGGCCGTATTTGAAATGCGAAACCGGTCTCAAAATTTTATTAAAGATCCTCTGGGATGTTGGCCCAAAATGTTTGGTGATCCATAAGTTCAAGAATACATACCATTTGGGGGTCCCTTTGGATGTGAAAGATAAAAAAAAATGGATTCATGGAGTGTGGAAGTACCTATACAGTTTAACATCATGTGGTAAGGATGGAAGAGAGGAAATATTCTTTGAAGGGAGGTATATAGTGTGTTTTATTGTAAATATGACATGAATGATAACCAAGGAGGACTCAACCACACCATGTAATTCTAGAATAAATTAGTCCTAAATACTGAAAAGATGAAAATGGTTTGTGGATGGACGAAAAATGAAAGGTTTGGGCATACCTATGTGTCTCTTAAGGATTAGGATCAAGTCAGAAATAGTTCTTGAGGATGGCATGGTAGATGGATAGTACTGAAAAAATAAAAATCCTCTCGAGTAATAAAATAGAGGTTGTTACATTGTTTGAAATCATGAAAATGTGTACAATAAACATCTCAGTTTAAGTTTGTAGAGTTTAGACTATAAGTTTCCAGGATTAATATCATGTGCATGGGACATGCTCGTACAGTTTAACATCATGCAGTAAGGATGAATACAATAAAGGGTCTTAAGGGAGGTACATGGTGCAGTTTATCATAAACCCTATGTGAATGAGGAGAATTGATGTTTTCTCCACACCACATACTTTTAGAAGAAATCTAGTCCAATAAGGGAGGACAATGTTTTATGACTCTATGGTCGGACCCGAGGGAACAATGTTTGGGCGTCACTACGTATCCCACTAGGGTGAGAATCAATCTATACATTGTTCTTGAGGATGGAATGGACTATGGGAAATTCCAAAAGGAAAATATATTCTTGTATGAAGACATAATTGTTCTAGAAAGTTTGTCATAATATAAATTAAATGCAGAGGGCGTATTTTAACATCATACAATAAGGATGTTAAGGATCTTATGGTTATATAGATAAGACCATAAGGTGACGCTCTCAAAGAGAAAATGTGTAGTGAGTAATCATAAAGAAAACTAATGTGAATGAGGACCATAAATATCCACACTTCACCACACATTCCTATGTTAACACACATATAGTTTAAGGTCATGACACTTTGACCTTGATATGTGAATTCATGGTATAAGGTCTTGTGGTTCAGAACACAGGGTGGTACAATTATTACATGAGGCTAAAAATATTATCAAGACTCTTAAGCCCATGTGATCTATGGTTGGTGTGGGAAAAAAGGGGCAGAAAAGATTTTACAATACATAGAAGAACATGACTAGAGGAATGGGGGTGTGGATTTAATAATGACCCCATGACACTGATCCTCCCACTCAATGTGCAATGGTGCACAGCGGGATAAAACCAAGTGTCAAAATTTCATATAGACCAGAGGATTTGAATATGGATGTGAATCTTGGAATCCAATATCAGGGAAACAATGAGGGTGGCCATTCTATGGAGGCTAACTATTGACCATGTTTAAGACACAGTTTCGATATATTATAGCCTAGGATGGGAATAGACACCTTAAGGTTGACCAATGACCATATTAAAAACAAAAAACCTAGCTTGAAATTTCATTGTGGATCCTCTCAAACATTGGGAAAAAATGGTAGGTGAGACATATGTCCAAGAATCCATACCATTTTGGCATCCCTTTAGATTTGAAAGATGATGAATACCCAAACAAAGGGACACATGCAGCATGGAAATGGAATGAGAGCATGTCTATCTATACTTCATAACTCTTTTCCCTACACCACAGTGCATACAAGCATGTTGATGTGGTATAATAGAGGTTGAGTGATTCAATTAAGAAAAAATGACACGAAATGATGATTGGAGGAAAGTGGTAATGTGGGTAGATAAACCCAGGGCAAGAGATGAATGAAAAAATTTCTAGGAGTTCCTTAGTATCCCATAATGATGGAAAGACATCCAAATGTTGTTCATGAATGTCATGTGGTTTAACTTCATATGGTAAGGATTAATGGGGAAGATATATTCAAAAAAGTGGGATGTGTATGGCATGAAAAAATAAGCAAATGTGAATGAGGACCAAAGAAGTCCACACCACACTATTCACAATCCCAAGAAAGAACTCGAGCCAAGGGGCCAGTTGAATAATTAAAGAACATGGGACTGGACCTGATGATAAAATCTTAGGGTGTTCCAACGTATCATGTGATGGCAAGAATCAATATATACATAGTTCATTGAATGTTGTTAATTTTAATGTCATGTGGAAAGGATGTTATCCCAAAGAGGATGTGTATGGAATAACAAAGTAACCAGATGTGAATGAGGACCATTGATGTATACAACACACTATTCACAATACCAAGACAAGGGGGAACTTTCCTTTTAAAGTCATGAAAAAAGGACCATAAATGATATGCATTTTAATATCTTTCATGTAGGATGGTGTATTTTAATGTCATGCAGCACGTGAGAGGTCTTAAATTTAGGGTCATAGAACATAGACCATGTAAGGCCAAAAAGGGGCCTAAATGGTTGAGGAACCTGGGGTTGGACCCAATGAAAAAATAACCTATTGTTCTTATGTATCCATTGAGTTAATGAATCAATCGATATGTATTTATTGAATGTTGTGCAGTTTAACATCACATGGTAAGGACGTCTAAGATAATATGGAAGATCCCCGAAGGGGATACGTGCTACAGTAGTGGTAAAACTAATGTGAGTGAGGAAAGTAGAATTATTCACCACACCATGATATCCCAAGAAAATTAGGCCCAAAGTACAGATATATGAAAATATTTTCGTTACCTGGGGTTGGACCTAAAGAAAAAATCTCTAGTCATTCCTGTGTATCCTACGGGGGCAGGAATCAAGCCATACATAATTAAACAAATGATCTGTTATTTAACTTCATGTGGTAAGGATGTATGGGATTATGAGGAAAGAACGTGGTGAGTCTTTTTAAAACCCAACGTGAATGAGGAAAATGTAGTTCTACACCACACCATGTGATCCTAGAAGAAACCTCAAGTTGTAATACCAAAGATGGAGAAACTTGGTGCTTGTAGTTTAACATCATGTAGGATGCAAAAGAGTTTCACAATTTAATTTCTTTCAAGATATAAAAAAGGATTTCATATACAATGTAATCCTTTAACAACTTGGAATTGGTGGGAGGAATAATCTTCTCTCCATCCATAGCGATCAATGAATATGCATTGTTGGGGTAAACCTTTTGGATAATATAGGTTCTTTACCATTTGGGCTCCAATTTTGGAGGTTTCATACCAGGTGTCAATGGTGTTCTCAAGTCCAATAATGTTTCACCTCGAAGGAAGGATAGGGAATGAACTTTCAAATTAAAATCCCTGGCTATCTTGTTCTGGGGCCTCTCTAGACTATGCAAGCCTCAATGATTTTTCCCACGAGGGATTATAGCTCATCCAAAAGGAATTTCGATACCATATCTGATGTCTTATGATCATATATTATGGTACAGAGTGACAATAACTGAATCTCGATGGGTAATAATTCATATATTCCATACACCATGTAATATGGGGTCACTTGGGTATAATTATGAGTCATCGTCCAGTAATCCCAGAGAGAAATGCAAAGTTTTTACAGATAGATTTTCTAGTTCTATCCATCCATATTTTTTGAAATGTTAAAGATGGTCTTATTAGACACCTCAATCTGTCCCTTTTTCAGGAATGATAGTGAGAAGTGTGGTTGGATCGGATGGTGTACATGGTGTATAATTATTCAGCTAAACTACTTGAATGTTGGAGTCGTTATGGGTGAGGATCGCATGGGGGGCATAGAATTTGGAGATAATGTTGGAGCTCATGAAACCAATGATAGAATGGGCCTTGACTTCCTTGATTAGAATCGATTCATCCCACTAGGGGAAAAAATTCATGGCAGTCAGAATGAAGTAGAACTGGTGAGCTATTACTGGTGGATATGGTCCCATGATATCAAGTCCCCAAATTGAAAAGGGCCAAGAGTAATTGGTCATATGGAGTATCTCTAGAGGTTGATTTACATAATTTTAATGGATCTGGACTGCATGAAACATTTTGGAGAAATTGATATAAGCATGGGCCATGGTGGGCCAGATGTGTCCCAATCATTGAATCTGGTGGGAGTGTTTTGAACCTGTCTGATGAGCTCTGCAGAAACTAGCATGGATGATATGTATAACTGTGGAGACCTCACCACCTTGAATGCAATAGAGTAGAACTCTATTGAACCCACATTTTTAGAGGATTTATTGAAGGATGGGACCACTCTAGAAGGTTAATTTTACTGTACACCGATAGATTCATTCATGTTTGGATTTTTCTATTCGAATATTGCTATATTAATGTTACTCAACAAAGGGATTCATCCAATCAGGGTTCTCTTAGGCTATGTAAGGTGGATCTGAAGGTCCTGATGTGTAGGCATCAACAATACGATGACTTACCTGATGGCTATCATCATCATCCTGGTTGATAGGAGCGATGGCCCATCAATATGACACATGGATGATTGAATCATCTTGGTCAGGCTCTATGATAGAAGTGTAAAGTCTGGCCAAGGAATCAGCTCTAACATTTTATGATTGAGGAATATAAATGACTTTAGTACAAGAAGTGAACCATCACCTAGAGAGCGCATTCTATCAAGGGAACAAGCTCTAGCTTTCTGATAATGTAGTCACCATTGATCTGTTTGATTACTAGATCAGAGCCCCCATTTACATGTAGGTGGGGAACATCAATCACGAGGGCCATTTCAGGACTAGTGATTAGTGCCTGGTACTCTACCTTTTATTTGGTGAAACCATGTGTTACAAGAATGAGTAGCCATGACAACCATTGTGAGAATGATGAAGATGACACCATGGAATAATATGTTTTGTCTGGGATCGTTGCGCCTTCTATCAGTGGGGCTCTATGAATCTCCATCAAAGTTCCTCTTTCAGCACTATACATTCTAATCTATTGAGAAGATGTAATCATCCAAAAAGTTAAGATTCAAAGACTACTTTATAGGGTTTGGATGGGCGGGTAGAAAATATGCTAGCGCCTAACCCTTGATATCTTTCTTTTGAATAAAACTAATGTTGAACTATTAAAGGATCACTTCCCAATGAGCTAGATGGCCTTCCAACATACGGTGGATCAGAATATATTTGAATGGATCCATAGAAGACACTAGTTTTATCTCATGATTCTACAACTAATGTTGATACTTATGTACTACCAAAACCATCACGATGCAGCTCTTCTAGATAGAATAATATCTGGGTTCGGTGTCGAGGAGCATGTGGTTGGGATTTTATAAACTTATATCTATCCCATCTTTATTATTCTTGTTGAGAAGGGTGTCGAGGGACCATTCTAGGGGGTCACATGATGTAACATCAGATTTTCAGAGATATGTGACATCCGAACATGAGGATATAGTTGGTACTGTTTTATTTCCTCAAAAGTGGTCTAGAATTATTCATCCCACTTATAGAATATTTCTTTATTCATGAGTAGGGAAAAGGTTTTACACTTTCTAGGACGTTTTAAAATGAATTGGAATATGTAGGTTGTGTTTCCTTGGAAGCCTTAGAGCTCTCGAAGATTGTTCATAGGATACATCTGACTGATGGAAATGAACCTCTATGAATATATCTTGATGCCTATGTATCTGGAAATAAATCCAAGGAAATATCAAGAGGTAACCCCTAAGGCACACTTCAAGGGTTTAATCGTTAGATAGAGGGATGAAATAAATCTAAACAATATTCCATGATCTTTGAGATGGTCCTGACGTTGGCGGTACTTGAACCCCAAATCAACCACAAAGAATTCCACCAATTCCCTAAGTATTGGTTTGAATATGTGGTGCATAACATACTAATAGGTGGATCTTACATTCTTCAGAATGAAGGTAAATAACTTATAACATAATGTACATTTCTGTTCCATAAAGGAAGTGGAATCCTCATCCTTGAGAGCCATCCATATTTCATTATACACAAAGTATCCATCCATGAAGAATAGGGATTGGAATCTTGTAGTGTTGTTGATTAGTATATTTGTCACATGAAGGGGAAATCATCCTTTGGACAGTGAAAATTGAGATTTGGGAAGTCGATAAAGACTTTGATCAATCTTTTCTTCTTCCGAATAGGGGAATTGTGGGATAAACATTTGGGGTACTGGACTTCCTTGAAAAAAATTTCTTTGATGAGCTTATCAACATTGTCCTTGACCTTTGCACTATGAGAGAGGTACATCTTTATTCGAGGATGTTTTAACCCATGATATCTTATCAGGAGACCAATATGTTGGATGGAGACATGAGAATCTAGTCCTAGAATCTCATAATAACTCCTGGAAAACAAATCATGATGTCGCATCAAGAAATCTGCATACCATTGCTTCCTTCTGCAGGTATAGTTGTGTTAATCAATGTTGGACTTGTGTTTTCTTTATTACTAAGATTCACCTATACCGACATGTCTACAGTGGTGTATATTCTTTCTTCGAATGTTGAAGGGGCATCCTCTAAATCCTCTTCATCATCAATATCAAGAGGATCATTAGGAGAGGCAAATCATCTATGTTGGCTCACCCTGAATCTATGATGGTGTTATCCTAAGAGATGGTGGAATATCTATTCAGGGACTTCGGAACTGTCAAAACTATGGAGACAAAATATTTTGAACCAATCCCATCAGGCCTTCAACCCAAGGGTCCTCTCTTGATAATATCATAGCAGTAGTGGAGCGTCGGCATGTGTCGGTTCAGCCCAACTCGACGGAACATGCAGGTATCACATATTATTGTTGTCGTAGTGCGGACATCTTGATACCTTATAGGGGTAAGGGGCTCTAGAATCACTTGATTATAATATTTATAGGAATCATACGTGATCCTATTGTTTTACTATTACCTGGTAACATGTTTACCACTCACTCCAAAGACAACAATGTAATGTATTAGATCTCGGGTTGTGGCTTCCAATCGGTAAATCGAGAGGATGAATGCATCATCCAAATATTCCCATGGGTTGGCCGAAGGAGTAGTATATTCTAAATCATTGGTTTGAACCTTTTTTTCCTTGATATTGTAATATTTGGTATCTAAATAATTGTCTTTACAAGAGGAAAAGGGAGATGCATCACCCCGGAGTACGCCCACTTGACCAATAAGTGAGTGATTAAGTAATTATTGATATGAGGAGGGAACTACTGTATGTAGATGGATCCAAAGACTACCCAATATCACATTTAGGTGGTGTCCTATAACACGGTCATGAATTAAGTTTTAGATAGTGGGCTACCAAACAGGGTCTTCTAGCCAATATTTCCACATGACCTATACTTGGTCTTATCATAACCCTAAATTCTAAGGTCATAGGGATCTAAGTCTACTTATGACAGCCCCAGATTGTGGATCATTTGAGTTGGGATGAGATTGATCCCAGAACCTATGTTGATAAGGAAATGGTGGAATTCCATGCCATTGAGTTGGCATGTGATGCATAAGGGGGGTATGTTCCCCCATTATAGGGGACGCTTCATCTTCTCATATGAATGGGACGATGGCATGAAATTATGATTGCCCGTCTTCCTCAACAGGGAATGATTCTGTATCCACTACCTCTATCTTGAACTGGTGGGGGCTTCTTAAATTGTCTAAGAGGGTTAACTCGTATCTTCTGATAGGAAGAGAGCCTCAAGGATTGAGGTATTTTCAAGGATAATTGAGAGGTTCCTAAGCACATAATACTTCCATTCTAGATACATATTCATACTGATATGATGTTTCTTTGTGAAAGGAGGCATGAAGAGAATTATTGGTTGAACTGGAAGATTATTACTGGTGCTGAGGATATCCCATTTATCACTTGTTGAACCATGAAAATTGATTATCGACTGAATGTCAGATGAATGAGGTCCAGTTAAGGCTGAGCGTGTCAATTATTCATGGTCTAGTAATACAAACGGTGAAAAAAGAATATCTGACAAGACCACATGAATGGATTGTGTATGTTGATCTATGTATTGGGCATGTTTTCTGGAATTAGTATCATGCATGACCGGGCTGGAAACATCGACCTAAGAATTCTGATGTTTCATGTATCCATGTTTATGTTGACGATGGTGATGATTGGGAACATTATGATGGAATGTCTAATTCTCCTCATCATGGGGGGACCATCTATTGAAACAACATCTCAATGGTATTTACTAAGGAACACTTTGGGTCATCACTTGAGAAATATTCCAATACTGGTGGTTTTTGGGAGAAATCCCAATATCTAAGGACATGAAGTCTCTAATGGTTTGATAAGGATTAAACACTAATAATGGGATTATTTTCCCTTGGTCTATCATTTCTCGGTCCTCTGAGAGGAAGAAGGATAAGATGTGAACCCAACAGACACAACTGGGGGAGGTGTGGAAGCTTCAAAAGGCTCGAGATGGGTCAAAAAAGGTAAGTATTATACCTTGAGTATAAGTGAATTCCTTGAAAAACATCTTGTATTCATACTCTTGAGACACATGGCCTGATACCTATTTCCATTCACCCTCATTATCACTGTATGGATTTGAATAAGTACATGCCACCTATGCTAGGGTAGGACCCAAATGGACTATGTTGTTATCAACTTGGTCCTAGATCAATTCCTTGAATACATAGTACTTCTTGAAGGTATTTACAAGGAATTGGTGATAGGGTTATAAATTGGGCAGATCAATGAGTTCAACATCTTATGGTCACCTATGTTATGAAAACTGTATAATTACTTGATCCAACGAACTCCATAAATAGCCAGAGACCGGCCCTTATTCAATTAAGTAGGTTTGGTTTCTTCTATTAGGAAAAGGGACCATAGGATCTTGGTTGTAGAGACCCGAAGCTTGACGTACATGGTAATTACATTACTTTTGCGGAATACTTAATACATAACAAAAACAGACACACAAGGACCGTAATAGTTTAGTGTCTTTGGAAACTCGGAATATAATCTTCTAATCGTGGTGAAAGATCTTCAACATCTCCCATAAAGATCTTATTTTTTTTAAACCTAAATCCTTTCTTTATGTCCTGGGAAAAAAACACATAAAAGGGTGACCTCAAATGCTCAGTAAGGTAAACAAAAGAAATATCAATCACGTCATATTTATAAGAACATATCTTTTGGAAATCTTAACCTGCAAAAGAGATCATAATTTCATAACATGGGATAAATCATAGTAGTGAAATGTAATCCCAATAATCATAACATAAAACTTGAAAATTTTTGTAATACACACATAATCATAGAGAATCATTTCTTATTAGTCAAGACTCATTGCCAAGACTATCTTAGTGGACAAAGTCCCTTTCTGAACTGAGTTCACTCCTCGTTTCAGTCCTGTCTCACTGAACCGGTATAACCTACCATTCCATCCATGTCTATCTCATGAGATATAAAATCTTTACCCAATTAATTGGAGGGAGATATAGGTCCCACCCATCTCATAATGATACCATTCTTATGTGTGGTACAAAATCAGAAAACCATACATCATAGCATAACCCATGTAATTAAAATGGGAATCTTAAATATCGTGACATCATAAAACAATTCATATAAGATAAATTAATTCATAAAAATATAATTCCATCACAAAATAATCAAATCAATGTAATAATGGGGATAAAAACAGATCCCTTTATTATCTTAGATGGAAAATAATTTTGATAAAACACTTGAACTCCATTCTTGAGGAAAATATCCTTTCTGCTTCAAAAACACTTTTCCTTTCATGACATGTCGTACAATTATAAACTAAAAGAAGTTGATTAAAAATAAACATGAAAACTTGTAATGGAAGCATCCTGGAAATAATTTTTTAAAAATACATTCATGTCGTATATGTTAAAAAAAATTCTTCGTACTTTTGTCGGAAAAGTCAAAAAGTACCTCGTACGAAAAATGACAAAAGATTCCTTTCATATCCTTTACTAAAAACTCCCCGAAGGGTAAAATTGGATTTAAACAATTGTAGGTGGATTGAAATAATATTACATATTGAGGAAACATGGATGTGGATGATAAAATACACCCCAGTAAATACTAAATTATAATCAATCTCGGATAAAAAAGAGATTGTGATATTTCCCTTACCTTAGGTCCGTTTTGCTTCGTAAGTGTCTGAACCTCTTGTATAATGATTTAAATAATTTTGTTGACTTATTCCAGAATCATACTTATTTTTATGATTTCATATATGGTCATATTCTTAGCTTCTTATTATTAATATTTCATTACTACTTGTTATTCGGGTGTTTATTACTTTTTGTTCTTATGCGTGGTTTGTCGAATAAATTCTTATTATTCTCTTTCGGTTATAGATACCTCATTTACAGAATGGTATTAGTGTAATATATATCTTATTCATTCATTCAATTCATTTATATAATCATTATGAAATGAAGATCATGTAGAACGAGTCGCATCACATCGTGGAGACGGTATTCCGTACGTATGCACGAGTGATGATATCGTTCCTATGATCGTGGAATTGTATTGAAGTGTATCTATACTATTTCAGAATCAATATCACTTTAAAATAAACATATATAGTCATTATTTACACCATTATACCCATCCAAGTAAGGTGGTGGTGGAAAATAGATTACACCACGGCGTGGTGACGGTATTCCGTACGTACGCACGCGTGGTGATTTCTTTTTCCGTATGATGGATAGATGGTGAAATAGGGTTGTTTCATACTTATAATAACATATCAGTATGCGAGTGATGCTGATTTTATTACTTCATAATGAAACAACTAAATAAGAAGAAGTGGAAGAAGAAATAAAGATGAAAGAATCGGTAACAGACATTACCTCTTCTTTCAAGTGCTTCATTGAGACCTCCTTTTAGGGCACTAAAATAGGTCTTTGAAGAAGACCAGAACCTCTAGGATGTTTCTAGGGAAGTGTAGAGGAGAACTTTTCAGGGTTTGGATGAGATTTAAGTCTCAATGTGGTGTGAGGAAGAGGGGGAGGAGGTGCCCTTTTATAAGGGAGGAGAGGGGCACCTTTGGAATAACTAAAACTATTATTTTATTATAAAGTAAAATTCGGTTTTAAATAGCTCCAAATTGATTTATTTATAAGATAAGGTGGGGATGGGTCGAAATCCTCTCATCCAATAGAATTTAGACAAGTTTAGGTTCCTTTTTAAACCTTATCATTTATATTTAACATTAAGTAAAATAATTTTACTTTTACCGTGTCTTCTTGTGTTATTACACTATAAGGTTAATAAAATTACTATAACAATCCAAACTAACCCCAAGTTGTATATTATTAATATATATAACCTTATCTAAGTCATTTCTCCGAACCTTATATTTTTAGGAATAAAATAACAATTACTAATATAATATTTGTTTTAAAAACTATTTTATGTCAATTTTGACACTATTTAGTAATTGATTTTTGTGAAAATCATAACAGAATTATTAGTTCGAAAAAAAGTTAATTAAATCAATACTACCATGTCATATTAACCTATAAAATTATTTTAATTCATAAAAAGTCTCAATTTATATTTATTTGGGTATTTATAACATCAATTATGTCAATATTTCATTAATAAGATAATTACTGCATCATCTTTGTGTCATAAATAAATTAAATTATTTAATGTCTAAAAATTAAAAATAAAATACCCTTATGTAGGAAATCGTTTTAGCTTTCTAATGAATATTTATAGTCGAATTTATCTTATGTATAAACCTATATTAAAAATGTTCTACTTATTAAACATTGATTTTAACTATTTTAACCCTTCTTTAAATAAATTAATAATAAATGTCCAAATCTAATCCAAGTGGGCCTAAATGGTCATATTTTATTTCTAAGGTTATTTTTGGTCGAATTACACTTATCCAATAGAATTAGGACATGTGTTAGGGTAATAATAATATCATTTTTACCCTTAATTACCTTATTTACTTTTAACCGTGATAAAAAAAAGTTAAAAGTTACTATTCACCAAAAATTATTTTCATCTCATTGAACCACATTTTACTTACTAACATCAACCGTGTCTCTCGGATTTTTGAAATTCCACTCACAGAAGCGGTAAAATTAAGTTTTATGAAAAATTCATTTTTTTTAACTACCACTTAGTGGTTTCACTATTCATCAAAAAATGAAAGTTTCCAGAAAAATACCAAAAATTAAGCCTAAGATATATTTGATATTATGAACTCAAAAATGATGTCTATTTTACCAAATTCAAAACATATCAGTTGCATTAATTAATTTAAAAATTAATTCCCGTCGTCAAAATAGATAGCGTGTTCTTAAGAGATAATAACTATCAAAAGATTGACACTTGTTTATGTCTGGTTTAAATGTGAAATTACAACCAATGACCAACATTGTATTAAATTGTAAAAATATATTCTAAATATACTTTAAAACCACTAAAATTAATAATTTATCACTATTAATTATTTCGATTAAAAAGGTTGTTTTTAATTAAAATTTAGTAATTTTCACTATTCATCAGAATATGAAAGTTATCCGAAAAGTACCAAAATTTCACCCTAAGCTAATTTCGATATTATGAATCCAAAAATGAAGTCCATTTTGAAAACAATAATTTACAAAATTTCAAAAAGTGGTTATTACTATTCATAATGGCTAGTTTTAATAATATTTTAATAGCATATCGTTGTTTAGTGAAACTCGGTATTGCGTACTACACACGCTATCGAGGAAGGTCGCGATTGTGTGTAATGAAAGGCAAGTCATGGATACGTGTTGTGCAAGCTCCTTTTGGTGTAGCGTACAACAAAAGACATTAATGAAATTAAAAAAATTATTTTTCATAAAAATCTCGGGGTGTTACATTCTACCCCCCTTAAAATGAATTTCACCCTCGAAATTCGTCAGGGTTAGAAATGGTTTACTACTCGAAAGTTTCTTTAATAGAAACCCACATCATAAAAAGGAATACCAAAACCAATCTTTAAAAACAAAAGCATGAAACGTAACGGTTACCCAAATAAACTAATCACTGGGATTCCACATAGGTGAAAATATGGATATGGAAGAGAAATTTAACCATCATAATCTGATGGAGGGTGGTAGAGAACATGGCTATGGAAAATCCAGCAATCACAAAGCCATAAAATTTTGACGATCTAAGGTACCAACTCATTCATCGGATATAAGAGCACTAGGACAACATTTTTGGTTTTCAAGATCATTTCCCTAAAGTTGATGAAATTGGAATTAGAAGAAATACTTTAGTGATTTTGGTATAGTCTCACTGTTGGTCGGTCTTTGGACAATTTCCACTTCATATCTTAAAGAAATGAAGTTGAATTTGTCATTCGTGATGTGTTAGCAGATCATGTGATAGAATGATGGGTCATTCCATCTGTCTCAAAAGGTTCGAAAAGTTATCAAAAAAATACATAAGTCCATCTATAGTGAGATTAATCATATATGGTTCCTAAAATGGACTTATACTTCTTATATTATACTACTTAATATAATAAAACTCGTTTCTACTAAACAGGGACTTCCTATAGGCCAGTGGTAGGCGATAAAGGCCTATCGCACTTCAGTTGTGGGTTCGATTCCCACAGCCTTGTCCAACGTGATGGGCTATCGCCCGTCCTGCAGGTTGTCCTTTTTTTAAAGCTATATTACTATAACATCCCATAAAAAAATAAAAAAAAAGTTCTATCCTTAAACAATACTAACTTATGTACAACATAATTTATTCCAATCTTTAGGCTTATCTAAAATACTTTGGTCCAAGCTCATAGTATAAAGAAAACGATTACTTGAAATGTCATCAACCAAGCATGAGAATATCATCATTTATCCCCCATATATCTTGTTGGTCACATTCCAATCATGTGAATACCTTAATCATGTATTCTCTCGAAAAATGAATACCCATTGAACCATAGTGAAAACATGAATGCAGTTAAAAGTTAACACTTTCCACATACCAAAATCCTCAAAATTCTATATACTCAAACCATGATATCACTTAGTCCTTATATCAATCATGAGCTCATGAATACTATCAAACATATTAGATTCTCTTTATCCCTTCATTATGTGCATATCATCTGGTTTCCAAAATATTTGAATCACTTTTCATGGTTATCGGTACCTTAAAATTATTGAAAACCACAATAGACTAATACAAAAATATTCCAATACACAATAAAAGTACCTCAACAACATTATTCTTGAATACCAATACATAAACACTTCAGTCCATCCTCTTCAATGATTGTCCTGGAATATGTCCTTCCTTTATTTAGAAGTAACTTTTTAGGTCAGGGCATTGATTTGGGTAATGCCCATGTTCTCCACAAATAATACATTGAACTCCATAACAGTCTGTCACTCTATGACACTTTTCTCCACACAGATAACATCGGTCCCTCCATTTGAGGTATTCTTCAAGGTTCTTCTTCCCTTCTTTAGAAATCTCAATCTTCCTTTCTTTATGCTCCTCAACATGCGAACATGCATAATAGTCTATCTTCCTCTTCTTTGATGAATTAGGCATACCACTAAATTTCACCTTGTTAATCATATATCGTGATGACTGATTCATAAAAATCACAATATCTTTCTCTCTAGTAATTACACAATTTTGTTGCTCATAGTCACCAATTTTTCCATTGGATTCAATGTTAACCAAATTCCTTCTGGTTCCCTCCATTAACTAAAACAGAAAAAGAATTCTGTGATAGGAAAAAATAATGCTAGAGAAAAAACAACATAGTAAAGGGGGAGTACCCTCAATATCTAACATCTTAGGTTAAATTCTAAGATCTTTTGTTCAATTCTAGGACTATAACCTATACGTATACTTAACCTTAGAGAAATCCCTAGACATACCTTAGACATATCTCTAGGGATCTCACTAACGTTTTAGCATCCTAGTTTCCAAAGGTTGACTAAACCTTTCCTCTGATACCAACTGTAGCAGTCTGGAATTACTTCTAGTGGACTATAATTGATACCTATCAGGGCACTCCATGGGTGGATACACCCCCTGGGCGGGACACACCACCATCCCCAGTGGCAGCCATTTCTTCATGAAGCCCTTGGGCGGAGAGCCATGCTTCGTCCAACGCTCACATGTGAGAGTTCCCAAGGATCGGATACATTCCTACCTCCTTTGCCTCTGATACCAACTGTAGAGACATGAATCTTGACGTACATGGATATTACATTACTTTTGCGAAATACTTAATACATAGCAAAAAAAGACACACAAGGACCGTAATAGTTTAGTGCCTTTGGAAACTCGGAATATAATCTTCTAATTGTGGTGAAAGATCTTCAACATCTCCCATAAAGATCTTCTTTTTTTTAAACCTAAATACTTTATTTATGTCCTGGGAAAAAAACATAAAAGGGTGAGCTCAAATGCTCAGTAAGGTAAACAAAAGAAATATCAATCACATCATATTTATAAGAACATATCTTTTGGAAATCTTAACCTGCAAAAGAGATCATAATGTCATAACATGGGATAAATCATAGTAGTGAAATGTAATCCCAATAATCATAACTTAAAACATGAAACATTGTGGCATACAAACACAATCATAAAGAATCATTTCTTATTAGTCAAGACTCATTTCCAAGACTATCTTAGTGGACAAAGTCCCTTTCTGAACCAAGTTCACTCCTCGTTTCAGTCCTGTTTCAATGAACCGGTATAACCTACCATTCCAGCCATGTCTATCTCATGAGATATAAAATCTTTACCCAATGCATTGGAGGGAGATATAGGTCCCACCCATCTCATAATGATACCATTCTTATGTGTGCCACAAAATCAGAAAACCATACATCATAGCATAACCCATGTAATAAAAATGGGAATCCTAAACATCGTGACATCATAAAACAATTCATATAAGATAAAGTAATTAATAAAAATATAATTCCATCACAAAATAATCAAATCAATGTAATTATAGATATAAAAACAGAACCCTTTATTATCTTAGAAGGAAAATAATTTTGATAAAACACTTGAACTCCATTCTTGAGGAAAATATCCTTTCTGCTTCAAAAACACTTTTCCTTTCTTGATATGTCGTACAATTATAAACTAAAAGAAGTTGATTAAAAATAAACTTGAAAACATGTAAAGGAAGCTTCTTGGAAATAATTTTTTAAAAATCCATTCATGCCGTATAAGATAAAAAAACATTTTTCATACTTTTGTCGGAAAAGTCAAAAAAGTACCTCGTACGAAAAACGACAAAAGATTCCTTTCATATCCTTTACTAAAAACTCACCGAAGGGTAAAATTGGATTTAAAAAATTGTAGGTGGATGGAAATAATATTACATATTGAGGAAACATGGATGTGGATGATAAAATACACCCCAGTAAATACTAAAGTATAAACAATCTCGGATAAAAATGAGATTGTGATATTTCCCTTACCTTAGGTCCGTTTCGCTTCATAAGTATCTGAACCTCCTGTATAATGATTTAAATAATGTTATTGACTTATTCCATAGTCATAATTATTTATATGATATCATATATGGTCATATTATTAACTTCTTATTAGTAATATTTCATTACTACTTGTTATTCGGGTGTTTATTACTTTTTGTTCTTATGTGTGTTTTGTCGAATAAATTATTATTCTTCTCTTTAGGTTATAGATACCTCATTTCCAGAATGGTATTAGTGTAATATATATCATATTCATTCATTCAATTCATTTATATAGTCATTATGAAATGAAGATCATGTAGAACGAGTCGCATCACATCGTGGAGATGGTATTCCGTACGTACGCACGAGTGATGATATCGTTCCTATGATCGTGGAATTGTATTGAAGTGTATGTATACTATTTCAGAATCAATATCACTTTAAAATAATCATATATGGTCATTATTTACACCATTATACCCATCCAAGTAAGGTGGTGGTGGAAAATAGTTTACACCACGGCGTGGAGACGATATTCCGTACGTACGCACGCGCGGTGATTTATTTTTCCGTAGGATGGATAGATTGTGAAATAGGGTTGTTTAATACTTATAATAACATATCAGTATTTTAGTGATACTGATGTTATTAATTCATAATGAAAAAACTAAAGAACAAGAGGTGGAAGAAGAAATAAAGATGAAAGAATCGGTAACAGACATTAACTCTTCTTTGAAGTTCTTCTTTGAGACCTCCTTTTAGGGCACTAAAATAGGTCTTTGAAGAAGACCAGAACCTCTAGGATGTTTCTAGGGAAGTTTATAGGAGAACCTGTCAGGGGTTGGCCGAGCTTTAAGTCTCAAAGTGGTGTGAGGAATAGGGGGAGGAGGTGCCCTTTTTTAAGGGAGGAGAGGGGCACCTTTAGAATAACTAAAACTATTATTTTATTATAAAGTCAAATTCGGTTTTAAATTGCTCCAAATTGATTTATTTATAAGATAATGTTTGGATGGGTCGAAATCCTCTCATCCAATAGAATTTAGACAAGTTTTGGTTCCTATTTTAACCTTATCATTTAGATTTAACAATAAGTAAAATAATTTTACTTCTACCGTGTCTTCTTGTGTTCTTACACTATAAGGTTAATAAACGTACTATAGAAATCCAAACTAACCCCAAGTTGTGTATTATTAATATATATAACCTTATCTAAGTCATTTTGCCGAAATTTAGATTTTTAGGAATAAAATAACAATTACTAATATAATATTTGTTTTAAAAACTATTTTATGTCAATTTTGACACTATTTAGTAATTGATTTTTGTGAAAATAATAGCAGAATTATTAGTTCGAAAAAAGTTAATTAAATCAATACTACCATGTCATATTAACCTAGAAAATTATTTTAATTCATAAAAAGTCTCAAATTATATTTATTTGGGTATTTATAATATCAATTATGTCAATATTTCATTAATAAGATAATTACGGCATCATCTTTGTGTCATAAATAAATTAAATCATTTAATGTCTAAAAATTACAAATAAAATACCATTATGTAGGAAATATTTTTAGATTTCTAATGAATATTTATAGTCGAATTTATCTTATGTATAACCCTATATTAAAAATGATATACTTATTAAACTTTGATTTTAACTATTTTAACCCTTCTTTAAATAAATTAATAATAAATGTCCTAATCTAATCCAAGTGGGCCTAAATGGTCATATGTTATTCATAAGGTTGTTTTTGGTCGAATTACACTTATCCAATAGAATTAGGACATTTGTTAGGGTAATAAGAATATCATTTTTACCCTTAATTACCCTATTTACTTTTAACCGTGGTAAAAAAAAGTAAAAAGGTATTATTCACCAAAAATTATTTTCATATCATTGAACCAAATTTAATTACTGACATCAACCTTGTCTCTCGGATTTTTGAAATTCCACTCACAGAAGCGGTAAAATTAAGTTTTATGAAAAAATCATTTTTTTTAACTACCACTTAGTGGTTTCACTATTCATCAAAAAATGAAAGTTTCCAGAAAAATACCAAAAATTAGGCCTAAGCTATATTTGATATTATGACCTCAAAAATGATGTCTATTTTACCAAATTCAAAACATATCAGTTGCATTAATTAATTTAAAAATTAATTCCCGTCTTCAAAATAGATAGTGTGTTCTTAAGAGATAATAACTATCAAAAGATTGACACTTGTTTATGTCTGGTTTAAATGTGAAATTACATCCAATGACCAACATTATATTAAATTGTAAAAATATATTCTAAATATACTTTGAAACCACTAAAATTAATAATTTATCACTATTAATTATTTCGATTAAAAAGGATGTTTTTAATTAAAATTTAGTAATTTTCACTATTCATCAGAATATGAAAGTTATCCGAAAAGTACCAAAATTTCACCCTAAGCTAATTTCGATATTCTGAATCAAAAAATGAAGTCCATTTTGAAAACTAAAATTTACAAAATTTCAAAAAGTGGTTATTACTATTCATAACGGCTAGTTTTAATAATATTTTAATAGCATATCGTTGTTTAGTGAAACTCGGTATTGCGTACTACACACGTTATCGAGGAAGGTCGCGATTGTGTGTAATGAAAGGAAAGTCATGGATATGTGTTGTGCAAGATCCTTTTGGTGTAGCGTACAACACAAGACATTAATGAAATTAAAAAAATTATTTTTCATAAAAATCTCGGGGTGTTACATTGGCCCTAATGGGGAACAAAATCTTGATGAGAAGGTGGATCCTGACGAGGAGGTGGAACCTGATTATATTTCCTTGGAAGTGATGGTACATTATGTGGAAGAGGCACCTACCGATTCTGAGGTGTCCAATGTAGAACCTCAGGCTGATCCTGAGGCTGAGGCCCTCACCGAGGCTGTGGAGTAGGCTCTTCCAGTAATAACTCTAGTGGCATGCAGGCCTCTACTTGTGTAATGAAAGTGGTCTCAACCAAAGCTGTTCTTCATATAGGAGCTGTGAGAGGTAATGATCATGCATGCTTGGATTGCTACAAAGCATCCTATAGAGGTTGAACCTTATTAGATAAATCTAGGAATCCACCTGGTATGTTTTGAGTGATAATAGAGTGAACCTGTTTAGTTTTGATAGTTCCCATGTAGATAATCATCAGATACACTTCATTTAGTGGAATATAAAGTGAACATGTGGGGCCCTTCAACCTAGTGACAATGTCAACAACGTGCTCCTTTGGAATTTTATTTCACTCTAAGAGGTCAAGAATACAAGTATTTCATGTCATGGAGCTAAACCAATAAAGAAAATTCTTTCGGAGACCCTCCCAACCAGCTACAGACTTAATGGGTAGCTGGTTGTACCAGATGAATGTGGGCCCTTCCAGTGTTTGTACAAATCACTGGTGTATGGAAGCCTCCTATTGTGCTAGTCTTCACATAATGGTTCCACCCATTGATATAATGTTGTCCAAATACTATTGGGGGTTTCCCGTCCAACTCAAGGGGGAGAAAGTATGATTCCTGAATCCTAGGGGAGCTAGAATATCATCCACCAAGGCCGGATATGGATGCCATCATGTGGAATTTCCACCTGTCATGTTTCAAGAGCCTTGAGACAAGTGATGAGATGGTCCATCGAATCATCCTGGTAAGGGTTCTGGTATTGGAGAGGATACCTAACCATCATTGTGTTGGAAGGTTTCTCAACCTGATAGGTGGGACCACTGGTTAGTGGAGAAGCTGGTGGAATGACGCAAGGAGGTATTGGAAGGATGAATTTTGGATCAGTTAGGGGAATGACATGAAGAGAAACCTAAGGGGATACTATAGGAAGGACCTATGGAGTCAGGTCTCAGAGAATATTCCCACACAACACGGGTGGATTTGATGATGCATACTATGGCTTCTTTCCATAAGATTCATCCTCTATCTTGTTGGGATATGTAGGGTTATCAAGATCAATGAGGTGGAAACATGCTGGGAGAACCTTTACCTATCCCTACTACCCAAATGGATGATGGTTGGGATAATACATGATATTACCATAATCTAGGTGGTTTTCTGAAAGGTGTTTGGCGGGGATCTCATCAACGAGATTCTTCTTCTCTACAGCCTCTTGGAGTAACACAACCATTTAGGTATCATCCTGCATCCTCTGCATCAATCTAGATGGTTCAAAGGTCTTAATATTCCTAGTGTTCCCTTTTTCTTATTGGGGTCCCGATCGGGAGGCAATGGCATAGCAGGTTTAGCAAGTCCAAGAAAGTTTCATTGCTGGTGAGTGAAAACACTTGTAGAATCCAATAGATGTTGTGTTGTCCCCGGGGGTCGGTTCTATTCGATGTGTCCTATATCAGTGTCCATATATTTGAGTTCGACCATGTTCGCTATGACTACACTTAGAATCATATCCTTGATATCATCGAGCAAGTCCAGTTGTTACAGGTTTGGGTTGATGTGGATTGTAACATAAAGTCCCCATCCCTAGATCTGGATGTTTGGAGAGGCCTCCTAAATAACTCTATAGAGCATAGTAAATCTCTGAATGCATATTTTTTAAGAGTATTTTTATTATCAGGTGATGTGGGGTGATGAGCCATCAGAAAGGAGGCTAACTCGACCAAGCGACATTTTTGGATGATGTTATCATAATGTTCTTGGATTTTTCGATAAGCCAAATTATGATGTTGGAGATGGATGTGTGTTTTCCCATAAGTTTGGTGGATACACATGACATTATCCAAGGTGATTGTCTCTAAAATTTCAAATACTAAAGTAGTGATCAGCCAAAACCTCTTGGGAAGATGGTCTGCTACGATAATGTACCACAAGCTTGTTCTTTCAGAGGTGATATCTGACCATTGGCTTCCCCATTCTTCAACTTGGGGAGGATGAAGAACCAGTAAAGAAACTGATGTGGATCACTGTGGTGGTAGACTAGTCAACTGATAGAATACTGCATGAGATGACATACCACTATAGACTGGGTCATCCCATGAGGATTGTAATGATAGCATCACCATTTCACTATAGGACGGGGTCTCGGCCACTACATCATAAGTGAAGGAAACGATGACTGGTGGTCGAACTGAATGATTCTTTTCATCCATCCCACCGCATGACAACTCTTCATGATCTCTGGTTGAGTTATAGAATGATCTTGGTGATGACAGGGAGGATTGTATGGCCAGACCCAAAAAGGGAGCAAATTCTTACCCAACCTTCATGTACCTGCGAAGAGATTCAGGGATCCTATGCATTTAAATTTCTAAAAGGACTAAGATCACATGCCTGGTTCCTACCCTAGACTCTAATGTAGAGGATTGGGGAGAAGGATCTATCATTGAATAACACTCTGCTTCAATGTCTGAAAAGAGGATTAGATTGACAGTGATCTGGTGCTGCGTAAGATTATTCTTTTGGCGGTGGTGCTTCTCCATTACGCCATGAGACGGTTCCTCAAGGCATGGTAAATATTCTACATGGGGTGTAACTCTTTGCTGGATGGTGCTGGGGTGGAGAGGGCCTCTACTATATCTAGTAGGGACATGGGGAGGGCCTCCATACTTGGTATGAAAGAGGGGAGGATCTCCACTTAGGCATGCTTGAGTGTGAGGGGCACCTGGGTAGACATCGAAGAGAATACAGGGAGAACCAACATGTTAGAAATAGTTTTTATGATGAAGATGTCTTTATTGGTTTCCAGATGCATGGGGAGGACCTTCATGTCTGGGAGTTCTGGAGCGGGGAGAGCCTATGCTGGAGCAAATGAGGGCATGGGAAGGGTCTCCATGTATGCCTCTTGCGGCTTGGGAAGGATCTCCATACTGCACTAAATAAATGATGAGTTTTTAGGGGGTTATTTTTTACTTTAAAGCTGTTATAACCCCTTCTAAAGGAATTATATTTGGTTATGAGTAACTGCCAATAATGTGGCCACCTATGTCCCATGTCACCCCACCCTTCTGTTTTTTTTAATATTTTGAACCCTACCAAACACCCCTATGTCCCATGCCACCCCATCCCACAGTGCCCGCCCCAACCCTACCTCGCACCCCTCACGCTCCCCCCCTTGTGTCACCGAGCCCTCCCTCCAGTTAGCGCGACCCCCTACCTCCCCACCCTCAATTTCTTATGCCCCTCCATCCTCCAGTTCACATTCACTGGCGCACCCCAAACCAAACCACGATTTTCTAAAATGAATCCCACATGTTTTGAACCGTAGTCACCTTCATATAGACCGAGCGCCACTACCACCATGCTACCTTAATTTTTTGTAAATACACGTTATTATATTTAGAAATATTTTAAAGCTAATTTATATAATATTATAGGAATAAATATTTATTTAGAGATAAATACATAAAATATATTTATATTTATATAAATTAATATAAACATTTTTATATTATGCATTTATATATAAATGTATTTATATAATCTCACATTTATATTTTAATCAATTTATAAATTTATATAATCTACATATTTTATATGTGTATTTATATACATTTGGCTAAATATATGTTATAATTATACTTATGCTATGTATATACACATATAATTATATATTTATAAATATATTTATGTAAATTATTAATATACTTAAATTAAAATTTATATATAATTTATATATATCATATTTATTTAATATATCTATATAATGTCTTTAAAATATATTTACATAATACATTTCAATACATATATTTATTATTATGTAAATAAATAAATATTTATTTTTATAAATTATATAATGTTATATATAATAAATAATATATGAAAGAAATATATATGAAATAAAATTTATCAAAAATAGTATATATGAAATAAAATTTATAAAAATATTTATATAATGTTATATGTAATATAATTTATAAAAATATTTATATTAAAAATTTCTATATGTATATTTAATATTATGCACATTAATATAAATGTATTTCAAGAAATATAATTGTATAATATTATGTACATTAATATGTATTTATTTAAATAAACATAATTGAATAATATTGTGTTAATTCATATATATTTATTTGTATAAATGTTATGTCATATAATATTAATTATATATTATATAAAAGCATAAACATGTTATTTAAAAATATATTTATTATTATATATAATATAAATTATAAAAAATGCGAGATTGGGTTTTTATATGCTATATTTTTTAAATAATTTATATTCATGTATATATTTATATAATATGTTTATATTATTATATTATAAATAATTTATAATATATGAAATAATTTTAATATAAATAAATATTTTTTAATGTTCATAATATTATAAATTAAATTAATGTTTATATATAAATACAATTAAATAGAATCGTATAAATATTTTATATAATTTGTTTTACAATGAATTTAAATGAATTTATCTATATTTTTAATTATATATATATATATATAATAGAAGTTCCATTTAAAAAAATAGTGAGGGTTCACAACCACTACAATATCTTAAATTAACGGGGTTTTTAACCCCCTCTAATTTTAATACATTAGAGTGGGTTTTGAACCTCTCTAATTTAAGACATTACTGGGGTTTTCCAACCCCTCTAAAATCTAACTGGATATGAGCAACTACGGGTGAATCAAAGGTAGGGGGATTTGTGTTGGTTTTATTTTGCCAACTCTTCATCATTAATTCTGTGAATTTATTATTTTAATTCAAATTCTTTTGAATTCATGTCAAACCATTAAAATAATAGTTAGTCTATTATTTTACTTTGGGTTGGCACTTTCTTCTTGGTGGAGCTTGGATGAACTTGGAGAAATATCTCTCAAACGAAGAACACTTCTTCTTCCCAACGAAGAACACAAGGAACGTTGTGATGCTTCTTCCTTAGTCTTCTACCCCGGACGATTTCTAACGCACAAGCTTAAGTTGGAGGACGTGATGAACGCGGCGGAAAATGAATCGATTCCCGGCTTTTCCCCACGACATCATCTACGAACGCCAAACGAGGTTGGGGTTGTTGCATGATGATGCTTCTCTTTTCTTCTTCTCAGTATTGAATGAAGATTGATACAAAGTGATGTATTTTAATTGTTGAGCTTCGTTCATGTGAACTGAATGCTACCACTCTAAATGCAGAGGGTGCGGGCCAAACCAACATGGCCCGACCCCTCCATTGTTCTTTTTGTGATGATTCTATGATGGCATGGCACTGAGGTGATGGAGACGATGGCAGCAAACGAAGACCACGCTCCATGCGGCCCCGCACACCGCCACGCTACCCGCCTGCCGGCGTGCAGCCACGCCCCGCATCGCCTGCCCGACTACTGCCGCGTCCCGCGCCGCTGCCCGACGCCCTTGCGCGCTTCTCGATGCCTCTTTGCGCGCTACCTGGCGCCCCATGCCTTGCTGGCGCATTGCCCGGTGCCCCTCGCCCCAGCCAGCGGGCTCCCGGCACCCTGCGCCCCTACCGTCACGCTCCCGTCGCCCCGCGCCGCTGCCCGGCGCCCCGCGCCGCTTCCCGGCGCCCCTACCGTGGCTTGGCCGGTGCCCCAACACCCTACCCAGCGTCCCGGCGTCCAGTACCCGCGCGCTCTGCCCGGCGCACCGGCGCCCTGCTCGGTGCGCCCGCGGCCTATCTGGTGTCTTGCTGGATTGCCCGTGCCCCGCGCGGCCTGCCCCTAGCCTCCCGGCCACCGGCCTACTGAGCCGACCCGTGACACCCCCACAATGTCACTGGCCAAACCGGCCCGGCCTCCCAGGCCAAGTTACCGAGCCGCCTACGTGGCGACAATTGGGCTGAACCACCCTCGCGGTATGCTGGGCCGGGACCAGCGGACCGGGTGAAAAATTAGCAGGTTGACCCGCCCAATGGGTCAGGTCAGACCCAGCGAGTGTGGCAAGGTTGACCCAGACCGGGTCGTCCCAGTTTGGGTTGGGCTGAGTCGGTCCGACTGGGTCGGACCGGACCCGGGCCCATTACTGACTTTTTCCTTCTTGGGCCATATCTATGGCACCGAACATCCGTTTGACGAACCATCATTGGCACCGGTATTCTTGGTGTATATTTTTCCCTTTGAGTATACCCCGCTGGAGTTTGGGTCTAGTTGAGTCACGGATAGGTTGGTTCGTACATGAATCCAACCGGGCACCCAGGACTAAAATGCTAATAACTCACAAATCGGGCGTCCGATGGACGCGCTGCCTGTTGCGTTGAGACCCCTTTGACGTGGTGGAGATACCTCTAGTAACATATCATTACCATCACCATTATTGACATGGTTATAAAGGATGTTGGTAGTGATGAGTGTTTGGTCCTTCTAGGTGATGTGGCCTAAAAAAATCATGTTTTGCCACATCTAATTAATCTATTTTTATTGATTTATTTAATTATTAAAACACTTTTTTTCTAAATAAGTGCACATTTTCATTTTTATAATTAAATATATTATTTAATCAATTTTTGTAATCAAAATTGTATTTTTAGCCTATAATTAATTAATTAATATATTAATTTAATTTTATTGAATACTAAGTTTTTATTTTGTTTGTTTCTTTTTTTCTGCAAATTTAAAAATTTAACATTTATTTATTAATTAATTAATATGGCTTTTGTACATAAATAATGTAGTTTTAATTTATCATTTCTTGTATTAAATATTTATTAATAAAAGTAATAGAATCTAAATATTAATTGGATTTTAACAATTCATTTATTATAAATTTAATTTTATAAACTTACAACTATTGTTAAATCTATTTAATTTAATTTCATTAATTAACTTATGTATTTTTATAATAGAGTATATCTTAGTTTACTTAATTTGTTAAAGTAACTATTTTAAATAAATTAACTTTTTTTTATGTTCGTTTAATTTTAAAATGACAATTTAATTAATGTCTTATTTGTTTCATTCATTTTACTAAAGTTTTCAAGTTTGTTTATAATCATTTTAATTAATTTTTAATTATATAATTAGTTTTTTTTGTAGTATGTATTTTACTTTAGGATTTTAATCTTCATTTAATTAATTTTTTTTGGACTATCCTAGTGGCATCACTTTTTCTTCAGGGTGTCACATCAAAAGTTTCAAACCAGTTCCTTTGCCTTCACGATTCCACCACTTCACGATTCCTCAAACCAGTGCCACAACAGGTTTAACCCACTATTTATTCTCACCACTCCTCTTCTACCGATTGGCACCACATTCCCATTTCACTACAACTCCCACTGTTCGTAGACCCATCTTCCACCGGGGAGATCTGTTGCATCGTTGTTGTGTTTCTGTTAAAGAGATTGATGTCGCTATTAAAGGAGATTGTGCCTCTGTTTCCTACCGTTGTTGTGTCGCGGTGAAGAATGGGAGTTGTGCCACCAGTGCTGTAGGAGAAGCCGAGCTCGCCTGAGTTCCTCCATGTAAACCTTGCGCTGGACATATTTTTCCTTCCTGGAGAAGGAACTGAAGACTCCTCCACCCTATGGGTTGAATTGGATGGGAGAAAGAGAATATAATATAAAAAATCAAAATAAATATTAATCTAAAAATAAATTAATAATTAATAAATTAAATTTAACATATATTTAAATAATAAATAATTATTATAATATATAAATATTATACTATTAAAAAATAAAAAAGTTATAAAATAAAATTTAAGACAATCTAATAATATTTTATTAAATTAAAATTTAAACAATAATAATTTATAAATAAAATTAATTATTAACTAAAATGAATATATTAACACTTTAATTATAATTTCAATAGAATAAATATAAAAATTAAATTAATGAAGTAATTGATATTAATTTAATATAAAAATTTAATTATGTTATACTAACTTATTATCAATAATACTAATCTAAATAAATAAATATATAAATAACATTATTTAAAAAATTGTTTAATAAATTAATTACAATAATGATAAAAATTCAATTTTTTCATTGTGTTTTTTCCGTGTTTTTGTTCTTTCCTATGCAGGTTCAAATTAGAGTAAAAAACACATCCACATTCATTCAACTATATCATCAAGAGTTTGTTATGAAGTAATTTCTAAAACAAAGTGAGTTTCATGAAAAAATTCATGTGTGTGATGCATAAGTGAAGGACACTAAAAGTCAGTGGAAAAGAGGGGGTAACCTACAACAAATGACAGTGGTTTTTAAGGCATAATAGTAGAAGAATTTTTATAGACTCTCATTCTCCTTCCTCTATCACACCAAATTGGAGAGTAGATTCTCATTTTTATTTCCACGATCACACCATTGGAGAGATAAGACTCCTGGGAGCAACTAGAGATGAGTTGGAGGCTAAAGAGCCCAAAGGCAGAGCATCACTCGGGGAGTTCTTCCTCCCACTGTCTTTAATTATTGTACTCTTTTCTTCGATGTTTTTCACTACTTTAATAAATAAGATAGTAAGATGAATTGTCTTAGATCGAGAATTCATTTCTTCTAGATAATATTTTAAACTTCTTCATTCAGTTTAGATTTTTCAGAATTATAATCAATCAGTGAGATTGACTAATGATTCCTTGTTTAGTTATTTCCAACCTCGATTTTTTTTCTAAATTCATGATCAACTGGCAAGGTAGTTCTTGAATACATTTATCGAAGCATTAATTTCTTTAACTTTTTAAATTTATGGACAGTTTATTTCCAAATTTTATCCTTTTATAAATGCCAAGTAGTTCGACTAATTTTGGAGTGGCAAAATCCTAAAGTTAGCCTTTTGTGTGTTGAGTTTCATGGAAAGGGAGATATTTTACATTTTTCTTGAGGTATGATTCTAAAAGTGTAGTTGGGAAGATATCATTTAAACCAGTAGTTTGGAATTCTCAAGTTTTACATTTGATCTACTACTTCAACTTTGCTGCCTTATTTTAGTATTTTGTTCTCTTATTTTAGTTTTAATGTAGTTCTTTGTTCATCAGTATACTAGTTAAATATTTAGTTTTATGTAAACATTTTTATCTTTAATTCTTTATTAAATAAAATTAAAAAAAATTAAAAAGTAATAAATATAAACAATGTTCATTTCTTCCACTACTGACAATAGTGGAGTATATTTTGAAAAAAACCATATATTTCTCACTTGCCTTCCCTTGGGTGTGACCCTCCACCACTGTTATAGTGTAGGAGTTATAAATAATATTTTGAGGGCTGAAATGACCTCTGACCACATTAAAATTTGGCACCGTTATCGGGGAAGGCATGGGATATTTGTTTAGGGTTATAAAAAAATTAAAAAATAACACAATAATAAAATAAACAAAAAAACTGCATTAAAAAATTGTAAACTTGAACCTACTGCTTTTGTTGAACATTAAAATTCTGCATCAACTGTGAAACATTGTGTTTCTAATCTCACCTGTTTTTAGCTTAAAATGAAAGTTCATGAAAACTGGTATTAACTGGTGTCTCATTATGCTTGTTGTGATATTCATGGGCACACTTCTTGGAAGTGTGTTTATTACCCGCCAAAAAAGGATGTTTAAATTGAATAAAATGAACAATATGAGTCTAATCCTAAATTCCTTGCTAAACTATAATTAATTGAAATATAATTTGGATACTAGGGAGGATGCTTAGACCTCTCAGTTAAGTAAAACCCTTGAAATTAAAATTAAATACACTCATGTGCAAGATCAAAGAATGAAAATATTGGAAAACATGCTCTTATAATTACAAAAAATGGTTAATGAACAAGAAGAATTTAAATATAATTAAAAAAAATCTTTATAAAATATTAGAAAATCAAATTGATGAGGAAAGTGAATCAGAAATTGGAAAACAAGCCATTTATTTTGAATAATCTAAAACTGTTGAACCAAAGTTTGAAGTAACTAACTCATTGAATAAAGAATATAACATGAAAAATTCCATAAGTAACTTTAATGGATTTAATTTGGAAAATTTTGAAACAGATTTAAAACAAATTGAAAAAGATTTCCGAGTTTGTTTCGTGATCCATAATTTTGAAAAGACTCATTGTTTCAGAAGTTTTTGAGAACGAAGTCACTCAGGTAGAAGAGATATTTTAGAATGAAAAGTTGAATTTTAAAAACTCTTCACACAATTTTTCTACCTTTGTAAATATTGAACCCATAATCGAAATTGGAAACACTCTGCAAGAGAACTTTAAAATGGGTAACATGGAATCTGAAATTTTTAAACCATAATTGAAAACAACTCTTCCATGTTTTAAATCTATAAACCCAATAATTTATGAATTTTTTTGGATGAATAAGTTAAGTTAGCGTGTTTTGAAGAAAAGTTAATTGTTGATCTTTCACTGCCTTATTTACATAGTAATCAATTTTCTTAAATAGTGTGTACTGAAATGGAAAGTAGTGTTGTCATTCATGGGAAAAACTATTTGAATTTGAACAATATAGAATTTAAATTTATTAAAGATGAATTGAACATTATTCCCCCTAACTTGGACTTTTTGGAACACACTATAGAAATTGTTTTAGAAAGTGATCCTTTTGAACAAGAAACTGAAGTAGAGGTTGAGCACACACTGTATTCTAGTATAATTGATTTTTCTAAAGTAGTTGATGTTAATTATAATTTAACTAATGAGGAAATTTTAGAAGAGATTTATAACATTTCTAAACCTGAATATGATGTTGTTCAAATAAATTCTCTTCATTTCCTGTCACTTCCATCCTCAGATGAGTTGGGTGCAATAGATCTTCTAGATACTGATAGTAGATTAGAGGGAAATTTATCTGTGACTTCCAATGTTTGTGATTCTGTTCAGCACTCTGTTTAATCCTTTCTTGAACCTACTATTTAGTATTCACCCATAAGAACCCTTGAATTTGAATCTGTTAATGTTAAGGTTTAGAGAGATAGTTGTGAGGACAATTTCACATCCTTTGAAGCATCCAATTCATTTCTATATCTACCTAAAAGTGATATTTTTTTCAAATCTGAATGAAAAATCTAGAAGTTGACAGCAACATGTCCATAACTGTTAAATGGTGCTACTTAGGGGTTTTTACAGCTTATGAGAGTTTTGTTTTTTTTCTTTAGCTTTGTATCCTATATAATTCATCTTTCTATTAACAACAAATGGTCAAAACATATGTGGTGGTTTCTATTAAGGAAACCACATCCATCTAGTAACTACGGTTAGTTCTAGGTGAGTCCAACTGGGGACTTTAAAAATTTCACTACAAGGGAGGAAACCCATAGTCTTTCTTTTGTTTTCAATAAAACAACAATTGTAATTAAACAAAGTCTAACTGAAGACCTAAAATTCAGTGCTTCATGGGAGTCAACCCATGGTTCTTATTTTGATTTGACTCTTGTTATTTTTTTGGTTTGACTAAATAAAGTTCTTCTTTGCTTCTTCCCTTGTATGCTCTGTCTCTACTGGATATCTATTTTGTTTTACATGATCTATGTTTTTATGATACTATTGTTGTGTCACAATAGAGTGGAATTTCCTTGCTGAAGTTTTAATGATAAACTTCACTTTAGGGAAGTACTATTTTCTTCAGTTTTCATTAATTTTTATTCTCCTTGTTCACTTTGATAAAATTTATTCAAATTCGCAGTATTTACTATCGGTGAGACAGTGATAGTTACCTTAAAAATTATATTTGTAGAAAAATTCTTCTACATATGATGCTGCTTTTAAATTGGTCTAATGTATGACTTGAGCTATTTCAAAAGCCTATTATATATCACCCTGCTGAAAATAATTCTCCATGTGTTGTAATGTAAAATTTGGAATCTTCCACTTTTCTTGAAATTGGAACTCAATGGTTTAAAACCTCTCACTGTATGAAATTAAGTGTGGGGGAACCATGAGGGCTGTTTTTTGTGTTTTTCATAGAAGATGATTAGTCTGTAGGGTTTTTAGCAGGCATCTTTATATTATATTGAACATTCATTTGAACCAAAAATTTCATATTGCTACACCCTATCCACTTTTCACTTACAAGATTCATGCAAATATTTGAGCTTTTTTGAAAATCTGTGTCACCAGACTTAAATATTAATGTTTTTATTTGCTAATGTACCTACTTTAAATTAATCTTTGTGGAAAAAAATACTTTTTGAACTTCATTGAGACCCTTTTTAACATGTCATAAATTTACTAAACTGAAAATCTATTCTGAACTATAATTTCCACAATTGTTCTTCTCCATATTTGGAAGTCAAATTTAGGGAAAATGTTTAGGTTTTAAGTGTGGTGGTGGGGTCAATTATTGACTATGATAAACTGTACTTAATTGTAATATCATCAATTCCCACATCCACTTCCAACATTTTGTAAAAAATGGTTAATTTTTTTCAAAATTCTTTCACAATTTTTGGTCATACACTGTTTCTTATTTGGGTCATGTCTTCGAATGATGCCCGATTGGTAGTTAAGAGTTTCTGTGAAACTGAAATTAATGTGGGTGGATGATTTCTGAGTGATCTTGTTTAGTTATTTAATGTAAATTTGGTTTAGGAAATACATCAAAGAGTGATTTGGGTAACCTATTAGTAGAATTATGATCATAACCCTTGGAACTGGAAGTTTTATTTTAATCATCGGTGACTCATTTTTCATTTAATTATTAATGTAGTTATCCTAATGATCTAATGTACGTGGTTTTCAAACAAATATTTTTGAAACTGGAGTAGTTTCAGCATCTAGGATCCCATGGTGAATCTTTAAGACCCTAGATGTTGGGTGTGTTTCTATTTACTATAAGTACTCTATACACATTGAATAAGTGAATTGGACAGTGCTTATCACATGATACATGACTTGCAAAATAATAATAATAGTTTCTAGGTTCAAAAACGAGTTCATTATGGTGAGGGTAATGATGAATGAAAAATGAAGAAGGGGACAATTGTATATATGGGATTCATTTAGGTTGTATCATTAAGGTGATTTACAAAAAAAAATATTTTTTTCTGGAATCTTGGATTGAGTCAAAGTACAAAGTTCCTCTGGTTAAGTTTTTAATTCCACATAAATTTTATCTTTTTTCAATCTTGGAATTAGAAAATGGGTTTGCATTGAAATGAGTCACTAGGAATGTTCACAAATGAGGCAGGACACTTTCATTTCTTGATGATTCATTTCTTTATTGACTACTAGTGAGAATTTGATTATTGGAAAGGTTTCATTTGAACAATTCATTATCTAAAATCTTTTTGACATGTTTATTTTTTTCCTTTTCTTCTTAATTCCTATGAATGTTACATATTAAAATGATTCATAAAACATTTTTATGTTTCTCAATGATAATAAAAAATGAGATTTTTTAGGAAAAAAAATGATTAAGTGTGGGGGAATTTGATGTGGCCTAAAAAACACATGTTTTCCACATCTAATTAATCAATTTTTATTGATTTATTTAATTTTTATTACAATTTTTCCTAAATAAGTGCACATTTTGATTTTTAGAATTAAATATATTATTTAATAAAATTTTTTAATTAAATATTTATTTTTATCCTATAATTAATTAATTAATATATTAATTTAATTTTATAGTCTAATAACTTTTAATTTAGTTTGGTGATTTTTGTCTGCATGTTTAATAATTTAACATTAATTAATTTTTCTTTTGTACATAAATAATTTAGTTTTAATTTAGCATTCCTTGTATCAAATATTTATTAATCAAAGTAACATAATATAAATATTAGTCAGCCTTTAACAATTCAATAATTATAAATTTAATTTTATAAACTTACTACTCTTGTTAAATATATTTAATTTAATTTCATTAATTAACATAAGTATTTTAATAACATAATAACAAACTATTTATCTTAGTTAATTAAATTTTTTAAAGTAACTATTTTAAATAAATTAACTTTTTTTATGTTCTTTTAATTTTAAAATTATAATTTAATTATATTATTATTTGACTAATTCATTTTATTAAAGTGTTCAAGTTGTTTATAATCATTTTAATTAATTTTTAATGATATAATTAGTTATTTCTTGTAGTATGTATTTTACTTTTTAATTTTAATCTGTATTTAATTAATTTTATTTTTTTAGACTGTCTTAGTGGCATCGTTTCTCCTTCACGATTCCACAACAAATGCTTTAAACCGATTCCTTTTCCTTCACGGTTCCACCTATTCACATTTCCTCAAATTGGTTCCACAACAAGTTTCAACCACCATTTCATTGCACTGCTCCCCTTCTACCTCTTGGCACCACATTACCACTTCTCCACAACTCCCGCTCTTTGTAGCCCCATCTTTCACCAGGGAGCGTTGTTGCGTCACTATTAAAGGATATTGATGCTGCTAAAAGCTGTGAACCATTTATTCAACCAGTCGTAGCTGGAACCAGCTTTCTAAAAATATTATGCCACTACTAATAGAACTGAGGGTTTCACCTGCCTTCAATCTGTGAATGTCGATCCAAGCTTGTAAGGGGATGTTGCTGATGATGATTTAACTTGTCAAAGATTTTTAGATCACCGTACCCGATTCCACCACAGGATGATCAGAGTGTTGGATATTCAAGCCAATAAAAAAAGATTAGAATAAAAATGGCACACTAGAGAACAAATAGATTTCAAGATTTTCTATTACACATACTAACTTCAATGGATTACATTTGAACCATATTTATAGGATATTACAAATATATCACAATGGAAAACACATAGCATTTAAAGGAGGAACAAAAAACAATTCAATTAAATGCTTTCATTGGAATTAAACAAATGCATGGATAAATGAAGAGCCACATTGGAAATAGGTGCTACATGGGGAAGACCTGGAACCCAACAGACAACATTTATTTTGGTTTTCAATTTCCAAAACTCCCCTTCAAACCAAAACTGACTTCATTCCGAGCATTATTCTAATCCATTTGAATACATCTGTTGGTGGTGCCTTTGTGAAAATATCTACCACCTGTTCCGTAGTATGACAATATTCCAATCTTATCATTTTCTATTTCACATGATCCCAAAGAAAATGAAAACGAGTATCAATGTGTTTGCTTCACCCATTCTGCACCGGATTTTTGGCTAGTTCAATTACAGACTTGTTATCCACATATATCATCATGGATCTGTACTGTGGATGTTTCATCTCCTTCAACAAATTTCTCAACCATATTTCCTCAAAAATAGTAGAGGATACTTCCACGTACTCTACTTCACATGTGGATAAAGTAACACCACTCTTCTTTCTTGAATTATATGTAAAAGTAGTCGATCCAAGAAAAAATACGTACCCAGTAGTGCTTTTCCTTTCATCTTGGTCACCCCCCTAATCACTATCTGAGTATCCATAAAACTTCTCTTCTTCATTGTATGGATAAATGAGACTAAGATCCATCATTACTTTAACGTACCTGAGGATATGTTTTGCTGCTAGCTAGTGTGACTCTTTCGAAACTTCCATATACCTACTTCGAATCCCAACACTATGGACAATATCATGCCTTGTGATTGTGAGATACCTCAGGCTTCCAATCTGACTCTTGAACAGAGTCGACTAAACACTTTTTCCTTCTCCATCTTTTTTTTGCTGCTTGTTTCTATAAGTGTGTTTAGAACATTGCAATTGGCCATCTATAATTTTTCAAGAGACTCCTTGGCATACCACTTCTGAGATATAGAGATTCTTCCATGTTATTTCTTTACTTCTATGCCCAAAAAGAAGGACATGAGACCCCCATCAATCATCTTGAACACCTTGAACATGGCCTCCTTGAAATCATCGAACATCGGTGGACAATTCCCTATAAACAAAAAATCATCAACATATAAGCATGCAATAAGTATATCCCCTGGATCATTCTTCTTAATGTAAACTACATGATCATATGGACATTAGGTGAAGCCATTGTCTCAAATATAGCTGTTGATGTGTGCATTCCAAGCACAATGAGCCTGCTTCAACATGTAAAGAGCTTTCTTCAGTTGATAAACTTTGTATTCCTCCCCTTGCATAACAAATCATTCAGGCTGGTCAACATAGACCTCTTCATCCAAAATTCCATTCAGAAATGTAGACTTCACATCCAGTTGGTAGATCATCCAATAGTGATGGACAGCCAGGGATATAATCATCCTTATAGTGTCAAGGCGAGCAACAGGAGTGAAGACTTATTGTAGTCCACTCTGTACTTCTGTTTATTTATTTTTATCATTTTAGTTTTCGCTAAGGTAACTTGTTTTTACCATTGTAATTTTTCATTTATGTCCAAAAAAAATATGAACTGAACTATCAAATTTGGGCATATTGATTCAAGATCTTGTATCCATTTAATAATAATAAATTTCTCAAATACTTATAAATTAATTTTAAAATAATAAATGTATAATTTATTTAAAATATTATTTTTGAAAAATATAACATAAATTTTAAAATGTCAAATATGGGTTTGTAAATTTTAAAAAAAGAATTCTAAGATAATAATTTCACTTATAAAATAAATATTTTGACATATAAAAAAAAATTTTACTTCAAAATTTCTACATATATAATAATAATTTCAAATAAGTCATGTTATTTGTAAAAATGGTATTCTTTAGTATTCACATAAAAATAAATATTTTCAGAAAAATTAAAAAATCATCTTAGGATAATTTTAATAGTTTAAATAAATAAATGCTTAATTTTTTTTCAAATGAAAATTTTAATATTAAAAATATAGATTTTAACTTAAAATACAATATTCTTTGAGAAACTGCTTTAAAAACGACATTTTTAAACATCAGGTGTTTTTAATCATATTTCATATATATTTCTATATAATTGAATATTGGAATATTAGTATATAAATATAAAAATTACCTATTAGGATAATATTTTAATTATGATAAATTTAATTTATTGTGCTAATATACATTACCTTTTTTTTAATTGGATCTTCTAAATGGATCCTTTTTTAGGATGCCAATCAAAGAGAACAATAATGTTTAACTATAAAGACCAATTCATTACATATATTGATATTACTTCAGAATTGAAATATATTTATTACAATATATAACAGAACCATGAAAGGACCGTATAGGTATAGTTTCTTTAGAAATTGGGAAACATAAACAACAAGTTCATAAATCATCTACATTATCCACCATTTATTTCATCATAAATAGACTATTTTTGGCATATAATACATAATACCCTTCTTCATAACCTAGGTAAAAGAAACATATAAAAGGGTGAGCTCAAATACTCAGTAAGGGAAATCAAAGAAAATATAAATCATATCATATTTATTAGAACATAACATTTGAAAACAATATCCTACATATAAAAGATCATAATATCTTGTTATGAGATCAATCATAAAAGTGATATGTAATCCTAATATTCATAACATAAGAAATGAAATTTTCTGTCATAAACACGTAATTATTGAATATCATTTAATAATAGTCCAGGCTTGTTTACAAGATGATCATAGATGAAAAAGTCCATTACTGAACCGATTTTACTACTCGTTCAATCCCTGTATCACTGAACCAGATTTACTTATCGTTCCAACCATGTCTATCTCATGAGATATAAATATTTACCAAATGAATTAGAGGGATATATATGTCCCACCAATCTCATAATTAAACAATTATAATATGTTCCACAAAAGCATAAAAACAATCACTATAGCATAACCCATGAAAAAATGGTGTTTTTAAACATCATTCTATCATAATATAATAGATTAATGGATTTGATAAAAATAACTCCATCTATTAAATAATCAAATAAAATTTATAATATTTATAGAAACATAAACATATTAAATATTATATGGAAAATAATTTTAAAATAACGCATGAGCTTCAATCCTGAGGAAAATATCCTTTCTTCTTCAAAAACATTTTTCTTCCTCAAAATACCATAAATTTTTTGATGAAAAATTTTTATGTGAAAATAGTCTTATAATATTATAGGGTAATATTCAAGTAAATAATGAATTATTAAATTGTAAAAATATTTTCAAACCATAAAAGATAAAAAAACATTCTTCTCATACTTTTTCTAAAAAATTCAAAAAGTACGTCGTACCGATAATGACAAAAGATTCCATTCACACCATTTAGAAAAAATTTATCATTGGGTAATATTGACTTTTAACAATGATATAATGATATAAAAAATATTTTGAAATAAATATTTAGGAAACCTATATGTGGATGATAATTATACTCTAGTAAGTACATGGGAATAAACAATCTCAGATAAAAACGAGATTTGAAACATTATCCCTTAAATTAGCTCTGATATGCTTTGTATATATCTAAACCTCTTGTATAATGATTTAAATAAAATTATTGATTTATTATATAATCATAAAAATGTATTATCATATTTTTATCATTTAGTTAGTAACATTTCATTGTTACTCGTTATTTGGGTATTAACTTCTTTATGTTCATATGTATGTTTTGTCGAATAACTTCTTATTCTTATTTTTAGGTTATAGTTATATAATTTAAAACATGGTATTAGTATAATATATATCATATTTATTCATTTATTTCATTTATATAATCTAGGTTTAATAAAGATTATGTATAATGAATCACATCACACCGTGGAGACGATAATCCGTACGTATGCCCAAGTGATGATGTCATTCCCATAATTGTTGAGTGGTATTGAAGTGGAAGTTTTATAGTATCTAAAAATTATTATAAGGTTATATTAATTATATATAGTAATTATTTCCACCATTATTCCCATCCAAGTAATATGGTGGTGAAAAACAGATTACACCACGGTGTGGAGAAGGTAAGTTGTACGTACGCACACGCGGTGATTTTGTTTATTGTAGGATGGATAGAAGGAGAAATAGGGTTGTTTCATATTTATAATAACATATACATTTATTAGTGATACTGATGTTATTACTTTATAATGACACAACTAAATAATAGTATGTAGAAGAAGAATTAAATTTGAATGAATCGGTAGAAGAGATTACCTCTTCCTGAACGTGCATCCTTTAAATTTTTTCTTAGAGCACAAGACATAGTATTTAGAGAAGACCAAAACCTCTATAATGTGACTAGGAAAGTTGAGAAGATAAATGGGCAGGGTTTGGTTGAGCATGAAGGCTCAAAATTGAGTGAATAGGATAGGGAGGAGGTGCCCTTTTGTAAGAGATGAGAGGGGTGCTTTAAGAAACTCTCAAAATATTAATTTATTATAAATTAAATTTTGATTAAAAATGTTCCAATACATATTTCATTAAAATATAATATAATTTCATTCAAATACCCATCATACAATAATTTTTATACAAGTTTTGAATATATGTTTTATCCTCCACTTTTATGTTTAACATTTATTTTTCCCTTTTTAATCTTATTGGGATATCAGTTATTTACACATTGTGGGTTAATGTAATTATCATATCACGTCAAACAACCCAAAACAAGTTTTTTATGACATATTTAGGCTTATATAAACCATTTGGAATAATCTTATATTTTTATAATTTAATATCATTTAATTAACTATTTTATGTTTTAAGTTATGAATTATGTCAATTGTAGACACTATACATACTTTACTTTTTATAAAAAATCTTTACAACATAATTCATTCAAAAAAAAATTCATTAAATAATCCAAAATATGGAAATGTAATTCAAAAAATTCGTATAGGGAATAAAAATGTTCATATTAAATTTATTTTAAAATTTATAAATACAATTATTTGAATCTTTTATTAATGAGGTAATCCATAAATCATAATTGTGTCATAAATAAATATATTTATCTAATGTATAAAAAATTATAAATAAAATAAAATGATTTAGGAAATATTATTATACTTATAATTACTATTTATGTACAAAGATATTAGTTATATGACCCAATATTAAAATCGATTTTATAAAATATATATGTTTATGTTATAATTATCATTACTTTAAATTAATTCTTATAAAATATCATTTTCACATCCATGTGAATCCATGGGGTCCCAAAATCGACAAAAGGATTAACATTGTTATAAATATCTCGTCCAATAGGATTTGGACACATTTTAGAGTAGTTTTGTACTATTAAAGTATTATTATTTAACCCTTATTTACTCGATTTACACTTTAACCATGGTAAATAAAAATAATTACTGAAGTTACTATTCATAATGTCCAAAAATAAAAGGTACCTATTCCCACAATTTGTACCTTATGATTCCGAATATGGAATCCATTTTTCCAAATAAAAAACATAGAAGTTTCAGTAATTAATTTAAAATTAATCCCATTGTTGAAATGTGAAAATGGGTTTTAAAGGTTAAAATATTTCAAAAGATTGAAATGTTTTTACCTATGAATTCAATGTAAAATTAATGTTAATGAAAAAAAATTATATTTAATTGTAAAAATATATTCTATTTATACTTTTAAACCATTTAATATTATAATTTAACCATATAAATTATCACGATGAAAAAAAACTTGTTTTTAAATAGAATTTCCCATATTTTTACTATTTATCAAAACATGAATGTTACCAATAATTTATCAGAAATTTATAAAATGTAAATTTTTATAGCCTTCTTAGAAATAATAAGTTTATGTTTTCATATATATATTATTAATGTGAAAAATATTAATTTAATATGGGCTCCCCAATTAAATGTTCAAAAATTATCCTTTTAGAAAATAGGTTTTTATATGTAAAATAGGGTTTTATTCATACACTATGAATAAAATATATATTGAATGAAAAATAAAAATATTTTATTAATTATATAACACATATATATTATTAATATCAAAAAAAAAAATTATTCACTCAAAAATAAAAATATCTAATTGAATTGTATTTCTCATAAACAATTAATAGATAATGAATTCATAATGTATTTTCATAAGTTAGTTATAATTAATCCCAATAACCTAATGGCTAGGATATAATGGTAATTTTATATTATGGTCATCTCATGATTCATTTAAACTCATGATTTCTTGAAAATCGTGCTACTGATGAATAAAATTATTTAAAGAAACTATTTCATAGAAACACACGGGTGCTACATTCTACCCCCCTCAAACTGAATTTTTCCGTAGATTTTTTCACTTAGAAACAAAAAGATGAGGATACCTCTTCCTCATCATATCCTTAAGCTCCCATGTAGCATCTTCATATTTTTGGTTCCTCCATAAAACATTAAACATGAAATAGGTCTTGTTTCAAAGAACCTTTTCGCTACGATCCAGAATTTCTATTGGTAGTTTTTCATAAAAAAGATCTTTCTCCAGCTGTATGACATCTAATCTTAGTACATGTGAAGGATCAGATATGTACTTTCTTGGGAGAGATACATGTAAAACATCATGAACTTGATAGAGATTCAGTGGAATCACCAATTGGTAATTTACCTTCCCCACATGATTTAGTATTACAAAAGGGCTGATATACCTAGGGCTTAGCTTTCCCTTCTTTCCAAATATCATTACTCTATTCTAGGGAGATATTCGTGAAAACACCTTATCCCCCACTTCAAACTCTTAGTATTTTCTTCGGTTGTGATCATATCATTTTTTTGGAATATAATTTGATCTTATGTGTTGTCGAATAGATCTAACCTTTTCTGCCATATCATCAACAGTATCAGGTCATAATATATTTCTTTCCCCATATTCTACCCAGCAAGTTGGAGTTCTACACTTATTTCCATAGAGGTCTTTAAAAGGATCCATCTGGATATTAGATTGAAATATGTTATTGTAATAAAATTCCACCAATGGTTGGTGTTGATACCAACCACAATTTAAATCCATAGAGAAAGATCTAGACATGTCTTCTAGAGTTTGAATTTCCTCTCAGACTGACGGTCTATCTGAGGATGATAACAAATGATGAAACATAACTCCGTATCTAGAGCATGCTGAAGACTTCTCCAGAACTTTGAGGAAATATTTGGAACCCAATCAGATATAATGGAAAGTGGAACTCCATGAAATATTATCACTTCCTTTAGAAATATCCTAGCAAGCTGATCAAGAGAGAAATCCTCTCTAATAGAAACAATGTGTGCCGACTTCATCAGACGATCAACTATAACCCAGGTAACATTATGTCTATTGGATGTTTTGGGAAGTCCAATGACAAAGTCCATAGTGATGTTTTCCCATTTCCATTCTGGTATGGGAAATATTTGAAACATCCCCTTAGACTTCTGTCTCTCAGCCTTAACTGTTTGACAAACCATGCATCTAGATACATATTCAACGATATCTCTTTTCATTCCATCCCACCAGAAGTTCTCTTTTATTTCCCTATAAATGTTTGTGATTCAAGGGAGAATAAATAATGATGAAATATGAGCCTCATCCAGTAGTTCTTCCTTTAATTCTGGTCTGGGAGGAATAAAAATATGGTTCCTAAACCTTATTATTTCATCACAATCAAGGATTAATTCAATAACATTTCACACCTTCTTTTGCAACTCTATATATTCATTATGTGCCTCATTAATTTTAACTTGTATATATGGTTGATCATTTATTTGAGAAAGATAATATTTGTCCCCTTTCATTAAAATTTCAAGATCCATCATTCAAAAATCCATAAATATTGGATCTTTTATGATCCTCATCATAGATAATCTAGCATGGTCTTTTTGACTCAAAGCATCTTCCACCTACTTTTCTTTCCCGGGTGGTAATGTATTGAGTAGTCGTAATCTTTAATCAACTCCAACCATCTACTTTGGCACATATCCACCTTATTTTGTGTGAAAATATACTTTAAACATTTATGATCAGAATAAATATCACACATTTCACCAAAAATATAATGCCTCCATATTTTTAATGAAAAGATTACTGTAGCTAAATCCAAATCAGGAGTTGGGTAATTTTTCTCATGAATTGTCAACTGTCATGAGGCATAATCTATTACCATAACATTTTGCATTAGAAAAGACATCATAACCTTCATGTATTAATCTCTATATATCACAAACCATTCATCACTATAATGCAGTGTGAGATTAGTTTCTCTGGATAACCTTATTTATATCTCTTTAAAATTATCTTCACATTCCTCCATTTAAACGAACATAACTCATTTTTTATTCAAATTGGTGAGTATATTAGACAGTTGTGAAAAAAAAATTCACAAAACGTTGATAATATCTAGCCAAACCAAGAAATCATCAGATCATAATTATTATTACTGGTCTCAACCATCTTTCAATAACCTCTGTTTTTTGTTGGATCCACAGATATCTCATCTCTTGAGATTATGTGACCCAAAAATGAATCTTTTTTAATACAAAATCCACACTCAGAAAATTTGGCATAAATCTTATCCTTTCTTAGGGCCTTTTGTACAATTCTAATGTGATCTTCATGTTATTCCTTAATATTTGAATAGACATTAATATCATCTATATATAGTACCACAAACTGATCAAGAGTGTCTCTAAAGACTCTATTCATTAGATCCCTTAAGATAGAAGGGTTATTAGTAATGCCAAAAGGCATCACTATAAATTCATAGGGTCTATACCTTTTACAAAATATCATTTTTGGTATATCAACCATTTTGATCATTAATTAGTGATATCCTGAATGATGATCAATCATGGAAAAGTATTGAGCTCCACATAGTTAGTCAATTATGTTATCAATTCATGGGAGAGGATATTTGTTCTTGACAGTGATCTTTTTATGTTCTCAATAATAAATGAATATTCTCATTGATCCATATTTCTTCTTAACATATAGAATAGGTTTTCCCCAGGTGATGTGCTTGGGCATATGAATCCTTTATGAAGATTCTCTTGGAGTTTCTTCTTCAATTCATGTAACTCAATTAGGGCCATTCTATAAGCTATCATTGAAATAGACATAGCACCCGGTATGAGTTCTACTGAAAACTAAACTTCACAATTTGGTGGAAGACCTGAAAATTCCACTGGAAAGATATCACCAAAATCTTGTACAATGGGAATTTTCATAATTGTGAGTTTCTCCCCAACCACTTGAGATAAATAATATTCATTTATTGGATTCAAGACACATAATATGGATGAAATTTATACTAGAAGGTTATATTCTTCTTTGCATTGATAGAAGATCATAGACTGATTTGGAATATTAAATGTGACCTCCCTTATTTGGAAATTGATATAATATCCATATAAAGAAATACAATTCATGCCAATAATCACATTAAATTCCATGATTGGAAGGATCAAAAGATTTTAAGGAAGAATATTCCCAAAAACTTCAATCGGAGAATAATTATAAACTTTTGATGCGACTATTGTTCCTTTAGAAGTTGTCACAGCTAAATCGACATCTCATTATTGAGGTAATATGTCGATACCCTTAGAAAATTTTTCAGAATGAAAAGATTTGATGGATCTAGAATCAAATAATACATTTTTTTAGTTTAGAGTGGAAGGTAATTATACCTATCACCACTTCATTATTGTAATACATGTCACTGATATTAATTGCAGGTGAATTTCCTTTGTCTTTGGACCTAAGAGTTTTTTGATATTAATAATAATTAAAAACCCATGGATTATGTAATTTATTGGCATAATTCCCCATTACCTTGCACTTGTAACATTGAAGTGTAGGAGGTGTATCTTATGTAGCCTTTTCTTTATTCTCATCATTAGACATATTGTTTCCATCTCTTCAGCACTAAATTTCTTGATGAACCTCTTTTCCACACATAAAACATTTACCAGTACATTTAAAACAATTCCCTCCATGTTTCTTTCCACACATTGAGCATAAAGAAACACTCATCTTCTTTTCAGTGTGGTATTTATATTTTCCTTTGGATTCCATTTTCCTCTTATTATCAAACACATATGACTGATGGGTTACTCCAATATCCATCTCAACCTTGAGAGAACATCAAACAATTTACTCATAACTATTGAAGTCCCTTATGGATAATACTATTAAAAGACTTGGTTTTATGCCACTAAAGTATCAATCAATATTACTCTCAGGTTGGATACTAATTATTGAAGCATACTTTGAAAGTATTTTAAAATTTTATTCATAGGTGGCAACAGATTCATCATCATTTTTCTTATTTTTAAGGGACTCCTTATATATATTTGTTTTAATAATACAAGGAAAGTAGTTATTCACAAAAAATATGTTCTTGAATTCATTCCATTATTTGGAATCAATTTCATCCCTTTTCCTTGTATTCGTGATAAGATTACTCCATTGTTCATCTTCACCTTCCAAATGATATACTTCTAAGTCAAATTTATCGTGTTTAGAACATTTTAGAACTGAAAATATATTTTTATTAGTACTTATCTATTTTTCAACCACTAATGGACCAAAAGACCCACTGACATAAGGTGGAAACTGACTCATAATGGATTCAATTCAATGTTTCTCTATATTTTTTTAATTTGTAAGTCCGTCATGATTCATATCTTGAGAAAGTTGTGTTAGAATGGATACAAAAATTTCATTCTAGCTATAATAAAATTTTGATTCTTTTTTGGATAATCATTGAATTTCCAGTTGCATTCATCAATAACATGCTTCCTTCGAGTTCCATACATTGACTAAAACCAACATGCATAGAGTGAGTAACACTAATCATAATAGGAATACCACATAATGAAGAATAAAATTTAAATTTAGGAAAATTTAGGTTTTCTCTAGGTTATTCATGTTGATTTCTAAAACACTAGGATTATATCCAATACATAGATGTATCCTTAGGGTTCTTACTAGGGCATTCTCATCCTAAATTCCAATGGTTAACTATACATTTCCTCTAATACCATCTGAAACAACCCATTATTTACATACATCGATATTAGGTCATAATTGAATTATATTTATTAAAACATATAAATAAACCATGATAGGACCATATAGGTATAGTGTCTTTAGAAACTGGGAAAAATAAAAAACAGGTTCATAAATCTTATACTTTGTCTCCCATTTATTTCATCATAACAAGACTCTTTTGTGAATATCATAATAAATACACTTATTCATGTCCTAGTGAAAATAAAAATATAAAAGGGTGATATCAAATGATCAATAAGGGTAAAAAAATTAAATATCAATCATATCATATTCATAATAACATAACATTTGAAAATATTATCCTGCATATAAAATATCACAATATCATGTCATGGGATAAATCATAATAGTAATATAAAATCCCAATAGTCATAACCTAAGACATTAAATTTTTGGTATATACAAAAAATCATTGAAAATAATTTCATAATAGTCCAGGCTTGTTGCCAAGACCATCATAGCAGAAAAATTCCATTACTGAACTGTGTTCACTCTTTGTTCCATCCCTATATCACTGAACCAGATTTACTTGCCATTACAACCATGTATAACTCATGAGGTAAAAATCATTAACCAATTCATTAGATGGATATATAGGTTTCACCCATATCATAATTAAACCATTATTATGTGTGCCACAAAAACATAAAAACATTCACTATAGCATAACCCATGAAATAAAAATGGGTTTCTTAAACATCAATCTGTCATAACATAATCTATAAATGGATTTATAAAAATAAATACATCATTTATAAAATCAAATAAATTTAATAATAGTGATATAAACATAAACCTATGTGATCATAGATCGAAAATAATTTTGATAAAACACCTTAACTTCATTCCTAAGGAAAATATCCTTTCTTCTTCAAAAACGTTTTTCTTCCTCAAAATACCATAAAATTTCAGATGAAAACATTGTATGTGAAAATAAAATTGTAATATTATAGGGTAAACTTCAAGTAAATTAATAATTATATAAGTGTAAAAATCAGTTCATGCCATAGATGTTAAAAAACATTATTCTCATACTTCTACCTGAAAAGTCAAAATGTACCTCATATAGAAAAAAACAAAATATTACATTCACCCCATTTAGTAAAACATTAACAATGGGTAAAAATAACTTTTAAAAATTATATTAGGATATAAATAAAATTTTGAAATACATATTTAGGAAACATGGACATGGATGATTATTATACTCTAGTAAATACATACAAATAAACAATCTCGGATAAAAACAAGATTTGAAAAGTTAACCCTAACCATAGGTTTGATATGATTCGTATGTATCTGAACCCCCTATATAATGATTTAAATTATTTTAATGATTTATTATAGAATAATAAATATTTATGATCATACTTTCATCCAATTTTTAGTAACATTTAATTGTCACTCATTGTCTGAGTATTAACAACTTTATGTTCTTATGTTTTTTTGTTGGATAAGATTCTATTCCTCTTTTTAGGTTACAGTTATGGTAGTTACAGAGTGGTATTAGTATAATATATATCATCTTTATTCATTAAATTCATTTATATAATCATGGTTTATTGAAAATTATGTAGAACAAATCACATCACATCATGGAGATGATAAGCCGTTCATACGCACAAGCGACGATATTGTTCCCCTAATTGTTGAATGGTATCAAAGTGGATTTTTAAAGTATATTAGAATTAGTATCATGTTATATTAATAATATATAGTTATTCTTTACACCATTATAACCATACAAGAAAGAAGGTGATGAAAAATATATTACACCACAGCGTAGATATGGTAAGTCGTACGTACGCACACAAGGTGAATCGTTTTTCATAGGATGGATAGAAGATGAAATAGGGGTTGTTACATATTTATAATAATATATAATTATATGAGTGATAATGATTTTATTTCGTTATAATGAAACAACTAAATATGATTATGTATAAGAAAAATGAAATTTTATAGAACCAGTAGAACAGATTACCTCTTCCTCGACGTGCTTCCTTTAAATATCCTCTTTGGGCACTAGAGTTGGTATTTTGTGAGGAAAGAACCTCTGGAATGTGACTAAGGATGTTTAGAAGTGAAATGGGTAGTGTTTGGAAAATATTTAAGGCTAAAAATGTAATGAAGTGGAGAGGGAGGAGGTGCCCTTTTATAAGAAAGGATAGCGGCACATTTGGAAAATCTCAAAATATTAATTTATTATAAATTCAATTTCGATTAAAAATGGTCCAATGATTATTTAATTAAAATATAAGTTGACTTTGGTTATAATAACCATCATCAAATAATTTTTAGACTTGATTTGAATATTTTTTACCCTTACATATTTGGTTTCACCCTTATTTTACACTTTTTAATCTTACTATGATATCATGTTATTTACACATTGTGGGTTATTGTAATTTTCATATCATATAAAATGACCCACAAAAAAGTTATTTATGAAATATTTGGAATTATATTAACCATTTTTTCTAATCATATATTTCTTGAAATTTAATATCATTTAAGAAACTATTTTATTTTATAAGTTATAAATTATGTCAATTTTGGACACTATTCATAATTGACTTTATTAAAAAAATTCATAACAACCTAATTTCTTTGAACCAATGAAATTAAATAATCTTTAATATTTCAATGAAGTCCAAAAAATTCTTGGATGTCATGAAAATGATAAAATTTATTTTATTTTAATATTTATGAATTCATTTAGTTGAATTTTTCATTAATGAGGTAATCACTACATCCTAATTGTGTCATAAATAAATATATTTATCTAATGTACAAAAATTATAAATAAAATAAAATTATGTAGTAAATATTTTTAGATTTATAATGACTATTTATAGTAATATAGATCTGTTATATAACCCTATATTAAAATTGATTTAGAAAAAGATATATGTCTATGTTATAATTATCGTTAGTTTAAATTAATTTTTATAAAATATCATTTTCACATCCATGTGAATCCATTGGGTCCCAAAATCTAAAAAATGATTCCAATGGTAAGAAAAATCTCATCCGATATGATTTGGACACATTTTAGGGTAGTTTTCTGCTATTAAAGTATTATTTTTTACCCTTATTTATTAGATTTACGCTTTAATCATGGTAAATAAAAATAATTAATGAAGTTACTATTCATATTGTCAAAAAATAAAAGGTACCTATTCAAACAATTTGGAACTTCTAATTTCAAATATCAAATAAATTTTTTAAAATTCAAAACACAGATATTGTAGTAATTAATTTAAAATTAATCTCATTGTTGAAATTAGAAAACGGGTTTTAAAAGTTAAAATATTGCAAAATATTGAAATGATTTTACATATAAATTCAACGTAAAAATAATTATAATTACATACATTATATTAAATGGTTAAAAAATATTATATATATAAATTAAAACAATTAAATTTTATAATTTAACCATATAAATTATCTCGAGGAAAAATGTTGTTTTTAATTAAAATTTAGCTTATTTTTACTATTCATAAAAAATGCAAGTAATAAAAAATCTATAAAATATTATCCTAAGTAAATTTTTATATCCATATTCAAAATAATATTTTTATGTTTTCATATAGAAATTATTAATGTGTCAAAATCTTAATTTAAAATGGGTTCTCCATTCAATGGTGTAACAATTAATGTTTTAAAAAAATAGGTTCTTATACATAGAATAAGTTTTTATTCATAACCTATGACTAAAATATCCATTGGATAAATATAAAAAATATTCTATTAATTATATAACACATATATCTTATTAATTTCATTACCAAAAGTAATTCACTCTAAAATACAAATATCTAATTGATTTATCTTTTTCATAAATAATTAATAGACAATGAATTCATAATGTATTTTCATAAGTTAGTTATAATTATTACCTCTAACCTAATGGCTAATATATAATAGTAATTTTATATTAAGGGAAGATCATGGTTCATTTAAATTCAGGATTGCGTGAAAATCAGGCTACTAAAAAATAAAATTATTTAATAAAAATATTTCATAAAAACATCTACGTGTAACATTAACTATTTTAAATGATAATTATTATTTAATATTATTGTAAACAAATTATTCATGTAATTCGAATATGTCATGGTTTTTAAGTAGGGTAATGCAATATATCAGTGTTTCATTTTATACAATATTTTAAAGGTAGTGTTAATTTAAAGGATCCATAATCTTGGGTCGCCACACTTTCTATATATCTCTCTGAAGTGAATTAAAAAAAAATTGTTTTCTTCAATTTAATAAAGAATTTATTTCATATTATGGTCATTTAAAAGAAATACTATGCTGGTTTCATTTATGATCACGTGGTTTTGAAAAAATTTGTTCCTTTTATGTTTCTGAGTTAGGGACCAAAGATTCACAATTAAAGGTGATGCCCCCAAAACCATGGTGTCTGCAATTTTCTGGATGTGTGACTAAGCATAGTGATGTTCTTTTTAATTTTTTTACATTCAATAACACGGTGTATAAAACTTCAATTTAATACTAATAGTATATATTATAATCTTATTTAGGCAATGTAACCTAAACCAAGATGAATAATGATAAAAGTCTAGTGTTTAAGATAGGATTTAAGTAGTTTAAATTTGTATAGAGTTGATTACCTATAATAAATACCAATAAATTTCCTTGTGTGGGACTCATGAATTGGTGTCCCATTCTAGTATATCCTATCATGTTGGTCATGAAATGTTTTGGTCGGGATTACACTAGGTTGGAGGCCCGTGTTTATTAATCTCTTACCTAATGGTAACTTAGTAAGAGGGAAGGATGATCATACACATTGGTGATGTGAAACAACTTTAGAATGATTAGGACTTGCACCGTATCAGTGGAATCTTGTTCATTTATCACATTAATTACACCCAAATAGGTTTACCAAACTATTTAGTGTTATAAAAACTATTTTAGTGAATCTAAAATGACCACCTTGAGTCAGGATAGATTTTACTATTTTCTTACAAACTAATATTTTCATTATCAACTTGATAGACGACTCGTTGCTTCTGAAGGACATTATTTGTTATGGAGGACCATGAGTGGTAGATCTTATATAGGATATATGAGCCATATAATTAGAGGAATAAATGATCAAAAATGGAGGAATAGAGGTGGGTATAAAGATCCAATCATTTTTCTAAGGAGTACATGGAGGATTCTTTGTTAAAGTGTTCTATTCAATAAAATGAATTGGGTGAAATAGTTACAGAAACATATTTTGAACCATTGAGGTGGATCAAATATCAATAGGATATATCATTCATGAAGATATTCATATAAAGTTGAATCATATATGGATATTTACCATTTGTAATAAAGAAAAAAATACATAATAAAAATAAAATTTGGTTTAATATTTTGGTCATTAAGTGAATGAAAAGGTTCTAAAAATGATATAGAGGATCAAGACTGGTCAGTACTTAAGTATTATATGATGGGTAGCTTACAATAATGACATTTTATAGGATAATTTACAAAGGGATAATGAAAAATAGGTTATGAAATCTGTTTATGAGGGAGATATAACCATGATGTTCAAACATATAAGGTCTCCACCCACTTAAGGCATTAATTTAATGACTATTTGAAGGAATTATTATTGGAATAATATCTCATGAATGGATTTATCAAAAATGATAAATTTCTATGACATTGTGCTCTAAAAATATTTTAACCATGAAATAAGTGATGAGGGGTCTCTTTATAAGAAAAAGATGGTAGTTTTTTTCCATTGAAATGCGAGGGTTTGGGATGTATAATATATGCATTAATGTGTAAAAATGAAACAACCATATAACAAAATATATAATTATCATATATAATCCTAACAGACACATTGAAATTTCACCTTCCCACTGACGATAATGGAGGTGTTTTATATGATTTTGGAATCTACAAATCTTGGTTGGAATTCAAACTATAAACAAAACTCAAATAGAAAAAAAATATAGTTCCCATATAAGATAAGTCATTATGTAAGTTCAAGATGATAAAAATTCAATTTATGTAAACAACTATAATTTTTGACAAAAAAATATTCATTTATCTTTTTTATTTTTATAAAAATTATTTGGGATATATTATCCACCACTATTCTTGTGTTGAAAAATTTCACCACTCATAATTTAATTTTTAATAAGAAGGGATGGATTATAAATAAAATCAGGAACTCCAAAATATTACTCATGTATGTTGTGTAAAGAGTTTTTCAAAAGGTTTATTGTACCCCTATAAATATAGAAATAGGTTCCACACTTTATTAACTTATCAAAATTTTAGAATGTTCTATCAAATACAATTATGATAAATTTTACTAACACCCCTACCACTGAAAAATATATTTTAAGAGTGTCACAATTTATACTCCTTAAATAATTAACAGCATAAGAATCATGTAATAAACCATTCACTTGAAATTTTTTATATAGATCATTTCTTCACACTAAAACATACAAAAACCATCCTCTACTTGGGTTTTATTTAGGATTTTTCCAATTTTAAAATTTTCCCTTTTCAATATTATTCCACATGACTCCAATTGTACAATAAAATATCTTTTGAAGTTTTATAATCATTTATTTATTAAAAATTGATCCAACCACACTACTCAGTCATCTACTACATGATGAATCATCATGGTTATTAGTTCAATTATGGACAATGAAAAATCATATTTACCATGCATAAAAATAACTAAAGATATAAAGGAAAATTTTTGAGACAATATATTGCATTGGAAAGACAAATTTACAATTGGTCGAGGATGCTATGTGATGAATTGATCCCTCGCTTAGGGATATAACAAAAACCATTAAAGCATTAGATCACACATAATTCTAAATTCAACTAAGTTAACATTTCTTTGAAAGAGTGACACATTATGTATTCTAATTTTTGGGTGGTCTATGTCCTTCGGTACATAAAATTGAATTTACATGGGGAACCCTAAAAAGGATCCATAAATAAATATATACACATCTATACTAAAAAAAATTATCACTGATCATTGTAATGGTTTGACATCAAGATGTGATCTCCACCCAAAAAATATTCACGATAGAATATACCTAGAAATTTATTATCTCTTAATTTTATGTATATTTTTAACTTGATAAAATTTTAATAGGATTTTATGAGGTGTTATAGAAATTGAAAACATTATGTCACCAAAATAAAAATATTATTCCCGAATGGATCAGTAGGTTGAGCCCTAACACTTACACATATAAAGTGATTAATGGAATGTTTAGGGTCATCCATTGGTATGTATAAATTATTTTTATATATATGATAATGGGATAGATATATGTTGCATTTATACAATGTTCATTGTAACATGATTATGAAAATAAAACTCCTTTACATTATAGGAAATTACTGGTTCTCATAATGAACATTACAGAGATGAGACTTTTCACATGATTTGACATCCCTATTGTCACCTACTCTATGAACCTAATTAAATAAACTAGTTTGGAACCAAATATAATGAGTCTTTATTATACCCCACCCACAAGACACATGGATGTCAAAGGTAAAACTAGTTGACACTAGGGTGAATTCAGATATACCATGTGGGGTTTCAAATAGTTCATATAGTTGAAATACATCTTCACCTCAAAACAATTATTAATATTTATATTAGTTGTTATATTATATAAATATTTTAATCACTAAACATTTTGGGAAATAAAATATTCATTTTGGAAACACAATTGGAATATGGAAAGTGAATCAATATTTATGTTCCAGTACGTACCATTCTACATGATATACTTAGACACGTTATCTTTGGGAAGGATCCTTTAATTATTTTTAACCCGTTTCAAGTGTTATGAAGTTGGATCACTGTTAAAATTAGTGTTTTTAGTTCATTATCCTTTCAAGAATTATACATTCAAAAATATATAATTATATTAAATTTATTACTAGGGTTATACTGATTCTATTAGGTGAATGGGATGTTTCTTCTAAGATGAATTTGTATTAAAAAAATATTTATTTATTATAAAACCCCAAAATATATAATTAGGGTAAAAACTATATAATTAATGATGAATGATGAATCATCATAGTGCTTTCAGAAATTCTAATTTTTGCCATTATTAATGAAAAACTCCTTATGAAGAATATAAACCATAATTATTTTACCATAATTTTCATTATATGAGGTGTATATGACATGATCTACCATGTAGTGCCCACATTGAGAGGAATCCAATGACCCCACTTCATTATAGGTTGATTCTCTCATTGAAGGATATAGATTGGAAAGACATCATCACACAAAAAAAGTGTTTTTATCTATTTATTCATCAACTACATAGAATAATAAATCAGATTATACTCAGATTTTATAATAAATTGTAATAACCCGGATCTTCATTTTTGGTATGGATCTTGGTTTCGGGTGTTTTCGAGAAAAAGGTGAGTTTTTTGATATTTTTTATATACAGGCTCTGTACTTCTGAGTACATGTCGTGTACCCACTTACCGCGTACAGCCGTGTCTTGGGAATGTAACGCCCAAGACATGGCTATGTGGGGTGACGTAGCATACCAACAATTTCAGGGGACAGTTGAGGAAAATACACGGTGTGTTCATTAATAGTACATGCCATGTACTTTTATTTTTATTTGATTAATCAGATCAGGGTTGCATCTCATCTCCATAGCGATCTTCTTCTATCTGTGCTTCATGAAAGAGCATACAAAATCACCAAATATTCTCCAAGCCACCATTTCTCTATCCATGGTCCAATTCGATCTCTGGTAGGTGCATTGGAATCCCACGGGTCAGTTCTTCTTTCTTTTAGAGCCTCTTCTCATGATTCTTATTCTTTCGTGAGTTATTCAAGGTTAAACATTTTGACCTTTTTGTATATCTATGATGTTCTAGGCCAATTTAAGGGATGATGTTCGAGAGTGTTCATAGTAGAACATTGAGGTAGGTTTTTTGTGCCTTTCTATAGTTTTCTTTGGATTATCTGTGTGAAAAGTGTCGAATACCCTAGTTTAGGGTATTGTGTGTTTTGGAAATTTAACCATGTTTGATGCCTACAATGGCTTATTTGCTTGAGAAATTGTTTTTGATTATGAATAAGATTTATTACATTGTTTATGGATGTGTTTTATCATGTTTGTTTGATATTGGTCATTGGGTCTAGAACTTATTGTTAGGCTTCTTTTTTTTCATGCCTATTGTTCATAGGATGGAGTTAATTTTAAATGATATTTCTGTGTTATGAATTGTATATTATTTGCCTTGTAGAATTTGAGATTACATTAGCTAATTGATATTGTTTATGCATGATTGTATTACACAGGGTTGTGAGAACCTAGTGTAGTTAGACCATTGGGGTAATAGATGTTGAGGGCTTCGCCAGAGTGTCTATTTCCCTTTTTACGCCACAAGACTATAGGGGGATTGATGGAGAGTTCTCCATCAGAGTGTCTATAGTATACCATTTTGATACCATAGGGGGAATTGACATTGAGTTATTACTCAGAGAGTCTATAGTATACCGTTAAAAGTCCACAAGAGGAATTTATAATGACTTCTTCCTTAGAGAGTCTTTGTCTTCATTAGACCAAGGTGTTAGACCATGTGAGCTTTCCCAGATGGTCATTATATCTTTATTGAAGTAATGATAAGTTGAAATAGAGGGGGTAGACTAGGATAACATTCCCAAAGGGTTTCTTTTGAATGATTGGTTGATTATGATGATCCTACCAAGTTAAAGCACAATATTGGACTCGGCCATACTTTTTAGATGGTCTTCTAAGACATATGGTTTCTATTACATAAGGGATACAAAGATTAGTCTAGATCATGAGATTTAATTATTCAATGGTTTGAAATATTTTAATAAATATAAATGAATGTAATTTAAAACTATAGGATTGTTTACTTTTGAGTACTTCCTTGTTTATTTCTTTATTTTTCATATTGCCTACTATATATATATAATCACTGAAAGTTAGGCATAGATATTTTTGTGGTTGCTGAATGGGATTCGTCTCACACCCTCTTTGGGTCATGCTTTTGGGACCAAATATATTACATGATTGTAGGTATATATAAGGGAAAACACCCTTCGTCATCTAGTACTTGATTGTTGTGGAGATGGTGAGCATGGGACCTAGATGAGGCATGTGATGCTTCTATAGTTTACTTGTTTTCTTTTGGACATTGATTTAGTACTGTATTTATAGAATTGTGACTTGTTTTAATGATTTCCTAGACATATTTGATATTCATCATTTATATATGTGATTTAGTTGTTTATTTACTTTCATCTATCCATTGTTTATTTGTTGTATAATATTACTGCTTCTGATATTGTTTACTATTTGTTTCCACTATGTTACTCTGTCAATGAGGGAATAGTTTCACCCCTATCATACCCAAGGCCCTCCCTACTAATCAATATATCTGGGAATTCAGGGAAATGCACTTGAGGCCATGTGACCAACCAGTTTTTTGGCACCTTTGGGTGATACCCAGATCTGGGACATTACGAAATGGTATCAAAGGGGTCTTTTTTGCTTTGTCTTACTGTTTGGATCCTATATCTAGGGATATAAAGAAATAGGTAGTTGGTATTAACCTCTGTCAAGGAGTATCTAACCCATGTATAGAGAAAATCCATGTTACCTCGAATATTGTAATTTTTTCACGTTTTGAAAGTGTTATAGTTGATTTGATTTCACCATTGGGTGGTTCACATGTATTATGCTATTATCATTGATATTATTGAGGTTATATTTCTGTGGAAACATGATAAGATGAAAGTATTCCATCTCATGCATCCTATTGGCACTTTATAGGGATCACATGTCATGAATTCACGTGATTCCATTTAGGGTGTATTACTAACAGCATGCTATTGTGATTGATGTTGTGGTAGATATTCATGTTGTCGTGACAGATGACGTGATAGAATTCCTACTATTTTGATAGGGTATTAGAACATGTAAAGTTTAATTTTTGTGGATTCCCAACATGGGTCACTGAGGTGATATGGGGCATCTTATATTAGAATTTGGTGGATCATGTATGAACTTTAGTTGACTTTTTTCAAGTTATGAAATGAATACGGATTCCAAAATTTGATTCGTTAGAGTATGAGCTCTCAAGGGTTGGAATTTTTCATTACTTGAACAAAATTTTATATTTTTAAGGGTTCCATAGAAGTTTCAGAGGTCTACTGTCCGGAAACCCAGACAACACTGTGTGTGGTGTTATGAACACAGACCATGTGTTCTTTGGTTCTCGAAGAAACAAATTTTCTTAAGAACACGCCGTGCACTGTATGTACACACCATGTAGTCTTTAACCGTGTCACCGACTGTGTGAGTAGAGACACAGGGTTGAGAAACATGGGTAGAATATTCCATGTTCTAGGAGTACATGCCATGCTGAAGAGGACATGCGACTAATGAAACGGGTGGATAAATTTTATTCTTTACACACCATGTCATGTTCTTACATGTCGTGTAAGAGTTGACCATGTATCAGACCATGCGGCTAACAAAATGGGTGGTTGGAACATAAGTGGTACATGTTGTGTGTAGGGTAAAAATGTTGTGTACTGTTACCTAGGAGAGAACCATGTGGTTTAGCCAAGTAGAAAAAATCAGGCTGGAGTAAAAGATTCAAGTACACGTCATGTCACAGGAAGAACATGTCATGTGTTTGGGTGTTACATGAACTATTTTGGTTGAGGTATATGCCCATGTAAAAATATTAAGGGAACATGTCATGTAGGGATTATACATGTCATGTTCCCCTATCTTGTAAAACGTCATTGTTTTTTCTCATGTTCTTTTCTTTCACTTATAAGTTTTAGTCCTTGATAATATTTAACTGATGTGTGCCCTTGACCTTGCAAATTCATGCCACCAAGATGTCCCCCAATTTTATTCCAGATATAGGGCAATGATCAGACACTAGAAATTGTAGATTATGTACTACTAGTAGATCCTACCATCATTCCCATCTTGGCACCAGCTGTTATACCGGATGCATGTGCTGATGCACAGTTCTCAGAAGGCTTCATGAGGTTTTTACAGACCTTCCAGGGAGAACTGCATCCTACCCCACCTATGACAGAGTTAACACAGGTTTTTCAGTAGCAACATCCTCCCACATTCTCAGGGTATGGATGAACTCAGGCTGCAATGTCATGGTTATAAGCCATGATATCTATCTTTGATCATCTCGAGAAACCATTCGAGAGGAGGGTGAAGCACAAAACCTATATTCTTCGAGATTCCGCCACGAGATGGTGGGAAGTGATATCACAAGATGGACTCCAAAGAGTTATGGCTTGGGATGACTTTCACTAGACCTTATATGACTATTTCTACCCAGAGACCTTGAGGTCTAATCGAGACTGAGAGATCATGGGTCTAGAATAGGGCACACTTTTAGTCATGGATAATTCTTCTTGCTTCATTGAGCTACATCACTTCACACCCATTCTATGGGGTGATGAGTTATTTCTATCTAGGAATTTTTAGGATGGTCTCCAACATGACATATAATCCCAGGTGAACATCTTCATGTTGACTTCTAAATCTTCTATAGTCATCCAATCTATAATTACTAACCATAATGTAAGGGAGTCTGGAGTTGCAATCAAGGGCAGTTCAGCATCCAGAGTTGGTACTCCTCCGATTGATAGTACAAAGCACCATAAAGAGTCTACATGTGGGGATCTGAGTAGATGGGATACATCTTCAGGTAGCCAGGTGGTATGCTACAAGTGTTGGAAGAGTGTTTATATGAGACCTAAGTTCCAAAGAGACCTATTCGAGTGTTGATCATGAGGAAATATGGGCCACCTTCAGTGTTTTTTCTAGTTTTTTCACAAGCAGCTAGTGATATGAGTTCTTTTACGACTCCAAATTCAGGAAAAGACCACAAGTTTCTCATTAGTCTAGAAATTAGTGTTTTTCTGACCTTTCAGACCGAGGAGGAGGTCATGGCCTTGGTAGCCAGTCTGTAGGCTTCCAGTGACAGAAGGTTGGATCAGCTTAGGGTAGTCAGGCAGGGTCACAGGGCCACGGTACTGGTCAGAATTTTGTAGTGGAGTAGACCCAACAAGAGTAGGATCCTAGACCTTCTTCAGTTAGAGTTACTATCCAAGTTGCCTTAGTTTTATCTTTTTCACTTTTCGATATAGGGGCTTATAATATTTTTATATCTATTTTCTTTGAGGAGAGCCTTGGGATTTGTATCCTTACTTATCTGGATGTTATGGCACTAGACACTCCGTTGGGGATTATAATGACTCGTGTATATCAGAGCAAGGAGTTACCTATTGAGGATGGTTGGAATCACTTCATATGGGACCTCAATGTCTTAGAGATGAAAGTATTTAATTTCATTCTCATAACTGAATTGTTAGTTTATTTATAGTACTTTTTTGAATGTTAATGCTATTGGGTTATTTTCACATCACTAGGGGTGGATCTTTTCTACACAAGGGAGGATGGGATGTCTAGGCAAGCAGAGCTGGAACTGAGCATCTTGGGTTGGGAGGAATTATAACATATATAGATAGTTTATATCTGGATGACCAGGGGACTTCACAGATGGAATTTCCTCCAATGGTGGATCATTTTAGGGATGTCTCTCTAGATGACATTTTAGTTTTACCTATGGAGCGAGAGGTAGATTTTTCTATTGAGCATGTTCCAGGAGTGGCACTGGTGCTTATTTATCTTTATAGGATGGCTACTATAGAGTTATAGGATCTCAAGAAGCAGTTATAGGATTTACATGAAAAGGTTATCATCTGACCCAGTTCTTATCCATGGGGTTCACCTATCTTCTTTTTGTGAAGAAGGTGGATGATACCCTCATAATTTGGGTGAATTATCAGAAGATGAACCTGTTGATGGTGAAGAACGAGTATCCTTTTCCTAGGATTGATTATTTCTTTGATCTGCTTCCTATATCCTGGGTGTTCTCAAAGATTGAATTGAGATTAGGTTATCATCAGTTACACGTTATATCATTTGATATACCTCTTATAGCATTTCGGATCAGGTATAGTCTATATGAGATTGTGGTTATGTTGTTCGGTCTCACGAACGTTCCAGTAGTTTACATGGCACTGTTGAACAAAGTGTTCTATCCCTTCTTCGATTATTTTGTGGTAGTCTTTGTAGATGATATATTGGTGTACTCTCACACTCAACCCAATAATGCCAAAATTCTAGATATTTTTTTGAGTATAGTGAGGGAGAATAAGTTGAATTCTAAGATCTCAAAATGGAACTTTTGGATGGACCAGATTCACTTCATGGGTCATGTTATCTTAGAGACTAGAGTATGAGTAGACCCAGATTATGAAAGGTCAGTAGTTTCTTAGGATAATCTGTAGAACTTCTTTGAGGTAAAAAGTTTTCTGGGGCTAGTTGGTTACTGCAAGAATTTTATATATGAATTTTCACACTTAGTAGCACCACTAATAGTCCTAACTAAGAAGGGTGTGAATTACTTGTGGGCATATTCCTTTGATTCAAACATTCAGAAGATGAAAGAGATATTGATATCATCACAACTAATTTTTCTTCCTGAGATGATAAAGAGTTACACCATTTAATATAATGCATTAGGTACCAAACTAGGAGCAGTACTTATGTATGGTGAAGGAGTTGTTGTGTATAGGTCTGGGTAGTTGAGACCACATGAGAGGAATTAACTGACACACAATCTTGAGTAAGCTACAAATTTACATGCTTTATGATGTTGGAGGCATTATATTTTGGAGAACATTTTGTGGTGTTCACTAGCCACAAAAGTCTCATGTATATATTTACTTAATGTGATTTTAATTTGAGAAAACAAAGGTTGGTTGAGTACCTTCAATACTTTGACATTGAGCATTACAACATACCTGGGAAAGGAAACGTAGTGGATGTTGCATTAAGAATGAGGAATCAGATACATGCAATTCAAGAGACTAGAATTGAGTGGAATATTATGGCTCTGTTCTACGAGATGCATTTGGAGGTGCACGATAAACGGGGTCAGGCATTTAATTCTTCTATAGTTGTAACCTCTACTCTACTGGATCGGGTGATAATGAGGAATCTATCATATTCCAAAGGCCTAGTCTTATGGGAGAGTGTGTTAGGGGAGGACCCTACTCTTATTAAGACTGTTGGATAGGATTATATCTTGCACTTTCATAGAAGTGTATGAGTGTAACAGATATACATGTGTATCAGATGCAGGATTTTAATTACTCATCATGGGAAGTTCATCCTTGTGTTACCAATATGTATCGAGATTTACACCGTCAGTATTAGTGTCCAGGTATGAAGAGGTATGTTTCTAGTTTTTTTATGGGATGTTCCACTTATTACTAGTTAAAGGCAGATCATCAGTGACCAGAAGATATTTTACAGTAGTTACCCATTCCCAAGTGGAAGTGGACTAATGCCACAATGGATTTTGTTATAGGGTTACCGAGATCGCCTTGAGGGAATGATACAATTTGGGTTGTCATTGACAGACTCATTAAGGATGCACACTTCATACTAATCAATGAGACATTCAGTTTTGATGAACTTAGATGGGTTTACATCCATTATATTGTACGGTTGCATGGGGTTCCATGCTCTATCATTTCAGACAAACATGCTTGATTTAAATCTTGTGTCTGGTAGGGACTACAGAGGGATTTGGTTATAAAGGAAGTTCTAAGGACAACTTACCATCCCCAAATAGATGGAGAGTCTTAGCACACGATTCAGGTCCTAGAGGACATGCTTCAAGAATTCATCCTATATTTCATGAGTTCTTAGGAGATACACATACCCCTAGTGGAGTTTTCCTACAATAATAGTTTTCATGTGACAGTCTAGATGGTACCTTAAGATGATTTGTATGGTAGGCCATGCCGATCACCACTATATTGTATTGAAGAAGGAGAGGAGGCTATAATGGGACCTTGTCTTGTCTATGAGACCACTGAGAAGGTAGAGTTGATTTGAAATAGGATGGATACCACATAGTCTTGGAAAAAATATTATATTGATCGACGGAGACGACCTTTGGAGTTCGTGGTCGGAGATCAGGTTTTCTTACGTGTCACACCGAGGTTGAGACATTAGAGGATTAAGAGACAAGGGAAGATTTCAATGAGATACTTTGACCATCTGAGGTTTTGGAGAGAGTTGGTCCGGTTTCATATCGATTACTGTTACCTCCGAGGTACCGGGATATGCATGACATCTTCTATGTTTCTTAGCTATGATGTAACTTTTCAGACCTGTCTCATGTTTTTCAACTAGAGGAGGTTGAGTTGGAGGTGGATGAATCCTTTGAGGAGAACCCTATTTGGGTTGTGGAACATATCAGAGAGGTTCTCCATGGATGTTTTGTTCCTCTGGTATGGGTGATATGGCTGCATAGGCAAGTAGAGGATGAGAGTTGGGAGAGGGAGACTGATGTTTGATCATAGTGTCCAGAGTTGTTCAAGGATTCTTTTTTGCCACCTTGTTAGGGAAATTCGGGGATGAATTTCTTGAAGGGGGGATTTTTTTATGAACTCGAATCTTAATTTCAAGTATGGATCTTGATTTTGGGTATTTTTTTAGAAAAAGGAGAGTTTTGTAAATTTTCAATGCACACGGCGTGTACTTTTGAGTACACGTTGTGTACCCAGTTACCGCGTACAATTGTGTCTTGGGCGTGTAATGGTGGAAACATGGCCGTGTGTGGTGACATAGAAGACTACTAATTTTGCGGTTCAGTTAAGGAGAATACACAATGTGTTCATCAACAGTACAAATTGTGTACTTTGCGTTTTATTTGAATAATCGGACCGGGATCACTTCTCATCTCTAGAATGATCATCTTCGGTCTATCCCTTGCAGCAGAGCATAGAAAATAGCCTAATCATCTCCAAGACACTGTTTCTCCATATAAGGTTCGATTCAATCTCTGGTGGGTGCGTTGGAATCACACCGGTGATTCCTTCCTTCTTCTTGAGCCTCTCCACCTAGTTTCTCTTCTTTTTTGAGTTATTCAAGGTTGAACATTTTTGACTTTTTGTAGATCTATGATGTTCTAGGCTGATTCAAGGTTCAACCTTTGAGAGTTTTCATTGTAAAATGTCGAGTTAGGTGGTTTGTGTCTTTCTGTAGTTGTATTTGAATTATATGTGTGAAAAGTTCTGAATACCCCAGTTGAAGGTATTGTGTGTTTTGGAAATATAACCCTATTTGATGTCTACTATGGTTTTTTTGATTGAGAAGTGTTTTTTATTACCAATATGGTTTATTACCTTTTATTGATGTGTTTTCTCATGTTTTTTTTTGATATTGGTTGTTTGGTATTGAACTTCATGTTTGGCTACTTTGTTTTCCATTCCTAACGCTATTATGATAGAGTTAATTTTATATGAGATGCATGTGTTATGCATTGTAGTTTCTTTTCCTTGTAGTATTTGAGATTACTTTGGCTACTAGATATCATTTGGGCATGCTTGTATTACACATGGCTATGAGAACCTGGTTTAGTTAGACCATATGGGGAATCGATGATGAGGGATTCCCCAGCGTGTCTGTTATACTTTTTATGTTTCCAGACCATAGGGGGATTAATGGGGATGGCTCCCTTAGAGTGTCTATTGTATACCGTTATGAGAACATAAGGGGAAAATACATTGAGTTCTTCCCAAGAGATTCCATAGTATACTATTAAAATACTACAAGAGGAATTGATAGCGAGTGCTTCCTCAGAGAGTCTTTGTCTTTGTGAGAGCAAGGGGTTAGACTGTCTGAGATTTCCCAATGGGTCATTATTTCTTTATTTAATTAATAATATGTTGAATAAGATGGGTTAGACTATGATAACATTACCAGAGGGTTTATTGGTAATGATTGTTTGATTGTGACGAGGTTGACATGCCAAATCACAAGTTTAGGCTCAGTCTTACTTGTTAGATGTTTTTCTAAGACATATGTTTTCTATTACACAGGGGATACAAAGATTAGGATTGATCTTGTGATTTAATTATTCAATGGTTTGAATGATTAATAAGCGTAAATAAATGTAATTGGAAACTGTTTTATTGTTTACCTTTGAGTACTTCTTTGTTTATTGATTAATTTTTAATACTGCCTGCTATATATTTTCATTGATAGTTAGGAACATATCTTTTGGTGGTTGATTACTGGGGTTTGTCTAACACATTGTTTGGGTCATGATTTTGGGCCCAAACATATTATACAGTTGTAGGTATAGATAAGGAAGAGCACCCATCGTCATTAGGTAGTTGATTGATGTGGATCTGGGGAGAATGTGAACAAGATGAGGCTTACGATGTTGTTGGAGATTACATGTTTTCTTTTGTACTTTTACTGTGTACTGTATTTCCGGCATTGTGAATTGTTTGGATACTTTCACATACATATGTGACATTCATCATTTATATATGTGCTCTAGTTGTTTATTTACTTTCTGTCTTCCGTTGTATACTTTTTTTATAGTATTACTGCTTCTACTACTATTTACTATTTGTTTCTATTGTGTTACTCTACTAATGAGGGAATAGTTTTCACAATATCACACCCAAGGCCCTTGTTTCTATTAAGTAACCTTTGGAATTTGGGTAAATGTGATTGAGGCCATGTGACTAACTGGTTATGGGGTACCTTTAGACGGTACCTGGATCTAAGAAGTTACATAAAAGACATTAGGGTTCAAAGTAATGGACCACCATCAACAAAAGGTGAAATTGTTAGGAAATACTAATGATGATAATTCCAAGCAGTCAAAAATCATGAAATACCTTGATCAATTCATAGGCCATGAATTAGTTGATATATTTTGAACCATTCAAATTAATTGGAATTATATCTCACAATTAAACTATCCATATTAAAGAAAAGTTCTCACAAGAATTGGTGTATGTGTATTATTGGGGGATATTTTTTTTAACATAAAGGACATCAAGGAAACATTATTGGTAGAGGATATCCTTGTGAATAATCTCTATCAAATCACTCCATTGGTCAAAATTTCTTTAAAAATTTTACATATTTATGTTAAAGCTTGAATTGATGAATTTTTTGTTGTGGAAAATTCCATTGATGGTCAATCATTATATAAATGTTGAGTACTTAGGTTGATGGTAATATTATTATTTAGTGCTGATAATGAAGATATTAGTTTTGAGTCCCAAGAATAAAGGGACCAAAATGATGACACAAATACTAAATAAATCAATTCATCAAGTGGTATAATAATTTGTTCTCATTATCACATAGAATACCACTATCAAGGTTTAAATTAATTTTAATTGTGGTATTTACTAGTATTTTATGGACTCTCTTAAGGCTATTAGGTCTCAAGAGTATTAATAGGTGGGAAGAACAATAAGGCTATATGAACAACTAGATATTTGAGACAAAGGAGACCCATCTCTAGCTTGTATGACATATTATAAGGATATAAGCTCAAAACCCATATAGATGTTTCTAGTACCATCAATAGTGGATCCAAGAATATATTTCTCTTTAATTGAGATTAATCGAATAGAGTTAGTGGAGATGATTTTTGTCCATCTTTTAATGAGGTAGGAAAGTTATCTATGGATTTGTATGTCATCTTTTTAGTTCCCCTAAAAAAAATTTACTAACACTTTGGATTACTTTGATATCAATACATTCCAATCAGTATTGATAACTACTCATGAGTATATAACCCTTGATATTTTAAAGGGTCTTACAATCATGTCTATTGCTAGAAATGTTTTGGAACAATTGAAAATCAGTCTTCACTTAGAATCACCTGCTAATATGATGACCTAATTGGACTGGTTCAATGACGTCCTGTCAGATTTTGAAAATATTTTACAATTCCCAAAATTAGTTTTCATTTCATTCAATTCATATTTAAAACATGGTTTTTCAAACCACTATTTCTCATAGCATACATTTGTATACTCTTATCAGTTGTGTTGTTTGATGCCATTTTTTTCATCAATCCTTTGTCAGATCAACCAATGTACATTGAAGAAGAAATGGGGCCCTTGGGACTATGGATCTTCTAGGTGTCACTGACAGTTTACACAAATTAGTGACATATAGTCCAAAATAAGTGAATCATCAAATTCAATTATGAGGTACAGTTCAAGAAGACCTGCCATCCTAACAATATATTGATTCAATATTGGAGTGGTAAATTAATATAAACAAATGAGAAGATAAAAAGGCCATCATCCAGCAATATCTATATTTACCAAATAACCAATAATGTTTTCTATTGAATATAATCTGTTTGTCCCAAAAAATGGATTATTAAGATTCAACTGCTTTAAACCTCAATAATTGAATGTTTTAGAATAATGGACCCCTCATGTGTTATCTTGATTTGGGTGTGACTCGCTAGAGCTAAACTTAATAATTCAGTTCTAATAAATGATACTCTACCTTAACTTCACATATATAAATTGTAAAATCATAGGTATAAAAAATTTAATTAGAAAATCATAATTATTATTTCAGCTTTTACATTCAATGGATTTTTTCTAGTTTATAGATTTAGAGAATTAGTAGAAAACATGAAGTTATAAATATCATATAATTTTTATGAAATGAAAATTTTTCCATTATATATGAAACAACATAATTCATTATGAGACTTTACATATTTGAAAAAGATCATTTTTTATGTGTTATCCTTATAGACATATAATGTGTTTTACTTTTATCATAATAAGGGGAAATGGAAACATAAGATGGTTTGAGATCAAATTTTCAGTAAGATAAATATATAACTGAGATAAAAATTGAATACAAATAGAATGAAAATTATTTGTGGATTATGAAAACAACATGATTACATAATAAAAATAAAACTACAATCACACTATATTCATGACAATAAATGATAACATAGACATCAATAATATTTCTCTCATACTATTGGAATGCATAATGCGAGACATCAAAATCTATTTTCAAAGAATTATGGCAAGAAATTTCACTTTATATTAGGTTGGTAATCAAGACAAATTAATGAAATGGGTAGGCATACATAGAATACCAAAACAAGTTTTTTATAATGATACATGTCGATGCAGAGAGAGTCTATATAATGCTTATCCCCACCCATCATATTATTATGTACAATGAATTCACCATAAGGGTCATCTAGATCATTCATAACATTTCTCATGGAAGTATTTATAGAACAAAACATCAATATCTGTATAACGAGGAATAAAGAATACCAATATATGATTAATATTTATTTTAAATAAATATGAATAAAAAATTAATGTAATCCTCTCTATGTTAATAAAACAGATAAAATGACCATGCCCCATCATTTGAATGAAGGTGGATGGTCAGAAAACATATATTCAACATCCTAATAATCATATATATTACAATGAAAATATATGGAAGAGTAATACTATTACTTAATTCAACAAAAGTGATAACATGATCATAATCCATCCGGTTGAAGACAGTGGTTGGTTAAAAAATATATAATCAATATTCCAATAATAATCCATATTGAGATCAGAATATAAAAAATGCCAATATGTTTCCCCATTTAAATTGGATAAAATTATTTCTAGGTTAACATCATCCAATCATAATAATTTAAAATGTTCCATTAATAGCGTATAGGGAAATTAGTTTATGGAAAAGTCAATACTTGAAAAACATTATCATAACCTATCACGGCCTGACCAATCGAGGGTCATATGGTTGATGATAATCCGAGTGTGACTACCACATGACCGACTCTAATATGGCAGTGGATAGAAACCAGTGTTGGGTAGGAATAACCTATATATGGGAATCATTAACATAATTCACACACACACACACAGATGTCTCAAATCCCATTAAATGATGAGAAATTGAAGGAAATAGATACCATAAATGCATGAACAACATATATCTACCAAAAGAGTCTGAAAATATTACTTGTAACACCCAGATATTTTGTGAAATATATTTTTTAAATCAATATATTATTTTTTAAACTTTTTTATATTTAACAGCATGTTTATCATTTGTTGCAGGTAACCATATGTTTAAACAAAATGTGTCATATTGTTAAAATGTTATTATATGATAGTTTTCCCCCTATATGTTTGAAATTTTGGTACGAATATGAATAAATAAAATATGAAAATATAATTTCAAACTTTTATAACAAATGAATTAATTTTTGACCAATTAATTAAGAATTTCAATAAAAAACTATAGGAAAATAAAGGAAATCAAAACCTAAAAACTATTTTATATAAAAAATATATTTTTCTCAATAAATTTAATCAAAATTTGAGATAAATATTTAAATGATATTTATTTTATACCTATTAAATCAAAAATTTAATATTCAATATAATTTTCTCTAGAAAAGATATAAGAATAACTATACGCCAAAGAATATTTTTTTTAAGAAAATATAGTTTTGTAACCTTCTAGCGCACTTATTTTAAAAATAATTCTTGAAAAATATAGATAATTTATTTGAAAAAATAAAGTTAAATTTTGAAATCATGTTTTCAAAATATTTTTCGGGTGAATGTTTTGATAATTTTATGAAAAGAATAATTTTCTTATGAATATTTAAAAATGTTGAATATTTATTGAAAACTGTATTTTCATTTACATTTTTTATAATTGTATATTATATTTTAAAATAGTTTCAAATAAAAATTTGTTCAATTATATATCTATTTATAAAATTTTAGTCATTTTAATAAATTTCATATTGAATTTTTTATATAAAAAGTGTGTAGAATTTTGATCATTTTCTCATTGAAAAACACATATTCTCGTCTCGTCTATGGGATTAATTTAAAATTAAAATTTTACACCTATGTGAATGTAATTTGAAAAAATAGATTAAATATTTATATAATAATTATATATATTATCTATTTTTTTCAACATATCTTTTTGACTAAAATGAATACTAAAAATAGAAAAAATTAATTAGTGGAGTTAAGTTAAAAATGGATTTACCATGGGGTAAACTAAAATGATAATGGTTAAAATGACATAGTCCTTATATAAAATACAATTAATTGGAATATTTAGAACATATAATGTATAATTATCAATAATAGTCCATTTTTTTATTGTGGAATGAGATAGGGGTGTATATATATATTTTCTTTTTAAAAACATACAAGTGTGCCATTCACCCCAATTATAATAGTTCACACATATACTATCTACATCAAATGTTAAAACCCTTTTGGTTCAACCATTACCTAAGAAATACCTTAAAAATTTCTAATATTATCTTATAATCCTTATTTTTTACATAAAGACAACATAGAAATTATTTTGGGTAAAACCTAAGGAGGATACAAGAAGAATAAATAACATTCTTCAATGGTTGTTTTTATTTTATTTATTCACTCACATCATTAAATTACTATTAAATAATTATTATTTAATAAATTAAGTATATTTAATATAATGAGATTTATTATCTTAATTTTATAACTTACAACTATCTCCACATCTATCAAATGGGTTATGAAATCACCATTCATGTGTATGATAGACTACCATCAAAGAACTGATGTCATTCATTTTTCTATTACCACCTCTCATAGTTGGGTATGATGATGCATATAATGTATATATCTATATTTTATAACTATAAAATAATTATATTTATTTAATACTTATATGATATATATGTTTTTTTACTTCCTATTCTATAAGGGATTCAATAACGTTGGCCGTGTGTTCGGAGGACAACCACCTCACGAATCAATGTAATTTTTTCTTCATAAACGATTTACGTGGAATATAACAAAGAAAATGACAATGAATATATGTAATATAAACGAAATAATTTTTATATTAATGAAATATTCATCATTAGGAGAATAAAATATATAATTTTATTTCTTATCATTTCACTCATTGAAAGATGATAACGTCATTCATGAACATGTGGATTGCAGCCTTCACGAAGTGATACTGCTCTCTCTTTCATCACCACAAAAATGGATAATATATAAAAATAATTTTAAATAAATAATATTTTATTAATTCTATTTTATAATTATATAAAGATGAAATATTATTTACCTTTATTCCGTAATGATAGCTGGAAAATGGAAATGTTACTCAAGCGTATATATGATATACAATCTCCACAATTATAACCTACATCATTTAAAATTAATAATTCATGCTTTTTATAAAATTTTTAATTGAAATATAAAAATTACAATTATTTATTTATTATTATTATGGATATGGTATAACCTTGATTAATGTAAGAGTGCCAAAAATAAAAAAAATAAAAACACACAATAAAAAAAAGGAGTTATTGCCCGAAATGTGACATTAATATTTAATTGTTAATAAGTGGGAAATAAAATTACATAAGAAAATAATATATGATATGATTTATATATTTATGGTTTTATAATATATGTATAATAATATTATATTTCTTTAATATGAGGATTAAACATGTATGATGAAATTCGAGACTTAAGGTAAGGGATTTATATACTCTCTTTTATTTTTGGGAGACATGAAAATTCACCGTCCATTTATTTTTATGGTGTATATACTGACCGTTTGAAATTTTATATAATCTATATAATTTTTTTTATTGTATTTAATGTTTTATTTCATTATGATATATTGGGACTCATAATTCATAATATTAGTAAAGTGGTAGGATATTTTTGTCTCACTTCAATTTTTCTATGACACATGGAATATTCACCATGTTTATCATTTATTTGTAATATATACTAATAATAATTTTATTTTATAGTTATTATACATAAATATTTTTTTATTTACATATCCTTTTTATCATATCTTATTCATGTATATTACATTTTAAAATTTACCAAAATGATAAGGGATTTTTACATAATTTTCCTTATTTATGAGATTTGATTATAGTATGCACATATATTCTTATAATATAGGTATATACATCCCATTTGAATAATAATATATTTAAATTATTTACCCTAATGTTATTTTAAATTTTATTTACTTATATTCCTTCGTGGTTCTTATGTTTCAAAGTTACCAACGTTTTATTGATTTTGTGTTAATGACTCATCAATTATTAGGATTGTTTAAAATAATGTTTCGATGATATAATATTATAATAAATCTCTCAAGAAACACATGAATTTTCTTATCCTTTGTTAATTTCATGAAAATATATATATTATATACATTTTCACATTTTATATACCTTAGAGTCCAAAAAGAGTGTTGTTAAGAAAAATATACTTTTTGGTCAAAACCCTTTTTCTTCCAAAACCATATTTTCCAGAAATGTTTTAAAATATTTATTTAAATTGTTTCTAAAATGATTTATTAATAAACTTTTTTTACATGTTTTATTTTTTCTATAATTTTTTAAAATAAATCCTTATGTCATTTTCCAAAAAAATGATGCTTGGCTTTTACCAAAAATGTGACAATAATAATTATATATGTTATTTATGATATTTTATCATTTTTTAAAGATAAAATATTACTTACCTCTATTATATAATGATGGATAAAAAATGGAAACGTTACTTAAACGTGCGTATGACATACCGTCTCCATGATCATAACATACATCAATTCTGAATAACATAATTCACAATTTGTATAAAAAGTATAATTGATGTATAAATATTTCAATAATTTATATATTATTATTCTGGATATGGTATAACCTTTATTAATTTAAGAGTACCAAAAAATAAAAATCAAAACATGCAATAAAAACAAATCAATTCTTTCCCAAAATGTGACATTAATATTGAATTATTAATATGTGTGTAATAAATTTACATAAGAAAATAGTATATGGTATGATTTATATATGTATGGTTCTATAATAAATTTATAATATTTTTATTTTTATTTCTCAAGAGGATCCATCATGTATGAAAAAATTCTATACATAAGGTAAGGGATTTATATTCTCTCTTTTATTTTGGAGAGACATGAAAATTCACCACCAATTTATTTGTTTTGGTGTATATACTGACACATTAAATTTTATATAATGAATATAATTATTTTTGTTAAATATAATGTTTCATTTTATGATATTATTTATTGGGGATTATGATTCCTAAGATTACTAAAGTGGTAGGGTATTTTCATCTCACTTCTATTTTTGTGTGAGACATGCCATATTCACCATGTTTTTCATTTTTTTTATAATATATAATAACCCCGAATATATTTTATGATTATTATAATTTTATTTTATTTTATTTTATTTTCATATTCATTTTAGTATATCTATTTAATTGATTTTACAGTTTAAATGTTACCAAACTGGTAGGGGGGCTTTACTCAATTTTCCTTTAAGATACTTGATTACAATATGCACATATTTTCTTATAAGATGGGTATATATATCGCATTTGACTAACAATATAATGAATTTATTTATACTCATGTTATTTTAAATTACATTTTATTATATTCCTTCACGGTTCTTATGTTTCAAAGTTACAAAAGTGGTATTAATTTTATATAAATGTCTCATTAATTATCGGCATTGTTTATAATTATGCATCTAATGATATAATCTTTTGATCCATCTCCCAAGAAACTCATGAATTTTCTTCTCCCATGTTAATGTCATGATAATACATGTATTCCCTTCATTTTTCTCTTTTTATGTAATTAAGAGTCCAAAAAGAGCGTTTTTAGGGAAAATCAACCATTTAGTCAAAAACCATTTTCTTCCAAAACAATATTTTCTAAAATTGTTTTCAAAAAAGTATTTAAATTACTTTTAAAATGTTTTATTAATGAAATTTTTACACATGTTTTATTTTTTATATGTAGTTTTTTAAAATTAATCCTTATTTAATTTTCAATAAAAATCTCTTTCATCTTTTATCGAAAATGTGATCGGAATCATTATATATGATATAAATTGAATTTCCAACAGTCATGACCAATATTTACTTTTAATATTCCATTATAAAATGACAAAGTTGTATTAAAAGTAAATTATTTTAAATAATTTTTATGTTTTAAAAAGTGTTTTCAAATTGGAATGTATATTTTTCTCTAGAAATTCATTATGAAATTTTTAAATATTATTTTATAAGTTTTTAAGTTTATTTTTGATGAAAATAACCAAAAAAATATTTTATGTTTTAAAAAGTGTTTTTAAAGAAAATTTTCCTTAATCAATAAAAATTCCGAGTGTCTTATATTTCAAAATCATTTTCTATATAATATGACCTCCCTTTCCGTAACATATGATTTACTAGGGATATGAACCAAGGATACCATTCTTATTCTTTATCTAAATGGTTTATGATGACAAGATGTTTATAAAACCCATTTAACTTCCTTGGGTTATACCATGAAAAATGATTATGAAACCAATTTATTTTTCCATAGGATATTCTTTTATGAGATGATAAAATTATTATGAAATGTATCACTTTTTAACTGGTTATGATATGATGAAATTTTCATTAAACCCATATATTTTCCATGGATTTTGTTATGATGAAATGCCAAAATAATAAAGAAACCTATTTCATTTCCATGGGTTATTATATGATATGATGTTTTATGAAACCCATTTCTTTTAATGGGTTCTGATATAATTAATGTTCTATGATCTCATGGGACATAAATTTATGGATTATGTGATGTGTGTGACCTATATCTCTCTACAATTATTTGGGTAATGATTAATTTTATATGAGCTCAAGGGGTATATGAGAGGTTATCTCAAGACCAAAATATGGAGAGAAAAAGAGTTCATCTAAATCCCTAAGCCGGTACCTGGGTGGTTACCCCAATCCTAATATGTTATTACTATCTTGTTAGGTACACTTAACGTAATAATTAATATGATTATGTGTATTCCAAAGATCTATGTCTTATTCCAATGTTATACTATCATGAATCATGTTATTTTATTCCCTTAAGATTCAAATTTTATGAACTTATAATACTTATTCCATGACTCAATATTATGATATTTTATATGCATGGTATGGTTTCCAAATCTTATGATTGTATTCTAATATCCTTATATTCATATTATGCTCATATATCTCCCTTGTTTACCCTTAAAAAGAATCTGATCTCACCCTTTCTTATGTTTTATTTCTTAAGTTATAATGAATGGTTTTAGGTAGGGTATGTTTGTGAATAATATTAAAGGGGAATATCTTTCACCTAATTAAAAAATTTTGTACATAGTATCAAAATACAATAAACAATTATGGCCTTAGGTGTTTTTTTTAATGTTTTGAATATTTATCTAAAAATATATAATATATGTTTGAGAATCTTAGTTTTCTATAGCTACTATCAAAGGAAAGGTTTAGTAAACTTTTTTAAACTAGGATGATGAAATATTAGTGAAATTTCTAAGAATAATTCCTAATGATATGTCTAGGGATATGTCTAATAATAATTATGGGGATGAGTCAAAGTATTGGAAAATGTCTTATAATTTTGGAAAAGGATACAATGAGTGGTTTGTATGAAATCATCCCATTTTAAATACTACTAGTTGACATGAATATAGAAAAAAGGTAACAAGGTGTAATAACTATGAAAAAGGGTTAATTGAGGGAGAATCAAGCATCACCTAGTATAAAATAATGGTCCTTAATTCTCATTGGTTTGACACTCTTAATTTATATTCTTTGGTAATTCACAAACACCTTACGAACCATCATGAAAAAATAAATAGATAATGAATATGAATGAACTAGTATAATAATAATATGTTATAGATTAAAAATAATGTATCATGATTTAGACATTCTATAAGTTATTCTCATGATTAATTGGTTTCCAATTATGATTGTCATTTCCCACACTATACATTTTGGATTTACTCAATTGTAGGACCCTAGAGGAACTAGGTTAACATTGCATGTGATGAGTAATTTGCTGATGAGTAGACAAATGAGATGATTATTGTAGTGGAGGATAATGTGATTATGAATATTTAGTTTTCATTAACTATTGTTTATAATATGTACCTTAACCAACTCTCACACTCACCGTAGAATAAGAAGATAAATTTTTTCTGAGAGTTCTGGTAGTAAAGACTATGGAGGAAATACGATTCTGATTTCTATAAGTCAAGAATGTGGAATCAATCAATAAAAGGAATGTATCCAAGGGATGATAATTTGTTTTAGTTGTGGGAAATAACGACACAAAGAAAATAACTTCAAAGGAAAAATAAATAAAAATTCATACACGATGGATGAGAATAATGGTCACCTTAAGGTATCATCGACTATTGAATGTTTTAATGGGGAAACGTATGATCGTTATTAAAATCAAGGTACTAAAGGTAAAACTTGTGATGAGAATCATCAAGGTTGTATGAATAATTGTTTTTATATTAGTGATGGACAGACTATAAAAGACATATGAAAAGAAAGAGGTATTAAAGAATAAGTTGACGAATCATAGTTAATGGTTTAATAAATAAGTGGGATGATTGAATTATTAAAGTAGTGGAGTTAAAGGATTATGTTATATGAGTCATGAAATACATAAGGATTTTTTAGTACAAGTTTTCCATTAAGTATATTAACAAATATATTAAAGGTCATTGATGAACTAGAAAAGCAATTTAATGGCAAGGTGATATTTTTATTAAGGGAAGAAAACTGTTAATATGTTGTGGATTTTGAGATAATGATGTTGGTATAGAGAGATATTGTACATGAATAAGTTAATTGGATAGTATTTAATTTCTTATGAATGATTATTGATTTGTTTAAAAAGTGGATTATGCTATCACTGATTGAGTTTACCATTTTTTTGGATTTAAGTAATATTTCCAATAATCTATGTTGTATATAATGAATGAGGAAGCATGTATATTTTCAACAATGTTTTACGATAATTCATGTTATTACCATGTTTTAAGGGAATACATGATGAATGTATTCACATGTTTAATATGTTAAAATCAAGAGATACATTATTATATAAGGGGGATTAATAATTTGTTTATTTTGTGAAATTTAGTGAAATTATTTATAAATTTTGAATTTTGTAATGTGATAAGGTTAACTATTTATGGAATGTTTTATGTTGAAATTTGGATAAGGTTTTATAAATTAACTTATTACCCCTCTATATGAATATTTATCCATATTCGATAAACAATGAAAACATATATTTACTAAATATAGAAGGAATGAATTATAATTCTATTATTGATCATATTTTGTGCTTCCAACATGAAAAAATTCATATATTTGAGTAAGAGATAAAGTGGATTTTTATCATGTAATAACCAAAGGATGAATTTTGTCCAATTAAATAATAATATATCAAGTAAGTACATTTTTATATGTTATCAATATAGATGGAAATGGAATTCCCAAATATTATGAAAATGATATTGAAATAAAATTTTGTTCTACTATCATCATTTTTTATGATATTAATAAATTTTTAATTTCTCTTTAGTTTATGTCTTGATGGTCATTAACATTATCCTAAACATGTTCTATATCACTCTCCATCATTATTTGGGTGTTTTTCTCTCTTATATTTCCATTTTTTCAATCCCCACCTATGTTCTCTTATTTGTAAACCTAGTATGTGTGATTCTAGATGACTTTAATGCTTCCCTTTCTATTTTTAAATAGGATATTTTATTAACAATTTTTATTATGTGGGTTTCTATTATAGAATTTTCAAATGTTAAACCATTGATAAACGAGATGAATTTTAAGGGGAAAATCATTTTAAAGGGGGTAGAATGTAAGACAAAGATATTTTGTTATTTTTTAAAATGAATATAATATTTTCAATATTTTATGATACATGTAACACTGAGTATAACTTTCAATACACACAATCAAGAGTTTAAAAGAAATGTGCCATATTATTAAAATTTTATATATGATAGTTATAACCTAGCCATTGAAATGGTGGGTATGAATAGGATTAACTAAATACCAAAAAAATATGGTTTAAAATTGTATATGAAATTAATTCTTTGGTGACCAATTATTTAAAAATTAAAATAAAAAATAAAATTAGAAAATAAAGGAAGTTATTATCCAAAAAACTATTTTTAAGAAAAAAACATGTTTTACCTAAATTAATTAAAAAATATTGGAGTTTTTTTCTGAAATTTATAAATTATATATTCAATAAACTCTTTAACATTCATCTTAAGTGATTTCTAAACAATAGATAAGAATAATTTTACTCTTACAAACTCTATTATTCCAAAAATGCAGTTTTGTTTCCTATTTCTACACTTATATTAAAAATAATTTTTGACACTTTTATAAAATATATTTGACAAAATAAATTTAATTTTTGAAATCATAATGAAATAATTATCACGGGTTGAATTATTTTAAAATTTTATGAAAAGATTAGTTTTTGATGAATATTGAAAAATACAGAATTTTGATTGAAAAATAACATTTAATTTAAATAAATTTTAAATTTAAATTTTATTTAAATTTATTTTTAAATTTAATATAGTTAAATTTATTATATATTAATACAATTTTTCTCATTGGAATAATTATCCATTTTTTTATTTAAAAACTCTGTAAAGTTTTGATAATTTTGTATTTAAAAAATACGCTTTCTCTTTCATTCTGTAGAATTAAAATTTAAATAAAAATTTTAACCTTATTGGGATGGAATTTATAAAAATGGATTTAATATTTTAAAAAATAACAATTCTTATTATCTAATTAGGTCAAAATAATTTTTGAAAAAAATGTATTTTTAAAATAGTAAAAAATAATTTTTGTGGTTGTGGTAAAAAAGTGTTTATCATGGGTTAAACTAAATTGATAAGGTTTAAAATAACCTAAAGAATTTTCTATATTAAAATTTATAGATATATTTTAACAAATTTATAATTAGCATTAATAATCCATTTTGGAGCCTTTTTTCATGAGAAAAATGGGGGTACACAACATTCTTTTCCAAACATTACAAGTGTTCCACTCACCTCACTCATAAATGTTCACCCATGTCTTATCTTATTCTCCCCTTCAATACCATTTTGTTTAGAAATTATATGCTATAATAAAATTAAAAATTCCCTCATATAATCTTATAATCCTTATTTTTTATTGAAATAAAACCTAGGAAGTATTTCGTTTCCAACCAATTGAGGATACCTGAAGAAGAGGTAACATTCTTCAACGATCATTTTTATTTTTTTTCCTCCTCCACCTCTGTAAATTTAGTTTAAAAAATTATGATATAAAAAAATAAGTATATTAAATATAATTGTAACACCGGAGACTTTTATGTTATATAAATCATCAAAGGAATATTTTTCTACACAACACTTGCTTGGCTTTCTTTACATGAAATCGCGACCTTCCTCGATAGCTTGCCTCGTACGTAATACCGAGTTTCACTAAACAACGATATGCTATTAAATTATTATTAAAACTAGCCGTTATGAATAGTAATAACCACTTTTTGAAATTTTATAAATTTTATTTTTCAAAATGGACTTCATTTTTGGATTCGGAATATCGAAATTACCCTAGGGTGAAATTTTGGTATTTTTCTGAAAACTTTCAATTTTTGATGAATACTGAAACCACTAAGTGGTAGTTAAAAAACTGAATTTTTCATAAAACATAATTTTACCACTTCTATGAGTGGAATTTCAAAAATCAGAGAGACATAGTTGATTTCAGTAAGTAAAATGTGGTTCAATGAGATGAAAATAATTTTTTTGGTGAATAGTAACTTTTTACTTTTTTTTACCACGGTTAAAAGTAAATAGGGTAATTAAGGGTAAAGATGATATTATTATTTCCCTAAAACATGTACTCATTCTATTGGACAAGTGTAATTCGACCAAAAACAAGCTCAGGAATAAAATATGACCATTTAGGCCCACTTGGATTAGATTAGGGCATTTATTATTAATTTATTTAAAGAAGGGTTAAAATAGTTAAAATCAATGTTTAATAAGTAAATAATTTTTAATATGGGGTTATACATAAGATAAATTCGACTATAAATATTCATTAGAAAGATAAAACGATTACCTACATAATGGTATTTTATTTGTAATTTTTAGACATTAAATAATTTAATTTATTTATGACACAAAGATGATGTAGTAATTATCTTATTAATGAAATATTGACATAATTAATGTTATAAACACCAAAATAAATGTAATTTGAGACTTTTTATGAATTCCACTAATTTTATAGGTTAATATGACATGTTAGTATTGATTTAATTAACTTGGTTCGAACTAATAATTCTGTTATGATTTTCACAAAAATCAATTACTAAATAGTGTCAAAATTGACATAAAATAGTTTTTAAAACAAATATTATATTAGTAATTGTAATTTTATTCCTAAAAATATAAGGTTCGGCCAAATGAAATATATAAGGTTATATATATTAATAATAAACAACTTGGGGTTCGTTTGGCTACTTATAGTAAGTTTATTAACCTTATAGTATAAGAAAACAAGAAGACACGGTAAAAGTTAAATTATCTAACTTAAAGTTAAATATAAATTATAAGGTTAACATTGATACCTAAACTTGTATAAATTATATTGGATGAGAGGATTTAGACCCATACCCACCTTAGTCTCTAAATAAATCAATTTGGAGCTATTTAAAACCGAACTTGACTTTATAATAAAATAATATTTTTAGTTTTCCCAAAGGTGACCCTCTCATCCCTTATAAAATGGCACCTCCTCCCCCTCTTCCTCACACCACTTTGAGCCTTCATGCTCGGCCAAACCCTGCCAATTACTCATCTCCACTTCCCTAGAGACATCCTAGAGGTCCTGGTCTTCTTCAAAGACCAATTTTAGTGCCCTAAAAGAAGGTCTCAAAGAAGCACTTCATAGAAGAGGTAATGTCCGTTACCGATTCTTTCATCTTTATTTCTTCTTACACTTATTCTTCTTTAGTTTTTTCATTATGAAGTAATAAAATTAGTATCACACATATACTGATATGTTATTATAAGTATGAAACAACCCTATTTTACCATCTATCCATCCTACGGAAAAAGAAATCACCGTGCGTGCGTACGTACGGAATACCGTCTCCACGCCGTGGTGTAATCTATTTTCCATCACCACCTTACTTTGATGGGTATAATGGTGTAAATAATGACTATATATGACTATTATAAATTAATACTGATTATGAAATAGTATACACACACTCCAATACAATTCCATGATCATAGGAACGATATCATCATTCGTGTGTACGTACGGAATACCGTCTCCACGATGTGATGCGACTCGTTCTACATGATCTTCATTTCATAATGATTATATAAATGAATTGAATGAATGAATATGATATATATTACACTAATACCTTTCTGGAAATTATGTATCTATAACCTAAAGAGAAGAATAAGAATTTATTCGACAAGACACGCATAAGAACAAAAAGTTATAAACACCCGAATAACAAGTAGCAATGAAATATTACTACTAAGAAGCTAAGAATATGACCATATATGATTTCATAAAAAAAAGTATGATTCTGGAATAAGTCAATAACATTATTTAAATCATTATACAGGAGTTTCGGACACTTACGAAGCAAAACGGACCTAAGGTAAAGGAAATATCACAATCTCATTTTTATCCGAGATTGTTTATACTTTGGTATTTACTGGGGTGTATTTTATCATCCAAATCCATGTTTCCTCAATATGTAATATTATTTCCATTCACCTACAATTTTTTAAATCCTATTTTACCCTTCGGTGAATTTTTAGTAAAATATATTAAAGTAATCTTTTGTCGTTTTTCATACGAGGTACTTTTTTTACTTTTCCGACAAAAGTACGAAGAATCTTTTTTTACTTATACGACATGAATGGATTTTTAAAAAATTATTTCCAAGAAGAAACCTTTACAAGTTTTCAAGTTTATTTTTAATCAACTTCTTTTAGTTTAAAGTTGTATGACATGTTAGGAAAGGAAAAATGTTTTTTTCAAGAATGGAGTTCAACTGTTTTATCAAAATTATTTTCCATCTAAGATAATAAAGGGTTCTGTTTTTATCCCTATTATTACATTGATTTGATTATGTTGTGATGGAATTATTTTTATGAATTCCTTTATCTTATATGAATTGTTTTATGATGTCATGATGTTTAAGATTCCCATTTGTATTACATGGGTTATGCAATGATGTATGGTTTATGATTTTGTGGCACACATAAGAATGGTATCATTATGAGATGGGTGGGACCTATATCTCCCTACAATGCATTGGGTAAAGATTTTATATCTCATGAGATAGACATGGCTGGAACGGTAGGTTATACCGGTTCATTGAAGCAGGACTGAAACGTGGGTAACTCGGTTCAGAAATGGACTTTGTCCAATAAGATAGTCTTGGCAATGAGTCTTGACTAATAAGAAATGATTCTCTATGATTATGTGTGTATGCCACAAAGTGTCATGTTTTAAGTTATGATTATTGTGATTACATTTCACTGCCATGATTTATCCCATGTTATGAAATTATGATCTCTTTTGCAGGTTAATATTTCAAAAAGTTATGTGCTTATGTATACAATGTGATTGATATTTCTTTTGTTTACCCTTACTGAGCATTTGAGCTCACCCTTTTGTATGTTTTCTTTCCCCAGGCCAGGAAGATGGTTATTAAGTAAGATATGCCAAAAGGGACTACAAATATGATGAAATAAATGGGAGACAGTTTAGATGCTTTATGAACCAGTTGTTTATGTTTCCCAGTTTCTAAAGACACTATACCTATACGGTCCTTTCATGGTTTTGTTATATGTTGTAATAAGTACGCTTCAATTTTGAAGTATTAACAATGTATGTAAAGTATGGGTCATTATAGTTGGTATCAGAGGAAAGGTATAGTCAACCTTTGGAAACTAGGATGTGAAATCCTTAGTAAGAACCCTAAGGATAAGTCTAAGCATAAAACACAATCTTAGTGTTTTAGAAATGGTCATGAATAAACTAGGATAAGACCTTAAGTGTGAAATTTTATTCTTGATTATGTGGTTTTCCTATTATAATTAGTGTTGCTCACACTATTCGTCTTGGTTTTAGTCAATGGCTAGAACCCGAAGGAATCGTGTTAATGAAGAATGCGACGGGAAATGCAATAATTGTCCCCCTGAGCAACCAAACGTTATGGGAGCTGGAATGCAAAATCTTGTAGCCATGCTCACACAACTTTCTCAAGCTATGAATCATGCAGGACTTCCAAATGAGCAAAGTAAGGAGAAACATTCTGTTGAATCCTTCATGAGGCAGCGTCCACCTTCTTTCAGCGGGTCTACTAATCCATTAGTTGCTGAACAATGGATTAGTACAACTGAAAAGATATTTTCAGTTCTTCAATGTTCTGAACATGATAAAGTCATCCTAGCAGTGTATCGTTTGGAAGGAGATGCTGATCAATGGTGGAATCTTATTAAGAATACGAGGCAAAGGGATGAAATTGAGTCCATGGAATGGGACGAGTTCAAGAACTTATTTTTCAATAAGTACTTCCCTCGTATTCTCCAAACAAAGATGGAGAAAGAGTTTCTTGAACTGAAGCAAAAGGATGATGAATCTGTTGGTATCTATAAAGCAAATTTTACAAGACTTGCAAGGTACGCTTCTGGTATTATTATCCAACCTGAGAGTAAGATCGATCGATTCTTTAGTGGCATAAAACCAAGTCTTCGAAGGGAGTTAGACATAAGGGACTTCAATAGCTACGAGGAAATCATTCGATGTGCTATCAAAGTCGAGATGGAGATTGTAGTAACCCATCAGTCATATGGGTTTGATAAGAAGAGGAAAATGGAATTTAAAGGAAAATCTAAAGAGCACACTGAAAAGAAGATGAGATTTCCCTTATGCTCAAAGTGTGGAAAGAAACATGGAGGGAGTTGTCTTAAAGGGACAAGTAAATGTTTCAAATGTGGAAAGGAAGTTCATCGGGCATTTGAATGCAGCGATGATGGGAAGAAGATGTCTAATGATGCAAAAAAAGGAAGGGATACACAGAATGAACCTACTACACTTCAATGTTTCAAGTGCAAGGAGATGGGGCATTATGCCAATAAATGCCCTAATCCAAGGGTTGATGATGATGGTCGACGTCAACAAACTCTTAAGGCTAAAGACAAAGGAAAGTCACATGCAATTTCTATCAGTGTTGTGGAGTACGATAACGATGTGGTGAAAGGTACACTTACCATCCACTCTAAAGTATAAAATGTTTTATTTGATTCTGGATCCACCCACTCTTTTATTTCTGAAGAATTTTCTAAGGGTATCACCGTATTACCTCAACAATTAGATGTTGAGTCAGCTGTGACAACACCTAATGGAAGAACAGTCACATCAAAAGTTTATAATTCTTCTTCGATCGAAGTTTGTGGGAAAGTGCTTCCTGCAAATCTTGTGATCCTTCCTATAGTGGAATTTGATGTGATTCTTGGCATAGATTGGCTTTCTTTATATGGAGCTCATATCAATTGGCAAAGAAGGGAAGTCACATTTCATATTCCAGATCAATCTATGATTGTCTATCAATGCAAGGATGAACATAACCTTCCAGTGGAAATTTCTTCCATTTAATGGGTATTGATTCCACTAAATGAAGGTTATTTATCTCAAATGGTTGGTGAGAAAATCATGATTAAGAATATGCCCATTGTACGAGAGTTTGATGATGTCTTTCTGGAGGACTTACCGGGTCTTCCACCAAATCGTGAAGTTGAGTTTTCAATAGAACTCGTACCAGGTGCTTTGCCTATTTCAAAGACACCTTATAGAATGGCCCCAATTGAGTTGTAGGAATTAAAGAAGCAACTCCAAGAGAATCTTGATAAGGGATTCATACGCCCTAGTGCGTCACCTTGGGGAGCACCTATTCTGTTTGTTAAGAAGAAATATGGATCAATGAGACTCTGCATTGATTATCAAGAACTTAACAAGATCACTATCAAGAACAAATATCATCTCCCGCGCATTGATGACCTATTTGACCAACTACGTGGAGCTCAATACTTTTCCAAGATTGATCTTCATTCAGGGTATCATCAATTAAGGGTCAAAAGGGAGGTAATACCAAAGAAGGGTTTCCATACAATGTATGGACACTATGAATTTATAGTGATGCCATTTGGTCTTACTAATGCCCCTACTATCTTCATGGATCTGATGAATAGAGTCTTTAGAGACTATCTTGATCAGTTTGTGGTAGTCTTTATAGACGATATTATTGTCTATTCAAAGAGCAAGGATGAACATGAAGATCACTTGAGAATTATATTGAAGACCCTAAGAAAGGAGAAGCTTTATGCCAAATTTACCAAGTGTGAATTTTGGCTTAAAAAAGTTGCATTTTTGGGTCACATAATCTCAAAAGAGGGGATATCTATGGATCCATCAAATACAGAGGTTATCGAAAGATGGTCGAGACCAACAACAGTAACTGAGATCTGAAGTTTTCTTGGTTTGGCTGGATATTATCGACGTTTTGTGAAATATTTTTCACGATTATCTAATCCACTCACCAAGTTTACTTGGAAAGGAGTTAAGTTTGTTTGGACGGAGTAATGTGAAGATAATTTCAAGGAGTTGAAATGAAGGTTATCCAGCGCACCTGTGCTCACACTGCCTTGTAGTGGAGAAAGGATTGTGATCTACAATGATGCATCCAGGAAGGGATTGGGGTGTGTTCTTATGCAAAATGATATGGTGATAGCTTATGCCTCACGACAGCTGAAAATCCGTGAGCAAAATTACCCAACACATGATTTGGAGTTAGCTACGGTAATCTTTGCATTAAAGATTTGGAGGCATTACCTTTATGGTGAAAGGTGTGATATTTATACTGATCATAAAAGTTTAAAGTATATTTTCACACAAAAGGAGCGGAATATGCGTCAAAGAAGATGGTTGGAGATGATTAAGGATTATGACTGCTCAATCCATTACCACCCTGGGAAAGAAAACAAGGTGGCAGATGCATTAAGTCGACAAGACCATGCCAGTTTATCCATGATGAGGATCACAAAAGATCCAATATTTATGGATTTACAAAGAATGGATCTTGGAATTATAATGGAAGGGGAAAAATCTTATCTTTCTCAAATGAATGTTCAACCATCTATACATATGAAGATTAAAGAGGCACAGAAAGAAGATGTCGAGTTACAAAAGAAGGTGAGAAATGTTCCTAAATTCAACCTTGATTGTGATGGGATAATAAAGTTCAGAAATCGGGTTTGTGTTCCTCCCATCCCCGAATTAAAGAAGGAGCTGTTGGATGAGGCTCATAGTTCTTCATTCTCTATTCATCCTGGAAGCACGAAGATGTATAGGGACATGAAAGAGTACTTCTGGTGGGATGGCATGAAAAGAGATGTTGCTGAATATGTTTCTCGATGCTTGGTTTGTCAGCAAGTTAAAGCTGAGAGACAGAAGTCTAAGGAGATGTTACAACCATTACCCATACCCGAATGGAAATGGGAAAACATCACTATGGACTTTGTCACAGGACTTCCTAAAACATCCAAAGGCAATAATGCTATCTGGGTCATAGTTGATCATCTTACAAAGTCTGCACAGTTCATTGCTATTAGAGAGGATTTATCTCTGGATCAGCTCGCCAGGATATATGTAAAGGAAGTGGTAAGATTGCATGGAGTACCACTTTCTATTATATCTGATCGGGATCCGAGATTTACCTCGAAGTTCTGGCGAAGTCTTCAGCATACTCTGGATACAGAGTTGAGTTTTAGCACTTCTTATCATCCTCAGACAGACGGTCAGTCTAAGAGAACAATTCAAACCCTAGAAGATATGTTGAGAGATTGCTCTATAGATTTCAAATGTGGTTGGGATCAACACCTACCTTTGGTGGAATTTTCTTATAATAATTGCTTTCACTCCAGTATTCAGATGGATCCTTATGAAGCTCTCTACGGAAAGAAATGCAGGACTCCAACTTGCTGGGATGAAGTTGGGGAAAGAAAGCTATTAGGACCTGATCTCATTGATGAAATGGCAGAAAAGGTCAGATCTATTCAAAAACACATAAGAGCAGCTCAGAGTCGACAGAAAAGTTATGCCGACAACCGAAGAAAAGACATAGAGTTTGAAGTGGGTGATAAAGTGTTCTTATGAATATCTCCCCGGAAGAGGGTTATGAGATTTGGAAAGAAGGGGAAGTTGAGCCCTAGATATATCGGTCCTTTTGAAATACTGGATCGTATTGGGAAGGTAGCTTATCGATTGGCTCTTCCACCAAATCTCTCTCAAGTTCACGATGTGTTCCATGTATCTCTCTTGAGAAAGTACATACCTGACCCTTCACATGTACTCAGCTCAGAAGTTGTACCGCTGGAGCAAGATCTTTCTTATGAAGAACAACCGATAGAGATTCTGGATCGTAGTGAAAAAGTCCTATGAAACAAGACCACTTGATTGGTGAAAGTTTTATGGAGGAACCACCAATTAGAAGAAGCTACATGGGAGCTTGAGGATATGATGAGGGAGAGGTATCCTCATCTGTTTGTTACAAAGTGATGAATTTCGAGGGCGGAATTCATTTTAAGGGGGGTAGAATGTAACACCCGAGACTTTTATGTTATATAAATCATCAAAGAAATATTTTTCTACACAACACATGCTTGGCTTTCTTTACACGAAATCGCGACCTTCCTCGATATCTTGCGTCGTACGCAATACCGAGTTTCACTAAACAACGATATGCTATTAAAATATTATTAAAACTAGCCGTTATGAATAGTAATAACCACTTTTTGAAATTTTATAAATTTTATTTTTCAAAATGGACTTCATTTTTGGATTCGGAATATCGGAATTAGCCTAGGGTAAAATTTTGGTATTTTTCTGAAAACTTTCAATTTTTGATGAATAGTGAAACCACTAAGTGGTAGTTAAAAAACTGAATTTTTCATAAAACATAATTTTACCACTTCTGTGAGTGGAATTTCAAAAATCCGAGAGACATGGTTGATGTCAGTAAGTAAAATTTGGTTCAATGAGATGAAAATAATTTTTTGGTGAATAGTAACTTTTTACTTTTTTTTACCACGGTTAAAAGTAAATATGGTAATTAAGGGTAAAGATGATATTATTATTACCCTAACACATGTCCTAATTCTATTGGACAAGTGTAATTCGACCAAAAACAAACTTAGGAATAAAATATGACCATTTAGGCCCACCTGGATTAGATTAGGACATGTATTATTAATTTATTTAACGAAGGGTTAAAATAGTTAAAATCAATGTTTAATAAGTAAATAATTTTTAATATGGGGTTATAAATAAGATAAATTCGACTATAAATATTCATTAGAAAGATAAAAATATTTCCTACATAATGGTATTTTATTTGTAATTTTTAGACATTAAATAATTTAATTTATTTATGACACAAAGATGATGAATTAATTATCTTATTAATGAAATATTGACATAATTAATGTTATAAACACAAAAATAAATGTAATTTGAGACTTTTTATGAATCCACTAATTTTATAGGTAAATATGACATGTTATTATTTATTTAATTAACTTTTTTAGAACTAATAATTATTTTATGATTTTCACAAAAATCAATTACTAAATAGTGTCAAAATTGACATAAAATAGTTTTTAAAACAAATATTATATTAGTAATTGTTATTTTATTCCTAAAAATCTAAGGTTCGTCCAAATGATTTAGATAAGGTTATATATATTAATAATAAACAACTTGGGGTTCGTTTGGCTGCTTATAGTAAGTTTATTAACCTTATAGTATAAGAAAACAAGAAGACATGTTAAAAGTTAAATTATCTAACTTAAAGTTAAATCTAAATGATAAGGTTAAAATTGATACCTAAACTTGTCTAAATTCTATTAGATGAGATTATTTCGACCCATCCCCACCTTAACCTCTAAATAAATTAATTTGGAGCTATTTAAAACCGAACTTGACTTTATAATAAAATAATATGTTTAGTTTTCCCAAAGGTGCCCCTCTCCTCTCTTATAAAAGGGCACCTCCTCCCCCTCTTCCTCACACCACTTTGAGCCTTCAAGCTCGGCCAAACCCTGCCAATTCCTCCTCTCCACTTACCTAGAGACATCCTAGAGGTCCTGATCTTCTTCAAAGACCAATTTTAGTTCCCTAAAAGAAGGTCTCAAAGAAGCACTTCAAAGAAGAGGTAATGTCCGTTACAGATTCTTTCATCTTTATTTCTTCTTACACTTCTTCTTATTTAGTTGTTTCATTATGAAGTAATAACATCAGTATAACTCATATACTGATATGTCATTATAAGTATGAAACAACCCTATTTCACCATCTATCCATCCTACGGAAAAAGAAATCACCGCGCGTGCGTACGTACGGAATACCGTCTCCACGCCGTGGTGTAATCTATTTTCCACCACCACCTTACTTGGATGGGTATAATGGTGTAAATAATGACTATATATGACTATTATAAAGTAATACTGATTCTGAAATAGTATACATACACTCCAATACAATTCCACGATCATAGGAACGATATCATCACTCGTGCGTACGTACGGAATACCGTCTCCATGATGTGATGTGACTCGTTCAACATGATCTTCATTTCATAATGATTATATAAATGAATTGAATGAATGAATATGATATATATTAAACTAATACCATTCTGGAAATGATGTATCTATAACCTAAAGAGAAGAATAAGAATTTATTCGACAAGACACGCATAAGAACAAAAAGTTATAAACACTCGAATAACAAGTAGCAATGAAATATTACTACTAAGAAGCTAAGAATATGACCATATATGATATAATAAAAATATGTATGATTCTGGAATAAGTCAATAATATTATTTAAACCATTATACAGGAGGTTCGGACACTTACGAAGAAAAACGGACCTAAGGTAAGGGAAATATCACAATCTCATGTTTATCCGAGATTGTTGATAATTTGGTATTTACTGGGGTGTATTTTATCATCCACATCCATGTTTCCTCAATATGTAATATTATTTCCATTCACCTAAAATTGTTTAAATCCTATTTTACCCTTCAGTGGGTTTTTAGTAAAAGATATTAAAGGAATCTTTTGTCATTTTCCGTACGAGGTACTTTTTTTACTTTTCCGAAAAAAGTACGAAGAATGTTTTTTTTAACTTATACGACATGAATGGATTTTTAAAACATTATTTCCAAGAAGCATCCTTTACAAGTTTTCAAGTTTATTTTTAATCAACTTATTTTAGTTTAAAGTTGTATGACATGTTAAGAAAGGAAAAATGTTTTTTTCAAGAATGGAGTTCAAGTGTTTTATCAAAATTATTTTCCATCTAAGATAATAAAGGGTTATGTTTTTATCCCTATTATTACATTGATTTGATTATGTTGTGATGGAATTATTTTTATGAATTCCTTTATATTATATGAATTGTTTTATGATGTCATGATGTTTAAGATTCTCATTTGTATTACATGGGTTATGCAATGATGTATGGTTTATGATTTTGTGGCACACATAAGAATGGTATCATTATGAGATGGGTGGGACCTATATCTCCCTCCAATGCATTGGGTAAAGATTTTATATCTCATTAGATAGACATGGATTGAATGGTAGGTTATACTGGTTCAGTAAAGCAGGACTGAAACGAGGGTAACTCGGTTCAGAAATGGACTTTGTCCACTAAGATAGTCTTGGCAATGAGTCTTGACTAATAAGAAATGATTCTATATGATTATGTGTGTATGCCACAAAGTTTCATGTTTTAAGTTATGATTATTGTGATTACATTTCACTGCCATGATTTATCCCATGTTATGAAATTATGATCTCTTTTGCAGGTTAAGATTTCCAAAAGTTATGTGCTTATGTATACGATGGGATTGATATTTCTTTTGTTTACCCTTACGGAGAATTTGAGCTCACCCTTTTGTATGTTTTATTTCCCCAGGTCAGGAAGAAGGTTATTAAGTAAGATATGCCAAAAGGGACTATAGATATGATGAAATAAATGGGAGACAGTGTAGACGCTTTATGAACTAGTTGTTTATGTTTCCCAGTTTCTAAAGACACTATACCTATACGGTCCTTTCATGGTTTTGTTATATGTTGCAATAAGTATGCTTCAATTTTGAAGTATTAACAATGTATGTAAAGTATGGGTTGTTATAATAATAATATGTTTTTAGGTTAATTTAATGACCTAACACGATCTCCACTTCCATTAAATGTGTTAAGAAATCGTCATTAACATGTATGGCGGACTACAACCTTGCGAACCAATGTCATTCATTTTTCCATTACTTCTTCTCACTATTGGGTATGATGATGGATATAAAGTATATATATATATTATATTTATAACATATTCATACATATTTTTTTATTATTAAATATATACCTTTTTTTCACTCTATTTTACAGGGTATAAAATAACATCACTTGTGTGTACTACAGACTACTGGCTTGCGAAACGATGTGATTCTTTTTCCACTAACACTTTAAATGGATGATAATAAAGATAATGTTAATAAATATATGTAAAATATATTATATAGTTAATTTATGTATAAAATATTTATTATTTTTAAAATAAAATAAAATATTTTATTTATTACCCCTTCCCTCACTGAAAGTTGATAACATCGTTCATCTACATGTGGACTACCGCCATCACAAAGCGATGTGACTCACTATTTTCACAACCACAATGAATTTATGATATATATAAGAATATTTTATGAAATGATATGATATTTCTGATATTATTTTCATTATTTAAAGGTAATATTTTACTTACCTTATTTACATAAAGATAGTTAAAAAATTGAAAACATTACCCATGCATACGTATGACCTACCATCTCCATGATCGTAACATTCTTCATTTATCAAGACCATAATTAATTATTGGTAATAAATGTATAATAAATTTTTATATTTGGTAATAATGTAATTATTTTTATTTGTTATATGATATAACCATTATTAAATTAATAGGACCAAAAATGAAAAATCCAAACTTACATGAAAAATAAAACAGTTATTGCCCAAAATGAAACTATAACATATAATTGTTAACAAATGGGTAATATGAGGTCATAATAAAATAATATATGTAATGATGTATATAATAATTGTTCTATAATATATTTATAGTAAAAAACAATTATTACATTGGAGGTAAGAATGTTTATGAAGGAAGTCGAGACTTAAGATATGAGATTTATATTCTCTCATATATTTCTAGGAGACAAATACAAATTCACCAAATGTGTTTTTTATGTGGTGTATATACCTTCCCTTGATATCTTATATCATTATTATAATTATTTTAATGATATTTAATGTTTAAATTGACGTTATTATTTATTTTGGATGATGATTCACATAATTATTAATGTGGTAAGGGATTACCAAATCACTTTTATTTCTATGTGAGACACATGGAATATTTACCACGACTTTCTTTAATGTGGTGTATATAATGCCCCTGATTGTATTTTATGTTTTATACATAATATTATTTGTATTTTCATATATATTTTATGATATCTCATTCATGGGGTTGAGGTTTCAAAAAATTCCTAATCAGTAGGAGATTTTCTTCCCAATTTTCCTTCTTTGAGACATATGATTATTTTACACTCATATATACTTGTATGTGGTATATATACAAACCCTTTTACATGTAATATCATGAATTTTATAACATAAGTTTTCTTTAATATTAATTTAATTATATTCTTTTATATGTCTTATATTCAATCCTACAAAAGTGGTAAATATTTTTTTGTTATATTCTCATTATTTATTAGGATTGTTTATTATATTGTTTTATATGATACAATATTATGATCCATATCTCAATAAACTCATGAATTTTATTCTCCTATTGTTATAACATGAAAATAATTTTTTCCTCTTTATTTTCCTTTCTTTATATACTTAATTGTTCAATAAGAGTGTTTTTAATAAAAAAGGTCTTTTAGGTTAAAACACATTTTTTTTCCAAAACTATGTTTTCCAAAAGAAGTTAAAAAATGTTTTCAAGATTTTCATTAAAATGATTTATTAAATATATTTTTACCCATGGTTTATTTTTTTAGTCAAAATGTTTTAAAATGAATCTTTTTTTAAAACAATTCATGTTTGGATTTTTACAGAAAATGTTAAATGAATATTTATGTATGGCATGAACAGAATTTCTAAACTTCATGAATAGTATTTTTTGATGCTTAAATTATAATTTTTCAAGATTATTTTAAAATGAATTTTTTTTCAAAATTTTTTTATTTGAAATTTTTTTATAAAGTGGAAAAGACATTTTCCTCATGAAATTTTTGATATGATTTTCCATGCTACCATTACAATTTTTCATGTTTTTTTCAAAAGAAAATAATTTCCAAAATGTTTATTGTTTGAAATTTTATCTTCCACAAGAAATGTTCCAACCGATTTATCTTTTAAATTAATTTTCAATATAATATGGAATCTAGTGGTGAAATATATTATTTAATCATGATTTTAAACAAGGATATCATACATAGTATTTATATAAATGGTTTTTGGTGAAAAGATGTTTATTAAACCTATTTATTTCCATGAATTATATGATAAAAAAGGCTTAAAAACTCATTTTTTCTTGGTTTTATGCTTCCATGAGATGATGAAATGACTAAGATTTCTGTCTCTTATCCGCATTTTATAACATGAGGAAATGTTTAAGAGACGCATATATTTTACATGTGTTTTTTTATGATGAAATATTGAAATGTTTATGAAACCTTTTTCTTTTCCATGGGTTATGATATGATGAAATGTTTTATGAATCCCAATTATTTTTATAGTTTTTTATATTATGAATGTTCACTAATCTTTTAGAACATAAATGTATGGATTATATGATGGGTGGGACCTATATACCTCTCAAATATATTAGGTAATGATTAATTTTATATGTACCCAAATGGTACATGGGAGGCTATCCCAACATCAAAAGAGGGTACATGGGAGGTCATCAGAATCTTGAAGTTGGTACATGGGTGGTTAGCCTATGTTTAACATGCTATGAATGTGTTGGTGGGTAGCCTTGAAATAATATTTTCTAGGAATATGTGTATGCAAAAAATCTATTAATTGTGAAAATTTTATGTTCTCATGGATCATGTTCTATAAATACCTTATGATTATTATTGTATAAAATTCCCATCCTCTTGAAAAGATTCTATTATATGATATTTAATTTACCGGATATGGTTTTCAAATGTTATGTTTATTTTATCATACACTTATGTTCACGTTATGTTAATATATCTATCTTTTTCAACTTTATTGATCATATTACCTCACCGTTTTTTATGTTTTATTTTCCTAGGTTATGAAAAAACATTTTAAGTAGGGTATATTTGTGAAGTTTACTATTGAGAAATAAATTATTAGAGATGTTAAAGATCTATTTCCAAATTTATAGATTGGGTACCTAATCTTCAAAGACACAAATCTAGTATGGTCCTTAAGAACTTTTCTATTAAATTAGTTGAATATTCATAAAAAAATATGTAATCTCTATATATGAATAGACTAGGTATCTAGATTACTAAAAGTGATATATTAGGAATCTAAAATCCAAAAAAAAACTGTATAAGAGTCCAACATACTCTTAGGGAGGAGACTATGGTCAAATGATAACTCCTAGAGAAAAACTTGGTCTATGTAGCTCAACTATGATCTTACTACTCCCTATACTCCTTAGATAATTTCAAAAGGTCCTTCGTCTATATAATAAATGAGACATGAGGGAATATACCATCAAAATGTGAGTATAATAATACCATGTAGTACACCTTGAAGTCATTAAACACAAATAATCATGAGTTGTTATCCGTTAATGAAATAAAGTAATAAAAAACATGATATAATCATAAAAAAACCAAAATCATGTAGTCTAAACCAATACTAATAGCCACAAGATACAGCTCAATGATTCTAGGAAATTCTCATTCCATGTGAACTCACTCCACAATCTATTATATCACTAGAGACACTCTTCCAAGTGGTAGTGATAATTGGGCCCCACACACGAAGTACTCACTAGATATGACCTAGGTAGGGGATCACTCCCAAGTCCACCAGGGGACACAAAAAATCCTTTCATACCTACTTGCAAGATAGATGATAAACACCTTATTCATGGTGGTGATGCCAATAGAATTAACCCAACCTTGGAATTATAGAGTATCCCACTATGTTCCCACATGGGGGGGGGGGTTCACTGAACACTATCTAATATTGTACTCATTGTGGGGATCACAATCCTATGTTGAGGATGTAATATAGCATTACAACCTCATAGGAGGGGACTAGTGTGTCACACTCAATTGAACCTAGTCTATACTACAAAAACGAAGGGTTCTAAGCCATCTCAATAGAAGTATATAGAATATAAATACTGTAAACAATGGGTATCACTAAATTTGGAATTACCCTTGTCCATTACCATATTATTATTCCCATTCCATAATACCTTATACACTCCTGTGAATCTAGTTATTTCCATGTACCTAGCCTTGTCTGAGTACATAGCTTGGCCCGTATACATTGGATATGTCAAGGTACAAAACATAACCCATATACTTGGCCCCTACATATCTATCTTTCAAGATACATGTAATTCCACCATCTAAAGGTCACATGTAATGTGGTTGGGAAACAAAACATGAGATCATTATCTCAAATATGGAAAAACTACCACCATAACCAGGGACCAACATAACATGCAATTCTAGATGACATTATGTGTAATGATGGGTTTCTATAAACCCATATTTCCTCCTCCATGTTATTCTTCCACACTTCTAACACCAAAAATCCATCCCTAAATCATGGATTTAGGGTCATTTGACCCTTTTCTTCATTGGTCTCTTGGATCCTGGCTTTTATCTCCATATAAATAAATCTATCAGGCCGTACTATCATCACCACACATCAACCAAGGTAAAAATTGGAAAACTGTTCTAATATGATGCACCCTCAATCATCCTTCATCATTAAACCTTTATCCGACCCTCAATCATGAATTTCACATGTTTTATTGATCCATTTCACTAAATAATAGTTGTACAATGATGAGATACTCACTATATATCAAACTACGAGCTAAATAAATTTCTTATGATGAACATACGATGAAATGAATGAGAAAATCATAAATAATAAACATGAGAAATGATCCTCATCCTTTTTTCATTTAAGACATGATTAATTTTCATATAATAGGCAAACCAAAAGGAATAATAATAAATGAAAAAAATAATGAAACCTTAAAATAAAATCACCACCTATATAAGTATAATTTATTGTTTTTATAATTGATCCTTGTTAGACATGTGATAAATAAATGGTATGAATACATGTAAATATAAAATCCTACCTGGAGTTTGGATGAATCATTGATGAAGAAAAACTCTATAATTTCATTATTGGTGAGATCTATGAACTATTTTAACATAACGATTCCACATGGCATCGATCGAATCCTCTAGTATGATGTTTTCCACCAACATTTCTCCTACACATTCCATATACGACTATAGGGTTATGTAGATGACCCATAAATATACCGATAATAGTTTATTTATAGATAAGGTCCCTATGTCACTACATTAATTAAATAAAACAAAATAATTTATTTATTTATTTATTTTCAGCACCCATGATAATTTTTTTTGAAAATGCCCAACAATGAAAAAGGTTATGTCATGCCTAGGGTAAAAACAAAGATATGAACTCAATGGTGGAATTTGATTTATTATCCACAACTCTATTATGGAGTTATTCTAATTTTTTAGGAAAAATGTTTACACGTGATATTAATATATTAATTATTTTTTAAATTTCTATTCTAGGATCATCGGGCCTCAGAATCATATATCTTCTCAGTCCTTGGATTTTAAAATATTACATAATATATTTAAAATATTTACATGGTAAAAATAGAGACATTAAATTCTCCCAAAACATTGGTATTTTTTTCCAAAAAAAGAGAAATATTTGACAAAAAAAAGATGCTGGTGTTGAGCTTGCATTGGGGTCCCCTGCTCCCATGTGCTCTTCTGAATATACTTGTTTTGCCACCAGATATGATCCAAAGGAATTTTTCACCCATGTAAGATCCTATCCTTCTAACCCTTGATCTCCACTATGTGATATGAAAGGTTATCTCTGTCCATGATGTCCATATTACCGAAGTTGATGACATATGATGGGTCGTGCGCATACTTCCTTAGTTGCAACATGTGGAAGACATCATGTATCCAATCCAACGGTGGTGGTAGATCGAAGTGATACACCACATCAACAACTCTATGTGATATTTTTAAAGGAACAATGAATCTCAATGTTTTCATTTCATCATGTCCAAACATCCATTATCCAAATCCAGGTGATACCATCAGAAACAAATAGTATTCCTCCTTGAACTCCAAAGGCCTCCATCATCGGCCCACATAGGTACTATGATAGCCCTATGTAGTCTTCTTGCACTCCTGGATAATCTTTATATTCTCTATTATATCTCACACCATCTTTGGGCCCATGATTGATGAATCACAAGGTCCAATCCAACAATGTGGTGACCTACAGTGTCACTTGTACAATAACTCAAATAGTTCCATACCAATGGGGTAATGGTAGTTGTTGTTGTACAAAAAGTAAAAAAATGGTATGTGATCCTCCTGAATTTGGAAATGGTCTAACATGCAAGCCCATAACATTTCCTCTGTATCTTTAATTCTATTCACAATCATTCCATTATTCTAGGGGTGAAACCCCATACTCAAACATAACTGAGTCCCAAATTACCCCTAAAATCCTCTCCATAATCATGACTTTATTCAGGAATCATGGTCAGTAATGATCATCAAGTTAACTCTGTAGATCCATACAATCTCATTGACATAAAGGATTCACAATCTGTCTATATAACTATACACTTGAATGGTTAGGATGTGGGATGACTTGGTGATTCAGTCTATGATCACCTTAATAGAATTGTGTCCTCTAGACATATGAGGTAACCATGTCATGAATTCCAAGGATATTGTTTCTCAATTCTACACTAGAACCTCAAGGGGTTGATTTAAACCTATTAAAACTTATTGATCATCCTTCACTTGATGAAAAGTGAGGCATTGGATACAAACTCTACTATTAATTATCCATGCATGGACAACAGAACTGATTCCGAAGGTCCTGACACATATTCACCATTTATGGACATGCCACCAAGGTGTATGTTTTAGTCTCAATAATCACATCCTCTAGATATTTTTGTTGGTACCATTTTTCATCCTATGAAATGGTTAACATGATACCCACCTTTATAAAATCAATTAGGATCATATCTAGTTGATATTTCAGTATAGAAGGTCTCATAATAGGTATCTCCATGCTAATCTTCTGTAACACCATGTAAGTTAATTTTTGTAAAAACCATCAAATATATATATATATATGAATTAACATTATTTTCCACTAAGTACAACTAAAAATAGGACAAATTATCAAAAACCATGACCAAAAACTAAGAATAATATCTCTTACTGAGAGAATCATCAACCACATTCCCATTCATTTGAGTATAGACTCTCTAAAAGTCAAATTCCTAGGGGAACTCTATCCATCACCTATGTCATAAGTTATGACATTTTCTATAGAATATATACTAGAGATTCATGTGGTTGGAGTAGATGAAAAATTTATCACATATAAGGTAGTATCACCACATCTTTAGGGAAGTGACTACCACTTCTAACTCATGATTATAGAATTGATAGTTATTCCCATATGATATCAACTTATAAGACAAATGTGTAATATATTACTCTATCTTGATTCATGTGCTACTTTAGCGGTTGTATCCAATTTTTTAAATCACAAAACACTATGTACTTGAAACCCTCTTATAGAAATATCAGGATGGGTTCACTTTTAAACCTCTACCTCAACTCTTGGAAATCCTACTGACACCTTTCATCAAAATATAAAGATTCCCCTTCCAATTAATATTATTCATAGGTGATGAAATCATAGTGAAATTAATCATAAATATCCTATAGTATCTTGCTAACCCAATGAAGCTCCACACCTCCATATTTCTCTTGGGTGGCTCCAAATATAACACTACCTTGACATTGGCTAGGTCCACTACTACACCATCATCTGAAATAATATCTCCCAAAAAGTAGACCTCATGAATATAAAACGACCACTTCAAGAGTTTAACATAATTATTCTTCTATTATAATGTGTGAAAACCCATCCTCAAGTGTCTTACACACTCCAACTCAAACACCGAGCATACTAGGTTGTCATTAATGAACACCATGAAAATATAATATAATAAAGGATAAAATATTTAGTTCATGAGTCCCATGAAATCATATATAGAATTGATCACACCGAAGGGTATCAAAATGTACTCATAGTGACCATAGAAACATCTAAATGTCATCTTTGGTATATTCTCACCTCGTACTTATAGCTAGTGATAACATGTTCTAAGGTCAATCTTTGCGAAATATCATACCCCTATTAATTGGAAAAAGATGTTATTGATCATTAATATTGGATAATTATTCATCACGTTCACTAGGTTCAGGCATTGATAATCAACACACAACCTCGAGCTCCCATCCACCTTCTTGGAGAAAAACATGGGGGTTTGCTAGTGGGGAACACTGGTTCTCATGACTCCCTTCCTCAACAAGTACACCAACAACACCCTCAACTATCAATGGTATATGAGAGACATCTGATATGATTATATATAAATCTATGACATATTAGGGTGTATTTCAATACAAAATCATATATCTCAATGGGGAGTTAATCTAGGAATGACCTGGGGAAAGAGGTTCTCATACTCTTCCACCAACATACAAAACTAGTATCCCATAGAATCCACTCCTCCAAGAGTATTTATAACAAATTTGTGACTAATAGATTACACTATTCTATGTATGGTCCCTTCATTCCCAACCTAGGATTCCTTCTCATCCTAAAGGAAAACTAAATCCCACCACTATATATGCACCACATTCTCCTCCTGAAGTAGTAAATACAAGAAAAAACTATGGATATACAGTCCATACCTAATATGAATCATAAAGAATAGTCCATTATTCAAATAGATATCATATTAATCTCTTGCCTCTAATAATGAGATCATATTGAATGTATAAGTGTGTAATCACTGTTCCAGATCTAGTTAGAGTCTCTAAGTGAAAGGATAGATCCAATGTAAAGACATGAAAATTCAACGTAATTTTTTTATAATTATTTGGGATTATTACGAGTCTGCAAAAATTGAAGGTGCATGATTCAAAGGCCCAGTGTGCCCTAAATGAATTTCTGAACTTATTTTATGGTAGGTTTAGAAAACGCACTGGCGAAATTTTCTATATTTTGAACCGGTGCTCAGATAAAAAATCTAAGGGCACCGTTGAATCCCCAGTGTTGAGATTAGCTTAAGGGAATATTCACATCAACTGTAGTAGGTCATAAAAAAAATTAAATTTTGGACTTTTTAAAGAAAATTAAAATAAAATGTAATTGTTATTGTATTTTCTTTTTCTTCAACGGATGAGCGGCGGTGGCAGGACCAGTGACTTGTCAAGATAGTTAATGGATTGACTCATCAACTACATAAATCCATCACTGTGAATTAAAAAAGGTTCATTAACTCATTTAACGAACCTCATTAATTTCTCAATGAGTTACTCACCATTCGATATCCTGTTTAAATGGAGCTCGGGGTGGGGATTTGGCATGAATTATTCAATAAAGAAAACTCTATAAAGGTCCTGCGGAAACATCCACCGACAGAGGATGGAAGATTATGCAGTAATGATCTGTGATTGACGAACGCTGAAACCTCCATCCAACGTGGACACTCCTCACGCCGCAACCATGACACCTCCAATGGATATCAAGGTAGGGGGTTCATTGATGAATTTTTCTTTGATGAATTAAATTTCTTCCTGCTTGTTATAATGTTGATGCAGAGGACATGATCCCAACGAACAATGCACATACCCTCCCCTGCTTTGTTCTTGTTTCATTCTTTGGGGACTATTTTCCCAATTTGATGGAAATGTGAGATAGAGAGTTACACTACGATGGCGGCAGTCTGGGAGGCCCGTAGGCACAGACATGATTTGAAACGGAGCTCCGTAGCATCACCAGAGACCTACGAAAGATCTGTCAGCACTGGCCACCGGTACCGACTAGCGACAGAGGTGGCCGAGATTGGCTAGAAACGGTGATAGCAGGAGGTGTTCCATCGCGCTCCATGGAGGAGAGCCACGATGACTATAGAATGGGGATGGCACTTGGCCATCTATGGAGGTAGATGCGGTGCACCATCGCATTCCGCATTGAAGGAAAATGTGGTGAAGGCAGGCATACCCATGTCCCACCTACCACATGGTGACACCAAGTGGAACCACTAATTGGAGGGGTTTGAAAGACTCCTTTGAGCCATTTGGTAAGAAGACTTCGCGCCTCGTGCGGGGCGTGCTAGCCATCTGGGATGCGTCGCTAGATGGACCGCTCCCAGACGGTGGGCCAGGCTGGTCTATCACCCAGTGGATTTGTCCCGCCAAGACCCAATCCAACCCAGTCGGGTCCGAACCATACTAGGTTGGGTCGACTCGAACATGTTCAGGTCGGGCCAGGTCAAACCTGGCCCAGACCCCTCTCGGGCCCTGAAATGCTTAGGTGACCATATCTTGTGAACCAGATGTCTGTTTTAGGAATCGTATGTGGTCTTAGGATCCATGGAGTGAGACAATAATTTTATGATACTCTAAGAGTGTTTTGGAGATTGTTGGAGTGTGGCCAAGTTGGATCGACTCTGAATCTAACCGGGTTTTCGGCACAAATGTGTCAATAACATACAGACCGGACATCCGATTAACGAACCATCTATTGTGTTGTAACACTTATGATGTTACATGTCATGGGGTAACTTCTATGTGGGGATTCATTCCAGTTTAAATACTATTTATGGCTTGAGGAGCGGTTCTCCCAGAATCAAGCATATGATGAGTAGGAATCTAGTGGTTGGAAGTGAGGCGAAGGTTGGAGACAGATCATAAAGAGGTTAGTACCGAGTGATCCTGTGTGGGTCAGCACCTAGCGATCTTCTGTGGATCAACACCGAGAAATATTGTGTGGATCAATATTACATGACCTAATGAGAAACAACCATAGAGCATCCCGTTGTGGATCAACAACATAACAATCTTGTGTGGGCCAGATCTTGTGTGGTTCAGCGTTCATAGATCATGTGTGGGTCAGCACATACTGATCTTGTGTCGTTCAGATCCTGTGTGGGTCTTGAAGGGGTTAGTACCTATAGATCATTGGAGGATCAGATCCTGTGTTGGTCAGTGGGGGTTAGTACCTATCAATCCTGGGTGGATCAGATCCTGTATGGGTCAGCAGGTGTTAGTACCTATCAATACTATGTGGGTCAGACTCCGTATGGTTAGCATCATTGCCTCTTAACATAATAAGATGATCTAGCATCTCGAATAATCATCTGTACTTTTGGGATTTACTTATACAATGGTTAGGCTGTGATTATTTCTTTGTGATTTATGATTGAGATCTTCCTTTGTGATTTTCCATTGTGAATTTTTTTGATTCCTTTAGGGGTCTCAGAGTCCCTAATGGGTATTGTTATACTCACCCCTACATGGTCTTTGCCAGCATCTTGTTGTGTCTTGTGCAGACGATGAGCATCTTGGCTGACACTTGATGAAGCTAGGACTAAACTATACACGGAGGATATTGGATGATGTGGAGAGAATTGAATATGAGTTGTACCTACTATTCAGTTAGGATCCTTGGTAGATGATTCCAAGAGAAGTTTTACTATTTTTTTATTTGTAGTCATACCTTTCTGTTGGGATTGTATTCCGACCTCTTTAATTTCAGTACACACCTTTACTACTGCAGTTTTACTTCCTGGTCACATCTTGTTGTGTTCTTGGATTGTGGGTTTATACAAGTTTAAAGGTAATGTCTTCCCATTTTAGGGATATGACTTTATAGTGCTAGTCACCAACCCCTGTCCTATGGATGGCTGGTTTTGGGTAGTCATGACATGAGCCACGGGGGATGGGTCGTGACAAAGTGGTATCAGAGGAGTTGGGTCTATTGAAGAAATAGAAATCTAGTATTTTTATTGGAGCAATAGTGTTTTGAATTTTGAGTATATTTTTTAGTTCAGGGATTCCAATGTTGGTGCGGTGTCCAACGTATCCCTACACCAGGACCCTGAATTCTGATTTCTGACTTGGTGCACGAAATCACTGACTGCATGGGCTTTGGAAATGTTTTTACTTTGATCACTTTTCAGTCAGCTACCTAGGTATAACTTTTTGACCATGGCCCATCTGTTTCCTTTCATGATGCCTCCACGTAGATAGCCAACTTGGATTCCTAAGAGAGTACACAATGATGGCCCACCTATAGATGAGGCTTTGGTGTAGGGCCCTCTTACTATGTTGGCACCTTTGGGTGGTGTACCAGTAGCACAACCACTCGAAGGGTAGTATTTTTCACCATCCCCACTAGCATATTGTGCATGCCTACTGAGCATGTTGCATGAGATTCAGAGACAGAGGCCTCTGAGGTTTCAAGGTGAGACAGATCACCAAGCTGCTGAGGACTAGCTGGAGGATGTGGCTTGAGTTTTTCGCTTGGTTGAGACACCAGAAAAGCAGATGGTTATCCTAGATGGTAGCTTTTTATAGAGAACAACATAGAGATGGTGGAGCCTAATGCTCCAGAAAAACGATGAGGCAACCCTCAACTGGATGGACTTTGACAGCCTCTTTCGGGTGGATTTTGTTCCAACAACACTATGCTTTGTGCATAATCAGGAGCTTCTGCACTTACAGATGGACAGCTTATCAGTGTCCCAGTACTCGTTTAGATTCACTGAACTCTTGCACTACTCCACTAACATGGTATGAGACCCTTTATTTAGGGTATGGACCTTTGATCAGGGTCTCCATTGATATATTAGAGTTTTGATGATATCATTGAACATCCCAACGCAGGCCAGAGTGCTCGAGCGAGCACTATTGGTGGAGAGCTTCATAACTAAGTTGAAACCAATGGTGAGATCCACCACTAGATGATAGGTAGCTGAGTCATCTACAGTAGGCAGTAGACAGATGATGCATAGGTCCATGTAGGCCAGACCCACCGATGAAAACCCCCAGGACGTAGGGATGGAGGTGCATTTCTTGCGAGGTGGATAAGGTTAGCTTGGAAGAAGACTGTGCTTCACATGTGGCGGGCAGATCCACATGGCTCGCGACTACTTGAACCTCTATACCGATGATCAGTGGAAATTCGAGGTACCACTGAGGAAGAGGTGGAGATTAGAGAAAAGAGTTCCATAGGTAAGTGGACGAGGCATAGGAGCAGGTCGTGCAGTCGGTGGTGGGTGGAGATTTGAGGTTCTACCGCCACCACCACCTGGTGGTCCAACCCAACCACAACGAGTAGGTGGAAAGGTGAGAGAACATCTACAAGAAGTATATTCCTATGACCACAGTGATCTAGAGATGATTAGAGGTATTATATGTGTCTATTCTACCCTATCTGCAATACTTATAGACACAAGGGTAAGTCACTCTTTTATTTCCATGTCACTCGTTCGGAGCTCAGAGATTTCGATGGTGCAGTTAGCTCGATCCTTGTGATTAGAGACTTTTATAGGTGATGATTTGACAATTACACACTAGTGTCGGTAGTGTGGGCCCACTCTAAGAGGAAAAATCTTTGGCTGGCATCTCTTAGAAACATCATCAAGGCCTTATGACATCATCTTGGGTATGGACTAGCTATCCATAGTTCATGCTCATATCGACTATTTTAGGCACCATTTGTGGTGTGTTCATGAGAATGGGTTGATTTTTACCTTCACCAGTGAAAAGAAAACCTTTGCATCACAGGATGGACTATCTCGGAAGAGGGTGTAACCAATTAAAAATTAGTTGGCTAGCCTCGCCCTCAAAGAAGTCGATGTGAGGAGTCTGAGTTATCCTGTTGTGGTGGACCAGTATGCTGATGCCTTTCCTGATGATGTTTCAGGACTACCTACACATAGAGAGGTATAATTTTACATCAAACTATACCCCAGGACGACAATGATATCTACACCAGAATATCGGATGGCTCCCATGAAGCATCAAGAGTTATGGTTACAGCTAGAGGACTTGAAGGGAAAGGGGTTTATAAGGACCGTGTTTCTCCATGGTCATCCCCGATCTTGTTCACTAAGAAGGCGGATAGGAGCTTGAGGCTTTGTGTGGATTATCGGTGCCTGAACTAGGTTACCATGAAGAAAAAGTATCCCCTATCGAGGATCAATGATCTCTTCGACCAGCTGAAGGGTGCTCGTTTGGTTTTCAAAGATAGACCTCAGATCAGGCTATCACCAGCTTAGGGTACGGGACGAGGATGTACCGAAGACAACCTTCAGATGTTGTTATGGGCATTATGAGTTCATGGTGATGCCTTTCGGCATGAACAACAATCTGTTAGTTTTCATGGGGCTCATGAATAGGATCTTATATCCATACCTCAATCACTTTTTGGTGGTCTTTATTGAAAACATCTTGATATACTCATCGTTGGAGGAGGATCACACCACACACGTGTAGATAGTTCTGGATACACTCTAAAAGCACTAGATTAATGAAAAACACTCTAAATTCTAGTTCTATATATGATAATTCCACTTCCTAGGGCACATTATCTCAGAGGCTAGAGTAGTGGTGGATCTGAAAAAGATAGAGGCAGTTCTTGCTTAGGAGCCACCAAGGAGTGTGACCGAGGTGTGTAGTTTCCTAGGATTGGATGGGTACTACGGGAGATTTTTACCTGTCATTTCTAGGGTATCGACACCCTTTTCAGCTTTGACGAAGAAGGGGTAGCCTTTATTTTGAATAGAGATGTGTCAACGGAATTTTCAGGAGCTAAGGCAGAGACTGACTAGTGCCCCCATCTTGAGGATACAAAAGAGGCTATTGGGTATGTAGTCTACTACGACACATTAGAGACTGAACTAAGTTGTTTCCTAATGTAGGAGTGAGCGATGATCACCTATGGATCATAGAAGTTGAGATAGCACGAGCAAAACTACACTACCCATGAACTGGAGTTATCAACGGTGATCTTTACACTGAATATGTGGTTGCACTACTTGATGGGTGAATGATTTTTTGTTTACTTCAATCACAGGAGTCTCAGGTATATCTTATCACAGAGAGACCTGAACCTGAGACAATGATGATGGATAGAATTTCTCCAAAACTATGACCTTTAGATCTTCTATACTCATGGGAAAGGAAATGTAGTTTCATACACACTTAGCAAAGAAGTATGGTCTACAGCTGCTGAGTGAGATGACAGATCAGCTAGCTACGTTGCAGATATCCTTCGTGGATAGAGATGTAGCAGATCATCTCCAGTCTATGACAGTCACTCCCCCACACCTTCAGCGTGTTTGGGAGGATCATCTTGGGGATGTAGACTGCAAGGCCCGAGATACTCAGATATCCTTAGGACAGGATCTTGAAATATTTTCTGAAGGTGGGGATCACGTCATCCTCTTCAAAAGAAGCACTATGGTACTATTGAAGCTAAATGAGGAGGTTTTTAGGGAGATCAACACATCCCCTTAGATAGTACATCCTGGAGTGGTGAAAATGTACCATGACCTCCGATGTTAGTAATGGTGGCCAAGAATGAAGAAAGTAGTGGTCGAGTTCATTTTTCGATGCCTCCCTTGTCAGCAAGTGAAGACTGATCACCAAGTACTAGTTGTCTTAGCTCAGCCACTTGAGGTACCAGAGTGGAAGTGGGATGGTATCTCTATGGACTTCGTGATAGGGGTACCACATACATCCATGGGCCACGATTCCATCTGGGTGATTTTTGACCGACTCACCAAGTCGGCCCACTTCCTACCCATATGAGAGTAGGGATCAGTAGAGGGATTGGGAATCCTCTATGTGTAGGAGATTGTGCGACTTCATGGGGTTCCATAGACAATTGTCTTATATCATGAAACAGATTTTACCTCCCACTTGTGGAAAGGATTACATGAGGCATTCAGTACTCAGCTACGCTTGAGCACTGCCTTTAATCCCCAGATAGATGGTTAGATGGTGCGGACCACAAAAACACTCGAGGACATGCTTTGTGCTTGTGTCCTTGATTTTGGCTGTAATTGTGAGGGCCACCTACCACTAGTGGATTTTTCATACAAAAAATGTGGCCACTCCATCATCAGTATGGCTCCATTTCATGCCTTGTACAAATGACCATGCAGATCATGTCTTTGCAGGACAGACATAGGGGAGTCAGCAATTATGGGTCCAGAGTTGGTAAATTATACCATAGAGAAGGTACAAATCATAAAGGAGCAGATGAATTCCTCACAGATCCAGCAAAAGTCTTATACCGAAAGGAGATGGGGACCCTTAGAGTTTAAGGAGGAAGACCATGTCTTCCAACTAGTCTCACCCCAAAAAGGTTTACAGAGATTTGGCCTGGGTGGCAAGATTTCTTCGAGGTTTATTAGACCATTCCAGATCCTCAACAGAGTTTCTGAGGTGGTGTAATGTCTAACTCTTCCCCCATAGATGCACTGGGTGCATAATGTATTCCACGTGTCACAGCAGATGAGATACGTGAATGATCCATCGCACATTATCGACTGCAGCGACCTGGACATCGACGATGGGGCGACGATTCCAATGTTCACAATGGAGATAGAGGATCAACAAGAGTGAGTCCTTAGTGGGTAGTTGATTTCTCTAGTGAGATTTTGTTGGCAACACATGAATCTTCAAAATAGAAAATGGGAGCAGGAGGCTCAAATTCATGCTCCATACCCCCATTTGATACCCTAGTTTTGTTGTAGATTTTGGAGACGAAAATTCCTAAGGTGGGGAGAATTTAAATACCCAAAAATTCCACGTATTTTTTTTTAAATTATTTGGGATTATTACGAGTCTAGGAAAATTAACATCGCATGATTCCAAGGCCCTGTGTGACTATAATGAATTTCTAAACCTTTTTAAGGTATGTTCAGTAAACGCGTAGGAGGTGTTTTCTATCTTTTGAACTGGTGCTCAGATTAAAAATTTTAGGGCAACGTTGAATCCATTCCACTAATATTTTCTTAAGGGAAGTTTCCCATCAACCGCAGTTGGTCGGGAGAAAAAGGTAAATTTTTGAATTTTTATAGAAAAGTAAAATAACATGTAATTGTTATATTATTATCTTTTTCTCCAAAGGATGAGTTGTAAGAACCTAGATCTTCGTTTCAGGTACACCTTTCCTTTTTTTGGAGATTTTAAGAAAAATGGAGTTTCTGGAAAATTTTGAAGTACACGCCATGTACTTTCTGAGTACACGCCATGCACTCTTCTCCGGCTCGAATCCGTGTGCTGGCCGTGCCCAGGCCACACAAATGGTGTGTAGGGGTGATGTGGAGGCCATTTTTGGAGGAGGACGGAAAAACCTAGTGCACGTCGTGTACTCTAAAAGTAAACACTGTGTACTTTTCTTTTTTTTACTAAACGCACTGGGGTCGCACCTGACGCATAAAAGTATCTTCTTCTAGGTTTCGTTCATCCGAGAGCGACCCGTATGACCGGATCTTCCCCGAGCCCCCGTGCCACCTTCCGATCTCCATTCCAGCTGTCGTCGATTGCTTTGGGATAATCTCGGTAAGCTCTCTCTTCTTCTTTTGCCTTATTCCATGGTTCCTCCTCATTTTCAAGTTATCTTGGGTTGAGCGTTTTGTGCGTTTTCTTATATCCACACTATTCTGAGGAGAATCAGGCATCGTGGTTCAAGTATATCGATCCCCTAGAATCAAGGTGGGTGGTTTGTGCCTTTTTGTAGAAAGACTTTGAGTATTTTGTGAAATTTCCACAAATTCCCTTGTGTGGGAAATTGTGGGTTTCCTATTTTTCCCCTGCTGTTTTCCTGCTTTCTTGATTGATGTAGTAGAGGTTTATGCTTGTGAGTAGAGTAAATTGTTTTGTGCTCAGGTTTCTTTTCCATGCTTGTTTTACTTTTTGGTGTTTTCCAGTTGCCATGCCTAGTTGTAAGATAGTGGAACTGTTGCTATGTTTTGTTGTTGAGCCTTAGTTTGAATATCCAAGTAGTTCTTGAGGTTTAATTGGACGCTGCACACGTGCTGAGCATGTTTATTTCACACAATAGTGTGAGAACCTAGTGCAGTAGACCATAGGGAGAATAGATGTAAGGGATTCTCCAGAGTGTCTTTTAATAAGATGCGAGACCACAGGGTGAATTGACGATGAGTGATTCCTCAGAGAGTCTGTAGTTCCTCGACACAGGCCATAGGGGGAATGATACGTTGAGTGCTTCCCTAGAGAGCCTTTAGTACGATACGAGACTATAGGGGGAATTGACAGTGAGTGCTTCCTCAGAGAGTCTACTTTTATCTGAACCACAGGGGTGTGACTGTGTGTGCCTCCTAGAGGGTTTCTAGTTTTTGTAGGTTGAACCATAGGGGTTAGGATGTGAGAGCTACCTATAGGGTTACCTATTTTATACTTGTTGTTGGTTGTTTACTTGTGTACTTTATATGTTAGAACTATGAATTGTAGCTGCTGTGTATTTCTTGTTTACTGTTTCCTACACTTTACATGCCTTGTATTCATTGACTGTTAGGCACAGATCTTTGGGTGATTGCCTACTGGGATTGTATCTCACACCCTGTTTTGGCCATGCTTTTGGGCCCAAGAAGACTTTTTTGTTGTAGGAATAGATAAGGGAAAGTGCCCTTCAAATTTCAGTACGTGATTGCTTGGAGCTGGAGTGAAAGGGACCGAGCTTAGGCTTGCGATGCTGAGGAGTTTAATTTGTTCTCTTTGCACTTATTTTTTCAGTTTTACTTCATCATGTTGGCATGTTTACTGCTTTCCATAGAAATATGTACCATGTTGCATGATCATTATCTTATACATTTCTTCCACTGTTCTGTTCAGTTGTTGTATGCTATTTACAGTTTCTGTTGTTGTGTCTGGTTGTTCTTCCACTGTATACTTTATCGAATGAGGGCATAGTCTCCCCACTGACTCACCAAGGTCCTCGCTTCTAGTCGACAGCCTCTGGCATTTGAGGAAACGCGCTTTAGGTCATGTGGAAAACCGGGTACGAGGCACCAGTGGAGGGGCTCCGGATTCAGGTCGTTAAAAAGTGGTATCAGAGGAGTTCTTTTCTCTTGCTTTACTGTTTGGAGACTCTAGCTAGGGATAGGACAGATTATGTACTTGGTACTAAGCTGTGCTCAGGAGTAGCTAACCCGTGTACAAGGAAAATCCATACTACCTAGTCAATTGCAGTTTTATGGTTTTGAGATTTTACGGTTGATATTATTTCACCTAGAGTGATTCACATTCTTTGTGCTGTTATTTTGTTGAAGATTTTGGTTCTATTTCTATCGCAACCCGATGAGATGAGGGTATTCCATATCATGCATCATATAGGCACTTGTATAAATCACATGTCATGCATTCTTGCCATTCCATCCAGGGTGAATTAGCAATTGCATGCTGTTGCGATAGAATTCGTGTAGATTATGAATGTTGTTGTGATAGATGCTTGATAGAATCTATGTTGCCTTGTTAGAGGATTTGTTTCTTCCTACTTTGCTTAAATGAACGCAAAATTTTGATTCTAGAGGTGTTATGGGCCCTCTCGAATCGGAAGTTGGTGGATCATTATCCTGTTTTCTCTTGTCTATGACTAAAGGAGATGCCAAGCTTTGATTTGCGGGGAGTATGGACACTCACAGATCGGAATTTGGAACCTCTTTGCCTTGTTTTCAGTGTTTCTGGGCTTCTGTGTAGTTTCTGAGCTACTGCCTAGAAAAGACCAGAATACATGACGTGTACTTTTCAGATACATGTTGTGTAGTTTTCAGGCCGTGTCACTGACCGTGTGAGCAGAAACACGGTGTCATGAGAATAACTTTAGGAACACACCGTGTATAGTAGGTACACGCCGTGTAGTTTGGAGCCTTGTACCAAGCCATGTCATGAACAACATGGGTCAGTGTTACCTTCTCTTAGGCACGCCGTGTTGTTTTTCGGAACATGCTATGTAGTCTAGTTCAGGTACCCGGCCATGTCATGAACAACACGGGACAATGTCTCCTTCACCTATACATGTTGTGTTTGTTCGGAACACGCCGTGTAAGGTCCAGCCATGTAGACAGCCATGTATTTAACAACACGGGCGGCTGAAGCCTTGTCTAGTACACGTCGTGTTTTTTTAGAACACGCTGTATAGTCTTTGTTTAAGGAGACCGTGTGGGTTAGCAATGTAAAGAGACTCGGGCAGGGGAGTAGAGTTTAAGTACACACCGTGTGTGGGGACAACATGCCGTGTAGTCTGTGGTTTTACACAACCAAGGGTGGAAGAATCACACGCCCATGTCTATGGTTTAAGTGAACACGTCGTGTAGTTTTATACAAGCCGTGTAGTCTTGTTTTGTAAACTTGTGTGTTTTTCTTCCCCTGTTCCTATCTTGTACTCTTGTGTTTTATGTTCTTGTTTTTCTGATCTAAGGTATGCTTTTGATCTTTCAGAGCTATGCCTCCTAGACATCCTCTGGTTGTACGTCTGTCGTCAGGCAGTGATCAGACGTCAGATATGGATGATCAGGGACTTCCCGCCGAACCTCCAGTCGAGCCAGCCTTGGCACCGGCTGTCATACCAGTTGCAGGTGCTGATGTGCAGTTCAGGGAAGGTTTTCTGAGGACGATGCAGACCTTTCAGGGAGCACCACCTCCTGCCTCGACTATGGTGGACTTGACGTGGGGTTTTCAGCAGCAGCATCCTCACACGTTCTCGGGGGAAGGAGGACCTCAAGCTGCAGAGTCATGGCTAGAAGCCATGCTGACCATCTTTGAGCATCTAGAGATTCCTCCAGAGAGGCGGGTCAAGCTCTATACATATATTCTATGATACTCCTCCAAGAGGTGGTGGGACGTGATCTCACAGGTGGGTCATCATCAGGTTATGGCTTGGGAGGAGTACCAGCGCGTGTTCTATGACTACTTCTACCCGGAGACCCTGAGGGCTGACCGAGCCCGGGATTTCATGATCTTAGAGCATGGTACTCTTTCTTTCATGGAGTATCCCTCTGGTTTCACCGAGATGCAGAATTTCACACCCCTCCAAGATGGGAGTGAGATGTTCTTAGCAAGGATGTTTGAGGATGGTCTCAGGCGAGAGATCTGCTTGCATGTGAATATCTTCCAGTAGACTTCCATCACTTCCATCATCAACCAGACACTGATTGCGGAGCGCAATCTGAGAGACTCTGGAGCTGCGATCCAGGGTGGTTCTGCTTCCAAAGCTAGTTTTCCTACAGATGACAGCAATAAGTGTCATAGAGAGTCTACGCGTGGTGATCCGAGGAAGCGGGACACATTGTCAGGCAGCCAGGTGGTATTATATCAGTGTGTCCAGTCATGTCACACGAGGCCGTAGTGCCAGAGAGACCCCATGGAGTGCCTATATTACGGAAAGATGGGTTACCTTCAGCGTTTCTGCAAGGTTTTCTCACCAGCAGATGGGGATCGGGGTTCTTCCATGACTCCTCGTTCAGGAGCAGCCACACCAGTTTCTCACCAGTCAGGGAACTCGAGTTCGTCCGGCCATTCGGGCCGAGGTGGAGGTCGAGGTCGTGGAAGTCAGCCACCAGTCCCTCAACACCAGTAGGGAGGTTCAGCTCAGAGTGGTCATCCAAGGGCGGAAGGCCGCGGTGCAGGCTAGTCTTTCGCCATGGAGCAGGATCCCGGCGCTTCTATAGTTCGAGGTACAATTTTAGTAGCCTCAGTTTTATCATCAAACCTTTTCGATACTGGTGTTATGCTTAGCTTTATCTTTGTTGCTTCTGTGGAGAGCATTGGGCTTTGTGTCTTTTCTTCTGCCGACTCATTGACACTAGACACACCTTTGGGGATGAGGACATCTAGTGTATGCCAGTGTAGATAGTTCCCTCTCAAGGTTACAAGGTATCATTTCTTATGGGATATCTATGTCCTAGAGATGACAGGATATGATGTCATCCTTAGGATGGACTGGTTGGTTCCCTTCCAGGCAGTCATCGACAGTTATCGCCGCATGGTGAGTTTTATCTCACCAAGGGATGAGTCTTTTCTTCATAGAGGCAAATGGGATGTTCAGGCGAGTCGAGCAGGACTCGACCATCAGGGGCTAAGAAGGGTGATGGCCCAGATTTCTAGTCTTTATCTGGATGATCAGGGGACTTCACATCTAGACTTTCTTCTAGTGGTGGATCATTTCAGGGATGTCTTTCCAGAGGACTTTTCGGGTTATCCTCCGGAGCGTGAGGTAGACTTTTCTATCAAGCTTGTTCCAGGAGCAGCACCAGTGTCCATTCCTCCTTATAGGATGGCTACACCTGAGTTGCAGGAGCTCAAGAAGTAGTTGGAGGAGTTGCAGGAAAAGGGTTTCATACAACCCAGTACTTCTCCTTGGGGTTCGCCTATCCTGTTTGCGAAGAAGGAAAATGGTACCCTTCAGCTTTGTGTGGATTATCGAAGGCTGAACCAGCTGACGGTCAAGAACTGATATCCCTGGCCGAGGATCGATGACCTCTTTGATCAGCTTCTTGGAGACCAAGTGTTCTCAAAGATCAACTTAGGGTTTTCTTATCACCAGTTGCGCATTAGACCATCAGATATACCTCTGACAACCTCCAGGAGCAGGTATGGTCTATACGAGTATACAGTTATGCCGTTCGGTCTCACGAATGCGCCTGCAGTTTTCATGGAGCTAATGAGCCGAGTGTTCTATCCTTACTTGGACTCTTTTGTCATGGTCTTCATGGACGATATCTTAGTGTACTCTCAAACTCGACACGACCATGCCACACATCTTGAGATCATTTTGAGTACACTGAGAGAGAATCAGCTTCATGCTAAACTCTCGAAGTGCCACTTCTGGATGGATCAGATTCACTTCTTGGGTCACGTCATCTCAGAGGCAGGAGTATCTGTGGACCCAGAGAAAGTGAGAGCTGTAGTTTCCTTGGAGCAACCGAAGAATGTTTTTGAGGTACTGTATTTTCTAGGGCTGGATGGATACTACAGACGTTTCATTCAGGACTTCTTGCGCCTAGCAGCACCTTTGACAGGTCTGAACAAGAAAGGGGCGAAGTTCTTATGGTCAGATTCTTGTGAGTCAGCCATTCAAGAGATGAAGGGGAGGTTGAAGTCAGCATCTATACTAGTCTTTCCAGATCCAGGAAAGAGGTAACCAGTCTATTGTAATGCTTTAGGTATCGGACTAGGAGCTATGCTTATGCAGGGAGATGGAGTCGTTGCATACGAGTCTCACAAATTGAGGCCACATGAGAGAAACTACCCTATGCACAATCTGGAGTTGGAAACTATTGTTCATGCCTTACGTTATTGGAGTCATTACCTTCTGGGAGAGCACTTTTTGGTTTTCACCGACCAGAAGAGTCTCAAGTACATCTTTGCTCAGCGTGATCTAAATATGAGACATCGCAGGTGGTTCGAATATCTTCAGTCTTTTGATTTTGAGATTTCCTATATGCCGGGAAAGGGCAATGCAGTGGCATATGCGTTGATAAGGAGGACTCAGATTCAGGAAGTTCAAGAGGCCAGCAGTGAGTGTCAGCTAATGGATCTATTCTCTGAGATACATCTGGAGGTGCAAGACAGACAGGGATAGACCTTCCTATCTTCTGTAGCTGTTACCTCGACAATACATGATCGAGTACAGATGAGGCAGCCATCCGACTCAGAAGGCTTAGTCCTGCGGGAGAGTGTGTCAGGAGAGGACCCTCTTCCTGGATGGACAGTGGGCGAGGATGAGATCTTGCACTTCCAGGGATGCGTATGGGTGCCAGAAGACATATACGTGGATATGATGCGGGATTTTCATTCCTTAGATTGGGCAGTTCATCCTGGCATCACCAAGATGTATTGGGATCTTCATCACTAGTATTGGTGGCTAGGTATGAAGAAAGATGGTGCTGGTTTCGTCTTGCGGTGTTCTACTTGTCAGCAGGTGAAGGCGGAGCACCATCGACCAGCAGGCCATTTACAGCAGTTACCAATTCTGGAGTGGAAGTGGAACGATGTTGCGATGGACTTTGTGACCGGGTTGCCGAGGTCACCTTAAGGGAACAATATTGTTTGGTTTGTCATCGACAGACTCATGAAGGTCGCTCACTTGTTTCCGATCAAGGAGACCTTCAGTGTCGATGATCTGGGACGACTTTACATCAGGGAGATCGTTCGTCTGCATGGAGTTCCACACTCTATTTTTTCAGACAGGGATGCGCTCTTTACCTCTCGGTTCTGGAAGGGACTTCAGAAGGCCTTGGATACACATGTACTTTTGAGTACATCATACCATCCCTAGACTGATGGCCAGTCCGAGCGCACGATCCAGGTGCTTGAGGATATTCTATGAGCTTGCATCCTAGACTTTGGTGGTTCTTGAGAAAATCATATTCCTCTGTTAGAGTTCGCCTACAACAACAGTTTCCAGGCAACCATTCAGATGGCACCATATAAGGCCTTGTACGGTAGGCCATGCTGGTCACCCTTATGCTGGCTGGAGGTAGGAGAGGCAGCTTTCCTGGGACCTCATCTTGTTCAGGAGACTTCAGAGTAGATAGAGCTGATTCGGAATCGGATGGCTATAGCATAGTCTCGGCATAAGTCTTATGCTAATCAGCAGAGATGGCCTCTGGAGTTCGAGGTCGGAGATCAGGTTTTCCTGCATATCGCACCGAGGTTGGGATACAAGAGCATTCAAAGACAGAGTAAGCTTTCAACATGGTACATCAGGCCATTTGGGGTGTTGGAGAGAGTTGGGTCTGTTGCCTATCGGTTGAAACTACCTCAGAGGTATCGGGCTATGCAGGACGTCTTCCACATCTCTCAACTTCGACGTTACTTTTCAGACTTGTCTCATGTCTTTCAGCCCGAGGAGGTTGAGCTCAAAGCGGATGTGTCGTTTGAGGAGCCCCCTATCTGGATTATCGATCGCAGTACGAAGGTTCTTCGAGGATGGTCTATTCCTCTAGTATGGGTGCTATGGCAGCATGGGCGAGTATAGGACGAGACCTGGGAGAGGGAGGCTGATGTACAATCGTAATGGTCGGAGCTGTTCGGGGTTTCTTCTTCTACGCCTCGCTAGGGAAATTCGGGGACAAATTTCTTTAAGGGGGGAAGTTTGTAAGAACTCGGATCTTCGTTTCAGGTACGCCTTTCCTTTTTCTGGAGATTTTAAGAAAAATGGAGTTTCTAGAAAATTTCGAAGTACACGCCATGTACTTTCTGAGTACACGCCATGTACTCTTCTCACGCTCGAAGCCGTGTGCTGGTTGTGCCCGGGCCACACACACGGTGTGTAGGGGTGACATGGAGGCCGTTTTTGGCAGAGTAAAGAAAAAACCTAGTGCACGCTGTTTACTCTAAAAGTACACGCCATGTACTTTTATTTTTTTTACTAAATGCATCGGGGTCGCGCCTGATGCACAGAAGCGTCTTCTTCTAGGTTTCATTTGTCCGAGAGCGACCCGTACGGGCGGATCTTCCCCGAGCCCCCGTGCCTCCGTCCGATCTTCGTTCCAGCCACCGTCAATTGCGTTGGGATCACCTCGATAAACTCTCTCATATTATTTAGACTTGTTCCATGGTTCCTCCTCATTTCCAAGTTATCTTGGGTTGAGTGTTTTGTGTGTTTTCTTAGATCTACACCGTTCTGAGGTGAATCAGGCATCGTGGTTCAAGTACATAGATCACGTAGCATCAAGGTAGGTGGTTTGTGCCTTTCTGTAGAAAGTCTTTGAGTATTTTGTGCAATTACCACAAATTTCCCTGGGCAGGGAATTGTGGGTTTCCTATTTTTCCCCTGTTGTTTGCCTGCTTTCATTATTACTATAGTAGAGGTTTATGCTTGTGAGTAGAGTAAATTGTTTTGTCCTCAGGTTGCTTTGCCATGCTTGTTTTACTTTTTGGAGTTTTCCAGTTGTCATGCCTAGTTGTAGGATAGTGTAACTGTTGCTATGTTATGTTGTTGAGCCTTAGTTTGAATAGCCAAGTAGTTCTTGAGGTTTACTTGTACATTGCACGTACGCTGATCATGTTTATTTCATACAGGACTGTGAGAACTGAGTGTAGTAGACCACTGGGAGAATAGATGTAAGAGATTCTCCAGAGTGTCTTTTAGTACGATGTGAGACCACAGAGGGAATTGAAGATGAGTTCTTCTTCAGAGAGTCTGTAGTTCCTCAACGCGAGCCACATGGGGAATAAGACATTGAGTGCTTCCCTAGATAGCCTTTAGTAAGATACGAGACTATAGGGTGAATTGACGGTGAGTGATTCCTCAGAGAGTCTACTTTTAGTTGAACCAGAGGGGTGTGACTGTGTGTGACTCTTAGAGGGTTTCTAGTTTTTTAGGTTGAACCACAGGGGTTAGCTTGTGAGAGCTACCCAGAGGGTTACCTGTTTACTACTTGTTGTTGGTTGTTTCCTTGAGTACTTTATATGTTAGAACTGTGAATTGCAGCTGTTGTGTATTTCCTGTTTACTATTTTCTGCACTTTTACTTGCCTTGTATTCATTGACTGTTAGGCACAGATTTTTGGGTGATTCCCTACTGGGATTGTATCTCACACCCTGTTTGGGCCATGCTTTTGGGCCCATGCAAACTTTTTTGTTGCAGGAATAGATAAGGGCAAGCGCCCTTCGACTTCCGGTATGTGATTGCTTGGAGCTGGAGAGCAAGGGACCAATCTTAGACTTGCGATGCTAAGGAGTTGACTTTGTTTTCTTTTCACTTTGTTTTTCTGTTGTACTTCATCACGTTGGTTTGTTTACATCTTTCCACAGACATATGTACCATGTTGCATCATCATTATCTTATACATTGCTTCCGCTGTTCAGTTCAGTTGTTGTATGTTGTTTACAGTTTCCGTTATTGTGTCTTGTTGTTCTTCCATTGTATACTTTACCGAATGAGGGCATAGTTTCCCCACCGACTCACTAAGGCCCTCACTGCTAGTCGGTAGCCTCTGAAATTTGGGTAAATGTTCTTGAGGTCATGTGGCGAATCGGGTATGGGGAACCAGTGGAGGGGCTCCGGATTCGGGTCGTTACATGAGTGGTGGTGGTGGGACTAGTGACTTTTCAATCCATTTAATGTATTGACTCATAAACTTTGTAACTCCACCATTGTGAATTAAAAGAGGTTCATTAATTCATTTAATGAACCTCATTAATTCTGATTTTCATTACTCACCTTTCCCCCTCCTATTTAAATGGATCTTGAGGTGCGGTTTTGGTATGGATTCTTCAAGAGAGGAAAACTTTGGCGATGTAATGTAGTAATATCCACCAACAGAGGATGGAAGCTCAGGCGGCAACAATCATGAGTCGATGAATACCAATGACTCCATCCAATGTGGATGCTCCTCCCACTGCAACCATGACACCTCCAATGAAAATCAAGGTAGGGGTTTATTGTTGACACTACTGGAAATTTGGGATATAGACATGGTTCTAAATCGTGGCTATAGGCCCTCAAACCGTGGTAATAGGTAATAGCCATGGTTCCTCGAACCGTGGCTAAGTTTGGCGTGGCTATAGGCCTAGACCTATAGCCACGGTTCCAAACCGTGGCTTTAAATCTGTAGCCACGGTTGAAACTGTGGCTATACTAAAGGCCGGACAGAATATATTGGCACGGTTTTAAACCATGGAATTATGTCTATATCCACGGTTAAAAACCATGGAAATAAACCAATAGCCACGGTTTAGAATCGTGGCTATAGGGTGTCCAAATCCATAAAAAAAATACCCCCTGGACACCCCCCTGGACACCCCCTGGACACCCCCTGGACAAACCCGGGACACTCCCTAGACACACCCTGGAAACCCCCTTGACACCCCCTGGAAACCTCCTGGACACACCCCGGACACCCCCCAGACGCCCCCCTAGACACCTCCTGCAGACCCCCCCAATGAGTGCTACATGAGATGAGAGAATTATGGAAGGAATTTCATATAAAACAGCCAAAAGCAGACATTGAATTTCCATCACAGCAGGCTGATCCAGTTTAGATGACATGTGCAGAGGATGAGGATGATCTGGTTTGGACAACATGTGAAGAGGATGAGGAAAAAGAAGAATTACCGAACAAATATTATGTGATACCTGTACAATAAAATATGCCAGACAATTCCAAACAAATGTTTTCAGTTGAATTGAGCCTTTGTACCACCTGCAATGCACGTTTTGTGGAAAGATGGATGAGAGGCAACGCTGAGAGGAGATATAGTTTAGGAATGAGGAAATACAAAAACTTATAGAGCTAACCATTCAATGTTTCTCTAAGGAGGAGTAACCGCCGCAGGGTGTCGTCCTGGAGCAGGGCCAAATCACGGCATGACTGCGGCGTGACCGCGGCGTGACCGCGGCGTGACCGCGGCGTGACCGCGGCGTGACCGCCGCAGGTTGTCGTCCTGGAGGAGTAACCACTGCAGGGTGTCATCCTGGAGCAGGTCCAAATCATGGCGTTACCGCGGCATGACCGCCGCAGGGTGTCTTCCTGGAGGAGTAACCGCCGCAGGGTGTCGTCCTGGAGCAGGGAAAAATCACGGCTTGACCGCGGCGTGACCGCCGTAGGGTGTCATCCTGGAGGAGTAACCGCCGCAGGGTGTCATCCTGGAGAAGGGCCAAATCACGGCGTGATCGTGGCGTGACACCCCCTCCCCCTGCGGGACACCCCTCCCCCCTGCCGGACACCCCTTCCCCCTGCCGGACACCCCTCCCCCCTGCCGGATAGCCCGTGACAGCCCGCCCCCTGCCTGACAGCCTGCCCCCCCTGCCGGACAGCCCGCCCCCTGCCGGACAGCCCGCCCCCCTACTGGACAGCCCCTCCCCCTGCCTGGACACCCCACCCCCCTGCTGGACACCCCGCCCCCCTGCTGGACAGCCCTCCCCCTGCTGAACATCCCTCCCCCTGCTGGACAGCCCTCCCCCCCGCTGGACAGCCCTCCCCCCCTGGCGTGGGGCTGCATGTTACTGACTGTTGCCGTGTGGCTGGAGAGGAGCTGGAGAGGAGCTGGTGAGGCAAGGTTGGAAGTCTTCTGCCTGGGCTGCGAAGGGTCCTGGGATGCTCCTGCGTTTGGGGTCCTGGGGCTGGGTACTTCTAGGTCAGGGTATGTAAAGGGGTGTGTCTAATAAACTACTAGGGGCAGTATGGTAACTTGTGTTAAATAGTTGTTAGCTGTTAGGGTTTTTAGGCGGGGTTAGGAGGTGGGTGAGGGTTATTAAATGGAGGGGATGCTGTTGGTGGGGGGATACTAATTGTTTAGTATTTCTTTCAGCTATAGGAGCTGAATTGGATAAGGTTTCAAGGCTAGATGCAGCGAGCATGTATAGAATCTTCTTCTAGAAATAGTGGAATCATTTTTTTTATTGTGTGTACTACAAGGAATTCAAGGTTGTTAAATAATCAAGAACTAATTTTTCACCTCATCATGATGGAGCTGCTTATGGATTGAGTCTGACTCAGAAATTGTTTCCAAGACTTTGTAATAAAGAACATGGAATGTCCCAAAGAGGTTTATTACTCATTGGATCAAATATCTCAAGAATATCACTCGACTCAATCTAGTTATTTCACCTGAAGAGGTGAATTTCACAAGAATTATCAACTTTAGGAATCAAAGTGATAAATTGGGCATTGAAACCATGGGGATGCACCCCTGAGGTGAAGAAAGAAGAGACCAACTTACAAACTTCCACCAGCCCCCCCCCCCACCAGCCCCCAACCCTAGCCCCCCCCCCAACCCCAACCCCCTGCCACACCCCAGCCCCCTGCCCCCCAGCCCCCACCATCCCCCAGCCCCCCCCCCCCAACCCCAGCCCCCAGCCCCCCCAGCCCCCTTCCCCCCCTGCAGCCCCCTGCCCCTCACCAGCCCCCCTGCCACCCCAGCCCACCTCCACCCCCCCCCCCCGCATCCCACCTGCACTAGCCCCCAACCCCTAGCTGCACCAGCCCCCCTCCCCAGCCCCCTGCCACCCCCAGCCCACCAGCACCAGTCCCCCCCAGCCCCCTGCCCCCCCAGTCCCCCTGCCCCCAGCCCCCTGCCCCCCACCAGCCCCCTGTCCATCCCAAGCCCCCAACCCCAGCCCCCAGCTGCACCAGCCCCCAACCCCCACCCCCCCAACCCCCTGCCCCAGCCCCCCACAGACCCCAGCCCCCCCCCCCCAAACCCATCCCCCTGCCCCCCCCCCCCCCATAGCCCCCTGCCCCCCCAGCCCCCCACCAGCCCCCCTACCACCCCCAGCCCACCTCCACCCCCCCCCCCCCCCCCCCCCGCAGCCCACCTACACCAGCCCCCAACCCCAACCCCTAACTGCACCAGCCCCCCCCCCCCCCCCCCAGCCCCCTGCCACCCCCCATCCCACCAGCACCATGATTAAAAATAGCACCAGATAACACATAACATTCTAAGTGCAGGAAACCCAAATCTGATATATCAAATGAACAAAGTGTACCACTCTTCGCTTGTATGCATGGCATTGTTCCACTAAATCAACAATAACTTCCTGCTTGAGACCCTGCAGGGAAACACAAACATTACCAGTTGCTAAGGTAGAGATTTCCATTGAAAACTCAAAAAGATTTTACACGTGAATAATTCATCGGTTTAAAATTCCAGAACTTTTTATCAGAAATGCAATCACACCTTCCCCCCACTGGACACCCCTGGACACCATCCACTGGACACCCCTGGACACCACCACCTGGACCCACACTGGACACCCTTAGACACCACACCTGGACACCACCTGGACCCCCTAAACCCCGGGACACCCCCTGGACCACCTCCCCCTGCTGGACAGCCCCCCCCTGCTGGACAGCCCCCCTGCTAGACAGCCCCCCCTGCTGGACAGCCCCCCCTGTTGGCCCAATGAAATTTCCTCAGTATTGTCATAGCATAATAGAGTTGTAACATAAGTGTAAGGTTACATTCAGTGAAAACCTACTCATTAAGTGTCCATAATGGACCAGCTAGTGATGGCGGTATCAGAACTGGATAAAAGAGAGAGCTTATCCTTGTCAGGATTATGGTGAGCTGGGAATTAGTTTTTGGGCAATGTGGATATAAATAAAACAGTAGGGACGGTTCAAGAACTTTTCTAAATTTTGTGTTCTTTGAGGACATGAAACCCGACTTGCAAGTTGTTTTGTTCGACACCTTGGCGGTGGGTGGGGGTTATTAAATGGAGGGGCTGTTGTTGGTGGGGGGATATGAATTGTTTAGTATTTCTTTCAGCTATAGGAGCTGAATTGGATAAAGTTTCTATTAAATTTATGAAAATAACGGGGTTGAAGATTAGTTACTAATTAGAAGATTAGTCTACTCAAATAACTTCTTTAGGTGGATCTTTTTGGCTAGAAGGTGGTCATGGTTTCATTTGGCGGGTTGGTGCCCATTTCCTTATATTTGCTTGTGTGATATCTAAGAGTGTCCAACACAAATTTGTTCTTGGTGTAGGTTCATCTTCATATACCTGATTTTCTTGACCCTTGGAGGATCATGGGACTGAGTATTATTTCTACACAACATCAGGATCTGTTGGGAGAATAGTAGGGTGATTCAGCAATTCAAATGTTTTTTCATGAGCTTAGTGGACAATTTTTTAAGACACCCAACTATTAAACTTCTACTATTTTTATAACAATTTTTCCCACTTTCCTTCATCCGAGTCAATGGTGGAAACATATAAATCATGTGGTGGTGGCAGTCCCAGCATCACATTCCTAGAATCTATCACCCTATACATGAAAAATTTGAACAAAAAACACTCTTGAATGTTGTGTCATAGTATCCATTGGAAGAGATAATATTATGGTCAGTCATCAAGACATGCATCATCATCCCTATTCAGCATTGGTAGGTGAATAAAGTTATAATTCATAGTGTCTAAAAAGTATCAATAGACATGATCTTATCATAATTAGTAGATTTTCTTCCTTTTATCCTTTAATTGATTTCTTTTGGATCACCTCTTCTAGTCGTGTCAATGAAGAGGATGTTTTTGACATCTAGGGGGACCTACACTATTCGGTGCAGGGCATGGAGTTCCTGCTAGTGTAGGGGGTATATTAAGCATAACAGAAGCTATTTCATCTCTTCCCACTATTTTTTCTTGGGACTGATGGAGTTTCCCTGGACTTGAGATTAGTACTTTTCAAGGAATCCTCTATTCATTGGGAAATGGTAGAGAAATATCGTTCCCCACCTGTATATATCAACACGATGAATTGTGTTGACATCTCATCATGGGGATTGTTAATGCACATGGAAAAAAATTGAATGCATGTTTCCAGAACAACAGAAATTTAAAAACAACCAAATAACAAAAACAGAATGCAATAGAACAAACAAAAATAATAACTAATCAAAAACAGAATGCAAAAACAGAATGAAATAGAAAAAACAAAATAATGAAAACAGAATGCATGTTTGGACACCCCCCACCCCTGCAATGAAATATTTTTTCAAGATGATGAATAATTGCAAAGAGTTTATGTGAAAATTGTTTGAAAATGTTGTTAAAAAAGTGATCCCTGCTTGGGAGAAATTGCATAAAATATCCATGAATGTCATTGATGCTCAAGTGGAAGTGAAGATTAAGAAAATAAAAGAGTTGACCGACTCTTTATTTGAGAGATGACAAATGCGAGGATCACCCCCTGACCCCCTGCCGCCACCCCTGTAGAGCTTCCCTTGCACCCCCTACACATCCCCCCTTGCACCCCCCTACACATCCCCCCTTGCACCCCCTGCACATCCCCCCTCCCCCCTAGACAACCCCCTGGACACCCCTCCCTCCCTCTAGAAAACCCCCCTGGACACCCCTCCCTCCCCCCTAGACACCCCCCATGGACCCCCCCCCCCCCCAGACACCCCTCCCTCCACCCCTAGACCCCCTGATAAGTGCAGAATTGTACAGAAATTCTGCAAGCCATCCTCTATTAATACTTCGTTGAAAGATGCTCTGAAAGGGAAAAATATTAATACCAAACACTATGTTAGAAAAAAATACAAAGAAGGTTAAAAAGAGGTCACCTGGGATAACAATTCTGCTACTAGTAAATCCTAGGAAGACTTAGTAGAGGAATAAGAATCCCAAGGATGTGTTCATGCTGAAACTGGTAACTCTAATGGTGCGGAAATACTAAGTGATTTTTCTAAAGAATCCTTAATTTTCCAAGAGGCATCTGATTATATTCTCTCTTTTTCTTTAAATCTGCAGTCTGAATCCCTCTTTTGGAGTTCATTACCTCAGAATTATTAAAAATAGTTGATATGGATGACAGACTTGCAGCTGGATTTTCTCAGGCTACTCTCTCTATGCAATTGTCAGAGCACACACCTTCTCAACATATAAACATCAGTATAAAATATTCATACCCTATAATGAAAGGATTACAAACCAGGGAAGATTATTTTAGGTTGGGGATCCAGCTCACTATAAAGCAAGTTTATTCTACCAACCATTCCAACAAGAGAGAGTTGAGAAGCTCCAATTAATAAAGTGAAACTATGAAATAACAGAAAGGGGGACTTTCCCCCATTAAGAAACAATGATGTGTATCCTCTTCTAGAATTTCCAGGGGCTAGAGAACCCTAGAACATTATGTTTCCTTAGGCTTCTTGTGAGTAAACGGAAACATGATTTCATTGGCATCTCTGAGCTAAAATTTAATAACATCACTTTTGGTTCTTTTTTTCCCAAAATGGTAATTCTTTTCTATGTTCTGTGAAAGATATCACTAGTATTGAAATAATTTTCTTGGTTTTCCATCATAATGTTACTAATCCTTCCATTTTTTTATTGGACAACCAAATTATCACTTGCACCTTCCTTAACGAGGGTCAGATCTCTTTTTGTTAAATGGTTTATGCTTTCTACTGTTACATCAGTCGAAGAACTCATTGGAAACACATGAATGAGATTTCAAGAGTTATATTAGATCCCTTGGTTATAATGGGAGATTCCAATTCTATTTTACATGCAGATGACAAGATTCGATATGTTTCCAATGCTACCACAATGAGATATTTCAGATCTAGTATTGAGGAATTAAAACTTATTGAAACCAATCTGATTGGTACCAAATACACTTGGTATAGGAGGAATCTAAATGGAAGTAGGGCCTGTAGGGTTGACCGTGCCTTTGGTAATAACTCTCTTCATGGAAGTTGGAAAACCATCTCTTGTGTCACTCTAGTAAAGCACAATTCTGATCACCATCCAATTATTACAACCTTCATTGCTAAGGGGGACAAGCTAACAATTCCCTATATGTTTAATAATTCTTGGACCATCCAATTCTTACAACCTTCAGATGCTTTCCCTGAAATTTAGAATTCACTCAACCACTTCAGGATTACCTCCTTAGATATTATCCACCAAGGAAAAGAGTAAAATTAAGGATACAATGCAACCACATACTGAAGTGTTTGAACCCCTTACACATGAGGAAGGATTTTCTCAATAGGTAGAAGATTTGAAATAATTGAGAAGAATCAATGAATAACTTCTCTGAGGTAGCATTCCTGCTGGATATATTTTATAAGAAGATCCTCAACTCGTACTCCCAACTTGAGCACCTTATCAAAGAGGGTTCTCTACCGCAACTAGAATTAAGATGAAACATCCTATCAACATGGGGTACCAACAACCAAAATACATGAATCAAGAAATATAAAATAGAGAGTTCCCAACATTTTTTACACAACCAAAACATGTCAAGGAGCATCATTACAGACTTCACCCTATAGGTTACACATCACATATACTAATAGGGCTTCCACATTTTACTCTACCTTCTGTTGCACCTACTCATGCTCCTTCTCAGCTAGACATTCCTCAAGGGCTCATAAAAAATATTGATTCTCTAATGGATTGATTAGAATCCATAGAGGTATAGTGGGAATTGGTACAACAATAAAACAAGCCTTACCCTAAAGGGGGTGATCTGAATTTTCCCCACTAAATTTGGGAAACACTACATTTCCAATTTTCAATGGTTTAGGGGACCCAAAGAAGAATTTGACACATTTTGTGTCCCGTTGTGATTCCATGATGGGGACCCCTAAAAAATAAGTAGTGAAACCCAAGATCTTTATACAGAAATTATAGGGACCAACATTTGTAGGGTACACTGGTTCATCGACTCAATCAATTACAGGGTGGGAAGATCTCTATTGGATGTTTATGTTCCAATTCAGCTTGATTCTATAGAAGAAAACCATACTAAATCTCTCCAACTACAAATGGTAGGATAATGAGAGGGTTTTATATTTCATTTCGTGGTGAAAGGAGTTTACATACTCCTTAAGACAACATTTTCCTCAAGAATATTTTTTTTTCATCGTTATATAGAATCTTCATGATGATTTTCACATACCACTCACCTCGGTTAAATATATAGGAGTGTTTTGGGATCTTTCCACAATTTAATAAATAAGGGAAGAATTCATAGCATGAACCAAGTCTAAGTCATATTTAATTCCCCCTGCTGGACACCCCTCCCCCCCTACTGGACATCCCCTCCCCCTGCCTGGACACCCCTCCCCCCTGCTGGATAGCCCCTCCCCCTGCCTGGACACCCCCCTGATGGACACCCCTCCCCCCTACTGGACACCCCTCCCCCTGCTGGACAGCCCTCCCCCCTGCTGGACACCCCTCCCCCCTGCTGGACAGCCCCTCCCCTTGCTGGACAGCCCCCCCCCCCTGCCTGGACACCCCTCCCTCCCTGCTGGACAGCCCCTCCCCCTGCCTGGACACCCCTCCCCCCTGCTGGATACCCCTCCCCCCTGTTGGATAGCCCCCCCTACTGGAAATCCCTCCCCCTGCTGGACAGCCCTCCCCCCTGTCGGACAACCCTCCCCCCTGCTGGACAACCCCTCCCCCCAGACACCCCTCCCCCTGCCCCCTCCCCCCCTCCACCCTGCCCCCTGCACCCCTCCACCCTACCCCCTACCCCCCTCCACCTAGCCCCCTATCATACTTAAATACATCCCGAAGATATTATCAAAAACACTTCAAGACATAAAATGACTATTTTCAACAAATATAACAAAAGACCAAAATATATGATGCAATAACCACAAATCAAAGACCCCTCTCAACATATATGATGTAGTATGGTAAAAAGAAATAAATGAACTTACCAACATGTTAACATCATACAAAATGGTGCCTTAAGAGTACTTTGGGTGCATATTTCTTTTTCACCCTAAGCCTATATTTTACCTACAAGAAATAAAGAAAAAAAGATCAAAATAAATCAGAAGTAATTATGTAGAGAATAAATAATTGATAAGAAATATATTTGTATTTATGTGCCTGAATACAAACATGTATCCTGCAAAAATAGTATATGAAAGAACCAAAAATCAAAGCTTACTTGAGAGGAAAATGTTTTGTTTTGAAAAGTTACTATTAGAAATTGGAGCTTCAAAAATTTCATCACCATTTGCACCCTATCTTCATCAAACTGTAAAAGGTTTATGGAAGAAAGAAGGTGATACAATCATATCGAGCACAACAATTGAGTACCATAGAATTCAGCTCATAGAAAATATTTTAGAATTGCAACTTTAAAACTATGATTAAATTTTTATTTTATTTTTGTTAAACTACATGTGAACAAAATAATATGTTAATATCACTCTAATCAAAACCAATAACTGAGAAGTGAAGTTCACATAGATGCCCATTACCAAGAATGGATGTTCCCCCTTGCTTGTCGGTTGCATGCCAACGTGCCCGCATTAGAACCAACACCAACCACCTCGTCCTATGGTAGAAATGATTAATTAGATATATGCATCAATTTGTAACAATAATGAATTCTTTTATCTAATTATAAACAAAGCATATAACTAATATATTAAAAACAAAAGAAATGAAGAACATAGAGTTCAAAAAATCACACAAAATTCATGAATGATACCCACTAGTTACTATATTAACTACTTCAACACATATTCATGGGTTTTAAAGTAGATGCATGTTAAAATTTGAAGTTCAAAAATGATTTTTAGTAAAACATTAAAATAAGCATACACACCAGAATTTCAATACACAAAGGTAGTAAAAAAGGAAGAAACAACCAACAGATTTAACAAGATGATATCAGCATACAAAATTTATTAAAAGGAAACTTCCAACCATTTATTTCAACTAAAAAAGAATTGAATTTTCAAGTTTAAGTAGAAAAATCACAGAATTTAAACTATTAATCCCATGGTGTAGATGCTCTATTCATTTGAGATCATTGGAGAAAATTTCCCTTCTTTTATTGTTGACTAAATACCTTTGGTTTCCAAAATTTCATCTCCTATAAGTGTAAACATATACATTAATTTATAAAATTTAAAGTTCAAAACAGAACAAATTTGGTGCTTTAATTTAGAGATTTGGTGGTGTCTGTGGATCATGGTCAGTGCATCCTATAATGGAGATGAAATTAGATTCGATAGAGTAGATGATGGAATGGTTTCTACAATAATTAGGACTCATGGAAATGATGATAGATGAAGCGCTACAGCCATCCGAGTAGTATCGAGTGTAGGAAAAATGCTTGAAGGGGCTATCAAATAGAAGAGTCGAAGAATTATTATCAAGTAAACACTACGAAAAATAGAAGAATCGAAGCACCCATCATTAACACACCTGTGCGAGGAGGGTGCGGCGAGGAGGACGCGGCGAGGAGGGCGCGGCGCGGAGGAGGCGTCGGGGAGGAGGGTGTGGCGAGGAGGCGTTGGTGAGGAGAGTGCGGTGAGGAGGAGGGCGCGGAGAGGAGGGCGTGGCGAGGAGGGCGCAACGCAGAGGAGGCGTCGGCGAGGAGGCTTCGGGGAGGAGGAGGGCGCGGCGAGGAGGAGGAATCACGAGGGGGGGAGAAGTAGCCCGATAGGTTTGGGAAAAAAACGGGGCTGCTGCATATAGCCACGGATGAAGATATTAACGTGGAAGTATATAAGATATAGCCACGGACCTATAGAACCGTGGCTATAGGTCCGTGGATATAGGTCAGATTTGTAGTAGTGTGAATTTTTTTTTGATGATTTAAATTTATTCCCGCTTGTTATAAAGCTAACAAAGAAGGAAAGAGCTGAATGAACATAGGACAGACCCTCCAATACATTTTTCAGGTTGCATTTTTCAAGGATGGTTTTCCAAATTTGATTGTAATACGAGACAGAGGATCACACTATGATGGCGGTAGTCTGGGAGGCCCGTAGGCGTATACGGGATTGGAAACGGAGCTCCGGAGTATTTCTGGAGCCCCAAAAAAGATACTCTGGCACCGGCGGGTGATGGTGGTGACTGACATCGTCCAACCGCGGTGGAAGTAGGAGGCACACCATCACGCTCCGTGGAGGGGAGCCACAACATAATGCCATGGTGGTAGTAGAATTTGGCCGACTTCGGAGGCCTAGGTGATGCACCGCGTTGAAGGAAGCTGCCACACAAAGATGTGATGATGGAAGAGGACCCACGTCATGTGGGTCCCACTAAAACTGTAGTGGGGTGATGTGGAACCACTGATTGAATGGGGCTGAATGCCTCCTTTGAGCCAATCAGCAGGCAGACCGCGCGCCCTGCGCGGGGCACCTTAGCAGGCCGGGCTGGTCCGCGGCCAAGCGGACGAGACGCGCCACGACCCAGCCCAACCAGGGTGGGGCGTGTAATGCAACAACCCTAGTTACCTAGAGTCTATGCTTTATTACATAACATTGGCACGATCACAATAGATCATGTCCCGAAAGACCGATTAGTTTAGTAAACTTGGAGGTACTAGATACATACATAATTATTAAATTACATTATGAAATAAAAAAACAACAACATTGTCTCTCCTTTAAAAACACTCATATCCCATAGAATATACCTACAAGTCAATCATAATATACTTCTTCACATCTTGGGAAAAATAAAATATAAGAAAGGGGTGAGCTTAGATACTCAGTAAGGGTAACAGTATTGTGAAAAACTATAATAAATATGCATAAACATTTAAGGTAATGTATAAGAGTAAAACATAATCCTTTAACACATAAACTTCAGAATAATATGGAAAAAATAAATTAAATAATGCCATTTACTTATTCACATTGATTTTCTTCTAGTATAATAATCACATGTAATATCAATAGCTAATTTCATAATGATGGAATGCATAATGCCGGACATTATAAACACATAGTCAAGGCCTCGTGCCAAGACTACAAATAATATTTTTTCAAGGCTTTGTGCCAAGACACTAGTTTTCATCATGAGACCTACTGATGCATCTTGGAGGTATACCGGGCTCCAACCATCTCATACTAGTCCAATGCATTCCTCATATAAAGAGGTTGAAACATAACATAAACATTCGTATAAAAACATGCATAATAAATTTTAATACTTTAACTATACACCATGAATGGTATAAAAATAATAAATCCATAGTCAAAAATATCCCAAAACCTTCAATACAATATGGAAGATTGTATCATAATAAATCAACTTCAAAAAATTGTAAAATCCATTAATGGATGTTGACATAGATTAAATCAAAACTATTTGAGAGAAATATCTCTTTGTATTTTGAAATAATTTAAAAGTCACATAATTATAAAAGAAAAAATTTATTGTGAAAATATTCTTATAATATTGTAATGGAATATTCGAAGGTGTTATAACGGCAGAAAATAGTCACACTCTCCGTTTAAGTTAAAAAACATTATTTCGTTAATATGTCAAAAAGGCCATAAAGTACCTTGTTTGGAAAGTAATGGAAAGAATCCTTTCAAATCATTTTAAAAAAAGTAATACAAGGGTATAAATGAATTTAACCCATATTCTAGTAAATAGTAATAAAAATTTGAATTACATTTTTAAGAAATACGGATGTGGATGATAAATAATTCTCAGTAGATACTTACATATAAACAACCTTGGATAAATAAAGAGATTGTAAAATTAACCCTTAACTTGTACTTTTCCTTAGTCGATGGTATGTTAACATCATGTATAAGGGTTAAAACACTGTTATTAAATTATACAATAACTATATACATAAATATGATATCATATATGATCTTCTAATATTGACTTGTTAATAATATTTCAGTAGTATCATTGTTTCATTTGTTAGCAAATTCATTTTCCTTTATATGTTTATTTATGTAAGTAATGTTTTTTATGGATAGGATGTACTTTATTCATATATTTAATGATATTACATTCTTGAAGATTGTTTTTTATCATCAAATGAAAATTATTCTTGAATGGTTATGTTGGGGGATGAATCTCATCGCGTTCATGGAGATGGTAATCCATACGTATGCATGAGCAAAAATATAATTCTATTGATGGTAAAATCGTATGTAATTGGATGTTATATCTTATATAAATAATAATTAAAATTTTATATTTATTATTTAATTTAATTATACTCTTTATTATACCCATCCAAATAATGAAGTTTTGAATAACAAACTACACCATGACATGGAGACGGTAAGCCGTACGTATGCACATATGGTGACTTTGTCATTCCTAATATGGATATAATAATAAATATTTTTGTACCATATATATAATAAAATAACAGTATGTAGAAGGTACTAGAGTTATTATTCTGTTATGGAAACAAAAAAGAAAGAGGAAGAGGAAGAAGAAGATAACATTGAAAGAGGTGATGAAATTATTAAGTCTTCTTTGGGTGATTCCTTTTGATTTGATCAAATGGGATCCTTAGGTTGGATTTCAGATCAAAATAAGGTCTCTAGAATGAATTTAGGGTAGTTGGTAGGACATTTGAGTAGGGTTTGGCTGAGCCAAATGGCTTTGGAGTTGTGAAATTAAGATAAGGGGAAGTGCCCTTTTATAAGAGATGTGAGGGGCACCTTATGAAAAGTTTGAAATATTATTTTATTATAAAGTGGGTATGTGTCAAAAAACACTCAAAAAATAGGTTTTAAACTGGTCTAGGTCACCATATTAAACCTATCTTTTAAATTTAATTCTTATTTAAATAGTTTAACTTTTACACGGTATTCTTTTATTATTAAAATAAATGGTTAATAAACTTAGTATAAAAATCAAAGAGAACCCTAAGTGGTTAATTATTGAAATATGTAACCTTATATAAGTCTTTTGGATTAACCATAGATTTTTTGGAATATTATACTATTTAATAATATATTATTTGTTTTAAAAACTCATTCATGTCAATTTTTATACTATTTGGTATTTTGTTTTTGTTAAAGTCATAAAAAGTTTATCACTTTGAAAAAAATTTATTTAATCTACCCTAATATGTCATATTAACCTAGAAAACTAGTTTAATTCATAAAAAGTCTCAATTTACATTTATTTGGATATTTATATTATAAATTATTTTAATCTTTCATTAATAATGTAATTACTGCATCCATATTGTCTCATAAATAAATTTAATTATTTAATGTATAAAAATTATAAATAAAATACCATTATATAGGAAATCTTATGATATTTATAATGAAAATTTATAGTTGAATTTATCTTATCTATAACCCTATATTAAAAAATTTTAGTTATGAAAATTTGAATTTAACACTTTCAACTTTTCTTTAAATAAAATAATAATAAATGTCTTAATCTAATGCATGTGGATCAAAGAAGATAATATTTTATTCCTAAGTTTAATTTTGGTTGAAATACATTTATATAATAGAATTAGGACATGGGTTTGGGTAATTATAATATCATTTTTACCTTTAATTTCCATATTTACTTTTAACCGTGGTAAATAAAATTCAAAATTTACTATTCATAAAAAAAAATATTTTAATCTTATTGAACCACATTTTACTTACTTATGCCAACCGTGTCGCTCATATTTTTGAAATTCAATTCATATAAGCATTAAAATTACGTTTTATGCAAATTTTCAAATGTTCCTAGAAGGTGGGTAAAAGACGGTACAAAGTTCAATAATATTCTATATATCTAATATTATTATAAAATTAATCTAATGAATTACATTGAACATATATAGTTATTTTTTATCTATTTTGACTTAAAATATATTTAAATATAATAAATAATTATTTAAATAAAAAGTCGGGTTTAAACAATAACAGATTTTTTTCACTATTCATAAAAAATTGATAGTTTATAGAAAAATACCAAAAATTCACCCTAAGCTAATTTTTATATTTTGAATCCAAAAATGAAGTCCATTTTGAAAAAAAAAATTATAAAATTTCAAAAAGTGGGTATTACTATTTATAACGGCTCGTTTGATTGGTTGTTGTGTGCTATAACTCGAAATTGCATACAACACAAGCTATTGAATTATTCAAAAATAAGTGTACAGTGGAAGCTTGGTGTGTCACATTGTGACAAGCGGGTCCCAGTGACAGCACAGCCACCCTGCCTTAACGTGGCCGTCGGGTCCTTGCCTACCAGGTACCACCAGTTGCCCCCCGCAGACACGTGGGTCCCACCCCAGGGTCCACCCACATGCCCGAACAGGTTATCTGACTTTTGACAGTCCCCACAAGCCAACACATGTCCTTTCCAGTGTGTGTTGTCCTCACTCACACACATCCTGAGAAAATTCCTAGGGGGTCACCCACCTTGATCACTACTCCAGGCCAAGCATGCTTAACAGTGGAGTTCTAACCAGGTAGGCTCCCGAAAAGGAAGGTGCACCTTCCAGGCCAAGCACGCTTAACTGTGGAGTTCTAACCTGGTAGGCTCCGGAAAAGGAATGTGCACCTTGTTGACATGAGTCATATCATTTAGTCATTTAACCCTTTATCATTTGGGGATGTTATATTCACCCCCCCTTTAGAGCACAATGCCCTCGTTGTGGGCCCTACATCTCAACCCAGGTAGTGCACCGCGCACTTAAGGCTGGGTTCCTCCTCTGATACCAAATGTGACAACTGGGTCCCGGTGACAGCACAACCACCCCGCCTTAACAAGGCCGTCGGGTCCTGGCCCACCAGGTACCACCAGTTTCCCCACAGACACGTGGGGCCCACCCCAAGGTCCACCCACATGCCCGAACAGGTTATCTAAATTTTGACAGTCCCCACAGGCTAACACATTTTCTTTCCAGTGTGCTTTGTCCTCACTCACACACATCCTGAGAAACTTCCCAGGAGGTCACCCACCCTGATCACTACTCCATGCCAAGCACGCTTAACTTTGGAGTTCTAACCAGGTAGGCTCCCGAAAAGGAAGATGCACCTTGTTGACATGAGTCATATCATTTAGTCATTAAACCCTTTATCATTTGGGGATGTTACACACATTCTCCCCTCCTTCAAATAATTCTGTCATTGACATTTCAAAAATACTACTGTATAAAAAGATCTGGGTGGTTCTTTATCATAAGTTCCTCAGGTTCCGATGTTTCCTCTTCCATCTTATGGTTTCTCTGAATGAACTTTTAATAGACGAGTCATCCTGTTTCTCAATAGTTTTTCTCTAGTATCAAGAATATTGATAGGTTCTTCACAATAAGACATATCAGGTTCTAGTTCTATTTCTTCATAGGTGAGTACATGTGTTGGGTCAGGCATGTATTTTCTCAACAGTGATACGTGGAACACAACTTAAACTTTGGAGAGACTTGGCATCATTTCCAAATGGTAAGTTATAACCCCAATTCATTACAGAATTTCGAAAGGTACGATGTACCTGGGACTCAATTTACCCTTATTACTGAATTGTATAACACCCTTACATGGAGATACCTTAAAAAACATGGTCTCCTATATGAAATTCCAAATACTTCCTTCAGTTATCAACATAGATCTTTTTCCTACTTTGAGATGCTTTGATGTGGGTTCAGATAATATTCACTTTTCCATTGTTTCCTCAACAGGTTTTGGGACTTGGAGTTTTATTTCACCAACATCATCCCAACAAGTTGGTGTGCGACATCCCTTTCCACATAATGCTTCATATGGTGCCATCTGAATACTTGAATTGAAAATATTGTTATAAGAAAATTCAACCAAAGGTTAATAATGATCCCACATACCTTGAACGTCAAGTGAGAAATATCTAAACATGTCTTCTAAGGTTTGAATAGTCAATTCTGATTGTCTATAAGTTTTAGGGTGGTAGGAAGTACTCAAACGAAGTTCAGTATCCATAGATTTTTGAATAATTTTTCAGAATCATGATATAAAACAGGAATCACTGTCATAAAAATAGATAGGGGTACTCCATGAAGTCTTAAAACTTCATTAATATATATTCTTGCTAAACGTTCAAGTGGTAAATCTTCCTTTATAACAAGAAAATGTTCTGACTTGGTAAGACAATCAATAATGACCCATATTTCATCATCCCTTCTTGGATTCTTTGGTATCCCCATGACAAACTGCATCGTAATATCATCCCATTTCCACTAAGATATGGAAATAGGTTGCATGAATCCTCTAGGATGTTGTCTTCCAACCTTCACCTATTAACAAAGCATAAATATTGACCCATAATCAGCAATCTCATTCTTCATGTTGTCCCAAAAAATATGTTCCTTAAAATCACAATACATCTTAGTCCTACCAGGGTGTATAGTGAAATTAGGGCTATGAGCATCATCCAATAATTCCCTTTTTAGATCAGGTATGTTAGGAACACAAAGTCTCTTCCCAAATTTAAAAATTCTAGAGTGTTCAACAGATCTCTTCTTCTCCTACTTTTCTTTAAAGTCATAAGACTTTGAGAATTCCTTTTCTATCATGATAGAACATGAGACAATATCTTCATATGATGAGAAGGATTGTGAGACTAATTCTCGATGAATAAATGGTTTTAACCCATCAAATAATAAATCAATATTACTCCTCAGGTCACATATATAATTTATTTCATACCTTATATCCTTGTAAAGTTAGCCTTATACATTGTGACATTCTCATCTTCCTTTGGCCTTAGTCTCTGAAATTGTCTTTCCATATCTGCATGATGGTCACGATGAATGTATTTTTCTAATAAAATCACTTTAAACTCCCTCTATTCCATATTTGATACTACATCGTATTCCATTGTATTTTGAATCAATGACCACCATCGATCTGAATCTCTTGTGAGATGATAAACTACCATGAAAACTTATTCCCTTTCACTACTCCCCAAATAATGAAATATTTTCTCTAAGGAACTAATCCATTTTTTAGCTACAAATGGATTTTTAGTCCCATTGAATATTGGTGGTAGTTTCCACATGAAGCGGTCTAACATTGATCCTCCACATTTTGGATCAGGGTGTTTCATACGGGTAAGGTTATTATTCATAACCTGAGTGAGTTGTCCCAGTATAGTTATAAGTTGTTCCTCACCAGTTACATCACTAGCTCAACTATAATTATCCTGAGTAGGAGGGAAATCCCTACATAGATCATGTGCATTGATACAATTTCTATTTCTTCCACTAGGCGTCATTTCTATACAATGCCATAAAGTAGATTAGTTTATAAATCACAATACATAATCCCAAACTAGTAAAATACCTAACATAAATTAAACAATTTATGCATATAATCCCTAATCATAATAAAAATACTTTCTTTTAGTAATTATTTACTCATAAATCCTTCATAATGGGTAGTAAAGAATATTTGAATTATCTTAAGCATATCCCCTAGGAGTGTCGTAACCAAGAGTATTATAAGGCTCATTATCGTGTACTAGGATAACCCAGGTCAAGCCCGATACTCCTTGTTGGATCCTTCACTCCTAGGTACATATCTGTCAGAACTTCCTCTACCTGCTCATATTTAGATAGGGATGTATTACTTAGAAAATTAACCAAATCTCTACATTACCAAAATTGTAGGAAGTTCTTCTATACTATTCCTCAAAGTCTATCTTAGTGTAAAGTTATCTAATAAGAGTTTTTCTAAATCTAGCTTCCATGGTTTGTAATAATCTTCTTCTAATACTAACTGTGATGCCCTAACCCTAGTTACCCAAAATCGGTGAATTATTATATAACATTTTCATGATCACAAGACATCATGTACGGAAAGACCGATCAGTTTAAAAGCCTGGGAAGTACTAGATATATACATAAGTAGTACCATACATTATGAAATAAAAAACAACAACATAATTTACCCTTTAAACACACTCATATTGTAATGTCCTGGAATTTCTGTATAATTTTTTTAATTATATGAAATTATTTCGAGACCATAGAATCTGAAGACGCATGATTCTATGGCTCGGAGTGCCCAAATTGATCTGCCAAATGTTTTTTAAGCTTAAATTTGCAAGCATAAGTAGTTTTCCTTAAAATTTTGAATACCATTTAAATGTTTTCTCTGATTAAAAATATGAGGGCACAATTGCATTTAGAATGGCGGGTTTACCCTAGGTATGACTTAAGTTTAGTCAGCACATGCCTCCTGTGAGAAAACCCGAAAATTTAATAACCATAAATAAAATATTTAAATAAATTATATTTATTTTTCAAATTCTTATAACTCACAAATCGTAACGAGGATTGAAAATCCAAGACCACCTCTAAGATCGTTTAGATATGCTCCCTTTAGGAAGATACTAACTTTGGCCGGTGAAGGTCACCAGTAAAAGTTATTATTTTCCTGTAAATAAAATAATTAAGTGACAATTATTTTATTGTAAAATCCATAACTTCAAAATGGTAACTCAGATTTCAAATCTGAGAGTACCATTGAGTTTGTTGGGGTGTGTTCTCCTTATGCAGATCCTAACCTTGACTAGCGCAGGTCGAGGGTGAAGGTTATTAAATTATTGAACTTTTTTAAGGTACGTTCAGTAAACACATGAGAGGCATTTTCTAACTTTTGAACTGGTGCTCTGATTAAAAATTTGAGAGCATCGTTGAATCCATAGTTCCATGATTCACATAAGGGAGGCTTTACTTTAACCATAGTTGGTATGGGAAAAAGTTGTGTTTTGTGACTTTTTAGAAGAAATGAAATGAAATAATTTTATTATTTTATTTTTCTTTCATATCCATCAAAGGAAAAGTGGGGTATGGGACCCACGATGTGTCAAGACAATAAATGGATTGACCAATATTTATTATGTAATGACATCGTTGGGGAATTAGGAATGTTTATAATTAATGAGCCCCCATTAATTCACCACATCATTACTTATCCTCCCCCTCTTATATTTAAGTGAAGCTTGGGTAGGGGTATCGATATAGCTTCACCAATAAACAAAGTTCTGAAGGAGTGCTGGGATTCAAATTCCTTAGAGGATAGAGTCGGCCCTAGAGAGCGGTGACAAGCGACACTGAAACCCCAAACTGAAGGATGATGTGAAAGTAGCATCGTTGGAAGACTGTGGTGGGAACGGATATCATTGATCCACCTTCAAGTGAGGATGTTCTCCAATGGGTTTATGAGGTATGGGTTTTGTGTTCTTGTTTTGAATTCAAGTAAATTTATTTAACCCCCTTTATCCCCCCTTGTTTATGAGCGAATGCGGAGGGCGCATGCATAATGAACATGGCCCGATCCCTCCTTCACTTTGCTAATATTACACCCTCCAAGGAAGACCTTCGGAGCATTGGAAATGACCGGCTACAAAAGAGGTCATGCGCCGATGCACGCTGCAAGAGGAGGCCACGACACAGATTTGCGAAGGTCATCAAATCGGCTGGCACTAGCCAGCCACGGAGGTGGTGCGGCGCGCCGTCGCGCGCCGCCAGTGAGAAAAGTGTCACAGCTCGTCAGCTGCAGCAAACAAAGGAGGCAACCGACATGAAAGACGGCCATTCAAAGGGAGGCACTGCAACCGGCATGCCGCTGGCGACTGAGAGCCACGACCGAAGACACAATAAAGGTTGAACCCATTCCTCCGGTGGGTTCTGCAGTGATTGAGCAGTGCCCACGTGGTGCCGCCGCAACACAAACAAAATGGCCTCTGGGCCGTTCGGGAGTTCGGGAGACCGAGAGGTCACACCCTCCATGCTGGATAGGGTGGACCCCACAGCGTGCGACACTCCCCCTCAGACTAGACCGTTCCCTACCTCGGTTCGGGTTGCGCTCCCCCACAGACCGGGCCCCCACCCAAGCGGCCCGTCGCCCTACCGAGCCACCGCTATAGCGGGCTGCTGCCCTACCAGGCCGCCAGCCCTAGCAAGCCGCCGCCTTTTCAGGCCGCCCTTTTGCGAGCTGGGCCTCCCCTTTGCAGGCCTCCCTATTTGAGCCGGGCCACCCTTGCAGGCTGCCCTTTACAGGTCAGGCCGCCCTTGCTGGCCGCCCATTGCGGGACTCCCCCCTTTTAGGGTGGAATGGACCACGACCCAATGATCTGATTTCACCACGGCCCTGCCCAGACCGGGTCAGGCTGGGTCAGTCCGACAGGGTCGGATAGGACCCGGGACCAAAAACTTTTAAAGAAAAATAACATGGGATCTAGGTATCCGTTTGACGAACCGCCTATGGAATTGGGACCCTTGGATCGAGAAGATCCTTTTTGGTATACTCCACATGGATTTTGGAGATAGTTGGAGTATTACTGGGTTGGATCAAACCCAAATCCAACTGGGCCATCAGAACTAAAACGCTTATAACTCACAGACCGAGCGTCTAATTGGCCCACCATCTATCACGTTTGAACCCTTACGACATTGAGGTCCTTTGGGTTACACCTTTGTGGAGTTTAGTGGAGTAGAGGTTCAACTAATATCTCGAGGGTGTATACTACATTACTGAAGCGTGCTATGAGCAGGAATCCAGTGTCTGGTAGTGAGGTAGAGGTTGGAGACAGACCATACGGAAGAGAGAACCGAGCGATCCTGTGTGGGTCATCACCAAGAGGTCCTATGTAGATTAGCACCCAGTCGTCCTGTGTAGATCAGCACACAGTGGTCCTATGTGGATCAGCACCTAGCGTTCCTCTATGGATCAGAACCTAGCGGTCCTGTGTGGATCAGCCCCTTGCGACCCGATGAGGACCAGCATTAGAGTGGCACGTCGTGGTTCAACGATATACTGATCCTGGACAGATCAGATTTAGTGTGGGTCATTTCGGGGGTTAGAACCTATCGACTCTGGGTGGGTCAGATCCTATTTGGATCATTTTGGGGGTTAGTTACCTATCGATCCTGTGTGGTTCAGACTCTGTATGGCCATAAGTAGTGCCTCTTGAAAGAATAATATGATCTAGCTTCATGAATAATCATATGTACTTCTATACTTTACTAAAAACCTGGATTGAGTTGAGAATCTGTTTGAACTATGTCTTTTACCCGTGTGGTACTTTTACCTTCGTGGTACTATCTTCTTGGTGATACCTATGTGGTACTTTTACCTTTGTGGTACAATCTTCATGGTGAAACCTGTGTGGCACTTTTACCTTCATGGTACTATCTTCTTGGTGATAACTGTGTTAATCTTTTACCTTTGTGGTAGTATTTTAATGGTGATATATGTGTGGTACTTTTATCTTCATGGTGATATCTTCGGGGTGATACCTGTGTAGTACTTTATCCAATGTGGTACTTCTATCTTCGTGGTGTTACCTGTGTGGTACTTCTACCTTCGTGGAGTTACCTTTGTGGTATTCTTCCCTCATGTATGATATCAGTATATCTTGATAACTTAGTTATATGTATGGGAATATACCTAAGTAGAGTTGGATGTCTTTCTTTGTGGTTTTTACTTTGTGGAACTTTAGGAGACCAATGGGGTCTTGGGGTCTCTACTGAGTATCGTTATTCTCACCCCAGCACGGGCTTTTGCCACACATTGTTGTGTCTTGTGCAGATGACGTATAACATTGATCGAAGCTAAGGGAGCCAGGACTGGATAGTGCTCGGAGGTGGACCATTTGGCCTGATGTGACGTAGGGACTACTGGTCATGAGCTGTACCTACCCTCCAGGTAGCATCCGTTGTGGGCGATCCAGGAGTTGCTTTTCACCTTTCCAGCTGCTTTTTAATTTTCAGTTGTACTTGTACATTTCCAGTTGGGCTTGTATTTCAGACCCTTTACTTTCAGCACTCTTTTACTATAGCTGTTTACATCAGGGTTTCTTCTTGTTGTGTTCATAGACTATGTGTATGTATAGTTTAAAAGTCAATGCCTTCCCATTATAGGGATATGCCTTTCCGGTGCTAGTCGTCAGCCCCTGGACTATGGAAGGTGGGATTGGAGAAGTCACGGCACGGGCCCCAGGGGACGGATTGTGACACATAAACCATAGACTATCCCTACAGGTCAATCATAATATACATAATCACATCTAGAGAAAAAATAAAACATAATAAAGGGGTGATCTTAGAATATTAGTAAGGATAACAATATAGTTAAAACTTTTATAAATATGAATTAAAATTTAAGGAAATGTATAAGACTAAAACACAATCCTTTTAAACATAAAATTCAGCATAATATGGAAAACATAAATCAAATAATTACATTTACTTATTCACAAGGATATTCTACGAGTCAAATAATCACCTGTAATATCAATAGCTAATTTCATAATGATGGAATGCATAATGCCGGACATTATAAACACGTAGTCAAGGCCTCTATCCAAGACTACAAATAATATTTTGTCAAGGCCTTGTGCTAAGACACTATTTTGTCTCATGAGAACTAATGATGCATCGAGGAGCTATAGCGGGCTCCAAACGTCACTTAATAATTTTAAGGAATTCCTCATATGAAAAGGTTGAAACATAACATAAACATTCGTATAAAAACATTCATAAGAAATGATAATACTTTAATATACACCATTAATGGTATAAAAATAATAAATACACATTCAAACATATCAAAAAACCTTCAATACAATATGGAATATTGTATCATAATATATCAACTTCAAACAATTGTAAAATCCATTAATGGATATTGACATAGATGAAATCAAAACTATTTGAGAGAAATATATCTTTGTATTTTGAAATCATTTAAAAGTCACATAATTATAAAAGAAAACATTTATTTTGAAAATATTTTTATAAGCTTGTAAGGGAATATTTGAAGGTGTTATAACTACAGAAAATAGACGCACTCGCTGTATATGTTTAAAAAACATTCTTTCCTTAATTTTTCAAAAAGGACATAAAGTTCCTTGTCTGGAAAGCGGTAGAAAGAATTATATCAAACCATTATAAAAAAATCCAAACAATGGTATAAATAAATTTAATCCATAGTCTAGTAAATAGTAAAAATGTTTTGAAGTACATTTTTATGAAACACAGATGTCGAGGATAAAGGAGTCCTAGTAGATACTTACGTATAAACAACCTTGAATAAATAAAGAGATAGTAAAATTAACCCTTAACTTGTACTTTTACTTAGTAGATGGTATGTTAAACTCTTTTATAATGGTTAATTTTTTTTATTAAATTATATACGAACAATATACCTAACTAGGTTATCATATATGACCTTCTAATATTGATTTGTTAATAATAATTTAGTAGTATCATTGTTTCGGGTGTTAACATATTCATTTTACTGTATATGTTTTGTTACATATGTAATGTGTTTTATGGATAGGATGTAATTTATTCATATACAGAATGATATTAAGTTATTAAACATTATTTTTAATCATTAAATGAAAATTACTCTTAAATGGTTATGATGGGGAATGAATCTCATCGCGTTCGTGGAGACGGTAATCCTTTCGTTCGCACAAGAGACAATATCATTATATTTATGGTGAAATCATATGTAATTGGATGGTATATTATATATACAGAATCATTCACATGTTATATTTATTATTTAAATCAACTATACTAATTATTATACCCATCCAAATAATTAAGTGTGGAATAACAAACTACACCACGACGTGGAGATGGTAGGTCGTACGTACGTACGTATGGTGACATTTTCATTCATAGGATAGATAAAATAATGAATATTGTTTTACCATATTTATAATAACTTCAAATTATGTATATTGTACTGGTTTTATAATTTTTTTATGGAAACAACAAATAAAGAGGAAGTCAAAGAAGAAGATAACTTTGAAAGAGGGGATGAAATTATTACCTCTTCTTCTGGTGCTTCCTTTTGATTTGATCAAAAGGGATCTTTAGGTTGGCTTTCTGATGAAAGGAATACCTCTTGGATGATTTGAGGGTATTATGGAGGATATTTGAGCAAGGTTTTGCTGAGCCAAATGGCTTTATAGGTGTGAAATTAAGATAAAGAGAAGTTCCCTTTTATAAGAGAGGTGAGGGGAACCATAGGAAAAGCTTGAAATATTATTTTATTATAAATTAATTTTCGATTTTTAAAGTATCCAAAAGAATTTAATTCAAGGATAAAGTGGGGATGTGTCTAAAACACTCAACCAATAGGTTTTAGATAGGTTTTGGTCACCATATTAACCTTACCTTTTAAATTTAACTCTTAGTCATATAGTTTAACTTTTTCCATGTATTCTTGTATTAATATAATAAATGGTTAATAAACATTCAATAAAAAAGACCAGAAAACTCCATGTGGTTCATTATTGACATATATAACCCTATCCATGTCCTTTTTCTGGACCGTATATTTTTACCAATATTATATCATTTAATAATATAGTATTTGTTTTAAAAACTCATTTATGTGAATTTTTATACTATTTGGTATTTTGTTTTTGTTAAAGTCATAAAAACATTATCACATCAAAAAAATTATTTAATCCACCCTAATATGTCATATGAACCTAGAGAAATAGTTTAATTCATTAAAAGTCAAAATTTACATTTATTTGGATATATATAATATCAATTATTTTATTTTTCCATTAATAAGGTAATTACTGCATCATCAATATGTCATAAATATGTTTAATTATTTAATTTCTAAAAATGAAAAATAAAATACCATTATGTAGTAAATCATCTTAGCTTTCTAATTAATATTTATTTTCAAATTTATCTTATGTATAATCCTATATTTAAAATGTTTTAGTTATGAAAATTTGCATTTAACACTTTTAAATCTTTTTTAAATAAAATAATAATAAATGTCTTAATCTAATCCAAGTGGCTCTAAAAAGATCATATTTTATTCCTAAGGTTAAATTTGGTCGAAATACACTTATCCAATAGAATTAGGACAAGTGTTAGGGTAATTATAATATCATTTTTACCTTTAAATACCCTATTTACTTTTAACGGTGGAAAATAAAATTCAAATGTTACTATTCACCAAAAATTATTTTCATCTTATTGAACCAAGTTTTACTTACTCATGTCAACCGCATCTCTCAGATATTTGAAATTCAATTCACAAAAGCGGTAAAATTACATTTTACGCAAATTTGCAAATGTTCCTAGAAGGTGGGTAAAAGATGGTAAACAGTTCAATAAAATATTATATATCTAACCTTATTATAAAATGAATCTAATGAATTATGTTGAAATTATATAGTTATTATGTATCTATTTTGACATAAACTAAATATAAATAAAATAATTAATTATTTAAATAAAATTCGGTTTTAAATAATAACACTGTGTTCATTCACTATTCATCCAAATTGAAAGTTTTCAGAAAAATACCAATTATTCACCCTAAGCTAATTCTAAAATTATGAATCCATGAAAAAAGTCCATTTTGAAAAATAAAATTTACAAAATTTTAAAAAAGTGGGTATTACTATTCATAACGACTAGTTTGATTGGTCGTGGTGTGCTAGAACTCGAAGTTGCGTACAACACAAACTATTACATTAATCTAAGAGAAGCGTACCATGGATGTTTGGGGTATTACAGGTCGATCCAGTCTATAGCCCAGTGGGCTGAGCCTGCCCCAACCCAGCCCAACCGGGCTGGCCTATGCTAGTTCGGGCTGGGCTAGGTTGACCTGAACCGGGTCAGGTCGACCCAGGCTGGGTCGGGCCAAGTCGGTCCGACCGGACCCAGACCCCTCTCGGGACCAGAAACGGTTAAGTGACCATATCTTGTGAACCGAGCATCCTTTTTGACGAAACATCTACAGGGATGGGATCCTTGGAGAGAGAAGGTTTTTTTGAGATAATCCATGAGAGTTTTGGAAAATGTTGGATTATGGCTGGGTTGGATCGACTATGAATCCAACCGGACCCTCGGCACAAAAGTGCCTATAACATACAGACTGATCCTCTAGTTGACCTGCCATCTATTGTGTTGGAACCCTTATGATGTGATAGATCATGGGGTAACATCTATATTGGAATTCGTGCGAGTTGAAATACGTCAGATGGCATGAGGAGTAGTTCTCCCAAAATCAAGCATACGTTGAGTGTGAATCCAGTGGCTGGCAGTGAGGTAGAGGTTGGAGACAGATCATATAGAGGTTAGTACTGAGTGATCTTGTGTGGGTCAGCACCTAGAAATCCTATGTTAATCAGAACCGAGAGATCCTATGTGGATTGGAAGTACGCGACCCGATGAGGACCAACCTTAGAGCGGCCCATCATGGATCAGTGACATACCAATCCTGTGTGGGTCAGATCTTGTGTGGGTCAGTTCTCAGCGATCCTATGTGGGTCAGCACATATCAATCCTGTGTGGGTTAGATTCTATGTGGGTACTGCGGGGGTTAGTACCTATCGATACTAGGAATATCAGATCATGTGTGGTTCAGCGGAGGTTAGTAACTATCGATCCTGTGTGGGTCAGACTCTGTATGGTCAGCAGTAGTGCCTCTTGACAAAATAAGATGATCTAGCTTCTCAACTAATAATCTGTACTTTTGTGATTTACTTATACCTAGTTTGATTTGTGTCTATTACATTGTGATTTTTGATTGAGATCATGCATTTTGGTTTTCCTTTGGAGAATTCTGTGAAACCTTTGGGGGTCTCGGGGTCCCTATTGGGTATTGTTATACTTAGCCCTGCACGGGCTTCTCCCACACCTTTTTGTGTCTTGTGAAGATGATGAGAAGCTTGGTTGAGACATGAGGGAGCCAGGACCAAATGGTACACGGAGGAGATTAGCTGACATGGAGAGCAGTGGAGATGATCTGTACCTACCCTTCTGATAGGATCCACAGTGGATGATTCCAAGAGCAGTTTTTCTGTTTTTCAGTTGTAGTTTTACCTTTCTGTTGAGCTTGTATTACATCCCCTTTACTATCAGTACACACCTTTACTAATGCATTTTGTAATTCGTGGTTTCATCTTTTTGTGTTATTGTAATGTGTGTTTGTATAAGTTTAAAGGCATTTCTTTCCCGTTTTAGGGATATTCCTTTCCGGTGATAGTCACCAACCCCTGGCCTATGGAAGGCGGGCTTGGGGTAGTCACAACATAGGCCCTGGGGGATGGGTCATGATATCCAAGGTCTTAACCAATATCTATAAATATATGACTAGGTAACTAGAAAGAAAATAATTCATCAAACATATTATGATCAATAATATATATAATGTAGAGTAGACAATGATCGTACATCTAGCCATTCTGGGAGCCTCATGTTCATAGGACTCAATTAATTATATCTATCCACATCTCAATCCACCAGATCCCTACACCTAGAATTAATTACATGGGGGAGCTAGTGGTAATAGGATAAACTAACTACCACCTCAGGCTTTTATACCTTCACCTCTACCATATCCATTACCCTGAAGACCTCCTTTCTCCCACGACTATATAAACCTAGGTTATCCCTCAACCATCTACCTATCATCCTAATGAAAAGTCCGATAATCATGGGAAATATTTCCCCAACTATAGAATGGGAAAAACCACTTCTACCTCAACTTTCTCAATCCATCTTGAGATCCATAAACCACATATACTTTGTTCTGGGATCATTTTGGGAACTTTCTAGAAAACCCAAATCCCTAAGACTTATATCTGCTACAAGTTATCAAGTTCTATTATCCTAGGTGTCAACTACTAGCATCCAAAATAAGTTTCTTCTTTGTTAATAAAATATACATAACTAATTATTTATCATGAACTCAATCATAAGTGGTAATGTAAAAGGATATCACCGAATCCCTAATATCTCTACATAATCCCTTCTCATAAATTCATTCCCGAATTAATGAATACCAGACCATATCCAAGGAGTATTGTGAGAGTTCATTAAACCCCTCTGAATACTACACCATGATCATTATACATTTATATAGATAAAGGATCTATTATATGAACATTGATAAAAATGTGGCAGAATAGAACTCCTCCATGAAGTGACGCTCGAAATATGACTACGAGAGAGATGTATCATTATATGACTAATTGAAAAAATAGCACCATCACCTGGAAAAACACTAAAGATGACTCACTGTGAGGACTTCTATCTAATCTTCAAGAATCCTCAAAAGGTTTAAAACATGGGTGACTACCTCTAGGAAGTCCTCATTCAACCGGTGGTCTAAATCTCCCTAAAACCTTGGAGGATTCTTCCTCTAGAGTTCATGCAGTGCACTCATACTGTGTGCATCCACATCTTGTACGGATGGCTCTACCAAATTTTCAAGGGGTCATGGAATGTATGGAAAACCACAAGGAGGAACCACCTATGGTACTATTACATGTACCATAGAATCCCCATTCAGAAGATCGTCTATATTATCACACAATGGAACCCTAGATAGTTGTCTATGAAAAAGAATCATAATATAAACATGATATACTAGGGTAAAAGAGTATATTTAGATAGATTACTCAATAAAGAAATTGAAACCTCACCCCTTACTATATAATTTTTTTAAAAAGTCTTTTTTATTGAACTAGTTTCTATATGTACTAAGTCAAAAAATAGGTTATTAGAGTCTCGGTGAGTGGAAACATCAAAAACTACCCCAATACGATATTTTGATTCCTAAATGATGAACTCAAAACACTTTTGTTCTATAAACATAAATCTAAAACTAATCTCGTTACTAGAGAAAAGGCTATGTTACGGTCCTTAGATTGAACTAAATCCTCTGATACAACTCTATAATAATCCAACCCACTAGGGACCCCATGGAAAGTGATAAGCATTGTATGACTTCCCCAAACCTTCCTCTAAAAGACCATGGGATAGTGACTAGCACCACGTTGGCATAACCCATACATGGGAGGCCTTAGCATAATATACATGTACCCATGAACAATTCTCTAAGACCATACATGGATGATAAAGTAAAATCCACTGATACCATAAATTCATGGGAAAAAATCTATCCCAAATCAGAGTATGATAATAGTACTGAAATCAACAAAGTGGCCAAATAAAATCACAACAAAAAATGAAAAAGAGTTCAACCTTCTCAGAAGGATGAGACTACTATAAAATTAAACCACCCAAAAGTCACCTTGATCTATCTAGCCCAACTATGATCCACCTTCTCCTTATACTCTTATGATACCATCAAAATGGATACCATCTGCATAAGATATGATATTTGAGGGTACTTTCCATACTAGATTGAGTATAAAAATACCGTTTAAGATTTCCCAATGTCACTAAACATAATTCACCACGATTTGTCTATAAATAATGAAATATTGTAATAAAAATAACCCAGATATAAAACCACTCTCAACTGGTCTCAACCGACACTACAAGCCACAATATACTTTTTAAGTCCTCTAGGTAATGCTCGTTAAGGGAGTTCTCACTCCCTAATCCATGAAATCACTGGTGATGCTCTTTCCAGAGGCATTTATCATTAGGACTATCAGAGAAAGTACACATAGGATCTCAAGAATATATCACCATACAGGTTGGGGATCAAACCCAAGACCATATGAGAAATCACCAAATCTATTAGTTGTACCTTATAGATTTGGGATCGATTCCATGTGCAGGGTGGTCAAACTAATGCCATAATCTTTTCCTATGGATGATAGTGGATACCACCCTAGTCTCATAGATATATCCACTAAAGTATATCCAATAATTTACTTGTAGAGGGATCTAAATACTTTTTTTAGGATGTAACGTCTCACTATACCATCATGGGAAAATACCCAGGTATATAACCCAACTGAACATGGTATATATTGAAGATACAAAGTGCTACAATCCATCATTGGGTAAGTACACAACATGTGCTACACAATTCATTATAATGACCCATACTTTACCCACATATATATTTCATCCAAATAGATGAATATTAATTACATAAAATAACAAAACCATACTAGTATTATGTTGTTTTAGTGTCTTTGGAAAGTTGAAAGCATAAAAAACTAATTCACAAAACATGTACATAGTATCATATTTATTCCTTCATAAATAGGACCCTTTTTGAAATATCAAACACAATAACTTTATTCATGTCCAAGAGAAAATAAACTTGTTAAAATGGTGAGCAATAATGATTGGTATGAATAATAAAAGGAGATATTATAACATAATCATAAATTCATAAGAATATAAACAAAATATTTGAAAATTATATCCTATATATCAAATATCATGAAACTGTGTCATTTAAATAAACATATAACTTCATAATACATGAATCATAAAAGAAACAAAGAACATATCCCATGAGATCATAAAATAAGACATGAAATTTTAGATTACACATAATTATAAGAAATAATTTCCATAGTAGTAAAGGATTATTTCCCAGACCATCGTAGAAAACACAGTCCCTGACAAAACTGGATTTACTCCCTGTTCCATCCATGTATTATTGAATCGAGTTTACTTATCCTTCTAGTCATGTCTATCTCACGAGATATAAATCCTTACCTAATTAATTAGATGGAGATATAGCCCCCACCCATCACATAATTATAACCATAAATATTTTTTTCCATGTAAACATAAATCAATCATATTATCATAACCCATGAATGTAAATGTATTTTCAAAATATTTCACCATTTCATAACTCATGTAAAATAAGGTTAATTCATATAATTAATGCAATAATAAGTATTAAACATCCAAAGAAAGAATAATTATGGTATTCATGGATCATATCCACCAAAAATCATAATAAATATAAAATAATATTACATTAAATGGAATATTATTTTGAAAGATCACATAATATAAATATCGAGGATAATATGATTTAATATTTTTAAAACATTATTTTAATGCCACACAATGAAAAAGGAAACCATTTTCATTGAAAAGAACCTTATAATCTTATAATGGAACCCTAAATTCTTTAAGGTGTCATGAAACCATAAAAATTAGATTATAAAAAATAATTTAAAAATTATTATTTTTGTATTTTTCCTAGAAAAGTAAAAAAGGTACCTCATTTTGAAATGGATTAAAAGATTCCTTCCATATAAATTAGAAAAAATTCACACATGGGTAAAAAAGAATTTTGAAAATTATATAAGAATAGTAAATTTTTTTAAAACATTTCTATGAAATGATGGCATAGAAGATAAATATTCTCCCACATATACTTACATATAAAAAAAATTGAATAATAATAAAATTGTGAAATTTACCCTTACCAAAGGCCTAATTTCCTCAATACATATACGAAACTACTCTATAATGGTTTATATAATGTCATGAATTTATAATAGAAACATATTTATATATATGATATCAAATATTACCCTCTTACATCAACTTATCATTCATTTGTTAATAATTTTTCGTTATTACCCTTCTTTTGAGTGATAACTGCTTCATTTTCCTATAAAAGTTTCATCTTTTAAGTCTCAATAATTGTTCATAGAATATTGTTTCATCATATCCAGAATGATAATAAGGTAATATATATCATATTTATTCATTATATGTATTTATATAATTATTCATTAATTTTGAAAATGGAAACTGAATCACATCGTGCTGTGGAGACGGTAGGCCATACGTACGCATGAGAGACAACATTATTCTCTTAATGGTGCAAGGGGAAGGAAGTGGATAGTATATTGATTTTTTTAGAATAAATATAATGTTATAAGTATCATATATATATATATATATCTATTATTTAAAACATTATTCCCATCCATGTAAATTGGTGGTGGGAAAACAGATTACACCACAATATGGAGATGGTAAGATGAACGTACACATGAATTGGGCTTTAATTTTTTATTAGATTGATAAAAAGTGGAATATAGTTTTAATATAATAATAATAAAACCACATAATATAAATTATAATTTATTTTTATACTTTACAATGGAAAAAACACATTAATATAAACTATAAGAATAAATAAACTTGAAAGAGTCGATAAAGACGATTACATATTATTTGGTGAACTTCCATTACATATCTTTGTATGGAAACTAGTTTTTGTATTTTGAGATGAAAAAACTTATAAAATATGTATAGGGGTGTTTATAATAGAAATTTTTAGAGTATAGTAGATATTTAAGGCTGAAAGTGAAGTGATGAAGTGATAGAGGAGGTCTCTTTTAATAATTTAATCTTTTCAAAAAAAATCAAAAGATTAAATTAAAATAAATTAATTTTCACCCCAAATGACACTAAATGGACATGGATTCAAGTATATTATATAGTAATGTTGTAATATTATCTAACAATATATTTTGGACATGTTTTGATATTATTTTAAATCTTATTATTTTGATTAACCCTTAGAAAGTGTATTTTAATGTTAACTACAGTAACAATGTTTTACACCTTAAAAGAATTTAATTTTTACTTATGTGATGTAAATTTCACCATAAAAATTCAATAAATGAAATTATAGAAAATATTATAAATATTTTTAATCTTTTAATATGTTATAATATTTTTAAATAATTTAGTAAATTGTTATTTTGATAAGATATCATTTGTTTCGATTTTGAAAATATTATTTACATGGAATATTAAAAATATAAATATAATAAGTTAATTTATATCCAAATATTTTATTATATCCCTAATAGGTCAATATCATCTAGAAATGTTTCTTATCAGGTTAATTATCTAATATTATATTCATTTTAATGTTTTTATTAACATCTATTTGATATTTCCCTTTAAAATAGTTACTGCGTCCGAGTTATGTTAGACTTTTTTGTAATCATTTATTGAATAAATATTATAAATGTATTTTTATAATGTATATAAATATTTTATATTTCAAAAACCTATTTATGATCAAATATATCTCTTGGTTATAGCTATATAAAAATGTTATACTTATTAAAAACCATTTCAAAAAATCGTTTGCAAAAACAATAATTTGATTATTTTTTATCAAAATTAAATAATTAAAATTTCAAAATTATACAAAAGATAATTTTACCGTGTAATGACTTTGAAATAAAATATATTTTTCAATATAAATTAGTATTTTTACTATTCAAATAAATCAATGTTTTCAAAGAATTAAAAATAAATAATTTTAAGATAATTTTCACAATATGAATCAAAAACTGTAATTAAATTTTTGAAGTAACTTTTATATAACATCTAAAAATTAATATTCACTCATAAAATTAAGAAGAAATTGTTTTTGAAGAAACATATTTTTAAAAATAAAATGTTTTTTTCAAAAAATATGTGATTATTTTATAATCACTTACCGATACATTCATATTGAGTTATAACTTTATATTTATTTCAGAAATTTTCCACGGCCTAGTCTATCCCACGATTTGGATATTGTCCTTTTTAGGCATATCCCATATTGTTTTGTAATCCCTAGGCTTTATCGCTCAGACATACCTCAGGAAATGTCCTCAGGAAGGGAGAGGTATCCACCCCACCTTAAAAAGGGGTGATTCGTGCTCCACCTCCTTCTTTGTGGGATTTTGAGAATCCATCCCCTAGAAGGGCCCATTATCCTCACTGGCACATAAAATGGAAATTGTATTTGACACCTTTTGTGATGGACCATTTCAGCCCAAGATCATGATATTGTCCATTTTGTGCATAGATATCGTAGTTTTTCTTTCCTTGGGCTCTGTCCCTAAGGCATCCCTGATGAAAAGTCCTCATAATGGGAGGGGTATCTACACCACCTTAAAAAGGGGTGTTTCATGCTCCACATCCTTCTATGTGGGGTTTCTATAATAGGTTGGGTGATATTTACATTATTCTCACTGGATTCTTGGGGATAAGAAGTTTTATACTGGAAAGGTTGCAATGAATGATGTTTTGAACTGAAAAAAACGAAAAGAATTTTGAAAATTTTCTTCAACCGGATGTGCCACTTTACAAAATGAGTTTAGGAACATAATTTTGATATTCGAAACACTTTGATGTGTGTTTTTTAAAAATACATTAAATTAAATTAAATAAAATTGAAAGTTAAATAAATTTAAAATGAAATTAATGGGAAAATAATAATAATTAAATTTTTTAATAATGACAACAATAATATAATTATTATTATTATGATGATGATTATTATTATTATTATTATCATTTTTTTGTTTAATATTTTAGAAACCCCAAGGGAGGTATTCTCCCCCTCGTGTCCTCTTACAACACCCACTTAGTCTACCACTAGGCCGCATGACACTAGCCTCCCCTCCTACATCAAAAGGCACGATACACCCCTCCCTCTGACTCCTTTCTTCTATAGAATTATTCACCTGAATATCTTGTGATTCTTGGTGAGCTTGAGGTGGTAGGTATATACACCTCATTCTCATACATATCTTCTGTCTATTTTGGTCTTTCTGTAGCCAATACCATTTGGACGAAACCCTAGTTAAAGGGGTAACTCTATTTTGGAGGTTTCTTTAATTTTTAGGGAATTTTAAGGACCCATCATGACTTAAGAGTCCATATTCTAGCATCCTCCACCAAATATGGGGCAGATAAGTTTGATTTCCCTCACCGTTGTAGTTTGGGGTAAGTAACTATACCCACAGATTGGTTTCACACCCTTTATTTGAGAGTATTAAGGTTCATTGGAGTTCATAATAATTTAGTTGTGGTGTGTTGAACCTTTCCAATGAGTTTTTGTGGCTCTTTTAATTGTTGTAGTGGGGTTTTGTCCATATTTAAGGTGTGTGTACATATATAATAAGGTATTTATAATATATATATATATATATTCGATGTACGTATTCCCTCATGGAGTAGGGAATATGTGAATTGTGTTATTGATATATATATATATATATATATATAAAGGTACATACATGCGTGTGTGTCGAGTAGTTCCGGGTGGTCGCCGATAAATCTAGAAAGTGCCATGTGTGACTTGGTTCCTCTTTAAGGAAGGGTCCCTTTTTCTTTTCCTTTAATTTAAATACTAAGTTAATTAAATGGCATGTTGTACATTACTTTGATTTAAATTAATGTATTATAGTAAATAGATTAAATGAAAATACAGTGTAATTTTGAAATAGTGTTCTGAATGAAATAAATGAATGCTTGAATAGAAATGTTATGATTTTATAATAATACCCTTTTATTGGAGGAGCATTACATTCAAGATAAAAACATAGTGTGTATTATTTTATGTTTGTTGGATTATTCATATTGGTGTTTCCTTATCATTTTTATTTGTTATTAATTATTAAAAAGTCATGTTCGTATGCTTGGTCCCTTTTGGTTACATTTGTCAAAGTGGGCACATCCTTGTTGCCCTGACACCTCTCACTTACACTTGAGACTTAAAATGTGGCTACTTTGTCTCAATGAGTTAAATGAAATTTTTTAGTTAAATTTTATGGTTAAGGTGAATTGGGAAATAGGGTATAATTTCATAAGGGTAATGAACATGAAACCTACAGAACTAGTACCATAAAATCAATTCTCTATGGTTAATAAAATTGAGTGAGAATTACCTTGAGTAGTATTACTCATTCAAAATGGGGTTCCTCTTATAAGTGTTTTAGATATAATGATTTGGATAACTTATATTAAATTATTTGGTTTTTTCTATCATGTTTGTTGTGACCATCGCTTATATAAAAACCTGTTTGGGGTATTCTCCTTTTCTCTTGGACCTCTGTTTGGGTGTGCCCAACCTAAATAGATTTTTTGACTAACACCTTGAGTGGAGTTTCACCTTTTGGTTAATGTATGGAACCATGGAATATTTTCCTATATTTAAAACATGATTTAATAATGGGAATTGAACTATAGACTAGGACATTGAAAATTTATATGACAAGTTCTTATTGTTTAGTCTTGTGCACATGATTGTGTTTGTATATTGTTTTTCCCAAATTGGTTTGGCTTGGTTGTATAAAATACAGGATCATGTTTAATAGCTTGATACCATTATATGTCATTGATGACATATTGTTAAAGGCATGATAATTCCATGTGACTCTGGTTGTATTTCATTGTTTGATCTTATGTCTTTTTTCTAAGCCTCTTTCTTGAACCATTCTTCTGTTTATTAATTATTACATAGTGATCTTGATCAGTGTCTTGGGTTAATTTTTTTATAAATTCCTTATTCGATGTTGATGGATTGGATTATTTCACATGATAGATTAAACATATTTTGGCTCATGATACTTTATTTATATCATGATTTATGTATATGCTTTATAGATGATTTATGTATTGATATTTTCCTTACAATGTGCCTTGGAAACAATGGTTCACTTGGATATGGGATGGGTAAGATCACGGGTTCTGTGTTAAGGACACATGGATGGACTCGTGTTCTAAGGTGTTTATACCATGATGTGCAAGGGAAGCAGTGTTTTAGGCTCTCTAGGTAAGGGATCCCCTAGGCATTCTATTGTACTAATGGGTGATACTGGTTACCTAAGGGGAAACTAAGGATAGACCCATTGTCAAGTTGTCTATGCCTAGACATGGGTGATACTCAGTCCCTTATGAGCAATACCCATGAAAAACACATGGTTACTATAACATGAGTGATACTTGGACCTTAGAATGGATCACCTGGGACGGGCTTTATGGCATTGGATATTTTAAATGGATGTACCATAGAGATACCTCATTGACATGCTCAAACTCCACTACTAGATTTTATGGATTGATTGAATTACATTGATTTATTTGATTTGTTACTTTCTTGTGTTATACTTTTTGCTTATTTTTATATTAGATCATGAACTTGTGTCTTTTCTCTCTTTCTTATTAGCATACTTACATGATGACATGGGAATTAGACCCCAATCTTATGAAAAATCTTGGTGGTACACTTCTTTGTGTCACCTTATTACATTTGGAATTGGTACACATATTATGATTTCACATATACCTCCTTTATAATTTATATCTTAGGCCAATGTAGGTCGTGTGGGATGGGTGTCTGTTTAAGAAACAGAACCACGTTTTTTATTAATTGTTCTCACTCTTCATTTATTTTGTATGACACACTTATTAATTAATATTGAATTGTCTGGATTGGGATAGAACCCATGGGTTCTAACCTACTATGATTTATATCTCAGATCCCATTTAAGTACCCCTAGTACCTGAGTTGACCTTATAATTTTAGGATCTTGGTTGTTTGTTTTATTTCTTGTACCTATGAGTTTGGAACAAAGGATCAAGCTGGAGCTCGGGATGCTCATGGAGATATCCCATGTGGATTTGATTTCTTTTATTTATTATTGTACAATATTTTAAATAATTATGTATTTTGTACTTCTTCCCATCATGTATCAATACCATTTCATTCATTCATCTATTGTATCAATAAACATTGACCACTTTTGTTCAGTTGTGTCAAATCTATCTTCCGCTACTTTGTCAACTATTTGTTACTGTTTCTGTTACTATATGTTCTCATTATGATTTTGATATCAAATATATATTGTTAATATCTAGGAATAATCCAATCTATAAGTGCATAGTCTTCCCATGGAAATACCCAAGGCCCTTTCTACTAGTCGGCAGCCTATGGCATTTGGGGAGATGCACTTGAGTTCATGTGACCCACCAGTACAATTATCAGTTTGATGGTTAGCCGGTTTGGGTTATTACAACATAGTTATTCATATTTATTCTCTCAAATTTAACAAATAGTCTATAATGGAAATTTTAAACTAATAATATTTTAATAGTGCCTCATGGTCCATTTAAACAAGGTGTTGCATGTAACAAAAGCTAACAAAGAATTCAAATTATTTAAACAGATAAATTTCATAAAAATAATAGGGTCATACATTCAATCCTATAAAATTCATTTATCCCTAAAAATAATTCACTCTGATATAAAAATATGTGGGTACCTCTACCTCATTATATTCTCAGGTACCCACGTAGCATCCTCAAATTGATGGTTTGACCATAAAACATTAACCAAGAAAGTGGTCCTATTTAATAGATGATTTTCTCTACAATCCAAAATCTATATTAGTTTTTCTTCACAAGAAATTACATTCTCTAGTGGTATGACTTTTGTGTTTAGTATATGTGAAGGATAATGTATGTACTTCCTCAAGAGAGATACATCAAACACATTAGGAACTTGAGAGAGGTTTGGGGAAGTACCAATCGATTAGATACCTCCCCAAAAGGACCCAAAATTTCAAAAGGATAAATATACCATGAGAATAGGTTTAACTTCATTCCATATATCATTACACTCTTTTGGGTAGATATTTGAAGAAATAACATGTCACCCACTTTAAACCCTAGGAAGTTTCATCAGTTCTCACCACAACATTTTTGTCGAATTCGAGTTTCTCTTTTGTGTTGTTAAATAGATCTAAACTTATTTATCATTTACTTTACTAGATTAGGTCCCAATGGATTTCTTTCCCCAACATTATTCCATCATGTTGTACTTTTTTAACTTCCAACTGCATATGAACTCATATGGATCTATCTTAAAACTGGATTGAATTTTATTATTGTAAGTGAATTCCACCAAAGGGAGGTCTTGATCCCAACCTCCTTTGTGGTAAAACTTAGATCCCAATCAGATACAATGGAATGTGGTACTCCATGTAATCATAAAACATCATTTATATTTATTCTATCATGATGATAATGATAGAAATATTATCTGATAATAATGATGTGTTTCGATTTCAAATGGGGATCAATTATAACCCATATAAAATTATGGACTTTAGATGTTTTGGGACATCTGATGAAAAAAACCATGGTGATGTTTCCCAATTTCTTTAATGGTGTGGCTAATGGTTGTAACATAAACATATAATTATTTATCTTAGACTTAATATGAATATAGTACAAGCACCCAGAAACATACTCTACAATATATCTCTTCATTCCATTCCATAGATAATAATCTTTCAAGTCTATATACATCTTGGTGATTATAGGTTTAATAGAGAATGATCAACAATGAACCTCATCCATCAACGCCTTCATTAAATATAGTATGGTAGCGACACAAAAAAGGTTCTTTAACCTAATTATTCTATCATAATCATGTTTTAAATTAGGAACATTTCTCTACTACCATTTCATATCTACATCTTTCTTTTAGACTACCTTAATCATCAGTTGTATAGATTAATGAACATTCATTTGAATAAGAATAGATTTATACCCTTCCTTTAATATTTCTAGATCCATCCATTGAAAATCCATAAATATTGGATCATTTTTTATTCTCATCATAGATAGGCTAGTATGGTAATATTGACTCAAATAATCCACCACCTTGTTCTCTTTCCCATGGTGGTAATGTATAGAGTCATCACAATCACTAATCAACTACAACTATTTTATTTGTTTCACATTTAGCTCATTTTGAGAGAAAATCCACTTTAATATTTTATAATAAGTATATATTTCACACCATTATCCAAATAGATAATGAATCTATGTCTTTAATGAAAAACATTACCACAAAAAACACAAAATCATTAGTTGGGTAATTTTTCTCATGGGTCTTAAATTTCCTTGAGGTATAAGCTATCACCATATCATTTTAAATGAGAAAAAATACTAACCCCTTATTTTATTCACCACTATAGATCACAAAACATTCTCCACTATAGGGTAGTTTGAGAATAGGTTCACAAAAATGTGACGTCCTGGACCCAGATGTCACTTAACAGGTTCCCTGAGCCCGGTGGGCCACATGACCTCAAGTGCATCTCTCCAAATGCTAGAGGCTTCCTACTAGCAGTGAGGGTCTAGGATATATCCTTGGAGAGACTATAACCTCATTATAAGAGTATATCATAACAAAAGGAATATAAATTAATAGTAATAGCAGAAGTAATATAAATAAACAACGGAAGTAACTAATTCAACGGATAATCAAGAGTAATAATAACTGTATCAACTAGAACAATTATGATGTAATGTATTGTCACTAGAAAACTTGAAAACATTGATACCAGATAGTAGGTATAACATGTTCCAATAAGAGAAGGAAAACAAAGGCTACTCCAAGCATCCCGAGAACCTGCATGATCATCTTCTATCATGATCTATCCTATCAGAATGCAATCAAGTGTTAGAAGTTGTATGCTTCCCTTTTTCAATACCTTTAACCATGTAATATACTCCAGGTACCAAATGGTTCCTAGATAGGGTGTGAGATAAGTCATAATGGTCCACCACCAATGATGTCTATAACATCTGGCCCATGTAATGGAATATTGCAGTGTGCAGGCATGAATATATAAGTAAATAAAGTAGCATTATATAACTATATACCAAAGTACCTACTTCATCCCTCGGCTAGTGTTTAAACAAGTAACCAGCTCATTAATTAAGAAATTACCATTAAATATTAATATTTCCCATGAGGCATATCCAACACTGACATCACCTCAAGATAGTATAATTAGTGAAGGTCCCAAGATGTAACAAGTCAACCTGAAAATGACATCCAGTTAGGGAGTTACAGCGTAATAACCATGATAACATAAATCTCACAGAATAGTAACTCAATAGTATTTGAGTCTAGATAAGGGGTTAGAGTGTAATTCGAGGATCATAATCCAAGGCATTCAACTATAATCCTCGTACTAAGTCCAAGGTTATCGACCAAGGTAAAATGGGGCAATACAAGGACAGGGCCCTATGGCTTTCACTATGACACCTACTGGTCAATGCTTGATCCAAGGAGTGTATCTAAGGTATAATGTAATAATGTAAATGACCTGATGGTAGTATACTGAGTATTTGAGGAATTTAAAAGAACTGAAGTCTAGGTTAGTATCATCCTAAGAAAGACACATCCTTGAATCAGAATGGGGTTCCTGAGATGCAATGTATTCTCCTCTATGAATCAAAATAAATATCCAGTCTGTCCATTCTTATTTGATATTGTAATCATGTAATAATTCATTTTGATCCATGACTTTCCTTCCATTAGTGAGGATAGGTCAAGTATAGATGAAACCATTTACTTGTTGGACCAAGACTAGTCTTCCATTAGTGTGGATAGGTCAAGTAGCATTGCGAACATTTAATGAAGTCTTAATTAACCATTAAAGTATATACAGTTATTAAGGTTCATTATACTACCTTCCATAAACATGGAAGGGGGTGCTACAAATATGTAACCATTATTCAATCTCATTTTAAGGTCATGTTATATAATTAGTATACTTGCCATTTCATATTTAACATTTAATAATCAATTTGAAAGAGCTTACCTTAGATGCGTCAAGTGATGATTATACATGGTACATGCCATTATTAAATTCTCATGAATTAAAAGTACTTTATTATAGAAGGGATATCTTTTAGGAAGGTCAAGTGAAGGCACACTTGAACTGTGGCTTAACATGCTAAAACAATAAAAACCCAAATATGGGATAACCATCATCTTGGGGTGGATTGAGTTACAGGTGTAACCACTAACAACAAGTCACATATTTTGAAAGAGCACAACTATACGATTCAAGCAAGTATATGTGTGGAAATTAAATTTAAGAAATGACTTCCCAAAAAATTTGTGGGTCCCATACAAATATCCCAAAATCAAAAAACTCTAGGGATGAGTTATAGACCACCCACCTTACGGTTGTAAAATTCTTCTCCTACAGTATAGGTACATGCTTTTCCTCGAATCGGAGTAGATCTAAAAGAAGGTCAAAATCAATAACATAAATATTCCTAGGTCAAGAGAAAGAGAGTAGAAGAATGACTAAAGGGGACTTGAGTACTTACTATTGCGCATCCAACATGAAGAACAAAATATCAATCGGATTCCAAATGCAGGAGATCTCGTGATCCATAGATTTTGCCTTTAAAAGATCCAAATGGGTGAAAATGGAGGCAAATCCAGCTGGTTCTTAGATTATGGAGGAAGGGGGGTTAATATATAATTATGGGAAAAATGAAAATTTACCTAGAAATATAGGTTACATACGGTTTTTCTGCAAGGTTTGTCAAAATGTTCGAGACGGCTCTGCCGGAATGGTTTGCCCCCACGGTTTGATCAAACCATGTGAAATCCATGCACAGGGATCTAGGTAAAAAGGGGTTCTCACACCGTTAGAATGAACAGTCGTGCGCCAACCATGGGAGGTGGCTCTATCCAAAAAAAAGTCATCCACATAGTTTTCTAAACTATGCGCCAAGCTAGTTTTCCCCAAAAGATTGGTTCTGAGCATCGAACAAGCGTTGAACTCCCTTAGAACCTTTAATAACTCATTAACCATACATATTAGGTCCAATGTAATGATTTAGAGTAAAAATTAAAGGATCCATACCTGAGTAAAAAATCAGGTTCTTACAGTCTTCTCCTAAAAGAATGCCCCCCCCCGAGTTATCCTTCCAAGGGTAAAGAAACACTGTCTGAGAGCAAATTTTAACATTGGGAATGTCTTCAGCTTCCCCCTCCCAAGTCTCATCCAATACTTTCCTATGCTTCCATAACACCTGTACGAGAGGGATAAAATTTCCTCAAAGAGACTTCGTGCTATGGTTAGCGATGTATACTACATATTACTCAAAGGTAGCATCAACATATAACTAAACTTATGCATGATCAAAGGTATGAGACTAGTCGGTAAGATATTGGCAAAGAAGTGAGACCGAAAAGACGTCACTCTTGGAATGGTACCTCTAAGGTAGTAGAAACCTATAGGCCACCGACCCGACACTCTCTAGAATCTAAAATGGCCCGACATAATGAGGAGAAAAATTTTCCTACTTCCTTAAACACTTATGACCTAGCCTCGGTGATACCCAAAGAAAAACATGATCCAAAACCTCAAACTTAACTGATCTTCAACGACGATCAACATAATGTTTTTTTCTATACAGAGTAGTATTAATACCCTTCCTGACTTTCTGAAACTATTTTTAAGTCTCCTGAATGAGATGATGACTTAGAAGGGCTGCCTCATCTTCCTCTAGAAAGCACAAGGGTGAACGACATGACCTACCATATAAGGCCTCACAAGGATCCATTAGAATCATCTCTAGAAAATTGGTATTATAAATGAACTCGATGAGAGGAATATGATTCTTCCAATAACTACTGAAATCAAGGACACAAGCTCAGAGAATATCCTCTAGAACCTATATTGTCCATTTAGATTGTCTATCAGTCTGAGGGTGAAAATATGTGCTTAAAAGAACATGATTCTCTATAGATTTTCTTAATCCTTTCAAGAACTGTGAAGTGAAACAAGAATCCCTATCAGAAACGATAGTACATGAAACCTTTTTTAGTGGTATGATCTCACAAAAATATAGTCTTCGAAAATCATTAACTGAGAAAGTCTCCCCAGTAGGAATTAAGTGGGATGATTTTGTTAGTCGATCAATGACTACCCAGAAAACATCACTACCCCTCGACGAACAAAGTAAGCTGACTACGAAATCCATAACAACATATTACCATTTCCATTTTGGGACTGGAAGAGGCTGTAATAAGAATGACTGTCTCTAGTGGTCTTCCCTTGCCTGCTAAAAGGAGGAACAACTAGTGATGAATCCTATACTATGAAATTTCATTCCATTCAACTAATGTTAGAATTGTATATCTCAAAACATCTTCAAGATTCCTGGATGAACTACCCACTGAGAAGTGTGAGAATATTTCATCGACACCTCTATCACATCTAAAAGAACCCATATTCACCCACATAGATGTCGAATGTCATCTCTGTCCACAAGACAATTCAGAGGTGGGTTATCTTTTAATATACTCTCATGGAGAACCAAACCGTCATGATTTTAAAACTAACTACTCTTTACATTCTCAAGGAGGGAAGAGGTAAATGTTAAGGATGAGAGGTAAGAATACTCGTGACTATCATGAAACTCTAGATGATTTTAATAAAAGAGGACCCTTAACCTCCATTAATCACTGGCTTCCTGTACGGCCTACTTTTTAGTTTTCCGACTTAGTGCATTAGCGACCACCTTTCCCTTTCTAGGTGAATTTGCAAGCTCCAAATAATAGTATTGAAGATATTCAACCAATATCTGCTATAAGTGGTTCATGTAATGATGCAAGAAATATATACTTGAGGATCAGGTTATCTGTATACACCACAACATGCTTTCCCAATAGATAATGTCACCAGCAATGTAATGCATGTAAAACTGATGCTTGCTCAAGGTCATGCATTGGGTAATTTTCCTGTGAGGACTCAACTGTCGAGATCCATACACAATGAATTTTTATTATTGAATCAACTCTTCCCATAGTTCAATTCCTTATTCATCATAGTAGACGATATAACCTTTACCAGGTTCTAAAAGAATCATAATCAGTGTCGATACAAATCTCCCTTTCAGCTCCTAAAAAGATTTCTCGCATTGTTCTAACCACAAGAACTTAACACCCTTATTTTATAGTCTAGTTAGGGGTGGAGAAAGATGTTAGAAGTAATTTATTAAATTCATGTAATATCCAGTGAGCCCTAAGAAACTCTAGATATCAAACACGTTTTTTGGATGCTCTGAGGAAACTACCACACTAACCTTTTCAGGGTCAACAGATACCCATGATTCTGGAATAATATGACCCATGAGGTGGACCTTCTCAATCCATAATGTACACTTATCAAGCTTGGCATAAATCTAATTCTCTCTTAGTGTACTCAAAATGATCTCAAGATGATTGGTATGGTCGTTACATGTGCAAGAATACACCAAGATTTCATAAACAAAAACAAAAAAAAGAGTCCCAATAGGGGGTGAAAAAACTATTCATCAAAGACATGAAAATGGAAGGCGTGATCATAAGTCCGAATGGAATAACAATATACTTGTACAGACCATACGGACGATGGAAAGGTGTACAAGGTATGTCTGATGGTCTTACTCGATCCTGATGATACTTGATATCAGGTCGAACATAGAAAACACATTTGTTCCTCAGATCTAGTCAAATAGATCATCTATTCAAAGAAGTGGATACTCGTTCATGACTGTAATCTAGTTAAAACTTTTTTAATCCACACATAAATGAATAGTTCCATTAACCTTCTTAGAAAAGAGTATGGGTGAACCCCAAGATGATGTACTAGGCTATATAAAGCCATTGGTCTCAAGGTTATCTATCTATTTATTGAGATCCTGAAGCTCAGTATATTCCATCCTGTATGGAAGAATGAACACTAGATCTAGTCCTGGAAAAAATTAAATTTTAATCTATACCTATATCTTAGGAGTTAAAACAGAAAATTCATTAGGAAAGACATACATGAAACGATCAACTACTAGAGGGAAATCAGTTAGAAGAAAACACGGATCCTCAATGAAATGATTTGCAATCTGGGTGGTCAGTCCTCCTAGTCCACGATGCATTGGTCCATATTTCCCAACCTGGATATCCCACTTACCTATGAAAAGATAACTACTAACGTTTGGTGATATAAAATAAACCCCATAGTGATAATATACTAAAAAGGCGTGATAGTGGAATACCTAGTCCATATTGAGAATGACAATGAAGCCAGTCATCTCAAAAACAAAGAGATTCTAAAAGAAAGGGTAACTGCCAACCTCAATGGGACAGTCCCTGAACATTCATATTCCCTTGGTTTGTATTCCCAATGGTGTATCATGGGTCATTACACCATAGTGATACTATATCACTAGTCGAAGACTTTCTACAATAGATACAAAAATGAAAGAGTTTGAAGCAGCGGTATCAAAAAAGGAGAGACAATAGAATATGATTCTATAATAGTAACCTGTACTATAGATGGTCCAACAACCTGATCCTCAGGTATGGGCTGTAAAACATGCAACTGACATGATCCCCAACCCTGTGTACTAGATGGACTACCTTGATCCAGACTGATCTGCTAGAACTACTGGTGATCAGGGGTTTAACTACCATGACTATGACCTCCTCCTTGGCCAGACCTTCTAGTGCTATTCCAAATCTCTTCCTAATGAGGTGCAAAATAATTTTCTCCTGTAGGTGGAGCAGATGTTGATCCTTTTCCAATAGAAGTTGGTGGAAATGTCTTGCAGAAGTGATAAATATGACCCATATAGCTGCAATCCCGACACTCTATAGGGTCTTTGTCATATTGGGGATTATTATTCCATGGTATTCCACACTAATGAAACACCTCAGAGTTATCAAACTGAATACTATGGCTTCCACTACCTCGATGAAAAACCTAAAGGGAACATTTCCTACCACAAAAAAAATTATATCCCTTCCACGACACTAATCCTTTCAAATCAGTACTCATATCGTCCCTTAAGTTAAATTCAGTGATAAGGGCCTGGTCAACTATTGCATAAAAGGTAAGAAGGTCAATTACATTTACCTTGGTTTGGATGGCGTACTGGATCCCATCCTTAAAACATCTAGCACGTGGAAGCTCATCACCGACTAGAAGCAGTGAAAATCACTATAAATTAGTGAAACATAGTGAATATTCCATAACTAACAAAGAACCCTTATTTAGATGCATGAAATATCTAGATATGTCAGTACTTAATGCCTGAGGAAAGAACTGATCATAGAAGGCAGTTTTGAAGTCAACCCATAACATTCCTTGATGACGACCAACCTGGGTAACCACATCCCACCAATGATTGGTCGAATCTCAAAATATATATGTTTCAAGATTCATTTTTTGTTCTTGAGGAATTTCTAGATGCTCAAATATAGATATCATGGTCTCTAGCCATTAATTATCATTCTAGGAACTGCTATACCCTAAAAAAGTTAGAGGATACCATTGCTAGAACTTGTGGGTTAGATCAGCCATCATAGGTGCAACCCATAAAGAATATTCCATGGACTGCATCAGACATAAGAAACTATCACTAACTTGGGAATCAGTGCCTGAATCAAGTACAATAGGAATTTCCTCAAGTGACACTTCTGGAAGTAATACTGGCGGCTTAGAGCCCAACATGTTTATAGCGTAGTCATCATGACTTTCCTGGCGAATGACATGAGAACATAACGACAACATTGGTCTATAAATTTCAAGCAAACAACTTATAAAAATCTTAGAACTGTAAGATAGAATCACTAATGGAAACTGAATTTATGAGAAATCACTACCCAAGGCATACTACCCAAACAACCTTCTTAGAAATCTTGGTATCGGTAAGTTCTCAAGTATAAGTTTCATGACATTTTGAAGTTAATTATTAGGTTCTCTACTTTACCTTTCATAGACATGAAAATGTGGGATTAGGATGTTAAAACAATTCATTTTAGATTTTTATGATTCAATATAAAATGGATATTCATTTTTTATGAATCATTTCCCATACACCTATCACCTTAAATGAAACCCATTTCTTTATTATATAATCGATTGACTAGGTAAATCACTCATCCCAACCCATGGGGGCTCATACACCACATGAATTGAGATAAGAAAACACTATATCATATCCAAAGTAATAAAAGTACAATAAACTTTCACAACATCACTCAAAAATCACCACCATATCAAGAAATGAAAAGAATTGAAATGCACCTATATGACATGGTAATATGCATGACATGTGAATTCTAGGTGCCTATAATGATGCATGTATCAATTCTACTTTCCCTCATGTCATTGGTAGAAGGATAAAATAAATTTTCAAAAGATTAATAATCCACAACACCACAAAACATGTGCATCACCCAACGGTGAAATAATATCAACTGTAATAGGAAAAAGCAGAAGAACAATTATAATTTAGACAACATAGTTTTTACCCCAAACATGGGTTCGTGACACCCAAGCATGACTTATGAACTAGTCCCATGCTTTCATATTCTCCAATATTTTGTCTCTAAATAGAAGGTCTAGAAAAGAAACCTGCCCTGATACCACTTTGTGACATCCTGGACCTGGATGCCAATTAACCGGTGCCCTGATCCCAGTGGGCCACATGGCCTCAAGTGCATCTCCCAAAATTCTAGAGGATGTCGACTAGACACGGGGGCCCAGTATGTGTCTATGGGGAGACAATTCTCTCATTAGTAGAGTGTAACATAGCTGAAAGAAAATAAATGAAAAGAAAAAATGGAAGAAATATATATAAACAATGAAAGAAACTAAACTAAAGCATTGGATAAATGAGAGTAATAATTACTTTATCAACTGGAACAATCATGATGTAATTTCATGTCACTAGAAAAATGGAATGCATGGATACCAGACAACATTCATAACATGTTACGCTAAGAAAAAGAAAACAAAGGCTTCACCAAGCATCTCGAGATACTACTTGGTCATCCTCTATGAAGCTCCATCCCATCAGCAGACAATTAAGTGTTGGAAGCTATAGGATTCCCTTTGTCAATACCTGCAACCATGTAATCTACTTAGGGTACCAAAAAATTCCTAAATAGGGTGTGAGATAAATCTTAGTGGGCCACCACCAATGATTTCTATAACATCCAGTCTGTGTAATGAAATATAGCAGTGTGCAGAAATGAATATATAAGTAATGAAAGTTGTACAATATTACTAAATACCCAATTACCTGCTTCATCCCTTGACTGTTGCATGAACCTGTAACCAGTTCATTAATGAAGAAATTATCATTTAATATTAATAGGTCACATGAGGTATAGCTAGCACTGATATCACCTTGTGATAGTATAAGTAGGGAGGTCCCAATATGTAACAAGGCAACCTAAAAATGATACCCACTGAGGGACTTCCAGGGTAATAACCATGGTAACATAAATATCAGGGAACACCAACTCCAAGTATATAATTCTATCTTATGGGTAACAGTGTAATACAAGGGGCATAATACAATTCATCCCATATTAAGGCCCCTTCAGAGTCCAAGGTGATCAACCAAGGTAATATGGGGCTAAGCAATGATAGGGCCCTTTGGGATTTCACCATGTCACCTACTAGTCAATGATTGATCCTAAGAGTGTATCTGAGGTATTATGTAATAATGTAAAAAACGTTATAGTATTATACTGGGAATCCAAGGAATAGACAAGAACTAGAGTCTAGGTGGGTATCAACCTAAGAAAATAGTATAATTGAATCAGAATGGGGTTCTTAAGACCTAACGTATTCTCCTCGCAGAATCCAAGGTGAGATTGAGTCATTACATTCCTATATCCATCCAACGGCCTGAATTCCTATATTTTTTTTATTTCAACAAAAACATGAACCCCATTTTAAGGTAAGAAGGGGGGAACCCAAGACAATCCGATCCTATATAATATTGTAATAATGTAATAATTTATTTTGGTCCAAGTATTTCATTCCATTAGTGTGGATTGGTCATGTAGTGTTACAACCATTTATTTATTGGTCTAAGACTTGTCTTCCATTAGTTTGAATAGGTCATGTTTCATTGAAACCATTTAATCAAGTTTTAATTAACCATTAAAGTATATTCAATAATTGAGGTTTACTACGAAACCTTCCATTAACATGGAAAGTGGTGCTACAGATATTTAACCCTTATTCAATCTCATTTGTTAAGGCCTGGTTTTATACATAGTATACTTTCCATTTTGCATTTCACATTTAATAATCAATTTTAAATAACATACCTTAGGTCTATAATATGATGGGAATACATGGTATATGCCATTATGAAATTCTCATTAATAACATGTCATTTAATATAGAAGGTCTCACCTCTAGGAAGGTCAAGCGAAGGCACACTTGAATGGTTTCTTAACGTACAAAAACATTAAAAACCCAAACATGGAATAACCTTCGACTTGGGGAGGCTTGATTTAGGGGGGTAACCACTAACAACTATTCACATATTTGGAATGAGCATAGCCATATGATTCTTGCAAGTATAATCATGGTATGTAAATTTAATAAATGGATTCCAATGAAACTGGTGGGCCCAAAATGAATATTCCAAAATCAAGGAACTTTTGGGATGAGTTATAGACCCCCACCATAGGGTTGTACCATCCATATCTTCTTGTATCGACACCTTATGTTCCTTGGATCAGAGTAGATCTAGTAAAAGGTAAAAACAATTAGATGGCAATACCTAGGTCGAGAGAAAGAGAGAAGAAGAAAAGATAGAGTACTCGACTGCTTACTATTCCACATCTAACACGATGAAAAAAAGCTCGATCGGATACCAACTGAAGGATAACTCTTGATCCCTAGATTTGGCCTTCAAAAAGCTCCAAATGGGTGATAATCGAGGTAAATAACACTGGTTCTCGGATTGGGGAGGAAGGGGGAGTAAATAGATCATTAAAAAAATTGGATACTTTCCCAAAAAATAAGCCTGCACATGGTTTTTATACATCATTTGTCAAAAAATACACAAACCCTGCAAGATGGCTCAGCCCAATCTATTTGGCCGCTTAGTTTCACCAAACCGTGTGCAAGCCATGCACGGGTACCTAGGGAAAATGGTTCACTCACACAGTTAGGCTGCACGGCCATGCAACAACTATACAAGGTGGCTCTTTTTGAAATAAAAAAACCATCTGCACGTTTTCACAAACCATGTATAATTCATCATGGTTTACTCTAAACTGTGCACCAAGCCAGTTTTTCCCAGAAAGATGGGTTCTGGGCTCCGAACTAACCTTATACAACCTCAGAACCTTTATTATCTCATTAGGAATCAGTATTAGGTCCAATGGAAAGATTTAGACTCAAAATTAAAGGATCCATACCTATGTGAAAAAATGGGTCCTTATACTAACTAAACTTCTTTTTAACTCATTGAAATTCTTTTTATGTTCCTCCTTCCATGTGAACTTAACAACTTTTTTATTCAACTTGGTGAGTTGATTAGATAATCAGGAGAAATATTTCAGAAAATTTTGATAATATGCATCAAAAATAAGAAAACATTAGATATCAGTTACCATTTTAGGTCAAGTAAAACATTCAAAAACTTCCATCCTTCTTAGATCAATTAATATACCCTCTCTTGAGATTTTGTGACCTAAAAATGAAAATTTATGCATACAAAATTCACATTTACTAAAATTTTTATAAATATTCTCATTTCTCAAGATAATCCATATAATCCCCAAGTGATATTAATGTTCATCCTCTCTCTTTTAATATATAATAATATAATATATAAACACTTGAAAAAATAATCTAGATAGTCTCCAAAGACTATATTCATTAAATCCATGAAGATAATGGGGGAATTAGTAAGACCAAAAGGCATCACTATAAATTCATAGTCCTTATACCTTGTATGGAATTCCGTCTTGGGTATATCCTCCTTATTAACCCAAAATTGATGATATCTAGAAAAAATATAAATTTTAGAAAAGTATTAAGCTCCGCATATTTGGTCAAATAAGTCATCAACACAAGGGATATGAAATGTGTATCTTGATAGTGATCTTATTACGCTCTTGATAATAAATTAAGGGTCTCATTGATCCATCATAGTTCTTAAAAAAATTTCTTCTCCCTAATGTCATGAACTAGAGTGTATAATTATTTTATCTGAACTCTATTAGAGTTTCTTCTCCAACTCATGCAACTCAATTGGTTCCATTATGTAAGGTGTCATTGAAATAGGCATACCACTAGTTATGAGTTCTATTATAAATCGAACTTCACTATTTGGTGAAAGGGCTAGTAATTCTTATGTAAAGACATCAAAAAACTCATTTACAGTAAGTGTATCATTAGTGGTTAGTTTCATCCCATCCATCATAGATAGATAATATTTATATAAAATAATTAAGACAAAAAATATAGAAGTAATTTCCAATAGAAGTTAAAATTCATCATTTGACTCATATATGAGCGTAGATTAATTTTTAATATGAAATACTACTACAGTTGATCAAAAATTAATATGGTTTACATATAAATAAATCCAAAACATTCTAAAAATCACATCGAATTCAACTATAAGTGGTATCATGAGATTTTCATGAAGCAATTTACCAAAAACGTAAACCATATAAGAATGATAAACTTTTGATGTGATCGTTTTTCCATTATGAGTTTTCACAGCTAATTCTAGATATTATTTTTGTGGTAATATGATTCCATGTTTAAAAAAAATTTACAAAAAGAGAGTGGGTGGATCCAAAATCAAATAAAACATTATCTTCTTTAGAGAGGATGGTAATTGTACCTTTCACCACTTCATTTTCATAATCCACATCACCAATATTGATCACATGTTATTTTCATTTTTCTATGTACTTAAGAGGTTCCTAATGTTGATAATCATCGATGACCCTCAGATTTGGTCATTGGTTAGCATAATTCCCTTTTTTCTTACACTTGAAGCATTGATGTGTGGTAGGTGAATTTTATGCATCCTTTTATCTATTAAAATAATTAGATAATTTATTCCCATAATTTCCACAGTCAATTTCATGATGAGAATCCCCTCTATACCTAAAAAATTTACTAGTCCCCTTAAGAAAATTTCCTCCATTTTTTATACACTTTGATCATAAAGGAATGATCATCTTGTTTTCACCATGGTTTTTTAGATTTTCTATTGAATAAAATTTTTTCTATTCTTATAAATCTCATAAGATTTAGGGGTGAATATAATATACATCTCAAACATGATATAAAATCAAAATATTTATTCATAGATACTAAATTCACTTTTTTATAGCTCCCTTTGAAGGCTTGGTTTTAGGCCACTAAAGACTCGATCAACCTTACTTTCAGTTTGGATGGTAATTTCAAAAGCACACCATACAAGCCTTGTAAAAATTTCACTATAGGTAGAAACATATTCATCATCCTTTTACTTAATCTCAAGGAACTCCTCCATATTTATATAAATAATTTATGGAATATACTTATAGATAAATAAGATACTTAATTAATAACATTCCATAGAGTCAACATTATCTTGTTTCATCATATTCTTGATAAGATTCCACCATTTAACCAATTAAATATCCTAATGATAAACTCCCCAAATGACTTTCTCATGTTATAAATATTAAATAACTGGAAATATATTTTCATTGTTATCAATCCTTTGATAAAGGACTAGTGTATGAGAATACACACTGAATAAAGGTGGGAGCTACCACATGATGGACTCAACAAATTATTATTCCCTCCTTTTATCATTTGGAAGTCCATCTTGATTCATAGATTAAAAAAGTTATGTGATAATAGAATCAAGATTTTTTATTCAAGATCCCATGAATTTAATTTTTCCACAAGGAAAAACATTGCATTACCAATTGATATCAGCATTATAATAGTTTATTCGGGTTTTATCCATTGACTAAAACGAAAAATCTTTGTGTGGGAAATAGTAATCATAAGGGTAAAACCACCTAATCACAGGAAATTACTTATAAAATTTTATTTTATTATACCGTAGGTTTAATAATAGGTTTTTAATGATTGCTACCAAAATACTAGTTTTTTATCCTAGACATAGACTTAACCTTATAGTTATTACTATGGTTTTCTCATCCTAGTTTCCAAAGGGAATCTAATCCTTGTTCTTATACCATCTATAAAGGCCCAACCTTTACATACAATGATATTTCAAATAGATATAACAATTTTATTTACATAATATAAGAAAATAATAGAGAAATAATTTTGGTTTAATGTTTTTAGATACATGAAAACATAAAAAAATTATTCACAAAACATCTACATCATCTCACACTTATTCTTTCATAACTATGACCCCTTTTAACATATCAAAATTAATACCTATCTTCATGTCTTGTGAAAAAGAATGATTTGAAAAGGGTTATCTCAGATGCTTAGTAATGGTAAGAAAGAGAGATATTATAACATAATATTAAAGGAATAATAAAAATAACAAAACAATTGAAAAATATATCATTCATTTCAAAGATCATGTTATTGTGTCATAGAAATAATCAAATAATCTCATAATACATGAATCATAAAAGAAAAAAAGAACACATTCCATGATAGTATAACATAATAAATGAAATTTTGGTATACACATAAACATAGGAAATCATTTCCATATTATTCAAGTCTCATTTCCTATACCATTATATAGGAAAAACTCCATTTTTGAACTAGGTTCACTCTCTATTCCAGCCGTGCATTACTGATTCAAGTTCACTTCTTCTTCCAGTCATATATACATCGTGAGATATAAGTATTTACCCAATAAATTGTAGGGAGATATAGGTACCACCCACCACATAATGAAATCTGTACATATGGGTGCTACATTAACATAAATTCTTCATCATATCATAACCCATGAAAAGAAATAGGTTTCAGAAACATTTCATCATTTCATAACCCATGAAAATGTAGTAGAATTCATAAAAATCATGCCATCATATACATAAAACATCGAAATAAATAATAATTATGGTATCCTTGGATCATATCCTCAAAACATCATAAGTAACATCAAATAATACTTTTAGATGAAAATTTATTTATAATGATATCTTGAAGTAATTATTGAAGAAATATCTCTTCTATTTTGAAAACATTTTTTTATTAAAGAAACATAATTGAAATGAAAAAAAAAATTAATTGAAATGAAACATTTAATATTTTAATGGGACCTTAAATTCATTAATGTTTCATGAAGGGGAAAAAACCATTCATGCTATATAATTTTTAAAAAAACATTATTTTCACACTTTTTCCTGAAACTCCAAAAAGAACTTATTTTGAAAAATGATAAAAGTATTCCTTTCAAAATGTTTAGTAAAAAATAACCCATGAAAAAAATGTATTTAAATTTTTTTTGAATAAAAGTAAATATATTTTTTTAGAATTTTTTAGGAAACATGGTTTCAGAAAATAAATATTCTCCAATATATTCTTAAATATAAACAATCCTAAATAATATTGAGATTGTGAAATTAACCCTTAAATTAGGTTTGATTTTATTTTGATGTATCTAATACTCCTGTATAATGGTTTAAAGAATGTTATTAAATTATAATATAATAATATTAATATTTATTATATTATATATTATCCTTTCATATCATATTAACATCCATTTTTAATGATATTTCTTTATTTCCTTTTTTCGGGCGTTAACTACTTCATTTTTTTATGCAATTTTTTTTGTATATTTATCTGTTATTATGCATAGGATATTTTTCAATAATATCATAAATGATATCAAGGTAATAGATATAATATTTATTCATTATGTACATTTATATAATCATTACTTAATGGTGATCATAGAAAATGAATCGAATCACGTTGTGATGACTATAGGTCGTATGTATGCATGAACGATGATATCACTATCATAATGGTGAAAGGGGAAGGAAGTTGGTGTTATATTATTTTGTTACTAGAAATACTATCATGATATAAAAATCATATATATATATATATATATATTATTTCCATGATTATACCCATCAATGTAAAGTGGGGATGAAAAAACATATTACACCATGGTATGGAGACAGTAAGTCTTACCTACGCAAGCATGATGCTTTTGTTTTATTGTAGGATGTGTAAAAGGTAGAATATAGTTGTCCCATAACCATAATAAAATTTCATAATATAAATTATATTATCTTATTAATTTATAACATAAAAAACGTGAATATAAATTATTATAACAAATACACTCTAAAGAGTCGGTAAAGATGATTAACTCTACTTCGGAGAACTTATTTTAGATATCCTATTTGGGGAAATACGGTGGGTATTTTGAGAATAATATAACCTTGAGAATGTGTCTAGAGATTTTTAAAAGATAAATATTCCAGGTTTGGTTTATCATGATGTGTGATTTGAAGAAGTGAGAGAGGATGTGTCCTCTTATAATTGAGGTGAGGTGAACTTCTGGATTTTCTTAAAAAATTAAATTATAATAAATTAAATTTCTATCCAAATGCCATAAAATGGACAAATATTAAAAAATAATATAATATATGGTTTTAATATTATCAACCAAAAGATTTTATGCAAGTTTTGGTACTATTTTAAACATTATCATTTTGATTAACCATTAGTTTACCAATTTTAATCTTAACAATGGATATAAACTTTTAAATATTTAGAGGCTATAATTTTGACACATGTTATGTAAATTGGTCCATAAATTAACTATTTATGATATTTCAGACCATATTATAATAATAGTTTTTGTTTTTAATTATTTTTATTGTTTTTTTAAATTATTTAATAAAATATTATTTTGATAAAATATCATTAGTGTCATTTATTACACTATTTATTACACGAACCTTTTAAAAATACAATGATAATAAGTTAACTTCAAAAATTATATTTTATTCTATACCTAATATGTCAAGTAAATATAAAAATAATTCTTTTTTGAAATTATTTATATCAAATTAAATTCATTTTAATTTTTTAATAAAATTTCTATGATATTTTCATTAATAAAATAATCAATGTATCAGCAGTATGTAAGAATTTGAAGTAATTATTTATTCAATAAAAATTATAAATAAATTAAAATTATTTAGATAATTATTTTATGTTTAAAAAACTTTTTTTTAATGAAGATATTTCTTTGTTAAACCTATATTAAAATTATTATACATATTAAAATACGAGTGTGACATTTTGTTATTTTTGTTGATTTTAATCATTTCTATGGAATTTTCTTGTAAAACTGTCCATTAAATGATTCTATTTTTAATATTATGTCTTATAGGTCTAATTTAATCCATCTAATAATATTTTATATTTTTACGGTCATCTTATAGTCCATATAAGTTTATTTTTAAGGTAAATTACCCAATTTACCCTTGACCAAAGTAACAAAATTTACCACGGTTTTTATACATATGGGAAAAAATAAAAGGGAATTTTTTTCTATATTTAGACCTTATGAATCCAAATCTATAATGCATTTTTCAAAATTAAAAAACTCAAAGTTTTATGTATTTTATTTGAAACAAAACTAAAAAACTCTATGTTTTATTTGAAAAAATGCCTTATTTAAACATAATTGTTTTATAATAAATTCATGTATAAAATCCTTTTAAAAAACAATGAATTTATTATTTGAAATAAAAAATAACTAATTAAAAATTAAAACCAATACAAAACATAATTTTACTTTTTAAATAATTTAAATGAATATAAAGTTTTTAATAAAAAAATTTATGTCTCTATTCCTTGAAAAAAATGTTTTCAGAAAATTTTAAAAAAATTATATTTAGATAATTTTGAAATAAGAAATATAAGAATGAATTTATTTTTTCATAATCCATTTAATAGAAATTTTAAATATTAATATTAACTCAAAAAATGAAGATGAACTCATTTTTGAATAAAATGTATTTTTTTAAAATAAAATGATTTTACTATAAATTGTGTGATTATTTTATAATCACATACCTATACATTTATATTGATCTGGGTAATTATATTTATTTAAGAATTTATTTTTTTTATTTATTCCCATAAATTTATCATCTAGGTTATGATGTTCGTTTTAATCTAAAAATATTATAATGGCGTCTCGTAGTTTGTTTGAACTCAGTGTTGCGTGCAACACAAGCTATCAAAGTAAATAAAATTATTTAAAGTGAAAATTTTAATAAAATAAATAGGTGTAACACTCAGATCTTAAAATCTACATTATTTTGTTCCTCAACCCATGCCTATGTTCATTACACATACTGATGTATCTGGCCGTGTTTGTCTACCTAGTCGTGTATGAGTACACGAATAAGACTGTGTACCCTAGACATGTCCGAGTACACAACTTATTCCCTTTACTTGAACGGTTCCCATGTATCCTCGAAGGTAAATGAAATTCATTTAGCTAGATTCCACACAGTGTGTGGTGGAGACTATATACAATGTGATTCTTATCTCTTATGTAGAAACCCTTCCACCGTATCTAGGGACACACTCATTGTGTAATTTTGGATTACGTTCCATATAACATCGGTTTTCTATAAACATTTGGTTCTTATTCCTTGTCATCCTTCTATTACACAGTCACCAAAAATATAGTGGGGAATCATGGATTGGGAGTCAACTGACACTTTCCACTGTTGGTCACCGAGATCTAGTCTCTAATACGATCAGAAATCACTTTTTAGAGCTTCACTGTCATTATCATATGTCAAATCAAGAAGAATAAGAAAAAATAGTATAATATGATCCACCTTCATTAATCCCCATTACCACACATTTATCACACCCTCTATTATGAATCATTCTCACGATATTGATCTATTGTGCAGAAGAACATTCACACAATGATCAAATACCCAATATTCATTAAACCCTAGGTGAAATAAATTTCCAACGATGAAAATGATTTGAAATGTGAGAGAAAACCATACCACATAAAAATGATAATTGAACATAATAACTTCTATTTTTTCCACAATCAATTTTCATATAGTTCATAAACGAAGAGGAATAAATAACAAAGAACAGATAAATCAAACATAAAATAAATCAACCATTGATGTGGAAATAAATTCTAATTTATAGAATTGATCCATGTTTGACATATGATAAATAAATAGGAAGAATCAGAATAAATAAAAAATCATACATAGAGGTTGGTTCAATCACCAATAAAGAAAAATTCTACATTTTTTCCATTTGTGAGTTCTCTGAACTATGTTGTCATAGATGATTCACGCAACACGGATTCAATCCATCAATATGATGTCTTACGCCAATGTCTCTCTAATGGTTCCCCTATAGACCTATAGGGTTATGTGTATAACCATAAGATTCACACATAAACGGTTATTTATATATTAGGGGCGTATGTCTCTAAATCAATGAATGAAAATAAATAAAAATAATTATTTAATTTAATTTTTTTTATTTGTGTCAAATTTTCCACAAACACTCGACACCAATAAAGGATATATCAGGCTTAGAGAAAAACCTATGCTTTGAACTCAATAGTGCCATTCAATTTATGATATGAGACTCCATTTTGGAGTTATTAAAAAAATTCAGTAATTCTAAATGCATTTGATATAAATATATTTATTATTTTTCAAATATCACTTCAAGGCTCACTAAACCTCATAATCTCATTCTTTCATAGATCCTAGCTATGAAAATATTACAAAATCTCTTTCAAATATTTACATAAAAACCAAGACATTTCATAATCCATAAATAGAAATTATTTTCACTGTTTCAAAAGAACATATACCTAGTGTTTCAAAGGAACGCTAGAAGTATGTTTACACAAATGAAAACCAAAATTCCAAAAGAATACATTAATGCTACCAAAAAATAGTGGATCATGGATTGAATTGTTTTTTATCAAGAGTTTATTTCACTAATATTATAACACACACATATATATATGTATATATATTAGAGTATAAATCATATAATGTAATTCATATTAGGTAAAATTATATCAAAAATGGAATGCTAAATGGAAGGAAAACTTATAAGAACTTTAAGAAAACATTATAATCTTTAACATAAAATTGGAATTTATGGTCCACTTACAAAATAATTTCACAAAAGGTTAAGTGAAAACGCATTAAAAACAAATAATATTTAAATAATATCTAATAATGGATACTTTAAGATAAAATAAATTTTTCTTTAGGATATGTGGATCCAAAATATATTATTATGAAATGAACATTTTTAATAAAAAACTACATTTTTTTAAAAACCACATTGTAAAAAAGTTAAAAAAATAATTATTTAAATAAATTAAATTTTAAAAAGCGTATTATAAAATATCATAAAATATTTTGGCGGGATAACCCAAGCATGGAAGAATAATGTTCAATATAAAATATTATAACTTAAAAAGGGGATTTTAGTTATCAAATACTCTTTCTGCCAGGGAGACAACCATATCACTAGATATTTGAATAAGAGAACATGAATTGGATAGTAAATCCCATGTTTAAAAAGAGTACTATAAAAAAATACTCATGGTTAATGAATAATAAATAAAAATGAAACGTGGTGCTTAACATATAACATCTATTAAGGAATCACAGATTTAACCAAGAAGAATATTATTGCTTGAGTAACAATTTAAAAAACCCCATTAAAGAGAGGGTTTTAAATTGAACATAAAATATTGTAAATAATAATATTTTATGATATAACATGTCACATGAGTATTATATATATATATATAATATTTAAATTATATGCATAATCCAAAACATGTCTCAAAGATTGGCATTTTAGACGAACAAACCATTACCACTTTGGTAACTTTTCGGTCTCAAAACCATTGAGAGTTAAAATTTAAAATGTATATTCATGTACCATGATATATTTGTTATTAATAATAATGTATCTCAAATTCTCCTTACACACACCTAGAAAACTAAAATACTTACATGAATACAATACATGTCTCAATGAAGGTATATTGAAATGAAAAACCAGACCTTGTTCAAGATTTTTTCTAAAAACATAACTAAATTACAAAAAAATAAAGTTAAACATACTAAATACCTTCAGGAGAAACCTTATATATTTTTTATTTAATTTAATATAGGAAATTTATAATTATATTCTATTTATTTATTATATTTTTTTCTTTCCAATTTTTGTTACTTGAGTTTATTCGGTCAATTTTCTGCAACTCCACATGTAGGATGACTATGGTCCAAAAAGAATCATAAAATAGATCCACAATATAAATATCACAATATATTAATTTAAATAGTTTATATATATTAAATATATATTTAATTCCAACCATGATGATTGGTGGTGAAAAATAAACTCATTTCTCTTGGAGGCGATTGTTCGTACTTACACATGATAAATATTTTGATTTCTCAATGAATGAGAGGGAAAGAAAATAAATGATAATTTAAAATTTTAGAATCATATTTTTATTATATAAATCATATTTATTCTTCCATTACAATATTTTATCATTTATTAATTGTGGTGTTTAAAAAATAGAAGATATTTCTTTGTGGATGTGGTAGTTCATGCAACACACTAATGATGCTATTATTTTTCTTAGCATATAGAGGGAATAATAACGGGTTTTCAATCAATATAATTATATATTAGTATATTTTTTATTCTATGTAATCATATTATTATGGATTTAAGTGATTTAAAAGGGTAATATTAAGGATAAAAACATTACAAGGAGATAATATTTATGTTGGAGACATGATGTTTCCTTGGAAAAGTATTTGGAATTAATGAGGATTAGCTAAAATTGAATGAAATGGGGATTAATAATGTGTGATTAAATTTTATAATAGGATAACTGGGATGTGATTTAAGTAAAATTAAAATTTTAGGAATAGGTTTAAAAGGGTGTATGTGATTCCATTATATAAGATATGTAAAGGTTAATTTTATAAAATCATTTATACATTAATAATGCCATAAAAATATTCCAAGGTCAGTGGTTCCAATGTTTCAAAATAATAGATCTTGGGGTGAAATTTGGGTTATAAATACTAAAAAATTTACTCCAAACATGTTTTAAACATGTTATAGGGTTTTTACCAATATGTTTTTACATTTTTCAATTTCATTTTTTACTAGGTAACTAGTATACGACAAATAGATTTTATGTTTAATTAACAATATAACATAACTAGTATAAAAAAATGTGGGTTCCATAGAATAAATTTTTTTATCTATATAATCCATTTCAATTTATAAATCATTTAAAATATTCTTTTAAATTATAATTAAAATTTTTTAGAAAAACTATTTTAGTATGGAAAATTAATTTTGAATATTCTGTATTCTTAATATAATTTATTATTGATTAAAAAAGTTATTGATTATATATTTATTTGTGTTTTTAAAAATCATATTATATTATTAAATTAATGGATTTATATTTAATTTTTTTGATATAAATCCATTTATATGAATGAAATTATAATTTTAAAATAATTTTTTCACAATTATCACTGTAATTAGAATTAATCAAAATAATATAAATTTTATATCAAAAAATGAAATAGTATATATTAATGAATTTTGAAATTATTATAAAAAATGCAGGAATAATTTTATCAAATTAATTTTCTACATGTTTGGAAACTAATATTAACATTTGAGAGTGTAACATGTCAAAACCCATTTTTCAGGAAGGTGTATTTTTAAGCAAAAACTGTATGTATAGGAAACAAGAATACATTTTATTGATAATAATGATATTAAAAATATTTTTACTGATAAAATAAGATTTATTTCAATGTTAAATAAATCAATAATCTAATTTTACTATAGTAGAAAGTAATTAAAAAATGATAATTTGTTCTATAAAGTATTACTTGATATTCTAAAATGATATTCATGAGTTATATAAGATAGAATAATATTTTTAAAGTATTTATTTTTATTTATAAATATATATATGTTTTTATCAAAGCATTTGAAATTTTTTAATTCTATATAAAAGTGATGGTATTATAAAAATAGGTTTTTTATTATTCACCTAAAAACTGACTATTTTATAAATATCCCAAAAATACCTTCAGATAATATTTTTTTGAGGAAATAAAAAATATTTTTTTTATAAAATTTTAATACTAAAATTTGTAAATGTACCATTTTTTAAATGAAAATTTTTTTTAACAAAAATTATTTTTTTGAAAAGGATATTTTTAATATTAAAACTTATTAATCAATTTAATTATTAAGGTAATAACTGATGATTTTTTACCAATGTAGTGTTTACTATGAATTTATTATTACATTCTCATTAATATTTTTTGGGTTTTATAAATTTTTTTAGCGTGTGACACATGTTAAAGAACACATTTACTTGTGGGTGTAGCATGTGACACATGTTATAGAACAAATTTACATATTTAAAGGTTATCATTTATTAAGATCTCTTGGTGTTACATTTCCCCCCATAAATAAATTTAGTCCTCACAATTTGAATCATAAAATTTTATATATGGAATTTATAATTAACCACACACTTTTATATTATCATAGGTTTATTTATTATGGGTAATAAGATCTATCTATATGAAAAATTATCATATAAACCTTTTAAAGGAATCTAATCCATAACTAATTTAATATAGAATTATAATAAGAGAGGAAGATATATATCCATATAAAATAGATTCCCACAAGCCTTGAAAATGATTTATATGATAATCATAAAACTATGGGTTTTTATAACTCAATATACAACAGTTGGTGGTGACATAAATGACATAGGACATAGAAAAACTACTATGAAAAATTAATATATAATTCATTACTGTTAGTTTCATAGGATTTCATTATTCACATGGTTTTTTGTGGCTATGTGCATGGTTTGAATTTGGAGTAGGAAAATGAGTTTCATAATTCCCAACACTCTTGCATTTGAAGAAAAATATTTATATAGATTCACTATTTCCCATAAACATGGGAGTCTGATGACCAATCATATTTGTCAGTTGATATTTCACGAGACCCCATAATTTTAATCATTGGTGTGTTTGGAAAATTGATTACATTAACATTGTTAAAAATATTTCATGATATCTGTGTTGGAATTAACATAAGGATTCTCAATTCATATCCCATTCTGATGGGATATTTGTAGAGTTAATCTCTACATTATCCCTGACACCAAGGGTTTCATCAAAACCCATCCATTATTAAAAAAATGGGTTGAAATTAGTGATGAAACATTAATAGTATGGGGAAGTTATAAGAATAAATTAAAAAATAGATTAAAACTTAAAACCTTTTACCCTTATCATTGTGTCAGTATTTAATTCCATTAGTTTAACCCACCTAAATCTTAGTTTATCCTATATCATTATTTTTTTAACCTAGGTTAGTTTGAGTTTTGTTATATCATACATTTTAACCTAATACTTAAAATTGATATCCAAAATTACCATTAAATTTATTAAAATATTCTAAACCCAATAATCATTGAAATCTATGCACTTAATATCCAACTTGTACATCTCTAAATGACATTAATCATTCATACAACCATATACTCAAGTATTTATATATCATAATCATCTAATATCAATAAAATACCTTTCCCAAAAATTTATTTGAAATTATATGACCTTAAATCATAATAATAATATATATTCCATAAAAAATAACTTTATTTTTAGCCCAATGATTTTATTATCCATTAGTTCATAAGGTCACACACGAGAAACTCACTAGTGGAAAAAACTTTTAACATGTCATCATTTCTGACGTCGGTTCTATATAACCGGTGTGAAAATCTGTAAAAATCGATTTATCACATCAGTTATTGTATAACCTACGTGATAAATCTATGAGAATAATTTTTTTACATCGGTTATAAAATAACATATGTAAAAAATACTGATATTATCTTTTTCATGTTGGATATTTTATAACCGACATGAAATATCAAATCTGGGTGCTTTATCATATCGGTTATAAAATAACGGATGTGATAAAGTAAATATCGGCAATTTATCACCTCGGTTATCAAAATAACTGATGTGATAAAGTGCCATTTATCACGTCGGTTATAAAATAAATGACGTGATAAATTATTTTCCACATCTATTATTAAATAACCTACATTAAAAAATTGTTCATCACATCGGTTATTAAATAACCGATGTGATCAATCTTTTAAATGATTTATTGTGCCCCGTATTCATTCATTCAGTTTTCTTCGATTGGGTGACATGTGACTCATCTCTATCATGCGGAACACCTAGAAAAGATTCTTTAAATTCATTCCCTACAACCTCATTTTTCCAACATCATTCATCATCTTTATTATCATTAGATATATCAGTTCTACTCGCAACACTCAAGTAAGCCTCACACAGCTCGATTTAAATTTTTATTTTTCATGATGCCCTAAACTAATTTTTTGAGATGTTATTTTTCCATCGTTGTTCTTGCTATCATGGTATGTTTCATAGTGTTCATTTATACCATGATAAATTATTTTCTGGTTAAATAAATCATGGAAGTGATATCATGAAATTTTATGATTTTTGTGTGTTCATTCATGTGTGCGCACGTATATGGGGTGTCCAAGGGGGTGGGGGGGTTGTCCATGTGGGTGGGGGTGTCCAGGGGTGGGGGGATTTCTAGGGGGTGGGGGTGTTCAGGGTGTGGTGGAGGGTGGTGTCCAGGGGTGTGCGGGGGATGTCCATGGGGGTTGGGGGTTTCAAAGGGGATGGGGGTGTCCAGGGTTGAGGGGGTTTTCCTAGGGGTTATGGGTGTCCAAGGGGGTGGTGTCCATGGGGTGAGTGGGCTATCCAAGGCAGTAGGGGTGTCCAGGGGTGGGGGGTCCCGGGGGTGGGGGTTGTCCAAAGGGGTGGGGGCTCTCCAAAGGGTGGGGGTAGTCCAAAGCGGTGGGGGGGGGGGCTATCTAGAGGGTTAGGGGATATCTAGGGGGATTTTCAGAGGGGTGGGGGTTGTCTAAGGGGGTGGTGGTGTCTAGGGGATGTCCAAGGGGTTGGGGGTAGTGTCTAGGGTGTGAGGGGGCCTTCCAATGGGGTAGTGGTGTCCAGGGGATGGGGGTGTCGAGGGGGGTGAGGGGGCGGTCCAGGGGTAGGGGGTGTCCAGGGGGGTTTGTAAGGAGACAGGGGGTGGTGTCCAGGGGGGGGTCCAGGGGGGTGGTGTCTAGTGGGTGAGTGGGATATCCAAGGGGGTTTGGGATGTCCAATGGGTGGTGGTGTTCAGGGGGTGGGGGTTATCCAGAGGGGTTGAGGGTTATCCAGGGGGTGGGGGTTATCCAAGGGGGTGGTGGTGTCCAGGGGGTGGGGGTGTCTGGGGGTGAGGGGGATTTCCAAGGGGGTGGGGGTGGTGTCCAGGAGTGATGGGGTTGTCTAGGGGGTGGGGGTTCCAAGGTGGTTATAGGGCTGTCTTGGGGGGGAGGTGGTGTCCAGGGGGTGTGGGGGTGTCCAGGGGTTGTCCAATGGCGTAGGGGTGGGGGTGGTGTCTAGGGGGGGTTAGGTTGATTTCTAAGGGGGTAGGGGTGCCCAGGGGTGAGGGTGTCTAGGGGGTGAGGGGGTTTTCTAGGGTGTGGGGGTGACCAGGGGGTGTCCAAGGGGGTAGGGGGTGGGCTGGTGCCCAGGGGGTGGGGGTGTCTAAGGGGGTGGGGGTGGTGTCCAGGGGGTGGGTGGGTTGTCCAAGGGGGTAGGGGTATCTAGGGGGTTGGGGTGTCCATGGGGTGTCTAGAGGGGGTGTGGGTGCTGTTTAGGGGGTGGGGGGATGTCCAGGGTGGTAGTGTCTAGAGGGTTTCCAAGAGGGTGGGGGTGGTGTCCAATGGGGTAAGGGGTTGGACATCCCTCTTACCCCCTGGACACCACTCCCCCACCCCCTGGACACCCCCATCCCCAAGGACACCCCCACCCCCTGGACAGACCCCACCCCCTAGACACCCCCGACCCCCTTGGTCACCCTAGATGACCCCTACCCCGTGGACAACCCCTACCCCCTTGGATATCCCCCACTACCCCTGGACAACCCCTACCCCCTTGTACACCCCTTAGTATATATATATCGCAACAGTTTCATTGAAACCATTGGAATATTTTAACTTCAGGTAGTCTATACCAACGGTTCCTGCAGAATCATTGGTATATGGCTATTGAAATGACCATCATGACAAAGGTGAGTGAAACCATTGGGGTATTCTATACCAATGGTTTCAGGGGATATCCCAATGGTTTCAAATCATTGGGATATGTGTACTTTTCAGTACTGAATGTATACATATTTAAATATTTATACTTCATATTTCTTTTTTACGGAAGGGTTGATTTGGTATCTAGTTGCACCAGGATGTATTCTTTATGTACCTTAAAAATAAAGGATCCGAGATTAATTTAAAATATATAACTATATTTTGTTTAAAATCATTTTCATGCATATTTGTTTTCAAATACGCACCCCCATGGACACCCCCTAGACAGGCCCCCACCCCTAGACACCCCCTTCCCCCATGGACACACTAGACAGCCCCCTACCCTCATGGAGAGACCCTGCCCCTTGGATATCCCCCACCACCCCCTGGATATCCCCTACCCCATTGGACACCCTTGGGTATATATATATCCCAACGGTTTCATTGAAACAATTGGAATATTTTAACGTCAGGTAGTTTATACTAACGGATTGTGTAGAATCATTGGTATAGGGATATTGTAATAACCATCATGCCAAAAGTGTGTGAAATCATTGGGGTATTCTATACCAACAATTTTAGGGGATATCCTAATGGTTTCAAATCTTTGAAATATGTGTAATTTTTAGTAGTGAGTGTATACATATTTTAATATTTATACTACATATTTTTTTTACGAAAGGGTGAATTTGGTATCCAGTTATACTAAGATGTATTCTTTGTGTACCTTAAGAAGAGACGATCCAAGATGAATTTAAAACTGTTATATCTAACTATATTATCTTTTTAAAATCATTTTCATGGATATTTGAAAAAAATATGCATAGATTTGTTTTTTATTTCCAAATTGTATTACCTTAAGATTTTGATATTTTTCATATAAATATATATTTCTCTTATCTTAACTAGATGTATAATTTTGATATTTTTTATAGGTAATAATGTGTCAATGTTGGATTACGACACATCGAATGAGTAATGAATATGAGGAAGGTATTGATGCCTTTTTGGAATTTTATAAACGAAATGTTCCATGCAATGACATTTTTTTCTGTCCAAGCCTGAAATGTTTTAATATGAAGATGTTGAAAAGTAGAGATATCAAAGATCATCTGATTTGTCATGGTTTTAATTAGAGTTACAGCCCTTGGATTTGGCATGGTGTAATTGGAAAGAATGTTAGATCTACTGATGATGATGCTTTGCAAGATGGTAACTCTAATGGAATTGAAGAACTTATCTGTGATATTGCAGCAGGTCAAATTGAGATTGAACCGAAAATTGAGCGTCTATATGGTGATACTGAAAAACCATTGTATCCTGGCTATACGTAATTTATGGTTTTGTCATCAGTGTTAAGATTGATTAACCTGAAGTCAAAACATGGATGGAGTGATAGAAGTTTTACAGATCTACTACAGTTGTTGAAAGAAATTCTTCCAAAAGACAATGATCCTCCATATTCACATTATAAGGCCAGGAAACTATTATTCCTTATGAGATTGATATAAAAGAAAATACATGCCTATCTGAATGACTGTATGATATATAGGAAGGAATATGAATTTATTTCAGAGTGTCCAATATGTGGTACATCATGGTATAATTTTAATGAAAAATCATAAGCTGATGTAGAGATTACAAATATCCCTTTCAATGTATTTTGGTATCTTCCTAATTCATATTTTGAAACATTTATTTTATAATTCATGTGATTAAAAAAAATTTACAATGGCATGATGGTGAGCATATTTGAGATGTAAAAATATATCATCAAGATGATTTTCCACAATGGAAGAAAATTGATGACCAGTATCCTATATTTGGAAATGGAATTAGAAATCTCATACAAGGGTTGTGCATAGATGTAATGAATCCATACCAAAGCATTATTAGTACACATATTTCATGGCCTATTTTATTGGTAATTTTTTACCTCTCTCTTGAAGTTTGTACGAAGCACAAATATGTCATATTGAGTAAAATGATATCTGGTGTGAATTAACCTGGAAATGATATTGATGTTTTTTTCACCATTGATTGATTATTTGAAACATTTATGGGAGAATGGTATTAGGGTGTATTATTCTTATAAAATGGAAAAATTTCAATTTCATACAGTGCTTATGTTCCTTATAAATGACTTCCAAGCATATGGAAATTCTTCTGGATATAGTGTTAAGGGGCATAAAGCATGTCCAATTTGTGAACAAAAGACTTCATATTGTCAATTTCATCATGGGAGGAAAACAATGTACATGGTTCATCGAATGTTTTTTTCCTATAGATCACTCTTATAGAAGACTAAAAAATGCATTCAATGGCTCACTAGAATTTTATATTTCTCCAAAACCTTTATCCCCTGATGTGTATTTTGAGAGTATGGAAAACCATGATGTGACACTGGGAAAGACACATAAATCTGGTAATGATAAACATATTTGAAAGAAAAGGACAATATTTTTTGTGATACCATATTGGAGATATCATTAAGTGAAACATAATATTGATTTCATGAACATGGAGAAGTATATCTGCGGCATTTTGATTGGAACATTGTTAGATATTAAAGGAAGGACAAAATATGGGTTGAATGAATGATTATACTTACTATCAGTGGGAATACGTTTTGTGTTAGCTCCCACCCCTAATGGAAGAAGAACATTTCTTCCCCCATCTTGTCATACATTATCCAAGAGGGAGAAAATTAGCTTTGGTTGGTGTCTTCATGACATCAAAGTGCCTCAAGTTTATTCTTCAAATGTCAAAAAATTTGTCTCTTTGATAGATTTGAAGTTGATACGTATGAAATCTCATGATTGTCAGGTCATGATTCAACAACATCTACCAGTTGCACTGCATGGAATATTGCCCATCCGTGTCGGAATAACTATAATGAATTTGTGTTATTTTTTAAATTCAAATTTCAATAAGGTGATTGATGTGAATTCTTTTAACATTTTGAAAAAAGGATGCAATTTATATACTTTGTCAATTGGAAATGTATTTTCCTCTATCTTTTTTTGATATAATGGTGCATTCTATGATTCATCCACTTCAAGAAATAATGGGTTGTGGACTTGTAAATATTCGTTGGATGTATCCTTTGAAAAGGTATACGAAAAAATTTAAGGGGCATGTTAAGAATCCTTATCGACCTAAAGCCACAATTTTTTAAAAGTATATTTTTGAAGAGGTTGTAGATTTTTGTATGAGCTATATATATGTGGAAGAGCACATATGTTTGCATCCATCTCACCATGAACGAGTTAATAATGAGGGAAAAAGGATTTGTGGCTTGAAAGTCAAATCGTTGTCAGCTGAACAAGTGAAGAAGATCAAATTATACATTTTTAATAACATAGCTGATGCTCAACTGTATATCACATTGCATATTAATGTTTTGAAATAATGTTATCCAAAGAATAATGAAATGTGGATTTTGAATGAGAACAACAAAACATTGTTTTCATTGTTCAAAAAGACCTTTCTTGGTAGATTAAGTGTATTAGAGACATTAATATGGTTAGTGGTTGGTCCATTTTGAAATGTTATAACATGGTTTGGTTGCGACATTAATGGCTAAACATTTCATACAAAATCTCAGGACAACATAAGTGCAGTTCATAATAGTGGTGTTTTGGTGTTTGCAATAGAAATGCATTTTTTGAGTTCTAAACACAAAAACCCAATTTCTACATCAATTGTATATTATGAAGTTATTGAAGAAATATGTGAGGTTGATTAATTTAAAATTAATGTTCTTGTTTTTAACTGAAAAGAGTTTATCAGTAACAATAGTGTTAGACACGATTAATTTGGAAGGAAAATTGTTAATCTGAATAGATTAAGCGATGCATTAGATTCTTTTATAATAGAGACACATGAAAAAAATATTTTCTATGTAGTTGCTCAATAAAATATGTAGTGTTATGTTGTTTTACAAGGGAAAAAACAATATGTTGGTGAGGATCAACTTGATAAATATTCTGATTTATGTGAGATCCATACTTCTATGGAAAGATTATCAGAACATAATGATGATCATGTTGAAGACATTGTTTTTTCAATAAGTATTGATCATGAAAAAGTAATTTGGGAAAATAATCTATTTGTACATTCCTAATTTTACAGGTAACGTATGATTATTTCTTTTTTAAATTTATTATTTTCATACAATGTTAGATATTTTAATTTTTTCATTATTAAAATGAATATTAAAATAAGTAAGTAGATGTTTTTGTTTATTTTAATTTTGTTTAGTTTTTTTTATCATGTTTACCAATACATAAATTATATATCTATTATTTTTGTTGAATGAAAATTACTTTACCATGATTATTATGTTTACCTTGTTTACCATGTTTACTATGTTTACCATGTCTACCATGTTTACTATGTTTACAATGTTTACCATGTTTACCATGTTTACCATGTTTACCATAGTTTACCATGTTTACTATGTTTACCATAATTTACCACAGATTACAATTATTTAACTTATATATTTATTGATTTTGTTGAATGAAAAATATACTACAATGTTTACCATATTTACCATTATTTAACATTCTTTCCATATTAACCATGTTTACTATTACATAACTTAGTTAAATTTTCCTTTTTCTGTTTACATTAGTATTGTAGTATATGAATTTTTATATTTGTGAACTAATGTTTTTTTTAAGGATAATGACAGATAAATCGGTTGATCAACCACATGATTCTAGAGATGAGCATGATGATCATAACTTTGGGGAGGAACATTTACATGCTCTACTTGATGTTCCTCAATCTTCCTCATGTGATCCCATAACAACACAGAAGAGTTCAAGAGTTGGTAAATTTTTGCACACACATTTACCAAAATTATCACTTGCCCATACACATGACTAGAGGATACTCATTGATTTAGATGAAAATGATATTCCTAGAGGTCCAAATGCAAATAATTTGAAGAGTTTTGTAGCAACTCAGATTTAGAGAAAATTAAGCATTGTGTATGATGTTTGGAGAAGTGTGGACAAAGTGATAATATCTAAATTGTGGGAGATGATCTTGGTAAGATATTTTTCTATTATTTTCCTATTATTTAAATTTTTCTAGTATAATATGTTTGACCTCTTCTCTATCAGATGAAATTTGATATTCCTGACATTGGTGGAGTTGGGAAGAAATACTTATCGATGGCTGCTAGGAGATAGAGGTATTTCAAATCAACCCTCACATATGATTTCATTTTTGATCATAGGAGTCATGAAAATCCATTCCATATATATCCTTTCAAAGATGAATATACATGTAGACAATTTTCTGAATGTTAAAGAAAAGATTCATTTTTGGTAAGGGAAATGTAAACTTTCATAATCTCTCTTATATGAATAATCTTATTAATGTTTTGTTAATGATTTAATATTTTTAATTTACAGCAAACAAGGAAATATCATCATGAGATCCAATCTAAAAATGTATACCCTCATAGTTTATCTCAGAGAGGGTATACATTATTGGAAGAACAAATGATGGAATAAAAATTAAAAAAACTGAGACCTGAGTCTTCAAGCTCTGGAAGGGTTGCCCCTCCATCCCCTCCATCTAGACAGGGAAAATGGAAGAGATCTCGGATGGGAAAAAAGGGGAAATATCTTTCGGAAGATTCGAGAATTGTAGCTAAGTGGATTGTAAAATAATTATTTTATTTATTTAAGTTAACTATATTCCTTATGTAATTTAAATCATCATAAAAATGTTCAATTATTTAATATAGGATTATCTTGAGGAGTAGATCTCATAGGGGGTATTTATAGCTACTAGGAGGTAAGATATTTTATCTACATCATTGGGAAATCCTGAGCATCCTGGTCATGTATGAGGATATCTGATGGGTGTAACGGTAAAAAAAGCATTGCCACGTTCTTAAAATTCATCCATTGAGGGTGTTTATAAAAAAATAGAATCCCTGGAGGTTGAAGTTCATAATATTAATGAAATAATGTATGAAAATATTAGAGTGTCGGTACAGTCTATGTTTTTGGACATGAAAAGACAATTTCAGACTGAAACTCCAACTCCTCCACCTCCCCCTGCAGATCCCATTATTTATCCCCCACCTCTGCCAAATGCTCCCACTCCCCCACCTCAGCCTGCAGAATCCATTTTTTATCCTACTCCTTCGCCGAAGCATATTACATATTGTGTGTTGTATGTTGATGATCCTCAACATCATATAGTTTCATATGGGATGTTATATTATATAGGAGATATAGTTAATCAAAAATAGTTAGAGTTAGAGCATCATAGGGTCACTGTACATGATATTATGTATAGATCAGCTCAAATACCATTACCTACAAATGAGGTGACGAATGTTGGACATAGTATAAGCCATTTTTTAATTTTTCCATTGAGACTTCTGTGGCTCATTGCCATAGCGGTATTTATGTTATATCTTCTATTTTATTTTTTTATTAAAGTTGTTTTAACATTTCAAAACTAATATATTTTTCTATTTATTTATACAAGAATACATCAATGGTAAATAAGTACTATATAGAAAACAACAAACACAAATGGATATGAAATCAGATATATATTGTAGTAGTGTTGAAAAATTATCATGATATTCAAATTTTTTGGTAGATAATTATGAGTTTCCAATGGAATCGCATGTTTGTGGACATGCAATAAATGTGGGGATTCTGAAAAATGATATCATGGAGCTTGTTACTGGAGATAAGTTGGGCATCAGCATGGTGTGAATTTTTTTCCATGTAAGTCTTAACACCTTTTCACTGTGTTATATTTATTAAAAAAGTATAATTATGTCTATTTTGTATTAGGTATATTTATAACATGAGAAAAATAAGTGGATAGATGTATATGGATTCATGGACCCACATTAGATTTCCCCTAAAGCACATGCATTGGATGAGGAACAAATAATGCATTATATTACTGAAATATTTGAACAAAATATAATCGCACGGTGTTGGTTGATGCCTTTTTGTGAGAGGTATGAAACATATCTCAAGAAAAGAGTTCATTATCATTTAACATAAATAACCAATAACCTTAATTTTTTTTATCAGTGATCATTGGATGTTATGTTTTTCCTAGAGGGAGGAAACACTTTATTGGATATGCTCTGTCCCTGGTGATAAGAAAAAAAAATTTAAGAATGTGTTGGAAAAGTAAGTTTCAATTTCTTAATAGTTGTATATATTATAATGAATTTTAAATTTATCCCATTCGTATTATTTTCTAATAGGGTATGGGTCTACTTTTGAAAAAACACAAAGAAAATGAGTGTCAAGATCAAATATGTAAAAGTAAATGTATATATCCATTTATAATTTTTACTTTTTGATGTATTAAATAAAAATTATATTTTGATATTACACTCATTTAAAAAAAATTTCATGAACAATAATGTGTTGTCGAACGTGGATATTATATGTTAAGATTTATGTATGAAATAATTACAACAGGAACACCTGTGAACTTTGACCTGGTAAGATTTCCTTTTTAAATTTTCCATAATATCTCATTTGATTTATATATTATAAATTTTGACTACTATCCTTTTAATTTGTGGCTATTTGATGACCATAAACCCTATAGTGCTCAGGATTTCAAACACATACAAGTGGAATAGTCAATTTATTTTATAGGTTTGATTGGATTTTAGTTTTTTTGTAGTGTAAAATGTAATTTTGAATATTTTCGTTATAATTGTGTATTTTTTAGTAATTTTAGTTGGATTAAGGTATTTTAGTTGACATTGTATGTTTTGAATGTTATATATGTTAATGTTTAATTTTTCTCTACTTCTTGTTTTGGTCTAGTTCTGATGGTTTTTCTAGTAGGGATTCTAGTCTGGGGGGAGGGTTTCTCGGGGTGTGGGGTGTCCATTGTGGGGGGGGGGGGGGGGGTTCCAGGGGTGTGGGAGGGATTTCCAATGGGGTGGGGGTGTCCAAGTTGTCCATGGGGGTGGGAGGGTTTCCAGGAGATGGGAGGGCTATCCAGGGGAGTGGAGGGCTATCCAGGAGGGTGGGGGATGTCCAGGGGGTATCCAGGGGTGTGGGGGTGTCTAGTGGGGGTGGGGGGGGGGTCAGGGGTGTGGGAGGGATATCCAGTGGAGAGGGGGTGTCCATGGTGTCCATTGGGGTGGTACGGTGTCTAGGAGGATGTAAGGGCTATCCATGGGGTGGGGGATGTTCAAGAGGGTGGGGGTTGTCCAGGGGTGTGGGGTGTCCATGGGGGGGTCCCATGTGTGTGAGAGGGATGTCTAGTGGAGTGGGGATGTCTAGGGTGTCTATGGGGTGGGACAGTGTCCAAGAGGGTGGGAGGGTTGTCCAGGTGAGTGGGGGGTTGTCCAGGGGTGTGGGGGTGTCCAGTGGGGGGGGGGGTCTAGGGGTGTATGAGGGTTCTCCAGTGGGGGGAGGGGGTCTAGGGTGTCCATGGGGGTGGGAGGGTGTCCAGGAGGGTGGGGGGATGTCCAGGTGGGTTGGGGCTGTCCAATAGGGTGGGGGATATCTTTGGGGTGTCTAGGGTGTGTGTGTGGGTGGGGGGGTGGGGGGTCCAATGGGGTGGGTGTTTCCATGGGTGTGGGAGGGCTGTCTAGTGGAGTGGGGGTGTCCAGGGTTCCATGGGGGTGGGAAGGTGTCCAGGAGGGTGGGAGGGCAGTCCAAGGGAGTGGGGGGGGGGGGCTGTCCAGGGGGTATCCAAGGGTGTAGGGGGTGTCTATTGGGGTGGGGGTCAGGGGTGTGGGATGGATGTCCAGTGGGGTGGGGGTGTCCATGGGCGTAAAAGGGTGTATAAGAGTGTGGGATAGCTGTCCAGGGGGTGGGGGTTGTCCAGGAGGGTGGTGGGTTATCCATGGGGTTTCCATTGGTGTGTGGGGGTGTCCTTTGGGGTGGGGGGGGGGGGGGGGAGGTGTCATTGGTGTCCATGGGGGTGGGAGGGTTTTCAGGAGGATGGGAGGAATGTCCAAGGGAGTGGGGGCTGTCTAGAAGAGTGGGATGGGGCTGTCTTGGGGGGGGGGGGTTCCAGGGGTGTGGGGGTGTCTAGGTGAATGAGGGGTTTCCAGTGGTGTGAGTGCTATCCAGTGGGTGTGGAGTGGTGTCCAAGGATTCCATGGGGGTGCGAGGGTGTCCAAGAGGGTGGGAGGGATGTTCAGGTGGTGGGGTAGTCTAGGATGGGGGGGATGTCCAGGGGTTGTTCAGTGATGTGTGTGTGTGTTGGGGGGTGTTTCAAGGGTGTGAGAGGGTTGTCCATTAGGCTGGGGGGAGGTTCAGGGTGTCCATGGGGGTGGGAGGGTGTCTAAGAGGGTGGGAGGGCTGTCCAGAGGAGTGGCGGGTTGTCCAAGAGGGTGGGTGGGGGTGTCCAAGGGGTGGGGGAGGGGGAAGGTTCTAGGGGTGTGGGAGGGATATCCAGTGGGCTGGGGTGTCCATGGGGTGGGGTGTCTAGGAGGGTGGTCGGGCTGTCCAGTGGGTGGGGGCTGTCCAGTAGGGTGGGGGCTGTCCAGGGGGTGGGGGTGTCCAGTTGGGTGGGGGGGTCAGGGGTGTCGGAGGTTTTTCCAGTGGGGTTGGAGTGTCATGGGTGTCTATGGGGATGGGAGGGTGTCCAGGAGGGTGTGAGGGATATCTAGGGGAGTGGGGGCTATCCAGGAGGATGGGGGGAGGGTCTAGGGGGTGTCGGAGGGTGTCAGAGGGTGTGTGTGGGGGAGGGGGTATCGAGGGGGTGGGTGGTTTCCAGTGGTGTGGGAGGGCTATCTAGTGGGGTGGGGGTGTCTGGGGTGTTCATGGGGGTGGGAATGTGTCCAAAAGGGTGGGAGGGCTATCCAGGGGTGCGTAGATGTATGGGAGGGTGGGGGAAGTCCATGGGTGTGGGGGATGGTGTCCAGTGGGGGGGTTAGGGTTGGGGGAGGGTGGTCTAGTGGGGTGGGGGTTTTGGTTTGGTTTTGGTATGTTTCAGGTCTTCTTGGGCAGGGAATATTTGTGGTTGAATAGTTTTATTAAAATGAAAAAAAAATTACATCAGTTATTTTATAACAGACGTACAAAATACATATGTATGGGTTTTAACTTTGGTTATTTGAAAATCGACATAACAAATTCATGGGAATTGGTTTTTATGTTGGTTATTTCATAACCGATGTAATAAATGGAATGGAATTGTTTTTTATATCGGTTATTTTATAACTAATGTAGTATATATATTTTTTATGTTTGTTGTTATTTAACCGATGTGAAAAATGCTTGGCCGACTAGTTTATAATGTCAGTTACAAAAATAACTGATGTGATAAACTCTTTAGAGGCACAGTTTATTACATTAGTTATTGTATAACAGGCGTGAAAAATTATATACCACATTTGTTATTTAAAAATCGACGTAATTAATAACGACTCTGAACCATTTTCTATGTTATTTTTTGATGAACCAACATGAAAAACGCTTTGGATTTTTGGTTTTTACGTCAAATTAAAATAACCGATGTAAAAAATGTTTATAAAATCTCTAGTAATAATGTTGGCCAAAATCCGACATAAAAAATAAAAACCAACCGCCATTAGAAACATTTTCTGCACTAGTGATTATATAATAATAATAAAAACATGAGATGAACTTCTCAAAGAACATCATTAAACAATTATTAATACCAAGGTGAAAAATTAATATCTGGATTAATTATTCAAAATCAATCAAATTTTTATTATATAATCATCATGTCTATATTATACATAAGATTTATCCACTCCTTAATCCCACGTTCTCCAATTATTATCCTCCCCAAAAATATCCTCACCATAAAATACATTTTCAAGGTTATTAATACCATTTAATATATGTTTCTATAACTTTAAAGTAAAATGACTCAATAATAATAATTAGATGTAATACATAATCCTCAATCATGTTTATAATATAAAAAATGTGAATGATAATTATCACTTCACAAAATAAATTTTATAATTGTTTCTTAAATTAATTTATATTATGATATAAAAATGACTAACATATATATGAATAAGAAACAAAACTTTTCCATCATAATAGGAATATACTAAAATTCATAACCATTTTTTATTCACCCACGACTCGTTATTCATCAAATTATTTTATATGAAAACAAAAATCGAAATAGTTATCTCTTATGGAACCTTTATTTTAATCATATTATACATTCAAATTAACCCATGACCCATTATTATTTAATCCTTGGTTGTCCATGAGCATTTTTTTACGAGGTTCCATAAATTAATTATTAAATACTCCATAATGGTTCATAAATATCATGTGATTAACCAAAGAATATCCCCCAATAGTGTCTCACAAGGGGTTCAGTATTAGGCCCACTCATTGTGGATCAGTGTGATGATTGAGTCAATTCTAAACCAACAATTTTTAAGGTGATTATTCCATTGTGAATCTATGCCAAAAGTGCATATACTATCAAGTATATATATAGGGATATATTTATAATAAAAACCATATAATCACTACTTTACCAAAACACCAGGATGATATAGAATACTTAGACATATTCTTAGGGGGTTCACTAATGTATTTTTATCCTAATCCCTAAATAAAATCCACATTTTTTATGTAACATTAAATCCTATACTACTCCAAATGGTTATCTATACCTTTGAGATTATGATCAATAATATCCTATTGAAAGTTAAATTAAACTCAAAAAACATTATAATATTTAATTTTATCTAAACCTTTCCATTGATATCAACTGTGATTCCCTAGACACACACTTCCAGACTAGATTCTCATAAATCATTTTTTACATTATATGCCACAGTATGAGATATAATATCCCAGATATAACCAACATTGATTAAAAAATAAAATAATTATTGAATCCCATAAATATAAAGGATTTTTTCTAATGGTGTGATTTATACAATTAAGAAAAAATAGAAACTAATAAATCCTATGTTCTATGTATCAAATGGGAAATTTTTCAACAATATATATAACTACTTAATTCATAATGATTCTTCAACATCTAACAGAAATTGTTTCACAATTATTATCCTTATAACGTTTTCAAAAGTACTACTTTTCTCTATAAATTAGGTATATGGAAACATAAGAGGTGTTGAGATAAAATGATTAATAAGGGAAATATACAATAGATGTAATCATTGAAAATACATGGAATAAACATAATGGAAGGATTACGTAAAAACAAGAATCCATAATGAACTTGAAACTAAGATTATGATATATCCATGATAATAATTTAAAACATGGATATAGATATTACTTATCTCATATTGATGGAATTCATAATTCTTAACATAAAAACCTCTAGGAAAGGCCTTATGCTAAGATACATTAGTTTTCATAGAGAATGTATTCAAGACATCTTACTAAAATGGGAAGGAATATAAAAAACACAAAAACCTATTTTTTCTAATGAGACCCATCGATGCATCAAGAGGATATATAATATCAGGCCGGACATATCACATCATTATGTAAAATTAATTCAAAATATGTGTCATCAATACATTTTATACAATTCCTTGATGAATATCTTATATAATACAAATTAGCTATCAATAAAATGGGGAATAAAAAATTTAAATAAATAATTAACTTATATTGGTAATAAATAATCATCAAGAATTGAAATATTATTCATTATGTAAATAAAATGAATTAAATGATCCTAGCCCACCATGAGAAAAAATGTGGACATCCATACAATACATTATAAAATTTCTATTAACCTTCATATTGAAACAATAATATACGTAACACTAATACTTTTCTGCATGAAATAAATGGTATAACATTATCATAACCCATATTAAGAAATATGGTGTATTGTTAAATAATATATAGTCAACATGCCAATAATCATCAACATTTCAATAATAATCTATGGAATACCAATAATTTTCCCAATTTTAATATGAGAAAATTCTTTCTACGTAACCATTATCCAATTAAAAATATTTAAATTTTGACCTTCACACAATATAGAGTAATGAGTAAAAAAATAATTCAATACATGGAAAAAATAATCATACGATATGTATGGAATGGAGGTGGTTTTTTTAAAAGTACATATCCTCAGTTTAACAAAGGAATCATAGAAGGATATTGGCATAGATAAAAAAACAACATTGAAAACGATTTCAGGAACAATAAAACACAATAAGGGATCATGGATTTGGTTGTTTGGAATTATGAGTTAAGTTCCCCCAAATGAAATAATATATATATTTTTGATAAATCATTAAACATAATCCCTATTATGGGAAAAAAATTTGAAACTTTTAATAAAAATGGAAGTGAAAACTTATAAGATGTTTTATAATTTTTTAAACATTGATGTAAAATAATAAGCTATGTATCACATCAAAAACATTTATAAAGGAAAAGTAAAAACTAATTGAAAAAAATTAATTTTAAAATTATATCTAAAATGGATCATTACAAATAGAATAATGTTTTCTTTAGGAAATGTGGGTCCAAACTATTTGATTATGAAATAGAAATTTTTAAAACGTGAAAATACCTATTTGTAAAATCCACATAGAAAAAAAAATTAATATTTAATTGAATAAAACTCTATTTTAAAAGAGGTGTTATAATAGAAGATGAATTATTTGTGAGGTAGAACTCAATAATAGAATAATAATGTTCATGATATAACATTATAACTCAATGTAAGGGATTTTTGTAACCAAATATCCCAACTTCTAGGGAAACAATCATATTAATATAAAATTTAATATAGAAACATGATTTTCCTTGAAAATACATATAAATACATAGATCATAAGAAAAAAACATACATGGGAATTCAATACACCATAAAAAGGAAGCATGTTGCTTAACATATATCTTGTCTCAAGGAAATAGAATTACAACAAATAAAATAATGAAGCTTGAGAAAACAATTAAACAAAACCTCATGAAAAAGATGTTTTTAAATGAAATTTTACAAACATGGAGAAATTATTTTCAAGAATTATGTATCACATGGGAAGTATATATAAATTGCATAAAAGAAATTAGGTTCATAATAGGAAACAAGTGCCGAAAAATGTAATTTTTAGAGGAAAAAACAATTAATACTTTTTTAACATTTAGATTAGAAAAATTTGATAGTTAAAACATAAAATTTATATTTTTATACCATAAAATATAATATATTCATGATAAAATAACTCAAATTGGAATTATATAAATCATTAAAATTAAAATATGTGCATGAATACAATAATGGTATTAATAAAAGGAAATTCAAATGAAGACACTTACATTGATCTAGATTTATTTCTTGAACATGCTTAATATCCTTGAAAATAAAGTTATTATTATTATATAACATATTAGGAACCACATGTTTATTTAATTAATTTAATATAGATAACAGTAATATTATATCCCACTTATTTATTATATATTGTTATTTTATATGTTGGGTACTTGAGGTTATTTAATCAATTTTTTATAACTCATCATGATTGATGAACATGGTATAAAGAATCATAGAATAGTTCTAAAAAACAAAAAATATTAATATTGGTATATAAATAATGTTCCTATGTTAAATATATATTTGACTTCAACAATAATGATTGGTGATATTAAATGAAACTCATTTCTCATGGTGGTGATAGTTCCCACATACTATTGATTAATGTTTTTATTTCTTATTGAATGAGAGGGACGAAAGATAAATGTTAATTTCAAATTTATAAATCATAGTTATATTATATAAGTAATATTTAATCACCCATTATATCCATTTATCAGTCATGAATGGCGATGTTGAAAAAACAATACGTAGCATTACGAAGGTGGTAGTCCACACAACACAATAACACCAATTTTGTTTTCCATAGTGGGTGGAGATGAATAAATAATGGTTTTTGGATAAATATATAGACATATATGTATAATTATGATAAATATTTTAGTATATTTGTATGAATATAATATATGTGGAATAGTAATATAATAGAGATGACTTAAGAAAGAGGTAGTCCTTATGTTAGAGAATTGATTGTTCCTTGGAAAACTCCTTGGAAATAAAGGGAATAAGCTAACTTAGTTTGAACTATTCATTAAGAAAGACTAAAGGACTTCTAGGCGAATATATTTGTACATATATACTATAATGGCACGGACCCCTTCGGTCCATCCCTTTGTTGAAATCGATGTGGTTAACACGATGCATATTATAATGATAATTTTTAATACTGATGATAACATAAAAATATGTTAAATAATGATGATGATGACATAAAATGTGTGATTAATTAAACTAAAAAGCTAATAATCATGATAAAATGATTTAATGGGTGTTATTATTATTAATGATGTGAAGTGGGAAGGTGTGTGACCCATTAGACGTTGATAAATGAAACATGCGGTTTATTATTAATTGAGTATTTTTTGAAATTAAATTTGAATAATAATAATGGGTGTTGTGTTATTAATATTATTTATAATAGTAATAATAATGAGAAATTAATTAAATGAGTCATGGTATTTATTGCAAACAAATAAATGAAGATGTGCAGAGGAAGCATGGTGGTGTGTAAATAAAATTAAAGGTGAGTTCATTATTATTATTATGTTAAATAATAATAAAAATTAGTGGCGTAAAAATATGTTGGGTTTATTAAATTGAATGGTTTTAATTTAATAAAGTTGGTTTCAATTTAATCAGTGTGAAATAAAAATAAATAGAATTAAATTATTAAATTGACGGATGTTATCCGACATTGACGTGGCATAGTCATATTCAGATATCCAACGGGGTGGTTTAATGTGGTCAATGCGATGAGCATAAATATTATCATTATTAAAAAAAATAATGGTGATGAGTTAATAAAATAAGTTGATGAATTGTTATTATTATTGAAAAACAATAAATAACAATGATGGCATAAAACTATGTACGAGAGGTTAATGAAATTAAATGTATTAAAAAGGGGTTGAATATGTAAGTTATATTAATTTTGTTTTGCCATTTAATTAAGTTAAATGAAATGGTTTTGAGTCACATGGAATGGTATTGGTTTAATATGAGAATAATTATGGTAATCTAATTTAATTGGATTAAATTATAACATTAATGATGGGTGTTATTAATATTAATTTTATTAATAATGACATTGAAGTGAGATTGGAGAGAGATTAAAAAGTGATGGAATAATAAAGAAAATAATAATGAAAACCATAAAGGAATGAAGGTTATGGCATGTTGGGCATGGAATGATAAAGGGGAGGCACCACCTTTGGTTAGAGCATGAGGGAATTGTGGAAGAGATTAGAGAGAGAATATGAGATATCAAAAGTTGAGATATAATAAAAGAAATAAAAAAAGTGAAATCAATCAAGGGGGTGGGATGAGGTTGACATGGAGTTAAAGGAGAGGCGTTTCATTGGGGGTGAGTGGGTTTCGATATGAGGTTTTATGTAATTAAATTAAATTAAAAATAATAATAATATAATAATGTTATTATTATTTTCGTTGGGTAAACTGTGTTTCGTCCATAACTTCTTCGTACGACCTCGGTTTTACGAACCTTCAGCGGCAGTGCGACCCTGACTATGAGACAGAAATTATGAGTCAAATATTGGATGTCTTTTTCTATTTTTTGGATCGGGTACCTGAAAAACTTGTGAATTAATAGATTTAATATAATTTTTAAATCTTCGACCCACCGTAAGTTCCACGTGCGATATCTGATTGACCTGCTGTTAGTGGAAATTCAATCCTATCATTAATAAGATCGTTTCAAGTCTATGGTTGGATATTAAATTATGGTTTGTGGCTCGGGTCCACGAAACACCCAATAATAATAACATTGTTATTATTATGGGATCTTGTATCCAACGTATCTCCTCCATACGGTGTTGGAATGGAGAATCGTCTGTGACGTTGCAACCCTGAATTTATGATGGTATTTTTAGAACCAATGATGAATACCTTTTTATGAATCATTTTTTGGTTCAATTAAACACCTATTATTAATTGAAGTTATTATTATCATTAAACGCATGGAAACTGCGTGACGTGTCGTGTGTTGACCATTCAAACAGCGTAATAGTAGTATGGTCACGTCATATATTCATTAATACACACTACGTACTGTTTTAACTTTTCATTACCTATATAAGAGAGGGTCATGTGTTATTTATGGACCTCTCTTCTTCTCCACACGGCGATGCTCCTGGATGACCTAGAAGCCTTCCTCCTAACTTTTTCATTTGGACTCCAATCGTTGATCCGTCAGTGACTGCAGGATCATGTCAGCGAGGAGAACATCGTACACCCTGTTCTGTTCCCTCTTCTTCGAACTCCCCTCTACAGTTTCAAACCGAGGATACTGCTGATAATTGACGGGAACGACGGTCTTTGATGAACAACTCTAAAAAGGTATGTTAAACCTCTATTCTTGTATTCTCTTTCTGATCCTACTTCTCTCATTTTCATTCCATGCTACAGCATGTGATCTCCGGGTTGAGGGAGTTTGTTGTGTTGTTGATTCGGTGGTGATGCGACGTCCTTGGTGGGTGTAGTCACTCTAGGAGAAGCCCTGTTATCGTGGTGGTCGTGTTCATAGAAGGACATCATAACCTGTTGAGGTAGGGATCTTACCTTCGTCTCTCAAAATTATGCACCATGCGGGGTGGGTGTCCTCTTGTTTAAGTGAAACACATTTAAACCAGTTTAATAAAGATAATAATTGGATTATATAATGAGTATGAGAAGTTTGTGAATGCAGTTACATTATGTATATCCTGTGATATTATGTTTGGAATTGAATGAGCTTCTACCTACTGAAAATATTGGTCGTTGGGGGCCTTTTCTTATGCAATTAAATGTTTCCCTCTCCTTCTGGATTTTTTCTTATGGATGAATATGTTATTGAATGTGTAAATTGCTTAATCATTTAAAGTTGTCTGATTAAATACCTAGAACCCTTGTGTGATCACCCCAGTTGAAAAAACTGAAATAATAAACATGTGGGTGCTGGTTAGGTGTTTTTTATGTGAAAGGGGGTGTTTTGTGGGTTGTTGTGAATCAGGTGAGCAGCGGGGCTGCGGTTGGCTTTGTTGTCGGTTGGTGTGAATGCTATATTAGTGATGGGCAGAGGGGCTGTGATAAATGGTATCAAGGGGTGATGATGTATGAGTTTCAGTGTGTTTGTGGGTATGTTAGTTGGCAGTGGGGCTGCAGGGATAGGGTTGAATGTGAACGAACTATGGGTTGTGAATAATAAATAAAATGCAGAAGCCTTAATTAATTTTGGGGCTTGGTAATGGAATGGTAATAATAATCAATGGGGTTGGTTTGTTAATAATAAGGGACTTGTTTGTGTTGCTTGTGTTTTCCTAACTTGATTTGTGGATGGCAGGGATATGTTTTATGAACTCTTGATCCAATTTGGTTTTTGATAGTTTCCCGGTAGTTAAGAAACTGATAACTAGATCTGTTGAAACATGAAAACCTTAAATGAGGTTTTGGGATTCTTTGTTGTGTTCATACTCTTGAAGTAGTTGTGCCAAGCCACGTGCTCAGATCTTTGTGTACAAGCCTTAGGATGGGCTGAGTGGTTGTTATAATTATATAAATCTGTAGGTTTTATATTTATTTACGCACCCCACCCATGTTGAGCACTTATTTTTGTATACCCCCATTTCATGGGGGGTGTTTTTCCCGACACATTATTAGTGGCTGGTTATTAGCTCCTTTTTGCTCCCTTTCCCGGGTAGACCAAGTATCTTCGGGCATGCTGTGATAGCCTAAGGTCCATTATTAGCCCAAGAATCTTTGGGAAGGGTAGTTTGGTGGTTGGCCTAGGTGTGTGCGGGCAGGTGGTTTCCCAAGTGTCTACGGGATGAGGCCCAGGTGTCTTCAGGCGTGGCAGTTGATCTTCTAGATCAGGTGTCTTCGGGTGTGGCGGTGGTTGTTATAGCCTAGGTTTTTGCAGGCATGGTTATGTGTGACAGTTGTGGCCCAGGTGTTTGCGGGCAGGGTTTAGCGGTGGGACTGCATGATGATGTGGCCCAGGTGTGTGCTGGCGGGATGAGGCAGTAGGACTGTGGTGAGAATGGCAGGATTGGTCTGATGCGTAGGATGTCTTCAATAACAAGTGGGAAGGTGTTGCGGGGTACCCATAATTTGATAACATTACTACTATACTCTGTTGACTTGTGTTACTTTATGAGTGTGACTGGTGAGGCTGGGCGGATAGATTCCTTGCTAGGTTTTTCTTCTTCTGTTTTCTCACGGGGCATTAGGATGTCTCCCCACTTGTGCACGAGATCTTTAGGTTTCCCTACTGAGTATACTTGTATGCTCACCCTACGTTTGATTTTAGGTTTTCAGGAGGACTACAGGGACTGTGCAGGACCTTACTAGATAGGCAGGGGAAGTTACTGCTGGTTTCTGTTGTTGTTTTTCTTTACTTTTGGTATTGTACTTGGAGCTTTTCTGTACTTGTAGTTTTTTTCACTATTGTATTAATCATGCATATGGGATTGGTTTTGGGATATTTCTATACTTGTTCCTTTTCGTCTTAGTGGTGTTTGACTCATCCTATTCCCCAATCGTAAATTAATAAAAAGGGTAATGCCTCCCATATTTGTGAAAAACTCATACCCTTGGTGCTAGTCGTCACTCTGGGGCCTACTGGAGGCAGGACTTAGGGGTCATTATCTCCCTTCCACCATTGCCAGCTCAGGAGGGGCATCTTTGGTGGGATTGGGTCGTGACAGAATAGTATCAGAGGTGATTGTTGAGAGATAGGATGGATTATGGAGTTTGGAATAGTGAGGATTTCATGGGATGGTAGGGCAACAACGTTGGTTAATCTTGGTGCGTGACATAGGACAGGAAAGACCGGCTAGGACACGGGATTTTAGGGCCCCCCTTGATCCGATGCAAAGAATCTGAGCCTACCGAATAACCAAGTGATACTACATTGAATCCAGGATAGAGACCCTAGGGAAGGTACATGAATCATCATGATTGTGTTTTACTTGATTTGGGTGTTCTGGGAAAGAAACTGAAATAAAAAAAATGATAAAATAAAACCTTGAGAAATTTCTTTACTACTTGGGCTTAGGCGATCCTTGTTTACCGAACAGCTATGGCACTTGGACATCAACAAATAGGCAGAGGAGTGGGATGCAGACAGTTTCATGCAAAAGAAGCGGTAACCCTATCCAGGCCATAGATTGAGAGAGTTGTTTTTGGTTTTACTTAAATTCCATTTTTTATGTTTTTTTAAAATTCAGGATCATCACACTCCTTTGTTGAAACTCATTCTCGCCCATGCTTTGGTCCTAGACCTTGTTTTTCATGATTCTATAATGCTAAGTTGTTTCCCTCTTTCCTTTAAAAGTGTGTGAAGAGTCCTAACATGTGGGGAGATGAGGACCTGATCCCGAATCGAGATGCATTAATGTGTATGTGATTAAACCCGTGCAGGTGAGTCAGTGCTTCCAAAAAGCAGATAATATCTCGACATGGGAGAAGGAATTCCTCAAGACAGGTGTTTGGGAAATTTATTATTGTTTTTTATGGTGTTTGGGGCAGTGTAAGTTTGGAAAATCCTAATATATGGAAGTCGGAAGACCTAATTCCTAATCGAGATGCATTAATGTGGTTACGATTAAACCCGTGCAGGCAAGTCAGTGCCGCCGAAAGCGGATAATATCTCGATATGGGAGAAGGAATTCCTAACTCATATAATTAGGGTTTTCAGTTGTTTCCTGTTATGACAAGAGCCCTGAGAGGTTTCTTGCGGAGTGGTTGTTCGGATCCATTCTTTTTCTGGGTTGGTTTTTAATTCTCGAGGACGAGAATGTTTTGAGAGGTATCTGATGTAATGGCCCGGACCCCTTCCGTCCATCCCTTTGTTGAAATCGATGTGGTCAACACGACGCACATTATAATGATAATTTTTAATACTGATGATAATGTAAAAATATGTTCAATAATTATGATGACATAAATTGTGTGATTAATTAAACTAAAAAGAGAATAATCATGATAAAATGATTTAATGGGTGTTATTATTATTAATGATGTGAAGTGGGAAGGTGTGTGACCCATTAGACGTTGATAAATGAAACATGCGGTTTATTATTAATTGAGTATTTGTTAAAATTAAATTTGAATAATAATAATGGGTGTTGTGTTATTAATATTATACATAATATTAATAATAATGAGAAATTAATGAAATGAGTGATGGTATTTATTGCAAACAAATAAATGAAGATGCACAGTGGAAGCATGGTGGTGCGTTAATAAAATTAAAGGTGAGTTCGTTATTATTATGATGTTAAATAATAATAATAATGGTGACGTAAAAATATGTTGGGTTTATTAAATTGAATGGTTTTAATTTAGTAAAAGTGGTTTCAATTTAATCAGTGTGAAATAAAAATAAATAGAATTAAATAATTAAATTGACAGATGTTATGCGACATTGACGTGGCATGGTCAGATTCAGATATCCAACGGGGTGGTTTAACGTAGTCAATGTGATGAGCATAAATATTATCATTATTTAAAATAATAAATGTGATGAGTTAATAAAATAAGTTGATGAATTGTTATTATTATTGAAAAACAATAAATAACAATTATGGTGTAAAACTATGTGTTAGAGGTTAATGAAATGAAATGTATTAAAAAGGGGTTGAATATGTAAGTTATATTAATTTTTTTTTCATTTAATTCAATTAAATGAAATGGTTTTGAGTCGCATGGAATGGTTTTAGTTTAATATGAGAATAATTATGGTAATCTAATTTAATGGGATTAAATTAGAATGTTAATGATGGGTGTTATTAATATTCATTTTATTAATAATGAAATTGAAGTGAGATTGGAGAGAGATTACAAAGTGGTGGAATAATAAAGAAAATAATAATAAAAACCATAAAGGAATGAAGGTTGGGGCGTGTTGGGAATGTAATGAGGAAGGGGAGGCGCCAACTTTGGTTGGAGCATGAGGGAATTGTGTAAGAGATTGGAGAGAGAATATGAGATATCAGAAGTTGAGAAATAATAAAAGAAATAAAAAAGGAAATAAATCAAGGGGGTGGGACGTGGTTGACATGGATTCAAATGAGAGGCATTTTTTGGTGGTCCGTGGGTTTGGATATGAGGTTTTAAGTAATTAAATTAAATTAAAAATAATTATAATATAATAATGTTATTATTATTTTAGTTGGGTAAACCATGTTTCGTCCATAACTTCTTCGTACGACCTCAGTTTTACGAACCGTCAGCGGCAGTGCGACCCTGACTACGAGGAAGAAATTATGAGTCAAATATTGGAGTTATTTTTCTGTTTTTTAGATCAGGTACCCAAAACGCTCGTGAATTAATAGATTTAATATTATTATTAAATTTTCGACCCGCCGTAACTCCCACATGTGATATCTGATTGACCTGCCGTCAGTGGTGATGTGATCCTGTCATTAATAAGATCGTTTCATGTCTAAGGTTGGATATTAAATTATGTTTTATGGATCAGGTCCACAAAACACCCAATAATAACAACATTGTTATTATTATGGGATCTTGTATCCAACGTATCTCCTCCATACGGTGTTGGAATGGCAAACCGTCTATGAAGTTGCAACCCTGAATTTATGACGGTCTTTTTAAGACCAATGATGAATACCTTTTTACGAATCATGTATCGGGACAATTAAACACCTATTATTAATTGAAGTTTTTATTATCATTAAATGCATGGAAACAGCATGACGTATCGTGTGTTGACCAGTCAAACATTGTAATAGTTGTACGGTCACGTCGTGTATTCATTAAGACATGATGCGTACCATTTTACCTTTTCATTGCCTATATAAGAGAGGGTCGCATTTTATTTATGGACCTCTCTTCTTCTCCGCACGGCGATGCTCCGGGATTACCTAGAAGCCTTCATCCTAACTTCTTCATCCGGACTCTGATCGTCGATCCGTCAGTGACTATGGGATCATGTCAGCAAGGAGAACATCGTACACCCTATTCTGTTTCCTCTTATTTGAACTCCCCTCTGTAGTTTCCAACTGAGGAGACTGCCGATAATTTATGGGAATGACGGTCATTGACGAACGACTCTAAAAAGTTATGTTAAACCTCTGTTCTTATATTCTCTTTCTGATCCTACTTCTCTCATTTTATTTCTATGTTATGGCATGTGATCTCCATGTTGAGGGAGTTTCTTGTGTTGTTGATTTGGTGGTTTCACGAAATCCTTGGTGGGTGCAGTCATTCTGGGAGAATCCCTGTGATCATGGTGGTGGTGTTCGTAGAAGGACATCAGAACCTGTTGAGGTAGGGATCTTACCTTCGTCTCTCTAAATTGTGCATTATGTGGGGTGGGTGTCCTCTTGTTTACTTGAAACACATTTGAACCGGTTTAATAAATATAATAAATGGCTTATATAATGGGGATGGGAATTTCGTGAATGCAGTTACATTATTTATATCCTGTGATATTATGTTGTGAATTGAATGAGCTTCTGCCTACTGAAAATCACGGTCGTTGGGGGACTTTTCTTACGCAATTAAATGTTGCCCTCTCCTTTTGTATTTTTTCTTATGGATAAAAATGTTATTGAGTGTGGAAATTGGTTAATCATGTAAAGATGGCTGATTAAATACCTGGAACCCTTGTGTGATCACCCCGGTTGAACAAACTGAAATAATAAACATGTGGGTGTTGGTTAGGGTTTGTTTATGTGAAGGGGGGGTGTTTTGTGGGTTGTTGTGGACCAGGTGAGCAACGGGGAAGCGGTTGGCTTGGTTGTGGGTTGGTGTGAATGCTATGTTAGTGATGGGCAGTGGGGATGCGATAAATGGTATCAAGGGGTGATGATGTACGAGTTTCAGTGTGTTTGTGGTTATGGTGGTTGGCAGCGGGGCTACAGGGATGGGTTTGAATGTGAACGAACTATGGTCTATGAATAATAAATAAAATGTGTAAGAGTTAATGAATGGTGGGGCTTGGTAATGGAACAGGAATAATAATCAATGGGGTTGGTTGGTTAATAAGAAGGGACTTGTTTGTGTTGCTTGTGTTTTCCTAACATGATTTGTGGATGGCAGGGATACGTTTTATGAATGCTTTATCCAATTTGGTTGTTCATAGTTGCACGGTAGTTAAGAAACTAATAACTAAAGCTGTTGAAACATGAAAACATTAAATGGGGTTTTGGGATTGTTTGTTGTGTGCATACTCTCGAAGTAGCAGTGCCAAGGCACGTTCTCAGATATTTGTGTAGAAGCCTTAGGATGGGCTGAGTGGTTGTTATACTTATATAAATCTGTACGTTTTATGTTTCTTTACGCACACCACCCATGTTGAGCACTTAGTGCCGTACACCACCATTTCATGGGGGAGGGTGTTTTTTCCAACACTTCTATTAGTGGCTGGTTATTAGCTCATTTCTGATCCCTTTCTCAGGTATCCCAAGTATCTTCAGGCAGGCTATGATGGACTGAGGTCCATTATTATCCCAATAATCTTCAGGTAGGGTATTGTGGTGGTTGGCCCAGGTGTGTGCGGGCAGGTGGTTTCCGAAGTGTCTTCGGGATGAGGCCCAGGTGTCTTCAGGAGTGGCAGTAGATCTTCTAGCCCAAGTGTCTTCGGGCGTGGCGGTGGCTATTCTAGCCTAGGTTTTTACAGGAATGGTTATGTGTGACAGTTTTGGCCCAGGTGTTTGTGGTTGGGGTTTGGCAGTGGGACTGCGTGAGGATGTGGCCCAAGTGTGTGCGGGTGGGATGAGGTAGTGGGACTGTAATGAGAATGGCGGGATTGGTCCGATATGTAGGATGTCTTCAATAACTAGTGGGATGGTGGTGCGGGGTACCCATACTTTGATAACATTACTACTATACTCTAATGACTTGTGTTACTTGGTGAGTGTTACTGGTGAGGCTGGGTGGATAGATTCCTTGCTAGGTTTTGGTTCTTCTATTTTCTCACGGGGCATTAGGATGTCTCCCCACTTGTGCACGAGAGCTTTAGGTTTCTCTAATGAGTATACATGTATGATCACCCTACGTTTGCTTTTAGGTTTTCATGAGGACTACAGGGACTGTGCGGGACCTTACTAGACAGGTAGGGGAAGTTGCTACTGGTTGTTGTTGTTGTTTTTATTTACTTTTGGTACAATACTTAGAGCTTTTCTGTACTTGTATTTTTTTTCACAATTGTATAAAGCATGCATATGGGATTGGTTTTGGTCTATTTCTATACTTGTTCCTTTTCTTATTTTTGGTGTTTGACTCATCATATTTCCCAATCTTAAATTAATAAAAAGTTTAATGCCTCCCATATTTGTGAAAAACTCATACCCTTGGTGCTATTCGCCACTCTGGGGCCTACTGGAGGCGGGACTCGGGGGTCATTATCTCCCTTCCACCATTTCCATCTCAGGAGGGGCATCTTTTGTGGGATGGGGTTGTGACATATACAATCTAAATTTAATTTTTTTGTGTTTTTTAAAGGGTTTAAGTGACTCTATTTTATATGTGAGGATAATTGAACTTTTGGAAAAAAACATTTATATTTTAATAAGTCCATAACACTATTCCAAGATCGATGGATCCAATGATTCAAAATAAAATATTTTTGTGTGTCCTTTAGTTTATAAATACTCAAAAATTAATTCATCACATTTTTTAATCATGTTATAGGTATTTTAAAATTATTTTTTATATTTTACTCCTTCACTTTTAAACTTGGTAAATAGTTTTTAACAAAGTGAATTAATGTTTTATTAAAAATATAAAAAATCCCACATAACAATAATTGTGTGCATTAGAAAAATATTTTAATCCTATTAAATTCAATTCAATTTTTAAATGAAAAAAAATTTATTTTAAATTGAAACAAATAATTATTATAAAAACTGTTTTGTTAGAAAAAAATATTCATTTTGACATTATAGATTCATATTGTGATTTAGAATTGATTAAAAATATAATTTGTATTAATATATTTATTTATGTATTCATAAATCATATTAAATTATTTTTATATAAATTATTTTATATTAATAAAGAATAATTTATAAAAAATTGTTTCACCATTATTGTAGTAATTACCATTAGTACTAACATTCTAAATTTGAAACCTAAAAATGTAATTGGAGATATAAAATAATATGAAAATTATTATCTCAATTATGGGATTCATTTTATCTTACCAACATTCTATGTGTATAGAAATTAATTTTAATGTTAGCATATGCAACATGTAAAAAACTATTTTTTGGAAAAATTTATTTTTAAAAATAATGTTTAAGTTAAGGAAAAAATTAGGAATGATATTGATTCTAATGATATTAAAAATATTATTAGTGAGAAAATAATATTTTTATAAAGTGAAAAAAATATTTAACCTAATTTTCATATACATAAATTTAATTAACAAAACAATCGAAAAATTATTCCCATAAAATATTATTTCAGTTCCTAAAATGATATTAATGGGTATTATAAATTGAAATAGTATTTTTAAATTCTTTATTTTAATATATATATATATATATATTTTTAATCAAAATAGTTTAAAAAATTATAATCCTTAAAAAAGTGACGATATTAAAAAATATTTGTATTTATATTGTAAAACCCCAAAATTCTAGAGTATTAATATTTTATTCGATAGAGTGTATGACACAAAAAACTATGATTTTAAGGGTATAAAATACCCTAAAACATTAAAATATATTTAATATTTTAAATAGATTTGATATATTATATATTTGTTTATAACAAGAACCACCACATTTATAAAGGAAATATATTAACCTGATACATTATAATCTTAAATAAATATGATATATTATGTAGATTTTAATTCCCAAAACACTATGTTAGGTTGCATTACATGCAGGAGTGACCTTTCTTGATAGCTGGCATGACACTCAAGACTATGTTTCACCAAATAACAATGTATTATTAAAATATTATCATTTAAAATAATATGATTTATACTAGCCACTAAATTTGTACTTAGGAATAGTAATGTCTAAATTATAAAAATTTTGGTTTAAACCAATATAAAATAAATTCATTGGTTTCAAATTAATGAGAAATGAAATTAAGAACCAATTGTATATAGAAAGAAATAGTATTACTTTTATTCTTCCAATGGAGTTTCATCTTAATAAACATTATAAAATACAATAATATAATTATTTTAATGATATACATATATTATAAAATTAATAAAATACATTTATATTCATATATTAGGTTTAATATGTATAAGATAAGAATGAATTGTATTTTACACATAAAAAAACTATAGTTTTATTAAGGAATTTATTCCGCCTTTTAATGGAGATCTCATTTTAATTCCAATTTTAGATACTTTTATAAATTTAATTTGTCAAAATTAACTTCATATTTGTAAAATAATCATGAAAATTATCTTAGAGTGACTTTTTGGTATTTTTATGTGAAGATTCATTTTATAATGAATAGTGAAAAATGTTGAATTTTAGTTTAAAATTTATTTTTCATCTGGTTTATTTATAAGGTCAAATTATAACATTAATTGGTTTTAAATTTTAATCACATATTAATTATATCAATTAATCCTATTTATTTCAATGGAATTAATTTAAATTTGAAATTTATTGTAAAAACTTATCAATCTTTTGATCATTTTTTACATTAAAAACCTGCATGGTAGTCCTGCCTACGGGATGACTTATAAATTACATTATGCCACTTATGTTATTTGAGTTTTGGAAAATGGATTTTATATTTGGAATCATAATAATTTATAGTGTGTAATAATAACAACTTTTTTGTTGATGAAAAATATTAGTGAAATTAATTAAAATAAATTACAATTATTAAGGTAAAATTAATTTTAATAAAAGATAATACCATTAACCTAAGGACCCAAATGACCTATAAAATATTAAAAAACCCATTCTATCACCATAAATAGGAAATTAAAATTCCAATAATTAGTTTTTATGTGTGTTTATAGAAATTTCATTGGTAAAAACATCTGTACACCTAACTTCTTTCAAAAAATACCAAGTGAGTCATTTTCCTCCCTTATAAAAGGCCACCATCTCTAACCATTACTCTCACATGTAAAACCACATTTTTTTAACAATATATACCCATATAGGTTTCCAATATCACTTCCCTCTACCTTGAATCCACCCTCTCGGAAGAAATCCTTTCAAGGGAGCGTTTTGGTGAAAAACCAAAAGTAGTTACCTGATTAAGAGGTAATATATTCTACCAAGATTTTTAACTTTATTTCCTTTATCCACTCCCTTCATTATCTTTATTTAGTGATTTTATAAAAACACATGTATCATAAATACACTATTATTATTTATGCTATTTATTTCCTACACTTAGAACCACTTCCATCTAATTGGTAATGAAGATAATGTATCTGTGTATAGTGAAATACATCCTCTCAATATGATGATTGATCATTTTATTCTTTTACAACTTATAATGGTGGAAATTATGTGGGAAAATATGTTTATATATTATATATATATGATATTTATAATACCTTTATGATTTTGTAATTTTTATTCATAACATACCTTTTTTATTTCCATTTTGTGTAATTATGATAATTTTGTTTGAGGATGCGTGGACTACAACCCTCTCAAAGTAATATGACTCATTCATTACATACATGGAAAATATATAAAATTATTTTGATAATAATATATAACATATATATATATGATACTAGAATTATAATATAAATATGTATCAATTATTTTCAATTATTTCAATATAATAATAAAATGAAAATAACGTTCATATATATGCATAACCTACCATCTCCATGAATGATGCACTAAATTTCTAATCTCCAAATATTATGGACTAATATAAATTCATATATACTGAATATATATGATAATTAAGTAATGGTTTTCACTCTGGACATGATTAAATCCCTATCTAATTAATAGTAACAATAAATCACTAGTCAAAACATACTTGAGAAAATTAGGCAATTAACACCTAAAATAGTTTAAATAATGAATGAGTGTTAAAAATGGGTAATAAAATATCGTAAGAAGTTAATATATGATATTATTTTCATGAGAATAGTTCAATTATTGGTTAGTAAAATATTTTATACCACTTTACAAGAGGCTAAAGAAGACACATCCAAAAGGAATGTTAAGGTAAGGGAATTTCATCTCAATTTACATTCCACTAAGAATTATTTGTTATTATACACCAATTAATTTTTTTGGTGTATATACTTCCTTTTAATATGTTATTTTATGAATATATTTACTATGATGATATTATAGGTTCCATTTTATGTTATTCCATCATGGTGATTAGGATTTAAATGTTTCAAAGTTGTATGTGACACTTTAGAATGTTTAAAGATTATTCTACTAAAGAATTTATTTAATGATTATATTTTCAATATAACTTAAATTTATAATTTTAAACTTTATATTGAATAAATAACTTTATTTTAATCATTTTTTTGAAATTTAAATTAATATCCATATTCTTATATAATGGATATTAATATTTTTTAAACGGTTTATCACTTTTAGATACGGTGTTCACTCTATAAGTTATTTGATTAACTATTGATGTATCAATAAATTAGTATTATTTATTCAATAAAGATATTTTATAAGGAATATTATTTATTTTTATTAATTAATATTAGGAATGATTTATACTAGTAATGACGTGTGGTGCCTGGAGTTTATATATCCCCTCAACCCATCGATTGGTTTTCATGAGATGATTACGTTAAAAAAATTAAACAAGTTTATATCCATAATTTTAAACCATCTCGTAAAAGGTCCTGATGGTATAGGTTTTCATGTGCCTCATACATGACATAAATTATGAATCTATTGGCCTCATTTAGTTCTAGTATTTTTTATCCATGTTATTTTACGTTGATATATCTATGGAGACATTTAATTTTCAAATCATTGATTAAATGTAATGTGTTTTAGTATCATACCTTTCCATATTCATTTTTCCTTTTCTAGTTATTTTAATGTCATGTGATATTAGTTATTTATCTTTCAATTTTAAATTATTCCAACTGATTCAATATTTCTTAATCTTTACATAATGTTATTACTTATTTAATATCACCCTTATTATATTTACTTTCCTTAGGTTATGTATATGAAACATTTAAATAATCATTCAAGGATTCCATTTATTTCATTTTCATATGTATCATGATTTTATTTTCTATTTGATAATGTACTATGAGTATCATGTATGTAATCTGTAATTACAATAATTCTTAACTGATCGGTCCTTCATGATTTGATTCCTTTTAACTACACAAATGTAATAAAATAATTCAATGGTTATGGCCTTTTGGGGTTGAGGAGTTACATTTGGTATCTTAGGAAGTTTGGAAGTAAACTTGGAAACTAGATTTAAAAAAATTAGATTAAGGAACAGAACCATAGATAGACATTGAGGGTAATTATATAGGAATATCCTTGAATTTTGGTAAAGAAGGGATTATGTGGGTACTACAAGAAATACATCCATTTCTGGATACTACAAGTCGATGTGGTTCTAGAACAAATGTAACTAAACAATAAAATACCAAAAAAGTGTTTTGGGCCTGACTCAGGGTAACCTGGTACATGAAAACTGGTCTTGCTACATAACTGGTTTTACACTATTGGGGGATATGCTTAGGATTATTCACTTTTTATTTAAAAACCAATATGAAGGATTTAAAAGTAAAGACATCCCCAAAGAAACCATGTTTATAATTAAGAGAATATATTTTTCAATTTATATTAAGTGTTTCACTAGTTTTGGGATTTTACAATATTTTATTATTTAATCCAGTATATTCCATTATTCAAAAATGGTACCTAGAAAAAGTATTGATAACTCCAACAACGCACATGATCCAAAGAATAAGAAGGATTATATCATTCATGGTCCAAAGAAATTTTTTTGAAGGGAAATATTATCCCAATAAATATCATCATATGATGAAATATTATAATGTTCATAAAATATAAGTAAATAATTATCCTAGTCCCATGGAACTTAAGGGATGAAAGAGAAGAAGGGGATGACACTGAGAAAGATTGATAATGGGAAGATGGAAAAGAAGGATTTACCCACATGTGAGAACTGTGGAAAGAATCACCCTAGTAAATTATTAAAGGTAATGGGAGTTTGTTATATTTTTTGAGAAAAAGGACACCATGTTCTTTTTTACATGGTAAGAAAAAAAATTCCAATGATTTTTTTTTCAACTTTACGGAGATGGGACACTATGAGAATCAATTTACCTTTAGTCAAAGGAATATACCCCAAATGATGTTATTGGATAATGATCATGTTATGTTATTGCAACAGATAAATTTAAGTGATTAATATTACTATTTAATAATTGTGTCATTTTAATACTTTATCAGCAATATACTGTTTATAAGAAATATAGAATATATGAGGATTTTTCAACAATACTTTTTTTATTAAGGATTTGAGATCTTTTGCTTAATGATATCACAAAAATTTATTTAATAGAAAGATAAAAATTTATAAAAATAAATGATTGAGGTAAATACAACACTTAATATGTTCTTGATGTTGAGATAATGATGAAGAAATGATTAATTTGGATAAGTGTTGACTGCCTTGGAATTGATTAATGACTTGTCAACAAGTGGTCTATTAAATCATTGATGGAGTTTACAACACTTTTGGATATAAGGGAGATATCCAATATCATGTGTCTTATATAAGGAATATGGAAGAATGAATGTTTAAAATAAGTTTCTTTAGTAATTCATGTTTTTACCATATTTCAAGAGGATAAATGATGGAGTTATTCACATTTTTTTTAAAGGTTGGGGCCGAAGCCTCATTTTTATTATTAAATCAAAGCAAAGACCTATTTTAACTGGGTAGAGGGAAACCCATAATGGAGTTATTCACATGTTTTGGAATGTGATAATTTAAAGCCTCATCAAGTTGACTAAAGAGTAATGATAATTTCATTTTCTAAATTCAGTGATATTCTTTCTAAAGTGATGTATCATAATATTTTAGAAAATTTAACCATTTTTTAAATTGTTTAAGTTGATCTTTGGAAATGTTTTATATATTTTTGTATTACTTTACCATATAAGATGTAATGTAGAAAACGTTCAAGGCACAACCCATGAAAAATATTGTATTTATAGAAACATATATTAACTTATATTCTTATAGATTGATAGGATTACTCAAGTCTATAAAAAAGTATCTTGAGACAAATTTCTTTTCCTTATTACCTTCGTACTGGATGAATCAAATGACCCATATATCATCACATATATAGGGATTTTTTATTTTTAACATTCTCCTAACCATGTTCTATCATACTATCCATCAGAACTTAATTTTAAGATTTTTCTTCTGTGTCCATGTTTCTATTTAAAAAATATTTTTTTCCTAATAAGGTTCCTATTTACAAGACCACTATTCTATACATTCTCTCTTATTAAGAAGATGTGATATAATTTTTTTTTATTTGGGTCATTCAATGACAATTTATTTTCAATCCCTAGATTACTGAGATCAAGTTGAAATTGAAAGGATGCAATTTAATTAAAGTGGGGAGAATGTGACACCATGAAATTATAAAGTATGAATTTTTTATTTGATTGTGTGTATGACACGTGATACCAAGCTTATAAGGGAATATACTACTATGATCCTTTAAAATATATTTACTATTATAAATAGATTTGATATATTCTATAGTTGTTTATGACACACAACAACAAGTATAAAAAGGAATATATTAACCTGATAAATTATAATCATAAGTAAATATGATATATTTTTATAGCCTATAATGAATGAAACACTATGTTGTCTTATATCACATGCATGTGTGACCTTCCTCAATATCTTGTGTTACACGCAAGACTGAGTTTCTCCAAATAACAATGTATTATTTAAATATTATTATTTAATATAATATTATATAAATTATACATCAAATTTATAGTTGTGAATAGTAATAACTTAATTATTAAAATTATGGTTTAACCTACTATAAAATTAATTCATTATTTACCTATTTATGAGAAACGAAAGAAAAAACCAATTGGATATAAAAAAGAAATATTATTATTTTTATACTTCTAAAGAAGACTTATATTAATAAATATTATTAATTACAATTACTTAATGAATTAAATGATATATATATATGTTATAAATTTAATAAAATATTTTTGATATTAATTCTTTAGTTTTTATATGCATTAGATAAGAACAAACTCTATTTTAGACAAAAAAACACATATTTTTATTAAGGCATTTTTACCACTTTTTAATGGAAATTCAATTTAATTCCAAATTTTACAATTTTAAAAATGTAATATGTAAAAACAATATTTGGAATATAATAAAAATATATTATGGTGAATTTGTGGTATTTTTATATGAAGATTTATTTTTTAATGAATAATGAAAAATATTGATTTTTTTTTTGAAAACTTTCTTTCCATATAATTTATTTATAATGTAAAATTATTATTTTAATCAGTTTTAAAGTTAAATTAGATCATAATTTTATATATTAATAAAATTTAAGTCATTGGTATCAATTTCACATTGATATTTAATGTAAAGAACTTTTGAAAATTTTGATCATTTTTACTTTAGAAACCCAGATTGTCGTCCTACTTACAGAATAAATTTTAAATTAGTTACTAACAATTATATAATTATAATTATAAAAAATGGATTCCTTTATTGGAATTTTCTTAATTTATAAATTATAATAATACAAATTTTTTTTACCATATATATTTGGGGAACTTATTAAAATGTATTTCAATTATTTAGGAAAATTTAAGCTTAATTAAGGAATAAACCATTAACTTAACAAACCAAATGAACTATACACCTTTAAAACAACCATTTTCTAGAAATAAATTGGGAATAAAAATTATGTTATTTATTTTGGTTGTTTTTTTAAAACATTTAGGTAAAAACATGGGTACACCTAAATTCTTTTCAAAAATACTAAGTGAGTCATTTTTCTCCAATATAAAAGGCCACTACCTCTCCCAATTCCTAAAACATATAAAAACACTTAGGTTAAACCAATATATACCCATATAGTTTCTCACAAAAACCCACCCATTACTGTTAATACTCCCTTTGGGAAGAAATACTTCCAATTAATCCCTTTGTTACAAACCAAAAGTAGTTACCTGATTAAGAGGTAACATCTTCTCTCAATATTTTTAATTTTTTCCATTCTACAGTCCCTAAAAATATCTATTTTTTATTTTATAACAAAAATAGTATAATCCATATACCAGTATTATGGTATACTAATGGTTCAACCAACACATACACACACTTCCAACTAATGGGTAACGAACATACTGTTTCTGTGTTCTATGAACTACTTCCTCACGAAACGATGATTGTTCATTTTTTCCTTTACCTCCTCTCATGGTAGCCATTATGATAGAAAAACTGTTTACATATGTTATATATGAAATTTATTTCTTTATTATTTTTTATTTTTTTGATAACATAACATTCTTCTTTCCATGTTATGAAAGTATGATAATTTCATTTGAGAAAGGGTGGACTACTACCCCTTCAAAGAGATATGACTCATTCATGCCATACATAGAATGTATAAAGGATGGTAAACATAAGTAACATATATACAATATATATGATAATATAATTATAATATAAATTTGCATCATTTTTTTCATTCTTTTAATACAACAATGAAATGAAAGTAACATTTATGCGTACGTACAACCTACCATCTCCTTGAACGGTGAACTTCATTTATAATCCTCCAATATTATGGACTACTTAAAATACATATATAATTAATATATATGATAATTAATTCTTGTTTTACACTTGTAATCTGATTACATCATGTTCTAGTGAATTTGAACAACAAATCACTAGTCAAAACATACTTGAGAAAACTAGGAAATTAACACCCAAAATAGTTAAAATAATGAATGAGTATTAAGAAACAGGTAGTAAAAAACTATAAGAGGTTAATATATGATATTAATTACATGATTATAGTTTTTTATTAGTTATTAACATATTTTATACCACTCTACTAGAGGATAAATACCACACAACAAAAAAAGGAATATGTAACGGAATTTGGTATTAATTTACATTCTATTGAGACTTATTTGTTATTATACACCAATTCACTTTTATTTGGCATATAAAATACCTTTTAATATTTTAAATGATGAATATAATTACTCTCTTGATATTATAATTTTAATTTAATATTATTCCATCATGGGGATTATGATTTAAATTTTTAAAAGTGGTATGAGAAACTTTTGAATGTTTAAATATTATTCTCTTAAAGAATGTTCATATTGATTAACTTTGTAATATCACTTCATTTTTTGACTATTAAAAATATCGTTATACAATGAATTTATTTTAATAAATTTTCATTGGAAATTTACTTTAATATCCATATTATTATTGAATTTATTTTAATATTTCCTAAAACATATATCATTTTTACATATGGTGTTCACTTTGACAATTATTTCATTAAGTGGGGAGTTATTGATAAACCGATAATATTTTTTCAATAAATCTATTTGATAAGCCATATTAGTAATTTTTATTAATTTATATGAAGAATTATTAGGAATTTTAATGACGAGCGGGGCCTATACTTTATATAGGTCTTTGATGCATCTATAGGTTCTCATGAGACAATTAATATGGCAAGAATAAATGGGTTTCTATCCATAGTTTTAAACCGTCTTATGAAAGGTATTGATATTATAGTTTTTAATGTGACTTAGACATGAAATACATTAAGGATGAATTTACCTTATTTAGTTTCAGTATTATTGATCCATGAGATTTTGTGTTGATATATATATTGATACATTTAATTTTAAGTACATTGATTAAAAAGATGTGTTTTGGTATTTTACCTTTACATATATATTTTTCCATATATAGTTATTGGAATGGAATGGTTTATCAGTTATTTACCTTAACATGTTAATTTATTCCTACTAATTCATTATTTAATACACTTTACATACCCTTATAGATCATTTTATCCAACCCTTATTATGTGTCCTTTCACCAGGTTATGAATATGAAATCATTAAATAAGCATTCAATGATGTAGTTTATTTAATTTTATTATGTTTAATATTTGTATTTTATATTTCCCAATGTATTATGGGTATCATGAATCTAATATATTTTTCTATGACTCATACGCATATCAGTCATTCAGGATTTGATTCCCTACCAATGTAATAAAATAATGTCATGGCTCTAGGCTTCTGTGTTCGGGGCATTATATATTTACTAGTCACCTAATGAAATTATTATTTTATAAAAACATACAAAATACTACCAAAGTTTTTTTATGATGATATTTTTTTCATTATCACATTTACAATATAAAATTTTTAAATTTAGATTATTTATAAAAGAAAATATATAATATAAAGAAAATGACTTTTATTGAAAATAACATAATCAATATTAACTCATATTTATTACTTACCTTATAAAGGTAATAAATATTTTATATTTAACATATTAGTGATTATTATAGATTTACTAAAAATTAATTCTTCATATTTTGTGGTTTTTTACATTGGGTGTAGCATGTGACACATGTTATAGAACACGTTAACTTATTTAAAGGTGATCATAAGTTATAATCATGGGGTGTTACATATGGACCGGTAAATAAGTGGTTTCTATAATTGATAAAGATCCATATTATGTTCTATGTCACGACCCGCCCTCGGGGCCCGTGCGGTGACTACCCCAAGCCCGCCTTCCATAGGCCAGGGGCTGGCGACTAGCACCAAGGCGTAAATCCCAGTAAAAAGGGAAGGCATTGCCTTTGAAAAGTAAACAAACACCACAGAGTAAGCAAGCGGAAAGGTAAACACTAAGTAAGAACATAGTACAACTGAAAGTGTGGAAAAGTAAATGGGCCAGTATACAAACCCAAACTGAAAGTAAAATACAACTGGAAAGGGAAAACAGCAACTGTAAAGTAAAAGCCGCTACACCGAGCTGTCCACTGGAAATCCCACCTGAAGGGTGGGTACAGATAGCTCCACTGCTCCACGGGTCCCGCCGTCTGCTCCGAACACGTCCTGCCCAGTGGTCTACCTCTAGGTACCGTCCTGCTCTGCAAGCCTCAGCCAAGATCAACGATGTCCATCGTCTGCAACCAACACAACATAATGCGGGCATAGCCCGTGTAGGGGTGAGTATAAGCTACTCAGTAGGGACCCTGATACCCCTGAAGGTCTCCCAAAATCCACAAAGGATAAACCACAAAGGTGAGATACAAACACGAAGTAACAACCGACACTGCCTAGGTATATGCCCATACATATACCAAAGTCATCAATTCCAATACGCTCCAACCTCCGAGCCCAAGTACAAACTCAGTCCACACATGAAAGCATACGTATTCCACACAGGAAAGCAAAACGAAATCCACACAGGATAGCACAACACAATCCACACAGGAAAGTAACAGGATTCAGCTCACACAGGTATAATTCTTCGAAAGACGATAAAGATGATCTCTGATCCATCTAAGTCGTCAGACCCACGAAGGATCGATAGGTAACTAACCCCTGCAAAGACCCACACAGGATCGGGCCCACACAGGACCTGTAGGCGCTGGTTCACACAGGACCGCTGAGCGCAAAGACCCACACAGGATCGGACCCACATAGGATCGGGCCCACACAGGACCTGTAGCACTGATCCACGTAGGATCGCTGAGTGCTGTAGTCGTCGTAGAATCCACCAAGGATCTCTGTACTGTCGTCGTCGCAGTCACAGTAGTAGTAGCAGTAGCAGTAGCAGTCACAGTCGCAGCCAGCACTAGGGTTCTCGCACACAGCATGCTCGTTCGGGAGGGTCCGCTCCACGAGCCGAGAGGCTGATACATCAACTGTCACACAGTCCAGAGTTGATGTATCCAAAAGTTCTGTATCGTCAACAGGAACTCAACGCAACAGACGGTGCGTCAATCGGACGCCCGGTCTGAGAGTTATTGGCTTTTTCGTCCCAGGGGCCCGGTTGGTTTTTAAGGAAAAACCAACCCGACCGTACTCCACCTGCGTCCAAACCTCGGGCAAAGTATGCCAAAAGATCTTTCTCACTAAGAGGAACACAACAAAGCTGACGGCACGTCAATAAGACGTCTGTAGCTCAAGATATGAGCGTTTCCGCTCCGAGGGCTCGGTTGGTTTCGTGTACGAACCAACCCGGCCGAACTAAAAGTATTCCGAAACTTTGAGTGTGATATAACGAAATGACCGTCTCGATCCAGGAATCGCATCTCCACTGACGGTTCGTCAACCGGAGGTCCGTAGCTCAAGTTATGGGCAAAAGACCGAAGTTGATTCGAAAACGGGGGGTCCGGGTCCGGGCCGACCCGACCCGACCCCCCCCCCCCCGGGTCGACCCGACCCGGCCCGGCCGGCGGCGTGGTGGTGCAGCCCGGCGTGGCGGCGCGGTCCGGCATGGTGGCGCGGCGCGGCCGGCGGCGGCGCGGCCTGGGCGCCGCTCGGGTGCCACGCGCGGGGGGTAAAGCCCCCGCTTTCCTGCTGGCAGCGCGGCTGAGAGCCGCGCCTTTGTCCAACGGCCCCCCCACGTGGGGGCCTGCTTTTGAAAAAAAAAATGGGGGGGCGCTGCCCCCCCCCCCTTGGTGTAACCGCGGCCCCCCCATTATGGGGGGCCGGTTTTGGCCAGCCGGGGGAATTAATTCCCCCGGTTCTTCTCCCTTCCAGCCGGCCCGACCTGGCCGGACGGTCCTTCCTCAACGGGACCGGCAAGGCCGGTCCCCTTTCCGGCTTCCGACACCGGCGGCCCGGCTATCCGCCGGTCTTCCCATTTCCGCCGCGGCCCGGAACCGTCCGCGGTGTTCGTCGTCCGGCGCGGTGCGACGGCACCGCGCCCCTCTGCCGCGGCCCCACTCCGGCCGCGGCGCCTTCGGTTCCCTGCGACGCGGCGCGACGGCGTCGCGTTCATGATAATATTTCCACAGCGCGGCGCGACAGCGCCGCGCAATATTTGACGTGCGATTCCCGCGTGGTGCGACGGCACCACGCCATCTCGTTCATCCACAAGAAAATAATAATATTCAAGAACAAAGGAGGAGGGATTCGGCCGTGTTTGTGCGGTCCGGCCCCCCTCTCGTTAGACGATAACACTTAAATATTTATCCACAAGATTTTCATACTAGAACCAAGAACGAGAGTAAATAAATAATCAACAACAAACCCCTACCTTGGTTTCAAGAATGATGATCATCAACGACCCGTGGAAGACGCGTCGCGGTGGTCGGCGTCACAGAAGAAGGACGTCGATGTCGTGAAGCGAGGATTCGAAGTTATTTGACGACAATTTCGTCGCGGGAAATCGTCGTGGAAGAGATGACGCGGAAGAAGACGTCGTCAGTGTCGCAGGTATGGCGTCGCGGAAGACGATTCCCGAGAACGTTGCGTTCTTCGTCGATGTTCGAAGGTTCTTCGCGTTCTTCGTCAAAGCTTGAAGAAGAAGAAGAAGAAGAACTCCAATTTCTCTCAAGGCGGCTAAGGAATTCTAACCCAAATAAAATAAGCTAAAGTCTTATTTTATTCACACAATTAACAATTTGAATTTCAAAGGTTTGAAATTCAAACAAATCAACTCCATTAATTAACAAGTTCTCATGTTCATTAAAAGAGGAGTTTAAGGGAGTTTTAAAAAAAAAGAAGGCGAAGAGTTATGCTTAGTGTGGGCCCCACCACACTTAATCCTCCCAAGGGAGGTTAAGTGGATGTGGGTCCCACCTATAACTCCCTTTGTGAGAAGTTAACCAACAAGTTAAAATAAAAATTTGTATTCCAACAATTTTTATTTAACTTATTCTAAACTCCCAAAAACTAACTCTCAACCTGAAATAAATGAAACCTCGGAAAAGGTCTCCTTAAGCGAATATCGGCGTTGCGAGTTCATCGGTGTCCTCGGAATTTGATTCTGGGCACCGGTTCAAAAGTTGGAAAATTCCGCTCGTTCGTTCGCTGAACGTACCCGAACCAAACTTCGGAAAATGATTCTGGGCACTCCGGGGCTCGGAATCAGGTGTCGTCATAAACCGCGTTCTTGTAAAATTCCAAAGAAAATTAAGAAAAAATTTCCCTTGAATTTTACGGGTCTTTACATTACTCCCACCTCAGGGTTTTACGTCCCCGTAAAGATACATCAAAAACTAGGGAAACAAATGAGGGTACTGAGCACGCATCTGAGCCTCCCGCTCCAATGTTCTCTCCTAGAGGTTCCCGTGCTGCCATCTAATGTGCACAAGAGGAATCGATCACCCACGTAGGACCCGCTCCTATCGATCCTCTATCTCCACCGGGACCTCTGTAAAAGTCGCCCCATCGTCAATGTCAAGCTTCCCATGGTCAATGATGTGTGTCGGGTCGTGCACGTATCTCCTCAGCTGAGATACGTGGAAGACGTCGTGCACCCGGTGCAACTGAGGTGGTAGAGCCAGGCGATAAGCCACCTCGCCAATCCTGCTGAGGACCTGGAAGGGTCCGATGAAGCGCGGAGATAACTTGCCTCCTCGGCCAAATCTCTGTATACCACGTCGAGGTGAGACCCGCAAGAAGACGTGGTCGCCATCCTCGAACTCTAGTGGCCTCCGCCTCCTGTCAGCGTATGACTTCTGTCGGCTCTGAGCTGTCCTCATCCGCTCCTGGATGACCTGGACCTTCTCTGTCGTGGCCTGGACCATCTCCGGTCCCACAAGTGCCGACTCCCCTGGGTCTGTCCAACACAATGGAGATCTAGAAGGTCGGCCGTACAACGCCTCGTACGGTGCCATCCCGATGGTGGAGTGGTAGCTGTTGTTGTACGCAAACTCCACCATGGGTAGGTGGTCCTCCCAGCTACGACCAAAGTCGACGACACATGCGCGGAGCATGTCCTCGAGAGTCTGAATGGTCCTCTCCGTCTGACCATCCTTCTGAGGGTGAAAAGCTGTGCTCAGACGTAGCTGCGTCCCGAACGCCTCCGGTAACCCCTTCCAAAGTCGGGAAGTAAAGCGAGCATCTCGATCAGAGACGATAGATGATGGCACACCGTGGAGCCGCACAATCTCCTGAACGTAGAGACGTCCCAAGATCTCCACTGAGCCTTGCTCTCTGATGGGTAAGAAGTGTGCCGACTTGGTGAGTCGGTCAACAATCACCCAAATGGAGTCGTGACCTCTGGAAGTGCGTGGAAGTCCAGTCACGAAGTCCATAGATATGTCGTCCCACTTCCACTCCGTGACCTCCAAGGGCTGTACCAAGCCTGCTGGTACCTGATGCTCTGCCTTCACCTGCTGGCAGGTGAGGCATCGAGAAACGAACTCTGCTACAGCCTTCTTCATGCCCGGCCACCAGTGCTATCATCTGAGATCCTGGTACATCTTCGCCACTCCAGGATGTACCGCCAAAGGAGAAGTGTGAAACTCTCTCAGCACCTCCTCTCACAAAGCGACTGGTACCATGGTACGTCCTCTGAAAAGGATGTCGTGCTCTGCTCCAAGGGAGAAACAATCAGGTGTCTGTCCCAAGGATATCTGTGCATGCCATGTCTCATAGTCAGTGTCCTCACGCTGTGCCTCTCTGACCCGCTACAGTAGTGGAGGGGTGACTGTGAGAGACTGGAAGAAGGCTGATCCATCTCTATCCACGAAGGATATCTGCAAAGAGGCTAGCTGCTCCGTCACCTCCTCAAGTAGATGAATGCCCGTCCTCCTGCTGAGGGCATCGGCTACTATGTTCCCCTTCCCAGGAGTATAGACTATCTCAAAGTCATAGTCCTGGAGGAACTCGAGCCATCGCCGCTGTCTCAGGTTCAGGTCCTTCTGCGAGAAGATATACCTGAGACTCCGATGATCAGAAAAGACTGTAAAACGCTCGCCCATTAGGTAATGTCTCCATGACTTCAGAGAAAAGACCACTGCTGCTAACTCTAGGTCATGGGTAGCGTAGTTCTGCTCATGCGGCCTCAACTGACGTGATCCATAGGCGATCACTGCCCGCTCCTACATCAGAACACATCCGAGTCCGGTCCCTGATGCATCACAGTAGACTACGTACCCTACTCCCTCCTCAGGAAACCTCAAGATAGGTGCGCTGGTCAATCTCTGCCTCAGCTCCTGGAAGCTCTGCTGACATCTGTCTGACCACACGAAGGGTTTTCCCCATCTTCGTCAAAGCTGCAAAGATTTCTCTTTTGCCGAAAAGTGAAATCTGGTCTCATCCCCTGGATGAACCACGTTCCTTGCCTAATACAGTCAATCCCATCATGATTAGTTAATTCATGGCATGGATGACGTCGTAAGGCCTCGACGCTGCTACCAAGAGATCCAACCGTTACTCTCACCTCCAAGGGTTGAGTCACACTGTCGGCATCAGTGTGTGGTCACTGGGTTTCCTCCAGTAAGAATCTCGCAAGTGAGGGTCAAGTCAACAGTTTTTAACCGGCACCTCTTAGTAAAAAAAACTAAAGACAAGAAAAAAAAAAGTCACCAAGGAAAGTATCTTTTATTACTTCAACTTAAAGTACAAGGACACAAGGCAACACAAACTATGAAGCTAAAGGAATTATGGGCAAAGGCCTCTATGCCTGGAGCTAGTCCCGCACTAGTCAACCCACTTCTGGAGCTCCATGATCGTAAGCTTCAGCTGCCTAAAGTTGTTCTCTCCCCTGAGGTCGGGGTGGACCTCTTGGTGGTGGTGGTGGTAGAGCCTCAAAGCGTCGCCCACCACCTGCTGCTCGGCCAACTACTCTCCCTCGTCCGCCTCCTCCCTGCGGACCACCACGGTCGACTCTGATACCAATTTGTCACGACCCGCCCTTGGGGCCCGTGTCGTGACTACCCCAAGCCCGCCTTCCATAGGCCAGGGGCTGGCGACTAGCACCAAGGCGTAAATCCCAGTAAAAAGGGAAGGCATTTCCTTTGAAAAGTAAACAAACACCACAGAGTAAGCAAGCAGAAAGGTAAACACTAAGTAAGAACAGAGTACAACTGAAAGTGCGGAAAAGTAAATGGGCCAGTATACAAACCCAAACTGAAAGTAAAGTACAACTCGAAAGGGAAAATAGCAACTGTAGAGTAAAAGCCGCTACACCGAGCTGTCCACTGGAAATCCCACCTGAGGGGTGGGTACAGATAGCTCCACTGCTCCACGGGTCCCGCCGTCCTCTCCAAACACATCCTGCCCAGTGGTCCACCTCCAGGTACCGTCCTGCTCTGCAAGCCTCAGCCAAGATCAACGTTGTCCGTCGTCTGCAACCAACACAACGTAGTGAGGGCATAGCCCGTGCAGGGGTGAGTATAAGCTACTCAGTAGGGACCCCGAGACCCCTGAAGGTCTCCCAAAATCCACAAAGGATAAACCACAAAGGTGAGATACAAACACGAAGTAACAACCGACACTGCTTAGGTATATGCCCATACATATACCTAAGTCATCAATTCCAATACGCTCCAACCTCCGAGTCCAAGTACAAACTCAGTCCACACAGGAAAGCATACGTATTCCACACAGGAAAGCAAAACGAAATCCACACAGGATAGCACAACACAATCCACACTAGAAAGTAACAGGATTCAGCTCACACAGGTATACTTCTTCGAAAGACGATAAAGATGATCTCTGATCCATCTAAGTCGTCGGACCCACGAAGGATCGATAGGTAACTAACCCCCGCAAAGACCCACACAGGATCGGGCCCACACAGGACCTGTAGGCGCTGGTTCACACAGGACCGCTGAGCGCAAAGACCCACACAGGATCGGACCCACGCAGGATCGGGCCCACACATGACCTGTAGCACTGATCCACGTAGGATCGCTGAGTGCTGTAGTCGTCGTCGAATCCACCAAGGATCTCTGTACTGTCGTCGTCGCAGTCACAGTAGTAGTAGAAGTAGCAGTAGCAGTCACAGTCGCAGCCAGCACTAGGGTTCCCGCTCACAGCAAGCTCGTTCGGGAGGGTTCGCTCCACGAGCCGAGAGGCTGATACATCAACTGTCACACAGTCCAGAGTTGATGTATCCAAAAGTTCCGTATCGTCAACAGGAACTCAACGCAACAGACGGCGCGTCAATCGGACGCCCGGTCTGAGAGTTATTGGCTTTTTCGTCCCAGGGGCCCGGTTGGTTTTTAAGGCAAAACCAACCCGACCGTACTCCACCTGCGTCCAAACCTCGGGCAGAGTATGCCAAAAGATCCGTCTCACTAAGAGGAACACAACAAAGCTGACAGCACGTCAATCATACGTCCGTAGCTCAAGATATGAGCGTTTCTGCTCCGAGGGCCCGGTTGGTTTCGTGTACGAACCAACCCGGCCGAACTCAAAGTATTCCGAAACTTTGAGTGTGATATACCGAAACGACCGTCTCAATCCAGGGATTGCATCGCCGCTGACGGCTCGTCAATCGGAGGTCTGTAGCTCATGTTATGGGCAAAAGATCGAATTTGATTCGAAAACGGGGGGTCCGGGTCCGGGCCGACCTGGCCTGACCCCCCCTGGGTCGGCCCGAACTGGGTTGACCCGACCCGGGTCCGACCCAGCCCGGCCGGCGGCGCGGCGGTGCGGCCCGGCACAGCGGCGCGGTCCGGCATGGCGGCGCGGCCCGGCCGGCGGCGGCGCGACCTGGGCGCCGCTCGGGTGCCACGCGCGGGGGGCAAAGCCTCCGCTTTCCTGCTGGCGGCGCGGCTGAGAGCCGCGCCTTTGTCCAACGGCCCCCCCATGTGGGGGCCTGCTTTTGAAAAAAAAATGGGGGGGCACTGTCCCCCCCCCCCCTTGGTGTAACCGCGGCCCCCCCATTATGGGGGGCCGGTTTTGGCCAGCCGGGGGAATTAATTCCCCCGGTTCTTCTCCCTTCCGGCCGGCCCGACCTGGCCGGCCGGTCCTTCCTCAACGGGACCGGAAAGGCCGGTCCCCTTTCCGGCTTCCGACACCGGCGGCCCGGCTAGCCTCCGGTCTTCCCATTTCCGCCGCGACCCCGCTCCGGCCGCGGCGCCTTCGGTTCCCTTCGACGCGGCGCGACGACGTCGCGTTCATGATAATATTTCCACAGCGCGGCGCGACGGCGCCGCGCAATATTTGCCGTGCGATTCCCGCGTGGTGCGACGGCACCACGCTGTCTCGTTCATCCACAAGAAAATAATAATATTCAAGAACAAAGGAGGGGGGATTCGGCCGTATTTGTGCGGTCCAGCCCCCCTCTCGTTAGACGATAACACTTAAATATTTATCCACAAGATTGTCATACTAGAACCAAGAATGAGAGTAAATAAATAATCAACAACAAACCCCTACCTCGGTTTCAAGAACGATGATCGTCAACGACCCGCGGAAGACGCGTCGCGGTGGTCGGCATCACGGAAGAAGGACGTCGATGTCGTGAATCGAGGATTCGAAGTTCTTTGACGACGATTTCGTCGCGGGAAATCGTCGCGGAAGAGATGACGCGGAAGAAGACGTCGTCGGTGTCACGGGTATGGTGTCGCGGAAGATGATACCCGAGAACGTGGCGTTCTTCGTCGATGTTCGAAGGTTCTTCACGTTCTTCGTCAAAGTTTGAAGAAGAAGAAGAAGAAGAACTCCAATTTCTCTCAAGGAGGCTAGAGAATTCTAACCCAAATAAAATAAGCTAAAGTTTTATTTTATTCACACACTTAACAATTTGAATTTCAAAGGTTTGAAATTCAAACTAATCAACTCCATTAATTAACAAGTTGTCATGTTCATTAAAAGAGGAGTTTAAGGGAGTTTTAAAAAAAAGAAGGTGAAGAGTTATGCTTCGTGTGGGCCCCACCACACGTAATCCTCCCAAGGGAGGTTAAGTGGATGTGGGTCCCACCTCTAACTCCCTTTGGGGGAAGTTAACCAACAATTTAAAATAAAAATTTGTATTCCAACAATTTTTATTTAACTTATTCTAAACTCCCAAAAACTAACTCTCAACCTGAAATAAACGCAATCTCGGAAAAGTTCTCCTTAAGCGAATATCGGCGCTGCGAGTTCATCGGTGTCCTCGGAATTTGATTCCGGGCACCGGTTCAAAAGTTGGAAAATCCCGCTCGTTCGTTCACTGAATGTACCCGAGCCAAACTTCGGAAAATTATTCTAGGCACTCCGGGCCTCGGAATCAGGTGCCGTCAGAAACCGCGTTCTTATAAAATTCCAAAGAAAATTAAGAAAAAATTTCCCTTGAATTTTACGGGTCTTTAAATTCTATTTCATATAATGGAATTGTAATTTTTATTAGACTCAACCAGAAATATATGAATGTAGTGATAATTTGTGTGGTGGAATATATTTAGTTTGATCAATCATAACCTTATACATGATCTACGCACCCAACATCCTAACCTCCAACATAGGTTAATTATCCTTTGATATGAAATATTTGATTATCAATATATCTTTTCTAGTGTGCATATAATTTCTGATCAGTAATATTGTGTGTGTGTGTGTGTTATTATAATATCTTTCAATGGTTTAATTTTCTTCAATAATCTTAGAACTGATGGCTACAACACATAATATAATCACAAAATATGATAATGGTAGTGAAATAAAATATTATTATTAATACATGATTAATAATCTTAAAAATTATTAATTAAGATCATGGTATAACAAAGAAAATAATATCATAGAATAGAAGGGTGGCTGATGAATATAGGATGGTAGAAAAGAATGTATCTAGAAAGGCCCAATAACTATTCCCTTAGGAGGAGGATGAGAATAATATTGGATAAACATTTCTAGGCCATCAATGATTCAATTTGATTTATGATTCAAAAATGTGAGTGGATTGAAAATACCTTATAGTATTGTCTTAGTCAATTGTGTTTCCTTAAAAATTATTAGAAATTAGGTATAGGAGAAAGAATAAATAAATTCCACCATCCAATGTTTTTAATAAAATGAAAAATTATTATCCCCAAGTAGTTGATAATTCTATTAATCTCTATTTTATTATATATTAGTTCATGAAAAATCATGAAAACCAAAAATTTATAATATCATAATATCTGAATCTATTTTAATATTAAATGGATTTGATATTTCTATAAATTAAAATTCTAAAAAAATTAGTTTTTATTAAAAAGGTTCAAATAATATACTATCTCAATGGTATATGAACCTATAAAAGCATAGTTGGGAGAAATATATTGTGTGTGTGTCCTCACTATTTGATGAGGTTACCAAGTTATATAAATGGTGTATATATTTTTATTTACTCCTAAATCATATGCTTTTATATGGATATAAGAGATCTAGACACACAATTAATATTCCATCCCAATAAACAAAGGTTAGTCTATTTAGATATTTTAATATGAACGAATACGTTAAATTGAAGTACTAAAGGTGATTTTTTATGGTTTAGTTAATGCTGAAGATGGGTTCAATTTCTAACAAATTAAATTATTCAAAATTTTAAACAAATAATCTGAATAAATATAAATAATGAATTGAATATAATCTAACTGTTTCCAACAAAATTTGACCCAATGTTCATAAAAAACATTTAATTTCTCCAAGTTTTGGTCTATATGCGTATTGTATTGTTTAATTTTAAATTAATTATTATTTTCCCAAGTCATAAAATATATGTAATAGTATGAATAACTAGGAAATTTATTATGGTATCCCTTTGCAGGTTTCAATATAACAATATTTCTTCCTATTTTTTACAATCTAAATTTTGTGTGATAAATAAAAAAATAAAAAATACCCTTGGGCAGAGACTCAACATTTTATAAAACATCCCATTATGAGTTGTCACCCTAAAAATTACTATGTCTCTTAACCTTGTTTGTTTAAGACATTTTATGTTAAACCATGTAAGAATCATAAATGTCTTCATATGGTGACTTATGTTTGAGGATGTGCATATTTTTCAAAAAACGATCTAGTAGATTATATAATGAAAGTATAAAAAATATCCCAATGTAAAGAGTTTTATACTAATATGAATATGGATAAAATGGGCATGTATTTTATTATAATATAACCAGGAAATATTGCGGTGATGTTTTTATAGTGATAGAATCATAACCTTCCATGCATAAGTTCATGAACTATTTTTATACACAACCTTGATGATTTTTTTCACATTGTTTAAGTCCATAATACATAGTAAGAAATGTCACAAATTTTTTTTTATTTGAAATAGATAATGATGAATGAAACATGTAGTTTTATTTTCAATGAAAATTCCCCACCTGGTGTTAATTGAGTTAGTACTAATATGAATTACTAAAAGTTATTTAAATGTCACAATCCCATTGGGGATTAATAATAATGTGTGTTTTTACACCTTTCAAAATATAAAATTAGTGTGATGTGAATTATAAATTGAGTTACAAGAATAAAGAGATGATAAAATTACATGCATAGGTTAAAAACCCTACTAACATTGTATGAATGATGATCACATCTCTATATTATGAAATAGGTATATCAAGTTTCATTATTAACCATATTATGATGTTGGGTGACATGGTAATATTATTAAAGGAACATTCAATTCGAATATCTTCTCCATATTTCACAAAAATGCATCTCATTGAATAAATTCTAGATGGATATCCATCACTTATGTGGTTACCATTAAAATCATGATCTTTGATATTTTTTGTTGAAATTAGTATTCTACTATGATTTTTTAGTGATTTTGTACCAAAATAACCAAATATTTTATAAGTAAATGAAATTATAAAAAGTTTTTGGATGGATATTACCCTAATTTTACTATAGATTGATTTCCAAAAATCCTTGAAGGAATATAGAAGTGGATGAAGATTTATGAATGGGTAAAAAATAGGTGTTTCATACATATCTTCATATTTTTTAATTAAAAGTAAAACATACTTGAATAATTAATAAAATGGGCCTATGTATTGATTTTTCGCCTGTTCATGAGGAGATTAAAATGGTTCTATCCATGTGTCAGACTATAGTAGAAGATCCAATGTGAATTGGAAGTTTCCTAAACACACTAAGATGTATTTGTGTATTAAAATGAATGAAAATTATTGATTGGCCTAATATTGGAGGTTCTAGTATCTCTATGTACCCTATAATAATATAAATAATGAAAACATAGTTCTTAAATTTCAGGGTTACTATTTAGATTTAGATAACTAGAATATGTTATTAAGATGACATAAATAAGTGAAAAAGTGTGATGATAAAGGATAAAACCTTATGTATATTGTTAATGTTCTAAAACCAATGGCATAATGTGAAATTGATTGTGTGTGGGTTATAGTGACTGGGAATAAAATAGATTTTTTGGGCATCATAATGTGTCTTATTAAAAAATAGAAATAAATCCACACATTTATTATGAATTGATAATTTTTATCCAGGTTGTGGGTTGTTATAAAAAACATCCATAATAGGTAATTTCATAAAAATTGATATATTAAAAGAGTTCGGATCTCATGTAATTATATTAGGTTAGAAATAATTGACCAATCAGATTAGTTTAATGTCACGTTGGATAGACCATATAATATTTAGTTTTTATTCATGTGGTAAGGACTACCATGTCATGAAGATTAGTGTGTTTTGAAGACGATACTGAATATTGTAATATATAATCTTATGAAGAGGATTTTATGTTGTGAATTTTATATTCATGAACAAGGACTTATTGTAATATGTTTTGAAAAATATTTCTTATAGAATCTTGCATTGGTTGTGTTTCATTTTCTTCACTAAATCACATATTGTGGTGTGGTGAAGGTCACCACACCATGACCTATGAGTTCTTATGGTATACTATACCACATCATGATGTATACGAGAATTTTAATAGATACCAATCATCTAACAACTGTCAATTTATTATTATTTTTTCATTGGTTTTATACACATTGTATGATATCATGTAAGCTAATTCCTAATATGAAATGATTTTTCACAAAAAGATTATTTGATAATACAGTATTCAAAGAGATTGTTAGTTTCATATCATTTGTAAATTTAAAAAATATAATTAAAGTAATAATAAGATATGTTATACTAATAAATAGTTTCTAAGAAAATTTTGAATGTTAACGAAGTGGTTAAAAACATGGAAAATGATTTCTAAAAATCATAATTCTCAATTTTCTTTAAGGAATGTGTTGGAACAATATTTATAAAAATATTTCCTTATAAAGTTATTTGTGATTTGAATGTATGGTGGATATATAAAACCATTTCGTATTGATAATGGTATTAATAAAATATGCATCCATTGAATATTTAATGCATAGTTAGCAAGGTACACATTGATGACTATTTTATTATTTTTTCTATCATTTTTTACTATTGTATCTTATGTGTGGATTATTAATTTTATTAATAATTTCGAAATGAGATTACCTATGAATCTCATCATATAAATTATTGAAACTAATAATGATAAATTATAATGATATAGATTCATCATGTAAAATAATAAAGGCATCTTCCCATCCACCATTTAATTTCCCCTTCCCAAAAATGTTTTTCTTATTGACTTTTCTAGACCATGAAAAATCCTTATTTAAAATGGGTGTTCCAATTCATATTTTTTCATTACCATGGGATAGTTAACTAAAAAGTTCCATTTTTCATTTCTAAAAATATCAACAAATATAATTCATCATAAAATGATACACTATACTATGGTTATCCAATATAAGTATCATGGTTATCTTCACTACATGGAAAGCCATGGCATGGTGAAAAATGACAATTAATCATAAAAAAATAATCAAATTCTCAAAAAAAAACTTTGGTTGAATGGTTTCTCTCTCTATAATAGTATGATATGGGTCTTAGTATAATCCTAAATGGAATTCTATATGGGTATGATACATTATATATAATAGGAAAAAAAAGGAATATACTATATTATATTGAAATATGTTTGATATTAATTTAAAGGGAAATTTTTTGTCATTATAGTTCATAAAAACCATTACCTAGATAGTTATTAAGGGGCCATGTTGAATGATGATGTCATTAAATCATATGAAAAATTGTTTTGAAAAATATGAATAAAAAAATCTAATGTTAAATAATTGAATTCTTCACTAGATTATGATATTCCTATTTAATTAATCATGTATCTAAATTTTTTATATGATGTAAATGTTGTATTCTATAGCTTATATTTTTCAAATTTCCTCATAATAAATTTTTATATAATTTATTACATGCTAGATATGACAACATAATATTTAGTTCTCATACGCATTTTCTTTATTTTTGTATAATGTTATAAAATATAACAAAGAGGTTGGGTAATGGCTATACATATTAGGTGTTATATATATGATAGAATTAATATATTTATTGACTAATTATCTATAGGTATATGGTACTAAGGTTATACTCTCACTAGATTGTAAGCTTAAACATTTTCTCTAAAAGTGGGTGATAACTTCATATCACTCTATTCTTACTCTTATTAGGAGTATTGATTTAATTTAAATCCATTCCTTTATGTGAAAAGGGTTATCATAAATTTTCTATCTTATACATTGGGGTATGTCTGATTTTTTTTCCTTATTATTAAGTGATTAAAAAAATGTGTGTTTTTTAATTAGTTAAAATTTTATTTTGTCTGAATATAACAATTTAGGGGATGAAATATAGATTCCAAAAATAAATAAATTGAGTCATGAATATATATATGAATAAGATAACAGATAATGAAGTTTTATTGGGATATAATAGTTATGGGTTTAACATATATGTGATGTATACTATAGTGGGGAGACTAAGAAAACTAATAAAATACTATTTGTGGGATTCTATACAAATAAAATTTATGTCATTATATCGATCATCCAACTCGGTAGTTTCATGAGAATGATTGTTATCAATGGATAATCCTATGAATGTTGTTGAGTAAATGGAATACCCATAATTGTTGGAATCCAAATCCCACTATGATTTTTTTGGATAAACTTCATGCGGGAAACCATATGAAATTTTATACCAAAGGAATTGTGATGTGTATTTATATATGATAAATTTGGACAAGGGGTTTTCAACTCAATAGTTCAGGATTCATATATGATATGATTGGATGCATTACCTACAAAAATAACTATTTGATGTGATAAATTCTAAAGAGGACTCATTATTTAGTGAAATAAAAATATTGGCTCACTAAAGGTTCTCAAGTAAGAGGTAAATTTTTTATTGGAATTCATTTATTTAAATTTTTTATTAAATTATTTTTTAAAAAATACTAATTTTTTGTTATAGATTTTTATATTCATATATATTATCATTTTGAGATGTATTATAAGTATGTTAAATAATGTTATTTTATTACCCAATTGTATTTGGTTGGGTCACAAAAACACCTCAAGTATACCAATCAATAACTATATGTTATCTTAAATTTTATGGGTTCTCATAAAGATCAGTGGGAGATGGTTCTCCTCTATGAGAGAAAATAAATTTTAATTATAATATCACCCAAAAAATTGGCATGTCGGCTAGATTAAACTTATATCAATACCTAAATTATAAATATAAACAATTTTGTTCCTATTCACCATAATGTATTTAAATTAATGATTTAATAAATATATTTTAGAATCAACATACTAGTCTAGGTCTAAAAAAATCAAGAAGTTTATAAAAGTAAAAATGTACTAAAAATTGAACTCTATAAAAATGTCTAGACCTGCTATAACTTTCATGATACATGCACTGATCTCCCATATGTAAATTCACATTTCAAACTCTTAGTATATAAACCATTAAAACTCCTCTTACCACCTTATGAATGTTCTAAAAATTGGTTCACGTACTATGGATTCCATAAGGTTCTAGACTATAGGATCTAGTGTATTCCCCTTACCTAGATCAAGGATAGTAATGTTTTTGAACATCCTTTAGGAGAACATGTTGGCTGTGGGTATGGTAACTTAGTATTAAATTTTCAAACCACCTATAAATTCTTATTATAAATTAATGTTAATGTAGGTTGTAACATAAGTCTAGATTAAAATTGATACAGGGTAATCAACCAGAATTGATATTTTTATAAATATAGAATTAATTTTCAAAATCAATAAATCTCGTACTAAGATGGTTCCTACCTTTACTTACTATATTTTGGAAAGACGGTTATAGATGTTATGATTATGATAGGGTAGTATTATAACCCATCCTATCATTGTAGATATGAATATAATGTCATGACCACATCTCATACTATACGATAGTGTAAAATGTATAATAATTCTAGGTTTAGTCCCACACAATGGAATAGTGGAAGTGGTTTACAAATACATCGAATTAAAATACCATCCAATCAAAATTATCTAAGCAAGAAAAACCTGGTTAAAATTTTCTGACAAAATTTATGTCCCTTCTAACGTGCCTAAAAACACCATGTGGCATGTGGGAATCCATTTAAATACTATAATAATTTATTAATTGACTCGTTATTATAACCCATTAATGTTTATAAATAAAACATGAATTGAGTTAACATTTAATAAGTTAAAGGTATAAGTAATAAATTTCATGTTGTGGACATATATATTTTGAAAATCACGAAGGAGAATAAAAATAGAAACCGTTATATTCATTTAAAACACTCTAAAAGAAAAAATAATAAAATATGCCATAAAATCAATAAAGGGTAAACTATGAGTCATTTTTTTATAAAAAATGATCAACTCCTAAAATTACTTTTTCCATTTTAAAATCCCCTTTCATGGGTTGAGTGTGTACCTGAAAAAGAAACCATAAGCCCATAAAAAGTTAAACACTATATGACATAATCAAACTATTATAGAATAGTTTTACACTCTTAAAGTCATGAACCCTTTGCAATTCCCATTAGATGGATATGAGAATATTTAGATCATATTTAATAAGCTGCTTGATGAAATAATCCTTTTTTGTCTTAGGTCATGATGAACTCTTCTAGGATAATGTTACCATTATTGATCCTTTGAACTAAGGTGTAGTTATGATTGTTGATCCAAATCATTTGTCTCTCATTGGCATAAAATTTTAGGATTATATCAAAAAATTGGAAACATCCTCTATAGAAGCATTGACCTTCGTCATATCATCCATTTCTTCTTCCTTGGAATAAACTAAAAGATCTAAAAAAGAATATAAAGGAGAGTCATGAGCCACTAATGCAATAGAAACTCCAAAATTCTTTCTATCTTCACCTCCTTTCAGGTCATAGGATAGTAGTTATCAACTTCCTAAAACCTCACAACAACATCTAGAGGTTGAGAAGTATCCTGACAAGATTCCATCAACCCCTCTATAATGTTAGTCTTTCCAAATGATATTAGATAAGGTTTGGGATGAGGGGCCTCTGGAACACTCCTATTTAATTCCCCCATTTAATCTAAATATCTTATCAACATGGGATTAGGTAAAAATAAATAATAATTATTCATATTACCCTTAATCCCTAAATTATTTATTTCTTTCCTCCCTAGGTGGTTGAGTTTATTACTAGATAATTATTTTTCAAATGTAGATGATTTCCTGAAAAAATTATAGTCACTCATGTCAGACTCAAAAGGAGGTACAAAAACCTCTTCCTGTGACCTCGTCTGATCTTACTCATTCACTTTCTTGTTGCACTACTGGTGTTTTTCATTTTGTTCTTTACCTTATACTATACTCCCTTATCCTCATCTAAACCAATCTTCTCCATACATTCCAAATATATATTAAGTTTAGAGGTTGGAGGAGAAATCATCATCATACTTGGATGGTTTTTTGTGAATTAAGGCTTTAATGGTAACCATGATAAGTTCTGAATTTGGCATGGAGAGTCTTGTACTAGATAGAAGCCTCAAAATGAGCTCTTAATGGTGCTCTCTTCAACCCTTTTTCCACTATAAAACAAGATTTCACAACCAATATATCATATAATCCACTCTTCAGAGAATTTACAATAGTAGAAACATAGGACATTGACGAGGAAGCTGTAGCTCATGTTGATCCCTCCTTCACCGAATGGGCATGCAGGGCAAGATTTTAGGTCTCTACTTTATCAAGATTTACTTCCACCCTACCATCAAAAATATGGGTAACCTCGACCCTAGAAATCCCCTAAATCAGACCCCTTTTAGTGACACTATTAGGATGATCCATCCCATTTGTCTCCTGGGAAAGCAGACCATCGAGCGCGGGGGTTCCATGGAAATAGGAATGAAGTAAGGGGAAAATCATAGAGAAATTTAAACAATAAACTAGCCAAGATTCTAATTTGACTTGTTACTAATATCTTATATCTCCCTCAAATGTAATCCATATACATGTTGGAGGAGGTTTTGAAATATTCATATCAACCATAATAAATCATTAATAGAGTGTTTCAGGATAGATGTATGATGATCTAAACCATGAATCCTAACAATACCATTACTAAGAAGGCATATAATTTCCATATTTTGAAACCAGGGTGGGAGGCCTAGAAGATGGATCTAGACTACAGCAGTAGAGGGGTCCATATTGAGAAAAAAATAACAAGACCAATGTTGTAAATTAAATCTAAATGAGCTTAACAATCTACCTTTACAGGTCCATGTACATGTGAGAACATATTAAATTTCAAACTTCCGAATGATCTAAAGAGAGTCAAGAAGGCCCTCAAACACACGATGCTGAAGATCAAAAGTTTCATTGACGTGTTTGTCAAAAAGGTCAACTGAGGGACAATGGTGAGATAATCACACCACCAATGTTATAGATCACAAAGAAAAATATTTTTTGAACTCTTCTTAGTTAATAGAAACCATAGGTTGTCCATGAAATACATTTTAGACCTTCGGTTTGGATAGAATACTTGGGAAATATGGAAGAGAGATGAGCTATTTGAAGGGAATGGAGGAAATATCCATGGGTATTCATGGTGAAATAGAGTTTGGGGAAAAATATGTAAATGGACCCTCCCCTGGAGGAGGTATAGGGTTATTCATATAAAAAAATTAAATGTTTCTCATTGGAGGACAATAAAGAAGGTAAAACGTTTGCATAAATCATACGATCAACCTTAAACCACTATGGAATTAATTCATGGTTTATTCCTAATACAAAGTATGATATTACTAAAAGTTATCATGGTCCTACCTTAGTATCATAATATAAAACCTTCCACTCCAAATAATACCAATAAAGATTTATGTATCATACAATAATCAAATGATCTAATATCAGATTGGAGATATTATGTATATTATTGAAATAAAAAAATGAAGAATCTGATTAAAGGAGGTTTTATGATGATACCTAATTAAAAAAACTTCTTTGTGACCAATGAGTATTCCTTATAGAAAGAATATATGATGAGTGTAACACTCCGTTAACATTCTGTCATGTTTGTTTAGACATTTTATTGGTTTTCGATTTTTGTTGATTGAGTTGGACTAAGAAGGAATTGGGAAGATAACTATAACGGCAGGGTTAGGGAGTTGTTTGAATTTCTATCATGAAACCTAATTTTTTTGTTTTCATCTTGTGATTTACAAATTTTTTTATGGTGTTACATGATGTGTAATCATTTTCTAGAAGATTCCATGAAATTGGTATACAATGTGAATGGTTACACACAATTTATATCCTACAAACTATGTACATTTTAAAGATCATTTTTTAATAAAAGGAGTATGATTTTTTAAGAATATGTGGGACTCTACAGTTATATGATGTGTAATTAGGTTACACTCCATTATAAATATTGAGTTTCGGTTTTAATTAAGTGGATCGATTAAAACTCTTATTCCAATCTTCATGATTCATTTCTCTCAACATATAGGTACTTATTAAGTGATTTTAGAGATCTTAAATCCCTTTAAATCAACTATTTTATGATTAATATTTGAGTTGAATACATTTTATATATTGTGGTAATTGTTCATCCTATCTCTTTCATCACTCTATATTTCCTTCATGGAGTTTGATTTATCATCTTTGTATTGATGGATCTAAACATTATTTTTTAATACTAATTTTGGATGAGTTCCTAGATTGTTTATTCCTTATTTAATTGTTAGTGAGTCTTGTTGTGGGAATTGTATTTCATAAAAAATATTGGTGGTTACATTTAATATTTACCTATTCATTAAACCTTGACTTTCGTTTTTTTTTTGAAATAGGATTCAATTGAATTGTGAAAACCCAATTTTATGCTAATTGGGATTAAAATTGACATGGTATGAATTTTAAAAAAAAACCCAAAATTCCAATGGAATTGTAAATTGTGGTGTATTTTGAAATTGATGGATTTTTTAATTGATTTTAACAAAAATTGATGATATTGAATTGATAAAACCTATGATTGGTTTTGATTTGACAAAATCAAGAAATGATGAAAAATGAAAGGTTTTGTTTTTGGAATGAAATTGAAAAATTGAAACTGAAAATATGGAAATTTTATTTTAAAATTATGATAAATAATTTTCCTATTGTTGATTGATTTGTTAAGCACTTGTGAGCCTGGATTGTTATGGGGTTATATTATAAAAACATGTTAGGATGGTAATTACCTGATAATATATTGATTATTACAACTTTAAAAATACTTTCTCAATATATCCTATCTATAATGGCATGGTGATCGGTCATATTCGGTGTTATCTTATGGGGCGTGTGTACACATACATTCTTTGATTACTGATATGAGATGTGTGAGTATCCTATAACTAAAAACTATCATACTGTAGGGTAAATTACCATTTTTATTTTTGTTATTAATATATATATATATTCCATTGATTATGATATTATTTTACTAATGAATAGTGATTTATATAAACCATTTTATATATTTTTTGTATTTAATCCATGTTTGAAATGTTTTCCATCATCTGAAATGAAAATCATGTTTTGTTCTAAAATATTAAATTGTATTTCTAGGATTATTTTTATTAAAATTGAAATCATAATTTTGTGTATTATTATTATGGAATCTTATTATGGAACACTTTGTGAGACTATACTAGTATTTTTAGCTCACACCCAACCTTTTTTTTGGGAGTTTGAAGATATTATCCTACAATGTTTGAGTAAAGGTATGTTGTATATTATAGGAGGTGGACGTTCATGATCCCTTAGGGATTGGAGTGACATATCCTTTGGGATGCTGGGTTATCTTGTTTTTTTGGTATACTGATGATGTAATGTATGGGTTTTTATATACCTATTGGGTTTTTGGTACTATCATCCATTATATTTTTTTATCATCCCAATATGTATGTTTATCTTCCACTTTTTTTTTATGAAAATTCATTTCCATGTTTATATTTCATGATGTCAGTTTCTATTCACCAACTGATGTGGATTACGAATGCAATTTGTCACATGTCGGGATCAGATCAAGTGTGAAGGTACATGGGTATCTTGGATGGTTCATGAAAAATTGGTATCAAAGGGAGCATGAGAATCTTGACTTTAGTTCAGTATGTAGTTGATAAATATTTTTAGGAAATAAGAAATATTTGTGAGTGTGTTCCTGGGTAGATCTCATCGTTACAAGCCTTCAGTCACCAGGGGTGGTTTCGGAAGGATGTCTTGGGGATTAGTTATATTCATTTCACTACTTTTTTATTTGTAAAGTCTGAAATCAAAATCTCGTTTATCTATCAGATATGATTAATTTCACTTATTTATCTTATTTGAGTGTTGATATAAGTAATTTTATAACATCTTAAATGGTGTTTGCTAATGTTTTATAGCATCATTCTTTTAAGAAGACGTGTGAATAGGATCTCGAAGGATACTTCTCACGGAACCCAAAAAAATCCTCCCATGGACCAAAATATGGATGAGGTTGTTGTGCATGATTTCCAAGCAATAGGAAAGGAACATACACCTATTTCTATTTAGGATCTATTTGTGGAACCTTAGAGGGAAGAATACCAAAATCATTCTTAGAATTTCCTTCATAAAAACCTATATTCCAAGGATCAATGAACCTCAAGAGGATGAGTATTGGATGATAATGATCAATCATCTCATTGAATTATTAGAAAATCCAAAATTTATTATATTTAAATGTGATACCATTAAGCTTGAGGGACCTTGAGAGATATGGTGAGACTCAATGGTGATGATGATGAAGAATGAGAGTTTAGAGTGGAATGAACTTAAATTTATTTTCTCCTACAGATTATATCTAGAGTCCATGGTGTTGGATAAGGCTATGGAGTTTTTCAAAATCGAGTTGGGTGATTAGATCATGACAGAATATGCAAACGGATTCACTGAGCGTGCATAGTTTTAACCTGATATTTTATCAAATGAGAAGATGAAGTCTCGAAGGTCTGAGATGAGGATCTAATCTGATATTCATTATCATTTTTCTTGTTTAATCTCTATGGATATGATGATGTGTTGGATAGGGTGTTAATGGTAGATATTGAGTTGGATGGAATGTCAAGGTTGAAGAGGGTTCCCTTTTCTCCTAGTAGATGTTCTGTGAGGTTTCTATAAATGGAAGAGTAAGTTTGATTAGTATCCTGTTGGATCTCAATAGTAGGGTTCTTCTAGAGGTCCTAATGTATATATAATAATCCATTTGCCTTGTTTTTAGTGTATAAAGACTAGAAATTTGAAATGGGTTTGTACTAAGTAATCAAAGATATGTTGTTCCAATATCTGTTCAAGGAAACTGAAGATGTTATATAATATATATTTTTCACCATATAGTGTAATGGGATCATCAAGTCATTTAATTACTACATTTTAATTAGATACCTAAAGATCTAAGGGGTTCCAGTCACATGCATCTAGAATAAAACTTCCTCAAACAGTTGAATAGTCTCTAGATGAAGTAGATACGTGTCTAGGAACTATGAGAAGTACCATCACTATATCTTCATCTTTAGTGACTTATTTATTTGATAATTATACATCTCATTTGTTCATTTTAACCCTTATTATGATTTTTCTAAATCTTTATATGAATATTTTACCTTAAGTGATGGATATTACTACACCCTTAGAAAAAAGAGAGAGTGGGGATATTAGTTGTCCTACTTTTGTTTTATCAATATCAAATATTGATCTTACTTTTAATTTTATGTTTATCAACATGAAAACTCTTTATTTCATTTTGGGTAAGGATTGGATCATTTCTTATATTTCCAAAATTGATTTTTATATTTTATAGCCCTACTCTATAAATCTTAATGTGGTGTTATATATCGTTCATGGAGAATGAGAGGTGAGGTCAGGTGTAGCTTGACCATCTTATCTAGAGTTGTGGAAAGTAATATTTGTGTATTATTTTGATCTTAAGTATTAATACTTGCCTGGAGATCACCGTCCATTTTTCATTATGTTTCCGAACTTTTTCCATTTGAATTATATGTTTTACCACCATTTAGGGAGGTATATTTTTCATTTGATTTATTACTTGATAATCAACAGATATATATTCATTATTACCTTTTGGAACCATTTAAAATGAAAGGGCTAAAGACTTAGTGGGATTCTCTATAAGAAAAAAGTTTATATTCCATAGGTTGTCACCTTGGGTGGCGTCTATTATCTTTTCAAATAAAGTTAATGGAAAACTTCACCTATGTGTTAATTAATAGAAGAGTAATCTAGTTATGGTAAATAACAAGTATTTTTACCTTATATTGATGAATTGTTTTACATGTTGAATGGTGAAAAGTGGTTTTTGAAGATTGATCTTTCATATGGTTATCACTAGTTGAGAATATAATAATCTAAAATTCATAAAACTACCTTCTAGAGTAGGTATTTCTATTTTATGTATCTTTTCATTGTCATTTTGTCTAACAATTGTTCCTATAATCCTTATGGACTTGATGAAAATTATTTTACATGAGTATCTTGATATTTCCATTGTGGTATTTGTGGATGAAATCATGATTTAATATAAGTCTTAGGAGGATCATATGCATCATTTAAGAGTAGTTCTAGAATTTTTTAGAATTCACTGAATTTATACCAAGCTATTGAAATATAATTTATGGATTTGAGAAGTGATATTATTTGGAAACTTGGTTTAGAAATTTGATATTTTAGTTGATCCAAAGAAAATAAAATTTGTTATGAAATTGTAGAAACCACATAATGTTTTTTAGATTCAGAGATTCTTGAGTTTAGCTAGATATTATCACCAGAACATATATAATTTATCAAGTTTGGATTCTCTAATGAATACTCTAATTGATATGCGGTTAATGTTTTCTTACGATGATAAATGTTAGAGTTATTTTGTTAAGATGAGAAAACTTTTTTATTTTTTACAGGTGTTAACTCTTCCAATTGTTGGGTAGGTCTATGTGGTTGTCTATGATGCATCAGGTTCAGTATTGGGTTGTATTCTAATATAGGGTAATCATGTTGTTTCCTATGGATATCAGATGATTAGGCCACATGTGAAGAATTATCCAACACATGGCCATGAACATTATGTTGTGATGCATGCACTTAAGAGTAGGAATAATTAAAATTTCAGAGAAAGTTTTACCATGTATTCTATTCACATGATATTGTGTTATATATTCCCTTGAAAATATTTGAATCTCCACTAGAGTAGTTGGGTGTAGTACCTACAATATTTTGATTTATATAATTTCTATACTATTGGGAAAGGAAATGTTTTTTAAAATTCATTGAGTTGGAAACTTCTAACTAAGAATATGAAAAAAAATAATTGGAATATTGTAACATGAAGGATATTTTTTCATAGATGAATAACAGAGTTTGGAATGTAGGGGATGAGGTTTTATTGGCCAGTGTTCAGTTGAAATCTGATCTCCTAGATATGGTTTATTAGAAACAACATCTTGATGATTAATTCCATTGAATTAGAGACTCTCTCTATGGAAGGGAGGCCATGTTGAGTAGTTGTTACAAATAGATGATGTTCTATATTTTTAGAATCATTTTATTATGTTGTTATCAATGAGAAAAGATTTGATGTTTGATTTACATGATTCCAACTGGGCAATGTACCCAGAAAGAATGAAGATGTTCTGTGATACATATTGATGATTCTGGTTATTGGTTATGGTAAGAGATATCACATACTTTGTTTTTCACTATTATACTTTCCAACTCATCAAGGATGATCATTACATATCTTAATGTTTTTTTAATCCACATCCAGTGTCGACTTAGAAGTGTGATGTGATTTCTATGGCATTTTGTTTCTGTTTTCATTTACCCATAGAAAGAAGAATGAGATATGGGTTGTTATTGATTGGGAAACCAAATTGTCTCATTTAAACCTATTCATGATTCAACTGAATATGAGGAGATGGGATATCTCTATTAGAGAGAGTGTTTTAATTTTAATAAAGTTTCACATACTATAGTTTCTAATAGATATCCCCATTTTATATCTTACTTTAGGAGAGGACTTCAAGTGGCACTGGTATCTTTAGTTATTCTGAGTATATAGTACAATCAGTAGATGAATGGTTATATAGAGAGAGCTATATAGGTTATTGAGGATACACTTTGTGACTGTGTCCTTGATTTTTGTGGACATTGGGATGACCATTTGGGTTTGGTTGATTTTTCTTATAAAAATAGTTTATAGTTTTCAATTAGAATGGATCCTTTTGAGATCTTTTATAGATATCCTTTTAAATATCCATTGTATTTTTCAGAGATCAATGAATGTTCCTTGGTTGGATTAAGCTCATTTAAAGAGATAATAGAAAAGATTTAGTTGATTCGTTAGAGGTTGTTGATGGTATAAAGATGGTATAAATCTTATGTTGATCATAATCAAAGAAAATTGGAGTTTTTAGTTTGTAACTAGGAATTATTAAAAGTTTCATCTCATTTAGGATATCAGCAGATTGGGTGGCAAGGGAATCTTGCTCCTCGTTTTGTGGGGACTTTGTAGGTTATTGAGCTGGTTGAGGAATTGGATTATTATTTATAACTTCCACCACATTAGACATCAATACATAACTTGTTACATGTATCACAGTTAAAAAAGTATCATTCTCATACATCTCATTTTTTGATCTAGAGTGATATTGATGTTGATCCTAATTTATCCATGATAGAACATCATATCCATATAGTTGATTCTGAGACCAAGGTACTTCATGGGAGTATGATACCATTGTTCTGTGTGATTTGGTATCATGGTTCTGATTATTATAATATATGGGAACATGAGACACTGAATAGGGGGTGGTGGCATCACCTTTTTGATATGAAATATTATTGACAGGATTTCTGGTTAAAGGATGTTTTATGGTGGTGAGGTTGTAACATCCCCTTACCTTTCTATAAATTATTTTTTACCTTTGTTTTTATTTTTGTTTTTAATTATTTGAGTATGGATGATAAGAAATTGGGATGATTCATACAATGGTGAATTCATGGATTTTTTTGGAATTTTCTACATAACATCTGTAGTTTGTGTATTCTACTAGGGATTTACACATCGTGTAATGGTGTTACACAATGTGTAATAATTTTCTAGAAGATTATATGAAATTGGTACATAGGGTGAAATATTAATCACACAATATAGATTACATGTTGTGTAAATATTAAAACTAAGATTTTTTTATAAAAGGCAGTGGTTTTTTGGTGTTTGTGAACTCGATAGTTACACAACATGTAATTGTAGTACATGTTGTCTAAAATCAAGAGTGTCAGTTTTGAGAAATATTCTTAAATAAAACACTTATTTCCATCCTCCAGGTTTCCTTTCTCTCAACATATAGGTTCTTAATATGTGATTTTTGAGATCTCTAATCCCTTTGGATCATCCGTTCAGTAGTTTATCTTCATGTTGGTTATAATTCATCTCTAAGAAAAAGATTCCTTACTATATTATTTGATTCCCTCTCTTTCCTCATTGAAGTTTAATATATCATCCTTGGATTGATGTATATAAAATTATTTCAATTGAATATTGATTATTGTTTGTGTTCTTATATATTTTTCACCATTGCTCTTCAATGGTGAGTTCTATTGCGGGCATTGTGTTGCATGAAAAATTCCAGTGGTTACATTTAATATTGGATAATTGATTAAAAATTAAATTAATTATTGTGTGAAATTACTTTCAACTGAATTGTCAAAAACCAACTTCATGTGAATTGGGATTTAAATTGTCTTGGTATGGATTTTGGGAAACCCCCTAATTCATATGGAATTGGTGATTGAGGTGTCTTTTTAAATTAATGTAATTAGCAATTTATTTTAGAGAAAAATAGATTAAATTGAATTAATTAAAAAGTATCTTTGTTTTTTGTTGGAATAATGAAAAAAATGATGAAAACCCATTATTTTTTTGTAATGGAATTGGAATATAGGACTAAAAATAGGGTAATTGTATTTTAAAATTATTTGAAATATTTTTAACATTATTGATTGATTAAGAACACGAGATCGTGGGTAGTTAGTGAGTTATTTTAGACAATAAGATGTAATTCCCTAGAAATAGATCGATGATTGAAACTATAACAAAAACCTAGTTTGGCATATCTTATCCCTGATGGGATGTTGATGGGTCCCCTTCTACATTCATCTGAGGGAATTGTGTAAACATATATGTCATGATAACTAATATCAGATGTGTGAGGATCCTATAAATAGTAACTATCATACTATAGGGTATATGACCATGTTTTTTGTTGTAATTGTTTTGATATATATATTCCATTATTATGAAACTCTTTTACCTATTCCTAGTGATTTAGATAAAACATTTTATTTAAAGTGTTTATTTAAGACATGTATGAAATGTTTTCCATAATTTGATATGAAAATCATATTTTTTCTAAAATATTAAATTATACTTCCATGCTATTTTTGATTTAAATTAAATGCATTATTTGGTTTATTAATATTATTTCATCTTATTATGGAACATTAAGTGAGACCCTAATGGGATTATTATCTCATACCCTTCCTTTTAATTAATGATTTTGTTGATTTTATCCTTCTTGGTTTGAGTAAGGGAAGTAACCTCTTGGATGGGTTGGATGTTCTATATCCCATGGGGCATGAAGTGATGTGTCCTTTGGGTTATTCTCTTATCTTATCTGTTTTATAGTACTTCAATGATGTAATATTTGGGATTTGATATACCTATTGGGTTATTGATAATATCTCCCTCTGGAGTTTTTGAACATACAAATGTATCTATGTCTTCCATTGTATTTGAATAAAATTTATTCCCACAATTTTATTTTATGATTAAGGGTGATATTTTCCAACCCATGGGGATTAGGAATTCCCATCAGGCTATTTCGAGATCAACATGGGTGTTAGGGTACAAAATTATTTAGTCTAGTTCATGATAATAATAATATTAGAGATAAAATGGAGAGTGTGAGGCTCATAAAACATAGGGTAAAAAGGGAAATAAAATTGAAAATACTAACTTTATGGTGTACAAATATATTTAATTATTTTTATATTAAATATTTTTCCAACTTTTAAATTGCAATTATTTTTAAAAAAAACTCTGGTTGAAAGCAAGCAGTGTTCTATTTGTATTGATGATACCCTCATAAAACCCTAAAACAATTACAATGGACTTATACCATGATTCATGTAGAATTTCTTCTTCTTTTAAGAACAATCCCTTCCATATCATTATGTCAAAATAGTCTACAACCCCCATGAAACCTTCATATAAAAACACTCCAAAATTATTTATGAAACTGAATCAAAAAAATATATAAGGAGACTAATCCATTCAGGTCATAATCTATAAAAAAAATCCACAAAATTGATTTTCTCATCCCCAAGAAGATTAAATAAACCTTTTAAAGTAATAGGTCAGGCCATTGGATCTTAATATAATTTTCCCTATCCACTGGTTTTTACGGATCCTCCCATACTACCCATAACCAAAACAATTGGATTCTCAATTCATGTTAGAGTATTCTATATTTGATTAATGATAAAAACAAGATAATCTAGATATAATTAATTACATTAAAACTAAATATCACCATAGCCAATCATATGTGAGGGACCACATATATACCTCATCAATTAAGAAACGTGGATGGTTTTGTGAATGAATCTTAATATTAGTGGTATGGAAAATGATAATATTATTCTATGACACTAATAGGAATTTAAATATACCAAATTATAAAATTATTATTATAAAAGTCTTTCCATTAAACTGATAACGAAATCTCAGTGAAAAACTAAAAAACAAAATATCAAAAACCTTAAATTACAAAGGTCACATTTGATTTTTAGTATAGGATTTTCCATATCTTAGTACTATTAAGAAGATTTTAAATCACAATTAAATTCTCATTTATATTATTGTAAATTCTATGTCCAATTATTGAAGTATCACCTATCACTATCTTATATAGAGGAGAGTTAAATGTTCCCCTACACGGTTCTTCATAAATGTCATTATGAATAAATAATTATGAAAATTTATTATAGGATATCTCCAGTAAATAAATGTGATCTCCACATAAACCAATAAAGTCACGTATAATATATCAAATAACTTCAATTAATATTTAGATAATACACTAAAAATAATTTTAAATCTAAGGATAGAAGTTAGTACTCAATTTCTTCAAATACCCCAATGGTCATTGAAGTCCTTTCCCAAACCAAGATTTAAACATCTGATCCTAGATAATGATTATACTAAATGGTATAACATAAACCTTTAATACCTCCTTAATATTTAGTTTTAAATGTTTATAAACTAAGAAAGCCACTTTAATTTGTAAAATGGTATTATTTCATCGTTAGATACTCTGTGATGATTTTCTTTATATTGTTATCAAATTAATAGAAATTTATACTACTTATTTTATAGTAAAATTAAACAATCTTCATCACCTAACTAACCTCATTAAACAATGAGTGAGGTGAGACATGTAAACGGTTGGGAAGGAAATTTTTAGGTGAAAAAATATGATAATGAAATGAAAGGTAACTATGGGCTTCCACCTCACCTATGTGTCACATGACTACCACCACATCATAACTAGAATAGAACAATAAGTAATTGATAAATAGAGATTCAGGAGAACCTAAAACCTTCCTCAGGGATCCCATCCTTAGGTAATATATTCTATAAACATAGAACATGAGAGAATCTTAATTAGGGATTCAGAACATTTAATTGAAAGAATAAAACAACTATTGTAATATATTTTTCATATAAAAATACAATAACCTATAAAAATACCACGGATGGAGAATCACTATGAAATTACTCTAATCCAATGATTTTTAATCCTTTAAATAATGGTTGAGTTATCCTTTTATTTGAAAATGTACAAGGTTTTAGTTCCTCATAGTCATAATGTTTCATTGAATGGATATTTCTATGTGTATAATGTGATATAGGGGATTCTTATATGTGGATTTATCTATTAATTATTTATCTTCATTCCTCAAAAGTCTCATATCATATGGTAATAACTATTTTATCTATTATAATGATTTTTTTTCACATATCAAGAAATTTATATGTGTCTCCCAAATTAAATCAACTATAAGTTTGATAATATTTCATTGGTTTAGATTTATATACTGTATAACACATTTATTGTGGATTCATTCAATCACCTTAACTATTCTTCTCATATGTTCTTGTGTGTTATGGAGTGTTATCGTGCATTGATATGATATATTCATGCGAATTTCAGGAATTTGGGTTTCATTTGTTGGTATAGTAGTTGAAATATCTAATGAGGATAGTTATGAAAACATTATAATCATAATAACTATATTCATGAATTGTAGGAATCGATTAGATCTGTGGTGTTGATTTGGCTAGTGTCGGCTATGGCTGGGTTATTGTGAGTGAAATACAATACATGATTCCCTTAGAGATCATCCTACATTTCATATTTTAAAAATCATATATCCATTTATAAAACATGTTTTTACATAGAAGGATTCAATTTATTCTTCCACATGTACATCTTATTATATCATAGCCTTTAGAATATTTTATTTAATACAGTTTTCTCAATTTTATCTAGGTTACTCAAACACAATAGTCTCTTCACTTAAGTTACACATCCATAAGTGTTTTTTCTACGGATTTTACATTAATGTATCTTATAGAAAATAATTATTTCCTAAAAGGTTTTTGTTACAATAGATTTATTTATATGTAGCATCTAAAAAAACATTATAAACACTTATACGGTGAAATAGAGATGGAGATTTTACACATGGTGAAATCTCTAAGAAAACAATTATATTGAGACTCGAAAATCCTTTGTAATCATCTAAAACCCAATTAAATAATAAAAATCTTACCAAAATAAATTAAAAAAAATATATATCAATATAAAATTTTTTCTAAAATATTTTCAAAATGATTAAATAAATTAAAATAAACAATTTATTACATATTAAATTATTTCAGATTTTCTATCCAAAATAAAAAAAGTTATTAATTCCCTAAAAATAATTAATTTTTGAGGATTTAATATAATGAAATTAAATAAATATTTCATTAAAAATAATCTCTCATCAGTCCAACCTACATTACATTTTTCACCAATTGAAAAAATTTATATCTAAAATTAGATTTACAGAAGAGTCAAAAGTAAAAAAAATATGATATTTCATTAAATTGAGAATTATTATCTCAGTATGATCAATTTTATTCTAATATCATATCTTATATTTGATTTAAATTTTTTACCCAATAAATAATATAACTATAACCAAATCACAATATATCTAAAAAATTTCTTCGGAAGAGAAAATTTAAATGGATTTATACTCATATGTGGAAAATTCCTACTCAATATATTAAAAAAATTATCATTTAACAACAATTTTAGATATTAAAACCGTGTTTATTCATTAATTAAGTTCAAAATGATTTATGTGTATAAGGATTCCAATGTAAAATTAGTAAACTATGGGGATAAAATGGGGAACATAAACCCATAAATACAACTCAAGGATATTTAATTATTTTTGTGAAAGTAATCACCCAATTCACCTATATTACAATCAAATATAGTGTATTGTTTTAGGTCATTAGTCAAAAATATGATCATGGTCAAGGAAAATAAATCTAAATTATCCTATTTTCATATATATATATATATACTTTTTAAGTACACAATTTCCTTTTGTTTTAAAAAAATATTTTTAAATTATTTTTTATGGAGAATGAGAATATTATTGCATGTAGTGAAAATAAAATAAATATATTTCCCTTTCAAGTAACCTATAAGAATCCTTCAATATAAATTTCTATTAACATGAAATTACCGCCTAATAAAACACTTTAGGTCCCTCCCCCTCACTCAAACACTAAATAATATTTCATAAATATATATTAATCCTGAAAAGTGTGTAAGGGAAAAATCATATTGAAATTTGGATATAATAAAATAGTCTATTCAGGGAAAACTCAGTCCTAGAATATGGGTGATGTGAAGTTTAGGTCCCATGGAAAACCAAGGATATCCAAAAAATTACCTCAATCACATTGAAAAAAATTTATGAACTCTAAATATTTCAAAAATTGTTAAATAAAAGTTATTCTATACACAAAAAACAATGTTTCACTCAATAATGTTATGATTTTGGGAAAAGTTTTTAAAAAATTTCAGAATATATATTTTTATGAGTAATATTACTTATTTAGTGTTTATGGGCATGTATTTTAGAAATTTTTTTGCATTATTTGTTTTCAATCCCTGTCAAATTAAAGCTTCTTTAAGAATAACGATTTATGTTCCATTACAAAAATCATGTATGAGTTTATAAAATCAAGTCAAGTCTAAAACATTACATAGATATTCATTTAAGATCAACTTTATTTCAAAAAACACAAAATATATAAATGAAAACATGAAAAACTCTTACAATAAGAGAGACTCATCACCCAACTGTATCATTTAATGGTTATAATTAATGTTAGTGTTAGTAAGGTGGTAGGGTTGTATAAATAAATTAAATTGAAAGACAAAAACATGTTTTTTTCTAATGTTAGGATCTAATATTCATCCTTCTACAATGTTTAACCTACAAAATAAAATAAATATACAAGTTAATTTTATTCAAAGAAAAAAATGTTGATGTGGGGAAAAAAGTACTGGGTTATTCTACCAAGTTGGTGCAATTATTTAATACCAACAACCAAAAAGGTCCCACTTATGAACTAAATTTAATGTTTCATGAGGTAGAATTTATAAAATAACTACATGTTTTCTATCCCAATGTTTATAAGTATATATCATTAGTGGTGAACCCAAAAAAATCCCCTAAAACACCATGTGAATAATGAATGCAGTGTAATGTGTGGGACAAAAAATAAAGAAGTTTTTCTCTCCGAGTAGTACTATATCTACCTCTAAATGATGTTTTATTTGTTAATGAGGATGTAGTTTGTCACTATAGGTCCCGATTCAATGAACCAACCTTATAATTCCCATAAATGGGGCTCCAAAGTAATCCGGTCACATGGCCTAAAGTGCTATCCTGATATTTATAGAATATTGACCAACATAGGGGAATCAATGATATACATTGGGATCAATTTTTCATAATAAATAAATTAATAATCAATAAATTTCTCCCAAAAAATTATCATGATCATTCCATACATTGGGTCTCTTGGAGTTACAGTAAACATAGTGAAAATATACATAAATCCAAAGAAGTAATAAGAATGATAAATGTTTCACATGATACTAACACTAATTTGGAATCAACTATTTACCTAAATTAAAATCAATATATGGAGAGGACATAAAAATTTAAAATAGGTTGAAACAATTATGATACTGAAATGGGAAGGATGTGAGAAACCACTTCCACCCATCGATATACATAATTGGAACATCTCCACTTTTCATCTTCATCAAAACCAAACCATGAATAATATGTAAAACTATTGAATATGAGGAGAAATATCATGACCTCTATTATAATAGAAAATATCATAAAATACCCAATAGATATCCTCCCCACACCCCATACACCACCATAAAAAAATACATTTAATTCTATTTGGAAATACATGTTGTGAATAAAATTCCGACTCTGTATTCATAATAAATTAAAAAATCAAATTATTTTAAAAAATATTTCATCATATAAAATCAAATAGTTTCAATATTGGTAAAATTCATTGAAAAAGTTTTTAGTGGAATATTGAACTAATAAAGAGGAAGTAAAATAATTAAATCAACCCCTACTCTAATATTTTCTACAAAAAGAGATAATGGAAAACACAATTCTTAGAATCATGTAGAAACAAATTATAAATTAGAATGTAAAAAATCACAAGTTATAAACAAAAACATCGTATTTCGTTACAAGGCCTTACTAAGGAGATAACCCTATGTGAACTAGAATATCATCTTAGTTAGAATATATATATATAATGATAATTTAATAGAGAAGAACGTGTTCCTAGGTCTTCCACCTATCCACCAATGGAATCCTGTGATACCCATTGGGGGTTATCTATGTTATACTCATATATATAACATAATCACATCCATATCTAATAAATCACACCCACTATTTTAAACATCCTTCATAGAAGAAACACCATCTACATGCAAGTAATAAAACAATATATAATACCACCCATTATGGATAACCATCACACCTAATAAAAACATTTAAAATATTTTCAAATTTACGTAAAACAAATAAGGGCTTGTTTCAAGGGTCTTCATCATAGAAAAACATCATTGGGATGCTCATATAGATTCTTCAATCCATACAATAAAAATTTATTTATGTAAATCATCATTGAAACAATTCCATGAGAACATAATAAAATTTAGTAAATAATACAAAAATACATACAAATTTAAATTACATTACCACACTATTAACTTTTGGAAATGAAACCTAGAAAAAATTTAGAGACCATGGAATTTTCATTAAATTTTCTAATTCCTTTTAAATAGACAGTATGGAATTCTAAAAAACAATATGATAATAATGTATTTTAAAATAGATTTAAAATTACTTTTAAATGGAAGAAATTTTCTATAGCTGATGGAATTCAAGTAACCTTTAATTTTTTTAATAAAAAACTATAAGTTATACTTAATAATTATTTAAAAGATATCAAATCATATGATATAAAGTTACATGAAATTATGGTTATATTTTTAAAGAATAATCCATGTTTAATATTACCATATAGATTTCACTTTAACTAGCCATAATTCCTAAAAACAACAAGTGGGCATGAAGAAGAAAACAAGTATAATATGAATACTAAAAAAATAGAAAACCGTATAAATATAAAGACACTCAAAAATGTAGGTCAATATAACCAATTTAAGGAAAGAATATAAATGAAATATCCTGAATAGAAATAGAAGAGAAGGTTTGAATGTTTTATCCTCAAGAAATTTTCCTCCAACCCTAGAGAAATCAATTGAAAATCACCCAAGAAGAATGAGAAAATAATAGAAGGGAACATATAGAACAAAGAAATTATGTAAAGAGATAATGAGGGAAAGATGGATTAAAAATAGATGGGAAAATATGAAATTTTTGTTTTTAATCTTATAGATATGATTTTTTGGTTTGGCCACATGGATTTTCTAACCATGTTTTAGTAATAAAGGTCGTACAATATCAATTTGGAACATTGAATAGTTTAGCCACATGGTAGCCTAAACCATGTCCCAACCATATGAAACAACTCTACTATAATTACATATGTACCCACACAATTTCTTCATGGTATCCAATAACTATGTGCAAGAAAATATAAATGAAAAATTACATGTTTTTCTAAAATTTTCAATGTGAAGGACCGAAATATTTTTGACAGGAATGAAAATAAATAAATGGCTAAAATAATAGAAATAGTCATTATTTATTTATGAAAATTCTCTCAAAAAAAATAATTTTTTTCTCTATGAATAAATTGGATAAAATGGTAGATTCTACACGGAACATGGTTCAACATCCTCATCTGTGACACCACTCACAAGACAATAGAAAAATAAGATCAAATAATAATAAAACAAATAATCAGATATTCTACCATTAATATGGTTATATAAGATACTACAATACCCAATTTCCTACATCACATGTGACCACTATAGACTCCCATTGAGATCATAGAAAACTAAAAATTAGAGAATGATAACACTAAATTGGGTGAGACTGATGTCATGAAACATAATATCAATCATTAGGGAAGACCCTGACTAAAAATAGGAAATATAGAAAGTAATTGTGAAATAAAATCACCATCCTCAAAAAAAACCTGAGTATTAACACATTTTCTCTAAGTAGACTGGGAAATAAGCTTTTTATTGAAGACGTTCTCATTGAAAATTTCAACTTTTTCTCAAATATAGAGTAACACACACCATTTCAATGAAGAAAAAAATCCAATAAAAGTTTCACTAATATGGTCTCCCCACCATTATTCAAAATTCATTATATCATTAACTCTACAAAACAGTCAAATAATAATAGAGACAAAAAAGATAAATACCATTATAATAGAAATGAAAAAATCATAAGAAGAACTGGTTTTAAGGGGTAGCATAAAAATTCTAGAGTATCAGTTTAGGATGATATTTATAATATAATTTTTTTGTAAATCCAAGTGATCATGAATTGTAGGACCCCAAAAAAGTTAAAATAAGCTATGATTGGTAAGAGAAGACAATATATGATTATAAATAAATCAAAAAATTATGTCTCCATAAAAATCTACAATGATAGATTTAGGTTCAGTGTGTAAAAAGAAAAAACTATAAGAATTACTATAAAAACACAAGATCCCAATGAACCTATATAAACAACCATGATACTATTTACTTCACAACCCATTCTTGGTGAAACACACATCCCAGTTACTCAAATACACACATAGAGATTCTAATGCACATCTTCTCAAACGAAAAGCAACACTATTAGGATAGTATTAATGCATCAAAAATTAAATGACTTATCAAAAGGGCTTTAGTATCTCCAAAATATTGAAAATTCACTCAAACAAATTCAAGTAATAACACAATGATTTGTGATAAAAAAGAACCATATTAGAAACATTATTTATAATACACCAAGAATGAATAGGTTTTGAAAACATTTAATAATCACTATTTTAAAATGATTATACTCTCAGATGGTGAATATAATCACGCTACAGAACATTCCCAATAAAATACATCACACCTTTTTATTAGAAAAATTTTGTCTCTTTAATCAAAATAACATAAAAATTTATAAATTAAAAATCCGTACTCTACAATGAAAAAAATATAAATCCCAAATTATCTAGTTGATCATTTCTATAATTCTAATTCCCAATTTTTTAAATACATTTTATTTTATTCATTCAAATACCCCTAAATTCATAAAAATAATTTGAAACTTTTTATTTAAAAATACTACATGGAAATACCTACCCTTGAAAAAGAACTAACCAACCCCCAGAATACTATCATCTCATGTAGAAAACAAATAAATTCATTTATCAAATCCCATAAAATTTAACTCCACACTAATAACTCATCCACATTTAAAATTTATAAAACCTTTAACCAACTATAATAAATAAATTTAATTATTCATTAAAATCATTCAAAAATAAAACCTCTGATGATGATCGAAATACATTTCAAAACCTTTAATAACATAAAAATAAGTAAATTTTAATGTTTATGATAGTGAGAATCATTACACTAAAATCATTAACAATATTAAGTGATTTAATTAAATATAATGAGGTTTATAATAAGAAATTGAAAAATAATTCTTAAAAAATTTTATAGGATACCATATGTTGTTTAAAAACCACTCAAAACCAATTTTTAGAAAAAATAATTTATATCTAAAACAATTTAAAAAATTGGTGAATTTTCCAACCTTGCACATCATTTTAGAATGACTCACCAAAAATATCAATACAATTTCTAAATTAATTCAACCAAATTTTCATAAATAACTCATTTTGACGTTTTTATCAAACCTAAACCAATAATAAAAATGATCTCAAAAACCCTTACAGAAATAAATTTCAAAAAAAAATAAATTTACCTCTTTTAATGGTTTAACAACATAATCAAGTGAACCCTACACTAACTTTCTCAGTTGTAATAGAATCCATCCAGACTAGATCTCATGATCTACTCATGGTTTTATATATCATGAATAGTAATCCAAATGACCCTTGACCTCTCCCCAATTCAACCTCAAAATCACTCATTCCACAAAACAACATATAAATCATCAATAATGATAATAAAAAAATGAATTAATACTTGAAATAAAAAAATAACCAATAATTATTTCATGATTTATTCTTCTATGATAACCATGGAAACTCAATAGTTCATTTAGAAAAGTGTTTCCAAGATACAATTTCTCACCTACACCTCATGTTCTGAAAATCAAAGCTCATATATATCAATCACCCTATATAATTGGTAGGATTTGATACCAATGTTTGGTTATCCAACCTGATTCATCCCTAAATTTCGGACTTGACCTGGCATGTGATAGGGTTTTAGGGGAATTATTATTTCTTATGAATTTGTGAGAACTAATTGAGATTCATTGATAAATATTTGGTTTGATATTTACTAATAGATATATAAATAAGATAAAAACTCATCTTGGTTATTCAATATTACCATTCCATAAATTGGGTGTTCATGTATCATATTAAAATATTTCAAAATTATCACAAATTAAACGAACTCATAAAAAATATAAAAAAACCCATGTGATAATAATAATAATACAATATCAATTACATGATTGAAAAGTATGAAACAATTGATAGGGATACAAGAATATCAAAGATTAAAATACAATGAGGATATCAAAATATAGAAAATGGGTACACACCACATCCACCCATCTCTATATACAATTGGAACACATCAACTCATTATCTTTACCAAACCAGAACCCAAAATCCGATGACAAATTAAAATATCCTTGGGGGAAATTAATAAAAATATAATATGATAAGAATTTAAATAAAATTCTAAATAGGTATCTTTCGAAGACCCCATTTATTTCCTTAAAAAATAAATAAATTTTATTTTATTTGAAATTACATTTTAAAAATAATATTAACATTCTATTTTTTAAAATAAATTCTAAAAATAACATTCTTTTAAAAAATCACTCATCCTACCAATATCTAAACCATTTAAAAATAAGTAAAATCATTTTAAAACCATTTTAAAGGAATATGGAACACTTCAATAGGAATTAAAATAGTTTCATCTACCCCTTTTATAAAATATCATGAAAAAGGAGAAAAAGGAAAACACATTTCTTATATTAAATTAGAATTTATTTATAAAATAAAATGTACAACCTCACATGATAAACACATAAAAATATAAAAACCACATGAATAATTATAACATAAGATACAAAAGGACTACCTAAAAATATATGAAATAATAAATATATAAAAATATTAATGACATAAATTAATAACCATCCATAAAAACTAATATTACATTACATGGACTAGCTAAGGAGAAACACAAAAGTTAAGCATACTCTCGCCTTAGGGCCACTATCTAGAGCATGATCACAAAATAGTGAATTTTGTGTTCTTAGGACTCCCATCTAGCCACCCATTTCATTCCATGAAATAAAATGGATTTCATAAATTTATCATTATATATATAAAATTATAACATCAATATTAGATAAATATCACACACATTTTAAAACCCCTTTCACAAAATTATAACCTTTTCCTTGATAATGATAAAATAATATTTATAAAATATTAGTATAGGGAACCAGAAAAAATAATCCAAACTTATAAAATATCAAAATAAAATTATATATTACAAAGGTTCATGTTAAAAGGGTCATAATATTTGGAAACTTTTATTTGAATGTGTCAATCGGGTCTTCATGCCTTAACTTAATAAATGGGGTTATATAAAGAACCTTTGAAACCAATCCATGTGAAAATCATAAAATATATTATATAATTTAATAATATAATAAATTTCAAAGACCATTATCACACCATTATATTATAGAAATGTATCTTATAAATAAACATAGATACTATAGAAATTACCTTAAATTGTGAAATACCGTTCAAAGATCCAATCATGACTAATAAACAAATAATATCAAAAAATTATATTTAAAAATTAATTAAAATTAACTTTTTAAAGAGAAAACCCATTATATAGTTTATGTAATTCAATAAATAGAAATATTATTTCATAAAAAATATCATGTATACATAGAAAATATTCATCATACATAAATAAAATATGATAAAAGGTTTAATGAAATCAAGTATCTATATTTAAATAATAATTGTTATATCCAATAGGCTAGATACCCTGAGAGGGGGAGTGAATGAGGGTATAAAAAATTAAAACAACTTCCCCTTTTAATCTTGTTTTCTTGTTATAAAAAACCTTCTTCTCTCTCTTTTTTCCATTGCAGGGTATAAAAGAATCTTAAATCACACACAGGAAATGGAAATTTTATTTGGTTCACCCTCACTGGGCTGCGTCCAAGGAGCATACACCAGCGATGTGCCGATGTGCCAAATCCACTATAATCACACTGATTTTTAAAAGTTTGGTGTGGACTCACTATACCTCCTGGTTTACAACCACTCACAATTTGAGAACTCATTTCTCTCTCAACTGAAGTGATATCAATACTTTTTTGGGAAGATCCACTCACGGTTTATAGACTTGTAGGTCTCTTCAATGTCACTAATGAATGCATCCTCCACTGTATGTAGGTTCTCTATTGATGTCAAAATTTCATCCACTTATAAATACCACTTTTCCCCTTACCACTGAGCAAAAACCTTTGTAAATACATTTTCAAAGAACCCTACTTCACAAAGCTCCCAATTCTGCAAAGCTCAAACAAGACTTTGCGAAGTCCCAGCCTCTTCTCAAAGCACACACCTTCCCATAGATCGCTACCACGTGAAGCACATTCCTTCATAGAGCTCAGACCTTCTCAAAGTTCAATACTTTGCAAATATTAGTCCATCACAGTGCTCAAGACTTTGCAAAGAGGCTTCCTTCGCAGAGCTCACTGAGCCTATGAAGAACACACCACTTTAGAGGATCTATATTAGTCGTTGTGAAGATTCTATCTTTCATGAAGCACACTAATTATTTGAACCTCATTTCCTTTCACAATGATCCATGCTCCGTGAATCTCCTTCACAATTCTATAGCTACAAATATTGTTATGAAAAATCTCTCTACTTCTCTCGAGGGGGTCGAGGCCTATTTTTAGGCGATTCCACCGACCTGTGAACCTTCAACGCATAGTCACTGGCACTTCACCTAAAATTTTGATGCTCCAAAATTTCTGCCAAAATTCTCTCTATATCGCGAAGAACGATGGAAATTTTTGGATCACGGAGTTCATCGTAATTATAGAGTGTTTCTTAAATTCCTTTGCTCATTCTCCGAAAAGCTCCCCTCTCAATGCTTTTCACCGCCACAATTATATTCAATGCTGATGTTTGTGGTGCACATCACAATACCAAAGAACACTATCAACATCATTCATGTATTTGTGAAATACAATTCATGAATCCAATCTTCATGAAACTCATTCCTTTTCCATATTTTGATGAGATATTCAAGGAAACAATGCCACCTTATTTCTGTTCTTTTGTACCGCCTCCAGATCATTATTTCATTTGTAATGGGTATATGTCAACATGGATTGTCAACAACATCTCTAGAACTCAAAAATTTACCATGCAAACCTACATTGTCAACAAACAAAACAAACCTAAGAAGGCTGCAATGTTACCTTGAGGAATTATTTTCCAACAATAATTAATATGATATATTACCTCAGAACATTCACTTTAATTATCCACAGATCCAAACAACCACATGAGGGAATAAAGAATCTATGTAGAATAATATGAACACTAATACAAAGTGAAACTAAAAAAATTAGGCCACTCAATACCCTAGGTTTTGATGACCTTACTAGGGAAAGAAGGTAATAAAGATAGCACGAATAAGAGGTGGGAATAAGTTCTATTGGTATAAATCTCAAAAAAGTGGCATCCTATCGTATATAAATTTATTTAAAATAACCCAGTAAGAAGGATGAAATAATGGAGTAGATCTTAGGGGCCATATGTATTTAGTGAGGAATAAATGGGGCATAAGTTTTAAAAAAATTGTTGGGAAAATATGAAATTTGATTTTTTAATGACCTAGATAGGTGATATAGTTTGGAAACCTAATTTCCTTAACCATGTTCCAATCATGCATGACTTACTACATCAATAAAAAATTCTTCCCTCTCGGGATACATATAGATAAATCACGTTCTTAACTTGTAAAAAAACTCCACCATGACTACCAACCCACATACACAGTTTTATATGGTTTCCAATAACTATGTTGAAATTGTATAATAATGAAAATAATATTTACTTTCAAAATAATCAATGGTAAGGACCCAAAATTCCTAAAATATAATGAAAAATATAAATAAGTAAAAATATATGGAAAATTAAATCTTGGGTGTGATAATTCCAACAAGAATAATTTTTCCCTAGTAATTATTGGATGGAAGTTAAAATTACATAAGGATCATGGTTCAACTTACTCATTAGTGATAGATGTCAAAAAACCAAGGAAAACAGATATCATCTCAGTTGAAAACCAATAATCAGATATCATATCATCAATATGTATTTTTAATACACCTGAACATCCAATCCCTTATATCACACATTACCACTATAGACTCCAGATGAGATCACAAAAATATCAAAAATAGATAATGGGAACCCTAAAAATGAAGACACAAATTTCATAAAACTCAATATTAAACATGAAGGAACAATCAATCTAAAAAGGCGAAATACGGGAAGGACTCATGAAATATAATTACTAACCCTAAACAAACATCATGAGTAGTAACAGTATTTCTCTAAGTGGGAGTGGTCAAGGAAGAATCATTGAAAAAATCATCAAACAAAAATAACACTTCCAAACTAAACAATGTAGAACACACCAAACAAAGAAGACCATAATTCGATATAAGGATCCCATATAGTGGCCTTGAAAACACTTTATCGAGTTAATTATATTATCAACTCTCCAAAAAATATAAAAATTGATATAGACTAATAATATCATGATCATTTTAGATGAATATAATAAATCTAATATATAAAGGTTTAAAAGGTATATAATGAAAATTATATATTACTATAATAGGATTCAATTTAGAATAAGTTTTTAATATTCCACTAATTCCAATTGAAAAGGAATTGTACCACTAGATAATGGAATGTAAATATAGTCTAGGTATTAAAAGTCAATATATGGATAGAAATAAATAAAAATATATATATTCAAAAGTATCAACAATACAAGAATTGGGATGAGGGTGGAAAAGGAATCAACCAGATGTATTATAATCAAAACCATAGACCTCAAAAAACATATATAAGTTAACCTGACAATATATAACGCATAACAAATTTCAGGGGAAACAATAATATATGTTACTTAAATAGACACCTATGGATTCTAATGTACCACTATATAAAAGGAAATCATCATTATAAAGCAAGTATTCAAACAAGAAAATGACATGACTAATCTATAAGGAAATAATATTAAAAAACAATCAATATTCAATAAAAAATAATTCATGGGATAAACCAAGTATTTATTCCAAATAAGAAACACCTCAAAAACTTTATTTACCCTGGGATCGGAAAGAACATGTCTCCAAAATGAGTTACCATTACCAATATAAAATGAATCTACACCTATATCATAAATTTAAACACCATTTTTACCATTTAAAACAAAATATTCCACAAATTCTATTTATTAAAAATTAGGTATATACAATGAAAATATCTTAAAAATGTAAAAATTAGAAGGACGTGCCCCCAAATTCAAAAAAATAACAAAAAATTAATGAAAGATCATGTCTAATATTAAAATACATCATGTTTTAAATATATTTTCAAAAATATTCTTTTCCCTTGAAAACCCACAATCTACATATATATAATTTTAAAGTTATTTTGTGAAAAAAATACTCCACAGAAAATTTTACCATTTTAAATAAACTATACTACACAAAAAATCCGCTTATATAATTTAGAAAACTAATAAAATAATTTCTCACATATTTAAGAATTTAACTCCCAGTGAACACCTCCAAAACATTTAAGCATAAGAAAAACCTTACACATTTGTAAGAAATAATTTTAATTAATCATAAAATTAATTCATAAATAAAACTTATGATGATGATAAAAACCCCTAACAAAATATTTTAAAGAAATGAATATGTTTTATTTAATGAATATAATAGTGATAATCACTCTATTTAAATCAATAATATTTTGAAATGATCAGGGAAAATACAATTATAGTTAAAAAACTGCACAACAATTTTAAAAACACTTTAAAAAATACAATATTTTGGAAAAAAACATTATGAACCAACTATTTTTTCTAAAGTTAAAATTTTATTTTTATCAAAATCACTTAAAAATATATCAGAATTTAAAAAAAAATCAATTTAATTTTTTATGGAATCTCCTAAAATAAAATTTCAATTACCAAATAAATTTAATACAAATTGTTTTAATAACCCTTCCAAGAATTTCATTCTATTCAAAACCCAAAATGAGATAAAATAAATAATTTAAAAACCCTAAACGAACTAATATTTCCTAAAAAAATTGAATTTTCCACATGAAATGGTTTAGTTTAATAGTCTGGTAAACCCTATAAAAACCATGCAAGTTTCACTGGAAGATATCCAAGTAGTTTAGAATTATCTACTCATAGTTTTCAAGAACAAGCATTGTAATCTTCACGATACTAGTTCACTCCCAATTTCACCTCAAAAAATTAATTTTTTCAAAAAATCATATATATCATAAATAAAAAAATGTAAAAAATAAATAAACTCTCAAAATCTAAAAAAAGGTCCAGGTTAAAATTAATTGTATATTCTTCTCTGATAAACCATGAAATTGAAGTGTAAATTTAGAAAAGATCTATCTGGACACTCATTATCACCTACAACTCATGTTCCCAAAAATTTAAATCCAATATACCAAACACCTTAAATAACAATAAGGATTTGATTATATTTTTTAATTAATTGTCTTATGTCTTCCCAGAATAGGTAACCCAAACTATCCTTTGATAGGTCCTAAAGTTCATTCTTGTTCCTCGAAGGCTGGTGAAATATACAAGGGAAAAATTGATATATATTTGGAATTATTTTTCCTATTAAATAAATAAGGAAACAAGGAACACCACTAAAAATTAAAAAATACCATTCTATAGATTGGGTAGTCATGTATCATAGTAGGAAAATTCAAAATAGCGACAAATCAAAATCACACTTATAAAAGATAAAAACCCAGTTTGATAACAAAAATAATATGGAATCCATCACACACCCAAAAAATAATGATGGAAAATTAAATATAAAATAAGTCAAAAGATTATAATACAATAGTGATACCAAAATAAACAAAAGGGATAAAAACCAGATAAACCCATCTCTATATGGAAGAAAACACCCTCCACTTTTTTCATCACCAAACCTAAACAGTGATTCTAATGATTATTTACCTTGTCTATATGGTATTTGGTAGAACTGTAATATAATAACCTTGATAATTATATTTCTAATTTTTATCTTCCCGAAACACAATTCATTATCCTTAAAAATAAATCAATTCTATATTAGGTTGGCTTAAATTTTAAAAAATAATATGTAACCTTCCTTTTTGAAAATAAATTAAAAAATAAAAAACTTTTCAAAAAACTTTTATCATACCAAATCCAAACCATTTATAAATTTCTAAAATCAAATGAAAATCATTTTAACAGAATATATAACTTGTAAAGAGTAATTTAAATAGTTTCATAAACACATTTTTGAAAACTACTCATAAAATTTGATACTGATAAATATATTTTTTATAATTCTAAATGGAGAATTTTTCTGAAAAATATAATGTACAATATCACTTGTTATAAAAAAAAGATACATCCCAATCGTCTACCTCATGAAATCCATCGATTATTAGGCACACCATAAACTCATATAACATAGTAAATATATAAAAATACTAACATCAAATATAAATAAACTAACTTAACACTCATTATTAACCTACTTAGATTTACTGAGGTGAAACTCCATATATATATTAGACTCTAAATTTAGGATCACTAGCCTAAGAATGATAATTCATTAGGTTAGAAATTTTTCATATGTCTTATATCACGCTACCCATGGCTTCCCATGACATAAAATTAGGGTGAGATATGAAATTATTATATATATAATACAATATTATTAAAAAATAAATCTCATTGTTTTATACAAACATATATAATAGAAACAAACCCATTTCATTAAGAATGATAAAATAAAATATATAAATTACAATTATGGTGTAATCACCACATCTCATTAAATCATTTAAAATACTGTGAAAATTTAATAAAACAAAAGCGGTCATGTTCAAAGGGTTATTTTCATTGGAAATCCTTATTTAGAAAGTTCCAAATTGGCCTTCACAACCTTCTTTATAAAATGAGGTTATATAAATTAAAAATAAAACTATAGAATGTAAAAATCATAAAATATATTAAATATTTCAAGAATAAAAACCACTTTAAAGGACTTAATCAAACCATTAAATTTTGGAAATAAACCATTATTGAAAATTTATAGGACATAACAACACCCTTAAATAATGAAATAAATTTTAATGATATATTTTTTAATTTGGATAGACACTAGGTGAATAAGAAATATTATATCATATTTATCAGTATATTATTAAGAGAAAAAAATTTCTGTTGTTGTTGGATTTTAGGTGACCACTAACTTATTTTATAGATTCTAACTAGAAAAATTAAAACAAATTAAAATGACATCTATACATTTGATATAAAGTAAAAATATAGCACTGATTATATTTAGAGAATAGTTTATAGGACATCCTATATCTAAAACATATATTTAGCTAGCCATGGATACAATCAAAATCAATAAATCAAAAAGTCCTAAAAAATTTAAAATACTATAAAAATATATAAATATGAATCCCTATGTTTTCATGACCTCTTTATGGAATGGAGAGAGTGAAAATAAAAAATAAGAAGATAATTGAAGGGTTTAATGTGTTCACATAAAGGATTTAGTCTAAAATGGAGGTGATCAAAGGTAAATGAATACAATTATTTTATTATTTTACCTGAATAAAAATTCCTATCATAAATAGTCACACAAACCATACAACTGAAGGATTATTGTCTTCAAGGATTATCTAGATAATCTATTTATTTTACAATAATTTTCAATATTTTTTCATAACCACTAAAACCTTAACCCCTTCCAAGCATCTCACATGTAATAATATTATTAAAAACATATGGAATTGAAAAAAACTAGAATAGAGTGAGAATATATTTTTGTAGTGGAAACATATGTGATAACTAAGGATTATCACATGTGAGAAAAATATATGTATATGTGTATGTGATGATAATCTTGATCTATGAACTTAACCTTAGGAAAAGATAAAAAGATAAAAATTATAGAATAACACATTATCAATCATAATATAAATTAATTTCAAAAGAATCAAATATAAAACTAACATTATAATATAAATCACAATATATTGGATCATGAAACCCAACATGTACCATGTATTGGATCAGTCTTCAATCAATTTTTTCCCAAGGTGGATCTAGAATCAGAACTCATTTCCCATTATATCATGAGATATAAAGCTTTACCCATTCTAGTAGAGGGATATATAGTTCCCAACCATCACATAATGAAAAAACCTTAAATATGTGTTCCATAACATATAAATCATTAAATATATCATGAAAACCAATGAGATATATTTGGTTTCATTCATCGCCTCATAAAGAACCCATAATAAGAAAATTTGATTTCATAAAATTTCAAAATGTTATCAATATAATTTAACTAAAAAATATATATGGTTGATACCAAATACTCAATTACTCTAAAAGAAAAAAATTGTAATAATAGTTATAGTTTCATTCTTATGAAAAAATAACTACTAAGGGAATAAATCCTATAATTATATAGAGTAAATGATTTCTAAATCATAAAATATATTTTATAAAATTATTTTATCTTTGGAATAAAGGATAAAGATACAATCAAATTTAATTTTAATTTTTAGAAGTCTCGCATAGGGGAAATTGAAAATAAATATTTTTATAAAAAAATATTTAGAAATAAATTTCAACAATGTATCCTTAGAATGTAATAAAGTTTTCAAAGTCATGAATCCAAATAATTTTTATGAATTTTTCTTTTTTTCAAAAAATTAAATATAGGAGGATTTAAAAAAATATTTTTTAAAAAAGGACATGTGAAATTATTTCAAAAACCATTAATTTTTAGTAACAGTCTTCAATAATGGATCCTTGAAAATGATATAATTTTTTAGATAAGTTGAAATAAAAACATTTTAAAAAAATTACATTTGAAAAAGAAAATAATAGAATAATATATTGAAAAATAATTAAAGGATTGAAAATTTTTAGTTGAATAATTTGAAAAAACATTATTTTTAAAAATCATTAATAATAGTTCATTAAAGTGTAATAATGGTTATTAAATTTATTTTTTTAGGTGCAATATAAAACATTAATTTTTAAAATTTTATAATAATATTTTAAAATACCTTGGTTGAAAACACACATCATAAAAATAAGTAAAACATACTTTTGAATATTCGATAAGGAAAATATGATGGTCACATGTGATGAAATAGAATTTGGTTTCAGAATATATTTGAAATATTGGTTAGAAAGTAAAATATGCATAAAGTGGGGAAACTGCCATTAAAGGGGAAATTAATAATTCGTAATAATGATATACTCTTAAGGGGAATAAATTCATCAAGGAATAATATTTAAATAAAAAATTTAATTTTAAATATAGAGTAAGTGAAAGTAAATGAAATAAGAAATTAGGGTTAAGAAATATAGAATAAATATGTCCAAGAATAATCACTCTAACTCAATTAAGGGATTTGCATTAATAAATAACATTATAGAAATTGGTATCGTTTGAATCAGGATCAATTTGAATAAAGAATATGATATAGATCTTAAAATAACATAAATTATATGAATATAGAGTTTAAAATCCAATATGAATTAAGAAAACCATATCAAATATGGAATGGTGAACAATAAGAAATATGAATTAGGAAATTAAATATTATACAATGAACCCCTTATTACAATAATTGTTTTTGGAATCAACACACCATGAAGGATCTAGTTTCAAATGAAACATTTATTACCATTAAAAACAAGATTATAAGGTTACAAAATATTAAATGGTATGTAGGAAAACCATTATCAAGAAAACATTATGTATAATAAGAAATATATCTCAGGGGGTGAAACTTTTAGACAAGAATCACTTCCTCTAATTCTTGAATTACAAAAAGGGACTAAATATTCTATATAAAAAACTATTCTAATTAAAAATATAAAATTATTTTCAATATCGATATCATTTTATAAAATTCATTTATAATTTTTCTCTACAATCATATAAATTAGTAATTATATATTATCAATATGGGTTGTGTGTATTCTTAAACATTGTGAAATACCTTCATAATAACGATGTTTTTATTTTTTCATATCCCAAATATCATCATTAATATTTCATAAAAGGTATTATAATTTTTAATTTATAATTTTTTTTATTTTTTTTATTCTATGGATGATTGGTTTATGGTTCTAGTAGATAAAATTAATGACACACATGTGTCATTGATTTTTAACCAGGGAATGGTGGTAAACTAGTAAATGCACTTAATATTAATTTTACCATTCCAAAACCAAAATAAAACCATTATATGATTATTTAAATCATATATTATCAAAAATTAACTTATAAATGTAATATTTGATAGTATGTATTATCAATGTTCAAGAGGGTGGTTAGAGAAACCCAAAAGTGAACATATCATAATAAATTAATGATTAATACTATGATAGTGGTTTATTTTATCAAAATTTCATTATTAAAAATTAAAAATTATATTATTTATATAATAAAAATGTGGTGAATCATATTATTAAACATTTTATTATGTAGGAAATAAACTATATGAAGTATGAGATGTGTTACATTGTGTTGTTCGTAGTCCAAATAATGGATGATTAACATTTTCATTTCTCAAATAATGAGATATAAATACTGTGTATTATTATTTTTTATTCATAATAATAATTATATTTTATATTTAAGTTTTTTTCATCAATTTATATTTTAAAATTATTTAAGAGAGGTGGTGTTGAAAAAATGGAAGTCATTACTTCCTCGAGGCGGCATTCTACACAATGTAATAATTACGATTTAATTATTCTTAATAGAAAATGGGAAAGTGATTAATAGGTATTAACATAGTATAATAAAATTCATAATAAAATAATTACTAATTTAATTATATATTAATTAAAAAATTATATTTGGTAAAGAAATAATGGAAATAAATGTAGTTAGGAAAAAATGCACTCATGTTGAGGACCTAGGATTTCCCTTAGAAAACGCCATTGAAATAGAGGTCTTAAGAAAATATATTATTACAATAGGCTCAAAGAAAATGAATTTCATTATAAAATAATGATAATTAGATTATATTAAGGTGGAAAAATAATTAATTGAGTGGTCTTTAAGGGGTAGTGAGAGACCCCTTTTAAATGTGGTGATAGTGGAACTTTTGTAAATATTTCAACATTATATAATGAGAGCACATAAATCACTTGTCAATAAGACTCCAAAATTTAACACATTAGAGAGGAAGATTATTTTAGTTTTATAATTCATCAACCATTTATTTTAACAGATGTTGTAAACATGTTTTTATGTATTTTAGTCTTATAATATCACTTTTAAAATGTTTCGTTTTTTTGTTGTAATTAATTTGTAGCTATGTAATTTAATATTAATGTGACTTTTAAAAATATCACTTAATAAATAATTTATAAATACCTATCACAAATATGAAATTAATTTTATTAGTTAAAATGTATTTTCATAAAAAGGAAATTTTTAAAAATTGATTCATGTAACATATAAAAACTCATTTTTATTATAATTGTATTTTAAAGCATAAAATTTATCTCTAGGATAAAATTATCAATGAATTTGATTTACATGATATAAATTAGTATAATATATAGAAATAAATTTTATGCTCCTTTTGGAGAAATCAAAAAAAACCCTATTTTATGGAAATAATATTTAATTAAAATAAAAGATTATAAAGTTTTTTAAATTGGAATTTTTTTATGTTTTAAGATAATGGATTTTCAAATTCATAATATTATTTCAATATAAATATATATATAAACTTAGTAATAAATATTTTACCATGAAATTTTATTTAATAAGTTTTTTACAACACACATGCTTCTCAATATTGTCATAAACACTACCTTATTAGTATAAACTATATTTTCACCATTCTGCTAAAAACGATTTTTGTAGAAAAATAATAAAAATTTATTTTAAGATAATTATGATATGATGAATTTATAAATGAAAATATATTTTCTTTAATTTAAATTAAAAAATTAAAAAATTTAACTTTTAAATGAAAATAAAATATATAATAAATAACTTCTTTAGCTTGAAATTTGCCTTCTATAACCTTATGTTTTGTTAAACTGATTTTATATAAATTTATAATTTATTATTATTATTTTATTAATTATTGGTTTTATTATTATAAAGTTTTCATAAAAATATGAAAATAATTTTTTTTGATCATTTAAGCTTAGTGTTTCTTATGGAGAAAGATATCCAAGAGAATATATATTTTGAAAAATATATTCCAATATCTATGGGTGTAAAATTATTCTCTTTAAATAAAGTGTTTCCTAAATTTTTTTATTATCTCATACCAATATTAATGGTTAAGGTTATCTATATTTTTATGATAAATTTGGATATAATTATCAAGATATAAATCAACCTTAAAAACTAAAAAACATATCATTATTCGTATATAATGTTACACCATAATATTGAGTTTTTCTCCAACCATTTGAACCAAGGGTATATCATTTTTTAGAATAATAAAACACATTTTATAATTTCCATATAAAGAGTGTTCGTAGTCATCCTTTTATAGAAAATCATAGGTTGATATAATATGTTATGTTGTTATTCAAAATAAATTTCCCACTAAATGGGTAGAACTAATACATTTCTATAATCATTTTTTATTTACATAAAGGATGAATATTAATATTTGAAGGAAGAAATGTTTTATAAACATTTTTCTTGAATTAAAATCTTCATCTTACTAGAATTTTTCATAAATATTTTAATTATTGGAAAAATTAGTTAATATCTTTAGAATAAATCCTAGGATTTTAAGTGTTTAAAGAATATATTCCAATATTGTTAAATTCATACTATATGGGGAGTGTTCCTTTTACCATTTCCTTTCATGAAATACTTTTTTTTGTATAATTTTCCCTCATCCAAGGAGGTATTTTATTCTTATTTTTATCCATAGTCTAGGGTTAGTGAATCAGTTTTTATAATACTAAAACAACAGGAATCTGAATCATTGAAGCGTGGATTATGTTTTAGGTGGGAATTTTATACCCTCTACTATATTCAACGACCCATTTCATCTCCCCAAAAAAATCACCATATTTATTTCCAATCCTTATACCATGAAAAAATTCCTAATACCTCTGATAAATTATCTTGGTTATTTCTTACACTAATTTTTGACATGTAGGATGTTGAATATTTTTCCCGCTTTATTATTTTCCAATGATCTTTGACGAGAGTATATATTTCTCTCATTTGGTTTTTTTTTGAAACTAAAAATATTTTTATCAATAATCATAATTTTTTCAATCTAGTTTGTAATAAACATAAGGCTCCAAAGTATATCACTTTCGTATTACATTTATTGTATATAAAATATCTGTATTGTCTTTAGAACCAATAATTAATATGATTCCTTTAGTATTAATGAATTTATAAAAATTAAATGGTTTATGATGAGTAGTGAACAATTAATATTATAATAAAATTACTATAAATGATCTTAGGAAGACACATCATCCAAATTTCTTACTCTTAAAAAACATCATATTAGCATTTATTTCAACCAAAATCACTCTCTTTTTAGTCTCAATTTTTTTAGATTGGGTTCTCCCATACTTGATTTATAGATTCATTAATATAATAAATCATTCATAGTGGATATTATAGAGAATATGATTAACCAAAGAATATATAGATGGAGTATAAAAACAGGTGTGTAAAAATAACTCTTTTTCATGAAGTGGGTTAATATAGATTTAATACCCAAAACACCCTTTTTAGGGTCACAACCCTTAGGTTCATATATTACAGATCCTACCTCAATATTCCATGCCCGTATGGGTATTTTTTTCTAGATGAACAACATAATCTCTAATTTAAATATAATTTAGAATGTTATCCTGTTTATAGAAATTAACCATACATTTATCCTTACGATTTTCACTAATGTTCTTTAAAGTATTCCCCAAAAGAACTAAACCATCTCTTGATAACAATTTTTTGTGACTAAAGAAAAATAAAAAAATTTCTTTCATTATTTTACATTAGTGATCATCCCACGTCAAAAATAGTAAAACATTACATATAACATAAGGGTAATTGTCAAAGAGGAGTAGTTATATAAGAAAATTATTATACAACACTATTAAATATATTTTTAATAATTTCTTGACTACAGACACACTTCTAAACATATCACATGTAATACCCATCTTCATATCATAGAAAAATAAAACATAAGAAATGGGTGACCTTATATTATCATTAAATAAAACATAAGTGATATCCAATGATGGTTATAAGTGAGAAAAAGATAGGTATAAGGATATGATACCATAACTAGGTTCCATGAACATAAAATTATGAAAAAATACAAATATAAAACATTTTGTATAATTAATGATCAATCATAAAAAAATACATTTCAAAACATATGAATATATACATAAAATTAGCATAGATATCATGAAATAATTAATCAGTAAACAAAACCTTCTTACCTTAGTTAATTATTCTTAAATCACCCATTTCCCTTATGGTATTGAGCATTAAAACTATTTTCCCATTATATCAATAGATATAATGCTATTCTAAATGAATTGGAGGTCGATATTGGACCCAAAAACAACTTAATGTAAAAACATACATATATATTTGATAAGATATTGATCACTCAAATTATCGGGAAAAACCATAGGATTGATGAAATTCCATTCATCACCTTATAAAGAACCCAATGAAAAAAATTTCTTCACCAAATTTTAAAATGGTATGAATCAAATTGAACACAACAATATAAATGGATGATATATACAACTAAATCACACAAAAGGGTATCTAATTAGAACATTTTGAGTGTGATTGATAAAAAACAACTTCCAATTAAAAGTATACATTAGTGATAAAGAGTAAATGGTAGCAAAATCAAAAAAGAGTTTTTAGAAAATGATTTTAGCTTTGGTATAATAAATAAAGTTATAGTCACATTGCAATTTCATTTTTTGAAAGGTAAAATTTGAGAAATTGAACAGAAGTAATTTTAAAAAAACTAAATAAAAGATATAATTTTTTCAAAAAGGTGATTATAAATCATTTTTAAAATCATTACTATTTAAAAAAATATCAATAAAGAAGACTTGAAAAATACATAAATGTATAAAAATAGAGTATTTAAAATATTTTAAAATATTTTAATTTTTAAAAAGAATATTTAATTTAGGATCATTTGAAATTAAAAAAATGATTCAAAAAGGTAATATTAAAACCTTTTTAAATATTCTATTTCTAAAAAAAATTAATAAAAAATCATTAAATAATCTATAATGGTTTTAAAATTTGATCTTAAATATTTATAGAAAAATGTATTGTGAAATATAATCTTTAATAACAGATCACTTAAATAACATAAATATTATCAAATATAATGTGAAGTAGATTATAAAACATTTTATTTTTAAAACAAGGGAAAATATTTTGTAAAACCCTTGTTGAAAACTTAGATCATAAAAAGAGAAATAATACATAATTTTGAAATGAGGAGTAGGAAAATATGATGTTTACATGAGATAGCCTAAAATTTTGTTTTTAAATATATTATAGAACTTTTATAGGAATTGAAAATATATAAAAGTATGGGAAACCTTCATTATAGAAGATGTAAACTATTTTCAATAATAATATACAATTTATGGGGAAGAAATTCATTGAGGAAGAATATAAAAATAAAGAGTTCAATTTACCCCAACTAGAAAGAGAATGTACCATAAAATAAAACCTAAGTGTTGAAACAACCTATAATATTCCTTTATTTTAAATTAATTTAATTTTGAAATAAACCTAATGTATCAATATATTACTTTACACACAACCCTAAGTCTAAATGAATACATGATATAGTATACCTATTTATACTAGCTGTTGAATAGGAAGTAATAAAGAGGATTAACAAAATAATTTAATTTTAATATATAAATAATTTCTTAAGTTATAATATATTGGTTAATTCCAAATAAATTATCATTAAATATTTAATGAAATCATTTAATAATTAAATGAACCATTTTTCAAAGAAATTCATCTTTCTAAAAGTTATGTATTATTATTTCAAAAAATTATATTGTAAAATGTTAAACAAGTTATCATAATATAATTTAATATTAATTTATTAACTAAAATTCATACACTAGTAATCATAAAAATATGAGTGACGTTAAAACAATTTAACGGTTAAAAGATTTATTTTTTGTAAGACAGTTTTTTTGTGTGAATTTTTTTTTTGTCATAATAAATTAAATACTTCATTATTGATTCATATTTTGAATGAAATTTTTTTATTATATATTTTCATAAATAATTTATTTTTAATTATTGGTTTTTACAGGTAATGGAATGGAATTATATTCTATGTTATGGTTAAAAATGATTTATTTAAAAGTGGGTTATCATCAAATTTTTCAAACTTATTCTAAAATTGAATTCCAATATAAACTAAATTCATTTAAATAAAGTAGATTCCATGTTTTGAATTATTATCTACATATTTTTTAATCATTACACCTTCATTTTTTGAAATAATTAATTGTAAAAATAGTAACAATTTTCTACCATGGTTAAGGTTAAAACAATTTTACTAGGGTTTTCAAACTAATAGATAACGGTAATATTTCACATAAAAGTTATTATATATTATTTAATATAGATATTTGGACCTTAAATTATCATAATTATGAAACTTTTTCCATTTTTAAGCATTATAATTTATTAATTCATTAATTATATTTATATATTTTATGTAATTCAATGTATGTCATCTCCCTGATTTATAAAATTCCACCTATTCTACACCCTTATTCATGAATTTCATGCCATATATATAATAAAATACATTCCCTAATGAATTTATTTCATTATTTACATATTACATGTACCAATATCCACCTTGTAAGAGAAATCCTTAAATAATTAAGGTGTAACTCAAATAATGTCTCTCAAAGAGGAGGTATTAATATCAACTGAGCTTGTTCGATTTTATTTCATCTTCTGAATTCCCTAAACCTATTAAATCCATCATAAAATTATGTATATAGAAAGATAAATATATTGAAATTTTATTATGATTATTTTTCTTCCATATTCCATTTCCTTTCCATCAAATGGCGAATGAATTTATATCTCATATGTATGTGTGGAATACCACTTTGACACAATGAAATGATTCAATTTCAATCACCAACATAAAATGATTTTTAAAATTAAGGATTTAATAAATATATGTAAAAATATTTTTATAATTATGATTTTATAATTACAAAATATTATTTACTAATATTTAATTCATTTAGTTAAAATGAGAATGATATTCATTCATATGTAGAGATTTCCATTATTATGAATGATGTAATTCATTATTCTTCCATTACCATCTATAGATGATAATATATATATATATATATAATGAATATATTTTATATTTATATTACTATTAAAAATCAGAATATTATGGAACCATGATTATTATTGAAGGACCATAAAATCCGAATCAATAAATTCAAGAAAAATGAAGTAGTCATCACTGAAAACGACTGTTTTAATTATAAATTATTATTGAAATGGAAGTAAGATATTACAGTAAACCATTAATGGTATCATAATTTTTAATATGTTTCCTATATAGAATTATAATAAATTTTAATTTTTTATAAGTGAGTTTAGTGTCCTTATGTAGAAAGTCAAACTTCATGTAAGTGATATTACATTACAATATCATTTTTATCGGGATTCTTTAATACAAAAATTTATTATAATTAATTTATATGATATATCTCACCCAAATATTTTTAATTTTATTCTCCTATGGTTATATCTAGAGATTAAATGGTTTCATTTCATTTTACACTCTTTAATTACTCAACATAAAGAAAGTTTTTTTTGAGTAAAATTGGATTTATTTATCCCATAAGTCTGGAATATCTCTCTTCCATGAACATATGTTCCTTAAAATGTCATAAAAGTTGTTTTTAATATTATAATATGAAATTTTAATGTCATTATTACACATTTTTTAATTTAAAATGAAATTTAAATTTAATCTTCTTTTAATTTTCTGAATGAGGTAATTTTTACTAATATAGTGAACATAATCATTGTTTAATAGCACACCACATGAAAAAAAAATTCCTTCATGCCAAATATTTTCATTGAACCATAATTTAATTATTTTTCTATGGTTCTTTTAAAATAGAATTATTTATTTTATAACATAGAAACTTTTATATTTTAAATGAGTTATTTTAAAATGAAAATGGTATTTCCCAGGAACAATTTTCCATTGATCTTTTATTGTAATTTTTCATCTATATTAACATCCTTTGATGATACTTATGATTCCTTGGGGATATATTAATATTATATAAAACATATTTTTTATTATTATATGTTATATTTATGATGAAGAAATATTAATGAAGCAAAGTTTATATTACATGTAACATCCCCAACCATGTTCCCACTATTCTATTCCCCGAGCTAGGTCACCACATAACCTCATGAGGACCTCCCTATATGTCGAAGCTAGCTGACTAGTGGTCTGGGACAATGGAGAAACATTGTAAAGATTATACTAACTTATTAAAGAAATGAAGCATAAAAAATAATACCATAAAACTTAATATAACCATCATGAACAAATAAATTGGTAGCATGCAACAAATTCCAGTAAGTAACCAAGTAACAAATGCTTTAGCAATTGGATGAGTTCACTACAAGACAATAATTATACAGATTTAATCCCAAAAAAAAACAACAAAATATCCCATGCACAAAGCTGAGTCCCAACCCAGTCCTTACATACCATGGTCCACCCCAACATCCCATGCATAAACTAAAAACTAGGCCTTTGTCCGGAACCTGTACCTGAAAACTAGTAACATCTTCTCGTGTATCCAAGTGCTATGGTGGCCTGATCAGGGTCTGATAACAACATAGCAAGCCACCACCAATGGTGTGTAAAGTGATAAACAATCTGCATAATAATTTATGTAGGGAAAAAATGTGATAAATAAATATGTGAAAAACAAACATGTTTGACATTTAGTAATTAACATTTAACCAAATTTTATCAAGAAATAAGATTCACTTTTAAATAATTACTAATTAACAGTTTTATACATAAAGATTTTAAGGGTCAACTAACACACTAAACTAGATCTGACCACATCGAGATCCAAATCCACAACATAATGGTTTACATACACTTTTAATCACTATGTGGAATTCACTGAATAAAACATATCAACAAATCATAGAGCCTCAATATGATATTTAATCTATGTCCATTTGTTTGGGGAGCATTAAACCTTAGTACGATATCCCAACCCACACCACCACCACACATTGGGATGAATAGATCCTCATTCCAAAATCCCAATAATAAATTACAAAAAAAATTAACTTGGAGCCTCAATCTAGGTATCCTAACCGAATGGAACTGATCGGGGCCTAGAGCCTCAGTTAGACTCCCAATCCATTGCATTATTAGGGTGGGTTATATAGCCTTAGTCCAACCTGAACTGTGGTAGGAGCCTCAGTCCAATACCTGACATACCCCAATCCATGTTCACAAAATAATTTAACCATTAAATATTTATCAAATATAAACCATTACCCTTAAACACACTCATCATTTACAATTATAACCCATTATACTCTTACCATTAACAAGGTGTAACCCATTAAGACATATTATAATATTCCAAACACCCCTTATGCTATAATAAACAAAGAAACAATCAAAATAAAATTCATTTCACAATCCATGATATCACAAAAATCAAAAACCTCATTTAAAAATCATCTTGAATCCACCATTTATGTCACTGGTCTTCCCTCTGGAAAAACTAAACCATTCCCTAAGGCTTTCATTTCCATTTCCATCCATTATAGATAATAATTAAATAATTTTCATAAAATGTGGAGCACGCACTAATTTAATAAAATAATATAAATCTATAAATAAGTCCCCTATCTAAATAAATATGAAGCCAAAGCGTCATTATAATAAATTTCCCACTTCAAAGAATCATATTCTTCTTTGAAAATCTATAACAATATTAAAATACAAAACACATTTTTTAAACTTCATTAGGACAACATAAGACATTTCACAAAAATCATCATATTAACAATTTAATACACCCTTAACCCTAGAAAACATGCCAAAATAGAATTCAAAACCCATTCTATTTCAAATTTCCCCTATCACAACATTTACCAATTTATGGAACCATTATCAATGGATTAGCATACACCATGTGTAGCCCAATTTTTGGTCTTACATCATCAATGAACCTAATAGGGACCATGAAGGGTCTCATGCCTCTATATAAGGCTCAAATAAAATTCCAAAAACAATGAAATTAGAATATGAAAAGGGAAAAAATTAACACAACCACGTTAAAATATATAACAACCAGACTATGGGAAAATGATTTAAGACTACCTACATCATGCCCGTTGATGAACACCTGATTAACCTCCTACATTTATTCAAAATCAAACAACTATTAATGTTAAGAAATATAATATGATAGTAAAGTGATGTTTTTAGGGTTTTAAAAGAATTAGAATGACTATACAAGCCCTACTACAGAAAAGGGAAGAGAGAGGAGGGTTAGAATCATCCAGATCTTCAATTTTTACGCAAACGGTCTTCAAAAGTCTGTGAATCGAAGGATAACTATCCCTTGGAAGTATATGAGGTTTTTTTGACACCAAACCTACTATAGGTGGCATAGGGAATAAATTTTGGTTATAACCTTTAATGGATAAGAAGGAAAACTCAAATTTTACACTTCTTATGGGTTGTGCAATTTGGCCACATTGTTTTCCAAACCGTGTAGCAACTATGAAGCTCCCATTATCAAATAGTGGTCATGTAAGATGGTTTCTTGAAGTAACCACCCATTTTGGAAAACTATGTAGAGACTATGTTCCGACCTCTATCTGAGAGAAGGTTTGTTCGCACTATTTCTCTAGTCAGGTGCATGGTTTTTACTTACCGTGTTCCAAACGCGCACTACACACTGTTTGGCCCATTTTCTCCACTACTGTCTCTCACACCCCCAAAACACCCCAAAACATCCATTAAAATCAATAACAACTTCATTATACATTACAAAGGATGTTTAACCAAAACTAAATCTAGGATGCACCATCACTATAGTGTGAGATCTCGTAACCTCCCCACCTTATAATAGATCATTTTCAAGAAGCACTCCCAAAAATCACTAAGCCTACAAGGAAAATGGTCAGGCCATAGGCACACCAATTAACTTCCATGTTAAAATATTTTCCCTAAACTGGTTTATGATGTAACAATACTCAATTCTAAGATATAGTCTTACATGAAAAACATTATCCCCACTATGACCCACCATCCCAAACCCAATTCTCCCTAAGGATGCATCTACATCAACTCATCATCACCCAAATCAACCATATGAGAAAGGTTGGGGTAACACCACTGAACCACCATAAAAAAGGATACCAAAAAGGTGTTATAATACCTTGGGATATCCAACAAGAACTCCCTCGATTTGATCATCTCCATAATTCATGTCCAAAATCACATGGTGTCATCTCACCCAAATGCTTCAAAGAACAAATAGTGACCTATTATAGGTATCACCCAAAGGAACATTCAGACTTCCACCAATTTTCCTGATGTAAATTGATATAGAACATGAGTCCCAATAGCCACACACCATATCTAAAACTCATCACAGAAACCGAGAAGAACCTTAACCACAAGGTACTCAACTGGTTAGAGCCTAAACCAAAGATTATTAACAAAAACTAAAACACCAAGATGATGATTATAGGATCCCATACAACCCATAATACCACTATCATCATCAACAATCCACTTGATCTCTATGATGCTCCCCACCATACACTTTAATTATCCACTACTATCACCCTTGTCTGGAACACCCCCCCCCCCATTGAAAATGTGACCAACATAACCCCAACAAAACTTTAGAAATATAATAAATGTGTCTTAAAAATCACCACACCCAAATATCCTTTAGAACTCTACCCAAATCTAGAATTCTTATTTTCTATTGAATCTACACAGATTAGTCAAACATTCATCATTTATACCTCAAAACGCTTTTCTGATATGATATTACACTAATCAACACAACATTAACTAGTGTCGGATTACACCCTCTAAATCCATTCCATTTTTCTCAAATGATTTAGGCCATCCTGATCATCCCACTATATTGGAACCCTACTCCCATAATTTTCATGTCACCCCCTACCTGTACATGAGGCCTACTCACATTATGCATACATCCATCATCTGTGAGCATGTCACAAACCAAATCTCCTTGCCACCGAAACTGGCACCAAACCCAGCCTGTGACAAGGACTGAAGGGTGCTCCTGATCCCCATGGGTGGGCACAAGTGCCCATGTATCATAAAATAAGAATTGGGAACGATTTACCAGTGTTTATAAACTTAAAAAAACAAAAGAATCCAATAAAATGAATCTGGATTTTTCAAACCAAAAAATCTTTTACAAAAATTCAGAACTGAATTACATGTTTTAAAAAAACTCAACAAGACAATAAAAAAGGTACATAACCAGAAGAAAACTACCCAATAACCCTCATGGAAAGGGGCACTTCCTTCAATCCATCTCCATAAGACTTTACTAACAAGGATCTGCAAGAAACTCATACCACTAGAACTAAAAATTGTACCCATCATGGGACAACAAAAATAACCAACTCTACTTAAACCGATGGGTGTAAGTAGGGTGTGAGAAAATTCTCAATAGGATACCACCACTAAGATATTATATGTGATAAACATTCAAAGACAAAAATCATGCAAGTTTTCATAAACAGGAAATGCTAGTTAAAATTTCTAAAATATGTAACTTAAAAATTGAAACAGTTTTCAAGTGAGATATCATTAAGAATCAACACTTTTAAAAATAATTTCAACACTACTAAATTTTCTATCCAACCATGTTGTATGCCGACAGTAAGCACAAAGTAAATAATGAGCACAAGCAATAGGAAATAACCCCTAGGAATTAGCTCAATGTGGGTTCCAGGTACCTTGTATCTCGGTGAAAGTAACCATCATAAATATATGTTATCATGCAAGAACCACTAGTAGGGAACATACCGATAACCTATTGGTTTCCCATAATCATCATCATAGATTATTTAGAGTTTTATGTGTTAATCTTGCTAAGTGAAACTGAGGCCAAACCTCACGGGATCACTAGCATACTAGTACACGTCCACCCACCTTGAAACTCGGGTTTCCCTCTTGTGCTAAAACAAGTTCAGCAAGACAAGAAGTATAATTTTCATATGCAAATATCATTTCCACATCACATATTCACCAAAAATAACACATGTACATCATAGAAGTCTCAAATTCTACTTTTTCATTTAAATACATTTTTAAATCATACACACACAAAAATATCCCACAACACTTTTCACATCACTTAAACACATCAACACATCCTTTAAATATTTTTATAAAACATTTACAAGGTGATAAACATCACATAACATCCCACACAAAAATGCCACATAATACCCTTTTTACCCTAAAAATCATTTTACCATCAAACATACAAAAAATAGACCACAAACAAGTTTTTCCCCAATGTCACAATTTAATAAAACATTTCATAAATTTAAAAAACATTATAAAAATCTTTGACATCTTAAAACATCACTTAACCTTTAAAAAACCAATTATAGGTGAACACACACACCAAATAGTACATATTCACCCTTTTCCCACTTCGTTTAACCAACTAAAACATTTACAATTTTCATACAAAGAACCCAAGTGGTGTAAATATGTGTTGCACACAAAACCCATTTCAAAACCCCCATTTAAGACCAAAACCATACCAATTCTTATCCAAAACAGAATTGGCACCCCTAGAGACATTTATAAAACCATTTACAAGTGTTATAAAATCACCTTGAATAATATGACCAAAGATACAAATTAAAACACACATTTTCATAAAATGATCTCAAGAAGTATAACAATGTTTTACACATCAAACCTATTCAAAAACCCTCTTTTTAGGCACACATGACACTAATACATTACCAAAATAGAATTGGTATTCCAAAAAAGATTTAGTAAAACAATTCCATAAGTTATAAACTACACCCAAATAATACCCCATGAGTTATACATGAAAACACCCAATTTCAAGTTAAAATTAAACTATAAAATTAAACACGTAACCAAATCAATCATAAACAGTTTTCACACCACACCCAACATATGATGAATATGAAAAATGTGTAAATACAGAAATATAATTCATCAATGATTGCTTACACGTGGAACCACCTACCTTTTATGTTGAAACCCTCAAAAAATGGTGTGAAACATAAATCGCACCATCGCCGCACCTCAAGGATTTGAAATCCAACCTAACACCAAAAGATTTCACCAAAAATACAAGAAATAAAACCCTAGGTTCTAACCCTAACATCTAGACATTGGAAACCCCATGGATAATTGAATAAATCCTAATCACATTGAATATAACCCTAAGAAAATTTAAAGAAGAATGAAGAAGACCAACTTACTTGAGGGATCTTGTAGAAATCTCCCAAAATACACCAGTATCCAAATTTTAAAACAATAAAAACATCATGGGAGGTTCAAGTAAGGATAAAAAGACCATGCAAAAATTTGAATGGGGAACAAATAGTGAGAAGTGAAGGAGTTATAAAGGAAACAAATTACCTTTATAAATCTACTCGAATTGAGAAAGCTTAAGAATTTTTGACTTGTTCTGCGATGAAAACGAGCTTCAAAGAGGGGGAGAAGAGATTGGGGGCGCTCCTAGGTTCAGTGGCCTCGAGTTAGAGGTGGAATCACCAAAAAATAGTTAAAATTGAATAAGTTATTAAATAAAAAATTGTTTTTTTAACTGGAAATGGGCTTTTAGGCAGGCCCAATCCTTTAAATAAAAACTCATATCAACCATGATTATGGATTCCTAAATGGTCCAAATTAATATTGTGGTGTTAATAGTCTAGGGGAAGAAAATTAGTAATTGGAATGAATGAACAATGTTGAAAAATGAATGAGTTATAAAAGAAACAAAATTTATTTTTAAATCGGGAATTGGGCTCACAGTTTGGCCCAATTCATGAAAACTCACCCATTCCTCCATAAAAGCTTGGGAAACCCCCAAAACAAAGCATGAATGGAAAATAAATTTAAAATACCTTTAAAATAATTTATGTATGTTAAAATTATCCCCACCATGAAAACATTCCACCCAGTAAAGTCACATCAAGGTGAAAGCAACAACCAAACCCAACAGAGAAACGAAGAGGTACTCCCTTGCTAGGTTTCACCCCCAAAGGACAAAACACCTCCAGTGATCAATTAAACAAGGTTTACTCGTTCAAACATAGTATAAACCACTTTAATAAAATGATAAATCACATTTATACTTTATCTCAAAAGAAAACTCCTCAAACACTATCCGAACAAGACTCAAGCAATTAACCCAAACGAACAACAACTTCGAATAAGGTTACACTTACGTTACATTAACTAAACCATTGGAAACTCTCGAATACCGACATTTACTCAAGGAAGATTTTGGTATCTAGATCGTTCCGAATGAGACTACCAACCTCCAAGCCAAGACCATGGATAAATCTGAGTTATTGGTATGGGGGGATAGAAATAGGCTCCCCGCCATAAGAGACAACCTATTTTTTTCCGAGACAGAATCAGGACACTAATAGGGGAGTCCTGAATGGACTCCCTAGTACACAAGGTATAATTACATTCAATTTTCATGAAAAAAATTACATGAGAATCATAGTGGGTATCCCCACCATAAGAAAAACCATCCTAACCGACCAGCATGGGTCGACACAGAAAGACCCAATTTTTTTTAAAGATTTGAGAAGGGCGCATGGTTAGTTTGCACGGTTTAGGAAACCGTGCACTAACTGTGAAGATCATTTTTTATGCATGGATTTCTGGAACACGACCACTACTAATCATGCACAAATTGTGTCCTCGGCACGTCTATCCAAATTTCCAACCATTTTCTAATGACACAATGAGAATCAAAGGGGGAGGGAATGACATTAGGTGATGACATGGCTATAAGGCCCTCCACCAATTTCCACTAAACGAGAATAAAAAAAGAAATATGATGACACAAGAGGTTTAAACTCTTCCAATATTTTATACTATTGATAGGAATTTGTAAAAGGGTTTAAAAGACCCTGGGATTTCCCCTGACTACAGGCCAACTTCTCTCTGAGAACTACGGTTGGATCTCAAATGATTGAAGCATCATCAGCCTCACAGTTAGGCTTTGGAAACCCACTGAATGAAAATTATTCTTTCGGTGCAACCAACAAATACACCGCAAACCCATATAAGTTTTCCAAACATAACACATTCCAAACTCACTTTACCCTATCCTGATATTTCATTGAAATAAGGGCTTAGAGAATGAACACACATCACACCTTGTTTCTTCAGGTGAGAAACAATATAAGTAAAGAACACCTATACTCAGCTTCCTCTAAAATGGAAGATTTTGAAGTTTCTTTAAGGGAGACATTCTCCCAACATAATATAGACTCTCTGAGGATTTCAAAATTTTCACCTTTATAATCAATCAAGAACATGACATCACAAGGAATCCTTTGACATGACCATTGCAATTGATATAAACAATTCATGGAGAGCAACCTTATACAACATCCACAAAAAGCGCACAATTCTAGAAAGTGGCCACAATATCCTCTCATGACCATATTTCCCAAACTAGTAGTTTAACATGAACTCCTTCTTCAAGGAGACTATGAAGGACCCAAAGGCCCTCTTAGATACCATTAAGATACTCATCCATTCTAACAACCTCAGACCACTTCCACCTTCAGTAAATCCGAAAACTTAAGAAGCTAAAGTCACTTTCAACCTTCCACGATCACTCTCCCACAACAAGAGGATCCAAAAAACCAAGAATAGAAAGGGTGTAGACTCAATATACATATCTCGAGAAAAATATTCTATATATTGATCAACTATAGGGTCTTTTAATGGCGAAACAATTCGGGTTGCACTTCAGTTGTGCACTAACCCTTCATGGGGAATTCCTTATCCAACGATAGAACCCAAGAACCCAACCAACATGGTATATTAGTCAAGAAATACTGAAAACCAAATCCAAACACATGAAGGGAACCAAAGTAAAGGCATCCTAAAACATTTCTTAGAAGACTCCACTAACCAGCCCTTCAACACAACTTACCGACCAAACACAAACCCAAAACACAGTTCAAACAGGAGGGGTTCTTAGACTCAAAAAATCCCACAACATAAACATTTTCAAAAACACATAATACACACAATCACAAAATAGTCATCAAGACATTAATTTTTTTTCCATTAAAATTTTCTTTTTGAAAATAAATGGTCCAGTGGTTAGCGTATCCACCAATGGTACCCCAAGGACCTCACACATGCATGTTTCCGTGCCACACCGGGCACCCTCCTCATATCCATACCGGGACTCATCTAGCCATGCCATCAACCATCCATAATCCCATAAAATCCCATTCATGTGGTCACTCATGGAAATACAAAAGGTTAAAATAAAAATCCAACCCACTTTTCAAAACCAAAACAGTCAACCAATGTCTCCTTTTTCTCTGAACCGCTATCCACAAAATCAAAACCAAATTACATATTAACAAAATTTTTAGAAAAAACAGTAATTTAAATGAAAATACACTTTCAAGACATATGGATTTATTTCCAAACACCTCATCCCATTAAAAAACCTTTTAAAAGTTTAGAAAACTCTATTGGAAACACTTTTTCAAAACCAACTTTAACAATATTCTCAACATTCAAAATAGGTGTAAACACACCATTTTCCAATTAAAAAAATATTCTGAAAACTCAGTTCCAACATTTCACAAATCAATACATTCCAAATTTATTAGAAAATCATTTCTCTAAACTTTATGCTTCTTAAAACCATGAAATTATTCCTTCAAAACCAAACTTTCACGATTTCAAAACTAAAGGACACAAGAAAATATGAGGGGAAACTAGATTTGGTGGGTAACTTGCACACATGGTTGGCGGCCATACTCCAATCACATCACCATAATATAGAGTGTCCAAGGTAAATATCTCTGGCTCCACATGGATTTCCAGAATCTACGAGCTTACTGAGACCATTAACACAACTCTCTTTTCATTTCCCCTAATCATCATCAAACCATGAAAACCAAAGTACTTAGATAAGTCCTAACTCCCCTAGTGACTTGAATACCTTAATGAGGTGTGGTGATCATGCACACTACCCATAATCGGAATGCCAAGTCCTGAAAATCATAACTCCATACTGTCCCAACTGCTCCCCAAATAACAGGACTCGAGGAGTTAACATGAACCTCCCTATGATATCATTTTGTCACAAACCAAATCTGGTTGCCACCAAAACCGGCACCAAACCCAGCCCGTGACAAGTCCTGAAGGGAATTCCCAATCCCCAAGAGAAGGAAAAAGTGCATTAGTGTCATAAAATTATAATTGGAAACGATTTACCCATGTTTATAAACTTAAAACAGCAAAATAATCCAATAAAATGAATCTAGATTTTTTAATCCAAACAATCTTTTACAAAAATTCAGAACTGAATTACATATTTTAAAACAACTCAACAAGACTGTAAAGAAGGTACAAAACCAAAAGGAAACTTCCCAAGAACCCTCATGGAAAGGGGTACCACCCTCAAGCCATCTCTACAAGACATCACCACCAAGGACCTGCTAGAAACCCGAACCACTGGAACTAAAAATTGTACCCAACCTACGACAAAAAAATAACCAAGTCTACTTACACCCAAGCGTGTAAGTAGGGTGTGAGAGAATTCCCAGTATGATACCACCACTAAGATATTCCATGTGATAAACATTCAAAGACGAAATGCTTGCAAGTTTTCATAAACAAGAAATGCTTGTTAAAATTTCTAAAAGATGAAACTTAAAAATTAAAACAGTTTTCAAGTGGGCTATCATTAAGAATCAAAAATTTTAAAAATAATTTCAACATTACTGAATTTTCTAGCCAACCATATTTTATGCCTATTGTGATCACGAAGTAAATAAAGAGCACAAGCAATAATAAATAACCCCTAGAAACTAGCTCAATAAGGGTCCCAGGTACCTCTTATCTCGATGAAAGTAACCATCATAAATATTTGTTCTCATGCACAATACACTAGTAGGGAACATACCCATAACCTAGTAGTCCCCCATCATAATCATCATAGTATAGTTAGAGTTGTATGTGTCAATATTTCTTAGTGAAACTGAGTCCAAACCTCACGGGATCACTAGCATACTAGTACACGTCCACCAACCTAGATACTCGGGTTTCCCTCTTCTGCTCAAACAAGTTCAACAAGAGAAGAAGTATGATTTTCACATTAAAATATCATTTCAACATGACATATTCACCAAACAGAACACATGTACCTCATAGAATTCACAGAATCCCCTTTTCCATTCAAATTCATTTTTAAATAATACACACACCAAAATAGCCCACGACACTTTTCACATCACTTCAACACATAATAATATCCTTTAAAGATTTTTATAAAACATTTACAAGGTGATACACATCACATAACATCCCACACACACATGCCACATAATACCCTTTTTACCTTTAAAATCATCTTATCATCAAACAGACACAAAACAGCCCACAAATAAGGTTTTCCCAATATCATAATTTAATAAAACATTTCATACATTTATAAAACATTATAAAAATGTATGACATCTTAAAACATCACTTAACCTTTCGAAAACCCATTATAGGTGAACACACACCAAACAGTACATATGAACCATTTTCCCACTTTGTTTAACCAACTAAAACATTTACAATTTTCCTAAAAGGAACCCAAGTGGTGTAAATATGTGTTGCACACAAAACCCATTTCAAAACCCCCATTTAAGACCGAAACCATACCAATTCCTATCCAAAATATAATTGGAAGCCCTATAGACATTTATAAAACCATTTTCAAGTGTTATAAAATTACCTTGAATAATACCACCAATGATACAAATGAAAACAAACATTTTCATAAAATTCTCTCAAGAAGTATAACAATGTTTTACATATCAAACTTATTCAAAAAAACCCTCTTTTAGTCCCACATGATACTAATACATTACCAAAACAGTATTTCCCATCCAAAAAATATTTAGTAAACCAATTCCATAAGTTATAAACTACACCCAAATAATGCCCCATGAGTTACACATGAAAACACCCAATTTCTAGTTAAAATTAAACTATAAAACTTAACACATAACCAAATCAATCATAAATAGCTTTTTCACCACACCCAACATATTAGGAATATTAAAAATGTGTAAATACAGCAAGCTAACTCATCAATAATTTTTTACACATGGAACCACCTACCTTTTATGTCAAAAACCTCAAAACATGGTGTGAAACATAAATCACACCATCACCGCACCTAGAAGAATTGAAATCCAACCTAAAACCACAATATTTCATCCAAAATACAAGAAATAAAACCATAGGTTTGAACCCTAACTTCTGGACATTAGGAACCCCAATAATAAGGAAAGAAACCCCAATCACATTGAGTGTAACCCTAAGCAAATTGAAATAAGAATGAAGAAGACCAACTTACTTGAAGGATCTTGTCGAAATCGCCCCAAATACACCAGTATCTAAATTTTAAACAGTCAAAAATTCATGGGATGTTCGAAAAAGGATAAAGATACCATGTAGGAATTTTAATGGGGAAAAAAGAGTGAGAAATGAAGGATTTATGAAGGAAACAAAATACCTTTATAAATCTGCTCGAATTGAGAAATATTAAGAATTTTTGACTTGTTCTATAAAGAAAACGAGCTCCAAGGGGGTAGAGAAGAGATTGGGGGCACGCCTAGGTTCCATGGGCTCAGGTTAGAGGTGAAATCACTGAAAAATTGTTAAAATTTAATATGTTATTAAAGAAACAATTTTTTTTTTCTAAATCTGGAAATGAGCTTTCGTGCAGGCCCAATCCCTTAAATAAAAACCCATATCCACCATGATTATAGATTCCTAAAAGTTCCAGATTAATAATTTGGTGTTAATAGGTCAGGTTATGAAAATTAGTAATTAAAATGAATGAAAAATTATTAAAAATTAATGATTTATAAAAAAACAAAATTTATTTTTAAATCGGGAATTGGCTTCACGTTATGGCCCAATTCATGAAAACTCGCTCACTCCTCCATAAAAGCATGGGAAACCTCCAAATCAAATCATAAATGGAAAATAAATTAAATATACCTTTAAAATAAGTTATGTATGTGACAGGGCACCTACCTGAGTCTATTCCCAAATTCTTATAGAGCTTCACAATCATATAATTCACTTCTCAAAAAACTATTTTAGGGTCTATATCACCCACTAACACATCTACATGACATAAAATCAGATTACATCTAAAACCATCTAGAGCCAAAATACATCGCTCAGATAAATCTACCACCACATCCTAGGCCCACCTAGACTTCCCCAAGGAACCCAAATCTTCACCTTAAAGGCATCCCATTTGTAACGCCCCGACCACAGCTACCCAGAGTTGGTGTATTACTTCGTAACATTGGCATGATCAAAAATGATCAAGTCTCTAAAGACCGATTAGTTTAGTATCCTGGGAAACACTAGATACATTCATAAGTCTTTCAGTACATCATAAAGTAAAAAAACTACAATAACATGGTCTTCATAGTCCACACTCATATCCCTTTCTGAATATCCCTGCAGGTCATTCATAAAATAATTCTTCGCATCCTGGAAAATATTAAATCATTGAAAGGGGTGAGCTCAGATGATCAGAAAGGATAACAATATTGTAGAAGCTTTCTAAAATAAACATTAACATTTAAGGCAGTGTATAACTAAAACAAAATCCTTTTTAAACATTTACTTCAGCATAATATGGCAAAAATAAAATTAAATAATGTCATTTACTTACTCACATGGATATTCTACTAGTCGAATAATCACATGCAATATCAATAACCACTTTCATAATAATGGAATGCATAATGTCAGACTATCATAACCATGTAGCCAAGGCCTCGTGCCAAGACCACAAATAAGATTTTGTCAAGGCCTCGTGCCAAGACACTAGTTTGTCTCATGAGACCTACCGATGCATCGAGGAGCTATAGTGGTCTCCACCCGTCACTTATTAAGTCCAATGCATTCCTCATATGAATAGGTTTAAACATATCATAAACCATAACATAATCATACCACATAAAACATGCATAAAGGAAACATAAAATGTCCAAATTTCAATCACAAGATATCAATACAACACATTGATATAATAAAATCACTTTCAAAACCATTTTCAATACCAAAATAAAAGAAAATTAAAACTTTGTATTTATTTTTCATTTAAAAAAAGGTCATGGCTTGTAGAGGAAGCCGAAACTCAAATAATGGTCACGGCGGCGGAGAAGTCGTTGTCGCCGCATACGTACGGTAAGAAAAACATTCCTTTTTGTCGTTTAGTAAAACTCTTCATATAAAAAATATTCCTTCTGAATAAAAGTAAAAGTCAAAGGGGTTTATACACCATATAAAGAAAAGTTTTGTATAAAACCAAATATGCCTCAATGAAAGGAGATTAAGACGAAGTCCTTACAAAGATCATTTTTAAAATAAAATAGATCTATTATGTGTATTGACTATAAGTACACATAAAGAAAGTACAAATACAAGATAGGACATAATAATATCATGACATAATTTGAAAGTAGGAGATTAACCCAAAGAATGGTAATTGGGTTAAGAAGTTCCCTTACCTCGGGTCCGACATGACTCGATCATTCTTTAACGTCCTGAAAAATAAACATGAGTTAATTTATACTTGCTTATGAACCTTTTTCAAGTTCATTATTACTTTTATATCACTTATTACCATGTTATAAACATTATGTAATCATTTAAGTTAATAATGTTTGTTTTGTCGATATTTGGTTCTTAAGTCGAAAGTGGACTTCTTACAATTACATGTTGTTCGTGTGGTCAAAGGTTCATTATATCCAGAATGATATTCATGATTTGTATATCATATATATAATATATATCCAGAATATACATGTATTTATAATATTACATAATCATTTAGAGGTAAGAAATGAAATGCACCGTTCATGGAGACGGTAAGCCGTACGTACGCATGAACGCTACTTTCATTTTTATTTCATATTTAATGGAATAAAGTTATAATTATATAAAGGTATAATATAATTCCAGTATAATATAATGTATAATACCATTTACTCCATCCTCTATACATCCCACATATGGCATTAACAATTCAAATCACTTTGAGGGGGCGGTAGTCCGCACTTCCTAAAATGAAAATATCGTGTTTACCTATAATGGAAACCATAAAGGTATGCCATAAATGAAAAATACAAAATCTTAAGTAAAACATAAACATATTATATATCATATATAAATATAGTGATATCTTAATGGCCACCTTTGAAGGTGTTATATGAGTGTTGAACAATTATCGTTTCGTGAGGCAGAAATTCACCATCCACAGAAACAGTATGTTCTTTAACCATTAGATGTAGGTGTCTGTAAGTGTATCTCGAATCCTTCTTATAACAACATACTAGTATATTGAAGATAATGGTGTTGTTACAAAATAATAGAATAAAAAGAGTTTAAGGGGTTGGAGAAGCAAAATAAAACAAAACAACATTAGAAAAGACATTACCTTAAAATCAGGTAACTCTTTTTGATTTGAGCCAAAGGCTTCCTTGGGAAGACTTCTGCCCAAAGTGAGGCTTCTGGGAGTAAGTGAGGGAAGTTGGCAGAGTATTTGGGCAGAGTTTGGCCAATCCAAATGGCTTGAAGGTGTGAATAAGGTGGTAGTGGTGGGGGCCTTTTATAAGAGGAGAGGAGGGGCACTCTTGGAAAGATTGAAATGTTACTTTATTATACAATGCTTTTCGAATTATAAAGGTCCCACACTTATATAATTTGAGGATAATGTGATAAGGGTCCGAAATATTCTCATCCAATATTCTTTGTACAAGTGTAAATCTTAGATTTTACATTAGCCTTCCATTTTATTAAAATCATTAATTAATGAGGTAATCGCTGCATCATCATGGTGTCATAAATAATTAAATCTATTTAATGTCTAAAAATTATAAAAAAACATCATGATGTAGAAAATATTTTTATCTTTCTAATGAATATTTATAGTCAAAAATATGACTTGTATAACCCCATTTAAAAATTATTTTAGTAAAATAACTCTTGTTTGTGACATTTTTATTTTAACTTTAAATAAAAGTAATTTATGTCATTTTCCTACCAAAGTGGCTCCATGGGGTCCCCAAGTTGACCCATGGATTTTCTTGGTCGGTCATGACACATCCAATAGGGTTAGGACAACTGTAAAGATATTTTCATATTTTTATAATATCATTTTTACCTTAAATTTCATTAATTACCTTTAATCGCGATTAATTAAACTTAAAAGTTACTATTCAACAAAAAATTATTTTAATCCCATTGAACCACATTTTACTTCCTAATGACAACCATGTATGTCGGATTTTTGAAAATCAAATCACAGAAGTGGTAATGTTTCATTTAAACGAAAAATCAGTTTTTTTAACTACCACTTAGTGGTTTCACTATTCATCAAAAATTGAAGTTTTTTCAGAAAAACGCCAAAATTTCACCCTAAGTTATAATTGATATTCCGAATCAAAAAATGATGTCTATTTTACAAAATTAAAAACATATAAGTTTAATTAATTAATTTTATAATTAATTCCCGTTGTCACAACAAATAGCGTGTTTTTAAGAAACAATATATATCAAAAGATTGACCATTGTTTATGTCCAATTTCAAAGTGAAATTAATTATAATGATCACAATTGGATAAAATAGTAAAAATATATTCTAATTATACTTTAAAACCACTCAATAGTATAATTTATCACTATAAAATACTTTGATTAAAAAAGTTGTTTTTAAGTATTTTCCACTATTCATAAAAAAATGGAAGTTCACAGAAAATTACAAAAAAATCAACTTAGGATAATTTCGATATTACAAATACAAAAATGAAGTCCATATTGAAATATAAGATTTACATAATTTTAAAAATTGGGTATTACTATTCATAACGGCTACTTTGATTAGTCGCGGTGTGTTAGAACTCGAGATTGCGTACAATGCAAGCTATTACATTATTGAAAGAGAAGCGTATCGTGGAAGCTCGGGGTGTTACATTCTCCCCTCCTTCAATAAATTTCGTCCTCGCAATTTGAAATTTTTCATTGAAAATAAAAGGTTGAAAATAGAAAATACCTTTGTGGAAAACCCACATCGGAAATAGGGTTAATAAGAATATAACATTAAAAGAAAGAAAGAGAAGTACAAAGGTCACCCGAGATAGCCCATACTAGGATTCTATGAAAATATGGATATGGAGGAGAAACAAACCATCAAGGTCTGATGGAGAGTTGTAGAAAATAGTATTAGGAGAAAGTTAACCATAAGAAAATCACAAACTTGTGATTGGTTAAACGGTCATTGAATCCCCAGTTGGAAAAGTTAACCGACAACATTTTTGTCTTAAGTTACCTTTCATAAAGTTGAGGAATTTATTTAAGAGATTTACTAAGAACATAAGGAAATATACTTACTTGTCATGTAGGATTTCATTCTTTAATAAATTTTTACCACGAACCCATCTTTCACTCCAAAAGGTGATAGATTTTCAAAAATATTATATTTAACCTAATCGTACAATGTTCAAAATATTAACACAGACCATTTAAATTAGGAAAACTATTTTGTAATAACCAGGGACTTCTTGTAGGCTAGTGGTAGGTAATAAAGGCATATCGCACTATGGTTGTCGGTTCGATTCCTACAGCTTTGTCCGACGTGACGGGTTATGCCCAACCCTGCAGGTTGTCCTTTTCCTAAAACTATAGTATTATAATATTCCAAAAATAATCTTCAGAAATGTTTTAACCTTAAACAATACTATCCAAAGTTCAACTTAATTCATTCCAACCTTTATAGTTATCCAAAATACCTCTATACAGACTTTCTCTAAAAGGTCTCTAAATTACAAAATCAATTGTAACATCAGATTCCCCAAACAATGTATAGTTTCTCTTATTGTCACATACTAAAAATATGATTACCTTCATCATATTAAAACCTTAATGAAAAAAAACAAGTACTGTAGTACAATCCTTATATATATCACATTATTATTATAACCAGAATATAATCCTTGAGTCCAAAAGCACCAATACATTAATTATTCCACTTCAACTGTAGTAACAGCATAAGATTTTCCTTGATCCCTTGGACTTTTCTGAGGTACGTTTCCCTGACGCTTAGGACATTCATTTGCATAATGCCCCCATTTCCCTACAATTTTGGCATTCAAAATTGATAGCCTCTTTCTTTCCCTTGCAATCACGCATCTGGTGACCTTTTTCCCCACATTTATAACAAACTCCCATTCCTTTTAGGCAAGTACCAGGGTGATTCTTCCCACAATTATCACATAATGGAAAATCCTTCTTTCCATTTTTCCCTTTATATGTCTCTTGTTCCACCGTTTTCTTCTTCTCTTGCTTTACTTTATTGTCATAAGATTTAGAGAATTCCTTTTTTGTCTTGATAGCACATGAGACAATATCTTCGTATGAGGAGAAGGATTGTGAGACTAAGGCTCGACAGAGAAAAGGTTTTAACCCATCAAAGAAACGATCAATCTTACTTCTTGGGTTACATATATAATATGATGCATGCCTCGCTAACCGTGTAAAGTTAGACTCATACTTTGCGACATTCTCATCCTCCTTCTACCTCAGACTTAGAAATTGCCTTTCCATATTTTCTCTATGGTCACGAGGAAAGTACTTTTCTAATAAAAGCTCTTTGAACTCTCTCCATTCCATACTTGATACCTCTTCATATTCCTTTGTATTTTGAATCAATGACCACCATTGATCGGCATCTCCAGTGAGGCGGTAAACTGCCATGATAACCCTCTCCCTTTCGCTAATCCCCAAGGCGTGGAATATTTTCTCTAAGGATTTTATCCATTGCTCAGCTACTAATGGATTTTTACCCCCATTAAATGTTGGCGGTTGTTGCCTCATGAAGCGATCTAACATTGATCCTCCACATTGCAGATCAGGATGCTCCATACGAGTAAGGTTATTATTCATAACCTGACTGAGTTGTCCCAGTATGGTAATAAGTTGATTAGCACCAGTTGTATCTCCAGCTCCACAATAATTATCTTGATCAGGAGGTCAATCCCTACACGGAGTGCGTGCATTGATATGGTTTCCATTCCTTCTACTAGGCGCCATTTATAAACAATGGCATAAACTAGATTAATTTATGAATCAAAATACGTAATTCTATACTTGTAAAACACTTAACACTAATTGAACTATTTATGGATATAATCCATAATCATAAAAAAAAAGTTTTATTTGAGGAAGTATATACTCATAACCCTTCATAGTGGTTTGTAAAGAAAATTATAATTATCCTAAGCATATCCCCCGGGAGTGTCGTAACCAAGAGTGCAGCAAGGCCCGTTGTCATGCACCAGTTCCCGTTCGAGTCTAGCTCAAAGCGGTGTTTTCGGGTTTTACCCCTAGGTACATCTGTGCCAAAGCCACCTCTACCTGCTCGTATTCAGACAGGGATGTATTGCTCGGAAAACTCACAACATCTCTATAATACCAAAATTCTAGGAAGTTCTTCTATACTAATCCTCAGGTCTATCTTTGGTCTATGTGCTCTAATCAGAGTTTATCTAAATCTGCCTTCCAAGGTTAGTACTAAACTGCCTCTGATACCAACTGTAACGCCCCGACCCTAGTTTCCCAGAGTCGGTGCATTATTGCGTAACATTGGCATGATCACAAATGATCAAGTCTCAAAAGACCGATTAGTTTAGTAGCCTTGGAAACACTAGATACATTCATAAGTCTTTCATTACATAATAAAGTAAAAAAAACTACAATAACATGGTCTTTATAGTCCACACTCATATCCCTTTCTGACTATCCCTGCAGGTCATTCATAAAATACTTCTTCACATCCTGGAAAATATTAAAACATTGAAAGGGGTGATCTCAGATGCTCAGTAAGGATAACAATATTGCAGAAGCTTTCCAAAATAAACATTAACATTTAAGGCAATGTATAACTAAAACAAAAGCCTTTTTAAACTTTAACTTCAGCATAATATGACAAAAATAAAATTAAATAATTCCATTTACTTACTCACATGGATATTCTACTAGTCGAATAATCACATGAAATATCAATAACCACTTTCATAATGATGGATTCATAATGCCAGACTATCATAACCACGTAGCCAAGGCCTCATGCCAAGACCACAAATAATATTTTGTCAAGGCCTCGTGCCAAGACACTAGTTTGTCTCATGAGACCTACCGATGCATCGAGGAGCTATAGTGGGCTCCACCCGTCACTTATTAAGTCTAATGCATTGATCATATGAATAGGTTTAAACATATCATAAACCATAACATAATCATATCACATAAAACATGCATAAAGGAAACATAATATGTCCACATTTCAATCACAAGATATCAATACAACACATTGATATAATAAAATCACTTTCAAAACCATTTTCAATACCAAAATAAAAGAAAATTAAAACTTTGTATTTATTTTTCATTTAAAAAAAAGGTTATGGCTTGTAGAGGAAGCCGAAACTCAAATAATGGTCACGGTGGCGGAGAAGTCGTTGTCACCGCATACGTATGGCAAGAAAAACATTCCTTTTTGTCGTTTAGTAAAACTCTTCGTATAAAAAAGATTCCTTTTGAATAAACATAAAATTCAAAGGGGTTTATACACCATATAAAGGAAAGTTGTGTATAAAACCAAATATGCCTCAATGAAAGGAGATTGAGACGAAGTCCTTACAAAGATTTTTTTTAAAGTAAAATAGATATATTATGTGTATTCACTATAATTAAACATAAATAAAGTACAAATACAAGATAGGACATAATAATATCATGACATAATTTTAAATTAGGAGATTAACCCAAAGAATGGTAATTGGGTTAAGAAGTTCCCTTACCTCGGGTTCGACTTGACTCGATCGTTCTTTAACGTCCTGAATAATAAACTTGAGTTAATTTATACTTTCTTATGAACCTTTTTAAAGTTCATTATTACTTTTATATCACTTATTACCATGTTATAAACATTATGTAATCATTTAAGTTAATAATGTTTGTTTTGTCGATATTTGGTTCTTAAGTCGAAAGTGGACTTCTTACAATTACATGTTGTTCGTGTGGTCAAAGGATAATTATATCCAGAATGATATTCATGATTTGGATATCATATATATCATATATATCCTGAATATACATGTATTTATAATATTACATAATCATTTAGAGGTAATAAATGAAATGCACCGTTCATGGAGACGGTAAGCCGTACGTACGCATGAACGCTACTTTCATTTCTATTTCTTATTTAATGGAATGAAGTTATAATTATATAAAGGTATAATATAATTCCAGTATAATATAATTTATAATACCATTTACTCCATCCTTTATACATCCCAGATATGGCATTAACGATTCAAATCACTTTGAGGGGGAGGTAGTCCGCACTTCCTAAAATCAAAATATCGTGTTTACCTTTAATGGAAACCATAAAGGTATGACATAAATGAAAAATACATAAGCTTAAGTAAAAAATAAACATATTATATATCATATATAAATATAGTGACATCTTAATGGCCACCTTTGAAGGTGTTATATGAGTGTTGAACAATCATCATTTCGTGAGGCAGAAATTTACCATCCACAGAAACAGTATGTTCATTAACCATTAGATGTAGGTGTGTGTAAGTGTAGCTCTAATCCTTCTTATAAAAACATACTAGAATATTTAATATAATGGTGTTGTTACAAAATAAAAGAATAAAAAGAGTTTAAGAGGCTGGAGAAGCAAAATAAAACAAAACAACATTAGAGAAGACATTACCTTAAAATCGGGTAACTCTTTTTGATTTGAGCCAAAGGCTTCCTTGGGAAGACTTCTGCCCAAAGTGAGGCTTCTAGGAGTAAGGGAGGGAAGTTGGGAGAGTATTTTGGCAGAGTTTGGCCAAGCCAAATGGCTTGAAGGTGTGTATAAGGTGGTAGTGGTGGGGGCCTTTTATAAGAGGAGAGGAGGGGCACTCTTGGAAAGATTGAAATGTTACTTTATTATACAATGCTTTTCGGATTCTAAAGGTCCCAAACTTATATAATTCAAGTATAAGGTGATAAGGGTTCAAAATATTCTCATAAAATAGTCTTTGGACAAGTGTAATGCTTATATTTTACATTATCCTTCCATTTTATTAAAATCGTTAATTAATGAGGTAATCGCTGCATCATCATGGTGTCATAAATAATTATATCTATTTAATGTCTAAAAATTATAAAAAAACATCATTATGTATTAAATCTTTCTATATTTCTAATGAATATTTATAGTCAAAAATATGACTTGTATAACCCCATTTAAAAATTGTTTTAGTAAAATAACTCTTGTTTGTGACATTTTTATTTTAACTTTAAATAAAATTAATTATATCATTTTCCTACCAAAGTGGCTCCATGGGGTCCCCAAGTTGACCCATGGATTGTCTTGGTCGGCAATGACACATACAATAGGGGTAGGACAAGTGTAAAGGTATTTTCATATTTTTATAATATCATTTTTACCTTAAATTTCACTAATTACATTTAATCGCGATTAATTAAACTTAAAATTTACTATTCACCAAAAAATTATTTTAATCCCGTTGAACCACATTTTACTTTCTAATGACAACCATGTATTTCAGATTTTTGAAAATCAAATCACAGAAGTGGTAATGTTTCATTTAAACGAAAAATCAGTTTTTTTAACTACCACTTAGTGGTTTCACTATTCATCAAAAATTGAAGTTTTTGAGAACAATGCCAAAATATCACCCTAAGTTATAATTGATATTCCAAATCCAAAAATGATGTCTATTTTACAAAAACCAAACATATAAGTTTCATTAATTAATTTTTTAATTAATTCCCGCTATCACAACAAATAGCGTGTTTTTAAGAAACAATATATATCAAAAGATTGACCATTGTTTATGTCCAATTTCAAAGTGAAATTAATTCTATTGATCACCATTGGATAAAATAGTAAAAATATATTCTAATTATACTTTAAAGCCACTCAATAGTATAATTTATCACTATAAAATACTTTGATTAAAAAAGTTGTTTTTATGTTTTTTCCACTATTCATAAAAAAATGGAAGTTCACAGAAAATTACAAAAAAATCAACTTAGGATAATTTTGATATTACGAATACAAAAATGAAGTCCATATTGAAATATAAGATTTCCATAATTTTAAAAAGTGGGTATTACTATTCATAACGACTACTTTGATTAGTCGCGGTGTGTTTGAACTCGAACTTGGGTACAATGCAAGCTATTTCATTATTGAAAGAGAAGCGTATCGTGGAAGCTCGGGGTGTTTCACCATTAGTACCCTAGTGCCACCACATCCACTCCACAGTCTACTTCATACATCCATGACTGACATATCACTCCGAACCAGTGGATTATATTTCTCATTTCTTTCATCGAACAACTATAATGACCGAGGACCACACATTGATCAATGGAAGAACTTCAAAAAATATTTGTGACTTTACATCTTTTCCATGAACCAAAAAACAACACAAAAAACTACCGACACTAATCTTTTGAGAATGTCACCCATGAAATTCATCCACATTCAGTCCATACAGAGGAATTCAACTATAGTTGTTCAATTATATACTCCCACACTATACAGTTCCCATATACATACATCTCTATGAATGAATCCTCATATAGGCTCTATCCCCATCAAAAACACATCTTTTTATCTAGGAATAATGCCAAATATCTGTTAGCGTACTAAAAAAGATGTCAAGACAGTAGACATCATTATCACTACCTAAAATTACATCATGAATTTTTCAAAGAAAACCACCACAACCATCCATAACTAAAGTCACATTCCCTTATGGGTAACCTTGACCTATCGAAATTATCTGGCTTCCCTTACCACTAGCATCTCATCAACACTCAATTACCACAGCTCTAATGGAATTTCTAACTGAAACACACTACCACTTCACAACCCTTTTCCAAGCGGCCATGAACCAATATTTCTTTTGGAACCCATATCATTACCACACTCGAGATCTTTCCAAATGACCCTTGTGATTTACATGGGAACACAATGACTACCACATGAATCCACAACCCAACTATCATTATCCTTACTTGTGCTTACCCCTAAGATGACACTATAATATGACATGAACTTCTCATGAGCCATCTATTCACCTACCCAATTTGACATCATTCCTTTCCAACATCTTCCCACATGTATACCTCCTCAAGACCTTCAAAGGACCACACATTACTAAAACCATACACTAGACCTGATTTGAATTCCCAGAAGTCATACATTACCAGAGCTAAGACCAAATGCCTGCTCAACTGACTGACCACAATGACTAATCCATTAGCCTCATCAAACCCAATTCAAATTCAATATCAAACCCAACAACCAAACCATTATTGAAAACTAGACCAACTATGCGACGCCACCACCCCAGGTGTCACTTTTAGACTAAAATCATCCATTCACACTTTTTTCACTCTATTCTTGTTCACCTGAAATCAACATCAATTCGAGCATCTAACACCATTAAGGTCATAGGAAAAGGTTCCTAAAGAACTTTCCTCATTCCAAAATCATCCATAACACCAACCAAAATAACTCAGATAAATTCCTGATGAAGAAACCATGGTACAACCATGAACCTTTACTAAACTCGATTGTACCAACCATGCATCGATTCCACCTCTAAATAAACCACTCATGCTTCACATTCTAGGAAACCGGAAACACTAGGTCAACATTCCATGAGGAAAGCCTTGATTTTCTAAGACTGTAAAATCATAACTATAGCTCAAGTTGCCTCACGAAAAACATCATCCTTCCCAATTATCCCTCAAGTTCAATCCCACACTATGAAATACACTATGTGTTCCACTTCCCAAGTCCAAAACATCCACCTATTCCATACACAACCTTAAGCACTAGATACCCAAACCAAACCTCTCCTTGGCCACCACGAGAGTCAAAAAATACCAACTCCCCAAACTAGGGTCATGCTTAAAAAATTCCATTGGCTCTACCTCTATGGCATACACACAGAACACCAGACATACCACTGTTCAATGGAGGAATTCCTAGCCCCGATCCAAACACACTATGTCCAACACACCAAGAAACCATTTACTCTAGGTTTCACACCAAAGATACCTGGACATGTACATTGATACTACATATGAAACACCCACTCTTGGGATCAAATCAAAACTCACAATGTCTAAAACCTCAAGATTCACCACAACCACATTAACAAGCATCATTCAAAAATTCAATTTTTTAAGCAAAACAAATAAACAATAAGGAACATTCCATCCACTGGAATATATAACCTATTAAGATCTCACATCCCATAACCCAAGGTCACAAACCAAGGCACTATCACATCCCAATCCACTTTTACATAGGTTCAACCACTGGATCAAGGGATACCCCCCACTAGTGTCCCCAGATTTCATAATTTTCATTGGTCACCTCTTAAATATACATTACCATTTAAAATCAAAGGTTTCACCTTTAAAAACAATCCATTTCAAACCCAAGAACTTAAATATTTAAAACCCATTTTATTAATCCAAAAATTCAAAAACTAAAGCTTTATTAAAATCCACATTTAAAAAAATCTCAAACACATCAAGGAACTATAAATAGAAGAAATACTTAAGAATAAAATTACAATACCAGCATATGAATCCCAAGGAACTACCAATCACATGCAATATACAGATTACCTGTCAGTCCTATTTCCCTAGCATGAAACATGATATCACAAAACCTTTATTTCCATACAGATCCAGGATATTTTACCTCATAACTTAGTAACATGACATCCATGTGCACCACTTGAGGAAGAAATATGAGTCAACCGTACAAGTAAAAATGGACTTAAATTCCCCCCATAAGAAACCTGGATTTCCCCTATAAGTGGGGCTACAAGAACCCAGAATGGAGATCATTATTAGGCCCCACCGAGATCCTAATATCTTATCTACCCTACCCAAATAGTAATACAAAAGATGACCTCTAATACCACTTTGTAACATCCCAGCCTGGTGGACACTATTTCATGCCCTGTTCCGGGCCTCCACATGGTCGTATGCGCGCCTCACCATACTCTAGAGGTTTCCAACAAAAAAATTTAAGTCTACAGAGAATCATTGGGGACACTATACCATCTTATAAGAATAATTCCACTATATAAATTATATCGACCAAAATAATATAACAATCATGAACAAATAAATGGAAAATATATGAAAAATTCCAACAAGTAACCAAGTAACACATGGTTTAACAATTGAATGAGTACATTATATGTTAAGTAGTCATACATAAATAATCCCAAAACCCAAACCACCAAAATATCCAAAGAACAGACCTTATTATTTACCCTATCCTGATAATTCATGATCCACCCCAACATCCCATTCATTAAAAAACACCAGTTATAGGTCTCGAATATATACATAATAACAAGTAACATATTCTTATTTACCAAAGTGAAATGGCTACCTGAGCTGTGTTTGAGTACCAATATTAGGACACAACCAATGGTGTCTAAAAAAATAACCATTCTATACATCAGTGTATTCAAGGAACAAGTGTGGTAAATAAACTTGGGAATAAGGAACATGTTTCACATTTAATAATTACCCACATAAACAAATTTTATCAAGGAATAAGTTACACATTCAAACAATTAATAATTAACCATTTTATCCATCATGTTTTTAGGGTAACCAACCCACTGAACTAGCTTCTATCACATAGGAAGACTAATTAATAGAATAAGGGTCTACAAAACAGTTTTATGCACTATAGGATTTCAATAAACACAACTTATCAAGAAACCCATATGCCTCAATACAATATTCAAAACATTTCCATGTGTTTTAGGAGCATCAAACCTTAATTAGATATCCTATATGACACCATAGCCATGCATTGGGACGAATATATCCTTAGTCTGACATCCAAAGAATACATTTCATATCAATTATCTTAGATCCTCAGTCTAGTTAGTCTCACCAAATGAAACCGGTAGGTGCCTAAAGCCTCAGTCTACCTCCCTAACTAGTTCATTATAGGGGTGGGGTTTAGAGCCTCGATTAAACCTAACCCATAGGAGGAGCCTCAGTACAATACACCATATATGACCAAGACATCTACACATTCTTATTTAACCACAACACATTTAAAAAATACAGACCATTACAATTAAACAAACTCATCATTTATAATTATAACTCATTATGAACATTCCATTACTAAGGCATAACCCAATAACACATATAACATTATGAAAAAATTAACCCTATACTATATTAAACTGGGAAAAAATTAACATCATATTCATTTCATAATCCATGATATCACACAAATCAAAAACCTCATTTAAAAACCATATTGAATCCACCCTTTATGGAACAAGTATTTCCTTTTGAAAAACTATACCATGCCCCAAGGATTTCATTCCCATTTCCAATAATTTTGGACAATCAGTAAGTAACTTTTAAAAAAAGGGGAGAACAACCTCATTTCAACCCATCATTGAAATATATAAATAAGGCCACATTCTAAATAAACATGAGGAAAATGCCTCTTTTTAATACATTTCACACTTCAAAGCATCATATTCTTTCTTTGAAAACCAAAACCTGATCAAAATACAAAACTAATTATTTAAAATAAATATATAGACCATATATAATTTAAAAAATTACATTTAGTCAATTTAATACACACTTAAACCAATATCACATACCTGATTAGAATTCACAACCCATTCACTCTCAAATTTCCCCTATCATAACATTTTCTAATTTATGACACCAATCTCAATGGTTCGACATACCCCATGGGTAGCCCAATGTCTCGTCTCACATCATAAATGTACCCAATATGGACCATGAAGGGGTTTTCACGAAAATATAAGGTCCAAATCAATTTTTGAACATCATGACATTAAAATACAACAACATTGTAAATTAAAACAACTACATACTGATATATAACAATGAGACTATGGGAAAAACATTAATACCACCTACCTCATGTATATTGATGAACACTTTCTTATTCTCTACCCTTGATTCAAACTCAAACACTAATTAAATATCCAAATTTGAATATTATGTAAAATTTAGGGTTTCCAAAGCTGTATAATGATTATACAATCCCTAATCATTAAAAATGAATGGAAATGAGAGTTGGACTCACCTAAATCATTGATTTGTACCTAAAAACTCTCCAAATGACAAAAAATAGAAGTATAATTATCCAATGGATGTTAGATGTGTTTGGTTTTTGACCCAAGCTGTGGGTGGACGAATATAGAATAAATTTGGATTAGAACCCTTAATGCCCAAGAGGGGAAAACTGAGATTTTCTACTTAGTAAAGGCTGCATTGTTTGACGGCATAGTTATCCAAACCGTATCCCAAAAATGAGGATCCCTATATCCAAGTGGGGACAAGACACATGGTTTTCTAGAGAACCCACATGGTTTAGAAAAATTCTTGGAGCAAGTGTACCAACCTTTATTCAAGAGAAGGTTTGGATGCATAGTTTTCCTGACCAGGAAAATAGTTTGTACTAACCGTGTGCTAACTATTCACTAACCACATTTTTTGTCTTTTCTCCCCCTCTAATCTCAATCACCCACATAAGATACTCAAAACATCCCATACTCTCAAGAAACACTTCATTAGGCATTACAAAGGATATGAAACCAAAATTTAAACAATGACACACCTTCATTAAAGGTCAAGATATTACATTACATGGGTTTTTTTATAATGAAATGACAGAATTTTTCATGATATTATGGTATATATATGAAAAGATAGTGATTTTTGGAAGGATGGGTCCATTATATACCTCAAATGATTTTAGTAAATATTAATGTTTTATAAGATCAAAGGGTATATGTGAGGTTATCCAAATCCCAAAAAATGGTACAAAAGAGGATATCTTAAGCCTAAAATAGGGTATGTAAAAGTTTATCTGCCTTTCAAAGTAGGTAATCAGGTTTTTAGCTGGATCCCAACATGTAATTAATGTCTTTTTGGGAATCCTTTATATAATATTTTTATTATTATGATTTTAAAAAACTTAATTCTTCTCTTCTATGAAATGATTTTATGACAATTTTATGTTCTCATGGATCACAATTCATTGATTTCATTTTGGTTCCTGTCTTATGAAATACCAAACATTATTGCATGACTCGTGATTATGACCTATGAATTTATGGTTATAGATTTCTAATGTTTTTCTCATGTTATAATACCCATATTCTCATGTTATTCCTAAATTATAATTTATATCTCTCATATATACCAATACAAATAATCTATTCTTTAACTTCATTGTGTTTACTTTTCCCATGGATATAAAGAAAGGATTTAGGTGTGATATATCCCGAAAGGGTTTTAGTTTTGAAGAACTCAGTTAGAGAAAATTTAGTTCATGTTTGTACTGGTTATTTATGTATCCATGTTTCCAATGACAGTAACACAATTAATGTTTTGGAATGGATTTTAATGATTTGTAATTAATATTCATCTAATAAGATATAATATTGATGTTAAAATTTTTGGGCCTCCTCAGTTAGTATCATTGGTAGGTTTAATTTTTTTTGGAATATAGGAAGATAAATGTTTAATGGGAACCATTAGGATAAGCCTAAGTATAGGTGAAAATATTATTTTATTATACATAAAGTAGTGTGGTTTTCTAAGAAAATACATCATTTAATAGATACTAGCAAGTGGATGAGGTTGTGATAGATATTTACCTATGGTTAAAAACTTTGAATGATGTAGATTTAGTATTAAATCAATCATCACTGGTGAATGAGGAATGAAACTATGACTACACACCTAGATAAAAAATCTTAGGGGATATTTTTGGGTTAATTATTAATTTATGAAACATTATGAAGCATTTTATTAGATTATTTATATATATTATATAGTTCAAACATAAGGTATCATTTATTTAAAATAATTTGTTATGATTTAGAAATCCTATGAATGAGTTTTACAATTTTGTGTGTTCACACTCTAATTGTAGTATCAAAAATATGATGTGTGCTCATAGTGAAAGGTTTGAAAGAGAAGGGATAATGTAAATTCTTAATGTGATATAAAATTAATTAATTTCCCTCTTAAGGATCTGAATGTTATGCAATCTAAAAAATAATTTTTATTCTTGTAGAAGATTCTCAATTCAAGATTCATTCTAAGCTTCCAAATGTGAAAACGAGATAACAATATTCTATAACATCCATGATGTGGAAATATAAACCATCATTTAGTGGGTTCAATGATACAGTAATTGTTGAAAAATAGAATACTACTAATTAAAATATATTTTCCATTCCCCAATTTTTTGAAAATGAAAAAGTTATATTAGTTGTTATTCATTTGGAAGGAGAATCAAATAAATAGTACACTCTTATCAATAACATGAGTAAATATTATAAAATTGAATCTATGGACTAGGATGAATTTATAAGGTTAATTTTAAATAATTTCTTTTCTAGTATACTTCATATGAAAATGGAGAATCAATTCCTTAAGATAGATAATAAGGATGATAAATCCATCACCACAAATGAGGTAAATTTTATTAGAGAGGTGAGATATGATTTGGATGTTATAATCAAACATGAAATATAGATTGATCAACTCTTTAGTGGATTAAAACCATGTTATTAGAGTTTTTTTCCCATAAGTGGCATCAATATCAATGGAGAACTCTTTCAATGTTCTCACATGGTAGAAATGGATATTTGAGTCACCCATAAATCTCATATTTTGGATAAAAAATGAATAATGTAATTTAAAGAAGATTATTTTAATAAAAATTATTGAGGGGATAATATCAGTCTACTTTTATACTAGAAATGTGGAAAGATACATGGATGAAATTTCCTTAATAGACGGGTTAATTCTTCAATTTTGGAAAATTAGGTTATTAGGAATGTGAATATCGAAGTGATTTGAATAATCTATCTATTGGAGATAATGTTTACAAAATGCCCCACCCGCTCTCCAATGTATCAAATTCATTGAGTTTTGAAATTATTTTAACCAGTTCATGAATTTAAGGGTTAAAGGTGATAATTGATTAAAAAACACTTAATAATAGAGATAATGGTAAATATCACTTGATCAATATTACCGATGTGGGGTATAAAAACTATGTAGAGAATGGTACACCTACAGTCCACTCAATAACATCTAATTTATTATTTGATATTGTGTCTACCTAAACTTTTATATTTGATGTATTTTATATTGTTATTAAATTAACACATAAATTTTTAGATGTTTAATTACAATTGAAAAATCATAATGTTACAATGGTCCCATCTCATGTATATGATTCTTTTATAATTTAATTTTTTGAAAATGTGCTTTCTAAAAATCCCATTAATCACCCACTAGTTCAAATTTTCATGATAATGGGAATGGGATGGATCTATATATTTTTATTAAGTATCAATTACCAAAGTAGGGAAGTCACATTTTATATTTCAAAACAACTAATGAGCATTCATCAATGTGAGGATCAATATGATATTTAAATGTAAATTATATCCATTATATGAGTATTTATTCTTATTAAAAGTGGTAATTTATGTTAGATTATTGGGTATAAACTTGACCTTGAAGTCATTCATATTTAATTGAAGTTTTTTATGTTTTTTTAGAATTGATTCAAATTATTCCTCCAAATAGTGATGTTGAGTTTTTAAAAAAAACTAATAATGCATACTACACCAATTTCAAAGAATACATTTAGAATGAACCTGATTATGTTATTGGAATTCAATAATCAACTCATCGAGAATCTTGATAAGATATTAATTCTTCCAAGTTAGTCACCATGGGGTGCACCTATCAGGAACCATCCCAAATAGCCTAGTACACCAACACCAAAATAGGTTCTGACAAGACCCGAAGGGTGGACCATATCCCATAGGATAGTTATTAGTGTCATAGAATCAAAAAATAGTCAATGGAAACCATATTTTATTATTAATAAAAAACGATATGAAACAACATTAGAAAAAACAACGAATATTCGGCATTACAAAAAATGGTCAATGAGGAATATACCATAAGTAGACAGATAAACATCCCAATGTAAAATATCATTCAAAAGATAATGAGATATCCCCAATCAAGAAAAAATTCTCATAAACCACTGTAACAGGTAGACCATAGATCCACTGGTCCCTACCATCACTCCATGTTCCTTTAAATCAAGCACACCTGCCACCAACTAGTGTCACTTTCCCCTTCCATGGACTTAGCATAACATAATATACAAATGAACTAAGGTAAATTTGGTGTGTGATAAAATAAACCTAGTAGTATTCAACCAAATGTTTTATATGTAGTTTCAATTCAAATAAACAATTTTTATCTTTAATTTAAAAAAATTAAAGTCATGGTAAATCATTTCATATTTTATTACCAAATCATACATTCAAAACAAGAGGATGGAAAGTATATCAAAAGATGAATAAATTATTTTTTCAAAAAATAGAAAGGAATGGATAGAATTTATTTAAAATAATTATCATGTAATAATCAAATCAATACCAGTAAATTTGTTCACAATATTTGAGATTAGTTTGTTTTTGAATATATGATCCTCAAACTACTTAGTCAATCAATCCGTCTAAGGTATGTTCACACATCTTGAAGGATGAAGCCATTGAGATAAAATCAATCAACACAACATCTCATGAAAACCATTCTAGAAATGTTTTATTCAAAGAAGTTATCATTAATAAATTTATATAGAGTGAGAGTCCAATCATACTTTTCCTAGTCACCCACAAACAACTCGGGCTCACATGTTCTCTAAATCAATCAATCAATCATGGAATATGCATTAATCTCAATTCAAATCATCAATCATTGTTTAAATTAAAACATTCAAGTTAAACATTCCATTATAGTTTTTAAATCAAAACAGTGGATTTCATCATGTTCATGCATTTAAAATAATATTTTTTTAAGCAATTTTTCTCAATAATCAACATCAAATCATTTCAATCCATATTTTGTAAAAATTTCAACATATATCCAAATCCTTTGAAAATAATTTTTATTTGACATAACTCTTACCATTGAAATAAATCCTCAAATTCATCATAATTTCAAGATTATAAAATAATAAGAAATAAATTTCAATTCAAGTAACCATTCAGGGTTTAAATTTTAGAAAAAATATTTACAAATCCACCCACCTATAATAACACAAAAAAATGATAAATCACCCAAAATAGGAATCTTCAATTGAAAATTGAGGTTTATAGAGGTAAATTAGGAATCCCTATAATCATAAAACATAAAATAAAGTTCTTATTCCTTAAAAACATGAAGATTAATCACTCTCAATATATGATAGAAGATAATAAATGGGGTTCCAAATCAAATAGATTTCACATAATAAAGAGAGATAAAAAATAGTCACCAAAACATCAATCCAAGAAAAATATAGGTCAGAGGATCCAATTCACCTATTGAGATAATATAAAATTCATAGTATTATATTAGGGTCAAATGGTAATTTTTTAGAAGTTATTATGGGGTTATTGGGATTTTAATTAAATTTTTTGGGGGATTAAAACTCGATTCAAATATATTTTCTAGGTTAGACCACATGGTTATTACTAACTATGTGTCTAAAAATTCACCCTTACTCGTCTTCTTGAATGGGTGCCCAATTTTGTTTCATAGTTTGACGAACTATTAGAAAACATTTAAAAACACCATTGTACATGGATATACGGTTTGGAGAGGAGGGTACATGGATTCCACTAATAGGGCGCCACCTATCATTTCTTCAGAACATGGAACATAGTTTGCTAAGATGAACCAAAATGTTTTCCCTAAACACACACCAATCATGTAATACCCCCATGAAATTCAAATATTTAATTAAAAACTACAAGAGTGACCTAAAATAAGAGTCAAACAATATTTTACATAACATGGGTCAAGAAGAACATGAAAGCAAGAAATTTATTGTTCTATTCTCTCCACCATAAAGATTTTCTACCTCATGAAATCTAGTCAAGAAGACACCATGAAAAATTTTATGAGGAAATTTCTCTCACAAAAGTGCTTTAGATTCCCATGTTTCACTTGAATCCAAACCATGCTACCAATGAACATGATTCAAAGGTATAAACTTCTTATAAAGAAAAATCTTATTAAAATAAATAATCAAGACTTGCTTATCAACCATTTTTAAATCATCTTATACATCAATATCCTCCAAGATCAAAACATGAGATGGCTTAGAGATATAATTTTTGAGCTGTGACACATACCACACTATGAATCGATGTCAAATGTGGTAGAAAATCTGACTAGTATTCCACACTTCCAAACTTCTAAACATCCTCAAATGGTCCCATGTATCCTAGTGAAAGATTTATTGATTTACCAACATTGATGACCCAACCAAAATGAAACCATAAAAAAACTTATCCAATAACTATAAAATCTAAAGGGATTATGCAACAATAAACATAATATTTATACTAGTGCTGCGTAATAACCATTCTATAAAGAATAAAATAAATCTTCTCAGTTTTCACCAAGACAAAACAAGGCACAACTAAAGAAAATTCCCCCATCTCTGACCAATACAAACAATTATTTACATAGTTAAATGTACAATTCCTAATGGTGTTACATCTTTATTGAGTAATAGTAAATTCTATTATTGGGAAACTCAATCATACCCAAGTGGTTATCACAAGCTCCATCAATGTAAAGAATGTAATAACTATGCATGACCTTAAGCATTTTTATAGCTCATTATTTCTGGAAATTTTTCTACGGAAGATATTCTATGATCAAACTAACCAGAGATCCTATTGAATCCCAGAGGACTCTCCAAAAATGATAAGTTAAATGAGGGTCTCTATCAAAAATAATAACTGATTCAATTTCATGTAATCTTATTATTTCTATTATATACATACTTCCCATGTCCTCAACTATGGTCAAATCATTAATGTGTATAATGTGATCTTATTTGTCCATATAATCAATAACTACCAATATCACATTCATTACTTGAGGGTTATATGATAACCCAACCCCAATTTACAACATAATATCATTCCATATCCACTTCAACATAGTAAAGGGATGAAAAAAACTCAATGGTTTCTAGTGATCGACATTAACCATTTGGAATGTCTGAAAATGACATACAATCTTAGTGGTGTCTCATCTTATACCTAGCCACCATAATAAATTCCACACTACATACAATATCTTTTTAGTTCAAAGGTGTACCTAAAACTTGGAATTTTTAACATCCCCCAGCATAATGTTTATTATGGGAGAAGGTATGACTTATCCATTCTGAAAGCATAGGATACCCTCAGAGGAGAACAATCACTCATTGGTGGTCTCCCCACTATAAAAAGAGTCCATAATGCTAAAAAACTATTTATCAATCTATTGAAAGTGAATAATAATAATGATAATAGAAGATATTTTCTAAACGCTAGTTATATTTACCATAATTCCATCCTCCCAAACTCTTAAATTCATAATAACAAAGAGATCCATCAAATTCTATTCTTCTGGTGATTATTTCATGGTCACGGTAATATTTTTCCTACACAAATAATCCACAATGAAATAAATCTTTTGAGGGGTATAGGAAATGTTGAAATAAATGGATTGTAGGTACTCCACCCATTAAAATAGATGAAGTTTTAAATTATTTTTTAAGAAGGTAAAACTCTATATTTTGAGGTATGATAAACAATAAAACATTCTATAAAAATGAAATTCCACCAACATTGAAGAGAATACATCATAGCTACGAGTTCAAGATCATGAGTGGGGTAATTATTATCAAGTATCCAAATATTTTGATAACTATAGGGAACTAAACAATATCCCTATAAGAGAACATAACCTAAAATGAACTTTATATGTCCTAAAAGATAACATAGTTGTGCCAACCTCTTGAAGATTTAGTACATGAGAAATAATAATTTTTTTTCAACTCATCAAATGAATTATTAAATTATAAATACCATATGAACATCGCTTTTTTATGAGTGAGAGTGTCCATTAGAGAATCCATCATTGAATTTTTTTTACCAACTTGTGGTAATACCCCATTAATCCTAGGTTATCTGAATCTAAAAAACCTTTCATTTGTTACCATGTCAAAAAACCATTAACCTTCTTAGAATAAAATTAAATTTCATATTTTGAGTCCATTTGTACTACTAAATTCAATTCTTGAATCCAAAAATATCATTTCTATATCCCAGTATATTGTTTTTTATATCTCATGGTTTTCTGAACTGTACTCATATGATGCAGACAATCTTCCTCAGTTTTGGAGTAAAGATAGTTTCTATTCAAAAAACAACTACCATAAACAAGTCAATATAATAATTTAATATCTTATTCATCACATCTATAAATAATGCAGAATCATTGTTTAGACCAAAATTAATAACAAAGTACTAGTAATATCTACACCTAATTGTGAAAGAGGACTTATGAATATCAGATTATTTGATTCTAAGTTGGTGATAACCAGATCCAGGATTAAAATTTGAGAACCACTTCGCCTCTTATAACTAACGAAATAAAAAATTAATCAAATAAAAAAAGATAATTTAAATTTACCATCACAATATAGAGTGTTCGATAATAAACACAAAGAAAAAGTTTCCCATCATCTTTCTTGGTGAATATAACAGACACTTCCCAAGGATATACATTCAAAACTATAAATAAGTCATCCCAAAAAATGAGTATTTAACTCTATCAGTTCAAATGGATCCTTATAATAAGAGGGAATAGATATGAGATGGGTACCTTGTACCAATATAATTGAAAACTTCACCTATATTACTAGTGGTAAGCTAGAAAAGTTTGAAGAAAATAAACTAGGGAACACAATGACTACTGTAAGGATATTACCACTCAAATATTCATATTATAGTTCTATGGGAAACATAGATATCACTATGTACATATCAAAAATAGGTGTTCTGACTCTACTAAATTTTAGTTCCCATTCTACATGGAAAATATAGCATACCACATTGGGTTTAGAAAATGAAACCCTCTAAATATAACATCCATTCTAGGATTTATGGTAAATCATCCAATCCATATCAAGAATTAAAGAAAAGGTTTAATGTAATAAAATTAAATTAATGTTGATTTTGATCTCTGAAAATGAAAAGGTAAAATAAGGTCATTAGAGACCATGTTCTCTCTCTATTCTAAGGGTAGTAATTATATACAACACATAGGAAATAACACCCATAATAAAGATTAAAAAATGTAGAATATGAGCTGATACAATCAAATGATATTCCCTGGAATCAAATATATTTGTCACTAAAGAAGAATATATAGTGATGATACCTCTCACTATCACTGAACCCACATCATCTTTATAAGGATACTCTTTTACTATGTTAAAAGGATTTATTTTAGATACTTAAGGATGTAAACCATTAGTTCTTGAAGAATCTGATTGAGACATAGTTCTATTAGCTTCTAATTATCCCATTCCACTATATGGGGTAGAAATGACATGACTAAATTTAAATAGGTGGACTAAAATTGCATATAAACAAAAAATCATCACTTTATCAGTCTAATAATTCTCCAAATGCCTAACCATAGCTTGATAAAAGAAATTTAAAGGGCATATTTCTAAAATTAATAAATTCTTGGATGATTTTTATTGTCATGGTCCACCATAACACTCATAAAAAATACAAATTCCATTAAAGAAACTAATAAAACTATTTATAGGAGTAATATGAACTCCTATCAATCATATATTTCTAGGTAGGCCATGCTCATCTATTAATTTTATTTTTAGCACAACTACATAAGAAGTGAGCTTCAGCATGGAAACCAAAGATCATATATCAAATGAAAGTCCCATGTAAAATATTGTCTCTTTAGCTTCTCATTTTTCACTACAATATGGAAAAATGAGCAAGATCATCAAAGAAGTCCACATATTGAGTTATCATTATATCACCTTGTTAGTGGTTGAAAAACCTCAAGGACATACCCTAATACATTGACTCTTGATGGAATTAATATATAAAGTGGGTCCTAAAGATTTCCACTCCCAATTTTCCTATTTTTCACTATAATAATAGAATCCCCTACCTCCCACTAGCCTACTCATTCTTAAATTTAGAACACTTCACTTTTATTATTCCCATTTTTTACAATATTTCCAAAGTTACTTCAGTATTTATTAACCAGTACACCTCTTCATGATAATTTAAGACATATAAAGATGATATTTTTTACTTAAGGTCAGTATCTAGTTTCATACCTTCGAGGTTACTCTATTGGTGCCTAAACGTTAATGGGTAGGGATACATATCCTAGATGTTGGATCACACACATCTCTATCTCAAGAATATTATGATCAACTAAAGGGTTCACTTGCCAATGTTCATTGAAAACTCCCTCCTAAGGTCTGTTGAAACATCTCCATGGTGCATCATACTATACAACATCAATAGAAAACTCAAAAACATCAATATAGATACTTAAATTATCAAATCAATGAAGATACAAAGGAATTTCTATTCCATAAACATAATTCAAAACAATATTGATTTCAAAATTCTAAGATCATCTTTAGGGAAAATTTTAGAATCAGACTAATTTATTATCCAAGGAGTCCTTTCCCATACTGAAATGGTGATATAAGACATTCTATGATGAGAGTTGACCCTGTAATCACTACTAAAGATCCCTTATGTTCTAAAAAACATACCTCATATCTGTAATGAAATCTCACACTATATACCAATATCATGAAAAGATGCACAACCTCAAACTTTTGACACCATTTTTACATCAATTGTCTCAAATAACCCAGCACATCAATACCCGAGATACCTCTAACAAGACCTGAATGGTATTTCTAATCCCCCAAATAATGTGACAAGTGTTGTGGAATGTATTGGAACCAAAACTATTCAATTCTTGAAATGTAGTGTGCTTTGTATTTGTTTTCAATCCTCATTGGAAATTCAAAATCTTTTCCAAGAAAGGGTCCATACAATTCAAGAAGACAATAATATTGAAGGGGCATCTTTTCCCAGTGTTTGCCAAATTTTTGGGCCTGAAAATCAGAAAATGGATAAATTTTTGTTTGTCAAAGGATGTTCCACACAAGATTGAAGGGTGTTTGGAAACTGGCATGCTAGGCTTATTTTGGGATCAGTGCACCAAAATATGGAAAAGGAAAAAAAGTGTGTTCAAGACATAAATGTTCTAAAAAGGTTAGGTTTTGCAGAAGAATCTTTAGCACCCAATGCAACATCAAAAGGGTTTTGCACGCTTATAAAGAATCTTGCGTGCACCGACAAAGATGCATTGGAAACTTTCATGCAAGGTCATCGAGGACTATAAATAGGTGTCTACCCCTATAGAAGACTTAATAATTTTTCAAAGAAAATATGGTTTCTTAGGCACACAAAATATTTGTGCGCAAAAGATTAGAAGAGAGTTAATCATGTGCTCAAGGTGTTTCTTTAGTCTAAAAAGACCTTGTAAACCCTTCGTTGCAGTTGCGTGAAAGATAAGGGTTGTGCGGAAAGTAGGGGTTTTGTGAAATTCATCTTTCGTGGCAATTCTAAAATCATGCACACAAGTTCAGGTACTTCCCATAGGTGTTGTGTTATGCATATGACCAGCAGCTGAATATTCGGTTTAGTGGTTCAGTGCTTTCTAGTGCATCAATTCAAGACTTCTATGTGAGCAGTTTCTCATAATGAACAGAGAAAAGGACTAAAATGAAAATCTATTGAATTAACCTTCAAGGAAATAAAATGAGTTTTATTTCTCTCAAGGCTGTGAGCTAGGGGAGACAACGGAAGTGATCCAAGGAATGTAGTGAGGTATCCCTGAATATATGTAAAGGCATTGTGCCTAGAACATAGTGAATATGACTGAATATTTTAATTCGCAAACTAGTAGAGAGATTTTGGTACGACCGACACACTATTGGTGTATGCTCCTTAGATGTAGCCCATTGCGGTGAACCAAGTAAAAGTGTCGTGTCATCTACCTGATTTCATTTATTTGAAATATTTAACAAGTTTCAACCAATATGGGAACAATGTCCTTAAAATTAAAAAGAAAATATTGACACCCTGATTCACCCCTCCCCTATCAGGGTGTTCTAGGGTCCTTCAGAATCAATAAATGGTCAATTGAAATAATTTTTCCCAATAATAAACAATAAAAATTTACAATTTAATAAGAAAATAAATGAACTCTCGGCATGCCAAACATCTGATAAGGAAAAATTTACATCATGTAAAATAATAAACATCCCAAAGTAAAAAATCATACAAAATATGAAAAAACAGACTCAATAAAAAATTATCACAATCCCTATGTAATAAGTGGACAGTAGCTCCACATATCGCCACCATAACTCTATGGTCTCATGAATCAAGCACAACAACTAGCTAAAATTAGCAGTCTCCCATTCCCTAGACCTGGTATACAATAATCATAAAATATTTGAAGCAAAAGGTAGAGTGTGAGAAACAAATCCTAGTAGGATTACACCAAATTTTCCATAATAACATAAAACAAATATAAATCATTTCATGTAATAATTTAAATAAATACAAGGCAAGGTAAATAATTTCACATTTTTGATCAAATCATTCGTCAAAAATAGGTAGATGGAAATTATATCAAAATATGATCAAATTACGATTTTAAATATACATATTTTCATTAATAATATAGTTATATATTCATTGTCAATGAATAATCAAATCAATTATGAGAAATATGTTCATAATCCTTGAGGTTAGTTAGTTTTAGGCTATAGGATCCTTTCAATTTATGTGAATAAACATGGATAAAGTGTTTTTATACTTCCGTAAGGCTTGTTCTGTTGGAATAAAATAAATCAACACCCTATCTAGGGAAAATCATGTTGAACATGGTTTTTTCAAAGTATCCATCATTAATTGATTACTTGGTTATTTGAGTCCTAACTTGTTTTTCCTAATCACCTACTTACTACTCAGGATCACATGTTCTTCCAATTAATCAATAAATCATGGAAAATTCATTTATTTAAATTTAATTCATCAATAACATTTAAAATTTAAAATTTCATGTTCAAAAATCCACTTTGATTAGAAAAAATTGAGGATTTCAAAAATTTCATTCCATTCAAATTCATCTATATTTTTAATTTAATTTTCTCAAAAATAAACATGAAATAATTTAAATCCATCTTTCTACAAAATCACATCATATTTCCATAGCATTTGAAAATATATTTTATTTTACAGATCCTATTACATTGAAATAAATCCTCAGTATCATCATAATCAATTGTAAAAAAAATTAAAATACATTTCAACTCAAGCAAGTATTAAAACATTCAGTTATAGGGATATGTCTTATAGAACTATCTACTTTTAATCACATGATCAAACAATCAATTACATGATATGGGAATACCAAACTAATAATTCTGGGTGAGTATGATCAAAGAGGAATCCCTAGAATCGTAATCCCTCAAATCAAGGTTTGTATCTATCAAGAGTATTAGGATTCATGGCTCTCAATGAAGGATATAAAAGAATAAATTAGTATTCCAAATTGAATATATTTCACTTATCAAAGGGAGATCAAATGAATATATTAGCACTTAAATCCAAGAAGAATAGAGGTTTGAGGAGACCATTTACCTCTAGAGATATTCCAGAAGACATAGTATGATATTTAGCTCGAATTTGTGGTGTTTAGAAGATATAATTAGGGTTTTAGGATTTTAATTAAAATTTTCAAGGTATTAAAACCTATTCATAATGTTTTTTGGGTTGGGATTCATGGTTTTTACTAACAATGTGACTAAACATGTTCCGTCCCTAGGCTTTTAGAAATGGTCCATGGTTTTGTGAAATTGTTAGGAAAATTATATTCCATCCATGTAAACCCTATATTCCAAGGTTTATGGTTTGTACAAGATGCCACATGGTTTTAAATAAACATGTACCACCCCTCAGTGTGTCAAAATATAGTGCACTATTCTCTTGGATAAACTGTATGGTTTTCTTGAATTGTGTTTCAATTGAGCATTTCCCCATGGACTTCCAGAATTCTTCTAAAATCTCTTGAAATATCCTAAAAAAATACTTGAATAAAAGGTGATAAAAATAGGGTCAAGTGTACCAAAAAGTGGGTAAAGTGATGTTACAAGACATATTTGTTTTTAATAAGATTTATTGATCAATGAAATTCATCATTTTTTAACTTGATCTTAATAAGATCAAAAATAAGAATAAGTATCATTTTTCCCATATTAATGATTTGATCCATGAATTATCAGGTGCTCAATAATTTTTTAGAATTTTTATTTGATTTGGTTTCTATAGATTGGGGGAAAAATTGAATAAAATACCAAGACAAGATTCATTGTTAGGCATGGACACCATGAATTTATAGTGATGTAATTTGGTATTACTAATTCACTTTATTTTTTCCTAGATTTATTGAATATATTCATTAGAGATTACCTTTATTGGGTTTTGGAAGTCTTTATAAGATATATTATCATATATGACAATTTCAAGGAAGATCACCAAGATCACTTGAAGATTTTAATGAAGACCCTAATGAAAAATAATTTGTAAGAAAATATTACCAAGTGTGAATTTTTGCTAAAAATATATTCATTTTTTTCATATAATCCTAAATGATGTTATCTCAGTGGATCCATTAATGGTGACTGCTAATGAACATTGGCCCAGACTAACCATGATGACATGGATCCATATATTTTCATTTATTGGATATATATTATTGATTCATTATGATGAATTTATCACAACTATGTAATCCACAAAAAAAGAGAACTCATAAGGGATCCAAGTTCATTTGGAATGATGAATATGAAAAATATTCAAGGAATTGATGTGATGGTTGCTTAGTGCACTTGTTCTCACACTACACTATAATGAAGAAGTTTTTTTGATTTATAGTTATTCATCCGAGAATGAATTAGAATTTATTCTTATGATAAATGGCATGAAAACATATTCTACATTAGTAATATTAAAGGTTAATGTATAGAATTACTTGAATCATGAACAAGACTAAGAATCATTAATGTTTTCATTAAATATAAAGAGGCATTATATTTATGAAGAATGAGGTGATATATATACTGATCATAAATTTTTAATGTTTTTATTCACCTAGAAGGAGGTGAATATTTTTATTAGAATATGGGTAGAGTTTATTAGTGATTTTGGCTTCTCAATACATTACCTCATAAGAAAGAAAAAAGGTGGATAATGCTCTGAGTCTAAATTATCATGCACTATTATATATGATAATGATAAAAAAAAGGTACAATATTTTTAGTTATGTAAAGTGTGGAACAATAATGGACGTTGAGAATTATTATCTTGATCAAAATATGATTTAACAATCTGTTAATGTGACGATTACATAGGTGAAAATGGAAGATGTCAAGGTACAAAAGAATGTAATAATTGTTCTATAGATTATATTTAATTTTTATATAATTATTATGATTAGTAATAGTGTGTTTGTTACATCAATAACAGACATGATGAAATATATTTTTTTAAGAATCTCATCGCTCATCAATATCTATTCATCCAGGATGTTCAAAGATGTATATAGTTCTGAAAGAGTACTTCTTACTAGAAAATTTGAAAATTGATATTGCAGAGTATTTATCATGGTGCTAGGTATTTCATTACTTTAAGTTTGAGTGATTTACGATTAATGGGATGTTATAACCAATAACCAAAATAGAATATAAATGAAAAAATGTCACAAATTATTTCTATCATGACCGGACCCAATGGGGTTCGATCGAAAACTCCCCAATCCCACCTCTATCGGACATAGGATAGCATCTAATGTTGTGTATGATATCACACACATGGTAGGACATATCACATCATACCTATATTCACACACCCACATACACCTCTATAAAAAAGTGTAAATTTATTGAGAAATTGAAAATAAATTCATGCATACATCTATCCCATACCAGAGTACAACAAAATTATAAAAGGGAAAAATACACACCCACAAAAAGAAAACAAAAAAATCATCCAACCTTCTCAAATAGATGGGATCATTGTTAAATGAACCCAGTGGATATCACCTCATCCATGCTCTAACCAACACCCCAGTCGGTCGAGCTACCTATGCTCTGCCAGCTTAGGTTCCTCCTAGGACTCCATCTAAAGGCTTATGGCCTAAAAAAGACTCAAGAAGTGAAATAAAGGACCATGCATGGGTGAGTTTAATAATAGTTAGTAGTCAGCCAAAATATCTAAAGGGAAAGGGAGAAACATGAAGGAAAAAATTTCACTCGACCCAACCAAATGGAACCCAAATGAGAGGGAAAATACATCTCGAAACCATGATCATCAATACATGACTAGTCAGCTCATAAAACATGGTGTTTTAACCTATAGAGGTTACCAGACCATAAGAAAACTTAGAAAACCCCAGGTATGCTCATCTTAGGCTTGAAGAATTATGAGGTTCTGACCTTATTTCTAGTGATAGGTTCTTACACGAGGCTCTAAAGGAAACACCCATCCAAAAGAAAACACTCCAAGAACTGTTCCATCCAAGATGACACTCATCTGAGAGATACACACTATTAAGTACAATATATCCATCCCTGATGGTGCATCCAAGATATACAACTAAATATAGTAAAACAAAGATTGTGGCACAACACTGATATCCCATGGGAAAACATCTGATAGAACACACTCGTCAGATCGTGACACTAAAAGAGGGGATCTCACCCATCCCTGATGTGGGAAGTTATAACCCTAAAAGAACCATGAATGGTCTCATTCCTGGGAAATGGGATCCCTCCCAAGATCTGTTGGGGGAAACTACAAATACATTCTCAAAAATCATAAACTACATCTTCTAGAATATTGGATCACTCCTAGGATCTACAAGTGGATACCACAACCCTAACTGGAAACCCATGATCTCTCGGAGAGAGGATCACACTTAGGATCCATTGGAACATACAACAACCTAATCTGACATCCTAAATATCATATCACGTAGATATAGGATTATTTTTATTATTATGTTGGTCAAAAATTTTACTCAAACCCTATCTGGTAGAACTCTCATTGTGTAGGGGATCATACTGCTGATGATACCAAAAAACCTTTATAAACTATCTGCTGAGTATGGGATATTATAACTGACCATGCTATAACCCTACCGAGGCCAAAATCTGAGGAGAAGATCTTATATCTAATGATGAAAAAAACCTATTGTGTTGTCCTTTTAGATGGGGGATCACAATCTACATGGTGTTGGTCACGACGATACCCAAAACATGATTTAAGTAAAAAAATGTGCAATAGGATCTCTCTCCGGCATCTGTAGGGATGAAAAAACTCTAATAATTTGATCCAGTATCCCACACTGGCTTATGTAGATGGATACAACAAATCTTTCAATTGATCATCCTATCTAGGGGTTCAATGTCCTTAACCAAGGACATAATTCCATACACAACCTCATAGGGATGAACCGAGGGAGATCACACAATCATTTCTTGTACATATAGTTTATGATGGGATATTGTTTAAATTTTATTAAAAAATCTTCCCTACTTAACACCATTCTGCGAACTTACTTCCAACCTAAAACATAGCATTGACAATATTTATGTGGAACCTAGGGTAAACATGATGTTCTTAACTAAACCACAGTCTCAAAATTATGATCCAAGACTCCACTAGGTAGTTATTCCATTCTTCCAAAGAAACTGCACAGGGGTGTCAAAATATATTTAATATTTTTGTTATCACCACAGAATGGCTCTCTAGAACTTGGAACTCCAAGAAAAGTCATCACCTAACTTCGTAAATATTATTTGGAAAACAATAATGTCTTAGGGGTAAAAAGTGAGTCACTAAATCCTCCTCATATTATGTCTTGTTATCCTCGAAAATTGAAATCCTAGGCATATAGTAAAGAAACTGAGCACTCAACTGGGACTCCCATGTCAGCGAGCATGCCAAGACCGCCACAATGGCCAATAAGGGTTCCCGTTCGACCCAAAAACACACACTAATGTGAACTCAAGGCTCAACCACACACATGTCAATATCAACAAGGTTAACATTGTGAAACAAAGAATGATCATGACTACTCATCTATGGCGGGTGGGAAACACCAAGAACCCGGTCTCTCTGTAGTCATAGGGTCTAGCAGAACCTCCCCTCACAAACCTATCACATAGAAAAATAAAACCCATACTCTAAACACATATGTTAATGGAACTCACCCACTACACATTGATATTTTACAATATGGGTGAAACTAACTCACCCACATGGTTTTTCATTACATATTAAGAACGTGTCTTAGTGGGGAAGTGTCCCTGATCCTAGTGAGTCTGAATCCTCGTCAAACTGAACCATGCCATCCTGATGAGTCTCGTGAAAATTTAAGATGCTAAACATGTGAGGGTACCCACAAACAAACAATGTGACATAAGAACACACACAAGGACCCACTAGGACCTTCAATCAAACAACTAAAATAGAAACCCTCAATTAAACAAAAAAGTCGGAGTGAATCATCCATCACACCACAAAACTCTATGTTTTGGGTCGCACTGACTCACCTTAGAGGTTTTAATCTCATAAAAACATATATATCAGTGGGGGAAGGATACCCCTTTCTTTTTCTTTCAAGGATACATCGAATAACACAAACGCAATGTATTATTACTGTTCTAAAAAACCCTCAATCATAAAATGGAAAGAAAAATAGTACCTATCAACATTATCTATTAATAATACTTTATAACATAGAAGGGATATAGAGAATACCGCAATACATCTGAAAAACCTATGGGTTCAATGACTCTATGGTCTATAGTAGTTCTTTCCCTCTGCCTTACAACCCATTGAGCCTATAATGGACCACTAAGGGGTGGTGGTGGAAACTCATACTATTAGCTACCACTTGGTTCTCCACCCACTCCACTACCATGTCTTCCAACCTATAAAATTCCATGTTTTACACACAACCTCTTCCAAGGTGGTCAATAAATTGGTACACTATTACAACATGGAGTGATAGACAATCTCTATAAATATGTCCCCATCCATCACAAGCATAACACTGCCTCTACTACAGCTAACCAAAACATGCCTGGAAACACTACACCTCAAACAAACTGTCCTTGTATCAACTCCAAAAGTTTCATGAATTCCCGGATCCATGAGATTTCCATTGGATACTAGATACTAAACCAGCTAACGAGGCCATAGTTTCCATGTCCCCAACACCAGTGGTGAGAGTATGCTTATCCAAAAATCTCTCTACCACTAGGGCCCACTCTAAAACTCCAGTATAATTGAGAATGTACAGAAACACCATGACTACCCCAATATACTAGTTAAATATATACCCAAAGGTATATTATTTATAGAAATTAGTCTAAACTATATCCAGGGATTAACATGATAGTTGGCAAACATCACAGAATACTCTTCCATGATCATGTTATCCTACCGATGCTACAGAAGCTCTTGGATTCACACTGACCTCAATATGGAAAGATATAACTCCTCCTTGAAAATCCAATAAAACTCAACCCAAGTGAGAATATCATAATTGAAGGATAACTTCAATGGACTCCACCATCATCTGGATGAACCATGTATAATTTTCATGGCTAGGACCATAATCTTATTAGAAGGTGTCCTTACAAGGCAGAAAACATGGGTGACTACCTTGATCCATTCATCTGGTTCCTAGGGGTCTGGATCACCCTGGTACCTTAGATGTCATTTCCTCTTGAACTCATACAGTGAACTCAGCCTATGGGAAACCATGTTCGGAACTTCTGAAATAACCTGATGCTCAACGGGTGGTCACTCGACTGGCAGAACACTCAAAGTCCTAGCCTCAGAACCATTTCACATCCCTAAAGCCATTGAAAAAGGTGGATTTTTACCACAGTCACACCCCAGAACCCTGTCTAGATATCATTGTGAAGGAATCCCGAAATAGAATCAACATTCACCACAGTCAAAGAGTATATATGGGGATATGACTCAAGAAGGACAAGAAAAAACCCAAAACCCATTCATAAATGATACATGTACCATTTATTTCCCCATGACCAGTTTCTTAATATATTTAGTCAAAAAGAAGGTTATTAGAGTCCTGGTGAATGGATAAATTTGTTTCCACACCAACATTACTGTTCCTGGAATGAAATATTAACTTGAAACACCCTAACACAATTACAATGAAATCCAATCAAAGATCACAACATTGTAGTCCCGAAGTAGAACATGCGCTAATACCACCATGTCATGACCTGCCCCAATGAGGCATGATCCAAAACTCCCCAAGACTGCCTGAATAGGACAGAGGCTTAATTATATCACTGATTATAATATAACACACATGTAAGGTCTTATCCTATCATTTCTATATGCATACACCCACATACACCTCCATGAAACAATGTAGATATATAGAGAAACTGAAAATAAATGAATTCATATATCTATCCAAAACTATAGTATAGTAGAAGCATGAAAGATTAAACTACACAAACACCAATATAAAACTAAAAAAGATTCAAACTTTCATAGTTGAAGGGGATCATAGTCAAATGAACCCACTTTATAGCTCCTCGGCCAAGCTCCGGAAAACACCACAGTTAGTCTACATCCCAAAGATCTTTTTGTTCTGAGTCCTCTTGGGACTCTGCTAGAAGTAATGTAGATTACAAAAGACATAATAATTGTGGGCATGGCGTGTACATGGGTTGGTATAAGAATACATAATTGTCTCCCCAATTATGAAAAATAAAAGGGAGAAAATGGAAGGAAACAGTCCAATCGGCCCAGCTAGAGGGAACCCAAATGAGAGAGAAACACCATCTCAAGGCCATACTCATATATACATGACTATTCAGATCATACCACATATTTTTTCAACATAGAGATGTGAAATCACCACAATGAAACCTATAAAACACCCTAATATTCTCGTATGAGGCACCAAACCATATGATGTTCCTACACCATCGCCAATGACAATTTCCTACTCGAGTCTCGAAAGGAAACACTTGCCCATGACCACACACTCCATGAGATCTTTCATCCCAAATGACACTATTCTGAGAGATACACTCCATCAGGTGAAACCCAACCATCCCTTATGGTGCGTCTGAGAGATACCACTCAATCGAGTATCATAAATCCAATGGCACAACAACGACATCCCAAGGGTACACATCTGAGAGAATACACCCATAAAATTATGACTATCAGATAGAATATCTCACCCAAACCTGATGGGGGATGCTACAACCCTACTAGATACATGATAGGTCTCATTCTTCTGAAAGGGGATCCTTCTTAATATCTGATGGGGGACACTACGAACCAAGTATGAAAAATGGTAAGCCACATCTCCTCAGATAAGGGATCACTCCTAGGATCTTATTGGGGATACCACAACCATAAATGGTAACCCATGATCTCTTAGAGAGGTGATCAAACCTAGGATCTAATGGAAGATACCATAACCCACTCTGACATTCTAAAGATTATATCACATAGATGTAGGATTTTTTATCATGTAGTGTTTGTCAAAATGATTCTAAAAACCCCATTTGGTATAACTAGTACATAATAGAGTATCATGATCTATAGGATACCACAAACCCTAAATTAACCATCTATTGAGTGGGGAATCTTATATCCAATGATCTTTCATCCCTTCTTAGACCAAATTTTTAGGAGTGGATCATATATCTGGTGATACTAAAAACCATATAAGGTTGTTCTACTAGATAGGGGATCATTACCTATGTATTGTTGTTCACTATGATACTAAAAACATGATATAGGGAAATAATATTATAGAGGATCCCACTCCAACCTCAATAAGGATGAAACAACTAAAAAAATATGATATAGGGTCCCACCATATCCTCTCAAAGGAGTAATACATATCTATCCATTTCTCATCCTATTGAGGGGATCACAATCATGTACTAAGGACATAATTCCACTCAAAACCTCATAAGGGTAAACCAAGGAAAATCACTCTATCACTACTGGTCTAGATTTCGCTAACCCAAGTGATCTAGTACATTACCTCACTTCACAACTCCTATTCACAAAATAATGAAACCATCGTGTTCTATGCAAAAACCTGCTTAGGAGAGGATACTCACATGCCTATATCCGAGCTTTAATAGAGGATATTCAATATGATGAAACTCTTCTAGTAGGAGACTACATGGTGTGTAAGGTGGTTAATACGACGTGTGACCTCGCCTGAATGCCCAAACTTGTCCTCTTACCACATAGCTTGGTAGGTCATGTACATGGAATGTACCAATGGTACACTACATGTATCACCTCTCCCGAGACCTGACCATGTATTCCCATCATTCGGATAAGCCAACTGTGTTCACCAAACTGTGTGTACCCTCTAAGTACACGGCATGTCCCAACTACATGGACCTTTGGCCATATTTTTTTCATATTCCAGTATCTCACACCTCGTGTATATGTACTCTAGTCATGTACTTTTACATAGTCGTGTAAGTCACATTGCTTCCCTGTCCATGATCTCAGACCACACTACATGGGGTCCCAACATAGAATGAGGTCAATAGTACATGATTTGTAGTCTCTAAAACTCATCTTCTTTAAATGAGAAGAACACACATAATGTTCCTCAGGTCTACACACTGTGAAGATGAAATATTCATTGGAAATTTCCTACAAACAACATGAATCACCCCCATTCACCCTAAAACACATATATCGACCCTCAAGGGGTCCCTAGAAAGTGTCTAAGGGATATAAGAACATAAAATGCTTCAGAAAAATGGTTTTAGGACTTAAAACTCGAACCCCCTAACTTAGGGAAAAAACCTAGATTCTTTAAGGTTAAATTGAAGTTCAGAATCTACTATAGCGTGATTCTATAGTGATATCTAAAAGGATAGGAGATAAACGGTTCCATGTTTCATTAATTCATCAATCAGGTCATCCATTTCTAAAGGGGGAGAGTGGGGATTCAGATCCTCCTTTTTTCGCACCAAGGGTGGAGGCGGAGTGGAGATATGGTTTTAATTTTATTAACAAAAAATCCTCCACTTAACACCCCACCTACGGCCCAACACCTAGTGACCACAAAGCTTATGTCACACATATGGTAAACATGACATTCTGAACTCATGCATTGTTTCGGAAATCCTATCTGAGACTTTGATCAGGATTTTATCCAAATTTCTAAAAAAACTACACAAAGGTGTTAAAATATATTTGATATATTTATTATCACCATGTAGAGGCTCTCTCGGCCTTGTAAATCAGTTCCAAATCAGTGATTAAGTTTGGAAATATTCTTAGGAATACTCTAAAGTCTTACAGGTCAAACCTGAGTCACTAAAATTTCATCATATGAATCCCAAAAATATCTAATGTACATTATTATATTTGGGTTGTATTCAATCACATTATGAAGTAATAATATCTCATTCCTATTAGACAATATTTCCCTCTTTATCAGTTTTCCATGATATGAATTTTGGAATTAGTAAAAATTTATGGAGTACTGAATTCTATTTTATTTGGATTTAATATGAGGTTTAACTCAAAGCTATGAAAAAGTCTCCATTAAGCCCTTTATATAGAGTTCTGTTTCAGTACTACCTATCATTATTTGATAAATGGCTAGTTTGGGGGATCCATTAAAATATAAGTGTTTTTCTAAGATCCTTTTGACATTATATTAGAGGTATTTCGTATCAACACCTTCAAATTATCAATTTTTATTATAACAATAACATTAACATTAGAATTTTTATTTATCTTTATAAATGCCAATATAGAATAATGTGTTCATCTTCATCATTTTGGGATGAAGATAGATATATAAATCTACTAAGAAACGAGTGAGAAAGAGAAACGGTAGAGAATGTAAAATTCAATTAGTAGCACAATAACGTAAATTAGAGTCAACAAATAAGACATACTAAAAATATAGCGATAATATATTTTTTGATACTGATGAGATGGTATTACTATGAATTTATACATGTAATATGGCTATGAGATTCTAATGGAAGGTAAATTTTTGGCCTAGGTGTATTTATCCCTTTGATATTCTTATTTGATAAGGGGTGGTTTTTATTGTTTAAAAATTCCACCAAACAACTCTTAAGTTCATGATGTGTTCTAGATATCTCTCATGAGTAAGTACATACATAATCATTCTCAAGTAATTAACTAAAAGTTTGTAATGATATATAATGTTATTTCCTATAAATAAAAAACATTAATAATTTTGATCCTATATAAAATGATTTCTAAAACAAGAATTATAACCTAGTTAAACTCTTATGGAGGAGTGAGAAATTTCATGAAGCTACATGGGAATGAGATGTTGTGATGAAGTGGAGATATAATAATTTTTTATTATAGTTATATAATTTTTGTGGAGAAATTGTTTTTAGGGGGTAGAATATAACACCCCATGATTTTATATGCATTTTTTAAAAATAAACATGAATTATTCAATAGATTTCATCACAAGAAAACACCAATGTAAATAAACCTTGGATATCATATAAAATTTCAACATAGTCCTTGGATTGGTAGGTAAGAATATGATTAACAAGATCATAATATATATATAAATATATATGTTTTACTAAATTCCAATGGATAGATTATTGGATTTGAAATATTCATTTAGTTTTTATGATATCATTTAGTGATTAAAAGAACTATTTTTTAATGAAATATATTTCTCCACATGTTATTTATTATTTTCTAAAAAATTATATTGATTGATATTATAAAATTAATTAAAATATAATTTAATTATAATGTACAAATATATAATAATGAACTATTTATTTAATGTTTAGTAATTATTATAAAATCATTTAGGTGAAAAAAGATTCAATTTTCTTAATTTCTTTGGGAAGTGCATTTTTATCATAAAAAATTAATTAAATAATTTTTTAATAATTATTTTGATGAAGTGTATAGATTATATGTTAACTCAATTGTTTTATAATTCATTTGACTATTTTTATAATTTATGTAATGGAAGTAAACTCTATTTTATGATTACAAATCCATTTTCCCATAAACAGGGTTCGGTCGCATTTTTAATACTTAATTTAAAAATGTATTTTTGTATTATAAAAACAGAATATGATAAAATGGTTTACATACTAAGAATAATCATTTATAAAAAAAAATTAATCAATATAGTTTAATTTCTTGTCATAAAAAATAGTAAAATAGTAACAATTTTCTACCACGATTAAAGTTAAAAAAGGTTTACACGTGGGGGGACTAAACTGAGAGATAAGGGTGTAATTAACACAAAAAAATGAATAATAAATATATTTGGGTGATATTTAGACCCTATGTTACCATAACATTGAATACATATCCATTTTGAAGAATTATACATGATAAAATCATTAAATATCATTAAATATTTAATATAATTCCATGGGTGTCGTCTCCCTCACTTATAAAAGAGAAACTCTTCAACACCATTATATATGAATTTTGAGCCATAAAACATGGATAATCACTAGATTAATACATTACTTGATTCTTTATTTTTATCCTAGATCCTAGGGTCTTTTCCTAAGACTAATATTTTAAGGATTATGGTGTAAGAAAAGGGAGGTCCTTAAATAGAGAGGTATAAATTTTAGTTGGGCTCTTTTGATTTTATTTCTTCTTCCACCTACTCAAAACCAATTTTATCCACCATATGATTAATCATCTAGTATCATCAATATAATTAGATGTTATTATAATTATTTCATAACACTAAACCATTTATTTTCTGTAATATATGATACTAAATTTTATCTTGTGTGTATCAGTAGGCTATTGCCTCTATGTAAAAGATATGATTTAATTTACATAACATCTATAAATGGCTATTTATAATAATAGATTTAATAAATATGAATTATTTTAATTATATAATTACAACTATAAAATAGAAAATATTATTTTTATTCATTCCTGTAATTTTTAATATAAAATAAAAACAATGTTCATCCAAACATATGGATAAAATTAGGGAGATAACGGACCCTTGATAGAGATTCAAGAACCATAACATCCTAATGAAAACATTCAATAAAATTGAAATATTTTAAACTCATAGCTATGATTTCAAAAAAATATTTGTTAATGAAAATTTAATAATATGTTACATATAAACCATGAATGGGATTATAAATATAAATATAGTTATTTTATAGTATTTTAGTTTATTTACGTTTATTATTTAGAATGTTTTATCACATACAAATCACTTTTATATTGAGTTAATGATTTTTAAATTACAATATCATGTATACTTGGATTGTTTATAATTAAATTTTTGATGTTGAAATTATTAGATATATATATAAATCATAAATTAATTTTATTTTATTATCTCGTGGTTATCTATATAGACTAAATGTTTTTATTATTTTCCTCTATTTATGTACTCATGATAGTATAAGATTATTTTTAGGAAATACCCACTGTTTTTTCATCCTTATTTTGGAATATTTTTTATCCATGTCTTTATTTTAATTTAAAAAATTCATTAATATTTTCAATATTATCATATGAATATTTAAATTCATTTTTACCCATTTTTTTCTTAAAAAATATATAAATGGAATATTTGTTTTTTTCAAATGAGGACATATTTACCATAAGTGTGAACAAAGTCTTTATTTTAATGAAAAATAAAAGAATGGAATTTCAGGTCACAATTAATACTTTTTTCATTAAATATTCCATTAAATATTTACATGGTTCATTTCCAAGAGAATGAGTTCCATAAAACTATCATAAATTTTGTATTTTAAATTTCTTACATAAAATTAAAAAGTGTATTTTCCTTAATAAATATTATAATAAACATTTAATTTCATTTTTCATCTATGATAACATCCTGGGATGTTAATTATTATTTACTATAGTTACAATCCAAGCATATCATCATTAGTATTCCTCTATATGGTTTATGATTATGATGTTTATATATTTATGAAACCCACTTTATTTTCTATTGTATATGTTTTAATGCAGTATTAAACGTTTTTAAGATCTTTTTTCAAACATATGAATGGATTATAATTATATTTTTGGTGGGTCAATTATACCCCCCTTGGGAAGTAGGTGAATAATAATGTTTTTTGAGATTACATAGTACAGGATAAGTTATAACATGATAAAAAATATTCTATTGATAAGTTTGTCCCTTTCTGGAATAAGTTACATAGATGGGCAGCCTAGTTTGGCATGTAGTACACTTATTAGTGGGAAGAATAAATATAATATTTCTATGATTATGATTAATCCCCAAGTAAAGAAACTATTTTATGATATGATTTTTTGAAAATTTTATGTTATCATGGATAAGGTTATTTGATTATTTAATGAATCTTGACTTATAATCTTCCAAAAAGATTCCATGACTCATGATTGTGATCTATAAATTATTGGGCATGGGTTTCCTATTTTTAAGATCATTTTTTATACACTTATTATGTTCCCCCCCACCCATTTTCAAAAACCTGCTTTAAGGGTATGAGAGAAACCTTACATTTAGGCAGTTCCAGAATCCAAAAAATTCAAATTCAAAATACAACTTTCAAAAGGTATCATCACCCATTTCGGTTCCTGTGAATCACAAGTAACGCGCCTGCCTTGAGTCGCACACCAAACACGGTGAACATCCTATCATTTCACCTCCCCATCATCACCTCACTGAAAGAGTCCCATCGGAAAATCAAACCACCAAAGCACCATCCATCACGCCGAACCACATCATGTCATCACCAAAGACAGAATTCCCAGGACATCAAAACCAACAACCAAACCAGAAAACATATGATAAAACTCCATACATGATCTCCTCCAAAAAATATGAACACCTACACATAAAACATAAACAAACCTGATTCTGACAATGAAAACACCGAAGAACACCATCATCACCGGCCAAAATCTCTGAAAATCACCCTCAGTAAGAAGAACCAAAGTGACACCATCAGAAAATCGAACCCCATCATCTTCCAAAACCCACATCCCAAATCCCCTTCGAACCCACCATTCCAGATCCTACTAGGAGGGAACAGAGGTATTATAGGTCTAGGTCGTGCTTTGAGTAGACTGGGACACCGATGGACACCGTAGAAGTATAGAACAACCAGAAATCAAATCAAAGAAAAAGAAGAAGAACCGAAGAGGGAGGCCATACAGGTTACTCGTACATCGTATCAAACCTCCCAAAACCATAAAATATCCACTGATTTGGGACTGACTTGGAATGGATCGGGGGGAATTAGGTCAGGGCAGAGATATGGCTGACTAGAAACTGGACAACTGAGAAATAAATCAAAGGGGGGCCAACATAGGATCACCTGAAGAAACCTTTTACCACTGAACCACCAAACCCAAAACCATTGTGAATCCACAACACCAGATCCAACCTTGAAGTCATAGATTAAAGTGAGGTCGGAGAGGGGAGAAGAGTCTATGGGTTTCAATAGTGACATCCCTCAACAAAGACGGCACCGAGGAGAAAGAATACTATGGACATAATATATTTTAAATCAAAATACTTTTAATGAAATAACATAGAATATATCATTACTATCCATTAATTAAATAAATATGGTAAAATATATTAATTATGAATTAATCATACCATATCAAATATGTAATGATGTATAATAATAACTTCATCTCATGAAAAACAAATTAATACCAAAAACCCTTAAAAATTTAGAAACATTAAAATCAAAATCCCTTAAAGTATATGTTTTTAAAAGAATCATTTAATAGCTTGAATATTTTTGGGATCCTAATATAAAACATAAAATAGTTATTAGATAAACCATTTATATGAAATCATGGTATATAGTAAGAAATCCTACCTAAGGGATGAATATTTGAGACAAGAAGCCCATACCTTAATACCTCACTTCTACTAAAGCACATTAATATCCATTATCAAAAAATAACTACCTTAATTAAAAATTTGATAACCTTATTCATATAAATATACTTTCTAAAAATAATTTATAATTATTCTCTACATTCATATTAGTTAGATATTATATATTTTTAATATCGGTTGTGAGTATTATTGATCATTTTGATCTATTTTGGAAATAGTTGTGTTGTTCATCATTCTTCTCCCAAATCTAATCATTAACATATTATAAATGGTAATATAATTTATTTTTTATAACTATTTATTTTGTTATAATTTCATACTATGTTTTTTTTTTGTTATGATTATTGTATATTAAATTAGCAATGTGAATGTTTTGATGATTTTTAACAAAATAGTGTTGGTACTTTAATTAATTATTTTAATTTTAATGTTAAAATTCATAAAAAAATTATATTTTTATCACATTTATCAATAATTATGTTCTCATATTTATCAATGATATTATTTAATTGCATTGTTGAAGTATGTGGTTAGACCGACCCAAATATTAACATGCGATAATTAATAGATGGCTATGATTTTAAAAGTGTTTTCTTATTTAATAATATCATTATTATAGAAGAATAATTATAAAATTTATATAATTTTAAGGTTTGATTAATATTTTAATAGATATTAGTAATTTGTATCAAATGAGATGAAAACTGAGATATGTCACTTCATGAAGGTGATTTTATACACTATAGAGATTTAACATTTTAATTTATCAATGTATTAGAGGTAAAAAAATGATTTATAATTTTTAAAATAATAAAAATAATTATATTTTATATTTTATTATTTTAATTTAACTTTTATTACCATTTAAGATAGGTAGTGGGGAAAAATAAAAGTCATCCCTTCCGGGTGGTAGAATTATGCATAGTGTAGAAGTGGTTGTTTCTTTTTTCTTAATAGAAAATGGGAAATAGTGGTTAACAATTATTCCATTAACATAATAATATTATGTTAAAAATCAATACCTAATTCATTGTATATAAATTATAAAATTAGATACAGGAAATTAATAAATAAAAGAAAATATGTTTGAAAAAAAGTAATCAATTTCAGGATTCAAGCTTTCCTTTAAAATACTCATTTAGAATGGAGGTCTGAGGCCAATATCCTATGATAAGATGATCATGAAAAATGAAATTGATTATAAAATAAAGGGAATAGGGAGTTTTTTTGGTAGAAAATGAATTATTTTAGCAGAATTGAATTGGAAGGGAGATTCCCCTATTATAAGTATTAAGAATGATATTTTTTTAAATACTTTTAATAAATATAAAGAGAGAACATGTTTCACTTGTAATAAAGTATAAAAATGGAAAATAATAGATTTTGAGATGATAAAAGTTTGATAATCCTTCAACCAATAATTTTTTACATATTTTAGACATATTTTTAAGCTCTTTAGTCTCAAAATTTTCACCTTTATCATTTTTTGTTTTACCATGGGGACCAATTTTTACCAAAATATTTTAATTTTAAATTATAAAAAAAGACATAATAATTTTATTTTAAGTAATATTTCCCAATATTAAATCCATTTTTAGAAAAATTTGTATGTTTAATAAAATTTATTTTAACATTATCATATGTAATGAATAAAAGCTCATTTTTATAAATAAGTGTATTTTTTTTAAAATTTAAATATAGGATAATGTTATTAATGTATTTAAATTAAATGTGATAAATTATTTTATTATAAAAAATTAATATTTATGTGTATTTTAGAGGAATAAAAAAATACTATATAAATATTTCATGAAAATAAAATTCTCAAGTGAGTATCTTTCATTCAAAAATATTTATTTTCATGTCAAAAATTGGGTTTAAAAATTTAAAATATTATATTGAAATATATATGTTTATTATTTAATATATCCTTAAACAAGTAAAATATTTTACAAGTTTTCTATGTTACTCATACTAATACATATAGTAAAAAAATGTATGTTTTTAGAAAAAGATGTATTTTTTGGTATTCGTCTAAAAATGAAATATTTTAGAAAAATATTAATGATTCATATTTGGATAAATTTGATATTTGGAATTAAAAAATGAATTAAATTTTATATAATTAAATTTCTTATATTTATAAATTTATAATTTATATGTAGATATAATATTTAAAGAAAATGACTTTTATTGAAAAATATCCTTCAAAATTTTTTAGTATTCTTACTCTTATTTTGGATGAATTTAGAATTGAATATAATATTTTGGTTCAGTATAATATTTATTGTATTCATTTTTTAATAATATTCACTTAATATTAATCTACTAGTTTTAGTTCAGTTTTTCTTGTGTAATATCCTATCATGCATAGGATTATTTTAGAAATATATATTCCAAAATATCAGGGTGTTAAAAAATCACTACGTAAAGACTTGGAAAATTGAACGAGAGGAAGATAAAAAAAATATAAGAGTCACTGGGGTTTTATAGAATTGATTGAGGATATATAGGGGGACTCAATGATTACAAATTTATAGCATAAAATGAGATAGATAAAATTTTAATAACCATGATAGCATACATATGTTAGTCACATGGTGTACCAAACTATTCACCAAACGTGCAAGTATTAAAAACTTTATCTAGAATAAAAAATTATTCTTCTATATTATATGTTAATACATTAACCAACTATAACACACCAAGAATTTATATATATAGTCGATGAATTATTTTATATAATTCCAAACAAGTAATGTGAAGTCTATATAAACTATAGTATTATAAACTGTTATAACCTAGTCATTAACATTTATTTCATGAATATAAATAACTAGTTTATTAAGAATATATATAAAGGTGTTAATAATTAAAATTTATTTTTTAATTTTTACTAAATATGTACTCAATTTTCAATAAATTCATTTTACACTTCAAACATATTTTTTCTTCACAATATATATTTTTCAAATATTTTCAGATGAACATTATAATTAATTTATACTATTTTTATAATTTTTTTACAAAAATTATAACTTTTTTGAAATAATAATTTAAATATTATCTTATGATATTTTTTATGATATTTTTAAAACAATTTATTTTTCAGTGTATTGTGAAAAATGCAATTTTTTAGAAAACTATCGCTTCATTTCAAGTAAAAGTAAAATTAGGATTTGAATTAAATATTAAAATAAAATAATTTCATTAAATTAAAAATAATATAATTAATTACATATTAATATTCATGAAACTTGACTTTGATATAAGTTCATTTTTGGTATAAAACACATTGTTCTAAAAGATGTTCTTATGCATGAAAAGTGTTTTCTTTTCATAGTAAATTAATACAAGATCTATTTTTATTTAATAATATATATTATATCCAATAATAATTTTTAACATTAATTTCATGATCATTAAAAGAAATAAAAAGTAAGTAAATTATGCTTTATATTTGATGATTTATTCTTAAAAAACATATTTTTATTGTGGGTTGTGAGCATGTTTAAAATTTTATTATAAAACATAATGAAATTAAATCTGGTAAAATGGATCCTATTTTTTTAATAATAATAATCAATATAATCTAAAATTTTCATCTTAATTCTTCATTATAATGAATAGTAAAATCTGTATAATTGTATTACTTTAGTCAATGTTAAAACGTGTTAACCAGGAGGATAATCGAACATATAAGGGAATTATTTACACACAACTCTATCTAATTATAACTAAATCAATATATTTAAACCATATAAAATTATAACATAAAATTCCAAATGATTTTTTCAATATTTCCATGAATGTGATCTTATAGTATTGAAATCTTTTGAGAAATTTCATATGTATACTTCCCCCCACATATGATAGGGAACTTATTCTCATTTGTTATTCATTCTATTTGAATATAATATCATAAAAAATTCCTACTCTAATAAATTACTAGTATCATCAATTCAACATATGTCAGTTTTTATTCTCTTAAGACCAGTCTTTCCAAGCATATGATGAAATCCAAATGAGGTCTCTCATAGAAAAGATATACATCTTAACCAAGCTCTTTCAATTTTAATTTATTCTTATAATTCCTATAAAAATGTTTTAACTATAAAATAATATTAATTTAGTATCATAAATATTATTATATGTCATTATGATGATGGTAAACCCATTTACCACCTCTTCTCAATCAAATAGAAGATAAAAGTATCACTCGTTCATATGCGTGTACTGGGACCTCCATGTAGTGATGCAATTAATTTTCCAAAACATCTATAATGGATATTATTATGATAGATTTTGTTTTTATCATTAAAAATTATGTTAAAATAATAATTATTTAGGTTTTAATTATTATTTACCTTTCTTTTGTTCTATATATCAATAAAATGGAAACATCACTTATGTGTTTGTACAAACTACCATCTCCAGGTAGTGATGTACTTAATTTTACCTAAACAATTTATATGAATTGTAATAAATATTAATATAATGAATATATATTATATTTATATCATTAATAAAATTATTATAATGATGGTACCATGAATTATATGTTTGTGCCATAAACACTAAACAAAAAAAACATGAAAAATGAAGCAATTGGCAACTGAAATGATGATGATAAAGAATGATTTTAAATGAACATGGGATAAGATGTTATAAATAAAATATACATATTATTGTAGGTATTATTATAATTTTTATATATAATTAAAATAAAATTTAAATTTATTATATTTGTGGTTGGAGCACTTATGATGAAAGATGAACTTGAGGTAAGGGTTTCATGTAGTAATCTATTTTCTTACCATGATTGTATATATATATATAATGATGAAACTGTATTATATTTCTCTTTAAAATATTATTATTTTTACATATATTTATTTCTATAGATTATATGTTCTTCCTTTCATTTTAAATGCTTTAATAACTCAAGTGATAAAATGCACAATTTTAAGGAAATACTGGAATGTTTTTCACTTTGGTCAAGAATCCATTCATCCATGTAAATATTTTATTTAAAATGTTTTCATGATTTTTTTAATATAATACAAATAATATAAAAATCTTTTGTGGATGTTTTTTTATTTCCTTACCATGTTTTAAAAAAAACATTACTCTCATTTTTCTAATGTGGTAGTTTCTACATTTTATATAAAATGTGAAATTGATTTTTGTTTTAAAAAACTCTTAATGAATAGATACCCCACCATTGTGAATAATATTTCATTAAAATATTACATTATGTGTTTCCTTTATTATTTTTAATTAAAGTGTTTTCATTGATATTTTCATAAAAAATTATTTTAAAATATTGATTTCAAATAAAAATGTTATTTTCTTTAAGAAGTGTTCTAGTGATCTTTTGAAGGTATTTTTATTTATTAAAAAATACTTTGATTTTGATTACAAATTATCGGGGATATGAACTAATGATACCATCTATATTCTATATCCAAATTATCTATGATTATAATGATGTAAAATTTAAAAAACTTGTATCCTTTCTATGTGTTATGGTTGTATAATATGATTAATGGTTAATGATGTTGTGAAAAACATTTTTATGGGTTTTATTATGTGATTATTCCAACCAAAATTATATATCCTGACAATAAATTAGTTATAGAAGGATATCTAATGAGATAAAATATATTGTAGTAGGGAGTTAACCATGTTCTTCATGGGAATTATCTGATAATATAGTCTTGTGAGTGAAGTATGACTAAGGAAACAGTGGAATGAGTGGTAAGCCCAATCCACTCTGATAATATTAGAATTAAAAATTGACTATGGAAATCATTTTATTTTCTTATATGTAATGAAAAAACCTATATTTTATGATTTTGATATGTTTTTCATGGATTTTTATTAATTTTTATGGTTTCGAACTCTTATTTATTACATATTTTTGTTAATAATACTTTATTCCCTGTATCCCGATTATAATATATGAATTGATGGGTATGAATTTCTAATATTAATCATAGGTTCTAATACCATTATTTTCATATTATGATCACTTATGATAATTTATTGAAATATCTCATGTTTACCCTTACCTTGAATAAAATCCCACCCATTATTTTGATTCCATTCCATAGGTTGTAGGGAAATGTTTAAATTATTTTATTTCTAAGAAGGGTGGTTGTTGTGATGAACTAATTAGGAAAGGGTAAATATAATTTATATATTGATTGTTTTTTCATCCATGTTCTCAAATACACTAAAAAATAAATTTCTAGAATAGATCATATTGATATATAGGGGATATTTATTAAAATAATATTTTTTATTTATATATGGAAATTATGTTTCACTATACCAACCATGTGAAAAAACTCTACTACAACTGAAAAAAATAATTGTTTTCACATGGTATTTTCCTACCATCCACTCACCCTAAAACAAATAAAAAATTAGGTTTTTCTAATTTTTTTAAAAGGATTAAAAACTCATTGAAAAAAAAATTATTCATTAAAATACTCTGGATAATCAAGGACAAATTATGACACTCAAGTACTTCTATTTTAATGTTTCAACCTCTTCCATGATGTATTCTCCCACATGAATCTATTCTAAAATTATGGGTACTAAATTTTCATCCAAAACATATTAGGAATAAATTATTTGTTAAATATTTATGAGATCAAAATAAGATGAATATACACCTAAATTTTCTCTTTTAATATTATTATATTATAGTTTTGTCTCTTAATGCACAATCAATGGAAATTGTTGTACTTTAATTTCAAGTATAATCTTATCCTTTATATTGTCTTCTTATTTTTCATATATATTATTTAGGGGTATGGTTGGATAAGTCATATAATAAATATCAACCTAATAAGTCATAGAGGGAGACTCATATCGTGAAACGTGAAAGGAAATGTATTTCGATAAATAGTAAAATCACTTAATAGGCTATTCCAATGGGTATAGATCTTAATTTATTTCCTTTGGATTGAATTCTATGGGTTGTCTTAGGGATAGATTTTAGTTTATTTTTTCCACCACCATAATGTCTACATATTCTAATAACATTTTATTTAGTTTCTCATCCTCTTCTTATTCATGTCATTGCTAAATGTTTTCATGGATTTTGGTAGATATAATTCTTATCATTTCCTATAATTCTCCTATCATTGAATTTTTCTCCCCATGTTTTAATCAAATTACTTGAAACTTATGAAAATAATTTTCATTTCATCATCTATTGGTTTATCTTTATCATTTTTTAATGGGGGAATATGAATTTACTGTAGATTTTTTTCATTTCTATAGTACAATCCTTTCACCCATCAAGGACTATAAACCTTATGATGTTGGTTCTACTCCATCTATAAGACGATCTATTTAGGTTTATGTGGGAATAGGTAGTGGTTTGTGGGGTAACATTTTTCCATGAATGAATTTCTTACCACAATAGTTAACTCTTCAACTTCATTTGAGCAGATTTAAAATTAGCGAACTATTAGAGATGAATAATCATTTAATAAAATTTATTATTTTCTAGTGAAAACAAAAATAAAAATTCTATAAAATTAAGACAAAGATTATTTAAATAGTGATAATACCTTGAAATAGTACCGGATTGTTAAAGAGGTTTTCATGGGTCTCAGATCAAATAATATTTATAAACTCTTAGAATATAGATTAGTGGCTGACCATGGACATCCCACATCAGGAGTAACATTTAGAAGTTTCAATGTAGTAATTTATTAATATTTATTATAATTTATTAATATTTGATTAAAAATATGATAATTGAAAATGAAATGGGGTACAGAAAGAAAAAAAATAAAATTGAAAATGAGAGTTTATGGGAAAGGGAATATATCTTATGGTTTTCTTGCATACTAAATTTTTATCCATTTTTATTGTTTTAATAAAAAATTTAGTTCCATAATAACCAAGGATAAATTAAATATCCCTAACTAAATTAAGGAACAAAAACATTAATTGGATACCAATATCAACATATCAATATCAGCTCCTTCATATTAGAAAAATGACATACATACCCTAGACTAAGCATAAGACCAATTCCAACTCATTCCCAACATAAAATATTTTTCACCTCACCCACATAATTACAATCAATATGAGTTTGGGAATTTAAATAGATAGGAAATTATTTGTTAAGGGATAAATTATAACTATAAATTTTTTCAATGAATATTGGATCCCACATCACCAACAACGCACATGCCTTCTATCACATAAAAATGAAATAAACAATAAGACATTGATAAACATAGATTTGGGAGAACCTTAAACTATCATTGGAGATAAAAACCTATAGTAAGACACTTTATAACTAGGGATCATTATAGAGGTATTTATTTGGATGGAAAATATATACATAAAATAAAAAAAATAGTAACTACAAATTCATTCAAAAATAACAAATATGATAACCTATATTTTTCATATGGATGATGAACCACTATGGATATACTCAAATCCTAAGACTGAGAGTCCATAAAATAGTGTATGATATCCAATTTTATACACACATGGACATTATTTAAATTCCACAACATTATCTTAACAATTGGATTTGATGTTTCCACATTGATAACATGAGTTATGTGATGATTCCTTATCGATATCATTATTAATTCATCTCTTTTATTATTCCAATGTATTTTAACATTACATGATCATAGTTTTTCTACTATTATGATTAATGATATAATTAATTTTATATATAATTGTTATAAACTTTTATAATATGAAAGTATGAGAATATTTCATTGGTCATAAATTTCATCCATGTCAACCATAAGTATCGCTGAAAGATCCAAAATACTTCATTGTTCTTCTAAAAGGTTTATTAGTTTCCTAGGGACTCACATTCTATAGTTTGATAGATTCACATGATTTCATGAATTTGGGTTTAGTTTGATGATGCGGAGAATGAGAAATGTATTGAGGGTTTCTCTGCCTATGTGAGAATCACTAGAAATGATGTAATAAATCGAAGACAACAACTAGATTAGTGGTATCAATATATCATAAAATAAAGTGGTTATGTCATTGGAGTGGTCATGAAAAATGGGATTCCATTAGATTTTATAACTGATAGATTAGAAGAAAACCACTTAACTAGTTTGAAATATCTTTATTCATATTCATGTTATTATTTATTCTTCAATAGGTTCACCTTAATCTAACATAGACATTCTAATCTTTTATTTAAACAAACACAACTAAATTCCATTCAGGTTTCTCATATACAGTAGTGACCATATAGAGTTTCTACTATGTGATCTCATTATCATGAGGTTTAATCATATATATATAGATGATACAGATTTCGTACAATGTACTAAGTGTTTAAATTTAATAATGTGTAGTATGTTTATCCTATGAACATTATTCAACTTGATCTACACATATGAAGTGACATAGATATATAGATTTTATTATATAGAGACTTCCATAATATTATGTTATTATATAGAAATTAAAATATCATGTCAGTAATCTCCATCCATAAAAAAAATAACATTCCTATATAAATTCAAAAATAAAAGTCAATGTATAGATATTTCCAAAATAATATCAAAATGAAAAGGTCAAATAAAATCATGAATTAAATAAAATCTATATTAATTACAAAATTTTTTAAAAATCTATTAGTTAACCAAAATACATATTTTTTTTGGGAATTTAATATAATTAAATTTATATAAATATATTGAAAATTAGGTTTTCATCTATCCACTATCACCAAAAAATTTATTCCTTCGATTAGGTGAAATTGGTAAACTGGTCATGAAATTCATCATGATTTCATCCCACTAACATCTGGGAATATGAACAAGAAGATTTATTGATGTATTTGTTTAATTTTTTCCCTTTACTAGAAAACGTGATGATCATTTAATGATGAAACCCATAATTAAATTTCTTATTACATGTCATAAAAAAGATATAAATATCATGACACATCATTGTGTTGCTAAGGTAAACCAACTACCTAGAAGAATACTTCCACTTCTTTACCCCATCTCATATTTATGTCAGATAAAAAAAATCAACATTTATACATAGAAATGACTTAGAATATTTGATCTATCTATCATATATATACCCACTATCATGTTTCTCTCAAATAATGACATAGTTATGATAAATATTTTATGGCTTCTTGATATAATTAATAATATATGATAAAATACCAATGTTGAATATTTTTATGCTACTTTGATCCTTCACCACATTGATATTATTCTCTTCCATAAGAAACATAAATTAAAAAACCTCTTTAGTCACCAATATTTCTTTTCAGTGAGCTTTCTAGATGAAGGAATTATCAATGAAATTTCCCTAACCATGAGTGTATTTGACCTCGATATCAAATTAATAAAGGTATTGTACCAAATAAAGTTGTTGATACTTAACTGTCACTATGAGAATTTATATCTTAGGATATTATGGCCTATAAATGCTCCAAATAACTCTTAAAAGAGAAAATGACATAAGAAATTTTCATATTTAATAATATCAGTTTATTCTTGGTTAGGTGTAGAATAATTCCATTTGTAATGATAGAGATTCTGGGAACCATATACTATCACTTATTTATTTTTTAAATTAATGTAGTTAAGATTAATAAATAAAGAAACACAATACACCTCAAAACATTCAATTAGATGAAGTAGTATAAGAATAAATATGGGTCTTTATTAATTTTAAATTCTTTATATATGATTCCAATTGGTTCTAAATACTTTAATTTAAAACCATTATTCATTAGATTAGTCATAATATAAGATATTCAGGAAAACATAAATTATGAGCTATTAATATCCAATGAATCTATGAAATATATTGATAAAAAATACAATATATTAAAATTTCACGGTCATAATGGATGGTACATTTTCCAAGACTATTGAAATACTAACTTCTGATATCACATTCCCATGGAATATTTTATCCTTGATCTAGAGAGTTTATTTAAATAGAATAGTATATAGTTTATGTTCATTTATTCTATCAAATAAAACAGATAGATTTTTTTCATAATAATTTCTAGATTTAGAAAAAACTAATATATCATTGAGAAAGAACATATTATCTGAACCTTTTTAAGGATGATTTATATTATATATTAAATACATAAACCCATAATGAGCACTAGTCATCCCAAAATACAACTTATGAAATCTTGATCAGTGTCCAATCTAAGATAGTAGATGTTATCTATAACTTATTAGAGAGATTTTGAAATAAGTGAAAATATTAAAAATTATTGATTGTAACATGATTCAAACTTTTATAATCAATATAATAGCACAGATTTCCATAGCCTTTTTTTTAAAGAATTACTAGAAAAATAGATGGAAAAGTTCTCAACCTAATTGATCTGAAAGCCTTTATCTCCTACAAAATAATTTAAAATCCCCTTGATTTTTTATTTATATATGGTATGAGAAAATTATGATAAATTAGGTGTATAGAAAAAAAAAATTATAGTGAAATCCACCTTCCACTTTGATGATTTCCTGGAAAAATCATCTAGCAAAACATTTAGGTCAATATCCACTACTAGAGGTAATTCCTAATACTTTATAGCTTCCAATATTCTAAGGAGTAGGCTATCCATTTAAAATGATATCAAATATACATGTCCATAATTGAGTCTAACATGTTTGACTTCATAATCTAATTTTCCATGATGCATGACAGATATATACACTAAATGGATGACTATAATGTAGTATTTTATATCACATTATAGTCTAAATTTATGTTAATGGAAGCATAATACGAGGAAATATGATGTAGTTACACTTCATGTATAGTATCATGATGTACAATAATCAATGGGTTTGAGACAATTTTCTAACCCAATTTTCATTATAATTTAAAATCATCATGTTATGATTATTACTAGGAGTTTTATTTCATAACATAAATGTTTAAATACTAAAAATTCATAAATACGATTCCGGAAAAATTTCATCAATATTGATATTTTCAAGAATTTGATAAAAAATAACTAAATATAGGATGGATATTTGGAGATTCTTGATACCTCTATAATCTATTATTAATCACCATAATTATAGGTCAATTATATTATTTAGAAATATTGTTCCAAACTATTCCAATCTAAGATCATTAATAGGACTTTATTCTTTAATTACATTGATCTAAAGGTTTAAGAAAATAGTTTCATAAGAGTTGTCCTACCTTAGTATCATGTGATTCTAATGTTCTAAAAATACCTTTATAAGATGTTTTATTTCATCCACATCTTAGTGATATCAATAAAATTATTTCAAAATTATTCCATAATATTAGGATTAATAGGAGCAAGGAATGCTTTTCATACCATTCCTTTTTTATTATTTTCAAAAAAGGGATATATTATAGGATTTATGATGTTTTATTATTGTTATTATAGTACATTTTTGATGTTATATATCCTTATGAATCCTTTCATTATTATTGAATCCAATATTTAAATAAATGTTTTAAAATTAAAATAGATAATGAAACTGAAATGAAATGATTTCCACATTAGACAATTTTCTCAAATCCAAAATATACTATATTTATACCCAATAATTCATGATGTAAGAATAATCCTTCTAAAAATAGTGGTTGAAGTTCTTTATCCTGATAGAACATTGTATAATGTTTGAAAATCTGTAAAGTTTGTAAATTCAATGAAATCAAGGTGATAAAAAACATCAGAAGAAAATTCATTATATTTAGTTTAAATAAATTATGATATGGTGGGATTTAAAATGATAACAAACTTGGAATAAAAAAATTACAATCCCATTCATAGATATATCAAAAAAATGAAACCCCTATAAGATAAAAAATTAATTATAGTAAGAACATCCAAAAACACCATGATTGAAATGAATTGGAAAACCAAAATAGTGATGGAATTCCCTATTTTTTAAATATATAAAACCATATTGAGGTGTATGTAATTTTTAAAGATATTTTAGTAAAAATAAGTTTTTCATTATGATTTAAAAACTAACATAAACATTGGACCGAATGGACCATGCCAAATTAAATGGAGGATTTAATAACAACTCGAACTCTAGAACCTAAATCCAGTAATATTACATTATTGGATTCTAATAAAAGAGTTTCCACAATATCCAATATATTAGCAGTGTTCTAAAACTAGATATATGCATACATTAAATTTGTACACATAAGATGCCACATGAACACATTATGTTAATGTTGTTATCCCTTCCATAATAACACTGAAAATTCAACATTGTTCTCTTCTATGATTTCATGGGAATGGAAAACAAACAGGGTTAATTTCAAATGCATAGTAAGTGGTAGAATATATCTAAAACCATAATAATATAAAATTTTTACAAGTGATGTTATAAGAAAATATAAAAAACAAAATTCTATATTCAAGTAAAAATGAGAGAATAATATTTCAACTGAAAGAAATAAAAATAAATTGACTACATAAATCACAATACATGGTTCCTTAGAAATGGAATGCATAATTTTAGACAAATTATTCCACAATATAAGTTAAAACATCATGATCTTACTCTAAATGAAACATCTTATTTTGGGAGTGCCTACATGAAAATACAAGAACATATTTTTCTCCTGTGAACTATCAAAGAAAAAAGGGGATATATAATTTCAGACCCCACTAGTAAATTGTTTAAGTCTAATGCATTCGTCATATGAGAAAATAACTAATAGTAAACAATACACTTTTCCAACAATAATCTATATTCAAATAAAAATATATGAGAACCCAATATGTTTCCTAATGTTATAAATGGTATAAAATAATAATAACTCATCTGAAGATATAATATTTATGGTTAAACAACAAATAGTCAACTTTCAAATAGTCATATGTATTATAAAAATGACAGACTAAATGCCAACATTTTTTCTCATATCTCTAAAAGGGACAACATTATCATAACCCATCCCAATAGATAATGTGGGTAGTTAAACAACACATAATAAACATAAAATATATGGGGTATTATAAATTTAAATTTAAGTAAACTTATCAACAAAATGAAAATAATACTTTGTTTAAGGGTACATTCATTGTGTCGAGTTATCAATAGAATATACTAATTTTATTCAAAATTGTTCACTATATGGGGAAATCCTTCATCATAATTAATAAAGTGTATTTGAACTTCCAAAATCATATCACAAAAGAGTTTATAGCATGGTATTCATTCTTATACCCACTCACCATGCATCAGGGTGATGGTTGAGTAAATGATTCCTAATACCATTTTTAGGCTGATTAACCCACGGTGCATCTACTCCACAATTGCAAGTACATTCTAGTATCCAGGATGGAATGCATTTTATAGGGAGACTATATACTCTTTACATTCCAAAAAATTAATATTTTTAGGTATTATGTTTATATGGGAAAGGATTTAATGAAATGAAATATCATTTTCAATATATCGAATGGGTGAAAATTCCTTCTAATTACAATCATGAGGTCATGATAATAAATGTTTACAATTTGATATGAAAGGAGTTGAATGAGGCCCATATGGTGGAATAATAAGGGAATATGAAAAGTATATAATTATTGAAGTTAATTAATATATAAATACAAATATATATATAATTATAGGTAACACACATAAATTACAATAACCCAAATATGTGTAAATTTTATTATAATAAAATAATTTCAATTAAAATCGAATATGATAGATTAGAGATCCTTACATTGATGAGTGGATTATTAAATATTTGGAGGAATTTTTATAAGCTAAAGAACTCCTTGAGAGGGATTTAGAGAGGGGTAGGGAAAGGAAAATCAAGATTAATGCCTTTGGTGTGGAGTAAAATGAGATAATTAGTGGGAGTGAGCTCATTTTATAGGTGAAAAAGGGGCATTTCCATGGAAACTATAGTTTGGTAAAGGGAAATAATAGAATCACAATAGTGTTAGGTGGGTTTGGTGAGTTAGTTTGATTATGTGGAGAAATGGTAGGTGAGAAGTGTGTGTTTGAAATTCAACTTAACAAGGTTTCTAGATGTTGTACGTGACTTTTAATTATTAATAATCAAGATACCTCATATAAAATTTTACCCACATTAATGTTGACTAAAACATAACAATGGTTATATTTTATTATTAAAAATTTAGAACTACCTTTTTATCAAATTATGATATGAGGAATCATAATTTCGGATCAATTTAATCTAATTAAATTTATATACATATAATAAAATTAAATTTGAATTTAAAATATAATATAATGGGAACGGTGAATTTATTGAAAAAATCCTTCATATATTTTGTTTCTTCCTTATTTTCAATAATTATTATTTTAATAACTATGTTTTTTACTTGTTTAAACAACATATTAGAGTCATAATTAAATTTATATTAATATAATTTATTTAGATATAAATTATTTAACTCTTATAAAATAAATTTATTGAAAACAACAATTTTACTTTTATTGATGTAATAAATTTTAAAACTTTGTAATTTACATCCATTGCCTAAAAATAAAATCTGAATAGATATATAATTTTTACTTACTGCTTATAAATATAAATTATTTTTTATAATATAAATAAAATGTTTTTGGAAAATTAAATATACCATTAGCATGTATACATTCTATTTTTTTAGAAAAAAACATTTTTACACCAGAAAATTGTACTTAGGATAAAATTCTCAGTGCCTATGATTCGTATGATATTAATTGATTTTTTATAAATAAAATAAAATCTATGTGGCTTCCTAAACTGAATTTTAACAATACAATATTTAATAAAAAGAAAAGACCCAAAAAAATTATTTTATTGGAAAACATTACTTTTTCCATAAAATGTTAAACATAGTTTTTATAATTAAAGAATATTATTTAAAAAAATATAATTGTAATACTCCAAAACATATTTGACTATTTAAAAATTTCTATAACTTTATTGCTCTTTTTTATTTAATAAAAAGTTATAGTGTTAGAAAAGACATGATTTTTCACTATACACATAAAAATGAGATATTTTGGGAAAATCCCAAAATTTAATCTTATTATAATACTGTTAGGTCCACTAGGCTAGATACCTAGGGGATGAATCAGGGTATGAAAAATTAAAACAACTGCCCCTTTTGATCTTGTTTTTTTTTTAGACAAAAACCTCTTCTCGCTCTCTCTATCATGTTGCAGAGTATAAAATAATCATAAATCATGCACACAACACAATAATTTTACTTGGTTGATATAAGGTCCCTGCCTTAAAACGTTACGTAATCTTGAAATTTAAACAAGACCATACATTATTACACATTAAGGATATTTTAGAGTTTATATTTCTATATAATTAGGATATCATACATACATAACATACCTCAATAATATAATAGGATACTACTGAAAATAGTTTCCATTTTTTTCAAAATATAAAACATTAAAACATAAAGCATGATTTCTTTGACAACACTCCATATCAAACATCACAAATACATTCTTTCCCTTTTCTTCCTTAAGTCCTATGAAAAAAAATTAAAACATGGGATGAGTATAAAACATTGTAAGGGATATAAGGATAGAAAGTGTTAGTCAAGTGATAACATAAAAACCAATAAAACCCATAATAATAAAAACTCAGATGCATAAAAACATCATGTAGTTTCCTTGGGACATATATACCATATCACTTTTACATTCACCCTTATAGATGGTATAACCCTTTAGTCAACCTCCATCTCTAGAGTACCCAATGCTTTAGAGAGCTATAATGGTGCTCACCCAGCATATCTTGAGCTATAATGGGCTCAACCCAACATTTCTTGAGCTATAAAGGGGCTCATCCCAAAAAATATTGAGCTATAATGGGATCAACCCATCATAAATAATTTACAAGGAACATATCATGGTAATAAAGTATCTTTAAATCAAGAGAAACTACTCATTCCATACACATAAGAAAAAAATAATCCTTTTGAAATTTATTAAAGAGTTTTAAAAGGATTTTAAAAGGAATGTCCTTTAAAATATGATTGGAGTTATAAATAATAGAATTGAAAGGATATGTGAATAAACTATAAATATAAATTATACAACATAATATAAACAAAAATTCATCAGACCAATAATCTTAAAACCACATAATTAATAAAGAAGAAGGTTATCCCAAAGAATTAAAATTGGGTTAATAATTCCCTTACCTCGGGTTATTCTTAGTTCAAATGTGTTTAAAACTATTGTATAATGGTTAAAATAGTGTTATTAAGATCTTACAGAAACATATCCATATGTATAATATCTTATATGATCGTTTCATTACATCATTACCCACATTATTTGTTAGTATTTTGTTCCTTGCATTGTTTCGGGGTGTTTTCTTTACATGTTTTCCCTGATTGGTTCATGGTGAATATTATTATTAATTAGAAGTGAAACTTCTGAATTTGAATGGAAATGTATTTAAATATTTCCAGCACCATAATTTATACCATTTATCATTTTGATGTTTGATATGAGGATGATTCATAAGTTAAAACCTTAATGATGTTCGTTTAGATCATTTTATTGGTTCTTTGATAATAACGACCTCATTTTGTCATATAAAATAAAACCATGAGTAAAGAAGAATTAAAGAACCAAGGATGAAACATTATAAATATATTATAACTTGTTTCACCCATAAAAATGGTTTCATTGCCAGACTTGAAATAATTAATCCAAATTGAAATCACATCGTCCACGATGTCGGTAATTCGACACATCACAGACAATGTCTTTATTCCTTCAAAAAGTGTGAGAGGAGAAGAATAATGATTATGAATTTTTCATGAACATGAGAACATAAAAAATATACATGATTTTAGGAACATTCATTCTTCTTGGGTAAGAGGATATGTGGAATGAATAAGAAAATAATTGAACTCAAAATAAAAGATTAATTGAGAAATCCCTTATAAATATTTGGTAGCCCAACGGCTATGCAACATGGTTTTAGAAAATATTAAAAATTGGGGGACAAGGGTCACCCATATGTAAATGAATCATAATAAAAAATATATCTAGAGTAAGAAGGAAGGAAGAACATGGTATGGATTCTTGAGCTCTATACCACATAAAAGAGAAATTGAATTGAAAATGAAAGCAATTGAGAGTTTTCTTACCTTGTAGAGTAACTCCTAGAACATGAAGGTTGAGACCTTGGGTGATAGAGGAAACCTTGGGAGGAATAATGTGGAGTTAATGTGGACAAATATTCATTGAGGAGGAATTTTTAATGAATTTAATAGAGTAATGAGTTGGTATTTATAGGAAAAGTGAGGGAATATTTTAATAATTTCTAAGGGACACCTCATTAGTGGTATTTTCAAAACCATGGGCTTGCCAAGGGTATTTGCCCATGGTATTGGCCACATGGTACACATCATAAGATATTTTACTGTACATAAGTCAACTAGATTTATTAAATCATTATTACATCATTTATGTTGTCATTAAACACACCAAAACTCAAAACTGTGTTTTTACTATTCACAAAAAATTCTACTGTTTCAGAAAAATACCAAATATTCACCCTAACAATTTCTCAACATTCAGAATTAAACAATGAAATCCATTTTTTGAAAATTAGTTTCTAAATATTATTAATTTAATTTTTAAAGAAAACGATACTTAATTCAAAATTAAGAATTTTAAAACTATAACTACTTTTATATCCCATTGAAAAATTAACCAAGATGTTATTATCTTAAAGACTTAAGAAAATAAAAGAATAATAAAACCTAATATTAATTAGGTCCATAATACTATTCATATTACTATTCATGAGGGTGTGTTACTATTCACCAAAAACACAAGTTCGTTCTATCAGACTCTAAATAACTTACTGAACACAAAAGCAGATGACCTTTTTTGAATTTCAAAACATAGAAGAAACAAAATTATGTTTAAAGACAAGTTATAAATATCTACTTAAAACAAAGTTTCATGGAATTAAATTTATTTTAAAAAACCTTGGAGTGTTACATTATCCCCAACTTATGGGAATTTCATCCACAAAATATTATTTATACATTAAATATGTGAGGGTACCTTTTCCTCATAGCATTTTCAGATCCCCATGTTTCTTCTTCGATCATGTGGTTTCTCCAAAAATCCTTTACCTGGTGGATTACCTTATTCTACAATATTTGTTCCCTGTGATCAAGAATCATAACTAGTTTCTATTCATATGAAAGGTTCTCTTCCAGTTGAACTGCTTATGGGCTCAAGACATGTGATGAATCTGGCACATATATTCTCAATATAAAAACATGAAAGTCATTGTGTACCTAAGACAAACTCGGAGGCAAATCTACTCAGTATGCAACTAGTACAACTTTCTCTAGGATTTCAAAAGGATCGATGAATCGAGGGATAAGATTCCCTTTCTTACCAAAACACATCAAACTTTTCGAAGAAGAGATTTTAATTAAAACATGGTCACCTACCTCTAAAGGGAAGTCTTTCCTTCTATTATCTGAATAACATTTCTTCCTACTCTGAGTTGTCCTCATGTGATGCCAGATCATCTTCACTTTCTCAGCGACTTCCTCTACTAATTTTGGTCCCATCAACTTCCTTTCCCTGACTTCATCCCAAAACGCTGGAGTCCAATACTGCTTTCCATACAATGCCTTAAAAGGTGTCATCTTTATACTAGAATGAAAACTGTTATTATAAGAAAACTCAACTAAATAAAGGTGATGATCCCAATATCCCTGGTAGTCCTTTGAACAAGCTCGAAGAATATCCTCCAATGTCTAAATCATTCATTTTAACTGTCCATCTATTTGAGGATGAAAATCTATACTAAAATTTAATTCTGTTCCCATCAACATCTGAAGCCCCTTCCAAAAGTTATAAGTGAACATGGTATCCTGTTCAGATACTATGGAAAAAGAAACACCATGTAACCTAACAATCACTTTGAGGTATAATTGAGAAAGCTGATCCAACAACATTTTATCTCGAATAGAAAAGACATGTGCAGATTTTTTCATCTGATCGAAAACAACCAAAATCATAATGTTACCTCAAAAAGTCATAGGTAGTCCCACCATGAATTCCATTCATATATTCTCACATTTCCACTCTGGCACTTCCAAAGGTTGTAGCATCCCATTTGGTAACTGCCACTCTACTTTAACCTATTGATATGTCAAACATTTTACAGAAAAACAGCAATATCCATTTTCATTCCATCCCACAAATAATAATCTCGAAGGTCTTTATACATATTAGTACTACCGAAATGAACTGAAAATGGTTTACTATGAGCTTCAAATAACAAATATATCTTTAATAAGGAATCACAAGGCACACAAAACCTTCTTCCAAATCTTAACACACAATCTCTATCAAGGTTAAATTCTGGAAGCTTACCCATTTTAACCAATTCTACCTTTTTTGTAGCTCACAGTCTTCCTACTATGCTCGCTTAATTCTGTCTGATAATGATGAATGCACTGAAACCTAAAAAAAGATTTATTCCCTACACCAACAACTTCTATGCCAAGATTCATCAAATCATTAATCAAGGGATCATGTTCCAAACGTAACATGGTTAATGATACATGACGTTTTCGACTCAAGGCATATGCCACTTTGTTTTATTTTCCTGGATGGTAATTGATTGTACAATCATAATCCTTTAACAGTTCAAGCCATCTTATATTCCTCATGTTTATTTCCTTCTGAGTGAATATATACATTATATTTTTATGGTCAGTATATATTTTACATTTTGATCTGTATAAATGATGTCTCCAAATTTTTAAAGAAAAAACCACAGCTTCCAATTCCAAATCATGTGGGGGATAGTTTAACTCATGAGGTTTATGTTGTCTTGAATCATAATCAATTACCTTATCATTCTTCATAAAAAAACAATTCCCTTCAACAAAGCATCACTATAGAAGACAAATTCACCATTTTGGGAAGGCAAGGCCAAAACTGGAGCATTCACCAATCACTTCTTCAGTTCCTGAAAAAAAAAATCACATTCTTCAATCCAAACAAATTTAATCCCTTTCTGTGTTCACTTAGTTAGCGGGATAGATAACAGTGTAATGTTTTTAAAAAACTATCGGTACTAACTTATTAATCCAAGAAAACTACGAATATATGTATCATTTGTAGGTCTTGGACATTCATCAACCACTTTTTCGTATGATCAACTATTATACTATCCTTATTTAAAATGTGCCCAAGAAAAGTAATCTATTGTAACCAAAAATAGCACCTTCTGAATTTTCCATACAATTTATTTTCTTTTAAGGTTTGAAAAATAACCCTTAGAGGTTTTTCATTCACCTCTTTACATTCTAGAATATACCATAATGTCATCAATAAATACAACCACAAATTTATCTAAGAGCTCATTAAATATTCTATTCCTAAGAACTATTAATACAATAAGTTCATTAGTTAACCCAAAAATAATAACTACACATTCATAATGACCATATCTGTTAAGAAAATTAGTCTTCAGGATTTCTTCATCCTTTACTTTTAATTGATGCTACCACGAACTCAGGTAAACCATCAAAAAATACTGCACTCCCAGTATCTGATCAAACAAATCATCAATTTGAGGAAAATGATACTTGTTTATAACATTCATGTTATTCTAGGATCTATAATTGATGCAAAGTCTCACTAAACCATCTTTTTTCATAACAAAAAAGACAGGAGTGCCCCATGGTGAAGTGCTAGGTTGGATGTAGAGTTAATCTAATAATTCTTGCAACTAATTTTTTAATTATAGAAGTTCCATTTAGTTCATTTGATAAATAGGTTTAGAAATTTGATTAGAATCATGAAATAATCCAATTGTAAACTCAAACTCTCGATAAATAATAACACCAGGAAAATCCTTAGTGAAAATATCCAAGTATTCTTTTACCACTCGTATATCATTAATCTGGATAGTTCCCTTATCTTCAAAAATATGAGCAATATAACTCTAATTTCCATCCATTATCAATTTTATAGCTCATTGATATGTTATTAATGGTATGGGGTCCTTTTTATACACAAAATATAATTGTTTCTTAAAAAAACATATTTTTCTTTGTAATCTATTATAGCATGATAAAAAGGAAGCAAATCCATACCCAGAATAACAGCAAAGTCTACTAAAGGAAAAACACCAAAGTTTGCAGGTAAACTCTTTCCACATACAAGGATAGGAAGATTCTTATAATTTCTTTTTTCCACAATATTTCCTCTAGGTGTTTTTACCATGAGATCCGTATTCATTTAATGAGGTTGAATTGAAAATTTTTCCAAAAAAAATCTAAGAAATTAAGGAATGCGTAGACCCCAAATCAATAAAAACATTTGAGAAATCTATAAAAACAAGCATTGAACATGATTCCACCTATTTTGAAGAATAAACATTTGTTGAATTGGTTGAAGAATATTTTACCAAACACTTCTACTTTCAATCTATTTGATTCCCTGCTTGAGTAACTAGCTTCATACAAACATTAGAAAAATGACCCAATTTCTTAGAGTTAAAGCATCTCACCATTGACTTCTCATTAATTTCTGATAATTTTCCTTTCACTCACGAGACATGTGTCCAAACATTCCTCATAGGTATAATTTCAAAGAATTTCGAAGATATTAACCATGATGCATTTTACCACACTTTTCACAAGAAGGGAAATTCATTTTCTTACATCCAAACTACTTTGATGAGTTCTTCCCCATTGTATTCCAACCTGATCACTTTTTATTCTTTTCATCATGATGCACATATGTTTCAAAAAACTCCATCTCAACTTTTTTAGCACAACAAACAAGATTATCATAGATTTTAAACTCTCATGAGGAAAAATCTCTTTGTAAAAACGGTTTCAAACCAGAGTAAAATCTTTTAATTTTACTTTCAGGATATCGAGTAAAATCTGGTACATATATAGACAGACTTGTAAAATTGTCTTCATATACTTCCATATAATCATCATCATTCTGCATCAATTCCAATAATTATCTCTCCATTTTGAGTCGAACAGTTTTGGGAAAATATTTTTCTATAAAAGTACTCTTAAAATCATCACATTCAAGAATATAAATATCATCTCTTTATATCAAATTCCTAACATGAGACCACCATTGATCAGATTCACCTTCCAAATGATAAATGTATATTATTACCTTCTGATGTTATAAACACCCCATGACATCAAATATCTATTATATAGCATTGATCCATCCTTCATCTATTACTAGATCTATTGTTCCACTGAATTTTGGTGGATGTTGCCTCATAAAATGCTCCACAAAAGACATGGTTCTTCGTGGTTTATCATGTTCCTCTCTATAATGGAAACCACCCCCATTTGTTACTTGATTCACTTGAGCCATTGCTTCCACAAACTACTTGGTTCTAATTCCCACCATTTCGGGATGCATCATTACTTCATTTTTTTATTATAATCCCAAAACACTTTTACGGATAAAGTGAGAAACCCAAAGAGAAAACAAAATTGTTAAAATAAAACATGAACCTATTGGCACTATTATCCTTTAAGATTTTCCAAGAAAAAGAATTTACTTGTGATGATGGATCACCCTTTATAAGATCTTAAAATCAGCGCACCAGGAGATCCCAGGCTTGCAAGTATTACTCTTGGTTGATTTTCCCCACCTTACAACCTCTTGATAGGGTACGATTTCTTTTTCAGGCTACAGATTCAGACAAAAAACATCCTCTTGGTGCCTTCCTACTTCAGCTTCCCTATTTATTCTGTGAAAAACCATTCTATAAGAACATAACTTAGATGAAGCAACATGGTAATCTTTAAATTATACGAAATTTAAAATTAATCATAGTGTTAAAAAAACCAGTTATGGTATTCTTTAAGTATCATCTGAACCCCTAAAGTTATCTAAACCATCCTTTGATACCAATTATAAGGACCTCACCTTAAAAAGTTACTTAATATTGAACATTAAACAAGACTATACATTATTAAACATTTAGGATTGTTTCTAGATTATATTTCTAGAGAATTAGGATATCTTACATACATAACATACCACAATCATATAAGAGGATACTACTAAAAACAATTTACATTTTTTGAAAAAATATAAAACATTAAAACATGGAGCATGATTTCTTTGACAACACTCCATATCAGACATCAGGAATCCCTTATTTCTCTTACACATCCTTAAATCTTGTGAAAAACATTTTAAAAACATTGGATGAGTATAAAACTCAGTAATGGATATTAGGATAGAAAGCATTAGTCAAGTGATAACATAAAATCCAATAAAACCCATAATAATAAAAACTCCTATGCATAAAAACAACATGTAGTTGCTTTGGGACATATTTACTATATCACTATTAAATTCACCGTAAAAAATGAAATAACCTTTTTTCAACTTCCATATCTGGAGTACCCAATGCTTTTGAGAGCTACAATGGTGCTCACCCGTTATATCTTGAGCTATAATGGGATCAACCCAACAAATCATGAGCTATATAGGGGTTATTCCCAACATATCATGATCTATAATGGGATCAACCCATCATAAATAATTTACAAGGAACATATAATGGTAATAAAGTATGTTGAAATCAAGAGAAACTACTCATTCTATAAACATAAGAAAAAAACAATCCTTTTGAAATTTATTAAAAAATATTTTAAAAGGATTTTAAAGGAATGTCCATTAAAATATAATTGGAGTCAAAATTAATAGAATTTTAATTAAATGTTTATACACTATAAATTCAAAATAATACAAAATAATATAAACAAAAATTTATCACACTGATAAACTTAATACAACATTATGAATAAAGACAAAGGTTAACCCAATGAATGGAAATTGGGTTAAGATTTCCCTTACCTCGGGTTCTTTTTTACTTAAAATGTGTTTAAAACTCCTCTATAATAGTTAAAATAGTGTTATTAATATCTTAAAAAAACATATTCATCTTTATAATATCTTATATGATCATTTCATTACATAATTTCACCCTTTATTTGTTTGTATTTTTTCCTTGCATTGTTTTGGGGTGTTTTCATTACATGTTTTCCATGATTGGTTCATAATGGATATTCTTGCCGATTGGAAGTGAAAATACAAAATTGGAATGGAAAGGTATTTAAATATTTCCAGCACCATAATTTATACCCTTTATCATTTTGATGTTTGATATGAAGATGATTCAAAAGTAAAAACATTAATGATGTTTGTTTAGATCATTTTAGTGGTTCTTTGATAATAATGGCCTCATTTTGTCTTATAAATTAATACTATGAGTAAAAAAGAATTCCAAAACCAAGGATAATACATAATAAATATATTATAACATGTTTCAACCATAAAAATGGTTTCATTACTTGACTAGAAATAATTAATACAAATTGAAATCACATCATCCACGATGTTGGTAATTCGTCACATCACAGACAATGTATTTATTCCTTGAATAAGTGGGAGATGAGTAGAAGAATGATGAAGAGTTTTCTATGAACTTGAAAGAATATAAATAATTTATAGATCATTCATTCTTATTGGGTTAGAGGATATGAGTAAATAATTAGAAACGAAATGAACTCAAAACAAAAGAATAATTGAGAAATCCCTTACAAAAATTCGGCAGCCTAACGACTATGCAACGTTGTTTTAGAAAATATTAAAAAGATATGGGACAAGGGTCACACATACAGAAATGAATCATAATAAATAATATATAAAGAATAAGAATTAATTAAGAACCTAGTATGGATTATTAGACTCTATACCACATAATAGAGAACTTGTATAGAAAAAGAAAGAAATTGAGAGTTTTCTTACCTTGTAAAGTAACTCCAAGAACTTCAAGGTTGGGACCTTTGGGGATTGAGGAAACTTTGGGAGGAATATTATAGAGGTAAGGAGGATAGAACTTCATTGAGGTAAAATTGGGAATGAATTTAATGAAGGAATGTATTGGTATTTACAACAAAAGTGAGGGAATATTTTAATAATTTCAAAGGGACACCTCATTAGTGGTATTTGCAAAACCATGGGATTTCCCATGGTATTGGCCACTTGGGACACCTCATAAGATATTTTACTATACAAAAGTCTAAAATATTTAATACATCATTATTACATCATTTATGATGTCATTAAACACACTGAAACTCAAAACAATATTTTTACTATTCACCAACAATTCAACTGTTTCAGAAAAATACCAAATATTCACTCTAACCATTTCTCAACGTGTAGAATTAGAAAATGAAATTAATTTTTATAAAATAATTTTCTAAATATTATTAATTTAATTTTTAAATAAAATCATACATAATTCAAAACTAACAATTTTAAAACTATAATTGCTTTTATGCCACATTGAAAAATTAACCAAGATGTTATTATATTTAATACTTAAGAAAATTAAATAATAATAAAATATACTATTCAATGGGGTCGTATTAATATTCATATTACTATTCATAAGGGTATGTTACTATTCAAAAAATACACAAGTTGGTTCCATCAGACTCTAAATAACTTACAGAACACAAAAGCAAATGACCGTTTTTTGAAATTCAAAACATATAAGCAACAAAATTATAATTAAAGACCAGTTATAAATATCTACTTAAAACATTTTTTTATGAATTTAAATTTATTTTTAAAAACCTTATGGTGTTACAATTCACCCTCATTATGCTACGTCTAAGAAGCATACACTGGCGATGTGCCAACGTACCAAATCCACTAAAAGTGCATTGTTGTTTACAACTTTTGAAGTGGTTCCACTGTCCCTCTTGCTTTACCACAACTCACAATTTGAGAACTCACTGCTCTCTAAACTGAAGTGAGCTCACTACTTTTTCATAAGATCCACTCATAGTTTATAGACCTATATGTATCTTTACTACCACTAAGGAATGCTTCCTCCACTGTTTGTAGATGATATATTGATGTCCAAATTTCATCCACTACTGAATACCCCTTTTCCCCTACCCACTGGGCAACAACCATTAGAAATACCTTCATAAAGAACCCAATTTTTTGAATCTTCTAATTTGGAAAATCTCAAACAAGTATTCGCAAATTCCTTGCCTCTTCGCGAAGCACACACCTTCACAGAGCTAACTGTCTCACGAAGCACACTTCCTCGCAGAACTCAGACCTTCCCAAAGCTCAAGTTTTCATGGAGCATAGGCTGTCACATAGCTTAAGTCATCGTAGAGTTACTTCCTTCTTGAATGTCACTAGGCCAATGCAAAACACACCTCTTTCACAGAGCTAGAGTAGCCTCCATAATGCTCATTATCTCACGAAGCACACTCCCTCTGCAAACCTCATTCACGATCTGAGAGAAAAAACAATTTTCTTGGAAAACTCCATACTCCTATCAAGGGGTTTGAGGCCTATTTATAAGAAATTTCACTAACCCAAAAACCATCAATGAGAATTTAGCACCACTCAACTCAAATCGTGAATCTTCGAAGTTTCTATTGAAATTATCTAGATATCGCAAAGCACACCCAAATTTTTTGAATCACGAATCTCGTCGTAATCATGGAGTGTTCCATCAATTCCTTCACATCTTCGCCATGAAGCTCCACTCACAATGCCCTTAGCTGTCGCAATGATCTTCAATGCTACTGTTTGTGAAGATTGTCGTAATCGCGTAGAACATTATCTACATTATTCATGTCTTCGTAAAATCCACATCAAGAATCACATCTTCGAATAAGTCAAGAATTTTCCATATATTTATGAGATCTTCAAGGAAATTGAAATTTCACGATGCTCACCAAATCCCAAATTTGGGACCCCAAAAATTTGGCAAATACTGGAGAACGACACAACCTTGTATCTGTTCTTTTGTACCCCCTTCAGATCTTCCCTTCCATTGTTATGGTTCATTGACAACATGGACTGTCAACAACATCTCTAGAACTCGAAAATTTACTAGGGAAATTTGCATTGTCAACAAACACAAACAACCCAAAAATGATACAATGTTACCTTGAGGGGTTTTTTCCTAACAAATACATTTATGAAGAGTTTCAATATGATTTTTTTTAAATTAAATTCTAAGATTACAAATTTAGAATTTTAAATATATTCATGAATAAATTATCATTAGAGGGAACATTGTGTGACAATACATGACATGATTTTTACAAGTTATAATAGGGTCTCAAGTATTTTATCTTTAAACTACATCAAAAAAAATTGATTGGTTTGTCTTGGTTTGAAGTGGATTTATAGGGTTATAAAACTTATAATGTTCATATTTTATAAATTTAGTTAATATATATATATATATTCATTAATTTACGAATAGAAAAAATTATAGATATAAAATGTCTATATGATGACCATTTGTAAAATCTATTTGAATGATACCAAAAAAAAATTGGTTGTTGATATGGTCAATGTTGTAAATAAAATAAATTATGTGATATATTTTTTTACAAAGTATAAAATACTTATTATTCAATATTAAAAGTGTTTATATAATATATCACATATGAAAAATGAAGGATTTTAAATTTTCACCATGTTAATGATATTATGAAAGGATTATATTTAATAAAAGTTAATTTTATACTTTTATTCATGTTTAAATTATAATGTGTCAATAATTTATTTCCAAATTGTTCATAATTATCTAACTCATGATTAATTATATGAATTAATATTTTATTTATTTATTATGATTCTTATTGAAATATCTAAAAAGATATATTAAATATTGCGATTTTCATTTTTTTGAGGATTTAAATTTCTTCTAAACTATTACACATTCATATAAGGAGTTTTATTCATTGTATACTAATTTATTTCGTTATTATCTATTGTGAATTTGTCTTGTATTAGGTTGAGATCTTGAATTATGAATTGAATTCTTGATATAAACATATCATTTATTATAATTATTATTGGATTGATGTCTCTCTTGTGTAAAGTATCTTATAGTAGATGGACATTCAATCAGACTAGTCATTGGCCAAGAGACTTATGCCTTTTTCAAGAAAAGTAGGGATTATCTATCACTCTAAGACTAATCACAATGGGATTATTGAATTTATATGATTTTAAAACAATACATGAAATGGTTTCATATAATGTATGTATATAATGAATCTAGATACTCATTAATTTTTTTCATTTAATTTGGTGTAGTAAAATAATATTTCAGTTAATCAAAGCATTACACATCTATATGGTTTGAGAATATTGATTTTATAGGTTGAGTAGGAATCTAATAATTTTTTTACAATTATACATACATGTAAAAGGAATAAAATGACAAAATATTATGAGAATATATCCTATTTAAAAATAATATGTATTAAATTTATTCTAAAATGAACACCTACAAGATACGAATAATATAATCCGGTAGTTTCATGCTAATGTTGGGAGCCCTTGGATTAAATTGTGTATGGTAAGAAAAAATTAGGTGACACTAAGAGTTAGGATATTCAATTTTAGTTTTTTTATTTGAGATATACTTACATGTGAAACCCATGATAAGGATACATAAGAAAAATTATTGAGTTTATCTATATGATGGATATGGAAAAGAGTTATCTATTCAACCATCTCATAGGCATATATGCTATTATTAAAACTAACATATTAAATACAATTTATTTAATAATTTATTACATAAAGGTGCACAAAATAAATTCCCAAAAGATAATGAAGCCAATTTACTTTGTAAAATCAGGTATATAACATAATAACATGAACTATGATACTAAATCATTATTTGAAACTCATCTAACATGATATTAAACATTTATTTATCTTCTAAAACTACAAGGGGTAACCTAAGGACATATATAAAAAAAGGGGTGAGCTATAAAGACTAGTAAGAGAGTAAAAAAATAATAGAATAAGGTAAATTATTACATGTGATCCAAGAGACATATCATTGTAACATAATATGGGTGAGAATAATAATCGTGAACAATAAGTCTTTTTATAACATGATAACATAATGGAAATAAGGGAATGTGGAAGCAACATAAAACATGACATCATAAACATATGTGAAGGATAAATTCCAAGAAAAAACAACATAGTGCGCTTAAGATAACCTCTTAAACACCATACATGAAATATTACCATATAAATGAATTTCATAATACATTGTAGGGATATATAATTGGGATCCCTCAAGTCATGTTCATAGAATGTACATGCATAACTGTGCCACATAGATCATACAAAATAAAGATGTGTTTCATCAATTTTTATACCAAAAATAAGTATTGTGGGTTAAAAACTTATAAATATGAAATAAATGAAGGATTTATAAAACTATGTGAATACACTTGATTGGAAATGGAGATGGGTATTAACTACAAAAATGTTTAGAATTGAAAATCTTAAGATAATTTTAGTAGCATAATAGGGTCTACAAAAAGTCTTATAGAAGGGGTGAATTGGAGAGAAAGGGGTATCTCATTACATAGAATTCATAAGTATTTTAATATGTACATGTAAAAAAATATCCCATGTTTAAAATTTTAAAATAAAAAAATGACATAATGAAGGTTCTAGAATAAAGTGAAGAAGTAGATGATTCCTTAACTTGATATGATGCTTATAAAATAATGAGAATATATTCTTAAGAGGGTGTAAGAAACATGAGAGGAATAAAGAGAGGGTAGGTGGAATAAAATAATTAACCATGAATTTTTAGGGAATAGTAATGATATGTTGTGTGGGATTATATATCAAAAGAGAGAGGAAGAATTTATTAATTTCTAAACATAGGTATTGGAGTCTATATAATAATTTAATTCAAATCAAGAAAAATCCCATGGTTATCCATCTGTTTCTTTATAAGAGGTGTGGATTTAATTTTATTTTAATTTCAAGAATTGAACTCATAAAAATATTTCCATTGTTGATGTGGAAGTGATTCATGTTTAAAAATAACTAGTTTTAAAACCATAAATATAATATAGGTTTCGGAAGAAGCATTAATGGTTTTATAAAATTTATCAAATGACTAAAAAAATTAATAAAAAGTAAACATATATTTGGTCAAGGATAACTTCTATTTAATATATTAAATCGCATTTGGAGAAGATGCGCCCGTAAAGGGCTCCCTCTCTAGGTCTTCCTCCGGCCGCCGCAGGCTCCTCCGCTGCGGATGGCACGACGCTCGTCCCCGGGCTTGGTGGGTTGGTGGAGGATCCCTGTTGCTGTGGCGTTATGCGTTTCGTGGATCCTCTCTGGCTGTGGAGATGCACAATGGACGTCGGTGGTTTCTGGTTCAGATCTGCGGGTGTAAGACCGGTCTTCGTCGACGGCATACTCTCAGGAGCGCTCTTTGTTCTGTTCGATGCAGCTTGTTGTTGCCCTCCGGTGATTTTCTTAGCGGTTGAGGTCTGCGCTCAAGCGCCAGCGATTTGGGGGTCCCGAATCTTCTCAGGTGAGTGCGGGGGGGTTCTGTTGTACCTGATGCGGTCGATCTAGTCGGTGGCGGCGGGATCTTTTGTTTCAGGGTGTTGATCGTTGTGCTTTCGTTCGCAGTGTGATTCGGTTCTTGGTGAATCTTCTTCTGTTTTCGTTGTTCTGGTTTTGTTTGGTTCGATTTAGGGTTTTTTCTTTTCCCTGATGGATTGGGAGTTCTGCCCTCCATGTGGCGGTGATGCTGTATGGTTTGCGTGGTTTTTCGTGGTTTTGCGAATGGATGAATGTCTGTGGGGTTGTGATGCTGAAGTTGATGCCGAAGGGGAGTATGGTGGGCTCTTCCGTCTTGAATATGTTGGAATGGTGAAGGTGGCGTTTTCTGGTGAAGTCGATGATGGTTCTCTTGGAACCTCCGGTGATGGTGCTCCGGCGACGACGGTGAGGTGCTCTGGTGACGACGACGGTGGTGGTAGTTTCGAGGAGCATGATGATGATGGGGACTGGATGTTGACTGGATGATGTTTTCGACGTCGGCACGATTTGCGGTGGGTGCGCGATTTCTACGCTCGTGTCTCGAGGTGGCTCTTTGGAAATGATGTTGGGCGATACGCGGACTGAAAACTGGACTGCGTTTGGATATAGGGATGGGGATGGATTTGACGTGATGTAGTGACTTTGCCTTGTTTTTTCTTTTGCACTTTACTTTTTTTCTAATAATAATTTGGGAGATCAGACCTTTGTCTGATCTGGACCTTTCTGCTATTAAATTGCATTTGGTTTATTAATATGTCTTAATACACTGTGTATAATGATACCATTTTCAATTTTTACACAAAAATTTATCTATCGATGAAAATTATAAAAAATTAACCATTGGATAATTTGGATGTGGTTTTTTCAAAAATAGTATATATTTTTAAAAAATAATTATATAAATATAGTAATTTAATATATTAAATAAAAAATTAAACTTTTTAAAAAATAATGGGTATTCTTTATAATAACTTATTTATGACCCTTATAAAAATTATATTATTATTTATTTTAATGAAATATTATTTGATAATATTATTTTATAAAAAAATATTTAAGAAATTATTTAATTCCTCAAAAATTGAGTCTTGATTGAATTAATATATTTTCAAAAAATTCTTTTTGTGTTTCAATGTATGAAAATGTAATTTTTATAAAACGTACAAATCAATAATTTAAAAAGTAATAATAACAATTAAAATATAATAATTAATTTATTAGAATGAAAATATAAAAAAGAATGTTATTAGAGTCTAGATACATATCGCTTTATTATACCAGATAATTCCTGATAGGTAATGTGTGAAATGGTGAGATAATCATGGGGGTGGGTCAACCAACAAGGTTTGGGCCATTACCTTGACGAGATTGAACATGTAATGAACTGAACCCAAAAATTTCATAACTGGTGCTTTACTTTATTACATTGTCATATATAGAATATTGAAATCAAGAAGGAATGAATTTTTTAACAGTCTAGAAAAACTAGATTGCCTAAATGATTCCTATATTACATTGGGACCATAAAATAAAACACAATACATAATTGAAGCTAATAAATTATATCCATGAAACTAATTCAAAAATATCTTCATCATAACCTGGGGAAAGAAAAATGAATAAGGATTAGAGAAAATGATAATTAAGGGTCATGTAAATAAAATGAAATAATTAATTAATAATAATAATCAATATAGAAAGGGAGATAAATAAACAGATATTCCACATACATATTTGGATAAGGAATAATCAATATGGAAAATTAAATTACTATATCATGTTCCATTTAATGTATAACATGAGAATTAAATGGGTATATAGATAATTTTATTGAAAACATCTCATGAATTATACTAAAAACTGAATTCTCAATGAAGGAAAATCCTAATTATTGGACACCATGTTTCCCAAGAACATGAAACATTTCCATCATGGCCATTGTAAAGGCCCAGACCTCTTCGGCTCGTTCCTTTGTCAAAAAGAAGTTCAAGAAGTGTTCTGGAGGGTAAAATGGACTTTTCCCACACTTTCCAGAATTTTGAAACTACACGCCATGTAGTTTGAGTACACGTCGTGTACCCCCTTTCCAGGTATACCCCGTGTTGCAGGCTGTGTCCTCGCTGTGTGAAATAATGGGTGCACGTCGTGTGTCCAGTTCTACACGCTGTGTAGTCCTTCCCCACATACGTGTTACCAGTCAACGGTCGTGAATCTTGTTGGAGCCGTTTGCTTTTTGTGTTCAATAAATGAGTATATGTCGTGTGTCTAAACTACACGCCGTGTAGTCCTTCCCCGCGTATGCGTTACCCTCAAACCGTTTGTTGACCAGTCAACGGCCGCGGAGCCGTGTTGGAAGCCGTGTGGAGACCGTGTGAAATAACCGAGTACACGCCGTGTACTTTTGCTTTTCTCGCCTATAAAAGGAGGGGTCCCCTCCTCCATTCAACTCACCCCTCTCCCCCCCTTTCCTCTGAGCAGAGCTCTCTCAAGAGACTCAAAGGCTCTTTCTTCCATAACTTCCTCGTCCGAGCTCCGATTTACGATCCGTCAGCGGAAACGGGATTGTAACAACGAGGCGGAACTTCAGAGCTAGTACCCATTGTCTTTCCTTTGGCATTTCCTTTCCTACTTCTACCTGAGAAGGTTTTTTTGGGACTCGACAGAAGTGACGGACGCCGACGAACGTCTTCTAAGGTTGATCTGGGGGAGCGTTGCGATCAGAACCTGTTTTGGTAGGAATCTTACCTTCGTCTCTCTAATTTGTGCAACATGCGGGGTGGGTGTACTCTTGCTTACGTGAAACAATTTTGAACTGGTTAAATAAAGATAATAACTGGATTAAATAATGTGGATGGGAAAGTTGTTATGTTTATCTTGTTTATCCTATTAATATGTTATGAATTGAATAGGCTTATGCCTTCTGAAAATCATGGTGGTTGGGGGCCATTGCTTATGCAATTAAATGTTTCCCTATCTTTTTAACCCGTTTTTTGTATGGAACTTTGTGGAATGTGGAAATTGGTTAATCACATAAAGTTGGCTGTTTAAAATCTGGAACCCTTGTGTGATCACCCTGGTTGATCAAAATGGAATAATGAACATGTGGGTGTTGGCTTGGATACGTGGCATGTGATGGGGGTGTTTTGTGGGTTGTTGTGGATCGGTTGAGTAGTGGGGCTGTGGTTGACTTGGTTGTTGGTTGGTATGAATGTTATGTTGGTGACGGGCAGCGAGGTTGCGATAAATGGTATTAAATGGATATTGATGTATGGGTTTCGGTGTGATTGTGGTTATGGTGTTTGGCAGCGGGGCTGCAGGGATGGGCTTGGTTGTGAATGAACAGTGGGTTGTTATTAATAAATAAAAAGTGGAAGAGTTAATGAATGGTGGGTCATGGTAATGGAACGAGGTTAATAATCAATGGGGTTGGTTGGTTGATAAGAAGGGCTTGGTTGTGCTGCTTGTGCTTTCCTAACTTGATGTGTGGATGGCTGGGATATGTTTACGAATGATCGATGTGGTTGGTTGTGGATAGTTGCCCAGTAGTTAAGGAACTAAATAAACTAATTCTGCTGAAACGTGAAAACCTAAATGGGGTTGGGGTTGTTTTTTGTATGCCAGCTTCGTAGTAGCTGTGTTGTGGAACATGCTCAGTTTCTCTGTTTAGAAGCCATAGGTTGGGATGTGTGTTTTTTATACAAATATATATCTGTATCTTTTGTGTTTTATCGCACCCCACCCATGTTGATCACTTAGTGCCGAACACTCCCATTTCATGGGAGAGGGTGTTTTTGTAGATACCCGAAGCATGACGTACATGGACATTACATTACTTTTGCGGAATAGTTAGTACATAACAAAAACACACACACAAGGACCGTAATAGTTTAGTGTCTTTGGAAACTCGGAATATAATCTTCTAATCGTGGTTAAAGATCTTCAACATCTCCCATAAAGATATTCTTTTTTTTAAACCTAAATCCTTTCTTTATGTCCTGGGGAAAAGAAAACATAAAAGGGTGAGCTCAAATGCTCGGTAAGGGTAAACAAAAGAAATATCAATCACATCATATTCATAAGAACATAACATTTTGGAAATCTTAACCTGCAAAAGAGAGCATAATTTCATAACATGGGATAAATCATAGTAGTGAAATGAAATCCCAATAATCATAACTTAAAACATGAAACTTTGTGGCATACACACATAATCTTATAGAATCATATCTTATTAGTCAAGACTAATTTCCAAGACTATCTTAGTGGACAAAGTCCATTTCTAAACCGAGTCACCCTCGTTTCAGTCCTGTTTCACTGAACCGGTATAACCTACCGTTCTAGCCATGTCTATCTCATGAGATATAAAATCTTTACCCAATGCATTGGAGGGAGATATAGGTCCCACCCATCTCATAATGATACCATTCTTATGTGTACCACAAAATCATAAACCATACATTATTGCATAACCCATGTAATAAAAATGGGAATCTTAAACATCATGACATCATAAAACAATTCATATACGATAAAGGAATTCATAAAAATAATTCCATCACAACATAATCAAATCAATGTAATAATAGGGATAAAAACATAACCCTTTATTATCTTAGATGGAAAATAATTTTGATAAAACACTTGAACTTCATTCTTGAGGAAAATATCATTTCTACTTCAAAAACACTTTTCCTTTCTTAACATGTCATACAATTTTAAACTAAAAGAAGTTGATTAAAAATAAACTTGAAAACTTTTAAAGGAATCTTTTTGGAAATAATGTTTTAAAAATCCATTCATTCCGTATAAGTTAAAAAACATTCTTTTCATACTTTTGTCGGAAAAGTCAAAAAGTACCTCGTATGAAAAACGACAAAAGATTCCTTTCATATCTTTTACTAAAAACTCACCAAAGGGTAAAATTGGATTTAAACAAATGTAGGTGGATGGAAATAATATTATATATTGAGGAAACATGGATGTGGATGATAAAATACACCCCGGTAAATACCAAAGTATAAACAATCTCGGATAAAAATGAGATTGTGATATTTCCCTTACCTTAGGTCCGATATGCTTTGTACGTGTCCGAACCTCCTGTATAATGATTTAAATAATGTCATTGACTAATTACAGAATCGTATTCATTGTTATGATATCATATATGGTTCACTTATGACTTTATATTACCCTTTCTCTTGTAAATTCCATGTTAAAGAGCGTTTTGGGTAAAATTGTTTAATTTGTCGTCCGTTTTTTACTTGTAATTATTCATATGATTACATAGATCATGATTACTCAATTCCAGAATATTAAACATGATTTATATATAATATATATTCATAATATATATATATATATATATATAAGAGATCAGTAAATGGAAAGAAATACACCATTCATGGAGACAGTAGACCGTACGTACGCATGAACGCTGTTTTCTTTTCCTTATTGAGTTGAATGGAATTAAGTAGATGACATACATATATATACACATAAATCCAGAATCATTATTATGTCATATATTTCATTATTAATTATTATATATACATTATAATCATTCATGAATGGTTAACATGGAGAATGAATCTCATCGCGTCGTGGAGACGGTATTCCGTACGTATGCACGCGCAGTGATTTCGTTTTCCGTAGGATGGATAGATGGTGAAATTGGGTTGTTTCATACTTATAATAACATATCAGTATATGAGTGATACTGATGTTATTACTTCATGATGAAACAATTAAAGAAGAAGAAGTGGAAGAAGAAATAAAGATGAAAGAGTCGGTAACGGGCATTACCTCTTCTTTGAAGCGCCTCTTTGAGACCTCCTTTTAGGGCACTAAAATTGGTCTTTGAGGAATACCAGAACCTCTATGATGTTAATAGGGAAGTGGAGAAGGGAATTTGGCAGGGGTTGGCCGATCTTGAAGGCTCAAAGTGGTGTGAGGAAGAGAGGGAGGAGGTGCCCTTTTATAAGGGAGGAGAGGGGCACCTTTGGAATAACTAAAAATTTTATTTTATTATAAAGTCAAGTTCGGTTTTAAATAGCTCCAAATTGATTTATTTAGAGTCTAAGGTGGGGATGGGTAGAAATCCTCTTATCCAATAGAATTTAGACAAGTTTAGGTTCTTATTTTAACCTTATCAATTAGATTTAACTCTAAGTTAAATAATTTAACTTTTAACGTGTCTTTTTGTTTTCTTACACTATATGGTTAATAAACTTACCATAACAAGCCAAACGAACCCCAAGTTGTTTATTATTAATATATCAATCTTAATCTGAGTCATTTGGACGAACCTTATATTTTTAGTAATTAAATAATAATTAATAATATAATATTTTTTAAAAAAACTAATTTATGTTAATTTTGAAACTATTTGGTACATGATTTTTATGAAATTCATAACATAATGATAAGGTCGAAAAAAGTTACTTAAATAAACAATAACATGTCATATTAACCTATAAAATTAGTTTAAGTCATAAAAAGTCTCAAATTATATTTATTTGGGTATTTATAACATCAATTATGTCAATATTTCATTAATAAGATAATTAATGCATCATCGTTGTGTCATAAATAAATTAAATTATTTAATTTATAAAAATTACAAATAAACTACCATTATGTAGGAAATCCTTTTATCGTTCTAATGAATATTTATAGTCGAATTTATCTTATGTATAACCTCATATTAAAAATAATTTACTTATTAAACTTTGATTTTAACTATTTTAACCCTTCTTTAAATAAATTAATAATAAATGTCTTAATCTAATCCAAGTGGGCCTAAATGGTCATATTTTATTCCTAAGGTTATTTTTGGTCGAATTACACTTGTCCAATATAATTAGGACATGTGTTAGGGTAATAGTAATATCATTTTTTACCCTTAATTACCCTATTTACTTTTAACCGTGGTAAAAAAAGTAAAAAGTTACTATTCACCAAAAATTATTTTCATCTCATTGAACCCCATTTTACTTACTGACATCAACCGTGTCTCTCGGATTTTCGAAATTCCACTCACAGAAGCGGTAAAATTAAGTTTTATGAAAAATTCAGTTTTTTAACTACCACTTAGTGGTTCCACTATTCATCAAAAAATGAAAGTTTCCAGAAAAATACCAAAAATTAGATCTAGGCTATATTCGATATTATGAATTCAAAAATGATGTCTATTTTATCAAATTCAAAACATATCAGTTGCATTAATTAATTTAAAAATTAATTCCCGTCGTCAAAACAAATAGTGTGTTCTTAAGAGATAATAGCTATCAAAAGATTGACACTTGTTTATGACTGGTTTAAATGTGAAATTACATCCAATGACCAACATTGTATTAAATTGTAAAAATATATTCTAAATATAATTTAAACCCACTCAAATTAATAATTTATCACTATTAATTATTTCGATTGAAAAAGTTGTTTTTAATTAAAATTTAGTAATTTCCACTATTCATCAAAAAATGAAAGCTATCCAAAAATTACCAAAATTTCACCCTAAGCTAATTTCGATATTCCGAATCCAGAAATGAAGTCCATTTTGAAAAATAAAAATTACAAAAATTTCAAAAAGTGGTTATTACTATTCATAACGGCTAGTTTTAATAATATTTTAATAGCATATCGTTGTTTAGTGAAACTCGGTATTGCGTACTACACACGTTATCGAGGAAAGTCGTGATTGCGTGTAATGCAAGTAAAGTCAAGGATGCGTGTTGAGCAAGCTCCTTTTGGTGTAGCGTACAACACAAGACATTAATGAAATTAAAAAGAATATTTTTTTATAAAATCTCGGGATGTTACATTCTACCCCCCTTAAAATGAATTTCTCCCTCGAAATTCATCGGGGTTATAAATGGTTTACTACTCGAAAGTTTCTTTAATAGAAACCCACATCGTAAAAAGGAATACCAAAACCAATCTTTTAAAAACAAAAATATGAAACATAACGGTTATCCAAATAAACTGATGTAACATCCCAGGTAAATAAAGAATAAAGAATTTTCATATTTATTAATATTTACGAATTAAATATTAATTTTAATTAAAATGGGTTTCTACGTTCGATAGCGTACTCGGTACGCAACGATGAGTTTCTTTGAAAACTTATGTTGCACACAAGTAATAAAATAATATTATTTTAAATGTTATTTAATGAGTAGTCGTTGTACTGGCGGGAATGGATAGAAATAACTAAAATATGATTATATATGTTTTTAAATGTTTTTACATTTACCCAATAAAAGATAAAGGCTTAAAATACGGAAAGAGTTCAATTTTAGGCATTTATATCCTAATTTTCACGAAAGGTCCACTTATCACCTTTTGACGGAGAACCGTCATTAAATATAGTTTTGATCGATCTTATAAATTCTATTGGACCAAATATAACTCTTCTTTAGAATCGGGACATCAAAATTTACTTTGTGTAAATTTTTGGTACCTTTCTGATAAAGTTCATTTTTTTAATAAATAGTGTAAAATGTTGTATTTTAATTCAAAACCTATTTTTAATCTAATTTATTTATATGATTAGATAATCTTTTGAATTGGTTTTAAAGTGAAATTAGAAAATATTTTTACCATTAAATCTAATAGTGGTCGTTGGAATTAATTTCACTTTGAAATCAGACTTAAACTAGTGTCAATCTTCTGATACTTATTGTTTCATAAAAACACGCTATTTGCTCTGACAGCGGGAATTAATTATTAAATTAATTAATGTGACTTACATGTTTTGAATTTTGTAAAATAGACTTCATTTTTGAATTCGTAATATCAAATATAGCTTAGGGTGAATTTTTGGTAATTTTCTGAAAAACTTCAATTTTTGATGAATAGTGAAACCACTAAGTGGTACTTATAAAGACTGATTTTCTGTTTAAATGAAATGTTGCCATCATTGTGTTTTGAATTTCAAAAATCCTACATACATGGTTGTCATTAAGAAGTAAAATGTTGTTCAATGAGATTATAATAATTTTTTGGTGAATAGTAACTTATTAAGTTCTTCATCGCGATTAGTGGTAATTAGGGTAGTTTAAGGTATAAATAATGCTTTAATAATATGAAATGACCTAGACACATTTCCCAACCTTATTGGTTGTGTCATGGCCGACCAAGACAAGCCATGGGTCAACTTGGGGACCCCATGGAGACACTTTGGTTGGGAAATGACATAAATAACTTTTTATTAAATGTTAAAGTCAAAAATGACACAAACAAGAGATGTTTTACTAAAACAATTTTTACGTGGGGTTATAAAGATCATATTTTTGATTATAAATAATCATTGGAAATATAAAAAGATTTCCTACATCATAGTATTTTTTTTATAATTTTTATACATTAAATAAATTAAATTATTTATGACATAATAATGATGCAGCGATGACATCATTATTTGACGATTTAAATAAAATGGAAAGATAATGTGAAATCAATGGACTACACATGTCCAAAACCAATTGGATGAGTGGATTTTGAACCCTTATCACCTTATACACGAATTATATCAATGTGGGACCTTTTAAAACCGAAACACATTTTCAAATAAAGTAATATTTCTTTACTTTCCAAAAGTGCCCCTCCTCTCCTCTTATAAAAGGCCCCCACCTCTACCTCATTTCACACACTCCTCAAGACTTTGGCTCAGCCAACCCCTGACCATTTACTCTCTCCAAATATCTCTCCTCATCCTAGAGGATTCCCTTTGGGCAGAATCCTTTCAAAGGAAGCCTTTAGGCCCAAATCAAAAGGAGTTACACTTTTAAAGGTAATTCATTCTCTCTTGTTCATTTGTTTTATTTTGCTTCTCCAAACCTCTAAACTCTTTTTATTTACTTCTTTTGTAACAACACCAGTATATTAAATATACTAGGATGTTGTTATAAGATTTATTCGAGCTACACTCTCACACAACTACATCAAATGGTTAAAGAACATACGGTTTCCGTGGATGGTGAAATTCTGCCTCCCAAAACGATGATTGTTCAATACTCATTTAACACCTTCAAGGGTGGCCATTATGATGTCACTATTTTTATATATGATATATAATATGTTTATTTTTTCTTTAAGCTTCTGTATTTTTCATTTTGGGCATACCTTTATGGTTTCCATTATGGGTAAACACGATATCTTCATTTAAGGAAGTGCGGACTACCGCCCCCTCAAAGTGATGTGATTCGTTAATGCCATATGTGGGACGTGTAAAGGATGGATTTAAAGTTATTATATATGATGTTATAATGGAATTATAATATACCTTTATATCATTATTATTTCTTTCCATTAAATTGTTAGATAGAAATGAAAGTAGCGTTCATGCGTACGTACGGCTTACCGTCTCCATGAACGGTGCATTTCATTTCTTATCCCCAAATGTAATGTACTATTAAAAGTACATGTATATAATGGATATATATAATTAATGATATATCTAAATGATGAATATAATTCTGGAATTAAAATATACATACCTCTCATTTAGTTTTAATTCCATTAATATGACAAAGAAATGAAAGTAGCGTTCATGCGTACGTACGGCTTACCGTCTCCATGAACGGTGCATTTCATTTCTTACCTCTAAATGAATATGTAATATTATAAATACATGTATATACTGGATATATATGATATATATGATATCCAAATCAGGAATTTCATTCTGGATATAAGGAACTTTTGACCACACGAACAACATGTAATTGTAAGAAGTCAACTTTCGACTTAAGAACCAAATATTGACAAAACAAACATTATTAACTTAAATGGTTACATAATGTTTATAACATGGAAATAAGTGATATATAAAGAATAATGAACTTTAAAAAGGTTTTTAATCAAGTATAAATTAACTCAAGTTTATTATTCAGGACGTTAAAGAACGATCGAGTCAAGTCGGACCCGAGGTAAGGGCCTTCGTCTCAATCTCCTTTCATTGAGGCATATTTCGTTTTATACACAACTTTATTTTATACGGTGTATAAACCCATTTGACTTTTACTTTTATACAAAAGGAATCTTTTTCTACGAAGCATTTTACAAAACGACAAAAAGGAATGTTTCTTTTAACGTACGCGGTGACAACGACCTTTTCCGCCGCCGCGAGTATTATTTGGTCTTTGGATTTCTCAACAAGCCGTAATGTTTTTAGAATAAAATAAATACCATATACTCTTTTATGTATTTTGGTATTGAAAATGGTTTTGAAAAAGGATTCTATTTTGTCAATATATTTATGATATATTGTGATTGAAATGTGGAAATGTTATCATTCCTTTATATTGGTTTTATGTTTTATGATTTTATACTGGTACTTGGACATTTTAACGGGTGGTTACATTATAAACCATATGACGGGTGGTGCCGTGAATACCAGGACGGGTGGTTACGTTATAACCTCCAATGCATTGGGTATGGAAGTCGGCCGTATGGCTATTCCATTAAGTATGTATGGAAATTGGCCGTATGGCTATTCCATTAAGTGATATGTGTGGAAGTCGACCGTATGGTTATTCCACTTAAGTATGTTTATGTCCCAAGTTACCTTTATATATGTTATGTGTTCTTTATATGGGTTTTATGGTAATACTTTGGTTACAAAAAGGCAAGTAATGATACTTTATTCAGTGAATATTTTTTACTACTTCATGAAGGTGAAGGTATTACTTTGATAGAGTATACATGGTTTACTTGATTTTGAAAAACTAACAGTTTTCATTCTTTGTGTATCCCTTACTGAGCTTTTTATGCTCACCCCAAGTTTTTTTGAAATGTTTTTCACAGGACTTAATGTGGAATAAGGTCAAGGATGGGATCAAGGGAATGTCATACTATATAAAACATGGAACTAGACATGTTTCTTTCAAGAGTTTTTTTTATTATGGAAACATAGTATAAGTGACTACTTTGTAATCTTTTGAGATGTAATAGTTATGTTCTAATTCTCTAAAACTCTAAACCTGAAAAGATCCTCAACGTGAATTATTCTTTTAATTCAATATTAAGTAAGGTTTAAGGCTGGGGCCTTATAGTTGGTATTAGAGGTCGGTTTAGACAACTTTAGGAGTTAGAAAAGTGTTAAATTATAATATGATTGAAATGATATAGCATTTACGGATTACCATGTTGCTTCGCCTAAGATATTTCTGTGTTCAGAATGGTTTTCCGCAGAGGAAACAAAGAAGCTATGTTGGGACGACATCAGGAGGAAGATAACCTTCCAAATCAGCAACCTGAGATGGTCGGAATCGGAACTGAACAGTTTGTTGCAGTGATGGCACAGTTGACTCAGGCTATAAATGGTGGTGGTATCCATGCACGAGATCAACCAGATCAACCGAAGAGGAACATGTCAGTGGTGGAACATTTCATGAGGCAACATCCCCCATCATTCAGAGGACCATCTGACCCTGTGCAAGCTGAAGGGTGGATTAAAGCACTGGAGAAGTTTTTGGTGTCATGGGGTGTTCAGAACATCAAAAGGTTAGTCTTGTTGTTTACCGTTTTGAAGGTGAAGCTGATCAGTGGTGGTCGATGGTGAAAAATATAAGGGATAGTGATGAGATTGAGGATCTTCACTGGGACGAATTCAAAGGTATGTTTCTTGAGAAATATTTTCCTAAGGTGGTTCGTCTTAGGATGGAAAAACAGTTCCTAGAATTGAGGCAGGAGGATGATTCAGTGGCTACTTATGAAGAAAAGTTCACTTGATTGGCAAGGTATGCTCCAAACCTCATATGAGATCTTGATAGTAAAATAAACCGTTTTTACTCAGGGTTAAAGCCAAAGTATCGAAGGGCTTTAGCTTCTCGTAAGTTCAAAAGTTATGAAAAATTTGTTCGATGTGCGGAGATGTTGGAAATGGAGTTTGCCGATGATCAGGTGTTCTATGACAAACAACAGAATAAGAGGTCTAGTTGGCAGGCAAAGGGGAAGAATTCATCAAAGAAGCAAGGAGGTAAGAAAACCAAATATCCATCCGGTGAGAAGTGTGGTAAAATGCATCCTGGAGAATGTTTATCCAAGTCTGGTAAGTGCTTTTGGTGTGGTAAGTCTGGTCATATTGCTCGTAACTATAAGAAAGATGATCAAGCAGGAAATGAAAAGCCAATGGTAAGATGTTTTAAGTGTAATGAAATGGGTCATTATGCAAACGAGTGTCCAACGAAGAACTCAACTGGGGGAATGCAGGCAGACTACAAGCAGAAAGGGGTGGTGAAATCCTTTTCAACAACTTCAGTAGATGTTGGGCCATTGAATGATGTGGTATCAGCTCCAGGGAGCTCAGTATTTTTCGAAGATTGACTTGAGGTCGGGGTACCATCAGTTGAAAGTAAAAGAAGCAGACGTTCTGAAGACTACGTTCCGTACTAGATATGGCCATTATGAATTTGTAGTTATGCCTTTTGGGTTAACCAATGCACCTGCTGTATTCATGGATCTTATTAATAAAATTTTCCATGAGTTCTTGGATAAGTTTGTGTTTGTGTTTTGAGGTTTGGGAAGAGGTTATGTGTGCCTTGTGATTCCCAGTTGAAGAGAGAGTTGTTATGTGAAGCTCATAGTTCTCCGTTTTCAGTTCATCCGGGCAGTACTAAGATGTATAGAGATCTGCGGGAGTATTACTGGTGGGATGGAATGAAAAGAGACATTGCTGATTTTACTGTGAAGTGTTTGACATGTCAACAGGTTAAAGCAGAGCGGCAGTTACCGAAAGGGATGCTTCAGCCTTTACCAGTGCCAGAGTGGAAATAGGAGAATATATCCATGGACTTTGTTGTTGGATTACCGAAGACATCTCGAGGTAATAATGCAATCTGGGTTATTGTTGATCGCTTAACCAAATCTGCTCATTTCCTTGCTATACGAGATACTTTCTCTCTTGATCAACTTTCCCGTTTGTATCTTAAAGAAATAGTTAGGTTACATGGAGTTCCTCTCTCCATTGTATCGGATCGTGATCCCAGGTTTACTTCTAACTTTTGGAAAGGCCTTCAGAAGTCGTTGGGTACTGAATTAAATTTAGTACAGCTTTTCATCCTCAATCAGATGGGCAGTCAGAACGAACAATCCAGACATTGGAGGATATGCTACGAGCTTGTTCTTTGGATTATCAGGGAAGTTGGGACCAACATCTTTCTTTGGTTGAATTTTCATATAATAACAGTTTCCATTCCAGTATAGAGATGGCACCATTTCAGGCATTATATGGGAAGCGGTGTCGAACTCCAGCTTTCTGGGATGAAGTGGGTGAAAGGAAGTTGATGGGACCAGAATTGGTAGAAGAGATGGCAGAAAAAGTTCAGCTGATTCAGAATCACATGAGAACAGCTCAGAGCAGGCAGAAGAGTTATGCGGATAACCGGAGGAAGGATCTATCTTTCGAGGTAGGTGATCATGTTTTTCTCAAGGTTTCTCCTTGGAAAAGTGTGATGAGATTTGGTAAGAAAGGAAAGTTGAGTCCAAGGTTCCTTGGACCATACGAAATTCTGGAGAGAGTTGGATCAGTTGCATACCGGGTGGCTTTACCTCCGAGTTTATCTCAGGTACACAATGTTTTTCACGTTTTGATGTTGAGAAAGTATATGCCAGATTCATCTCATGTTTTGAGTCCTGAGGTAGTTCAGCTGGAAGAGAACCTATCTTATGAGGAACAACCGGTCTAGATTCTTGACCACAGGGAGCAGGTGTTACGGAATAAGGTTATTCATCAGGTAAAGGTTTTGTGGAAAAACCATGTGATTGAAGAGGCAACATGGGAATCTGAAAATGCTATGAGGGATAAATACCCCCACTTATTTTGATAAGTGAATAAAATTGTGAGGATGCAATTCCCAAAAGGGGGGAAGGATGTAAGATCCCAGGTAAATAAAGAATAAAGAATTTTCATATTTATTAATATTTACGAATTAAATATTAATTTTAATTAAAAGGGGTTTCTACGTTCGATAGCGTACTCGGTACGCAACGATGAGTTTCTTTGAAAACTTACGTTGCACACAAGTAATAAAATAATATTATTTTAAATGTTAGTTAACAAGTAGCCGTTGTACTGGCAGGAATGGATAGAAATAACTAAAATATGATTATATATGTTTTTAAATTTGTTTAAATTTACCCAATAAAAGATAAAGGCTTAAAATACGGAAAGAGTTCAATTTTAGGCATTTATATCCTAATTTTCACGAAAGGTCCACTTATCACCTTTTGATGGAGAACCGTCATTAAATATAGTTTTGATCGATCTTATAAATTCTATTGGACCAAATATAACTCTTCTTTAGAATCGGGACATCAAAATTTACTTTGTGTAAATTTTTGGTACCTTTCTGATAAAGTTCATTTTTTAATGAATAGTGTAAAATGTTGTATTTTAATTCAAAACCTCTTTTGAATCTATTTTATTTATATGATTAGATTATCTTTTGAATTGTTTTTAAAGTGAAATTAGAAAATATTTTTACCATTAAATCTAATAGTGGTCGTTGGAATTAATTTCACTTTGAAATCGGACTTAAACTAGTGTCAATCTTTTGATACTTATTGTTTCATAAAAACACGCTATTTGCTCTGACAGCGGGAATTAATTATTAAATTAATTAATGTGACTTACATGTTTTGAATTTTTCAAAATAGACTTCATTTTTGAATTCGTAATATCAAATATATCTTAGGGTGAATTTTTGGTAATTTTCTGAAAAACTTCAATTTTTGATGAATAGTGAAACCACTAAGTGGTACTTATAAAGACTGATTTTCCGTTTAAATGAAACTTTGTCATCATTGTGTTTTGAATTTCAAAAATCCGACATACATGGTTGTCATTAAGAAGTAAAATGTTGTTCAATGAGATTATAATAATTTTTTGGTGAATAGTAACTTATTAAGTTCTTAATCGCGATTAGTGGTAATTAGGGTAGTTTAAGGTATAAATAATGCTTTAATAATATGAAATGACCTAGAAACATGTCCCAACATTATTGGTTGTGTCATGGCCGACCAAGACAAGCCATGGGTCAACTTGGGGACCCCATGGAGACACTTTGGTTGGGAAATGACATAAATAACTTTTTATTAAATGTTAAAGTAAAAATGACACAAACAAGAGATGTTTTACTAAAACAATTTTTACGTGGGGTTATAAAGATCAGATTTTTTATTATAAATAGTCATTGGAAAGCTAAAAAGATTTCCTACATCATAGTAGTTTTTTTATAATTTTTATTCATTAAATAAATTAAATTATTTATGACATAATAATGATGCAGCGATGACATCATTATTTGACGATTTAAATAAAATGGAAAGATAATGTAAAATCTATGAACTACACATGTCCAAAACCAATTGGATGAGTGGATTTCGAACCCTTATCACCGTATACACGAAGTATATCAATGTGGGGCCTTTTAAAACCGAAACACATTTTCAAATAAAGTAATATTTCTTTACTTTCCAAAAGTGCCCCTCCTCTCCTCTTATAAAAGGCCCCCACCTCTACCTCATTTCACACACTCCTCAAGCCTTTGGCTCGGCCAACCCCTGACCATTTACTCTCTCCACATCCGTCTCCTCATCCTAGAGGATTCCCTTTGGGCAGAATCCTTTCAAAGGAAGCCTTTAGGCTCAAATCAAAAAGAGTTACACTTTTAAAGGTAATTCATTCTCTCTTGTTCATTTGTTTTATTTTGCTTCTCCAACCCTCTAAACTCTTTTTATTTACTTCTTTTGTAACAACACCAGTATATTCAATATACTAGGATGTTGTTATAAGATTTATTCGAGCTACACTCTCACAAAACTATATCAAAATGGTTAAAGAACATACGATTTCTGTGGATGGAGAAATTCTGCCTCCCGAAACGATGATTGTTCAATACTCATTTAACACCTTCAAGGGTGGCCATTATGATGTCTCTATTTTTATATATGATATATAATATTTTTATTTTTTCTTTAAGATTATGTACTTTTCATTTTGGGCATAACTTTATGGTTTCCATTATGGGTAAACACGATATCTTCATTTAAGGAAGTGTGGACTACCGCCCCCTCAAAGTGACGTGATTCGTTAATGCCATATGTGGGACGTGTAAAGGATGGATTTAAAGTTATTATATATGATGTTATACTGGAATTATAATATACCTCTATATCATTATTATTTCTTTCCATTAAATTATGAGATAGAAATGAAAGTAGCGTTCATGCGTACGTACGGCTTACCGTCTCCATGAATGGTGCATTTCATTTCTTATCCCCAAATGTAATGTACTATTAAAAGTACATGTATATAATGGACATATATAATTAATGATATATATAAATGATGAATATAATTCTGGAATTAAAATATACATACCTCTCATTTAGTTTTAATTCCATTAATATGACAAAGAAATGAAAGTAGTGTTCATGCGTACGTACGGCTTACCGTCTCCATGAACGGTGCATTTCATTTCTTACCTCTAAATGATTATGTAATATTATAAATACATGTATATTCTGGATATATATGATATATATGATATCCAAATCAGGAATTTCATTCTGGATATAAAGAACTTTTGACCACACGAACAACATGTAATTGTAAGAAGTCAACTTTTGACTTAAGAACCAAATATTGACAAAACAAACATTATTAACTTAAATGGTTACATAATGTTTATAACATGGCAATAAGTGATATAAAAGGAATAATGAACTTTAAAAAGGTTCTTAATCAAGTATAAGTTAACTCAAGTTTATTATTCAGGACGTTAAAGAACGATCGAGTCAAGTCGGACCCAAGGTAAGGGACTTCGTCTCAATCTCCTTTCATTGAGGCATATTTAATTTTATACACAACTTTATTTTATACGGTGTATAAACCCATTTGACTTTTACTTTTATACAAAAGGAATATTTTTCTACGAAGCGTTTTACAAAACGCCAAAAAGGAATGTTTCTTTTAACGTACATGGCGACAACGACCTTTTCCGCCGCCGCGAGTATTATTTGGTCTTTGGCTTTCTCAACAAGCCGTAATGTTTTTAGAATAAAATAAATACCATATACTCTTTTATGTATTTTGGTATTGAAAATGGTTTTGAAAAAGGATTCTATTATGTCAATATATTTATGATATATTGTGATTGAAATGTGGAAATGTTATCATTCCTTTATATTGGTTTTATGTTTTATGATTTTATACTGGTACTTGGACATTTTAACGGGTGGTTACGTTATAAACCATATGACGGGTGGTGCCGTGAATACCAGGACGGGTGGTTACATTATAACCTCCAATGCATTGGGTATGGAAGTCGGCCGTATGGCTATTCCATTAAGTATGTATGGAAATTGGCCGTATGGCTATTCCATTAAGTGATATGTGTGGAAGTCGACCGTATGGTTATTCCACTTAAGTATGTTTATGTCCCAAGTTACCTTTATATATGTTATGTGTTCTTTATATGGGTTTTATGGTAATACTTTGGTTACAAAAAGGTAAGTAATGATACTTTATTCAGTGAAGAGTTTTTAATACTTCATGAAGGTGAAGGTATTACTTTGATAGAGTATACATGGTTTACTTGATTTTGAAAAACTAACAGTTTTCATTCTTTGTGTATCCCTTACTGAGCTTTTTATGCTCACGCCAAGTTTTTTTGAAATGTTTTTCACAGGACTTAATGTGGAATAAGGTCAAGGATGGTATCAAGGGAATGTAATGCTATATAAAACATGGAACTAGACATGTTTCTTTCAAGAGTTTTTTTTATTATGGAAACATAGTATAAGTGACTACTTTGTAATCTTTTGAGATGTAATAGTTATGTTCTAATTCTCTAAAACTCTAAACCTGAAAAGATCCTCAACATGAATTATTCTTTTAATTCAATATTAAGTAAGGTTTAAGGCTGGGGCCTTATAACTAATCACTGGGTTTCCACATAGGTGAAAATATGGATATGGAAGAGAAATCTAACCATCATGTTCTGATAGAGAGTGGTAGAGAACATGGCTATGGAAAAGCCAACAATCACAAATCCATAGATTTGAGATGATCTAAGGTACCATCTGATTCATCGGATATAAGGGCACTTGGACAACATTTTTTGTTTTCAATATCATTTCCCTAAAGTTGATGAATTAAAAGAAATACTTACATGATTTTGGTATAGTCTCACCGTTTGTCGTTCTTTGGACAATTTACACTTCATCTCTTAAAGAAATGAAGTTGAATTTGTCATTCGTGATGTGTTAGCAGATCATGTGATAGAATTATGGGTCATTCCATCTATCTCAAACAAAAGGTTATAAAAGTTATCAAAAAAATACATAAGTCCATATATAGTGAGATTAATCATATATAGTTCCTAAAATGGACTTATACTACATATATCATACTGCTTAATATAATAAAACAAGTTTCCTACTAAACAGGGATTTCCTGTAGGCCAGTGGTAGGCGATAAAGGCCAGTCGCACTTCGGTTGTGGGTTCGATTCCCACAGCCTTGTCTGACGCAATGGGTTGTCGCACATCCTGCAGGTTGTCCTTTTTCTGAAACTACATTATTATAACATCCCATCAACAATATCAAAAAAAAGTTTTATCCTTAAACAATACTAACTTATGTCCAACATAATCCATTCCAATCTTTAGGCTTATCTAAAATACTTCGGTCCAAGCTCATAGTATAAAGAAAATGATCACGTGAATGCCATCATTTATCCCCCATATATCATAAGATACATCTTGTTGGTCAAATTACAAACATGTGAATACGTTAATCATGTATTCTCTTGAAGAATGAATATCCATTGAACCTTAGTTAAAACATGAATGAAGTTAAAAGTTAACACTTTCCACATACAAAAATCCTCAAAATTCTATATCCTCAAACCATGATATCACTTAGTCATTATATCAATCATGAGCTCATGAATACAATCAAACATCTCATTATCTTCATGTCCCTTCATTATGCGCATATCATCTACTTTCCAAAAATATCTGAATAACCTTTCATGGATACTGGTACCATTAATCATACACTTTCAAAACTTAAGGAAAGGCAACAGTGTAACAATCTTTAGATGTCTCTTTATTCCATAGTACCATGAGATTACTTATACAACATTACACATGATAAACATGTAATCATTCCACTACATTCTTAAACCATTGACCGAGCTTCAACAATTCTTTCATCTCACATATCATTTGTAGTCTCTTCATCATCATCCACATAAATACTACCCATACGACCATACTGATTCTCTTCATGAGACTTTCCCTTAGGGAATTGGTTTGCATAATGCCGGTACATTCCACATTTAAAACATTTAACCATTGTTGATGTCGTAGCAATACCATTATCCTCATCCCTGGTGTTAACTGAACCTTTTCCTTTTCACTTACTGGCTTTGTGTCCTTCTTTTCCACACCCAAAGCATCTTCCAGTTCCTTTGAAACATTCTCCTTGATGCCTCTTCCCACATGATTTACATAGTGGAAATTGAACTTTCTTTCCTCTATGATCATCATGAAACTCCATCTTTCTCTTATTAGCCGAGTCAGGAAACTTACCAAATTTTACTTTATTGATCATATTATGAGATTTCTGATTCGGCATAATAATGATGTTTGGACTTCCAAATCCCATTTAATTTGGTTTCTCATGAAGAATATCATTCCATTGTCCATCATATCCTCCATTATCGTGAATCATATTGTTTCCAGCCATTTTCTAAAACCCAAAAAGAATAGTGTGAGAGGAAAAAATCATAATAAAGGGGGAGTAACATCAATATCTAACATCTTTGGTTTAATATAATATTGTTACCATAGTTCTAGGACTATATCCTATACGTATACTTATCCTTAGGGACATCCCTAGACATACCTTATAAATATCTCTAGGGATCTCACTAACGTTTTCGCATCCTAGTTTCCAAAGGTTGACTAAACTTTTCCTCTGATACCAACTGTAGAGACCCGAAGCTTGACGTACATGGACATTACATTACTTTTGCGGAATAGTTAGTACATAACAAAAACACACACACAAGGACCATAATAGTTTAGTGTCTTTGGAAACTTGGAATATAATCTTCTAATCGTGGTGAAAGATCTTCAACATCTCCCATAAAGATCTTCTTTTTTTTAAACCTAAATCCTTTCTTTATGTCCTGGGGAAAAGAAAACATAAAAGGGTGAGCTCAAATGCTCAGTAAGGGTAAACAAAAGAAATATCAATCACATCATATTCATAAGAACATAACATTTTGGAAATCTTAACCTGCAAAAGAGAGCAAAATTTCATAACATGGGATAAATCATAGTAGTGAAATGAAATCCCAATAATTATAACTAAAAACATGAAACTTTGTGTCATACACACATAATCTTAGAGAATCATATCTTATTAGTCAAGACTCATTTCCAAGACTATCTTAGTGGACAAAGTCCATTTCTGAACCGAGTCACCCTCGTTTCAGTCCTGTTTCACTGAACCGGTATAACCTACCGTTCCATCCATGTCTATCTCATGAGATATAAAATCTTTACCCAATGCATTTGAGGGAGATATAGGTCCCACCCATCTCATAATGATATCATTCTTATGTGTACCACAAAATCATAAACCATACATCATTGCATAACCCATATAATAAAAATGGGAATCTTAAACATCATGACATCATAAAACAATTCATATACGATAAAGGAATTCATAAAAATAATTCCATCACAACATAATCAAATCAATGTAATAATATGGATAAAAACAGAACCCTTTATTATCTTAGATGGAAAATAATTTTGATAAAACACTTGAACTTCATTCTTGAGGAAACTATCATTTCTACTTCAAAAACACTTTTCCTTTCTTAACATGTCATACAATTTTAAACTAAAAGAAGTTGATTAAAAATAAACTTGAAAACTTGTAAAGGAATCTTTCTGGAAATAATGTTTTAAAAATCCATTCATGCCGTATAAGTTAAAAAAACATTCTTTTCATACTTTTGTCGGAAAAGTCAAAAAGTACCTCGTATGAAAAACGACAAAAGATTCATTTCATATCTTTTACTAAAAACTCACCAAAGGGTAAAATTGGATTTAAAAAATTGTAGGTGGATGGAAATAATATTACATATTGAGGAAATATGGATGTGGATGATAAAATACACCCCGGTAAATACCAAAGTATAAACAATCTCGGATAAAAATGAGATTGTGATGTTTCCCTTACCTTAGGTCTGATATGCTTTGTACGTGTCTGAACCTCCTGTATAATGATTTAAATAATTTCATTGACTTATTACAGAATCATATTCATTGTTATGATATCATATATGGTTCACTTATGACTTTATATTACCCGTTCTTTTGTAAATTCCATGTTAAAGAACGTTTTGGGTAAAATTGTTTCATTTGTCGTCCGTGTTTTGACTTGTAATTATTCATATGATTACTTAGATCATGATTACTTAATTACAGAATATAAACCATGATTTATATATAATATATATTCAGAATATATATATATATATAATAGATCAGTAAATAGAAAGAAATACACCGTTCATAGAGACGGTAGACCGTACGTACGCATGAACGCTGTTTTCTTTTCCTTATTGAGTTGAATGGAATTAAGTAGATGACATACATATATATACACATAAATACAGAATCATTATTATGTCATATATTTCATTATTAATTATTATATATACATTATAATCAATCATGAATGGTTAACGTGGAGAATGAATCTCATCGCGTCGTGGAGACGGTATTCCGTACGTACGCACGCGCGGTGATTTCGTTTTCCGTAGGATGGATAGATGGTGAAATAGGGTTTTTTAATACTTATAATAACATATCAGTATATGAGTGATACTGATGTTATTACTTCATGATGAAACAACTAAAGAAGAAGAAGTGCAAGAAGAAATAAAGATGAAAGAATCGGTAACGGGCATTACCTCTTCTTTGAAGCGCCTCTTTGAGACCTCCTTTTAGGGCACTAAACTTGGTCTTTGAGGAAGACCAGAACCTCTAGGATGTTACTAGGAAAGTGGAGAAGGGAATTTGGCAGGGTTTGGCCGAGCTTGGAGGCTCAAAGTGGTGTGAGGAAGAGAGGGAGGAGGTTCCCTTTTATAAGGGAGAAGAGGGGCACCTTTGGAATAACTAAAAATATTATTTTATTATAAAGTCAAGTTCGGTTTTAAATATCTCCAAATTGATTTATTTCGAGACTAAGGTGGGGATGGGTAGATATCCTCTTATACAATATAATTTAGACAAGTTTAGGTTCTTATTTTAACCTTATAAATTAGATTTAACTCTAAGTTAAATAATTTAACTTTTACCGTCTTTTTGTTTTCTTAGACTATATGGATAATAAACTTACCATAACAAGACAAAATAACCCCAAGTTGTTTATTATTAATATATAAATCCTTATCTAAGTCATTTGGCCGAACCTTATATTTTTAGGAATTAAATAAAAATTAATAATATAATATTGTTTTAAAAAACTAATTTATGTCAATTTTGACACTATTTGGTACATGATTTTTATGAAATTCATAACATAGTGATAAGGTCGAACTAAGTTACTTAAATAAACAATAACATGTCATATTAACTTATAAAATTAGTGTAAGTCATAAAAAGTCTCAAATTACATTTATTTGGGTATTTATAACATCAATTATGTCAATATTTCATTATTAAGATAATTATTGCATCATCGTTGTGTCATAAATAAATTAAATTATTTAATTTCTAAAAATTACAAATAAAACACCATTATGTAGGAAATCTTTTTATCTTTCTAATGAATATTTATAGTCTAATTTATATTATTTATAACCTCATATTAAAAATTATTTACTTATTAAACTTTGATTTTAACTATTTTAACCCTTCTTTAAATAAATTAATAATAAATGACCTAATCTAATCCAAGTGGGCCTAAATGGTCATATTTTATTCCTAAGGTTGTTTTTGGTCGAATTAAACTTTTCCAATAGAATTATTACATGTGTTAGGGTAATAGTAATATCATTTTTTACCCTTAATTACCCTATTTACTTTTAACTGTGGTAAAAAAAGTAAAAAGTTACTATTCACAAAAAATTATTTTCATCTCATTGAACCACATTTTACTTACTAACATCAACCGTGTCTCTCGGATTTTTGAAATTCCACTCACAGAAGTGGTAAAATTATGTTTTATGAAAAATTCATTTTTTTAACTACCACTTAGTGGTTCCACTATTCATCAAAAAATGAAAGTTTCCAGAAAAATACCAAAAATTAGATTTAAGCTATATTCGATATTATGAATTCAAAAATGATGTCTATTTTATCAAATTCAAAACATATCAGTTTCATTAATTAATTTAAAAATTAATTCCCGTCGTCAAAACAAATAGTGTGTTCTTAAGAGATAATAACTATCAAAAGATTGACACTTGTTTATGACTGGTTTAAATGTGAAATTTCATCCAATGACCAACATTGTATTAAATTGTAAAACTATATTCTAAATATACTTTAAAACCACTCAAATTAATAATTTATCACTATTAATTATTTCGATTGAAAAAGTTGTTTTTAATTAAAATTTAGTAATTTCCACTATTCATCAAAATATGAAAGTTATCCGAAAATTACCAAAATCTCACCCTAAGCTAATTTTGATATTCCGAATCCAGAAATGAAGTCCATTTTGAAAAATAAAAATTACAAAAATTTCAAAAAGTGGTTATTACTATTCATAACGGCTAGTTTTAATAATATTTTAATAGCATATCGTTGTTTAGTGAAACTCAGTATTGCGTACTACACACATTATCAAGGAAGGTCGTGATTGCGTGTAATGCAAGTAAAGTCAAGGATGCGTGTTGAGCAATCTCCTTTTGGTGTAGCGTAAAACACAAGACATTAATGAAATTAAAAAGAATATTTTTTTTATAAAATCTCGGGCTGTTACAGTTTTCCCCTTAGTTATTAGCTCCTTCATGCTCCTTCTCCCCTAGGCTTTGATGGCTTGAGGCGACCTTACACCTAAGACTCTTCGGGTAGGTTTCGATTGGGGTGGCTTTATCCCAAGACTCTTCGGGCAGGTTCTACTATTTTCTAAGAACCTTCGTAATGAGGCCCAGGTGTGTGCGGGCGGGATACGTGGTTGTGAGGCCCAGGTGTGTGCGGGCGGGATACGTGGTTGTGAGGCCCAGGTGTGTGCGGGCGGGATATGTGGTTGTGAGGCCGAGGTGTGTACGGGCGGGATCCGTGGTTGTGAGGCCCAGGTGTGTGCGGGCGGGGAGAGTGTAGCAGCATCAGGACATTTTCCATTAGGAAAAAAAGCTAATTAAAGGGAAATGGTGCGGGGTACCCAATACTCTTGTTCTTATATACTAATACCTGTTGTGATTGTGTTTTTGGTGATTGTGGCTGGTGAGGTTGGGTGGATAGAATTCCTTGCTAGGTTTCTTCTGTTGTTCTCACGGGACATTAGGATGTCTCCCCATTTGTGCACGAGATATTTAGGTTCCCTACTGAGTATACTTTTATGCTCACCCTATAAGGCCCCAACCTTAAACCTTACTTAATCTTGAGTTATTACAAGATTACACATTGAAAATATTTTCGGGTTTAGAGTTTTAGAGAATTAGATCATAAAACTTGCATTACATTCCACATATAAACAATGTGGTTACATAAAGATAGTATTCTTCTTTCCCATCAATGGAAACATATTTAAAATAAAACATGGATTCTTTCTTGACACTTACTTGACACTATCATCATATCATGTACCTTTCCCTTGACCTGTGAAAAACATTTCAAAAAAACATGGGATGAGCATAAAAAGCTCAGGAAGGGATATAAAAATATATGGAAAGAAAACATGGGTACATATATACATAATAATGAAATCATACTTTACCCATAAAACATAAGCACTTTAACATACCTCATCAAATCATGAATAAATCATAGAAATCATAAGACATAAAGGTAAATTGAGGCATTCATAACATTCTTATGTAGGGAGTAACCCTCTTGGTTACGTTTGGAATACCCATCACAGTATATTCCCTAAATCTCTTCGGAGAAACCTTAACGTTTCACTCCTTCGCGTTACCCAATGCATTGGAGATCTATATCAGGCTCACCCGCCCTTAGTTTATCACGGAACCACCCGTCTTCATAATAATGCCCAAGAACCTCAACATAATCGTATCACATAAAACATGCATAAAGGAAACATAACATTTCCACCTTTCAATCATAAGATATCAATACAACACATTGATATAAAAACTTTATGAAAACCATTTTCAATACCAAAATAAAAGAAAAGTAAAACATGGTATTTATTTTTCTTTTAAAAAGAAGGTATGGCTTGTAGAGGAAGCTGAAACACAAATAATGGTCACGGCGGCGGAGAAGTCATTGTCGCCGCATACGTACAACAAAAACATTCCCTTTTTTCATTTAGTAAATGCTTCGTATAAAAAATATTCCTTTTGAATAAACATACCTTATAAAAGAAGGTTGTGTATAAAACAAAATATGCCTCAATGAAAGGAGATTGAGACGAAGTCCCATACCTCGGGTCCGACTTGACTTGGTCGTTATTTAATCTCCTTAATAATAAACCTGAGTTAATTTCTACTTTCTTAAGAACCTTTTTCAAGTTCATTATTCCTTTTATATCACTTATTCCCATGTCATGAACACTATGTAATTATTTAAGTTAATAATGGTCGTTTTAACGATCATTGGTACTTGAATAAAAAATAAACCCTTTATAATTACAAGTTGTTCATGTATCCATTATATCCAGAATTATAATCATGATGTATATATAATATATATCCAGTATATACATGCATTTATAATATTACATAATCATTTTGAGGTAAGAAATGAAATGCACCGTTCATAGAGACGGTAAGCCGTACGTACGCATGAACGCTACTTTCATTTCTATTTCGTATTTTATAGAATGGAATCATAATGATATAATGGTATATTATAATTCCAGTATAATATCATACATAATATCATATCTCCATCCTTTATACATCCCACATATGGTATTTAACGAATCAAATCACTTTGAGGGGGCGGTAGTCCGCACTTCCTTAAATGAAGATATCGCGTTTACCTATAATGGAAATCATAAAGGTATGCCTAAAATGAAAAATACAGAAGCTTAAAGAAAACATAAACATATTATATATCATATATAAATATAGTGTCATATTAATGGCCACCTTTGAAGGTGTTAAAATAATGTTGAACAATCATCATTTTGGGAGGCAGAAATTCGCCATCCACGGAAACAGTATGTTCTTTAACCATTAGATGTTGGTGTGTGTAAGTGTAGCTCGAATAATTTTTATAAAAACATCCTAGTATATTCAAGATACTGGATTTGTTACAAAATAAATGAATAAAAAGAGTTTATGGGGTTGGAGAAGCAAAATAAAACAAAAGGACTCAAGTGAATACATTACCTTAAAATCGGGTAACTCCCTTTGGTTTGAGCTCAAAGGCTTCCTTGGGAAGACTTCTGCCCAATGTGATGCTTCAAAGATTAACAGAGGGAAGTGGAGAGACAAAATGGGTAGTTTTTGGCCGAGCCAAAGGCTTTGGAAGTGTGGGTAAGGAGGTAGAGGTGAGGGGCCTTTTATAAGAGGAGAGGAGGGGCACTCTTGGAAAGTAAAGAAAAGTTACTTTATTTTCAATTGGGTTTCAGATTTTAATGGTCTCACATTGAGATAATTCGAGGCTAAGGTGATAAGGGTTCGAAATATACCCACCCAATAGGTTTTGGACATGTGTAGGTCTTAGATTTTACATTATCTTTCAATTTTATTTAAATCGTCAAATAATGAGGTCATCGCTGCATCATTATGATGTCATAAATAATTTAATTTATTTAATGTCTAAAAATTATAAAAAAAATACTATGATGTATAAAATCTTTTTATATTTCCAATTACTATTTATAGTCCAAAAGATAATTTATGTAGACAAAATTAAAAATATTTTACTTAGGTGATACATTCTTTGTTACATTTAACATTCTTTAAAAAATAAAAAGATAAAAAGTCACTTTCTCACAAAAGTGATTTCATGGGGCCCCCAAGTTTGGCACAAGGAATCCCATGGTCGGCCATGAGACAACCAGTAGAATTAGGACACATGTTGGTGTCATTTTTTTATTATTATGATATTATTTTATTATCCTTAACTACCCGATTACTCATTAATCAAGATAATTAAAGATAATTACCGTCGTTACTATTCATAATGTCCAAAAACAAAAGAGTCTTGATTACATAATTTGGACCTTCTGATTCCAAATATGTAATCCATTTTACCAAATTCCAAACACAGAAATTGCAATAATTTATTTAAAAATAATTCCCGTTGTCAAAACAAATAGCGGGTTTTTTTGAAACAATATCTATGAAAAGTTTGGCATTAGTTTATGCCCAATTTCAAAGTGAAATTAATCCTAATGACCACCATTGGATTAAATGTAAAAAATATATTCATATTACACTTTAAGACCAATTAAAAAAATAATCTAACCATATAATTAAATTAAATGAAAAAGCAGTTTTGATGTAAAATGCAGTATTTTTCACTATTCATTAAAAAAATGAACATTGTTAGAAAAATACCAAGAATTTATCCAAGGTAAATTTCAATGTCCCAATCATAATTAATATGTTTATTTTGACAAATATAGATTATAAAATTGTCAAAAGTTTGATTTAAAAATGGTTTGCCATCAAAAGGCAGTAAAACAATCTTTTAAAAAATATTAGTGTATTCCATGCTTAAGATTGGATTTATTTTCATTTTAAGACTCTAAAACACTATCTAATTCATTAATAGACTTATATAAAAATATATATTATTAATTACTTACGTGGGATGTTACATCCTTCCCCCCTTTAGAAAATTGCGTCCCCTTAATTTATTTACTTATCAAATAAATGGAGTTACTTATCCCTCATTGCATTTTCAGATTCCCATGTTGCCTCTTCCATCATGTTGTTTTTCCACAAAACCTTTACCTGATTAATCACCTTATTCCGTAGCACTTGCTCCCTGTGGTCAAGAATCTGGACCGGTTGTTCCTCATAATATAGGTTCTCTTCCAGCTGAACTACCTCTGGACTCAAAACATGAGATGGATCTAGCATGTACTTTCTCATCATCGAAACATGAAAAACATTGTGTACCTGAGATAAACTCGGAGGTAAAGACACTCAGTAAGAAACTGATCCAACTCTCTCCAGAATTTCATATGGTCCAATGAACCTAGGACTCAGCTTTCCTTTCTTACCAAATCACATCACACTTTTCCATGGTGATACTTTGAGAAAAACATGATCACCTACCTCAAAAGAGAGATCCTTCCTCCTATTGTCTGCATAACTCTTCTGCCTACTCTGAGCTATTCTCATGTGTTTCTGTATCAGCTGAACTTTTTCTGCCAACTCTTCTACCAATTCTGGTCCCATCAACTTCCTTTCACCCACTTCATCTCAGAAAGCTGGAGTTCGACACCACTTCCCATATAATTCCTGAAATGGTGCCATATGTATACTAGAATGAAAACTTTTATTATATGAAAATTCAACCAAAGAAAGATGTTGGTCCCAACTTCCCTGATAATCCATCGAACAAGCTCATAGCATATCCTCCAAGGTGTGAATTGTTCGTTCTGACTGGCCATCTGATTGAGGATGAAAAGTTGTACTAAAATTTAATTCAGTACCCAACGACTTCTGAAGGCCTTTCCAAAAGTTAGAAGTGAACCTGGGATCACAGTCAGATACAATGGAGAGAGTAACTCCATGTAACCTGACTATCTCTTTAAGATACAAACGGGAAAGTTGATCTAGGGAAAAAGTATCTCATATAGAAAGGAAATGAGCAGATTTGGTCAAGCGATCAATAATAACCCAGATTACATTATTACCTTGAGATGTCTTTGGTAATCCCACAACAAAGTCCATGGATATATTCTCCCATTTCCACTCTGGCACTGGTAAAGGCTGAAGCATCCCTTTCGGTAACTGTCGCTCTGCTTTAACCTGCTGACAAGTCAAACACTTCACAGTAAAATCAGCAATATCTCTTTTCATTCCATCCCACCAGTAATACTCCTAAAGATCTCTATACATCTTAGTACTACCTGGATGAACTGAAAACGGAGAACTATGAGCTTCACATAACAACTCTCTCTTCAACTGTGAATCAAAAGTCACACACAATCTCTTCCCAAATCTCAAAACACAATCATTATCAATGTTGAATTCAGGCAACTTACCTTTCTGAACCAGCTCTACCTTTTTCTGCAACTCACTATCTTGCTTCTGTGCTTGCTTGATTCTATCTGATAGAGATGATCTCACTGATACCTAAAACAAAACAAAAGAACTTCCTGCACCAACAACTTCTATTCCAAATTTCATCAAATCCTTAACCAAAGGATTACGTTCCAAATGCAACATTACTAATGAAGCATTACTTTTTCGACTCAAAGCATCAGCCACTTTATTTTATTTTCCCGGATGGTAATGAATTGTACAATCATAATCCTTGATTAATTATAGCCATCTCCTTTGTCTCATGTTCAATTCTTTCTGAGTGAATATATACTTTAAACTTTTTTTATCGGTATATATTTCACACTTTACCCCATACAAATTATTCCTCCAAATTTTTAAAGCAAAAACAACAGCAGCTAATTCCAAATCATGTGTATGGTAATTTACCTCCTGAGTTTTCAACTGAAGTGAAGCATAAGAAATTACCTGATCATTCTGCATTAGGACACAACCAAGTCCTTTCAATGAAGCATCACTGTATATAACAAACTCACCATTCCTGGAAGGTAGTGCCAAAACTGGAGCATTCACCAATCTTCTTTTCTATTCCTGAAAACAATCATCACATTATTTTGTCCAGATAAACTTAACACCCTTCCGAGTTACCTTAGTCATTGGACTAGATAACCGTGAAAAATTTCTAACAAACCTTCGGTAATATCCTGCCAAACCAAGGAAACTACAAATCTCTGTTACATTTGTGGGTCTTGGACATTCTTCAACAACTTTTGTTTTTTCAGGATCAACAGTTTTCCCATATTTAGAAATAATGTGACCAGGGAAAGCAACTTGTTTCAACCAAAACTCGCACTTGCTGAATTTTCCATACAATTTCTTTTCTTTCAAGGTTTTCAAGATAACCCTTAAATGGCTTTTATGCCCCTCTTTACTTTTAGAAAACACCAAAATATCATCAATGAAAAACACCACAAACTTATCCAAGAACTCATGGAAAATTCTATTCATTCAGTCCATGAATATAGCTGGTGCATTGGTTAGCCCAAAAGGCATTACTACAAATTCATAATGGCCATATCTTGTACGGAACGCGGTCTTCGAAACATCTTCTTCCTTTACCTTCAGCTGATGGTACCCCGATCTCAAGTCAATCTTTGAAAAATACTGAGCTCCCTGGAGCTGATCAAACAAATCATCGATATGAGGCAAAGGATATTTGTTCTTAACAGTTATATTATTCAAGGCCCTATAATCAATGCAAAGTCTCACTGAGCCATCTTTATTTTTAAAAAAAAGATAGGAGCACCCCATGGTGATGTGCTAGGTCAAATGAAACCTTTCTCTAATAAATCTTTCAATTTCTCCTTCAACTCTAAAAGTTCAATTTGAGCCATCCGATAAGGGGGTTTTGAAATTGGCTTAGCATCAGGAACTAAGTCAACAGTAAACTCAACTTCCCGATCTGGTATTATTCCAGGAAACTCATCAGGAAAAACATCAGGATACTCATTTACCACTGGCACATCATTAATCTGAACAGTTCCCTTGTTTTCAAAAACATGTGCAAGGTAACATTAATTTCCATCTTTTAAAAGTTTCTCGGCCTCTTGATATGTTATCAACAGTAAGGGTTCATTCTTGTACACAAACTGAAAGTCTTTCTGAAAAGAAACATCTTTATCTCTACAGTCAATCTTAACATGGTAAATAGAGAGCCAATCCATACCCTGGATAACATCAAACTCTACTAGAGGAAGAACAATAAGGTTTTCAAGTAGGTTCTTTCCACAGATAAGGATAGTAAGATTCTTATAAATTCTGTTTTCCTCAAAATTTCCCCCAAGTGTTTTTACCACAACTTCAGGAGTCATTTCTTGAGATGGTATTCCCATTTTACTAGAAAAGGTTTCAGAGATGAAAGAATGTGTAGACCCCGAATCAAACAACACACTGGCATAATCTGAAAAAACAAACAAAGTACCTGATACTACTTCACTTGATGTCCCGACATCTGCTGAAGTAGTTGCAAAGGATTTCACCACCCCTTTATGCTTGTAGTCTAACTACTTCCCATCACTCAATCTCTTTTTCAGACACTCGTTTGCATAGTGACCCATATCATTTCACTTAAAACATTTCACTAACTATAAATCAAATTTGGTCTTACCTTCACCTTGATCTTTTTCAGTGCAATCACGAGCCTTATGTCCCATCTTACCACATCGGTATCACTTTCTATAATTCATAATACATTCCCCAGCATGCCTTTTTCCACATTTATCACAAAATGGAAACTTAGTTTTCTTACCGTCAGACCTTTTGGAAGAATTCCTTTCTTTCTCCTGCCACCTCGGTCTCTTCTTCTGTTGGTTGTTATAGAACACTTGATCATCGGAAAACTCCATTTCCACATTCTCAGCACATCGAAAAATCTTTTCATAACTTTTAAATTCACGAGAATCTAATGCTCTTCAATATTTTGGCATTAATCCTGAGTAAAAACGATTGATTTTACTCTCAAGGTCTCGGATAAAATTTGGAGCATACCTTGATAATCGAGTGAACCTTTCTTCATAGGCAGCCACTGAGCCTTCCTCTTTCCTCAATTCCAAGAATTCCGTTTCCATCCTAATTCGAACAGCCTTAGGAAATACTTCTCAAGAAACATATCTTTGAATTCATCCCAGTCAAGAGCATCAATCTCATCGGCATCCCTGATATTTTTAACCATAGACCACCACTGATCTGCCTCAACCTCCAAATGGTAAATAGCAAGACTAACCTTTTGGTTGTCTGAACACCCCATGACATCGAAAATATTCTCCAGTTCTTTAATACACCCTTCAGCTAACATAGGGTCAGATGATCCTCTGAATGATGGGGGATGTTGCCTCATGAAATGTTCCACCACTGACATGTTCCTATGCGGTTGATCTGGCTGATATCGTGTATGGATACCACCTCCATTTATCGCTTGAGTCAACTATGCCATTACTGCAAACAACTGTTCAGTTCCAACTTCGACCATCTCAGGATGCTGATTCGGAAGTTTATTTCCTTCTGTATGCCTTCCTAGCACTGTTTCCTTGTTTCCTCTACGGAAAACCATTATGAACAAACATGTCTTAGATGAAGCAACATGGTAATCTTAAAATGCTATATCATTTCAAAAAAAATATTTTTGGATAATCATTTAATAGAATTCTAACTCCTAAAGTTTTCTAAACCGACCTCTGATACCAACTATAAGGCCCTAGCCTTAAACCTTACTTAATCTTGAGTTATTACAAGATTACACATTGAGGATCTTTTCGGGTTTAGAGATTTAGAGAATTAGATCATAAAACTTGCATTACATTCCACATATAAACAATGTGGTTACATAAAGATAGTATTCTTATTTACCATCAATGGAAACATATTTAAAATAAAACATGGATTCTTTCTTGACACTTCCTTGACACTATCATCATATCATGTACCTTTCCCTTGACCTGTGAAAAACATTTCAAAAAAACTTGGGATGAGCATAAAAATCTCAGTAAGGGATATAAAAATATATGTAAAGGAAACATGGGTACATATATACATAAGAATGAAATCATACTTTACCCATAAAACATAATCACTTTAACATACCTCATCAAATCATGAATAAATCATAGAAATCATAAGACATAAAGGTAACTTGAGGCATTCATAACATTCTTACGTAGGGAGTAACCCTCTTGGTTACGTTTGGAATACCCATCATAGTATATTCCCTAAATCTCTTCGGATAAACCTTAACGTTTCACTCCTTCACGTTACCCAATGCATTGGAGAGCTATATCGGGCTCACCCACCCTTACTTTATCACGGAACCACCCATCTTCATAATAATGCCCAAGAACCTCAACATAATCGTATCACATAAAACATGCATGGAGGAAACATAACATTTCCACCTTTCAATCATAAGATATCAATACAACACATTGATATAAAAACATTATGAAAACCATTTTCAATACCAAAATAAAAGAAAAGTAAAACATGGTATTTATTTTTCTTTTAAAAATAAGGTATGGCTTGTAGAGGAAGCCAAAACTCAAATAATGGTCACGGCGGCGGAGAAGTCGTTGTCGCCGCATACGTACGACAAAAACATTCCCTTTTGTCGTTTAGTAAATGCTTCGTATAAAAAATATTCCTTTTGAATAAACATAAAAGTCAAAGGGGTTTATACACCGTATAAAATAAAGTTGTGTATAAAACAAAATATGCCTCAATGAAAGGAGATTGAGACGAAGTCCCATACCTCGGGTCCGACTTGACTCGGTCGTTCTTTAATCTCCTGAATAATAAACCTGAGTTAATTTCTACTTACTTAAGAACCTTTTTCAAGTTCATTATTCCTTTTATATCACTTATTTCCATGTCATGAACACTATGTAATTATTTAAGTTAATAAGGGTCGTTTTAACGATCATTGGTACTTGAGTCAAAAATAAAACCTTTATAATTACAAGTTGTTCATGTATCCATTATATCCAAAATTATATTCATGATGTATATATAATATATATCCAGTATATACATGCATTTATAATATTACATAATCATTTAGAGGTAAGAAACGAAATGCACCGTTCATGGAGACGGTAAGCCGTACGTACGCATGAACGCTACTTTCATTTCTATTTCATATTTTATAGAATTGAATCATAATGATATAAAGGTATATTATAATTATAGTATAATATCATATATAATATCATATATCCATCCTTTATACGTCCCACATATGGTATTTAACGAATCAAATCACTTTGAGGGGCGGTAGTCCGCATTTCCTTAAATGAAGATATCGTGTTTACCCATAATGGAAACCATAAATGTATGCCCAAAATGAAAAATACAGAAGCTTAAGGAAAACATAAACATATTATATATCATATATAAATATATTTTCATCTTAATGGCCACCTTTGAAGGTGTTAAAAAAATGTTGAACAATCATCGTTTCGGGAGGCAGAAATTCGCCAAACACGGAAACAGTATGTTCTTTAACCATTAGATGTAGGTGTGTGTAAGTGTAGCTCGAATACTTCTTATAAAAACATCCTATTATATTGAAGATACTGGATTTGTTACAGAAGAAATGAATAAAAATATTTTAGGGGTTGGAGATGCAAAATAAAACAAAAGGACTCAAGTGAATACATTACTTTAAAATCGGGTAACTCCATTTGGTTTGAGCTCAAAGGCTTCCTTGGGAAGACTTCTGCCCAAAGTTATGCTTCAAGGAGTAAGAGAGGGAAGTGGAGAGACAAAATGTGCAGGGGATGGCCGAGCCAATGGCTTTGGAAGTGTGGGTAAGGAGGTAGAGGTGGGGGCCTTTTATAAGAGGAGAGGAGGGGCACTCTTGGAAAGTAAAGAAATGTTACTTTATTTTCAAATGGGTTTCGGATTTTAAAGGTCCCACATTGATATAATTCGATTCTAAGGTGATAAGGGTTTGAAATATACCCACAAAATAGGTTTTGGACATGTCTAGGTCTTATATTTTACATTATATTTCCATTTTATTTAAATCGTCAAATAATGAGGTCATCGCTGCATCATTATGATGTCATAAATAATTAAATTTATTTAATGTCTAAAAATTATAAAAAAATACTATGATTTAGAAAATATTTTTATCTTTCCAATTACTATTTATAGTCCAAAATATCATTTATGTAGACAAAATTAAAAATATTTTACTTAGGTGATACATTCTTTGTTACATTTAACATTCTTTAATAAAATAAAAAGATAAAAAGTCACTTTCTCACAAAAGTGATTTCATGGGGCCCCCAAGTTTGTCACAAGGCATCCCATGGTCGGCCATGAGACAAAAAGTATAATTAGGACACATGTTGGTGTCATTTTTTTATTATTATGATATTATTTTATTATCCTTAACTACCCGATTACTCATTAATCAAGATAATTAAAGATAATTACCGTAGTTACTATTCATAATGTCCAAAAAAAAGAGTCTTGATTACATAATTTGGACCTTCTGATTCCAAATATGTAATACATTTTACCAAATTATAAATTCAGAAATTGAAATAATTGATTTAAAAATAATTCCCGTTGTCAAAACAAATAGCGGGTTTTTTGAAATAATATCTATGAAAGGTTTGGCATTAGTTTATGCCCAATTTCAAAGTGAAATTAATCCTAATGACCACCATTGGATTAAATGGTAAATATATATTCAGATTACACTTTAAGACCAATTAAAAATATAATCTAACCATATAATTAAATTAAATGAAAAAGTAGTTTTGATGTAAAATGCAGTATTTTTCACTATTCATTAAAAAAATGAACATTGTCAGAAAAATACCAAAAATTTATCCAATGTAAATTTAAATGTCCCAATCATAATGAATATGTTTATTTTGACAAATATATATTATAAAATTGTCAAAAGTTTGATTTAAAAAGGGTTTGTCATCAAAAGGCAATAAAACAATCTTTTAAAAAATATTAGTGTATTCCATGCTTAAGATTGGATTTATTTTCATTTTAAGCCTCTAAAACACTATCTAATTCATTAATAGACATAGATGAAAATATCTATTATTCATTACTTAATTGGTATGTTACACACCCTACGATTATTTTCAGGTTTCCAGGGGGACTACCAGGGCCGTGTGGGACCCTACTAGTCAGACAGTTGGATTTGTTGCAGTTATTGTTCTCTTGTTTTATTTTGGTATTGTACTTTGAGCTTTCTTGTACTTGAACCTTGTTATAAAATTGTTTAAACATGCATGTGGGCTAGGTTTGGGTTTATTTATATACACTTATTCTTTTCCTTTTTGGTGGTTGACTTGTCCTATTTCCCAATCCTAAATAAATAAAAAGGGTAATGCCTCCCATATTTGTGAAAACTCATACCCTTGGTGCTAGTCGCCATCCCGGGGCCTACTGGAGGCGGTACTCGAGGGTCATTATATCCCTTTCACCATTTCCAGCTCAGGAGGGGCATCTTTGGTGGGAGGGGGTCGTGACATCCATTCACAAGATAGTTTTAAATATACAAGGTAAAAAACCCATATGATTTTGATAATTGGTTTGTATCATGAGACTATTAATGCCTAGAGAGAGATATATTAAATGTTACACAACCTGCGTCATACCAATCCAAATAATTCCTTATATATCAAATAATTTATTTGATTAAAAAACAATGTTCCTTACTTTAATGTATCCATATTAAGTAAATGATATATATTTTCCAATATTTCTCCAGTTAATCAAATTAAACTGAAAATTAATATCATATGTAAAATTAGACCATGGTTTAGGAAATAATAATATTCATTACAATATAATATGTATATTTAAAGGGGATTCAATTTAAAATAAAAAATCATTAAAATAAATTGAATTTTTAGGAGAAATTTAATAATAAAAGAAATAAATTGAGTTTCCACACCTAGTTTAACCATTTCGAAATTTCCAATTCAAATCCCCTTTGATAAAATAATTCAAAATTAAATATAAAATACAATTAATAATGAATTATTCATAATATTACATGTCAAATGTGAAGTACATATACCATATAACAGTTATTTCTATATAATAACAAATAAGTATCAATTGAATGTAAATTGAGATAAAATAAGTTACCTTATACTTCTTCATGGTTGAATACTATTTAACCTCATGTATAATGGATTTATGCATGTTATTAAATTATAATTGTGAAAAATTAAGATTTATAATATCATATATGATTATTTGATAACATTTTATCACCTTTTTGTTAATAATTATTCATTATTTTCATTGTTTCATGTGTTAATTGCCTTACTTTTCGCATATGTTTTGACTTGTTAATTTTTGTTCATCTTACTTAGAACCTTATTTAATCATCTCTAGAATTTAAATTTTGATTTAAATATTATATATATTCAGTATATATATAAATTTTTAGTAAACTATAAAATTCGGTGATAGGAAATGAAATACACTGTTAATTGATATGGTAGGTCGTACGTACACATGAACAATGTATTCATTTTCTTGTTGTATTGAATAAAATAAATGTAAATGATATATATATATATATATATTATAATTCAAGTATACTTATTATGTATTATAAATCACATATGTTTTTAAACCCATCGTTAATACATTCAATTTATAGTGTGAACGAATCACATTCCTTCGAGAGGTGGTAGTCTTCCGTACACATGAGCAACGTTATCGTATTCCTAAAAAATTGAAATAATGATAATATGTGATATATAATAATTAAATAAGAATAAATAAATCATAAATTTCATATATAAATTCTAGGATGATCATATTCACAACCTTGATAGGTGGTAATGGAAAAATAAATGACATGGGTTTGTGAGGCGGTAGTCCATTATACACATGAATGATGATTTTGTAACCTATTTGATGGAAGTGTGTGAATTTTTAGTTATTAACATTAAAATAAAAATATATTAGTATATTTAAAATATCAAGGTTATTATATGAGAATGATATAAGAATAATTGAATGATGTGGAGAAGGAAGTAAATCAAAAAACACTTTTTAAAAAAATATTACTTTTAATTTGGGTATCCTCATTAGTTTTTCAATAAAGCATTCGAAGGATTTATTTATTCCCAAAATAAATCTTCAAGTATTATGGTAGGTATATTGGGTCATGATTTGGGAAAATTTTGGTGGATAAAAATTTCTAGATATCTGTGAATAAGTTGGGGGAGTGAGTGCCTTTTTATAGTTGAGGATGAGTGAATTTACTATAAATACTCAAAGGTATTCACTATTGAGTGGTCTCCATTTACTAATGTGGATAAAAAATTGAATAATAATTGAGGGGAGGGTTAATTTGGTAAATAAAAACCTCCACAACATGAAAATAAATCCATTTTTGTAATGTTAATCCTTAACTTTTATGTTTCTTTACTTCTCTATTTTAGATTTCACTAAGGTAATTAGTTTTCTACCCTAGTTAATTTATCCATTGAAACTGAATTAAAATTAAATATATTATAAAATTTATACGCACAGATTCTAAATATTATACATAATTTTTTTAATAAAAATCATTTTTTTGTAAATTAATTTTAACACAAGTACTGCTAGGTTGTAAAAATAATTCTTAAACTGTAACCATACTAACAAATTTTTTAATATTTAATGGAAAATATAGTTATTGTAATAAAAAAATTGGTTAATAAATTGACCACATTTTATATATATTTAAATTTAAAAATTAATTGTGATAGGATATGATTTTTAGTAATTTTAAATCAATAATAATATATCAATTATTATAATATATCATTAATATTAATTTTGACTTTATAAATATAATTTGATTTAAAAAATATATAAAAAAATAATGCATTAAAATATAATAATTTAAAATATTTTTAACATGATATGTATTTATAAAAATAATTTACCAAAATAATTCATTCAATTTAAATTACTTTTAATATTTTTAGTGTCATTTATTTTTTAATTTTAATTTAAATGATTTTATTATTGGTATTTCATAAGCATTTTAATAAACAAATTCATATATTAAAATTAAACGTAAATTCTTAGGACATAAGAAATTATTTATATTTCAAAATAATTTTTATAACTGAACCTATTTATTTTTTCTCCCTTTCTGAAAGCATTATAGAAATTAAAAGTAAGAAACGAATCTTTTTTTACTTTTTACATAGTTAACTTATTATATGGATCATATTCTTTGGAAATTGTCCCAAAAACTCATATATTTTTAGACTAATGTCATATGATTAGAAATATTTCCATCCAAATGTTTTCATTCACGTTTTGGTTCATTTTTAGACCTCATATTCTATGTTTAATCACCATGTAAACTCGTTTTCTCCTTAATCGGTGCAATTAATTTTAAATGTTTTCACTTATGATTTTGATCAAAAATTAAGTTTAGAAAATTATAAATTATTTATTTTTCATATTATAATTATTTAATATTTTTTTAAATTTCTATTCCCATAAATGAAAAAAATAATAATTTCAAATTAATCCTACAGATGGAATGATAAAGAATATTTTTATGTGAAAATGTTCAAAAGAATAAAATGTTGTTTTACCAAAATTCAACATGAACATTATTATAATAACCTAATTCGTATTAATATATATAATTTAAATATTTATATTTTAAAATCGATTAAAAATAAAATTTAACATTATAAATTATTTAAATGAAAACACAGTTCTTAATTAAAATTCAGTATTTTCATTATTCATTAAAAATATAAATTCTCAAAAAAACACCAAAAACTCACCTTAGGAAAATTACCTCTTTGAGAAGATAAAAAAGAACTTTATTCTCTAAAATAAAATTTATAATGGTTTCAAAATTTATTTTTAATAAATTTTCATAACTAAAATATGGAAAAAATCACTTTTGTGAAAACATGCTTTTTATGAATAAAATTGGATTTCTTCTTATCTCATGCCTATAAAATATATTGGAGGAATAAAAAAATTTTTGATTGGATTTTTTTAGATATAAATTTCTTAAATATAATTATGTAATAGTAATTAATTTTATTTATATGTTTAAAACACATTTGGGTGCATAAATATAGTTTTTTTATAAAAACATTTCCATTATATATTTTTTTAATTTTAATTTATAGTAAATTATTAGCCAATGAATTCAAATAAATATTATTATAATTAATTTAATCAAATTCATAACTTAAAATTTAAAACCAAGAAGATAATTTTCATTATAAATAATATTTTTAATATTATTTGGTAAAACTATTTATTGCATACAACACAAGTTATCAATGAAAGTCATAGTTGTGTGTAATGTAATCTAACTTAGTATTATGTGAATTTAAATATATATCGTTTATTTTATTTATTTCAAATATTAAATATATTTTAAATTCATTTTATTTTAAATTCCATCATATTCTTGGTGTTTCATGTCATACACGTAATTGAATAAAACGTTATTCTTTTAGAATTTCAGGGTGTTAGAATTTCCCCACATTAAATAAATTGCACTATATAAATTAAAATGTGATATTGGTAATAAAAAGTTTTATTTTTTAAAATTATTATATTAAAAAATCAATATTGTAAAATAGATAACAAAATATCCTCTTTATAAGAGAGAAAATGAAGTAAAAATGTAATATGGACTAATCACGTAACTAGGTTTTCAGATAAGATAACATAGGTGGTAAATGAAAACATGGACATGGAATAGAAAAACTACACACAAATAATGAAGGAGAGTTACATAGAATATATTCATGAGAATTTTAGTGACCAAAAATCCTTAAATAAGAGGTGTGAGAATAGAAATTTATATCCTAAAAACGATGATAATATGAAAAAATTTGGTTTTAGGAACCTTTTTTTACTATTGAGGAATTATTTCACTATATAAGAATATAATGAAATACAATTACTTGATATGTTTATTTTTCATAAGCATAATATTATCCTTTGGTTATACAAGGAACTATTTCTACTCCATATCTTATCTTAGGTTGCATCATTTGGTGAAGTAATTCAATAATAACTAAAACCTTGTCCAAAGAACAACTTACACCATTTCACAAATGGATATCCTTGTGAACCTTCCAAATATTTTGATCCAAAGCTTTAGAATCAGCTCCAAGGTATTTTTAGTATCCAATTTACATTATCCATATAAATGATCTATTTATCCATACATCATTATCTCAACACCAGGAATATATCAAGGGTTATCTTTCCCTCTACTATGGGTTTTATAAAAAAATTACCTTTCTACTGAATCAATTTTCTGGTTACCATTAAACATATACTATGAAATTCTTAATGTAATAGTAATTTGATAAAATCCGTAGATATTTCATAATTAATATGATGATAAAATCATAAAAAATATACTTTTATAATATATTCTTAGATCCAAATAAATAATCACATTAATCATTCCACTTTAGTTGTGTTAATAGCATAATCTTTACCTTGATCTCTTATCTTCTTATAAGTTATATTCTCCTGATTGTCGGGGAATTTATTTTAATAGTTACCCATTTCACTACAGTTTAAGCACACAATATAAGTTTTGATTCCTTCCCTTTCCATTATTTTTTTTGTGACCCTTTTCTATGAACTTACAATAATCCCCCAACCCTTTCGTGAATTTTCTATGATTATTTTTTCCATAGTTATAACATGTTGGAAAATAATTGTTTCCCTTATTCTCTTCATCCATGATTTGTTCTAAAATCCTATTATTTTCTTTATTCCCTTTTATTCCATAATACTTGGAGGATTATTTCTTTGTCTTGCTGGCACATGAAACTATTCAATATTATGAATAATTTTATAGACACCTGTTCACTTTGGATATTTAGATTAATACCTTCAAATAAATTGCCAATATTTTATTATATTTTTCATATGAAATATTTATTATATATTCTTAATGTTGTAAAAGTAGTTAAATAATTTGAATCAAATTGTTCCTATAGATTATCTAAACTAATTGACTTTATATTTATCTTAGTTTGTTTCTCACTAGGGATATATTTTTGGATGAATGTCTCCTAAAAGCATTCAATTCCATTAGTTATAATTCCTCTTCCACCATATATTTCTAGATCAATATCCAACATTGATCATCATTTGTACTGAGAAAATACACTACAAGTGTTACCCTTTTTCACCACATCTCAAGGCCATAAATATCTTCTTTAGGGAATTAATCTATTACTTAGATTCCATTTGATCAATAGTCCCAAAAAATTATGGGATCTCTTTCACGTAAAGCAATCCAACATCAAAAAATATCGCATTTGAATAGGTTTCTCTATATTGGAATGGTTATTTATCATAATCTGATTAAGCTTCCCTAATATATCCATAAAATTCTCAATTATATATCTACTTTCTCAATAGGCAAACCTTAACATTATCTATGAGTATTGATACCCTTATTTTTTATAGGCCCTATTTGCAAATAATGGAATATAATTTTTTTTATCAAAACATTATATAACATAATTTTTAATCTAAAAACGAGTGAAATAATTTCTATAAATTTAAATTATTATCCATAACTAATCTCATAATCTTAAGCATGGTTTATTTGGGGATATATTCACTTTAAAATCCTTTATAATGGTTTGAAAATAAATTTTGAATAATTATAATAATATCCCCTAGGAGTGTCAAAATGGGTGTTCAATAAGACCCATTTTTTTGCACCAGGTTATGATCAGGGATAGACTGGCATACCCTTTTTGGAGTTGTCACCCTTGTATACATATTTTCTAGAACCATGTCCACAAATAGTATCAATAAAATGATTAATTTCTAGGAAAACCCAAAAAATCTCTATCTCAAAAAAACATTATGATGTTAGTCTATAATTATTATCAAATTCTAACATAGTGTTATTTAATTTAATCAATGTTGTCCTAAATATAGTTCCCAAGGTTTCTATTGAACAGTTTTCTAATACCAACTATGAAAACCCTGGCCACAGTATCCCAAATCCAAAGCCTTATATTATTACATTGGTATGGATTCAATATTCATGTCCCAAAAAACCAAATAGTTTAGTTTTTTAGGAAAACCATATTATATACATGGTACCCATATTACATTGAAAATAGAAAATAAAAAAATACATAATGAAGGCTAATAAACTTCATCCTTGAAACTCATTTAAAAATCTATTCTTCATAACCTAGGAAAAGGAAACAAAATATGGGTGCACTCAATTTCAGAGTAAGGGTTAAGTAAAGTGGAAGATATATTAAATTAATAATCATAATCAGAATAGCATGGTTGATAACTGAAAACACATACCTCATAAATATCATGATAAGGAATAATCAATATGGAATGTTAAATAACTGAAACAATTTTCATATAATGAATAAAATAAGAATGAAATATATCCATAGATAATGTTGTAGAAAAAATATAGTGTATAATAATAATAAATAAATTCTCAATTAAGGTAATTCTTAATTATTGGATGTCATGTTTCCCAGGTACATGGTACCTTTACCGTCAATACCATTCTCTAGATGGTTTAAAGCATACTAGGTAGAATTCAAATCCAATTTGCTTAAACTAATTCATATAATGAGACAACTGATGCAACAAGGTAGTTACTTTAAATGGTCCCCAACTTCAATTGTACCAATACAAATAATTCTTCATGTGTCAGATAATCAATTTAATTCATAAATAATATCCCTTATCATCTAGTATCCATATTTACTAAAGGACATATATTTATTAAAATTTCCCTAGTTAATCAAATAAAATTAAAAGTAAACACTACATGTAAATATGGCATAAGGTCTACGAAATAATAATATAAATTATAAAAGAATATGGATATTTAAGAGAAATTTAATTTTAAATTAAAATGATTATAATAAATTTATTGTTTTAATATAATGTTAACAAACAGAAAATAAGTGAGATTGATCAATAACATTTACCATATTTTAATTTTCATGTCCAATCCCCTTGGATAAAATAATTCAACAAGAAACATAAAATACTATTAATAATGAGTTATTTATGATATTACTAGTTAAATGGGATGAATATACACCACATAAATCGAAATTGATGAATAACAATAAATAAGGCTCAATAAAATGTAAATTGAGATGAAATCCCTTAACTTACGCTTCCTTTTGGATGAAATATCTTTAACCGACTTTATAATTGTATTTATAATTTTATTAACTTATACAATAACCATATTAATTTTTATAATTTCTAATATTATTCTTTTATAAACTCTAATCACATGTTTTTTTATAATATTTCATTATTTTCTTTGTTTTGGGTGTTAATTGGATATTTTTTCAAGTATGTTTGGAATTTTAATTTTTTGGTATTCTTACAGAGATCATTATTTAATAATTTATATAATGTAAAAAATGATTTAAATATCAAATTTATTATGTATATATGTATTTATAGTAAACCATAAAGGTATGTGATAAGAAATTAAATACACTCTTCATGGAGACAGTAGGCCATACGTACACATGACAGATGTTTTCATTTTCTTGTCATACTGTAAGAAATAAAAGTAAATGATATATATATACTATAATTATATTATAATTACCATTTTTATATACCATATATTATTATTAAACCCATACTTAACACATTCCATGTAATGTGTGAACAAATCACATCACATCACATGGTGACAGTCCATCGTACATACGATCAACATAATTATATTCCCAAAAAATGGAATGACTGAAGGTATGTGTTATGTAATAATTAAATAATCATAACAACATCATTTCTATCAAAAATATAATATATAAACTTTATTTATCTCATTATTCCCAACCTTGATATGTGGTAATGTAACAAACAAATGAGATCGGTTCAATAGATGGTTCCATCACACACACGAATGATGATTTCATAACCCATTTTTGAATGTATATAAATTTTTAGGTAAAACCATTAACCCAAAAAAATCTCAGTATATTTAAAATACTAATCTTATTATATAATAATGGTATAATAATAATTTAAGTAGGTTGAGAAAGAAATAAAATTAAAACTCTATTAGAAAAACATTACCTCTTCTTCAGGTATCCTCATTATGTTTTCACTAAAACTTTCAATGTTTTCATTTATGTGAAAAATAGGGATTATATGATGAGAGAATAGAATTTCTATAGTTATTTGGACATATATTGGTCATGATAAATGTCTTTATAGGTGTTAATATTTGGGGGGAGTGGGTGTCTTTTAATTATTGAGAAGGATGGACAATATTGTAAATACCCAAAGGTATTAACTTTTTGGAGGTCTCCATCACCTCATGTGACTCAAAGATTAAATAATAATATATTTGAGGGTTTATTTTTTCAATTAAAACCTCCACCACATAATAATAAATTCATTTTTTATAATGTTCATCCTTAAATTAAATATTTCATTGTTTGACCATTTTATATTTTCACTTAGGAAACTATTATTCTAAGCTAGGTAATTTATCCATAAAGACATAAATTAAAATAATTATTATTATAAATATTATAAAAACTTATTCTAAATTTTATATTTAATTTATAAAATAAAATTTATATGTGTGTTGTAAATTAATTTTAATATAAGTGTTGGAAACGTGAAAAAATATCGCTTAAACAACAACCGCACTAACAAATTTGTTGACTAATTAATGGTCATTATAGTTACCATAATAGAAAAATTGTTCTATTAATAGAAAATATTTTTTATTTATTGACATTTATCAAAAAAATTTCAAAATATAGGATATTTAGAGATATTACATCAATTAAAAAAATATCATTTATTATAAGATATCATTAATTCAAATTTTGACATTATTAATTTAATCTGAATTTAAAAAAAATCCAAAAACAATTATGGAATTAAAATATATTAAGATAAAAGTGTCACAAAAACTCATATATCTAGAACCTAAATTAATTATAGTGTAAATATCGTTAAAAATAGATATTAGAAAAGTTGGGGTTCATTTTTTCACCTCATATTCTATGTTTAATCACTAAGTAAACCTATTTTTTCTTTAACTGTAGGAATTATTGTTTTTTCACTAATATATTATTTCAAAATTTATTTTAACCAAATTATAAATTTTATATTATTCAGATTAAAAATTTGGAATCCATTTTTCAAATTAAATTCATAGAAGTGGAAAAAATTAATTTAAAATTAAGACTTGACGAGAAAGTGGGTTTTTGAAGTGGAAATATACAAAAGTTTATAATTTTATTACATAAAAAATCACTATAAAAGTGATTATAATGACATAAATTGGAATAATATATATATAATTTAACTATTGTGACTTTAAAACCAATTTTCAATATAATTTACTATTTTAAATTTTTAAAAGTAAAAGTCAGTTTTCAATTATAATACAGTATTTTTCACTATCTTCAAAAAATGAATCTTCTTTGAAAAATACCAAAAAAATAAACTATAGATAATTTTAAAATTATAATTTTAAAAATTAATTATATTTTTTAAATAATAATTATCAAATATTCAATATTTAGTTTTAAAAAATGTGCGTCATTAAAATGCGAAAAAATTGCCTTTAGAAAAATACATCTTTTTATGAGTAAAATTATATTTGTTATTATATTATTTTTATCTAATATATTGGATGAATTAAAAGATATATACTGAATATATAATATGTATATTTCATTAATATCATTAAATAAAATTAATTAATTGAATTTATTAGGATAAAACATTATTTGGCACATAAAAATAGTTTATTAAAAAAAATTCAATTATGTTCAATTGGTTTTTATTTTCATTTCATATTAATTGATAAACAATGAATTAAAAAATATATTTTAATAAGTAATTTAATTCTATTAATTACTAAAAATTTAACTACTATGTGATAATTATCATTTTAAATAATAATATTAATAGTATTTGTAAAACTTGGTCTTGTATGCAGTGCAAGCTATCAAAGAAAGTCGTCGTTGCGTGTAATGCATTCTAAATCAATTTTTCATGAATTAAAAGATATATCATAGATTATATTTATTTAAAATGGTACATATATTCTAATTTATTAGTATGTTATATTCCTGTATGTTCTTAGGGTTTCAAGACATACACACTATTAAAAAATATGTAATTCTTTTAGAATTTTACAGAGTTAAAAAACTTCTCCCCTAAACAATTTTTCACATAATTCAGTTTTTGAATCTTTCCTTGGGTTTCATTAATGGAAAATCCTATTTATAATACCACATTAATAATCTTTAATAAATGGGATTAATAAGGTATTATCCAAATATTTGAGTCCATCTATTCCTTTGTCTATGTGGAATGGACTTTGTTATAATCATTAATATACTAATCATAATGGTTAATATACAAGGAAAATATTATAAATATCTGTGATTTTTAGTGGACTTTTTAATGTGAATTGATATATCTTATAATGGTCTTAAATAAAAAAATTATTTTAGGTTTTTATCTATTTCTACATTAGTTCATAATGTATTTATTCATTCAAAAATAGAATTCCATTAGAAAATGTTCAGGTCATTACATTACCCGTTCATAATTATCACCCTCTGAATTTTTATTTAATATACTAAAATCGACAATGGTTATTTTGTTTCATCATATCTTCTAGTTCCAATGTTTCATCTTCAAACTTTTTGTCCTTCCATAACACTTATAAAAGTTTATTTTTCATGTTTCATATAACCTGTCTCAATGATATAAGATATTCATTGGATACTCCTCATATGAAATATCATTATCCAATGGTACCATATCTGGATTCAGTACATGTGAGGGGTCTAATATGTACTTCTTCAAGAGGGATATTTGGAACACATTTTTTACTTGAGATAGGTTAGGTGGGAGTTCTAGTATATAGGCCACCACTATGATTCAAGAAATAATCTCAAAGGGGTTGATTTATCTAGGAATAAACACTTCCTTCTTCCCAAAACATATTAATTTCGCCCATAGAGATATATGAGGGAACAATTTATCTATATCTTCAAACTCTAGGTCTCATCCATGATTTTATGCAAAACATTTTTGTTTCCTTTTTGAAGTTTTCATATGATTTTTAATAGTTTGAACCATCTATTACATTTTTTGGATAAGATATGGTCCCATCAGCTTCCTCTATCTAACTTCATCTCATTGTGTTAGAGTATATAACCTCTTCCTATGAATATAATATCAAGGTACTATTTTAATTTCTATAATGGAAACTATTGTTATATGATAACTCTACTAGGTGAGGGTGATGATTATATCAACCTTGGAAATTAAATAAAATAATCACAAAATATTTTCTATAGTTTTAAGGGATATTTCAGACAAACTATCCCTCTTGGGGAGATAAGAAAGGCCAAAGCTTAGTTCTATATCTAATGCATTATGATGTCTTCTCCAAAACATCAATGTAAAACTCTAAACTTTAGTAGATATAATAGATAGTGTAACTCCATGTAGTATTGCGATTTCCATTATCTATATCATGAAATGTTTCTAAAGAGAAAAATATTCTTTGATAGAAATGAAATTAATTGACATAGTAAGGTAATCGACTACCACATAAATGGTGTTATTTGTTTTATATATCTTGGGGAGTCCTACAATGAAATCCATTGTTAAGTTTTCCCATTTCCACACCGGTAGAAGAAATGGTTTCATCATAACCTTATACATATTTCATTCATCCTTAACTTGTTGGAATACTATGAATCAAGATAAAAACTATGAAATATCCATAAACATGTTATCCCACCAGAAGTTTTTGTTCTAATCTCAATACTTTTAGGCTCTTCTAACATGAATATAGAAATATGATACTTATAAATCATCCATAAGTTCCATATTTAGTTCTGGTTCTGGTGTGACACAAATCATGGTTTTAAACCATATAAATCCATCTTTATTAATGTTGAATTAGAGAATATTCTATACTATTTTCTATTGCACATAATAATCTATATGGTCCTCCATTATTCCCTCAAGAATTAATGGTTGATCAGTTATTTGAACATGGTAGGATGATGATCCTCTTATTACTCTGATATCCATCCTTTGTATGCCTTTAAATATTTTATTCCATTCAATAACCATCATAGATAGGGTTGTAGGATCCTTTTTTACTTAGAGAATATGCTATATTCCTATCCTTCATATGATGGTAATGGATTGAAAAATCATAATCTTTAATCAGCACCATCCACCTTCATTTTCACATATTATACTCCTTTTGTGTGAATATATACATAAGGATTTTATGATCAGTATATATTTCACAAATTTATCCATAGAGATAATGTCACCAAATATTTAATGTGATTATCACTATAACCAATTATAGATCATGATTTGGTTAGTTCTCTTAATGAATCTTTAATTAGTGAGAGTCATACGTTAATAAAATTTCATATTTCTTAAATTCACAACTAAATACCTATTTTGATGCATCAATATAAATCAAAAATAAATTCCCACTATTGGGTAATGTGAACATAGGTATAGTTATTAGCCTCTTCTAAATATCTTTAAATATTTTTTCACATTCATCAGTCTAGAAAAACATAAATCTCATCTGAGTAAGCTTGGTTAGTGGGATTGATAACCTTGAGATTATTCTCAGCAATTAATGATATTACCCAAATAATCCAAATAGACTGTATATTTTCATCACATATGTAGGTATGGGATAAACTTTTATGGACTCTTTTTTATAAAGGAACCAAAAATATCCCTTTTATGAAAAAATTCCCAAGTAAATTTACGTGATTCAACGAAAAATCACATTTAATATACATTTAATATAACATTTCTTTCCCCAATTTCTTCAACATATTATTTAGTTTATCCTCCTATTACTCCATGTCTTTGGATTTGAAAAGAATATGATATATGAAGACAACCCGGAATTTTTCAAGTTAATCCCCAAATATTCTATTCATTAAGTTCATGAAGATTTCTGGAGTGTTATTAAGTCCAAATAGAATAACTAATAACTCATAGTGCTCCTAACTGGTATGAAATTAGTATTTTGGGATCCTACTTCTTCACATTTTCTTTATAATATCCTAATTGAATATACATCTTAGAGACGTACTAGGATCCACATAGCTATGTGATCACATTTAAAATCCATGGGAGAGGATGATTTTTCTTGGTTGGGATCTTATTCAGATAACAATGATTAATGTAGAAGAACATTGTTGAATACTTCTTCTTAAAAAATAAGAAAAATTAACTACACGATGAAAAACCTAGGCATATGAACCCTTTATCCGTATTCTTCTATAATTTCTTATTCATCTCCTCACATTCAATAGTGACCATTCTATATGGAGTCCTAGATATTGGAAAAGATTCATGTAGAAGATTAATTTATAACTATAACTCTCAGTAATAAGGAATACTAGACAATTCCTTTGGAAACACATAAGTGAATTACCTCATAGTGGGATTCAATTCAAGGATGATTTTTTCCTTAGTCTCAATCATACAAGCTAGATACACTTAATCATAGGGTTAGAATAACCATGCTTTATATGATGATACTGACGTTGATTCATCCTCCTCTTTTCCCTTGTATAGAATCGAATGATGAATCATGATACAAAGGGTCATTTCCTTCTCTTGGAAATTTATGTTTTATATATATAATAAATACCAATACATTCTTAGAATTGTATCAAATTATACTAGAGGGAGAATCATAAGGTTCACTTAGAATTTAGATAACAAATATATATAAGAGATTATTTATATTATTGAGATGAAACAATGGATCCACTTGACATCGTTAATAAAAACTCAAATTCCATGTTTTGGGGTGGTTTTTAAATGGTTTTACGAAAATTTAATGATGTGAAAGAATTCATATATCCAATGTCACATATGATATTTTATGTTCATGAATGGATGATAATCCCACATTTCATTATTTAATTCAGGTTTTAATCATTTACATCATTAAAAAACTGACTTACATATGATAATTTTCAAACTATTAACTGTGAAAATGGTAAACCATGAACATTAATGGAATAAAAAATAAATGAAATATATTTCATAACCTATGAATTTCAAGGTTTCAATATATGTTATCCACGGTCTATTTACTAAAAAAATTATCTTCATTTTTTCCATTCTTAATGGTTCATAATGTGAACATAAATTTACTAATGTGTATATCATATGAGTGTCAAAACATGTGTGTATCAAGGACTCTTTTTCGAAAAAAATTCCTGATTGAGTCATGATAATTGCACCCATTTTTGGGGTTATTACCCCAGGGTACAGTTGTTCTTGATCTACATCCATTTATAGTATCCATACAGGGATGTATTTTCTAGGAAACCACTATATCTATATTTACCAAAATTTTGGGATGTTTTTGTAGGCTTGTTATTATCACTAAATATATCTCTAGATTTTTCTAATACTAATACCTAAAAAATAAATATACTTTTCTCTAATATGAACTATGAAATACTATATCATTAATACAATTTATTTCATTATTTACAACAAAATGGAACTCATAATAAAATTTCATAAGATCATGAGGCCTAGTGTGTTTAGTCTATTAGTTACATAACATGATAACATGAATTAGGAAAAAAACATTATTTATTACTCCTATAAACATACTCTATGAAATTAATTAATATTCTTAAAATTAACTAGATAAACAGGGGAGTTACATAAGAAAGGGGTGATCTATAAATCCCATTAAGGAAATAAAAAATATGGCATAAGATAAATTAATACATGTGACCCATGAGACATATCATGGTAATATAAGAGGGGTTATAATCTTAATATTGAAAAATATGGAATGATATAACATGATAACATAAAGAAAATATAGAAATGTGGAAATAACATAAAGCATGGAATAATAAATATAATTCAAAGACATCCACCAAGACAACATGATATAGTGCTCTTAGGATAACCTCCAAGAACTATACAAGGAATATCAAGAGTTAAAAACATTATCCAAAGTGTTTTAGGGCTATATAATCAAGGTCACAACCATCATGTTCAAAATATGTATATTCATAAGTGTGCCACAAAGATCAGAAAACATAATGATGTATTTGATAAAGTATAACCTTCTGATTATGAAGTGTGCATAATGTGCATGTATATACACAATTAATTATGGATAGGTAAAACTAGGTGAATAAATTTTAGTAGCAATAGAGATGGGTATTCACTACACAAATTTTTGGCATAGAAAATCGTAGGATAATTTCGACTGTATAACAAGTGTAAAAATGGATTATAAAAGTAGTGAGTGAGAGGGAAAGGGGTCTCCCATTTCTTGGTAATAATAAGTAAATCATGATGGATTTTTTAAAAACATTTCCCAACATGAATTATTTTAAATAAAAATAAAAGACATAAATAATGTGTTTGTATAAAGAGGAGAAAACGACGATCGCATACCAGGATATGGTGCTTCTAAAATATTTAGAGGAGCTTATTAAGAGTTTTGAAGTACCCTAGAATGACTCTAGAGATGTAAGGTTAGAGTAAATTCATTATAAAAGAGTTTTTAGTAATGATTAATTGGTAGTATATTTTGTTTATATATCTATATATAGAGTGTAATTATTTATTAATTTATAAACATTAGTTTTGGACATTATATAATAAATTAATCCAAACCAAAAACTATCCCATGGTTTTTATAATGATTTCTACCAAAGAGGTGTTGAATTTATTGTTTTAGAAGTCCATAAACCAAAATCATTAAAATTATTCCCTTAGTGATGTGGAATTGAGTCATGTTATAAATAATTGATTTTGAAAACTTAAAATATAATATTGGTTTTATAGGATTCACTGTGAGTTTGTAAAATTACTAAAATGGATTAAAAACATTACATTAAAGGTGAAAAATATATATGATCATGTATACCTTTTATGAAATTTATTATCACACTTTTTGTTCATTATGATGTCATAATACACACTATATATTTACTCCATATTTAATTTTAACCTAAAAAATTATGTGGTCCAAAAATGTAATGAAAATTTTACCGTTGGATAATTTTGACATGATTATTTCAAAAATAATATCTATTTTATCGAAAACATTCTTTAAATATGATGATTTAAAATATTAAATAAAAAATCCAATTTATTTAAAAATACTGGTTTTTTGAAAATAACAGTTTTCTAACCCTTATACAAATTATATTTGAATTCATAAAATTATATTATCATTTATACTTAATAACTATTATACAATCATAATATTTTATTAAACTTAAATTTAATTAAAATATCTTAAATTTATCAAAAAAGACTCTGGAATTAAAAAAAATATATCTCCAAACAATACCATTCGTGTTTCATCCTATCAAAATCTAAATTTTACCAAAAATGTTATTTAATAATTTAAAAAGTAACAATAAAAATGAAAAAAATTAATTATTATTTTTTTTTAAAACAAAAATATTCATACTCTTTGGGTATAGATACATATCCCTTTATGGCATTTTTAAATTCCTTAAGGGTAAGGTGTGTGATAGTGTGATTTTCATTGGGTTTTTCAAAGAACATTGTTTGAGCCGTGAAATCAGTGAGATTGAACTTCTCTAATAAACAGTTTCATTGGTACTTTAGCTGCTGAATCTCAACATGGGGTTGGTCATTGTAAAATAATAGTGATGCTATCTTCTTTGGATGATTGCATAAATTAGCTTCATATGGTATTATCCTAAAGGTTTATGCCATCACATTCTTTATCTATGTCAAATGAAATTTATCATAACCAGTAATCTACTAATCTTAATTGTCCTTATAAAATAGATTTATTTTTTAATGATTATGATACCCAAAGGTTTTTTAAGTATAACATTATATAACATATAATGGACTAAAATTACCAAATTATTTCATTTTCTTCTTATATCTACAATACATAATAATTCATTTATTCAATCAAAAATGTAAATTCATTTAATTAAATTATGGCTACTTATTGATATGATTGGAATTATGAAATACTTAAATAGTAAAAGCGGTGAGTGGAACTCTAAAAGAGACTTATTTCATAGTGAAATATTGATCTTGGACCACTAATGTATATTATGATATTAAAAGGGGTCACCATTTTACTGGGAGTACATTTAATAAAACTCTTTATTAAATAATTGTTAGAAAAATAAGATACCCATTTTATATAAAAAAATTATTCTTGATAAAAGGTATCATCATCACCTAACATAATGTTTATATAAATTTTTTTAATGGAAACGTTTTATAAAATAATCTTCTTAGACTAGAAACTTATGAATTATTCTTAATAAAATAAGGTAATATTATTGGTGGTAATGTAACCCCTTCTAGAGTAACATATGAATGATGTTATTTAATAGTTTTTTATATATTCCTTGTAAATATATGGAATGTTTCACTAAATTATTCCAAATTAAAACTTCAATCTCATATCCAATACTAAATATGATTTAGTGTGATAATTAATATGTGACACTAATTGTTTTATAAGGATTATTAATATATTAATTCTTGTGTAATCATTGTAATTGATCCATAAATGTAAATTAATTTTATAAAAGTTTACCTAATTACTAAAACTATTGATATCAGATGAGTTTTTAATGTCCTGTCTTTGTTCTAGATCTATATATAGTTTAAGAGGGTGTAATTTAAAATTAAAATACAAAATTTTATTCATAATATTTGGTAATTATAATTATAAAATCCATAAAAGGACATTGTAAAGAATAGTTATCATAATGGGAAGTTAAACTTATTTTGAATGGATTTTTCTCGAATACATGAAGGTGTTTTGAAAACTCCTTATATATTTCATGTTAGTCGTTAATTTTATCGAAATCAATTCATTAAATTTCATTATTAAATGATACAAAATGTGTACTTTATAAATTTTATTAATATTAAATTTTTTGAAAATAAATAATTCATTATTGAATCTTGTAGTTTATATTTAAATTATGAGACAGAAGGTTTTTGAATCATTTTATGAATGAAAAGGAATACATTAATCATAGGTAGATCTAAATAAATTATGTGTTGAATTATATCATTTAACATATATAATAACATATGTTTTTATAAATAAAATGTTGTTAGGTAAAACCTATGATAAACGTAATACGTGTGGTCTAAATTAGATCCAATTTTATACTTTTTAATAACATAGGGTAAAGTATTTTTATTAAGAGTAAATGAGAGTACTGAAGATATTCCTTAAAATATAATGAATTGACATTAAAACATCTATCACTGCAATTTTTAGTGAATAAAATCTTATTTTCAAAAGGTTTCTTCAAACACATAAAATATCATATATGATATGGATGAAATATTATATTTTATAAGTATTACCACCATATTATTTAAGTTTTATTTCCATTGAAACCCTATTTTTTCCATCATAGAATGCCATTATGAAGAGAATACATTTTCAAAGAGTCTAGTGGGATATTTTTTAACTTAGATATATTCAAAGATAAAAAAATAAATTATTATTATAGTTAGTGTAAAAAGTTAATATTACTCAATATCATAAACATTTTTTATATTTTATGGTAAATGTAAATGTAATGTGATAAATTTAGTTTAAATAGAGATGGGAATATCAAATTATATTCTAAAGGATTTTAGGATGTGTTGGGAATGAAATAATTCAAGTATATATATTAGTTTCCAAAATGGTTAAAAAGTGAAGTTTAATAAAAATTATCGATGAATGATGATGATGGAAGAATGAAAAAGAGTTATATATAGAAAAAAATTATATTAAAATCATAATATTTGATGTTTTTTAAACAAAATAGTTTGAATATCTTTTTAATAAAATTATCAATAAGAATATAATCCCTATGTTTTACTATTATTTATAAAGACATAATAAAATATTTTACTCCCAAAAGGAGTTAATAGAAGGATTTTATTATATGATCTCAAGAAAATATTGAATCAATTACATAGATATTTAATGAATTTATCAAACCTCTAAAAGTGATACAAACATAATGCTTATCTGGTGGTCTTTAATATGGTATATTATTAAATAGACACTTATATATTGTATAGTTAATGTTCTTAATGGAGTATAAGAATATAAAATGTATCATTTTAACATAAAAGGAAGCCATCATATTCCAAATTGGTTTCATATATTGTGTGAATTAACTAATATATGGTTGACTTTGAGTTATCCCAAATAAATAATATTATTTATAATTATAGGATATGATGAAATCTTAATTTTAGCCCAAGTAGGATTCTAATATTGAGATATAAAATATTCTTAGGAGGAACAAAATGGGGTTTGAGATTTAGATGACCCCATTAGTATTTACCATAGGTTTTTACATAAAATATATCTTCGGTATAATATGTGTGTATGTTTCAAATTTGGATTTCCATATACATGAGGTTGGAGATACATCAGATATGATAACCTACTAACATTGGAACAATTATCACAAAAAACATGAGGCATTTATAATCAAGGGATGTGTGAGTATGTTATTGATCACATCATCAATAACACCTTAACTAATATGGGATTTTAACCCTTGTAATATGTTTATGACATAAAGTCCCTCCATTGAGATTAAATAGGTAAGTGTATAGTAATACCTAGATAGGAAATGTGAGGTGCTCATCCACAAGGGTAAATGAAATTTGATATAATAATCAATGGGTGAAAAATATAATCCAGAATAGTGAATTTATGAATAACTATACATGATGGAAAATATTCAGGTCTCATGGTTACTCAATGTCATGAAAAAAGGGATCGTATGATAATTCACACTTGTAATTGATAATAACGTTGAACATAGGTATAGATATACATAGATTTCCTGACGATAATGTCAAATATATTTTTTCCCTCAGCAAAACTGATGATATTATAGAGTATGATAAGGATGTGAATTTTTAGAATCAATAATTCATAACTATTTTCACCACTATAAAGGCCCATGTGGTCTCACATTTGTACATGTAAATGAGGATAAAGTTTTAGAAACATTGAGAACAACCCAAAAAGTGGTTTATAGGGTATCAACTATATTATTTAGGTGATATGTGGTGTAATGAACATAGATTTTCCATAAGAGTTTTGGTAACATCCACATTATTTTTTTGATATAGTTTTATGTGTTGTCTTATTTAAAATGAATTGTGGTGATTTTTCACTAATTCTATGAGACTTTTAGTACAAGTGGGATATTTATGGATATGTGCAGTAAAAGGATAAAAATGGATTGTTGGGTTATACAACACAATTGTTTAACAATATTTACACAATGTGATAGTATGAGAAATTATTCTTTGTGGGAAATTATTGGAGATTGTCATATTGTATGATAATCCTTCAGTATGCTTCAATTTTCTACCCCAACTATTATTTTGAGTTATACCATTAGGTAATGATTATTATGATTATTTAGATCATATAACATGAATGTTTTAAAATTTAACAGTCACAATGAGGATTTGTGAGGAATTTCACAAATGTGGAAATTATTTAGATTTTTTTTGGAATTAATCTTTCAAAATATGAAGATCATTTTGAGTTCCTTGATGACTTTATAAGTTGGCTCAATCCTTATTATTTTTATTTCATTCCATAGTGTCTAAATATTATTTATAATTAATTTAAATATTGATTCTTTTTAGATATCGATTATCACATATTATTAAACTCAATGTATTGACCAACCATGGCTTTAGATATGTCTTACCCAAAATTCAAGTGATTTACATAATCTATGGATAATTCTGGAGGAAGGATAATTTCATATAATTATCAGTGATCTCAATCAAATATTTTTTTAGATTATTGAAAATCATGATCCAATAATGTATATAATTCTATAACTATAATTCCCAATATTAAAATTTTTGAAAAATATAAATTAAATTTAGGATTTCTTATATTTTGGATTTGTTGTTGCACATTATTTAAAATTGTATATATCACACAAAATCTAATTTAATTTTTATATTTGAAACCTATGGGAGATATGAAAACTTCTTTCCAAGAATAGTAGTCAACACATGCTCAAAACTATGTCATCTAGATCAAACCTATAATAAAAAACAAGTGGATTATATTGTGTTCCATATGATCGAAAATATTACCAAATCAATCCACTAGTATCGGAAATAATTAAAATTTCCTCACTGGATCTATTCTTTTCCCTTGAAGCATGTTAAGACTCATATTTTATAGTCAAACCAATAATATTAAACCAATAACAGAAACTCGTTGATTAGAAGTTAATGAGTGGGAATCACATTTTTCAAATAAGGTAGATATTAAATTAAAAGATATTGGAAACATACATATAATGATAGAAGGCTCCACTTTGTTCTAAATTTTGGACAACCCCATAATATATGTTTTGTCTAAATTATCAAGTAACTCCTAAGTTATTTATCCCTATATTGATGAATTTATAGCTTCTAACCTTCTTATAATGACCCATTGGACTCCAAAACTTGACCTCCTAGATATTAGACAAATATAACATTATTTGATTAGAAAATTATGTCTATGTTTCTTAAGATGATTGGATTCATTGTTATATATTCTCAAATAATTTATGGTGATTGTCACGACCCATCCTTGGGGCCCGTGTTGTGACTACCCCAAACCTGCCTTCCATAGGTCAGGGGCTGGCGAATAGCACCAAAGGTGTAACTCCCTAAAAACTAGGAAGGCATTGCATTTATAAAACGTAAACACACACAACCAGAGTACAAGAAGAAGAAAACACTAAGTAAAGCTGTATAAAAATTGTGCTGAAAGTACAAAGGGGCCGGAAATACAAGCCCAACATAAAGGTACAACTACAACTGAAAGAAAGTACAAGTGAAAAGACAAACAACTGGAAGATGGAAGCAGCTCCTGGATCGTCCTCCGGGTTCCTACATAAAGGGTAGGTACAGATGTCCTCCTCATAAATCTACGTCTATCGGTCTGCTCTGTGTGTTGTCACGCCGAGTGTCCACCTCCGGGTACCGTCCAGTCCTCGTACACTCTGCCTCGGTTAGTGATGTCTGTCATCTCCATCCAACACAACGAGGTGCGGGAATAGCCCGTGCAGGGATGAGTATAACGATACTCAGTAGGGACCCCGAGACACTCAAGGTCTCACAAAATCCAACAAGGATAACCATAAAGAAAGATCTCAATAGATAACCTTTACTTAGGTATAAGCCCATACATATACCTAAGTTATCAAGTAACCCATCTCAATCATGAAGAAAGCACAATGGTCATTGACTCAACTCAAAACAGGATTTTCATTATTGAAAAAAAAACTGCTAGAGAATTCCTCCTCTGTCGAGTATAGTCACCCTGTCGTGACTCCGAGGTGCTACTCACTAACCTTAGACTGCTGAGGTACTTTTCCTGTTGAGTACCGAGGGTCTACTGCCAAACCGGGCGCTCCTCCGCTGTGGGTCTGCCGCCAAATCGGGCGCTCCCCCTAATAATCGTCAGAGGTACTCCTCATGTCAAGTACCATGGGTCTGCTGCCAAACTAGGTGCTCCGTCCATCGTGGGTCTGCTTCCAAACTGGGTTCTCCGTCCACTGGGCTAGTCGAATCACTCCGAGTCGAATCGGTCAAGTAGTCGTCAGGTTTACAGCTATTAGGTCTCTGTACTCCGCACACTCGTCTTCAGGAGGATCCGCTCCACTAGCTACTGTTCAATACTCCAAGTTTCATGAAGTCTCGCGTAGAAGTACCAAAAAGGAGCGCCTCGTCATAGGGGTCTCAACGTAACAGACGGCGCATCAATCGGACGCCCAGTCTGTGAGTTATCAGCTATTCCGTTCCAGGGGCCCGGTTAGTTTTTAAACTAAAACCAACCTGACCACACTCCAATATCATACGAATCACACTTGTAGTAGTCCAAAAGAATCATCTCATCAAAAGGAATCCAAAGTAGTTGACAGCACATCAATCAGACGTCCGGTCCTTAAGTTATGAGCATTTTCACTCCGAGGGACCGGTTGGTTTCGGGTTCGAACCAACCCGACCATACCCAAAATTCACCAAAACCTTGAGTGTAATATACCAAAATGACCGCCTAGATCCAAGGATTCCTACTCAACTGACGGTGCGTCGATCAGAGATATGTTTCTCATGTTATGGGTGAATGATGAAAAGGGTCCAAAAAGGGGGGTCTGGGCCCGGTCCGACCTGGCCCACCAACCCTGGGTCGGCCTGAACCGGGTCGACCCGACCCGGGTCCGAGTCCGGCCTGGAGGGCGCGGCCTGGCCCGGCTGGGCGCGGCCTGGAACGGCACGGCACGGCCCGGCCCAGCTCGGCGCGGCCCAGCTCGGCTCGGCATGGCCTAGCCTGTGGCCGGTCGCGGCTTGACCATGCTGGCCAAGCGGGGGGAGGGGGTGCGGCCCCCCGGTCTTCTTGGATCCCATGCGGCGCGGGATCCACTCGATTTCCATCGTGGCTGGTGCCACGGCGGACTTCCGCCAGCGGCGCGCCAGGGCGCCACTTCCTCCAGGCGGTCGGCCGCCGCCTCCGGTCGCCGGCGACCCATGCCGCCACAATCCTCCGCGGGCCACCAGAGTTATTTCGATGGTCCGTTTTAGCTCCCGACTACGCCTACGATCATCTCAGGACCCGAACTCCACTGCGAATGCTCCAAATCGCCGTTGCGGCCCCTTTTCGTCGTCGCCAAACATTCTGTGCATCAACAACAATACGACGATGGGTTTGGACTTGTTTGTTAGTCCGTACCCACCGCATTAGTGGTTCAAATAATCATCCAACAAATAAACTCCCATGTTCGAGGGTATGAATTACATAAATGAAAATTATATAAAAAATTCCCCGACCTCGAAAAGAAATCGCACGTCGTCGAACCGCGGAAGACGAACGTCGTAGTGGTCGGGCGTCGTGGAGGAAGATGAGGTTGTCATCGTTCATCGTGCACTTCCTCTTCTAAGATTGTGTGTTGGTCTGTTGACGGTGAAGAGGAAGATAGAAGAGTCATCAGAGAAGTCCCGCGTCAGAAGGGGGTTTCGAGGAAGAAGCGTCTTCGTTGGCGACATTCCCTGCGGTGGTGTGTCCTCCCTTGATGCGGAGGAAGAAGAAGTTTGAATAAGTTGCTTCACGTCCTTTGGGTCATGGAGTGTTCTTCGTGTCGTGGAGTGTTCTTCGCTGGAGATATCCTTCGTCGAGAGAAGAGTGGTGTTCCTCTATTTCTCCCGAGGTTTCCCCACAAAATATTTGCTAAGGAAAATAGTTGGAATAGATCTCTCCCATCTTAAGGAAGTTCCATGAAAATCCAATTAATTCAAACACTCAAAATAAATTAATTAAGTGAATCGCCTAATTAATTTACCCAGGGTTGGAAAAGTTAATTAGAGAGAGAAGAAGGGGAAGGGTTATTTTAAAAGTCAAAAGTGAGGGGTTGTTCAATTAAATGAGGAGGAGTTAATGGGGAGGTTTAAGGGGAGGTGAAGGGATTAGGCTCGTGTGGGCCCCACCTCACAAATATCCTCTCATGGGAGGTTATGTGGGTGTGGGGCCCACCTATAACTCCACTTGGGAGGAAATAACCAACCTCCCTAAATAAAATTTGTATACAATAAATTTTATTTATTTCATTCCAAATCCCCAAAAATTAACTCTCAACCCACATAAAATGAAACTATGGTAAAGGTATCCTTAAGAAATTATCGGTGATGCGAGTTCATCAGTGCCCTCCGATTTCAATTCTGAGCACTGGTTCAAAAGATAGAAAAACCCGCACGTACGTTAACTGAACGTACCCGAACAAGACTTCAGAAATTGATTCTGGGCACACCGGGCCTCGGAATCAAGTGCTGTTAGAAACTGCAGACTCGTAAAATTCCAAAGTATTTAAGAAAAAAAAATTCCTTCAAATTTTTGGGTCTTTACATTATCCCCGCCTCAGGGATTTACATCCCTGTAAAGCTACAACACACACTAGGGAAAACAAAGGTGGGTTCTGTGCATACATTTTGAGCCTCTCACTCCCATGTGCTCTCCTAGCAGCTGAAAACCATACCTCCTACTAAGCGCATCCGCAACAATGTTCCCCTTCCCGGGAGTATAGACTATCTCGAAGTCATAGTCCTGGAGGAACTCAAGCCATCACTTCTGTCTCAGGTTCAGATCCTTTTGAGAGAAGATACACCTGAGACTATGGAGATTAGAGTGAACCTTAAACTGTTCGCTCAACCCACAATGGGTGAGACTAGCCAATTGTAAGAATTCTACTTCACCCTTCTTATTCTATGTTCTACAAGATCTGCTAAGATTTCTCCATTGCCGAAAAGGAAGATCTAGTCTCATCCCCTTGATGAACCATGTCCTTTTCCTAATACAATCAATCCTAACATGAACGGTACTAATTCTTTCCATGGACGACGTTGTAAGGCCTCGACGCTACTACTAAGAGATCCAACCATTACTCTCACCTCCAAGGGTTGAGTCACAATGTTGGAAGTAGTGTGTGGTCACTGGGTCTCCTTCAGTAGGAATCTCGAAAGTGAGGTTCAAGTCAACATTTAAACTATAACCTCTTAGTACACAAAAAGGAAGGAAAGAAAATGTCACAAGGACAAGTGTCTTTTATTACTTCATATCAAAGTACAAAGACACCAAGAAACCACAAATAATGACATTTAAAAGATAAAAGCATCATGAACAAAGGCCTCTATTCCTGGAACTAGTCCCACTCATGTCCACCTGCTTCCAGAGCTCCATAGTCATATGCTCCAGCTGCCTGATGTTGTGCTCTCCCATGTACACCCATTCCCTGCGGTCGGGGTGGACCTCCTGGTGGTGGTGGTGGAAACACCTCGAAGCATCATCCACCACCAGCTGCATGGCCAGCTCCTTCCGGTCCATCACGATCGAACCTATACCTCTTCCTGAGAGGTCCTTCATCTATCTGCTGATCATCTACTCGGCGGGTCGGACAGTCACATGCAATGTGACCAAGCCCACCGCATGAGTAACATTGTCCGTTACTAGTATTTGTGGCTCTGCCTCCACCCTGGTTGCCCCGCACTACCGATCCTGAGTCGTGTGGTCGACCACCTGTAGGTCTGGTCCTCTTGGACCTCTGAGTCATCTATCTACTGCCAGCTGCAGAATACTCAGCTTCATGTTGACTAATGGTGGTTTCCACTGCTGGAGACTGCTCAGCAAGGAAACTCTCCACTAGGAGGGATCGCTCCAACACCCCCATCAGCATTGGGATGCCGTGAGAAACAACTGAATCTATAATCTCTCTCCTGATCCCCTACTCGAACGTCCGGGCCCTGAAGAACGGGTCCCTTACCATATCTATAGAGTAGCGCGAGAGGTCTGTGAACCTCACAGAGTATTGTGCCACTGTCATATTTCCCTCTTGCAGATGCAGCAGCACCTGTATACGCACCGCTCGAAGGGTGGCTGGTACAAACTCCACCCAGAACAAGATCTCGAAGTCTTCCCATAGAAATGTCACCTCGTCGTGTATCTGGAGCATCAAGCTCCACCATTTGCCTGCTGCTGCCTGAAGAAGGCTAGAAGCAAGGATCACCATAAAGTCTTCTAGCATCCCTACTAGCCTGAAGACTCTCACCACAACCTCCATCCAATCCTTAGCAGCTTGCGGGTCTGACTCTCCCCTGAACCTGGGTGGCCTCTGGCGCTGTAACTCGTGCAACGCGCTCAAGCGGCGTGCATCGCCTGCTGCTGGGTCTAGTGGAATCGGTGGCCCGATGGGAATTAGTACCGTTGGTGCCTCAACTGGGATAGGGCCATGTACTGAGGCCTTGTCACTCATCGGGCTGTCAGTACGTACAACTCTCGGGGCTCTAGAAGGTCGTCCGCGGGGAGGAATTCTGAAAGAACAGATGCGACACGGTCAAAAGACTATACCTGGTGAGCTGACAGGGTTTGAACTGACTTAAAGAAAACTTTTAAAAACACACACGCAATCAGTGTTTTCGTGCACTGAGCCAGAAATCAGAAGTCAGGATCCTAGTGTATGGATATGTCGGCCGCCCGCACCAACATTGGACTCCCTGAACTGAAAACCACACTTAGTACCCAAAACACTATTGCTTCATAGAAAGAAAATATCAGAGTCCTAAGTTCTGTGGTAGAACTGAATCCTCTGATACCAATTTGTCACAACCCATCTTCGGGTCCCGTGTCGTGACTAACCCAAGCCCGCCTTCCCTAGGCCAGGGGATGGAGACTAGCACCAAAGGCGTAACTCCCTAAAAAATGGGAAGGAATTGCCTTTATAAAACATAAACACACACAAATAGAGTACAAGCGGAAGAAAACACTAACTAAAGAAGTATAACAAGTGTACTGAAAGTACAAAGGGGCCGAAAATACAATCCCAACAGAAAGGTATAGCTACAACTGAAATAAAGTACAACTGAAAAGACAAAAATCTAGAAGATGGAAGCATCTCCTGGATCGTCCTCCGGGTTCCTACCTGAAGGGTAGGTATAGATGTCCTAAACTTCTATTAGTCCACTCTGTGTGCCGTCACGCCTAGTTTCCACCTCTGGGTACCATCCAGTCCTCGTACACTCTGCATCAGTCAGCGTTGTCCGTCGTCTGCATCCAACACAACGAGGTTAGGGCATAGCCCAAGCAGAGATGAGTATAACAATACTCAGTAGGGACCCCAAGACCCTCAAGGTCTCACTAAATCCAACAAGGATAACCACAAAGAAATATCTCAACAGATATCCTTTACTTAGGTATATGCCCATACATATACCTAAGTTATCAAGTAACCCATCTCAATCATGAGGAAACCCCAAAGGTCATTGACTTAGCTCAAACCAGGATTTTCATTATCGGAACCACAACTGCTGGAGAACTCCTCCTCTGTTGAGTACAGTGGCCATGTCACGACTCTGAGGCACTACTCACTAACCTTAGACAGTTGAGGTACTCCTCCTGTTGAGTACTGCGAGTCTGCTTCCAAACCAGGCGCTCCATCCATCGTGGGTCTGCCACAAAACTGGTCTCTCCATCCACTGGGTTAGTCTAATCACTCCGACTTGAATCGGTTAAGCAATTGTTAGGTCTACAGCTACTAAATCTCTGTACTCCGCACACTCATCTCCGAGAAGATCCGCTCCACGAGCTACTTTTTGATACCCTAAGTGTCACGAAGTCTCATGTATAAGTATCACAAAGCACCTCCTTCTCATAGGGGTCTCAACTCAACAAACAGTGTGTCAATCAGACGACCGGTCTGTGAGTTATCAGTTTTTTCGTTCAAGGGGCCCAGTTGATTTTTAAGCTAAAACCAACCCGACCATACTCCAATATCATCCAAATCCCATGTGGATTACTCCAAAATAACCATTTCATCAAAAGGAATACAATTTAGTTGACGGAACGTCAATCAGATGTATGGTCCTTAAGTTATGATTGTTTTCGCTCTGAGGGCCCAGTTGGTTTCATTTTCGAACCAACCAGGCTACACCCAAACTTCACCAAACCCTTGAGTGTAATATACCGAAATGACCGTCTAGATCGAAGGATTCCTACGCAACTGACGGTGCGTCGATCGGAGGTCTGTAGCTCATGTTATGGGTGAATGACCGAAAACGATCCAAAAAGGGGGGGTCTGGGCTTGGTCCGACCTGGCCCAACCCACCCATGGGTCGGCCCGACCCGGGCCCGGGTCCACCCCAGCCCTTAGCTGGTGCGTCCCGTCCTGCAGTTGGTCACAGCTCATCCAGGCTGGCCGAGCGAGGGGGGCGATATTCCCGGATCCCGTGCGGTGCGGGATCCACTCGATCGCCGCCGTGGCCGGTGCCACTGTGGACATCCACCGGCAGTGCACTGGGGCGCTGCCGCCTCCAGTCGCCGGCACCACCGCGCCGGTGACCCGTGCTGTAACGACCCAAAGTTTCATTAATGGAAAATCCCTCTTGATCCAGTTAAATGTTTCTTTATGAAAAAAAATGTTTTTATAAGATGTCAACTTCTTTAGTTTTATGTTATGATTTGTGACCGTTACTTTTATAGCCGTTGAACAGTGATCATCTGAGTAGTATAAATATAAGGCTTTAACGAAACCATTTCTACTCAGACAAAGGAAGTGATGGCCTCATCCAGTAGAATTTCCCCTTACGAAGCCCATTTGTCGGAGCTCGGAAAAGAGGTGGCATCTTTGGGCTTTGCCCTTGACCAAGCCCAAGCTGAGCTTCATCAAGTCAAGTTCGAACGTGATCGTCTACGGGAAAAATGGAAGTTGATAGATATTACCACTCGAGCGATGTTATCCGAGCAACCCCAAGAGTTTTTCACCATCTCACACCTTACCCTTAGGTATTATGCGGCTATTTTAAGGGGTTATGTAACAAATAAGTAGCACCATGTTCATGTACATTATTTTTTGTATATAATAATGAATATAATTTCTAGTCATTTTTGATACATTGTAATTAGTTTTTAAAGTACAAATGGTGTTTTTAGTTATTATTTAATTAAGAATTATATATTATTAAATTAAAGGATTTTTGAATTAAATAATATTTTAATAAAATATTATTATTAATATTAAATTAATTTTTGTTAAATATAAATGATCTTATAATTTTATGAATGCAATTAAAATTTTTATTAAGGTTTGAAATCCATTTCTGTCAAAACCCGTGAATTTTTTTATAAATGTCGGTTTTTATTTTAAAAGTGAAAATTCACATATTTAGAAAATTATTTAGATAAAATAAATATTATTTTTGGAATCAGGACGTCGAAATTATCCAACGGTGAATTTTTCATAATTTTCTGAGACAGTCAAATTTTTGGGTAAAAATTAAATACCATTTAAATATATAATGTGTTTTATGACATCATAATGACCCAATGGTGATGTAATAAAATATCATAATCCTTATGTTCGGACAATATGTGTTTTATCATTAAAATAATGAGGTTTTGGGTTTTTTTGACTTACTTTTCAAAGCATTAATGGAGCCCTCAAGACTTATTCAACACTTTGCCTTTTTAAAATTAATTTCCATGGGAGTGTGACTCACCTCCACATAAGCAACCCTAATTTTTTAATAGGTTCGGACCTTGGCCTGGTAAAATATTGTTTTCCTCTTTCCTTTTCCATAAACCATGGGCAAATACCATGGGATGGTTTGTGGTTTGGATTATTTTAATATAAGGGGTCCCAAACCTAAATAGTAAAGAATTCCCTCACCTTTCCTATATAAACCCACCCAAGCTCCCACTTCCTCCTCACTCAAATCCCTTGGAGTTCATCCAACCTCTGCCCTACTCTCTCTAGAATCCTCCCAAGGTGCCCCAATCTCCCAAGAAGCCTCTCACAAGCCTCTCTCTAGCCTTGGAAGCACACTTCCAAGTAAGGGGTTTTCTTCCTTTCTCATTTTTTGTCAATTTTATTTAAGTTGTATTGCCCTTTTTATTTCAATTATGAATGTTGGGGTATGGTTTCGCACCTCCCCCATACTGCCCTCTTATTGTTTTAATGATGGGAGAACCCTTTCTCTCTCATTAAATGCCTCCCATGTACACCCGTTACTATGCCGAAATTCCGAAAGGAACTTCTCTCTCTTCTTTTACATTCAAGCAATACTTTTGTATAATGAATCTAAATTCCATTTCTATTGTTGGTACATGTATATATATGATCTCCTTACTGTCCATTACATGTAAATATGATGAGGAACCCCTTTCTCTCTCATCAACTTTTTTTATGAATTCTTATGTCACGCCGTTACGCTGCCGAAATCGCACCGATTTTCTAAGCCAATGTCTTTGTGTAGTGAATACCATGCCCATTTCTCCATCAAGGGTTCACCTTTATGCACATTTACATATTGATTATAAATTTTCATGTATGAATTCCACATTCCTTTATCGTGGAATAAATTATTATGTTTTATGAATCCATGTTTTATGATCCATGTGGCACACTTATGCATGAAATGAAATGTTTAAGAAGGGTGCGCCCTTTATAGCGCTCCAATGCATTTGGTAAAGTATAGTATCATGATAAGTCATGTGAAATGAGTGTTTACTCATGCTAATTCAAGTGCAACGAGGGTTTACTCGTGCTTCAAGTGTAATGAGGGTTTACTCATGCTCCATGTGCAATGAGCCTTGGCTCATGCTAATTCAATGTTAAGTGTTGTTGCCACATTTCCATGTTATGATTATCATGCTTTATCATGCCTTTATGTTCATGTTTCTATTATTCTCTATTGATATGCCTATTGCCTAACATGTATTTCACTCCTCATGTTATTCATTGTTTACTCCCTTACTGGGCTTTATAGCTCACCCTTTTCTTATGCATGTCCTCAGGTTATCCCATGCAATGCTAAGTACGAAGGAATGTAGTGGTCATGTAAAGGAAGTTTTCAATAAAGATGTTGTATTTCAAGTTTAAAGTTTTTTATGTAATGATCCTAAGCCCCAAATACACTAAACCTCTCGATCTTCTTTTTTGGATCAAGTGAAGTTTTATGTAATAAAGCATGTTTAAGTTGTAATAAAAAAGCAGGGTTGTCATAGTTGGTATCAGAGGATAGGTTTAGTTATTTTTGGGATTAGGAAACCCTAGTAAAGCCTTAGATACAAGACTAAGTGTAATAAAAGCATCCCTAAGTTTTGGTGAATACTATGTAAGTGGTTTATCAAACAAATACATCCCTGTCTGGATACGAGCAGGTAGAGGCGGCTCTGGCACAGATGTATCCTAGGGGTAAAACCCGAAAACACCGCTTTGAGCTAGACTCGAACGGGAACTGGTGCACGACAATGGGCCTTGCTGCACTCTTGGTTACGACACTCCCGGGGGATAAGTTTTGATAAATTCACAATCTTAGTATGAACCCTTATTAAGGGAAAAATGCCCCTAAGAATATATGTTAGAAGGAAGATCATGAAAAGCCTGGATTGAATCCTATAGACTCATGAGTTAAAGAGATTAAAGTTTATTTATAAGTCATAAACTTTTGTCTTTGGATTACCCTTTATGTGTTACCCCTAACTTTCCTTTTATTCCATCCAATGGCCGGTAATAGGAGAACTCGGGCTAACAACCGTTGTGAAGATCAGTGTGATGATTGTACTTATGAGATGTACAATCCAATGGGAGCGGGAATCGCGAACTTTTTCACGCTTCTCTCTCAGCTAACTCAAGTTTTGAATAGAAACACTGGTCAAGAGGAACGTTCAACCCCCCCTAAGAAATAACAAGTCACTATTGAAAGCTTCATGAGACAAAGGCCTCCTACTTTTAGTGGATCATCTGATCCCACGATTTCTGAACAATGGATCAACTCCATTGAAAAGATATTCTCCATCCTCCAATGATCTGGAAAAGAGAAGGTTCTCCTGGCGGCTTATCGTATGGAGGGTGAAGCTGATCAATGGTGGACATTGATCAAAAATACGAAGCCTGAGGAGGAGATCGAGGCTTTGGAATGGAAGGTATTCCGAAAGATGTTTTTCGATAAATATTTTCCACGCACCCTTCGTCTTAAGATGGAAAGGGACTTCCTTTCCCTCAAACAGAAAGATGAAGAATCTGTGGGAGCGTACGAGGCAAACTTCACAAGGCTTGCACGATACGCTTCCAGCTTTGTCGTTACCCCTGAATGCAAGGTTGACCGCTTCTTTGGTGGGCTGAAGCCTAGCTTGCGGAAAGCATTAGTGATCCGTGACTTCGACAGCTATGAGGAAATTGTCTGATGTGCCCTCAAGGTTGAAATGGAGATCAGAGAATCACAGGGGTATCATGGGGACAAGAAGCATAAGGTGGACTTCAATGCTGGTGGTCCGATGGATAAATCCAACGGCGCTAAGAGGTTCCAGCACCACACTTGCCAAAAGTGTGGGAAGAAGTACCCTGAAAATTGCCTTAGGGGGACAAGAAAATGCTTCAAGTGTGGAAGAGAAGGGCACCTAGCTGTTAACTGTCAGCAAGAAGGACCCGCGGCTGCGACAGAGGAGAGGAACGCTCCGTTCGAACCTCAACGCATTGTTCAATGCTTCAAATGCAAATAACCGGGTCATTTTGCGAATCAGCTCCCTAATCCAAGGGTTATCGGAGGCAATCAACAACCTCCAAGACAGCAAGGAAGAGCTTTTGCCATCACTTCTGCCGAAGTGAACCCCGACAACGAAGTGGTGACAGGTACGCTAGTTATTCATTCAAGAATAGCGAACGTACTTTTTGATTCAGGTTCTACGCATTCTTTTATATCTCAAAAGTTTAGTAGAACAATCCCTACACCACCACAAATCATGGAAGTAAAGATGTCGGTGAGTACGGAAAATGGGGAAATCATTGCATCCCATGAGTATAAGTCCTCCCCTGTTATAATATGTGGATTGAATTTCCCAGCGAACCTCTTCATACTCCCTTTGGTGGAATTTGATGCAATTCTTGGCATGGATTGGCTTTCCTTATATAGAGCGAACATAAATTGTCGGGAGAGGGAAATCACACTCTATATGGAGAATCGACCCCCGATTCTTTACAAGTGTCAGGAGGAAGATGAATCTCCTTTAGCTCCATCATCTCAAGCATGGATATTACTACCTTATGAGCACGCATATCTGGCTCAGATGATTAAGTCCAAGGAAGAAACCACCCTTGAAGAAATTCCTATTGTGAGGGAATTCGCTGAAGTATTTCCCGAGGAACTTCCTGGTCTTCCTCCAAGAAGAGTTGTTGAGTTCTCAATTGAACTTATACCTGGGGCGCTACCAATATCCAAGAATCCATATAGAATGGCTGTTGTTGAGCTTGAAGAGCTGAAGAAACAACTACAGGAGAATTTGGATAAAGGGTTTATACGCCCAAGTGCATCACCATGGGGTGCACCAGTCCTCTTCGTCAAGAAGAAGGATGGGTCAATGAGGATTTGCATCGATTATCGTGAACTTAACAAAATCACGATAAAGAACAAGTATCATCTCCCAAGAATCGATGACTTGTTTGATCAGCTGCGTGGAGCAAAATACTTCTCCAAGGTCGACTTGCGGTCGGGATATTATCAAGTAAGGGTGAAGAAGGAAGATATCCCCAAGACTGCTTTTCGTACAAGGTACGGGCACTATGAATTTATAGTAATGCCTTTCGGACTCACCAATGCTCCAGAAATATTCATGGACTTGATGAATAGAGTCTTTAGAGATTACCTAGAAAAATTTGTGGTAGTCTTTATAGATGATATTCAAATATACTCCAAAACCAAGGAGGACCATGAGGAGCATTTAAAAACTGTACTAGAGACTTTGCGCAAGGAGAAGCTCTATGCAAAGTACAGCAAGTGTGAGTTTTGGTTGAAGGAAGTATCATTATTGGGCCATATCATCACAAGCAATGGGATATCTTTGGACCCCTCCAAAACAGATGCAATTAAGGGATGGCCGAGGCCAACATCGGTAACTGATATCCGTAGCTTCTTGGGGTTAGCTGGATATTATCGACGATTTGTGAGAAATTTCTCACGATTGTCCAACCCTCTTACCAAGCTAACTCGAAAGGGAGTAAAGTTTGCTTGGAGTGATGAATGCGAAGAAAGCTTCAAGGAGTTGAAAAGGAGGCTTATCACTGCACCTGTGCTCACTTTACCCACAAGTGGGGAGCTTTTTGTGGTATTCAGTGATGCTTCGAAGAAGGGATTAGGATGTGTGCTGATGCAGAATGATAAAGTGATATCCTATGCCTCAAGGCAGTTGAAAATCCATGAGCGAAACTATCCAACGCATGATCTGGAGTTGGCGGCGGTGATATTTGCCTTGAAAATCTGGCGGCATTATCTCTATGGAGAGAAATGTGAGATATATACTGACCACAAGAGTCTTAAATATATATTCACACAGAAAGAGCTTAATATGCGCCAGAGAAGATGGATAGAGCTCATCAAGGATTATGACTGTTCAATACATTACCACCCTGGGAAGGCGAACAAGGTGGCGGATGCCCTAAGTAGAAAGGATCCAGCAATTCTATCAATGATGAGAATTGAGAAGGATCCAATCTTCTTAGACTTGATGAAGATGGACGTGGGAATCATAAAGAAGGGAACATCATCAATCCTTTCACAAATTATTGCTCAACCATCTCTTTTGGAAAGGTTAAAGGATGCTCAAAAGGATGATGCGGGAATCCAAGAAAAAGTGGAAGCTATCAAAAAGGGAAAATCCTCATAGTTTAATGTTAATGAATAAGGAATTGTGCGGTTTGGGAAAAGACTATGTGTTCCATCAAGTTCGGAGCTGAAGAAGGAACTTTTGGATGATGCACATAGTTCAAATTTCTCTATTCACCTAGGGAGCACAAAGATGTTTCGAGATCTCCGAGAAAACTTTTGGTGGGATAATATGAAGAAGGAGATCGCTGAATATACATCAAAGTGCCTGGTGTGTCAGCAAGTGAAGGCAGAGAGGCAAAAGTCTAAGGGGATGATGCAACCATTGCCCATACCAGAATGGAAATGGGAGAACATCACCATGGACTTTGTCACTGGACTTCCAAGGACATCCAAAGGCAACAATGCAATCTGGGTTGTTGTGAATCGTCTTACAAAGACTGCACACTTCATTGCTATTCGAGAGGATTTCTCTTTGGATCAACTGGCACAGATATATATCAGGGAAGTGGTACGGTTGCATGGAGTACCACTATCTATTGTGTCTGACCGAGATCCAAGATTTACCTCTAAGTTTTGGAAGAGTCTTCAACATGCTCTGAATACTGAACTGAACTTCAGTACGGCCTATCATCCTCAAACTGATGGCCAATCTGAGCGGACTATCCAAACACTTGAGGATATGTTGAGAGCGTTCTCAATGGACTTTAAAGGAGGATGGGATCAACATCTTCCTCTGGTTGAGTTCTCTTATAATAATAGTTTCCACTCGAGCATCCAAATGGCACCATATGAAGCCCTGTATGGGAAAAGGTGTAGAACACCGGCATGTTGGGATGAGGTCGGTGAACGTAAGCTGCTTGGACCAGAAATGGTCGAAGAAATGGTGGAGAAGGTGAAAACCATTCAGCAACATATCAAGGCAGCCCAGAGTCGACAGAAGAGTTATGCAGATAATCGTCGACGAGACCTTGAGTTTAAAGTCGGAGACATGGTGTTTTTACGCATATCTCCGTGGAAGAAGGTCATGGGGTTTGGAAAGAAAGGTAAGTTAAGTCCAAGGTACATCGGCCCATTCGAGATTCTTGATCGTGTTGGGGCTGTGGCCTATCGACTAGCACTTCCACCTACTATGGCCAAGGTGCATGATGTCTTCCATGTATCCCTCTTAAGGAAGTACATACCAGACCCTTCACATGTACTCTCTTCCGAGGTGGTACAATTGGAAGATTATCTTTCTTATGAGGAGCAACCAGTGAAGATCTTAGACCGTAGAGAAAAAGTTCTACGAAATAAGACAATGCCCCTCGTCAAGGTGTTGTGGAGAAACCACAAGTTTGAAGAATCAACTTGGGAGTCGGAGGATATGATGAAGCTAAGTTACCCACATTTGTTTTAGTGTGGGAAAAGGAAAATTTCGAGGGCGAAATTTCTTAAGGGGGGAATGTTGTAACGACCCAAAGTTTCATTAATGGAAAATCCCTCTTGATCCAGTTAAATGTTTCTTTATGAAAAAAATGTTTTTATAAGATGTCAACTTCTTTAGTTTTATGTTAAGATTTGTGACAGTTACTTTTATAGCCGTTGAACAGTGATCATATGAGTAGTATAAATATAAGGCTTTAACGAAACCATTTCTACTCAGACAAAGGGAGTGATGGCCTCATCCAGTAGAATTGCCCCTTATGAAGCCCATTTGTCGGAGCTCGGAAAAGAGGTGGCGTCTTTGGGCTTTGCCCTTGACCAAGCCCAAGCTGAGCTTCATCAAGTCAAGCTCGAACGTGATCGTCTACGGGAAAAATGGAAGTTGATAGAGATTACCACTCGAGCGATGTTATCCGAGCAACCCCAAGAGTCTGTCACCATCGCACACCTTACCCTTAGGTCTTATGCGGCTATTTTAAGGGTTTATGTAACAAATAAGTAGCACCATGTTCATGTATATTTTTTGTATATAATAATGAATATAATTTCTAGTCTTTTTTGATACATTGTAATTAGTTTTTAAAGTACAAATGGTGTTTTTAGTTATTATTTAATTAAGAATTATATTTTATTAAATTAAAGGATTTTTGAATTAAATAATATTTTAATAAAATATTATTATTAATATTAAATTAATTTTTATTAAATATAAATGACCTTATAATTTTATGAATGCAATTAAAATTTTTATTAAGGTTTGAAACCCATTTCTGTCAAAACCCGTGAATTTTTTTATAAATGTCGGTTTTTATTTTAAAAGTGAAAATTCACATATTTAGAAAATTATTTAGATAAAATAAATATTATTTTTGGAATCAGGATGTCGAAATTATCCAACGGTGAATTTTTCATAATTTTCTGAGACAGTCAAATTTTTGGGTAAAAATTAAATACCATTTAAATATATAATGTGTTTTATGACATCATAATGACCCAATGGTGATGTAATAAAATACCATAATCCTTATGTTCGGCCAATATGTGTTTTATCATTAAAATAATGAGGTTTTGGGTTTTTTTGACTTACTTTTCAAAGCATTAATGGAGCCCTCAAGACTTATTCAACACTTTGCCTTTTTAAAATTAATTTCCATGGGAGTGTGACTCACCTCCACATAAGCAACCCTAATTTTTTAATAAGTTCGGACCTTGGCCTTGTAAAATATTTTTTTCCTCTTTCCTTTTCCAGAAACCATGGGCAAATACCATGGGATGGTTTGTGGTTTGGATTATTTTAATATAAGGGGTCCCAAACCTAAATAATAAAGAATTCCCTCACCTTTCCTATATAAACCCACCCAAGATCCCACTTCCTCCTCACTCAAAGCCCTTGTAGTTCGTCCAACCTCTGACCTACTCTCTCTAGAATCCTCCCAAGGTTACCCAAGCTCCCAAGAAGCCTCTCACAAGCCTCTCTCTAGCCTTTGGAAGCACACTTCCAAGTAAGGGGTTTTCTTCCTTTCTCATTTTTTGTCAATTTTCTTTAAGTTGTATTGCCCTTTTTATTTAAATTATGAATGTTGGGGTATGGTTTCACACCTCCCCCATACTGTCCTCTTATTGTTTGAATGATGGGATAACCCTTTCTCTCTCATTAAATGCCTCCCATGTACACCCGTTACTATGCCGAAATTCCGAAAGGAACTTCTCTCTCTTCTTTTACATTCAAGCAATACTTTTGTATCATGAATCTAAATTCCATTTCTATTGTTGGGACATGTATATATATGATCTCCTTACTGTCCATTACATGTAAATATGATTAGGAACCCCTTTCTCTCTCATCAACCTTTTTTATGAATTCTTATGTCACGCCGTTACGCTGCCGAAATCGCACCGATTTTCTAAGCCAATGTCTTTGTGTAGTGAATACCATGCCCATTTCTCCATCAAGGGTATTCACCTTTATGCACATTTACATATTGATTATAAATTTTCATGTATGAATTCCACATTCCTTTATCGTGGAAGAAATGATTATGTTTTATGAATCCATGTTTTATGATCCATGTGGCACACTTATGCATGAAATGAAATGTTTAAGAAGGGTGCGCCCTTTATAGCGCTCCAATGCATTGGGTAAAGTATAGTATCATGATACATCATGTGCAATGAGTGTTTACTCATGCTAATTCAAGTGCAACGAGGGTTTACTCGTGCTTCAAGTTCAATGAGGGTTTACTCATGCTCCATGTGCAATGAGCCTTGGCTCATGCTAATTTAATGTTAAGTGTTGTTGCCACATTTCCATGTTATGATTATCATGCTTTATCATGACTTTATGTTCATGTTTATATTATGCTCTATTGATATGCCTATTGCCTAACATGTATTTCACTCCTCATGTTATTCATTGTTTACTCCCTTACTGGGCTTTATAGCTCACCCTTTTCTTATGCATGTCCTCAGGTTATCCCATGCAATGCTAAGTACGAAGGAATGTAGTGGTCATCTAAAAAAAGTTTTCAATAAATATGTTGTATTTCAAGTTTAAAGTTTTTTTATGTAATGATCCTAAGCTCCAAAGACACTAAACCTCTCGATCTTCTTTGTTGGATAAAGTGAAGTTTTAAGTAATAAAGCATGTTTAAGTTGTAATAAAAAAGCAGGGTTGTCATACGTGCCGCTGTAATCCTTTATGGACTGTTGGAGTCATTCTGGGGGTCCGTTTTAGCTCCCGACTGCGCCTATGATCATCTCGGGACCCGAACTCCATTATGAAAGCTCCAAATTGTCATTACAGTCCTGTTTCGTCATCGCCAAACATTCTATGCATCAAGAACGATACGGTGATGGGTATGGACTTGTTCGTTAGTCCATACCCACCACGTTAGTGGTTCCAATAGTTACCAAACAAATAAACTCCCATGCTCGGGGGTATGAATCACATAAATGAAAATTATATAAAAAATTCCCCTACCTATAAAATAAATCACACTTTGTCGAACCACGGAAGATGAACATCATAGTGGTTGGGTGTCATGGAGGAAGATGAGGTTGTCGTCATTCGCCATATGCTTCCTCTTCTGAGCTCGTGCGTCGGTCCGTTGACGACGAAGAGGAAGATAGAAGAGTCGTCAGAGAAGTCCTACGTCAGAAGGGGGTTCTAAGGAAGAAGCATCGTCATTGGCAATTTACCCCACGGAAGTGTCTCCTCCATTGATGCGGAGGAAGAAGAATTTTGAAGAAGTTGCTTCACGTCCTTCGGGTCATGGAGCGTTCTTCGTGTCGTGGAGTGTTCTTCGCTGGAGATATCCTTCTTCGAGAGAAGAGTGGTGTTCTTCTATTTCTCCAGAGGTTTCCCCATAAAATATTTGCTAAGGAAAATATTTATAATAGATCTCTCCCATATTAAGGAAGTACCATGAAAATCCAATTTATTCAAACACTCAAAATAAATAAATTAAGTTAATCACCTAATTAATTTACCCTGGGTTGGAAAAATTAATTAGAGAGAGAAGAAGGTGAAGGGTTATTTTAAAATTTAAAAGTGAGGGGTTGTTCAATTAAATGAGGAGAAGTTAATGGGGAGGTTTAAGGGGAGGTGAATGGATTAGGCTCGTGTGGGACCCACCTCACAAATATCCTCTCATGGGAGGTTATGTGGGGGTGGGCCCCACCTCTAACTCCCCTTGGGAGGAAATAACCAACCTCCCTAAATAAAATTAGTATACAAAAAATTTTATTTATTTCATTCTAAATTCCCAAAAATTACATCTTAACCCGCATAAAATGCAACTGCGGTAAAGGTCTCCTTAAGAAATTATCGATGCTGCGAGTTCATCGGTGCCCTCGGATTTCAATTCTGAGCACTGGTTCAAAAGATAGAAAAACCTGCACGTATGTTTACTGAACGTACCCGAACAAAAATTCATAAATTTATTCCAGGAACATCGGGCCTCGGAATCAAGTGCCGTTAGAAACAGAAGACTCGTAAAATTCCAATGTATTTAAGAAAAAAATACCTTGAAATGTCCGGGTCTTTATAGTGATACACCCACTGAATATATAAAAAATTACCAAAATATTGAAATTGATTCAAAAAAAAAAATTAGTTTGGATTATAGTGTCTCATGTGTCTGCAATAGTATCATTTCATAGTACGAGTCGCTAACCTAGGGGAAGGAGGTATTCCACTTCCTAGATACCCATGCCTAGAATCACCCATAATCTTCTCCCCTCAGTGTTTCATCAGTTCATTGGAAAAATAATGACTTAAATTTCTACCTTATAGTGACCATACCAATACTATACCTCCTTTAGAACTTTCCTCAACATGTATATACTTCATGAAAAATTTTAATATTATATAATGCATGCATATCATATTTATGGTCGGTAATGGATCTTTCAAGACTAATTTGATTAATCTTGTATTACAATCCTCATTTACACACAAATACAGATAAAAGAAAATTATATTCATAAACATGGTAAAATAATCCATATTAGTGATATATCCTTGATAAAACAACATATTTTTTTATTTAGCTAAACTATTGTATCCAGATGGTATTACTCAAGAAATAAGTTCATAGAAATTATTCCTTGTGATGTTTTAACCAGTTTTTACCACCATTATAACATCCCACCAACAAAGTGATTCCACTTCAATCATGAAGGATTATATCATAACTTGATGCTTCTCTAGAGACATTATTATCATAAATATATAGTAGATGTTAATTATCTACTCCCTAAATTATGATAAAGTATACTCAAATAGGATAACCAAAGGGTGATGAAACTGAATGTATATTATGAAATCAAAATCCTTTTATTCTTTTAAAGGAACTCATTTACAAGAATCATGGAGTAACTTCTAATATACATCCAATAAATACTATAAATTATAGGTCTATTTAGTGGATTATATTAATCAAATCCTTCCTCTTTGATAGGTTGTAGTCATATATATGGAAAATTCTATAATAATGTAGAGTAAAACATCAATTTCCTCCATTTTTTAGAAAACCCCAAATATTAAAAATGATATTAAAAATAATATGTCTAAACCTAATTATGGCTTTACCATTTAGTATTTATTTAATGAAATAATTCAATTTTTAAATCACTATTATTCATACATTATATTAATCATTCACAATATAAAATTGATCAAATATATAAGGATAAAATTATTTAGGTAATATTTTAAAGAATATAAAACATATATTAAACATATTCAAAAATATATAATAATAAATCGTGTTATTATTGTAATTATAAATATTTTTATATCTAGGGAGTTTATTTTTTATTCAAATTATCATAAATATTAATAATTTTTATAATAGAAAAACAATTTACTTATTGTTAATGTTTTAGATAAAAAACCTCCAAGTGATCCAAAATATATCATAATAAATCATTGTAATGAATGTGAGATGATATAAACTTCTACACAGGACTTCATATTGATGCATGTTTTGATATATGAGACCAAATTGCATTGAGAAAACTTGAGAGAATAAATTTTTTGAAATAGTACCCCCATGAAACCCTTTTTGACATAGACGTCAACCATAATTATAGTGCCCAACCATATTTATGGGTTACATCTGGAGTACCAAGGGTCCTTTACCCTATATATTCCCATTTCCCATACTTAATAACACATACAGTGGGATTTTTTAAAATTTGGTAATGAATTTGGTCCAATTACCAAAATAGTATTATGTGAGGTCACTACAATAACGCAGTTTCACTTACTGACTATTACATAATATCATAAATTCTATGGTTTATGATAATGATTTGTTATAGATTGTTTTTACTTAGTACCTAATAAAAATAGAGAATATGGTATCCAAAATTATTCATAACATTTTTTTAATGGATATGCATGCCCAAAGTATAGTTACTCACTATTGGTGTACTTGTTCATTTTAAAATATATTAATTACTGACACAAAAACAGAAGGTTTCGGGCGTAGTGGAAGCGCATGGGTGGATATGCCCACTTGAATTTTTATCATTAACAATGATCAATCCGGGATCAATATGATGATAAACGCCAGTCTCCACAGATTGAATCACAAAAATAGACAAAGAAAAGGAAAGTCCCAGAACTATAAAGTAGGATCGTTATAAGTTGATTATAATTAATTTAATCAATTTAAAAGAAGTACCTCTTGGGATTTCTTTCTTTATTGATGTTCTTGATCATGTTCCAATGTGATTCTTCGTTGTGTCGCAGAAGCCAAGTATAGACTTCCTATAGCGGTGATCCACATGTGCACCTCATATCTCTAGACATCGCCAAAGAAGTATCTAGGTGCTAGCGTGGAGAAACATTTTCTTGTGTTATCTGCCTTAGATCATCTTTATCTTATGGAAGAGGATCTCTCTTGGTCTTGAGAGAGTTCTTGGAGGAAGAGGTTCTTTCGGCCTTGATATAATTCTCCAGAATTGTTGTGGTGTGGGAAAAGAGTTGGGGTTGTGAGGATATTTATAATCGGGTTTGAGGTTGTAGAGTTATGACAATAAATAAACGTGTTACGCGTTTTATTTATTTCATTGACTCTTATTGAAAACCCACATGTCGAATAATTAATTCCTTGATATGCACCCACGCTGATTATAATAAATATCATTTAATAAAACAATATTATATCCTCAAAATCCTCACGGGAAAACTACACGGTGTGTAGTCATTAATACACAGTGTGTACTTATTTTCCATAAAACTACACAGTGTGTAATCATTAATACATGGCGTGTACTTTTTTTCATTTCCTTTATAAAATGAAAACTACACGGTGTGTAATCATTAATACACAGTGTGTACTTCTTTTCCATGAAAAACTACATGGCATATAATCATTAATACATGGCATGTATATCTTGTTTTTCATTTCCTTCTTCCTCCATCATTAAAACGATTTAGGATTCCTTGAATAATTATTAAACCACGTACAGGAACAATCATTATTCTACTTGAGATACTTTTATACACTTAGTGTGTGACCCTCTAGGCCTCTTTATCGTTGGCATTAGGCAGGCTTGCCTAAAGTCCAAGATTACTGTCTACCAACGGGTCAAGAAACCCAAGAGAAAGAAGTTAACGCCGCATTGACGTGTCACCTCATACAAACGCTTACTGTGTAATTTAATCCCTTTGTCTCAATATCTCATCATGCAGGTTTCATGGCAGTGTCATAAATCTATATGCTTGATCTGTCATTCTTTTAGTTCCAGAAATAAACTTGTCGTGTCACCATGGCCATTGAATTTTTTCGACAGTTCTATTTCAATAAAAGGTCCATAGATATGTACTTCCATAAATATGTAAGGTAAAAATAATTCCTTGACTTATCCATTAACAACATGTCATTCGTGATGCACCCAACGTACCATACTTCCCGCCAACTCTCTTTGTGATGGTTTTCATCAGAAAATATAAGTGCGCGAGTCATGACATGAGTTAATGATAATATTCCAGTCTAAGGACCATTACACACGCTCATAGATTGCAATGTCTGATGACACCAAGACATGCAGAATTGCTACTGGCGGGTCTGTTCTCATAATCTCCCATCTTGGAGATTAGCAAGTGAGAACTCCATGAGAGAGATTCTCGTCTTCTTATGAGTACTCGCACATGAAGGTTTGTATACTATGTGTCCTATCATAGTATGTCATCCAACCGTAGAAATTTATTTAAGAATATTGTTATAGCATTTCAAGGTTCGCATCATAGTAGGGATCTTCCATGACCTTATTAGTGCAACAAATATTCCAAGACATTATTAAATTATATTCATGTATAACAATGAACAATATATAATAAGAGTACATTCATGTAATCAAAGTACACAACAATTGGTTTTCAAGACACCAACCCTTACAAACTCCCACTTGTACTAGAGTCAACTGTCTATGACTTTCAGTCCGCTAGACCTCACAAGATGATCATGTTTCTGCTGAGTCAAGGCTTTAGTCAAGGGGTCTTCCATGTTTTCTTCCATGGAAATACTTCTCACTGCAACTTCACCTCTCTGAGAAAAATCCTTCAGGAGATGATACTTCCAAAGTATGTGCTTTTTCCGCTGATTTGACCTTGGCTCTTTTCCAAGTTCCACAACTACAGTATTATCACAATAGAGTGTGATAGGATATTTACTGCTAGGTACTACATCCAGCTCTTGGATGAAGCTTCGCATCCATAATTCTTCTTTAGCTACCTTAGAAGTTGTGATATACTCAGACTCCGCTGTAGAATCTGCCACCACACTTTGCTTTGAGCTCTTCCAGCTCACTACACCTCCATTCAAACTGAAGATGTATCAAGTCTGTGACTCCTTGTCATCTTGATCATTCTAGAAACTAGAATCTACATGTACTCTGATTACTAGTTCCTCATCACCTCCATAAACTAGGAACATATCCTTAGTATGCCTCAGATACTTAAGGATAGTCTTGACTGCCATCCAATGGCGGTCTCCTGGATCAGCTTGATATCTGCTTACTACACTTAATGCATAAGAAACATCTAGCCTTTTACATAGAATATCATACATTATTGAACCAATCACGGATGCGTAATGGGTCCTTGACATTTTATTTCTTTCCTCATGTGTCTGAGGACACATTTTCTTAGATAGATGAATGTCATGTGATACTGGAAACAATCTCATCTTGGATTGTTCCATACTAAATCTCTTTAGTATCTTGTCAATGTATGTACTTTGACTCAGGCCCAGAATTCTCTTGGATCTATCAAGATGGATCTTGATCCCAAGAATATATGCTGCCTCTCCCAAGTCTTTCACAGAGAAGCATTTATCTAACCATTCCTTAACTGATTGTAAGACAAGTACTTCATTTCCATTTAGTAATATGTCATCAATATATACTATTAGGAAAACGATTTCACTTCCACTAAACCTCTTGTAGACACAAGGCTCACATTCGTTCTTAACAAATCCAAATTTCGTTACGACTTCATGAAAACGAATGTTCCATGACCTTGATTCTTGCTTTAATCCATAAATGGATTTCTGCAACTTGCATACCTTGTTGGCATTTTTTGGAGTCACAAACCCTTCAGGTTGTGTCATGTAGACATCTTCTTGGAGGTTCCCATTAATTAATGTTGTTTTGACATCCATTTTCCAAATTTCATAGTCATGGTAAGCAGCAATGGCCAATAGGATTCTGATGGATTTCAGCATCGCAACCAGTGAAAAAGTTTCATCCTAGTCGATTCCTTGACGCTGTCTAAAACCTTTGGAAACCAGTCATGCCTTATAGGTTCGTACTTGCCCCTCCATGTCCAGTTTCTTGTTGAATACCCATTTATTACCAATAGGCTTTACATCAACTGGAGGATCTACCAAAATCCAAACTTGGTTTTGGTACATGGAATCCATTTCATAATTCATGTATTCTTGCCAGTTGGCAGCATTGGTGCCTTCAACTTCTTCCTTGTAGGTAAGAGGATCATCATTGCCAACCAATAATGAGTCACCATCCTCGGTGACAAGAAAACCATATCGTTCTTGTTCTCTCACCTCTCTCATCCTCCTACGCAGTTGTTGTGTCTCCGGAACAAATTGTTCTACCACGGGGCTTTGTGGAATCTATTCTTATACCAACTCTTGTATATCTTGAGCCTCGACTTCATCGAAGTCTATCTCTCTCCCACTATCTATTTTGGATATGTTCTCCCTCTCAAGGAATATGGAATGTCCTGCCACTATAACCTTTTTGTATGAGGGGTTGTATAGGTAATATCCCCTTGTATCCTTGGGATATCCTATAAAGATACACTTTGTGCCTCGGGGTGCAAGTTTGTTACCAGAAGAGGACATAACAAATGCTTCGTTACCCCACACATGTAAATTTGAAAACATGGCTTTGCGTCCACTCCATAATTCTTATGGAATAACATTTATTGATTTATTTGGTACTTGGTTTAGTATTTGGGCTTCTATTTGTAATGAATATCCCCAAAAGGATAATGGAAGACTCGCATGACTCGTCATTGATCTCACCATGTTCAACAGGGTGTCATTCCTCCTTTCACTTACAGCATTCCACTGAGGTGTGTAAGGAGGAGTGAGTTGAGATAATATCCCAAAATCCCGTAAGAAATCAATGAAGTCCTGATTAAGATATTCTCTTCATCTTTCTAAGCGGAGTTTCTTAATCTTGTTATCAAGCTAGTTCTCAACTTCATTCTTTTATTCTTTGAACCGATTAAAGGAATCTGACTTATACCTCATTAAGTAAATATATCCCTATCTACTAAAATCATCAGTAAAAGTTATGAAGTATGAGAACCCACCCCTTTCTTCAACTAAAAATGGTCTATACACATCTGTGTGAACTAATTCAAGAAGATCTTTAGCCCTTTCACCTTTCCCACTAAATGGGGATTTGGTCCTTTTTCCTTATAGACACGCATGACATACACCAAGTGTTTTTAGTTTGAAAGATTTTAAATACTCATCTTGATGTAATTTTTTCAAATGTTTCTCATTGAAAAGACCTAGCTGGTGATGCCAAATTTGGGTGTGGTATAAGTCATGTGAATTAACTTTTTCATCGATTTCCATTACTTGGTTTGTGTAGTCTAACACATAAAGGTCATTATATAAATGTGACATAGCAAAACAAATTCTATCTTTATAAAAGTAGAAACATACACTTCAAAACATGAATATTAATCCATCAGTATCTAATCTGGATACTGAAATAATGTTTTTGGTTATAGAGGGTACATAATAAAATTCTTTCAAAACCAAGACCATCCCATTAGGCAATGTGAGGTGGTAGTCTCCGACAGCTACAATAGCGAGTCTGGATCCGTTAAATGCTCGTAGATCCACCTCACCTCGATCAATCTTTCTAAATCTACTTGGTTTCTATATTTAGATACAAATGTGAGTAGAACAAGCAGTATCCAATACCCAATTGGTAGAAAAAGATAGATTGAATTCGATAACAAACACACTTGAATCTTCCCCTTGCTTCCTTGGCTGGGTGCAGTTTTTCTTTCAGTGGCCCTTCTTGCCACATGCGGAACAAACAGCCTCATGTTATCTTGCCTCCCCTTTGATCTTACTTTCCTTAGAAGTCATTCAAGAAGCTTTGGGTTTAAATCTCTTTGCCTTCCCTTTCCTTTTATTCACCGTGAGGACAGAAGGATTTTCACGCTTCATGTCATTATCCACCTAGAGAATGAGGATAAGAAGATCAGACAGAGACTTCTCAATGTTGTTCATGTTGAAGTTCACAACAAAGTTAGAGAATCTCTAGGGAGTGATGAAAGAATGAGATCGGTACCCAGTTCTTTAGGGAGTTTAAACCCTATAACCTCCAAGTGCTCAATGTAGCCAATGATCTTGACTACATGAGGCCCAGCTGGGGCACCCTCTCCATGATTTCTTTGGAATAGAGCTTCGGAGATCTTAAACCTTTTTTATCATTCTCTCTCCTGGTATAGACCACAGAGGTGCTCGAGCATGCTATAGGCATCCATGCCTTCATGAGACTTCATGAGCTCACTAGGCATTGATGATAGCATCAAACATTGAACGTTGAGTGCATCATTAAAATTTTGATCATAGACCAGGAAATATTCATCACTTTCCCATTGGGTGGGCGAATCAGGAAGTGAGGACTCCAACACATAAAACTTTCTTTCATGGAATAGGATAACCCAAAGGTGCCTAAACCATTCCTGAAAGTTACTGTCGGTTAGGACATTGTCTTTATCCAGAATTGATCACAGAGAAAATTTGGTTAATGAGTTTGTCATTTCGATTCAAAAAATTAAAAGAGCATATTTATCAATACTTTCTTGATTTGCATTTTATGAGAAATAATAAATTTTATTAAGTCTCCCACTATTTTATCAAGTCTTAATGGCCCTCACCATTGAACTCAGAATGTCCAGTGGCTTTTAAATTCTAGTGAAAAGGATCCATATTCCCCTTTGCATAACCCCAACAAGGGTTGGTCAAGCTATTTGAAGGTATTTAGGTAGGCAGGTCTTTGCCAACTGTGAGCTTACAGTTCCTTGATCTGTTGAGTGGACTCCCCAATCCTGAATTCCTGACTTTGATTTCCTCAACTCTTGCCTCCAATATTAAACCAAGTCTATAAAGGGCTACTCCTTTTGATGTAATATGGTTAAGTCGACCTGAAACCTTTCATAAGGGCTTCCTTTATAAAAGTAAGTGTCCCAAAAAGGATTGGTCAAACACATAGTTTTATTGAGTATTGACCTTAATCAAGTAACGGAAGGCTTGGTCTGACTTAATATGGTATTTGAGGGATTTTAATCCTTTATGTGTAGTTTCTCATTATCACATGCTTGTTAATATTAAGTGATGCTTGCATAAGTGATCAACCATATTCTGATAATGTTTACGCATAGTCCGGTTTTATTTTATTTCATCCTTACATGCTTGTTTATTTCATTAATTATGTGATCACGACAACATAGACATAATAAATAAACCTTGAAATAAGACAGAAATAAAATAAGATGGCATGATCACGAGCTTCTATTGGTTAGCTTATCTAGCGGTTTGATAAGCTAACCCTGACCTAGGGAAAAAACAGCTTGAACTGATGGTTCATGTTTTTCAACTCCCACCTGTCCACCTTTGTATATTCTTGGGTTGGTTTCACCTCAACTTCAGGTTTTGAACCGTCTCCTCTGGCTTGGGAGATCCTTTATTACATGGTTTTACATTAAATAAACCATGGGCATGCTGGTCCTACATTTTATTGGAAGAAGGCTCGCAGGCCAAAAAATTTAAATTAAACAAATTAAAATGAAACCTTATACACATACAAAGGGTCTTTGGTCTAGCTTATGATCATCCATAGCATACAACGACATTTACGCATATTTACAATTCAAATTCTTTTAATCGTTCTATTATTTAAGACAAGTAACTCTTTAATTCAATTAATTATGATCTTATAATTAATCAATTCTTTATCATAAATTCCTTTTTGAATTTCCTTGAGATTCTTCTCATCCATATTCCTTGTACAGTTATTTGTACTTTTGGAGGAATCCTGGTGAAATTCCATTTCTGTAAATTATGCGGTGTGTAGTTTATATTTACATGGTGTGTATTTCTTTTCACCCTTTATCCAAAATACACACCGGGGGATTTGGCGTGTTTTCTCTACTTTGGAATTTTCAGAGTACACTGCATGTAGATTAATCATACATGGAATGTACTTCCTTGTTATGTGGTAACCGGCCTGGAAATCCCGTGTACATGGTACGCGGCTTCTCCTTTGTACACGGTTTCACTTGGGCCAGATCGGGGTACACGGCGTGTTGATTCAACATACATTCCATATATTCTGGTTCCACGTTCCATTCATTTTTGGTCAACATGGGGTAATAAATACTTAGGCATGCTCAATTCACATGGCGTGGGTTGGCGGACCAGTATCGGTTCATTGATCCTAAGTACACGGCGTGTAGTTTTCATTACACACCTTGTATTCTCGTGTTGTACAGACAGAAAGAGCGGCTCCTCTAGATGAGTTCCTCATTTTTATTTTAATCAAAATTAAAATTAAAAGGTCGTTTCTGTGATGTGAATCGAGAAACGAATTAAGAAGAATATATCTCATTCATTCAGTTTAATAGAACGATTTATCATGAATTGAATCAAATATAAATGTGTAAATTATCAACAAAAATTAAATAACTATAATCAACATTGTAACCTCCCTCTGATACTATTTGAAGGTATCGGGCGCAGCGGAAGAGTGTGGGTGGATGTTCCCACTTGGATTTTTGTCATTAAAAATGATCGATCTAGGATCAATACAACGATAAACGCCAGTCTCCACGGATTGAATTACAGAAATAGACAAAGAAAAGGAATGTCCCAGAACCACAAAGTAGGATCGTTAAAAGTTGATTATAATTAATTTATTCAATTGAAAAGAAGTGCCTTTTCAGCGTTCTTTCTTCATTGATGTTCTTGATCACGTTCTAATGTGATTCTTCATTACGTCGCATAAGCCAAGTATGCACTTCCTCTAGCGGTGATCCACACGTGCACCTCGTATCTCTGGACTTCGCCAAAGGAGTCTCCAGGTGCCAGAGTGGAGAAACCTTTTCTTGTGTTGTCCACCTTAGATCATCTTGATCTGATGGAAGAGGATCTCTCTTAGTATTGAGAGTGTTCTTGGAGGAATATATTCTTTCATCCTTGAAAGAATTCTCCAAAATTGTTGTGGTGTGGGAAAAGAGTTGGGTTGTGAGGATATTTATAATCGGGTTTGAGGTTGTAGAGTTATGACAATAAATAAATGCATTACGTATTTTATTTATTTCATTTACTATTATTGAAAACCCCCATTTCAAATAATTAATTCCCTGACATGAACCCATGCTGATTAAAATAAATTTCATTTAATAAAACAATATTATATCCTCAAAATCCCGATTGGAAAACTACACGGTGTGTAGTCATTAATACACGGTGTGAACTTGTTTTCCATAAAACTACACAGCGTGTAATCATTAATACATGGTATGTACTTGTTTTTTTTTCATTTCCTTTCCAAAATAAAAACTACACAGCGTGTAATCATTAATACATGGTGTGTAATTGTTTTCCATGAAAAAATACACGGCATGTAATCATTAATACACGGCATGTATATCTTGTTTTTCATTTCCTTCTTCCTCCATCATTAAAATGATTTAGGCTTCCATGAATAATTTTTAAACCACATTCAGGAATAATCTTTATTCTACTTGAGATGCTTGTATACCCTTATTGTGTGACCCTCTAGGCATATTTCTTGTTGGAATTAGGTGGGTTTGCCTAAAGTCCAAGATTATTGTCTAGCAATGGGTCAAGGCACCCAAGAGAAAGAAGTTGACGCCGCATTGACATGTCACCTCATACGAATTCTTACTATGTAATTTAATACCTTTGTCTCAATATCTCATCAAGTATGTTTCATGGTAGTGTCATAAACCTATATTCTTGATCTTTCATTCTTTGACTTCCAGAAATAAACTTGTCGTGTCACCATGGCCATGAAATTTGTTCGATAGTTCTATTTCAATCAAAGGGCCCGAGATATGTACTTCCATAAATATGGAAGTAATAAATACTTCCTTGACTTATCCATTAACAACATTTCATTCATGACACACCCAACGTACCCTACTTCCCGCCAACTCTCTTCATGACGGTTTTCATCAGCAAATATAAGTGTGAAAGTCATGATATGAGTTAATGATAATCTTCCAGTCTAAGGACCATTACACATTCTCATAGATAGAAATGTCTGATGACACCAATACATGCAGAAATTCTATTGGCGGGTATGTTCTCATAATCTCCCATCATGGAGATTATCAAGTGAGAACTCCATGAGAGAGAGTCTCATCTTCTTACGAGTACTCGCACATGATGTTCTGTATACTATGTGTCCTATCATAGTATGTCATCCAACCGTAGAACTTTATTTAAGAATATTGTTATAGAATTTCACGGTTCTCATCATAGCGGGTATCTGTCATGACCTTATTAATGCAAAAAATATTACAGGACATTATTATATTATAGTCATGTAGAACAATGAACAATATATAATAAGAGTACATTCATGTAATCAAAGTACAAAACAGTTGGTTCTCAGGACACCAACCCTTACAAAAACTATACTAGATACTCATACTTTCTAATACACATCAAAAAACACATAGATTTCCTAAAAGTGAAAAATAAGAATAAATTTCACTTGACAACATGTGACCAAACATATGAGGCCTTAGATATAAAAGAAGAGACTTCTCATTTGAAAATTACCTTTTCAAACTATCCTGATATCCAAAACACATTAACATCATAACCTATCCCAAATATTTCAAGAATAGGTTGATGTGATTCAGAAAATTAGTTCAAATCCCATGATCTGGTGATTTCTCCTTACCTTGATCATAAATAATAAGCAATGTATGCATACCATTTGGACATATATAGGGAATGAGTGTGGTAACTCAGTATTTTTTTGATACCTCACCCATATATAAATTTCATAAAATCATGCTCATTAACTCAATAATATATCAATAAACTAAATAAAATGAAATAAACATATTTCATATACATATAGTTTATAATATAAATCATTAACTCTCTTTATCATAATGGTCCATACCTTTACATACCTCTATGGGAAATCCTAGTGTCATTGAATGATAAAGGTTTAGTAATCATATTTCTTGTCCCATATGGGATGTTATATATAAATTTAGGTCATCACAACATATTATTTGATTTCATAAAGGGTATACCAAGTCCTGAAATAAGACATTCCCTTTGAATGTGGGAAAGTGTTTACAATGTCACAGCACTCCAAGCCCATCTAATCATCATGCTTTAACCAATGCGTTCAAACATATAAATTTAGTTATATATATATATACATTCTAATGTGAATAAATTAAACTAACTAAAATATATAATAAATACTTTATTATAACACAATAATGAAAAACATGGAATATTATTAGAGTAAACATTAAACAAATCAATTGATATTATAATAAATTCTAATATGTGATTGTATATAGTATGGAATACATGAAAAAATATCTAGAGAAACTGAGGATTTATTATAAATAATTGTAAATGTAACAAAACATAAAAAAATTTAAATTTATAAATTAAAAAATAGAGAATAAATTTATATAAAAAATATCATTTTTAATTAAATTCACACATCATTATAAGGATTGCAAGATAGACCTTTAAGACTATGAAGTGAATCAGGATATGACTACCACATCAACTATTTATATAGAATTAAGAGTCAACTGAAGTAGATCAAATTATAAACTAAATTTTTTTGTTAACCTAGAACTAAATTAGAATTAGGTATTGGTCCATTTCTAACATATTGTATGTAATCAGGAAAAGAAAACCACATTAATACATTTGTATCGTTAGAGAAAACATTCCACTACTGAAAAACCTACGGAATAGTTAATGATCAAACAATATTGAAAATTACAAATATTTAATTAGAGAGACTAATGATATTAATAAAATAAAATTATGTATAAGTAGATTTTTTTTTGGTTTTTTGGCAAGGCCTTAACAAATGAGATACATTACAACCAATCCGAGTTGCTTGGATCGAGATGGGATGATGATCTCATATATGGTGGAGGAGAGAGTTAACGAATAAAAAAAATAGATAATAAGTGTTTTGAAATTGAAAATACTATATTAGGTGGTTTAAATGGTATATTTTTTATTTTAAAAATAATGTAATTTCAAATAAAAAAATAAATTTTCTCACAGAAATCCAATGGAAATCCACAAATGTTTCAATGGAACCCCATTGATGTTTTGGTGGAAGTAGCACTAGCCACTTCCATTTCCACTAGAGTTCGAATTAGACTCCACTACAATTATAATAAATGTATTATTCCTCTAAATAGGACCCCACACCATCCATGTTGTTCCCTCAAAATGGTAACTAACATACTTCCCACACAATTATGTATAAAAACCCTATAAAGTACATTACATTGTTAAATCAAAAGGCATTATTTAAGAGAATAATAACACAATCAAATTAGGTACTTTATATGTATGTAATATATTATACTTAAATATTTTTATTTAATGTTGAGAAGTGATCTTAATAATAATAATTCTAATAAATTTTAATGTGAATCAATTAGAAATCAATCATTCAATTTTTGATTCATTAATATTGAATACAAAGTATAAATGGTATATTTTTTATGATAATAATTGACTGAACAATAAGAGAGAATCAATAAATTCGGAAATAGATCTTTGTGATAGAATTATGGAAAAGTTTTTTTCATTTTATTTTTTCACATATAATCTGTGTCAATATAGTATATTATCTCTATAAATTTAAGATTTTTGTTATATTTCTTACATAAATAGAATTTTAAATTCATTATTTTTTTTATAAAAAATTATTTTTGATCATTTTTTAGGAATTTATTTGTTTTATATATATGAAAAAAATGTATTACATACTTGGGAACATAATGAATCCTTTATATATTATGGTTATGGATAAGGTTATCAATAATATTCATAATAATAAGTTCTTGGTTTATTCTAACATCACATTTATTTGGAATTTTCTATATGGTAATATAAATTATAAATGCATCAAAAGAATCTATAATTTTTATTTTTCAGAATAATTTGATTATAAATTGATTAATAATTGGATATTTTGTTGATTAGGTAAAATTTCAAAAAACCTTGTTTTAATGGAAAATGTGATAAGGATAGTGAGAATATTTCATTTTTTATATTTTCATTTATAAAAGGAATTGATAAATACATTGTGTAGAGGATATACATAATTTGAAACCTTTATTTATAAATTTATTTTATATGGTTATGATTTTCTCAAGACAAGAATGTTTAAAACCTTTTAAAAGATCATGGTTTCCAAACAGTATGTATAAAATAAGATTGGAAATTATACTGCGATTCGATGAATAAATTGAGGTGTTTAATACATGAGATATGAGTTCACTAATAATATGAGAGATTTTTGAATTGTTTCATAGCTGAATTATCATAGAACACTACAGTATAATGAGTTGTTTGAATGGTATAATTATACAGTATTATGAATGGATCAATATATGATGAGTCAGTGTGACCATATAAAATCATTCATAGGATATGATCTAGAGATTTATATTTTCTTAATTAACCTTGTTCTATATAAGGAAATCATAATGAGATAATTAGATATATAATACAACGCAACCTAATTTTTCTATTAGGATGGTTAATGGTTGTGGATCACACAAATGATTCCTCGATTTGGAAAACAACACCACAAGTTAGATAAATGTTAATTTTTGGGTTCCAATAGAGAATTAGGGATATTATTACTAAAATAATACTTAAAAAGTGTTTGAGGAATTATATTCTATTTTACTTTTGGAAAAACATGTGATTTAATATTTTTAAGGGAGGATGGTTGAACATAGAGAAGACAAGGACTAAAAAATAGGTACAGTTTCTGAGATGCAAAAATGGGTTGGATTCAAAAAGGTTCATTGAATAAGACAAAATTAATATTCATTAAGAACCACAATGTTTATGTAGGATTAGTAAAAATACTATTATATATATATATTTGATATTGTAATATCTCATTACTTTTAGAATGAGACACTATATTCGACAGCATACATGATACACCACATCGAGCATAAACGAACAACTAAATATTATTATTTAAATGTTACTATTATAACCTAGATATTGGAATGGTAGGAATGAATAATATTAAATAAATTCTGAAAAATGTTTTACACATGGTTATATAATGAACTCATCGGTTTTCAATTAATTATAAATTAAAATAAAAACCAATTGAATATAAAGAAGGTTTTTTATGAAAAAATGATTTTTTACACCCAAATGTATTTAATATTAAAAAAATTAAATTAGTCAGTATTTTTGAATTTTAATAATTAAATTTATATTTTATATATCCAATAATGTATTTTTAAATTAATATAATTAGTTATATTGGCATAAAATAAGGACAAATCTATTTTGAATCATTAAAAAACCTTATTTTTCTAAAAGGCAATTTCACCACCATTTGATGGAAAAATTGTTGTAAAACTAAATTTTGAACCAATTATAAATTTTATTTGAAAAAATAAAATTTATTATGGAATTTTAATATTAAAATTTAAATTGTTTTAATTTTTGGTATTTTTCCAAAAAGTTATATTTTTTTAGTAAAGGTGAGAAATACTGCATTTTAATTGAAAACTGACATTTCATATAAAAAATTGTAAAAATAAACTATATTATAAATTGGTATTAATGTAAAATTAGATCAATAATACATATATTAATAAAATATAGGTCATTTTAATATTTATCATGATAAATTTTGATATATAAATATTTAATGCCCTTATACATTTTCACATTAAAACCCAGTCTTCTCACCCCATCTACAGGATTAATTTAACAATAATTTTAGCCACTAATATGTTTTGAATTTTTTGAAAAATATTACATATATGTAATCAGAAGGATTAAATTTATTAAATTTTTCAATTTTTTTACAATATGAATAGTGAATATAGTAATATTTTTACAACAATTAAGGGTAAATAGGGTAACAAAAGGTAAAAATAATATTATAAATAATATAAAATTACCCTAAAAATTTTCCTAATTTTATTTGATAAGTTATTTTTGACCCAAAAAACCATTTTTATGGATTTATAACCTATTATAGTGACATGGATTGCTTTATTCCCCATATAGAATTTTATCTTCAGAAAAGTAACACTATCTACACTAGTGTTTCTAATAAGTATAAATATTTTAATATGTGGTCATGCATAATATATCTTATAAAATAAATAGTATTTATATGTATAAAATATTTATATTCATCATGGATGTTTATTTATTTTAGTTTTAGGGATGATATAATTATCTAAATGGTTTTTACATTGTTGATGCAATAATTTTTTACTTAATGAAATATCAACATAAATGATATTAAAAATATTAAAATATATATAAATTGAAATAATTTATATAATACATGAGTTTTATGGATTTTATGATCATATTTTGGATGATTTATATGTTTTTTTTTTGAATTTCTATTTTATTTATATTTGTAAAAGTCAATGTAATCATAGTGTCAAAATTGACATTAATGATATTTTAAAATATATAATATACAATTAAATGATTTAAAATTCATAAGAATATAAAATTTGGTAAAAGGATTGTGATATGGTTTTTAATATCACTAATGATTCATTTATGGGTCGTTTTTTCATTTAATAGAAGTTATAGTATCCTTTAAAGAGTAAAAGTCCAAGTTATCACGATAAGTGTTAAGGTTGTTAAATAAGGGTTAAAATGAAATGATAAGGATTAAAAAAATTTAAAAAAATATCTAATTTTCATTTTATAATTTTATTTAGGATGATATCATTATATAATGGAAATAAATTTGGGTGGAAATATTTAAAAAAGAAAATTAATTTATATTAATTTAATATTTTGAGAAATTCTAAGAGTGCCTCTCCCCTCTCTTATAAAAGGGAACCTATTCTTATTTTTTCTTCCCACTTAAAAACCTATTGTTTTGGAAAATATATGACCAAATACCTTCCAATAAACCCTAATAACATTTTAGAGGAATTATTTTTGGCATAAAAATACCCTTAGTGGTCTTTAGGTGTTAATCAAATAAGGATTTATAAAGAAGAGGGTCCATTTTTAATTATGTGTTTTTATTATCTTTCTTCTTCCAACTGCTTAAAATATTCTTAAAACATGATGAAATAATTACTCTAGTATCCTCACTATACTGTTATTTTATTATATTAATATAATAAACTAAATCCATATTCACTTCTATCAAATAGGAATGGAAATTATAGTTCGTGTGTACAATGAACTACATCCTCGCAGACTGATATAAATAATTTTCCATCACCATATCTCAATAATAGTTATAATTAGGTAATTAATGTTTATATATCATATTAATAAATTATTTATCATTAAAAAAATATAATATATCATTTACATTCTTAAATTTCTATTCACAGAAATCGAAAATGTCGTTCGTGCATAAGTGTGAATTATCACCTCTATGAAGCGATTTGATTATTTTTTAATCACCACATCACATGAAAGATATATATAAGTATATTTAAATTAATAATATGATATTAAATATATTATCATCTTTCTATAAATATAAAGTTTTACTTTTCGTATTCATGTATATATCATTGAAGAATGGAAATGTTACTCATGCATACGTAAAGCTTGTTGTCTCCATGATTGTAACGTAGTTGATTTTTCATATCCGTGTGTATTGTATGGATTTAAAAGTATAATTTACCTATTAAAATGATTATCAGGTCATTAATATAATTATTTATATGATGGAATAATTACCCCTTGGACAATAGAAAACACCTAATGTTATTTTTGACTCATGTATCGAATATCGTCAAAACATCCAACATGGACCTAAATAATTAAGTAATTGTTATATCAAGATAATATTTTATAAAAAAGGAATAATAAAAATAAAAAAGGTTCTAAATAAATTATATAATTAACATATTTTTATTATTCATTAATATAAACAAACTTACGTGATGTTTTGGACTCAAGGTGAGGGACCTCATCTCCGTTTTCAGTCATTGAGGCCTATTTTGATGTTAAGAGCCAATATTTTTTTAAGAAGTATATAAGTCACCATTTACATGTTATATAATGAATTTATTTATTCTCATTATATTTAACTATTTTAAAATGTTATAAATTTATATAGAATACGATTCTACTGGTTATAATGTAATAAGGGAATTCTTAACCCAATTTCCATTCTTAGGGTTAAACTTATCATTCTTGATTATTTCATGATAATATTATGTATGAAATGACAAGGGAATATATTATTTTATATTTAAAATTTTTTTGTAGATTTATAACATATGAGAATAATAAATTCATTTGATCAGTGCTCACTTCAAAGATATGATCTTTTAAGGGACTATTTATCTAAAATAAAGTTTTAAATTTTTTAAATACTCATTCTTATAAATATTTCAATTACATTTCAATTTTTAAAAAAAAACTAGTTTTTATTAATGTATTTATATTTACCTGAATAATTTAGATTTGTAATTATTTAATTTATCTAAAATAATTTAAAAAGGGATATTTTTCAGGTTTTATGTAAGGGACACTATTTTAGAACCCCCATTTTATTGTTTCTATTTAACCCAGTTTTAAAAAATCCAAAAGGAATGTTTTATTTAACATATATAGAATGAAAATAATTTCATGCTTTCATTATACCATTATATTTTGAATATTCCTTTTCAAGTTTGAAATTCTATTTTTAAATAATGTGTTTTAAATTATAAGTGCATGGATTTTTGAAAATGAGATATTATTTTAAAATGGAAAATTTATTTTCATTAATAATTTTATTTTATGAAATATTTATGTGTTATAATTATTTACTAATTATTTTGAATTTTTTTGGAGGATGGGTTCTTTTGTGATAAATTTAGGGTGGGTGAGCCCATTATATATCTCCAACACATTGGGTAATGAGATAGAGTTAACTGATTGGGTTTCTCCCAAGAGATTATAAAATTATACCACAGTGTTTATTCCAAATGTAACTATAATGGTTACTCTATATGTAGTTATTATATCTAAATATATGTATGTAACGTCCCAATTCTGGAAGCCGCCCAAGGGTTCCCTGTACCTGGTTAGTCACATGGCCTCAAGCACATTTGTCCTAATGCCAGAGGCTGCCGACTAGAAGTGAGGGCCTTGGGTGTGATAGTGGGGAAGCTATGCCCTCATTGGCAGAGTAACATAGTGGAAGAGAAACAGATATACAATATCAAAAGTAGTAATATTTCCAAAAAATAAGAAATAGTGGAAGACTGATTAAGAAACAACTAGAGCACACATATATAAATGATGCATGATACATATGTCTAAGAAAGCAGCCAAACAAGTCAAAATTCTGAAATACATTACTAAACCAAAGTACAAAAGAAAACAATAAGACAACTCATTATCATCGCAAGCCTTAACTTGGACCCATGCTCTCCAACTCCCAAAGCAGTCAAGAACCATAAGTAGAAGGGAACTTTCCCTTATCAATACCTGCAACAATATAATCTGTTTGGGACCAAAATCATGACCCAAACACTGTGTGAGATTAAATCCTAGTCAAAAACCACCAAGAGATATGTTCCTAATAGTCAGTGAATATATATAGTAGGTAATAATAAAAAGAAGTAGTAAATAGGGAAGTACTGAACTGTAAACATTCCTATAGTTTCAAATCATTCAAACACTACATGGAAAGTAAGCAGATAATAACAAACAAGTAACCCTCTGGGATTTTCTCATAGCCTAATCCCCTCTGGTCCTACCTATAATACACAAGCAACCCTCTAGGAAGTAAACATATTCTAACCCCTCTGGTTTAGCTTTAGTATATACACTATGGGGAAGCACTCACCGTCAATTCCCCCTATAGTCTTATATCGATAACTAAAAGGCACTGTAGGGAAGCACTTATGTCACATTCCCCCTATGGACCACGTCGAGGAACTATAGACACTCTGAGGAATCACTTACATCAATTCCCCCTATGGTCTCACATCGTAACAATAATAACGGACACTCTGGAGAAGCCCATCGTCTATTCTTCCTATGGTCCACTACTCGAGGATCTCATGGCCCTGTGTAAGTCAAACAATAATAGTAATGCAAATAGGCCAAAGTAAACCACAAGAACTACTTGGCTCACCAGTCTACAACATAACAGCATGTTAGATAAAATACTCCATCTTAACAATACTAGGCATGGATAACAAAGCACCAGACTAACAGGAAAAACTAGACTAATAGTTAAAACAAGAAAACATGGGAAAAACCTCCATATCATGGTAAAATAAACCATGTTCACATTCAATTAACCTATACCAAAGCATATAAGCATATCAGGGAATTTGTAGGGTTAAAACTATAAACACATAATACCCTGATCAAGGGTATTGGGAACTTTTGCACATAAAATTCAAATAATAGCTACGGAAAGGTACAAACCTCATACCTTGCTGTTTCAGGATCATTATACGTGAACCTCAAGCCTTGAGTTTCCCATGAACACCATAGATCTACAAAAAAGTCTAAAACGTTCAACCCGAGATAACATTAGAAAGAGGAGGAATCAGAAAATGAAGCTCGAGAATAAAGAAGAGCTTACTGAGATGATCCCAACACAATTGACGGCGGTCGAATCAGAAAACGGATGCCTGGTCGAGAGTTTGGGCAAAGATCACGGTCGTACGGTCTCTTCTGGATGAACTAGGTCACGAAAGAGGGAATTCTGCCAATTAGACACGACCCCAATCAATTTAATGAAAAAAAAAGTACACGATGTGTACTTTCCCATACTATCCCCCACATTAGGCAATCTCCAGGTCACCACACACGGTCGTGTGCATGGCCGCTACACGGCCAGCACCCGGCTACCCGCGGTAACCAAGTACACGGTGTGTACTCATAAAGTAAACAACGTGTACTTATGAAATTTCTATAAACTCTTATTTTCCTCAAAAACACTAGAAAAAGGAAAACATGCCTGAAAAGAAGATCGAGGTTCTTACAAACTTCCCCCCTTAAAGAAATTTTTCCCCAAACTTCCATAGCAAGGCAGCATAGAATAAGAATCCTCAAATAGTTCTGGCCACTATGATCATACATCGGCCTCCCTCTCCCAAGTCTCATCCTGTACTCGTCTGTGCTGCCATAGCACCCATACCAGAGAAACATACCAGCCACTAAGAACCTTCGTACTGTGATCAACAATCCGGATAGGATGCTCCTTGAATGAGGTGTCCACATTTAACTCAACCTCCTCAGGTTGAAAAACATGAGTTGGGTCTGAGAAGTTATTTTAGAGCTGAGAAACATGGAAGACATCGTGCATATCCTAGTACCTCTGTGGTAACTACAACTAATAGGCAGCCAGCCCAACTCTCTCCAAAACCTCAAATGGCCTGATGTACCATGGAAAAATCTTACCCTATCTCCTAATCCTCCATTATCCCAACATCGGTGTGACATACTGGAAAAACTGATCCCCGAAATCGAATTATAGAGGTTGTCTTGGCTGATCAGAATAAGACTTCTATCGAGACTGTGCAGTAGCCATCCTCTTCCAAATAAACTCTACCTGCCATGTGGTCTCCTGGGCAAGACGAGGTCCTAGAATAGCAGCCTCTCCTGCCTCTAGCCAATATAAGGGGGATCGGCATGGCCTACTGTAAAAAGCCTAATATGGTTCCATATGAATAGTTTCTTGAAAACTGTTATTGTATGATAACTCCCCAAGAGGTATGTGATTCTTCTAAGAACCTCCAAAAATCAGGATGCATGCACGAAGCATGTCCTCAAGAACCTAAATCGTACACTCAGACTGTCCATCTGTCTAGGGGCAGTAAGATGTTCTCAAAAGCACCTTTGTAACCAAGGCCTTATACAATCCCTTATAGACCCAATAATTAAAACGTGCATCCCTATCTGAAACAATGGAGTGTGGAACTCTGTGTAGAATTACTATCTCGCAGATGTACAACTGTCCCAGCTCATCCACACTGAAAGTCTCCTTGATCCGCAAGAATTGAGAAACCTTCATGATTCTATCAATGACTACCCAAACAGTATCATTCCCTTGAGATGACCTCAGTAAACCTATCACAAAATCCATCATGACATCATTCCATTTCTACTCGGTAATGGGTAACAGCTGCAAAATCTTTCTTGGTCGTTGATGCATCGCCTTCACCTGTTTATAGGCGGAACACCTCATCACGAAACGATAAACATATCTCTTCATACCTGGAAACTAATATTGATATTGTATATCACGATACATCTTACTTACTCCAAGATGAACTACCCAAACTGAGGAGTGAAAGTCCTGTATCAGCTCCTCATGTATGTCTACTGACTCCCATACATACCCATGAAAACGCAAGATCTCATCCTCAGCTACGATCCATACAGAAATAGGATCCTCTCTTGAAATTATTTCCCATAGGACTAGGCCTTTAGAATCTGATAGCTTCCTCATTCACACTCGATCAACAAGAGTAGAGGTAACAGCTACAGAAGAAAGAAAAGTTTTCCCATGCCTATCGTGCACCTCCAAATGCATCTCAGAGAACAGAGACATAAGTTTCCACTCACTACTAGCCTCCTTAACTTCCTGTATCTAAGTCCTCATGCTCAATGCATTAGCTACTGTGTTGCCTTTTCTAGGCATATAGGCATGCTCAATGTCAAAGGACTAAAGGTACTCAACCCACCTTTGATGTGTCAAATTCAGGTCACGTTGAGTGAATATATACTTGAGACTTTTTTTGTCCCTTAAAACCACAAAATGCTCTCCCAACAGATAATTTATTCAACAACATAAGACATGAACAACTGTAACCAACTCAAGATCGTGTGTCGGGTAATTTCTCTCATGTGGCCTCAACTTTCGATGCTCGTACACAATGAATTTTTTTCTTCTTGCATAATCACTGCTCCCAGCCCGATACCTGAAGCATCACAGTACACTATATAGCTCTTGACCATATCTGGAAATACTATTATTGGTGCTAAAGTCAACCTACCTTTCAGATTTTGAAAGGCTGACTCATAATAATCTGACCATAAAAACTTTTCACCCTTCTTAGAAAGGCCTATTAGTGGCGCTACTAAGCATGAAAAGTATTGTGTGAAACATCTGTAGTATCCAGCCGGCCCTATAAAACTCTGTACCTAGAAGATGTTCTTTGGCTCCTCCCTGGATTCTACTACTCTCACTTTATCTAGGTCTACTGATACTCCTATCTCCAAGATAACATGATCAAAGAAGTGAATGTGATCCATCCAAAAGTGTCATTTTGAGAGCTTAGCATATAACTGATGCTATCTTAGTGTACTCAAAACGATCTCAATATGGGTAGCTTGGTCATGTTGAGTGTGAGAGTACACCAAGATATCATCCACAAAAACCACCATGAAAGAATCCATGTATGGATGGAACACTCGGTTCATCAGTGCCATGAAGACTGTAGGCGCATTCACGAGACTAAACGGCATAACCACATACTCGTATAGACCATACCTGCTTAGTAAAGCAGTAAGAGGTATATATTATGGTATAACATGAAACTGATGATAACCAGACCTCAAGTCAATCTTTGAGAACACCTGGGCTCCTCGTAGTTGATCAAATAGATCATCAATCCTCGGTAAGGGATGTCGATTCTTGACCGTCAACTGGTTCAGCTTCCGATTATCCACAAAATGTCTGAGGGTAACATCTACCTTTTTCGCAAACAGGACAAGAGATCCCCAAGGGAAAGTACTAGGTCAGATAAAACCCTTTACCTACAACTCCTCCAACTGCTTCTTGGGATCCTGTAACTCTGGTGTGACCATCCTATAAGGAGGAATGGACACCGGTGCAACTCTTGGCACGAGGTCAATAGAAAATTCTACCTCTCACTCATGAGGAAAACCTAAAAATTCCTCTGGAAAGGCATCCCTGAAATAATCCACCACTAGAGGAAATTCCATCTGAGAAGTCCACTGGTCATCCAGATAAAGACTAGAAATCTGGTCCATAACTCCTCCCAATTCATGATGCTCGGGTCTTACTCTACTCGCCTAGACATCCCATTCTCCATTATGATAAAACGATCTACCCTCTAGTGATGTGAATCTTACCCTACTACGATAGAAATCATCAACATCCTGGAAGGGAACTAATCAGTCCCTTACAAGAATGACATCATAGTCTGTCATCTCTAGGACATAAAGGTCCCAAAGAAAGTGACACCCACCAACCTCAAGAGGTCACTCCTTGTACTGAAGTACACTAGTCGTTCTTGTCCCCAATGGTGTGTCCAACATCAATACATCAGCATATGTAAAGACACAGAGCCCAAGGATCTCCACAACAGCAACTAATATAAATCTATGGGATTCCCCGATATCGAAAAGAGGATAAGCTAAAACTACAGCAGCTAGGATCGTACCTCAAACTGTAGAGGGTCTGGGATCCTACTCCCACTAGGTCTGCTTCACTGTAAATGTCTGATCTACACCATAGACCTGTGACCCTACCTAACCATCCTGAGCTAATCCACCATGTTGTCTCTAAAATCCTGGTGACTGACTATCATGACCGTGACCTCTACCTTGGCCTAAAATTCCAAAAAAACTCTAGTTCCCTGACTGATGAGAAACTGGTGGCGCTTCTCCTAAACACGGAGTCATAGAAGAACCCATGTTACCAGTTGTTGGTGAGAAGATCTGATAGAAATGCTGAAGATGGCCCATCTTTCCCTAAGATCGACACTCCACGGGGTCTGTTGAGCAATGTGGCCCTGTTAGGACCAATAGGGGCCTATATACCCTGAGAGGGGGGGGGGGTGAATCAGGGTATGGATATTCTTTTTCAAGGTTCTATCTGCCCCACTGGATCTTGACCTCTTTGTTACAAGGGTCACTTTGTTTGCACTTGTGTGGTTACTGTGATCACTTGTCTACTTTACCTGATGATGATGCTTTGAATGCAATGCAGGGAAGTAAGCAGGCAGACACATAGATTTTTACTTGGTTCACCGCTAAGGGCTACGTCCAAGGAGCATACGCCGACAAGTTTCCATTTCGTACCAAATTCCACTAGACTTCACTAGCTGTGGATTACAATGTTCGGGCTAGATCACTTCTATGCCCAGGCTCACTTCCTATACAAAGTTTAGGGTCAGCTCACTGCTTTCCCAAGGGTCACTCCCTGTTTCTCTCTCTCTGGCTCACTGCCGTTGGAGAGGATCACCTTCTTCCTCTTCCTAAGCTCACTTCTCTTGGAAGGGAATCCAATCACAGTTTATAGACCTGTAGGTCTCTTCATTTCCATTAAGGAATGCATCTTTCTCTATATGTAGATGCTCTGTTGAAGTTCAACTTTCACCTGTAGATGAATACCCCTTGGCCACTATCCACTGGGAAAACTACCTTTGGAAAGACCTTCGCAAAGCACCCTACAATGCGAGGCTCCCAATTTCGCGAAGCTCAAACAAGCCTTCGCGAAGCTCCTGCCTTTTCGCGAAGCTCACTCGCGAAGCTCCCTCACGAAGAACGCTCGCGATGCTCAAGCCGTCACAGAGCAACGACCCTCGCAAAGCTAAGTAAGCGAACGCGGAGCTCGCAGGTTTCGCGGAGCTACAATAGTCATCGCGAAGCACCTCTTTCGTGAAGCACACTGGCTCCGCGAATCACCTTCGCAAATCGAGAGCAAAGTATTTTCTCTGAAAATTCTCTCTACTTCGCTCGAAGGGGTCGGCCTCTACTTATAGGCGATTCCACCAACCCTCGTCCCTTCTGCGCGAAGTCAACACCACGTCATCTTCAATCGCGAAGCTCCAAAGTTTCTGCCGGAATTCTGTCCAAATCGCGAAGCTCCACGGAAATTTTCCGTTCGCAGAGCCTGACGTAGTCGCGAAGAATCACTGTCAACTTACCTTCGCGACACGCACCTTCGCCGCGAAGCTCCCTCGCGAAGCCCATCATTCCTTCACCGCCACGATGCACTTCAGCCTCTGCCGTTCGCGAAGCTTGACGTAATCGCGAAGACTCACCGCCTCCATTCTTCTGATCTTTGAGATTTCCAAACCATGCATCCTATCTTCGCGAAATTCATGCCTTTTCCATATGAAATTATGCTCTTCATGGAAATCCACTTTTCACGATGCTCACCAAACTCCAAATTTTGGACCCCCAAAAATTTGGCAAACACTGGGAAATGGCGCCACCTTGTACTGCTCTTTTGTACTGCCTCCATATCATCCTTTCCTTTGTCATCATTCTTTGTCAACATGGAATGTCAACAACTTCTCGAGAACTCGACAAATATCCATGAAAAACCTGATTTGTCAACAAACACAATCAACCCAAAAATACTGCAATGTTACCTTGAGGGATTTTTGCCCAACAATCTCCCCCTTTGGGTTTGTTGACAACTCTTCACAACTCTGTTCAGGATGATTTTTTGCACTATGATACCTCACTAAGTCTTCTTCCAGCCGCTACCACCATTCGCCTCTTGCGATTCTGATAGCGTTCAAGGATTCACTTAACACGTACTCTAAGCCCACATGAGCAATGCTCGGCGTGAGAAACAAGAGTAGTATGAAAAGTTCATCAATGAATCACTTCATGTCAACCACAATTGTCGATTCCACCCTGATACCAATTTTTAAATTGATACCAATTTTTGAACCACACTAATACCAATTGGTGATAGCTGGACACCGTCTCACACCATTCCAACACCACTGTTATGCTTTTATCACGATCCTCAGCTGTCGTGATATCTATTCTTTGATCGATCACTTATAGCATCGTCAGATTTAATAATCTCTCCCCCTTTCTCATTGCTCCCCCTTTCTGGCTGCTCCACCTATCAGCTTCTCCCCGTATCACTTATGATTTATCAAATCTCTGCACTGTCTCCCCCTTGAACAATCACTATTTTCTCCCCCATTAAAAAACACTTCTCTCCCCCTTTGTCAACGAACCCAAAGGTCACTCCGTTGAAGTCTGTAACATGGTAGAGAACACATATCAGCACATTAGGGAAAAACACATCATACCTCGGGGAGAGGGGGGGCCACATCCACAGTATTTCAAGTGCGGGGAGTCGACTGAACTCCCAGAGCCAGTCGATGCCACTCAAAAGCTTCCTTGGGTAAGGCCTTTGTCAGAATGTCTACAACCTGTAGCTCTGTAGGCACGTACTCCAACTTCATGATTCCCTGCTCAACCTTCTCCTTGATAAAATGATACTTAATCTCAATGTGATTTGTCCTTGAGTGATGGACGGGATTTTTTCTAAGATTTATACCACTTGAGTTGTCGCACTGGAATCCGATCGGAGACTTCACTTCAACTCCCATATCTTCAAGCTGCTGCTTCATCCACAATAACTGTGTGCATGTTTGAGTGGCCGAAATATACTCAGCTTTTGCGGTGCTCAATGAAATGCAATATTGCTTCTTGCTAAGCCAAGAAACACACAATCCACCAAGATAGAAAGCACCACCTGACGTTGATTTCCTATCATACGCTGAACCGGCCCAGTCTGCATCAGTATAGCCCAATAACTCTGTCTGAGATTTATCAGTATATGTCAAGCCGAAATCCACTGTTCACTGGATATACCGAAGTATTCTTTTCACTGCGAGCATGTGGTTCTCCTTGGGATTACTTTGATATCTCGCTGCTTGGCATTTGGTGCAAATGTCTCATCACCATCTGTTCCCTCTATCTAGGAGTCTCCTTTGCACATCAGTCGTGCTTTGTTCCGAATCATCGTTCCATATTCGTTCATCTTGTCTAAATAGACCCATTTTGTCATGATGATGTTTTTATCATCTCTCCTCGAAAAAATCTCCCACGTCAGATTTTTCTCAATCTGATTTAGCTCTTCATTCATGGCATGATCCTAGTTTTCATTTTCAGCTGCATCAGCAAAGCATTTCGACTCAACCTATAATAGTAGTGATGTCTGCTGCAGTGATTTCATTCTTCTTGTCTGAACTGGAGTACACTGATCACTGATGATATTCTGCCTATCAATTTCAGCTTGATTCTTTGTCTTTTGTGCAGATAAGGATTTTACTTCCTTGTATTCATCATCAGTATCTTCTTCTGAGACACCCTGAGCCACTTCTTCTCCCCCTGTGTTGCTTTCTTCCTCAACACTTTCGTCAGGAAATTGTTCACTGACTCATTTTTCAGTGGCTTCATTTCTTTCAGCTACTTTTCTATATTTCATTGTTCAATGAAATCATTCCTTTCAACTTCTTCTCACAGCTTCTTGGTATCCTAAAAACAGTCAGTTGATACCACAATGTTAGATCAAAATAAATAAGCATGAAATGCTTGATCACTGCTGCTTTTCTCGTAGTATGTCTTCTCTCGATAGACAACTCTTGAGTTGGGTCATCCAATTATTTCCTTGATGGATCTGGCATCTGATTTTGTTGTTGAATGCTCCCCCTGTGTTACACAACACTTCTATCTGTTAGGCCCAACGGTAGAGACCCATAACCATTCTTCTCCACGTGAAACATTTATACTAATCTGTCACTCATCATTGAGCCATTAACAAAATCTATAAGCCTACTGAGTTGGAACTCGGTGTAGGAAACAAGAGATAAAGCTAATAAAACAATCACTTTTAATTGTGCTCAGTTGCATCTTTTCTTCTTAAACACTGGTTCCTGATTTAAATCAATTGAACCTGTAGAGCATATCAGATCTCCACTTCGCATCCTTAGATGCCACTTCCCCATGGATCGTATCTCCCAAGAACCTGAAACACATGAACCATCAGTTAATTGCATTTATATACATAGGGAGAGGGGATCTTCTTCCGGACTCCTCAAGATGAGGATTTTGGTTGATCCTGATGGGTCAACCCTTTGATTCTTTCGTGGAGGGCATCACACTCCTTTCTTGCTTCCTCCAACTGCCTAGACAATATCAACTGTTCTGGCCATATGACTAGGCATTCTTTGCCCATATTTTGAGCCTTTTTCTGATATGTAGATTTGGTAGGCTCGGCCTTTCTCACCGTTTGGGGTATAAACCCACTAGTACACATTTCCTTCTTTGAGGTTCTACCAAAATTCCATTTTCCTTGATTATTTCTCAGAGCAGGAACATATTTCCTTTCCATCTTCACTTGCTTTTTCCACCATTGCAAGGATCTTGCATCTTCTTTCAGTTTTCGCTGTGGAATACGTCCTGCGAATTTTTCGTCACATTCTTTGTTCATCTTTCTTTTATCAGATGTCTGAGTCACCACACTCTTTTTTACCGGTGGTGAGTCTTCTATTGAATGTTCATTCTTCTTTCTCCCAACTGTAGCATCACCACCCTTTTTCTTCCAGATTTGTTCATGTTTCCTCTGAGAGATATGTTGTGAGTGTGACAGAGGAGGTCACTGATACACCTTTCGCTCAGCTCCTTGCGATTCCCCTGAGGCTCTAAACCTATTTTCCAATTTACCATTTTGTCTTCCAGTGTACAATTTCTCATTAGACACCACTAGAGTGAGGATTCTCCTTTGACGTTCCTTTTCCTTCCCTTCTTTCTTCTTGCTGCAATGTCTTGCCAAATGCCCATAATTAGAGCATATAAAACAACTTCCATCAAAGACATACCTAATTTCGTCACTTCTCTACTGAGATGGTGATGCAACTTGAGATCCTATTCTGATATTGGGATCCTGAGCTTCCTGACACATACCCATTGTGTGTCCCTTTCTTCCACAGAAATAGCATCTGATGAATGTTTTCCTCTGAGAAACTCTTCTGTCTGATTTATCATGATGATTCTTCTTATTCTCATATTTAGTAAGGTTTCAGTTTTCACAGCCTGAAATGTATTCTAGAGCCTCTAAACAGAAGCTTGACGTGTGACCATGAATCCCGCAGAAATAGCACATGTCATAACTTCTTTTTGTAACTGACCTCTTTGGCCTATCTCCAGTACCTACAGGGTTTTATCCACTCCTAGAACTGTTCACGGCTCTCTTCTTATCATGCATGGGGGTGATTCATCAAATCCAATACCAGCTTTTCCAAAACTTGCTGGTCTTTGAGCTGAGAAAATATTCTGTTGTTTTTCTTCAGAAACAGCATATCTGTTCTTCATTTTATCATCACTTGTCGAAGGATGATCAAATAGCAAGTGCAGTGCATCCTTCAACTTGGGATTATCTTTGAATTTAAACTTCTCTATTTCCTGCTTGACTGATTCAAGCTCTTCTACCAACTTTAGAATCTTCATATCCCTTGATTCAAGTTGGACATCAAGTTTTTCCTTGAGAAGCTTCCCTCTACTTACCTCATCTTCCAGTTCATGCTTCAGCTTATCAACCATGTCATTTTTCTCCTTTACCTTCAATTTTTCTTGAGCGACAGAGTCAGAGCAACATGCATTCTCTTGTTGTAGCCTTTGATTTTTCTGAACTTCTGCAGACAACTGTGCTTCTAGATCATTATTTCTGGCTTTAAGATTCTCTGCTTCATCTGACTTTTGACTCTCTTCATAATCACCAGCCTTTTGTTTTCCTTTCATTTTAGCCATTTTCTGCAGCTCTTCAGCATGTGAATCATTCTTCTCTGTTAGGTCAGTAACTATATCAATAAGCCTTTGATTTAAGCCTTTTATCTTGTTGACCTCAATCTCCAATCCCTTGATCCGGATATCTTTAGATTTGGCTTCTTCAGTGTTTCCAATGTCACTTGGAATATTAGGTTCTTCGATGCTTTTGAATTGATCTTTCACTTTTCTATTCAAGCCATCGATCTCCCTTTTCTGTTCTTCAATCATAATTTTATACTCACTAACTGATTCTGAGTTCTCTCATGTTGATAACCTGAGTTTCTCAATTTCGTCCATCAACTCAGACTTCTCTTCTTTCTGCTACTGCATATAGAGTTTGGCATCATGAAAAACTTTGTTGGATTTCTTTTTTTTTCTCTCCAAACATCTATCTCCTCAAGAGCAGCCTCCAACTCAGCTCGCATATCTATTATTCCTTCAATTTCTTCTTCTGTTTCAGCATCGCTCTGATGCTCATGTACTTCACTCATTCCAACATCCTGATTGAGTGAATCAATCTTTTCCCTGTCAGATTCATCCAGACCTTCCTTCAGCAAACTGTTTGATTCTTTTAATTGAATCACACTTCTTCCATACACACTTCCACACTGAGGAATACCACCCGACTTCTGCTTCTTCTTGGATGTTTTTCCCTTTCCCATGGCTCACTGAGATAAGAGCAAACTGATTCTTTAAACACAAAGAGCGACTACACCAAGTCGGAGCAAACAAATCTGATAAAATCAACCTATCGCTCTGATACCAATTGTTAGGACCAATAGGGGACTATATACCCTGAGAGGGGGGGTGAATCAGGGTATTGATATTCTTTTTCAAGGTTCTATCTGCCCCACTGGATCTTGACCTCTTTGTTACAAAGGTCACTTTGTTTGCACTTGTGTGGTTACTATGATCACTTGTCTCCTTTACCTGATGATGATGCTTTGAATGCAATGCAGGGAAGTAAGCATGCAGACAGAGATATTTTTACTTGGTTCACCGCTAAGGGCTACGTCCAAGGAGCATACGCCGACAAGTTGCCGGTTCGTACCAAATTCCACTAGACTTCACTAGCTGTGGATTACAATGTTCAGGCTGGATCACTTCTATGCCCAGGCTCACTGCCTATACAAAGTTTAGGGTCACCTCACTACTTTCCCAAGGGTCACTCCCTATTTCTCTCTCTCTGGCTCACTGCCGGTGGAGAGGATCACCTTCTTCCTCTTCCTAAGCTCACTGCTCTTGGAAGGGAATCCAATCACATTTTATAGACCTGTAGGTCTCTTCATTTCCATTAAGGAATGCATATTTCTTTGTATGTAGATGCTCTGTTGAAGTTCAACTTTCACCCGTAGATGAATACCCCTTTGCCACTATCCACTGGGCAAACTACCTTTGGAAAGACCTTTGCAAAGAACCCTACAATGCGAGGCTCCCAATTTCGCGAAGCTCAAACAAGCCTTCGCGAAGCTCTTGCCTTTTCGCGAAGCTCACTCGCGAAGCTCCCTCACGAAGCACACTCGCGATGCTCAAGCCGTTGCAGAGCAATGACCCTCGCGAAGCTAAGTAAGCCAACGCGGAGCTCGCAGGTTTCGCAGAGCTACAATAGCTGCCGCGAAGCACCTCTTTCGCGAAGCACACTGGCTCCGCGAATCACCTTCGCAAATCGAGAGCAAAGTATTTTCTCTGAAAATTCTCTCTACTTCGCTCGAAGGGGTCGGCCTCTATTTATAGGCGATTCCACCAACCCTCGTCCCTTCTGCGCGAAGTCAACGCCACGTCATCTTAAATCGCGAAGCTCCAAAGTTTCTGCCGGAATTCTGTCCAAATCGCGAAGCTCCACGGCAATTTTCCATTCGCGGAGCTTGACGTAGTCGCGAAGAATCACCGTCAACTTACCTTCGCGACGCGCGACTTCGCCGCGAAGCTCCCTCGCGAAGCCCAACATTCCTTCACGTCCTTCGCCGCGAATCTCCCTCGCGAAGCCCATCATTCCTTCACCGCCGCGATGCACTTCAGCCTCTGCCATTCGTGAAGCTTGACGTAATCGCGAAGACTCACCGCCTCCATTCTTCTGGTCTTTGAGATTTCCCAACCATGCATCCTATATTCGCGAAATTCATTCCTTTTCCATATGAAATTATGCTCTTCATGGAAATCCACTTTTCGCGATGCTCACCAAACTCCAAATTGTGGACCCCCAAAAATTTGGCAAACACTGGGAAACGGCGCCACCTTGTACTGATCTTTTGTACCGCCTCCAGATCGTCCTTTCCTTTGTCATCACTCTTTGTCAACATGGAATGTCAACAACTTCTCGAGAACTCGACAAATATCCATGAAAAACCTTCTTTGTCAACAAACACAATCAACCCAAAAATACTGCATTGTTACCTTGAGGGATTTTTGCCCAACAGGCCCCATATGCCCGCTCTTCCCTCATGGGTAGCACACCACCTGGATACTAGAAAAAGTGTCTTGACTCCTTGTATCACCATATGAAGGCCCCCTATGGTTCTTCCTTTTGTCAGTAGGGGGGATACTAACCTCATATATCAAACCGCCCTAGCTCACAACTCCAAAATCCCTCAAATTTTTCTCTGTGATAAGCGCCTGGTTGACGATAGATGTGATGGAAGTCAACCTGAATATGTTCACCTGATATCATATATCATGCCTAAGACCATCCTCAAACTTCTTTTCCAGGAATAACTTATCACCTCCTAGAATAGGTGTGAAGCGATGTAGCTATGTGAAACAGGGAGAGTACTCCATGTCTGAGGGAGTACCCTACTCCAAACTCATGAACTCTCGGTCTTGATTGGACCTCAATGTCTCTGGATAGAATTAGTCATAGAAGGAACACTGAAACTAGTCCCTGGCCATAACCTGTTGGTGTCCCGATTGTTAGATCACATCCCACCATATCATGGTGGAATACCGAAGCATATACGTAGCGATCTTGACCCTCTTATCTGGAGGCGTCTCCAGATGCTCGAATATGGAAAGAATGTCTTCCAACCATGACTCTATAGCCTAAGTTCCTCCCTCCCTGGTGAATGTGGGAGGATGATACAGTTGGAAAATCCGGATCAACTCTGCCATAGAAGGGGAAAGATGCGGTACTCCTAGGATGGTCTTCATGAACCTCATGAAGCCCTCTCGGAAATGTGCATCAGCACCTGTGTCCAGAATGACGGTTGGTTCCAAGGCTGTAACTGCAGTAGGATCTTCTATAAGTCTTTGATCTGTCATTTTTGGTGTTTGGTCATTGCCCTGAACCCAGCGTACAACCGGAGGACGTCTTGGTGGCATGACTCTGCTAGGTCAAATTCAAACCTTAGATAAAAATTAACAGGGACTGAAACATAGATGAGTAAGGAGGGAACATGAGAAAGGAGAATTATTGTTTTCCAAACATGGATACATGGCGTATAGATTTAACTACATAGTGTGTTCCTTTAAGCCATTATCATGGGAATGTACCTCTACCAAAATTGGTCGTGTAACAACCCCATACACAGCGTGTTGTCCTTACACATGGCGTGTACTTGAATCCTCTTCCCTTTCTTGAGTTCCATTACACGGCTAGGTCACATGGTTCTCTTAGAATAAGACTACACAGCATGTTATTGCCAGACACAATTTGTACTAGACATGCTTCACCGACCTGTGTTGCTAGTGACATGATCGGATACATGTCTCACACTACACGTCATGTTCCAGATGGACATGACGTGTACAAGGAAGATTTCTCCAACCCGTGTTGTGAGTGACATGGCCAGATTCTCGGGTTACACTACACGGCGTGTTCCAGATAGAAACGTCATGTATTAGAAAAGTCTCAATAGACGCGTATTGTTAGTGACACGACTGGTTACATGGTTCTACAACATGGCGTGTACATCCGGTATACGGCGCGTCCTACCAAAGATTCCAAACCTTGTGTCCCCTCCCACATAGTCTGGGACATGGTTAGAGACTACATTATGTGTACATATAGTACATAGTTTTTATGTAAGAAAAATAGTTTCTTCCCAAACAGAAGAAAAAATGGTGTGTATTCATCATTACACGGTGTGAATTCTGGGTTTTTCCAGACAATAATCCTCAGAAACTACTCCGGATCCCATAAAAACACTGAAACGAACATTAAAGTTCCAAATTCCGATTCGTGGGGGCCTGTACTCCCCAAGAATCAAATCATGGAATCTTATACATGTCATAAAAAATCATAATAGATCAATGATCCACCAAATTATGATTCATGAGGGCCCATAACACCTCAAGATCCAAAGTTTGGCGTTCATTAAAAAAACCATACCAAACCAATAACCTATCAAAGAGAAGGTATTTTATCAATGTATCTATCACAACAGCATGCATATCTAGAACAACACCTATCACAACAACATGCAATCACTAATGAACCCTATATGGCATGGAAAGAATGTATGACATGTGATCCCTAGAAAGTGCCTATATGATGCATGAGATGTCATACCCTCGTCTCATCGAGTTGCAATAGAAATAGAACCTCAATAACCTCAACAATAACAGTAAAAAAATGTGAATCACCCAATGGTAAAAATCAAATCAACTATAAAAATGTAAAACTATAAAACTTTCAATAAACGAGGTAGATTGGTTTTTTCTTGTATATGGGTTAGCTACTCCCAGGAATAACTTATTACCAAGCACCAATTCCCTCTTATCTCTGTCTATAGGCTCCAAATAGAATGTCAAGAGAAAATAATCCCTCTGATAAAACTTCAATATGGGTCCTGGTGACAGCACAGTCACCCAACATTAATATGGTTGTCGGGTCCTAGCCCGCCAGGTACCACCAGTTGCCCCGCAGACATGTGGTCCCCACCCAAGGGTCCACCCACATGCCCGAACAGGTCATATGACTAATGACAGTCCCCACAAGCCAACACATGTCCTTTCTAGTGTGATTTTTCCTCAATCATCCATAGTCTTGGAAATTTTTCTAAAGGTCCCCCATCCGAATCAGTACTCCATGGCAAGCACGCTTAATTATGGAGTTAAAATCGGGTAGGCTCCTGAAAAGGAAGTTGCACCTTTTTGACATGAGTTATATCATTTATTCATTTAACCCTTTATCTTTCGAGGGTGTTACAATAACCCCCCCCCCCCCCCCCCCCGTAGAGCACAACATCCTCATCAAGGGCCCTAAATCTCAACCCAGGCAGCAAACCACACTTAAAGCAGGGCACCACCTCTGATACAACTTTGTAACGTCCCGATTATGGAAGCCACCCAGAGGTGCCCTGTACCTGTTTGGTCACATGGTCTCAAGAGAATTTCCCTTAATGCTAGAGGCTTCCGACTAGTATTGAGGGCCTTGGGTGTGATAGTGGGGAAACTATGCCCTCATTGCAGAGTAACACAGCGAAAGAGAAATAAATTTACAATAGCGGAAGCATTAATAATTCCAAACAATAAGAAACATTGGAAGACTAATGAAGAAACAACCGGAGCACACATATATCAATGATGCATGATACAAATGTCTTGAAAATTATCCAAACAAGTCACAATACTAAAATATATTACTAAACCAAAGTAAAAAAGAAAACAAGAAAACAACACCTCAGCATCGCAAGACTTAGCATGGTCCCATGCTCTCCGGCCCCCAAACCAATCATGAACCTGAAGTAGAAGGACCTATCCCTTATCTATACATGTAACAATATAATCTATTTGGGCATAAAATCATGACCCAAACAGGGTGTGAGACTAAATCCCTGTAGGAAACCACCAAGAGATTTGGGCCAAATAGTAAGTAAATATATATGGAAGGTAATAAGTAAAAGAAGCAGTAAACAATGAAGTAATCAATAGTAAACATTCCTACCGTTTCAAATCATCCAAACACCACATGTCAAGTAAGTAGATAATAACATATATATAACCCTATAGGATGTTCTCATAGCCTAATCCCCTCTGGTCATACCTAGAAAACACAAGCAACCCTCTGTGAAGTACAAACAATCTAACCCCTCTACTTCAGCTTTAGTATAGACTCTCTGGGGAACCACTCACTGTGAATTCCCCATGTAGTCTCATATCGTTAACTAAAAGGCACTCCAGGGAAGCAATTATGTCACATTCCCCATGTGGCCTGCATTAAGGAACTATAGGCACTATGAGGAAGCACTTACGTCAAATCCCCTATGGTCTCGCATCGTAACAATAATAACGGACACACTAGAGAATCTTTTACGTTTATTCTCCCTATGGTCCACTACACCTGGTTCCCACAACCCTGTGTAAGTCAAACAAGCATAGCAATGAAAAGCGGCCAAATTAAAACTCAAGAAAAACTTGGCTAACTAGTCTACAACATAACAACATTTTAGATAAAACACTCCATCTTAACAATACTAGGCATGGATAACAAAGCAGCAGCCTAACAGGTAAAACTAGACCAATGGTCAAAATAAGAAAACATGGGAAAAACCTCCAAATCATGGAAAAATAAACCCTATTCACATTCAATTAACCTCTACTCAAGCATACAAGCATAACAAGCAATTTATAGGGTTAAAACCGTAAACACACAATATCCCGATCAAGGGTATTGGGAACTTTTTCACATAAATTTTAAATACTAGCTACGGAAAGGCACAAACCACCTAACTCGGTATTGCAGGATCGTTATACATGAACCTCAATCCTCAAATTGTCCAAGAACACCGTAGATCGACAAAAATGGTAAAAAAGTTCGAATGGAGATAACTTGATAAAGAAGAGAAATCAGGAAACGAAGCTCTGGAAGAAGTAAGATCATACAGAGGTGATCTCAACGCAATTGACGGTTGTCAATTCCGAGAATGTATGCTCGGTCAGGAGATTGGTGAAATATCATTGTCGTATGATCTCTCCTAGCCAAACTAGGTTGTGAAAGAGGGATTTCTGCAAATTAGACGTGACCTCATTCCATTTAATGAAAAAAATAAATTACATGGCATGTACTTTAGAAGTACATGGCATTTACTTTCCCTTACTGGCCCCCGCATTAGGTGGTCTCCATGTCACCACTCATGGCTGTGTGCATGGCCGCTACACGGCAAGCACCCGGCTACCCACGGCAACTGAGTACATGACATGTACTCATAAAGTACACGGCTTGTAGTTAAAAAACTTCCAAAAACTATTGTTTTCCTCAAAACCCTAGAAAAAGGAAAACATAACTAAAAATAAGATTTGGGTTCTTACAATGTATGATTTAAAAATTATGACACAAGTTTCCTTTATGATTTATTTTTTATATGGATTTTAATAGTTTTTTTGAGCAGATAGAATGTGTTTTTTCATGTGAAAATGACATTTTTATTCTCTCAAAGAACATTAAATGGGTTTTCATGTGTTTCACTGGACAAAATATTTTATTTCATTATTTCCCTTACTATTATTTTTTTATCATCCCATTTTTTATTTTTTTTAATAGGGCTTAAATATTAGTAAGTAAAAAAGTTCATTTCATTATAAAAGTATTGATGAGGTATTTTGGAAAAAAATAAAGTTTTTTAAAGGGAATTATAACTATCCACTTGTAATTTATGGGTTTACTATGTATGTTTATGGCCTAATTCTATAAAAATATAATTGTTTTTAAAATTTTAGTGATTTCTAGTTTTAAAATAACTATAATAAGATATGTTTAAGGTGGGGACTTTACAGTTTGTATCAGAGAAGGTTTTAAAAAATATTGGTGATTATGATGTTTTATTACGAGTTATAGATATCATCATATGGTTATAACTTTCTAGTTTTATCTTATGGTTAGTGTCTAAGAAAAATATTTTGAGTCTTATGTTATGAAATTTTAAGGTGACTCATAGAAGTTTAAGAGACAGTCTTTTATGGTTTAATTTTTGGTTATTAAATTTTGGGATGCACGAAGAAAGGTATGAGGTAAATTTTGAGGATAACATATATTAAGGTTATATTTTTAGTTTTATTTTATTTTTGTGAAATTTATAAGATTTATATAGTTTTAGAAAAAGGAAAACCCATAGATCATGTAACTACCTATCTTATTTGGGAAGGCCACGTGAATTGAACCCACACCCAAAGGGAGAAAGGGTGCATCACCTACCAATAGCATATGTGATTTATTAGTTAGTATAATTTTTTTTATTATTTAAACAGTTTAATAAGAAATGTTATGTTTATTTTGGAAACATATGTTTTATCGAATATATTTCCATAGGCTTATAAAATGATATGGTGAGAATGTAATTAATATTATTTAGAAATACATTCAATATTTTTGAAACCCTATATGATTAAGGTAAATAGAATAATATGGGATTCTACTTGAGGAATAAAATATGAATTATAATTTGGAATATTCTATTATTTTATTGTGGACATATGGTGATTAATTTCTTTTATGGAAATGGATAGAATATCTTGGAGATTATAGGATTTATGCATGAAAATATTTTGTATGATACATTAAGTGTTATTGATGTTATTTGGAAGATAATGTGATCAAATCCTTCTGCTTTTTGGGTTTCAATCTTATTAAATAATAGTTTTGAGGAAGGATATTTATTTTTTTATTGATCTATATTGATCATTTGGTGTTACTGTTGAATTATAGAAATTAAAATAGTTTTTTTGTATATAAAGGTTTATTATTTTTTTTGTTATATTTTAAACTGTAATAACCATTTTTTTGTTAACTATTAAAGATAGACATATTATATTGTTTTCATTTTTTGGATTCTTTGATATGTATAAGTTGATTATAATGTATCAGGAATGAAAATAAATCATATTAAATACTCATAAATTAGAGAAAAATATTAAATTGTAGTGGAAATTGATTATAAGATGAAACTATAATTTTTATGTATGTATATTTCTTTATGTTATTAGACGAGGTAGTAAATTAATTACTCGACTCTATGAAAATAATATTGAAAAAAATCATTACTCATTAAAATTTATTACTAAGAAATCAATAACCTTTTAACCCATTATAGATTTATTGATTTTTGATTATTCACATTCTCATTTTCATGTTCTTATCACTGTCTATAAGAATATGATTGTTATTTTTCTCTTTCATGTTAATTTTTTCCTACATGGAACCCTAGTATGTGTTATCTCGGGTGGCCTTCATACTTTCCTTTCTATCTTTTAAAATGGAGACCTTATTATTCCTATTTCCCATGTGGGATTTCAATAATGGTATTTTGAATAGTTGATCCCTAGTTAACAAGCACAAGTTCAAATTGTGAGGAACCAATTTATTAAAGGGGTAAAATATAATATCTCATGTTTTAAGAAGGAAACACTAGGTTATATAGTGTACATGAGACGCCACATCGAGTTGAAAAGAACAACTAAAAATTATTATTTAAATGTTATCATTATAACCTTACCATTAGAATGGATTTAATGATTAATATTAACCAAATTATTAAAATAAAATTTATACATGTTTATATAATTACTTCAATGGGTACCGATTAATGATAAATGAAAATCAGAACGAATTGGATATAATGAATGTGTTTTTATTAAAAGAAAAATATTTTTATATCTCCAAAGGTTATTAATCTTAATAAATTAAATTAATCACTATTATTGAAAGATATTAACGCAATTCATATGTTATATATTCAATTTTTTTAAATTCATCCAATAAATTTTAATACCATAGAAAAGAACAAATCCAATTTTAATTATAAAAAATATGTATTTTTCTAAGTAACATTTTTTTACCTTCTAATAGAAGACGTGTTTTAAAACTAAATTTTGATACTTTTATAAATTTTTATTTGAAAAATATAAACTTCAATTTTTATATGTTAATATAAAAATTTAGTGCAGATGAATATTTGGTATTTTTCACATGAGTTTCATTTTTTTAATAAATAGTGGAAAATACTACATCTAAATTGAAAATTTAAATTTCGTACAAATAATTATTATGTGAAAATATATTATACATTTTTTAAAGTAAAATTATGTTAATTATACATCTATTAATCAAATTTAGGTCATTTTAATATTTTTCATATTTAATTTGGATATAAAATTATTCAAAACATTTGGACATTTTCATTTTGAAAACCTGTTTTCTTGCCCTATATATGGGATTAATTTTAAATTAATTTTACCCACTTATGTGTATTTAATTTTGAAAATTTAATTCCATATTTTTATTAAAAAGTTACAAATTTATTAAATATATTAGTTTTCAGACAATAGGAATATAAAATTTTTGATTTTATTACCATGGTAATGTGTAAATCAAGTGATTTTGGGTAAAAATATTATTATGAATATCATAAAATTAACATTAAACTTATAATAATATTATATTATGATTTAATTTAGACAAAAATCATCCTTGTTATGGATTTATAACCTATTTTATCCACATGGATTACATTATTCCCCTTATAGTACATTATTTTAAGAAAAGTAAAACTTGTCACACTAATGTATCTAATAAGTATAACATATTTAATGTGATCATAAAAAACATATCTTCAACATTAAATAGTATTTTGAAATATAAAATATTTATCTTCCTCATGGAAATTTATTTTTAATAATAATATAAGATATAATTACCTTAATATATTTCAAAATGTCGATGTAGAAATTGATTAATTAATGTAAATATCAAATAAATGATATTAAAACAATAAAATAAATATTATTTTTGATAATTAACATCATCCAATAATGTTATAGAGTAATTTCTCATGTTATATATATTCTATAATTTTTTTAAAATTTTTCACTATTTATTGATATGATTAAAATTAAAACTAATGAAAAGTGTTAAAATTGACATTAATGATATTTTAAAATATATTATATATTATTAAATGATTTAAAATTTTTAAAAATAAAAACAATCATCCAAATTATTGGGATAAAGTTAAAAATTTCAACATAGATTCATTTATGGGTCGTTTAGAATATTATAGTTAATATATTAACCCTTAAAGAGTAAAATTCCCAGTTGTCATGGTAAGAGTTAAATGTAGTAAATAAGGTTTAAAATGAAATGATAAGGATTAAAAAATAGTAAAAATTCATAATTTTCATTAGATAACATTATTTAAACCCATACTCATAAAATATTCTAAATAAATATGTTTTGGTAATTTGGAATAGAAAATTAATTTATATTAATTTTATATTTTGAGAAATTCCTAGAGTGCCCCTCCCTACTCTTATAAAGGAAGTCCATTAATCTCTTTTATTTATACTTCAAAACCAATTTTTATTAAATCAATTTAGCCCAAATACAATCTTTGAATCTATAAAAATATTTTAGAGGCCTTATTTTTTGAGTAACACCACCCTTATTGGTCTTAAGGTGTGAATTAATGAATTATTTTTAAATAAGAGTTATATTTCTTGATTAAATGTTTCCATTTTGTTTCAACTTCCACATCAATAAAATCTTATTTAACCAAGATGAAATAATAAATAATGTATAATATATATACTAATATTTCATTATTTTAATATCTTCAAATAAATCCATCTCCACCTTCATCTTATAGGAAAATAATTTTTCATTCATGTGTATAAAAGACAACTACCTTGCAAACTGATATAATTAATTTTCCAACACCATAACTCAAGAGTGGTTATAATGATGGAATAAATGTTTATATATGATATTAATTAATTTTTTATAATTATGAAAAGATAATATAGCATTTAAATTCTTACTTTTCCAGGAATAGTAAAATGATAACATTGTTCCTGTAGATGTTTGAATTATCACCTACACAAAGAGATGTCATTCATTTTTCAACACGACATCACATGTGTTATATATATAAGTATATTGAAATAATAAATATAATATTAATAATTTTTATCTTTATTTAATTATAAAAAATTACTTACCTTTTTTCTGTAATGATCATTGAAAAATAAAAATGTTACTCACACGTACACGTGACTTGCAGTCCCCATGAATGTAGCATAGTTCATTTTTCATATCCTTATTTAAGGGACAGATATAAAATTTTCATTTATTTATAAAAATTTTAATTATTTAAAAAAAATTATTCGAGATTTGATTGAATAATGATCAATTTTATAATAAGAATCATCACAAAGTCATTTTTGACTCATGTACAGAATATCATCAAAACGCCATACATGAACGTAAATAATTAATTAATTGTTATATCGAGAAAATAATTGATATAAAAATAATAAAAAACTTGAAAAAGGGTTATCAAGAATTTATATAATTAAAATGATTTTCTTATTTATGATGATAAATAAGGTACATGATGATTTGGACTCATGGTATGTGACTTCATCTCAATTTTATTCTATTGAGGCATATTTTGATGTTATGAAACTATATTCTATTATGAAAAGATTATAACTCTCAATTATCATGTCCTAATAATTATTTTTTTATTTTCCAGATATTTAATTTTTTTTTAAATGTTACACTTTCATGTGGCCTGTGATTCAACAGATAACAAAGTAATAAAGAAATTCTTAACCCAATTTCCATTCCTTGTGTTAAACATCAACTTATTGGTTATTTATTACTAGTATTATGTGTGAAATTACTTTTTAAGATCTTATATTTAATTTTATCTTTTCTTATGTGGATTAAAATAGGATAAAAATAATCAATTAAATTAAATAATTATCACTTCAATGATATGATCTTTGTAGATGACTCTAACTAAAACATCGTTTTAAATGTTTTAAAGATTTATTCTTATAAATATTTATATTTTATGTACATGTTTTAAAAATAGTTTTATGAATGTATTTATATGGAAATTAATGTTTTAAAATAATAATTTCCTATTTTATATAAAATAATTTTAGAAAGGGGTATTTCTCTAGTTTTATTTAAGGGACATTATTTTAAAAACCCTTTATTATAGTTACTCTTTCAAATATTTTTAAAAAATAAAAGAGGTATTTTTTAATATATATAACATGAATGGAATTTCCCTATTTTCTGATGCCCTAATATTCTAAGAACTCATTTAAATTTTTACCATGTTATTTTCAAATAATTTTTCTTCCATTATAATTTTACAACTTTATAAAAATGAAAAGCGATTTCAAAATGGAAAATTTATTTTCCTTAAGAATATTATTTTATAAAAAGCTTTATCTGTTATGATTATTTTATAGTTTTTGGGAATTGATTTTTAGGATGTGTGGTTTCATGATAAACCATGGGTGGTTAAGCCTCTTATATATCTCTAATGCATTGTATAGTAAGAAAAATTTAACCAATTAGGTTTCTCTTTAGAGATTATAGGAATATAATATGATATTTATTCCAAATGTAACAATAAGGTTACTCAATGTGTAGTTGTCAGAGCTACAATAGTCATGATATCTATATGTAAGTATAATGTAAAAATGATGACATAAATTACCTTTATTATTTATGATTGCTAGGGATTTTAATTATTTTATTTTATTGGAAATAATGTGTTTTTTTCATTTTAAAATGATTTGTTTTATTCGATAAAATAACAGTAAATGAATTTTAATGTTTCTCTAAACTAATGGTTTTCTATATTTATGTCCCTAACTATGATTTTCATACTCATACCAAGATTTAAATTTTTTATAGGCCTTAAATATTAGTAATGACAAATAATATGTTATATTGAAATTATTTAATATGTTTTATGAAAATAAATGATGTTTTTTGTAAGGGAGTATAAATTTACACTTGTAATATTTGGTTTTAATATGTAATTGTTTGCCCTAAATCTAAAAAACTCTTAAAATAAAATATATTTTGGAAAGGAACGTTACTAGTTTTAAAATAAAAAAAAATATGTTTATGGTTGGGTCCTTACACATATGAACATAAACTGTTTGGATATAGTGAAATAGTTAGATTCTAGAAAATATAATATAGAATATGTATATAGTGACAAAGATAGATACATCATGGATGCATCAGAATTGGTATTATCCATAAAACCCAAGTTAATTTTCCCCAAAATAAATCTAATATATATAGTATAATTTCTACCTATGAAGCATGTCTAGTATCATGATATTATTAAAAAATTCAAGGTATGGACTATAAAGAAATATTTTCATCTATTATGATGATGAATTACATTCATATGTGTCTTTACAGAATAAATAATTATAATTATAGGAAATATCCCATGGAATTTAAAACCACTTTATTTAAAGTTAATTTAGTCAAGTATATGTATATGATACTTTCAAAATTATTTAAAGTACTATTTTATCATGATATGGTTTTAAAGTTCCAACATCCCATTTATAAATTAATGAATTATTCTAAGTTTTGTAAAATTCATTTTTAGGAGTGAATTAAAATGTTTAGATTCATCAAGAACAAGGATTAATAATTTTCATATAAGTGTGTTAGGGGGTCTGTTGTGGTATTTCTGATATTTTATATGAATAACAAATTGTGTTTTTTAATTGTTTTTTAAAATTTAATTTTAATAAGGGTAGGAATATTGAAAAAATTCATGCATTATTATACCTATATAGTGGTTATGAAGATCTAAAAATTATAAATGAGGATGTTTCTTAGTTTGAGTAAAAACATGTATATTAGGAACTGGCTAAAGAAAGTTATTATGCATAATTCCACGAAGGTTTATTTAATTATGTTGCATGGAAAAGTAATTATTTAATTAATGATGGATATAAAGAGTTATATAGGTTGGATATGATTTATTTTTCATCCTCCATGGTATGTATCATCTTTTTACTGTTATGTACTTGATTCAGTGTTTCTTATGCCATGTGCATGGAAATAAAATACCAATATAGTCATGGTGACAATATCTAGATAGCTATTAATAGTATTATTATGTACTTTATAATAAGTAAATATGTGTTCCTAGTCATTAATGGTAAGGATAAACTCATTATATGCGGTTACACTAATGCTTGTTTCTAATCTAACAATATTTATGTAAAATTTATATCATGTTTTTTGTTTTACCAAAATGGTGGCGCTATCGATTGGAAGAAATCAAAAATTTACTATATTGAATACTCGACAACATAGGTAGAGAGAATATCTAAACTAGATAGTATAAAGTAAATGTTTTGGATAAATAAGATAATCATTAATCTTATGGGATTTTTAATAATTAAAAGAGTATTTAATATATACTATGAAAATAATAAATTAATTACTCAGGAAGGAAACACAAATCCAACCCGATGACTAAACATATTCTCCAAAAATATTATATCATTAAATAGATCATTGAGAGAGATTAGTTAGATATTTATTTGGTGGTTAAATATTAAAATTATTGGATCCTTTCAGAGAAATAATAAACTATAAAAAATCATGAACTTCATGTTGAATCACGATAAATTGCGTACATGACATATTGGATTAAAAAATCTTAAAAATGAATTATGATTTTATAATAAAGCAAATATTAATTTAAAATTAATTTATTTGACATGAATATATGTTAGGACTATAAGGCTCATCATTGAGATATTCCTTGAGTGGGGTAGATCAAGTTATAAATATTGTTACAACCAAACATATTATTTCTAAGTCTATCACCCCTAAAAATAATATTTAACTAATTACTAGTGGGGTAACACATATGTTTTTATTTAATAGGTGATCTTTTTTACTATTTTAATTATCCTTTTCATAACATGATTTCATTTTTGACTACATATCCAACCATAACAGAATTATGTATTGAAATATATAAATAAATTACACATGATAAAATAATTTACATTATTCACCCGAACCATGCTAATACATCAAGAATATAAAGACACTGGGCCTATATACTTGAATCGAATATACTTATAGTTCAGTTTTAGAGTTTTCAGAGGTCATTAAAATCATGGGATAACTACCACTAAAATTATTTATGGAATTTCACCACCTCCATAGTTATAATACCTTACTCCTTTCATTTTTTCACTTCTTTAGGAAGGGAACTCCTTAGAACACAATAAAGTACAAGAAAATAAAATCATTGTTTTTTATGCACCAAGGTTTGACCGATTCTCCTTGATATCAACATGATTAACCTTTAATTATTGGTTGTGAATATCTCCATAATGAGAACATCACATTACATGAGTCATTAAAGAAACTCCACTATAATTAATTAGAAACTTTTTCAAATAGTATGAATTATTTTTTTAATCATATATATATATATCTTATCTTTTTGAATACCTGTATCATATTTTTATATATATAAATTCTACCCTCTCTATGTTCCCCATAATTATTTCCATAGCTATATAATTCATTATTTATTATGATAGATATATTTGTAGCTCTAATTTTTAAAATTTTATTTTCTCTATTCAGTATGAGATTATAATTAATTCCATCATCGATGATTTAAAATTCACTAGAGTTATTATGTGAAAATATTTCCAAAAAAATCCTTAAATTACAAGAAAATATCATTTATTAAATTCATATATTTACCTCTTGAAGGACATGATATTCAAAACATGGAACTAGTATGCTAGAATGATTTTTAGGATCACGTAGATTACTACAGTGAAACCTCTATTTCCTATAATAAACATATATTCAATATAATATAAATTTTATCCTCCTTGTATCATGAAGATCGCCACTATGTTATATAACCTCTATATTTGGAGTTTCGTAGTTTTTAAACTATAAGTAATGTTTTTGTGAATGCTTTGTGGATCTCCTTGGACTAGCGCTGTAACACCCCGAGATTTTATGAAAAATATTCCTTTTAATTTCATTAATGTATTGTGTTGTACGCTACACCAAAAGAAGCTTTCACAACACGCATCCTTGACTTGCCTTGCATTACACGCAAGCGTGACCTTTCGTGATAGCGTGTGTTGTACGCAATACCGAGTTTTGCTAAACAATGATATGCTATTAAAATATTATTAAAACTAGCCTTTATGAATAGTAATAACCACTTTTTGAAATTTTATAAATTTTATTTTTCAAAATGAACATCATTTTTGGATTCAGAATATCGAAATTAGCTTAGAGTGAATTTTTGGTACTTTTCGGATAACTTTCATTTTCTGATGAATAGTGAAAATTACTAAATTTTAATTAAAAACAACCTTTTTAATCGAAATAATTAACAGTGATAAATTATTAATTTGAGTGGTTTTAAAGTATATTTAGAATATATTTTTACAATTTAATACAATTTAGGTCATTGGATGTAATTTTACATTTAAACCAGACATAAACAAGTGTCAATCTTTTGATAGTTATTATCTCTTAAGAACATGCTATTTGTTTTGACGACGGGAATTAATTTTTAAATTAATTAATGCAACTGATATGTTTTGAATTTGGTAAAATAGACATCATTTTTGAGTTCATAATATCAAATATAGATTAGGCCTAATTTCTGATATTTTTCTGGAAACTTTCATTTTTTTGATGAATAGTGAAACCACTAAGTGGTAGTTAAAAAAACTGAATTTTTTCATAAAACATAATTTTACCGCTTCTGTGAGTGTAATTTCAAAAATATGAGAGACACGGATGATGTCAGTAAGTAAAATGTGGTTCAATGATATGAAAATAATTTTTGGTGAATAGTAACTTTTTACTTTTATTTACCACGGTTAAAAGTAAATAGGGTAATTAAGGGTAAAACTGATATTATTATTACCCTAACACGTGTCCTAATTCTATTGGACAAGTGTAATTCGACCAAAAACAACCTTAGGAATAATATATGACCATTTAGGCCCACTTGGATTAGATTAGGACATTTATTATTAATTTATTTAAAGAAGGGTTAAAATAGTTAAAATCAAAGTTTAATAAGTATATCATTTTTAATATAGGGTTATACATAAGATAAATTCGACTATAAATATTCATTAAAAAGATAAAAGGTTTTCTTACATAATTTTTTTTTATTTGTAATTTATAAACATTAAAAAATATAATTTATTTATGACACAATGATGATGCAGTAATTATCTTATTAATGAAATATTGACATAATTGATGTTATAAATACCAAAATAAATGTAATTTGAGACTTTTTATGAATTACACTAATTTTATAGGTTAATATGACATGTTATTATTGATTTAATTAACTTTGTTCGAGCTAATCATTATGTTATTATTTTCACAAAAATCAATTAATAAATAGTGTCAAAATTGACATAAAATAGTTTTTTAAAACAAATATTATATTATTAATTGTTATTTTATTCCTAAAAATATACGGTTCGGCAAAATGACTTAGATAAGGTTATGTATATTAATAATAAACAACTTGGGGTTCTTTTGGCTTCTTATAGTAAGTTTATTAACCTTATAGTATAAGAACATAAGAAGACACGGTAAAAGTAAAATTATTTTACTTAATGTTAAATCTAAATGATAAGGTTAAAATAGGAACCTAAACTTGTCTAAATTATATTGGATGAGAGGATTTCTACCCATCCCCATCTTATCTTAGAAATGAATCAATTTGGATCTATTTAAAACCGAATTTGACTTTACAATAAAATAATAGTTTTAGTTACTCCAAAGGTTCCCCTCTCCTCCCTTATAAAAGGGCACCTCCTCCCTCTCTTCCTCACACCACTTTGAGCCTTCAAGATCGGCCAACCCCTGCAAAATTCCCTTCTCCGCTTCCTTAGAAACATCCTAGAGGTCCTGGTCTTCTTCAAAGACCAATTTTAGTTCCCTAAGAGGAAGACTCAAAGAGGCGCTTCAAAGAAGAGGTAATGTTCGTTACCGATTCTTTCATCTTTATTTCTTCTTCCACTTCTTCTTCTTAGGTTGTTTCATTATGAAGTAATAACATCAGTATCACTTATATAATGATATGTTATTATAATTATTAAACAACCTTATTTCAACATCTATCCATCCTACGGAAAATGAAATCACCGCACGTGCGTACGTACAGAATACCGTCTCCACGCCGTGGTGTAATCTATTTTCCACCACCACCTTACTTGGATGGGTATAATGGTGTACATAATAACTATATATGATTATTTTAAAGTGATATTGATAATGAAATAGTATACATACACTCCAATACAATTCCACGATCATGAGAACGACATCATCGCTCATGCGTACGTACGGACTACCGTCTCCACGACGCGATGAGATTCATTCTCCACATTAACCATTCATGAATGATTATAAAGTATATATAATAAGTAATAATGAAATATATGACATAATAATAATACTAGATTTATGTGTATATATATGTATTTCATCTACTTAATTCCATTCAACTTAATAAGGAAAAGAAAACAGCGTTCATGCGTATGTACGGTCTACCGTCTCCATGAACGGTGTATTTCTTTCCATTTACTGATCTATTATATATATATATATTCTGAATATATATTATATATAAGTCATATTTTATATTCTGTAATTAAGTAATCATGATCTAAGTAATCATATTAAAAATTACAGGTCAAAACACGGACGACAAATGAAACGATTTTACCCAAAACGCTCTTTAACATGGAATTTACAAAAGAACGGGTAATATAAAGCCATAATTGAACCATATATGATATCATAACAATGAGTATGATTCTGGAATAAGTCAATGACATTATTTAAATCATTATACAGGAGTTTCAGACACTTACGCAGAAAATTGGACCTAAGGTAAGGGAAATATCACAATCTCATTTTTATCCGAGATTGTTTATACTTTGAAATTTACTGGGGTGTATTTTATCATCCACATCCATGTGTTCTCAATATTTAATATTATTTCCATCCACCTAAAATTGTTTAAATCCAATTTTACTCTTTGGTGAGTTTTTAGTAAAAGATATGAAAGGAATATTTTGTGGTTTTTCGTACGAGGTACTTTTTGACTTTTCTGACAAAAGTACAAGAACAATGTTTTTTTTAACTTATACGGCAAGAATGGATTTTTAAAACATTATTTCCAAGAATCTTCCTTTACAAGTTTTCAAGTTTATTTTTAATCAAATTCTTTTAGTTTAAAATTGAATGACATGTTAAGAACGGAAAAATGTTTTTGAAGTAGAAAGGATATTTTCCTCAAGAATGGAGTTCAAGTGTTTTATCAAAATTATTTTCCATCTAAGATAATATAGGGTTCTGTTTCTATCCCTATTATTACATTTACTTGATTATGTCTTGATGGAAATATTTTTATGAATTCCTTTATCTTATATGAATTGTTTTATGATGTCATGATGTTTAAGATTCCCATTTTTATTACATGGGTTATGCAATGATGTATGATTTATGATTTTGTGGCACACATAAGAATGGTATCATTATGAGATGGGTGGGACCTATATCTCCCTCTAATGCATTGGGTAAAGATTTTATATCTCATGATATAAACATGGCTGGAACGGCAGGTTAAAACGGTTCAGTGAAACAGGACTGAAACGAGGAGTGAACTCGGTTCAGAAATGGACTTTGTCCACTAAGATAGTCTTGGAATTGAGTCTTGACTAATAAGAAATGATTCTCTATGATTATGTGTGTACGCCACAAAGTTTCATGTTTTATGTTATGATTATTGGGATTACATTTCACTACTATTATTTATCCCATGTTATGAAATTATGATATCTTTTGCAGGTTAAGATTTCCAAAAGTTATGTTCTTATTAATATGATGTGATTGATATTTCTTTTGTTTACCCTTACTGAGCATTTGAGCTCATCCTTTTATGTTTTCTTTTCCCCAGGATATAACGAAAGGTTTTAGGTAAAAAAATGAAGATCTTTATGGGATATGTTGAAGATCTTTCACTACGATTAGAAGATTATATGGGATATGTTGAAGATCTTTCACCACGATTGGATGTAATTTTACATTTAAACAAAACATAAACAAGTGTCGATCTATTGATAGTTATTATCTCTTAAGAACACGCTATTTGTTTTGACGACGGGAATTAATTTTTAAATTAATTAATGCAACTGATATGTTTTTAATTTGGTAAAATAGACATCATTTTTGATTTCATAATATCAAATATATCTTAGGCCTAATTTCTGGTATTTTTCTGGAAACTTTCATTTTTTTGATGAATAGTGAAACCACTAAGTGGTAGTTACAAAAACAGAATTTTTTCATAAAACTTAATTTTACCGCTTCTGTGAGTGGAATTTCAAAAATCCGAGAGACATGGTTGATTTCAGTAAATAAAATGTGGTTCAATGAGATGAAAATAATTTTGGGTGAATAGTAACTTTTTACTTTTATTTACCACGGTTAAAAGTAAATAGGGTAATTAAGGGTAAAAATGATATTATTATTACCCTAACACATGTCCTAATTCTATTGGACAAGTGTAATTCGACCAAAAACAACCTTAGGAATAAAATATGACCATTTAGGCCCACTTGGATTAGATTAGGACATTTATTATTAATTTATTTAAAGAAGGCTTAAAATAGTTGAAATCAAAGTTTAATAAGTATATCATTTTTCAATATAGGGTTATATATAAGATAAATTCGACTATAAATATTCATTAGAAAGATAAAAAGTTTTCCTACATAATGGTATTTTAGTTTTAATTTTTAGACATTAAAAAATTTAATTTATTTATGACACAATGATGATGCAGTAATTATCTTATTAATGAAATATTGACATAATTGATGTTATAAATACCAAAATAAATGTAATTTGAGACTTTTTATGAATTCCACTAATTTTATAGGTTAATATGACATGTTATTATTGAGTTAATTAACTTTTTTTGAACTAATAATTATGTTATGATTTTCACAAAAATCAATTAATAAATAGTGTCAAAATTGACATAAAATAGTTTTTTAAAACAAATATTATATTATTAATTGTTATTTTATTCCTAAAAATATAAGGTTCGGAAAAATGACTTAGATAAGGTTATATATATTAATAATAAAAAAATTGGGGTTCGTTTGGCTTCTTATAGTAAGTTTATTAACCTTATAGTATAAGAACACAAGAAGACACGGTAAAAGTAAAATTATTTTACTTAATGTTAAATCTAAATGATAAGGTTAAAATAGGAACCTAAACTTGTCTAAATTCTATTGGATTATAGGATTTCGACCCATCCCCACCTTATCTTCGAAATGAATCAATTTAGAGCTATTTAAAACCAAATTTGACATTATAATAAAATAATAGTTTTAGTTATTCCAAAGGTGCCCCTCTCCTCCCTTATAAAAGGGAACATCCTCCCTCTCTTCCTCACACTACTTTGAGCCTTCAAGCTAGGCCAACCCCTGACAAATTACCTTCTCCGCTTACCTAGAAACATCCTAGAGGTCCTGGTCTCCTTCAAATACCAATTTTAGTGCCCTAAGAGGAAGACTCAAAGAGGCGCTTCAAAGAACAGGTAATGTCCGTTACCGATTCTTTCTTCTTTATTTCTTGTTCCACTTCTTCATCTTAGGTTGTTTCATTATGAAGTAATAACATCAGTATCACTTATATACTGATATGTTATTATAATTATGAAACAACCTTATTTCACCATCTATCCATCCTACGGAAAATGAAATCACCGCGCGTGCGTACGTACGGAATACCGTCTCCACGCCGTGGTGTAATATATTTTCCACCACCACCTTACTTGGATGGGTATAATGGTGTACATAATAACTATATATGATTATTTTAAAGTGATATTGATTCTGAAATAGTATACATACACTCCAATACAATTCCACGATCATGAGAATGATATCATCGCTCGTGCGTACGTACGGACTACAGTCTCCACGACGCGATGAGATTCATTCTCCACGTTAACCATTCATGAATGATTATAAAGTATATATAATAAGTAATAATGAAATATATGACATAATAATGATACTAGATTTATGTGTATATATATTTATGTCATCTACTTAATTCCATTCAACTCAATAAGGAAAAGAAAACAGCGTTCATGCGTACGTACGGTCTACCGTCTCCATGAACAATGTATTTCTTTCCATTTACTGATCTATTATATATATATATATATATTCTGAATATATATTATATATAAGTCATGTTTAATATTCTGTAATTAAGTAATCATGATCTAATTAATCATATGAAAAATTACATGTCAAAACACGGACGACAAATGAAACGATTTTACCCAAAACGCTCTTTAACATGGAATTTACAAAAGAACGGGTAATATAAAGCCATAAGTGAACCATATATGATATCATAACAATGATTATGATTCTGGAATAAGTCAATGACATTATTTAAATCATTATACAGGAGTTTCGGACACTTACGAAGCAAATCGGACCTAAGGTAAGGGAAATATCACAATCTCATTTTTTATCCGAGATTGTTTATACTTTGAAATTTACTGGGGTGTATTTTATCATCCAAATCCATGTTTCCTCAATATTTAATATTATTTCCATCCAAATAAAATTTTTTAATTCCAATTTTACTCTTCGGTGAGTTTTTAGTAAAAGATATGAAAGGAATCTTTTGTGGTTTTTCGTACGAGGTACTTTTTGACTTTTCTGACAAAAGTACAAGAACAATGTTTTTTTAACTTATAGAACATGAATGGATTTTTAAAACATTATTTCCAAGAATCTTCCTTTAAAAGTTTTCAAGTTTATTTTTAATCAACTTCTTTTAGTTTAAAATTGTATGACATGTTAAGAAAGGAAAAAAAAATTTGAAGTAGAAAGGATATTTTCCTCAAGAATGGAGTTCAAGTGTTTTATCAAAATTATTTTCCATATAAGATAATATAGGGTTCTGTTTCTATCCCTATTATTACATTTACTTGATTATGTTGTGATGGAAATATTTTTATGAATTCCTTTATCATATATGAATTGTTTTATGATGTCATGATGTTTAAGATTCCCATTTTTATTACATGGGTTATGCAATGATGTATGATTTATGATTTTGTGGAACACATAAGAATGGTATCATTATGAGATGGGTGGGACCTATATCTCCCTCCAATTCATTGGGTAAAGATTTTATATCTCATGAGATAGACATGGCTGGAACGGCAGGTTAAACCGGTTCAGTGAAACAGGACTGAAAGGAGGAGTGAACTCGGTTCAGAAATGGACTTTGTCCACTAAGATAGTCTTGGAATTGAGTCTTGACTAATAAGAAATGATTCTCTATGATTATGTGTGTACGCCAAAAAGTTTCATGTTTTATGTTATGATTATTGGGATTACATTTCACTACTATTATTTATCCCATGTTATGAAACTATGATATCTTTTGCAGGTTAAGATTTCCAAAAGTTATGTTCTTATGAATATGATGTGATTGATATTTCTTTTGTTTACCCTTAATGAGCATTTGAGATCACCCTTTTATGTTTTCTTTTCCCCAGGATATAATGAAAGGTTTTAGGTAAAAAAAATGAAGATCTTTATGGGAGATGTTGAAGATCTTTCACCACGATTAGAATATTATATTCCAAGTTTCCAAAGACACTAAACTATTACGGTCCTTGTGTGTGTGTTTTTGTAATATACTAATTATTACGCAAAAGTAATGTAATGTCCATGTACGTCAAGCTTCGGGTCTCTACAGTTGGTATCAGAGGAAAGGTTTAGTCAACCTTTGGAAACTAGGATGAGAAAACATTAGTGAGATCCCTAGAGATATTTCTAAGGTATGTCTAGGTATGTCCCTAAGGATAAGTATACGTATAGGATATAGTCCTAGAACTACGGTAACGATCATAGAATTTAACCTAAGATGTTAGATATTGAGGATACTCCCCCTTTATTATGTTGTTTTCCCTAGCATGATTTTTGCTTCTCACACTATTATTTTTGGGTTTTAGACAATGGCTGGAACCGGAAGGAACCGTGTTGATAAATGCAATGGACAATGCAATGATTGTCCTCCTGAACAAACAAATGTTATTGGAGATGGAGTGAAAAATCTTATTGCTATACTTACACAAGCTATGAATCATTCTGGACTTCCAAATGAGCAGAGAAGGGAACAATATTCTATTGATTCCTTCATGAGGCAACGTCCACCTTCTTTCAGTGGGTCTTCTGATCCACTTGTTACTGAACAATGGATCAGTACTGCTAAAAATATATTTTCAGTTATTCATTGTTCTGAACATGATAAAGTCATCTTAGCAGTGTATCGTTTGGAAGGTGATTCTGATCAATGGTGGAATCTTTTTAAGAATATGAGGCCAAGAGATGAAATTGAGTCCATGGAATGGGACGAGTTCAAGAACTTATTTTTCAATAAGTACTTCCCTCGTATTCTTCGAACAAAGATGGAGAAGGATTTTCTTGAACTAAAGCAAAAGGATGATGAATTTGTTGGTATATACGAAGCGAATTTTACAAGGCTTGCAAGGTATGCATCTGGATTTATCATTCAACCTGAAAGTAAAGTTGATCGATTCTTCAGTGGCTTAAAACCAAATCTTCGAAGGGAATTAGCTATAAGAGACTTCAGTAGCTATGAAGAAATTGTGTGTTGTGCTATCAAGGTAGAAATGGAAGTTGGTGTTACTTATCCATCTCATAGTTTTGACAAGAAATGAAATATGGAGTTCAAGGAGAAATCTCAGAATAATGGTGAAAACAAGATGAATGTTTCCTTATGCTCAAAGTGTAGAAAGAAGCATGGTGGAGATTTTCTTAAAGGGACTAGAAAATTTTTTAAGTGTGGAAAAGAAGGTTATCAAGCAGCTGAGTGTCGATGTAATGGAAAAAGGGTTTCTAATGATGTGAATAAAGAAAAGACTGCAGAGAACGCACCACCAACACTTAAATTCTTCATGTGAAAGGAAATGGAGAATTATGATAATAAATGCCCTAATCCAAGGGTTAGTGATGATCGACATGAGCAACCACTTAAGTTAAAGGAAAAAAGGGAAGTCACATGCGATCACTATTGGCGATGTTGAATATGAAAACGATGTGGTGGAATGATTAAGTGTTTTTGTAATGGGGTTCCAAAATAATGTTGTATATAGTATCATGGAATATTGTAATATTTATGTATTGGTCTATTGTGATTTTCAATAATTTTATGGTACCGGTAACCATGGAAAGTGATTGAGATATTTTTGGAAAAAAGATGATATGCGCATAATGAAGGGATAAGAAAAAAAATGAAATGTTTGACAGTATTCATGAGCTCATGATTGATATAAGGACTAAGTGATATCATGGTTTGAGTATATAGAATTTTGAGGATTTTGGTATGTGGAAAGTGTTAACTTTTAACTGCATTCATGTTTTCACTAAGGTTCAATGGATATTCATTCTTCAAGAGAATACATGATTAAGGTATTCACATATTTGTAATTTGACCAAAAAGATATATCTTATGATATATGGGGGATAAATGATGGCATTCACATGAACATTTTCTTTATACTATGAGCTTGGACCGAAGTATTTTAGATAAGCCTAAAGATTGGAATGGATTATGTTGGAAATAAGTTAGTATTGTTTAAGGATAAAACTTTTTTGGTATTATTGATGGGATGTTATAGTATTATATCTTTAGAAAAAGGACAACCTGTAGGACGGGCGACAAACCATCGCGTCGGACAAGGCTATGGGAATCGAACCCACAACCGAAGTGTGACTAGCCTTTATCGCCTACCACTAGCCTACAGAAAGTCCCTATTTAGTAGAAACTAGTTTTATTATATTAAGAAGCATGATATATGAAGTATAAGTCCATTTTAGGAACCATATATCATTAATCTCACTATAGATGGACTTATGTATTTTTTTTGATAACTTTTCTAACCTTTTGTTTGAGACAGATGAAATGACCCATCATTCTATCACATGATCTGCTAACACATCACGAATGACAAATTCAACTTCATTTATTTAAGAGATGAAGTGGAAATTGTCCAAAGAACTACCAACGGTGAGCATATACCAAAATAAAGAAAGTATTTCTTCTAATTCCAATTTCATCAACTTTAGGGAAATGATCTTGAAAACCAAAAATGTTGTCCTAGTGCTCTTATATCTGATGAATCAGATGGTACCTTAGGTCATCACAAATCTATGGCTTTATGATTGCTGGATTTTCCATAGCCATGTTCTCTACCACTCTCCATCAGAACTTGATGGTTAGATTTTTCTTCCATATCCATATTTTCATCTCTGTTCTCCTACGTGGAAACCCAGTGATGAGTTAATTTGGGTAACCGTTACATTTCATACTTTAGGTTTTAAAGCCATGTTCTGGTATTCCTTTTTACGATGTGGGTTTCTATTAAACAAACTTTCGAGTATTAAACCATTTATAACCCCGACGAATTTTGAGGGCGAAATTCATTTTAAGGGGGGTAGAATGTAACACCCCGAGATTTTATGAAAAAATATTCTTTTTAATTTCATTAATGTATTGTGTTGTACGCTACACCAAAAGAATCTTGCACAACACGCATCCTTGACTTGCCTTGCATTACACGCAAGCGCGACCTTCCGCGATAGCGTGTGTTGTACGCAATACCAAGTTTCGCTAAACAATGATATGCTATTAAAATATTATTAAAACTAGCCGTTATGAATAGTAATAACCACTTTTTGAAATTTTGTAAATTTTATTTTTCAAAATGAACTTCATTTTTGGATTCGGAATATCGAAATTAGCTTAGGGTGAAATTTTGGTACTTTTCGGATAACTTTCATTTTCTGATGAATAGTGAAAATTACTAAATTTTAATTAAAAACAACCTTTTTAATCGAAATAATTAATAGTGATAAATTATTAATTTTAGTGGTCTTAAAGTATATTTAGAATATATTTTTACAATTTAATACAATGTTGGTCATTGGATGTAATTTTACATTTAAACCAAACATAAACAAGTGTCAATCTATTGATAGTTATTATCTCTTAAGAACACGCTATTTGTTTTGATGACGGGAATTAATTTTTAAATTAATTAATGCAACTGATATGTTTTGAATTTGGTAAAATATACATCATTTTTGATTTCATAATATCAAATATATCTTAGGCCTAATTTCTGGTATTTTTCTGGAAACTTTCATTTTTTTGATGAATAGTGAAACCACTAAGTGATAGTTACAAAAACTGAATTTTTTCATAAAACTTAATTTTACCACTTCTGTGAGTGGAATTTCAAAAATACGAGAGACATGGTTGATGTCAGTAAGTAAAATGTGGTTCAATGAGATGAAAATAATTTTTGGTGAATAGTAACTTTTTACTTTAATTTACCACGGTTAAAAGTAAATAGGGTAATGAAGGGTAAAAATTATATTATTATTACCCTAACACATGTCCTAATTCTATTGGACAAGTGTAATTCGACCAAAAACAACCTTAGGAATAATATATGACCATTTAGGCCCACTTGGATTAGATTAGGACATTTATTATTAATTTATTTAAAGAAGGGTTAAAATAGTTAAAATCAAAGTTTAATAAGTATATCATTTTTCAATATAGGGTTATATATAAGATAAATTAGACTATAAATATTCATTAGAAATCTAAAAAGTTTTCCTATATAATGGTATTTTATTTGTAATTTTTAGAAATTAAAAAAGTTAATTTATTTATGACACAATGATGATGCAGTAATTATCTTATTAATGAAATATTGACATAATTGATGTTATAAATACCAAAATAAATGTAATTTGAGACTTTTTATGAATTACACTAATTTTATAGGTTAATATGACATGTTATTATTGATTTAATTAACTTTTTTTAACTATTCATTCTGTTATGATTTTCACAAAAATCAGTTAAAAAATAGTGTCAAAATTGACATAAAATAGTTTTTTAAAACAAATATTATATTATTAATTGTTATTTTATTCCTAAAAATCTAAGGTTCAGAAAAATGACTTAGATAAGGTTATATATATTAATAATAAAAAACATGGGGTTTGTTTGGCTTCTTATAGTAAGATTATTAACCTTATAGTATAAGAACACAAGAAGACACGGTAAAAGTAAAATTATTTTACTTAATGTTAAATCTAAATGATAAGGTTAAAATAGGAACCTAAACTTGTCAAAATTATATTGGATTATATGATTTCGACCCATACCCACCTTATCTTCTAAATTAATCAATTTGGAGCTATTTAAAACCGAATTTGACATTATAATAAAATAATAGTTTTAGTTATTCCAAAGGTGCCCCTCTCCTCCCTTATAAAAGGGCACCTCCTCCCTCTCTTCCTCACACTACTTTGAGCCTTCAAGCTCAGCCAACCCCTGCCAAATTCCCTTATCCGCTTCCCTAGAAACATCCTAGAGGTCCTGGTCTTCTTCAAATACCAATTTTAGTGCCCTAAGAGGAAGACTCAAAGAGGCGCTTCAAAGAAGAGGTAATGTCCGTTACCGATTGTTTCATCTTTATTTCTTCTTCCACTTCTTCATCTTAGGTTGTTTCATTATGAAGTAATAACATCAGTATCACTTATATACTGATATGTTATTATAATTATGAAACAACCTTATTTCACCATCTATCCATCCTACGGAAAATGAAATCACTGTGCGTGCGTACGTACGGAATACCGTCTCCACGCCGTGGTGTAATCTATTTTCCACCACCAACTTACTTGGATGGGTATAATGGTGTACATAATAACTATATATTATTATTGTAAAGTGATATTGATTCTGAAATAGTATACATACACTCCAATACAATTCCACGATCATGAGAACGATATCATCGCTCGTGCGTACGTACGGACTACCGTCTCCACGACGCGATGAGATTCATTCTACACGTTAACCATTCATGAATGATTATAAAGTATATATAATAAGTAATAATGAAATATATGACATAATAATGATACTGGATTTATGTGTATATATATGTATGTCATCTATTTAATTCCATTCAACTCAATAAGGAAAAGAAAATAGCGTTCATGCGTACGTACGGTCTACCGTCTCCATGAACGGTGTATTTCTTTCCATTTACTGATCTATTATATATATATATATATATTCTGAATATATATTATATATAAATCATGTTTTATATTCTGTAATTAAGTAATCATGATCTAAGTAATCATATGAATAATTACAAGTCAAAACATGGACGACAAATGAAACGATTTTACCCAAAACGCTCTTTAACATGGAATTTACAAAAGAACGTGTAATATAAAGCCATAAGTGAACCATATATGATATCATAACAATGATTATTATTCTGGAATAAGTCAATGACATTATTTAAATCATTATACAGGAGGTTCGGACACTTACGAAGCAAATCGAACCTAAGGTAAGGGAAATATCACAATCTCATTTTTTATCCGAGATTGTTTATACTTTGAAATTTACTGGGGTGTATTTTATCATCCACATCCATGTTTCATCAATATGTAATATTATTTCCATCCACCAACAATTGTTTAAATCCAATTTTACCCTTCGTTGAGTTTTTAGTAAAAGATATGAAAGGAATCTTTTGTCATTTTTCATACGAGGTACTTTTTGACTTTTCCGACAAAAGTACGAGAAGAATGTTTTTTTAACTTATACGGCATGAATGGATTTTTAAAGCATTATTTCCAAGAATATTCCTTTACAAGTTTTCAAGTTTATTTTTAATCAACTTATTTTAGTTTAAAATTGTATGACATGTTAAGAAAGGAAAAATGTTTTTGAAGTAGAAAGGATATTTTCCTCAAGAATGGAGTTCAAGTGTTTTATCAAAATTATTTTCCATCTAAGATAATATAGGGTTATGTTTCTATCCCTATTATTACATTTACTTGATTATGTTGTGATGGAAATACTTTTATGAATTCCTTTATCTTATATGAATTGTTTTATGATTTCATGATGTTTAAGATTCCCATTTTTATTACATGGGTTATGCAATGATGTATGATTTATGATTTTGTGGCACACATAAGAATGGTATCATTATGAGATGGGTGGAACCTATATCTCCCTCCAATTCATTGGGTAAAGATTTTATATCTCATGAGATAGACATGGCTGGAACGGCAGGTTAAACCGGTTCAGTGAAACAGGACTGAAACGAGGTGTGAACTCGGTTCAGAAATGTACTTTGTCCAATAAGATAGTCTTGGCATTGAGTCTTGACTAATAAGAAATGATTCTCTATGATTATGTGTGTACGCCACAAATTTTCATGTTTTATGTTATGATTATTGGGATTACATTTCACTACTATGATTTATCCCATGTTATGAAATTATGATCTCTTTTGGAGGTTAAGATTTCCAAAAGTTATGTTCTTATGAATATGATGTGATTGATATTTCTTTTGTTTACCCTTACTGATCATTTGAGCTCACCCTTTTATGTTTTCTTTTCCCCAGGATATAACGAAAGGTTTTAGGTAAAAAAAAGGAATATCTTTATGGGAGATTTTGAAGATCTTTCACCACGATTAAAAGATTATATTACGAGTTTCCAAAGACACTAAACTATTACGGTCCTTGTGTGTGTGTTTTTGTAATGTACTAAGTATTACTCAAAAGTAATGTAATTTCCATGTACGTCAAGCTTCGGGTCTCTACAAGCGCTTCCCATAATAGTTTCCCTAACCTTAGTGCATGATTTATCTATAGTAAAAAACCAATAATCCATAAAAAATCATTCATTGTGTGATACCATAAATTCCATTACATTTTATTCTTTTATAAAAAAATCAAGGAATGATTGATGACCATAGTCTGGGAATACTCAAATTGGTGAAGCAAATAAAAATACCTTTTTCATTCCTTATTTAGTTTCTTATTCTACGATATACTATCCAAGATCAAAAATTTTATTGGATGAATTTAATTCTCTACCTAATCAATAAAAACATGACCCTCATCTCTATATTATCATTCATTATTTATTGATACATTATCCACAATGTTGTCACATAGGATTCCATATATAATCTCATGTGAGTTTTAATCCACTATTATACAGATATATTATTTTTTGGTATATTTCTATGTAATATATCTCTCTTTTGTTCTATGGTAATATCATTTAAATGATCATATATTAAACAAATCTCAATCAGTGGAACTTCATTCTAACATAGTCACATTCACGGTTTGGGTAAAATGCGCTTCATGTTAGAATCTATGGTATATTCAATACAATCAATTGAAATCTCTAGTACCCTTCACCTATCATTATATAACCTTTTTATTGCATAATTAATTCCAATATAACCTTAAACTACATGTTTAACTATTAAATGTGCTATGAAGATAAGTAATTCATCTCATGTAACATTGAACAAAATTTATATTACTCTACATATTCACCCTATGCCTATTTAAGATTATGTAACTTTTAGAGAAAGGTAATTAATTATGCATAGTGTAGTAAAAATGGTTAATTACGTGAAGAATCTAATCAACTAGTCTAATCATATATATACATTAGAGATATTTTTTAAAAAATATATGTAACTATATAATTATTCCATATTTTATTCCATATTTTCCTAAACGTTTTTGAAACATCATTGAATCCATATTATCTGGGAATAATAAAAATTCTAGAACAATAAATCCATTCCTTATTTAGGTATGAAAATCCTTCTTTACAACCATAAATGCACACTACATGATTTTTTCCAATGGTTTTCTACATCCTTGACAATTATTAATATTAAAAAAACATCATCTTTATTCTTGATCTAATAATATGAACGGAAATAAATCTTACACCTTCCATATTTCAGTAAATACAAAACATTACCATACTCAATTGGTTGATAAAAAATCCAACAAACAAAATTATATATTGAAAACAAATCCAATATAAAAATAAATTCTCAATTAGATGCTTTCAATCACCCCCAAGGGTTTTTTTGGAAACATTATCAATAATCCAAGAATAAACAATCATCCTAACACCAGCTTATACCACATAACATCATGATGCTCTATTATCACCCTTGGTGTCTTCTATTATTATTACTGAAGATATTTTTCACTATTTGTTCTAAATTCCCTAGAAATTCATCCATGAAATAATAATGTTTGAATCATTGTTGACATTTACCTTGAGTAATAAAGGAAATACTTTTAACTTCAGTTTCATTATTCTTTATCTTCATGATTTCCAAAAAATAGAATCCTTAAAAATTTGATACTTATTTTTTATTCCTGTAGGAGTTACTCTTAATGATAGATACAAATATTTTCCTAAAAAAATTATCCTATATTTTTTAGGATCATAGGGGAGTCATTAATAGATATTTTTCTCCTTTAAAAATATAGTACATGCATAATATTTTAAGAGACTATGATCCCCATTTATAACACACTTTATGTATCAATTAATTTATTTCTCAATATTCACGTTTTTAATAACTTTCTATCTATATTTGTGTATTTTACTTTTAGTCTTATGAAAATTCTTTAATAATGGATACTTTCATTAAATATTTTAAATTAGTGATCCTATAATATAGAAATGAGACAGTAGAAAAACTATTTACCCTACTGAGCCAAAACACTATATTGGAAATCATTGATTTAGTTATTAACAAAACAATTCCTATTACACACATATAGATTCATATGTTTCTAGAATCCAGAACATCATGAATTTATAATGAAACATAATATGTGTAATCAATAATACATTTAAAAAATATATTTTTGAATAAAACATTTATTAAAATGTTAGCGAGTCATAAAGCATTCCAACAATTTTTATCATCATTGTACTCCAAACCAATTTCTCAATTCTTCCACCAAGTATCTTTATTTTTTTGATGTGGGAACCACCTTTTTAATCTCTATATAAATTCACCCCTGACATTCTAAACAACATTACTTAATATAGCATTAATTTTCATCATGTGTGTCACTCATGCCTAAAATTTTTTATTATTATGAAAAAATGAGATGATATGTCATGATATATCAAGAAAATAAATCATGTATCTTTTAACCCCATATAAATATATTCTTATATATTTAGGATTTGATTCCAATGGATAATACATTCTACTTATAATATAACTTTATTTTTATAATGATATCAATTTTTGATTGTTCTAATGATTCTTGTGTCAATCATGTATATGTAATTCTAGATCCAATATGATTTTACATGTTATTTTTCCTATATCAATAGAAACTTTGGATGAATACTCATTTTCACATTAGTTTATTAATAGAATGTTACCATGTAACATACATGTACTTATGGCTAAAATACTTGAATAATAATTATATCATTTCAATATATAGGGAGAATGGAACTTCTATTTCCTCAATTTTAGGAAGATGGTGAGTCACTATAGATTTCTTCTTTTTCCCATTATCCATTAATTTGAAATATATGATGAGGCATAATTTTTTTATATAATTTAACATCTCTTAATTTTCATTTGGATTTTCCATTTACTCATGGCCAAATTCAACATATTTTCCACATCAGGATTTCATTCTATCAAAGATTACTTCACTCATAAATAATTAAATTTTTTTTTTAAAAACTAATATACATAAATTATTACAATTACATGATTGATTATATTTTCCTTTATAGAATTGTCCTTGAGATATATCTCTCGGATGTGTATATTTTATAATCCTTCCACACTTCAAAATACTCTACATTTATTTCTAATACACTTTTTAAATTCAAAATTATATTTTAAATATCTCCTCAAGAATATTTAGTTATTCTGATATTCTTTAAAAATATCATGAAATATATTTCATAAAGGAATATATTTCTTATATGATGCATGACTTTTTTACGATACAATCAATCTGACCAAAACCTTTAATATTCTATAGAGACTTGACTAAAATGGTATGAATTATTAGAATAAAATCCATAAATTCAATTTTTTATTAGTAAATATATTTCTAAAAAGAACCCTCGTCATATTATAAAGAAATAAAATCCAATGATTTAAAGAGAAATAAAAAAATATGTTTATGCATTCCACAGTAAGATTACATGACTCCATACTATCTTCTAAAACTAATTATATGGTCTTTAATATGTATATGGACATTCTTTTGTTTTTATCCATTAAATATATTGGTATACCTTTTAATATAATCTCCCATTATTTTCTACATCTCATGATTTCTAGGGGTTCCATACTAGAAGAGGAAATGCCTTTGAATTGAATATGGCCTTTGTGACATAATGATTCATTCATGCTTCTCATTCAATAAAGAAAACATTTTATTAGTCTCCCTAACAAATTATAAGGGAAAATCCAATAAAAAATGTAAAAAATAATTTATATTAGGTATACACTTGGAATATGATTATTCCACATTATTTTTGACTGATATCAGTTCTTCTCCACATTGTTGAACCTTTTTCATTTTACCTTAAGTTGAAATTTCATGTCTTCACTTAACATATTAAATTTACTCATTTCATCCTCAAATGAATGGGAAATCATCGTGGGTATTACCCTTTATGATCTCTTCCTATTTTTCATTAAAGAAACAAAATTTTTAAGTATTATATTAAATTTATTCTCCCTTTGTGCTAGCATGACCAATTATTTCATTTTTGGATCAAGAACATTCTCTTCGGCCTTTATATTTAAAACTTAATTTATGTCAAGAAACCTATATTTAGGGCCATATTTATTATTAATCACTTTTGAGATAATATCCTTGAATTCATGGACCAAGTAATAATTCAATTTTCTTACATGAATAAAAAATCAACTAGTCCATTGGTTCTTGATTTTTATGATTTCAAACTCATGTTTCAGTCCTTCAACATGAAAATTTTAAGACATAATTTCTTTTCTTAGATCTATGACTTATTCTTGAAACCTATGGTATATAACCTATGATATGTGGTTAACACCCGTATTTGAATATCAAAATATGTCATAAATTCAATATATACATTATCACATAGGAAATATGAACCCTTAGTTAATCCTATAAAATAATTAAATGAATTAATAGATTCAAAATAAAAAACATGCATATCTAACCTTTATTAGCAGCTAGAACCATTCATCTCAATCATATTTTTTACAAAATAAAATGCTCCATTATAAAGAATTAATATGTTCACATTCGTAATCTTATCACCATAACACTAGATTTTTCTAAAGTGAAATGTTAATCCTATATAAAAAAACCATCTGTAGAATGATTATCTAAACTCCAAAAAAATTATTCTATCATACTAAGATTACACATGATGATTAACCACTATAGTGTATGTGTTATAAATTATATATAACCATTGAAAACTATAATTGGTATTCCTTAGTACTATTTAAACATACTTTATTTGTTATCCAATTCATCACATACTATAAAAAGATTTTAATCCTACACAGAACCTACCATGATGTATTCATCCACTCCCTATAACCACCTTCATGATGTAAAAAATCATCAATAAAAATATGATTTGTAATTTAATCACATGTTAGTTTCTATATTTTCTTATATAGATCTATGAATATTTGGTTTATTGTTACATAAGAAACCAACATTGTTTCCATAGTGAGAACAGCTAATGAAATAATATCTCATGCATTCTCAATCAATGGAAATTTATTGTGAATTATGAATATTCATAGTGTGATGAAAATAACACAACATGATGGAATCTAATGTAGCTTAAAAATAATCACACTCAATCCCCAACATCCTTAAAACTATTTTCATAGCCTTACCTTTAAAACATTAATTCCAATGTAGCATTCATATTTTTATTTCATTATGATATAATCCTTAAATATGCATCTTTAATCTGACATTTATTTTCACAAAATTTTTATACCTATATAGAATCACCTATTATATTTTTAATATTACATATATTATTGAAATAATGATTAATTATAAACATTTTATTGAAACACGTTGTCTTTAATATACAAAAACTAAACTTATATGTTAATCATGCATAAACATTTTCAAATCCTATTTAATAATACACATGTCTATAATTCATATATATTCAAATATAGCCTACTATAAGACACTAAAAACGAATTTAAATCCATATTATCCAAGAATAAACATAATCCATCCCTTTTCAGGAAGTTTTACATCAAGTATATTCATCATTTTTCACTACTATACATGGATAATCCATGAATAACCTGAATTCATTTCCACTTCCTTGAAAATGAATTAGCCATTGTTCACCACATATTCATTCTAAATATTATTACACAATTAAAAACATTTTCATTGCCCATCATCTTATAGTAAATCAATAGCCTATACATATTTTATTGGTCTAAATTAAATCCTACACACACAAATAAATTTATTAAAAAAATCAAGCATCAAAATAAATTAATAGTTGGATATACATTACAAGAATAATGGAATAATAAAATCAACTTAATGTACAACATTATGTTTTCCTTAATTGATAATAATCATTGAGTATTATGGGTTGTGATTATATGTTAAAGATAACATGAGTAGAATTTGTATGTGATAGAGTAGACTCATAAGTTAATAAATAGAGACATAATTTTTATATTGACTAGTGAAATTATATCACATGGAATGACATGTGATCCTTAACATACTTAGGTATGATTCATTAATATAAATACCAATTATATTATGTTGATAATATACTTATCATGTGAACATTTATACATTGATACCTTATTTACTACGTCATTAAGGATAATCCAATATTGGGTGGTTTGGAATGTTAATGACCATGTCATCATATATGTGTAACCAATAAGGGTTTTTATTATTTTATAGAAAGTATGAAATCATGACCCATGATTTAATTAGTCTGTGTAAATGAGTAAACATTCTTATTTGAGTGAAATGTTCTATGATCAATTTCTTAGATGAATTACATGTGATGTATTAATTCATATTGGTTATTTAATTTTATCAAATCATTAATGTTTAAAACTACTTAAACTATATTAACATATTCTAGGTCTAGATATCACTCAATGATGTATAAAAAGATAATACATAATAATATATATAATATGTATGATAAATTACGTGGTAGATATTTTCATATAAATATATATGGGTGTTTTATTGAGATCATGTCAACCCCCATTGTACCTTGAGTATCACTAATATTTTTATAGACACTACTCTCATAAAATTAAAATGGTTTGGTAAATAGTAATTTTCTTTCAACAAAATAAAGGATAAAAGGGTCCCATATAAGGTCCTTATATGAGAATTACTACTACTATAACATATCTATCTAAAATTTAATGATAAAATTATTAATAAATCTAAATTAGTTTTGATGTATTCAAAAAGTGTTGTAAAGTTATCCATATGATCATTAATGATTTACTAAAAGTAAAATAATGTTTTATTTCATGCACTGAGGAACTAATAATGATGGAGTGAAGGTCTCTACACTATGGATAGTATTATAATATTTCATATAGTATAACATCATAGTGCTTATGAGTATGATATGTGATACCATTAAAAAAGTTGTCTAATATGATTGTCTAATGATTTATGGTTCAAAACACATCATTATATGATGTTTAAAATGAAATATTAATGTTATAAAAATTTTATCATTCAATTTTATCAATGATATATAATTCAATGATTTTTTTCATTTTATAACATTAGGAACACTGAAAATTCCAACGGACTTATTCATTAATAAATACTTACTCTAATTGATACAATACTGATTGGGCGCATTAGTGTTAAAGGTTTCTAAAATATATTTTATAGATAATACCTATTCACTTTTTAATTTTATAATCCAATACTATTTAATATATTCTTCACCCACTTATAATAATAATTTGTATATAATGAATGGAACACTTGGTGGTTTTTTAAAGGTTCATATCCAATAAGGAAACATACTTTATCCTATGATTTTATTCATATAGGGAAAAATATTATTTCACTATTTAAATTTGTATTGATTATTAGTGCATCACAATCACATTCAATGGTTGAGTAAGTATCGTCCACTTCGCAAGGAATGTAGTTGCCACATAATATTTACCAAAAGGTGTTATTTATACCAGCACTAGAATTATTCAAGATGTTCTTATTCTACTAGAGTGAATAAGAACCTCTAGACACATAAGGATTTCATTACTACTGTGAGTAAGATATTATTCATTGAAAATATTTCATTAACTGGTAAATTAATATCAACATAACAACATGCACATTTACCTATCTAATATTTCTTTCAGAATGATTGAAAAATGTATAAGACCTTTACCACACACATTTGATTTCTTCTCCCTTGAAAATAGTACACTGGAGGACCAATAACACAATTTTCGTTCTTTAACCCCAACCACCAATATACGTATCATGTAATGGAAAAACATATATTCTCTCTAGTTAATTTAGTATTTCTATAGTATTCACAGAGTATCGAATTCTAATTTCTCAATTCTTAATCAAATATTTATGAACACCTATAATGTGGTGTAGAAAATCTAATCACTAAAATTTCTAAGTCTAGAGAAATGGAGGAATAGGGACTTATCACTTAAGAATCATTAAAATTGATTCACTTACTAAATATAATTCACCTAAAACTAATTTTTTTATTGTTTTTATTATTTAAAGAAATACTAAATTCAAAAATTCTATGAAATGAAACTAGAATGGGAATTAAAAAAGAATGAACTATGACTTAATTTTAGGTTTTAGGTTCATTCATTATTCATGGTTTTGTTTTATATTAGTTTCATAGTTTAATTCTAAAATCTCATGCCTAAAATACTATTATTTTATTTATCTATTATAAAGTCTCTAATTCCTAAAAATATTAATTTCACTTCATCCCATAATCAATATTTATGTTTCACCTCAGCTGAGAGCGTGGAATATTCTAGTACATGGCTTTATTGTATATTGTTTCATCCACTAAACAGCTCAAGTCCATCATATGAAGAGATCATGTTAAATATAAGTAATGAAAAAGATTTAAATAAAATAATTCAGAACATTTTGATATTTATTCACTAGTTTAATATCACTACACCTGTGTAGATTAGTTTCAAATAGAACTAACATATTCAAAAAAATTATAAATTAAAATAAGATTTATTAAAACACATATCATCCCTCAAGGACAAGCCTTAGGCTAGTCACTCATTATAAATTGAAAGAGTTCAAAAAGTAAGAATGCAGAAATAATAAAAAAGATAATTTATAGTGACCCATGCCTTTTACATATAACATTACATGATTTTATTTATAATTATACATCATAGTACAAACCAAAGATCATTAATCCTAGTGTCTTGGAAGACTATGTACATAAAACATAAAACATGGGTCTAAAAAACACTTCTTTATTTAATCTCTATAAAGAGATCATAACTTCCATTGAGCCCTTACATCTTCATAGGGTACCCTATGGAACACATGAACAAAGGGATGAGCTAAAAATCCTAGTAATGGAATGATCATAAGGGTACATCTTAACCACATGAGTTAGGAGGCATGACATAATGATATCCAAAGCATGGAACATATGAAATCATATCATATATACATGGTATCATATAAAAATGGTATCATATAAATTTGGAAGAATCATAAAACAAGTCTCTAGTATAGGTCAAGTATAACCTCCAATCTCATTACCCATTTCAGTATGGGTCAAGGCTAACCGCCAATTCCAATTCCCATTTTATTACATGTCAAGGCTAACCACCAATCCCATTTCACATCGCATCTCATGATACATAACTTTACCCAATGCATTGGAGCGCTATCTCAGCACACCCATCTCAAAATTTTCATGAATATTCTTTCCACATAAATAATCATACATAATCAACCTTACATAAACATAAGGGTGCTCATATAAATAATTGGGTACCACAATCATGGCATAAAGCATAAACAATGGGTTTATCATGAAAGTATCCATTAAATAAAGTTATTAGAACATAAATGGACATTAATAATGTAAAATATGAATATAACATGGTAGGTGGTGTCAAACAGATGTGACAACAAGTAATAAATGTATTTGAGAAACATTATCATTAAAACATTTTTGTGCAGTTTTAAGAAAAATACTATAGAGCCTTTAAAATAGAAAAGATGACAATATTTTATATAAAACCAGACCTAAACCCAGAATTTTTTAATAAAGAAACTTATTTTATAAAGATAATGGTGTATTAAAATAGAGGATATATTTCACTTGAAATTGGGTAAAAAATTTGGGAAGTTCCCTTAAAACTGATTTTCTTATCGAAAATTTCTAAGAAGAGAATCTTTTAAAAGCATGTGTATAACCAAAAGAGAGTGATGAATAGGTCTTCATAAATTATTTTAAAAAAAATTATTTTATAATATGTACTTAAATAGATAAAATAACTCAATTTTGATATAAATACAGATAAGGAAACACCAAAGAACAAAGAAGGGTTCAGGTAGAATTGGTTATGGTTTATTGGCATAGTGTTAGGTGTACCTAAGAGGGATTAATTAGAGATATAAGGGGTTTCTCATCACTTATAATACATTATGGAAGTATGGGGGAGGTGTGAAAACATACCCCATCATTTGGGATTACCCATAAAAAGGAATACAACAGAGGACAATCATGATTAAGAGATAAATGGAGAGGATTCCTTACTTTAAATCCATTGGTGTTCTCCACTTGTTATTAAAGACCTGAATAAACAAATTAGGTTTATTATTTAATAATTATAGAACCTATTATATATGTAATTTTTTTATTATAATAATTTTAAGTTCATTTATAACTGTTTTGTTTGGTTATGAGGTTCAATTTCACTGTTCAGGCTTGTTTGTTTACTTCGTTTTAATGACTGGTTTGCTTATATTCGTGTTTGGGTAAACATGTAAGAAGATAGTGGTTTTTGCATAATTGAAGTTATATTCTATAAGTGAACATCCAGGAGATTACATGTTTTTAAATTTAATATGGTTACTTAGAGTGAAGTCTAATTATTATATAAAACCATAGTGACAACTGTTTTTGTTAATCGGTGGGTTTGATTATGAAGAACATGTTTTTCTTTATAAATTAATACCATTTATAAAAAATGATTAAATAACAAAAAATTGGATATATTACATATATAATAATAAGGTTCAACTATAACACAAATGGTTTCATGACTAGAATTAAACATGATAATTGAAATTGATAAACTGTTGTCATTGAATGTGAAAAATTAGTACATCTCAAACGGTGCTTTAATTTCTTTAAAAAAATAGGTGGGTAAAGGAGAGAAGATAATGAAATAACCCATTAGAAAAAAAAATCTAGTATATGTATGTTACTGTAGTTATCATACTATTTGGGTGAATGGGGGTGAGTAAAGAAACAAAAATTAAACAACTTAAAAGAAATGAAGGAATTGGAAAGAGGAATTTACATCTTGAGACTTCCTCCTTTGAGCACCTCTTAAGGGGATAGGTTCTGGTATTTTTAAGAGGCTAGGGGATTTTGGACATGGGGGTGGAGCTTTGGGAGAGATTTTTTAAGAATATTGGCATGACACAAGGCTTGAGAGTATTGAAGAGAAGAGGTAAGAATGGGGGTATTTATAGGAGAGGGGAGAGGGGTTTTAATAATTTTATAATCATTAGTTTAATAATTTTCCAAAAGACCAGAAATAGTGATTATTCCATGACCAAATATAGTAGTAAATAAATGTGAATTTGAACCAATTAGTCTTACATCTCTATATCATCATCAATGACTCAATAAATCCATTATTCAGCATTTATCATTAATTATCATATTTTGCTATTCATCAAAAATTTCAGTATATCAGAAAAATGTCAAAAATTCACCCTTACCACTTTTCGATGTGTAGAATCCAAAAATGAAATCTATTTTTCAAAAATAATTTTCTAAAAATGATTATTTTAATATTTAATTAAAAACATAATTAACTATAAAAACCAGTGTTTTAAAATATTCATTTACTAAATCTAAAATATATGTATATCATACTTTTGACTTGAATATTATTTATATATTATCATAGGTAAAGTTAAAATCCATTAGGTTATGTCACTATTCATATGGGTATGTTAATATTCATCATGGTAGGTTACAATTCACCAAAAATTACATTTTTCTTATCAGACTCCAAATAACTTACTGATTGCAACCATGTATTTCTGATTTTCGAAATTCCAAACACAAAAGTGAAAAATTTATGTTTAAAGGTAAATTATCACTTATTAGTTCATTATATTGTGTTTTCATGTTATTTTATGACATATTTATGAGAATGTAATTTCTATTGAAAAACATTGGGTTCTTACATTCTTCCCTCCTTAGGAAATTTCTCCCTCAAAATTTCATTTTACATTCTTAGCCATAAACAAGTGGAGGTTCTTTTCCTGCATTACTTCCTCCAGTTCCCATGTTGCCTCTTCATACTTGTGGTTCTGCCATAGTATTTTGACCAGGTGGGTAGTCTTGTTACGCTAAACTTTATCTCTATGATCCAAGATCTTCATTAGCTGCTCCTCATATTACAGATCATCTACCAACTATACCACCTCTGAAGAGAGTACATGTGAAGGGTCTAGAATGTACTTTATTAATAGGGGTACATGAAAGACATCATGTAATTTAGACATGGTAGGTATAAGTTCCAGTTGATAGGCCACAGCTCTGACTCGATCAAGGATCTCGAAAGGGCTGATATACCTGGGACTTATCTTCCCTTTCTTCTCAAATCTCATGAACTTATTCCACAGAGATATGTGTAGTATTACCATGTCTCAAACTATGAACTCAAGATCTTTTCAATGGTTACCGGCATAACTCTTCTATCGACATTGGTCTTCTTTGATATTCTACTTAATTTTTTTCACCTTCTCCACCATTTCTTTGACCATTTCATGTCCTAGAAGCTTACACTCACTGACTTCATCCCAACACACCATTGTTCTGCACATTTTCCTATAAACATATTTATATGGATCCATTCATATGCTCTAGTGGAAACTGGTTTTATAGGAGAATTAAACTAGTGGAATATTTTGGTCCCATCCTCCATTGATTTCCATAGAACACACTCTCAACATGTCTTCCTGTATCTGAATAGTTCGTTCAGATTGGCCCTCAGTTGAGGATGATAGGCTGTAATGAAGTTTAGTTCAATGCTTATAGCATGTTTAAAACTTTTCCAAAACATCAAGGTGAATCATGGATCATGATTGAATACAATAAATTGTGGTACTCCATGCAGCCTTACCACTTCTTTGATGTAAATCTGGGTAAGTTGATCCAATGAGAAGTCCCCACGAATCGTGATAATATGATATGTCTTTGTAAGAAGATCCACAATGACCCATATATCATTGTTTCTTATAGATGTCCTTGTAAGTCTAGTGAAAAAGTCCATGGTAATGTTCTCCCACATCCACATTGGTATGGGTAGTGGTTGCATCATCCCCTTATACTTTTTCCTCTCATCCTTCACTTGTTGACATACCAGACACTTTGATGTATATTCTACAATATCACTTTTCATATTATCCCACCAAATGTTTTCTCAAATATCATGATACATATTTGTTCTCCTTGGGTGGATAGATAAGGTTGAGCTATATGAATCATTAAGAAGCTCCTTCATTATCTCTGGATCAGATGGTACACATAATTGTGACTTAAATATTACAACTCCTTTCTCTTCAACCTTAAACTCTGAGGATTTCCCATCTATGATAGATTCTACCATTTTCAGAATTTCCACATCTTTTCTTTGAGAATCCTTTATTTTATCTATGAGAGACGGTTGAAAAATAATTTGAGAAAGGATTTATGTTTTTCCACCCTTAAGGATTCCCATGTCCATACTTTGTAACTATAAGAAGATTAGATCCTTTTCAATTATCATCATTGATAAAGATGAAGGATCCTTTCTACTTAGAGTATCCACCACCTTTTTTTCCTAACCAGGATGGTAGTGGATTGAGAATTCATATTTATTGATGAGATCTATCCATATTCACTGGCTCTTATTGAGTTATTTTTGTGTGAATATATATTTTAGACTATTGTGGTCAGTATATATCTCACACTTCTCCCCATAGAGATAATGCTGCCATATTTTCAACACAAAGATCACAGCTGCAAACTCCAGATCATGCGCGGGATAGTATTTCTCATGGATTTTTATCTCCCTTGAGTCATACACTATCACATTATCATTTTTCATTAGCACACATCCTACGCCCCCTTTAGAAGCATCACTATACAACACAAAGAGTTATCCACTTGTAGGGAGTGTGAGTATTGGCGCAATGATAAGACTCTTTTTCAACTCCTTGAAACAGTCTTCAAATTTCTGAGTCCAGAAAAACATTAATCCTTTCCATGTCATCTTGGTCATTGGGTTTTAAAATTGTGAAAAGTTCTTCACAAATCATCGATAATTTCAAGATAGACTCAAAAAGCTGCAAATCTCCATTTTAGAAGTTTTCCTGGTCCACTCTTCAATTGCCTTCGTCTTAGAAGGGTCCATATATATCCCTTTTTTAGTGATAACATGACCCAAGAATGATACTTCCTCCATCCAAAAATCACATTTACTATAATTTTCATACAACTTCTCCCTTCGAAAAGACTTTAACTCAATATTCAAATGCTCATCATGTTCCTCCTTACTCATGGAGTATATTAGAATATCATTAGTAAAGAATACAATAAATTTGATGAGGTAATATCTAAAGACTCTATTCATTAAATCCATGAAACTTTCTGGAGAATAAGTGATTTCTAAGTGTATCAATATGAACTCATAGTGTCCATACCTTGTTCGAAAGGCAGTCTTGGGAATATCTTCCTTCCTCACCATTGGTTGGGGATATCCTGACCGAAGGTCCACCTTAAAGAAATAACTGGACCCATAAAGCTGATCAAATAAGTCATCTATCCATGGAAGGGGACACATTTTCTTTATTTTGATTTTATTGAGTTCATTATAATCAATGCATAGGCGCATTGATCTATCCTTCTTCTTGATGAAGATGACTAGCACACCCCATGGTGAAGCACTCAGGCATATAAAACCCTTCTCTATATTCTTCTATAACTGCTTCTTCAGCTCTTCCAGCTCTATGATGGCCATTATGTAAGGTTTCTTTGATATAGATAGAGATCTAGGGATATTTTCAATTGAGAACTCAACCTCTCTATCAAAAGGAAGGTCAAGGAATACATCAGTGTAATCCCACACGATGGGCATGTATGCAAGAATGATTCTCTCCTTTGTCTCAATAATTTTAGATAGAAATTCTTGCTCATAAGGTAGAAATATCCACACATGAGATGATGATTTAAAAGTAGATTCATCTCCCTCCTAACACTTGTATAGAATTGTAGGATGCTTCGGGATATGAATAGTGATATCCCTTTCCCAACATTTGATGTTGGATTTGTATAATGATAGCCAATTCCTGCCCAAGATAACATCGAACTCCACTAAAAGATGTATAATTATATTTTATGGGATTTTAAGTCCACAAAATTTAACCAAGAAGGAGTTTTAAACCATGGATGCAACGATTTTCCCATTTTCTGTTCTCACAGATAACTTTTCCTCTAAATTTTGAGGTGGTGTTTGAATGGTTCTACTAAACTTACAAGATATAAAAGAATTCATAGAACCAGAATCAAATAGTATTTTTGCTATTCTTGAATGAATAACAAGCATAAATGTAACCGCATAGTTTTCCGGCTCCACCTCAACTGTAGTGATAGCATAATCCCTTCCTTGTTGCCTTGGAGGTTGTTGTTGATTGCCTTCGATTACACTTAGCTTAGGGAAATTTTTCGCATAATGTCCATCCTCCTTGAAGTTATAACATTACACTTCAGGATGATTGTTGATCTGATCCTTCCTTAATTCTTCCACATTAGCAAGGTTTTTCATATCCCTTTGGCAGTTCTTGGCCAGATTACCAAACATCCCACATTTGAAGCAATTTTTGCTTCCTGTCAGACAGTTCCCAAGATGCTTCTTCCCATAACATTTACCAGGGGAAATGTAAGGCTTCTTTCAATCCTGGGATTTTTTAGATGAACCACTCATGTTGTTCTCCATTCTCTAATTCTTGTCAATGGGACCACGAGACCACTAAGAGTCTCTAATCTCCATTTCAACCTTAAGGGCACAATAGACAATATCCTCATAATTTTCAAAGTCTCGAATTGCCAATGATTTTCATAGACTTGGATTAATCCACTAAAGAATCAACCCCCCTTACTTTCGGTGTTCATGAAAAATCCAGAGGCATACCTTGAAATAATTGTAATGTTTTCTTCATACAACCTAATAGACTCATCTTCCTTCTTCTTGAGTTTGGGGAACTCTATTTCCATCATGAGATGGAGGGTTTGAGGAAAATATTTGTTGAAAAACATCATCTTGAATTCTTCTCAATCCATGGACTCAATTTCCTCTTGGAACTTTTTATTCTTGATCAATTTCCACCACTGATCATCTTCCCCATCAAAATGATAGACCGCCAGTACAACCTTCTCCTCTTCCAAGAACTAGATTACGGAGAATATCTTTTCAATATAGTTGATCCATTGTTCGGAGAGGAGGGGATCAGAAGATCTGCTAAACATGGGAGTCCTTTTCCGCATGAAGGATTCTATGACAACTTTCTCTTTCATTGGAGGAGTAGGGCATTCTTTATGATTCAATTTATTATTCATACCTCGAGCCAGCTGAGCATGTACTATCATGAAGTTTTGAGCACCCACTCCCGTCATATCATGCATATCATTTGGGAAATCTTCAAATTGACTATCACATTGGTTGTTGGAAAGTGTTCTTCTATTACCCGCCATTAACTAAGAAAAGAACATATAATTAGAGGTTTTGAATACATATATTTTGAGTATAAAAAGGAAACTTTGAGCATAAAATTTTAAACATGTAAAGGAAAGTATATCCTAACTTGTGATTCCATAGTTTTAAAATCTAGGTTATCCTCAATCAATTTGATAACATATATTTTTATGGGATTTTTTCCTTAATAATGGTTTGTACTGAGCTCCTGAATCTACCAAAGCTTATCCCCTGGGAGTGTCGTAACCAAGAGTGAAGTAAGGCTTGTTGTCATGCACTAGTTCCCATTCATGTCTAACTCAAAGCGGTGTTTTCTAGTTTTACCCCTAGATACATCTGTGCCGGATCTGCCTCTACTGTCTCGTATCCAAACATGGATATATTTTCTTTATAAACCACTTACTCAATACTCAACAAAATTTAAGAATTTTTTCTTATACTTTGTATCATTCTTAAGGTTCTCACTAAGATGCTCTATTCCTAATCTCCAAAAATAACTAGACTATACTTTGATACCAACTATAGTGACCCAAGCATTTTACATATAACATTACATGATTTTAATCATAATTATAAATTAGATTACAATCCAAGGATTGTTAAGTCTAGTGTCTTGGAAGACTATGTACATAAAACATAAAACATGGGGCTAAAAACACGTATTTATTTATTCTCAATAATGAGATCCTAACTTCCTTTGATCCCTTACATCTTCATAGGGTACCCTGGGTAACATTTTAACAAATGGATGAGCTAATAAACCTAGTAAGGGAATGAACATAAGAGTACATCTTATGAAAATGAGTTAGGAGGCATGACATAATTATTTCCAAAGCATGGAACATATGAAATAATATCATATAATAATGGGATCATATAAACGTGGTATCATATAAATGTGGAAGAATCATAAAACATATCTTTAGTATGGGTTAAGGCTAACTACCAATCTTGTTTCCCATTTTAGTATGGGTCAAGGCTAACTGCCAATCCTGATTCCAATTTTAGTATGGGTCAAGGCTTAGCGCCAATCCTGTTTCACATCGCATATCATGAGACATAACATTACCCAATACATTGGATCTCTATCTGGGTACAACCATCTCAACATTTTCATGAATATTCTTGCTACATCAATAATCATACATAATCAACTATATGTAAACATAAGGGTACCTATGGAATGATTTGGGTACCACAATCATGACATAAAGCATAACCAATTGAAGTTTCAAAAAATTGTCCTTGAAAGAAATGTATTAGAACATAACTGGACATTAATAAGGTAAAATAGGCTTATAAAATGGTATGTGATGTCAAACATTAGGTACAACATATAATAAATGTATTTGAGAAACATTAGCATTAAAACATTTCGGTGTGATTTTATGGAAAATACTATAGAGCCTTTAAAATAGAAAAGATGACAATATATTATATAAAACCAGAAATGAAACAAGATGGTTTTAATAAAAAATTTATTTTATAAATATATTGGTGTCTTGAAACAGAGGATAGAGTTTACTTGAAATTGAGTAACAAAAATTGGGATGTTCCCTTAAAACAGGTTTGCTTATCAGAAATTTCTATGGAGGGAATATTTTAAAAACATGTATATCCCCAAAAGAGGGTGATGAAATGGTATTCATAAATTAATTTTTTAAAAATAAAGATAATTTATAATATGTAAATAAATAGAAAAAATAGATCCATTTTGAAATAAAGAAAGGTAAGGCAACCCGAGAGAACAAACAAGGGTTCAGGTAGAATTAGTTATGGTTTATTAGCATGGTATTGGGTGTACCTAAAAGGGCTTGATGAGAGATAGAAAGAGTTTATCATCACTTATAAAACATAAGTTCAGTGTGGGGGATGTGAAAAAACATACCCCGTCATTTGGTATTACCCATAAAAAGGTATACTATAGAGGACAATCATGATTAAGAGAGAAATGAAAGGGATCCCTTACCTTAAATCCATTGGTGTTCTCCAATTGTTATTAAATACCTTAATAAACAAATTAGGTTTATTAATAAATAATTTCAGAACCTATTATATAAGTAATTGGTTTAGTATAATCATTTTATGTTCATTTATAACCGTTTTGATTGGTTATCGGGTTCAATTTCATTGTTCAAGATCATTTTTTACTTGGTTTTAATGATCAGTTCACTTATATTCATGTTTGGATAAACATGTAAGATGAAAGTGGTTGTACAAAATTGATTCTATATGCTATTAGTGAAAATAAAAGAGATTTAAAGGTTTTAAATTTAATTTGGTTACTTATAGTGAAGTCGAATTATTATATAAAACCATAGTGACAACCGTTTTGTTAATCAATCAGTTTGATTACAAAGAACATGTTTTGCTTTATAAATTTATACCAAGGATTACAGAACCAAAAATAGGATATATTAATATATAATAATTTGGTTCAACCATAACACAAATGGATTAATGTCCTGAATTAAACATGATAATATAAATTGATAAACGGTTGTCCTTGAATTTGCTAAATTAGCGCATCTCAAACGGTGCATTCATTTCATTCAAAAAAAGGTGGGAAAAGGAGAGAAGATAATTAAATATCCCATTATCATGAAAACATTCTATTACATTTATGTTACTATAGTTATCATACTATTTAGATGATGGGAGGTGAGGAAATAAACAAAAAGTAAATAACTTAAATGAAATGAAGGAATTGGAAAAAGGAATTTACCTCTTGAGACTTCCTCCTTTCAGAAACTCTTAAGGGGAGAGGTTTTGGTATTTTGAAGAGGATAGGGGATTCTAGATTTGGAGGAGGTGATTTGGAAGAGATTTGTATAGAATATTTTCAAGGCACAAGTCTTGAGAGTAGTGAAGAGAAGAGGTAAGAATGGGGGGTACTTATAGTGGAGGGGAGAGGGGTTTTCATAATTTTATAATCATTAGTTTATTAATTTCTCTCAAGAGAATCAATAGTGATGATTCTATGACCAAAAGAAGTAATAAATGCATGTGAATTCGAACTAATTGTGCTAACATCAGCAGATCGTCATCAATGAATCAATAAATCCATTATTTAGCATTTATCGTAAATTATCATATTTTACTATTCATAAAAAATCCAAGTATTTCAAAAAAATCTCAAAAATTCACCATAACCCTTTATGGACATGTAAAATCCAAAAATGAAATCCATTTTTCCAAAATAATTTTTTAAATATTATTATTTTAATATTTATTTAAAATCATAATTTATTTTTTAAAACCCAGTTTTAAAACATTCATTTACTTATTCTAAAATATAGGTATATCACACTTTTAACTTGAATATTTTTTATATATTATCATAGCTAAGGTTATTATTTATTATGATGCATCACTATTCATAAGGGTGTGTTACTACTCATAATTGTATGTTACTATTCACTAAAAATTATGTTTTTCTTATCGAAATCCAAATATCTTACTGATTGCAACTGTGTATGTCCAATTTTCTAAATTCCAAACCCAGAAGTGAAAACATTATGTTTAAAAGTCAATTAACACTTATTAGTTTAATATTTTTTGTTTTCATGTTATTTTATAACATATTTATAAGAAGGTAACTTCCATTGAAAACATTGGGTCATTATATAAGCGTAGAGATATAGATAATGATAAAAAAATTGAATAAAACAGAGGATCATTTTCATTTATAAATAATGAATTACATAAAATAAACCAAGTACCAATAGAAGAAAATAAAATAAAATAAAACAATTTAAATTAGTGGTAGTTTGGATCCCAATCCTCTAATATTATTTAGTAGAAGAAATGATTGTATTTAGAGAGGGATAAGTCCCATCTATCTCCATTATTCATATATCCTCTATATATTAAATTATATTGGTATACATTGAATGTGTATTTTTTAACAATTAAGCACCTTAAATATCCTGATGTACTGGACAATTAAAAACATTTGTGTTAGAATCATAGTCCTCATTGATGGTGGGATTTGTAAGGGTAGTTCATTAACTACTTCATAATGGTATTAGAACCTATGGTTGGAGATAGTAGTATCTCTCTGTTTCCCATGATAGTATATCACATGATGGTAGATCTTCACCTATAAAAATCAACCCATTCCTCCTCAATTGATAACCCATTCTTCATTATGTGACTCAAAATACCATGGTTCAACCTCTCCAAGGCATAGTTTCCTCAATTTTTTGACAAATCCATATGTAGAATGCCAATGTTGTAGTGAAAAATGCCTCAACACAGCTATTTCTAACTTGCAATCCCCATGGAATGATGAGCGTGAAAATGGTGAAGGTACCACCACATTATGATCAATACTTTATAGAAGCAGTAGATCAATAAAGGGGTCACCTCCTATAGTGACTTGTCCAATGGTATCAGGAACGGTGGTACACATGATGGTAGCATGAAAAGTGGAAAAACGGTAGAACAAATGGTCAAAAAAATGGTATCACAAATGGTAGAATCAACTACTTGATATCAGTGGCATGAATCACAATCTATTCTCCAATGTAGTGGTAGTGAAATTCTTGATGGTGTCTCCAAAATGTCATGTAAACTTCAAAGTGGATGAATGTACATCATATTCATTACATGTAGTGTGACTTTATAAAATGGTCTTCATCGTGGTCATCCAAGATATCATATGTGATCCATGTTAACTATGGAATTTTGCAGTGGTCACAAGATTGATCTCGATTTCGATACCTTTAGAAGAGGAAATGGTGTTTTATAATGGGTTTGAAGGTGGTCCTATAATTTTTATCAATAAAACCTTGAAAATAGTGTTATAGGGAAATGTACGTGTGATAAGGTTTTATACAAGAGACTAATAGGCATCATTTTTACTAAAAATTAATATTACCCTTGAAGAGAACTGGACCACATTGATGATACAGGTTTTTGAGTTCTTATATTTATAACAATATATAGAAAATCAAATCAGATTTCCTTTCATTGTTATGTGATCTAGTTACCTATAAAACACATGAATGGGATTTTCCTCTTCACACAGCTTGAAAAAATGTTTACCATACTACACTCCATGGCTCCTCCCTATAGGACCACATCACCTCTATGTCACCTGGGCAGGTTCTCTAAGTGGATTTCTTGGCCGAACGACCCCTTCATGGGGCTAGATAAGTGTCTTGAGGGTCACCAGGTAAGGATAATCCCATTTTTGTACCATTTTTTACACCTAAAAAATTTATTACACTTATAAAATCAAAAAAATAGTAGTAATTAAATTAAAATAATAAAAATATCCATTTTAACTCATTTTAATTCCTCAATTATAAACACTCACATTTTAATAAATCCTTTAAATAAAATAGTATTTTGATTGAATGGCCATTTTAAATTATTAAAAATTATTTGAATGTATTCTAGATAAGAGGAGTTCATAAAATATTCATTCTTCATTTTCCACTTTTATATTCACATAATATCATGACTAATATTTATATAAACAAAACTAAAACTCCTTGAATTTAGGAATCATGGTCTACCCATATTTCAAACCCTTCAAATGAATCCTTTAATATTTTCTCTTTTAATTTATTTAAAAACATATTTAATATCTCAATTCATTCCCCGTGAGACTCAAGATATTCATTTCACCAAATTATCTACAAAATCCATGGGTTATTTAAATAATATCTATAGTGTCATACGTTCTTCAAGTATTCCAAATAATTGTATATTTAAATATTTCATATCTTTTAATGAATATCCCTTTCATATCATTACAATCCATGAAAGAACCATAAGGGTTTAAAGCATTTGAAAACATTGATACATAAACAATTGGTACATAAATTAAATATATTATCTCCCAAAATTTCCTTCACAACTAGAACGCTACATAGAGATATAATACTTTAAATCTTTCTTTATATCCTGAGGAAAGGAAACCTAATAATGGGCGATCTTAAGTTACTAGTAAGGGTAAAGAAGGTAGATATCTGTAATTTTTTAAGCGTAATATGAGGATAAGGGTATAATAACATGAAATAGAAATTTAAAAACCTTACCCAATAATTCAATGATCTTAATCATGAGTCACGGAATAATTCATGGAAGTTTATCTATCTTGAATCATAAAGCAACCAAATAGCATAATCTAAGATAGAATATCACTGACATAAGATCTTATCATAAAGGAGTGGAAAAAAGTGTATCATTTTCATAATCATATAAATAATATGTCATGAATACCCACTAATATGTTCCTCACATTTACAGCTTGGGATTACAACCTATATACCAAATTTTGTCAGTTGATAACCTCACATGTAACCTTTTTTGGCTTGAGATAATCTCCCATGTACCCTTTGTGGTCATAAAAAAATTAATGATTACATAGAGAATTGTATGGCTATAATGGACATGCATATCAAATAATCATAATCCATTTAAATATATATACCATAATATCCTGAAAATTATAATTATTTAATCACATATTAACCAATGGAAATGAAAATGGGGATCAAAAACGTTTCATCATCACAATAAAAATCCATCCTTATAAATAACAAGGATGTAATAATATAATCATATTCCCAATGAAGTGTAATTGACATAAAATGATTACATCATATGTGAAAATTTCCATTAATACATCATTATACTATTTCATGACAAAAATTTAATTTTCATTTTGATATCATTTATTTCAAATAAAAAATTTCCAAAATATTAAGGAAAATATTTTATTTGAAAATAACCATGGAAAATATTAATTCAATATTCAATGAAAAGGGTAATCAAGATTGATGGAAAAAACATTCTTGCAGTATATGTTATAACAAATGAATTTCTTAAAAGGATTAGTTTCTTCCACAAAGAGGTGTGGGTCGATTCAGTGTGGGGTAAAATTTGTTTCAAATGAAATAAACATCTTTGACCTATTATAGTATGACCCACTCAAAACAAATTTATCTCTAACCCACAATATCATACAAAAAAATAAAGCGAAAGGTATACACAATCTTCACAATGTTTGGATCTAGTGCGGAATCCACTATTTTTTGGGGGTTTTTATCCCCCAAAAAACATATTATTTTCTCTATAACGACTAGTGAATTACTCTTACAAAAAATCATGTTGAATCCCCCAAACATTTCTCGAGTCACGCTTAATATAATAATTTTTTTTGAGGTATAAATGATGATTAAAAGATGAATAATATCACTAAATAAACTGTGATGCTTTATTAATAAGAAATTAAGATCTAATTCCATGAGCCTTTTAAATATGAAATAAATAATTGACCATAATGTAGACATTAACCGCACTACACAAAAATTAACAAACTCAACTAAAATCTCTTGACGTAATGAGATTATTCATATATTGATTAGTAAATATTCAACCTTGACTTTATATTCCTCTCCATATTCCTATTTTCCATGTAAAAAAATTCATAATTTTTTTAACATCACGTATCGCTCCCCACTCAACTCTTATGTGAAACAATGAAGAAAACATGTATTCATAATTACCTAATGATCTCCATAACTAATATCAATAACCGTAATTACATATTCTTGAATCATAGCTCAAAAACTGATACAAAAAAATTATGGTAGCATTAAAAACATTCAAATAGTTATTATAATTAATTTTTCCTCATAATATTTAAATTATTGAAACCTGAAAAATGTCAATCCATATGATGAAAAAATTATGAATCAATATTTTAGAGAACAAAAATCTATATAAAAATCAACAACATGGTTCTCAATTGTCTATATAGCATATTCACCTACATGATTTATTTATATAAATATACATTAGAATATGTTTCAAGATCGGATATTTGATAACTACATAAGTTATATCAAACAATATTTTACATGAATGAATTGGGCTATGTCACACAATTGCATACATCGTTATCATCATGGTTTGGATTTGTGGCTCCTTAAAAAACATGGATCATTTGGATACATGGAAGCCCAAATTTTCATATGTAAATGAATACTATATGTAAATTTTCTATGTAGTATAAATTCCTAATTGAATTGACAATGTGATCTCCCAATACAAAAATACAGATATTAAGAAATTTCAAAATTCACTCAAAATCAACTAGAACCATTTTAGCATACCTCTAAACCATATAAAAACATTTTCAAGAAGAATAAATCATTCTTAAATGCAATAAAAATCCATACAAACTAGATCAATCACTTTCATTGTTAATGAGGACCAAATGAATGGTTTCTGACAAATACAATAACATAAAATCTCCAAGAGCCATTTGGTGTTTATTATTTACCAAACTAAGGTACATTTACTAGGGGTTCTTAAATCTCCCCATCTATATTTATTTAAAAAAATAAAATACCCCATGACTTAACATAACACAACTATCAATTCATTCTTTAAGAAATTTATCTGTTTCGTCATATTTAGTGATAATTATTTATGACTGCCATGTCATCCCCATATGTTAACTTCCATCATCCTGAATTCATTCCACAATTTATCATCATTTAGTGAACACCTTTTTCATTATCATATTAAAAAATACCCCTATAACTTACACTCCACATATATCATAGAGTTATCTTCCCTTTTTAAAACATTTCCAAAAGGACCATGGGGGCTCATAATGTAATATATGGAGAAGTGTGTGGGGAATGCTAAACATGCAATTATGTTTTTAACTATAAGAATCTCTCAAGGGGAATATATTTCATAAAAATATGTACAGTATAAATTTTTTTGATGAAATATAAAATTTTCATAACACATGAATCAACCTTGTGTAGGATAAAATGATATCAAATGACAATATGCTTAGAGTTGGTGTTATAGAACCAAATGATTGAAATATGATTAGTTATATGTTGAATTTTTTTAATATTAAAAAAATATATTATTACATGATACACATTGTTCAGCATGACATTATTGTAATAATTTCCTTGGGTTTTCTATCTCATTATGAAGTTCATAGTAGTTCCCCACTTTGATGAGAACCTTGAAGTGCTATTTTGATATTCTTAAATACAGTTCTATGGTTGGATAACATACTATTATGAGACACATAATATATATAATGTCAGGTGTGAGTACTCATATGTGGATAAAGATTATACTCATTAAGTTCTAACTTGGTAATCTCAATGATGTTATATTATGAGAATAAACCCTCCAGTAGAAATTCTACTTGTTTTGGTGTCATCGTATATTCTTATATATGAGCATTTTTAATTTTCATTAGACTTTAATAATATCATTAACATATATCACAGCTAAAAAAATTAGATTTTATGACCACAATCATGATTACATATCTTCATGGGAAGTAGGGTATGTTGGGAGTTTATTGAATGACGTGTTATTAATGGATATGTCGGAGAAGAATTTTCCCCTTTTATATTTAGGGAATGTGATATCCAATCCCTTTTATTGGAAGAGAAACATTATATTAAATTCCATAGACATGTTGTAATGATGAAATAATTTTAGATATTCAATGAAATATTTATTAAACATATAGGATAATGAAACATGTGTGAAACATTATTGATGATATATTGAAACAAAAGGGTTATATTTCAAAATGAGCATTCGTATATGGTTGTTGACATTTCCAAATTAAGTTATTTCCCTTAGGCGACATGACCCATGGATGGACTGTAATCTTGCACTTTAGGGGAGATGCCAAATTACAATTTGAAATATTCATAGAGGTTCACACACTAACTATTTTCATTGATCTAGATTAATATATATATATATATATATATATGATTTTATTTAATATAAGAAATATTATTCTCAATATTGATGATTAATTTTATTCAAGTTATATTTTTTGATAATAATTTATAGGTAATAAATAATAATATAATCATTAATAAATAATTTCATTGATTCTATGATTATTTAAGAATTAATCATTAATATTTTATAGATTAAATTTTTTATTTTATTTATTGATGAATGAAATATTTAATTACATGTTTATTCAAGAATTTAATGAATGTTATGGAATTAAGTAGAACAAGATAAGATCCAGTGATGAATTTTTATTACAAACTAATAAATAATATTTATCATTGTTTGTGTTGTAATATATGCTTACATTATAATTTTTTCATGTTAGAAGAAATATTTTCTTGTATCTATTTATACAAAACACCATGTTAAGCTAATGCTGCACACAACACTGAATTATATTGAGTTACATGCAAGACCATGTTTTACTCCCTTTTAATATTTAACCTATTTTAAAATAAATTTTGACACTTTTATGAATTTTATTTTTAAAAATATACATCATATTTGAATTTGGAATGTGGAAATTATCTTAGGGTGAATTTTAGTGATTTTTCATAGAAACGTCATTTTTTTAGGAATAGTAAAATCTATAGAAATTTAGTTAAAAATAACATTTTCATTAAAATAATTTTTAGTGTAAAATTATATTATAAATGTTTTTTAAAATACATAATAGATCAATTATTAATATATTAATACAATTTAGTTCATTGTATGAATTTTTATATTTAAATTATATATTAAAACATATTGACCTTTTGAAAGTTTCTACTTTAAAAACCCACTTTCTCACCACGTGTATGAGATTAGCGTTAATCTTAATTTTCCCACTTTTGTGATTTGATTTTTTCAAAAAGGATATTCATGGTTGTAATCAGTACAATATTTTTTTCTAATAAGATTAACTTAATTTTTTTACAAAATTATTAGTGAATGTGATTAAAATTAATTACAGTGGTTAAGGAAAGATGAAGGTGGTAATATTGCTTTTTTTATTATAAGTGAAAAAAAATCCATGTCCAGAGACACTTAAAAGGACACAAACAACCCCATCATTCAAGGGGGTCAAAAGTGGTGCATCCCTAAAGCATCCCTCATCACAAAAGACTTGCACTCAAGAGGCATAGTTCCCATTCTTCTATAAATAACGGGCTCTTCCTCGGGACTTCCAATCTTTGATAACGAAACCGCAACAAAATTTCCCTCCCTCCAGATATGTTGTATGATCCATCCTTGGGTGATTTCCATGATACACCTCCTAATGATATAAGCCAGCTCCCAAGGCGCGTCTGTCCCACCCCGTACATGAGTAACCAAAACTTCAGAATCTATCTCCACCTCCGACACTTGGAAACCACTTCTCTTGCATACCTACATCCCCGTAAGAAGGGCCCGAGCCTCCACCCCCAATGAATTGCCTATCCGAAAGGTGACACTAAAGGCCAGGTGAACCGATCCTCCTGAATCACGTAAAACCCCACCACCTCGCATCGTTCCATGCATGTAGGACCCATATCCAAAATACATTGGATACAAAAAATTTGACCATATCCCCACTTGGTTCAAATTTTTTGGGTTATTGTGATTTATTTAAATAGAATATCACTATATAAATTGTTACATAGAAAAAAAGACAAAAAGAGAATTATCCTTACCTTTAACATTTATAAAATTTTAGATATGTATAAAACATTATATTTTCTATAATATATTCCTTTCAAAATATAAATGGGTTATTTTTATCATAATAATAAATCAATAATTTTTAGATTTGGTTTAGTTACTTAAAATGCTTAAGAAATACTAATCGAGTGGCTATTTAGTTAAAATTTAACTAAAATAAATGAAAATATTAATATTAAAAGTGATGTATATTGATTGAACTATTATAATTAATCAGTTTTTATTATATGAATATATCATTTTACACATATTTAAACTTATTATATTTTAATTCCATTTTTTTTTGATATTTTAAAATTAAAATTAAATATATAATGTTAAAACTGACATTATTGTTATTTTACAATAAATGATATTTTTTATGTGATTTAAAATTAATAAAAATAAGATGTTATTAAAAGTGATTTTTAAGTGATAATAAAAATAAATATGGTCTACTAATGTACTAATTTATTTTTTATAATTAACATATTGACCCATATACTATGAAATTGTTGTTAACATGGTCCAGGTTTAAGTAGTGTTTTAGCACATCACATGGGATTTTTTTAAAATTAATTTCCAATACACATGGGATTTGTATTTTATAAATTCTATATCATATTAATAATTTAGTGGTGATATATTTTTTAATAAATCCCACATTATTTTAGTCTCAACTTTTTTATTAATTAGATTAGAAAACTAGATTCTTTAATGAAAATCAAAATGATAAATTGGGGAATCTTAGATGTTATGTAACCAAATTATTAAATTGAACATATATTTTGTGTATTAGAGGTTTTCACTAACCATGATTGCCCTTTAATCAATTATATTTCCATTTTGGGGGCACTTTAGGTAAGGTATACCTCCCATTAATGAATAACTTTTGGTATTTACAAGATTGTCTGTAATACCCTGAGATTTTATGTGATAGATTTTTTTTCATTTCTTTGATGTCTTGTTTTGTTGGCTACACCAAAATTATCTTGCATTATATGCAACACCATATTATCTTGCAGTATATGCAACGCTATTCTTGGTTTATGTTACATATAATTTCAAGTACTTTTGATAGAATTCATTTCACACAATACTGAGTATAGATTTTGTTCAATGTATAAATGAACGATTTTTGGATTGTGTTATATGCAAAATAAAATAATCATTCACTAAATGAAACACTTTCATGAATGGAGTTACAAACAAGAGAGACCTTAAATAAGAAATCTAACCTAAGGTAATGTGTAATTTTGCAATCTCATTTTTATCTGAGATTTCTAATACATAAGTATTTACTGGGTTTATATTTATCATCAATGCCAATGATTTCTAAAAAAAATTCATAAAATGTTAAGTATTCTTCCATGTATTTTTAAATACATTTTTACCAATTTTTATCTTTTACTATATGGTATGGAAGGAATATTTCTTTTGTTTACAATATGAGTTACTTTTTTGACTTTTCCGGTAAAAGTACGAGGATGATGTTTTTGTTTAACTTATACGGCATGAATGGTTTTTTATAGTTTCAAGATGACTTATTTCCATGAATAATCCTATTAAATATTTCATGTTTATTTTCTACTAAATTAATTTCTTTTAAAATTGTGTGGTGTTTTGATAAAATAAAATGTTTTTGAAGAAGAAATGATATTTTCCTCAAGAACTAAGTTCAAGTGTTTTACCAAAATTACTTTCCATATAAGATGATTATCTTAAATAGGGTTATGTTTCTATCCCTATTATTACTATGATTTTATTTCATTAATGATGTAATTATCCATTATATGGATTATGTAATGATGGAATAATATTTAATAAAACCATTTTATTTATTGGGTTACACTATGATGAATGATTTATGTTTTTTTGACATATGTGAGAATGCTATAATTATGAGATCAGTGGGACCTATATATCCATATAATTAATTGGGTAAAGATTTATATCTCATGAGATAGACATGACTTGAATGAAAAGTAAATCCAGTTCAGAAATAAAAGGTTGGTACGACATGTAAACCCAGTTCAGTAATGGACTTTGTCCACTATGATGTTCTTGGAAACAATGCCTTGGATACTATGGAAATAATATTATATGCTTATTTTTTTCAAAATTCCCATTTTTTATACCAATGCTATTTTATCATGGTTAATTTTCTTTTATGATCTATACCTTAAAAACTGCCATGATTCATTTTAAGATACAAGATTTTTATGTTTAAACTTTATGTTCATGTTTTTACGTTCAAATATTTATGGTTTGATTTATGTTCTCTATGTTTACCCTTACTGATAATTTGATCTCACCCTTTTTATTTTTTCTTTTCCCCAAGATATAAAGAAAGGTTTTAGGTAAGAAGAAAGGGGAATATCTTTATGGGAGATGTTGAAGATCTTTCACCAAGTTAGAAGATTATGTTTTGAATTTACAAAGACACTAAACTAATATGGTAACTAGGAATATATTTTGTGTAATGTAATAAGTATTCTGGAAAAGGAATGTAATGTCCATGTATGTCAAGCTTGGGTCGTTAGAGTTGGAATCAGATCTAATGTTCAGTCAATCTTTGGATAATGGGATTTGAAAACTTTAGTGAGATCCCATGAGATATTTCTAAGGTATTTCTAGGGATGTCCATAAGGTTAAGTGTAATTATAGCTTATAATACTATAATTATGGTATATATCATGAATAACCTTGGATTAGACCTAAGATAATATAGAATGAATGTACTCCCCCTTAATTATGTTGTTTTCCTAATATGATTTTTTTCTCTCACACTATTATTTTTGGGTTTTGGATGATGGCTGTAACCAAGAGGAACCTTGTTAATTATCAATGCACCAGGAAATGAAATGATTGTCCGCCTGAACAACCAAATGATATGATATCTCGAATAATGAATATTGTTCCTTGGACCAAAACTCCTTCTAGGCTCCCTAATGACCAAAGGTGGGAACAATGTTCTCTTTAATCTTTCTTAAGGAAACATCCACCGTATTTTAGTGAAACAACTAATCCACTAGTTGCAGAGAAATTTATTTGTACCCTTCATAATATATTTTTCATTCTCCATTGTTCAAAACATGAAAATGATAAGTTGGAAACTTATTTCTTGTAAGGTAAAGAAAATCTGTGGTGGAACTTTATCAATAATATGAGGAAACAAGATAAAATTGACTCTGTGTATTGGGATGAGTTCAAGAACTTATTTTTTAGTATATACCTTCCTTGTATTCTTCTTACAAAAATTTAGATTAATGTTTCTCATCTATATCATGGTTATGATAAGAAAATAAGTATAGAATTCAAAGTAAACTATAAAAATTAAGGATAAAAGAATATTAGAATTGGTTAATTCTCAAAGTGTGAAAGGAAACATAAAGTAAATTCTCTTAAGGGGACTGATAAATGTTTTATGTGTTGGAAAGAATATCATCAAGAATTTTACTGCCGATGTAATGGGAATAAATAGAATTCTCCAAAGAGTACCCCTCCCACAAATTAGGGTTACAAGTGCAAGGAAATGGGGCCTTATGCTAACCATTTCCCTAATCCAAGGGTTTTAAATGATTATTGATGCCAACAACCATTTAAGGCCAAAGATAAAGGAAAATCACATGTGATCACTATTGGTGATGTTGAGTATTCCAAAAAAAGTGGTGGAATGATTAGGTGTTTATGTAATCGGATTCCAAAATAGTGTTGTTGAATCTCTTTTATACTATGATGGAATATTTGAATATCTATGTATTGGTCTATTATGGTTTTCCATAAGTATATGGTACCTGTAACCATGAAAAGTTATTGAAATATTTTTAGAAAGCACATGATATGCTCATAATGAAGGGATAAAGAGATAATGAGATATTTGATAGTATTAATGATCTCATGACTGATATAAGGAAAAAGTGATATATTGGTTTGAGTATATAGAATTCTTGGTCTATGGAAAGAGTTAATTTTTATAGATTTCATGTTTTCATTATGGATCTATGGTAATTCATGTTATTATCAGGTTTAAAGAGAATACATGGTTAAGGTATTCACATTTTTTGAATGTGACAACCAAAGACTTCCAAATGAAATAAGGGAGACAAATTTTATGTTGATTTAGTTCACCTATATCTAAATATTTATATTTTTGTTTTTTAGAAAGATTGTAATGTTATCCATTTATTGATAGTATAAGTTATTTTCTATTTTAGGTTTGTTAGATTAATGTGTTATCTCACTATAGGTGAAATAATGCATATTTTATTACCTATGCCAACATTTTGGTAGAGATAGATGGAATAAAATATCATTATATCACATGAAATTATAACACTTCATGAAGGAAGAATTCAACTTCATTTAATTAAATAAAAGATTAAGTGAAAATTTTCCATAGCACAAACAACTATGAGATTGTACCAAAATCAAGTCAGTAATTATTCTCATGCAAAAATTTTCAAATTTAGGAAAAGGATATTGAAAACCAAAAAAATTTATCCTAATAATTTCTAATATGATGAATCAGATGATCCCTGAAATCATTGCAGATTTATGGATTTTTTGTAGTTAACTTTCTCCAAACCTTATTCTCAATCACTATCCATCAGAATGTGATGGTTAGATTTCTCTTCAACATCCATGTTTTCACTTACCACTGAGGTTATCATTTTTGGAAACCCAGTGATGAGTAACTTTGTTTAACCAATATATTTATAACATTGCTTTTAAAAATGATATTTCGCTATCCTTTTTAACGATGTGGTTTTCCAGGAAGGACACTTTAAAGTAGAAAACCATTTATAACCCTGATGAATTTTGAGGGTGAAATTAAATTTAAAGGGGGTAGAATGTAAAACCCCAAGATTTTATGAGATATATTATTATTAATTTATTTTATGTCTTGTGTTTTACGCTACATGAATATTATATTGCACTATACACAACATCGTATTAGCTTTCATTATATGCAACACTATTCTTGACTTGTGTGGCACATAATTTCATGTATTTTCATAGAATCCATTTCACACAACATTGATTATAAATTTTTTTCAATGTATAAATGAACTAGGTTTGGATTATATTATACAAAACACCAATGGAAGCATGCACTGCATGAAAAAATGACTTGGATTGCGTTACACACAAGAGATACATTCCTCGATAGCTTTCATTGTACACGATACTGTGTTTCAATAAACAATGATATATTATTAAAATATTATTATTTAATGGGATATAAAATAGTGGATATGAATAGTATTAATGACATTTTTAATTTTATATAACATTATAATTCATCTTACACATTTTCTAGAACATGATATGAGAACAAAATCAATGTTTTCCAATAAAAGAAGTATTTTTTTTAAATGTTGTTTTATCTCCTTTTGATGGCGCACCCATTTTAAATCTTTTTCTGACATGTTTATAAGTTCAATTTGAAAAAATAAACACCTTATTTGGAATAGGGACATAAAAAATTTACTTTTTTGGAATTTTTGTTATTTTTATAATAAAATTAAAATTTTAATGAACAGTGAAAAAAAAATACTGCATTTAATTTGAAACTGTCATCTTATCTAATTTATTTATATAGATAGATTATATTTTTAATTGGTTTTAAAGTATAATTAGATTATTTTTATTATCATTTAATCCATTTTTGATAATTTTATGTAATTTAAATTTTAAATTGAACACGAAGACATGTCAATCTTTTGATAGTTATTACTTCTTAAAAACATGCCTTTTGGTTTTGATAATAGAAATTAATTTTAAATTAACTACTGCATCTTTTGTGTTTTGAATTTCGAAAAATTGATTCCATATTTGGAATCATAAGGTTCAAATTTTTTAAATAGGTACCTTTTATTTTTGTACATTATGAACAGTAAAGTTATTAATTATTTTATTTATCATGGTTAAAGGGTAAATCTGGTAAATAAGGGTACAAAAATAATATAATAATAATATTAAACTACACTAAAACATGTCCTAATCCTATTTGATGAGATATTTCTAAATATGGTAATCCTTGGGTGGATTTTGGGACCCCATGGATTCACATGGATGTGAAAATGACATTTTATAAGAATTAATTTAAATTAAAGATAATTATAACCTAAACATATATCTTTTACAAAATTGATTTTAATATAGGTTTATGTAACTGATATATATGTCTATAAATAGTCATTGGAAATAAAAAATGATTTCATACATCATGTTTTTTTATTTTTTATTTTTAGACATTAGATAAGTATATTTATATATGACACAATTATGATGTAGTGATTACCTCATTAATGAACGATTCAAATAAATAATTTTTAAATATTAAAATAACTTTAATTTGAACATTTTGATTCCATAAACGAATTTACTGAATGAAATTTACATATTAGTTATGGGTTAATGACTTTGGTTTGAAGGAATTAGATTTTTATAATTTTTTAAAAAAACATGTATAATTAGTGTGAAAAATTAACATAATTCAGTACTTAAAACATAAAATAGTTTATTAAATGATATTAAATTCATAAAAATCTAGTATTCAGACAAATTTTTAATATAAATCCAAATATGTCATAAATAACTTTTTTGGTCATTTTACATGATATGGTAATTACATTAACCCACAAATTGTAAATAATATGATATCACAATAAGATTAAAAAAGATAAAATAAGGGTTAACCAAAATTAAAAGGATAACCAAATATTAAAAAAAAGTTTAAAAATTATTTTATTATGGGTATGAGAACCCACATCATATTATATTTGAATAAAATAATTTTTTGAAATTTTTTTTATCAAAATATAATTTATAATAAATTAATATTTTTGAGAGGTTCCTAAAATTCCACCACCTATTTCATAAAAGTGAACCTCCTCCCTCTCTTATTCACTCCATTTTGAGCCTTCAAGATCAACCAAAACCTTCCCATAACTTTTCTAAAATTACCTAGTAACATTCTAGAGGTTCTGGTCTTCTCAAAATACCAACACTATTGCCCTAAGAAGAAATTTAAAGGAGGCATGTCAAGGAAGAGGTAATCTCTTATACTGATTCTTTCAAATTTATTTATTCTTCTACATCCTCTTAATTAGTTGTTTAATTCTTAGTTAATAACATAAATATAACTCATATACTGATATATTATTATAAATATGAAACAACACTATTTGACCTTCTATCCATCCTATGAAAAAATTAAATCACTACACGTGTGTACGCACAGCTTACCGTCTCCACGTCTAGTGTAATCCGTTTTTCACCACCACCTTACATGGATGGTTATAATGATGTAAATAATAACTATATATGATTATTATAACATTATACTAATTATGAGATATTATACACAATCTATTTCAATACCATTCAATAATTAGAGGAATGATATCATTGCTTGTGCATACGTATGACTTACCGTTTCTACGACGCGATGAGATTTATTCTTCATGTCAAATGTTCTTTAATCATTATAAATTATATATAATAAATAGAAATCAAATATAGGACATAATAATGATATTGTATTTATGTATATATATATATATATATATATTTCATTTACTTACTTCTATTTAATTTAATAAGGAAACCAAAATAGCATTCATGCATACGTACGGCCTACCATTTTCATGAACAGTGTATTCCATTTCATTTATCTATCTATTATATATATATATATATATATACTGAATATAGAATATATAAATCATTTTTTACATTCTATAAGTATCTAAATCTTGAAATAAGTAATAATATAATAATTCAAAACATGTATGATAAATAAAATGATTATTATCCAAAACATTGGATTAACATAGAAATGACAAATAAATGAGTAATATAAAGTTATAAGTGAATAATATATGATATCATAAATATTATTCCATCTCATTTTTATCTAATATTTCTTATACTTAAGTATTTATGGGGATTATATTTATCATCCATGTCCATGTTTTCAAAAAAAATGATAAAATTTTTACTATTATTTCATGTATATTTAATGTCATTTTTACCCATTTTACAATTTTACTACATGGTATGGAATTAATATTTCTTTTTTTTACCATACGAGGTAGTTTTTTTACTTTTCAGGAAAAAGTATGAGAATGTTTTTTTTAACATATACAGCATGAATAGATTTTTATTGTTTCATGACTCATTATTTTGAAGAATATTCCTCTAAAATATTTCATGTTTATTTTCAACTAAATTCATTTCATTTAAAATTGCATGACATTTTGAGAAAAGATAACGTTTTTGAAGAAAAAAGGATATTTTTTCAATAACTATGTTCAAGTTTTTTATCATAATTGTTTTTTATATAAGATGATGCTCATAAATAGATTTATGTTTATATCCATATTATTACTAGGAATTTATTTTATTAATGATGTAATGATCTTTTATATGTATTATGTTATGATATAATGATATATAAGAAACCAATTTTATTTATTGGGTTATGATATGATGAATGATTTATGTTTTGTGGAACACGTAAGAATGGTTTAATTATGAAATGGGTGGGACCTATATCTCCTTAAAATGCACTAGTTAATGATTTATATCTCATGAGATAGACATGAGTGGAAAGAAAAGTAAATCTGGCTCAGTAATATAGGGATGAAATGGCTAGTAAACTCAATTAAAATAATGGGCATTATCCACTATGATGGTCTTGGAAACAATTCCTTGGCTGCTATGGAAATCATATTATGAGTTTATTTGTTTTCCACAATTCAATGTTTTATACTAATGCTATTTTATCATGGCTAATGCGTCTTTATGATCTATGCCTTATGAACTTCCATGAGTTATTTTACAAGTCAAGATTTTGATATTTAATCTTCATGTTCATGTTTTTATGTTTAAATACTTATGGTTTTTTTAATGTTCTCCGTGTTTACCCTTACTGAGTATTGGATCTCACCCTTTTATGTTTTATTTTGCCTAGAATATAATGAAAGGTTTTAGGCAGGAAAAAAAAAAGGGATGATCATTATTGGAGATATTGGCGATCTTTCACCAAGTAAGATGACTATAATCTGAGTTTCCAAATATAGTAAACTAATACGATATTTTGACATATATTTTGTGTAATGTATTAAGTATTCTGCAAAATAAATGTAATGTACATGTACTTCATGCTTGGTTTGTTAAAGTGCCACTCCCCCCCCCACCACTTTAAAAATGAAATCACTCTACCCATTTATCACACCTCTCAAGCCACTTTTTCTCATCCAACCCATAAAAATAGTCTCTCAAAATCCCTATCCTCGACCTAGAAGCCTCAATTTTTTCATAAATCCCTTTAGGGAATCCTATTGGTATAAACTAAAAGTAGTTACCAAATTAAGAGGTAACAAACATCCTTAAGCTTTATTGTTTTTTCCCTTTCTAGAATCCCTAAGATCTTATCAATATCATTCTTGTATGAAAAAAAAGTATCTTCAATATAATAGGATATTTTTATGATAGGTTTTTTAACTACACTTATGTAAACATATATATAATGGTTAACGAGAATATTGTTTCTATATATAGAGAACTACTACCTCACAAAACAATGATTGTTCATTTTTCCATTTCAACCTATCATGGTGGACATTATGATGGAAAATATGTTTACATATTATATATATTATATTTATTAGGTATTTATACATATTTAATACATTTATAACACATACCATCAACAATTTCCATTTTTCATTAATATGATAACATCATTTAAGGATCTATAGACTCCCGCCCCTCGAAGCGATGTGATTCATTTACACTATACATAGAATTTATTGAGGATGATTTTAATAAACCTATGTAACATTTATAAAATAAATTTTATACTAAAACTATAATATAAATATGGATCATTTATTTTTTATTCTCTTAATACGATAAGGAAATGAATGTATTATTCATGCATACGTACAACCGACCGTCTCTATGAACGGGGAATTTCATTTATAATATCCAAATATTATGGACTACTATAAATAAATATATATAGAATATATAAGATGATTAATTCATGGTTTAAATTCTATAGATGGTGGGATCGTGATCTAATTAATAGGAACAACAATCCACAAGTCAAAACATATAAGATAAAACTAGGCAATTAACACCCCCAAATAGTTCAAATATTGAAATAGTGTTAACAAATAGGTAATAAAATATTGTAAGAAGTTAATATACGATATTATAAGAATTATTTTGGTTCAGTTATAAGTTTTTACCATACTGTAAACTACTATACCGAAGGATAATTACCACACAATAAAAGTAATGTTAAGGTAAGGAATTTTATTAACCTATTATATCATTAATCTCTTTCTACTCATGATATTATTTGTTTTTCTTAAAATTATCTCTTCTTGGGGATTATGATTTCAATGTTTCAAATAGGTATGGGAAAATTTGTATTGATTAATAATCATTCTCCCCTAGAATTTTTATAATGATTTTATTTACAATATAACTTCTTTAGTGATTATTAAATTTATCATGAAACAATAAAATTATTATAATCATTTTTTGTTAGAAATTTATATGGATATACATAGTCTGATAAACTGATATGTTCATTACCTAAACATTATAACACTTTTCATACAGTGTTCACTTTGAAAATATTGGATTCGTGGAATAAAGCCTTGACAATATTAGATTCTTCTCATGAAGCCTTTAAAGTACATGATTTTTGGTACCAAGAATTGAAAATATTAGACTCATGGCATGAATCTAGGATAGTATTACACTTTTATCATAAATCCTTTAAAGTATTTGATTTTTAGAATGAATCCCTAATAGTATTAGATTCATCAAATTTATCCTAGATAGTATTATATTGTTATTATGGAGCCTTGAAAAAAATTAGATTCTTGTAATGAATCCTTGAATGTATTATTTCATTGGCATGAAGTCTCAGTTTTATATTATAGATATCTATAATTAAGGATTTACTTCATTTAGATTCAGTTCTTATTCATCTATGAGATTTTTCTTTGACATATCTATGGATACATTTCATTCTCAGTTTATTTATTTAGATAGAATGAGTTTTATTTTATTACCTTTCCATATTGATATAGCCTTATCTAGTAATTTGAATGGAATGTTTTATGAGTTATTTAACTTTCCATGTAATTTATTCCTATGGATTTTTCTTCTACTTTACATAATCTTACCAAGCATTTGAGATCACACTTATTATGATTCCTTTCCCAAGGTTATGTAGAAGAAATATTTGAATAAGTGATTAAGGATTCAGTTTATTTAATAATATTATATATCATGCTTTTATTTTCTATTGCCCAATGTATTATGGGTATCATGTATGTAATACTACATTATAAGAATTCTAAAATAATCGGTACATCAGGATTTGAATCCTTTTAATAATTCCAATGTAATAAAATAATGAACCAGCTCCGGGCTTTTGGGGTCTTGTAATTACAGTTGGTATCAATTAAAGTTTAACAAAAAACTTGGAAACAAGATTTAGAAAACATATATCATAGAGAAAACCCCTAAGATATACATTAAGGATAAGTATAAAACAACATTATAGAATTTGGGTAAGGTAGATTTTATATGGGTATTCCTATAAATACATCTCTTCATGCATAATACAAGTGGATGAGGTTCTGTAAAAAACATAAATAGGAGTAACAACTCTGAAAAGGTGTACCAGGTCTGACTCGGTGTAACCTGGTACACGAAAATGGGCCTTACTACACACTTAGTTTCACAAACTTGGGGGATATGATTAGGATAATTAAAATTTTATATATCTACCATTATGAATTATTTCAATGTGAATATTCCCTCAATGAATCCATGGTTATGATTTACTATGCATAAATTTATGCTATGTGAAATACCATATTTATAGTTATAGAACGTTCATAATTTTAGGTGTTAATCCCATATATTCCAGTATTCAAAAATAGATTCTAGCAGAATGAATGAGAACATCACCAATGAACCTGATCCAAAGAGTAATAAGGATCATATATTTTATGTAATCCCCTTTTTAATTCTATTATGCCTTTATTTTAATAAAATTTGTTAGGAATGGGATCTACCTAGTTTCTGAAACTTGATGATTTAGCCAACATTTTATAGAGAATTAGTTTTCCAAGTCTTATCATCATATTAGTAAAGAGAATCATGTCCTAATGAGATAGGTAAAAAAATATCCAAGTCCTATGGATTTTAAGGAAATCATTGGAAGAAGAAGATAGTAGAGAAAAATATGGATAAAGCAAATAAGAGAAAGAAGGATTTTCCTACATGGATAACTATGGAAAGAATCACCCTGCTAAATTCTTGATAGGAATGGGAGTTTATTATAATTGTGGATATAAGGTTCACCATTCTAATGAATGAAAATGGAAAAATAAGAAGGATATTATTCATCTTTATAACTGCAAGGAGATGAGATACTTTTCAAATCAATGTCTCATGCATCAAAGGAATATACTACTACAACTACTAAATTCTGTTTTTTATTTCAAGAAGCTACTTTAAGGATAAGCGGTCACCAAAGAAGATACTACATTGGCAGGAATCAAAAGTTGTAATAAAACATAACCAGATGCATAATTTGAAATTCAAAAACAACGTAGAACCCAATGCCTTTATTCTTGAGACACTCATTTCAGCCGTGGTCACTTTTCCTACCATTAGCCATCATCCACATTAGGAAACCACACCACCCGTCACCGATCTCCGGTGAGGAATCCGCTGGGATCCATCATCATCGTCGATAATCACCACCATCATCATCAAAAACACACACTCAACATTAACGTTTTGAACAAATGAACCACCATCGGAGCATCCACCGTCATCCATGTCGTACATCCTGAAACGCGAACTACAGCTCAAACAACACCATCTTAAAACCTCACCAAGATCAAATTCACCAGGCCAACCTGGCTTGGAGAGAAGGATCTAGAGGCCAGAGCAGAGTTTGGAAAGGAAAGGCCTAATCTGAGAGGGGCAACCTTTGACTGGACCACAAACCACAATATTTGAACCACCATCGGCATCACACCGAACAAATCCATCCAACCAGAAGAGCCGAAATTTGAAATGAAAGAGCCAAAGAATACCATGGGAAAATCACAGCTAAGACGAATGGAACCAGATAGAACAAAATACCATTCCGAATGCGCAAGAAAGACATCACCAAATGAAGATTTCGACATCAATAAAAAAACAGAAAAAACGGCCAAAAATTAAAAACGAACAGAATAAGGGAAGATTAGGTAAAGGCCTTAGCATCGAACCTCAACCACAAACCCCCTCACATCCCAAAACACCATGAAGAATTCCTAATGAGACCAAAAATGGAGTCTGGAATGGCGGATCCGGTCAGCAGAGCAGTCAAGATTCATGGTCGAAGTTCCAAAAAACTAGAGCCACAAGCCCATAGAAGGAAATAATGGCAAGGAGATGGTCCACTCACCGTCGACGAAGAGCTCCAGAAGCCAAGGATGATGAAGGAGATCACCCAAAAGGAAGATCCTGAGGAGGAACCGATGATAGAAAGGAAGCAAAAGGAGAATCAGTGCAATGACAGAAGAAGGAAACAGAGGTCAGGAGGCGGCACTATATCTCGAGGTGGAAGAAACCCTAGGGTGATGAGGAAAGCGCTCTGCAGTGATCCCCCCTCCCCCCTGACATAATATACTCCAAATGATGCTATTAGAGAATGATCTTGTTATTATACTACCATATATGAAGAGGATTTAATAATATTCCTATTCATAAATTACGTTATTTGATTATTTTATCAATAATGTACTGATTATAGAATATATGGGGATTTTACTATAATTCTTTTTCTATAAGGATTTGAGATCATATGATGAATAGTACCAAGAAAATGTATTCAATAAAAATTTAAAATTTTCAGAAAACACATGATCGAGGGAAATAAAATCCTTATTATGTTCCTGATGTGGCGATAATTATGAATAAATAAATTATTTTGATGAGTGTTAACTACCTTGAACTGATTAATGAATTTTTTACAAGTGTTCTATACAAAAAATTTATATTTATGGAATATATCCAATAATATATGTCTTAAATAATGAATAAGTAATATTGAAAGTTTTCAAAAGGTTTTATAGTGATTCGAGTTATTATAATATTTTAAAAGGGTACATGATGAAGTAATTCACATGTTTAGTATGTGAAAATTTTTAGTTACGTCATATTAACTAAAAGATCATGATAAGTTCATTTTAGAAATTTTTTGATTGTATTTCTAAATTTTTGGATCATAATATTTTTTAAAGGATTACCATTTATGAAATAGTTTATGTTTTACTTTGGTTTTGGTTTTAAATATTGATATATTAATTCACTACATGAATATTCTTATTCAAATAAAATACATAGAAATAGTTCAAGGCATTATCAAAGGAAAGTATTATGTCATAGAAATATATATTTTCGTAAAGAGTTAAAGAATTACTTAACTATAAAAAATGGGTTTGAAACAAAAAAAAATTCATGGTACCTTCATTTCCAATTAATCAAATTTCCCCTAATATCATCATAGATTTATGGCCTTGTGATTATTAACTTTCTCTTAACCATGTTTTCTAGCACTCTCAATCATAACATGATTGCTATATTATTCCTCTATATCCATGTTTCCATTTCCCACCAATGTTATCCTACTAGGGAACCTAATTATGTCACCATTTTACTTTACTTTATCTCTTATTAATAATATGTGTTATTAACCATATTCATGATGTGGGTTTTTAAATTACAGTATTTTCAAATATCAATTCCTTGATTACTAATATCAAGTTTAAATTATGAGAATGCAATTTAAATAAGGTGGTGATTATGTAACACAACAATACATTAAAATATTTTCATGTTAGATTAAATATTATTTTATTCTCTCTTTATACACAACACTACGTTAATATTACGATACACACAACACTAGATTAGCTTATATTACATGCATGACTAAGTTTTAATGCCTTTTAGTGGAGAACCTATTTTAAAAATAAATTTTGACACTTTTATGAATTTTATTTTAAAAAAAATCATTTTTGTATTTGGATTGTAAAAATTATCTTAGGGTTATTTTTTTGGGGTTTTCTAAGAAACATCATTTGTTGATGAATATTAAAAATGACTACAATTTAGTTAAAAGAATCTTTTTTAAAATAATTATTAGTGTTTAAGTATATTTTAAAATTGTTTTGAAAGTCACAATAGATCAACTATTTATATATTATTAAAATTTTGGTCATTGTAATCAACTTTATATTTAAATTATATATAAAAACATATTTACATTTTAAACATTTCTACATTAAAAACTCACATTCTTACTACATGTGTGAGATTAGGGTTAATATTAATTTTCCCACTTCTGTTATTTGAATTTTAAAAAAGGGAAATACATTATTTTAATATGTACAATATTTTATTATAATAAGATCAACAAAATTTTTGACCAAAAAGATTAATGAATGTGATTAAAATTAATTATATTGATTAAGGTAAGATTAAGCTTAATAAGGGAGTAAACCTTATTCTTAAGGACCAAAATGACTTGGAAACATGTTAACAATCCATTGGATGCCAATAATTCAACCATATACCCACATGATTATAATTATATGGTATAATGGGATATATTTTAATGTAATTTCCCTATATAAATGGTTAAGTATGGAAAAATACAAAAAGGGATATTTTATTACCAATAATATTTTTTAAAATTCTAGATGTGTACAAAATATGATAATTTCAGTTATTTATTTATTTTTTAAATATAAATTGGTTATTTTTATCATATTAATTTTTAAATAATTTTTAGATATGGTTTAGTTACTTAAAATTCTTACGAAACGCCAACTCAGTGATTATTTAGTTAATATTTAAATAAAATAAATGATAGTATAAATATTAAAAGTGAAGTATATTGGTTTAATTTTTATCATTAATTATTTTTTTAGATGAATATATCATGTCAAATAGCTTTAAACGTAATATATTTTAAATCCAATAATGTTTTTATTTTTTATAATTTATATTAAAATTAAAAAATAATGTCAAAATTGATATTATTGTTATTTTATAATAAATAATATTTTATTAAATGATTTAAAATTCAAAAAATCATGTATTATTCCAATATATTTTTAAGTGATATTAAATATTAAATATGGTATATTAATGGACCAATTAATCATTTATAATTAATATATTGACCCATATACTGTAAAAATATTATTTGTGCAGTCCGAGTTTAAACAACATTTTAGTGTGTCCCATGCACTTATGTTAAAATTTATTTCCAAAAAACATAGATTTTTTAATTTTATAAATTAGATATAATATTAATAATTAATTTTATCTATATTTTATAATAAATCCCACTTTATATTAAAATTAATTTTTAAATTAATTATATTATAAAACTAGATGCTTTAATAAAAATGAAAATGATAAAATTGGGGAATATAAAAAGTTAAGGAACCAAATTATTGAAATATTTATATTTTTTGTGTTTTTTAGGTTTTAATAAATCATTATTCAAATTTAATACATTGGTTTTACATTTTATAGTCACATTAGATAAGGTATACCTTCCATTAATGAATACCTTTTAGTATTTACAAGAGTGCCACTCCCCCCTCTTGTATAAAAGGGTAACACTCTAATGATTCCTCAAACCTCTCAAGACACATTATCTCATACAAAATATTCAAAAATAGTCTACCAAAATCCATACCCTTAAATAATAAACATACATTTGGGAATGATTTCATCCATGTAATCCTTTAGGTACAAACTAAAAGGAGTTAACTGATTAAGAGGTAACAAATATCCTTCAGCATTTTGGTATTATTCTTATTATCCAATCCATAAAATATTTTTATTTCCATGATTGTATAACAAAAAAATCATCATAAATATAATAGGATTTTTTTTACAAGTTTTATATAAAAAATTATAGAAACCTCTATCTAATGGGTAACAAACATAGTGTTTCTATGTATGGTGAACTACAGCCTCACGAAATAATGATTGTTCATTTTTCTTTCACTTCCTCTCATGGTAAAAATTATGATGGAAAATATATTTCTATATGTTATATATGATATAGATTATGTATTTGTACTTATTTCATAATTTTATAACACATACCATTAATAATTTCCATTTTTTATTAATATGATAACATCATTTGAGGAAGTGTGGATGACAGCCCCCATGAAGTGATGTATTCGTTCACACTATATGTGGGTCATATTAAGGGTGATTTTAAAAAAATAAGTAAATTATATAACATATATATGATACTGAAATTATAATATACATATGTATTTTTTATTTTTTATTCTTTTAATATGACAAATAATTTAAAGTAGTGTTCATGTGTAAGTATGACCTATTGTCTCCTTGAATAGTGAATTTCATTTCTAATCACCAAATATTATGTAATATTATAAATACATATATACTGAATATATATAATAAATAATTCATGGTTTACATTATGTATGTGATAAAATAATGATCTAATTAATAGGAACAACAAATCATAAGTCAAAACATACTTGGGAAAACTAGGTAATTAACACCCCAAATAGTTAAAATAATGAAAGAGTGTTAAAATGGGTAATAAAAGATTATAATAAGTTAATTTATGATATTATAAGAATTATTATGGTTCTTTTATATGTTATTAACATATTTTAAACTACTATACAATAGGATACTTACCAAACAACAAAATAATGGTTTTGGTAAGGGATTTATTCTCATTTTACATTCCATTGATACTTATTTGTATTTATTCACCTAGATTCTTTTATATGGTTCATATAATTTACTTTAACATATTATATCATGAATATATTTATTCTCATGATAATATATGTTTCTTTTAATTTTATTCCTTCATTGGTATTATGATTTAAATTTTTTAACGTGGTATGGGACACTTTTGAATGCTTAAATATTATTCTCCTCAAGAATGTTCTTAACGATTACCTTTAAAATATCACATCCTTAGTGTTTGGTAAATTTATCTTGAAATAATCACTTTATTAGAATTTTTTTTTGAAATTTACATGAATATACAAATTCTAATATATGTATATGTTTATTTCATAAAATATATAACATTTTTCATGCGGTGTTCACATTGTCAGTATTAGATTCATGGCATGAAGACTTGACGGTATTAGATTCTGTGCATGTATCCTTGAAAGTATTAGATTACTGGCACGAACCCCTGAAAGTATTATAATAATAGCATGAATCCTTGAAAGTATTATATTATTTCCATGAATCCTTGAAAGTATTATATTCTTGGCATGAAGCCTTGACATTATAAGATTCATGGCCTGAATCCTTGATAATGTTACATTCTTGGAATGAGGCCTTGAAATTAATAGATTCTTGGAATGAATCCTAAAGAGTAGTATATCTTGGGAATGAATCCTAGGTGTTATATTATAGAGACCCATAATTAATAATTTACATCATTTTTATTTAGTTTTTATTAATCCCTGAGATTTTTCATTTACATATCTATGGACACATTTTATTCTTAGTTTATTGATATAGATGGAATGATTTTCAGTTTCTTACCTAGCCATAATGATATTTCTTTATCTGGATATTTTAATGTCATGTGTTATCAGTTATATAACATTCCATATTAATTTATCCCCATTGATTCATTATTACTTCCTCTTTACCTACCCCCACTGAGCATTTTAGATCACCCTTATTATGTCTCCTTCCCCCACATTATGAGAAGAAATATTTGAATAAGATAGAAAGGATATAGTTTATTTCATTATATTATGTTTCATGTTTGTATTTTGTATTTCCCAATATATTATGGGTATCATTTATGTAATCTTTCTTTCCAAGAATTTAAACTAATCAGTCCTTTAGGATTTCAATCCTTGTAATTATGCTAATGTAATACAACAATGCACCGGCTCCAAGATTCTCGAGTCGAGGTGTTACATGAGTTATAACACACCATAAAATAATTTTAATAATATTATTATAATTATTATATTTAATGTGGTTTAATAATTATTATTATATTTTTTATGTGCTAGTATGTAATTAAATAAAATTTTATTATAATCTCTAGTTCAAATAATAGATGGTTATATCTATTATATAGGGTTAATCAAGATTTGATAATTGTTTTACACAAAATAATTCTCTATTTTATTCCTCCTTATCTACTCCCTTAAATAATGGGAATAAAAAGAGTGATTCCTTGAAGTTTTATGGAATTTGAAGTGATCAACATGAATAACACAAGGCAATTAATTCACTATGCTATCACCTGAAAATAAATTGGCCTCACTCAATGATTAAAAGAGAATTTGTAGATCGCCTTTAGTGGGATTCTACACTTGGAACCTCCTAAAAATTTGAATGTAATTTGAGAATTGTTTATGCACATTCAACATTATCCTCTAAGAATGTTTATTGATGAAGTAACCATTTATTCTGAGAATAAATAAATTTATTATAAATTTAATAAAAAATATCCTCTCTAGATTCTGAGTTTTCTTTTTGTTAATAATCATGGGAAATATTTTATTTCTAATGGAGGTCACATAATGTACAATATTACGAATGATCCACCATATATAAAAAGTCTTTATGGTTATCCTTCCACTATGACATTGTTAAAAAATAGAGATGTTTCTCGACTGGTTTGGGTACCCATGGGTATTAGTCCACACATGTCATGTTTCAATAATAGTGATTTGCTGGAATTTAGGAGGTTATGAAGTAATTTATATTACCTCATATATTTTAGAAGGAATTAGTGTCATGAATGGTGGATTCATTCATTCCATGATTATTACATCTACATAACTAACAACCTATTGATTCTTCAAATCATCAAGCATTCACAAATTACTTATATATATATCTACTAATATCTTTATTTCCAATGAAAATTAGTTGACACATGTGTCACATAATCTATGGGATTTTGTAGATTCCTAGTCCATTCATCCACTATCCTATATAGAATTTCATTGATGATGAATTGGTCTTGAATATCAAGTAATTTCATTTAATGAAAAGGTAAATAGTTGAGAGGATCGATTTTCAATTCATTATCTAGTTATCATACACTAAAAGGTGTGAAATTTTTTTTCTATACTATGTCATTACAATACCCTTAGACATGTTCATTTAAGAATGATAATATTTAATCTTCCTATTTTATATATTTTAATGATACTAATCCTTTTAGTAATTAATCATATTTTCATTATGTCAAATGAAATGTTTTTGTTTCCCCAGTGGATGTATTAAATTATATTTATAATGAGTTGGAATGTTTTCAAGATCATGGGGTATTTTGAGAGTGAAAATGATAGTTTATTACTTTTAAGACATAATTTCATCCATTAATAAATTTGTTCATGTTTTTTATTTAAACCATTAAATGGAATATTTTTACCAATGTGCTACTTCTTTGAATATTAATAACCCACCCTGTTATTTAAATCAAATGTGTTCTTTATGTAACACATCATAGATATTTTAAAAATAGTTCTATATTGACTATTCCTAAGGGAATTTAATGTTCAAGGAATAAGTAATAACATTCAACTGGGTGATGAATTCCACAACTCATTCATTTTTAACTTGCATGTAGTTTGATAGATAAAATATGACCACCTTTCCATACATTAATATAAATTGATAAATAAACAAATATTAAAGATCTTTTAAATATGAAATGGATTGAGATCTGAATTTCAATATAAAAAAATATTGGCCACACTAAATCCTGCAGAAAATACATCAACTTTTCCACTTCTTACTTTTTTTGTCATGAAATTTTCGTTAAGGAAAAATACTCACTTATAAAATGATAAACATTACACAATATCTTAATTAAATATAAATAGAAAATTTTCAAATTAAAAAAAAACAAAAGTAAATAAAAATACAAGAATGTATAAATTCTAATCCTTATGATCATCTATAATGATCATAAAACTAATGGTAACTATAAAAAAAATAAAAATGTTGGAAACAAGATAAATATATTTTAAAATGACATTTTGGAATACTATGAATGATTTATGTAATATATGGAACATTATATATAGGATTATAATATGACTGTTATATATATGGTCATTTGTTATATGATCATTGCTATATGGTTATTTGGTACATGGTATTGGAGTATACATGAATCAAATATTTATATGGAATATCAATCAATAGGAAAGTATATGATTCATATTTTATATTAATATATTTTTTTCATTATTTAGTTAAAATAAAATACACAAATTCATTTATGGGAATTTATTTCATTATAATGAAAAAATTTTAATGAATTATTATTTTTTAAAAATTAATTACATTTAAAAGTGATTACAAATATTATTAAAATATAAATAACTATTTCAACATATATAAATTGATATACTAAATTTTATAATTATATTTAATTAAATCAGAATAGAATTGTATAATGTTAAATGTGATATTTTTAAGGATTTAGTTTTCAATATATTGGTTATATTTTCTTAATTGATTAGTATTTATGAGTGGCTCAAATGAAATTTGTTGTCTATAATAACAAAATAATAAATTTACATTTATATAACAATTAGAACTTAGTATAGTATATGAATAAAATAATTTTTATCATTAAAATATATTTTTATAATTTTTTTATTATAATATTTTATTTAAAAAAATATGCATACCATGGTATAAAGTTGGTTTTATTAAAATTTAATGTGTACAAGTATAATAATTAGGTTATGACTTATCTAATAAATAATAATTTATTTTAGATTATAATAAGTACAAGTAATTTTTAAAAAATCATTACTAATAAGAAAATTTTTATATATTTAATTTTTTCATATAAATGCTAAATATCATATAATTTTAATTTTATAAAATAAAATAAAAAATATTGTATCAAAATGCTAAAATTTGGTAAGAGGGTATATTTTTTGTTTATGGTTAAAAATAATTACTCTTTTAAATAATTAAATAATGTAAAATGAGTAAAAATTGGGAAATCACTTAGCATAATGTGTTATATTTAAATCCATAATTAAACATTCTAGAAGATCATTTTCTTATATAAGTATATAATACCTATCCAAACAAGATTTTATACATAATGTGATGAACTCCCTTGTGATTTACTCATTATCGTCAACCATGCCCAAGTTTCCAATGAAATGCCTCATATTTTCTCCTCTAAAAGGGGACATCTTATACCCCTTCCAAAAACATTATATCATTTATTTTTATCATTAATACCTTTGGAAATTATTTTCTAATTTTGTCTCCCATTTTTGGTAAAATTAAGTTAAATTAAAAAGTCCAAAGTCCTTTATTCTTGAGGAAGACATTATAATAATGACTAATTCAATCAAAATAGTTAATGAACCCATTATAATATATTTAATTTACATTATCATATTCAATATTTAAAATAATAATACCATACTCTAATGATGTGTTATTAATATCATTATTCTTTTGTAAAAATTATTTTATATATATAGGTTTGTATCATTACTCATTCATTTGTTATAACACATTCTTGTTTGGGTCAAATTTAAAACCAACATGAATGATTCAATAACACTTCAATGATAAATATTGACTAAAAGATAAATTTTGGTAATATATGGTAATAATTATGCATTTATGTTATGTTTTAAATTCTATAATTACAATATATATAAATAATTTCATTAATAAAATCAATTCATATTGTTGATTAAAATTTTCTATGAAAGAGATGGTGATTTCCTAACCATTAATCATAAAATATTAGAATAAAATTCATAAAATTACCATTAGAAAAAAATAATATATTGAATAAATATATATCACCATCATGAGAATTATGGTGGTGATAAACACATGATCAAAATAATAGACCAAAACCTCCTTATCAATGAATGTATTGAACAAACTAAAAAATTAACACATGAATAATAATTTTAAAAATTAATGATTAATAAATGAATATTATAAAAACATTAATTAGAGTTTGTAAGTAATATAAATATTTTATTGGTTTTTATATTGATGAATAGTTACACTAAATTGGATATAAGGGGTCTTAGTGTATTTATGGCCTTACAGGAATCCTAGGTAATGGTTTTTATTGAAACAATTTACATTCATTGATTTATACATATTTATATTTATGTATGTATCTCAAACATTGGATCATTATATCCTATTATTGTATTATACTTTATTTCCATTTTTGTTTTTTTTAGTTTCATTTCATTCTCATAACCTCTTTTCCAATTGATTTAGTCAACATAAAATAGAATATTTCATGTTTTTTTCTCAAGATCTCTCTTCTGATTGAGATTCCTTATGCCTTATGGTCATTAGATGGATATCTATAATAATAATATATAAAATGGAATATTCCATCCCATTCTATTAATTTTTTATATTTAATGTAATTTTTATTTTTATTCTCTATTTATTCATATATACTTCTTTTGATGTATATAAGGGGTTCTTATCCAATCTCACAATGAAAGAGAGATTTTCTATTTCAGAATTTCCATTAATGAAAAATGTTAATTATTTACCTCTAAATAATAATTTACTTTATTCTTTTATAGTTATATTATGGTTTTTATATATTTTTACTATTTCCATTCATATTTATTCCAGCTTCTCTATAAATAATGTTCTTAAATGGAATTATTTTACCTCTTTCATTAGGTAAAATCATTATCTTCCATTTATGTGATTACTATTTCACTATGTGGATGTATTATATATCAATATATATACATATATGAATACATAAGGTCCCAATAAAATTTTAAGACTAAGAAAGATTTAATATGAAGCTACTTTTATTTTTTATTGAAGAAGAAATAATCTTGAATGTGGGTTTTATCTTAAAAACTTGAATATGAGTACATTTTTAGGAAATGTAATTGGATATGACTATTTCGAAGGATTTTGTTGAATAAATAAATCATATTGAAATTCACATTATAGAATGATTAATATATGAGGCTATTTTTTGGATTTTTGATGATATATAAAGCTGATATGGAGATTTATAAATCAGGTATTAAAATGTTTCCAATTAAATTTTTTATGTATCTGATTATTTAACTAAATAGTGATGAAATTTTAGAAAATATTAATTTCATAATCTTAATATTCAAGACTTGTTAAATTTCATATTGAAATTTCATATGGTTTTTGTAATATCCTATAGTTTATAACTATATATGGTTTATATATAAATAATGTCAACATGTGGATAAGTGAACGTTTTAAGGTTTATATAAACTGAATTTATATTTTTGTCTAAGATTTTTAATACATTACCATGAATTTTTTTTGGATTTTATTGAAACTCACAAATTGTAAATACTTTATAGGCTTTTAATAGTTTATAATTTTTTAATATTTTATAATTTTTTAGGAAGTTGATGGGTTTAGAACAATTCATGTTGTAGAACATGTTAAGAATCAAAATAATTTGGCATGGTTTCATCCAATGTCATAGATTTTTGGTATATTTCATCATAAGGTTTATCATTATAAGTTTGTTATGTACGTAAAGTTCAACACCTTAAGAGATTCAATAAAAGTGGGTTTTTAGTGATGTAATAATATGATATGAAATACTCATAACATTATTCTATAATTTAAACCAAGTGATAATCTGTAAAAATTATTCATTAAAACAATCATTATAGTAAGATATTGTGTTTCAAAATATTTTTACAGAATTCAATGTCACGAAGTGGAGTAAGAGTTAATCACTTTAAGAAATTTTCTTGAAAACATGGAGAAAATAAATTTAGATTCCTTGGTTTTCCTATAGTATTTTCATGATAAGATAATGTCATCATCTATAGAAGATTTATAAAATAATATTGTATTGAAGTATTTGAGATAATTTTAATTCCAAATTATTGAAATTCACCATAATGAAAAATAAGTAGAATTATTCGAGAACAAATGACCTGAGTAATAGATAATGATATAGTTTATGGAAATATTAACAAACAATTAATTGAAATAAAATTCATGAAATAAAATGAATATATTGTCTGAATAAGGAACCAGATATAAATTCCCAATAAAATATTGTGATTTTTCAATAATTCTCATTATTAATGTACATTTGTATCAAAGTTAGAAAGAGTAAGGGGAAAAGGAGATACATTCTCACTAAAATTCCAGTGAAAATAGAAATTGGAGAGGTTGATAATAAAATATTTAGATAATGTGATTGATGTCTTAATATGGTCAAAGACATTCCTATTTCTTTGAAACATTGTTATATAATTATTATTATTCATAATAAAAATACATAGTAGGGAGAATTTTAATGATGGAACATATATGAACCCTGATCATTGTAATTCATAAGATGATTCTAGTGGACTGTGTGATGATTGGTGATACATGATCTGTCCATTGGCTACCTATACTTTTTTAGTAGTGAACCTTCGTAATCAATTGTTCCTTTTTATCTATTTGAATGGTTTCATGTTAAAATATTGAATAAAATCACTCTAATAAGTGGAATATGATTATATTATAAGGAAAACCTAAAAAATATAAATCATTTATTCTCCCCTAGGGATTTAATTGCACCCATAGTTATACTTTCATGAGGTATTAGAGTAAGGATACCTTTGATTACCCTCTGTTGTTTTCAAAGGTTGAAAAAAGGTATTTTACTTCAAATGAAGATTCAATCACTGAATTACACATCATGGAATATTTATAATTTAAATTCATTTAAAAATAATAGGATTCCCATATTATATGGAAAATTTACATAATTTTAAATAATTAGACGTTTAATTATAATTTATCAACTATATTAGGATGATTTAGAGGTTGAAACTAATGGTTTTTCTCTAGAAGGTACTGTCATGACTAAAAATTATAGATTGAATCTTGAGAATGATGGTTGTTTTCTGAATATTATTCAATCATTTATGTCAATGAATGAGTTTCTAAAATTTAAATCTATTAAATTAGAGAAATCTATATAGGATGAACAAGAAAATAACTATGATGTTAATTTCATGGTAAAGTGAGAAAAAAATATAGATAAAGATGTTGGAATATAAATATCTATTGATGTAGTATAATGAATATTTAGATGGAGTTTTCAAAAAGTACATTGTTATTTTGATCAATGTTAGAATAATTTTTGAATTGTTATAAAATGAAACAATTTATTTAAATAATTTAAATATATAAATATAATTAATTATAATGTCTCGCCTCATGATGTTAAAAATCTTGTTACTCTTCCTATGGAAAATTTTAAATTTATTCTCATATATTATGAGAAGGGAAAGGTAAATTCTGTAATAAAAAAGTGTAATTCTAAAAATTAAATGTCACTTAAATCCTTATGGGAGAGAAGAATAAAAATAAATTAATGATGATTAATATCGTTGATATATCTCAATGAACATGTTGATTAAATTCATGAAAATATGTTTTTATTTTATCTTAAGTAGTGTGATATGTGAAAAAGGAATTTTAAATGGTACATTCTACTTAAAATTTATTAAGTGTGGTGAAAGTAGTCCCCATAAATTAAACTACTTAAAATTAAAAAAAAAGAATATAATGATGATATAGATGAAATACCTAAAATATCAAAAAAAATCAAAAAAATGTTTCATTCTAAGGGAAAGTGTTATTTTTTTTAAATGATAATGAAGAGAAATTTCTTTTAAAAATGTATTAACAATGAGATAATTAATGAAGAATATGACACAAAAACTTCAAATGAAGTTGATTATAAGATAATAATTTCTAAATTAAATGTTTGAATAGTTTTATATGGTATCATCCATGGTTATCCATTAAAATTAATATGATACATCTCTTACAAAAAATAAACATGGATGGAAATTCATACCACTAAAGTTAAAGAGTTGAAAACTATAAAAATAAAGATACAATTGAGGAAGAAAGTTTAATATGTAATGAATATAAAGATTTTATTGTTAAAAAGAAAGAAGAAGTTTCAGAATTTTATTAAAAATTTTATGATGTATAGGTTATTGATGACGATTAGGCTAATTCAGGTGATGAAGATTAACCTTTTACATCTCATTCAAGGATAAGAATGTAGGTGGAGGTAAATAAACATAGTAGGGAAAGGATAATATGTTTAATGCATGAGGAAATTAATGATAACAAGATATACCTCACTAATATCTCATGTTGAACAAAGATATATTGATAAAACATTCAAGAAACAAGAGTGGGATAATCCCATTAATGATGAATTGGACTATATATAGAAGAATGAAAATTTTGAAATGATATGAAAGCTAGTTTTAACACACTATTATTTTAAAACTTATTTTATTTAAATAATACCATGTTCAATAGCATGTGGTATATATATCCCCGAGTGTAAAATAAATGTGATATAATATAAAAATATTATTATTTAAATATGTCCATTATAACTCACCCATTAGTATTATTAATTTGAACTAAAATGATATTATTTTGAAACATATATAAATGTGTTCTGATTCCATAATAAAATTAATTATCAATCAAAAATTTATTATTAATTGGTTAAAAATTAATATAAAATCAACTAAACATATAATATATATTTTTCATAAAACATTTTGGTATTTGTAATGAATTTTGGTCTTAATGGGTTAAATTAATAAATATTTATTATTTATGATGAGGAATTTATTATATTATATTTAAAATAAAAATAATTGAAATTAATTTAATTATGATTATTATGAAAGGAATGGGAATAAATTCATTTATTCTATAAAAATTCATTTTCATTAAAAATGGGTTTTATAGTATTTTGTACGAAGATATTATAATTAAATTATATCACTTTAATAAATTTTATTTGAAAAATGAAAATAAATTTTTAAATCATAATGTAAAAATAGGATTAGTAATAATTTTTTTTGGACTTTTCTAAAAAGATTTATTTTTTATGTAATAGTGAAAATATTAATTTTCGTAAAAGAATATTTTTTAATTATTATATTAATTAATTTAAATGTTTCGTAACTTTTAAAATTTTATATTAAATTAAAATAATACTCCTTATATTCTAAAAATATATAATTAATTATATATTAATGAACATTATACTTTATTTTGGTATACATTAATTTTTCGGGATGAAAATGATTTTTGTATATAAAAAAAAATTATGTTTTATGAATTTATATTAAAATTGATTTCATATATATATAGATATTTAATAATGAAAATGGATTCAATATTTGGAAGACGTATGTTCAAATTTTTTAAATAATCCCCTTGTATTTTATATCATTATGAAAAGTATCCATGGTAATGATTTCTCACCTCTTTATGGGTAAAATAGGTGAAGGTGAGTTAAAACTATGAGGTAAGGATTTAATATCCCTTTAACACATTATTTATCTAATTTTATGGGTATATTTCAATCAATTATATGTTTAATTAGTTAAATAATTTTATTTACAACAATTTTTTGAATTTGGTAACACAAGATTGATAATTATGAACATAAATTATACCTTTTTCAAATGAAAAACTAATTTTCGATCATTGCAATTAATGGCATAGTGGGAAGGATTAATTTTTATTTTTTTTATAAAAAGGTATAAAAATCATAATTTTTCATTATTTAACCAAAAAAACATCAAGAAAATCAAAATCTTGACAGATTTTAGGGTTAAATAATTTCTATTCCTAAATAAAGTGTTTTCCTAAAAACTATTCTTCATGTGTTTTGCATAATTATATTAAAATTATTTTCTTCCAGCTATAGAAATTTAATATAATACAATATATTAAAAATTTATTAATCATAAATTAAAATTTTAGTTGGAATTTTTATCTAATTTTTTATCATATAATTAATTCGTCATGGTAAAAATTTCAGTTATCATGGTTAAGGATAAATTGGGTTTATGGGAGGTTTAACTAGGATATAAGGATAAAAAAGTTTCCAAAATTTGTTTTAATGTGATTGGATGAGTTTAAATAGACCCTATCACATCATATATAGTAATTGTTGGTTCTATAGTTCCACTTGACTTCGAATAAGACCATATAATAATTTTAGTCATTGAATAATTACAAGAGTACCACTCCCCGCACTTATAAATGGGAACCACTTCCTCTCTCTTCCTCATAGATTTTGAGAACTTTATATTATACAATTCTTACCCAAATATATTCCAAACCATCATCCACAAAACATAATGGATTTTTTATCATCAAAATACCATCCTAGAAGGATTAAGGTGTATGGAAAATGTTTGTTTCTAAAGAAAAGGTTTGACCCTTAGCAAGGAATTTTAATTTTATTTTTTCTTTTGCTATTATGAACGAAACAAATGAGGCCCATATGGATGGTATCTAACCAATTTTGACACCCTAATTCTACCTCAAAAATTCTAGTGGATGGATACTAGAATTATTAGTCACTTTACACACGTGGGTGGTCACATTCTAATACGGCGACACACACACACACACATAACTCAAAACACTAATATAATTTTGAGAAGAAAAAAACACCAATAGAATAATTCATAAAAAAATAAATCCAATTATAGTAAATCAATATGCATGAAAAAATAAAATATTTTAAATACATTTCCACCAAAATTAAACAAAGATAACCCAACATGCTGAAACCACGGGGGGAAGCTACCCGAATGAAACTCTTAGATACATATGAGTTCCATATAGAATAAATAATCCCTAATTAAGGTCCATATACTCTAAGTACAAAGATGAATCCAACAAAATTCCTATCATTAACATAATAACATGTTTGATATGATCACATGTTGGGTGAGTCTAAACCTACATAGTTGGACACCCTGAAATCACCAAACAAAAATCCTCAAGAGAGAGTTTTCTAGAAATTACCAATGTCAATAATAATATGTGAAAAAAAATATAACAATGACACAAATATTCTAATCAATCATAATTATTAGATAAATGGGATCTCCATCTCTACAACAAAACTATGAATGATGAGTTAGGTTGTATCTCAAAAGGTAAATCTTCATTTTCCATCATCATGAACAACTATACAAGAATTTGAGTAGATCGTTTTTTTCTTACTACTACACTCTAAAACTCTAGGATGACTATATCAAGTCCATTCATATTGCATAAACTTTCATGAATCCATTTAAAGATTCTAATCATCACCATTGCACTCCAAATCCGAGGGAGTATTAACTCCAGTGAATAACCCACACCTCTTTATAAATTTATGATGGTTGAGTGAGACTCTATAGATAGAGGAACCACACCCAATTGCTATATTGGAGAGTATTGAATATATATGTCTAAATAGTATGGGAGACACATTCCCTTATAAGACCAAAGAGTTTATATCCCCAATGTATCCCTAAAAACTAGCCCAATGAATACCATCAGTCATGAATCACTGAATGAATTGTAATGCTCATAAGTCACAATTTCATGTCTATGATTCCAAAATTAAGGAATCTATTTCATTCAATATAGAAAACTGTTTAGGATATCCTATCCATAGGCTCAAATATGGGTCTTGGAGAAGTATATATTCATGTTATAAGATAAAGGGCTCCAACATTCCCTGAAGGACTACAAAAAATATACTATGGTGTTCATGGAATATATCATGGGGTACACAACTTGTAATAGGGGTAGAAAATGTGTCTCTCTAAGTTTGGCACTTCATTTGTCTATTTGTATTACACTGAATCTCACTATTCATATATAAGGAATTTTCTTATATGATATACATCATTTAGAGGTTTAGTAAGAACTCAAAATTTCATCTGGTCTAGATCATATTCAATAGCATGAGCTTGTATAATCAGGGATCTGGGAATTCCCTGGAACACTGGTCATTCCCGAGTACTTTATGAAGTACATGACATGTTCCCCTAATGACGTGAAAATTTGGTGCTGGGAAAACACTCTTTCTGTTTCGTTTTCAATACGTGCGTATCTTCTGAAGTACCCAACATGTTCCCCAACATTCATGGCCTGTGGGGACACATAGGCTCTTGGGTGTATAATAATTGTACAATCTTACCCATTATACAAGGGATACATGGTATGCGACTTGGCACACATGGTTTTTATCACCACATGGATTCCTAGGAATGCACTCCCTATACACATCGATATTGTTTAAAAATGGTCACACATCTTATGGTCCCACCAAATGGAATGTTATATTTATATCTATGAAAAATAATCATCTACCACACTAGGGGGACTTCACAACATTTTTTCTTCCATATTACACACCATTTTTCCTGTATTATCATAAAAAATCCATTCTTCTACATGAATTTTCTTCTTTCCACTAATACATGTGGATTCACAATCAATCACAATAGTAGATCCTCAATTTATGGTTGATCATGCCTGATACATCACATATGTATCGATTCTAGACACCATACTAGGTTATGGATATCCTCTGTCACACCACATTGTCGAGAGTTTTTCCAATGAATTGATGGTCTCAAATAAAAACTCAAAATCATGTGGTCATTTGAATACATACTTAATTCTCCCTATCCTATATCCTGAATTACAAAAATAAACAATCTTTCCAAAGAATGTTTGTGTAAATATTGGTTCTTATGAATTCATCAAAACACTAACAAAAATAATTAATGATAATGAATGTGAGAATAATAATGGGAGAAAAGAAGAAAACACGCATGATTAGAGAAATAAATTTGTTATTCAGGTTTGGTTAGATTTTATTCCATTATAATGAAAAATAAATAACCAATAACAAACCACTATAATCAGTAATTCTAAACCAAGGAATACAAACTTGAACTCATAATGAAATAGTAGACCTGAAAATCAAATTATTATAAAATTTTATTCACATTCAACATGGGATAGAAAAATAAAGTTAAATCCACAACAAATAGACACCCTACCTCAATTTTAGATCAATCAGAGATGAAGAATGATTCATTGTGGCTGTCTTTAGTGAGATCAATGACATAAATTTGTGTAGATGATCTTATAGTTACAAATCCATTTGGCCCTAATCTGTTTATTCCATAACACACTCCTAAATGACTCCTCTTTAATCTATAGGGTTATATAGATATGTAAATGATTTTTTAGATAAATATCTTTAAATTTGATGAGTCTAAGTGTAGAAAAATAAATAATAAATTAAATAATATTAGTTTTCTAATATTCACTTAACCACTTTAAAATTAAACACACAACACCGAAAAGGGTAATTTAGTGCCTAGGGTAAAACTCACATTCCAGATTTAATGGCGGTCTGTAGATACCAATCCTAGATACAATTATGGAGGTTTAAAGTATTTCAAAAACATTTTTCATGCATGATAAAGTATATTTAATATTGTTAATACACCCTCACAAAGGATCTATATACCTCGGAATCCTACGATGACTAAATGACTCTCTTCAAAAATATTTCTTAAAATATTTTAAATAATTACACAAAAAAAGTATTTACATTCAACTAGAAAAAATATTTAAAAAAATACAATGATATAATAAAATAAATATCACCACTATACTGAAAGGTTATTGTTTTTATGCTAAACCCCTTATTTATCTAATTCTCTATCCTTTGGGGAATGAAAACATCTTTTGTGTGTATGTGTTCACTAGCAACTCCAAGAAGTGATGTTTTTATTTTTCCCTCACAACCTCCCAGGGTTATTTATAACTATTTATTTAATGTAAATAAATTATATCAATTGCCTAATTTTAATTTTTTAACGATATTATATCCTAAATTTTAATACCATTCTATCCATTGAATACTTATAAAGTCATTTGTTCATACATCAAGATTACCACCTCCACAAAGTGATGTGAACCATTTTTCCTTTTTTAAATAGAAAAATTATTTTAATTGTGTATATGTAAATATAATAACAATGTAATGATTAATATTTTGGTGATGATGGAACAATGTACCTTTTGACCATGATCAACCTTTAGAGTAAATTTCAAGCGTATGAACTAAACGTCATTAAAACGTATGACATGAACTTAATAAATATATTTAAAATAAAATGAATATAAATAGATAAATGAAAAGGGATAATGATAACCTCATAAACCATAATAAGGTTATTATTCAAGATAATAAATAACAAAACTTCATTATGTAAGAGTTAATGTACTGACATTGCATGTTAGGATATGAGGTATGATATTTATTGTCTCAATTTATTTTTATTGATACTTATGTCATTTTCACAACATATTTTAATTATTAATGTGTATAAACTACATTATGGATTTAATTTATCATTAATTTATTGAAATTAAAGTTCTTTAAAATCCTTTTCATTATTTCTCCTTCAATATCCTTTTTTAGCAAATGTTATGAATGTAACAAGGGAATTATCTTTTAAACCTTATTTATAAATAATTCTAATAAATTATTTTCCCCCAAAGATTATTTTTATTAAAATTTTTTAATAATTATCTTATTTTTATTTCAAGGATGTAAAATTTCATTTTAAGAACATTTTTACATTTATTATAAATTTTTTAAAATGAATACTTCAATATTATTTATATAGGACACTTTTACTCAATTTTATAGAGTACAAAGAATGGATATTTACTATATACGACAATAATCGGTTTTCCTAAAATCATTTACTTTAGGTTTTATTAAGAATAGTTTATAACTTTTCGTTATTTTAATATATAAATTCAATTCCCATTGTTTTGTATAATTTTTTTTTAAATATTTTCAATAAAAAAATGGATATTTCATGATATTTTATGTGAAAATGAAAAATGATTTTTCTATGGGTTGAAATTATATTTTCTAGTGTTTTATGATGAAAATGTAAAATATAATAGTTTTTTTCATTGTATATTAATTTATAATTACATTTGATTACAAATGAGCCTAGTATGCATGAGGATGATGGGTGATCTTGATGTTTCCCTCAAATGAGATGGGTAATGATTATGTATTTAACAGTGAATATGATAGAGATAACTGAGATGGTTACTTATATAGAATTAACTGGTACTCTTCTATTTCTGAAATCAGTAAACCATGAGGGAATGAATGTTATTAATATGATGCTCCAATATACCTATTTTATGATTTATAATGGTTTTTATAGAAATAATTTTATTCTATAATTTATAAAAAAATTATGAACATTCAAAGGTAAAATGTTCCTTTTTAAAAGAAGCGTTTTATTGATTAATTCATGGTTTTAAAATATTTTATAATGGGTTTCAAATGATATTCTTGAGAAAATTTTAAATTTTTCATATGGATATGTTTTATTTATGTTTTTAAATTTTATTATAAAAAATGTAAACTTTATCAATATTTTTTAGGCTTTTCAATAGACTAATGGGATTCATTTATTTTATATCCCTTAATCTGAATGATTTTATCATACAATATTTTTATGTGTTTTGAATTGAAAATAAGGATTTTTAAATACTATATAAATATCAATGTAATGCATATGTCCATGTATAAATTTTAAATTTTTAGGAGAAGCATATATTTGAATTGGTAGAGGGGATGGTTTTTTATCCAAAAATAAGGTTAAGTTTTCAAGTAGTTTAATATCAAAATGATACGGATCTAGACATGGTATTAAGAACGGAAGGTGTTTGTCCATGTTAGATGAGTGGACTGAGGTATTGGTACATGGATTTGGGGATTTTTTCTAATGTTGTAGCATTATGAACTAGCTAGTACAGGTGCACCAGCCACCCAATGGATAGGTTTCGACTATCTGGTGGAGGTTTCTGGCCATCCTACATCCTCTTGGGCACATTTTATATAAGTTTAGAGCAAAAATATCACATGGTACTTCATATATTTTCTATATTTAGTATATTATACACTTAGGGGTCCCATTAAACCCCCATATAATCCCACTCTCCCTCTCCTCCCCCAAGGATGTCCTCTCCTAGTTATTGAATTTTTTATATTTCATCACCTAAAATGAGAATAATAATGTAAGGTTACACATAATATTCCTAATATTATTTTTTTGTTTCATTTTAAAGTTATTATCACTTGGTTTTTCTAATAATACATATTTCTAAGGTTTTTTTATGATTATCTGTTTTATTATGATTTAGTCTAAACCAGTGGCTAGTATTGAATATGTAGAATCTCCATTGTTATAGGAAGGAATAACCTAAATATATCCAATTGTATTACTTTCTATTTGTGTTAATTTGTATCCTGATCTCAACAATTTTTCATGTGATGGATTTGGAATTAATTAGTGGTTTTAAATTTGGGTTTCATTTCTTAGTAGACCAAAATTAAAGATTATTTTCCAAGTTTTACATGATGTTGCTAAATTATTAATCCATGTTCAATTATCCCACATTGGGGTTTTGTTATAGATCTAATGAATGTGAAATGGAATTTTAGAATCATCATTCAATGTAAATAGAATTCAATTCCAAATCATATCTCAAAAGGGTAAAGGGTTTTTTAAATTTTGAACTTTAGTTTTGGTTTGAAACTTTTAAAATAATTAACAAATAGTTTTTGAAATGTCAAAGAATTAGGCTCGTGTGATATTCCTTGAACTATGTTTCTTTATGGAACTGGAAATTTTGTTTTTGAGAGTTTTTTGATAAAAATAAAATTTTCCACTTAAGTGGTTTTTTGGGAATTAATGTGGATGGAAATGAATTTTAAAAATGGAATTATTTTTTAAATTAGAATATAATATTTGAGGTTTTTTAATAAATAATGATATTTTTATAGAATGTTGTAAAGGTAATCAAAACACCACTTATTGATTAGAATTATTTTCAAACAGGTAATTTTTTATAACCAATATACCATGTGATTTTTATCTTATTATAAATGGTCATGTGATCATACACTATTTTAAATGTAATTGGATTGATGTTTAATAACAATTGAACATAGACTATAGGGATGTTGGGATTGATGGTTAACTCAGTGTGAAGATAACTGACATGGGTTATAGGGATTTATGGTCATCCTAGGTGACCTTAACCCCTAAGAGATGGTATGATAGATGGTCAAACGTGTGGTGAACATGGTCCATGTGTGGAAATTAGGACCATGGATGGAATTATTACCCCAGTTCGAGAGTCATATATTTTCCACAGTCATCATGAGGTGCTCGGCAACATCAAAATTGGCCAAAGAATGTATGTACCATTCCTAGGGTAAACCTGACCCCTGATATCATCCTTTTTTTAATAAATTTTCCATTGAATTTTTATATTTTCATTTAAATTATTTTCCTTCTTCACTCCTTCATGAATTTGTATATCGCATGGGATATTTTAAGGATTCCATGGCTATTGGAGTACTATGTTTTAATCACACCATAATTGAGCCTCCAAGACACATGGGTACCCAATATGACATTATTATTTATAATAGTGATCTATTTATTGAAATGAACAATCACATGAGGTTTTAAAAGGCTTGATATAGTGGAGTTTGGTTTTAGAATTTAGATTGACTCAAAACTTGTTTTGTGATGGAATTTTTCATTGTATTATTTCTTTTTTTTTTATTTTTCCCTTTCATATTATCCATATTAGGGGGATCTATATACATGTAGGGAATAAACCATTTATAAAATCATTGTAAATTTTGGGTTATTTTATCATCAATTTCCCTATTCATCTGTGATGGTCATCTAAATTGTTTTATGTTTTTCTGTTACTTATATTTTAATCTTTCTCTGATTATAGGGTATAATATCACCATAGTATGATTCCAAACCATTTTCTATAGTCGGTAGCCTCTAGAATATGGGGAGGTGCACCTAACATCAATAGGGTTCTACCATTTTGGGAACCAGATAGTGGTATGGGAAAGAGTAATGTTAAAAATAGGTATTATATCAAGTTTTATTTTGTCTTATGATTTTGGAATCATATACATGAAATTAAAAACGTTTCAAGGAGGATTAACTTGTTCATTATAGTGTGTTATCAAATGATTCATGGTGGGAAAACATTTTTCTTGTGGTAAAATGAGTTTTTCTTAGATTTTTTTGTTATAGTTATGTTTTATTTTTTATCTTTAGGCAAGAAAATTGGTTTTCATTGTTATTAGTTGATGTGATTTTCACTCTCAGACTAGTATGGTAATATGGCATGGATGAATTCATGAATTATTTTAGGCAGGTAGGAATTCACATGAAATGAATCATTATAGGGAAATATTATTTAAATGTTTAGAACATGTTTTATGATATTTATATCAGTCTATGATTATATTTTTCTAATTTACATCTCCCTTATGTTGGGACTACCTGTTGAAAAGGGTGTTTTCTAGTCAAAGTGTTTGTAGCATCATATATGGTTTTTTCTATATATGGATATGGTGGAATATTACTTTTCTACATCCTAATATGATTTCTTTCTATAAAGGTAGATATAAATAGGTTTTTGAATAATGGTATTCATTAAATAAAATGTCAATATGAAATGTATAAATTAATTTAATATGTAACATGTGAATGAAACTATTTTTAACCATTAAAAGGAAACTATTAACATCATGGAAACTTATGGAATTTTTTGAAATGTGATCTTTACTAAATTATGAAGGTTCAATTGTTCATCATATGGGCCTTGATAATTTAGAATTTAGTCATTATAAATTTTTAAATTTTTAATTTGGTATTGAATAGTGTGGTGTTTTTTTTAAATATTTTTGATGCTTGAACATTTTAATATATGATATTTTAAAATAAAATCAAGGTAAAAAATCATTAAAGTGTTATTTTTATTACTTTTTGTAAGGTATTATTCCATAATAAAGATTATCTAAAACCATGAATATGGTTTTAGTATAAATCTATATATGATAAAACCAATGTATCATTTTTTGGGGTATCTAAGTGTGCTCAAGTTGTGAGGTTTTCATGTATTAGTTAGTATTGGACCTTAGGTGTGGTGGAACAGGGTTATGTTTAGAGGTGACCCTAGTATTTAGAATTCTTTTTTGACTATAGATTGATTATATTATGTAGAATCATTTCATTTTGTGTATCATTTTACATAGTAAATTGTATATTGATTGTGTTTTGACTTGATTTAGGACATTTTTATTCATGATAAGTTATTGTGGATAGTGGAAGACTATTATGCCTTACTGTTTACCAGGGAGTGGGTTGGATTGTTTGACTCAGGACAAGGTACAGGGACTGTGGAGTGGTGTCTTGGAATGTTAGAGGCCATGTGACCTAGAGATAGGGGTGAGTGTCCTCTTGTGAGTAGTGGTTTTATTTAGACATTGGTTAATTGGATATGTTGCATGATATAGTGTCCCTTGAGCAAGAATCGGTTCTATCGAGTCCTTACATAGAGGTACATAAGGGTAACACATTAGATGGTTATATTTTTTTGTAATTTCCTTGGATATGTAAGGAATTGGTGGAATCTATGTACTATATGATTATCACAAGTTATGATATTTCTAATTTAGATGTATTTATATCTGAGAACATGAATTTTATGTTCCTTATGTCTCAAATGTTAGGATCATTTAGATTCATGACCGTGGTGATTTTTTTAACTTTCAATAAGTAGTGGTAACTAATGTAAATACTTTGGGTTATAAAAATGATATTTGGGATAAATACTATTTGTTTGAATAGTGGTGTCAGGTTCATGGTGAAAAACATAATTTATGAATGCACCTAGAATTCATCTTATTATATAAGGTTTCTTACCATGAGAATTGTATGATATATGGTTGGTAATGTGATCCTATCAATGGAAACTATTGAATCATTGGATAGAAATTCATATTTTGTGAATTTTTCACACTAGAGTGTGTAGTCATTAATCCTCTATAAGAATCTATGGTGAAATAGTGAGAATATGTAGTTTTATAGTTAAATTGAGACGGTTTTCATGATACTTATTTGACTTGGATCAGTAAAATTGTCCATATCCATATCTATTTAAAATAATTTAAGGTTTAGTGATGCTTGAAGATCACACTGGTGGTGGTTACATGATGAATAATGGGTTCACAACTACATGAGATAGGTTCTTTGAACAATTGTGGGATTTAACAGTGTGGTAAATCTTTTGATGAGATGACTGGGAATTATTTGATGTTGTAGGATGATAAATTAGAGAATTTTTAGGGTTTAGAGGTCCCAGTTGTATGGTGTGTTTTCCCTGAATTGTTCAAGATGTTGTGTCACAAATTACATGATAATGAACCTGATACGGGTGTTAGTATTTAATTTATAGGTGATTCTCTAGAGAAGCATGATGCATTCCTTAATGGTGAAACCTATTAATATTCTAATATATGAGTGATATAAAGTAAACTAGATTATAGGGATTCCAACATAAGAAATTAGGGGTAATGACCCATGCAGTGACAGGGATATTAGTAGACATTTGTAATGATGTTCTCATGATATAGTGGAAGTGGATTTATGTTTGGAGTAGTTATCGGTTATAGATGAGTGGAACCTATATGATGAATTTGTTCTGTGATAGAATACATATAATCAACTAATTTTGGGTTTTTGATCTAGTGGAGTGATTTTTAGAATACTTATATGGTTGGGAGAAACATGTTAGTGTGGCATATAACCCTCGTGCTGGAAGGGTTGTTGGTTAATGGGATTGGTATTTAGAAATCATGATAGCCCTAGATACCAACGCATGTATGCTTTCGATGTAATCCTAATACATCTGAGAATTTTATAGTATGTTTCCAATGTCATGCTAGTAATATTATAAATAATAACATCATACCTTGATTATGTTTTAGTTATTCATGCATGTTTTTTATAGTAGCATCCTTACTCTTGTGTCAAAGCAAGATGATTAGTGTCTCTAGTTGGTGAATTATCCATGGAATATCATAAAAAGGTTGGGGTTAGACCATAGTTTATCTCAAAAATGAACATGATAAGTCCACAGTGATCATGGAATTTTTCCCTAATAATTTAAAGGTGTGGTGGTGATAAAAGATGAGTTTCCTTGACAAGGATTGTAAAGAGAATGCACAGATGAATTTTTTGTCATGTGATTCAATATAGTGGGTGTATAAATATGTCAGGCTTGTTGAATTATATATGGAGGGTCTTTCTAGGTTGGGATGAAAATTTTTAGAAAGGACCAGTGTGTTTCTGTTATTTTTGGATGTTGTAGGAACAACTATTTTGGTTCTAAATAATGGAATTTAGATTCTCTACCACTATTGACATATAGTCTCACACATTTTGAGATATGGTGGGTTAGAAAATTATAAAGATCTTGTTGTTGGATCATTGAGAATTGGCTTAATTAGGTGAATTCCAGTGATTATATTCACTGATGATAAAAATCCTCCTTATATGTTATTTCATATGGTGGGGAGCACCATTGGATGAGTGAGCATTAAAGACAAAATATATTGGTGTGTCAGGTGGACTGGCTCAGTAGGCCATATGTCAGATTCATGGAAATAGATAATGAAAATGGATAAAGATTTAATAGGATTATCATTTGATCTTAAGAGTTGTATTTAATGGTTTTCAGTCATTTGGTAATGGGGTATGGCCATTGAATAGGAATAAATGGATGGGATATGTGAAGAGGTATGATTGGGAAAACACCAAGAATTCTTTGGGATCAATAGTGGTATGATAGGTAGTTTTTAATTCTCATATCTATGTGTGAACTTATAATTTTAAGAAGAATATTGTCCTTTTAATTTTTTATGTGTCCTATTTTTTATTGGGGATTTGTATTATGTTTATCAAAGGTTGGAAAACAGAATTATTAAGTTTTAGACTTGGTATGGAGCTCAAATTGTGGTTAGAGGAGTGAAAGAAGTATTCCATGGGTCTTGAACATAAATTAAAGGCTTATTTCTAATATTATAACACAATTTTTTTTTGGAATTATAGTGCCAATAGCTCATAAGGGGACAAAGTTATAACCCTTGGTTCATCTAAGGGCCATCAACCATTGAGTGTCTAGGGGTCAGCAGACATGTTACTAACCAGAATGTTGGTAGAGTTCAATATCTAGTAGGTGGCCTCAAGGGGGACTTTTAATTGTGATTAAGCTTTATAATTTCACAAAGGTATCCTCCACTTATCTTTATTTATGATTTTAGACCCTTGGGTTTCCAGTTACACCCCCATACATACCATTTGTCCCTCTATTTATCCACGTTGGAAATCCATTGGTTTTTTTATGATTCAGACACTTTCATATATGATGAGGAGTTAGAAGTAATTATACACAACCTCTTTATTCTATTTATCATTTGTTTCATAATAAAGTGTCATATCTCTAGGTTTATATAATATTTTTAATTACCCTCAAATATTTATGATTCTTAATTTTCATCAAATTATTAAAGAACTAATGGGTGATATTGAATATTTATTCTCTCCTAAGAATGCGGTTGATGGTCCGATAATTTTAACTATTGTATTACTTCAATTTTAGGACATCTATAGTAAAATATCACTGATTTTTCATGTTATGGACTAAGAATTAATTGGAGGCTTTATAATATAGTTTTCATGCTTAGTATATAACTTTTAGATATGTTTTACCATGTTCCACTTGATGTTGTTATACACTTAATACATGTTAAATTATTACAAATTTTTATTATTTTGTTAAATCAATGAATATGAAATGGAATTTTAAAAATCATTTGTTAATGTAAATGGAATAGATTTCTAAATCAGATCTTTAATAGGTAATGAGTTTGGTAATTAGTGACCTTGATTTTGGGATTTAAACATATAAAATAATTGAAAAATTATTTTTTAAATAGTAAATTATTTTTCTTGTATGATATTACTTAACTCACAGTTTCTTATGTTAATGGTAATTTTGTTTTGGAGCACATATTGTATAAAAATTCAATGAACAATAATAGTGTTTTATTGAAAATTATAGTAGATGGAAATGATTTTTAGTTATTAAATTTTGTTGTAAATTGGAATGGATGCCATGAGGCTCGTATAATAAATAATGATTTATTTTTTTTAAGGTTTAATGTTAATAAAAAAACCACATGGTTGTTGAACTTGTTTTTGAAACAAATAATGATGAAACATACACCTTGTAATTGTTTCATTATATAAAATGATCATATAAACATGCTCTATTTTATATATATTGGTATTGATGGATAACTTGGGGTAAAAATTTCCCTCATAGTCCCTTGAGATTTATGATTAACCTAGTGTCAACATGACCCCTGAGGGTTTTTCAGATTAATTGGTAACTTTGTGTGTAAAGGGACCCTATTATGTATTGGTATTTATTGTTAGTGTGTGGTGAAGATGATCACTAGGTGAAAACTGGAACCATGTATGTATATATTACCCCTAGTCGGGGGTGTCTAGGTTCCCATAGTCATCACGACATGATTTGAGACACCTTTAAACTAGATGAATTGTGTATGTACCATTTATGTGGTAAAATTGGACCAAGGATCAGTGTTTGATTATGGATTTACCTTTGAATATTTGAATGGTTATTTTAATTCCTTATCTTGGGAACTCATGCATGAATGTATATAATAGACATGTAATTTTAGGGACACCATTGGTGGTGGTCTATTAAGTGGTACTCGAACACTTCTTAGGAAACTATGGCCCTTGGGAATTTGGGTAGATTCTAATATTTTTCATAGGGATCGGTTTAGGGAAACAACCCATTAAATGTGTCTTTTCATGGCATGTTTTAGTGTAGTTTTTTGAAGGATATTAGTAGGAATCAAAATTTATTTGGAGATAGGATTTTTTTTTCATTGTTCCATTTATTTTATTTTACTATTATATATGATCAAATCATTGGGTATCCATTAACATGTATAGAATAATTGGCTTGGTAAAACATATTAAATTTTTGGCTATTTTTTAGTACTTTCCCAATTCATATATGATGATCATCTGGATTAGAATATGTGTTTTTATTATTACTTCCAATGTTTATAATCTTATTAGAGGATATAGACTCCTAAAAATATCTTATAGACCCTTTCCTACAGTTGATAGCCTCTTATATATAGGGACGAGTACAATCATTATTCATGGTTTTGTCTATCTTGGTATCAGTCAACGATCTAGGGCAGTGAGGATTATAATCAATATTATGTCTACATTGAATCATATTATAATATGAAGAAGTATTTTGAATGAAACATGAATTTAAATTTAAGAATATTATTTTGTGTAATAAAATGGATATTGAATTTACATATTCCCTTTGTAATGTAATCTTTTTCCAAATTCATTAAAAATATAAACCAAAAATATCATCAATATGATTGAATGTGAGAATCCTATTATAAATCATGTTGTTATGGGATATCTATAATATAAGAAATTTTATTTGGTATAAAAGGAATGTTTTATATAAATTTTGTAGATAGGATGATTAAAAATGATATTTAAATATTTTTAGATAACATCATGGGTTAACAAGTCTATGGGTGATCATAAGTTTTTTAGAAATAGATCCCCATTTTTATGGTTTATGTGATGTGAGTACTTTGGCAGACATTAATTTTTTTAACAATTTTTTAGATAAGTGTAATACTTATATTAAACTTTTCTTTTCTAATAAGTTTATTAGAGGAATAATTCTTTTATATTCTTTGGGCATAAATTAAAAATCATTTATAAAATTTAGGGTTAATATTAACTTTGATGTTAAAGTAATTATAGATCATTTGGTAAAAGGGTTATTACATTTTGGGAACATATGTTTTCTCATATCAATAACTGTGGGATTGAATAGTGATTTAGTGACTATGTTATTAATAAAATTTAAAAATACTGTTATATTGGGAATATTTTATGTTTATAAAAAATGAAACTATTTTTGGCTGAGATTAGATATTATTTGATGAATAAATGTTCAGTTATCTTTTGGAATCATATAAGATTTGACTATGACTTTATGAAGATTAATGTTATTTATGGGGAATATTATAATTTTTTGAGGTTATATAATAAATATAGATAAATATTTGTTATGTGACTTTATAAGTAATTAATATTGTTTGATGGTAAATGATAAATTATTATTTGAAGAATATGAGATAAATTCCATCTAATTTTTGGGTTTTCAACTTAGTCATGAATACTTTTGATGATTTTTTTGGTTAGTAATTTATGGAAATATTAATGTTTAACTTTGGGTGTTATTTTTTTGGATTTGGTGTTGAATTTGGTATTTATTTAAATAAAGGTATTTTAATATTGGATATTATCTTAGATTATTCTAACTATTTTGGGTTTTTATTGATGGACTAAAATATGAGAATAACTTTTCATCCATTTATAGATCTTTTTATCCTTTGCAATATAATTTTATCACTTCAATAATGAAAATTTCATTATATTTATTTATTTTGAATTGTACGATACAATATATAATTTAAAATTGATTAAAACACAACCAAATGATTACATTGTTATAATAAAATGGAAAAAAATCATGTACATATATTTTATCATTGTCTCTGTCATGGTATTAAAATAATCCCCCAACAATAGCAATGGGTTTTGAAATAAATGTTTTATCTTTTTACCTTCATTTTTGATGAATTGGTTGTATTTATTAACCCTTACTAATTCATTATTTTGAGTTCATTAACTTTATAATGATAATTTCTCTATCAATCTATATTATTCCTTGAATTTTATATCACTTCACTATGCATATATTTTAACATCTCGCCAATGTTTTCCTTATGTGAGAAATTTATTTTGTGTTATTCTAGGGGTCCATTTTATTTACGTTCTACTCTATTCAAAATTATTCTATCTTATCATTTTTTATGTGGGTTTTTATTAATCTGATATATATATACTTAAAGGATTTCCATTTCATGATATTATATTTCATTCTACTTCGTTGAATTTATTTTGAAAATGATTTAATACATTTTTTCCTCAGACACGAGATAAAATTGTATTGCTAAAATTACAATAGAGGGGTAGAATTGTACCCCCCATGATTTTAGATTGTAGTTTATTTAAATAAAAATATTATTAATATCATTCAGTATACACGACACTAGGATTAAAATAATGAAATTATTTTAGGTAAATATTATTATATAATTCTGATTGTTATAACATCACCATTAGTTTTTAGAGTATGAATAAAAATAACCATATTATGAAATATATATAGAATTATTTTCCTCAAAAAAATTAAAAATCATTAATAAATTGATTTTAAATTGGGTGAAAATTAAGGTAAAAAAACTTTTATAGTAAAATATATATTTTACAAGAAATGGTTTTTATAAACGACATACATTTTTACTATTAATAAATTAAACTAATCACTATTTATAAATAATCCTAATTAAATTAGTATAATATATATCTATTAAAATGATCTAAAATTATTTTTATTATTGTTATTATAAAGTATTAGAATAATGTCATTTCATGGTTCAAAAGTACATTTTCTACAAAAATGGTCTTTATTATTTTTCATCACGAATATTATAATTTATTTATTCCACTTTTATAAATTTTATTTGAAAAATTTGACATTATTTTTCAAATTATAACATAATAATAAAAAATAGGATTATTTTTGGTGATTTTTTTAAAATATTTATTTTTAAGAGAATAGGGGAAAATACCGATTTTTTGTTTAAGGTCATTTTCGGGCTTTAAAAAAATTTCTAAAAACTATTTATCATTGCGTTTTAGTCATTTATGATATAATTAATTTCATAAACTTCAATAAATGTAATATTAAAAAATTCATTTGATATTTGGAATCATTAGATTAATATTTGGTAAATAGGTCCCTTTAATTTTCTGGCATTATAAATAGTAAGCATGGTAATGATTTTCACCTTTGTAAGGAAAAATAGGTTAAACTAAGATAGAACACTAGGTTATTACATTAAAGTTACTCTAAAAGATACCTTTATCATATTTTATGTGTTTTTTTATAGTATAGGAATCATTAATGAGTTAAATAATTAATTTTTGAAAAAATAATTTATATTTGAGATTCCTTGTGGAACTTTTATGAGCATAAATTATATTTTATAAAAAATAAAAACTATTTTGATTATTTTTATTTAATGGTTTGGTTGTAAGGTACAATTCAGTTTTATCTTGATCCAAATATGTAAAAAATTAATTTTTTATTATTTAACTAAAAAAATCCATTAGAATAAACCTCTTACTTTATTTAAATGTGGAATGACTTTTACACCTAAAATAGGTATTTTCTAAAAACTATTTTCATCCATTTTTAATACTAATATTAAAATTAATTTATAAGAGATATATATTATGAATATAATAAAATTTATTAAAACTTTATAATCATCATTTATAATTTTTTATAAGTCCCTTTTATTATTGGGGATATAATTATGTATTAATGGTTAAAAAAGTTATCTTTTCATGGTTTAGGTTAAATTTGGTTTTAGGGGTTTAACATAGATATAACGCATAAAATTTCTCCATAACTTATTTAAAATTTATTTTTTAGATTTTGTTTCAACCCTATAACATAATATCTATATATTTTATATTCTATGTTTACACTTGACTATGAAGAATACCCTATATTAATTTAATGCATTGAATAATTACCAGAGTTCCCCTAACCTCACTTATAAAATGGCACCAATTATCCATTATTCATTACACCATTATTGAACTATATTTTTTACAATCCCTAAATAAGTACCTTACGAACATTCCTCCATAATACCTAGATGCTTTACTGTCATCCAAATCCCACCTATAAGGAATAAAGAGTAATCCAAATGTGTTTTTCCAAAGAAGTGGTAAACACTTAATCCAGATTTTTATTTTTATTTCATTATCTTCCTCCTTAAATTATTATTAAAACATAATGATTTAGTATAATAAGTATTTAAAATATAATTAAATGGTATTATAATTATGTTACATCCCTTATTGATCTTCATTTTTCATCATATGGGGAGCAAAAAAAGCGTTCGTGGGTATGTGTGGACTACAACCTCCAGGAAGTGATGTTTTTAATATAACATAAATTCCTATCATGGAATTTTATAATGATAGATTTAATAAATATATCTATATATATGATATTATTAACTTAAAAATAATGTTATATAAATATTATATCATCAATTTTCTTACCTTTTAATCTATTTAAATTTAATAGCATCGTTCGGGCATATGTGTGGATTACCACATCCATGAAGAGATGTGAATCTTTTTTCCTTACATCCTTACATATATAGTTTTAAAAGTGTATTTAATGTATATATATAATAATTATTTACTTATTAATATTTTTTAGATGATATAAAAATTAAATGATTGACCACAGTCAACCTACCAAAGATAATTGGGGATTATAAATGAAATGTCTACAAAATTATTGACATGAACTTAATAGATTTAGTAACTTTATAATAGATAGTAATAAATTTAATAAATAATTTTATCATAAGGGAATAAATAAAGGATCTTACAAGATTAAATAATTAATATAAGTTCATTACATAGTTCATAAAGAACATACATGTCATATGTGGAGATGTGGTAAGGGACTTCTCATCCCAATTTACATTCATTGAGACTTATTCCATTTTCACAACATGTTTTATTATTTATAGTGTATTAAAGAACATAAGAATACTATTATAAATATATACTATACCCACTATTTAGAGATATTTGTTTATGTTATAACTATGGTTTTATGAACCATGGATGATATAGTTGTATGTATATAGCTATGCCCATGATTTCTATAGAAACCATTGGTATAACCTATGATAATTTATCATACCCACAGTTTTTATTAATTTGTGGGAATATATATATACCCATAGTTAGTAGAACCATTGGAATAGATTTTCCCATCATAAAACATATACCCACAGTTCCTTGAACTGTGGGTATAGCCTGGTGTCCCCATTTGGCAGCAATAGCCCTACTAGACCATCCTAAACTGGCAAATAAAATAGAAACCACATAAAAATCAATACAATATATATATTATATATTTAGTATTCATCCAACTACATGAAATAATTTTCAAAAAAATTATAATACTACAAAAGATAAATACATCCATATAACAAATCAATTCTCATTATTAAAGAACACCCCCTTGTCTCTTTACTACTTTGTTAAAAATGAAGGGGATCAATATCTACCTCATCCCCAGTATCCTCATCCTTATCATTATCAACAACATCCTCATCAGAGACAATTTTATATATATAACTGAAAACAAAAACAACAACATCATCATCATCATTATCAACACCACCGCCATTATCTCAACTACCACTAGGACCCTCATTGACATCAATTAGGGTATCATTTAAATAGAACATTATGCCATATATGAATTAATATTAATATCAAAATATAATGTAATTGATTTATTATAACTCATATAGCTTTCAAGAAGTATTTATTGATCATTTTACTTCCCTTACGGTGTTATAAAGCTATTTTTCCTCATATGATTCTGTATGAGCACTTCACAGCTTGGTGGTCTGAGAGGTTTGAGATGAACCCGATGAGGACCACTATCTAGTGGGGACAATGTTTTTACTAGGTTTACATTGTACTCTCCTCTGATTATCATCACCTAATACCTAACTCAAATAATCATTTATATCAATTTTTTCATCTTTTTTATCATCGAGGGCCTTTAGGGAATCCTGAATAAAATATAAAATAGATATTTAATTATCAATTATATATAAATATTTTATATATAAATAAAAACATATAATATTTTGTTTTGTTTGTTTATTTACTATACCACCGTCATTTTTCTTATTACTCAATAAAAATTACTTTTCTTGGGGAACATGACATATGATACCTAATAATGCTTTCTGAAAATGTCATTGATTAGAAAAAGGCTACAATATTGAATAATATGAATGTGATAATACATGAATGAATTAAATTTGTATCTTTTGATGAAATACAAAACAATGAAGATGAAACTAAATATAAATTTAATTATAAATTCAATACTTGTGACATAAAATAAACTATAAATCCAAATTATCATGATAAACATCGGTATGATATGGGTTCCTCTTGTATGTTCATTTTAGTCCAATTCAATTTGTGTTTTGTTACTCATTTATTCGTTAAACTTGGTAATTTTGATCATTATCTAATTTGGTTTATTTTTAGGTTAGGTTGTTGGGTAAATTAGTAAATTAGCCAATTGTTCCTTTGTCCAATTAATCCATTTAGTCCAATTAGGCTATTTAGGCAATTTAGTTCAATTATCCCAATTTGGCCAATTAGTACAATTTGGCTAGTTAGGCCAATAATGGTAATTAGAACAACTATAACAATTTGTCCGATTATATCATTTAGGCCAATTATGCCAATTAAACCATATAATACAATTATTCCATTTGTGCTAATTTGGAAATTTTGTCCATTTAATATATTTAGGATAATTAATCCATTTAGGCCATTTAGGCCATTTTGACCAATTAGTCCATTTATAATATTTAATCCAATTAGGTCATTTGATCTATTTTTTCCAATTTAATCCAAATAGGCCAAGTAGGGCATGTAGGCCATTTATTTATACAATTTAGGCCAATTTGGAAAATTTATTCCAATTAAGAAATTTAGTCCAATTGTCCATTATTCATTTAGTCTAATTAGCCATTAGAACAATTGGCAATTAGGACAATAAGTTATTAGGACAATCGGCCATTAGGACAATCATCCATTAGGAAAATCATCCATTTAGACAATTGGAACTTAGTCCATTATTCCATTAGGCCAATTATCCATTAGTCTATTAGGCCGCTAAGAAATTAGGCCAATTTCCCTATTAGGCCATTATTTCATTATGTTAATTGGTAAATAAGCAGTTAGAATAATTTTCCAGTATGCCAATTATTCCATTGGGATATTAGGACAATAGTCCTTTAGTCCATTATTCCATTAGTCCAATTGTCCAATAAGTTATTATCCCATTAGGCTGTTAAGACGTTATGCTAATGGGCCATTATCCAATTGGCCATTTGGCCATTGGGCCATTTGGATAATTGGAAATTTTCCATTAATCCATTATGTTGTTTTTCCATTAGGGCATTGGGAAAATTTACTAATTAGTCATTATGCCATTAGAGAAATTGGTCATTATTACATTAGGCCAGTTGGCCTATTGGGAAATTTAAAAATATTATATTAGGACTTTAATAAAATAATGATTTAGTCTATTAGGCCAATTTTTCATTAAACTAAGTGTTCATTATAACATTTGGCCAGTTTTCCAACTAGCCATTATGCCAATTGGAAAAATATACATTGGGACATTAGGCCAATTGAAAATTGCATAGTGAGGACAATTGGCCATTATGTAGTTAGGACAATTGACTGTTGGACCATTAGGCCATTAGGACATTATGCTAATTGACCAATTAGACATAATGAAATTAGGCCAATTGGACATTAGGACATTAAGCTAATAGGAAATTATTCTGTCAGTCTAATTTTCCATTATATCATTAGGCCATTAGGGTGAATATCCATTATGGAATTAGTCCATTAGTCCATTAGGCCAACTAGTCAATTAGACATTATGAAATTAGTTTAATTGGCCATTACGTGAATTGGACATTATTCCATTAGGTCATTAGGTGAATTGGACATTAATCCATTATGAAAATTGGACATTAAGTCAATTGGACAATTATTCCATTATCTCAATTGTTCATTAGTCCATTAAGATATTAGGCCAATTGGAAATTAGGTGATTAGGAAAATTTTCCATCATTAGATTTAGCCAATTGGCCATTACACCATTAGGCCATTACACCATTAGGATAATTAGTCCATTAGGGAATTATGCCAGTGGTCTAGAATTTAAATTAGGCTATTAGGCCAATTTTCCATTAGTTCATCGGTCCAATTAGAAGTTAGGATATTATGCCATTATGAAAATTGGCTGACATGCCCCATTATGCTAATTGTCTAACTGGACATTAGTCTAATTGGCCATTATTCTATCAGGCCATTAGACCATTATGCCAATTGTTCACTATCTCAATTAGGCCAATTTGTTATTATGACATTATGTCAATTGGCCAATAATCTTTAAGGACATTATTCCAATTGTTTGTAATTTCATTTGGCCATTAGGACATTATTTCAATTAAGACATTATGTCATTACACCATTAGGCCAATTAGGACATTATGCCATTAGTCCATTAGGCCATTACTCTATTTGGCCAATTTCTAGTTAGGCCATTACACCAATTTTTCATGAAGACATTAAGCCAATTGACCTATTGTCCATTAGTTGATTAGGCCACATGGAAATTAGTCCAATTGTCCATTAACCCATTAGGATAATTAGAAGTTAGTCCATTAGTCCAATTTTACAATTGGCCATTAGTCCATTTGAGTTGATTATTTCTAGTCATATGTTAAATGAATATCTATATTTTATGTTAATTAAAACAAGGTTCATAACATTGATTTTAACTATGTACGAAACTATTGGTTATGAAAAGACTATCTCTTTATCAAAGAAAATGATCTATGAAATCCACATATAATTTTTTATGATCCCTACATAAAATTATAATAAAATTTTAAGGTATATGTGAAATAAAATTGTATGAGATAACATATAACTATTAAAACTACTTACTTTAGAGAGTAATGAAACAAAAAACAATTAAACAAGATTGTGCAATATATCATATCCCACTCTTCAAAGATCAATGTAACCAATGAATATGACCTAGTAATTACTCTTATTTGTTGAAGATATGGGAATGAGGGATAAATTTCACCATACTACTAATCTTCATTTCTCATTGGTCGGTTATTTATTATTATCACATAATAAAAATTCATTGAATAAAAGTCTATAAATTATTGATCTAGATAACCTCTCCCAATAGATCCTTTAGGATGATTATTGTTTTGGACTTAATATTTCATTATGAATATATTTATTTAGGTAGGAAACATCCAAAAATAAATAAACAGGTCCCCCCAAGAAGTGTTTCTATTGGAATAGGAATTCTTTAATGCATTATGGAGGTGAAAATTCATGGTGGAACTTTTTTCAAATTCACACAAAATTAATGGATCATCTGGCTGTATTTTTATCAAGAATAATTAAATAACATTTTAGCACAAAAGGTCTCTAAAAAATGTCACAAGTGAATCAATATCACAATTATATTATTGGATAGAAAATTTTATATTTCTATTGGAATAAATTCATGAATATTTATGTGATAATCATGAGTTTTTAGGGATTTCAATTTCAAATACCTTCTGTTCAATCATTTAGATATGTTAATAGAATAGCTATCAGGATCATTAATATTCTCCAATACTTAAATTAACTATTTTTTCTCTAAAAGTTTTCTCACATAATAAGCATAAAGAAAATTCCATTTGTTTTCACGGATACACATAAGATGCAGTTCTGGTCAAATACCCCAATTCAATAAGTCTCGGAAAGAACTCAAGTCATCTTTGGTATTATTATTGATATTTAAAAGAATTGAAAAAATATTTTACATAAATTATTCTAAACGTTCATAACATCAAAACAATTATGTGAAAAATTAGAAGACTAATATGTCAACCAAAAAAAGATACTGCACTTTTTTCAACTGTATGTGGCTTCAATGTCAACATTATTCCTCTTTTGAGATTTAATCTAACCATTACATAATAAAAAACTAAAATATTTCAATTTATTATGAATTTAAGTTCTTTAGATATATTGAGGTGGTTTATCAATGTCAATAGTATTATTAAATATCTAACAAATCTTCCAATAATGATAATCTATTGGAAAAAAATTTTGATGCCCCATGAAATGGAAACAACGATGATATATAGGATTTATCAATAATTTATTATTAAAAAAATTAGGACATGATATTTTCCCCATAATTCACCATCCAAACCCCATTACGTAAGAAGAGAAGTAATTTATATTCCACATAAGGTAATAATGGATCTAAAATTTAGTTTTTGAAGAAGCATCGAATGTGCGCACACCCATATCTCAAATCTATTTCCACTCTCTTATTAATTGATGAAAGTAGAAATGTATATCATTAGTTGGATCATAAGGTGTAGATATTAGTATAATAAAGAAATTAAAAGTTTTTTTAATACACATATATGATGTAAGATTATAAAATTTAACAGAAACTGGCCACATGTTATAAGCTTTAAGCATCTGACAAACAAATTAAAACCATTTGGGGATAGACCCAGCATAACATATAACACCTCATATTCAAAATCTGGATGTTTTGAATCAAATCACCATTATGATATTCTATATTTAGGATGAAAAAAATCATCATTACCTTTCATTATCTCAGCATCGTGCCATTGAATATTGGAAAATATTTCTATAGAGATGAATAGATTTTGAAGCCTCCAAATCAATAGAAAGTGCAACATGAGTTTATGTGGAACAAAATATGGTGTCATATAAAGATATAAATTCCATAAAGATGTACTATATTATTTATAAACATTAATTTCATTTGTTTCCTCCCAAAATAAAAACAAATCATTTAGACTAGATTTCATTTTATTAGTAGAAAATTTGAGCTTCTTAATTAACATGCATGATTTATAATGATTTGAGGGAATATCTACAATATCAATACTAAAGTACATAAAAATAAACTAATATAATAAATGGTGGTATTAGAAATTATAGATATTTTTTTATGATAAAACCATATTTAAAATCTCAATTTCATCATTTTAGTACATTCTGAATATACATGAGTTTTGGCATCATCCATTAATTTTTTCACTCTATCAACATCATCATATTTAGTATTTTCCTCATGTTTATTGATATTATTTATTTATTTCACTTTAATACTATCTCTACCATGATGATTCAAAAATGTAAACTAATTAAATATCAAATTCTCCATACCAATTTTTTTTCAGTTCATAAACAGTAGATTGTTTTCTCAAAACTCCATTTTGATGCAAAACATAATAGTTTTTGTAAAATATAGATTTATTTATATAGTAGCTAAATTATTCCTTTCTTGACCATTGTATTTAAACACAATTATAACATTGAAAGTATATATTACATTTAAATGAATCATTTTGAAATGAAAAATCTAAAAAAAATCAAAATTATTTTGATACTTGGTTGAATTCTGATCGATATGATACATCTAACTTCTACTAATTCTATTATAGGAAAATAAAATAAGTTCCAATAAACTATGTAAACAATAATTTCAATGATATAAAAATTCAATGTCAAATTAAAAGTATAGTGTAAAGTAAATTAAATAACACTAATAAAAAATTAAATACAATGCATGATGAATGTGAAAATTGTAGAATACTACTATCTATCCAAAAATAAAAAGTAAAATCATAAACAAAAAACAAGGTAGACAAAGGGAAAAACAATCATAGTGCATGTATTGGAATAAATAACAACTAATAAATACTATCATAAAATTATGTTTTTCCTACCCATATAGGCCTTCTCATTTGAAAGCATAATAGAGAATAAAATTTAGTCCTGAAAGGATTTTATTTGAGGGTAACATTACTTATATTATTCAAACATAAGGAAAATATATTTTACATTATGTTCTATTTAAATTTAAAAATTATTTAATTTGGAGAAGATCCATCAATACAATATAATTAATATATTTCATCCCACTTAATGAAACCCATCCATTACTTTACCATTGTTGAAACCTCTTAATTGAGGTAATGTATTGATATATGGTTATTTATTCATTTAACATGTAGTGTAAATAAATGGATAACTACTCCATATATGATAAATTAACTAAGGAATCATTCTTAACAATGAACTAAGTTATATAAAGTATTTAATCAAAATATATGAAACTAAGGTACATACCATTAATGTTATCCTAAAGAACAAAATTCTTATATAAAACTTTATTAATGGATATTGTATTATAAAAATGAATATAATACAATAGGATTTACATTATAACATATATAATTATTTCATCACATTTACAGAATGATTATTCAAATATTTTTAGAAAATTAAGGTTTTAAAATTCTTAAACATTATAATTCTAAATATTTAATTATTAGAAATACTCTTTTGTCATTAATTCATATCTAAATGATAAAAATTAATTCTATAAAACATGCTCAAAAGGTAATATAAGTAAAATAATTACTTCCTAAAGTACTAAATTTCAAATATAAATCAATATTCTGTATTTACATATATCAGTATAATTATGTACATCATTGTGAATAATTTATTTTTGGGTTAAAATAATATAATAAACAATTTAACCATGGTTCATGATATAACAAATGGATTTTCAATAATTATATACCATATCTATAGGATAATAAAAAACAATATTATCCCTCATAGTTCACTTAAATATTATTCACAACACAAAAAATATGTAAATCCCTATAATATTAAAACAATAAATCTCAATTTTAAGTTAAATTAATAAGATTCCCTATGATGTTTTTCAAAATAAATTAAATTTTATTAAAACAATTTATTTTTTCAATAATAGACTATAATTTATCTCAATTAGACTATAAATTTTGATACACAGTGATATAAGTGATTCTAACATGCTTCAGTAAAATCACATTCAATGATAAAAATGAAAATATCATCCACCATAAGAGGAAATGGATTCAAAACTCATTAATCTGATATTGAAGAAGATAGAAATCAAAAAAAATCCTCAAATTAGGAGAGAATGATTTAGTAGAAAACCAATTTATCCCTAGGGTGAGGGGAGAAGAATGAAGAGGAGGGAAGGAAATCTTACCTCCCAAATATCTCAACCAAAAATGTCATAAATAGAGGTAGAACACTTGTCTGATTGGTGAAATGTAACCTATGGAGACGAGGGGGGACACTAATGCTCATATGTGGGGAGATTATTAGGGAATATAATGATGAGGGGAGGGAAAATCAAGATAAATATGGTTATTTAATGTGTTATACACATTTGTTTTCAAAAAAAATGGTATATCTCGACCTATACCAATGGTTTTTTTCATACCGTATTTTGGTAGAATATATATACCCACGGTTTCTCTAAACTGTGGGTATAGATCCATTAGGATATAACCAATTTTTAGTAGTGGTATGTATTTTATATTTAATTTATGAAAATTAATGTGTTTTATAAATCCATATTATGTTATCTTCTTCAACATCCCTTTGTATCAAAATTAGAGATAGTCATATGGATTTTTTCTTGATAACTTTATTTAAAAATATTCCCATTAATTTTTTATTACATGTCCATGAACATTAAAATGATTAAATAATTTTCTTATTTATAGTAGATGGTACTTTAATTTCACGTTGAATAATGTTTTTCTTGTTGATAATGGTTTAAGATATAATTCTTTGAATGTTTTTTATATGAGTTACATTTAACACTTTTTACAAAATTGAAAATGAATTTTTTTTACTTAATCATAATGAATTTATTTTCCCACCATTAGGTGTATTATTTGTTATAAACCATAACATAAAATATTTCATGTTTTTTCAAATTTAATTCAATTCATATTTTAATGATAATTTTCATATTATTTGGCTTACAAAAGAAAAGGTAGTGATTTTTTTGTGTTCAAATATGTTTTTCAAGGGGTTTTTAATGAACAAAATGAAATTGTACAAAGTTTTTGTTCATGATATTGTACTTTATAATTATATATTACAATTATGGGAGATACTAATATATATTATGATAATGTATGATCTCGATATAGATCTCTAATGAATTGGGAAATAATTTAATAACCGGAGGTGAAAATGAGGGAGATAACATAGATGGTAACTCCTATATAATTAATATGGATTCAGTTATTTCTTACATGATTTTAATATGGGTGAAAATGTGTTGTGATTATGATTCTATAAGATACCAATTTTACTATTTATAATGGTTTTATGGAAATCATTTGATCTCATAAGGTATGGAAAGATTATAACCTTTAAAGGTGAAAGGTTTTTATTTCAACAAAATGTTTTCATTATTCTTTAATGATTTTCCAATGTTTGATAATGGGATCTGAGGGTTTTCACTATGAAAATTTGGATTTTATCACATGGATATGTTTTATTTATATGCATAAAGATTTATTGTGAAAAAGGAAGATATTATCATGGGTTTTCATGTTATTCATGAAAATAATGGGTTTCCTTTATTTGTACATCCCTTGCTAAGATTGTTTAGATCATCCCATGTTTTAAAAATGGTTCTCAAATGATCTAAATAAGTTTAAAAAATAAAAAAGGTAAATATTATTTCTATGGTTACTCATAATAAAATAACATCTCATATTTTAAAGGAAACTGGAGTTTAAATTTCATAATCATCTTTTGAAGAATATAATAGACCCTATGTTTCATTTTCATTATGTATTTTAATTTTTTCCAAATTCTCCAAAAAATCCTAAAATATCCTAAAAAAAATAAATTTTAACCTTTTTTATAAATCTTTATATTAGGATTAATTTATATTAAAAGTAATTATACAGAAATAAAATAATTTTATTATAATAAATTACATTATTTGAAACAAATTAAATAAAAAAGTGAAAATTTTGTGGGATAAATAAAGACATATGTATATGGGGTTTTCTCATGTTTAATTTGTTGATTTTGATGATAAATTTTCATCATTTTACAGACTAGAAACTATTATGATAATTATTATTATTTCATCATAAAGGTTACACAAGATTTTACAAATGGATATCAATTATTCTTTCATCATTGACGATGAATAGGAGAAGGTTTTTATCGGAGAATCATATTTATTATTTATTAATAATGATGAAAATTATTTTTATCGTTTAAATAAGGTTATATATGGGTTGAAATAAGCTCTAAAATAATGATTCTATATATTATATACTAGTTTGGAGATGATGTACTTGAGAAAAGGAATACATGACAACAATATCTACATTAAAGATAACATCATGGTATCACTCATGCTCATGGTTTATTTAAATTAATTTTTTTACTTGAAATGAATAATGTTATTTTGAATTATTTTATATAGAGACATAAATATAATTTTAACTTTCCACTTTTGGTGAGATTAGATAAAATTTGGAATAAAAATATTTTCATGTGTAAAATCACATTTAACTTTCTCAAGAGAATAATACTTGGAAACATATATATAATTATGTTAAAGAGATATCAAAACCATTTTCTAAACATATACCAATGGGAAACTAACTAGAAAATGAATTTAAAAGAAATTTATTTCACTAAAAATAATTCTATAAGATTATTGTTTGTTTTTATAAATGAAATTTTTTTGACAAGATATTTACTATATTATAAAACTTTTTAAAAAATATTATAGTTTAAAAAATTGTCCCATATTTCGTTTTAGAAATGAATTTTTAGGAACCTAAATGTCAAAAAAATTACTTTTTAATTTTGATTGTAAATTATGTCTTGATATATTTTTCTAATCATATGCATATTGGTCATGAAATATTGATGAAATTATATATTTATCAAGAATAGGTTTGTTTTTGAGGTAGAAGAGTGTAAATTAGAAAAGAATAATATAGAATCTATAAACATGAGTACGTATAAAGAATAAATGTCTCTATGACTCAAGGAACTAACCAATTGATGTGGTTGATAACTCAATTTAAAGTCAACATGGTGGAATTGATGCTTCTACTACTTATTGGAGGTGATAATCAGAGTGATATTAATTTATTAAGGAATCCTCTAAGAATAAAAGGTAATTAACATTGTTATTTGATATCTCATTATAAAGTAACATGGAGAGAGAAATATATTTAAACAATAATTTGTTTACATCCTTTAATAATGTAGTATATGACTTCTTAAATTCCCTAATTAAGGAGACATTTCAAAAATTGAGGTTTTATGAGGGTGTTCAACCTCATTAATCTCAAGATAAGGTATGTTTTTTTAAAAAAAACTCCCAACCTTCCCTTTAGATATTATTTTAAAATAGAAAGAAAAATATAACCAAAATATTTTCATTTTTAATACCTTAAATTATTCACAAAGGTAGAGGAAAACTATATAGATTTAATATCTAAACGTATATGATTCTCACAATTAAGGGAATAAAATATTTATAATGAGTAATTAGAAGGAGAATATTGATAATTTATCATACAATGTCTACTTTTGAACCATTTTTTAAATGTTATAATATTTTTCAACATTATAATATTTTTGTGAGACTGAATGTTTGAATTTTTTTCTCATTGGTTTGATTATTGTTTTAGTATAGTATATAATGATATTATTCAAATTAATAACACATGTTTTATCAACTGATAAGTAGGGTTGATATATATTTTTTCTCAAGGGTTCTAAAGTGAAATTTAAATCCATTAAGAATTTAATGTAAATTAATATTTTTTATGGAAAACATGATATTGTAGTTCACTTTTTTTATTTCCCATATGAACTTCACTAACGTAGGGTTAGAAATATTTCAATATGATTCATTTCTATAAAAAAATGAGTTTGAATGTGATTATTGTTCAATGGTTCATAAAAAATCCAAAGGATGATATTATTGATATTGAAAGATATTATGACCCTGATAAGAGTATTGAATATTGATTTTTATGTAACTATGATTTTTTATTGAAGATAAAATCCTCTAGAATAAAGTTTTATCAAGGAAAGAATAATTTGAGTAGTTTTTTGATATATTGAAAGTTGATTTGTAATTGTGTTATTTATTGATTTCAATATAAAAATAACATTTAAACTCACATTAAATAAATATAATTAAGTGTGTTGAAGGTTCCTGGTATGTTTGAAGTTGTTTAAGGTTTATATTTTGATGTTTGAATAAGTTCTAGAAGTATTTATATGGTAATATGGATGTGTTTGGGGATTGAAATGAATATTTATGAAAGATAAACAATATAAATTTCATAATTTTATTGTTGAAGAATTCATAATGTTTTGGTGGATACATCCTACGGTTTTTTGTAATTCTTGAGTTTTTTAAATTCATAATTTTTATGGAAATAGAAAATCATATGGTTAATAAGTTAAGATCATATTCATCATGTAGATGGAACTTTATTATATTGGATCTGTGTTTCTAGGTTCATGAAATGAACTCATAATTTTCATATTTAATTTATCAAGTTCAAAGTGTTTGTATGATTTGAAATCATTATAAATTTCATAATATCATAAAGTTCATAGATTTTTAAGGCTCATGATATGTATGTATGGTTCTATCTAATGTAATAATATTTTTCTATAGTTATATGTAAGGTTTTCTTTATAATTTTCAATTTCATAATTTTCAACCCATTATGAGATTTTTTAAAAATGAGTTCTAAATTATGGAATTGAATGATAAAATATATTCTTATCAATAATCTTGATTTAAATCGGATAATGCTTAGTTAACTAATAAACATTAAAATAAACATAACAATAATATCTTTATGTTCAATATAGTTTTGGATAACTTCATGTCATGAAGAGGATTGAAATGTCCTATTTTTCCATGTTATCATGGACAACTGGTGGTAGAACAAAAACAATTATATGTAGATCTTTTGGTGTTTTATTTTGAAGAGAATATTATGCCCAATTCTATGAAATATTTCAAAGAGGAGATCATGGTGGAATATTTGAGGAAATTTCAAATTAAAATATTTAAAACTATATATTACAATAAAGATATAGAAAAACTCATGAATAGTTTATATAAGTTATAGATATGTCTGAATGTTATGTGAATTCACCTAAGTAATTTACAAAAATAATATTCATGAAATAGAGTTAATATAAAGTGTGAATAGATAAGAAAGGATAAATTTTAAATAGAAAATATTTATTGATATATTTATTTATTGAATAATATTTTTATCAAAGTAGGAAGAATGATTATGTTGGGAATAAGAAACATGATCACAATTATAGAATTGAATGTTAAAAAAGAAGAAATAGAGGATAAAGCTATATTGTTACAATATGATTGAATTAATATAGAGATTAAAGACTCTATTGTTGTTTCAAAACATAATTATATCATTATAATTAAGTAAATAGAATAAGAAATAGATATTATTATTGTAACATGAGTATAGGGATATCCCCCACCATTTTTAATAAAGAGGTTACTTCTAGTGTATTGTGTGCTCTTGGGTGATTATAGATCATGTTAAAGACTAGATACACATATTGGGTACTAATACATGAAAATATATTATGCCTTTTTTATTTGTTCATATATGACTGATAAAATTGGGAAGTCAGTCCCTCTAATAAGTGGTTATTTTTTCTCTTAGTGGGAAAAAATAAAAATAATTATAATCCCTTAATTCACCCCACCCATCTCAGTGAATTCACTAATCCCTCTTACGACTTTTTTAATATTGGTTTTAAATTTTCATAAATATTTTAACAAAATCATTTAATCTCTCATATATTATCTTTCTAACTCAGTAATTTTTTACCACCATCTTTTTTTTGTTTTACTTTATAATGATTAATTTTCAGGTTTTCATAATTTCTAAGTATAATTTTATTCACCTTCTAATTGTATTTATAATATTATATTTAAAAAATATTTCTTTAAAAATATTATCAAATTGTAATGGATATATCTTATTATTTTCTAAACTATTTTATATGATTTATATTATGTGTTTTCATATATTTCATTATCCTTTAATGTTTCACATGATTCACTAGTGATATGTTTTAATCAAAGAAACTAATTTCATTCTCTAAATAATTTATTTATTCAATGAGGAAATTTTCATGAAAATCACTTTGTTTTCATTATTATTGATTTAATTAATTATATATTAATTTGATCATGTTAATGTATAATATATATATATATATAAACATATATGTTTTATCCTTATATTATGGGTAGGTGAAATATAATCCTCCATGCATTGGGTAAACATTTACATCTCATGAAAGGATACATATTGGATTAGGGAGTGAACCTAATCCACAATTATTATTGGAATTAGGAGAAAAAAATAAACCTAGTATATGGGAATAGAGAGTAAATCCAATCCACTATATTTATGATAATAGTGAGTAAACCCATTACACTAGGTAAAAATTATTTTAGAATTGATCATTAATATATGAAATTATTTTCTATATATTTTATGTATGTTAAAAATATGAATGTTTTATTCTTATAGCATGTGATTATTTCCACATGATTCTACATTCCATTTTCATTTCATATGATATACATTATATATAATGCTTTTGGGTATCTTTATTTATAAACTGTTTTTTATGTTATTAAATGATGACCTATAATAATCACTTATGATTACATGTTCTTTCTAATTTGGTTATTCTCTAGTGTTTATCTGCTTTCAAATGTTTTTGATATTCTGTTTTATGACTCACTGAAATTTTCTAACCTTTCCAAGAATTTAACTCACTCATTTATTATGTTTATAAATTCCTTAGGAATAATTATATATAAATAGGTCAAGTAATAAATCACCTGTGGAGAATATATTTTGAGATATTAAACATTCATGGTACAATAAGTTGTTTATGTATATAATCTAAAAATAATGTTAGACTTTGGTTCCTGGGTCAATGATTTAATAATGAGATGAAATATAAAATTATATATTTTATTTAATATTAATTTTAATCAAAATAAGTGTTTCATGAATATATTTTTATAACCATATATGAGAGTGTAGTTATACAGGTCCTTTAATTGGTATATGAGTGGAGTTTAATTATTTTTTAAAGTTATATTTTGAAAACTAATATGATAATGCTTAACTAGGTATGGTATTAATATAAATTAGTATTAATAAATCCAATATTCTATTGGGTTAAACAAAAGAGTTATTGGTCTAAAAAAGTTTTCTAGGTTGAAATGAAAGATTCATTTAATAAGACATCATATGATTATTATTTTATGAAGGTATACATTTTTTATTCTCACTTACCCTTTTATTTTAGTTTATTTATATAAATAGAAGGATTATCACATTTTTTAACCCATAAGATAATGGTGACCACTATTTTTTAGTGGTTATTTCAATAAAATAACATTTCAATGACAATAAAAAATAAGGAAATTTCAATTTTTAATCCCTTGGAATGAAACATTTAATCCAAATTCATATCATTTGTAAATGGATTCTAATAAATAGTTTAATGTTATAAACACATCACATGGTGTCTATAATAATCCTTTCATATCCCATTCACATGTATATGTCTTAATTATATATAAAGAATCATATTTTTCATAAATGGTTGATTCAAATGAAAATATTAGAATATTCCTATTTAGGTTTAAATGATTAATTTTCTAGTCATAACAAAGATAGTGAATTTCATATCTCATTATAAATTATATCTTGAGTCATGAATATTATATGGATTCCCTTAGTATTTTTCATCATAGAGAAGAAATGAAAATTTTGATTATATGATTTGTTTAAGGGGGGATATGGAAATGAATATTTTAGTTTATGTATACTATTTTTTCATTCAATAGTTCCATGAAATATTTTCAGTTAGTTTTGATTTTAATATAATGAAATTGAATATATTATATATCAATAGATAAATAAATGTATATAATGTGATAAAATATTATGTTCAATAGATTGTGATACATGAAACAGTTAACAAGAATGAAAAATTTTCTATTTAATTATAGTAAAATATTACTATATAAATTGAAATACATTAAAATATAGCTAAATGAATCTTATTAGAAAAATTATAAAGAGAATAAAACCACACGTATATGAAAATATCACAAGGTTGAAATTCACATTATTAAAATCTTTAAAAATGATATTAACTCAAATGATAAATTTTGAAAGAATATAAAATACTATAAATTTTATAAGAATCATGATAAATGAAATGAGGTAATTAGAGTAATGATTTTAGTAATGTATGTAATGAAATATATATAAATTTGATATTTTTGTTACACGTATTTTCATTACTTGTATTTTCATTATTATATAGTCAAGGTATATGTAGTCATTGAGTATACATGCATAAAATATATATGTTCAAGATATTACAAAATGAATTCACATGGTTCAAATTTGATTTTAAAAAAATATTTCGCACATATTTGAAATAAAAAAACACAATTTCTTGTGTTAAGATACCTATTATACTAAATTAATTAATTTTTTACAGATATGTATTTCTATTAAAGTTGCTAATTTTAAAGAATATATATATATATATATATATAATTAAAATAATTATATTATTAAAAGTTAATCTATAAAATCAATGATATATATAATTTTATTAAAATATGAATAAAATCATTTAATATTAAAATATATTTTCTCTATGTATTGTTTCTCAATATATTTTTTATTACTATATTAAATGATAACTATTAAAGATGAATATAAATGATATTTATAGTTTATAAATATTAAAATATACATTTTCATTGATTAAATGATTAATACATGTTATTAAATAATAATAAATCAATTTTTATATTTGAAAAAATATTTTCCAATAAAATATCATAATTAAATTGTTTGACAAACTATAAATATCATGTTTTAAGGACCATTTAATTAAAATTTAATATTTATATGAATAAAATATTACATTCAAAAGGAAGATAATATTTCATTTGGACATGTCCTTTCATTACCATAGGTGTATTTACACTTCTATGGTGGTTATTTGTATTTGTATTTCCATAGATCCACTTCCCATTCTTAATATTATAATCCTCGAGTACATTAGTGATTCCGTTGATCATTTATTATGTGTGGAAAAAGACTAACTATGGTTGGAATACACCATTATTTCATGAATTTTCAATAAAATAGATCTATCATCTCCTCTATAATAATTTATCCTCCTTCATGTTATCCCCAACGTCTCTTTTTATGAAAATATCATTTTCTCCAACCCTTCATGTAACTACACCTATTTTGACATTCATGGGTATATAGAATCAGTTTGTCAAAAGTATATTAGGAAACAAATTTTCATGGTCCTATCATTGGATACATCATTGGTTTATTCCTTGAGCATTCCCAATCCTAGACATTATCCATATGTGGCCACCCAAACCATAGGAGAAACTCTAGTTTAGGATGAAGAGGAAATTTTATCTAAGCAAATATTGTATGAATCAATAGTGGTAGTTTCTACTGACTACAAACTTCTTATCATATACACTAATTTGGTATTGATAATTATTGAATTGGATTTAGTGTTCTAATTTAATTAGAATTATCCTCATACAAATCCTTATTATTTTGAAGATACACCGGTTTGTCCTTTTAAAGTGGTGGTTGATATTCTTTCTTTGATTGTTTTGTTTAAGGTTCTAGACTCTATCCTCTCAACTCCAACCAACTACATAGGCTTATTCCCCCTAAAGTATGACCTAGAATTACTTCCACCCTCCTCTAGAGGATTAATAGGTGGATATCCCACCTCTCCTAATTCTACATTCTACTTAATATATTGAGTCACCCTTACCATAAATCATTTCGTAGATTGTAATGTTATTTATGGGATCCTTGATCAAGATTCCACCTCAATAAATGATCTTCTAGACTCCCCCAACTCTTTTAGGTTTGTACTTCTAATAGGAAAATATTGGGTAATTTATTCTCTATTAAAATAAATGTCAAAATGAAAAAATCTAACAACCCTACTTATGGTAGTGCAGTGAAAAAATCATTTTCCAATACAATGTATGGTTTTGTTTATCCCCAAGGCTATGTAAATTCAGGTTTCCTAACTTGAGCCTCCAAAACATCATGATTTACTCCATGATATAGAACACATGGGGAATTTAATCCATAACAAAATGTTATTTTTTTACTCAAGGTTCCATATATAAATCATATTTACACAGTCACTATTTTTAAAATCAAACAAAAGGAACTTTCCATCAATGAGTTATTTTGATAAATTTCATATGGGAAAATATTTTTATTATAATTTCATTATATAAAATATTTATATTTTCTAGGTGAATCATCTTTACATGGACTCCATTGATTCTTACTATCATTATATCAAGATTATTTTTGATAAACTAGTCATATCCTTCATTTTTTCTATCATTAGTTCTAAATTCGATAATATAAGAAGATTTTAACTCAATGAAACTCTATACTCTTTAAATCCAAGATCAAATCCATGTTTTTAAGAGTTAAATTTTAATACATACATTGTTAGTTTTAGAATAATATTTGGAGAATTTAGTTAATCTATTATATGATGTATTTTTAAATACTTTTTCACCCATTAAACCTATTAGAATTTGGATTCACTGAGAACAATTTAATATGGAGAAACATTAATAGGGGAATTAAAAGTATCTAGTATAGGCTATACAGATTTCCATCCAAGGATTACTCCATCTCCAATTTTTTAGTACCTCTAATAATTACTTAGCCCAAAAATGTTGAAAATTTATCATCTATTACTTTAGATCCAAATTTATTTAGCAGTTGATTAGAACTTATTTTAATCCTATCAGAATATAGATATTAATATCTCTATGTAGATAATTTATTAATAATATATAAAACCAAATTATGGGATAATATTGATATTTTTTTATAATAAACATAAAAAATTTAATGGAAATGTTATTACATAGAAAAAAATAATCATCATCATTTTCATAGAAAACCATGAAGAAGAAAGATTACAGATTGATAATATGTTATAGAAACACTAGGTTGATGAAATTTATTTGTCATCTCCCTCAAGCAAAGCTGTCTGGAGAAGTAATTATTGAAAAAATTAATGGTTTATATAGGGAGACCGAGATCTATGTGAATGAGTGATAATGATATAAATATTTCATAAATTAATTATAATATTAGAGATATTAAATTTTCAATGAAACTCAATATCTAACATAAGTATGGTACCCAGACCAGTGATGTCAATTTATTGGACCTCTTACGTTGTATTTTTTATTATTTTTACTTGTATTACCTTGGAAAGAGATTATAAATAAGTATAATGGGGAGGAAGAATATTTTTTTTTATAAATATATAAATGAATGACTATGGAAAATAAAACCTCTAATTTATTTCTACTGTAGAGGAAGAATAATTTAAATATGTTATTGGAAATCTCAATCTAGAATGTGTTATTTGACCTAGTGGATTTCTATGAACCATATATTCAACTTCATAGTTAATCAAGAAAAATGTTTATCATTAATGTAGTTTAATATTATTAATAAGGTTGTACTCTTCATAGAGTTACCACTTCAACTATCATTGTAATAATTACTAATATGGTCTAGCTAAATATCATTGGTAATTTAGAAACCATTATCGTGTATAATTTATTAGACAAGATACCTAATTCTATTTAAAAAAAATCATTATCATTACTTGGAATTTATATTTTCATAAGAACAAAATTGATTTTTCAATGGTGGGAGTATATATATAGTTATTAATCTGGCACATGAAATGATATCATACCTGGACTGACATGTTGTCAGCTCCAACATTACGGTGGAAACTAACATAAAAAAGTAAAATGATATGATAGAATAGAGTTTAATTATAAAACTTCAATAATGATAATTTTATTATAATTTAGTTAATAAAATTTTTCTTTATTTCATTTACACACCTTAGTTAATGATTTATAACATGGGGGAATAGATTTTGTTTCTTCAAGTTAGTGAGATGTTTTTGGAAAAGGTATCGGCTCTCTTCTTGTATTTTTTTCTGGGATTAGGATGTTCTTTTACCAATCCTCAATAAGGTAATTTTAAATGGGTTATTCTATCTTTTTAGAGGTTTGTATGGATTCTATAGAATCTCATAATTTTTTTACTTTCATAATATGTTCTTCTTCAGCGATAGTAGAAGTAATTTAATTCAAAATTTAATGTTGATCTTCAAATCCTATTATTGTATCATTGTAAAGTACATTAATTTCATCAAAATTAGTATTTATATTTTATAAAAAAATTATGTTAGGTGATATAAACATAATGAAAAAAATATGGAATTCTTAGAATGAATTTTCTAATGAGTCATTTGGGTATTATCTTGTCGAGTGGAAGAATTCACATCCTGTATTTCGTAGATAGTTACAAAAGAATCATTGAAATGATTATTAATTTAAAGCATAGTTTTACTTATTATTTATTTAATATAGTTGTTTGGAATATATTTCATTCCTCTTTTCATACGCATGTGATATCAGTTTTCAGGACCCTTAAGACTACAATACATAAGAATTAACACACCCTTAACAACATCATTTGGGACTCCCATCAAAATGGTCATCACCACAGGACCAACTGGTATAGGTAAGTGAAAATAATTGATAAGGGGGTATTGATCTTTAGGAAATTGAGGAAATAATTAAATGAATGCATGATAAGTTTGTGTGGAAGGTAATATCAATAAAATACATCCTAGAAAAAATCATTAGGAATAATTATGTGAGTTCCACTCCAACAAAACATGCTTTTATCGCCGCTAAAAAATACCTTTATCAGCACTAAAAAATGTTGTTAATCTCAATAAAGATAATTTTGGGTCCCTTTTATCAGCGCTAAAAAAGATCGTTGATAAATGTGTCCTTTTTCAGTGCTTTTTTAGTGATGATAAAGACACCTTTTATTAGTGATTTTTTAAAATCGATGATAAATGTTAATAAACATTAAAGAATCTCCAAATTATGGAGGGGCTTTGGCAGCACTTGACCCCCCCCCCTCCCCCACCCTTGCTAGCATGCCCCAGCCCACATGCCCCCCAGCCTTTAACAACGCCTGCACACTTTAATAGCGCTAGCCCTTATTCCACACACATACACAACCTACCTCCCTTGGATTAGAACTTGGGACCTATTTTCTACACACTTAAGACTTTACCACTCCACCATATTGCTTTGCTCTTCATTTCCAGGCGCTGGTCCTTATCGAAGAAATCTCGAAATCCCCCGGAGTAGTTCTAGGTGATCAAAGAGGGAACCAGTTTTTTCTTGACGTTCCCAACACACTTCATCGGAAATTTATCCTGAGTTAGTGGAATGTCAAGGGAATATGTAAGCCCTTTCTACCAGGTGATAAAGTCCGCGACATGCTCATCAGATCTCTTTTTTCACTTGAAGAGGTCTGTGATGCGTTTTTTTCATGTGGTAGAGATGAACTGGTAAAGTAATTGCCTCTGGAGGTCCTCCTAGCTGGTTACTGATCCAGTGGGGAGCTGGTTGTACCAGACAAATGAATGCCCCTCCAATGTCTGCACAAAGAATCGGATTTTATCAGCCTCCTACTGTGTTGGAGTCCCCAACATGGGCCCACACCTTGAGATGAAGTGGTCCAAGTGTTGTGGTGGGTCCCCCGTCCCATTAAAGGGGGAGAAGGTTGGATTCCCGAAACCCAAAGGTGCCTTCATGTCATCCACCCATGCTGGATATGGCTTTCCATCAGGTAGGATCGCCACCTATCGTGTTTCTAATGCCTCTAGGCGGGCAATGAGCACCGCCATTGGATCATCTGGGAGGGGGTCCCTATCTTGACGGGGATTCCTAACTACGAGCGCATTGGAGGATTATTTAACATGGTAAGTAGGCCCAGTGGCTCGTGGAATGGCTGGCAGCACGACCCTCAGGGCGGCTGGAGGATCCCGAGCTGGTTCCCTTAGATTGTCGCACCGTTCGGGAGGGTTTGGCGAGATATATTGTGCCCTATTTCCATAAGTTCCGGCCTCAACCCTGTCTGCGGGGATAGGACTGTCAGGGTCTATTGGATGTAGCTCGCCGAGGGGAAGTTGTTCCTGCCCCTACTATATTGGTCTAGGATTTCCTTAGTTAGGTCGTCGCTCTACAGCGCGTTCAGCCAAGAGTTCATCAACCAACCTCTTCAGCTTGGCAAGTTGTTGGCGCAATGCATCCTTCTCAGAGTCTTCCTTTGTCTTCTTCACTAAGGAAGATGGTTCGGAGTGCTTGGTAGCTCTGACGTGCTATTTACCCTTACCAGAATTTCGGCTGAGTACTAATGTCTCGGTAGGCGCGGGGAGACCTAGTAGGTTCCTCTGCTGGCGAGTAACCCTCCTTGATGGTTCCAATAGTGGTGGAATGCCCTCAGGGGGGTAAGTCCCCATCAAAAATCTCCAACTCATCCTCCTCATCCACTATGTCGACCATGTTGACCGCGACCCTTCCTGGGGGCATGTCCTTGATATCGCCTAGCAAGTCGGGCTGTCGCCAGATAGGACTAAAGAGGGGGGAATCATACTGCCCCTAGCCACGGACTTGCACATGGGGGGAATCCTCTTTGATGATATTGTGAAGTATCTTGAAACTCTGAATGCATTGCTCTAGGAGGACCATACGGCGGCCTGGTGACTCGAGGCGTTGGGCCACTGGGAGCACATCCAGATCGACTAGACGCCATTTCTTACCAATGTCTTCAAAATGCGCTTGGATCCTGGGATAAACTACTCACTAATAACAAAGGTAAAAGTGCATCTCCCAGAGGGTTTGGTGGAAACATTCAAACTCCCCTGGGGTGAGGGATTCCGGCACATGAAAATTCGGCGCTGCCACGGGCCAAAACATCTCAGGGAAGTGGTCCACTACGAGGATGTTCCATAAGCTCCTCAGCTCATATTCAGGTTTTGGAACTTGATTCACCCACTCATCAACTGGAGGTGGCTGAGGAACTGGAAGTGGTACTGAGGAAGACCACTGAGATGGCAGGTTGGCCAGTGGGGAGTACGACGAGCGGGCTGACTGGACTCCAAATCTCGGGCAGTCTTATGAAGAGTTTAGAGACCTGGACGCTACATCTCGATAAGGTGAGATGATGGTTGCAGTTCCTAGATCAGGGGCTAGGGATACTGGCGATAGGTCGCGCTGCTGCTCTCCCACTATTGGTCCCCAAAATATCACTCTTTGATCTCTTGTCGAGGTAGAGAGCGCTTCTAGTGATGACGGTGGTGACTGCATGACTGTGACCTGTGGGGTCGCCATATTTTCATCCTCCTGGATATACCTACAGAGGGAGGAAGGAATCCTATGGACCTCGCATTCTGGGAGTACTAGGCTGATGCACCTCGTTCCTACCCCAGCCCTTGACTCGGCTGAGTGAGAGGAGGGTTCCCGTGCTGAGTCATATTCCTCTTCTGAGTTTGAGAAGTATACTGGTTTGATCTCTATCCAGACCTTCCCATAATTCTTCTTATGGTGGCGGCAACCTGCCTTCCTGCCCTTGGGTGGCTCCTTGGGATAGGGCTGATTTCTGACATAAGGTCCTTCAGCTGCACTGGTGTTGAGGCAGAGAGGGTTTCCACCTGAGAAAGCTAGGGTGTGAGGAGCACCGGGACATATGTCAAGTTAGACATGGGTAGGACCTCCATGGGTAGCGCTGGAGCGGGAAAGATCTCCGCTAGAACTGGTAGGATCATGGGGAGGATCTCCATGCTTGTTTCCCCTAGTGTCCTCAGTATGAGGATGGTCCTTGCACTGGGCTAGCTGAATACGGGTAGGGACTCTGTTCTGGGTATGGGTAGAGCAAGGCCGAACTTCATCCCTCTGGTTAATGAGGTGAGGAGGACCTTCGCCAGCTACTGAAAGGATGTGGGGAGGATCCCCATGTTGAAGGGAGATCGAATGTGCAACGTCCCTACATCGGCAGTCGCTGGTTGGAGGAATGACCCCTTACCCGGTGTAATGGGCACGGAAGAGACCCCTGCGCTGAGCGTCACTGTTATGAGGAAGACCCTCATTTGGATTGAGGGTGGCACGAGGTGACCTCCATGCTGAGCCTCGAAGCAGGGAAGGCTCGTGATTTCTGTGGTAGTTGTACGGGGAGGACCTTCGTACTAGGTGGAATCACTGCGAGTTAGCTTGCGGTGGCCACTGCTTGGGCCAATGGCCAAGAGAGTCGACCCAGCCTGCCCGTGGGGCAGTTGGTGCCTTGATCCTGGTCAGGCGTATAAGTTATCCTGCTCAGTGTATACATGGAACTGATGATATGTGTCAGAGGTGGCTCGGGGCATAGTATTCGTCGATGTTGAAGCCCCTTGGCGGGCGTCCTCAGCTTGCGCCCGACGCTGGCGTCGGGTCGGATGAACCGGAGCTGGTGGTGCAGGTGCATGGCTTACCTGCTCCTCATTCAGCAAGACCGGGCAGCGGTGCTGATGCGGCTGGGTGGGATCCATCACTGGGAGCCTCTGGAATGGGACTCTGACCGGGTTGGGCCAGACGTCACTTACCTCGTCAACATAAGGTAGGGATTCGTCAAGGCGTTCCAGGGAGAGGCTCCTGAAACAGTTATATGTCAGTGCGGGGAGCAGCGGCTCCCTGTGTGACACTCAGGGGAAGCATTGGTGATGAGGCGTAGACACCTCCAGATCTAGGAGGACCATATCCTGGGTCGGTATTATGCCCTCCTCCTCGTAATGGTGCATGAGGTCGTTGATCACCCCTCATTGGATGAACTCGGAAGGGGAGATGGGTCGTGATCACCCTAGGGTCATGAATGTAGGGGCCCTTGTGGAAGAGGTGGAGCCACGCAAGACTATCGCATTGGCACTGCCCCTGCCCCTGCATCGGTGTGCCAGCGGTGATCGCGTTCTGAGTGTAGCAACTTGATTCCTGAGGATCAGGGAGATTAACTCATCAGTGCTGAAAGAAAAAGGAATTGATGACCAATGCCCCAATGTTATTCCATATTCTATGACCAGTAAGAGGGATCCACGCTGACACGTCCCAGAACGTGATGTCTGAAATTCTACTGCCCCAACTTCTGGTGAGTTTCACGCCAGGCCCGCTATTTTCTTGGTGCAACCCGGTGCTGGATAACTGGATCGGGTGACACGTCAATCCATTTATGCCTCGAGTGCTACTAATATCTATATTTGAGGAGAAGTATTTCACTTCGGGTTCACCATTTCTGTTTCCAATGCTTTCACTGGGGGGCATCTATATGTAGAGGACGCACAGCTGTTCCCTGCATTCCCACTTTCCAAAGGCGGGCGAAATTCGTCAATTTTTTAGGGACGTTTGCTCCTTGATCGAAACGTGATGTTGGGATGGCGGTTCTTCATTTCATGGATTCATCCTCAGAACTCGTCATCTAGTCCGGGTATCTCTTATATATTTAAGACGTTGTTGGTGAAACTCTTCCTAGATCCATATCTTCATGGACACCAGTTAATTAAACTACTTCTGTCGGGACATTATAAGGGTTCCGGTTAGGGCATCAACCTTCATTCGGGAGAGTTTTCACGTTGGGAATCACTGGCGTGTCTGGGCACTGGGATACTGGTGCGTCTATCTTTTGTCCCTTATTATAGGGCTTCTCGAGGGTGCGTAAGCCCAAGGCATCCCACATCGAATTTAGGGAGTCATATGCCATGGGCCTGTATCTGAGGTTTTCCTCATCTTCCCATGTTTAGCATGGGGTATGCTGCAAGTTTAACGTCCAGCGGAAACGGATCGGACTGATCAGAACACTGACTAGAGTGGATCAGATGAGCATAACCCCTGGAGGACACATTGATTTAGGTGGGTTGACATAACCTCACCAGTATGTGGTGGCCCGGGTAAGAATCAAGATGGATGATGGGGTGCTGAGTGAAATTGGTAGCGAATGGGATGGGACCACCATGAGGGTGATGGTAATGTTGGGCTTGAGTCTTAGGGAGACTTCATACATATCCCCATGCCAGGAAATCAAAGTCTTCATATCTCAAGAGGGTGATGGGATGCCTGAGGAGGCGGCTTGTGAGAATGGATGCGTGGACGGGACCCAGAGGAAATAGAAACTCTAGGTTTGGGAATGACCTTCTCGATACACATAGGATTGAGAGAAAGGTCAGGTGATGAGCTTGAATTGGGGTGTACACATAGGACAACAACCCAATGATGTGTATGGGGATTACACATGGTTAGCAGCCTGGGTTGGTCTGACATTGTTAAGATGGGCCAAAGTTGTGGGTCCCAGCCTATGGGATTACAACGACTTGCCGCAGAATTAGAGAGGTAGAGGCTTAATCCTGATCAAGATACAACGGCTTACCACTGATTGAGGGATACAACGAATTACCACTACTTGTGGTTTACAGTTTAACGTCAAGCGGGACAAAGGTGAACCGATGTGAATAAGGACCTGAGGTCCAGATGGATGGGGTGGTCAAACAAATGTAAAGGGGGATCATAATGATCAAGTGTTGGGCTTGAACCTCAGGGAGGCTTCCTACGTACCTCACCTTAGAAAGGATCAAAGTACTCATAGTTTGGATGGGGCATTGGTGCACCAATGTGAAGTGTTCGGGACCAAGTAGGAGTTGGTATTGAACCTCAGGGTGGATTCCTATGTACCTTTCCTTATCAAGGATCAAAGTTCTTGTAGTACAGATGGTTCATTAGTGCACCGACGTGAAGTGGTCAGGACTAAGTAGGAGTTAGGCTTGAACCTCAGGGAGGCTTCCTACGTACCTTGCCTTAGCAAGGATCAAAGTACTCATAGTTCGGATGGGGGTGTGGGGGAATCCACTCTAGGCGGCCCGAAGAGGATTTCATGGTCGATTCTTACTCTAAGACCACGTGAGTCATGCTCGGTGTGAGAAACAAGAGATAGCAAAGACCTGACAATCACGTCGTGAAAGGGGTGTCCGTGGGAAATGGAGTGGGGCTTACACGTGATCACAACCCAAAGAGGAAACAGGAGCTTATGCGTGGTTAACAGCCCAAAGAGTTTGGGTCTTACTCTAGGATGGAGTACCGGTGGTGAAAAATCCCAGCAATAGAGGTATTTGTCACTAAAGTAAGGAGTAGCACCATTCCCCACCACGCCCTTTTCCGGTCTTTGGAACTGGGAAAGAAAGTAGAAGCAGGGATGCTGCCTCCTGCAAGAACAGCTAGGGGCTTACACCAGAGTGGTTTCCCCTTCCCTGTGTAGGATGCATGGGGGGAAGTCATAGTTTAATGTCATGTGCTAAGGACGATGATGCTTGGAATTTTAACATTTTACAGCTCAGACCAGGTGGGTTCACTCTGCACCCCTAGGACTTACATAACTGGTACCCTCTGCACCTTGGTGAAGAGAGGGGACAAGTAACACCATGGATGGGGGTGTCATGGAGCGAACCATTGGGGGGTCCACATTAGCATGGCTATGCTAAGAATCAATAGCCATTAGCATGCCTATGCGAAGAAACATGAGGTGAAGCAATGCAATGGGAAGCGGTGTCCAGGGGACTTTGAAGTTGCTCTGTGAGAACCTAGGAGGTTGCATGGGACAGGGAGTTTCAGAGCAAAGGGGTTTACAAGTAGAGGCCTCATAGAGATCTGGTGCTCCATGCAAGGGAAGGGCTTTGTGAAGGTGCAAGATTCATGAAGTGAAGTGGCCTAGCCTAGACATAGGACATAGGTGCATACAAGATATGCTTCGTGAAGTGGAAGGGCATTCGCGAAGAAAAGCCCTACAAAGCATGGGTGCCTCGCGAAGTAAGGTCCTGTGAAGAAATGTACTTCGCGAGGCATAGTGACTCAGCCTTATCATTTGAGTCACATGTGCATGGGGGGTGCTTCGCGAAGCATGAACGCTCCGTGATGACCCGAGTTCCCATGAGGATCTCCTTCCCTCACGAAGGCCCGTGGGCTTCATGAAAGGCATACCTCTCAAAAGAGGGGGTGAAAAAAAGGCAAAGTGGAGGTACCTTATGAAGAAAAAGTACCTTGAGCAGCTCATGGTTCGTAGAGAAGAAATAGCTTTGTGATTTGAGAGCCGGGAAGAAGAAAGGTCAGATGATCTGTGCTTTGGGCCTGGGGGAGGCCGATATTTATAGTAAAGAGGCACCATGGAGTAGTGCTCATTCGGCGCGAAGATGGATTCCACTCTGCGGCGGGCTCATGAACATCAAAGGGGATCGTGGAGCATCTCGCCTCCTAGATTCACGGTGGGATCGTGAAAGTCAAAGGGGCTCATGGAGCATCCCGCCTCCTAGATTCGCGGTGGGCTCGCGAACGTCAAAGGGGCTCGCAGAGCATCCTGCCTCCTAGCTTCACGGTGGGCTCGCTGGGACATGGCGCTCCTCAAAAGGTCTTCGCGATACAGCTTTGGATCCTTCCTTATAAACCTTATCCCTTCTGATTTTTGGCACCAACAGACGTCTTGGACGAGGCCTTGAAAAAATATTTCAGAATGTCCGACATTATACATTCCCTCATTATGAAGATAATATTGATGGTTCATGTGGTCATTCGACTAGTAGAATACTCATGACTATGTTTTATTATGGCATTATTTACTCATCTCATATTCCTTCTATAAAAGTGTTCATGTCTATTATTTTTAAAGGAATTTGTTTTCAATTATTCACCATGATTAATATTTATTTTATCTTCTACTGTATTTCTTACCCTTATTGACCGTTTGATCTCACCCCTTTCTTATGTTTCATTTTCCCAGGATTTGAAGGAGTTAGTTATGAGTGACTTGTAGTCATAATCTAGAAGGCTTGGATGTTTTTAATAGAATAAATTAGTGTTGTATTTATTTTCAAGTTGTAAAGTTGAACTTATGTATGAATCTTGTTTCCAAGGCTAATAAACTGATCGGTCTTTCGGGATTTGATCCCTTGTGATCATTCCAATGTTATGTAATAAAGCACTGACTCTGGGTAACTGGGGTTGGGGTGTTACAGTTGGTATCAGAGGAAGTTTAGTACAAACCTTGGAAACTAGATTTAGATCAACTCTGATTAGATCACATTATCCTAAGATAGGCTTTGAGGATTAGTATAGAAGAACTTCCTAGAAATTTGGTAATGTAGAGATTTTGCGAGTTTCCCAAGCAATACATCCCTATCTAGATACGAGCAGGTAGAGGTGGCTCTGGCACAGATGTACCTAGGGGTAAAACCCAAAAACACCGCTTTGAGCTAGACTCGAACAAGAACTGGTGCACAACAATAGGCCTTGTTTCACTCTTGGTTACAACACTCCTGGGGGGATATGCTTAGGATAATTCTCATTTTCTTTACAAACCATTATGAAGGGTTTATGAGTATATACCTTCTCAAAGAAAAAATTTTTATGATTATGGATTATATTCATGAACTGTTCAATTTATGTTAACTATTTTAAAAGTTTTGAATTATGAACTGTGATTCATAAACTAACCTAGTGTATGTCATTGTTTAGAAATGGCGCCCAGTAGATGGAATGATACCTCCAACAATACGCATGATCCAAAGAGTAATAGGGATCATATCTTTCATGTTTTTAAGCCAACATTTAGAAAGGAAATAGTCTCCCACATATTATCATCATATGAAGAAATAGTATCATGTGTTAATAAGATAAGTAAATAATTTTCTAAGTCATATGGCTTTGAAGGGAAGCCAGATAAGAGAAAGATGGTAGAGAGAAATATAGATAAAGGTAATAAGGGAAAAAATGATTTTACCATATGTGATAACTGTGGAAAGAATCACCATGGTAAATTCTTAAAGGGAATGGGAGTTTGTTATAAGTGTGGAGAAAAATTACACCAAGTACGTGATTGCAAGGGTAAGAAAAAGGTTTCAAATATACAATGCTTCATCTACAAGGAGTTGGGACACTACACGAATCAATGTCCAAATCATCAAAGTATACCCCAAATGATGCTATTAGATAATAATCAAGTTATGATACTAACAAATATGAAGAGGAATGATTAAGAGTTCTTATGTTGTTATTAAAGTATTGTGTCATTTGTGTATTGTATTAATTATGTACATGTTATTAGAATTATAGAGTATATAAGGATTGTACTGCAGTACTATTTCATTAAGGACTTGAGATTGTGTTGAACCAAGAAAAGTGACTCAATGGAAAGTTAAACATTTTGGAAAATACATGGCTGAAGGAAAGACAAAACATTAATATGGTCCTGATACTGAGGTATTGATTTCGGAATAACAGATGATTGATTTATTATATTGGATATTATTGACATCCTTGGAACTGGTAATGGTTTTTTTATTCCGTCATTGTTGGAGTTTATAACATTTTTTGGGATATAAGGAGTATATACAGTATTCTATAAGGAATAAGGGAGCATGAATGTAATCAATACGGTTATATGATAATTCAGGTTGTTACCGTGTTTTAAAATAATACATGATAAAGATATTCACATGTTATTATGTGGAAAAAAAGATCTTCATTGTGTTTACCTTCCTTATAAATTTTGGACTGTGAGTTTGGAATGAAGTATTTTGGATAATTCTAAAGGTTGGAATAAATTAAGTTTGATGTTGGATAATATTGTTAAGTGATGCACGCCTGTCGCGGGGTGTGGACAAAAACAATTATATTTTTCCTAGTGCAGCACAGTGGCTGACCTGGGTTGTCTCTCTTGAGGAGCCTTTCAGTGTGTTCAGTTACTTTATTCTATATTACCTAATCTATATCTTTTTTATATTTTTTTATTTAATGAAATCGATTAGAATATTTTTGGGTTTTTGATAATTAAAATAATGACATGAAAAATGTTAATTTAAACTATCATGCAAATCTAAACAGAATGAGTTAATAAGAAAGAACTTGGTTTTGGGGTTTAGTCTTGGATTCAATCATTATTCTCTTTTATATGTTGATTTTAGTTTGATAATACAAACATGAAATATCATATTTGAATCACTACTCTTTTCCAGAATATAAATAGTTTTATTTTCATTTCATTGGGGGTCGTCACCCAATTGGGGACATTCGCCTCACCAATGTATGATACTCAAATCTACCACAAACAATAAAACAAACTTTAAAGAAAATTCATGAATATCTTGACCTCCCCCCAATCCAAGCCTCGAGTTAGCCTCTCATTTTCGAGATTATGATATTACTTGGTGGATTGGGTGTAGGAAGATAGAGAGATGGAGAGAGAGAGAGAGAAAGAAAAGAAGAAAAGTGGATGAAGAAACACAGATATATGGATTAATAAAACTAAAAATAAATTAAATTACAATTTTAAATGAAACTAAACGAAAAATAAAATGAAAATAAAAATAAAATAATAAATGAGGGGGGAAGAGAGGAGCAACAGCGGTCCATGCCCCGGTGGGATCCCTCCTTGGCTTTGGGTGTCGAGCTGATGATTTGAGGAGGAGAGGACCTCCTTTTATAGGAAGATTTTCGTCCCCCGAGATTTTGCACGTTTTTTAACCATTAAATGGACGATTCACGCATGTACACCTTCTTCAATTATGTTCATAAATGTGTTGGCCGTTCACCTGCCAAAATTCCACGCATTTGGACCCCAGATGTAGGAGCTATGGAATTGTCATTGAATAGGACTTTTTCTGCCCGAAATTTCCACGAAGCTTCCTTTAAATGTATAATGATCAATATCCACCTTAATGGATGAAAAACTCCATGGAATTTAATGGGTGAGCGTTTCTTTGAGTCCTCTTCCATATACAGGTAGAATCAACAAAATTTTAGGTGTGGAGACCGAATTTTTCATCCGTTACGGTGGTGGGTTCCACTCTGTCCGCCCGAACAAATTTCCAACTTCAATGAATATTTAGGCCCTTTAGATGGCTGAATCAGCTCCTGGTCCAGAAGACAAAATTGGAGAAAATAAAATTAGGATTCTAAAAAAAATTATCACAAATTTTGGACATATATTCTTTGATAAATGACAAAAATACCCTTATGGTCAAAATCTGACCAAATATCCAGAATTATGCACTTTTCACAATTTTGCTCATTTTCATTCTAAAACTAAAATTACCCATTATTTTAATAAAACATGTAAATACATGGGGTTTATCATTGAAAAAAGTAAAAAATATTCATTATTCGATCAAAAATATGCATGTAAATTTGCTCTGTCAAATACCCCCACACTTAAATCATGATTGTCCTCAAGCATAAAATCTCAACATAGAAATCATAGGACACCAATGTTACCAATATTCAAAATTCAATGCAATAAAATCAAATAATTTTAAATATAAAATCAAACTTTTAAAATCAGTATAAAATATCAATTTAAGTTCCCATTTTTCAAAGAATCAAATAATTCACATATTTTACTTTTCCCATTTGAAATTTGATGGAACTTATCCTTTCATTCATTCAAGCTCCTTGATTAATCATTATTAAACATGTCATGTCATGATTTACCTCACTTTTGATATTTTTTCTCTCATCACTCATGATAAAATTCAAGTAGAGTTATGTTCATATCATGAGAACATGCTCCTTATCCATAAGCTTGTAAATGAACTACTTTCTCCACTTTGTAAAGACAAAAGACATATAAAATCATGAGGACTTGCAATAAAGGTTCAAATGACTCGGAGGCTTAAGTTTAGTAGGATTTGATGATTTAAAAATTAAGTATCAAGGAGGAGGATAATCTATTAAGTACAATGCATGATATCAAAAGTAAAAGTGTAATGAAATTATCCCCTTCAATGTAGCAACACCCACTTCCAAAAACTCAAAGTAAGGTCATGATCAAATTATGCATAATAAATGATTTGTACACCCTCTTGAATTTTTTTTTTGTACTCTTTTTTCGTTTTTCGAAAGTTATGATTAGATCAAACCTCACATCCATCACCTAACCACATACGATCATAAGATCGTCGGTCTGGAAAATGGTGATTTTTTGTTCTCCCAAATCAAAACCTATTTTTTCAATTTTTTTTTGGATCTTTTTGTCATTTTTTCATTTTTTTAATTCAAGAGGGGAAAACAATAGAATATAATGAATGATTTCACAACCTTTTACAATTATCACAATAAAACCCCCACACTTATTCCTTACAATGTGTATCATCTCGTCCACCATGATTCCCTTTACCCCCACACTTCAACTTTAAAATATCATGCAAATACCAAGAGTTGGGTAGGAATGGATAAAAATGGCTTGAAACATGGCTCATCCCTATAAAGGTAATTCATGGTCTATATGGGCTAAAGAAGGATTGATATAAAGGTTGTATTTTAAGGATAAGTGGATTTTTCGAAGGATGCCTCAATCATTTTAAATGTGTTTTTTCACAGTCATATCTTTGATAAGTTTCCATACAAGTTCTGGTTGGTTACATGTCCCAAGATCACTCAAGAAATATGCTCCAGAATAAATAGGGAGTACTTGGTCTAGAAATCCTCTCGGGGATGAGAAATATAACATTGGACAATCACTCATGACATGAATAATAGTAATAAATCAATTCACATAAATTTTAGAAATTCAAAGCATGAAAGATGGTCGGGAAATTTCATTTACATGAATTAATTAATTCTTTCAAATCATGAGTCATCATTTAAATATCTATGCTTCATATTTAAAAATTCAATTCTGTATTTCAATCATTTAATCATATAAACATTGAAATCTAAAACATGGAATCACTGGGTTCCTAAGAAACTCATGTCTCCTAGATAAGTTGAGTAAAACACGAATTCAAGTGTGGGCATGCAATTTTATCTTTAAAGCTCAAAACATGTTTTGGACCAAAATGTAAAGAGTTTAAAAGATAAAACACTAAAATTGAACTCCCTTTTTTCAATGAAACTTGGTCCTTCCCCTTAAATGTCTGGGGATTCCTTCTACCATTATGAACCTTTAAAAGAAAATAACTCAATTAATCTCAAGGATCATGTCATTAAAGCTAAAAAATATAGGAGGGAGGGGGCTGCATGCTAGACTAGTTCCTAAGAAATGAAATTGAAATCTAAATTCCTAGAAAGAATATAAAGATAAATCTTGGTATGATCCCCCAAGTGGACCCTGGATTTTTACTACCTCTAGAGGGAAGTACCAACTATTATCCAAAGTCCGATGGAGGATGAAGCTTCTTTGATTTGAACCACCACATGTGGATTTTCCCAGCTTTTTCTTCATCCTTTTTCTTGAGGGATGATCCATGGATAGAGTACACCATATCCCCCCCCCCTTCATAATGAGGTACAGCTTGCATGGTGGGGGTAGGATAAAGTATGGATCATCATCCTTCTTCTTTGTTTATACTTGTGCAACCTCTTCTTCTCTGTCCCGTGGTTCCTCAAGGTATGATGCATCAAAAGAATAGTCAATGGGAAAGTCAGAGTGTAATTATATTTGAATAAAATTAAAACATGAAGTATCAAGATCAAATTATTCCCCATCAAATTAAGCATCTTTTTTCATGGTTTCCTTAGGAAAATCCACTCGCATCTCCTCATGAACTTCCTTCAACAAATATTCAACATGTACAGGGAGCTCTATATGTTCCTCAATAGGTGTACATCCAGGTTCTTCGTCATCCTCCACGACATATCTGAGATTGTATGATTCTATATAATCAAAACCACAAGGAGTGTTGTAGAATTCAGATTCAATTAAATTAGAAAAGATAGAGTCAAAGAATGGTTCAACTCCATGAGTTGGTTCAGCTTCAATATCTACCTCAGTGGTAAGTGCCTCTTGGAGTAGACTCTCTGAGGATGGAGGCAGGTAGTCGGGCTCCTCCATCTTAACATCAAATTCCACCATGTGGGTGGTTTCTTCCTTCATTGGTTCTGTCTCTTCTTCTTTGTATTGTATGAGGATATCAGGTAGTTCCTCATGTTTAATCAAGAATTCATCCAATCTTTGTTGATCTCCCACTTGTAGCTCAGCAGGCAAGTCTTCCTCCTTTGCCACCTCAGGTTCTTGATCCTGCTCAAGGTTTGGTTGCTCCATTAATGCACGAACATAGTCAAATTCTCTTTCATCTTTTCTTGTCAGTTGTTCAATGCTTTCTCTAAGTTCTTTCACCTGATCCCTTCTAAAACTTTCTTCTTATTATCATTGTTGCTGCACCTGTGAGTAATTGTCAGTCTATGCCGAATAATAATCATTTGAATTTATCATGGAAAGGATTTTTCCATTTATTTTTTAATTTTATAAAAAGAAATGAAATCTAACTAAGATGTGAAAATAGAAAAATTAAATGAATAACTAATTATCTCCCTGGAAACGAAACCAATTTTGACGCACGCCTGTCACGGGGCATGGACAAAAACAATTATATTTTTCCTAGTGCAGTACAGTGGCTGACTAGGGTCGTCTCTCTTGAAGAGCCTTTCAGTGTGTTCACTTATTACCTAATCTATATCTTTTTGATATTTTGTTATTTAATGAAATAGATTACAATATTTTTGGGTTTTTGATAATTAAAATAATGACATGAAAAATGTTAATTTAAATTATCATGCAAATCTAAATAGAATGAGTTAATAAGAAAGAACTTGGTTTTGGGGTTTAGTCTTGGATTCAATCATTATTCTCTTTTATATGTTGATTTTAGTTTGATAATCCAAACATGAAATATCATATTTTAATCACTACTCTTTTCCAGAATAGAAATAGTTTGAGTTTCATGTCATTGGGGGCCATCACCCAATCGGGGGCATTCGCCTCAACAATGCATGATACTCAAATCTACCACAAACAATTAAACAAACTTTAAAGAAAATTCATGAATATCTTGACCTCCCCCCAATCCAAGTCTCGAGTTAGCCTCTCATTTCAGAGATTATGAGATTACTTGGTGGATTTGGTGTAGGAATATAGAAATATGGAGAGAGAGAGAGAAAAAGAACAGAAGAAAAGTGGATGGAGAAACACAGATACATGGATTAATAAAACTAAAAATAAAATAAATTACAATTGTAAATGAAACTAAAAGAAAACTAAAATGAAAATAAAAATAAAAGAATAAATGAGGGGGTAATAGAGGAGAAACAACGGCCCGTTCCCCGGTGGGATCCCTCCTTGGCTTTGGGTGTCGAGCTGATGATTTGAGAAGGAGGAGAGGGCCTCCTTTTATAGAAAGATTTCCATCCCCTGAGAGTTTTCATGTTGTTGAACCATTAAATAGAAGATTCACGCGTGGACCCCTTCTTCAATGTTGTTCATAAATGTATTGGCCGTTCACCTGCCAAATTTCAGCGCATTTGGACCCTCTATGTAAGAGTTATGGAATTTTTATTGAATACAACTTTTTCTAGACGAAATTTCCAGGAAGCTTCCTTTAAATGTATAATGATCAATATCCACCTTAATGGATGAAAAACACCATGTAATTTAATGGGTGAGCACGCCTATGAGTCCTCTTCCATATCCAGGTATAATAAACAAAATTGTAGGTGTGGAGACCGAATTGTGCATCCGTTATGGTGGTGGGTTCCACGCTGTCTGCCCGAACAAATTTCCAACTTCAATGAATTTTTAGGCCCTTTAGATGGCTGAATCAGCTCCTGGTCCAAAAGAAAAAATTGGAGAAAATAAAATCAGGATTTAAAAAAAATTATCACAAATTTTGGACATATATTTTATGAGAAATGAAAAAATACCCTTGTGGTCAAAATATGACCAAAAATCCATAATTATGCACTTTTCACAATTTTGCTCATTTTCATTCTAAAACTCAAATTACCCATTATTTTAATAAAACATGTAAATACATGGGGTTTATCATTGAAAAAAAGTAAAAAATATTCATTATTTGATCAAAAATATGCACGCAAATTTTCTATGTCATTAAGGTAAAATCATTTCTTGAGATTATTTTTGGATTGTCATAAAAAGGATAACCCGGAGGTCAGGCGATAACCCATCGCATCCAAAAAGGCCGTGAGACTTGAACCTGCATCCGAAGGGTGACAAGGGTGCATCACCTACCACTGGCCTACGTGATGTCCTGATTTGTATAATGTATTTTTTTAAAAATAATCTGAAAAATGAATATAAATTCATTTTTGTAACCCTATACGATTAGGATAAATAGAATATTTTTAAATTCTATTATCTTTTGGAGTGAAAGAAGAGTTTGTGGTAGGAATTAGTTGAAGGATTAAACTCTACTTGTTAATTGTATTTTTTCCCTCTTATTATATGAATAAGTTAATTCTTAAACTTTTGGGAATGGATCTTAAAACCAAAAATGTGTTATCCTAACACCTTATGTTTTTTTGAACCGAAGATAATTTACATCATCTTAGATTGATGGCTTTGAAGCCCTCAATTTTACAGTTGTTTGAGATTGATGACCTCAATTGCTCCATATAAATATTTAAATTTTTCCTCTAATTATGTGTCTCTAATTACCATCAATGTTATCCTAATCGAGATCATAATTTAGTGGTGACTTTTTCATTTCCATTTTCCTCTTATTAAGTGTAAATTTTATTAAACCAATTTTCAATGTGGGTTTTCCAAAAAGGTATTTTTCTATTTTTAACCTTTTTGAAAAACAATTTCAAATTGTAAGGACGCAATTTATTGAAGGATGGGATAATTTAACACCCCAAGATTTCATAGAACGTTATCTCATTAAAGTAATTCAATAGCTTGCGCTACACGCAACACCGAGTTCGAGCGCACCACAACTTACTAAACTAACTGTTCAAAAAGAAGTTATGAATAGTATTAACTGTATTTTGAATCTTATATACTCTATATAATTTTAACATTTATATTATATATTTCTTAGACATAATATAAGAATAAATTCATTTTTTTCATATAAAAGAAGTATTTTTCAAAAGATGTAATTTTACCACCTTTTAATGGAGAACCCTTTTTAAAACCAATATTTGACACTTCTATGTATTCAATTTAATGAAATTAAATTTTTCTTTAGAATCCGGACATAAAAATTTAGTTTACATAATTTTTTGGTACTTTTCTGATAACTTTCATATTTTGATTAACAGTAAAAAATACTATATTTTAATTAAAAACTACTTTTTTAATCGAAATGATTTATAGTGTTAAATTATGCATTTGAGTGGTTTTTAAGTATAATTAGATTATATTTTTATCATTTAATACAATGTAGGTTGTTATAAGTAATTTCACATTTAAATTTGACATAAACACATGTCAATCTTTTGATAGTTATTACTTTTTTAAAAACCCGTTTTTTGGTTTTGACGATGGGAATTAATTTTAAATTAATAAATGAAACTTATATATTTTGAATTTAGTAAAATAGAATTCATTTTTGAATTCAGAATATCAAAATTAGCTTTGGGTGAAGTTTTGGAATTTTCCTGAAAACTTTCAATTTTTTATGAATAGTGAAAAACACTGAGTTATTGTTTAAAACCGACTTTTTATTTAAATAATTATTTATTTTATTTAAATTTATTTTAGGTCAAAATAGATACATAATTCCTATATAAGTTCAATGTAATTCATTGGAGTTAGTTTATAATAATTTTAGATGTATAAAAATTTTATAGAACTTTTTACCGTCTTTTACCCACCTCCTATGAGCATTTTCAAATTTGAATAAAACTTAATTTTACCACTTTTGTGAATTTAATTTCAAAAATATAAGAGACACAATTGATATCAGTAAGTAAAATGTGGTTCAATAAGATAAAAATATTTTTTGATGAATAGTAATTTTGACTTTTTTGCCACAGTTAAAAGTAAATAGGGTAATTAAAGGTAAAAATGATATTATTATTACCCTAACACATGTCCTAATTATATTGGATAAGTTTAATTTGACAAAAACCAACCTTATGAATAAAATATTATCATTTAGGTTCGCTTGGATTAGATTAGGACATTTATTATTATTTAATTCAAAGAAGAGTTAAAAGTGTTAAATTCAAAGTTTAATAACTAAACCATTTTTAATATAGGGTTACACATAAGATAAATTCGACTATAAATATTCATTATAAAGATAAAAATACTTCTTACATAATTATATTTTATTTATAATTTTTAGACATTAAATAATTTAATTTATTTATGTCACAATGATGATGGAGTAATTAACATATTAATGAAATATTAAAATAATTGATATTATAAATATCCAAATAAATGTAATTTGAGACTTTTTATGAATTCCACAAATTTTATAGGTTAATATGACATGTTAAGATTGATTAAATGAATTGTTTTCGAAGTAATAATGCTGTTATGAATTTAGAAAAAGCAAAATACCAAATAGTGTCAAAATTGACATAAAAGTGTTTTTAAAACAAATATTGTATTATTAAATGGTATTATATTCATAAAAATATATGGTTCAGCCAATGGGATTAAATACTATTATATATTTCATTTATGAATCACATGGGGTTCTCTTGAAAGTATATAGTAAGTTTATTAACCATATAATATAGAAATACAACGAGACATGGTAAATGTCAAACTATTTAACTTAAAGTTAAATCTAAAAGATAAGGTTAATATAGTGACCCAAACCTGTCTAAAACCTATTGGTTGGGTGTTTTTTGACCACCTTAGCCTTTATATAATTCATTTTTGAGCCATTAGAATCTGAAAATGATTTTATTATAAAATAATATTTCAATCTTTTCCTAAGGTGCCCCTCACCTCTCTTATAAAAGGGCACTTCCCCTTCTCTCAAATCCACACCTTCAAATCCATTTGGCTTGGCCAAAACCTGGCCAAATATCCTCCCAACTATACTTCCTTCATTCTAGAGGCATTCATTTAGTCAGAAATCCAACCTATGGAGCCTTTTTGATCAAATCAAAAGGAAGAACCCGAAGAAGAGGTAAATATTTCATCACCTCTTTCAAGTTTTTTCTTCTTCCACTTTTTAATTCCTTGTTGTTTCAATTCTAAAATAACAACTCCAGTATCTTCTATATACTATGATTTTATTATAAATATGGTACAACCATATTCATAATTCTATCCATCCTTTGAATGACATGTCACCATACGTGCATACGTACGGCTTACCGTCTCCACGTTGTGGTGTAGTTTGTTATTCAAATACTTCATCATTTGGATAGGTATAATAATGAGTATAAATGATTTAAATAATAAATATAACATGATAATGATTCTTCTTATATTATATACCATCCAATTATATATGATTTTAATATCAAAAGAATGATATTTTTGCTCGTGCGTACGTACGGATTACCGTCTCCACGAACGCGATGAGATTCATTCCCCATCGTATCCATTCAAGACTAATATTAATTTGATGATTAAAAATAATGTTTAAAGACTTAGTATCATTCTTAATATGAATAAGATACATCCTATCAATAACAAACATTACTTACGTAACAAATCATATAACAGAAAACGAATCAGTTAACACCCGAAACGATGATACTATTGAAATATCATTAACAAAGCAATATTAAAAGATCATATATGAAATCATATTAATGTATATGGTTCTTGTATAATTTAATAACAATTATTTCACCATTATACAGGAGGTTAACCTACCCTCGACCAAGTAAAAGTACAAGGTAAGGGTTATTTCCTCAATCTCATTATTATCCGAGATTGTTTATGTGTAAGTATCTACTGGGACCTCTTTATCATCCACGTCTGTGTTTCATAAAAATATTTTCAAAAGGAACATTTTAAGGTTTTATATAAGGGACTCTTTAACTAGAGCATCATTTGAAATGGTTTAAAAATTTATTCTTCTAAATCATTCACATTAATGTCCATGAATTCAAATTGGTTTTTTTAAGGATTTATTTATATGGACATGAATGCTTTTAAAATGTTAATTACATTAAAAAGTTTCAAAGTAGTATGGGAAACTTTGATTCAAAAATGCCTTTAAATGTCTTCTTTTCAAAATGTGTGACTTTTAAATGTTTTCATGAAAAAGGGATATTTCTCGTAAAGAATTTTACATATCATTTTCAACTATGTCAACATCCTTTTTGAATATTATTCTTGATTGAGGATGATTTATTATAAATACAATCATCAATACTGTATTGAATGAGTTATGATATTTTTGATTGTGGATGTGTTATTGTTATACCATTCATGGTTTATGGTTAATGTATTGACATTTCGTATGCTATTTTTAATACGAATGTTTATGTTATGTTTCAACCTTTTCATATGAGGAATGTATTGGACATAGTATGTGACGGGTGGAGCCTGCTATAGCTCTTTGATGCATCGGTAGTTATCATGATACAATTAGATGTGGAATTGGCCGAGGCCTTTCTCAATTTGATATATGGTTTTAGCCGAGGCCTAAATCATTTTTAGACGTATTGACCGAGATCTTGACAAAATGTTTCAGAATGTATGACATTATACATTCCCTCATTATGAAAATAATATTGATGGTTCATGTGGTCATTTGACTAGTATAATACCCATGATTATGTTTTATTATGTCATTGTTTACTCAGCTCATATTCCTACCATAAAAGTTTTCATGTCTATTATTTGTAAATGCATGTGTTTTCAATTATTCACCATGCTTAATATTTATGTTATCTTCTGCTGTATTGCGTACCCTTACTGAGCATTTGAGCTCACCCCTTTCTTATGTTTCATTTTCCCAGGATATGAAGGAGTTAGTTATGAGTGACTTGCAGGCATAATCTAGGAGGCTTGGATGTTTTTAATAGAATAAATTATTGTTGTATTTCTTTTCAAGTTGTAAAGTTGAACTTATGTATGAATCTTGTTTCCAAGGCTACAAAACCGGATCGGTCTTTCGGGATTTGATCCCTTATGATCATGCCAATGTTATGTAATAAATCACTGACTCTGGGTAACTGGAGTCGGGGCATTACAAATTTCCTAACCAAGGTGACACTAATATGGTTCTCCGAGCTAGTTTTACATGGGTCCTTAAGTGTTCCTCCCCATACACTAAAGGATACTGACTAGCATTGATTAATAATGGTGGGATAGTGAGGAGACTATGACCTCATATCAGAGTAAGAAAATAGCAGATATAACTAAGTGGCATATATAATAATAAATAAATAGGGCAAGGAAGTAGTAAATATCTAAAATATAATATATTGTAATAAAAATGGAATTCAATAAAACTCAAACAATTATTCGCTACATACAACACTAGTCACCCACTGGGCCGACCATACAGATACAAGAGTAAAAAAAGAAACATAATTAAAATTGAAGGGATCTACTACTAACTCTAATCCACACAACATACCAAGTCTCTAGACATTGTAGCAACCCAATCATAAGAACCCACTCGAGCATCTCTGCTCGATCATGCAACTTTGGGCCCCAACCCCCCAATCCACCATGTAAATGTCCTCAACCTTAAAACTAAACATAAGGTTTACACATACACCCATGTGTGCATGTAGGGGTAATAAATAATCTCTACAGGACACCCTAATGATGAAACTATAAAATGTACTACCAAATGTGCATGAAAAAGAAAAAATAATCATCCTTGCTGAGACATAGTTGATAATATATGTAATGTCGATTTGCATGAAACCACAATCGAACCTCGGGTCCATAATACTATTCAACTAGGAAAGTGCCACTGTAGATGTCCATATTTATTTGTGTATACATGTATTTTCCCATATGTTTATATATATTCATAAAATTGAATTTTAATTTGTAAATTGAAAGAAACAACAGAAAATCCATCAGTAGTTGATCTATGGTTTTGTAATCCTGATTACCTGTATATCATGTGATAAAGGGGATTGAGATGGATGCCATTCCACTCAAGCCCTGTATCATTAATTCAATATCTAGGTTCATAATCCCATTGAAAAAAATACCCTCTTCAATCAGAGATGGAAAACTATTTGAGCAAGATACATCACCACATGGGGATACATGTCCTAACCCTAAGTTCACACGCACTCACCTACAATCACAATAAATAAATATTCTAGTGGTGTACATCCAGAAATCCTTTCAATAGTCACTGATCAAGACTCTGTGTTAGTCATTCCATGTAAATATAATCAAATGTTTGAGCCCTAGGTCCCAGTCAATAAGTGGTCATGAAATTACGACTTCAATAATCCCAAAGGGCCTCACCCTTATGTGATTTGTAAATGGAATTACCTATGGACCCAAGTACATGCTCGACATCCATTCACAAGAAAAGTATCACTGGTGCGTCCACCCAAACCTAGGGGGAATCCTAGTTGTTGATCAAGAAGAGTGTAATCATCCATCAAGTATAAGTCAAATCAATAGTGAGGGGTTCCATTTCCATCGTCATGATCTAGAAATCAACTAGGTAGTGAGAACACATCCTTGTTTCTTGGGAGAGAATAATTTTCCATGAGTATATATCAATAGTGAGGAATGCCATATACAACACCATAATATAGTAACTGATCTGGGAGAGTGTAATCATCCCAATCTATTAGGAGAGAATAATCATCCATGAGTATTCATAATCGAGATTACATTACAACATATCATAATCATAGGTGAAAGAACCATATACCAGGAAGCACCTCTGGAAATCCCAATAATTTAATAATCAAAACATATAGGTTAAACAACCAGATCCCAGGTAGTACCTATAGGTATACAAATAAACATAATAAATAACATGGCTCAGAAGATGAATCCCTAAAAAACATGTCTGGGAATACCAAATAGAAGGAAAAATGCCTCATGTCGGGCTCAATAACCATAAACCAGGAATCACCTCTGGCAATCACCGCAAAATCAGCAACAAAAAGGTGAAAATATAAACAAAAGAGTGGTGGTGGTCGAATTCCTAAACCAAACACTACTTCTATATACCCATGTTTTTATATGTTTGACATGGGTTCTAAGGTGTCACCCGCCAACATTTCTACCCAAAACCTATGTACTAACTCTAGTTCGGTTAAACATCAGGCACACACTAGGTCTCTTAAGTCAAACACTAAGAGACATCCTACTTGGGATCATTGAGGTCCACAGAAAATCAAAGAAATCCTACATGGGATTTTTATGTAAAATGGTCATAGGAGGAATCCTAAATGTGATCCTAGAATGGTAATAAATACTGAAGAATCCTACATGGGTCCTTGGAACAACACATAGGTGAACACATCCTATAACATACCCTAAATAACCATATAAGAATGTAGAAGAATACTACATGGGATCCTCAGAATGGTATATTGGTAAAGGGTTCATATGATGGATTCCCTAGGTCATCATTCAAGGGAATATAACCCTTAGGGTCCCTTTGATTACAAGTTATAAGATAGAGGCATCCTACTCGGTCATCGAAGTAGTAACGTAAGAGGAGGAATCCTATAGTGATCATTTGAAATAACTAAACTCATGACCTATTAGGCTCGAAGATAAAATCTCACAAGGAAAATTTCCTCAATGGTAAATCTAATAAGGTACCAGTTTTGAGAGATATCTCATTTCTCATCTCATAATAGGTCTCACTCTCAAGATACAACTGAATATGATTACCTGAGGAAGAACCTCTCCGCTTAAGAAAAAAATGAAATTCCACCTTGGAGTCCTCAAAACACAACAAGGGTTTCACCACTACAATCTATGAGGAAAAAACTCATAATTGACTACTCTTGGGTAGAAATATGACTTGGGGGTGAAAAGACATGAAAAACCATCAAAAGGGTGGCATGAGAGGAGTACACGGTGTGTGTACCCTGGTACACGATGTATACCCTCAAGGCCCCTCCTAGGTGTGTCCTTATTCCTATACATGTCATGTAAAATACTATGTTCATGGCATGTACAGTGCATGGGGTACCTACCCATGTACCCCACATGGCCTGGACATGTACTTCTACATTGCGTGCAACCCAGACGGGGTCTGGTCATGTACTCTACACGGCATGTGCCCCTTACTCGGGCAGTCAGGACAGGTACTCGACTTGTATACCCCATATATGGAATATACATCATAAAATTCATCTTCCACAAAATTAAAGATTATACGGTGTCTATTCACTAAACCACACACAGTGTAGATGAGTTTTACCAAACAAAAAAACCCCAGAAACGCCTGAAACCCAGGTTTCTTCCCCAAAAACAACATATCAAGCCACAAGGGTCCATAACCAAGCATATTAGAGAACTAAAACTATAAAATGGTAAATACATAGGTATCAATGAGAGAACATAAAAATTTCCGATCTTTGGGTTGAATCCAATGAAGCTTCGCCCATTTCCACGATCCACAGTTGTCGCACGACGATCTAGTGTGTCCCAAGATTCATGGGGGTACCCTTATTTATTTACAACTCATTCTATCTACATATCTCATTATCTCTATCATATATCTGAAGGAGGATCCCCAGATATGTGATCGAGAGTCTAGGTGGAAAAGAAAAAAAAGGAAAAGAGGAAACGAAAAGTATGAAAAAGAATAGAAAAAGAAAAAGAAAAAGAAAAGGGGGAAGGGCCGACCCCAACAACCAACTTGAGTTTATGTCTATACTTGAAAAAACCCTCATTTCAGGCTCAAGGTTGGATATATAATCTCAATCCAACACTCCATTAAAAATATATTCCCAAAAAAACCTGTTTGAAAAAAATTAATATTCAATTTATAAAATATAAATATTAATTATTCTGCTAAAAATAAGAATGGCTAGTAATTACATCAAACTCCTTTAATAGGGAACGAACCTAGTTCTGAGACCAATGGAGTGGTCCATAAAAATCTAATATTATATACTATGTGGAAAAGACCATTTTACCCCTTACAAGAATCTGGACATTAAAATTAAAATTTATGCTCAAATTTCAAGTCCGAAAAAATAGGCCTTAAAAAATATATAATAAATTTATAGTGAATATATATGATATGTATATCATATTTATCAATTTGGATATTATGTAAACATGATCAAAGTAAGATGGGAAAAATAAGAAATCAAAACAAACATGACAATCAATGTAGTTATTGCCTGAAATGTGACTTTAACTTGGAATTCTTACTAAACCGATAAGAAAAGGTAATAAGAAAATAAAATATTGATGGACATATATATGTATGGTTCTGTAATATATGTATTGTAAACTTATATTTATTATACATGATGTTTTAATGTTTAGTAAGGAAGTTGATACTCATGATAAGAGATTTTTATCTCAATTTTCTTTCCTTGATACATATGTTATATTATGCAACTATCTTCTTTTTTTGATGTTTATATAAATCCCCTTTGACATTTAAAATCATTAATTTATTTACTAATGTTATATTTTATGTTTCATTTAATTTTTTTCATTTGGAATACAATTCAAAGTTAGCAATGTAGTAAATATTTTATATTACAATCTAATCATTTATCAGAATTCCATATGATAGTTTCAAATGATGAAATATTAATATATATATCCCAAGAAACTTATTAAGGTTCTTATCCTATAGTTATGTCATGAGAATACATGTTTTTTATACTTTTTCCTATCTTTATGTAATGAAGTGTTTCAAAGAATTTTTTAAGATAAATTGTCATTATTTGTCTCTTCAAACAAAAAATCATTTTCCACCAATTTTTTTTTCTATAAGTGTATTTTTTAAATTATTTTTATCATTGTAAAAATTATTTATTAAATACATTTTTACCCATGTTTAACTATTTTAACAATTTGTTTTGAATTAAATCTACATCTCCTTTCCATTCCTTTTTTTTTTATTTTCAACTGACACTTTTAAAGGGTAATTGTGAACCCAAACAACATCAAACAATTAAAAATATTAAAAATAATGCCATCCTAGATAGAGACTACAGGAACATGTCCTCCCTAGAGACTGCATCATTATGTCAAGACTCCACTTTGCATGACCGCTCAGATAGCTTTCCTATGTTGGGTTGCACGAGCCTTGTACTAATGGCAAAAGTCATACCCTCTCGTTCTTCCAAATATGGAATAAAAATCATTAGTGAATACTTCTTTCTCTAAATGCTCATCTAGAGATATTCCAAATATAGTGCCTAGGTGCATCACATTCCAGAATAAAAAAATCACCGAATATCAACATACTGTTGCAAACTGTGAAGAGACGCACAAGGTTAGGCCCAACCCAAATAACACATTCAAAAAGTACCTAAATCAGAATCAATGAAAATCCAACATTCCATAGATGGGGGAGGCAAAATGCACCAGAGCAACTTGAAGCACATCGCAGAGGCAACTGGAGAAACTGAAACATGCATCATAGAGGAGAATGGAGCAGTTGAAAAGCGTATCATAGAGGAAACTAGAGAAACCAGATATGTGCATCTCAGTGGTCTCTAGAGAAGTGTAAGAGTGAATCATAGGGTCGATAACCTCAACCACCACTTCCACTATCTCCCTTCACCAGAAGTAGGGAAAAAAGAAAACCGAAAACATCACAAGATTCCCAACAGAAACCATCACAGGAACAACCCCACAGGAACCAACCGGAATAAAAAAATATTAACGAGAAGCAGGCAGAGGAAAATGGCATAGGGTCATCCTGAAGTTCATCATAGAGGAAACTGAAGCAATCAAAATGTGCGCCATAGTAGTGAATGGAGAAGCAAAAAATCACATCACAGAGGAAATAGGAGCAACTAGAGATCCGAATCACTGAGGCATCCAGAGCAGTGTAAGAGCACATCGCAGGTCTACAAACCTCAACCACAACTGGGACCAGACCCCAATAAATCCTTGAAAGGAAAAAAAAAACATCAATAGATCAGGACAATTCATACCTAGAATGGAGAAAAAATGAACCCCAAACCTCCACAAGAATCCTAACAGTCACGAAGTCTTGGGTGTTTCAGCAGGATCATCAAAAAATGCAAGAAAATTAAAATGCTTTGATTCAATTTCAGCCACACAAGCAGAAGAACCCAAAAACTATCTTTGAATCCCTTGTTGCGGGACACACCTGCTCATTTTTGCAGCAGCTGAGACCACCAATCAAAACATCCCGGATCTGACGGTCTTCAACCTAGAAGGGAGAAAAATTGAACCCTGAACTTTCATAAAATCCCCAGAAGCACAAACTTCATCATTTTTCAGCAGGATCTTCAAAAAATATGTAGGAAAATGAACTGCATACTATCTCTCGATGCGGCAGCGCCTTTCTCTATGTCTTTGTGAGACATTATTTGGATGGGTCGGGCGACATCCTTCATATGGGAGGGTATCTTCTACATGCGGTCGCTTACATTGGCTAGGGTTCTTCGGCTAGGATTATTCAGGAGGCTTGGGCAGCGTCTTTCAAATAGGAATCTTCGGGTAGCTCGGGCGGTGTCCTTCAACTAGGATTCTTTGGGCGGCACCTTCGGCTAGGTCGCTCAGCTCGGCTATAGTCACGGTGGTGAGGAATCCTGTCTGGATGGTTTTCTTCAATTGTGGCAGCGTGGGGCTAGATATGGTCGATTTTAGCTTCAAGAGGTTTTACATAACCTTCTTTACTGCTTGGGTTCTTCAGCCATCGGTGGTTCGATGAAGATGCGAGGTCGCTCATTTTCCAAACAATTCCCTTTTGAATATTATTGAAAATGGTAAATTAATAATTGTTTTAACATGTGTTTAATGAATATAATTTTCCTCCATCCTGAACACTATTTTCTTTGATGATTATTTTATTATATTTCATGTTTCATTTCAAAGAAAAAAAATTATTATATTTTATGAATTCCTTGTTTTAATATTACATTTTCAATGAAATTTATTTCCCTCATGAAATATTCCAAATGATTTATCATTCAAAATCATTTTCTATTTAAGATGATATAATTTGATATATCTTATTATTTTCTAGGGATATGAACCAAGCATACCATTCTAATTCTTTATATGAATGGTTTATGCTTATGATGAAAATATGATTACAAAATGTGTTTCATTTCATGGATAAGATATGATGAATGTTCGGACATCTTAGGGCACACATATGTATGATTTTTATTATATGATGGGTCAAAAATATATCACCACTAATGAATTGGGTAAAAATTTATATCCCATGAGATAAACATGACTAATATAAGGAGTGAACTCAGTTCAATAAGGAACTTCATCCTTCGATGGTCTTTCTAATGATCCATGACTACAATGATGTTTTGGGGAGTGGACTCATTCCACTATGATATCTTTGGAAGTGAGCCTTAGATACATTGTAAATGATTTTATATTCTTATTTTTATTACCCAAATCTATTTATTCTAATGTTATATTCTCATGGTTCATATTATATGATTACATTATAATTCATGTCTTATTAACTACCATGATTTATTCCACGACTCAAGTTTATGATCTATGATATGAAGTTTATATTTTACAGATGTTATTTTCATGTTTCAATACCCTCATACTTATGATATGTTAATATCTCCATTGTTTACCCTTATTGAGCATATTAAGTCATCCTTTCATGTGTTTCCTTTCTATAAGTTACAGAGAATGGTTTTAAGTTGGGTATTTTCAAGAATATTTCTATATGAGAAGATCTTTATGGGTGATATTTTGGATCTTTCAAGAAATTATTAGATTATGTGTCTAGTTTCAAAATAAAAAAAAACATTTATGATACTTAGGTGCATGTTTGTGTATTGTAATAAATATTCATCTAAAAAGATGTAATATTTATGTACAAAAATCATGGGACCCTATAGTGAAGCCCAATGTAATATTGAAATTATGTATATAATAGATCAAATTACAACATAAATATAACAACTTTAACAAAAACATCCTTAACATGCTGTTAAAATTATATTTTTCTTCTAAAACTATATGGGATAACCTGGGTAAATACATAAGAAAGTGGTGACCTTTAAAGACCTGTAAGGGAATAAAAAAATTATAGAATAATTTAATGTAGTAAAGGTGAGCCAAGAGGTATACCAATGTAATATAAGATGGGAGAGAATCATAATCTTGATCAATGAGGGATGATATAACATGATGGCCTAATGGAAACATTGGAATTTGGGAAAACCATAAAACATGACATCACAAACACAAGTCAATGATAAAAACCAAGACATAATAACATAGTTTTATTAGGATAACCTCCCATTCACAATACATGTAATCTCATGAGATAAAAACATTACCCAATTCATTGTAAGAATAAATAATTTTGGCCCCACCCACTACATTCATATCATGTGTATGCATAAGTGTGACTGATATAGCATGAAAAATATGGATGTATTTAATGTTTTTTAACCCCAATATTAAGTAGTGTAATTTATAGGCATGTAAATTCCCAATAAAGGAAGTATATATACAACTATATGAATATCCTTGAGTGGAAACAGATATTGTTATTCACTATACTAATGTTTGGTAGTGAAAATCACTAGAAAATTTTAACAGTATAATGAGAGTACATAATGGTTTATTGAAGGAGATAATGAGGGAAACAGTTTTCTATAATTACATGGGAATCAAAAATATAGTATGAGGGATATGTAATAACATATCTTAACTTAAAAAATTGGAAATAAAAATGCATGACATAATGAAAGTGCCAGAATAAAGAGGAGAATGAGAGGATCCCTTACCTTGAAAGGATGCTTCTAAAAACATTATAGGACCTTATTAAGATATTGAGGGAACCATGGGAGGGCTCTAACAATGGAATTATCAAGTAATTTCCAGCTCCAAGAATTTTTAGTGAAGAGTATTGTGAGGTAGGGTGTGTTTATATATTGAAAGAGTGGAAAATTCATTATTAATTTCCAATCATAAGATTTGGATTCTTTAAAATAAAGTAATAAAAACTAAAAACCTTCCATTGGTTTTTCCCATGGTTTCCTCCATATGGGAGTGGTTATAATTATATTATAAGTATATGAACAGAAAACATTAATATAATACCCTTGGAGATGTGTAAGTGAGTCATGTTTATAAAGAAGTGATTTTAATCCCATAAATATAATATAAATTTTGAAGGATTAATTAAGGTTTTATAAAACTAATAAATAATAATTAGAAACAAAATATTGTAAAGTGGAACTTATATTAGGTCTTGGATAACATTAATATCATATATTATATATCTTTTTGGTCATTATGATGTCATAATACACACCATATAATTATACATTATTTCATTTTTACACAAAAAATTAGACTATCTCAAAAAATATTGAGACATTAACCACTGAATATTTTCACCATACTAATTTAAATAATAATAATTATATTATAAAAATAATTCCCTAGATATGATAATATTAAATTTTAAATCCAAAATACACATTTATTGAAAAAACTATTTTTACAATAACAGTTTTCAAACACTTATAAAAATTCTATTTTACTTCTTCAAATTTTCTTATAATTTATATTTAAAAATATTTTTAAATATATCATTTATCTCAAAAAATAATGACATCTTCAAAAAGAGTCTCTTGATTGAAATTATTTATTTTCCAAAAAATAGAAATTTTTCTTCATCGTATTAGAATGTAATTTTTATCAAACTCCTTATTTAATCATTTAAAAAAATGTAAAAAGGGGTAAATTTAATAATCATTTTATTAAAAGGAATATATAAATAGTCATACTATTATTGGGAATATACATATTAGTTTATTACACTTGTTAATTCTATAGGGGTAAGTCATGCGGTGGAGTGATTTTTATAAGTTGGTTTGGAAAACATGGTATGGGTAGTGATCTTGATGAGCTTTAACTTCTCATGTAAACAGTTTCACTCATTATTTAGTTGATGGATCATGAATTAGGATTAGTCAATAAGAAATACTAGTGATTATATCTCCTTTATAATAGTAAATAAACGGGCTTCACAGGGTAAAATATTACTCATTGAGGCCATCACATCATAAATTTGTATCAATTGAACTTTATCATAATCCCTTTTAAGATAATCCTATTAGTAACTATATAACATATATATTATCAACATTTATGACGAATAATGGTCTTTTAAATCTAATATGATGTAACTAATAATATTCCAAAATAATAAAATTAGTGTATTTATTTTCTATTGCTACATTACTTAATAATGCATATATTTATTCAAAAAGTGAATTTAATTTATAAAATTTTAGGTCATTAGATTCTTCTCCTTCAAAAAAATCACAGTTGAAATTTTCATTCTGAACACTAAAATGGATTAGGGTACTCCTTTTTCATTTCATCATCCAATTCCCATTTTTATTCCTCAAACATGGGGTTTTCCCATAACACTATAAATAGGTGGGTTGTCTTGTTTCATATAACCTTTTATTTATAATCAAAAATCTTCACTGAACACTCCTCATATGAATGATTATTCTCCAACAATACCAACTATGGATTTAGTACATGTGAGGGGTCTGGTTTATACTTTTTCAAGAGGGATACATAGAACCGATCATGTAATTGAGAAAAGTTTGGTTAGAGCTATATTTGATATTACATAGCTCCAATATGATAAAGGGTCTCAAAGAGGACGATGTATCTATTACCACATTTTACCTTATTCCCAAACCTCATGACTTTTAGCCAAGGTGATATATGAAGTAACAATTTAACACCAACCTCAAAATACATATCATATTAATGAATGTCTAAAATGATTTTATATTTAATTTGTGTAGATTTCATATAATGGTTAATTGTTTGAACCTTATTTTTCATCTATTTGATAAGATCATGTCCCATAAACTTCATCTCTCTAGAATCATCCCATCATATCAAATATATATTCATTTTCCCCTAAAAACCCTAATAAGGTTCCATTTTAATGCTAGAATAGAAACTGTTTTTATATGAAAAATCCACTGGGGAGTTATGTTGATCCCAACATCATTGGAAAAACTTTTAACATGGTCTTAGAATATACTTTAGATTTTGAATAGTTATTTAATACTGACCATCCATCTTATAGTAATTAGTAGCGCAGATTCAAATCATTTTATCCGAAGCTTAAAGAAGGCTTCTCTAAAACCTTTAAATAAACCTCACATCACAATAAGATAAAATAAGGAGTCAAAATCAATGAATTCATTCAAATTACCTTATTTATATCCCACATAGTTGGTCTAGAGAGAAATATTCATTTATAGTAATAAAGTGCACTGACATGGTAAGGTGATCAACTACCTCCCGGGTGGCATTATTTCTTTTAGGGGTCATGGGGAGTCCTATAAAAAAGTAAATGCTTATGTTTTCCCATTTCAAAAATGGTATGATAAATGGTTTCATCATACAATTATACATATATCATTCTGATTTGACTTTCTTCATAATAATAATCATAATAAAAACTCCACTGTCACTCTCTTCATGTTCTCCCACAAGATTTTTTTCTTCAAATCTATATATATATTAGTGTTTTTGATGAATAGTGAATGATGAGCTATGTAAATTATTATGAATTTCCCTCTTAAGATATGGTTTTAATGGGACACATATATGTTTTTTCAAACCATATAACTATATATTGAACAAATTTGAACTTCAGGATATTTTCCCTCCTTCTATAGTAACTCATCATCTTTCCCATCCTATTTAGTCATCTTAAGAATATATGGTTCAGTAGTTATTTGAGAAAGGTAAGATGAATATAATTTTATTATTCTTATTTATATCCTTTTAATGTCCAATATTTTTGGAACCCTTGATATCCTCATCCTTGATAGGGTTGTAGGATCCAATATACTCAGAGAATCATCCAATTTGTTGATAATTCTAGGATGGAAATGGATTAAAAAATAACAATCCTTAATCATATCTAAGTATCTTTATTGTTTCATATTAATATCATTTTTTGTGTGAATATATAATTGAGGATTTATCTATCTATATATATTTCACACTATTCTCTATAGGGATAATATAGCCAAATACCTAACGTAATGACCACTTCATCCAATTATGGATAATGCATTGGGTAGTACTAATCTTGGATCATTAAATGATAGAAGGTATAAAATATCAAAATTTTCATATTGTATGAATAAAAAACACAATCCCTTTTGGATACATCAATATAGATAACAAAACCACCCCCTTGTGGGTAATGTGTGAACAGGTGAAAAGATTAACCAGTTATTCAACTCTTTAATGATCTCCTCACATTAATTAGTCCTGATAATATTGACACACAATTGATCTATATTATTTACTAATATTTTAAATGGTGATATGTGTTTCATAAATAGATGATCGTACCCAGCTAGTCTAGAAAACATTTGATTACCATTACATATTTGGTCTTGGTAAATACTTCGATTGCTATTAACTTTATGGATCCAAAGATATCCCATTGTTGGTGATCACATAAACTAAGAAATTTACATTATCTATTAAAAAACCACATTTATTATACTTCTAATATAAATTTTCCTTCTGAAAGGTCTTCAATAGAGTATTTAAATTGTCCTCAAGTTCTTCCTTTCTTTGGGAGTAGATAAAAATATCATTAATGTGGACTGGCTAATTTTTTCCAGTTTATCACTAAATACTCTATACATCAAGTCCATGAAGATTTATATAGAACTAGTGATTCCAAATAGGATCACAATGAACTCATAGTTTTCGTACCTAATATGAAAATAATTCTTGGGGATATCATCCATATTCAACATTACATTATAATAACCCAACTAAACATCCACCTTAGATAAGTATTATTCTCCGAATAGATGGTCATAAACTTCAGCAATCTATTGTAGAGGATACTATATCATTATTATGATCATTTTTAGATCACTATAATAAATGTTGTGGTGTATTGAACCATCATTCATCTTGAAAAAGAGGGTTCACATACCCCATGTTGGAGAACATGGGTGTATAACCCCATTATCCAAATTCTATTGTAATTGTTTCTTTAGCTATTTATGCTCAAAATGACAATTATATATGCAGTATTTAATATTGGAAAATCTCTAGGTATACATATGATTTTGAAATTAACATCATGGCTAGGAGGAAGACCTAATAATTCTTAGGGAAACACATCAGTGACTTCCTTTACAATGGACATGTCATCAAGAATGATATTTTCTTTAGTCGCAATCATTTGATATAGAAACGATTTCATGAAAGGTAATAAAATCCATTCTTGAGATGTTTGTTCCAAATAAGATCCATCCACCTCCTTAAAATTATATTAAATATGAGGTAAATTTTCAATAAAAAGGGTGATTTGTTTCTCTAGAAAATTTATGTTGGATCTATACATTGAAATATAATGCATCATAGAATAGCATTGAATTTCACTAAGGGGGGTATCACAAGGTTTTTTTTGGAAATTCATCATATATATTGGGATAAGGGGTGATTTATATGTTTGGTATGAAATAATTGACCCATTTTCCATCTTCATTGATAACTTGGCATCCATGTATTGAGGTATTGTTTGAAAAGTTATACAAAAATTGAGTTAAATGAAAGAATTCATAAAACCAGAATCAAATATTAGTTTCACTATCCTTGAATTAACAACTAGCACCCACTTCATTGTTTGGGTCCACCTCAATAGTTTTGATGGTGTACACTCTCACTTTCTCTCTAGGCCTTGGACGTAGTTTTAATTAGATTTAATTGACCACCCTTGGATTTGGAAGTTGGGTAACAACTCTTATTTTTAATAATTAATTTATAGTATAATATGGATTCATTTTGGAGCTAGGTGCTAATACAAAATGAGATTTGGAGACTCGATAAGACCAGAATTAATTTTCAAAATATTAAATAAACAATACATGCATAGTTTTTCTAAAAATGGGGGATAACTCATGAAGGGGTGCTTGGATAATAAATATAAGGATCCTGTTGAGTTAAGAGAATGAAGTTTACCATAGGAATAACATAATCTTTGTTGGGGTAAGATGTTGGGATTGAGCGACTTCGTGGGAGAATAATTAAATGAATTAAATTATATTTATTTAATTATTTTTATTATAAGGATTACTTGTGTATCTTTAATATATACTAGTATATGGAAAATTTTAAGGGTGAGCCACATAAACCATAAAATAGAGAGAGAGAGAATTGGAGGATATCTTGACAGATGATGCTAGCCTGGATATTGAATCATCAATCAGTGTGAAATAGGATTTTAGGATCTCTCCAACTCCATTGACACATATTCATTCTCATCAATAATCGATCCATATTGAGGTAGGATGTTGTTTTATTTAAATTTATCCTCATTTTATTTATCTTACAATGAAGGAAAATGAATCAACCAAACAATTGATTCAAGGATCATGTGTATTGCAGGTACAAGTAAGATTATCTAGGTTTTTGGGATTTTTATTATTGATTATATTATATTCCTTCATTCGTTATTTTTCAAAAATCAAGGTCAAAATGATCATTTTATGAGGTCCATTACTCATGTTTTTATTTTTTGGTATTTCATCCATTTTTCATCAAATTTTTATCATGAACAATTTATGTTCCCTTGATTCGATGAAATAAATAGAATTTTATCATTTTTTGATTGTTCTTTGGCATAATAGATCAATACAATAGGTGAAACTCGTGATTGAGGTGCAATGATGATAGTGGTCAATTAGAGATAAATTATATAGGATCAACGATTTTTTTTATCCTTGATAGATGGAGATACTATGGATGGTTCACATGGGTGTTTCCTAAGAAATTCAGATGTTCATATCCCGAAGATTGATGATGGAAAGGATCAGCTATCCCTGAATCCTTGTGTTCTGATTATTTTTGTTGTGGTGGTGTGAAGGATCATATAGAAAATAATCATGGATTTTTTTTGAAATACACGGTTACACATGTTTTAATATAGAATTACATGTCGTGTGGGACCCCCCTGTAAGAGATGGCTATGGTTAACATATAGAGATAAGGATCACATATCTGTTGGTTTCTAGATGGCTTGTTTGATGTGTACAAGGTGTAAAATCCCTCAAATATGGGTGGAATTACATGCTGTGTGGGACATTCCACACCCCATCTACACCCTGGAAGGTATATTGATGTGTATATGGAGTACAAACCTAAAATATCAAGTGTCTACATGTGCTGTGTGTGGCGGGCCACATGTTGGGTACTCGGACATGGACATGTGAATGAGAATTCATACATGGGTAGAACCCAATATTGAGGAGAAACATTTTTTAATCATAGTACATGTTGTGAACCATCTATAATAATTCTTTCAGCTATTTTCCTTTTCAATGTGAACAAGATTCTTAGAGTATGTTCCCATGATTCATTCCTTGAGGGTTGTGTATAAAGTCACGTCTTATACATAGGACAGTGTACCACCATGAGGAACTTCTTTCATGGATATAGTTTTTATAATATATTTATGAGACCTAGAGTGAGATCCAATATCATCATCATTTCCCTTAGTGGATTTCTTAGTATCATTGCAGCCAACACTACACAATCATTGATCGCCAACTTAGCGGGCTAATCCAGATTGGGTTGTTGGTATTCCCCATGGATATGGGTGTAATCCCCATCTATGTATTAGTATCATTATACTTACATCTTGAACTTATTATGATGAGACATGATGATCAATACATATTGGATGGAAACCATCAGTGCTATCTGACTCATGGAGTGTGTTCTCCCAGGAAAGTTTTATGTGGATCATTCATGCCAAAATATTAGGTTGGATTTACAGTTGTAGTCATACCTTGAGATTGTGTGTCTACTATGAGTATATCTACATATTATTTTATTTATTTTATTGACAAATCCCAGTGATGAGATGAATATTATTCTTGATACTATATGCTTAGTGGTTTCAAGGTGTCATTCTTGGTATTGTTATACTCACCATTGTGTGGGATTTTCCCACACATGGTGTATCTTATATAAATGACTGAACTTTTGATAGATTTCTAGAGGGACCATGACTAAGTGAATCCTATGGAGATAGAAAGACTAAGGTGTGTTTATGATGTGAGATGCACGGGGTGGCCCGATCTTCATGGCGTAGGGCGGTGGATGTAAGATGCGGTTTGTGGCTAAGTGGCGGATGATGGGTATGGATAGCGGATGCAAGTAGTCAATCAATGCTATATGGAGCACGACCTACTACTTAGACAACACACTCAAGGGAGAGATGTGATAGCCAATCCACACAACAACTCACTTGGGTTGAGGCATGGAATTGGGGGCTTTGTGATCTTGGATCACCAATCTAACTTGTATATTGACAAGGAAAGAATGCACAAGAGCAAGGGGAAACTCAGAACAATTCTCACACAACGGAGAGAAGCAAAGCATAATCTCTCAATTAATTCTTGAATGAAAATACAATGCCATGGGGTAGCTATTTATAGCCAAGGGGGTGATACAATGGTCAAGGGTCTAATACCCTAAAGTCATAAAGTCTAAACCTACCTTGTCCCCTTAAAAGTCAAAAAGATAAAAGCCAACAAAGACTTGGAAAAGTAGCACACAACTTTCCAACATAGCCCACCGGATTTGACTTTGAGTGCATAGCCCACCGGATTTGACTTTGGTGTCCAAAGATGCCATTTCTAGAATCCTCGATGTGGGAAAGGCATCCAAATTCATGAAACCATGTGGCCGAAGATTTAAACATCAATTTTGGGCTTGAATAAGTGATATTATAGGCCCATTTTCTCCATCCATGCAAGGCAAGATCCATTGGGCCTTTAATGAAGAAATATGTGCGCCCATTGTAGCATTGAGACTCTTTAATATCCCTCGCGTCATTGGGCCTTGAAAATCTAACTCTTCCTCCCGCGCAATCGACTTGGTGCCTTCTACATGGTTCTGATCAGTTTCAGTGGTTTTATTTATAGTGGCCCACTCCTACTTCAATAGTTGGACATGTTTCATTTTCTTTGTGTGGTTATATATTTGGTGATTTCTTTTCTAGCACATTATTTCCATACATTAATGGCGTTATTTTAGATGTATGAATTCATGGTTGTCGGTTGTTTTATATTTCAACATTTTATAGTCTTAGAGATGTGTTTGTGTGTGTGTGTGTTTGTACATTAGGCTAGGGCCTCCCATGTATGTGATGTGCCTACTCAGTGCTGGTATCTAGACTCTGACCTAATGGAGGTGGGCTTGGGGTCATCACAGATGGGGTGCAATTATTCCATGTAAAGATATAGTGGTATTAGAGGTAGTATGTTCTACATTAGTACTAGAATTAATGATATTGGTTTCAAATTTTTAGAAATGTTGTTAAGAATTTCAAGTTGAGATCTTAGGCTAGGGACTGTAGTATTGGTACGGTGGATAATGTATCCATAAACCAGGGTAATGATCACCTTACTTTCAACTCGATATATATAGAAATTTTTTTCATGGAAAACAATAGAACATGAATCATACATGAATGTTTTTTGAATTCCATGTCCTTTTAGAGTCAGCTCTCTAGATATACTCACTAACTGAGGTGATGATTTTCTATTTTAGAATGTATCCAAAACATTTTCCATCTAGTATTCAGCAGCAGGATCATGAGGATCATCTCTTCAGGGATGATTCTTCGATACCTGGACCTATTAAGAGGTGTTACCTTCAAGTTTTTACTAATATTACCACCACCAATAGAGCAGTACATTGTACCAATAGTACCAACAGATGAGGTGTGTTGGATTAGAAGACTTCATGAGTTTTATCATCAGTGACCCCTCAGGTTCATGGGTAAGCTAGACCCACAGGAGTAAAAGGATTGGAATTATCTAGTGACATTAGTCATTTATCTTGGTAGGACACCAGGATACCAAATGGTGGTCTTGGAAGCAAGCCTTCATTATGGATATGCGGGATGGTGGTGGTTCTTAGTGACCTAGACATACAATGAGGAAACTCTTTTAGGGTCATATTTTGAGATCCTTTTCATAGAGAAGTATTCTCCAACTACATTGAGGTATATGCACATCCAGGATCTTATAAATATTTAGTAGGGTAGTACAACTGTGGATGAGTATTCATCAAGGTTCACCAACCGATCTCATTACGTGTGTAATTAGTTATTTCAAGCTCGGACCATTGATGGAGAACTATATAGAGACATCTAATAGAGTGTGATACCTTTATAAATTCCTAACTAAGATTGGGTGGTATACATTTATTTGATAGTTAAGAGATTCCTGGATGAGATGACATACATAGTTGGTTTCGATAGTGGGATGCAGGTGTAAAGACTTCGGTGGTAGGGATATGATGATAGACATAGGGGCCTGGATGTGTGAGTCATTTCACAAGGTTATCTCATGAAAAAGGTTCTATGGTTCAGGGATCAAAGGATGGATCTAGTCATCCCAAGGATAGGTTGTTCTAATCTTGTGATAGTCAAGGACATCTTGCATGATATTTCCTAAAATGACCTATGGCTGGTAGAGAGACAATGGATGGTCCACCTAGGAAGAGGTAGCTATAGGATTTGGTAGGTCTGTATGGTGGAGAACAAGGCAGAGTACCTAAGAGAGTAGATTAAGGTTAAAGATATTTTGACTTGTCACAACCACCACCCCCAGGCATTCTGCGTCAGTCTTAAAGACCAAGGGGATAAGGGAAAGGGTGGTTTCAAGCAGTCGAGACTTTAAACCCAGAGGATATAGGGATGCTATAATGTACTATTTATTTAATATCTATATTTTCTATAATATTTATAGACATGGTTGTGAGACACTCTTTTTTTTCACATATCTGGTTGGATACATAGAGATTTAGATTGAGGCTTTCTGTCAAACCTTGCACTTGGAGACTCCTACACGAGTAAACTCAGTGATCACACATTTCTGATGATGGTGTGACCAAAATATTCATGGAAAGTGTTACATTTGGTATCTTTTTTTACCAATGATGAGGACATACAATTTCATATTAGGTATGGAATGGTTATTGATAATTCATTCCAAGATATGTTTTTTTGGGTATAGGATGTGGTGTTTCCACAGTGATGGGATGGGGTTTTCCTTTGTTTATGAATAGAAAACCCAGGGAAGGTAACATGGACTCTTATATAGAAAGGTGAAACCTATTACACACTATCAGGATAGCATGAATCTTTGTATAGTGGATGATATAAGCCTCTAGTTTCCTGCAGTGGTGGAAGAGTATGAGGAAGTATTTCTTGAGGAAATAAAATGCTTACCTACCATATGATAGATATAATTATTCATTGATCTACACCATAGTATTTATATGATATCTGCACCAACATATCAGATAGCTCCTGTAGAGATTCATGATTTGATGGTGCAGTTGTAGGAATTACAGAGGGAGGGGTTTTTCTGACCCCGTGATTCACCAAGGGAGGCCCCAACATTGTTCTACAATAATTTTTATTGGAACTTGTGGTTTTGTTTTTATTACCATCTGTTAAACCATGTGACCATAAATAACATGTATCTAATAATAAGGATCTATGACCTTTTAGATCAGTTTAGAGGGGCATGATGGTTCTCAAAGAATAACATTTTATCGGGATATAACAAGCTATGAGTATGGGATGGGGATATATATAAGAATAACTTATGTTGTTTTTATTATCACTATGAGTACATTGTTATTACATTTGGGGTGATGTATACCCCCAAAATGTTCTTGGGACCCAAGGTTCATTCATCCTTTCTAGGACCAGTTTGTGGTAGTCGTTATCAATGATATCCTAGTGTAATCAGCATATAAGTAAGAGAACGTGAGGCGCATTAGAATAGTCTTAGACATACCTGGATAGAACTAATTTTACTAGAATCTATTGAAGTGCTATTTCTGGATTCTAAAGGCCCACTTCCTAATACATGTTATCTCAGTAGACACAGTAGCAGTGGAACCAGTGAAGGTTAAGGGAGTGTTAGATTGGGATCCACCCAAGTATAAGATGGATGTGTGAATATTTCTTCAGTTGGTGGGATGGTATCAGATACTTTTACATGATTTATCCAGGGTATTATCTCCCTCAATAGATATGACCCGAAAAGGGAATCCTTTCATGTGGATGTAGAGGTTTCGGAAGGATTTCCAGAAGTTGAGGAAGAAATTTACAGGCACTCCCATATTGAAATTTATAGAGGAGTGTGTCGAGTACATATTGTTTGGATATGCATCAAGTACTAGGATTGGTGGGGTTTTTATGTAGAGGAAGGAGTTAATTTCCTATGGTTCATGTTATTTGAGATCGTAGGAGAAGCACTATGTGACCCATGATCATGAGTTTTTAAGGGAAGTCTTTACACTAAATACATAGAGAAAATACTTTATGGGTGAGAGATTTATCATCTATTATGATCATATGAGTGTCATGTGTATATTATTAATAAGAATATTAACTTTAGACTAATCTGATGGAAAGAGTTCCTAAATTATTATGACATCAAGATTACCTATACACCTAGGAAGGGGAATGTGATAGTAGATTCTCTTAGTAAAATTTCATGTTCATAGTTGCTAAGTGAGGTGTCAGATTAGTTGGCATCATTATAGTTATCCTTTAGGGATAGGTATTGAGTATCATACATCTAGTCATTGGTCATTAACCCTCTACTTTTATATCCATTAATGGAGGCACAACATGGGGATACTAATGGTGAGACCCTATGTACACATATATCCATTGGAAATGATCCTGATTGATTTTTTATGTTGGGGATCAAGTTATACATTTCATTAAAAGAACTATGGTACTAGTGATGTTATAGGAGGAGGTTATGAGGGAGTTTCATACATCTCCCGTTGTGGTACATCCATGTGTGGTGAATATGTTACAAGACCTCTAATGCCAGTTTTGATATCCAGAGATGAAGAAGGTAGTTTCAATGTTTTTCCATCAATGGAATGCTTTTCAGTGGGTGAAGGATGAGAAACAGGTTCCAATATGTTTAGCTCAAGCACTTATATTTCCAGAGTAGAATTAGGATGGTATACCCATGTACATCATGACAGGGTTACCATATACATCCAAGGGACTGGATGTTATATGGGTGATTATAGATCGACTCAACAAGTCAACCCACCTACTAGCTATTTTAGAGCCGATTTCAATAGATAGATTGGGATTCCTATACATGTGGGAGATAGTTTGAATCAATGTATTTAACATGATGACCATTTTAGACTATGATGGTCACTTTATATCATGATTTTAATAATTATTTCATGAATACTTCATGACTCAGTGGAATTTGAGCATCACATTTCATGTCCAGACTGATGGCCAGACTGAGAAGAACATTCAGAACCAAGAGGACATGATTCTTGATTTCATGTTTGAATTTGGCTATAGTTGGGAGGATCACCTACCATTGGTAGAATTTTCATACAAAAATAGATAACATTCTACCATTAGTATGGAACTACTCATGGTCCTGTACATGTGACCCTACAAGCAACCACTATGTTGGACCCACATAAGAGATTCATCACTTATTTCCCGAGAGTTGGTGTGAGCCACTATATAGATGGTGCATATCATCTAGGGGTGTATGAGGACTACATAGGGACATCGAAAGTCTTATGCATACCAATGACAGAGGCCTTTTGAGTTCTAGGAGGGATACCATGTGTTCCTATGGGTCTCTCCTTGACATTGGTTATATATATTTTGTTGTAGAGGAAATATATCATTCAGAATTATTGGACCTTCCAAGATACTATGTAGAGTTGGGGAGGTGGATTTTCGTATAAACCTACCATTATAGTTAAACTTAGTACATGACATCTTCCATGTATTGTAGTAGTGGATGTACGTGCACAACTCATCACATTTTATCTACTTGGGAGAGTAATACCTAAATGATGAAGATACATTGTCATATTAAATAACATACAATGGGAATTGGTAGGAGAGGATCCTACCTAGGTGATCAATTCCATTATTGTGTTTCTAGTGGTAGCATAGGAATCTTCAGGACAATACCAAGGAGTGGAGGACCAGATGCATGCTTAGTACCCACATCTCTTTGGGTAGCATTTTGATTGGCATCTGGGGATGTAAATACCAAAGGAGAGGATAATATAACAACTCTTATTTTTCAATGTATTACTTTATAATATTATATAGATTTTTTCAATGATAGGAATTGAGACAGCGTGAGATTCTGAGGCCTAGTGATCCCAGAATTATTTTTTGAAATATATTAAATATATTAACTATCACACATGTTTAGTTTTCCTAAAAAGTGGAATAAATATTGAAAAAATTCTTAGATAAGAAATATGAGGTCTTATTTGAGTTCATATCATGGGTTTTCCCTAGTTGCAACATAATCTCTTCTGGTGTTGGGTGTTGGGATTAGAAAACCTCATGGGTGAATAATTAAATGAATTAAATTATAATTATTTTATTATTTTAATTATAATACTAACCTGATAATCTCTTATATATAAATTCCATTGGAAAATTTCTAGGGTGAGCCGTATAACCTTTCTAATTTAGAGATATATATATATTGGGAGGAGATGTTGAAAGATGATGCTGGACCAGATCGTGGATCATTGTTTAGTGTGCAACATTATTCAAGGATATAACCAACGATAATGAAATAGATTCATTCTTCATCAATGATCTATACATACCATGGTATGACATTTTTTATTTGTATTTAACCCTATTTTATTTCTCATATGATGAATGTGAATCAATCAAACAATGAATTGATTCGTTGATTGTGTGTATTGTGGGTACGTGTTATATTATCTAGGTTTTGGGGATCTGTATTAATTTTTATACTATATCAATTCATTATACATTCTAATAAAAATTAATGAAGGAAAAAAGTTAACATTTCTCAGGGTCCTTCCCTCATTTTGGTGTATTTTTTATTTCTTCCCTCATTCTTCACATATTCATTATGCAAAATTTCATTGGCCCACAATTCATATAAATACCATGTATTTGATCCTTGTGCATGTAATGACTCATATTTTCCATGTAATTATTTTTAAATATTATATAGATTGATTTTGAGACTAGAAACTAAGACAAAGTGAGATTCTAAGACCCGGCGTGTCCGAAATAAATGTTTTAAATATATTAAAATATTAAATAGCATGTGAGAATGATTTTCCTAAAAAAGTGGAATAACCTACAAATAGTTTCTCAAACCAGAAATAAAAGGGAATTGTTGAGTTTATAATAGAGGCTTTACCCTAGGAACAACATAACATTGTTCATTGTGGGTCAGTTGTGGAAAGTCATCATGGATGCTCAAATGAATAAAATAAATTAAGAAAATTTATTTGATTTTGTTAACACAGTGACACATTGATTTTTTCTCATTAAAATTATTCATATGTTAGTGATACAAGGTTTAACTCATAACCCTGGATTCTTCTAGAGACATTGGAGTGAGAGATCTAGAGAATTGTCTCGAGCATGCTACGATGGAACCTCAAATAAGTGATTTACCAGCACTGATCTTGATGGATATCTTAAATGACAGCAACATGGCGATCAATCTTCATTAATGAGTGATCTGAATCAAGGTAGAGTGTTTGATTTAATCTATTTTCTACTGTTTTTTATTCCTATGATGAACATAGACTAATCCACATACATTTTATCCCAAATATCGATCATATTTGTGGGATGTGTTATTTTTTTGGTTTATCAGGAGGATTTATTAATTTGGATTAAAAATATTGATTGAATTGTTTATTGTTCTACTGGTGATGCACCAATTTCGAAATAAACATCGATCGAGGTTGTTCCATCTAGAATTGGTTGTTATTTTCTCCCCTAATTCACCATTCTTCGTGATGTTCTTCACTTTTTACCATGGTTCAATGTTTGTTTGAACAATCGACTGTTTCACATTAGATTAATTGAGGAATGATCTAAAATTGTTGATCTGACATCAGTATGACTCAATGGTAAAAGTAAAGTGGTTGTGGAAGTGGATTGAATAATGGTTGGTTCCAATTTTACATTCTTCAACATGAAATGAGAATTTCAATGATCTTGTTTTCTAAGGGGATCAGAGGCCCAAAATCTACCAATTTTGTGATGACATGGAAAAATGATCCTGTGTATTGTGTATCATGGAAAAAAAATCACCATAATAGAGACCAGAAGACAGAATAGCATGGGTAGAAGTATAAAGTTGGGTTTTGAAAAAACCTAATACACACGGCATGCAGTCCATGACTACACAGTGTATAGCCCCCTTTGATGGACTTGGTGTGCACATGAAAGAGTAAATAGACATAGGGTATAGAAAATAGGTTGCCTAAATGGAATATAATTCCACACACGACATGTACTGGACCTTGTATAGAAGCTACCCCGTGTACAGGTACATGTTCAAGAATACACGGGCTGACACCGTGTATTGGCACATGGATGGAGTACAAGGACAGACCCCAGATGGAAGGACACAATTTGTGACCTTTTATACATGTCGTGTACCCATATTACACATGACTTGGTTGGAATGAAAAGGTCTGTTGTACATGGTAAGTACATAGGGTTAATAGATACGGCGTGTGACCCTACTACACGTTGTGTCCCACTTCTTACATGGCATAAGACACTTTTCATCCCTATTGTCACGACCCCATCCCCACAAATTGTACCCCTCTTGGGCCAGCAATGTGAGAAGGGAGATAATGACCCCCGATTCCCGCCTCCAGTAGGCCCCGGGTTGGAAACTAGCACCGAGGGTATAGTAACACACAAAATGGGAGGCATTACCCTCTAATAGAACACATGCAGAAGAGAGAGATAAGATAGACACCAATCAAATATAACTCAGACTGCAATATAAACGAAAACCCAATTACACATATGAAATGTCATGTAGAAGTACTACAACTGAAAGGGGAAAAACTGCAAGTACCCAAAAGAATGTAAAAACAGAAGAAACCACAAGCCCGAACAGCTCCTGAAACCCCAAGCTAGTAGAAACCAGCTTGATCTCCAACCTGCTCCAAGTGATCTGAAAAAACAGTTTATATTTACATAGGGTGAGTATTATAGTATACTCAGTAGGATCCTCCCCGAAGCCTCTTGTGAAAAAGTAAATAAAGCATGCTAAAGCATCTTGAACAACAAGTGAAACTAACTCGTCACCTAAACAGGTATACTAACTTCCCAACCTCACCATGGCTACTCTCACCAAGTAATGCATTAAAGAATATATCATATAATAAAGAATATCAAGGGTACCCCACTACTACTTCCCCACTGGTTTACCGCTTTGCCCCAACGTCGCACGTCCTGAGCATATCTCTCCAAAAAGGCTTGCCCTCAGACACCTGGGCAAAGCACAACAATATGCACCTCGTGCAACAAAACCACCACTTCCACATACCAAAGTAACCAGGTAGTTTTTGGGAGCCACCACAGCTCTCAAAACATGTATCATACGTCAGGTATTATACCTCAATCCATTATAGCCCATACACTGAGTAAGGATCCTCAAGCCATCACAGCCTATACACGTTACAGCTATAGTAGTATATAGAAAACTATATCCAAAATATATGTGTGTGAATAACCACAATACATTATATCCCTCTACACACATATATGGGGAAAACTGACCAATGTGCCTGCCAGCACCAGTAACTACCAAGTGAAGAGAGTGGGGCCAAAGGGGGTAGTCAGCCATCCATCCTCCCACCGGAATATTGGGGAAAACACCCCCCAGGGCTCAGAATCCCCGGGCTGTCAGTTGCCCTTACTGACAGGGTGGAGTAGCATATAGAAACACAAAAAGTAAAGGATATATTATATCCCACAACCACACTATGGGCATTACCTAGTCTTAGACACAACTGTAGCTAACGTCTCTCAGACTCCGGGCTGCTACTTCTAAGACTAGGTATCCTATAAGCACACAACCATTTAAAGAGATTTATTAGATTAATTCATTCCCTTTTTATCAGTTCCACTGTATGTTAATTAATTATTTAAGCATTAATTAACCATGAACAATTCCACATTAAATTTCATTAGCATAACACCCAAAGTCAACTGTTCCTTCAAAAATTAAAACCTCATCATTATGTTCCAGCATCTCTATACCCATGGGTTAACACCATTTATTCATTTATTCATTAGAGAAATACTTTCCCACCTTCCCAGGCATTCTAGAAAAACATTATATACTACTAAACACAAGGGGGATCAACACGGTGAGTAGATGTACTACCCGTCGAGTCTTTGCTGCTTATCGCAAGAGCATATACCCATCCGTCCTTGAGAAGCTAAACACGGAAAAAATGTGGCATACCCCACATGTCTTCGCCTCTTTCAGAAGAAGGGTATGTAAGACCATCTGCCTTGAGCAGTGGGGAAAAGTAAAGTAGATAAACAACCAAAAGAAACAGCAAGCATCCAACAATCACATCCATTCCATTCCATTATCCCTGGTGTCCTCCCCGACACCCACATGCATAAACCGACGCATATCGCCACTCTAGGCCTCATCTACTACAACAACCAAAAGGCCTCCATGCCTCCACATATTACCACAACCATCCAGGCTCACTTCACAACACAAGCAACAAGAAAACAAACACCACATTAATTGGGCTCTTGGACCTTTAACAATCAAGAGGGTAACTCAGAACTCCTTAAGGAATTATCAAACAATCAGTTCTTTAATTCATGTTGAATTAATAGGTTTGTTATTTGTAGGTTCCAAATTTGGTAAACATAATCAGTAAGATATCACAAATAATTAAACATTCTTACTATGCCAATTTGATTAACATCAAGTTACAACTAGAACCAGATTTGTTTACATGCCTCTTTATCTTTAGCCAAACAATTATAAATTAATCCAAATTTACTTTCTTTACCGATTTCAATCAAGAACAAATAGCTAATCAAATCAAGCATATATATCACACTATCTAGAAAAACACGAGGCAATAACATTCGATCGATATCAATTTATTTATCTAGTTAAGTTATTTATTATGTCAATTCCATTATCATCTAGTAGGATTAAACATTATAACAATATAGTTTCATGTAAAAGAAAAGAGAAGAAACGAATACCCTACCTCAAACAGTTCCTCACGTTCTTTATCCACACAACGGGTCACGATCCTCCTCTCACGACAACTGCATCCACCCGAGGATGCCACGGTACGACCGAACCAACCAAACCCTAAGAAAAACCCAATTAGAAGCATGGATATTACATGCTATAATATAGAAAGGAGAAACATGAGAAGATGATACCCAAAGGAATGACGATAAAACATACCTTATATCGAAGATTGACCGATACAGCTCGGTTGCATCCAAAACAGAGCGGAACCAATCCGAGGAGTAAAGTTTTATTGTGCAACTCCTATGGGAAGGATTGAAAGGTTCTAACATCTCATAGCTGAGAAAAAAGAGGAATAACAATGGAGGATGATATCTTATCCCATTTGAAGATTTAATGGGGTGATAGTTTAAGATGCGCTTAATTCCCCATTAAAATCGGATCGCATTAACCCACGCAGTTTGACCAAGTAAAAACATCCCAAGCCATAGGAATAATTAATATATGATTTATAGAATTCTAATTGGCCTTAAGAGTCCTTAAAATAAGGCTTTAAATGTATTTTACGTCAAAGGAAACGTCAAAGGGGTGAAATTATAGGAAGCTGGAAACACTGTTCACATACTCAAAATTTTTCAAAGGAAAGAAAAGGTCACCGTTAGACCTCACCGTTAGAGGTTACCGATAGACCTCACCGTTAGAGGTTACTGATAGACCTCACCATTAGAGGTTACCGATAGACCTCACCGTTCTAGAAACAATGTACACCTACCGTTATAAGGTCACCGTTAGAACCTCACCGTTCTGGAAACACTATTCACTGAACTTCACCTATAGAAACACTGTTCACTAAACCTCACTGATAGAACTGTTCAAAAACCTTACCAATAGAACACTGTTCACTGAATCCTCACTGATAGAACACTGTTCACTAAATCCTCACTAATAGAACACTGTTCAATGAATCCTCACTGATGGAACTGTTCACAGAATTGGAAATTTGGAAAAGTGTTGGGGATATGTCACCTTGACCTCCCGGAACACCTCAAACACCATATTTTCACAAAGTAATGGACTAGAGAGGTCCAGGACATTACATCAGATACCTCTCAAAACATTATCATCCTTGAGAATTCAAAACCAACCTAAAGAGACAAGAAAAAGAAATAGGGTTTGAACGACCACCCATCGAGATACCTCTCAAAAGAGAGCAAGCCACAAGAGCAATAAAATAAAAATTCATAAATAAAACATGAAAGGTCTAACCACAAAGGGAACATCATTACATTAAGAGAGTTAAACATCAAACAAATCTAGGTACTGAGCACGTATATGTGACCACATTCCCAGGTACTCTCCTCCTGCCACTGTGTCTCCACAAGACATGAACTAAGGGGATAGAACGCCCGTGCAACACCTTCTCCTTGCAGTCTTGGATCTCCACAAGTCGCTCCTCAAAGGTTGCATCATCATCAACATCGATCTCTCCCCAATCGATGATGTGAGAGTCATCATGAAGATAACAATGAAGTTGTGATACATGGAAAACATCATGTATCCAACTCATCTATGGGGGAAGTGCTACTCGATACGCCATAGCTCCAACATGAGATAACACCTCGAAAGGACCAACAAACCGGGGAGAAAGCTTACTTCCATGACCAAACCTTCACTGCCCACGACGGGGAGTCACCTTCAAAAACACATGATCCCCAACATTAAACTCTAAGGGCCTCCTTCTTTGATCAGCATATGATTTCTGATGATCTTGCATTGTCTTTATCCTCTCACAAATCACCCGAACCATCTCTGTTGTATTCTGCACTAGTTCCAGTCTGAGAATTTCTGACTCTCTGACCCCAGTCCAGCACAACGGAGAACAGCAAGGCCGACCATACAAGGCTTCAAATGCCGCCATACCGATGGTGGAGTGAAAACTATTATTGTAAGCCAACTCCACCAAGGGTAAGTTCCTCATCCATGAACCTCCAAAATAAAGAACACAAGAGCATAACATGTCTTCAAGAGTCTGGATGGTTCGCTCCGTCTGACCATCCGTTTGAGGATGAAAAGCAGTGCTAAGGCATAGTTGAGAACCGAAAGAATGTTGGAGACCTCTCCACACCCTGGAGGTAAAATGAGAATCTCGATTAGAAATGATCATCCTAGGGACTCCATGAAGTCTCACCAGCTCCTCTAGATTTTGCCTTGACAGAAATTCCACTGAGCTTGACTCCTTGATTGCTATGAAGTGGGATGATTTTGTTAAACGATACACTACTACCCAAATAGCATCATGTCCTCCCAGAGCTCGAGGTAACCCAGTAACAAAGTCCATTGAGATGTCCTCCCACTTCCACTGAGAAATATCTAATGGCTGTAGAAGACCACCTATAACATGGTGTTCAGCCTTCACCTTCTGACAGACTAAACATCGAGACACAAACTCTGCAACCGTACGCTTCAGCCCAGACCACCAAAACTGACTCCTCAAGGATTGGTACATCTTTTTCACACCATGATGTACTGCTAAAGGAAAAATATGAAACTCTCTGAGAACCATCTCATGCATCATCAAGGGAACAAAAATCCTTCCATGATACAACACTTGGTGTTATTCATCCTCTGACCAACCATCAGGGCCTCAACACAAACAACTCGGTCTCTCCAAACCTCTACCTCTAAATCTCCCAAATGGAACTCTTCCACCTTCTACATCAGGGATGACTGTACCATCATCTGAAAAAGACAACCTCTACCCCCAACTTCTTCTATATCAAGATGCAGTGCTTAAAGTTCTTCCATTACTCTCCCGGAATTAGCGGATTCACGCACAACATCACTATGTCACTTTCATCTCATCACATCAGCTACAACATTCCCTTTTCTAGGTGTATACGATATTTCAAAGTCATATTCCTGCAAGAACTCCATCCACCAATGCTGTCATAAGTTCAAGTTACACTGGGAGAAAACATACCTCAAACTCTTATGATCGGTGAAAACCAAAAAGCGCTCACCAATGAGGTAATGTCTCCACAACTTCAGAGCAAACACCACAGATTCCAACTCAAGATCATGGGTGGAATAGTTGCTTTCATGGGGATGCAACTACCAAGACCCATAAGAAACAATTGACCTCTACTGCATGAGAACACAGCCTAACCCCAGATGTGAAGCATCATAGAAAACATCAAACTGAACTCCCTTAACTGGAAGAAAAAGGACTGGAGCACTTACTAACTTCTCCTTTAGATACTCAAAAGCTGCCTGACACTGATCAGTCCATATGAATGCCTAATCCTTCCTAGTCAAATCTGTCAGCGGAGTCGCAACTCATGAGAAATCATCTACAAACCTCCTGTAGTAGCCTGCAAGACCAAGGAAACTTCGCACCTCTGACACTGTCTTGGGGGCTTCCCAAGACACAAATGATTCTATCTTTGATGGATACACATCTACTACCTATTGGGACATAACATGCCCCAGGAAACGGACTTCTCGTGCCCAAAACTCACACTTCTACAACTTCCCAAATAGATGATGTTGACGAAGAACTCCCAAAATGGCTTGTAGATTCTCTGCATGCTCCTCTTCAGATGTAGAGTACACAAGGATGTCATTGATGAAAACTACCACGAACTTGTCTAGGAACTCATAGAACACATCATTCATTAATCCCATGAATACAGCTGGAGCATTTGTCATGCCAAATGGAATTATGATGAACTCATAATGCCCATGACGACAATGGAAAGCAGTCTTCGGGATATCCTCATCCTTCACACGCATCTGATGATATCCCGACCGCAATTTGATCTTTTAGAACCAACTTTAACCTTTCATTGGATCGAATAAATCATAAATCCGGGAAGGGGATAGCGATTATTTATTGTCACTTTGTTCAAACGACGATAATCGACACACAACCGCAAACTGCTATCGACCTTCTTCACGAACAAAACTGGTGCACCCCAGGGTGACACACTTGGCCGAACAAAACCGCACTGTAACATACCATCAAGCTATATATGTAGCTCTCGTAACTCAGAAGGGGCCATCCTATATGGATACAGATAGATAGGAGATTCTCCTGGATATAGCTTGATCCCAAAATCGATCTCTCATCGAGGGGGTAATTCTACAACCTCTTCTAAAAAGGCATCAGTGTACTCCTCTACGACCCTAGGAAATGCCAACTGCTAAACCTCTGAAGAACTCAACATCATCTCAACCATCATGGATGATAAGGATGGAACACACCTATGACCCATCCAAGGATCTCGCTCACCAACAAACACCACTTTCTATCCATCCACACCAATGAAGATGAACTTCTTCTTGAAGCAATCCATGATAGCCTGCACCAAATACAACCAATCCATGATGAGGATGACATCATATGGTTGTATTCGTAAACATAGGAAATCTCCCCAAGAGCAGTGTTTCCCCAAGACTAGCTCACAGTCTCTACATACTTCAAACATGTCAACTCGAACTCCAACATACGTAGTCAATGCCAAGGGCACTGGAAGCCTCTCTACCTCAAGTCCCAAAGCATGGAAAAGGGTAGGTGATATGAAGGACCGTGTTACTCATGAATCAAAAAAGGCATACACCAAAGTGGAAAACAAGCAAAGGGTACCTTGAATGACGTCTGGATCGCCTGAAGCTGGAAATGCTAGAGCATGAAGCTGACCACGACCTCATCAATGGCCTCTCTGACCCTGATGATGACCACCACCATGGCTGCACTCTGCTCTCTAAGGATGGGGAGCGTCATGGGGTTGTCCTCTGCCTTCCCCATCTACCCTCTGCTGATCTAAAGTTGGTGCAACTAGCTGCTACTAGCTCGGCTGAAACTGCCTCAATAGAGGAACCTGGAGCGTAGTGCCTGGTGCATGATGACCGCTCTGAAAGGCTGGGCACTCCCGCTGCTGATGACCATGACCACCACAAGAAAAACAAGCACCTAATCCCTTGGCATATGCCTAAGAGTTGTTGCCTTTGGGGAAACGATATGTGAAGGGATGGGACCTACCCCCGGCTAAACAGAAACTCTTCTGCCCGGAAAACCGGGAACCCCGAACCACAGCTCTGCTTCGTGAGGAATCATGTCGATTCCCCTCTCGTGATGATCCTGTCCTGGCCAAATTCCTCTCGATAACCTCTACCCTCGCCATCACCTCAAGATATGTTTTTAGCATAAATGGGGTGACCTGGTGCTGGATCTCTAGACGCAAGGCCTCCTCGAAATGCCTCACCCTGACCTCCTCATCTGGCAGTAGGTCTGAAGAATATCGTAAAAGTTTCCTAAAACGGATTCCAAACTCTCGAACACTAGACCTCTCCTGTCGAAGGGTAAGAAGCACCTAGCGGCTGGACACCTTCGCAGTCGAAGAAAGAAACTTGACTCTAAACATGTCTCAGAACTCTTCCCATGAGATTGCTGAATCCTCGCGATCCCCGAGGAACAAGAACCACCACGGCCTCACTACTCCACATAGCATCGTCACAACCAAGGACACCTAATGCTCATTACGAGCACGAATCGAACTGAATCCGATCTCAACCTCCTCTAAACAATATTTTGTGACTACATCTAAAACGGATCCCTCGTATTTCTACAGACTCTGGCACTAAAACTCTCAGAGTGTCTTCCTCTAAGTGTCATCGTCATCAACTTCTACCCTACGGCGATCTGCTAGAACAGCCTGCTGGACATTTTCTGTGCAAACCTGATGAGGATGTCGACCGGAAGACATACCTGTAAAATAAAAAACCGTTAGAGCTCCTAAACCTGGAATATGGAAGACTCAACATTAATTAATTAATTGTTTTCTTTTATTCATTTTAGGTTAACCTATCCCAAGGTCTACCCATTCAAACACAGGCATAAAGAATAATGATTCATGATCCTTTCCTAGGTCTCTACCCTGCAACTAGTATCACCTTGTTTAGTATCCATTGTAAACTTAAAGTTCTGTACATCAGATCATAGGGGGACCTAAACACCTATGTCTCAGCCGGTCTCCAGTGTTTACCTCACTTGCTAAACATGAATGACACTGTTGCCTTACCAACCCATGCAACCTCACCTGTGCCTAACTCCAAACTCCATCCTGTCCCTCAACCTCCCTTTGATACCACTCTGTCACGACCCCCTCCCCACAAAGTGTACCCCTCCTGGGCCGACAATGTGAGAAGGGAGATAATGGCCCCCGATTCCTGCCTCTAGTAGGCCCCGGGTTGGAGACTAGCACCAAGGGTATAATAACACACAAAATGGGAGGCATTACTCTCTAATAGAACACATGCAGAAGATAGAGATAAGATAGACACCAATCAACTCCAAATCAGACTACAATATAAATGAAAACCCAAGTACACATATGAAATGTCATGTATAAGCACTACAACTGAAAGGGAAAAAACTGCAATTACCCAAAAGAAAGTAAAAACAGCAGCAACCACAAGCCCGAACAGCTCATGCAACCCCAATCTAGTAGAAACCAGATTGATCTCCAACCTGCTCCAAGTGACCAGAAAAACAGTTTATATATACATAGGGTGAGTATAATAGTATACTCAGTAGAATCCTCCCCGAAGCCTCTCATGCAAAAGTAAAGAAATCATACTAAAGCACAGTGAACAATAAGTGAAACTAACTCATCACCTAAACAGGTATACTAAGTTCCCAACCTCACCATGACTAATCTCACTAAGTAATGCATACAAGAATATATCATATAATAAAGAATATCAAGGGTACACCGCTATTACTTCCCCACTGGTTTTCCGCTTTTCCCCAACGTCGCACGTCCTGAGCATCTCTCTCCAAAAAGGCTTGCCCGCAGAACCCTGGGAGAAGCACCACAATATGCACCTCGTGCAACAAAACCACCACGTCCATATTCCAAAGTAACCAGGTAGTTTCTAGGAGCCACCATAGCTCGCATAACATGTATCATATGTCGGGTATTATACCTCATGCCATTACAACCCATACACCGAGTAAGGATCCTCAAGCCATCACAACCTATACACGTTACACCTATCATAGTACATTGAAAACTATATCCAGAATATATGTGTGTGAATAACCACAAGCCATTACCGCCCTCTACACACATATATGGGGAAAACTAACCAATGTTCCTGGCAGCACCAGTAACTACCAAGAGAAGATAGCGGGGCCAAATAGGGTAGTCATCCATCCATCCTCCCATCGGAATGTTGGGGAAAACACTCCCAGGGATTAGAATCCCCGGGGTGTCAGTTTCCCTTACTGAAAGGGTGGAGTAGCGTATAGAAACACAACAAGTACATGATATATTATATCTCACAACCACACTATGGACATTACCTAGTCTTAGAAACAACTATAGATAACGTCTCTCAGACTCTGGGCTACTACTTCTATGACTAGGTATCCTATAATCACACAACCATTTAAAGAGATTTATTAGATTAATTCATTCCCTTTTTATCAGTTCCACTGTACGTTAATTAATTATTTAAACATTAATTAACCTTGAACAATTCCACATTAAATTTCATTATCATAACACCCAAAGTCAACTATTCCTTCAAAAGTTACAACCTCATCATTATGTTCCAGCATCTCCATCCCCATGGGTTAACACCATTTATTCATTTATTCATTATAGAAATACTTTCCCACCTTCCCAAACATTCTAGAAAAACATTATATGGTACTAAACACATGGGGGCTCAACATGGTGAGTAAATGTACTACTCGTCGAGTATTTTCCTCTTATAGAAAGAGCATATACCCATCCGTCCTTGAGAAGCTAAATACGGAAAGCACATGGCATACCCCACATGTCTTTGCCTCTTTCGAAAGAAGGGGATGTAAGACCAGCTACCTTGAGCAGTGGGGAAAATTAAAGAAGATAAACAACCAAAAGAAACAGTAAGCATCCAACAATCACATCCATTCCATTCCATTATCCCTAGTGTCCTCCCCGACACCCACATGCATAAACCGATGCATCTCGCCACTCTAGGCTTCATCTGATGCCACAACCAAAAGGCCTCCATGCCTCCACATATTACCACAACCATCCAGGCTCACATCACAGCACAAGCAATAGGAAAACAAACACAACATTAATTGGGCTCTTGGACCTTTAACAATCAAGAGGGTAACTTAGAACCCCTTAAGGAATTGTCAAACAATCAGTTCTTTAATCCATGTTGAATTAACAGGTTTGTTATTTGTAGGTTCAAAATTCGGGAAACCTAATTAGTAAGCTATCACAAATAACTAAACATGCTTACTGCACCAATTTGATTAACATCAAGTTAAAACTAGAACCAGATTCGTTCAGATGCCTCTTTATCTTTAGCCGAACAATTATCAATTAATCTCAATTTACGTTCTTTACCAATTTACATCAAGAACGAATAGCTAATCAAAGCAAGATAGATGTCACACTATCTAGCAAAACATGAGGAAATAACATATGATCGATATCAATTTATTTATCCGGTTAAGATATTTATTATGTCAATTCCATTTTCATCCAGTGGGATTAAACATGCTAACAATATAGTTGCATGTAAAAGAAAAGAGAAGCAACGAATCCCCTACCTTGAACAGTTCCTCACGTTCTTTATCCACACAATGGGTCACGATCCTCCTGTCACGATAACTACATCCACCCGAGGATGCCATTGTACGACAACACCAACCAAACCCCAAGAAAAACCCCATTAGAAGCATGGAGATTACATGCTATAATATGGAAAGTAGAAATAGGATAATATGATCCCCAAAAGAACAACAATAAAACATACCTTATATTGAAGATTGACCAATACAGCTCGGTTGCATCCAAAACAGAGCGGAACCAATCCGAGGAGTAAAGTTTGATTGTGCAACTCTTACGGGAAGGATTGAATGGTTCTAGCATCTCATAGCTAAGAACAAAGAGGAAGAACAATGGAGGATGATATCTTGTCCCTTTTAAAGATTTAATGGGGCGACAGTTTAAGATACGCTTAATTCCCCATTAAAATCAGATCGCATTAACCCACACGGTTTGACCAAGTAAAAACATCCCAAGCTGTAGGAATAATTAATATAGGATTTATGGCATTTGAATTGGCCTTAAGAGTCCTTAAAATAAGGCTTTATATGTATTTTACATCAAAGGAAACGTCAAAGGGGTGAAACTATAGGAAGCTGGAAACATTTTTCACATACTAAAAATTTGGAAAAGGAAAGAAAAGGTCACCGTTAGACCTCACCGTTAGAGGTAACCAATAGACCTCACTATTAGAGGTTACCGATATACCTCACCGTTAGAGGTTACGGATAGACCTCACCATTAGAGGTTACCGATAGACCTCACCATTAGAGGTTACCGATATACCTCACAGTTAGAGGTTACCGATAGACATCACCGTTCTGGAAACACTGTACACCTACCGTTAGAAGGTCACCATTAGAACCTCACCATTATGGAAACACTATTCACTAAACCTCACCGATAGAAACACTGTTCACTGAACCTCACTGATAGAACTATTCAGAAACCTCACCGATAGAACACTGTTCCCTGAATCCTCACTGATAGAACACTGTTCACTGAATCCTCACTGATGAAACTATTCACAGAATTGGAAATTTGGAAAAGTGTTGAGGATATGTCACCTTGACCTCCCAGAACACCTCAAACACCATATTTTCACAAAGTAATGGACCGGAGAGGTCCAGGACATTACACCTATCATGGATAATTTTTATTAGGGTTCATACCCTTATTTTTTTCCTTAATGGTTTGTACTAATCATTTCCAAATCCTAGGAAAACGATCCATTAAGTAGGACTTCCTGGATAGAGTTTTCAAAATCCCCCTAATAGTCCCTAAGTAGGATACTCTATTCATTAATTCATTCCATAGGTTGAGTTATTGGTATCGACGTGACCATCACTGTGTGGGTGCCAATCCTCTACATAATGAGTTATTCTAGATCGAGTTGTTTGTATCCCCCCATGGACCTAGATGTGATCCTCATCTATTGTATTATTTTTCTATTCAGATCTATCATTATTTCATTATCATAGAGAGACCCAACAAGTAGTACCTCTTTAACCGAAATCATCAGTGCCACCAAAATCAAGAGTGTATTCTCCCAGATGAGTGCTTTGTGGAATCTTCATGAAGGAAATACTAGAGTTAGTATATAGTGATTGTGGCATACCTCTAGAATATGTTTCATGGATTGTGTATATCTAGATATTCTAGTTATGTGTGATGTGGAAATATACCTCTGTAGAGAAGACTATACAAACTCTTGTAGTATTGATTTCTAGTTTTGGGGTGTCCTACCCAATGTTTTTATACTCACACTTGAACTAGATTTTCCCACCCATGTCATTACTTGTTAAAATTATCAATATTTTGATGGATTCTTAGGCAGACCATTACCAAATGGTTCTTTATGAGACAAAACAGACTGAGGTCTGTTCCTTCAGATTTCAGATAGCAGTCCCAATACCTTTTTCATATAGGTTGGACATGTGTTACATACTTCTTATAGTGGAATTTTATTTTCCTTATTTTACTTTACATTACTTCTTGTCAAACTCTAGTTTTAGGATACAGTGGTTTTCATGAATTGGTTACTTAGTGGTTTTTACATTTCAGCATTTTGTGGGCTTGAAGATGTGTGTGTGCGCGTACAAGTACATGGGGAATTCCTCCCATGTTAGTGATATTCTTACTCGGTGCTATTCACCACCCACTGGCCTATTGGAGGAATTCTTGGGGAGTTGTTTCATGGGTCCCACATGGACGGGTCATGACATAGTGGCATCAAAGGGGTTAGTTCTACTTTAGGACCAGGAGTCTGTGAGATTGTTTTAGGGAAGCAATGTTAAGTGTTTCTAGTTTGAAATTCAGGATAGGGACTCTAGTGTTAGTGTAGAGATCAAAGAATCTATAGACAAGGACTATAATAACCTAATTTTCAACTCATAAATGGGAACACTGGTTTTAGGGTATATAATGGTACATCTTTCATATAGGAATGGGTTTTGGTTTCCATATCCATCCTAATCTAGTTCTCTAGATATAGGTATTGAACTATGTACATCTTTTTTAATAAGAGGATGCCTCCATAATTTAAACAAGTTAGTATTTATAAGAATGATCATGGGGATAACCCCCTCATTGAAAAGGCTTCTATTTAGGGACCAGTTCCCCATATGTTACCTTCAGATGGTGCACCATCCATACTGCCATCATAGAGCAGCACATGGTACCAACAATACCAATGCATAAAGAGTGTAGTCTGGTAATTCATAAAGAGTTTCAACTAAAGAGACACATCATGTTCCTAGGTGATCCCAACTCACATGTTTCTAAGGACTGTTTTGAGGTGTTTACCTGAGTTTTCCATATATTCAGGACACCAGAAAATCATATTGTGGTCCTAGAAGTGAGCTTTCTACATGGATCAGTGGGAAAATGGATGTTTTTGGATATCCAGACTCCAAATGAGGGGACTCATTCATTTAATGAGTTCAAGAACCTCTTCAGAGAGGATTTATCACCATTCACACTGAGGGCTATTTGTATTCAGGAGCTTCTCCAGATCCAATAGGGAAGAATGACAGTAGCTGATTATTCATCAAGGTTTACCAACATTTCTAAGTACTTGATGGATATTATTTGGAATTGGTACTTTATGGGTCAAACTTTGAGTGAGTATTACATCGAAACATGTGATCCAACATTATCTCTCTATGTATCCCTACTTATAATGGTGTGATTGAGCAGGATTTGGTGGTTGAAAGCTTCTTGGATGAGCATATACATTTGGTGATAGTCAAAAGTGGGAAGGCAAAAGCATAGACCTCGAAAATAAGGAGCTGACATTAGTCGCAGGGACTTGGACGTGGGAGATATTTCAAGAGGAGGTCCTAGGATAGAGAATCTAAAGTTCAGGGCTCACATGTTGGGTCTAGTCATCCTAGAGAGTGGTGGTGCTATTCATGTGACATTATGGGACATGTTTCTTGAGATTTTTCAACCTACCACACTATAGATAAGGAGTATTTTGATGGAACACTAAGGAAAAAACAATTATAGTATTAGATAGATCTATAGTGCAGTGGATGTGGTAGAGGAGCTTGCAAATCAGCATGAGGTGGTCGACATTTCGGCTTGTTACCACCGCAACCCCCAGGTGGTCCACACCAGGCATAGAGAGTTTGAGGACAGGGCAGTGACAACTACATGTGTCAAGGAATATGGCCCAGGGGATCTAGGAATGATTTGAGTTAATATTTGTTTCATTAGTACCTTAGTTGTAGTACTGATAGACATAGGTGATAGTCATTCCTTTCATTCTACATACATTTTATGAGACCTAGAGATTCCGGTGGAACCATTGAATCGACCCTTTTTCTTGGATTCATGTACGAGAGGAGACTCCATGATCTGGCACATGTTCTGACTATGTGACCTAACCCTTGGAGGGGAGAGTTTATATTGGAAACTATTGGTAGAAACATTGAGGTCTTACGAAGTTATTCTTAGTATGGATTGGTTATCTACAGTCGATACCTAGATTGGCTGTTTTAGGAAAAGGGTGTGATTTGTTCGTAGTGATGGAATGATATTTTCCTTTGTTGGTTAAAAGAAAACCTAGTAAGCACATTATGGACTCATGGATAGGAGGTTGTTGCTAATTACACATCAGTTAGGTAGACTGACCCTTTGTGAAGTGGATGTTGTGAGTTCCCAGTTTCCTGTAGTAGTCATAGAGTATGATGACACATTACTTGAAGATGTTATATGTTCACCTCCCCACCAAGAGATATACTTCAGCATTGGTCTACACCTTAGTATGGTACTGATATCTATACCATCATATCATATGGATCCCACATAGCTTCACAATCTGAGGGTGTATTTGGGGGACTTTCAGAGGAAGAGCTTCATGATACCTAGTGTTTTGCCTTAGGAAGCCTTAGTTTTGTTTTCAAAAAATGCTGATGGTAGCTTGGGGTTGTGTGCGAACTATCAGTGGTTGAACTAGCTGACCATGAAAAAAAGATTCCACTACTGAAGATCAATGGCATCTTTGATCGGTTGAGAGGGTCATGATGGTTCTCAAAGGTTAACCTCACCTTAGGTTGTCACTAGCTATGAGTAAGGGATTAGGATATACCAAATATGACATTCTGATGTCATTACAGTCATTATGAGTAATTTTTTATGCCCTTTGGCATGAAAAATTCCCCAGTAGTGTTCACATGACTCATGAACCAGATCTTTTAACCATACACTGACCAGTTCGTGGTAGTCTTCATTGAAGATATCCTTTTCTACTTAGTGTCCAAGGAGGATAACACCTGAAACTTATGTATAGTTATGGAAGTACTCCATGAGAGAAATATTTAAATAAATATCGTGAAGTTATAATTCTGAATTCAGGTGGTCCACTTTCTGAGACACATTATCTCAGTGGATAGAGTGGCAGTGGACTCAACCATGGTCGAGGCAGTGTAAAAATGAGATCCACCTAAAAGTTTGATTGATGTGTAGATATTTGTTATTCTAGTATGAAACTGATGGATATCCATACCTAATATCTCTAGGATTTCATAAACTATGACAGCATTGACTTGAAAGGGTCATCCTTTATTGTGGATTGAGAAGTGGAATCAGGTTTTCAGCAGTTGAGGTAGAGTTTGACAAGTGCTCCCATCTTGAGATTGCTGAATTAAGGTGTCAAGTATGTGGTATTTTATGATTCATTTGGAACCAGGCTTAGTTGTGTCTTAATGTAGAGCCTTTTAGTTATTTTTTTATGGTTTACACTAGTTAAGATCACATGAGCAATACTATGTGACCCATGATATTGAGCTAGCAGCAGTGGTCTTCGCTCTGAAAATGTGCGTACACTACCTGATGGGTGAGTGATTTGTTATCTACTGTGATCACAAGAGTCTCATGTATATCTTATCTCAAATGGATATTAACATGATACAGATGGGACGTATAATGTTCATCCAGGATTATGAATTTGAAATTATCTATACTCTTTGGAATAGAACATGGAAGCAAATGATCTAGGAAGGAGATCTAGTTCATGTTGCTAAACAAGGCATCAAATTAATCGACCTTGTTGAAATTATTCATAGTGGAGGATATGGAGCAGCTTTCCTCCAGTCAATTTTTGTCACCCATGCACTCTAATAGTTAATAAAGGAGGTTATTCTTGGGGATACCAACTACGAGACCCTACTTAATTATATTTCTATAGGGAATGCTTTTTATTGATATTAAAAAGGTGGGAATAACGTTGTTCTTTTCAAGGAATGCACAATAGTACCACTGATGTTGCAGGTGGAGTTTTGATGGAGTTTCATACATCCCATTTGGTAGTACATCTAGGTGTGGAAAAGATGAACTAGGACCTCTAACATTAGTTTTGGTGGCTAGGGATGAAGAATGGAGTTGAAGAGTTTTTCCCTCGATGCCTTATATGTTAGAAAGTGAAGGATAAGAACCATGTTATACCATATTTATCTCAACCCCTTTAGGTTCTATAATGTAAGTGGAATCAAATATCTAAGTGACTCTTGATGGGCTTACCACGTACGTCTAGGGGGAAAAATGCCAAATGGGTGATTGTTGACTAACTAGCCAAGTCAGCCCACATCCTAGCTATCTGAGAGTAGATTTTAGTATATAACTTATTAAAAATCTATGTGCAGGAGATAGTTCGAATCCATGTAGTTACATCAACGATTGTTTATGATCACGATCATTGCACTACATCCGAGTTATGGAAAGAAATACAGGTGGTGTTTGGGAACCAATTACGCTTGAGCACAACAATTCACCCACAAACTAATGGTGAGAATAAGCATACCATTCCGGTTATTGAGGACATGATGCAGGCTTTCATGATATACCTTTTTTGTATTTGGTAGGATCACCTACTACTACTAGAGTTTTCATAAAACAAAAAACTACCATTCCACCGTTGGTATGGCACCATTCGAGGTGATGTATTGTAACCCTGAAGGTCACCACTCTGTTGGACTAACCCAAGAGAGTAAGCACTCATGGTCCTAGAGTTGGTATGAGCTACAAAAGAGAAGGTGTAAATCATCTAGGAGTAGATTAAGACTACATAAATCCATTAGAATCCTTATGTTTATAGGCAATATATGCCTTTGAAGTTTGAGTAAAGAGACCATGGGTTCCTACGAGTTTCACCTTGATAAGGTTTACCAAGATTTGGTCAGGGTGAGAAGCTACATCCAAGGTTCATTGGCCTTTTTTATATACTATGTAGAGTTGGTGAGGTGGTATACTAATTATCTCTAACTCTATAGTTAGAATGGGTATATGACATCTTCCATGTGTCACAGATGAGGAGGTATGTGCCTGAATCATCGCACATTATCGATTGGGGTGAGATGGACATTGACCGGGGAGGTACTTCTGCTGGGTACCCAGTGGAGATTGAGGATCAAAAGGGTAGATCCTTCATGGATGATCAATTACCATGGTGTTAGTGCCTTTACCTAGACACTGTTTAGGGAAGGAGATTTCAATCGCCTTAGAATTGTGTTTAATAAGTCAGTTGTAATCTTTGAAGCTTGAGCTATTTTACCTGTGAGGGTTCTCACTTTACCCATAAAAGTGTTGGAAAATAAAAAAGATAATTTGGAGATTGATTCCCACGGTGCGTGTTTGGTGGAAGCATGGGAATATTTGGGAGATAACACGGGAGTGGGTGGCTCAGATTCATGCTTAGTACCCTCATATTTTTGAGTAGCCTTTTTTTTGGCTTTATGAGGATGTAAAACCCCAATGTGGGTAGAATGTAATAAATCATATTTTCTATGTAATTATTTTCAAATATTATATGGATTAAATTTTAGAATAGACACTGAGAGATCTTGTGATTCCGAGACCCGATGTTTCTAGAATAAATGTTTGAAATATATTAAAATCTTAAACTGCATGACTGAGAAATTTTCTTGAAAATGTGTAGTAACTTCAAAAGGGGTACCCATATCCGAAATATGAGGGCACCATTGAGATCAAAAGAAAATATTTACCCTAGGCATTGCTAACATTGGTTGGCACTAGTTGGTTTTTTAAATTCTTTATAGACGCTTAAATTAAGAAAATAAATTAAGAAAACTTATCTTATTCTATTAATGCTACGATGCAACAATTTTATATTTAAAATTATTACTATGTATGAGATATTGGATTATACTCATAACCCTTGTATCCTCTAGAGACATTAGAGTGAGAAATATGGGGAATTATCTTGAGTAGGTGATGGCGGAACCTCAAATCGGTGATTAACGAAAACAGATCTCGACGAATCTCACCAACAACAACGATGCAACGATCATGCCTTGTTAGTGGGTGATATGAATCATGGTAGGGATTTTTTTAGTAAAATTTCTCCATTCATGATTCCTATTATGAGCTTGGAATATTCCAAAAATATATTAGCCCACGGATCAATCATATTTGTGGGATGTGTTATTTTTCTTGTTAATCGGGATGATTTATTATTTTTGATTTGAACTGCTGCTTGATTCGTTTACTGTAATGATGGTGAAAAAACAAGATCATCATGAACATAGATAGAGGTTCTTCCATATCTATGTTTTCATTCTTTTCTCCCACAATTCACTGTTCTTCGTGTTTTTCTTACTTTTTCCTAGTGGTTATACATTTATTTCAACAATTGATCATTGCACATTCAATTATTGCAAAAACGATCCAAAATCATAGATTTGATATTGGTATGACTCAATGGAGTTGCAATGGTGGTTGCAGAAATCTATCAAATAATGGTTGGTGCCGATTTTTTATTCTTCAACACACAATGAAGAATAGTGACAGTCTTTTTTTCGAGTGGATCAAAGTCCCAAATATCGCTGATTTAGTGATGGCATGGAAAACTAATCATTGATATTGAGTTTTGTGGTGAAACGATCACCAAAACGGAGACTGGAGGATCAAACAGTGTGGGTGTGAGGAAGAAGATGTGGTCTAGAAAACCCTTATACACACGATGTGTAGTCCTTGACTACATGGCACGTAGTCCCCTTAGATGGGCTCAGCAGGTACAATAAGTAGTACAGGGACATGGGGTGGAGTACATGGGTTGCATACATGTCGTTTACTCCCACACACGACATGTCTTCAATAAAGTACATAGGCTAATAGTTTAATGGTTCATGGGAAAGAATTCATGGGCCAACACTATGTACTTCCCCATGGCTGGAGTACACAGGTAGACCCCGGATGGAAGGATACGATGTGTGACCTTTTCTACATGTCGTGTACCCATATTCAACCCAACATGGTTGAAATGACATGGCCCATTGTACACAGGAATTACCTAGGGTTAAGGGACACAACATGTGACCCTACTACATGTCATGTACCTCTTATTACATAGGTTGATCCATTTTTCCCCTATATATTGGGAATTTTTTGTTAGGGTGCGTCCACTTGTTTTCTTCCCTAATGGTTGGTATGAATAATTTCCTAATCCTAGGACTATGATCCCTTCAACATGAATTCATATATAGAGTTGTTTGAATCCCCCTAATAGCCCCATAGCAGGATCCTCTATGCATTTCTTCATTTCATAGGGGGGGTTCTTTGTATCGACATGACCATCACTATTCAGGTGCCCATCCTCTACTTAACGGGTTAATACATATTGAGTTGTTTGTATCACCCCATGGCCCAAGTTGTGATCCTCATCTATTGTATCATATTTATCTTTAGATCTATTAGTGTATCTTACTCAGGGAGAGACTAGAAGAGTAGTATCTATTTGAAGAACGTTATCAGTTTTATTGGAATTAGGATTGTGTTCTCCTAAATGAGTGCTTTGTGGAATCTTCGAGATTGAAATCCTTGTGCTTATAGGAAGTGGTTGTGACTTACCTATAGACTGTGTTTCTTGGATTGAGTATATCTGAATTTTCTTGGTATATGTGTTGTAGAAATATACTTTTGTAGAGCTGACTGTACTTACTCTTGTTGTATTTATTTCTTTTTTACCGCGTCCTACAGATTACTGTTATACTCACCCTTTTATGAGATTTTTATACACGTGTTGTATCTTGTGTATATGATCATCCTTTTTATGGAGTCCTAAGAAGACCAAAACCATATAATGCTCTGGGAGACCGAAAAAACCGAGGTGTGTTCTTATGGATTTCAGAGTAGTCCCAAAACCCTTTTCTTACAATTTGGACTTGTGCTACATACTTGTTGTAGTTGGATTGTATTTACCCCTATTTTACTTTACTTTAATTCATCTTGTAATCGGGTTGTGATATATAGTTGTTTTCAGGCATTGTTAATATAGTGGATTTTACATTTCATCATTTTGTGCGATTGGAGATGTGTGCATGCACACAGGTACATAGGAAATTCCTCCCATGTTAGTGATATGCCTACTTGGTGCTAGTCACCAACCCTTGTCCTATTGGAGGAGGGCTTGGGGAGTTGTAACAGGGGACCCACTAGGACATGTCATGATAATACAACCATTATTTGGAACAATAGATTAATACCATGGGTACGACTTGCAGTTGAGGATGTAAATAATGTGTGGTGATATGAAGGATGATCGAAGGTAGATCTGAATGGATCAAAAACTTTGGTTCATATTGACCTGAAGGAATGGCTATAGAAAATGAACATGGGTGTTTCTTGAGAAGTTTAGAAGGACATATAACAAGGATCAGTGATGTTAGGGATTGACTAACCCAAGATCCTCCTATTCCAAAGGGTTTGGCATTTACGATGGTGTGGAGGATGATTAATTGAAGAACCCACAAGTTCTATGAAATAAAAAGTTACATAGTGTGTAATATAAAATTAATATTCATTTGGGACACCCCCACCCCACTGTAACACCCCATGATTTTATAGTACGTTATCTTATAAAAATAATTCAACTGCTTTCACTACACGCAACACCGACTTCGAACGTACCACAACTTACCAAACTAGCTATTCAAAAAGAGGTTATGAATAGAATTAAATACATTTTGAATCTTATATACTATATACAAATTTCCCACCAATATTATGTGTTTCTTAGACATAATATAAGATCAAATAAAAATTTTCATATAAAGGAAGTATTTTTCAAAAATGCAATTTTATTGCATACTAATTGTGGTTTTTTTAAATGAAATATCTGACACTTTTATATTAAATTTGACAAAATAAACTTCTTATTTAGAAGTGGGACATAAAAATTTATTTTGGACAAATTTTTGGTACTTTTTTGATAACATTCATATTTTAATGAATATTGAAAAATACTATGTTTTAATTGAAAATAACTTTTTCAATCGAAATAATTTATAGTGTTAAATTATGAATTTGAATGGTTTTGAAGTATAATTAGATTATATTTTTTTCATTTAATAAAATGTAGGTCATTATAAGTAATTTCAAATTTAAATTTGACATAAGTACATGTTAATCTTTTGATAGTTTTTACTTTTTAAAAACCCGCTTTTTGGTTTTGACAATGGGAATTAATTATAAATTAATAAATGAAACTTCTATGTTTTGAATTTGGTAAAATGGGCTTTATTTATGAATTTTTAATATCAAAATTATCTTAGGGTAAATTTTTGGTATTTTTCTGAAAACTTTCAATTTTTGATGAATAGTGAAAAATAGTACGTTATTATTTAAAACCAACTTTTTATTTAAATAATTAATTATTTTATTTAAATTTATTTTAGGAAAAATAGATATATAATGTAACACCCCATACCCAGAAGCCCAGATTCGGTGCATTATTTCAATACATTGGCATGATTACAAGGAATCTAGTCCCGAAGGACTGATCAGTTTAGCAGTCTTGGAAAATAGATTGCATACATGAATGTTACATTACACTTTATAACATACAATATAACATAAATAATTCTTTCTGAATGCTATTATTCCCTTAGCTTAACCCTGCATATCAATCAAAATACACTTCTTGGAATCTTGGGAAAAATAAAACATAGAAAGGGGTGATCTCAAACGCTCAGTAAGGGTAAGCAATACAACAGAAGATAACAAAAATATTAATCACAGTGAATAATTGAAAACACATGACTTTACCAATAATAAACATGAATAATTTTATGGAAGGAATATGATATGAGTAAATAATTCCATAATAAAACATAATCATGGGTATTCTACTAGTCGAATGACCACATTAACCATCAATATTATTTTCATAATGAGGGAATGTATATTGCCAAACATTATAAAACATTTTGTCAAGGCCTCGACCAAGATGTCTAAAAATGATTAAGGCCTCAGCCAAAACCATATATCAAATTGGGAAAGGCCTCAATCAATTCCATGTCTAGTTGTCTCATGGGACCTACCGATGCATCGAGGAACTATAGCGGTCTCCACCCATCACTTACTAAGTCCAATACATTCCTCACATGGAAAGGTTGAAATATAACATAAACATTCATATTAAAACTAACATAATAATTGTCAATACTTTAACCATAAACCATGAATGGTATAATAATAACACATCCACAGTCAAACATATCACAAAACCTTCAATAAAATATGGAAGATTTATATCATAATGAATCGACTACAAACAAGTTTAAAATCCATCAAAAGATGTTGACATAGATGAAAATGATTTGTAAACATCTTTGAGAGAAATATCCGTTTTTCATGAAAAAATTTAAAATTCACACAATTTAAAAAGGAATACATTTAAATAAATTTTTTAATCATAGTTTCCCATACCACTTTGAAACTTTTTAATGGAATTAACATTTTTAAAATATTAATGTCCATATAAATAAATCCTTAAAAACCATTTTGAAAACATGGACATTAATGAGAATAAATTCGAAGAATAAATATTTAAAACATTTAAAATTATAGTTTAGTAAAAATTACCTTAAAAATAATCCCTTTGAGAACACTTTTATGAAACATGGATATGGATAATAAATATGTCCCAGTAGATACTTACGTAAAAAAAACCTCGGATAATAATGAGATTGTGAAATTAACCCTTACCACGTTGTAATTAATCGAGTCGTATGACCAAAAGTCAATAACCACCAAATCATTCACAGAATACCATGAATATAAAGTGAAAAATGATAATATATATCAAATGTAAGTACACAATACACCACATGTAATAAGTGGTGAAAAATGGAAATCTCGCAGAATTAAATGTGAGATAAGAAACCCCTTACCTTGCACTTTTCTTTGGCCGAGGGTACGTTTAAACTCCTGTATAATGACCATTTTATATATTAGATTATACCAGAACAATATTAATATTTATTATATCATACATGATTCATTTATGACTTTATACTATGCATTTAATAATGATTTTCATGTTAAATTAACATTTTGGGTAATAATCGCTTTCTTTATCGTATGTATTTTAACTTGTTATTCTTGATCGTATCATTTAGATCATGATTAAAATAATTCCATAATATAAACCTTGATTTATATATAATATATATTTATAATATAAATATTTATAATAGATAGATATATGAAATGGAACACACCGTTTAAGGATACGTTAGGCCGTACGTACACATAAACTCTGTTTCTGTTTTCATATCGTATTGAACGAAAGTAAGTGAATAAGATATATGTAAGTACATAAGTACATATATATATATATATATATGTCCAGTAGAATTATTATTTCATATATTACATACTTATGAGTAATATATATTTTTATAATCGTCGATGAATGGTCAACGTGGAAATGAATCTCATCACGTCGTGGAGACAGTAATCCGTACGTACGCACGAGCGACAATATAATTTCCTTAAAGGTGTGGAATTGGATGGTATATTTATTTTATAGACACATTATCATGTTAGTTTCATTATTTATATACATATTAGTCAGATAATTCTTTACTTATCTTTTTAACACATGATACTATTTCTTTATATGTTGAGAATATGTGGGATACTATTCCCCTTCTACCAGGTTCCCTTTCTAAACAATGGCATACACTAGGTCAGTTTAATTATCACAATTCATAATTCCAAACTTGTAAAATACCTAACCTAAATTGAAAAGTTTATGGATATAATACACAATCATAAAAATGTTTTCTTTGAGAAAGTATATACTCATAAACCCTTCATAATGGTTTGTAAAGAAAATGAGAATTATCCTAAGCATATCCCCCAGGAGTGTCGTAACCAAGAGTGCAGCAAGGCCCGTTTTTGTACACTAGTTCCCATTTGAGTCTAGCTCAAAGTGGTGTTTTTTGGTTTTACCCCTAGGTACATCTATTCCAGATCCACCTCTACCCGCTCGTATCTAGATAGAGATGTATTACTTGGAAAACTCACAAAATCTCTACAATAACAAAATTCTAGGAAGTTCTTCTATACTAATCCTCAAAGTCTATCTTAGGGTAATGTTCTCTAATTAGAGTTTATATAAATATACTTCCAAGGTTATTTCTAGACATCCTCTGATACCAACTGTAACTCCCCGACCCCAGAAGCCCAGAGTCGACACATTATTTTAATACATTGGCATGATTACAAGGAATCTAGTCCCGAAGGACTGATCGGTTTAGCAGTCTTGGAAAATAGATTGCATACATGAATGTTACATTACACTTTATAACATACAACATAACATAAATAATAATTTATGAATGCTGTTATCCCATTAGCTTAACCCTGCATATCAATCACAATACACATCTTGGAATCCTAGAAAAAATAAAACATAGAAAGGGGTGAGGTCAAATTCTTAGTAAGGGTAAACAATAAAGCAGAAGATAACAAAAAATATTAAGGATGATGAATAATTGAAAACACATGCCTTTACTAAAAATAAACACGAATAATTTTATGGAAGTAATATGAGATGAGAAAATAATGACATAATAAAACATAATCATGGGTATTATACTAGTCGAATTACCACATAAACCATCAGTATTATTTTCATAATGAGGGCATGTATAATGCCGGACATTCTGAAACATCTTGTCAAGGCCTCAGACAAGAGGTATAAAAATGATTAAGGCCTCGGCCAAAATCATATATCAAATTGGGAAAGGCCTCGGCCAATTCCACGTCTAGTTGTCTCATGAGACCTACCGATGCATCGAGGAGCTATTGTGGGCTCCACCTGTCACTTACTAAGTCCAATACATTCCTCATATGAAAAGGTTGAAATATAACATAAACATTCATATTAAAACTAGCATGTGAAATATTAATACTTTAATCATAAACCATGAATGGTATAAAAATAACACATCCATAGTCAAACATATCACAAAACCTTCAATACAATATGGATGATTTGTATCATAATGAATCAACTTCAAACAAGTTTAAAACCCATCAAAGGATGTTGACATTGATGAAAATGATTTGTAAAAATCTTTGAATGAAATATCCTTTTTTCATGAAAACATTTTAAAGTCACACAATTTAGAAAGGAAGACATTTAAAGATATTTTTGAATCAAAGTGTCCCATATAACTTTGAAACTTTTGAAAGAAATTAACATTTTTAAAACATTCATGTCCATATAAATTAATCCTTAAAAACCATTTGGGAAACATGGAAATTAATGAGAATGATTTAGAAGAATAAATATTTAAAACATTTAAAATTATATTTTAGTAAAATTTTCATTAAAAATAATACCTTTTAATACTATTTTATTAATCAAGGACATGTATAATAAATATTTCCCAGTAGATACTTACATAAAAATAACCTCGGATAATAATGAGATTGTGAAATTAACCCTTACCACATTGTAATCAATCGAGTCATATAACCAAAAGTTATTAACCACCAAATAATTCAAATAATACCATAAATCTAAAGAGAATCATGATAATATATATCAAATGGCAGTACACAATACACCACATGAAATAAGTGGCGAACAATGGAAATCTCATGGAATTAAATGTGAGATAAGAAACCCCTTACATCGCACTTTCCTTTGGTCGAGGGCATGTTTAACCTCATGTATAATGACCATTGTATGATATTAGATTATAAAATAACCATATTCATATTTATTATATCATACATGATTCTTTTATGACTTTATACTACCCATTTAATAATGATTTTCATATTAAATTAACATTTCGGGTAATAATCGCTATCTTTATCGTACGTATTTTAACTTGCTATTCTTGATCGTATAATTTAGATTATAATTTAAATACTTCCATAATATAAACCTTGTTTTATATATCACATATATTTAGAATATAAATATTTATAATAGATATATATATGAAATGGAAAACATCGTTTATGGAGACGGTAGGTCGTACATAAGCATAAACACTGTTTCTGTTTTCATATCGTATTGAACGAAATTAAGTGAATAAGATATATATAAGTACATAAATACATATATATATAAATATATATATCTCCAGTATAATTATTATGTTATATATTACATACTTATTAGTAATATATATTTTTATAATCATCGATGAATGATGAACGTGGAAGTGAATCTCATCATGTCGTGGAGACGGTAATCCGTACGTACGCACGAGTGAAAATATCATTTCCTTAAAGGTGTGGAATTGGATGGTATATTTATTTTACAAAGACATTATCATGATATTTTTATTATTTATATACATATTACTCATCATTATATCCATCCAAATAACATAGTGTTGAATAACAAATTACACCACGACGTGGAGACGGTAAGCCGTATGTACGCACGCATGGTGAAATTATCATTCATAGGATGGATAGAATAATTAATATGGTTAACATAATAGTATATATAAGGTACTAGAGTTATTATTTTTGTATGGTAATAACAAATAAAGAGTAAGTGGAAGAATAAAAGAACTTGAAAGAGGGTGGTGAAATCATTACCTCTTCTTCAGGTTCTTCCTTTTGATTTGATCAAAAGGGATCCTTAGGTTGGCTTTATGACCAATGGAATGTCTCTAGGATGAATTTAGGATAGTTGGGAGGATATTTGGTCCAGGGTTGTCCGAGACAAATGGCTTTGGACGTGTAAATTTGAGATAAGGGGAAGTGTCCTTTTATAAGAGGGGTGAGGGGCACCTTAGGAAAAGATTGAAATATTATTTTATAATAAAATAATTTTCGGTTTATAATGGATCAAAAATATATTATGTAAATTATAAGGTTGGTATGGGTCAAAAACCACTCAAAAAATAGGTTTTAGACAGGTTTGAATCACTATATTAACCTTAACCTTTAGATTTAACTCTTAGTTAAATAGTTTGACATTTACCATGCCTCTTTGTATTTTTATATTATATGATTAATAAACTTACTATAAATGTCCAATAGAACCCCAAATGGTTCATTAATGATACAAATATCATTATATAAGTCTTTTTGCTTAACCTTATATTTTTAGGATTATTATATCAACCAATAATATTGTATTTTTTTTAAAAAACTCATTTATGTCAATTTCGACATTATTTGATAATTGATTTTTGTTAAAGTTATAAAAACTTTATTACTTAGAATAAAATACATTTAATAAACCATAACATGTCATATTAACCTATAAAATTTTTTTATGGCATAAAAACTTTAAAATTATATTTATTTTAATATTTATAATATCATTTATTTGATTGTTTCATTAATGAGAAAAATACTGCATCATTATTGTGTCATATATAAATATATTTATTTTATGTATAAAAATTATAAATAAAATATCCTCAGGTAGGAAATATTTTTATCTTTCTAAATAATATTTATAGTCGAATAGATCAATTATACAACCTCATATAAATTTTTTTTTACTAAAAGATATCTGTTTTTGTTATTTTTGTCTTTACTTTAGATTATTTAATATAAAATGTCATTATCACTCCCAAGTGGCTCCATGGGGTCCCAAAATATTCCCAAGGATTTCCATGGTCGTAAATGTATCATCAAATAGTTTTAGGACAAATTTTAGGGTAATTTAATATTATTATAATATTATTTTTAACCTTATTTACTAGATTTACCCCTTTAACCATGATAAATCAAATATTTACTGAAGTAAATATTCCTAATGTCTAAAAATAAAAGTTAGTTATTTACACAATTTGGACCTCCTGAGTAAAAATATGGAATCCATTTTTCCAAATTCAAAACACAGAAGTGGCATAAATTAATTTAAAATTAATTCCCATTGTCAAAACAAAAAGTGTGTTTTTATGAAATAATAACTATCAAAAGATTGATACTTGTTTATGTCCAGTTTAATCGCGAGATTACATCAAATGACTTAAATTATATTAAATTATAAAAATATAATCTAATGATACTTAAAAACCATTCAAATTTATAATATAACTCTATAAATTATTTTGATTAAAAAATTTGTTTTTAATTAAAATTTAGTATTTTCACTATTCATCAAAAATTGAAAGTTTTCAGAAAAATAACAAAAATTTACCCTAAGATAATTTCAATATTCATAATCCAAAAATTAAGTCAAATTTTAAAGATAAAATTTATAAAATTTCAAAAAGTGGGTATTACTATTCATTGCAGCTAGTTTGATAGGTCGTAGTGTGTTTGAATCTCAAAGTTACATAAAATGCAAGATATTGCATTATTCAAATGGAAACGTATTGTGGAAGCTTGGGGTGTTACATTATCCCCTCATTCAATAAATTTCATCCTCGAAATATGAAATTATTATTTTTTAAAATAAAAGGTTAAAATAGAAAAATACCTTTGTGGAAAACCCACATCAGAAATTGGGTTAATTAAATTTAGTCTTAATAAGAGGGAAAGGGAAATGAAAAGGTCATCACCAAATTATGATATCTATTAGGATAAAATTGGTGTAAATTAGAGACACATAATTGGAGGAAAAACGTAAATATTTATAGGTAGTGATTGAGGTCATCAATCACAAACAAGTGTAAAATTGAGGGCCTCAAATCCGTCAATCTATGATGATTTAAAATACGATCGGCTCAACAAAACATAAGGTGTTAGGTTAACACATTTTTGGTTTTAATATCCATTCCCTAAAATTTAAGAATTAATTTATTCATATAATAATAGGGAAAAAATTATATATATATATATATATATTCTTGACAAGTAGAGTTTCATCCTTTAACTAATTCCTACCACAAACTCATGTTTCACTCCAAAAGATTTCAAAAAAATATTCTATTTATCCCAATAATATAGGGTTAAAAAAATAACAAATTTATAATTCACCTATCAGAACCTTAAAAAAAACTATATTATATAATCCAGGGACTTCACGTAGTCCAGTGGTAGGTGATAAATCCCAATCACACTATGGTTGGGGGTTCGATTCCTGCAGCTTTGTCTGATGTGACGGATTGTCACACGGTCTGCGTGTTGTCCGTTTTATAACAATCCAAAAATAACCTTAACAATAGTATCCAATTTCAAACATAACCCATTCCAACGTTTAGACTTATCTAAAATACTTCTATCCAAACTCACAGTCCAAAATTTATAAGGATGTTAAACACAATGAAGATCCTTTTTTCCTCATAATAACATGTCAATGCCTTCATCATGTATTCTTTTAAAACATTATGACACCCTGAATTACCGTAAAACCATATTGATTACTTTCATGCTCCCTTATTCTTTATATAATACTTGATATACTCCTTATATCCAAAAATGTTGTAAACTCCAACAATGATGGAATATACAAACCATTAATCAGTTCCATGGTAGTCAAGAATATCCAATATAATTTATCCAAATCAACCATCTCTTATTCCAAAATTACTACCTTAGTATCAGGACCATATTAATGTTTATATTTCCTCCAACCATGTATTTTACAAAAATTATAACTTTTTGTTGAGTCACTTTTCATAAAACCACATAATCTCAAATCCTAAATGAAATAGTACTGTAGTACAATCCTTATTTATTTACATAATTCATATAACTGGTATATCATCAATACAACACTAAAATGACATAATATTTTAACAAAAATATAATAACACTAGTTATTCTTTTTCATCTATGGTAGTATCCTAACTTGATTATTATCCAGTAACATCATTTGGGGTATACTCTGATGATTTGGACATTGATTCACGTAGTGACCCAACTCCTTGAAGATGAAGCATTGTACAAATGAAACCTTTTTCTTATCCTTTAAATCACGTACTTGGTGTCCTTTTTCTCCATACTCATAATAAAATCTCATTCTCTTCAAGCATTTGACAAGGTGATTCTTTCCACAATTATTACATATGGGAAAATCCTTCTTTCCCTTCTTCCCTTTATCCATATTTCTCTCTACCATCATTTTCTTCTCTAGATTCCCTTCAAAGACATAGGACTCAGATAATTCTTTACTTATCTTATTAACACATGATACTATTTCTTTATATGTTGAGAATATGTGGGATACTATTTCCCTTCTACCGGGCGCCATTTCTAAACAATGGCATACACTAGGTTAGTTTATGAATCGCAATTCATAATTCCAAACTTGTAAAATACCTAACCTAAACTGAACAGTTTATGGATATAATCCACAATCATAAAAATGTTTTCTTTGAGAAATTATATACTCATAAACCCTTCATAATGGTTTTTAAAGAAAATGAGAATTATCCTAAGTATATCCCCTGGGAGTGTCGTAACCAAGAGTGCAATAAGGCCCATTGTTGTGCACTAGTTCCCATTCGAGTGTAGCTCAAAGCGGTGTTTTGAGGTTTTACCCCTAGGTACATCTATTTCAGAACCGCCTCTACCAGCTCGTATCTAGACATAGATGTATTTCTTGGAAAACTCACAAAATCTCTACAATACCAAAATTCTAGGAAGTTCTTCTATACTAATCCTCAAAGTCTATATTAGGGTAATGTTCTCTAATCAGAGTTTATCTAAATATATTTCCAAGGTTATTTCTAGACATCCTCTAATACCAACTGTAACGCCCCGACCCCAGAAGCCTATAGTCGGTGCATTATTTTAATACATTGTCATGATTACAAGGAATCTAGTCCCAAAGGACCGATCAGTTTAAAAGTCTTGGAAAATAGATTACATATATGAATGTTACATTACACTTTATAACATACAACATAACCTAAATAATCCTTTATGAACGCTGTTATTCTATTATCTTAACCCTCTATATCAATCAAAATAAACATCTTGGAATCCTGGAAAAAATAAAACATAGAATGTGGTGAGGTCAAACACTCAGTAAGGGTAAGCAATACAACGGAAGATAACAAAAATTTTAAGGATGGTGAATAATTTAAAACAAATGCCTTTACCAATAATAAAAATGAATACTTTTAGGGCAGGAATATGAGTTGAGTAAATAATGCCATAATAAAACATAATCATGGGTATTCTACTAGTCGAATGACCACATGAACCATCAATATTATTTTCATAATGAGGTAATGTATAATGCCCTACATTCTGAAACATTTTGTCAAGGCCTCGACCAAGATGTCTAAAAATTATTAAGGCCTCGGCAAAAACCATATATCAAATTGGGAAAGGCCTCGGCCAATTCCACATCTAGTTGTCTCATGAGACTTACCAATGCATCGAGGAGCTATTCCGGGCTCCACCCATCACTTACTAAGTCCAATACATTCCTCATATGAAAAGGTTGAAATATAACATAAACATTCATATTAAAACTAGCATACTAAATGTCAATACTTTAACCATAAACCATGAATGGTATAAAAATAACACATCCACATTCAAACATATCACAAAACCTTCAATACAATATGGAATATTTGTATCATAATGAATCGACTTCAACCAAGTTTAAAACCCATCAAAGGATGTTGACATTGATGAAAATGATTTGTAAAAATCTTTGAGAGAAATATCCCTTTTTCATGAAAACATTTAAAAGTCACACAATTTAGAAAGGAAGACATTTAAAGACATTTTTGAATCAAAGTTTCCCATACCAATTTGAAACTTTTTAAAGGAATTAACATTTTTAAAACATTTAAGTCCATATAAATTAATCCTTAAAAACCATTTGGAAAACATGGAAATTAATGGGAATGATTTAGAAGAATAAATATTTAAAACATTTAAAATTATATTTTAGTAAAATTTACCTTAAAAATAATACCTTTTAATACTCTTTTATGAATCGTGGACATGGATAATAAATATGTCCCAGTATATACTTACGTAAAAACAACCTTGGATAATAATGAGATTGTGAAATTAACCCTTACCACGTTGTAATCAATCGATTCATATGACCAAAAGTTAATAAACACCAAATAATTCACATAATTCCATGAATATAAATATAATCATGATAATATATATCAAATGGAAGTACAAAATACACCACATGCAATAAGTGGCGAATAATGGAAATCTCACGGAATTAAATATGAGATAAGAAAACCCCTTAACTTGCACTTTACTTTGGTCGAGGGCACATTTAACCTCATGTATAATGACAATTGTATGTTATTATATTATACCAGAACCATATTAATCTTTATTATATCATAAATGATTCATTTATGACTTTATAATACCCATTTAATAATGATTTTCATGTTAAATTAACATTTCGGGTAATAATCGCTTTCTTTATCGTACGTATTTTAACTTGCTATTCTTGATCATATCATTTATATCACAATTTAAATAATTCAAGAATATAAACCTTGTTTTATATATCATATATATTTATAATATAAATATTTATAATAGATAGATATATGAAATGGAAAACATTGTTTATGGAGACAGTAGGCCGTTCATAAACATAAACGCTGTTTCCGTTTTCATATCATATTGAACGTAAGTGAATAAGATATATGTAAGTACATAAATAAATATATATACAAATATATATATATATATATATATCTAGTAGAATTATTATGTTATATATTACATAATTATTAGTAATATATATTTTTATAATCGTCGATGAATGGTGAACGTGGAAATGAATCTCATCACGTCGTGGAGACGTTAATCCGTACGTATGCATGAGAGACAATATAATTTCTTTAAAGGTGTGGAATTGGATGGTATATTTATTTTACAGAGACATTATCATGTTATTTTCATTATTTATATACATATTACTCATCATTATATCCATCCAAATAATATAGTGTTGAATAACAAATTACACCACGGTGTGGAGACGGCAAGCCGTACGTATGCATACACGGTGATATTATCATTCATAGTATAGATAGAATATTGAATATGGTTGTGAAATATTTATAATAACATCACAGTATATATAAGGTACTGGATTTATTATTTTGGTATGGTAATAACAAAGAAAGAGTAAGTGAAAGAAGAAAAGAACTTGAAAGAGGGTGGTGAAATCATTAACTCTTCTTCGGGTTCTTCCTTTTGATTTGATCAAAAGGGATTTTTAGGTTGGATTTATGACCAATGGAATGAATCTAGGATGAAGATAGGATATTTGGGAGGATATTTGGGCTGGGTTTGGCTGAGCCGAATGGATTTGGAGGTGTGATTTTGAGATAAGGGGAAGTTCACTTTTATAAGAGGGGTGAGGGCACCTTAAGAAAAGATTGAAATATTATTTTATAATAAAATAATTTTTAGTTTATAATGGATAAAAAATAAATTATTTAAATTATAAGATGGTGATGGGTCAAAAATCACTCAACCAATAGGTTTTAAATAGGTTTGGATCACTATATTAACCTTATCTTTTAGATTTAACTCTTAGTTAAATAGTTTGACATTTACCATGCCTCTTTGTATTTTTATATTATATGGTTAATAAACTTACTATAAACTTCCAATAGAACCAAAAGTGGTTAATTAATGATAAAACTATCATTATATAAGTCTTTTTTATAAACCCTATATTTTTAGGATTATTATATCAACTAATAATATTGTATTGTTTTTAAAAACTCATTTATGTCAATTTTGACATTATTTGATAATTGATTTTTTTGAAGTTCTAACAACTTCATTACTTCAATTTTTTTTAATAAACCCTAACATGTCATAGTCACATATAATTTTTTTATGGAATAAAAACTTTCAAATTATATTTATTTTATTATTTATAATATCATTTATTTGATTGTTTCATTAATAAGGAAAATACTGCATCATTATTGTGTCATATATAAATATATTTATTTTATGTCTAAAAATTATAAATAAAATATCATGAGGTAGTAAATATTTTTATCTTTATAAATAATATTTATAGCCGAATAGATCAATTATATAAACTCATATAAATTTTTTTTTACTAAAAGATATTTGATTTTGTTATTTTTGTCTTTACTTTAGATTATTTAATATAAAATGTCATTATCACTCCCAAGTGGCTCCATGAGGTCCCAAAATCGACCTAAGGATTACCATGGTCATATATGTATCATAAAATAGGGTTAGGATGCGTGTTAGGGTAATTTAATATTATTATAATATTATTTTAAACCTTATTTTCTGGATTTACCCCTTTAACCACGATAAATCAAATATTTACTGAAGTAAATATTCCTAATGTCTAAAAATAAAAGTTACCTATTTACACAATTTGGACCTTATGATTCCAAATATGGAATCAATTTTTCCAAATTTAAAACAGATAAGTAGCAGAAATTAATTTAAAATTAATTCCCGTTGTCAAAACAAAAAGCGTGTTTTTATGAAATAATAACTATCAAAAGATTGACACTTGTTTATGTCCAGTTTAATCGTGAGATTACATCCAATGACTTAAATTATATTAAATGATAAAAATATAATCTAATTATATTTAAAAACCATTAAAATGTATAATATAACACTATAAATTATTTTGATTAGAAAAATTGTTTTTAATTAAAATTTAGAATTTCACTATTCATCAAAAATTGAAAGTTTTCAGAAAAATACCAAAAATTCACCCTAAGCTAATTTCGATATTCCAAATCCAAAAATGATTTCCATTTTGAAAGATAAAATTTATTAAATTTCAAAAAGTGAGTATTACTATTCATAACGGCTAGTTTGATAGGTCGCGGTGTATTCGAATCTCGAAGTTGGGTACAATGCAAGCTATTGCATTATTCAAAGGGAAACGTACCGTGGAATCTTGGGGTGTTACATATAATACCTATATAAGTTCAATGTAATTCATTGGAGTCATTTTATAATAAAATAATATGTATAAAATTTTATTGAACTTTTTAACTTTTTTTACCCACCTTCTATGATCATTTGCAAATTTGCATAAAACATAATTTTACCACTTCTGTGAGTTGAATTTCAAAAATCCAAAAGATATGGTTTAAATAATTAAGTAAAATGTGGTTCAATAAGAGGAAAATAATTTTTTTTGAATAGTAACTTCTGACTTTTTTTTACCGCGGTTAAAAGTAAATACAGTAATTAAGGGTAAAAATGATATTTTAATTACCCTAACACATGTTCTGATTCTATTGGATAAGTGTAATTAGACAAAAAAACTTAGGAATAAAATATTATCACCTTTGGTCCACTTGGATTATATTAGGACATTTATTATTATTTTATTTAAAGAAGAGTTAAAAGTGTAAATTTCTAAGTTTCATAACTACACCATTTTTATATAGGGTTACACAAAATATAAATTCGGCTATAAATATTCATTATAAAACTAAAAATATTTCCTACATATTGGTATTTTATTTATAATTTCTAGACATTAAATAATTTAATTTATTTATGACACAATGATGATGCAGTAATTACCTTATTAATGAAATATTAAAATAATTGATATTATAAATATCCAAATAAATGTAAATTGAGACTTCTGATAAATTACACTAATTTTATAGGTTAATATTACATGTTAGGGTTGATTTTATAAATTTTTTTCAAAGTGATAAGGTTGTTATGACTTTCACAAATACAAAATACCAAATAGTGTCAAAATTGACATAAATTAGTTTTTAAAACAAATACTATATTATTGGTAGATATAATATTCCTAAAAATATATGGTTTGGAAAAATATATTAAATAATAATATATATGTCATTAATTAACCACTTGAGGTTCTCTTGGAAGTTTAGAGTAATTTTATTAACCATATAGTGTACGAATACAAGAAGACACAGAAAAAGTTAAACTACTTAACTAAGAGTTAAATCTAGAAGATAAGGTTTAAATGGTAACCTAAACTTGTCTAAAACAAATTGAATGAGAGGATTTATACCCATAACCACCTAAGTCTCTAAATAAATTCATTTTAAGCCATTATAAATTGAATATTATTGTATAATAAATTAATATTTTAATCTTTTCCTAAAGTGACCCTCAGCCCTCTTATAAAAGGGCACTTCCCCTTCTCTCAAAATCACACCTACAAATCCATTTGGCTCAGCCAAACCCTTCCCAAATATGCTCCCAAATTCTCTCAAATCAACCAAGAGTACTTAATTTGATCATAAATCCATCCTAAGGAGCCCTTTTGATCAACTCAAAAGGAAACACCCGTAGAAGAGGTAATAATTTCACCACCCTCTTTCAAGTTCTTTTCTTCTTCCACTTCACCTTTCTTTGTTGTTTCCATAAAAAAATAATAACTCCAGTACCTCCTATATAATATGATTTTATTATAAATATAGTACAACAATATTCATTATTCTATCCATCCTATAAATGACAAAGTCACCATACGTGCGTACGTACGGTTTACCGTCTCCACGTCGTTGTGTAGTTTGTTATTCAAACACTTAATTACATGGATGGGTTTAATAATGCGTATCACTGATGTAAATAATAAATAAAACATTTTAATTAATCTTTATATGTGATATACCATCAAATTACATACGATTTCACCATCAATATAATGATATTGTCGCTCGTGTGTAGGTACGGATTACCGTCTCCACGACGCGATGAGATTCATTCCCACGTTCACCATTCAACGATGATTATAAAAATATATATTATTAATAATAATTTAATATATGAAATAATAATTCTACTGGAGATAGATATTTATGTATGTATGCACATACATATATCTTATTCACTTACATCCATTCAATACGATATGAAGACGAAAACAACGTTTATGCGTACGTACGACCTACCATCTCCATAAATGGTGTCTTCCATTTCATATATCTATCTATTATAAATATTTATATTCTAAATATATTTGATATATAAATCATCTTTTATATTTTGGAAGTATTTAAATCATGATCTAAATGATATGATCAAGAATAACAAGTTAAAACACGTATGATAAGGAAAGCAATTATTACACAAAATGTTAATTTAACATGGAAATAATTATTAAATGGGTAGTATAAAGTCATAAATGAATAATTTATGATATAATAAATATGAATATGGTTATGTTATAATTTTATAACATAATATAGTTATTATATAGGAGGTCAAACGTACCCTCGACCAAAGGAAAGTGCTAGGTAAGGGTCAATTCCTCAATCTCATTATTATTCGAGATTGTTTATGGGTATGTTTTTACTCGGACATATTTATTATCCATGTCCATGTTTCATAAAATCATTTTCAAAGGGATTATTTTTAAGGAAATCTTTTATTATAACATCATTTTAAATGTTTTAAATATTTATTCTTCTAAATCATTCCCATTAATGTCCGTGTTTTCAAAATGGTTTTTAAGGATTTATTTATATGAACATGAATGTTTTTAAAATGTTAATTCCATTAAAAAGTTTCAATGTGGTATGAGAAACTTTGAATCAAAAATTTATTTAAATGTATTCCTTTCAAAATTATGTGACTTTTAAATATTTTCATGAAAAAGAGATATTTCTATCAAATAGTTTTACAAATCATTTTCATCTATGTCAACATCCTTTAATGGATTTTAAACTTGTTTGAAGTTGATTTATTATGATACAAATATTATATATTGTATTGAAGGTTTTGTGATATGTTTGACTATGGATGTATTATTTTTATACCATTCATGGTTTATGGATAAAGTATTGACATTTAGTATGCTAGTTTTAATATGAATGTTTATGTTATGTTTAAACTTTTTCATATGAGGAATGCATTGGACTTAGTAAGTGACGGGTGGAGCCCGCTATAGCTCCAAGATGCATCAGTTGGTCTCATGGGACAAAATAGTGTCTTGGCACAAGGCCTTGACAAAATCTTATTTGTATTCTTGGCACAAGACCTTGAATATGTGGTTATTAGGTCTGGCATTATGCATTCCATCATTATGAAATTGGCTATTGATATTACATGTGATTATTCAACTAGTAGAATATCCTTGTGAATAAGTAAATGGAATTATTTTATTTAACTTTGCCATATTATGCTGAATTTTATGTTTAAAAGTATTTTGTTTTAGTTTTATACATTGCCTTAAATGTTTATACTTATTTATGAAAGTTTCCGCTATATTGTTTGTTGACGCTCCTTTCCGTCACAGAGTCTAACGACTGAAAAAAAGGAAATACCTTAGTCCAAAGTGATTCATCCTTTGAAGAAACATCAAAAATCAACAAAGGGATGAACAAGGAGAACATTGCCCATAGGTCGCGCAAGTTCCCTCATGGTCGCGCAAGTACACTTGCGCGCCGCCTAGTGGTCATGAAAGTACTTGCGTGCTGCCTAGTGGTCGTGCAAGTCTACTTGCGCGACGCCTTATGGCCGTGAAAGTGACTTGCGCGACCTAGTTGATAACCGCCCGGTAACCACCCGGGGTCTTCTCTTGCCTATAAATAGACCTTGTGGGCCCCCCATTCGGGAAGATCTTTTTCCAGAAACTCATATTGAAGCTCCCAACGCCCAAGTCTCTTCTCAAAGCTTCCGGAACACTTCTAAGGTAATTTCTTACCTAGAACGGAAGATCTAAAGAGAGGGAGGAAGGCCTAAGTGTTGAAACTCATCAACACTTGCGCGCCTGAGTGGTCAGCCCTTAAGGGAAGTAACCACACTTGCGCGCCGCCTAATTCCTTCAATAGAACTTGCGCGTCCATTTTCTGGGAGAACCTCAAGAGGATTCTAAAGGGTTTAATAAAGAGTCGCTCAAGTATTTTAATGCTGGTTGAAAATCGGGCAAGTACCCCACATGCCGCGTAGGTATACCTGCGCGATCAATACTTGCGCGCCCACGCAAGACTTGCGCGCCTTTCAAGACTTGCGCGCCCCTACCTTTTTGGGTGCCCATCTTGCCCATTTTACCCCTCTTAAGCCATTTCACCTTTCCTATTCAAGATTCAGTCTTCAAGATACTCTTCAAATCCATTTATGGCATGATTTCTTGATTTGACTTCCTTATCTGAAAGGAATTCGGTGGAATATCTCTCAAAACCTAGTGATTTATACATCTTTACGTCACCAAAGATTGAGAGTTCATTCATTCAACCTCATCCTTTAAGATGAGAGAATCCTTAACCTGGGTCTCCTTTTCAGGAATAATCCCCAGTTATAAGTCCTTTAATCTGGGCATCTTCCTCAGGAGTAAGCCCCAAATTCTTAAAGTTCCCAAACTTGGGCATCCTCCTCAGGAGTAAGCCCCAAACCTTAATTCCTTAACTTGGGCATCCTCCTCAGAAGTAAGCCCCAAGTCCTCTAATTTTGGTCATCCTTCTTAGGAGTAAGCCCCAATCTCAAATTTGGGCATCCTTTTTAGGAGTAAGCCCCAAGTCCTCTAAATTTGGGCATACTTCTTAGGAGTAAGCCCCGAGTCCCTTAATTTGGGCATCCTTCCTAGGAGTAAGCCCCAATCTCAAATATGGGCATCCTTCTCAGGAGTAATCCCCAAACCTTAATCCCTAACCTGGGTCTCCTTTTCAGGAATAAGACTTAGTTATAATCTTGGGCTTCCTTTTCAGGAGTAAGCCCCAAGTCCCCTAACCTGGGCCTCCTTTTTAGGAGTAAGTCCCAGTCATAATTATGGGCATCCTCTTCAGGAGTAAACCCCAAGTCCCTTAATTTCTCTTAACCAATCCTAAATTACGTTTGATATGGGATTCCTCCTCAAGAGTAAAACCCAATTATCAATCCTCTCCTAATTTGGGTTTCCTTTTTAGGAATAAGTACCAAGTTAGAGTATTCAAATCTTCATAAAGCACATATACCTTTATGGACCCTGTTCCTGGATTTTCTCCCTAAAATTAAATCCTAAACCTTCATCTATCTGGGCATTCATACATACATAAGCCCCAAACAATTTCTTATGATTGCATGTTTCATGGCACAATTGTCTAATTTTTACCAATACCTCTTGTTTCTCACACCGAGCATGACTCACGTGAGCTTAGAGTGTAAAAGTAATTATGACATTCTTCTTTGAGCCATAAATCATAAACGTCATACTCCATTACTCAAACTACGTGGGTTATGATTCCTTTTCCAAAACAAAGGATACGTAGGTAGCCCATTTATGGGTTCGATCCCAACTTTGAAATAATCCATGTCCTTCTGAATGATGATAAACTTCAAGTGCCCCAATGAGTGGCTTTAAAACCAGCCTGGTCATCATAATGACCAAGAGACTTTTATATAAATGTTTTGAAGGAACCATTGACCAAGAATCTATAAATAGATACAGATGATTATCTATTGATGAAGAACCTCGAATACATATAAAAGATTCTCTAAATTTCTTACATATTTAATCATTGATTGTTAAAACTAAAGGAAATATCATTTTATACTTGGTAATGTAATAAGGATTCACGAACATAACTTAAATCTATAAAGAGAGTCCCGGAGTAGACAATAATTCCCCTAAAAAAGGTGTGACGAGTCCGACCTCCCATCCTCTCGACCAATGCAAATTCCTAAGCCTCATCAGTTCACAAGCTAATGAGCGCCTACCTTTGGAAAGTAGGTCCAAATGGATGTGGAATCATTGGATGTTTCCGGTTCTACAAACAAACCCGCTAGAAACTGATTGGAACGTTTGAATCTCCCGTCCAAGAGGTCATCCCCGAATTCCGTGCGAAACATTGTTATCCTTACTGAGAATCTGAGCTCACCCATTTCTATGTTTTATTTTTCCCCTGATGATCAGAAGTATATTATGACTAACCTGTAGGGATAATCTAAGAGATATTATTTTGGTCAATAGATACAATGTTGTTGTTGTTTTTAATTTTATAATTTAATATAATGTTCATGTATGTAATATATTTTCCAAGATTTCTAAACTGATCGATCCTTCGGGACTTGATCCCTTGTAATCATGAAAATGTATTAAAATCATACACCGACTTTGAGTAACTGGGGTCGAGGCGTTACAATTAGTATCAGAGGAAGTTTAACAACAACCTTGGAAACTAGATTTAGAAAAACTCCGATTAGAGAACATTACCTTAAGATAGACTTTAAGGATTTATATAGAAGAACTTCTTAGAATTTTGGTAATGCAGAGATTTTGTATATTTTCCAAGCAATACACCCCTGTCTGGATATGAGAAGGTAGAGGCGGCTTTGAAACAGATGTACCTAGGAGTGAAAAATCTGACAAGGAGTTTTGGGCTTGACCAGGGGTATCCTGGTACATGACAATGGGCCTTTCTACACTCTTGGTTACGATACTCCTGGGGGATATCCCTAGGATAATTCACATTTTAATTACAATACATTATAAAATATTTAGGAGTAAATACTTCCTCAAAGAAAACATTTTATGATTATAGATTATATAAATAATCTTTTCAATTTATGTTAGGTATTTTACAAGTTTGGAATTATGCATTGCGATTCATAAACTAACCTAGTGCATGCCATTGTTTAGAAATGGAGCCCAGTAGAAGGAATGAAAATTACAACAATACGCATGATCGAAAGATTAAGAAGGATCATATCTTTTATGGAATTAATCCAACATTTAGAATATAAATAGTCTCCCATGTATTCTCATCATATGAAGAAATAGTATCTTGTGTTAATAAGATAAGTAAAGAATTATCTGAGTCTTATGGCTTTTAAGAGAAGAAAGAGAACAAAATGATGGAAGAGAGAAATATGGATAAAGGGAAGAGGGGAAAGAAAGATTTTCCTATATGTGATAACTATGGAAAGAATCGCCTTGGTAAATTCTTAAAGGGAATGAGAATTTTTAATAAGTGTGGAGAAAAAGGACACCAAGTAAGTGATTGTAAGGGTAAGAAAAAGGTTTCAAATGTACAATTCTTTATCTGCAAGGATTTGGGACACTATGCGAATCAATGTCCAAATCATCAGAGTATACCCCAAATGCTTCTATTAGATAATAATCAAGTTATGATACTACTGAAGATGAAGAGGAATGATTAGAGTTCTTATGTTTTTATTAAAGTGTTATATCGTTTGAGTATTAGATTAATGATGTACATGTTATAAGAATTATAGAGTATATAAGGATTGTACTACAGTACTATTTCATTATGGACTTGAAATTGTGTGGAACCATGAAAAGTGACTCAATAGCGGGTAATTTTTTTTGGAAAATATATGGTTGAGAGAATTATAAACCATAATATGGTTCTGATACTGAGGTAGTGATTTTGGAATAATATATGATTTATTTGGATAAATTATATTGAATATTCTTGACTACCTTGAAACAGATTAATGATTTATATATTCCATCATTGTTGGAGTTGACAACATTTTTGTATAGAAGGAGTATATCCAATATTCTATAAGAAATAAGGGAGAATGAATTTAATAAATAAGGTTTTATGGTAATTTAGGGTGTTACCATGTTTTAAAAGAATACACGATGAAGGTAATCACATGTTATTACGTGGCAAAAAGGATCTTCATCATGTTTACCTTCTTTATAAATTTTGGACTATGATTTTGGATAAAAGTATTTTGGATAAGTATAAAGGGTGGAATCGATTAAGATTGACATTGGATACTATTGTTAAGGTTAAATAATTTCTTAAGATTATTTTTGGATTTTTATAAAAAGGACAACCTGGAGGTCGGGCGACAACCCGTCACGTCCGGCAAGGCCGCGAGACTTGAACCCGTAACCGAAGGGCGACAAGGGTGCATCACCTACCACTGGCCTACTTGATGTCCTGGTTTGTATAATGTAGTTTTTTAAATAGTCTGAAAATGGATTATAAATTAATTATTTTTGGAACCCTATCCGATTAGGATAAATAGAATATTTTTGAATTCTATTATCTTTTGGAGTGAAAGATGAGTTTGTGGTAGGAATTAGTTGAAGGATGATACTCTACTTGTCAAGTATATATATATATATATATATTTCCTCTTATTATATGAATAAATTAATTCTTAAACTTTAGGGAAGGGGTCTTAAAAATAAAAATGGGTTACCCTAATACCATATGTTTTGTTTAACCGATGATATTTTACATCATCTTAGATTGATGGCTTTGAGACCCTCAATTTTACACATGTTTGTGATTGATGACCTCAATCACTCCCTATAAATATTTACTTTCTTACTCCAATTATGTGTCTCCCTATAATTACCACAAATGTTCTCCTAATCAAGATCATAATTTGGTGGTGACTTTTTCATTTCCCTTTCCCTCTAATTAAGACCTAATTTTATTAACCCAATGTCCGATGTGGGGTTTCCACAAAGGTATTTTTCTATTTTTAACCATTTATTTTTGAAGAAAAATTTCAAATTGAGAGGATGCAATTTATTTAAGGATGGGAGAATGTAATACCCTAATATTTTATAGTACGTTATTTCATTAAAGTGATTCAATAGCTTGCACTACACGCAACTCCGAGTTCGAACGCACCACAACTTACCAAACTAGCCGTTCAAAAAGTGGTTAGGAATAGAATTAACTGCATTTTGAAGTATATATAATCTATATAATTTTAAAACCCATATTATGTGTTTCTTAGACATAATATAAGAACAAATTCAATTTTTCAGATAAAGGAAGTATTTTTCAAAAATACAATTTTACCGCCTCCTAATGGGGAATTTTTTTAAATGCAATATCTGAAACTTTTATATTAAATTTTAAAAAATAAACATCTTATTTATAAGTGATACATAAAAATTTAGTTTGGACAAAATTTTGGTACTTTTCTAATAACTTTCATATTTTGATGAATAGTAAAAAATGCTATGTTTTAATTGAAAACAACTTTTTTAATCAAAATAATTTATAGTGTTAAATTATTCATTTGAATAGTTTTTAAGTATAATTAGATTATATTTTTATCATTTAATACAATTTAGGTCATTATAAGTAATTTCACATTTAAATTTGACATAGCACATGTTAGTCTTTTGATAGTGTTTACTTTTTAAAAACCCGCTTTTTGGTTTTGACAACGGGAATTAATTTTAAATTAATAAATTAAACTTTTATGTTTTGAATTTGGTAAAATTGAATTCATTTTTCAATTCATAACATCAAAATTATCTTTGGGTAAGTTTTTGGTATTTTTCTGAAAACTTTCAATTTTTGATGAATAGTGAAAAACACTATGTTATTATTTAAAACAAACTTTTTATTTTAATAATTATGTATTTTATTTAAATTTATTTTAAGTAAAAATAGACATATAATACCTATATATGTTTAATGTAATTAATTGGTGTCATTTTATAATAAAATTATATGTATAAAATTTTATTGAACTTTTTGACGTTTTTTACCCACCTTCTAGGAGCATTTGCAAATTTGCATAAAACATAATTTTATCGCTTCTGTGAGTTGAATTTTAAGAATCTGAGAGACATGGTTGACATCATTAAGTAAAATTGTGTTCAATAAGATGAAAATAATATTTTTTGAATAGTAACTTTTGACTTTTTTTACCGCGGTTAAAAGTAAATATGGGAATTAAGGGTAAAAATTCTATTATAATTATCCTAACATATGTCATAATTATATTGTATATGTTTAATTCTACTAAAAAAACCTTAGGAATAAAATATGAACCTCTTTGGTCCACTTGGATTAGATTAGGACATTTATTATTATTTTATTTAAAGAAGAGTTAAAAGTGTTAAATTCAAAGTTTAATAACTAAACCATTTTTTATAGGGTTAAAAAAATATAAATTTGACTGTAAACATTCATTATAAAGCTAAAAATATTTTCTACATAATAGTATTTTATTTATAATTTTTATAAATTAAATAATTTAATTTATTTATGACACAATGATGATGCAGTAATTAAATTATTAATAAAATATTAAAATAATTGATATTATAAATTTTTAAATAAATATAAATTGAGACTACAGATGGATTCCACTAATTTTCTAGGTTAATATGACATTTTAGGGTTAATTATATAAATTTTTTTCGAAGTGATAACATTATTATGACTTTCACAAAAACAAAATACCAAATAGTGTCAAAATTGACATAAATTAGTTTTTAAAACAAATACTATATTATTGGTTGATATAATATTCTTAAAAATATAAGGTTTGGAAAAATGGCATAAATAATATTATATATGTCATTAATGAACCTCTTGAGGTTCTCTTGGAAGTTTAGAGTATTTTTATTAACCATACTATAAGAATACAAGAAGACATAATAAAAGTTAAACTACTTAACTAAGAGTTAAATCTAAAGGATAAGGTTAAAATGGTAACATAAACTTTTATAAAACCTATTTGTTGAGAGTATTTTGACCCATAACCACCTAATACTCGAAATAAATTCATTTGGAGCCATTTTAAACCGAATATGACTATATAATAAATTAATATTTTAATCTTTTCCTAAAGTGACCCTCACCCCTCTTATAAAAGGGAACTTCCCCTTCTCTCAAAATAACACCTAAAAATCCATTTGGGTCAGCCAAAACCTGCCCAAATATCCTCCAAAATTCCCTTAAATCAACCTAGAGTCCTTAATTTGATCAGAAAACCAACCTAAGGAGCCCTTTTGATCAACTCAAAAGGAAACACCCTAAGAAGTGGTAATAATTTTACCACCCTCTTTCAAGTTCTTTTCATCTTCCACTTCCTCTTTATTTGTTGATTCCATAACAAAATAATAACTCTAGTACCTCCTATATAATGTGATTTTATTATAAATATGTTAAAACCATATTCATTATTATATCTATCCTATAAATTACAAAGCCACCATATGTGTGTACGTATGACTAACCGTCTCCACGTCGTGGTGTAGTTTGTTATTCAAACACTTCATTATTTACATGGGTATAATAATGAGTATAACAGATGTAAATAATAAATATAACATTTTAATTATTATTTATATATGATATACCATCCAATTACATATTATTTCACCATCAATATAATGATATTGTTGCTCGTGTGTACGTACAGATTACCATCTCCACGGCACGATGAGATTCATTCCCACGTTCACCATTCAACGATGATTATAAAAATATATATTATTAATGATTATGTAATATATTAAATAATAATTCTACTATAGAGATATATGTATGTATTTATATACATACATATATCTTATTCACTTACATCCGTTCAATACGATATGAAAACGGAAACAACGTTTATGCATACGTATGGCTTACCGTCTACCTAAATAGTGTCTTCCATTTCATTTATATATCTTTTATAAATATTTATATTCTAAATATATTTTATATATAAATTAATTTATATATTCTTAATGTATTTAAATCATTATCTTAATGATATTATCATGAGTAACAAGTTAAAACACGTACAATAAAGAAAGCGATTATTAGCCAAAATGTTAATTTAACATGGAAATCATCAATAAATGGGTAGTATAAAGACATAAATGAATCATGTATGATATAATAAATATTAATATGGTTCTGGTATAATTTAATAACATACTATGGTCATTATACAGGAGGTTAAATGTACCCTCGACCAAAGGAAAGTGCAAGGTAAGGGTTAATTCCTCAATCTCATTATTATTCGAGATTGTTTATGGGTAAGTTTTTACTGGTACATATTTATTATCCATGTCCATGTTTCATAAAATATTTTTCAAAAGGATTATTTTTAAGTTACTCTTTCTTAGAAACATCATATTAAATATTTTAAATATTTATTCTTCTAAATCATTCTCATTAATGTCTGTTTTTTCAAAATGGGGTTTCAAGGATTTATTTATATGGACTTGAATGTTTTTAAAATGTTAATTCCATTCAAAAGTTTCAAAGTGGTTTGGGACAATTTGATTCAAAAATGTCTTTAAATTTCTTCCTTTCTAAATTATGTGTCTTTTAAATGTTTTCATGAAAAAGGGATATTTCTCCTAAAGAGTTTTACAAACTATTTCCATCTATGTCAACATCCTTTGTTGGATTTTAAACTTGTTTGATGTTAATTTATTATGATACAAATCTTCTATATTGTTTTGAAGGTTTTGTGATATGTTTGAATATGGATGTGTTATTTTTATACCATTTATGGTTTATAGATAAAGTATTGACATTTCGTATGCTAGTTTTAATACAAATGTTTATGTTATGTTTAAACCTTTATATATGAGGAATGAATTGGACTTAGTAAGTGACGGGTGGTGCCTGCTATAGCTCCTCGATGAAACGGTAGGTCTCATGAGACAAAATTTTGTCTTGGAACAATTCCTTGACAAAATATTATTTGTAGTATTGTTACAAGGCCTTAACTATGTGGTTATAAAGTCTGGGATTTTGCATTCCATCATTTTGAAATTAACTATTAATATTACATGTGATTGTTCGGCTAGTAGAATATCCATGTGAATAAGTAAATGGAATTATTTGATTTATCTTTTCCATATTATGCTGAAGATTATGTTTAAAAGGCTTTTTTTAGTTTTATACATTTCCTTAAATGTTTATGCTTATTTATGAATGTTTCCGCTATTTTGTTATCCTTACTGAGTATCTGAGCTCACCCCTTTCTATGTTTTATTTTTTCCAGGATGTGAAGAAGTATATTATGACTGACCTGTAGGGTTAATCTAAGGGATATGATTGTGGTCAATGGAGACAATGTTTTTGTTGTTTTTCATTTTATAATGTAATGTAACATTCATGTATGTAATATATTTTACAAGACTTCTAAACCGATCGATCCTTCGGGACTTGATTCCTTATAATCATGCCAATATATTAAAATAATGCACCGACTCTAGGTAACTAGGGTCGGGGCGTTACACCCCACCAAGAAGAGGGTGGGGATAACACACAAATATAAGGATCTCACAACATGTGGTCCCTAACACATGTCATGTGGTCCGTAGTTGTCTTGATCAATATTTATAGGGTGTAAATTACCAAGAAGTTAGGTGACATAACATGTTGCGTGGGTAATTCCACATGTTGTGTACACTGTGGCTTGTAGATTAGTGTGTGCGGTACATGACCATGAGATAGCGTGTCCCCACATGCAATGGGTGGAAGGACACATTTCGTGTACTCAAACATTTATATCAGAAGATGTAACACCCTAAGCTTCCACAATACACTTCTTTTTAAATAATTCAATGGATTGTATTGTACGCAACCTTGAGTTCAAGAACACAAAGACCTATAAATGTATCCATTTAAAAATTAGTTATTAATAGTTCTAACAAAATTGTGAAATTTTATAAACTTTATTTTTCAAAATAGACTTCATTTTGTAATTCAGAATATCAAAATTATCTTAGGGTGAAATTTTGTTAATTTTCTAACTCAAAACAACATTTTCATCTAATTTTTTTTAATATGGTTATGTTGTATTTTTAATTTATTTTAAAGTGTAAATTGATTAATATTTTATCATTTAATACAATTATGGTAATTAGAAGTAATTTCATATTTAAATTGTACATAAACACTTGTCAATCTTTTGATAGATATTACTTCTTTAAATTCTGCTTTTGGGTTTTGACAATGAGAATTAATTTTAAATTAATTACTGCAAATTCTATGTTTTGAATTTTAAAAAATGGATTCCATTTTTGGAATCATAATTTCCAAATTTTATAAATAGGTACCTTTTAATTTTGAACATTATGAATAGTAACTTTAGTAATTATTTTATTTACCATGGTTGAAGGCTAAATCTGGTAAATAAGGGTAAAAATAATATTATAATAATATTAAACTACACTAACACATGTCATAATCTTATTGGATGAAATATGTACAACCATGGGATTCCATGGGTAGATTTTGGGACCCCATAGAACCACTTGGGTGTGATAATGACATTTTATAAAATTATTTTATAAAGTAATGAAAAATATAACATAAACAAATATATTTTACAAAAACAGTTTTTATATGGGGTTATATAATTGATCTATTTGACTATAAAATTAATTATAAATATAAATATATTTCCTAAATCAGAATATTTTATTTATAAATTTTAGACATTAATTAAATAAATTTAATTATGACACACTGATGATGAAGTGATTACTTCATTAGTAAAGGATTAAAATAAATGATATTATAAATGTTAAAATAAATGTAAATTGGTTATTTTGATTGCATAAAAGAATTTTATGGATGATATTGACATATTAGATTTAATTTAATGCATTTTTTTCAAATTAATAAGGTTTTTATGATTTTTAAAAAAAAATTCATGTATGAATAGTGTCTGAAATTTACATAATTGATAACTAAAAACATAAAACAGTTTATTAAATGATATTAAATTACTAAAAATATAAGATTAAAAACAATGGTTAAAAAAAGTTCAAATATGTCATAAATAACTTTTTTTGGGTCTTTTGACATGATATGGGAATTACGTTAACCAACAATGTATAAATAACATAATATCGCGATAAGATTAGAAAGATTAAAATAAGGGTTAAACCAAAAAAGATAAGGATCAAAAATATTTAAAACTTGTCTAAAAATTATTGGATAATGAGTAAATAAACAAAAATAATCTTATGTTCAAATTAAATGTTTTTGGACCATTTTAAATACAAATTTATTTTATAATAAATTAATATATCATGACTTTCCTAAAGTGCCCCTCCTCTCTCTTATAAAACAGAACCAACTCTACCCACTTATTCACACCTCCAAAGCCATTTTTATTGGACAAAAACTTCCAAAATATCCTCCCAACTTTGCTCAAGGAATCGTACAGGCTACCCTTTGGGAAGAAAACCAAATTAAGGAGTGATTTTGTGAAAATCATAAGGAGACACCCGAAGAAGAGATTATCCTTTTATCTCTTCTTTCAAAGTTCATTTCTTCTTCTGCATCCTCTTACTGAGTTTTTACCATAATAAAATAATAACTCCAGAATATACTATATTGTGATATTTTTTAGGATTATGGGACAACTATTTTCTTCTTTTACCCATCCTATTAAAAAAATATCACCATGTGTGCATGAGTACGTACGACTTACCATCTCCACACCGTGGTGTAAACAGTTTTCCATCAATACTTTATTTAGATGGGTATAATGATCAATAAAAATGACTTAAATAATAAATATAACATGATATTACTTAATTATAATTCTTATTCTATCAAAATCCATACCATTAAACTATTATGGAAATGATATCGTTGCTCTTGCGTACGTACGACTTACCGTCTCCACAACGCGATGAGACTCATCATCCACGTTCACCATCCAAGAATGATTATAAACACTTATATTATGAATAATTATCGAATATATGACAAAATAATTCTACAAGAATAATATATGTATGTATGAATGTATGTACGTATATGTCAATTACTTACTTCCATTCATACGATAAGAAAATGGAAACACCGTTCATGCGTACATACGGTCTACCGTCTCCATGAACAGTGTATTCCTATCTATTTTTATATTATGAATATATATGATATATAAATAATAATATACATTTCTTAAGTAATTAAATCATGATCTATGTAATATAATCATGAATAACAAGTCAAAACACATATGATGAACGAAGCGATTATTACAAGAAATTTTACATTGACTTGGAATTGATAATAAATGGGTAATATAAAGTCATACAAGAATACTATATGATATCATAAATATTATTATGATTTTGATATAAGTTAATAATACCATTATAAAGATGTTTTAGACAAATACAGAGAGTATTGGACTTAAGGTAAGGTATTTCTTCTCAATTTCACTTCATTAAGGCAAATTATAATGTTATGCACCTAGTTCCTTTTATACAGTGTATATTCTACCTTTTGAATTTTTATATAATGAATCAATTTATTTTTATGATATTATATTATTTCATTCATGGGAATTATTTAAAGATCTATATTAATGATTCAATATGGTTATATGATAAGGCATATTATTTATTTTGGTTATTCAATATGAGAAATACTTTGGACTGACAATGCTAGGTGGAGCCCAAACTTTATATGTCTCCTCTATGCATCAACAGGTTCTCATGAGATGAATGAATTTTCCAAATGGGTTTATACTCTCAATTTTAAACATTATTTTGAAAGTTATTTAAGGTAATAGGTTTTCATGTTTCTAAGACATGACATACTTAAATAAATTATTTCCCTTTTTAATTTCAATTATTATTTATCCATTAGATTTTTCATCGACACATCTATGGAAGTAGTTCATTTTTAGTTTATTGATTTTCGATATATGTTTCAGTTCGTTACATTCCATATTATTTGTGCCTTATCTAGTTTTGTAAATAGAAAGTGTTCTCAGATATTTACCTTTCCATATAGATTGATTATTTCTTTTGTTGTACATACCCTTACTGAGCATTTGATCATGCCCTTATTATGATTCTCTACCCAGGTTATGAATAAGAGAATATTGATTAAGCTCTCAAGGTTGCAGTTTATTTCAGTTATTGTGTACCATGTCTTTTTCTACCAATGTACTGTTGGTATAATGTATGTAATCTGGATTTCCAAGACTACTAAACTAAATGGTCCTTCAAGATTTGTTTTCTTTCAAAAATACCAATGAAACGTAATAATGCACCGACATTAGGTGATCTAAGGTTGGGGCATTATAATTGCTATCAAAGTATGATTAGCAGAAACCTTGGAAACTATATTTAGATAACATATGTTAGGGAACATACCCTATGTTTGACTTTGGGGATACACTTATGATGATTAAACCAAAGAATCAAATGTTTTTTTATTTATGATGCATAAATTTTTAATCTATGATGATTGTTTTACCATATTTGAAACTCATAATTTGATGAACTAATCCGATATGTTTCATTATATAGAAATGGAACCTAGAAGGATGGATAGTATCAATAATTGAGAAAATTATAGGGGTTTCCCTATAGTGGAAACCAATATAGATCATATTGTAATAGAGAAAATTATGGCGATACTAGAGAAACTAAATCTAGTTATTAAAAATAACCTTTTCCGAATGTAACAACCCATTCTGAAGAGGGAATATCCTATGCTTGATCACTTTATGTGACAAAATTCCCCATCATTTAGTGGGACTAATAATCCAATTGTAGTTGATCAGTGGATTATGTCTCTATAAAATATATTTATGTTAGTGGGATTCACTAAAATAGAAAAGGTTACTTTTACAGTCAATTGTCTCAAAGGTGATGCTGATAAATGTTGAACATTGATCCAAAATACTAAGGATGAAGAAGAAGTATAACTTATGAAATAGAGAAATTTTAAGGATATATTCTTCAACAAATACTTTTTTCATGATCAAAAAATTGAGATGAAGAGGAAGTTCCTTAGATTAAGGAAAAAGGAAAAAGAGAGTGTTTTAGATTATGAAGATACCTTTACAAGGTTATCCAGGTTTTCTATGGATTATATATGCAACAACGAGTGCGATATTTCTCCCTTCTTTGAAGGTCTTAATCCAAATCTCTGAAGGACACTGGCTTCACAGAATTTCTCATCATATGATGAAATAGTAATATGTTCCATCAAGATGAAGAAGGAACTTTCTTGGATCAATATATTCAATGGAAAATAAGACAAGAAGAGGCCATTTGAGAACCATGAAAATGGGAATGCATCAAAGAAGAAGAAAAAGTTTGAATTATTTTCATCTTCTGAAAGCTATGGTAAAAAGCACCCTAGGAAATGTTTAATAGGATTGGGAGTTTTTTATAAGTGTGGAGATAAGGGATAGATGGATCATGAATGCAAAGGGAGGAATCAAATCAATCACATCCATTACTACAATTATAAAGATATGGGACACTATTCAAATGAATTTCCCAAATGTTAAGGGAATATACCATAAAAGAGGATGAGGGGAGATGGACAACCATTTGTGATCACAACTGTTGTGGTTGAAGTTTCAAATGATGTGGTGGTAGGTATTTTAATTATTTCCTAAAATTTAGTGAAATATTTATATGATTATAGATTATATAATTCCTTTATATATTCCTAGTTTTCATTTAAAATTAGATACTTCCAATTCACCATGAAAAGGGAATTATCAGTTAGAACTCCTAGTGGTAATTTTACCACAACAAAGATGTATCATGCAGTTCCTGTTTTGGCATATAAATGTGCTCTAATTTCAACCTTTATTATAATACCTATGGTTTATTTTGATATGATCCTAACTATGGATTATATTTTAAAATATGATGAAATAATATAATGAAAGAAGAAATAAGTTTCGATTTGTGAGGAAGATGTAGAATCCATTATCTTTATAGAAAAAACTTCATCAACTGATTCTTATCAAAATCTTCCCCCAGTAGCTTTACTGAATGAGATTATTAAGGATGAAGAGAAATAAACATCTGGTGATGAAGAATTTAATCTTCAAATTGTGGACGTACCTATTGTAAAGGAATATATTGATGTTTTTCCTGAAAATTACCCCCCGTAGAATGAAGATGAGTTTTGTATTGATTTAATCCCTAATACAAGGAAAATATAAAAAACTCCATATAGAATGGCCACATTAGAATTAATAGCACTAAAAACAACTTGAAGTGTTGGGTCAAATGGGATTTTTCCACCCTAGTGTTTCTCCATTAGGATCCCCTGTTCTCTTTGTCAAGAAGAAAGATGGATCCACGAGGCTATGTATTGATAGTGGGGAAATAAATGCGATTTTAATAAATAACAAGTATCATCTACCTTGTATGGATGATTTATTTGATCAAATTCAAGGAGCTCAATTATTTTCTAAGAATGATCCTTTTTCTAGATATCATCAATTACGAGTGAATAAGGATGACATTCTGAAGAAAACTTTTTCATACGAGGTATGATCATTACGAATATACAGTAATGCATTTTGGATTGACTAATGCACCCTAAGTTTGTATGGATCTCATGAAAAGAGTATTGAAGGAATATCTTTATGGTTTTTTGGGGTATTTGTTGATTACGTTATGATATATTCTAAAATCTTTAAAGACCTTGAGTATCGCTAGAAAATCATTCTTGAGACTCTCAGGAGAGAAGAATTATATGGTAAATTTAGCAAGTGTGAATTCTGGCATTATGAAATTTCTTTCTATCTCTATACAGTCTACAAGGATGGAATATATGTTGATCCTTAAAAAAAAAGGAAATTCAAGAATGGACAGCACTGACAAGTATAACCGATGTACAATGTTTTATTATTTTAGCGGGTTACTATCGATGTTTCATTAAGAATTTCACCCGATTGGCTAACCCATTAACGAAGATCACACATAAAGGGGTTAAATTCCTTTATACAAAAGAGTGTGGAGAATGTTTTTATAAGTTTAAGAGAAGATTACTCAATGCTCTTATCTTGAATTTACCATTTGGGATTGATGGGTTTGTTATTTATAGTTATGCATTAAGGGAAGGACATTGTGCGTCCTTATACAGAATGATTGGGTTATTGTATATACATCAAAGAAATTAGAAACCCATGAATAAAACTATCAAACCCAAGATCTTCAGTTATCTGTAGTAATATTTTCTCTGAAGATATAGAGACACTATCTCTACTGTAAAAAATGTGATATATATACTGATCACAAGAGTTTGAAATAAATTTTCTCACAAAAAGAACTCAACAAGAGGAAAAGGAGATGGCTTGAGCTACTCAAGTATTAGGTTTTCACAATACACTACCACCCAGGGAAGGTAGATAAGGTGGTGGATGCCTTGAGCATGATGGAACATTGAGTTTTACACAAAATTAGAGTTGAAAGGGATCATGTGTTCATGGATCTAGTAAATATGGATATGTGAATTATCATTGAGGGTAAAACATCACTACTTTTTCAAATGGTTTCCAAACCATATTTACTAGAAAGGTTACAAAGTTCTCAAACTGATGACGAGGAGTTTAAAAATAAAATTAAAGTTTTGAATGATAGGAGATTTGTTGATTTCATATTTGAAGATGAAATTTTGAAATTTGGGAAGAGGCTTTCTGTTCCTACTATACCTGAGCTAAAAAGATAATTATTGGATGATTCTCATAACTCAAATTTATTGATACACCCCAGTGACACTATGATGTATAGAGATCTGAAGGAAATTTTTTTGTGTGTCAATATAAAGAGGGAAATTTATGATTTTGTTTCGTAATGTTGGGTTTTTCAACATGTGAAGGATGGAAGAAACATACTAGATGAGTCATGAAACCTCTTTCTATACCTGTGTGGAAATGGGATGATATTCCAATAGACTTTTTCATGGGGCTACGAAAGACTCCCAGAAGGAATGATGCGATATGGGTTATTATTGATCATCTTACCAAGTCAGAACATAATCTTGCTATAAGAGAAGATTTTTCAATTCAACATTTAGAAATATTATATATTAATGAAGTTGTAAGTATTCATGGTGTTCCCTTATCAATTGTTTCTGATCATGATCCCTGTTTTACATCATGATGTTGGAAATTTTTTCAGAAGGCCCTAGATACTGAACATGATTTGAGCAATGCATACCACACTCAAATTGATGGAAAATCAGAATGAATTATTCAAACATTATAAGAAATGTTGTGATCTAACTCACATGACTTTTAAGGTATGTGGGATCAGTATTTACCTCTAGTATAATTTTACTATAATAATATCTTCCATTTAAGTATCCATATGACACTATATAAAGCATTATACGAATAGAGATGTCGTACACCAACTTGTTGGGATGATGTTGGTGAATGAAAACTTGTAGGACCAGAAATTATTAAAGAAACAATGGATAAGGTTAAGATTATCCAAACCCATATCGAAATATCTCAAAGTAAGAAAAATAATTGTACTGATAGGTGAAGGAAGGATTTGAAATTTCATATAGGAGATCATGTTTTCTTAAAGGTTTCTCCATAGAAGGGTGTCATACAATTCAGTAAGAATGGTAAATTAACTCCCAAGTACATCAAACCTTTTGAAATTCGAGAATGAATAAGAGATGTAGCCTGCCATTTGGAAATGCCTCCATGTCTCTCGAATGTTCATGATGGGTTCCACATATCTCTGTTACGGAAATACATGCTAGAACCAACACATGTACTCACCTATGAATAAAATATAACTGGAACCCATTCTATCTTATTTTGATGAGCCTATAAAGATTCTGGATACTAGAGAACATGTTTTGAGAATTTGGACAACTTTTATGGTAAAACTTCTTTGGAGAAACCCTAAAATGGAAGAGGCGACTTGGGAACCTGAAGAACATATGATGAAGAACCACCCGACTCTTTTCATGTGAGGATATTCTAGAAACTTTGACAAATAAATTATATTAAGGAGGAATAAAGTAACACCTAAAGATTCCACAATACACTTTTGTTTAAATAATTCAATGGTTTGCATTGTACGCAACCCCGAGTTCAAGAACACCATGACCTATTAAAGTATCCGTTTAAAAAAGAAATTATGAAAAGTAATAACCAAATTTTGAAATTTTATAAACATTATTTTTCAAAATAGACTTCATTTTTGAATTTTTAATAACAAAATAAACCTAGGGTGAAATTTTTGTAATTTTCTGAAAAGATTCAATTTTTGATGAATAGTGAAAATACTGCATTTTAACTCAAATATGACTTTTCATCTAATTTATTATTATTGTTATATTGTATTTTTAATTGTTTTTAAAGTTTAATTAGGTTAATATTTTATCCTTTAATCATATTATGTCCATTTTAAGTAATTTCACGTTTATATTGTACATAAACACATGTCAATCTTTTGATAGATATTACTTCTTAAAAACCCACTTTTTGGTTTTAACCACATGATTTAATTTTAAATTAATTACAAAGAAATATGTTTTTTGAATATGGAAAAATTCATTCCATATTAGGAATCATAAGGTCAAAATTTGAAAATAGGTACCTTTTATTTTTTAACATTATGAATAGTAACTTCAGTAATTATTTTATTTACCATGGTTAAAGGGTAAATCATGTTAATAAGGGTAAAAAAATATTATAATAATAATAAACTAACCTAACACATGTTATAATCCTATTGTATAAAATATTTCCTTCCATGGTTTTCCATGGGTCGATTCGGGGACCCCATGGAGCCACTTGGGTGTGATAATTTCATTTTATAAGAATTAATTCAAAGTATAGAAAAATATAACATAAACATGTGTCTTTTTCTAAAAATAATTCTCATATGATGTTATATAATTGATCTCATAGACTATAAAAAATAATTTGAAATCAAAAAATATTTCCTACATCATGATATTTTATTTATAATTTTTATACATTAGATAAATAACTTTTATTATGGCACACTGATGATGCAATGACTGCTTGATTAATAATGGATTCATATAAATGATATTATAAATGTTACAATAAATTTAATTTGGTTATTTTTATGACATAAACAAATATTATGGATGATATTGACACATTATATTTAAGTTAATATCTTTGGTTCTAAGTAATTGGGTTTATATGAATCTACAAAAAAGTCAAGTATGAATAGTATCCAAAATTGACATAATTCATAACTTAAAACTTAAAATAGTTTATTAAATGATATTATATTCCTAAATATATAAGATCCAGAAATTTTTTTTATACAAGTTCGAATATTTCATAAATGACTTTTTGTGGGTCGTTTTACATGATATTGATATTACATCAACCCACAATGTGTAAAGAACATAATACCACGGTAAGATTAGAAAAGGTGAAATAAGGGTAAAAAAAAAATATAAGGATAATAAAATATTAAAAACTTCTCTAAAAATTATTGGATGATGACCAAAATCATATTATATTATAATTAAATGAGTTTGGGCCCATTTTTAATCAAAAATAAACGTATAATAAATTAATATTTCTAGACTTTCCTAAAGTGCCCCCACCTCTTTCTTATAAAAGGGAACCACTTGTACCCACTTATTCACACCTCCAAAAACATTTTTCATGGCCAAAAACTACCCAAATCACCTCCCAACTTTCATAAATTCATCTTAGAGGCCAAAATTTTGGTAAAAAATCAACTTAATGAGTCCTTTTCTGCGAATCAAAAGGAGACACCCGAAGAAGAGGTAATCGTTTTAACCCTTCTTTCAAAGTTAATTTATTCTTATACTTACTATTATTGAGTTATTACAATAATAAAATAATAAATAAATAATATAATATATGATTATATGTTTTTATTATTATGTGACAACCATATTCCTCCTTTACCCATCTTGTGAAAAACAATATGACCATGTGTGCATACGTTCGGCTTACCGTCACCACACCATAGTGTAAACTGTTTTCCATATATATATTATTTCAATGAGTATAATGATGAATAAAAATGACATAAATAATAAATATTAAATGATATTATTTCATTAAAATTCTTATTCAATACAAACCTATACCATTAAACTATTAAGGAAATGATATCGTCGCTCGTGCATACGTATGACTTATCGTCTCCAAAATGTGATGAGACTCGTCTTCCATGTTCACCATCCATGAATGATTATAAAAAAATATATTATGAATAATAATGAAATATATGACATAATAATACAACTAAAATAATATATATGTATTTATATATGTATGTATGTACTTATATGTCATTTACTCACTTGAATGCATAAGATAAGAAAACGGAAACAACGTTTATGTGTACGTACTGCCTAACATCTCCATGAATAGTGTGGTCCTATATATATTTATATTATGAATATATATAATATTTAAATAGTATTATAAATTTTGGAAGTAATACAATCATGATCTAGTTAATATAATCATGAATAAAAAGTCAAAACATGTACGATAAATGAAGAGATTATTACCTGAAAAGTTACATTAGCTTATAATTGTTAATAAACAGGTAATATAAAGTCATAAAAGAATCATATATGATATCATAAATATTATTATGATTCTAATAGAAGTTAATAATACCATCATACAGAAGTTTTGGACAAATACAGATAGTATCATACATAAGGTAAAGGATTTCGTCTCTATTTCATTTCATTGAGGCACGTTGTAATGTTATGCACTTAGTTCCTCTTATATGACGTATATTATAGATTTTGACTTATTATATCATGAATCTAATTATTTTCATGATATTATATTATATATTTCATGGGAATTATTGATAGATCCATATTACTCAGTCAATATAGTTATTTGATAAGGCATGTTATTTATTTTAGTTATTCAATATGAGAATTACATTGGACTGGAAATGACGAGTGGAGGCTGGAAATTATATAGTTTCTTGATGCATTGACAAGTTCTCATGAGGCAAATAAGTTTTCTAAATGGGTTTATACCCTTAATTTTAAACCATCTTGTGAAACATATTGACAGTAATAGGTTTTCATGTTCTTAAGACATGGCATCCTTAAATAAAGTATTTCACTCATTTAATTACAGTTATTATTTATCCATGACATTTTGCATTGACGTATCTATGGAAGTAGTTCATTCTATATTTATTTATTTATAGAATATGTTTCAGTTCTTTACTTTTCATATTATTTGTTCCTAATCTAGTTTTGTAAATGGAAAGTGTTCTCATATATTTTCCTATCCATATAGATTGATTATTTCTTTCATTGTACATACCCTTACTGAGCATTTGAGCTCACCTGTATTATGCTTCTCTCCCCAAGTTATGAATAAGAGAAATTTTATTAAGCTCTCAAGGATGGAGTTTATTTCAAATATTTTGTAGCAGGTATTTTTCTTTATTTTCCCATTGTAGTATGGGTATAATGAGTGTAATATTTATTTCTAAGACTGCTAAACTATACGGTCCTTTAGGATTTTTTTGTAATAATTTCAATGAAATACAATAATGCACTGGCTTCAGGTGATCTGAGGTCGAGGCATTATAGAATAGCTTTCATACATTTCAAGAAATCAGTTTCAAAGAGAATAATTATATACTTGTAACACAAGTTTTATAACTTCTCAAAGAAGTCTAAGAGCCCTTTCCCTCTTCATCTCAGATAAGTTTAATTTGGGTATCTTCCATTGATTCATTCCTTGAGGAGATAGTATAGAGTCATGTCCTATTAATAGCATGATGATACCCTCTAAGAAACATCAGTTTCATATAATTTTTTTTGAATCCATTTATGATTCCCATAACAAGATCATCTATCATCATCATTACCCTAGATGGGGTTCTTAGTATCATCATGACTGAAACTATGTTAGAATCAATCCCCAACTTAGAGGTATAATCTGGATTACTTTTTGATATAACCCCGTGGCCTTAGGTGTAACCTCCACCTCCAAATCGATCACTTCATACTTTTATCCTGTAAATATTATTGCGATACCTAATGATCTAGACATCTTGGATAGATTCCACCAATGTTATCTGACTCACAGAGTGTGTTCATTGACATGAGTGTTATATGTATCTTTCAAGCAGTAATCCCATGAAATATTTTTGGTTGTGATCTTACCTTGAGATTGTGTATCTACTATGAGTATATATTTATATTCTTATTATGTATTCTATTGACATATCCCAATGATGATATAAATATTATTATTTATTTTACATGTTTATTTATCTCAACCTATCTTACGGGGTAATGTTACACTCAACCTTTCATGGGATTTTCTCACACATGTCATGTCTTATTAAGATGGATGAACTTTTGATGCAGTATTAGATTGACCAGGACTAGGAAAATCAAATTGATCTGTACATAACAATGTGTGTTTTGGTGGTTTAATTTATAGCATTCCTCCTCAACTTTATAGGTTGGACTTGTTTTAGTTTTTTGAGAAGATTGTATTTGGCCCTCGATTTTCTAGTACATTGTTTTCATACTCTAATGGTGGGATTTTTGAAATATGCATGCATGGTTATCAGTTTTTTCATATATCATCATTATATAGGGTTGGTTATGTGTGTATGTGAATAAGTAAATTAGGATAAAAACTATAATTTTCTTGATACACATACTCGACCTTGATCACTGGCCCCTAGAAAATTGGAGGCCTGCTTTGGGTTTTCACGATTTAGGCCCAGCTATGATGGGTCATGAAACATCGATTTTCATAGTTTCTTCATTACTTCCAATAGAACCAATACATGATCAGTTGAGGGTTAACTGGAGCATTTCATTATTCCATCACATTGACGAGTTTTTCCCATCATAAGTATATATCATTGTACCCTTCCCCCACACATAAATAATTTCCTTTCCACATTTGGAAAATAATTTGGATTATTTTTCCAACATTTTTTAATGTTTGTTGGTGTAATTTCTTACCACCAAGAGAGTTTTCCATCACACCACTACGATAAAAATCCATTATTTAATTCATGTCTCCAATCATAAGATATGATTGATATTATCTAATCAAAAATTGGAATTTGAATTAATGTTGAAAAATTTCCTCATAGTTTTCAATGTTCGAAATGGCTATGTCTATTCGTTGAATCATATTTAACAAACCAAAGAAGTAGTCAAATTTTCTTTCTAGGATAATGACATAGTTAAAGGTGTGACATAGACGTCTTGTGAAGTTTTCTTTACACAAAAAGATGGATTGATAATCTTTTTTATTAAGGATTTGTAACTCCCTTCCCAATTTTAGTCAAAGAGTGTGAGGAAAATATTTTTCTAAAAACTTTTTATGGAATTATTTCCACTCCATCGCATCGATCACCTCCTCGAGCATAATATTTTTGACCAAAATCCAACTGTTATCAACTTATAAATTCTTATGATAATAAACTATCATTAAATTATATTTTTTATAAAATTTAAGGATAGAGAATATCTTTTTAATGGGTTTTATCCATTTATCCACGATTAATAGATAAAACAATCCATTGAAATTTTAATTCCTTTGTTACATAAAGGTCACAATTAAAATATCCTATTTTTTGGAAGATTTTAGAATTCCTCATCATTAACGTTTCAGTTCAAATTTTTTGAAAAATGAGAATTTATTTTCACAAATTTCATGATCCTTAATCCCATTAGGATGGGCCTATTATTTTTATAGTCATCACATTTCCCCTAACATTTGTTTTCGGTAGAGTTTCTCCTCTTTCTAGACATTCACTAAAATAAAGGGTAAACTGTGGATGGGTATTTTAAGAATATTAAAAACATAAACGTTAAATCATGAACATTAATGGGATAACTCATAAATGACATATTTTCTTTATCTAAAGAATTTATAATTATCTATCTATATTGTATGTGGTGTATTTCCTATCATAAAATAATATATATTTTTTTGTTCTAGTAACAATGGTTCATATAGAGAATCTAAAATTACTAATGTATATCCCCTAGGATTCTCATAAATTGTGTGCCACAAGGCCCATTTATAATTTCCAATAGGTGATCGAGCTTAATTAAATGCACCCTTTTTGGGGTTATTACTCCTAGGTGAAACTTTTTTAGAGCCACATCAACTTGTAATATCCAAGAATAGATATAATTTATTAGAAATCACTCACTATACACTTTACTAAAATTTATCATTGTTTTAGTTTTTTTTATTTTTATCCCTATGTCTTCCAGAAGAGTTTTTTATCCTAATCCAAAAAATAAATAGTCTTTTCCTAGATACTGACTATGAAAACCCATCTATTTAATACAATAAAATTCATGATTTATTACAAAAAATTACACATAAAACAATCCAAGAGGATCATGAAGCCTATTTTATTTTGGTGATTATAAACATATAATAGAAACATGAAACATAAATAGAACAATATTAATGAAAATATCCTTAATATGATTCTAAAATTTCATCATTAATCTAAACCTACACGGGATAACTTAGGGAAGCACATAAGGATGGGGTGAGCTATAAATACCAAAAAGGGAAAAAACAAATAATTGAATATGGTGAAGTAGTACATGTATTCCAAGAGGAATATAACGATAACATAATATGGGTTATAGAACTAATATTTAACAGTGATGAATGATATAAAATGATAGTATAATAAGAAAATTGGAATGTGGAAACAACATAAAACATGATATCATAAACATAATTCAAGTCTAAACACCAAGAAATCATAACATAGTGTTCTTAGGATAAACTCCCATGAACTATACATAGAATATTGTGAGATAATAACATTACCTAATTCATTATATGGCTATATAATTATGCCCCTTGTAACACTTATATCATGTACATGCATAATTGTGAAACATATATCACATAACATAAGGTTGTATTTCATAAATTTAAACCCTCTAAAAAATGAGTGTGGGTTGTATAAATTTAAATACCCAATCAATGATGGGTAGTTACATCTAGGTGAATAACTTTGAGTGGAAAAGGAGATGGGTATTCACTACTCAACTGTTTACCGAATAAAATTATAAGATAATTTTGGTAGAGAAATGGGTGTACATGAAGGTTTATAGAAGGGATGAATGAGATAAGGATGGGTCTTTCATTATATGGAATTCATAAATAATGTTATAGGTATGTGTAAATTAATATACAAACATTAACATTTTGAAATCAAAAGGATTGAGATAATGAATGTTTTTGAATAAACATGAGAATGATAAGATTCCTTACTTTAAAGGGATGCATCTAAAAACATGAGAGGATCTACTTAAAATCTCAGCTATTCCTTGGGTGGAAACAAGAGTGTTAAATTATGATTAATTTCATGATAAAATATATTTTATTGAATTATAATGGGAGGTTGGGTGGTTTTATATAGAAAACGATAAGGGGATTGTTTATTAATTTCAAAACATAGGTTTTGGACATTATATGATAAAGTAATCAAAACCCAAAAACTTTCCATAGATTTAAAAAAATTATACAAAAGTGGATTTTTTTGATTATTTTAAATGTATATAAACATAAAACCTTAAAATAAACCTCTTGGTGATATGGAAGTGAGACATGTATAAGTATAATTTTTTATAAAACCATAAAATATAATATAGGTTTTTGAGGATTCATCGAGGATTAATAGAAATAATAAAATAACATAAAAAAATATATTTTGAAGGATAAATATATATTTTGTCATGGATACATTTTATAGGTTATATTACATCACTTTTGGGTAATTATAATGTCATGGTTTACACTTTATAATTATAAAATATTTAGTTTTTACCCAAAAAATTCATAGTCTTAGAAAATTATGAAAAAATAACTATTGGATAACTTCGACATGATGATTTGGAAAATAATATTTATTTTATCAATATAAATCTCTCAATATGAGAATAATATTTTTAACTAAAAATTAATATTTATTGAAAAATAATGGTTTTCTTACAATAAGAATTTTCTTACCTTTAAAAAAACTACATTTCACATCATAAAATTATATTATAATTTATATTTAATAAATATAAATAAATAATAATATTTTATAAAAATACCATTTATTTAAAAAATTCTTAAAATCATCAAAAAATGTTTCCTGATTGAAATAATATGTTTCCCAAAAATATAATTGGTGTCTCATTGTATCAAAATATAATCTTAATCATATTCTTTATTTAATCATTTAAAATGTAACATTAAAAAGGAATAAATGTAAAAATTTATTAATTAAAAATAAAATAAAATATTTCATATTGTTAGGGTAAGGAAATATATCCATTTAATACACCAATTAAATCCCTAAGGGTAAGGTGTTTGTTGGTGATATCTTAATAAGGTGGTTTGGTAAATATGGATTGGGCCATGATCGCATGAGATATATTGTATCCTATAAACAATTTCACTCAAGATTTAGTTATTGAGTATCTGCATGGCCTTGGTCAACGGTTATTCTCATTGATGCTTTCTCCCTTAAATGTCTTAATAAATGGCCTTCATAGGGTATAATTCTACTAGTCACTTCTTCCATCCGTATGAATTGAAATTTATCATAAAACTTAATATACTAATACTAATGGTCTCTATAAAACAACTATATTATCAATAGTTATTATGATTAACTATATTTTAAATATGAAAGGATATACCTTAGAATAATAAAAAATAACCAATGTAGTGCATGTGTAATCTATATAACCATTACTTAATAATTAATTTATTCATTCAAAATTTAAATTTCATTTATAAAAGTTCATCTCATTAAAACATTAGAAGTAAGGTTTTATTTGTAGTACTTATAGTTAAGTATAATATCATTATAAGATGTTAAACAGATGGTATTTTGTAATCTAAAAAATATGATGTTATATATAAATATTTTATTGGAGATTACCTCAATGATGGAGCTATCAATTGGAAGTGTTACAAGCAGTACATCACAGTAGGCATGATAATAGAGGAATATTTGATTTTCATATTTAATAGTTTGAAGGAAACTATTTTGATAAACAATTTCATCACTAAACATATATTTTTTTACACAATTAAATGATTATTTGATATTTATTATATTAATAATTGAGTTATTACTCAGGGATGGGACCCTAATATATCTAATCAACAAATCACATATATTAAAAATATAGTCTCTTTTGAGTGAATATTGGGAGAGGTTATATAAATATTTATTGGATGGATATATATTAAAATTTATTAGGTAATTTCAAAAAAACCATTAACACAACCAAAATAAGAGTCTCATATTGAATCTCTTCATATTATATACAGGATAGAATGGGTGTAATAATTATAAAATATATCCTAGTTTAATAATAAATGGAATATTCATTTTTCATTAATTCATGTGTGATTAATTTATGTTTGGTCTATAAGTGTCCTTAATGAGAGATACCTTGCGAGGTGGAGGTGAAATAGGTTTTGAAAAATATTAAAACTTAACAACTTACTTCTGAAAGTTTCATAGACCAACATAGTAATAGCTTCATTGTAAGTATAGTCACACATAATATCTTCATTCAAGGACAGTCTAATGGATATTTATACCTTCCATTCTTTAATTAGATTTCATCATTTATTAATTACCCCGCACAAAAAAATTGTTTCCATGAAAAATATATATAAAGCATGAAAAAGTGAAAAAATAATTTACAAGGTTCACCTGGACTAGAATAATACATGGGGAAAATAATTACAAGATGATTATATACAAGAATATATGAAACGAATTGTTTATTTTTGGTTTTAATATATGTTAGTCCAATCCCTTTGTCACTACCCTTGAAATTATTCTAGTATGGATCACTACCACCCTATATTCACTCCCTTACTCCTTAAATATTCCTCACCTCTGAAGGAACGAAAGAACCTCATCCTAAAATATAATAAAAATAGTATCACAATTTTTACAAATGCATCAGGTGTAGGTAAGTGGTCATTGATCTCAACCTACTGATACTTTTTATACTACCTATGAATGTCACCATAACATCTATATCACATTCTATGAGTCATTATAGAAACAATACCATTGTTGTTTTAAAACTTCTTGAAAGAGTCAAAATTCATTCAATAATATTCTATATCTCTTCATTTTGGAATTCATATCTTAACATTTCAATTATATAAATGGAACTCTCTATATATTATCCATCATTCCTTCCATAAAAACACAATCTATTATTTATAGATATATATATCTCTACTACTCTTGTTTTTAAAATTTATTATTATATTACCCCAATTCTTTGTTTTTACATTATCAATGATCAATAATTCAGTGTGAGTACAATGGGGAAAAACTTTAAAAAACACCTTAATATATAAAAAATATCCAGTAATTTAATTAATTTATTTCTATCTAAATAGATTTGATATTAAAAAAATTTAATCATAGATCCAAAGTTGATTAACAAAATAGATCAAAGTACTACAATTCAACCTATTTTCTTCCTATAAAATAATATTTATGATACAAAATTTTTATCCAAACCACACCATAAATATAATTATTTTTTTTCATATCAAATATATTCTATGTTTTTTATTTTTCATCCACCAAATCCTATAATGGTGAAAACTATGTGGATCACCTTTGAAAAGAACACCACAGAATAGTTCCCCAAACCAAGATGAGGGATAATTTTATAGTTATAACCATTAATCTATATCCATTATTCTATAATGTGATCATTTGAAATCTAAAAATTTATATTCTTTTATATTGATTTGTTACAACATGATTCACTACCATGGTAAGGGAATACAAAAATAGAGAGAATTACTAAAATTAACATTCCATCCTCAACCATGAAGTTTCCTCATCTATGGTTTTTTTATCTAGATACTAATCATTCATTGGATGATATATGACATCTAACCTACTACAATTTAATCTTTATATCATTATAACAATTCATTACATTGTTATACATCATCTATTACATAGATACATTTATGATATATTTTTTTACTTCATATATAGCTAAAAAATAATGTTTATTCCTAAATTATCCATCCTTATCTACATACAATGTTGTCTCACCTAACATGAAAACATATTATACATTCTCAATTATTGTTAGTTCATTATAATGTGAACACATTCATGGTGTGGTGAAAATGTAATGATAAGTTAGATTCCAATGTTTTTTTGAGCTAATCACACATGATATTCATTTTCCATCACCTATCCTCACATATCCCTTCTAGAAGACTATTTTTTGTTATTTAGCCTTTATCCATATATTTAATTCACACATGAGACTCATATATGCAGAATTAATCTAAAATAGATTTACAAAAATTTAATATATTAATATAGCTTCAACTTATACCGATTTATTATTATATAAAATCCAAAATAGTTGATTAATACTACATAGTTATATGAAAAACTTGTCTAAAAAATATATAACTTAAACTTATAGGATAATAATGTGTATATGTTGGATAATTTTGTTTAATATTTATAAGGTTGTGGATTCTTCCATATTTCATCCCATTCTTCTCTAATCCTCTTCAAAACAACTCAAATGATATATTTTATTAGAATAATCATAATACTGCCCTTATCATGCACTTCAAATTATAATTAAAGCATACTTATCCTTCTTCACTATCATATATGGGAACTCCAAGAAAATCTGAAATGCTTTTTCCACTTATATCCAAATGATAAAACCATCATAAACCTCTTCTTCATTCTTTATCTAATAATATGATTGGGATTAACTTTGAAAAAAAATCAAATTTTCACTAAATCCACCATGTGAACATACTTCATTATATTAAAACAAATCTAACACAAAAAACAATATGTGTTGAAAAAATCCAACACCAACACTAATTCTCAATTGGAAGTGAATAATCCCCCCCTTTTGATTCTTTGAAGACATTATCATGAATTCAACTTAAATAATCACCCTAATCCCAATCATATACCAAATAAGATCAATATAATCTATTATCACCCATTTTTTCAAATATTCAGATTCATCATGGTCACTTCACATCCTTTTACATCAAATAAAAATAATTTCTTCCTCGAAAAGGAAAAAATGAAAAATCTTTGGAATCCATTTACTTGAGTAATATGGACTTTACCATTTAGGTTCAATAGATTTATCCCCTTATATTCTTGATGTGAAACAACAAAATCCCAAATCCATTGATACCTGAAATGTTTTCATCATGGAGTGTATAACACTTTTTGTTTCTAGTGTTTTCATGGAAATATTCACATCCACTTTTAATGATCATATGTGGATCATTAATAGATATTCTCCTCCTTTAGTAATAAAGTACACACATCAATCATATATAGATTATGATCCCCATTTTTAATAAATCTCAAGGATCATTTAATTTATTTATTTATACTCACATTTTAACAAATTCTTAACCAAATTTCCATAATATATATTCATGTCCTTGAAAATCATTTTACTATGGATACATACCATAAATATTTTCTATGAGTGATTTTAACTTTTAATAGTGAGACATTAGAAAAACCTATAATCTAATTGAGATGAAACCATTTAAAAGAAATAATAGATTTAGTTAATAACATAATTCCTTTTCATTTCACTCACTTATATTCATATTTTTCAAATAGCCATCACATTAAGCTATTATAAAGAAACTCTTCAAATTATCACAATAACTTTTTCAAAAAATACTTTGTCAGTTAAACATGTATTTAAAAGTGTGTGAGTCATAAAATATTACTACTTTAATGATCATTTATTTAGAATTAATATATATCAAAATGACATTACTAGTTGTCATTCCTTAGTTGATGGGTAAATGACCTTCTAGATCATTATATCAAGACACCACAAAACATTATAATCTTCTCTACATAAAATAGAATCTATATTCATAATAAGACACACTAATATCTATTAACTTTTAATATTTGAATAAAAATAGATGATATCTATTTTAAGATCAAAACAAATAAATCCTAAATTTTTTTGTAGTTTCTTCCCATTTAAATTGTTTTCTTCCAACATCAATTTCTAATTACAATGGATATTATGTGCCTTAGAAACAAAAACATTAAGTTAAAAATGATTCTAATTTTTTTATTACTTTGATGCATGTTGTTATACTAAATTACTCACAATTCTTGATTCAATAACATTCCAAGAACACTTTATTTAATATTAATTAAAACTTAAGATTATGCCCAATTCCAATTTCATTTTAAAAAAAAATCTATCCATTTATCATATCTTCACAAAAAGATAAAATAATTCAAAAAAAATATATCGTTTAAAAACATGGGGAGTGGGGAGATTCCATTTACTCAATTTGTGAAATATTTTGAGTCACCATTGACCAAAATTTTTACTTTATCCTTTAGTTTTGAATACATATTTATATGTAAAATGGGTTTTACAATATCTAACTTCTCATCATTTTCATAGGGATTTTCAATTTTTATATGGACCAATTCAAATGATTTTGCTTCTTGGATTTATATTCCATCAAGTATTTATTCACTTATCACTGATCAAACTTTTCATCTCAAAACTAGTATACTTACACATGGAAAATTATTTAAATTATTTGATTTCATAACACATAACTTATCTCATGATATATATAATATGTGAAAAATTTAAAATCATTTCAATATTCGAAATATTATTATTTTATTTCCCAAAAATGTTTTATTCAATAGTATATTTTAAAAATCAATTTAAATGAAATTTTATATAGTGATCTTCTTTAACCATCCAATGAAACATATTTCCTAAAATAATATATTTTTCATCAAATGCACAATATTTTTCAAAATTCAAGTTAGTTCAGAATCAATTTCAATCTACTAAAGATAATTTATCAGCATCATATGAATTTTTATAAAACCATTTTACCTATATTAATGGTTTAGGTAAGAAATGTTTTCAAAATATCAATCAACCTCCCACAAAACAACATATTGTATTGATTTATTAGAAAAGTTATAAATATTTCCATGAATACCATAGTAAAATCACATGACTAATAACCTTCTTCGAGAATTCAATCCATGTTCCTTAATAATTTTAGAGAACTTATTATAGATTATTTAATTACATAGACTATTTTTTCTATTCTGGAGAACTCACATAGTTATAGATTTATCACTCTTAAAAATGGTTTGATAACAGAACAGGTTATGTACTCTCATAGAATACATAATTTATGATATAATAATTCATTAATGATTCACCTAAGATATATCATACTTGTTTATAATATCATTATAAAATTACATGGTAAATTTGGCATAAAAATGTAATGAATCTTTTATAATAATCTCCCCTTGTTATTTTATTGTTCAACATTATTTTTTACCAAGATCAATTATTATTCAAGTTTTTTATCCTCTTTTCATCTTCCATAAGGACAAGAATTCATGTATATGTTGAATTTATTACCTTTTTATATTTCATCATCTAATGCACATGAGATCTTATAAATTTTCTCAATTTGTTCTTTTATCATATTATTCATCTAATAAATGAAATCATTAAGGCTTTGCTTTTATTTCATAACCTTTTTAGCCTCCTTGACTAATTATTATATATGTATAACAATTTAATCATTCTTATCATAAGTAATTTATTCTTCTTTTTCATAAGACACATCTCATTAGATTCACTATTAATATTCTTAACTTTTGAAGGCATCCATTTAAATTTTATATCCTCAGAAAAATTCATTTCCCTTAGATGAATACTGACCTAAACTATTGTTTTCTTCATGTTTATTTTATTTCCAACCTTAATTTTTAGTACATCCAAATGAAACTTTTTAGAATAATTTTCCTATCCTAATTTCCTATTTTCTTATTTCATTCTATGATATTGATCTTCCAAAAAGTGGATAGTTTCCACCTTTTAAATTCTTAATACCAAATATATTTTTTAAAATAAAGTATCAATTTGGAAATATAAATCCCTAACTAATAATGTAGAATTATTAAATGAATTAATATATTCACAATTAAAATCATTTGTAAATATATATAAAAATATGGGGGAATATCTCATCATAACCACACCTATGTAGTAATTATTCCCACTATATATAATTCTATTATTATTATTATTATTATTATTTTTCGATTCATTAAATTTTCCATGTCACTATAATATTTTAAATACAAATAAAAAATAACTCAGTGACATAATTAGATAACTTAAGAACAAGATGAATATAACATAAGTAAGTAGTGGATTTATATAAAAATTTAGAAACGATAGGGTCATTAGTGAGAGATAACCAAGGAGGGGGTAAATATTGGTATAAAATTCACCACCACTTACCTATTTTTCCTCAAACACTCACCACCCTAAATTGTCTTGAACTTGTTATTAATAAGATCACACTTATGTTTTTCTTTCAAAGATGATCCAATGCTTGTTTCTTATATTCTATATTTAATTAAATTAAACTAGTTTTTACTTATCTAACAATCATTGATTTATTCCTTGAATAATATAATAAAATCATAAAAATAAGGCACAAGAATTTTATTTTTTCACCCGAACAGAGAAAAATATAAGTAGCATAAAATAGAAATGTGATGATTTACCCAAATCCTATAAAATCATTCTTTTATGGTCATTTTAGGATAATATAATATTTTTCTATGGTCACTCCACTTACAATGATTCATTTATGGTTCACTACATCCCTATAGATACTCCCTTACTAATATCGTTTTTTCACTGATCTATGAAGGAAAACAATATGGCATAAAATCCAATAAAAAACAATATCACTATTTTTGTTGGTGTAGAGAGTAAAGATAGGTTTTACATTATATTAATTTTTTACTCCATCATAGTAATAATGTTAACATAAGTATAATGGTTTCATCACCATCCTTGAATCATCATGGAAACTCCACGTCTTTTATTTTTCAGGATCAATAAATAATGTCAATTCTTACTCTAAAAATCTCTCACTATTCTTTTTGGAATGTCTCTATTATTGTATTGTATATATAAATGATTACCTATCATTTAAAACAATCTTTACATAGAAGTAGGGTCTTTTTTTACCAATATATATATCCCCAAAACTCAATTTTCTATAATTTAATTTCCTCCATTCTTATAAAATACTCAATCTCCTTCATTAATGATATATTATTCACAATAAATTTTACTATAAAATCTATATAAGAAACATACTTTAAATATGAGTAAACTTATTTCACTAAATTATCACATTATCCATTATAATGATAGGTTGTTAAAAATAAGAAACCTATATACAAGGATTATTTTAATTATGTCCCAAATAACCATGATACAATAATCTTTTTGACCTATAATATCATATACACAATACTTCTAGTTTTATATTTCCATGTTGTAGTGAGTCACATCTATTTTTAAATTTTCATTGCCTATAAAATATAAATTAATTCTTGGTGAAAATTTCACAGTATCATTTTCGATGAGAACTTCATGAAATAGTTTCCCTCAAAACAACACAAGCTTCATCTCTAGTGAATCGAAAATCCTCCTTAGAAAAACATCCATGGCAGTGATTAACTGAACATCAACACTTTTTATTCACTTATATGAAGATGTAACAATATGACCCACCTCTACAGTGTAGGAATCCTCAAATATGAATAACCACTAAAATATACCATTGCGATTTTATAGATTAATTTCATATTACACAATGTTTAATCCATATGATAATCATTTATTAGATGAGGTTAATAAAACATAGAACCAACTATTATGTGATACACCTCTCTATATAATCTTCATATTTGGTGTGACTCTTCTTCCATGGGGTATTAAAATGTGATTTTATATTTAATATCATTAGTTCTTCTATACATTCTACACAGATCTCATAATAAGTTTTTTATTCTCATTCAATATAGCCTTATTTGTTTTCATGATACACTTACCTAAACAAATAATATATGTTATGATGTTGGTACGTTGGAATTGATTTTGATGTGGGTACATTAATAGTGTGGTGATTAATGAATTACATGTTTGGATTTGATGTAGCTTCGAACTAATAATATACAATCTCAAACACCCTTCACCTATACTTACATTACCATATAATTCCCACATTAATTCTTATTTAGAAATTATCTATCTTTTTCATTATTAAATAATAAATAGATATTTTCATTAATATCATAAAGCTTGTCACAACATATCTATTCTTACATAACCTCTCCTTATAACTGTTTAATATTGTATAGATTCCAATAAAGCGGATTAGTGCTACATGGTACATTAAAACTTTATGTTAATCATATTTAGAACCTACACATCAATGTTAATAAAATATATTCATTTATGAATGTTCTTTATTATTATACCAATGATGAATTCGTCCATTTTTTCATTCAAAGATTCAACAATCCTCTTCAAAACTGATTGAAACATATATTAGATAAGAATTATCACAATATAACTATTCATATAACTTCTTCTTATTTAGGTATACTCATCATTATTCAAAACCAAACTTGGGAACTATAATCATAGATCCAGTGAATTTAAATTTCCTTAAAAATGATAATAGCATAATCAGATACATCTTTATTCCTTATGTAATGATATAATAAGAAAAAAATCCAACAACTACCTTCCTTCACAAGATCTATTTCTGACACATATTTCATTTGTTGAAGAAAAATCTAAAACCACGAATAAATTTTTTTAACAAAAAATCAAATATCAATATAAAATCTCCATTGATTATATATTATATAAATTTCAAGAGTGACAAAATCCCATCAATGTAAAACTTTGAGTTCTCCCTACCTAAATAATTTCTTAATGTATTCTGGGTTGTTATTATTTGTTATGATTACTATGATAAGAATCATGTATATGATACAAACTTGATTTGTATGATAATAAATAAATACATAAAATCTTGATAGACCCTCAAAAGTGTTTATCCTTGAATTTAATTATCTCATTATCATAATTAAGGGTGTATAATTAATATTAATCCCCATTACCTGATTTTTATATGATACTTAACATGTAAAAACTCCAACATGAAAATCATAGTTTTGCCAACCTTTAGGTAAAACCAATTAGAATATAGGTGGATAAGTTATTGATCATGTCACCGGTTATGATTAAAAAGATGGAAATTGATCTCTTTTTTATTAATTATGACATCAAGAACTATAAATAAATTAGATTATGTAAATTTAGGGTCATACATAGTTGATTGACATGTGATGTTCTTAGAAAATTGGATGAATGACATGTGAATAACTCATTAAAAATTGTTAGTCTATTTTAGAGAATAAGGAATGTATATAATTCCCTATACTAGATTGACATATTCAATGTATATCGATTAATAAATGTCTTATTAAAAGTTATTATATAATTAGTTATATGATATATATGATAAATTTTGGGTCAGAGAAGATCATATGAAAATATAGGTGTGTTTGATTGAGATTACACAAAAACCAATGTACCTTGAGTATATTTATCATTTTTAGAAAGACCACTATTTTCATAAGATTAAAAATTATGTAATTCATAATTTTTTTCATAACTATAAAGTAAATAAGGCTCACAAATGTGGTACTGTAATGATTACTAATTTCTTAATAAATAAATTGTCTATAATTTTATGAGATAATGATAATTGGGTTTAATGGTTTTTATATGGATCCTCATAGTGTTGTGATGTTTATCATTAACTATATGGAGATTTTTTAGAATTTTAATTTTATTTCATTTTTTGAACTAAATTAATAAAAATGAAAAAAATAAAGGTTACTACCCCATGCTAATTATCATCATGTGGTATATGATAAAACATAATTGTTCATATGGGAATAGTATGAGATATCATTATGGAAATATTCTAAAATAATTTTAAATTATCTTCTATGATATTAAAACTAAATATAAATTCTATACAAGAGTTATCATTTGAATTAATTGATAATGTGGAATCCAAAGTGTGTGAAACTTTTAAATAATTTGGACCACTAAAAACTCGAGAAGACATATAAATTCTGAAGAGATCGGTCCTATAAATACCCCACTGGTTTTGGTTTTTATGATATATTTTTGAAACAAACCTTTATGATTTTTTACTATCATAATACAATTAACATTAATATCTACCCAAATAATATGTTAAAATAATAAAATAAAAAGAAATGGATATCTGTATTTTTTACATTGTTTGGCTCCAATGAGGAAATCTACTACATATTTTTATCGGTTTTCTACTATGGAAATGATTGTATTTCTATTTAAATTTTCAATTATTACATGTGCTTCTCAATCACACACAATTGTTAGAAAAGGTTTATCTACTTTCCTACATACATAGAATCCAGTTATCAATTGTAAAAATGAATTATTTATTTGGTAACCAATAGTGTTTAAGAAGTTCATTTACTCTTGGTATGAAAACCATCAAGATACATTAGGATGTATCTCTATCTGAGATTAAGTAATTTTTCTTTTAAATTAGGTGTTCAAATTTTATAATAATATCTACTAATCATTATGCATATCAACCCCCTTTATTAATCATGATGAGTCCATAAACCATGTTTTAGATAATGGGGATTCAGATCAATTTCATTGTTCCTAAAAAAAATCCACTATATAATCATCAATTTAATCGACTATCATGAAAACAAAAATCAATAGAAAGAAGTTGTATTTTCAAATTTTCTCTTATCACTATTTGATACAGCATATCTTCTATCATCACCCAATATTATTTTTTTAATTCTCAATTCCTAATAAAATAATCACTCATCATTTTTCCTTTTATATTCATAAACTATTTTTAATAATATTTCCATAATATAACATGGAAACGCCTTGATTTTATGAAGAATGATCATGCAATATTTCATACTAGTCAATATCATCCACTATTTTTTTAACATTTAATCTCTTCACAAATACCAATTAGTATTATATATTATTTGAAAAGTGTATTGGGATATTATTTGAATACAAAAATCCATGAAATATTATTTTATTTTATATAAATTCCATATTTCCAAGAATTACCGCATTTACATAGATTTCTGGTGTGAAAAACTTACTAAGGTGAAACAACCTCTCACTACAAAGATTAAAATTTAACTTATTTTGAATATTAATCACGAATTAAAACTCTTTTAAAAATTTATGATATTTAAAATTGGAATTAATAGATCAATAATCATCTAGTTTTGGATTCATTGGTAATTTTTCTAACAAATAACCTTTTCATCATAGTAAATTGACTCTTATGATATTTATCTTTCAGTATTTTCTCATAATGATTGTGTGATACAACTAAAATTTTATAAGAGTAAATGATTCCTAAAAATATTCTAAAATAACTCATATATACATTAGGAACGACTCTTATGATATTTGATGACTCTTGTAGGGTTTTGAACAACCCTTAGAGAGTTTTTACAATTTTTATTGAATATTCTAGACTTCTATTGAATTTCAAATCACACTTATAAAATTAAAAAATGACTCTTATGAAGTAGTCATTCCTTTGACGATTTTTCATTATAGATATTAAATTTCCCTAAAAAAATATAGAAATAATCTTACAGTCCTAAAGGGTATTTTTTCCTTTGGATAATTCAACAACTCTTTATCTCAAAAGGTACTCTTATGAATTTATACATACATTGTTTAATAATATATAGTTTCAAGAATTTATAAAAATCATCACAATAAAAATTCAAACATAAAAAATGATTACTATTTCAAAAAAACCTTATTAATAATCATTTATATTTTTTACTCATAGTTTAAATCAAATAAATCATCCTATAACAATTCTAATAGGTACTTTACCCTCACAAATTGAATTATTTTTTAACCTCAAAAAATAACTTTAAGAATAACCAAATCAAAAACTTTTTTCAATGAGAGTTATATTAACCCCGCACCACTAGATATTGGAGAGTTGTTTTATAGAATTCCATCCCTTAATGACATTTAGATTTTAGAAAAGTGAACTAAATACTATCCCCGTCACCGTGATCAAAAAAAATTTATTCCCCTTTTTATATAACAATTGTCCCCGATTAACATAAGAAAATTAAAAAAGTTGTGTACATATTATCCATATTTTACAAAATAATACAAGTTATAGTGGCGGTATCTCTAAAAATCACTCAAATTATACAAAAGTGATAAAAATTCTTGTTTAATCATAAAAATTAAAATATATCCTTTGGAATTACCTTGGTGAAGATATGAGAAATTTAATCTCTAGAATGAATAAATTTAAACTTTATATCACCATTATAAACATTTTATTTCATGACATAATACTAAATATCAATATATTAGATTGTTAGTATTGTATATGTTTTATAGAGAGATCAATGTCACATTCATTTTCACATTATATTCTATGTTTTTTTTCCTATCTTCACCCTTAAATATTTCATTTTTATTAATTTTTCTATATAATCTGGGTAAAAATTCATGCAATATCCTAATATCCACCTTCTTGGTGCCTAATTATTTTAATTTTATTTCTTTCAATTCTAGAAGACATTGATTTATCGTTATAGAAAAATTACACCTAAAGTAGACTTCTTATCACCGCAATCACCTACCCAGTTAGTTTTAGTAAATGCTGAAAAATTATGGTTCTATACACTTATATATATCTTCCTAATGTTCTATGTTGCATTGATGTAATAAAGAAATATTTTGGAATCCATTCACTCTGATTTCATATAAACACTTTAAAACCATTCCCATAAGGTCACTACATAGATAGTATTTATCCTGAATGAAGTAAAATAATGAAAAATAATAATTAAACTACAAAGAGAATGATTCATACATTCTCCTTCAACATCCTTGTTAAGCTTAATTCAAACCTATATGAGTTTGGATACAGACTTGGATTATTTTATTCAAAACACATTTAATAATTTTCTTGTATATTTTTCTTAGAATATAACAATAAATTCATCCTTTTGTAACACTCATAGTCAAAATAAAAATTATCCAACCATAAGAATATAAATCTAATTCTTTATTTGACTAGAAAAATATATACAATCACTCTCTTTATCACATGTAAAAAATAATATTATTGACACAAACATTCATAATAAGATTTCATTCTTCAACCTCCTTAACATTATGGTTGTTTTCAACTTTTAATTTGATTAATTTAATCTCTCTCAAGAATCCTTCTAACATTTAATTCAATGCTCAAAGGTAAATTTTTCACCGTTAAATATCCTCATTCATCTAAAAACATTATTTTCATCCCTATCAAGAATAAATCTATCAGACTACGCAATATTTATTTCTTATTCAATCTTACCTTTTAGGAAATAATATTATACATCTATTTGGTATATTTTTTGTTTATTGTGATCTGAAATATATTTGAATGTTTTTGTAACCTCATGTATTACAACGGGTGAAATGGTGTCTTTACGTTCAAAACCATAAAACTATAAATATCACTTGTATACATACCTATCCATATTCCCTGATAACTTTTTTTTTTCTATCTCCATGTTTCAAAATACCTACATTGTCCCAATCATATTTTTATGTTTTCTTATGGGGAAAATATCCCATGTAGAATTCATTATTATTGGATATATCTCATTATTTAGATAATCAACCCATTATTTTTTCATAATACCCACATCAACAGTACAAGGCTTAAACTTTGAGAAAGGATCTGTTGAATTATATAAATTCAATTTCTATTTATATTAACTATATATCTCTATTCTCTAGTTATATTTTATAAAACCAAATATTTCATATTATTCTAAAGTTTTTCTTTTTAATTCAAATAAACCCTTCAATATTTTCTAGTATAATTCATTTCAATGTCTATAAAATGTACTTACTACATATTATTAAATGAAATTATATGAATCATTCTCACTACATTAATCATAATAATAATAATAATATATTTAAAAGGTAACTATAATTTTAGATTCATCATTATTAACATCAACACACTAATCTTAATCTACCTAAAAGAGAAGTATATGCTAGTATATATTGATTTTTCCTTTGGAAAAGTATCAAAGGATGATATCTTCCTCAAAATTTTCATTAAACACCCATATTTTTTTTTCATTTTATTTATATATGGACTAAAGAATAAATTTAAGTAGATAGAATAAGTATTTATTTTCTACCACATCTTATAAAAATTAAAGTATGAATAACATCTCATAAAATACATATTCTGAAAATTGAAGTCTCCGAACCAAACTTCTCACCAAAAAACATTGAACCATTAAACTAAAAAATCATAGTTTTTTAAATTTAAATAAATATTCTATTGATTCTACTAGTTATATCATTATACTAGGGAGTGTAATGGGTTATATATTTGTTCCTGATTCCATTTTTGGAAAGATATAATTAATTTTTTTTCCTATTAATCCCCCTTCTATTATCTATTATTATTTTTTATAGGAATCTACAACTCAATCCCAATTTTATTATAAGAACAATAAACTACTCTACTTCATCTGACTGATGTTTTACATATAGAAAATTCATAATTTTGGTCAAATAGTTGTTGAATTTTATGAATTTTAGTTCATCTTTATGCGATTGTTGCATCTCAAGTTTACATAAATCAGAGAGGATTATTTCATGGGGCATATTTGATTGGATTTTTATTTTATTTTTTATTCTGGTTATCATATTCATCTCTTGATATGATTTAGATACAATATATCTATATTTTCATAATTGGTGAAGAAATATCACACCATTTTCTCTTGATATTTTT